>CM041297.1:123737908-126507908 GCA_023052935.1 Piezodorus guildinii | reverse complement strand
ACAGAGTTTAAAAAATGCAGTTTTACTGATAAATATCTATCCTTTTTTATAAGCGGACACACAGTTTATAATTAATTAAATAATTACTATAATAGTCAGATACATTCATATAACTAGACCGATATAAGAGTTATGTCAGATACATCATTAGTTTAAAAAAAAAATAATAATAAAAATATGTATATCTCAGAGTGTAAGGGGAAGTTATAGGCGGGTAAACAAATTTAAAAAAAACTGATGAAAATAAATTTTTAATGCATTATTTAATTAATTACAAAAAAAAATAATAGTAGAATATTCAAGTTCTCAAGTTAGACGTACAAGCTAGTTGTTCTATAAATAAAATACCCACTCGAAACTTTAACGGGAATCTGTATTTTAGATTTAGAGAAAAAAAAAATGTAGTATACATAAAATCAGTAATTAAACCAAAAGATACATATCAGAAAGACTGACATTGAATTTTAAATATTAGGTGGAAAAATTCTAGTCATAGGAAGAGAAAATTTCAAGAAAGGCCAAAATATCAGGATATTAAGATAGTATGCAGCTACTTTTTCATCAAAACTGTCGAACCAGAAGATCGAGTTTATACCATGCATTTTGCACCTTTTTACTATTTCCTCAAAAACAGTTTGAACAATTTTGATTAAATAAGCCATGTCGATGTAAAAATTTAATAAGTCTTAATACGGTGTAGGTTTCTTCTTATTAAATTAGTGTGATAGGACTTTAAATTTCAATAATTTTCACCCTCTAAAATACCTTTAATTTCATTGATTAGAATAAATTTTAGTATTAATAAAATATGGATAAATATATGTGTTGAAGGAATTTGATATGCATCTAAAGAAGAAAATAGCCAAAATATTTTTTTATTTTTTTTATTTTATTTTTTTTTTTTTTTTTGGCATAACAGTAATATAAATGAAATGTATAATATACCGTTAAAAAGCTAAAGATTTAAGAAAAATATTATTCTATACTCAAAGGTAACGGTGAGAGATATAGGTGCTTAAAACTAAGTATTTGTTAAAGATAATAATATAATAGATTATTTTATGGTACACATTGTATTCATCGAAACTAATTCATTGACTTTTCTGTCTTTCAAACTTTCTTTAAAAGTTATTGAATTGACTTTACTGACAGATGTAAGTGAAAATCGTGTGTTGTAATCAGGCATCAGGTTATCTGTTCACTGTTTTTTTTTTGTTATAGGTTGTAATATATATTGTCATAGTAGTCATTACACACCAGCTAATTTTATTTATTACTTCTTTATTTATTTTTATATTTTTAATTATTTATTTTTATCATTTTTTTTTTCCATCCTTGAATATTGTCTACTATTCATTTATTTAAAATTAACTTGATATATCTTTATTTTTTTACTAATGTTACTATATTTATTTTTATTATTGCTTATTCTCATTATTTGCTTTAATTAAAGTTATTATTATATTATATATTAATTAATTAACCTTTATAAGTGCTATAATCCTAGGAAAATATATATTCCTATAATTCTTTAAATGTTTAAATTACTTAAGTAAAGGATCGATAGAAAAATTAAAAAAAAGGTTATGCGATTTTAAATACTTTCTGAAATTAAAAGCTGTAATTAACAGAAGTTTCACAGGAGTAATTAAGCATTGATAGAAAAAATGTGCAGTACTATAGACATAAAATTCTTCATAAAACGTTGCAAATTACATTTTCTCTTTACGCAATATGTATTTAACATTTTTATTTATTTATTTAACACCAAGAATTCATAACTCGACACATGACACAGTCTAGACATAAGTTCCACTTTATTTTAGGAATTTGTTGCTTAGTACTTCAAAGGCTTGGCCATAAAGATAAACTCATCAGTGGCAGGTACGCTACAACTGATGTAGTTCAATCGAACACTGGCTGGAATTACCATCAGAGGTTGGTATCATTTTTTTTAACAAATTTAATAAAATATTACTTTCTTAACATAATTTTCGTTAAGAAATAGTTCGATAATAAGGTTATCTAAATATGACCTTTTTTATTGTAATTTATAACTGTATTATACAACACAATCAGAAAATATGCAGAGTGAAGAAAAGTCGTGAAAATGTCTTGAGAATGAACTACCCAGTGGATAGTCCCTCTTCACTAACTATTATAAGGCAGTAGGTCCCGAGGCCACCTTCTTTTCAAACACCTCGGAGGGTTATCAGGAATATCTGAGGAAGATACATTACACACATGTGGGTTTGTGTGGGCAGGGAGTTTAGAATAAAAAGAGGTGTATCTATCCACGGGCTATTATGTCTGCAACAAATGGGATGTTTAGGTCATTATGGAGGAGTTGATTTGTGACGAAATAAGGGGTTTTTGGATTGTGAAGATTGGATGAGGGAGAAATTAGATGGCTGCTCCTGGTGTATTACCGATGAACTGGAAATAAAATTAAAAGGTCTAATGAATTGCTTTTTAAGGTTTATTATTTGTTTCCGTTGACGTGGCCATATTTCTCGCTATTATACCGAGCTAAAGTGGCTTTATCCTACTGTTCGACTGCGATATTTCTATGGCTCTTACCTGTTCTAAACCTTAAAAAATATAAAACTTTCCTATATAACTGAACTCTACACCTCCCGTTCAGACATCCGTTGAACACTAGTACCAAATCAATATTTATACTCCATCATCATGTAAAACTGCATTCTTTCATAAATCCTTTCTAGTTCGTTCATCATTTTTTGGAATTTCAGGCCTATCTTTATCGGTAAAACCTCCAATCTCTCTCTCTTCTTTCAAATATCAAATCTTTCATCACTTACTCGAATCTCAAAATTCCGTTCCATAGTAAATATAGGTATTTATAAAATTAATATGTGTATATATAAGTGTGTACTCTACGTGTGCGTAAGTATACAAAGCTTTGTAGATGGATTGAATTGTTGATGCGATTTACACCATTAGCAATTTTTAGTTATACATTTTTTACTTTCACTTACTATATATAGTAAGGAAAGTATTGCGATCGTGAAAATTTTCGAATTCCAGTTTTCAACGGAAATACACGTTTTAGGGTCCCCTGAGTCCAAATAACCAAGTGCCGCAAAAAGGTCTGTGTGTGTGTGTGTCTGTGGTAACTCCCGGGCGGAAACGGTAAGTCCTATGAAACTGAAATTTCATATTTAAGACAACTATACGCCCGAGACGCGACAAAACTTTTTTCATCAAAATGAGCTTACCAGAAGAGGCACTTTATACCATGCATTTTGCACCTTTTTTCGATTTTCTCAAAAACGGTTCCGACCGTTTTTGAGAAAATCGAAAAAAGGTGCAAAATGCATGGTATAAAGTGCCTCTTCTGGTAAGCTCATTTTGATGAAAAAAGTTTTGTCGCGTCTCGGGCGTATAGTTGTCTTAAATATGAAATTTCAGTTTCATAGGACTTACCGTTTCCGCCCGGGAGTTACCACAGACACACACACACACAGACCTTTTTGCGGCACTTGGTTATTTGGACTCAGGGGACCCTAAAACGTGTATTTCCGTTGAAAACTGGAATTCGAAAATTTTCACGATCGCAATACTTTCCTTACTATATATAGTAAGTGAAAGTAAAAAATGTATAACTAAAAATTGCTAATGGTGTAAATCGCATCAACAATTCAATCCATCTACAAAGCTTTGTATACTTACGCACACGTAGAGTACACACTTATATATACACATATTAATTTTATAAATACCTATATTTACTATGGAACGGAATTTTGAGATTCGAGTAAGTGATGAAAGATTTGATATTTGAAAGAAGAGAGAGAGATTGGAGGTTTTACCGATAAAGATAGGCCTGAAATTCCAAAAAATGATGAACGAACTAGAAAGGATTTATGAAAGAATGCAGTTTTACATGATGATGGAGTATAAATATTGATTTGGTACTAGTGTTCAACGGATGTCTGAACGGGAGGTGTAGAGTTCAGTTATATAGGAAAGTTTTTATTTTTTAAGGTTTAGAACAGGTAAGAGCCATAGAAATATCGCAGTCGAACAGTAGGATAAAGCCACTTTAGCTCGGTATAATAGCGAGAAATATGGCCACGTCAACGGAAACAAATAATAAACCTTAAAAAGCAATTCATTAGACCTTTTAATTTTATTTCCAGTTCATCGGTAATACACCAGGAGCAGCCATCTAATTTCTCCCTCATCCAATCTTCACAATCCAAAAACCCCTTATTTCGTCACAAATCAACTCCTCCATAATGACCTAAACATCCCATTTGTTGCAGACATAATAGCCCGTGGATAGATACACCTCTTTTTATTCTAAACTCCCTGCCCACACAAACCCACATGTGTGTAATGTATCTTCCTCAGATATTCCTGATAACCCTCCGAGGTGTTTGAAAAGAAGGTGGCCTCGGGACCTACTGCCTTATAATAGTTAGTGAAGAGGGACTATCCACTGGGTAGTTCATTCTCAAGACATTTTCACGACTTTTCTTCACTCTGCATATTTTCTGATTGTGTTGTATAATACAGTTATAAATTACAATAAAAAAGGTCATATTTAGATAACCTTATTATCGAACTATTTCTTAACGAAAATTATGTTAAGAAAGTAATATTTTATTAAATTTGTTAAAAAAAATGATACCAACCTCTGATGGTAATTCCAGCCAGTGTTCGATTGAACTACATCAGTTGTAGCGTACCTGCCACTGATGAGTTTATCTTTATGGCCAAGCCTTTGAAGTACTAAGCAACAAATTCCTAAAATAAAGTGGAACTTATGTCTAGACTGTGTCATGTGTCGAGTTATGAATTCTTGGTGTTAAATAAATAAATAAAAATGTTAAATACATATTGCGTAAAGAGAAAATGTAATTTGCAACGTTTTATGAAGAATTTTATGTCTATAGTACTGCACATTTTTTCTATCAATGCTTAATTACTCCTGTGAAACTTCTGTTAATTACAGCTTTTAATTTCAGAAAGTATTTAAAATCGCATAACCTTTTTTTTAATTTTTCTATCGATCCTTTACTTAAGTAATTTAAACATTTAAAGAATTATAGGAATATATATTTTCCTAGGATTATAGCACTTATAAAGGTCACATAAATATAGAAAAGAGACAGCTCACATAAACAGGCGTTAGAAGGCTTCACAACGGTAATTTCATTTATATTATTATTGGTAAAAGATAGATAAGGACTTAACTACTATTCTGGCAATTAACTGATAGCCACGTCGGCTAGTTAATTGTAGAGCTAGGCTAGGAAGCGAATTACCTTTTCTTCACGCCAAGTGACTGAGGTAGAAACCTTGTATGAAATATAATGGACAAGTAGGTTTATTAAAAGAATTTTAGATTGCTGAAAACATTTTTAGTTTTAGTTTTATCACTTAAGAGAATCCTTTTCCACTAAGGGCGGAGTTATGATTGGGTGTTACCTATCAACCAGATTAATAAAACATTAACTTTATCATAAATCCCCCGCCCACCCACCATGGCATGGAAAAAACCATATATCCTAAAAAACGTTGTAGAGATTAAGAAAAAAAAAAGCCTAAGCTATCGATCTATTAATCTTTGAAATCGGTCAACAAATCAAGAAAGGGTGTGCGGAACCAACTGGTTTGACTCTTTGGGTTATTCAAAGTAGAGAAACAGACAAAAACCATATTCATAAGATATATCTTCGGCACCTCAAAGAGGTCTTCAGTGACCCACTTATACAGCGAGTTGAAGAGGCTCCTACCTGTTACACGGAGGAAATATTTTCTCGGATCATACCTTTACCAAATCATAAACTCCCAGCACCCTCCATACATTCACAGCATCCTTAAATTTAAATCCTCAGTCCACTCTCTCGTAACTAGATTCCGCCATTCCGACCTTTACATTCCCACCCATTGAACTAAATCTTTTGATCACTCCTTTTATATCCGTTCTGCAACCCTCTGGAATTCCCTGCCTATTCATATTCGCCATGCTTCTTCCTTTCTCTCATTCAAATCTCACCTTTTTCAACATCTTTTGGCATCCCAAATAGATGCTCAACAAATGTAAATCTGCAACTGACTTATTTTTATTTTAATACAAGTTATAATTATCTATTTTATCCTAAAGCTAGTGTGGAATAATTAGTTGTTTTTTTTTATATAATTCCCTCAACCCTATCAGTAGCCTTTAGGAGATTTCTCTTCTTTCTTTCTTATTTTTATTTTATTTTTTTAATCTTGTGTGTTTATTATCCATACTTTTTGTACATGAATGTATATAAGTCTAGGCAGTGTATAATTTTTCCTTTTTGCTCATTTTTAAATAAAAATTAATTTTATTGTTTTCTTGACCAGACATATATGAATATCTACTGTTCATTTCTGTTATTCTTAAAGGACATAGTCCCAGAATAAAGTTTTTATTATTATTATTATTATATATGGAATGAATGACATATTTTAGCTTTAATAATTATTTCCCAAGATAGTGGCATATTGTAATATTTCTCAAAAGAGCAGAGAGATACACTTTATTAAACAAGTGGTGCTGCACAACTTAATTGGGTTACTAATTACACAGCTTACAAAGTTTTTTCCTTAATGGATAATTTTTGAAATAAACATATTAATATATAAAAAAAAGTAATTCGGATATATGCATATATTGCAATATGTATTGTATACATAACGTTGTAGCGTTGAAGCACGCAACGCAGGTATTTACAAAATTCATCTGATAACAGTCATAAAAATCAGACAAGGCTTTCACTGTTCGTTATCTGTTCTGACCACGTACTAATTGTACATCAAGTGTAACGTCAGGCCCAGCACTTGGAGAAAAATTATAAATATAAAATAAAGCTTTACTTAATTACTAATTAACTTTCACAGATCTTAATCTTACATTTCTCTTTTAAATCAGTTTTCTGTATAAATAATAATATTCTTAATATAAAAGTTCCAAGAAGCAATTTAAACAGTTTTCTTTATTAGTCTTCCTCCTTTAAGCTGGTTGGTTTTCGATTTATTTATAGGCACAAAACATCTTGGTCATCAGTGCCAGATACATTCATTTTATAAAATCAATTAAAAATAAATAATATTTTTTTGAAACAAACAATTATGGTTTTAGTTGAAATATTAAATAATAATATTAATTAAAACAAAAAAATAAACTAATGCAACAAATAATACACAATAAACAAATACATAATATGTAATGCATACATAATATATACATACGTAATATATAATACGTGCATACAAATAATACAAAATAAACAAATAATACACTCATAAACAGTGCCAGATACATTCATTTTATAAAATCAATTTAGAACAAATAATATTTTTTTAAACAATCAATTATGGTTGTAGTTGAAGTATTAATTAAAGCAAATAATGAGAATAAGCAATAATAAAAATAAATATAGTAACATTAGTAAAAAAATAAAGATATATCAAGTTAATTTTAAATAAATGAATAGTAGACAATATTCAAGGATGGAAAAAAAAAATGATAAAAATAAATAATTAAAAATATAAAAATAAATAAAGAAGTAATAAATAAAATTAGCTGGTGTGTAATGACTACTATGACAATATATATTACAACCTATAACAAAAAAAAAACAGTGAACAGATAACCTGATGCCTGATTACAACACACGATTTTCACTTACATCTGTCAGTAAAGTCAATTCAATAACTTTTAAAGAAAGTTTGAAAGACAGAAAAGTCAATGAATTAGTTTCGATGAATACAATGTGTACCATAAAATAATCTATTATATTATTATCTTTAACAAATACTTAGTTTTAAGCACCTATATCTCTCACCGTTACCTTTGAGTATAGAATAATATTTTTCTTAAATCTTTAGCTTTTTAACGGTATATTATACATTTCATTTATATTACTGTTATGCCAAAAAAAAAAAAAAAAAATAAAATAAAAAAAATAAAAAAATATGTTGGCTATTTTCTTCTTTAGATGCATATCAAATTCCTTCAACACATATATTTATCCATATTTTATTAATACTAAAATTTATTCTAATCAATGAAATTAAAGGTATTTTAGAGGGTGAAAATTATTGAAATTTAAAGTCCTATCACACTAATTTAATAAGAAGAAACCTACACCGTATTAAGACTTATTAAATTTTTACATCGACATGGCTTATTTAATCAAAATTGTTCAAACTGTTTTTGAGGAAATAGTAAAAAGGTGCAAAATGCATGGTATAAACTCGATCTTCTGGTTCGACAGTTTTGATGAAAAAGTAGCTGCATACTATCTTAATATCCTGATATTTTGGCCTTTCTTGAAATTTTCTCTTCCTATGACTAGAAACAGTACGAATCTCTATAAAGACTAATTATAGCAGTATTTTTTTTTAATTTCACTAATAAAGGACATTCTCTTCTCATAAATGAAAAAATAATTTTTAATTTATCTTGATTAAATCAAAAGTTATAGAATTTCGGCTACTAAATCGCAATTTTCCCACTGTGCAACGTTTCCCCATTTTTAACGTAATTCGATGTATTTAAACCATAAAATATGAAAAATGTTAATAACATTACAAGGTCCAGTTCAGTAATACTAAGTAAAATAGGTTTATTTAAAGTTCTATTGTGTCAACCCATTGCTCAAATCTGGACTCTATATTACAAACAGTGGGGTTGGTTAAGGAGACATATTTGCGGTGAAGATTTTACAAGGCAGGACTAATCTAATTCTCTGAGGGATGTGAATGTGCCCTGGTGACTGAGTTATTGGAAACCACTTTGAGTTCCGGCACTTAGCTAACTCTATGACGGCCGAGCAATCTGCACAGCCTTTCTCTACAACCTCATTATCCTTACTGTCCTAAAGATTCGACTTTAGATACGATGATAAAAAGTTCAATAATAGTTTAAGGTATGGGAGAAGTTAGTTAAGAATGCAGTCAAATAACCAAACAATTAAGTATAAACGTAATTGAATGGGACCGACGTTTCGGCCTAAAATTATTGGCCCTTCTTCAGGGTTGTAAAAAACAAAAGATAACAACCAGTAGTAGAATACAACATATAAAGATGATAAATAAAAGAAATTATGATGATAATTAAAAACAAAGTGAAATAGTAGTATTGACAATTGGCAAATATAATAATAATTAGAAACAAAAGGGCAAACGAAATTTAATAAAGGGTGAATAATTAGATTATAAAAAATTAAAACTTTGAAATACAAATTTAAAAATACCAATTTTAAAAATTTTACAGTATGAAAGATGTGCAACATTATAAAGTTAAAAAAAAAAATAATTTCTACAGTATGAGAAAAGTAGATACAAATATGGGATTAAAAATTTTGAACGTCATAGATTTGTAACTCTAAACAAGGCCTATAATTTAGGCCGAAACGTCGGCACCATTATTTTAAGTGTCTACTTAATTGTATGTTTATTTTACCGCACCCTCAACTAACTTCTATATATATATATATATACACACAGTCAACCATTATTACTTCACGATAATTAAAGGTAAATGGGAAGTTATCGTTATAAAATAAGTAAATCCGATTTATTTATCCCTCGATCCGATTTCACCTAATGTTGCCTACTCACATTTGTCAAGTGACCACCGTCCTCTCCTTCCCATGCCCGCCCCTGAGATCAGACTTAAAGCAATCCTCCCATCGACACTTCGGGCCAACTCTCGGACTCCTACTGAGCCAAACAACTTTAAACGTTTACACTGCGATGATCAAGTTAATTATACTCATAAGGAAAAAGCTCGTTAAATTCGCATTGTGTGACCTAAATGTCCCGGTGGCCTTATCGAAAACTTTATGGCGTTGTTCATCCTTCAAAGTAAGTGATCACGTTTTACATCCGTATGGAACCGTCGGGATAATAATTGTTTAATATGTTATAATCTTCAAGTTCTTTCAACTTCAGCTGAATAATTAAAAATTAAACGCAAATCCTGCCTTTAACCAGGTTTTGTTTCTCTCATGAAAAACTCTATTTCCACTCTAAGCCACTAGTTTCCATCCCAGCATCCTCTTCGATCCCTGATAATCCTCAGGGGCGTCTGAAAAGAAGGTGGCTGCGGGACCTTCTGATTCCCAATTCCAGGAGTACCGTTAGTGGGTAGTTTCTCTGCATGAATTTCATGGCATTTTATTATATTACCACCATATTTACTTGAATGAAATTTTACATCCATATAGGGAGATTAATTAAAATCGTTCTAGCCGTTTATGAGAAAATCGTAAAAAGGTGCAAAATGCATGGTGTAAAGTGGCTTTTATGGTTTGCTGATTTTGATGAACACTTTTCTGTAACATCTCAATCGTATCGTTGTCTCCAATATAAAATTTCAGTTTTATACGACTTATGAAATCCTAAAACGTGAATTTCTAGAGAAAACTGGAATTCTATAATTTTCACGATCGCAATACTTTCCCTTACTACTTATTTCATATATAGGTAAGTGAAAGTAAAAAAAAAATTAAATATTGAAAATCCCAAAACGCATCTGTTATTTGATAAATGTTTTTAACCTTCTAACGTTAATTAGCATGAAATTTTGACGCATTTGTATGGCATTTCTATAAAAAAGTATTTACACCTTACCACATTCCCTTATTGTGGGTTTTTAAATTCTGAATTGCATATTTATTAAACATAGTAATCGTCTAGGATTGCTATAAAGATTTGTCCATGGACTGATTTTTTCGGGTCAATAAATGAAGACGTTTTTGCAACTGTTGATTAAATAACGTAAAACAGACAGAAAAATCCTAGATATATAAAAAAAAAAAAAAAAAAAAATACTAAAATGGAATAAAGTCCTGTATTTAATTCATACATTTAATTAATTACAGCAAACATTAGAATCATCGTTAAGTTTAAATTATATCAATCTGTATTTTCTTACTAAATTTACGACTACACTAAATGAAAATAAACAAATACAAAATATTAGACCAGAATTATTTTCATGTAGATGATGCTAACAAGTTTACCTGATTGATATGAAAAATTCCATCTTGTAAAACAATGTTGTTGTTTTTTCATTGACTTTTCAGTAGAATATCTATAAGATAAAATCTTTTTTTTTTTTTTCATAATCCCAATTTAGTGACATTTTTTGCCAAAATAGTTTCTGAATAATTTCCTTTTACTGTATCTAGATACATTTTAAGGATATTTCTGGTTATAGAATATGTTTATAAAGTGCTATCACTGATTCGCTCAGATGTTTTTAATTTTCTTCCTCTGAAGTACCTTTAATTATGAAAATTCTATAAAAATAACCATATCATTTTGTTATCATTGACCAAAAAACTGGTAAACATATATAAATATAAATTCGATATCCAAGTAAAGGATAAAACTGAAAAAATATTTTTTTAAAGCAATTTTCCTTTTTTATCATAAGAACCTCAGCCTCCACTGTCTCACACCAGTGATGCGGCTGAGAGAGAGGCGCTAGGATCTCTTGGATTCCGCTTTTCCCTCCACAAGTGATGTTTATTTATTTTCCAACTTTGCATTTATCTCAATTATAGGTTGTTGATTTGATTTTTTTTCATAATCAAATTCTGTGACATGTTTTGCAAAAATAGTTTTGAATTATTTCCTTTTACAGTATTAGATACATTTTAAGGCTGTTTCTGTTAATAGAATAATGTTTTTAAGTGCTATCACCTTTGCTATTCCTCTTGGTGGTGAGGATTACTTCAATCTTGACACTTCTACTCTTAAGCTAATCTTAAAATCTAGCTTAAACACTAGTTGCCACCTCTGAGGAGCTGCTGGAACCTTAAGCCTACTAAAAACGGGTTTGGAAGCAGTTCGAAGGAATTATAAAATTTGTGTCTTTTTTCTCAAAGAATTCGGGAATATTAAATAGTAAATCAAGTCTTTATGCCTTTTCCTTTTCAAAGGTAGTTTTTCTTGCAATTTTCTTTAAAATGCCACTTTGGGATTGCTGTAGTTTCTTTTTGGATTTTCTGAAGAATGGATTAGTAACCGTGCATAATAATAGAGAAGGTCTGATCATAATTTTATAAATTAGAAGTTTCAATCTGAAACTTAGATTTGGAGTTGTAAGGTGGTTAAATTTATAGATTTTTTATCTTACTTTTGATAATTTTGTAATAATATGATTGTTAAATTTTAAATGTAAAAATGACGATTGAGAAAACCAATTATGCGAAAATACTTTTATGCAGACACTTTTTTGAGACTTGAAACTAACTACAGCGTGCTGTAACCTAATCTATACTAATATTATAAAGCTGAAGAGTTTGTTTGTTTGTTTATTTGAACGTGCTAATCTCAGAAACTACTGGTTCTAATTGAAAAATTCTTTTTGTGTTGGATTGTCCAATTATTGAGGAAGGTTATAGGCTATATAACATCACGCTGCGGCCAAAAAGGGGCGAAGAATCAGTCGAAAATCTGGGAAAAAACGAGGAAAATTTGGGAGAAAAAAAAAACCTCGCTTCCCAATGATTCCAAATGATTTACCTTTTATTTTTAAATAATTCAATTTCCCGTTAATTTATATTTTTTCATTTAAACACGTAGGAATAGATTTACGTCGAGATCGGGTTGCGGAGAAAATCAGTATGTTCTTCTGCCACAAGACAATAAAACTAAAAATGTCATTTACGCGGAAGTACTTTAAAATATATTCTTTTAAAAACTTCTTAATAGCAATCATAATAACAGAAATTGATGCAGACGAAGTCGCTTTAGAATATATCAAAGAAAAAGTGATATGTACTAAGAAGGTTTAAATTTGGGTGATAAAATTACGGTTCTGGGATACACCGATGATTTGGTACTGCTAAAGGAAGATACGGAAACTAAACCACCTTAACTAAATACAAGTCCGTTAATAAAAACCGGGAAAGAAATAGGACTCGAAATAAATACCGAAAAGACAAAATATATGATTTGTAGCAGAGACGGTGGCGATCATAGTGATGTTGATATATCAGGGTATACTTTTGAACACGTAGAGAAATTTAAGTATTTAGGTTCAATGATTACGAAAAAAAAATCCAGGAGGAAATAAAGTCCTGGTTAAACGCGGGAAATGCGTGTTATAATTCAGTTGCGAAATTACTTAGCTTCTGTCTAAAAACTTAACGGTTAGAATTTATAAAACTGTTATTCTTCCGACGGTGAAACGTGGCCGCTTACCTTGAAGGACGGACAACGGCTAAAGGTTTTAGAAAATAAGGTACTAAAATATTGGTCCGAAGAGAGATGAGGCTACTGGGGAGTATAGAAGGTTACACAACGCGAAAATATTTACATCAATCTATATTATTATCTATATTGTTAAGTCATGTTTTATTTCAAGAGTCATTTTCAACTTTAATCGTTATTACATTGAAGGGTATACATTTATAAATTTAAATAAATTAAAAAAATTACTATTTCTTTTGATTTATTCGAGCATAATAATCAAAACTATTATTTTAAGCATATTTAGGACTTTTATTAGCTGTATGTCTATATTATAAAAAAAAGTACCACTCAATTTTCTGGTATCTAAAAAATTACTATGGTTGTGAAGCTAAAATTTTTCCTGGAGGTTCGTCTTACCGCCTAGATGTGCAATAAGGCAGGATTTGAAAATCTTCGCCCAAAAAGTGGTTGAACAACCTAAACGTAAAATTGTCTTAATCTGATATGTATCAGCAAAGGTACAAAGATTTTATAACAAATATATTTAAGCATATTACTGTTGTTATCTGTTCGTTTAACGTCACTTTTATACTACTATGGTTAATCGTATGATGACTAATTTTTTCCTCTCCAAGTTTAGTTAGGGTAGAGATCTTTAACGAGTTCATGGAATCGCAAAGGCTTGGGACCACCATTTTACGTCCCCTTCGAAGGAGGGCATAACTAAGGTTGTTTCTTACTCTCATTAAAAAAATTTAAGGGCACCTGGCTGGTCACTACATACAGGTGACCGACCTTTTTAAGCATATTGCGTTTTATATCTGTTTCGAGTGTAGGTTCTTATGAAAATTTATTCAATTGTTATTTATTTTTTTTAAATGGTTTGTGACGATTATTTTTACATATTAAGTGATTATGGTATAACCACTTTTACTGGTTTGCTATTGTAAATTTGACAGGAAGAACTCAAGATCGGGCTTTAAATGATAACAAAGAGTAGCTGATAGTTGATATTTATTATAGCCAATCTCACCATAAACGCACATAAATTAATACGAAATGCAATATTTGCGAGCAAAGCTGCGTGACACAGCTAGTTAGATAATAAATGTTTATACAGTACTGCGATATTCGAAAAGCGTTTCATAAGATTGCAAGTTCGCGAAAAAGGAGTTGAATACATTAACATACGTCGTTTTATTACTTGCTTCTGTTTATAGTTACGGTTTATGCCGTATTTATTGTGCAATGTGTAGTCGATAAACAATTAAAGATGATACATGCGACCAGTAAATATTTTATTGTTCCTTTTAATTATTAATTCAAAAAGGGAAGAGCTTTCATAATTGTCTTTTTTTGGAATTATTGGATATTAAAAGAAAATTAATAGAAGTGCTTCTTTTAAAAGCGATGTTGAAATCACTGTTAAAGTTAAAATTTGTATCAATCTGTTTTTTCTTACTAAATTTATAGTAAACTAAATGAAAATAAACAAATAAAAAATATTAGACCAAAATTATTTTCATGTAAAGATGCTAACAAGTTAATGTAATTGATATGAAAAATTCTTTTTTGTAAAACAATGTTTTTTTTTCATTGAATTTTCAGAAGCATATTCAAAAGATAAAATCCACTAAATACAAAACTAATTTAGGTATAGCTTTTATTGGCGGAGTATCTACTAAACCAACAAATTCTTCTCGTATCCATTCCCTACGATCCAAAATCCTTCGTGAAATCCTCAATGCTCCTTATTTGTAACTAATAAAATGAACCATAAAGACCTAAATGTTCCGTATGTTGACGATTTGGCCCGAACCACATATAATTTCTTTTATGACAAACTCTAATCCTCATTTTCAATACTTTCTTCCACTTAAATTCCTGATAACCTGAATTTGGTTATCAACAAACAGTTAAAGGACCATCCGAGCTCTTAGCGTCTTCCAAGTAAAAATTTCTGGTTCTGAACCGAGCAACTACTCGATCCTATTCAAAACACCGGTCTTCGAATAGCTATTGGTGCTTTCCGTTCCAGCCCTTTTATTAGCTTGTGTGCTGAAGCTGGTGAACCTCCACTTGCACTACGAAGACAACAACTTGACCTGACCCTTGCTGCTAAGATCCTGTCCACGCCCAACCATCCTCTCCTTCATTTATTCCCAAATAGACAATTTCTCACCCAACAACAGATCTCCTTATCCAAAAGACCATCCTTTATAGTCCGCATTTCTAAATTTTTGGTCGAGCTTAACCTCGAATTTCCTTCTTTCCTTACAATAGAAACATCTCCAATTTATCCTTGGCAATTTCCCTCTCCGAATATCTGTCTTTCCCTTACCAAATTACTCAAACAAAACACATATCCTTACATATATAAGCAGGAATTTCAAAAACTACAAGATAGACTCGCTGTTGCTGATTACGTATATACTGATGGCTCTAAGAGTTCCTTAGGTGTGGGAGCATCGGTCGTGTGTGAGGGCAGACAACATCTATTTTTCCCTTTCTCCACTCTGTAGCAAATATACCGCAGAACTAGTTGGAATTTATAAAAGTTTAAATGTTATTCATCCTACCAAAACAACCAGGATTATTTTCACAGACTCCTTATCGGCCCTGCTCAGCTTGAAGCCCTTTTCTCTACCGACTCTCTTATCCAAAATATTCTATTATCATTGCAGTCCACAATAGTTTCCAATTATTCAGTTTTTTTCGTCTGGGTACCGAGCCACTGCGATATAGTTGGCAATGAACTCGCAGATCGTGCAGCCAAAGAAGCAATAACAGATGGCATTCCCTTTACTGGGGTGCCTGTTGGCGACTATATTTCTATCATCAAGCAGCGGATTCGGTCGAAGTGGGGACAGATCTGGCATGACACTACTGACAACAAATTAAGGGAAATAAGAAGGGACATCTCCCATTGGCATTCGTCCCTACGACAAAAGCGAAGGGAAGAGGTTATCTTGGCGCGCCTGCGTATTGGACACACCCGACTAACTCACGGACATCTCATGACACGGAAACCTCCTACGGAGTGCCCAACATGCGGTTGCCCATTCTCTGTTAAACACATTTTGAGAGAGTGTAGGGCTTATGATAATCACAGAGCACATACTGCAATTGACACTGACTTACCAACCGTTTTACAAGACAACATACAGACAACTGCAAAACTTTTTGACTTCCTACGACAGACCGACTTGTACAATAGACTATAATATTTAATCCCTTTATCAAAGTGATTTAAGGCGAAAATGACCCAAGTGGTTTACGCCTAGGAAAAAAAAAAAATGGCCGTAGATTAAAAGTGATTTACTTTGATAACTCAGTTATTTATGAAGATAAAGACAATTTTTATCAGTGTTTATTGACCGAAAAACCGCGAATAATTATAAAAAAAAAAAAAAAAAGAGATAAATAAAAAGAATTTTATTTTTTAAATTTTATCCACAAATACGCCCATAACTCAGTTATTTTTGAAGATAAAAAAGAAAATTAGTCGTGTTTTTAAGCAAAAAAAAAAAAAAAAAAAAGCGAATTATTATTACCAAGAGAAAAAAAAAAAAGGAAAGTAAATAGTTGAAATTTAATCCATAAATACGCCCATAACTCTGTTATTTTTTAAGATAGAAAAGAAAATTAGTCATGTTTTAAGCAAAAAAAAAAAAAAAAAACGAATTATTATTACTAAGAGAAAAAAAAAGGAAAGTAAATAGTTGAAATTTAATCCATAAATACGCCCATAACTCTGTTATTTTTGAAGATAGAGAAAAATATATATAGAGTTTTAGAATCAGTAAGGTGCGATTAAAAAAAAAAAAAAAAGTTAATATATATATTCCTAAAAAATTAAATAAAATATATATTCCAGAACTAGCAGATATATAGAGTTTTGAAATTAGCAGCTGTGATATTCCATTTTCCTTTGAATTATTTGTTGCTTTCCATATTACTTAATTGCCCATCAACAGCTATATAAACTGTTATCCTCTTATATAGTTATTTGGAAATAATAAACCATTGTTTAATGATTTGCAGCGTTTTTTTTAATTGAAGAAAAGTAAAACAGCAAGGGAAATAGAATTTTTAAAAAAATATTAAGAGAGACAGGAGGAGACAGCGGGACGGCACTTTCCACTTTGATGACAAGGTCGCAAGAGACACTATCTACCGAGACTATCTTGAGATCCTTCCATCTCCTCCAAGATGCCTATCTTCGGCTATTTATGTCATGCCACATGGCAGGAGCCCACTGTCAACATGGCAACATGTCTGCTTAGCGTTTGTTGCAAGCAGGGAACGAACGGTAGTCAATGAATATTCCAATACGTTGAATCCAAATTGAAACTGAATGAAGGATTAAAGAGTGACAATTTTACAACCATTGCGTCTAACATACACCTACGATGTTCCAAAGGCTTCAACCTTAAACTTATTTGGTATGCTTATTTTATTTGACATTGCTAGGTCATAAAAGGTGATTTAATAAAATTTATTAATGATATTAATTTTTACTTTCACTTACCTATATATGAAATAGAAAGTAGGGGAAAGTATTGCGATCGTGAAAATTTTCAAATTCTTATTTTAAATTGTTTTGCGGTTATCATCACTCTCAATTACAGCTTTGAATGTTACATAACTACTTTTATTAGCGCTTTACTTCACTTCATTAAAAAAAATTAATTTTATTATTATTATTTTTCAAGTTTCAATGTTTTGAAATAATAGCAAACTTCTCTACTTAGAAAATAGAAACATAATCATGAAAAACCAATGAGCCATTCCTTACGTGGAGTACCTAAACACTTCACTGTAAATGCTTAAAATTCAACATTTTACCTATTCTTGAATACATAGTGTTTATTTTCAGATAGTTGGTTTGAAATGTTAAAATATTTACTGAACTTTACTTTCAATATATAAGATTATAAGCTCAAGAAAAATATATCAAATGGATAATATTTCTTTTCTTTTTTAATATAATTTATAAGTGCATTGCTGCATTAATGTTTTTCATTTTCCACAAATTAATAAATTTTTATGAAATATTTGTTAAATTATTTCATTATAGAGAAAAGAACTGCATGAGAGTTGATATATGTAAATAAATAGATATTCGTATTTAAAGAAGTTATTTCAACAATATTTGAATCAGATTTTTAAAAACTTCGTAAATATTAAATTTTATGTCTTTTGATATACGATATAATACGACGGTATTCGAATTCACGCCTGTAAATGCGCACATATTGACTTGTATACAGGCTCGTATACGTTTTTAGACCAGTGGAATATGACCGTATCCCTTTGCATACCTGTGAAATTCGGGCGTATACCTGTCTACATCTGTGAATATATATTGTATTCGTATTTTTTTCCGAAATAAAAATGCATTCGTATTCTTTTTTGAAATACGAATGCATTCGTATTCTTTTGAAGTACGAATGCATTCGTATTCTTTTTTGAAATACGAATGCATCCGTATTCGTATTTTCAAAACTCGATCTTCCCGAATGCATTCGTATTTCCTAATGCGATTTCGCCCATCTCTTTTGTACGCACGACATGATACAGCAACTTTTTTACCTAAGTTCTACTTTATACCATGCATTTTACACTTCTATACGATTTTCTTAAAAACAGCTCTAACGATTTTGATTAAACTTACCACATCGGTGTCTTGGGCTTTAATATCATGTAGGTTTCGTTCAGGATTGAAATAGTCTGACAGAGATTAAATGCCGATATTTTATATTTTCTTCCTCTAAAGTACCTTTAATAGTGTAGATTCTATAAAAATAACCTTATCATTATATTATCGTTGATAAAAAAAACGGGTAAATGTATACCTTGAACGAATTAAATATCCAACTAAAGAAGAAAATTGCAAAATATTTTTTAATGCAAGTAATATAATATAGACGTATAATATAACGTTGGAAAGCTAAACATTTTAGAAAATATGTTATCTTATACAGAAGCTTGTAAAATTTAATAAAGATGGATGAAAAGCCGATAAAACTAAAAGATTGATTAAGTTTTAATAATATAATACACTTTTAAAAATAAATCTGGTGCGGGCAACACACGACTTTCACTTACCTACGTTTTATAAATCGATTGAAAAATTTTCAAATACAGTTAGAGAGAAAAATTATTAAAACTATTAAGGAATTAATTAAATGGAATTTTTATAGAAACATGTGTTTTATTAAAAAATCTATTTGATTTTTATCTAAAATAATCAGTTAGTCAGTCAGTTTTATTGGCTTTCCATCACTCTTTATTAACTATTAGAAGCTCTTGTGTACTAGATAATATTTTTTCTAAAATTGTTAGCTTTCCAACGGTATATCAAACATGTATATTACTGCTCTTATGTTTAAAAACTAAATATTGCATTAAATTTTTTTTTCTCCTTTAGTTGTTTTTTAAATTCGCACACCTTACATACCTAGCTGTTATTTATCAATGCTAACAAGATAATTTGGTTATTTTTAAAGAATCTACAAAATTGAAGGTATTTTAAGGGAAGAAAATTTAAAACATCGGCATTTAAGCCCTGTCACATTAATTAATTCTTTATTAGTATCATTTTATTAACGATTCTTTTATAAGTTTTGTATTTATGTTCCATTTAAGTATTTTCTACAAGTTTCTACTCCTATACCTTTGGAATCCAAACCATCATTTCATCGTCTTAAATATAGGAAGGAAAATGAATCAATCAATTTCTCATTTGATGCATGCTTGACTTTCTCGAATTATCAGATCATCGGTGAACAGACAATGTCCATCTTCACAAAAGGAAGATTTGCTGTAAGCGCAATTTGATGTACTGTGTCTCTTCGAAAGGAAAGTACATTTCAGTTGATGCTGAAACGACTTCGATGGTTTATTGAGATCCTTCGAATCATACTAGAAATTTCTTCTTCTATTATTGTTTGATAAACATAATTGAGATCTAATTTAATTTTATATTTTAGCATTCATTGTAATGTATCACATAGCCTATAGTAACCTGATAAAGAATATATCTTATTTGTGAAAGACGAAGTCTTGTACAAATTTACTACATGAAATACAATTATAAAACGAACATAACTATAGTCTAGTGCTCTATTACGAAAACAATAAACAAACATAAAACAAACTGGATAATATAAAATTATTAACATAATATTAATTAACACATAATATTAAACATAAAATAATGAGAATTATTTTTATATTTTTGAATTGCGTTTTATTAACAACAATATGTTATTAATTTTGACTTAGTGATTTCTAGTGGGAACAGGGCTTGTGACAGATGGATTATGTCCCATAACAATTTCTCCAATAGGCTTTTTGTATCATAATTATTGATGCATCATATTACTCGAATAGTTGTGTATAAAAAACAAACAATTAAACTAATGAATTGAGATCGAAATTTATTAATAATAAAACATTTATTAAATAGGCCGCCCCTTTGCCTTAAATATTTAGATAACACTATATTTATATTCGTTATCATTAACAAAGTATTTAAACGAGTTTATGAAAAAAGTCACTTTCATTTTATCTTCCTGAACCAGGGGCCGGAATTAGGAGCACCTTTTCCTTCGTATCTAATCTATAACGAAACTGAATAAAATTCTTGGGAATTTTTTTTTACAATAACTTTATATAATTGTTAAATCGTTTTTAACTACCGAGGTATGTGGAAGTTGTGTGTTGCACGCACCAGGTTTTTTAACTGTCCAATCTTAATTAAATAAAAAAATCATCAATGTGCAATAATTATAATAATAATAAAAAAAATAAATAAAAAAAGTTGGTCAGTATATTCGAGTAACAAATTATAATATTGGGTTGATGCAAAATTAATGCAGGTTTTTAATAGGTATTGTAAATACGCCATATCTTTACTTTAACCATATATATTTAATCAAAATAATTTCCATCTGAATCAATGCACTTTTGCCAACGTTCAACAAGCTTTCTTATTCCACCAGAAAAAAAAATCCGAATCCCTGGACTCAATGAAATCATGAAAAGAATTTTCAATGTCATCCTGGTTTTGAAAATTTTTCTCCCTCAAAAAGTTGTCCAGATGCCTGAAAAAGTGGAAGTCTGTAGGAGAGAGGTCAGGTGAATAAGGCGGATGTTGGAGAACTTCGTAGCCCAACTCGTGCAGTCGTCGAAGTGTTGGTTGTGCAACGTGTGGTCTGGCGTTATCGTGGAGCAGGATCGGCCCCTTCCGATTCATCAATGCTGGGCAAAGACGTAGCAATTTTTGAGTTCCGAGTTCGTTGGGTCTTCTTCCACTTTTGACCTCAGCTGGTCGTTGTCCAGAGCAAGATGACGGCCCCGACCTTCCTTGTCTTCGAGGTCGAAATCTCCTCTGCGAAACTTCTGGAACCAACGCTGCACCGTGCACTCATTAATAGCCCCCTGACCCCACACTTCATTAATATTACGAGCCGTTTGCGCAGCGCTGCGCCCTAATTTAAATTCGTAAAAATAAATTTGACGAAAATCGCACTTTGACATTTTCGATTCAAGACCTTTGAACACACTGAACAAAACGATTTTACTAAACAAATTCATGGTGAAAGAGAGGGTATTAGATAAGGTTTGTTTTGGTATAATAATGATCAATGTTAGGATTAGCTTTGTTTACACAATTGGAATTAAGATATTGCAATAGAGGAAACCTGCATTAATTTTGCATCAACCCAATAGAAGTAATTCCACCAAAGATAGGTTATTATTGAAGATAAGAAAAATCGAAAGGACATTTAAGACCAAGATATCTCAATGAACAATTAAAAGAAAAAACATTTTCTAACTATAAATACTTCGAAGAATGAAAATAAAGAAAAAAAGAAATATTATCCATTTGATATATTTGTCTTGAGCTTATAGTCTTACATATAGAAAGTAAAGTTCAGTAAATATTTTAACATTTCAAACCAACTATCTGAAAAAAAACACTATGTATTCAAGAATAGGTAAAATGTTGAATTTTAAGCATTTACAGTGAAGTGTTTAAGTACTCCACGTATGGAATGACTCATTGGTTTTTCATGATTATGTTTCTGTTTTCTAAGTAAAAAAGTTTGCTATTATTCCAAAACATTTAAACTTGAAAAAATAATAATAATAAAATTAATTCTTTATAATGAAGTAAAGTAAAGCGCTAATAACAGTAGTTATGTAACATTCAAAGCTGTAATTGAGAGTGATGATAACCGCAAAACAATTTAAAACAAGAATTTGAAAATTTTCACGATCGCAATACTTTCCCCTACTATCTATTTCATATATAGGTAAGTGAAAGTAAAAATTAATATCATTAATTAATATAATTTATAATTTTCCATATAAATACGCCAATAACTCAGTTAGTTGTAAAGAAAGTGAAATTAAAAAAAGAAAGGGAATATAGTTAAATTTTACTTATAAATTCTCCTATAACATAGTTATTTATGAAGAATGAGAAAAATATATAAAGATTTTAATAATCAGTAAGCACGATAAACAAGAAAACATAAATAGTATGAGGAATTGGATAAAAATTGAACTATTGTTATTATTGTTATAAAGAAAAATATCTGCGAATACTTATTTTATAGAGAAGATTGAATTGAAAAAGATATTAAACTTTACACAAAAATGCGCCTATTACTCAGATATTAATGTAGATCGGTAAAACTGTATCTAGAGTTCCATAATCAGTGCAATAATTATAATAATAATAAAAAAAAAATAAAAAAAGTTGGTCTGTATATTCAAGTAAAAAATAATAATAAAAGTGATTCCACCAAAGATAGGTTATTATTGATGGTAAGAAAAATCGAAAGGACTTTTAAGATCAAGATATCTCAATGAACAATCAAATTTTACATTATCATCATCTCAATTAATTTTACATCACCTAATTCTTTCAATTCTTCAAGTCCTTTCCGAAAAATAGTTAATGGTCCTCATATGTCACCAACAACACTCTAAATCATGACCTCAATGCTCCATTTATTTTAGATCTAATTCCTTTCTAATTCTATCAGAACTTTGTCCATCACCCCGATCCTCAGTAATAATACATTGTCGCTAATTTCTATCTATTGATGTATAGATAGGAAAGAAAGTTTATTCTAATGATATAACGTTTTCGCCATGTTCTTCGCGGTAATAATGGCCCAGTTTGCGAAGATGGCCAGTGGAGAATCGGACCCAACGAAGAGTTGAGCCCAATGTATTGAAAACCGGATTTGGTCTTCATCGTGAGAGGGAATGTAGAACCCAAAAGCCGGAGCATCTATTCCCAAACGCCTTCTTTGAGGACCTTTCTAATTCGTCATTCGTGCTACCCTATTTTCAAATTCATTGTCTATATCCATTCGTAAAACCTCATCATTAACCACTTTTAAACATTATTTCTGCATCTCTTAAACTATGAATCTCCTTCAGGTATTTAATATTTAAAGCTATAGGTTATAATTATTCGTTATTACAAAATTTGTCTGTTATATTGTTATGCGGAAGTCCTAAAAGTCCATAAATAATCATTTATATGAAACTTTTTAGTTTATTATTATTAATAATAAATATTCGTGAACGAAACAAAAAAAAATCCGGTGCGGGCAACACACGACTTTCACTTACCTCCATTTTTAAAATCAATGAAAGAATTTTCAAATACAATCATAAAAATACGTGAAACCATTAAAGAATTAATTAAAATAAATTTCTATAGAAACATGTGTTTTAATAAAAAATCTATTGTATTATTATCTAAAACAACCACTTAGTTGTATCGGCTTTTTATCACTCTCTATTAACTTTTACAAGCTCTTGTGTATTAGATATTAGTTTTTTCTAAAATCTTTAGCTTTCCAACGGTATATTACCCCTGTATATTACTCTTCTTATGTTCAAAAACGAAAAATTGCATTAAAAAAATATTTAGATGTTATTTATCAATGCTAACTAGATAATATGTTTTTTAAAATAAAATATACCAAATTAAAGGTACTTTAGAAGAAGAAAATTTAAAATATCGGCATTTAAGCCCTGTCAGACTATTTTTATCAGAATAAAACCAACCTGATATTAATACCCATTAGATTTTACATCGATATAGCGAGTTTAATCAAAATCGTCGGAACCGTTTTCGAGAAAATCGAAAAAAAGTGCAAAATGCATGGTATAAAGTGACTCTTCTGGTAAGCTCATTTTGATGAAATAGGTTTTGTAACGTCTCGGGCGTATATTTGTCTTAACAATGAAATTTTAGTTTCATAGGAATTTTCGTTTCCGCCCGGGAGTTACCACACACACAGACCTTTTTGTGGGACTTGGTTATTTGGACTCAGGGGATTCTAAAACGTGTATTTCCGTTGAAAACTGGAATTCGAAAATTTTCACGATCGCAATACTTTCCCTTACTATATATAGTAAGTGAAAGTAAAAACCCCTCCTCCCATTGGTGGGCTTACGTTTCAAGATACTTAGATCCCGAATAAAGTATAAAAAAAAAAAAAATCCGTCTGTCCGCCGTAGGAATAAATAAATAGCAAAATACCAACAAATGTTTTCTTTTATTACTATAGAGCGCAAAATTCGATTAAAAAAATAAAATAATTCAATTTAAAAATTATAAGATATGTGATTCACCCAAAATTCGGTTATTATTGAAGATAAAAAAAAGTCGGAAGGATATTCGAGATCAAGATACTGCGATAATCAAAGAAAAAAACAAATCTATCTTATATGGTCAAGCCATAACATGATGTGATCATTGAAATCGCTTCAGTAAAAGCAGATATTTAGAGTTCTGAAATTAGCAGTGGTGATAGGCCATTTTCCTTTATATTTTTAATTGATTTTCGTATTAGTTAATGGCCTTTAAACAGCTATGTAAACAGTTATACCCTAAGATATGTATTTGGAAATATTGGGTTGTTTCACATGAAATGTCCGTTTTTACAGTTTGTGAAATACATAAAGGATTTTGCAGGTCTCTGTTGTTTTCTTCCGAATGTTTACATATTTAAAGTAAACAGTTACTAATCCTCTATCTTTGTATTATAAACGTTAGCTTCCCAATCAATTACCCACTTTTTAGTATACCTCCAAATATGAACATGGAAACACGCGATTTTCGAGTATTATTTTTGTACGCGTTTAAACTCGGCCATTCAGTAGCAGAGGCCGCTAGAAATATTGGCAAGGCGTTCGGGGAAGGGAGTGTCACATGAACGGACCATTCGCCGTTGGTTTGCTAAGTTTTCAGCTGGGGATACCGTCTTGGAAAACTTGCCCAGAGGAAGACCTCCGTCCGTAATAGACAACGATGTCATCAAACATACAGTCGAAGGAAACCAGTACGAAACAGTTAAAGGGCTCTCAGCACAACTAAATGCAAGTGCATCTACCGTTTCCAGACATTTAAAGTGTATTGGGAAAGTAAAAAAGCTCGATACATGGGTACCTCATGATCTCACTGAGCGACAGCAAGACCCCATGTTTCAAAACATACCGTGCAAAAATTGAAAGAACTTGGCTGCGAAGTTCTTCCGCACCCACCATATTCTCCCGACTTGTCTCCAACAGATTACCACCTGTTCAGGAATTCAGACAACTTCGTCGAAGGAAAACTTTTTGAAAATGATGATCAAGTGAAAAGTGCGTTTTCAGATTTTGTTTCACTTCAAAGCTCAGAGTTTTTCAGTTCGAGGATAAAGAAGAAAAAGAAGGTAAATACTTCGAATAAAATTATCTTGTTTTTAATAAAAATCTTTTATCTTGAAAACGGACAATTCATGTGACACAACCCAATAGTAAACCATGTGTAATAAATAATCTGATGCATCTCATTTATTTTTTTATTCTTTGGGAAATTCCTGTCCCAGAAAAAATTAATTTTCACTTCATCCATGATCTATTACTGTATTTCCCGTTGACGGAAAAACGCCAAACCGACTTCTTAAAAAAAAAAAAAAAAAAAAAAAAAGTCTTTAAAGGGCATCTAAAGACTAAAATTATCTGGAAGCTTTTACAATATAATATTTAATCATATAAAATCGATAATCACTTATGTGAGGTTAATTTTAAAGTTATTATAGGCCCGAAATATTTTTAACCGGAGTTTAATAATGATGACAAGTTATTCAGTAAATGCATGAGTTGTCCCTTTCTAAAGCGAATATCGAAAGAGACAGCCAAGAAATCTTCAGCTGTTATTATTAAGGTATTTTTGGAGATTACCCCGTCATTTTGGGAATAGCTGTTATCGTAAGATGTTTTGTGTAACCTCATAGTTTCCCTTTTTTTTGTACAAACAAAATCATAATGTTCTTGGTTGGTATCTTTGCATATGGTCTACTTATGTTTGTTTAAGGATAATCAGACAAAACTACCTGGAGAAAAAATGGAAATATTAGTTGGTAGAAATAGAAAAAAGTTTTTTAATAAAAAAAAATTATTACTCTTACGTGTTTTAATAATAAAACTATTAAATATATATATATATATCGAACTTCTTATGGATGTATAAAAAACTTATGTATTTTATTCAATTCTCTAATGTAAGGAGATCGTCGAATAGCAAGACAATATTTTAAATTATTTTTATTAATTTTCACTTAATTGACTTGTAGCATTATGCTACAAAATTATGTTTAAAGATGACAGCAAAAAACAAAACAAAAAAACAAAACAAGTAATATATAAATAACTGTAGAATCTATACATAAGATAATATTTTTTCTCAAATCTTTAGCTTTTTAACGTTATGTCCTAATTATTTATTACTGTTCTTATTATTGAAAAGCCAAGAATTCCATTTTTTTAAATATTAAAGTCTCAGTCTCACATTGCTTCCATTGAAGAATGATGTCAAAAGTGAAGGATCAACATCAACCCAACTAAATCCCACCAAATTACCTTTACCCTTCCCCGCATCCTTAGGCAATATTCCTCTCATATTGACAGACGTCTTACTTGGAATCCTCACATTAGACTGAAACGACTAGAAACAGATCGCAGATATCGTTTATTACAACATTTACTAGACAAACGTTCAATGCTTCACACCTACTACAAAAACCTATTTATATTATCATACTTAGGCCAATATGGACATATGGAATTGAACTGTGGGGATCCACCTATCCATCAAATTCCTCTTGCATCCAATCCTTGCAATCCAAAATACTCCTAAATGCCCTTACTTTGTCACCAATAAAATTATCAATAAAGACCTGAATATCCCGTTAGTTGCAGACTTAGCCCGAAGTAGATATACTTCCCTTCAGTCCAAATTACTAGTCCACTCAAACCCACTTGACCGCAACCTCCCATCTCCTTCTATCCTGATCATCCTCCAAGGCGGCTGAAAAGACGATGGTCTCGAGACATACTGCGTTACATAAGCTCTGACGTGCTACAACTAGGTGGTTTCTTCTTACGCCTATATCATGCTCATATTTTAATGATCACATTTACTGATGCATTTTTTTATTAATACAGTTGTAAATATCACTATAATAAATTTAAAAAGAAATAATAATATAAAAAAATCTGGTGCGGGCAACACACGACTTTCACTTACCTCCATTTTAAAATAAAAATACGCGAAACTATCAAAGAATTAGTTAAATGAAATTTCAATAGAAACGTGTGTTTTATTAAAAAATCGATTGCATTATTATCTAAAATAATCAGTTATTTTTATCGGTTTTTCATCACTCTTCATTAACTTTTACAAGGTTGTGCATAAGATAATAATTTTTTCTAAAATCTTGAGCTTTCCAACGGTATATTACACGTCTATATTACTGTTCTTATGCTCAAAAACAAAAAATTGCATTGAAAAAATATTTTTTCAGTTTTCTCCTTTAGTTACTTTTCAAATTTACTCAACTTGCACATTTAGCTGTTATTTATCAATGCTAACTAGATAATATGGTTATTTTTATAGAATATACAAAATTAAAGGAACTTTAGAGAAATTATCGGCATTTAAGTCCTGTCAGGCCATTTTAATCAGAATGAAACCTACATGACGTTTAAGCCTATTAAATTTTACATCGATATAGCGAGTTGATTTAAAATCGTCGGAACCGTTTTCAAGAAAATCGTTAAAAGGTGCAAAATGCATAGTATAAAGTGGCTCTTCTGGTAAGCTTATTTTGATGAAAAAGTTTTTGTAACACCTCTGGCGTATAGTTGTCTTAAATTTGAAATTTCAGTTTCATAGGTCTTACTGTTTCGGCCCGGGGGTTACCACACACGGACACACACACACACACAGGCCTTTTTGCGGGACTTGGTTATTTGGACTCAGGGGACCCTAAAATGTCTATTTCCGTTGAAAACTGGAATTCGAAAATTTTCACGATCGCAATGCTTTCCCTTACTATATACAGGTAGTGAAAGTAAAAATATGTTTGCTCTTTTTTTCCTTAGTTGGTTACTAAATTCATTCAACTTTTATATTTAGCCGCTTTTTATAAATTCTAGTTAGATGATATGGTCAATTTTTAGGAATCTACAAAATGAAAGGTATTTCAGAGGAACACAATTTTAAATATCGACATTTAAACCCTGACAGTCTATTTCAATCATAATGAAACCTAGACAATCTTAAAGCCCATTAAACTATAAAACAATTCTTACCATTCGGACCTGGATTTAATTATATGATAAACAACCAATATAATAAGGTACATACAGTCGAGGTAATAAAAATCACATATGCTTTAATTTTTTATGGCAGTGAATTAAATACAATCGATTTTTTTTTTCTTTTCTTTACACATTTATATCGTTCGCTTAATGGAATAAAGAAATTTAAAAAAAACTTTTCCTAGTTCTTGATTAATATTTCAAAATACTACCACAAAAAAATATTTAATTATGTCGAGCGATTTGGCCAATTATACAGACTACTGAACAGAAACTCTAAACCATTTACCGATAAATAAATTCCTAATATACAAGACAGTACTGAAACATATCTGGACCTACGGACTTGAACTTTGGGAGACAACTAAATTTTCTAATATCAAACGCATCCTTCCAATAAAAAGTCCTCCGAACAGTAGTTAAAGCTCCTTATTATGTCACCAACTATCCCTTGGTACCTATACCTAAATATTCCATTTATTTTAGACCTTCAAAATCCTCTAAATTCCATCAGAACCTTATCCATCACCCTAATCCGCTAGCTTAATCCCTATTCCCGCTCCACACACCCTTACCATCCCCTTAGAAAGTTGAAACGGCAGTGGCCTCGAGACCTCTTGTAACCATGTATTTTGGAGTTCTAGCATTGGCTGGATTCTCCACTCCCGTGCTGTATGCTTGAGGATTGTATATGTACATTGTATACTTTTGTACATATTCTTATTGATTTTTTTTTTTTGTATATATGTATTTTGTATTATAATTTTATAAATTTATTGTTTTGTATTGTGTGAATGTAGTATGAACGTTTGCTTGATCACTATTAAAAATGCCCTAATTAGGACAGCATGTAATATTACTCAATAAAAACATTGTGTCTGGAAAAAATATATGTCGAATTATAAGCATAAAAAATTTACATGGAAAACAGCGGTGACACAAATCAACTGTTGTCATAGCTTGAAAATTAATATTATAATTTACCCTCATACAAGACTGAAACGACAAGTAACTTCTAGAGGTTTTTGGCTACTTCAACACTTACCAGACATACGCTCTAATCTCCCACGAACTTACAAAAGACTCATTTACATAAGGTCAATGAAATAAAAAAGGTCAACATATGAAATTGAGCTTTGGGGCTCAACTAAACCATCAAATTCCTCTCTAATCCAATCATTACAATCCAAAATCCTTCCTAAATTCCCAAGGCTCCTTACTTTGTCACGAACAAACTCATCCCTAATGAGCTTAATGTTCCGTATGTTACTGTTTTGGCCCGAACCAGATAACTCTCCTTCCATGACACACTTCATGCCCACTCTAAACCACCAGCTTCAATGCTTTCTTCCTCTTCAATACCCCCGATAAACCCCGAGGCGTCTAAAAAGAAGATGGCCTCAAGACCTTCTAGTTTAGATTATTTTTAGAGCACTGCCAATGGGTAGCTTCTCCACAAGTCTTGTTAATTTCTCTGTTCTTTTAGCCTGTTTACTAGTTGTGTTGTATAATACAGTTGTAAATATCGATAAATAATTTTTTTTAAACATATATTATAATTTATTTTACGAGAGAACTTAAACTTCTATGTTCTTTTCTTTCAATATTTAATATAATATTTTTGTGCAATCATCATTTTTAAAAATATGTGGTTATGTTTAATTTTAGAAACATTCATTTTATTGAGTGATGCAATTTATATGACCACGATTGTACATGTTAACCTTCGAGATCCATTTCATATTAACACTCCCTCATACAAGGTATAACAACGACCAACATATTTGAAAACTGTAAAATTTAAAATGAGCTGGATAAGGGATCTCATTGTCTCATTGCATTATTAAAACCAATGTTATATTTACCTTTTCCTAATCACGTAAAAGGGATGAAAAACCAAAAATACACATTGTTTCCAGCACGCTAATAAATGTGCATAGTAAAAGTTATTTAAGTGCTTTTGTTGAATTTCATAACCAGGACATTTATTGCTGAAAGAATATTTATAGGACATTATAAAATATGACGATTTTCCTCTTCATCGAAAAGTTAGTTTAGTAATAAATTTTTATAGGGTGTGATAGAAGTGTCATTATTATTCCCATACCCTCTGGACCATTTATTTAATTTTATTATCATAGAACAGTTTTTGTGTCAACTTAAACGACCTATCACCCTACATGAATTTGTCATCGTTATATTCAGCATTAAATCCATTTTTAGATAATAATACTCCCAGCTCTGTCTTTTGTAAATGAAATAAACAAAGTCGATATAAATATAAAAAAATAACCCTGGTACGTCTTTCCTCTTGAAACCCATAAGTTTCTGGTCTCCTCCCTGATATTCCCGCCACTTTGACTATAGCTGTACGATTTTTGGAGTGTCTCTGGATCATGAAGAAAAACTAAAACATTTGTATAGTTGCCTCATACGATTCATCTTAGGGATCTCCGGGGACACTTCTATCAAGAGATTCTACGAAGAGTTAAATAGCTTTATCCAACCTACTGTCTCAAGTAGTTCATGTCGTTCCTTTACCAAGTTATCGAACGAAGAACCGCTGTCGTCCATCATACTCAAATCAACAATCCATTCCCGAGACACTCATATGCGGCCTTCTGATTTGTATAATACGTCCCATCGAACCGCAGCTTTGACATCTTTCATAATCCGATCCTCGTCCACATTGAACTCTATTCCTTCTCATATCCGTAATTCTAATACCCTTCCGACATTCAAATCTAGACTATTCAATTACTTCTTGACCATTCAATTTCCAAAAGATCGTGAATGATCCAGTTTCCATGAAAATATGTAATTATTTTTATTTATTTAACGTCACTTTATGCTACTCTGGCTAATCATACGATGCTACAGTGGGCATCCTAAATTTTGCCTATCCAGGCTTAACCAGACTAGGGATCTTTAACGAGTACTTGACATCCCACAGGCTCAGGACCAGCTTCAAACGTCCCCTCTGAAGGATGGCATAACTAAGGGTTTTTTACTCCCATTAAAAAAAACCTAGGGCCACCTGCGGGTTTGAACCCGGGGCCTTGGGCATAGGAGACTGTTATGCTAGTCACCATGCTATAGGTAACCCTTTCACTGCATGTTTTTCTTATACTATTCTTTATATTACGCGATAAACCCCTCATTTATTGTATTTTGTATTATGAATAAATAAATTATTATTATTATTATTAAAACATGGTTTCTCATCAGTCTAAAATATACTCTGAATCAGAATAAGAATGAAAATAAAATAAAAATCAATTTTACAACAATTGATGTTAAAAAGTGAATATAGAGGTATAATCTGTATTATTTCCATCATGTTTCACTCAGTCACTTTTAAGATATTTCATTATTAATAGAGGTGAGCTTAGAAAAAAACTTTTTTTTAAATGTATATTTAAAATAATAGGACAATGCGATTAAACAAATATGATTAAAATATGTAATTAGTATCTTTTAAACTTAATTGCATTTTTTAATCGCCTTTTTAAAGGACTTGAGTGTTGATTAGATAAAAGCAAATAGAAATTTTATGCAAAACTGAGGGATGAGAAAATAAATATGTAAAAAAAAAAATCAATCTCGTAAAAAATGTTCTTTAGTACTTTTTTGAAACCAACGTCTCAATTTTCTATTACTAACACCGAGGTCTTTCAGAAGGCTCATTGTTCTATTATTGTCTCATAGTTTCGTGAGATTCGCTAGAAAATAAACCAAAAACTACAACTGTATACATAGAAATTGCATCACCAATGAACCAATTTCATATAGAAATATATTTGAAAGAATAGAAATTATTTTGTTTTTTTCTACTTATTAATATCATACGTTTAATGAAATAAAAAATAACGTTTTTTACTTTCACTTACTATATATATATATATATTATATATATATATATATATATATATATATATATATATATAATATTATATATAGTAAGGGAAAGTGTTGCGATCGCGAAAATTTCCGAATTCCAGTTTTCAACGGAAATACATGTTTTGGGGTCCCCTGAGTCCAAATAACCAAGTCTCGCAAAAAGGTCTGTGTGTGTGTGTGTTAACTCCCGGGCGGAAACGAAAAGTCCTACGAAACTGAAATTTCATATTTAAGACAACTATAGACCCGAGATGTTACAAAATATTTTTCATCAAAATCGGCTCACCAGAAGAGCAACTTTATACCATGCATATTGCACCTTTTTATGATTTTCTCAAATACGGTTCTGACGATTTTGATTAAATTCGCTATATCGATGTGAAATTCAATAGGCTTTAATATCTGTAGGTTTCTTCTGATTAAAATAGTCTGACAGGGCTATAATGCCGATATTTTAAATTTTCTTCTTCTAAAGTACCTTTAATTTTGTTGATTCTATAAACATAACTATATTATCCTGTTACCACTGATGAAAAACAGGTTAATATACAAATTGAATGAATTCGATACCCAATGGATTTTTTTAAAACAATACATGTTTCTATAGAAATTTGATTTAACTGATTCTTTAATGGTTTCACTAATTTGTGTCTCTTACTGTATTTGAAAATTCTTTAATCGGTTCAAAACGGAGGTAATTCGTGTGTTGTCCGCACCAGATTTTTTAGTTTTTTGTTCGTATTTTTAACTACTCCGTGAATACATTTTTGAGTTATGTCGAATTTTAAGCACTTTGCTATAAGAAATAATAAAAATTGTGAGATTACATGAAGTGGAACAATTTTCACTGAAAACATATACATATAAGAAAGAATTTAAACTTTTATATTTTTTTCATTGAATTTGATGTGCTTTTCTTTATTAATTTTCAATATATAATATTATATTTTTGTCTAATAAGCATCTTTTGTAAAACATGCGATTATTTTTACTTTCACTTACCTATGTACGAAATATATAGTAAGGGTAAGTACTGTGATCGTGAAAATTTTTAATTTCCAGTTTTTCAACGGAATTACGCGTTTTAGTGTCTCCTGATCCTAAATGACCAAGTCCTATAAAAGTATGTGTGTATCGAAGTGTCCGTGAGCGGTAAGTCCAGCACAAAACTAAAAGTCCTTAAGAAACTAAAACTAAAACGAGCAGCAATTTTTTCACTAAAATCAGCTAACTAGAAGAGCCTCTTTATCCCGTGCATTTACAACCATTTTACGATTTTCTCAAAAACGGCCCTAACGATTTTGATGAAACTCACTATATCGATGTAAAATGTAATGGGCTTTAATTTGTTTTAAGTTTCATTCTGATTAAAAAATAGTCTGAAAGGGCTTTAATGCCGATATTTCAAAATACCTTTGATTTTGTAGAAACTATAAAAGGAGCCGTATCGGCTTTTTAAAATTGATAAATATGTAAGTTGAATGTATTCGATATACATCTAAAGGAGTAAAGAGAAAAATCAATCTGCCCACCGATCTATCTCATCTCTCTGATTCCTCTCCCCATATAACTAACATCATTCGCTTCCTAAAGTCATCTTTACTCTCAGATCTAAACTGTTCTCTCCATCTATTCCTATAATCATCTCACCTGTATCTTACGGTGCAAAGGCGAACATGACCCTGATGGTTGTCGCCTCAATAAAAATTAAAAAAATAAATAAAAATGTTGCTACCATTTTTGTGTTTTTTAGCATTAAAACAGTAATATAGATGCATAATAAACCGTTGGAAAGCTAAAGTTTTCAGAAATAATGATTATCTTATACACAAGTTTATAAAAGTTAATAAAGAGTAATGAAAAGCCGATAAAACTAAGTGATTGTTATAGATAATGGTATAATAGATTGTTTAATAAAATAGATGATTCTATTGAAACTTTATGCAATTAATTCTTTGAACTTTAATATTAAAGTCTTTAGAGACGTTTTTATATTGAACATTCGATTGCTCAGTTGATAAAGACATAAAACCTCTCTTGTTTCTTACAGACGACAATACCACGAAGACTTCAATCATCTTCTGAGGAAATTATTATTTCGTATTACTCCAAATTGTCCTTTCCTCGTAAGGGAGTTGCGTAGACCCGGAGCATCTTCTTGAACGGACGTGAATCCTGCGGAAGTGACCATCGACCAGAAGATGGACCTGATGAAACCCCGAAGGATTCTGAAGGGATCCACCCCACCATCTCGCGGGGAGTATATAAGCCTCCGAGGTGGTGAGAGTGGCACCAGTGTTGTAGTGCCCCTCGCAGAACCATGAGGATCTTCATTGTAAGTAGCCTCCCACTAACAGTAACACCTAACATCACACGGTAACACCTTACAGTAACAGTAACACCGTACAGCAGAAGTGGTTCGGTATCGAAAGTGAATTCCTAGTGATAGCGCGGGGTCTTCAGGCTCTTCTCGCAACCCACTTCGGTAAATTCGCGCGGCCTTCAAAGTTTCTGAGGTGGAATCACTGCTACGAATGGTAAGTCACGGAGAAATGTTTGACGTAAAAAAAAAATTATATATATATATATATATATATATATATATATATATATATATAAAATAAAATAATATCATATAAATGCATTATAAAACTCTTAAAGCATGTTTCATACTTAGATTTATATTCAGAAAACCATATTTTTTTATGAAAACGTCAAACATTTAATCCTGAGACTTTCCATAAAATTCCTAGCAGAGTGAATAACTCTTTTATTACAAAGTATTTTATGAAGCGCCGTGGACTAGTGGATAAAGCACTGTTCTACAGTCCTACGAGTCCTAGGTTGGAATCCTAGCTGTGGCCGAACATTATTTATTCTGTTATTTCAGCCGGGCGGACACCCTAGGGTGTAGAGACCTTCCTGGGGCAGGCACATCGTCTATGAAGTGGGTCCCAAAAAATAGAGAAAATTCTGAGCGCCGAGAGTGATCTTGGCCCAATCACCTCATTGAAACGCCATTGGCCAGTATATGTACAGCTTCACAAAGTATTTACCATTTAAAATTATATTTAAAAAAAAATTCTCCAAATAGCGATTAGCGATGTTTTCATTTGATATAAATTATTATAAATTCAATATAAATTGCAATGTATTTTTTTTAAATTCATGAAATCTTTCCGTATTTCATACGCTTTCAAATGTCTTTTCAAATGTTTTCCTAAGTCTCACCTTAACCAAAAAAATATCAAACTTATTAAATATTATTAGTTTATGAAATATTTAATAATAAATCAGATCTGCCTCAGTTATCATACCAAGCGAAGCCTTGATGATAACCCGCTATGAGGGTCGAAACGTTGGCAAGACGATAAATAGCTTAGACTATTTCATTGTGCCAACCGAACTAATTTTTTCCTGTCTAAAAAATCATCCAAAATAGTATTCTGGTGCTGAAAATTGAACTAAAAAAGAATCTTATATTTTTTTTTATGAAATAAGCTTCTTTTAAAATAACTTGCTTTAAAATTTAAATTTTAAAGTGATTGTTTTTTTCCTTTTAAAATATTTTCTAATAAGCAATACACTATACACTACACCAAACAATTTGAAATTATCAAACACATCTTAGAAATATTATTTATTTATTTTACTCATTCATAAAATTTTCCTTTTCTTTCTTATTTATCGCCAAATTTTTTTCATAACCTCTCAACCCAATCAATTCGTTTTTCCCTTCAGTTTTATTCCAGATCACAGGAATACGTAACCTTTTGTGATCTAAGTATTTTTATTACTAAGAAATCAGACTATTTTTAGCTGATTATGAAAATTTCTTAAGCCTTCCCCTCCGAAAAAAATCATAAGTTACTAGGCTACATTTACTTTTAAATAGTGACGTTGATATATTTAAAAAAAAAAAATCTGTAATACATTTATTTTTCTTATATTCTGTATACAGAACCTCATTTCTAAAAAATATTTAACCGATACCTTTTGGGCAATTCGAGTTTTTATTTTTATTAAGCTCAAAATCAGTAAGTAAACATTTTACAAATCGCTGCTATTTTTTCATACTCATTTTCTTTAAAAAAAAAAAAAAAACATTTATGTTTCACAATTAACGCAAATCTATTGGAAAGACCAATTCATGAACGCATCTATCCTCTGAGAGAAATAAACTTTCTAGTTTTTCTGTTTTGAGACACTACATAAATAAATTAAAAGGTTTTAGTTAAAATTTTGAAGTTAACGTAGGAATTAAATCAGAATGTTCAATGAATCAGTTACATACACTTTCACAGTCTGATCAGGTAACATTTTAAGAATTAAAATTTTATAATTGACTATTTTATCCTCTCACAGTAAAAATTAAATAAGTGAAAGTAATAAAACTAGTTGGGACAAAAATTTTCTTCTACTTTTTTTATGTTTCTTTCCTGACAAAAAATCATGGTGCTATAGAAAAAACTGCGGTGGTTTAAATTTACTAAGGTACAGTTAAAGTTTGAAAAGTGATTTTCACATGATGAATTTTTGAATCATGCCTAAACTGATTTCTGGGTTGCAGAGATATTTTTGAGGTAGTCTAGAGTAAATAAGGAAGATTCTTAAAGGATGTTTTCACTTTTGTCTCTCGCCTGGAGAAGACACAATGAAGATAAGGAAGGCGCAATTTGTCCAGCCACTGGAACCGTTCTTAATGCATCTTTCTAATAAGAGTTCTCTGGAGCCTGTTCTGGGCTAACCAACCGGGTACTCTTTATACTAGTTAGTCTACCGGTTGTTGAGTTCATTTTAGTTTGTTACAACTATTTGGAAAATTATTTTCTTCAAATTTGATTGGAAAAAATAGTAATGGTCGTGAGGGAGAAATAAATTAACAAGATATTTCAGACTTTGGAGTGAATCTCCTAAGAGAACTATAAATTTCTAAAATCGGTATCTCTTTTTTTGAAAAAAAAAAACCGATTCGTTAAGATACGAATTAACCATTTTGGGAAGTACGAATTAACCATTAACCGGGGAAGTTTCCCGAAATTTTATAAGAAATTTACAAAATATGTAAATATTAAATTTATGACAATAAGAAAGAAAGTTTTTATTTCAAACTAAATTGATTCCTTTTTGCATTTCTCCCCAAGAGTAGATAAGAAGTAAAGAAATAAAATTACATCATTAGTATTAGTGGTTACATTTTCTTATAAATGTATGAGAAACAAAATTAAATAAATACTAGAAGGAAATATGGAAGTGTTCGTAAAACCTCCAAAAAGTATGAATTAATGTATTATTTTTTAACGAAAATTTCATTTAGTTGCAAGTTAAAATATCAAAGGAGGAAAACAATTTTGAGAACTTCTTTTGAGAATGTAGAAGACCACTGTAGCATCGTTCTTTTAGCCATAAAAGTAATGTTAAATAAATGCACATGTTTCCTTGTGTATTCTTAATTTAATCTTGACCAGGTATTTTTTCGTTAAAACCTAGACTATATAGCGAGTAAAATATAAATAATATAAAATGAATGCTAACTGAAATACCGAAAGTTGGCTGTCATCTGTCTTTCTCGCGTGACATTCCGAGTGGTATGTTTTCTCTTGTTTTTTCCACGAGTTTTCTAGACGTCACCAAAGTTTTTCTTTCACCCACCTGGCGTCTGCCACCTGACAGCTGCAGACGGAGAAAGCATCGAAATCTGTGAAAGAAAAAAAAAAATACGATTCGCATTCCTAAAACTTTTCAAAAATATAGATCCCTGTTTAAGTATTAGGATTTAGTCGATTAGCTAGGAATCTCAACTCGACAGAAGCAAAGTGTGTATCATAGTAAAGCATTTTACTTCAAACTTTAAAAAAAAATCGTTTTAATATTTGGGTGATTTTTTATTTTGTTTCCTCTCCTAGACATGCAAAAAAACTTAAATTTTTACAGAAAACATGTATGAAGATTAAATGATCATTTATAAAGCAATCAGAACATTAGGAAAGTGAGAAATTATTTCATATAAAGCTGTAAAATAGGCCTGGTAAATCTTAAATGGGTTTTATTTATTGTATTATAGTAATATAGAAGGCGTCAGTTTATATATCCTGCTCAGATCATTACTCGATTCTTTTATTTTAATTTGATATCAGACATTAACTATTATTTTCGCCGAAAGACTTTTTTTGTCATCTAAAATTGTTTTTAGAATTGATTTGTATTTTTACTGTGTATCCACAGAAACTCTTTAGAAATTTAGTAAACCTAGTAGAGATGTGTTTGTCGGAAACATTCCATAAAGTTATAATCGGTCATAATTACTCCGAGAGATTTGAGGTGCGATCGGGTTTGAAACAGGGTGACTCCCTTTCCCCTGTGTTATTTAATATAGCTTTAGAATATGTCATAGAAAAGGTGATGTGTACCGAGAAGGGTTTAAATATGGGTGACAGGATTCCAGTTGTTGGGGTATGCCGATGATCTGGTACTGCTAGGTAAAGACACGGAAACCATACAGCTAAATACAAATGTCTTAATAAAAACCGGTAAAGAAATAGGACTGGAATTAAATACCGATAAGACGAAATATATGATTAGTAGCAGAAACGGTGGCGATCTAGGTGATATTGATGTATCAGGGCATACTTTTGAACACGTTGAGAAATTCAAGTATTTAGGTTCAATGATAACAAGAAAAAATGAAATCCAGGAAGAAATAAAGTCCCGGCTAAAGGCGGGAAATGCGTGTTATTATTCAGTTGCTAAGTTACTTAGCTCACGGCTTCTATCTAAAAAATTAAAGGTTAGAATTTATAAAACTATTATTCTTCCGACGGTTCTTTACGGATGTGAAACGTGGCCGCTTACCAGGATGAACAACGGCTTAAGGTTTTCGAAAATAAGGTACTGCGTAAAATATTTGGTCCGAAGATAGATGAGGCCACTGGGGAGTTTAGAAGGTTGCACAACGCGGAATTGCGGGACTTGTATCCTGTGAATATAATTGATTTGATAGCATCGCGGAGACTCAAATGGGCGAGTAAAGTTGTTGGGCTCGATGAAGAGCGGATTCCAAAAAAGTTGGTATTCGCTGAACAGACTGGTAGGCGTCCGAAAGGCAGGCCGAAGCGTCGATGGGATTATTGCATTAAGGCTGATCGCGGGGGCTTGGGCTTGAACGGTGAACATTGGACGAGTCTGTGTAAGCGGAATTTGGTGGTATCGGCATCGACCTTCGGGTTCGCTAAGCCTATTATTATTATTATTATCCATAGCAACTCAAAGTTGAGCAGTCCGTCCAATCAGGAATGTCTATCTTTTCCAATATTGTAAATAAAAATTCCTTTTAGACTTAGAAATGAGTCAATAGGGAACGGCATGGTCTACTTGATAGATCATTGGTCTACTGTTGTCCGGGTCCTGGGTTCGAATCTAGGCTCTGACAGAATAATTATTTATTCTGAGTATAAGTACTGAGCCTAAAACTATTTATGGGTTGTTAAGGCACAGTTTATTTATTTATTTTGTATTTTTTTTTTGTATTCTTTGAAATTTGTATCTGCATTATAAAGAAATTAACCAAGTAAATGTTGATCGAAAGTCATCTAATGACATGATACACATTTTGAGAAACTACCTATTGATAGCACTCCGATAATAACATTAAATTAGGAGATCCTGCGATCAACTTCTTTTCAGACGTAACGGAGCAATATCAGGATTCGAAGAGGAAGGAAGGATTTTAAACTAGTTCGTTAAAATGGAAATGGAGGTGATTTTATTTAAACTTTCCTCCCCCAAAACTATTATTCCTCTTATAGAGTGGTAGCATTGTCGCTTTGTCGTGGCGTATCGCTCTGGTATTGCTTATTTGGCACGGTTTTATTGCTTCGGGGAGAGTCGATAAATTTGGGATTCCGACGTGTATTGAGGATGAATTGTCGTAGGACGGAAAGTTGCGTAACTGTTACGCAGGGTAACGGGACCGTCGACAATAAAACGGCAAAGATCCGACTTTCCTTTTCAACATACTTTCCTCGGCAAGTACTGCCAAGGGCGGGAGAAAGAGGAAGGTTACGCGCGCCGGAGTATAATCGCTTTAGATATGCGGCCGGGGTTTCGTTTCGCTAGACTTTCGTCTACTTTCATGATAGTGTGAGCTGCGTGAAGAGTGCGTGAAGAAAAAATTACTCATTAAAAGTAATTTTTTTAAATATATATATATATGTAATTCCACGTCTTTCTAGTTCTATGTTAAAAATATGAGTGGATACAAATGATTTATGTATTTTTTTTTTTTTTTTTTCTTTATCCTCTGGTTTTATTTTCGAACAAAATACAAATACAAATGTAATATGTATAGCTGTCAGATTTGTCCTTCTGTTACCCGGAAGTATTCTAAAGAGGATTGCTATATACGCTGGATGCACTAGTAATCTTTCAAGGGCTTCTTCTATGCCTTTATTTATCCATTGCAAAATGGGAGGGACCATTCTTCAGGGTTATTTATGATTAATGTATGAGTTTCATGGTCGTAGATCATGGGCAATTATAAAATGTAAATATCTAAAACGTACTCCAAGTAACAAATTTTCTACAGTATTTCAAAAACACATGGAATCAGTAGTAAAAAATATGTTCTTTATTTTTCAAACAAATCCAACTAAAAAGTATATGTACAAGTTATTAAAACGTATTTTTACATATTTGGTCCTAAGAGCTTTTAGGAGTGTAAAAGTTCTTAGTTTATGCCGTCCGTCGGAGAGGAAATAAGGTGGTGGTCCCGAGCCTGAGCAATGTTTAACACTTGTTAAAGATAACTATCCAAATAAAAACATATTTAGAATAATTATAGCAAGAAATACTTCATACATACAAAAGGAGAGAAGGAGTATGAAGGGAAATAAGAGTAGTGATATATATATATATATATATATATATATATATATATATATATATATATTACTTTCCTACTAACAATATATATTACTTTCCTATTTTTTTTGGACGCACATCTTCATCTCGTTTCCTTTACATCCATCGGCTGACCTTAAAGTTACTTTTCACTATTTACTTTCCATACGGAATAGAAATGTCATTATATGTGAAAATGGCCATTCAGTGAAAACGATAACGCTCCTATCTGCTAATACAGTTCACTTTCTCTCTTCGTTTCATTGTATACGTGATGTAGGGTGCTGCTGTCTGTTCTTGGATGTATGAACGTTCCTCTCTCCCCCGCAAACTTCGCGAGTGAGGACTTGAAGAAAGCGGATTATGGGACTCTTCTGCCCTTTTGAAAGTGAAAGAGTTTTCACTCCGAGTTATATTAAAATAGGTTTAGCATTCAGGAGGTATAGTGTGACATTTTTGGAGGGGTTGGTATACGCGGTTCCTTGCTGGCATGGATGGAATAGGAGTTACCGAACGTTGTATAATACCTGACTGATCGGTATATGTCATAAAATGCCATGGATACCCTGAGTAGATAGAGGAAGAGAAATAGAGCGTCTAGAGGTCAGACAAAAGGACTAAGGGAAGGAGATAAATTTAGAAAGATACTGTAAAAAAGAACGTTTGTGAAGAAAAAGGTACACAAAGGAGCGAAGAAAAGGAAGAGATAAAAACGGCCAGAGAAAAGTAAAATAAAATAAATTATATATGCGTGCTCCTTAGCTAGTTTTTTTCATGATTAATAACAATAATAAATTAATAAAATTTATAAAAAAATATTTAATCCTTTCCTTAATTAAAATTGATTAATTCACCCCTTAAAAAAAATTGTTAATGATATTCCACTGTTTAATTGGTAATTTTCTATTTAAAAAAAAAAAAAAATTTAACCTATATGTTTTTTTTTACTTGATTAAAAATATTAATATACCTATTCAAAAAAAATCTTAGTCGAATTACAAACAATACTGTACCAGTAAATTAATATTTAATTAAGTAAGAATTTAAAAATTATTTTTATATCTATTTACCGAGTAAGAAAACTTTTTGGTATGTCGTTAAAAAAATAACTTTTCATTGCTATCTTTGAATTACTGTGTGATAATTTATTATAATTTTTAAAGAAATAAAGATTACAAATAAAATTTAATAAATTTTAAAAAAACAGTCCAATTATTACACAAGTTGATTTACAGGTTTTCACTTTGACTGCTGTTCCACTAAACCATCCTTTTTATATAACAATCTAATTTATAATATTAACTTGAAGATAAAAATCATCACACTGGCATTTTTTATTTTATCATAGCTTTAGGCCTGTATTTTTTCTTTTTGTTTGCTTATCGAAAGAGGTTTTAGCATACAAAAATATTTACGTTTTTAATTTTCTCGGAGTTATTCCGTATAATCAGTTAGACAAAGGGTTTTAAGGAGGAGACTAAAAATTTTAATCTATTATAAGATTTTTCTTTTTTTTTAAATACTGTTACATTGTTACGGTTAAAATTTACAAAAAAAAAAAAAAAATATTAATTTAAATTAAAAAAAAAAAAAAAGATAAATAGCGAAACCCCTTAAATTAATAATGTCTTTACCGAAAATTAAAAAAAAAATAATAAAGATTTATTTTACAAACAAAAAATTATTGATAACAGGTGTACACACGAACTCGTTATCTTAAAGTCTACAATCACATACCTATCCCATGAGCTATGGAATCATATGACGTCACCATTATAACTTTTTAGCTTATTACTGCTGACTCGACAAGGGTTGTACACTGTTACCTTGTTGAGGTTAATATTAAATAGAAAATATTTAACAACATATTACTTAAACAAAAAAAAAAAAAATACAAAGCTTTATTTCTAACAGTAAAACAAAACAAATGATTCTTTAACAAAAAAAAAAAAAAAAAAGAAAGGAAAACTTATTTCTACTTATATCCTCAATTTAGTTGTTTGTTTGTCTTAAAAACAATTATTTGTCCTTCTATCTTTCGGAACCTTAACCACTCAGGTTTTAAGTTTATTTACAAAAATAAATCACCTTGTTTCTGTGTTTGTTTGCCTCGAGAAACAATCTCCTTTTCTGGTAGCTCCTTTTCCACTTGGATCAGACTTCGTACCTGGTCCGTCGAGTGTCCACAACCTTACTTTTTGAACTACACTTCAAAATTTTGTTCTTCATTCACTTACAATGGGGGGATCACTTGTAGCTGGGTGGCTAGCGTAACAGCCTCCCATGCAAAAGGTCACGGGTTCAAATCCGCAGGTGGTCCTAGGATTTTTTAATGGGAGTAAAAAATCCTTAGTTACGCCGTCCTTCGGAGGGGACGTTAAAAGGTGGTCCCGAGCCTGTGCGATGTCAGGTACTCGTTAAAGATCGCTATCCTAATAAAACCTGGATAGGCAACATTTAGGACTCCCACTGTAGCATCGTCCGATTAGCCATAGTAGCATAAAGTGACGTTAAATAAATAAACAAACAAACTTACAATGGGGCCTCGCTCTCGCAGTTCCCAAAAACATTCTACACAACACTCTCGAAAAAAAAAAAAGTCTATTAACATGTGTTTTTTTTTTCCTTTTTTTTTAACATTTTTATATTTTGAGTAACCCTCTTCGAGGTATTAAAAAAAAAACATATTATTATTTAACTCAAATTCATGCTAATTTATTTATTTTTTTTTCCACGTAACAACATCTTAGACTTTATCTGGACTGAGTCCACCAAAAGTGTTTTTACTTTGAAAACTTTATGTTCGAACCTCTTTCTATATCAATAAGAATTTTCTTTATTTCTCTAATTTGAAAATCTTACCGACATATGAAATATTTTTACGATTTTCTCAACGTTAGAGCCGTGATTTTAATGAAGCTCAGTATATCGACTTAAAATTGTATGTGCTTTAATATCATTTATGTTTCTTTCTGATTGATATAGTTGGGCAGAATTTAAATGGCGAAAATTAGAAATCTCTTCTTCTAAAGAACCTTTCATTTTGTAGATCCAAAAAACTGAACCATTTCATGTTGTTAGCCTAGATAAAAAATTTGTAAATATACAAGACGACATATCATAAAAACAGTAATGCAGACGTATAGTAATATACTGTTGGAGAGCTAAAGATTTAGAAAAAATGTGGATTAATCAAAAGCTGATAAAACTAACTGATTATTACAGATTATAATATAATTCTTTTATTAATTTAACAACGGAAGTAAGTGAAAGTCGTGTGTTGCGCGCACTAAATATTTTTCGTTTCGTTTGTTTTTATTATAGAAAAATAGAATATTACGATATAGTCCTGTAGAATAGGTTTCATACTGAAATAAATTATCATATTTAATTGGAACAAAAAAGATTACTTAAAAAAATGCGAGGTTGAAAGGAAAAGGAACGTTAGCTCGTACACTCACGAAAGAGAACGGTTTCCATTGTATTCTCCAGTCCTTCCGTTCTTCGCGTTCCTCCAGACTACATCCTCTTGCAGTTTACGTAATCAAAGCCGTGAGGGAAGCAACGCATGTATGTGTCGCGTTTTTTTTTTTTGTTTTTTTTTTGGTAGGAAAAGTCGTTGTTAGTACATGTCTCCAGGCTCGTTCTGTCATTCAACGATTCGGAAAAAAAGAAAACAAAAAGCGACCTACGACAGAAGTTCCGTAACATTAACTTCATTACGTAAATATGGTGATACGGTCTGAGTTGCATAAGATAACTTGTGATCCACTTTCCCAAATACACATCCTTTTATATACTTTTATATCCTTTTATATACTCATCTGAATATATACTTATTGAATATATATATTCTTACCGGGAGTTTAAACGAAAGTTTGATTGTAAAACCGAAGTTGTGTCTTCGGAAATTTAGTAAAAACAGTATAGAATTATTATATTTTGACTTTTAACGGCCTCAAAGATACTAAGAACTGTTATAAAAATCACTTTAAACCATTTAGTCTTCATGCCTATTGCCAATTAAAGCCCAATCAAAATTATTTGGATGGATATGTCATTTATTTCGTAACGTTTTTTTTTACTCCCAGTTTGACACGCTCTAACATCTGTTGGTGTTGGTCGGATCAAAAACACTGACCAGCTAGCACGTCAGAAATTTTGTGCAAAATATCGTTTGTTATATAACATTTGTAGCTAGGACCTACAGTTTAGCATCCGTATTGTTTTGAATGAAAAAAGTTAAGTTCGAAACCCTTATTTTTTGAGAACTTTGTTTATTTCGATTAATCATTCTGTTGGTTCGTCCGCAAAATCATTTTGTTTCTTCATTGGTAAGATTACAGACTTCCTGAATTTTATTTTGGGATGAAAACAGATGAACATTATTTTTAAACTTATGCATAAACTTAAATCTGTGCAAGCAACGCACTTTATACATGTCAAATAATTTAACCTAATGGCTATGTAATGTCTTTTATTTAATGTTGTTGTTTTTTTCTTAACTTTTTTATATACACGAACAAACAAAGTAAAATATATTATAAAGAAAATAATGCAACAAATTTCTAGAAACTTTTACTACTGTTCGGGATATTTCAAGTCGAATATTCCTAGCACGTGGTTGCTAAAAGTATAGGCTTTCGTCTCAAACTTAACCAGACGTAGCAGAAACGATCTTCTTGGCTTTCAGGGACATGATAGATTCAGATTTCTGATAGAAAGGGCATATGGTAAATTTAAAGTGAATGAAATTAAGCTCGGAATGAGTTATTATTTTTCAGGAGGCTTAGTTTTAAGTATGGGAATAAACGTAAAGATTCATTTTCGTTTTGGAGAAAAATGTTCGCACAGGGAAACGCTTCGATTATATTACAGTTGTTCACTCCTTTACTGTCCGCGTTTTAAGAAATTTACTGGATTTAAAATCCTTGAACGATTGCTTTTGTTGAGTTTCTCATCCGGTATTTTAGAATTACTTTTAACACAACAATGAGTCTGTTTCTAAATAATTTATCATTCCTTATTCCTTCATCTTCCTGCCATCTTCTTTTCTTCTTCATTTTTATGTTTACTATTCTTTAAAAGCCATTGATTAGTAAGTACACTCAAAGTTTCCATGTTTCGCAGGTACTGGCCAGCGTGGGAATGGCCCTTGCGAGGCCTGGCGGCCATAACGGCGGCGGTGGTGGTGGAGGTGGCTATGGAGGCGGCGGTGGCGGCGGATTTGGAGGCGGCCACGGAGGTGGCGGCGGCGGCGGATTTGGCGGCGGCCATGGAGGCGGCGGTGGCGGCGGCTTCGGAGGCGGCATCCAATTAGACAGTTACGCTGCGCCCATTTCCGGCGGAAGTGCGAGCGGAGGCGGCTACCCTAGCGGCGGGGGCGGCGGTTTCCCTTCCGGTCCCTCACCACAGTACGGACCCCCACAGGAAGCACCTGTAGTCCATAAACACGTGTACGTCCACGTCCCGCCCCCAGAGCCAGTCTACGAAGCACCAAAGAGGCCACTTCCTCCTCCACCTCCACCACAGAAGCACTACAAGATCGTCTTCATCAAGGCACCAACTCCACCACCACCAACCGTACCCGACATCCCACCACCACCTCCACCAGCTGAGCAGAAAACTCTGATCTACGTGCTCGTCAAGAAACCAGATGAAGCGCCAGAGATCACGATACCAACTCCGGCTCCCACACAGCCAAGCAAGCCTGAAGTATACTTCATCAGATACAAGACTCAGGTAAGCATGCTAGGGTTATTACCAAAGATAAACCACTTCGACAGCTTCAAATAAGTGACAAACTGATAAAAATGCGCAGTTTCGAACAACCAAACCTACCTGTTAAATTTGGTTGGCATTTTTTACAAAACAGTTTTTCTGGCCTGACCTGTAGTGTAGTCCATAAGAAAAAACAGCTTTCTATGCCCATGATCGCTTGTTCATATCCTGAAGATGGCCCCAGGAGTTTTTAATGAAAGTGAAAAATTCTTGGCTGTGCCATCGTTCGGAGGAAACGTCAAATTCTATTACCGAGCCTGCGCGATGTCATTTACTCATTAAAGAAAGACCTATCCAAATTAAACCTGGATTAGCAAAACTAAGAACTCCCTCTGTAGCTTCATCTGATAAGCCTAATAACTATGAAGTCGACGATAAATAGTTAAACTAACACTTATGGCGGCACTGCGTCATATCTCAATTGTCAATTTTGGCTTAAACGATTTAAAAGTGATTTTGATGTCAATGACATAGACTCATTTGACTTAAACCTAGATCAACCTCTGAATGAACTTTCAAACAAAATAGCATTCAATACATGAGGTATTAAAGCAGTGGTATTCCCCTTATCCCGTATTCATGTTTCGATCTAGTTATAGAAGAACATGTACTTTCTTTTAATCAGAATCGTATTTAATGTTCAATAAAGACCCTGATGGACTCCAATGCAAAGTAAATAATCCACTTTACAAATCGCACGTCCAGTGCGCAATATTGACCACATAACCCTCCTCTATGACTTCTGGTCGAACGTCAGTCCTTTTTTTCATCAAACACTTTAATCAAGAAAACTGTAGTTTATTGTTCTGTTTCTAGTATCAAAACGCATTCCTCTCTGGTAACTCGCAAAGTCAGAAACTTACTTAATCAGATTAAGAATCAAAGAGTTGCATAATTCCTACACAAGGGAAGATCCCAGTCGAAGACGAAATGGAAACTAGTTTCTCCTTGTTGACTTAGGAGCTTACGTAACTTCAGGACGATGGGAAATGACCTTTCTATAATTGAAAGGCGATACAGCAGTTACTTGCACGAACAATGAACGCTGCTAATTGTTCGTAGGACCATCTTCACAATGGGTTTCACTTCACTTGAGGTGTAAGCAATCCTATGGGAATCGTCGGTTTAGTTCCGTCTCGTGATATCAATCCGCAGGATGTTGCGATATGCAATGTTTGTTGAGAGTAATACACCCCATTCATCACTGTGGGACCGCAGTAACAGAAACCTTTCCGGACTCATTTAGTCAAAAAATTAGTCAAGAAATAAACAGAATTCCCAGTTATGAAAAATTTGAGTAATCAAAAACTAACATCCTTGTGTGTGATCCTGAGCATTTCTTCTACATATTTCGGTGTCACTTTCCAAAGTTTGGTTTCAACCTAAACCTAAACATTCATAATTTTGCTTAAGACTTCTTCTAAATTGTTTCTACTAATTAGTCTATTACAGTTCCATGTATCATCCGAATTTGTAAGTTGCTGACTCGGAGTCTTCTTTTAGAAAGAAAAAAGTTAAATAATTAATTAATTATTTGATTACAATTTTCATTTTTATCGCGGAATAGGAGTAACAAGGAAATAGCGTGGAAGTATATTTATATTAAGATAAAGGGGTAAAATTTTAAAGTAGGATACGTTGAGGGTATGACTTAGTAAGAATGCCACCATACTACATTAAACAGTTCATTAAATAATTCGAAGGCCTCGGAGAGCAATGCCTTATTTTTTTTTAATTTATATTATAGTTTTTGTTTTAATGCAAGTTAAATTATTAATCAAATATTAATAGCGGCGGCTCATTAGGAGGCCAATACCCACCCAGGGTTGTAGCGCCACGTAGATGGATAGGTTATTTTGTTATTATTTTTTTATCACGTATCTGATTTTCAAAAGTTCCTGAACATTACAAGTTTGATCATATAAATTATTCTCTTTCATTGTATCAGTAGACATTAGTTCACGCATCGCGCTTAAATGTTTAAGTTTAGAAGTTATTAATGTATTTGGGCTCCTGGTCAACATAAATAAAATATAGCACGAGAGAGATGGGAAAATGGGAAAATATTTCCGTAACAGTTATAAGAAATAGTTTAGGGTATAAAAGAACGAAAAAAGAACTGTCAAAAGAATCCATAACGACTTCTATTGAGAGTTGGAAGTGGGAAAGTAATTGATGGGGTTTCAATCTCCACCCACACTCCAGCGAAAGACGACATATCCGATCTGCCTCCTTCCAAGTCGATTTTCCTTTGTGTTCCTGATGGAACCGAAGATCTCCTTCGACGTACAGGCGTCAGGGGTACAATGGCAGGATACTCAAGGGGACTTTCTTCTGGGACTTAATGACTTAGGGAAAGTTAGAAGATTCTGCACATTTGAGAAGCGGTGCAAAACCCTTTTTAAACACCCATTGTTCAAGTTTAAGTCATTATTTTACTAATGAATATGGTCTCACCAAGAGGCGTTTTACTTTAAATTTTTTATATATCCCATATGTTTATAAGCAGTAATGTAGTTAGGCACACATTGAAGTATGCATAATGTGATTTCAACTGGGTAGTACCTCGCAATTTTAAATACACTAACATAATCCTCCTATGAAACTTTTAACTAGATTCTTTATTATTGTTTATTATATTCAATAACGTGATTTTTTTTTCTTATCTCAGATTCTTACGGTTAAAATGTTTTCTCATTTTTTAAAGCCCCCTTTCAATTGAAACGGAAAATTTAATTCGTTAAGAAACAATGAATCCGAGAAATTGGTTGAACATTTTTTCTGTCAGTTTTCAAAGTAATGAAATGAAATGAAATGAAGTGAAAAGTAATTTTATTCTGGGATTAGTAGTCCCCTAATAATAACAAGAAAAATACAATATAAATGATAATTGTCTGGTCGTTTAAGACTTCAGTTTAACAATAAAAGACAGGTTCTGTGACAATGAATAGTGACTATAGATTTTAAATATCACATATGTTGGGCAGATTGATACTTTAGGAGATGGAGAAATAGTTGGTGTTTGAAAGTGGATAATGATGAGGATTTACGAATGGATACAGGCAAGGAATTCCAAAATAGGGTAGCGCGAATAACAAAGGATTTTTGAAGGACGCAGATCTGTGAAAAGGTTTATACAAGTTTATAGTTTGGGATCTAGTGTTTACTGAATGAACAGAGGAAGGAGTGGTAAGCATATCAAGAATATAAGGAGGAATTTGAATTTTTCGCATATTTTTAAAGTACTTAAAAATGTTGGTTCAGAATAATAATATGGACTGTCACTGGGTAGTCACAGGAATGCTATCATAAAATAATGGCAGTCTCAAAATGAAATTAAATTATTATTTCTCAGTTTATGATAGTTGCAAGTAATTTAAAATTCAACTGTTTGTAGAAATGCTTAGGCAGTTATATTTGTTCACCCCTTCGTACAATTAGCGAATGAGCTGATGGCAGTTGATAAGCAGGAGAAAAGTACCTAACAACACCCCATCTTAGACTTGAATTGCTTCTTTAAATCAACAGATCTCTCATCTAGCTCTTTTTCAGACATTTCAATTAGTCTGTTGTTATGAACGTCAACTTTTCAATAAAAACGAGTTTAAAGACTAAGCATGTGTTGATTAATTGTTGGTTCTTTTAAGTCAGTATTTTGGTTTTTGTTATTCGCATGGAGCTGAAGTTATAATTTTTAAAATATTTGATTGGACTTTTCTAGTGACTTTTTATGCTTTGTTTGTTCTTTCATTTACCTCACTTTATGCTGTTGTGACTTATCGTACAACAGGGATCTGTAACGAGTACCTGATATCGCACAGATTCGAGACCAACTTTTTACGTTTCCTTCGAAGGACAGCATAGCTAAGGTTTTTTTTTTACCCATTTAACAATCCTACTGTCACCTGCCATGTTTGAACTCGCGACTTTGGGCATGTAATGCTGTTATGCTAGCCTCTGCACCATCAACTGTGAAGCTTAACTATATGTATGTTTAAGTAAGTATGTGTATTATTTAGTTTCTGCTTGATTTTTAGTTTTGAGGATTCGAACTAAAGAGAGTAGAGTACTTTCAGCCGTTTGACATTTTCAATAATATTTTTCTTCTGAAGGTGTCCTTCTCATTGCTAAATTCAAAGACTGAAGACAATGAATCAAAGTTGCATATAACTGATTGCATAAAAAGGACTTGAAGATAAGATCTTAGAATGCGCACTTGAATAGATCTCAAGCACCTCTTTCTACCGCTATCTTCCATTTCGTTAAAACCCTTCTTGAGAAGAGTGCTTAAGAGATGTCGGAGTTAAAGAGTCGATTTCACCGAGTTATCCGAACCGGAAGAACCATTCACTGGTCCAACAACGGGACTGTCTTCACCATTGTTGCCTACAGCTCCTAAAAGTATCTTCCGTCACTTCCGACATTCCTTTCAAGACCTTCTGGGAGTTCTTCTTTACACGATTTTACGCAGGGAGAGAAAAGAGGATCGTCTCATCAGATTTAGCACTGATCCTCATCCAATCATTACACCACCCGAAGGTTCCATAACCGTATTCACTTTCTCTTCGGGAGTTTAGCGATTATTAAGGTTAATAGTCATTAGAATGAAAGAGGCAACATTCGAATACAGATCGTAAAAGATTTTCTTGCGCTCTGTAACTAACTAATTTGCATTTACGGCGTTGCGCAAACGGTTTTAAGAGTTCATATACTGAGCTAAGAAGAGCTCTTTCCTGTTTTAAAGTACTCTAACGTTACATTGAGAAAGTGCGCAAGGAGTTTTAGCGTCAGAGTAATCACACGTTTAATTACTTTGTCCTAAATAATTATTTCCTATATATCCTCAAAGCAATAGATAGAAATAGTCTGTATATCTAAAACGCTAGAATAATATTTATTTTTTTTTTTTATGCTACTGTGGTGATCAGACGATGCTACAGTATTAGTCCTAAATTTTGCCTAATTCAGGTTTTATTAGGATAAGGATCTTTAACGATACCTGACATCGCAAATGTTTGGAACCACCTTTTAACGTCCCCTCCGAAGGACGGCATACCTAAGGATTTTTTACTCCCATTAAAAAATCCTAGCCACCCAGCTACAAGTGATCCCTAATAATACTCTTTATATATGTTATACATGATTTTAATATAGCAAAAAGATCACAGAATCGTCTCCTGTGGCCACATGGGACATTTTCAAGCATTTATCTTATATCAAGCATTGAATGTATTTTTTTATTGCTCCTTCCGTAATGTCATCAATCGACTTTATTTTCAAAACGAAAAGGATAAAAGAAAAATTGACTAGAGAAAGATGTTATGATTAAAAAATGTTGATTATCCGGTTGAGAAAAATTTGGAATAAAACCATCATTCCTAATATTTGTTTATATATTTTTTAGTTCGGAATGATATAAAAAAAACCCTGCAAATTACTACACAATGGTTTATCATTTACAAATAACTATATAAAAGAAAAACAGTATATATAGCTGTTTACAGACAATTAACTAATATGAAAAGTGATAAATTAACCGAAGAAAAATGGCCAATCACCAGTGCTTATTTCAAAACGCAATATCTTTGCTATTTCAGAACCGATTTGAATAATTCTTTTTTGTTTTTTTAGGGAATTCAATTATTTATCAAATAATAAAATCTTAGAGCAAATTTAAATAAAGTGGTGGAGTGGTAAGACAGCATTTTTATTTTACTGTTGATTATTCATTTATTAGGCACTGAAATAGAATAGAATGCTTGCACAGAAAAATATTGTTTCTTTTTATTTCTATTTTAATTGTGCTGTTCTAGATCTTAGATAAAAAAGCGTTTTTTTTACTGCTTAATCTTGATTTATGCTAATATTACCTTATCGTACTATTGGGAAACACTTATTACTACGTAATAGTTCCTAATTAAGGCAGATATGCTCCGTAAAGAGATAAAATCGAACTTTTGAAATGAGTTTCATACCTTGAAGGTAGTAGCGGATCCGTGGAAGCAAGACATATTCCTAGAATTAATAAATGTACTCGGAATATTTGCAAAATCTGTGTCCAGTTTCTAAAATAACCATTGAAAACAACTCATGACAGGATAATCATAACAAACCTGATTGTTATGAGGAATGCTATACTGTTATACAACCGTTATTTTTTCTTTTGCTCTGTTTAGGTGTCTAATGAAATTTTTATTTCACACAAATTTCAGGAATAAAGGGTCAGATGAATATTTGAAAAGAAAACATAAGAAGTAAATTTTATTTCAATAAATAAAATGGTTACAAACAGGTTCCATGGGGTCACCTATGATGTAGTAGTTAACATAATAGCCTTCTATGCCCAACATCGCAGGCTAAAACCTGGCATGTGTTCCTAGGAGGGAGTATAAAATCATTAGTTATTCGATTCTTTAGAAGGGAAGCAATAACTTGTTCTCGAGCCTGTGCGATGTCAGGTACTCGTTAACGATCCCTATCCTAATTAAACCTGAATAGACAAAATTTAGGACTCCCACAGTAGCATCGTCCGATTAGCCACAGTAGCACAAAGTGACGTTAAATGAACAAGAAAAGAAACAAATATGTTTCTTAAATACGATTTTATTAGGGAGATTTAAAACATTTTATCAGTATCTTTATGTAACATTCATTGCTAATTTATTTTGGAAAATACTTGCACTGTATATTTTATAATTCAGCTTAATTTTTTGTTTTTTTTAGTTTAGTCGGTCATTGTTTATAGGCATCTCATACACATTGAATTCAATATATTTCTAGATATTTTTAACCAACGTTTTTTAATCTGGCTACTACCAAATCTTTCTATTTCAGTCCAAATTGGCTGTTTTGATCTTTAACATAGTTCTATATGCCTTTATATCAGGCATAACATATCTAATTTTGTTAGTACGTTTACTTAGTAAAAACATATAATTGAACAAGTTATGCTCCATATTAAGGGCCACATATTCCTGATTTACGAGGAAAATGTACTATATACAGAAAATCATAAAATAGTACAGTTTATTAGCGCTTTAATGGGAACGGGACGTTATTACCGAGTTTATTGCAATTGGAAACTAATAAAAAGTCTTGTAATGTCTGCCTTAGGAAATGTTCTGAGGCTTTTAATTTTTCATAGCCAGGCTATTCGAATCTGCTATCCCTTAAGTGTGGTATTTTATTGTTTTATTTATTGGTTGGAGGAAATAATAATACGTGCTATTAATTGTATTACTCAAACTAGAAACTATAAGGGAAAATATAAATCAATTTAAAATATTCTACCATTTTTAGAAAGTAAAAAGATAAAGGTAGAAGAAGTTCAGTCAAGTCCAAAACAAAAAAATTATAAAAAAAAAATTAACTTGCTGAAACAAAATTTTAAAATTAAAAATGAAAATGAATGTTAGACAGTGCTTTCTTAACATAGTAGTGATGTTTTTGTTTTAAATTATATAGATTTATTAAGGAAAATCGTAAATATAAATATAAATTTTATTTTATTTTATTAACAAAATACAATATTAATTTATGTACTTGTAATAATGTTAGTAAAAAAGGCTTCTTTTGACTTCGTCGGTAGAAAATTTAAATTTTACCCTCCTAGAAACCAATTTAACAAACGCTTTGGATTATTTTAAGCTGGTTACTTGAATTTATTCATAATTAAAAAACTTAACAATAAAAAAAATCATGAAGTGACGTTAAATAAATAAGCAAAATAAAAAAATCTAAAGAATTATTTCTGCTATACGAAAAATCATTTAAGCACGGTTCTCCGTCCAAGATTATCCCACGATCTATTTTTTTTTAAATATATTGTTATTGGGAATGAGAAAAATATTCGTAGTTCTATCTCTGAGCCAAAATATTGATTCCTTACAGATACTGTCTAGTTGGCATTGGAATTCATATTTTTTTTTTTTTATATTGAAAAATAACTGGAAAAATGCTATGGAAAATGTAACGGTAATTTCAGAAAGTATGGAAAGGAGACGTCGAAATGATGATAAGAAACTGAAAAAAGGACTGAAACCACTTTCCCTGGGATCTATTACTGACGAATAAATTGGGTCGCTGTACCATCATCTGTTTGACTTAGGGTCAATCAGAGAGTTCTATATCTGTCAAGGGCTAAGAAAGGTTTTTCTCTTGCTCATGTCAAACAAGACAATGCCACTATAAGCGTTGACATTCTTCCTTATTTTTTTCTTTTTTTATCTTAGCTGTCAGAAAATTCTAACTTGTCGAAACTTAAATCCATTTTGGCAGACATTAGACAGTTGTTTAATCTTTCTTTTATTTTATTTTTATTTTTTTTTTTAACATCCGACCTTGTAGACAAACGTTGTACAGCATTTAACAAGGATTTTATAGCGTTTTTGTCTAACTTTCTCTCCGACACTTTACGAGCTTGGAACTGCATCACACTGAGGAATAAATTAGTCTCTGTATCGCGTGATATAATTGAACTAACTCTCTCCTGTAACCACTTGTATCTTCTTCCGTGTCGGCGAACGTATTAGTTGTGGAATGTTTTCTGTAACTAGAACTGAAGTAACTCGACTTGAAGGTAATGAACTTGGTTTTGAGATCAGTTAGCTATATTTTATATAAAGAATAAGGGTATACGAATGTTTGATACGTAAAATAATATAGTTACTAGTTGAATAAAGGGATGGTTGATAATAAAAAAAAAAATTTCGTTTGTTAAAATTTTTTCAAGAACTTTTGGATGAACTTAGAGCTGAAAAACGTTTTTATTAAGTTTCGATAGAAACATTTGTTCAAGATTAAATAATCCAACAATATAAATTATTATCTGTAACAATGACTTATTTTTATGCGCTTTTCATCAATCTACTTTACTTTCTACAACTACTTTTAGAAGTCCTAAGCTTTATGACGGTATATTATGCATCTATATTTATGAAATAAATTAAAAGCACTTTAAAAAAAAAAAAAATATAATATCGGCATTTAAGCTTTGTCAAACTATTTAAATCGTAATCAATTTTTACACTGATATAGAAAGTTCGATCAAAATTGTAAAAAGTTGCAAAATTTATGGAATAAAGTAGCACTTCTGGTGGCTTTATAAGCTTTGTTAGTTGATGTACACTAGCTTGATATACATATAAGAAAACTAATTGTTTGCAGCCCAAAAAGTATCTAAATCAGAAGGTCTCGAGTCCCTCTTCTTTTTCAAAGCCTTGGAGTATTATCATGAATTGAAGAGAAAGAAAGAATTGAAACTGATACGTCAGAGAGTTTGTCATGAAGGAATGCTACTTGGTTCGTGCCAGTTATATTATAGAACACTAAAATTTTGATTTTAAGAAGATTGTGATGCTATAGTGGAGCCCTAAAGCTCAACTCTGTAAGTCCAGACAAGCCTTACGATGGTCGTGTAAATGAATCTTGTAGTTAAATGTAAAGTTAGAGCGTCTCTCTAGTAAGTGAAATATTGAAACAATTTCTAGTCCAATGTTTGTCAAGATGAAATCTAACTTTAAACGTTAGATTTAAAAGTACAGGAAATATTTGAACTGTAAATTAAGGAAGAAATCGAGTTACATAGGAAAGTGATAGGATAAGGAATGACCACATTTTTTATACAGTAGTATTATGATTCGCAGTTTTTCAGTTTGCCTGATGTCTTTGTTTTTGAAAATTTATTTGAAGCTTCTTATCATTTTTTTTTCCAAAAAATATTTTTTATTGTTATTTTGTTTATGTTATTATTTTTTTAAAAATATAAATTAATAATGAAATACGTTGTTGTTGCTGTTGCTAGAAGCAGGAGGGCTACGCCCCTTCAGGAGTGCCCCAGAGCGAGTACGGGGCACCTGCCTCCGGGGGCGGTGGTGGTTCTGCGCCGGGTGACAGCTACGGAGCACCGGCCCCATCCGGCCCCTCCTCCCAGTACGGCCCGCCATCTGGTGGCGGCGGCTACAACTGAACTCAACGGCCATCTCATCTCGATCAAAGCTCCATCGTACCTTATAAATAATTGTACAGATTTTTATAAATAATTATTTTTATGTAACTTTTTATTAAGTTTTTTATAATAAAACCTTTTGTAAAAAAAAATAATCTCATATTTATTTATTCAGGAAACCTTCAATTTTCTCAGCCTATGCTATCATCCTTCCCAGATCCTCTAATGTCATCATCAAACCTTCAATAGCATCTCTCTCTGATTGAACAGTAATAATAGAATAGAATATATTTTATTAAAGAAAAATAAAGTCTTGTTCAAATTTACTACATAAAATACAATCATAAAACAAAATCTGAGTGTAATCCTCCATCACAAAAGATAAAACAAGTAATCCTTAATAAACAATAAACAAAACTAAAAGAAACTTGATAAAACAAAACTATTGACATAATATTTAACTTAAAATAATGAGAATTATTTTAAATAAACAAAAGCATAGTATAAATACATATTTGGCACATATATACATACATAACATCCCGTTAACTGGTCAAGGCCTCCTCTAAGTGCTTCTGCCAGTTGGCTCTATCTGTTGCTTCAGCTCTCCAACACCTAACGCCAAGGAGATGCACCTAACATGCATCCGTTGCGACGGAGTCAACCAACCTCACATTTGGCATGTCCACCCTTCATTTGCCGTGAAGCTTCTCGACCAATATCTATAGGGAATCTCACCTTCCTCTATCCTTGCCACGTGACTCGCCCATCGGAATCTCCCATTTTTAATCTACTTTATTATACAGGCCTGCTATACACTCTTTAGAGTTCCTGGTTCTTCTTCCTTTTCCTGGTATCTCCCTCTCGAACCAGGTCAAAAATCCATCTTAAATATTTACTATAAGTAGAGATATTTCGGTATATATTATTAAGGTTTCGAAAACTATTTAAGCTCATTGCTATTCACATTATATATGGATGAAATAGCTGCAATGTGTAAAAGGCGAACAGAAAGGACTTTTATGCGGCGAAGGAAGCTGCTTCCATTTGTGGTACAGCTTCTCCTCTATGCGAAGGATATTGTTCTATTTGCAGATTCATAGAGAAATTTCACTAGGCATTTGACCAATGGAACGAAGAGCTCCGCAGGAAGGGCATGATCATCAGTACAAGCAAGAGTAAGATCCAAGAGGTTGGATGTATACGGAGAGGTGATTGAAGTAGTGTCAGATTTCATCTACTGTAATGGATTGATCTGGGAAATTAGATTCAGAAATTTTAAAACAGGATAAACAAGGAAAACGCTATGTACTACCAGATCTGCAATACAGTGATCGGGAAGAGAGAAGTAAGTAGAAGTGTGAAACTGCACATATTTAAGGCGGAGTAATTTCCCGTACTCCTATAAGATGCATAAAGCTGGGTGATGACTGGCGGACTAGAGGGAAAAGTCATTTCTGCGTAGATGAGGTTTCTTCTAAGGATAACAGGGAAGAAAAGACGTGACTGCATCCGCAATGAAAGAATCAGAGAGGAGTTGGGAGTTTCTCTGGTGAAGGATGTCCTAGAAGTTCAGCAGCTTAACTGGTTTGGACATATCGTCAGGAAAGAGAGAGACAGAGATCCATTGGAAACTATGAACTATATTCTCAATGGTAAAAGACCCCGTGGCCGACTTAAAATGATTGGAGTACGTCGACCGTCTATGTAAAAAACGAAACAAAAATATTCGTCAAGCCATAAATCTAACATTCAACAGGAAACATTGGCAATCCTGACTAAACACTCTCCTACAGAGGTCTGAAATACACTACAGGGTGATTCAAAAAAAGGAGAAGAAAACTATTTACATACAACTATTTATATACTATTGTACTAACAGAATCATACTTATTAAATATTGTTAAAATATATATATATATATAAAATCTATTCAATTCAGCTTCACTATAAATGTTCAATATATTTTCTGTTTTTTTGGTAGGAAGATACGGATGTGGATGGTATTAAGATATATTGTATATTTTCTTTAAAGGTTGGAAAATACAGGAGGCTGTGGTACAAACTATTATCGAAATAACAATAGCAGAATGTTTTGTTCCCATAGTGTAGTTTGATGCGCCCCGGATTTCCTACTCCTAGCTGGATGATGCACCTATTTTTTTATTTTGTCAATATCTTATGTATGCTTTAGGTTTGAGTAGGTTGAAACTGCAGAAAAATTGGTATATGGGGTTACTGTTTGAGTTTACTGCTCTATTGACGTCAGTTGAGAAGTTGTGGTTCAGGATTTTCTAAAGAATGCAGATTGAACGGTAGTGAAATGAATCCACTGATCAATGATATTCTGCCTCCCTGAAGATCCTCTTGCCGTGCGTCTCGACGTGCGTAGGTTGTGTTCGTGCGATTCAGTATCTTACATTCCCAACTGATCCACACTCACCTCTTGGCTAGTGCACTTCCACCTCTCTGTCCATCCCTCCAGATCTCCTTTCTCAATATTCCACATCCTCAGAGGAAGCCTAAGTAGATAAGAAACAGGCGAGCTGGTGCACTTTTTTGAGGAGCCAATCAGATGCCAGCATTTGGTCACGTGACCTATAGCGGGAGATTTAAATTTGAATTTCCACCACGACCTAACCTTAACCACGCTGGTTCGCGTCATCGACCTAACCTAAACCACTAAGCCACGCCCCTTTTTAGTCACGTGACCCTTCATCAACCTAACCTAAACCACTAAGCCACGCCCCTTTTTGATCACGTGACCCCTGTTTGAGAGTATTAAGTCTTTATAAAGCATGAGTCTACCCGGCGTCCATTTTCTTTTCCCTACGTTTTGGGCTAATTTAGTCTTTATAAAGCATGAGTCTACCCGTCCGCCATTTTCTTTTATGACGTCACAATTCACAAAGCATGAGTCTACCACGCGCCCATTTTCTTTTCCCTACGTTTTGGGCTAATTTAGTATTTGTAAAGCATGAGTCTACCCTTCCGCCATTTTGTTTGATGGCATCAATATTTACAAAGCATGAGTCTACCCTTCCGCCATTTTGCTCCCCCCACTCCTGCATTAGTTAACCTAATCAGAGTACCTAACTTGAGAGTTCCTCCCGGCTAGGTCCGATGGTCAAATAGTAATGTGTGCTTTTACGAAACCTTTCAAACTGTGACATAACCTTACTATTGTTTACATTTATTGAAACCTCCCTTACTGTTACATAACCTTCTCATTGTTTACATTTTGCTCCCCCCACTCCTTCATTAGTTAACCAATCAGAGTGCCTAACTCGAGAGTTTATAAAGCATGAGTCCATTTTCTTTTCCCTACGTTTTGAGCGTATTAAGTCTTTATAAAGCATGAGTCTACCCGGCGTCCATTTTCTTTTCCCTACGTTTTGGGCTAATTTAGTATTTATAAAGCATGAGTCTACCCGTCCGCCATTTTGTTTTATGACGTCACAATTTAAAAGCCTTAAGTCTATCCAGCCGCCATTTCGTTTTTTTTTTAATATAGGATGATTATACCTGACCGGTTCGAGCATGCACCGACATGTCGAATCATGTAAAAACAGGTTAGCGAAAGTACAAACAGGTTTGTATCATGTTGAAGCATGCAGGTATGTGAAACGGAAACATGGACTTTGAACCTCCCTAATGCCTTTAATATAAACATCGTTATAGGGCTTCTTAATCCTATACAGCTTTGAACTTTGATCTTTAATCCTACATTTTAAGTAGCGATAAAAAGTTCCTTAAGCTTAAACGTAAACATGGACTTTGAACCTTCTTAATGCCTTTAATATAAACATCGTTATACGGCTTCTTAATCCTGTACAGCTTTGAACTTTGATCCTTAAGCTCTTGGACTACGGTCTATTATCTTCCTATGTGTAATGATTTTTAATCCTATATAGCTTTGAACTTTGATTCTTAATCCTACTATTTAAATAGCGATAAAAGGCTCCTTAAGCTCTGAGACTTTGAAGCATTATTATATATATAAATATAATGCGGACCTTGTACGTTTCATGTCTTAGTATAGTAAATCCCTAAAGATTTAATCGTAAAAAAGATAAATTTAAGACGTCAATATCAACTTCGTACTGATAATGCTTAAAGTATAAATATTCCTTAAGCTCTGAGACTTTGAACCATTACCCTCTTAAGTATATATATAAATATAATGCGGATTTTGTACGTTTTATCTCTTAGTATAGTAAAAAGATTTAATCGTAAACAAGATAAATTTAAGACGTAAATATCAACTTTGTTCTAATAATTGCTGAAAGTATAAATATATAATAATATAAAACTTGTACCTATTTCGGTAGGCGAATATAATTTTTTAATATATTTTTTCAACCGTTTTAATTGTTTTCTCAACTTCTTAGACCATTTTTTTACCTTTTCTATGTATTATTTACTTATCATTAACAATTCTGCTTTAGAATTGCTATTTCGCGATGTTTTCGGAAGAGTTCGTCTCGGCCGGCTTCGGTCTTCTACCTCACCTAGTTGGACAATCTCTAATCCTTCCGAAAGAAATAAACAATGATATCGTTAATTCTATCGAAAAAACAACTAACTAGTGTTATCTCTTGCTAAGGTATTATCAATAATATAGTCGTGAATAATGATACACTACATCGTAATTATTTCGTATTACACGAGTTTATCGCATCATTATATAGTCGTTAAGTAATCAAAGTTTAGAACCTTTTTCAGTTCAATATTGAGCCTTCAGCTCTTTGATTTTGAATTTTTAATCTTTAAAAACATAATAAAAATAGTACGTTATGACAGAAAATTTCAATAAACACCTCTATCTAACTTTAACTAGTATACGACGCCCACTATTAATCACGTGACCTATGAACACATCCCCTTATTGTTCATGCCTTTTTCTAATCAGCTAATCAAATTGCTCCATTTTATGGATTTGAAAGTTCCTTCCTGCTAGGTCCGGTGGTCATCGCTAACCTACTAATTGTATTTATATAAATTCAATCAACATTTCGACCTAAACGTAACTAACATACAATTCCCTTTTGAATCACGTGACCCTGGGACCCTGTTCTTATCATTCATACCCATCTCTAATCGGTGCTCTATTTTAAGCATCTGAAAGTTTGATCCGGCGAAGTCCGATGGCACTTGCTAACCTACTCATTGTACTTATATTTTACGCATGCAAAAGTTCCTCCCGGCTAGTTCCGATGGTACTCGCTAGCTTACTCATTGTACTTATAATTTAAATATCCGAAAGTTCCTCCCGCTTAGTTCTGATGATAATCGCGGACCCATTGTCAAGTTTACTTTCTTTTTTCTTTTTTTTTTTAAGCCTTCCTAACTGTTACATAACCTTCTCAATAAATGAAAATTTAGTAGCATGTTCAATAGTATAATTTTCGGTAATATTTCTATACCTTTCTTATTTAATTTAATTGTCTCCTAACTTAGTCGCAGAACATACATTACCTTATAAAATATCCGCAAGAGCGCAGCACCCACTCTATTTTGTAATATGTCCAACAGGGTGCAGCTCCTATTCCTTTGGGATTGTATATGTTATCTTCCCAATAATGTTTTGTAGAGGCTGAGTGTGCCCAACCGCCATTTTGTTTTATGGCGCCACCATGTTTGAAGCATAAATATTTATATACACAATGATATAAAACTTCATTTTCGACCTATTACGGTCGGAAATTTATTTTTTATACATAATATTTTCAGCATTTACAATTGTTTTTGCGCCATCTCAGACGGTTATTTACCTGTCCGGACGATTACTTAATTTTAATCAACAACTATGGTCTACCCAGATCTGGATTACCCTCATACTCGGAAAGCTTTGGCCTTCCCCCACTCCTTTTCATCCCAACATCGGTACACACCTCCTAATCCTTTAAGCCTTGGATTTTGAACAGATAATTCCTAAATTTTGTAAACAAAGGAGACTATAAATAGGGATGGTTTTCTAGGCCTCTTTCCCATTCTCTTTTACAGCCTCTTGAAAGATAATTTTAAACGTGTCAGTACTGTTTTATTGAACTGTTTTTCATTTTGGCTTTAAATTGTAGATCATTATAAGTTTTTCAACTATTTTCCATTTTTCTTTTACCCTTCGGATTTTCTAATTTATCTTTCTTATTTTTAGAAGAAATTTATTCATTTATTATTTGCTATTTGTTTTTTTTTTACGATTAATATTTTGATTATTTCATTTATTTTTAAGTTTATTAATTATATCGCATTTAAATTTTTTTTTTTTTTTATCATTCGTTTTCAATAATGGCATCAGGTAACAATAAGTGTGGATATTGTGATAGAAATTTCAGCCGAAAAGATAGCAAACTACGTCACGAAAAGTCATGCTTGACAACTCAGAAACGGCGTACATGTGTTTCTTGCGGCGAGATTTTTTCGTCTCTAAACCAACTCATGAATCATTTACGTCGTTGTCAGAGAGAAACTCCCCTTGTCATGACGAAACGAAGGCGGTTGGAAATGGCTATAGGGCCTTTATTTGAAATCGAGACAGCGTTTGGAGGGGATATTAAGACTTTTTACCTTCCATGTTCTGAACCAATTGATGCTGTGGAATTTCTCTGCCATCAGACTGAAACATTATATCGATTAATTACAGAATTTTTGGCGGAATCAGATGCTCCTCTAAAATTCAATCTAGTTCTAGAGGCCACTTATGAAAATATTAGTGGGGAGACGTGCGATAGGGCGTTTAAAACCAAAAACATAACAATATCCGAAAGTTCTTCGGTCTTGAACAGTCTCAGTGGAAGCTACTCGAAAATAGCTACCGAGATGGAGGATATGACAATAAAGGGGAGCGGTTGGTTCCTTAAAAGTCTAGACGGACTTCTTCTAAGAGTGAATAGATTTAGGCCTCTAGGTGCCTCAAGTCATGATAAATAAACTAATTATTTAATGATTAAATTAAATGAATACAAACCAGTTTCTTTCTTTTCTTTATTATAAGAACATTGTTATATTTTTATTTACTCAAGTGAAATACTACTTTTGTCCAAGAGAAAAACTTATTATTTTCTTTCTTTATTTATTTTTTATTCAATAAAGGTTTAATTTATCACTTGTTAAGGTTTTACATAATTTTTTTATTATTTTAAAGATATGTATTCTTTATTGGTATTTATATTTATTTAAAAAATATACACACTTAAAAATATGGCCAAATGAAATAAGGTTTAAAGAAAGTTTTATATTATTTATCGTTCCGGATGCTGTTTAAGAGAGCTTTTTTTATTTTTTATTTTTTTTTTTTTTGCTGATATAATATTGTTGTTTTTATTTTTAAACCAAAGTATGTATGTGTGATGGAATGGATGGGTCCCTGGCGTGGCTCTAAAGGCTCCTAAACCTAAAAGGAATGAGTGTTGTGGTTCCAAGAGAGGTTTACCAAAAACCTGGAAACCTTAACAAACAGATAAATAAATATGTGTTAAAAAATATTTACAACGATTTTATACCAGCACACCTTCTCTATGCACTCACACCTTGACGAGGTGGGAAGGCTTACTTCTAAATTATATTTAGAAAACCAAGATGAGTGTAAAAAAAAAAATAATAATAAAAAAAAATAAAATAAATAAATAAATCATATGTAATTCACTTAAAAACAACTTAATATTTGTTAAGTTTTTACATTTTCTGTCATGAACTTTGAACTTTTTAATCCTTTTATATCAGGATAGGTGAAGTGGCCTTTGAACCAGTAATTCTCAGCCATCAAACATTGTTATTATTTCTCTATATTTTTAATAATTTTGACTTGAAAAAATGAGGAATCATTTTTTTTATGAAATATATAGGTCTTTATTAATAATTTAATGATATAATATTTTAGTAACACTATTGAAAATGGGTACAAAGGGGAAATAAAAAAAAATAAAAAAAAACGGCATAAGGAAACAAAAAATATTTATTATATCCAAATACTGTTATGTACAGCAAATAAAACACCATTAAATAAATGAAATTTCATCTTTAAAACAAACTCTCCCTTTATATATTAATGATATCATCTCATTATTATTGTTGAAAGCTACAATCTCTTCATCCGACATCTTAAATCTTTTAGGAAGATATACTCTGATTGTACTATCATGATCCTTCAACGTGGCGACCAACGATAACCCTAATTTGGTCTTAAGATGCTCCAATTCCGCTATGATGTATGGCCGCCCGATTTCAATATCCTTCAGTTTACACACTAAACGAGCGTCATCGCTTAAATGATTCAATAACTTTTTGAAGTCCCTCGCAGAACTAAAAATAGAGAAAAAAAACAAAACAGGTGTTTAGGATAAATATGGTAAGAAAAAAAACTCTATTAAAAAAAAAATAATAATAATGAGATATTATTAAAGTAATAAATATACTTACGAATTCATGACGATTGATATGATGATGATGTAAAACAATATGCTACGATCGGATGCTAGAACGAAAATGAATCCCTAGGTACTCACTCGTCAAGGACTATTAGTTGTGTGCATGCACGCTAGTTGCGCATGCGCTAACCCCCCTCCCTTCTTCCCCCTCCACCAACCTCACTCCTACTCTTACCATCACTCGTCCAATTTCAAACAATCATTCTCACGATTGTCAATTCTCTGTCACTAATTAGGACATTATTTTTTGTTAATATTCATATTTGATATACTCTCTCTCTCTCTCTCTCACTCTCTCTCTCTCTCTCGAAATTCAATAATTCATTAAGTTATTGGAAACATCAAGACTCTCATGTAGAATTAGATCGTGAAGGTTTTTATTCAGCATATCGCGATTAGGAAATCTTCCAGAAATATAAGTTGCTAAACATCAACGTATAAGCATTTGATGCTAATTGGAAATGTAATAACCACTGATTATCATGAAACTGTTAGTAAAAATAAGGAAGAGCATAAAGTCCAGCGGAGAGATAGGATGAGAATTCATCAGATGAAAATTTGTCAACTATTTGATAGTCAATATGATCCAATCTTCCTAATATTTACACTTTTATAGCATTATTGTCCAACGATTGCGAAATCGTTCTTAAAATAATGCATGTTTTTATATTTTCTAAGGTTTTATTAATGGATATTCCTATTATTATCTCACTACTGTTGAGAGGTACGAACGATTGGGGATGATTTATATAAGGATAAGTTCTATAACCTTATTCTATGAGGTTCGTGGTCTTACAGGTACAATTTCCTAATATTGAAGATCAGGAACTTACATTCACATGAATTATCAGGTACGCTATCTGTCTTCCTCATATAATGGAATAAATAAATGAAGTACTAGTTTAATCACCTTTAGGAAACTCAGATCTTGTTTTTGTGAAACAGAAACAATTTTTTATTTTAGGATATGGACTGTTGTTCATTGATTTTGATTTTCACCTGTGCCTGTACCTGCCCTTCCCCCCTTCTCCCTCTCCCCCCCCATCCTCCCCCCTCCTCTCCCTCCTCCTCCCTGGCTCACCCGTGAAACGAACGCTAGTCGTCTACAAGAACACATTAGTTGTATATTTTAAGGATTTTTTTTTTTATATTTATATTTCAGGACGATATCAGCCGGTTCAATATTAGGAAATTGTACCTGTAAGACCACGAACCTCATAGAATAAGGTTATAGAACTTAACCTTATATAAATCATCCCCAATCGTTCGTACCTCTCAACAGTAGTGAGATAATAATAGGAATATCCATTAATAAAACCTTAGAAAATATAAAAACATGCATTATTTTAAGAACGATTTCGCAATCGTTGGACAATAATGCTATAAAAGTGTAAATATTAGGAAGATTGGATCATATTGACTATCAAATAGTTGACAAATTTTCATCTGATGAATTCTCATCCTATCTCTCCGCTGGACTTTATGCTCTTCCTTATTTTTACTAACAGTTTCATGATAATCAGTGGTTATTACATTTCCAATTAGCATCAAATGCTTATACGTTGATGTTTAGCAACTTATATTTCTGGAAGATTTCATAATCGCGATATGCTGAATAAAAACCTTCACGATCTAATTCTACATGAGAGTCTTGATGTTTCCAATAACTTAATGAATTATTGAATTTCGAGAGAGAGAGAGAGAGAGAGAGTGAGAGAGAGAGAGAGAGAGAGAGAGAGAGTATATCAAATATGAATATTAACAAAAAATAATGTCCTAATTAGTGACAGAGAATTGACAATCGTGAGAATGATTGTTTGAAATTGGACGAGTGATGGTAAGAGTAGGAGTGAGGTTGGTGGAGGGGGAAGAAGGGAGGGGGGTTAGCGCATGCGCAACTAGCGTGCATGCACACAACTAATAGTCCTTGACGAGTGAGTACCTAGGGATTCATTTTCGTTCTAGCATCCGATCGTAGCATATTGTTTTACATCATCATCATATCAATCGTCATGAATTCGTAAGTATATTTATTACTTTAATAATATCTCATTATTATTATTTTTTTTTTAATAGAGTTTTTTTTCTTACCATATTTATCCTAAACACCTGTTTTGTTTTTTTTCTCTATTTTTAGTTCTGCGAGGGACTTCAAAAAGTTATTGAATCATTTAAGCGATGACGCTCGTTTAGTGTGTAAACTGAAGGATATTGAAATCGGGCGGCCATACATCATAGCGGAATTGGAGCATCTTAAGACCAAATTAGGGTTATCGTTGGTCGCCACGTTGAAGGATCATGATAATACAATCAGAGTATATCTTCCTAAAAGATTTAAGATGTCGGATGAAGAGATTGTAGCTTTCAACAATAATAATGAGATGATATCATTAATATATAAAGGGAGAGTTTGTTTTAAAGATGAAATTTCATTTATTTAATGGTGTTTTATTTGCTGTACATAACAGTATTTGGATATAATAAATATTTTTTGTTTCCTTATGCCGTTTTTTTTTATTTTTTTTTATTTCCCCTTTGTACCCATTTTCAATAGTGTTACTAAAATATTATATCATTAAATTATTAATAAAGACCTATATATTTCATAAAAAAAATGATTCCTCATTTTTTCAAGTCAAAATTATTAAAAATATAGAGAAATAATAACAATGTTTGATGGCTGAGAATTACTGGTTCAAAGGCCACTTCACCTATCCTGATATAAAAGGATTAAAAAGTTCAAAGTTCATGACAGAAAATGTAAAAACTTAACAAATATTAAGTTGTTTTTAAGTGAATTACATATGATTTATTTATTTATTTTATTTTTTTTTATTATTATTTTTTTTTTACACTCATCTTGGTTTTCTAAATATAATTTAGAAGTAAGCCTTCCCACCTCGTCAAGGTGTGAGTGCATAGAGAAGGTGTGCTGGTATAAAATCGTTGTAAATATTTTTTAACACATATTTATTTATCTGTTTGTTAAGGTTTCCAGGTTTTTGGTAAACCTCTCTTGGAACCACAACACTCATTCCTTTTAGGTTTAGGAGCCTTTAGAGCCACGCCAGGGACCCATCCATTCCATCACACATACATACTTTGGTTTAAAAATAAAAACAACAATATTATATCAGCAAAAAAAAAAAAAATAAAAAATAAAAAAAGCTCTCTTAAACAGCATCCGGAACGATAAATAATATAAAACTTTCTTTAAACCTTATTTCATTTGGCCATATTTTTAAGTGTGTATATTTTTTAAATAAATATAAATACCAATAAAGAATACATATCTTTAAAATAATAAAAAAATTATGTAAAACCTTAACAAGTGATAAATTAAACCTTTATTGAATAAAAAATAAATAAAGAAAGAAAATAATAAGTTTTTCTCTTGGACAAAAGTAGTATTTCACTTGAGTAAATAAAAATATAACAATGTTCTTATAATAAAGAAAGAAAGAAACTGGTTTGTATTCATTTAATTTAATCATTAAATAATTAGTTTATTTATCATGACTTGAGGCACCTAGAGGCCTAAATCTATTCACTCTTAGAAGAAGTCCGTCTAGAGTTTTAAGGAACCAACCGCTCCCCTTTATTGTCATATCCTCCATCTCGGTAGCTATTTTCGAGTAGCTTCCACTGAGACTGTTCAAGACCGAAGAACTTTCGGATATTGTTATGTTTTTGGTTTTAAACGCCCTATCGCACGTCTCCCCACTAATATTTTCATAAGTGGCCTCTAGAACTAGATTGAATTTTAGAGGAGCATCTGATTCCGCCAAAAATTCTGTAATTAATCGATATAATGTTTCAGTCTGATGGCAGAGAAATTCCACAGCATCAATTGGTTCAGAACATGGAAGGTAAAAAGTCTTAATATCCCCTCCAAACGCTGTCTCGATTTCAAATAAAGGCCCTATAGCCATTTCCAACCGCCTTCGTTTCGTCATGACAAGGGGAGTTTCTCTCTGACAACGACGTAAATGATTCATGAGTTGGTTTAGAGACGAAAAAATCTCGCCGCAAGAAACACATGTACGCCGTTTCTGAGTTGTCAAGCATGACTTTTCGTGACGTAGTTTGCTATCTTTTCGGCTGAAATTTCTATCACAATATCCACACTTATTGTTACCTGATGCCATTATTGAAAACGAATGATAAAAAAAAAAAAAAATTTAAATGCGATATAATTAATAAACTTAAAAATAAATGAAATAATCAAAATATTAATCGTAAAAAAAAAACAAATAGCAAATAATAAATGAATAAATTTCTTCTAAAAATAAGAAAGATAAATTAGAAAATCCGAAGGGTAAAAGAAAAATGGAAAATAGTTGAAAAACTTATAATGATCTACAATTTAAAGCCAAAATGAAAAACAGTTCAATAAAACAGTACTGACACGTTTAAAATTATCTTTCAAGAGGCTGTAAAAGAGAATGGGAAAGAGGCCTAGAAAACCATCCCTATTTATAGTCTCCTTTGTTTACAAAATTTAGGAATTATCTGTTCAAAATCCAAGGCTTAAAGGATTAGGAGGTGTGTACCGATGTTGGGATGAAAAGGAGTGGGGGAAGGCCAAAGCTTTCCGAGTATGAGGGTAATCCAGATCTGGGTAGACCATAGTTGTTGATTAAAATTAAGTAATCGTCCGGACAGGTAAATAACCGTCTGAGATGGCGCAAAAACAATTGTAAATGCTGAAAATATTATGTATAAAAAATAAATTTCCGACCGTAATAGGTCGAAAATGAAGTTTTATATCATTGTGTATATAAATATTTATGCTTCAAACATGGTGGCGCCATAAAACAAAATGGCGGTTGGGCACACTCAGCCTCTACAAAACATTATTGGGAAGATAACATATACAATCCCAAAGGAATAGGAGCTGCACCCTGTTGGACATATTACAAAATAGAGTGGGTGCTGCGCTCTTGCGGATATTTTATAAGGTAATGTATGTTCTGCGACTAAGTTAGGAGACAATTAAATTAAATAAGAAAGGTATAGAAATATTACCGAAAATTATACTATTGAACATGCTACTAAATTTTCATTTATTGAGAAGGTTATGTAACAGTTAGGAAGGCTTAAAAAAAAAAAGAAAAAAGAAAGTAAACTTGACAATGGGTCCGCGATTATCATCAGAACTAAGCGGGAGGAACTTTCGGATATTTAAATTATAAGTACAATGAGTAAGCTAGCGAGTACCATCGGAACTAGCCGGGAGGAACTTTTGCATGCGTAAAATATAAGTACAATGAGTAGGTTAGCAAGTGCCATCGGACTTCGCCGGATCAAACTTTCAGATGCTTAAAATAGAGCACCGATTAGAGATGGGTATGAATGATAAGAACAGGGTCCCAGGGTCACGTGATTCAAACGGGAATTGTATGTTAGTTACGTTTAGGTCGAAATGTTGATTGAATTTATATAAATACAATTAGTAGGTTAGCGATGACCACCGGACCTAGCCGGAAGGAACTTTCAAATCCATAAAATGGAGCAATTTGATTAGCTGATTAGAAAAAGGCATGAACAATAAGGGGATGTGTTCATAGGTCACGTGATTAATAGTGGGCGTCGTATACTAGTTAAAGTTAGATAGAGGTGTTTATTGAAATTTTCTGTCATAACGTACTATTTTTATTATGTTTTTAAAGATTAAAAATTCAAAATCAAAGAGCTGAAGGCTCAATATTGAACTGAAAAAGGTTCTAAACTTTGATTACTTAACGACTATATAATGATGCGATAAACTCGTGTAATACGAAATAATTACGATGTAGTGTATCATTATTCACGGCTATATTATTGATAATACCTTAGCAAGAGATAACACTAGTTAGTTGTTTTTTCGATAGAATTAACGATATCATTGTTTATTTCTTTCGGAAGGATTAGAGATTGTCCAACTAGGTGAGGTAGAAGACCGAAGCCGGCCGAGACGAACTCTTCCGAAAACATCGCGAAATAGCAATTCTAAAGCAGAATTGTTAATGATAAGTAAATAATACATAGAAAAGGTAAAAAAATGGTCTAAGAAGTTGAGAAAACAATTAAAACGGTTGAAAAAATATATTAAAAAATTATATTCGCCTACCGAAATAGGTACAAGTTTTATATTATTATATATTTATACTTTCAGCAATTATTAGAACAAAGTTGATATTTACGTCTTAAATTTATCTTGTTTACGATTAAATCTTTTTACTATACTAAGAGATAAAACGTACAAAATCCGCATTATATTTATATATATACTTAAGAGGGTAATGGTTCAAAGTCTCAGAGCTTAAGGAATATTTATACTTTAAGCATTATCAGTACGAAGTTGATATTGACGTCTTAAATTTATCTTTTTTACGATTAAATCTTTAGGGATTTACTATACTAAGACATGAAACGTACAAGGTCCGCATTATATTTATATATATAATAATGCTTCAAAGTCTCAGAGCTTAAGGAGCCTTTTATCGCTATTTAAATAGTAGGATTAAGAATCAAAGTTCAAAGCTATATAGGATTAAAAATCATTACACATAGGAAGATAATAGACCGTAGTCCAAGAGCTTAAGGATCAAAGTTCAAAGCTGTACAGGATTAAGAAGCCGTATAACGATGTTTATATTAAAGGCATTAAGAAGGTTCAAAGTCCATGTTTACGTTTAAGCTTAAGGAACTTTTTATCGCTACTTAAAATGTAGGATTAAAGATCAAAGTTCAAAGCTGTATAGGATTAAGAAGCCCTATAACGATGTTTATATTAAAGGCATTAGGGAGGTTCAAAGTCCATGTTTCCGTTTCACATACCTGCATGCTTCAACATGATACAAACCTGTTTGTACTTTCGCTAACCTGTTTTTACATGATTCGACATGTCGGTGCATGCTCGAACCGGTCAGGTATAATCATCCTATATTAAAAAAAAAAAACGAAATGGCGGCTGGATAGACTTAAGGCTTTTAAATTGTGACGTCATAAAACAAAATGGCGGACGGGTAGACTCATGCTTTATAAATACTAAATTAGCCCAAAACGTAGGGAAAAGAAAATGGACGCCGGGTAGACTCATGCTTTATAAAGACTTAATACGCTCAAAACGTAGGGAAAAGAAAATGGACTCATGCTTTATAAACTCTCGAGTTAGGCACTCTGATTGGTTAACTAATGAAGGAGTGGGGGGAGCAAAATGTAAACAATGAGAAGGTTATGTAACAGTAAGGGAGGTTTCAATAAATGTAAACAATAGTAAGGTTATGTCACAGTTTGAAAGGTTTCGTAAAAGCACACATTAAAATTTGACCATCGGACCTAGCCGGGAGGAACTCTCAAGTTAGGTACTCTGATTGGTTAACTAATGCAGGAGTGGGGGGAGCAAAATGGCGTCCGGGTAGACTCATGCTTTGTAAATTGTGACGTCATAAAAGAAAATGGCGGACGTGTAGACTCATGCTTTATAAATACTAAATTAGCCCAAAACGTAGGGAAAAGAAAATGGACGCCGGGTAGACTCATGCTTTGTAAACTGTGACGTCATAAAAGAAAATGGCGGACGGGTAGACTCATGCTTTATAAATACTAAATTAGCCCAAAACGTAGGGAAAAGAAAATGGCGGACGGGTAGACTCATGCTTTATAAAGACTAAATTAGCCCAAAACGTAGGGAAAAGAAAATGGACGCCGGGTAGACTCATGCTTTATAAAGACTTAATACTCTCAAACAGGGGTCACGTGATCAAAAAGGGGCGTGGCTTAGTGGTTTAGGTTAGGTTGATGAAGGGTCACGTGACTAAAAAGGGGCGTGGCTTAGTGGATTAGGTTAGGTCGATGACGCGAACCAGCGTGGTTAAGGTTAGATCGTGGTGGAAATTCAAATTCAAATCTCCCGCCATAGGTCATGTGACCAAATGCTGGCATCTGATTGGCTCCTCAAAAAAGTGTCCCAGCTCCCGCAATTCTTATCTACTAGCCTACAATATACTGCTCCACGTACTCTATCCAAACTCTCCATTTTTTCTCCTCTTATTCCTAACAATAGTTACTTTCATATTTCACACAATCATTATGTCCAGATCTAACCTATACTCTTCCTGTACTTTCATGCCAAGACTAAAATATAGCCTATAATGTCATTTTTACCCTTCGACGAATATCTTGCTGTCAGTCCATTTTGCTTCCCTTTTCGGAGACAGTCAGTGTCTTAGTTTTTATTAGACAAAAGACTGACATCAAACCCGCATACTAGACTCACACAAAAGTTCAATAAATAAAGATTATGTGTGGATACCAGGTCACATGGAGATAATAGGCAATGAAATAGCAGATAATGCTGCCAAAGAGACCCTTACTCTCCATGGTCGGTAAAAACTTATTGAAGAAATGAGAATAAACGTGGAACAACAGCTTACCAAGCTTAGCCATTAAGAAAGAGGTAAAGCCTTAAAAACCTCCAGTCGCATTACCCCCAGAGAGGAGATTTGCACTTAATATTAAAAGAATTGTCACCAAGATGCATTGTAGAAAACCTTGGCGACTGTGTTTGTGTGTGCGGTTAATCTACTTGCGATATAACAGTCGCACAAAACTGAATTTTTAAATTTGGGATAACTATTTAAATTTCATCAAAATCGGCTGACCGGAAGTGTTACTTTGTCTGAAAAACGGCTCTAACAGATTTCGATTAAACTCGCTTGCTATATGATTTATATATGTATTTAATATAATATATATTTATATCTATTATGATATAGAAACAAAAAAAATCTGTACCACTACAACCCATGAAGGGTCTTGGGCTCAGTACATATAGATATTCGTACTGTTTCTAGGCCAACGGCCGTGCAATGAGGTGATTAGTCCGAAAACACACTCAGCCGCCAGGTTTTTTCCCCAATTTGGGTACCCACTTTATAGGGGCTGGGTCTGCGCCAGGAGGGTCTCCATACCCTAGGGTCGCCCCCCGACTGAAATAACACAATAAATAATATTCCACCACAGCCGGGATTCGAACCCAGGACCCGGAGCACAGTAGACTGGTGCTCTATCCACTAGACCACGCCGCTCCCTACTATTATGATATATATAGGATTTTAATATAATGTAGGTTTCATTCTGATGAAAGTAGTCTGACAGGGTTTAAGTGCCGGATTTTCGAATTTATTTCTCTAAAGTACCTTAAATTTTGTTGATTCCAAATCATTACTCAAATTATTTTATTAGTATTGATAAGAAACGGTTACATATACAAGTTGAGCGAATTTGACAACCAACTAAAGCAGGGAAGAACAACAAAATATTTATTTAGTTGTTTTTTTCTATAACATAAGATATAACAATATAGATTTATAATATAGCATTAGAAAGCTAAATATTAAAAAAAAAAAAAATTGTCTTATATACATTTTTCAAATCTATCCTTATTTAAAAGCTTTTAAATTGTCGTTTCTTAAGTTGTTGACATATTGCTATGGAGAAAGATATAGTATAATAATCGAATATAAAATTAATAACAAATTAACACTATGCCTCTAAATAATCAATTATTTACATGCATATCACAACGAAACTCTAGACTCTCCTGAAAATAAATTAATTTACTTTCTTCATGTTTACACGCACAGACTCAAGGAGTTTCTATATCTTTGCATGCACAGATGCGAGATGCTTTCTGCATGTATACACGCAAAGATGCATGGGACTTTCTGTATGTTGACATGCACTTAACATGTTATGGAAGGTGTCTTCAAGCAACCGTAACATATAAGGAAGTCAACTGACTATAGAGTCAAATGTTTATGGACGTCTACTGTAATTGATATGTTTGAGTAGAGGTGCTAGTTCTTCCGTTAAAAGTTAAATTTCTGTAGAATGGGTGATTATTTTTGTTTACATATTATATACAAAAATATCTGGTGGGCGCAACCTCCGTTGCTAAAATCAATTTTAGAACTTTTAAATTTAGGTTGAGTTGAAAAAACTTTGCAAATTATTACACAATGGTTTATTATATCCAAATAACAATATTAGGGTATAACTGTTTAAAAGGCTGTAGATAGGCAGTTAACTAATATGAAAAGCAATAAATAATTCAAAAGGAAATGGCATATCACCACTGCTAATTTCAAAATGCAATATCTCAGCTAGTTCTTAACCAATTTTAATGAGTATTTTTTCATTTTTTAGAAAATTTAATTTTTGTTATTTATTTATTAGGAGATTTATGTAAGAAATTCAATTATAATTTGTGACTTGAATATGTTTACCAACTTTTTTTTTTTTTATTATTATTATTATTACTTCCTCATCATTCAGTCCTATCTCACTGACAAATTTCATTGAAAAGTGACAAAGAAAAAACTGACAAAGCGTTTCCATCAAACTACGAAACCGAAAATGCAACCAGAATAGAAGTGTACACGCAGATAATAAATGATGCAGTGGATGTGATGAAGAAATCAGCAAATTTTGAAGACCCGTCTGCATCCAAGATTAATAAAGTCGTACAAAGCCTAAGAGAAAAACTGAATACACTTATTCCCACTTTTGATGAATCATTGAACGAATTAAATTCAACTACAGAAATGCAACCAGAGATTCAAAATGAAAACAATAAAATTGAATTTATTTTCAAAAGTCCAGTAGATGTTCCCATCGTCTAGGAACAGAGTAACGTTAAAAGATCAGAATTAGCTTTTAATAGATCTGATAATAAAATATCTGTAAAATATCCTATCTCACTGACAGATCCTTGCAAATAAATCACAAGTGCTCCTATTCATTCCTTTTTGTTCAGTCCGCTGGCGTCCCACAAGGCAGTATCCTCGGACCCATTCTCTTCACAGTCTATACAGCTGACATCCCAACCAATCCTAACACTTTCCTCTCTACGTATGCTGATGACACTTGTGTGTTATCAGTCAATAACGATCCTACTATTGCCTCTCAAACCCTACAATCCCACATCAGAGATCTTCAGGTATGGTGTTGGAATTGGAGAGTTAAAATAAATTCAGAAAAATCCCACCAAATAACCTTTACCCTCCGTCGTAAACCAATGACTTCCTGTCCTACAGTATCCTTTAATAATATCCCACTTGTCCCAGTCGAACAGACCCGCTATCTAGGTCTCCTGCTTGACAAACATCTCACATGGAATCCGCACACTAGACTGAAACGACAAGAAACTACTCGTCGCTTTAGATTACTTCAACACTTACTTGACAAACGCTCTAAACTTCCACTTAACTACAAAAGACTCCTCTACATGACTATCATTAGGCCTATATAGACTTACGGAGTTGAGCTTTGGGGCTCTACTAAACCTTCAAATTCTTCCCGGATCCAATCCTTACAATCCAAAATCCTTCGTAAAATCCTCAACGCTCCTTACTTTGTCACAAATAAGCTCATCCATAAAGACCTAAATATTCCATTTGTGGCTGATCTAGCCCGAACCTGATATCACTCCTTCCATAACAAACTCTTCTCCCACTCTAACCCACTAGTTTCAATCCTTGCTTCCTCTCACATTCCTGACAATCCTTCGAGGCGTCTGAAAAGAAGATGGCCTCGAGACCTTCTAGTTTAGAAAAGTTACAGGAGTGCTGTCATTGGGTAGTTCTTCTTCAAGTCTGTATCACGTCATTTATCTTTTGTCATCTATACATTTACTTGTTGTATTTTGAAGTACAGTTGTAAATTTCAATTAATGATGTTATAAAAAAAAATTATTATTATAATCGCACTTTACTGATTTAAAAACCCTATGCATATTTTTCTCTATCTTCACAAATAACTGAGTTATGGGCGTATTTATGGATATAATTTCAATTTTTTTTTCTTTTTTTTTTTTTTTTTTTTTTTTTGGTTAAACACTTACAAATGTTTTCTCTTATCTCCAAAAATAACTGAGTTATTGAATTAAATCACTTTAGTCGTCCGTCGTCGTAGGATCATCTTTGCTTTCCCTAGTATATTTGTGTCGAATTTCAAAACAATTGGTACAGTATTTTCAGAGAAATCCCGGGGACGGCGGACAAACTATTTTTTTTATTATTCGTTATTCGGGTTCTACGCATTTTGAAACGTAAGCCCTCAAATGTTAAAAGGGACTAATTTTTTTTTGCTGATTACAAAGGTTCATTATTGAAACCACATGGTAATTTTTCCAAATCAATAACGTCAAGATGTATATTTAGCTGTTTTTTTTTGGCAATGGTAATTAGATGATATGGTAAATTTCATAAAATTCACAAAATTGAAGGTACTTTAGAGAAAATAAAATGAAATATCGGCATTTAAGCCCTGTCAGACTATTTCAATCAGAATGAAACCTACATTATATTAAAGTCCATTCAATTCCATATCGATATAACGAGTTTAATCAAAAATCGTTAGAGCCGTTTTTGAGAAAATCGAAAAAAGGTGCAAAATGCATGGTATAAAGTGGCTCTTCTGGTTAGCTGATTTCTATGAAAAAGTTACTGTAGCATCTCGGGAGTATAGTTGTTTTAAATGTTAACTTTAAGTTTCATATGGCATTTCTTTTTCGCGCTAGACTTAACACACACACGCCTTTTTGCGGAACTCAGGGAACCCTAAAACGTGTATTTACGGTGGAAACTCGAATTCACGATCGCTCTACTTCCCCATACTATATATTTCATATATAGTTAAGTGAAAGTAAAAAATGTAAATTTGGCTTTACAATTTCTCTAACAATTTAATATAAATATGATACTTATACTTGTGATATCAAAGTAGTGTCATATACATAAATAAGAGATATATATGTAAATGTTTTCAAAGTGGACTTTTTTCAGACCCTAATTATCAACAAAACTATAATTATTAATTTATTTTACACATATACATTACTTAATGTAACAGCACACAGAATTAAGCGTACAGCTGATAGATGTCAGCACCAACCTGGCGGCCAACTCCAGAACTACGCAAGCTCATTTATCAAATCAAATGGTGCGCTTGCCCGGCTTCCTGTTACACGCTTTTGTCCTTTTTCGTAAACTTACTCCAACGAATTGAAGGTAAGTAAGAGAAATGATGTTACACATCAAAAACTAGACTATCATATTGATTACATAATGATGAGAACCATGTACAATTAATAAGAACACTTTTTAAAACAAGAGGGGAACTACTAAATTTGATTTGTAAGGAAGATGAAAACATTATTCATGTATTGTGGAAATGTTCTGCCTTCAATTATTTTAGAAAAATATTCAAGAGAGATTATATTCATAGAAAAAAAATAATAGAAATTTTACGAGAGAAGTTGGTTCAGGGTGCAGTCAATATAACACACGATTAAGCGTAAACAAAATTTATTGGTGCTGACGTTTCGGCCTAAATTATTGGCATTCTTCAGGATGATTGTGTGAGCTGAGGAACTACCTAAATTAAGTTAAGTTAATTAAAGTTAATAAAATTAAGTTTACGCTTAATTGTGTGTTATATTGACTGCACCCTGAACCAACCTCTCTCATACATACACACAGTCAACCATTGTCACTTCATAATAGAAATTTTAAATGGGAAAAGTTGGAACGTATTATTTATTTAGATGAATATGTTTTAAACTATAAAGGATTTTTTTATTTATTAATATACAAATAAAAATTGAAAACGTTCATTTTATATTTAATTTATTATATGTGGAAAACAAAGCTCAAGTTGTTTATTGCACTCTTATTTTTAAATAATGTGTATTTTTTTATTTTAAGAATATAAAAGTAAACCAACTGTCGCACATGCGGTATATCCAAGCCAGTATTTTGTTTTCTGTACATTTTGTAAAAAAGGTATAAAAATTATAAATAACACGCTTTTATCAATCTATTTATCTTTAGGATGTTTGTGGCTTTTTAGAAAACCTCTTATATACATTGAAGGGCTCGAAATTTTCAAGATCTGTATTTTCGGCTTTTGTACGTGGACCAACACGTGGTTTAATATACGGCTTTGTAAATTTTTCAGATATGGAGGGAGCGGTAGATTTTGGAATATCGGGGATGATTAAGTCAGCGGTTTTAAGTGCAATATTTTTCAGATCAGTCAATATTTGGCTGCCTAAAGCAGAACTACTTCCCAAAATAATATTTACTGGGTTGATCAAATTCGAAACTTTTACAGATATTTTATTATCAGATCTATTAAAAGCTAATTCTGATCTTTTAACGTTACTCTGTTCCTAGACGATGGGAACATCTACTGGACTTTTGAAAATAAATTCAATTTTATTGTTTTCATTTTGAATCTCTGGTTGCATTTCTGTAGTTGAATTTAATTCGTTCAATGATTCATCAAAAGTGGGAATAAGTGTATTCAGTTTTTCTCTTAGGCTTTGTACGACTTTATAAATCTTGGATGCAGACGGGTCTTCAAAATTTGCTGATTTTTTTTATCGCATCCACTGCATCATTTATTATCTGCGTGTGCACTTCTATTCTGGTTGCATTTTCGGCTTCGTAGTTTGATGGAAACGCTTTGTCAGTTTTTCCAGTGCACTTTCCAATGAAATTTGCGGATTAACATTTGAAATAACAACTTGCGAGTTTGGGCATAGTTTTTCTTCGTTAATAAGCAATGGGACTTCGCTTTTGGGACTATTTCCAACTTCGATGAACTTGGGCGTGAAGGATGAATCGTTCGCTGATTCAACTTTAGCTGGCGCGATTTTTTTCGAAACGTTTATCTTTAATGTATGATTGGTTACAGTAGTGCTTACAGAAGGTTCCAGGTTTGTTACGTACTCAGAACTCAGCGAGATATTTATCGAAAGTGGTACAACGGTAACTGTCTTTATTTGACTCGCTTTGACATGTGCACACTTTTTACTATTAATTTGGCTATTCTGATTTTCATGAAGACGTTTATTTGTGTTTATTTCCTCCTCCTCGCAATCCAATTCCTCATCCGCCTCTTGTTTAACTATTATAAGATTCATTCTGAGGAATCGGCGTAACACTGGCTATACATTCTTCCCTGTCACCCGAATCTGCTATGATTAATTTTTCAGTCGAGTCATGAGTGTCCATTGAAGATCGATTTTCGGTTAATAAAGGTACGATGGTTGTATTAGATTTATCCAGATTATCGGGAGAATCATTTAAATCAAACGGTTTTGGTGGTTGGACATCACTAGTCGTATCTAGATCAGTAGTGTATGAAGATATTCCTATCAGTCTATCGTTTTCCATGCCACTTTCCAAATTTATATCAACTTTTCAGTGCCGGAAGAGACCGGTGCACTTTCCTTTTGGCTTTCAATAATTTTTGTTTCTGCATGGCTTTCCTGCAGTATCTTTTCTGTATATGATTCCTCTTCGATAAATTCTCCATGAATATTAGAATCTGTATAAGTAATGAACGACGTAGTACTCACTGTTTCGCTCTCATCATAATTATTCTGAGAGATCTTCGAAATCGGCACGGTAGTGACCATAAAATCTTCGCTTTCGTGCGGTTTTGGTACGATTAATTGTATAGGTGATTCGGCCTCATCACCACCATCTGAATATTTATCGTATACTTTCTTATAGGCTTCCAACAAGTCCCAGCAATTTACTTTACCGAGAGAAGAAGATGCTCCTGTCAAATGACTATTGTGTACAATAACCAGTTTTGATAACGGATCGGTCTGAGTAGGCTCTAAAACATTCACATTAGTAGTATTTTGGGAAATAGTATCGTCTTCAACTAAATGTTCTTCTTATTTCGGTTCTTGACCCAAACTTTCTGAAAACTTAAATTTAAAATTGCCAATATATATTTCTTCATCTTCCGAGTAAATGAGTAGTGTCGTTCCATTATTCTTATCCTCTTTAGAATGTATTTTAGCTTGAGACGGGTCCAGTGCGTCCTGAGAATATACGGAGGATTCGGAAGATCCAGTCGATAAGATTGATGATGGTATAGTGGCCGCATGTGAAGAGCTACTTGTAGTCATCATATTTGGAGTCGCCACTTCGCCAATATATAAGTTTCCATCTTCCGAATTAGTTAATGCTGTGTCATAATTCTTATTTTCTTAAGAATGTTTTTTAGCTGTAGACGAATCCATTACGTTCTGAAAATATACTGAAGATATGCTTGATAAATGTGATTGTGAGATTTTGGCCACATGTAAAGAGCTGCTCGAAATCATCACCTTTGGAGTGGGCACTTAGGCTGTTGCTACTATCAAATCGGATGCTCCAGATTGCGAGGTAATATTCTGTTTGATCATATTTTCGTTTGAAGTAGTGTTTAAAGGAATAACTTTTGGACATTTATGTAAATCGAAAGAACTGCACTGCATTAATTCTTCATCGAATCTATGATGCAAAGGGCAACTCTTATTTGTAGGTAGTAAATTATTATATTTTTTCTCACATTTGTAAAATTTTGAACAATCCTCTGGATCTGCATGAAATGGAGAATCGCATTTTGGCAAACAAGATTGAGTACTTTCATAAAATATAAAATCATTGGGACATTTCATAATTGCTGTTGCTCTATGTCTTCGACAAACAGTATAGAGATTTGCATCTCCAGTAAATGGGACTCCCCTTAATTTCATCTTACAATGAAATTTAAAACATTTTGTTAATATGTTTCTTTTAACACATGTTTTTTTCTCTGGACTGTATATTGAATGTCCCTCGCAATGGAATATATGATCTTTTCCTTTGGAGCAGTAATGATATGCAGTGCATAAATGTAAATCAGGAAAGAAACCATCAGATGGACAGTGTTTACTTTTAGATGAGACATGAGATCCTGGACTTTTTCTACTTTTAGTGTTTTCTTTGTTGTTTTCATTATCTTCCCCTGTTTCTTCACTCCTTTCTATTATCTCATCTTCTACACCACTTTCTTCACTGTCGTCCTCTTTATATAATAACCTGATGCCATCAACCTTACTTTTTATTATTGTATGCTCATGCAAGTTTTTGTTTCTATTTTTCAGAATATAATCAGCTGTTTCATGTTTTACACCCACATTATTTTTCAGTTCTTGTTCTTTCAAAAAAATTGGCAGATTTGTAGATTTTGATGACGTCCCATGTTTAGAATGAACATATTCAACTATAGGCAATAAATTAATACTCTTTTCAATTTTCAGTTTTCTTCTAGTTTTATTAAACGGTTCCTTATGGCCTGGATCCCATGAAAATTTCCTTAGGAGTGGCTTTTGGTGTATGAGATGATTCTTGAATGCATCATCTTTATAGTGCCGTTTAAATAGTGAAATTCTTCGGCTTTCTGAAGTAGTTATTTCACTAACTATTACCTAAAAAAACATAAGAAAAACAGAACTTAGTTAAATAGAATTGAAATGCAATCAATGCATATATCTATTGTGGTATAGGATATATTTATAAGTCATATTTTTATCAATATCAAGAATTTTATTTGAAGGCTGTTCATATTAAGCCAGCTTCCTGTTCAAACCCCGGCTGTGGCTGTATTATTTATTCTGTTATTTCAGCAGTGTCATAATCGGGTATGGAGACTCTCCTGGGGCACACCCAGCCTCTTTAAAGCGGGTACACAAAATTAGGGGGAAAATCTAGTGGCTGAGCGTGATCAAGGAACAACCACTTCCTTGCACTATAAGTACTAAACCTTAGACTCTTCATGTGTTGTAAAGGTACAGATTTTTTTTTTTTTTTTTTTTTTTTTTTTTTTTTTTTTTTTTTTTTTTTTTTTTTTTTTTGTAGATTAAGTATTAGTAAATAAGGGAGCGGCGTGGTCTAGTGGATAGAGCACTAGTCTGCTGTGCTCCGGGTCCTGGGTTCGAATCCCGGCTGTGGCAGAAATATTATTTATTCTGTTAATTCAGTCGGGGGGAGGGGGGGGGGACCCTAGGGTATAGAGACCCTCCTGGGGCAGACCCAGCCTCTATAAAGTGGGTACCCAAATTAATTGGGGAAAAACCTGGCGGCTGAGCGTGATTAAGGCTAATCACCTCATTGCACTACCGTTGGCCTAGAATCAGTACGAATCTCTATATGTACTGAGCCCAAGACCCTTCATGGGTTGTAGTGGTACAGGTTTTTTTTTTTTTTTTTTTTTTTTAAGTATTAGTAAATAAATAAGCAAATGCTGGTTTCATTCTTGAGATGAATGCCCATGAATAAAGATTGTTTTGGGGATTCATTTCATTAATTTTGTTATAGATCAATAAGTTATACATTTTTTAAATGGTTTGAACTGAAAAAAAACATTATATGATTTACAAACATTGCTCAGATATGATTATATTAACTACAAAAAATACCAAATCACACAAATTACATGTTTCATATTACTACAAAATAATAAAAGTTTCATAGATGAAATACAAATATTCTGCGGAAAACAGTGAGAAGCATTGTGGCGTAATAGAATATGAGACACTCCAAGTCTGAGCTCTTGTCATACGGTGACATACTCTTAGTGGCTGAGTCACAGCAGAAACTTCAATGCTAGAATGGTAATAAGAATTAGGAGGTAGAGCTCTCCCTGTCAATACAAATAAAAGTTATACATTCGGGAAGGAAACTTCAGGCAATCAATACAATGGCCACTTGCAATAAAATATGTTTACTCATACATAGATATTATATATTATAATATACTTATTCTTTAAAAACATATTCTTTTAAGAAAAAATTAATTCACACAATATTTACTTAATTATAATTCATTTTACTCTCAGGGTATGATATGGGTTCTTGACAATCAGGTGCATAACTTTATATAACTTTTTAATTATAATAATAACTTACAAATATAATACAAACAATATGCAGGCTAACTATAATTATTCTCCATGTTCAGACAGCAGCTCCAACCTCTCTCAGGTCCCCACTCAAAACTAACTGACTGACCAGGTATAAAGAAACCTGCCAATTTGTACCTGCTAGTGACCTTTTTTCTTAACATCCAAAATGGATGCTATGTTTGGAAACAAACAATCAAATTGGAGTTGTTATTTAAATTTAAATTTTACTTCTTATCTTATTGTTAGCCTGTCTAACACAATAATCAAATAATAAATAAATAAATACTACAATTATAGGAAATTGGTATATTACAATATGCCAAGAAAAGGAAAGTTTATGACAAAGCCAATAACTGGATCCGGAGTATTTACATGGAAAGCCAGCAGTATTAACTTCCAAATCTGTAGCAACCGTTGTGGGTAAGAGAGAAGTTGGAAAGGATGTTAAATTAAGAATATACAGAGTATAGGGTACAGTAGTGAGTACCGTGTTCCAACTTTGGTTGAGAAGGTTGAATGACACTGGATTGGTATAAAAAAAGAATAGCCACTGCTGAATTGTGGTATCTCTAAAGAGGAGTAGAGAAAACAAGAAGCTATTGCGTGGACAACAATAGAATTAGAGAATTTATAATGATGGAGTTTAGTTGATCATTAGGTCAACTAAACTCTATATTAGGTGAGGAATATGCAACCAGGTAGGTCTCTCGACAATGCCACAATATCTTTTATCATTTTTCCTTGCATTCGTTTGGCAGTGGAGGTGTGGTCCTTAGGCCTTTTACCTGTTGGTCAAGCTTCATAAAAGTTTCTAGGTTATCTACTATATCTCATTCTGCAGATATGACAAAACCACTTAAGCTGTCTTTTCTCAAGTATTTGTCCAAGTCGCTTGATACTCAACTCTTCACTAATTCTAGATGAGGAAGATGACCAACCATGGCAACTCAGCCACCAATTAGGGAGTCCGTTGTGCCGGATGTGAATTATTGGTCTCTGAACTCTTCCTGTAATGAAATTATCTCTGTTGGGATGGTCCAAGTATGCTCTGTCCTTCTGTCACTCTTCCTTCTACCTTCCGCCCAGATTATTCTTCGCAATATGCAATGCCCAAGGGTGCGGTTATCGAAAAAACACACATTAACAAGTAATACTTATTGTAATTGTATGCCGATATTTCAATGGCAGTAAATTATAGATTGGCGTATTCATCAACTATTGTTTTTATAAGTGAGGGATAAATACTTAAGCCACAGTTTTTTTGTAGAATTCTTAAATATTTTGTTATTTCATCTATTGTAAATTTATTTAATGTCTAATTTCTAGTCACATTAAATTGATTTGATCCCAGTTCATATTTGGTGACTACCTTTTAAGGCTATGAAGATTTCCAAAATAAATGATAGGCTTCAGATATAGCTTATTTAACTCTGAGCAGTATTTCCAGGTTTTAAATATATCAATAACATAGATATTTCCATATGAAAAACTAAGAATTATAAACCACCTTATGTTTATATTATTATAACATGTTTTCAAAATTCTAATCAAAATAATTTTAATCTTTTAATTACAAATTGTAATTATAATGACCAACTACTGAGTACTTTCCTTCTTTTCCTTCCTCCTTATATCTTTCAGCCAGCATGAAGGTGCAACCAGCTCTCCCAACCAGGCAGGTGTCTCCCCAGTGCTACAATATCTTTTATAATATTTCCTTGCGTTCGTCCTCGCCTGAATATGTAGTCTTCATACGACAGTTGAGGTGTACCCTTAGACCTTTTACCTGTTGGTCGAGCTTCATAAAAGTTTCTTGGTTATCTATCATATCTCAATCTGCAGATATGGCAAAACCATTTAAGATGTCTTTTATCAAATATTTGTACAAGTTGCTTGACATTTAACTCTTCTCTAATTCTAGATGAAGGAGAAGGTTGGGGTTGTGGTCATAAAAAACAACAACACAGTAACAAGTAATACTTACTGTAATTGTGGACCTTCATCGGGGCTATGAGAAACAAGATAACAACCAATGCAATTAGAAAATTATTAATAAGTTAGCTACAATAATATGATGACAGCAATACAATATGGAAACAAACATAAAATTAAAATGATAATAAGATGACAGAAATAAAATATAAAATATCCTTAGGCCTTTTATCTGTTGGTGAAGGTTCATAAAAGTTGGTTATCTATCATATCTCATTCTGAAAATTTGACAAAACCATTTAAGCTGTCTTTTCTCAAGTATTTGTCCAAGTTGCTTGACGTTTAACTCTTCTTTAATTCTAGATGAGGAAGATGGTTGGGTCATCAAAAAAAATAAAATCATTAATAAGTAATACTTATTGTGATTGTAAACACACGATGTTTCTGCCTACATTGTGGGCCTTCATCGGGGCTAAGGGAAACAAGACAACTTATCGAGTGAACTACATTGAGGACCTATAGTCGACTGTAGAAATTACCGTGGGTAGGTATTTTAATTTTGCCGACATTTCCGTTCAAACTTGTAAGCCATCATCAGGGCATTACTGAGCCATCTCAAGCATAAACAAATAAATTGTATGCTTGACATGCCTCAGTAATGCCCTGATGATAGCTCACAAGTTTGAGCCGAAACGTCGGATAAATTAAAATATTAAAAAATAAAATATTAAATTAAATTTAAATGGCAATAAGATGACAGTAATAAAATATGGAAGCAAACATTAAATTAAGATGATAATATTGGAATGAGAATATCTGGGAGACTATAAAGAAACCTCATGATCTCACTGAGCGGCAGCAAGACCCCCATGTTTCATAACATACCGTGCAAAAATTGAAAGAACTGGGCTACAAAGTTCTTCCGCACCCACCATATTCTCCCGACTTGTCTCCAACAGATTAGCACCTGTTCAAGAATTTAGACAACTGGGTCAAGGGAAAACTTTTTGAAAATGATGATCAAGTGAAAAGTGCGTTTTCAGATTTTGTTTCACTTCAAAGCTCAGAGTTTTTCAGTTCGGGGATAAAAAAGTTGGTGTCACATTGGGAAAAATGTGTAGAAAAGAAGGTAAATACTTCAAAAAAATTATCTGGTTTTCATATTGTATTTTTAATAAAAATCTTTTACCTTGAAAACAGACATTTCATGTGACAACCCAATACAAATTTTCAATGCCAGCAACACCAACACAGCTTTTTTCATACAGAGTCTATCAATAAAGCCCTAACACTATGTATTTAAGTAGCAAAATGTTACTTTTTTTATTAGACCCTATTATATAGCTTATAAACCGTAAATCCTAGTGACAAATGTTATATTACAAAAAATATTTTCCACTGAATTTCGGACTTGAGAGCTGTCTTAAAATTTTCAATCCGATCTATACCAGCAAAACTAGAACTTGTCAAACTTAGGATGAAAAAAAAGTTATACTTTAAAAGTTATAGACCCGTATAAGCAAGCATTTGTTTATTTTTTAAATTAAAGATAAAAATAATGTAAATATATATACATTTTAAAATATTTTTTGTAGGTAAAACCTCTGGCATGTTTAAGAGATATTAAAGGTTATCTTAATTATCTTACTTTTACATTTCAAGAAAAAATTAAAAACAAACGATTGAAGTATCAAAAGAAACTCAATTTCCCGGATGTGGTCAAACATTTCTTACCCAATCAGAATTATCATAACCATTATATACAATTATCATAACAGGTTATCAGAACTCATCGTCTCAGCTATATCTTCCAATCCCTTCAATTTAAATCATCAATTCAGTCCCGTTCTACCAGATCCCGGCTTTCTGATCTCTACCCTCCTCCTCACCACACTGCTGCCTTTGACAAGTCCTTTCTAGCCTAAGCAACTTCTCTTTGGAATTCTATCCCTCCTGAGATCCGTCATGTAAGAACGACTTCCTCCTTCAAATCACTCCTTTTCATCCACCTTCTCCTTACCCAGTCAAACAGACAATAACTTCCAACTGCAGATGCTATAAATTCCAATTATTATTATTGGATTTTTTTTGGTTTGTTTATATTACTTAAATTATCACTTTGTTTTCTCGTTGTTTTATTTTTATTTTTTATTTCATTCTGTAAGTCTGACTTGTAAAGATGTATATATATTACAACCTCTATTATTTTTCTAGTTTAGTAATTTGTCACTCTAAGCCATGACCACACTGTTCCGGTCATCAATTATGTATTTTATTTTATTCTTAAGGGGCTTTAGTCCCAGGATAATAAAGAAGTTTTTTCATTTCATTTCATTTCATTAAGAGAGCATATATCCCAAGAATGGAAGGCACTGCGGACTAACAGCTCAGATAGAAAGCTAAAGGCTATAAAAAAAAAAGATATTAGGCTGTGGAACAGCTCCAGTGGCAGTTGCTGCAAAACAGTCATATTCATGTGTCTGAGAATCAGTCACAAAGTTTGACTCATCTTCAGCCATCACAAAGGAAACTCCTACCGTTTCAAAAGTGTGGTTGTATACTATAATAACCTCACATTTTAGAAAAAAAATTTTTTTATATTAGAATATCATATTACTTTATTCTTATACAACTAGCGCTTGAATACTTCATAAATCCCTGGTAACAAGGAAGAAACCATTTCTAAATCATTAAGTTACCTAATCGAAGTAGGTCTAGTTAGGGACATAAATTTATTTATTTAACTTACTTCTCCTTGACTTTTATATATTCTAATTAATTATTCTTAATCTATATTTTTAATTTACTTACTTTGCATTATAAATTTAATCTTAATTTTCTTCCTTTTTTTAAATAAATAAATATTGAAAAATAATGTAATTATTAGGCATTGATGACCAATAAGGTTTAACGCCTTCAACACCAAAATAACTAACTAACAATGATGCAATATCATATTTTGTACAGAAATAGACTAATTTATTAAAAATTTTACCCTATTTTTACTAAATTTAAATTGTGTATATATGATCATCCTATTCTGATTTGTGAATCGTCTCTTCACATGTAATTTTAAGAAAATTCATTAATGTAACATAGCCTGCACAAAGTTTACTTTATATTGACCAAATTTTAAGTAAGTTACTTCTGATTTGTATGTTTTCAAAAATGAACATAAAAATTACCTGCAAAGTGCCATAGATAAGTATTAATTTAAATAAGCTGAACATTTTTGTTGGAAGTACCTAAATTGATATTGGAATATTTCCTCTTGAAGAGCCATCTGAAACTACTATTAATTAATTGCCTCTTTGTCTTGACTTTATAGCTGAGGCATTATAATTAGTTCTAGATGAGAAAATGTTGAATGAATAATAAAGTTTTAATACAATATGGTTTTATTTATATCGCAAAGAGAATTCAAAAAAATAATAATCAGAAAATCAACTATATAATGAGGGTTCCTAGAAATAGATTTAGATTCAAAATAAGTATAAAAAAAACTTATCAAACTTTAGTATCACAATTTTTTTAGAGAGAGACAGAAAAAAAATCAAAAAGTAAATCAATACTGTGCTTTATGAAAATACTTGTTTATTGTCATTATTATTATTTTTTTTTATGAATTTGATTGTGATTTTAATTGCCAATCAGTTGTTGCGTCTGTTTACTATAGATGGAATGCCTTATAGATAGGACATTATTGACCACAAGGAGTCTAAAGGACTTTGTATGATGATCCAATAATATATTATGATAAAAGAAGAAGAAAGTTTTTATTTTGAACTAATATTGAATATTTTAAAAAGTAAATATTCAACATATCCATTTGTTATAAAATTTCTTTTTTTAAATTAGCTAATGATGTAATATTAATTACAAAAGATTAAGTACTAATTTTACTTTCACTTAAATGAAATATATAGCAAGGGAAAGTATTGTAATCGTGAAAAATTTTTAATTCTAGTTTTCATTATAAATTCACATTTCAAAGCCCTTGAGTCCAAATAACTGAATCCCACAAAGGTCTGAGTGTGTGTTCATGTGTTTGTGATAAGTCCAGTATGAAAACGAAGAGTTATAGGAAAATGAAATTTCATATTTGAGACAACTATACACCCAAGATGTTACAGCAACTTTTCACTAAAATCGGCTGACCAGAAGAGCTACTTTATACCATGCATTTTAAAAGTTTATACGATTTACTCAAAAACAGCTCTAACGATTATGATTGAAATCACTATATGGATGTAAAATTTAATGGGCTTTAATATTGATAAACAATGGGTAAATATATAAGCTGAATGAATTCGATATGTAATTAACAAAAAAAGCTCAAAAATATTTGTGTATTTAATTTTTTTTTTTTAAACATAAGAGCAGTGAATAGATTTTGGTAAGTTAAAGATTTTAGAAAAAATATTATCTTATTCAAAACTGTAAAAGGCAAAGAGAGTGATGAAAAGCCGATAAAACTAACTGATTGTTGTAGATAATAATATAATAGATTATAAAACCTGTGCTCCTATCACACTGAATGTAGTTAATGCTTTAACCTTTTTACTTTCTCTTACCTATATATTTCAGCTCTAACTGTATTTAAAAATTCTTAAAGTGATTTTAACAACGGAGGTTAGTGAAAGTCTTGTGCACAACAAAATTTTTCTATTTGTATTTATCTGCTTTGCAGGAACAAATCAAGAATTTATGTAGAATTCTCTTTGATTTTTATAAAAAAATTACACATTAAATCAAATTATACACCTTACTAAAATTGTTATTTACTAACATTCTTGGTTACATTACAGGGAAATTTAGGTGAAATGAAACAACATTTTCTGTAAAATGATACTATATTAAAAATAGAAGTTCAGAAATATCAACTAAATTAAACTTTGTAAAATTACTTTTCATACTTAATAACTATACAATAAAAAAATCTATACATCACATTTTACAAACATAAAAAACAAGAAAATAATGGTAATATGCAAATATTCAAATAAATTATCTCAGCTCTAACATTTAAACCTAATATTTACAAAAATATTTTAAATTAGTAAAATAACAAGAAAAAAAAATCACAAAAACAAATTATAATGTTCAAAAAGTTGAAGAAAGGTAAAAATCTCTCCATGAATGGCATTATAGATATTCTTTTGTTGTTTTCTATTTAAGAGACAATATGGCTCACAAATAAAACTAAATATAAATCACAAATTCTGTACCACACATTTGATTAGTACAAGTCAATCAAATATTTTTATACACATATATTGGCACGGTGTTGTGGTGGTCATAAGAGCAAATATAAGACCATCCTTATATAAACATTTTGATGATTCATTTTGTATTTTAACTAACTAGAAATTATTTTTTGAGTAGAAGAGATTCAAAACCTTCGAGGGTCGTATGGAAATTACTTGTTCCTTGTCCGAAATCCGCCCATTTAGAAAGGTCGATGCTAGGCAACACTCCGCTCTTACATGGTACTCTTGGGTTTCTGGAATTTAAACATTAGGATCAGAAAAATAGATTAATTATTATTAAATGAATTTTTTTATTATTCCATTTGAGCAACACTTACATTTCATGATCTGGTAACACCATAGGGTAAACTTGAATGGTATCAATGAGATCTGTGTTGTCGCAGATTACTCTAGAAAGTTTAATTTTTCGAAGTTCCTGAAGTTGTTCTGTAAAATATCAGGATATTAGTTGTTATTAATGTTTTACTTATATAAAATTTCAAATATAATGAATAGCAAAGAGATTCATAAATAATAAATGATCAAGATACATAACAAAAAATATTTTTTCTATTAACAAGGAATGTTGTTGGGTTAGGATTGTGGTATAGTCAAATAATTAGCTAGTAATAGAAGATCCTATTAGCCTACATGCTCAGAGAACCAACAAAATCATGTATGTCTAAATGTAAAGGTCTCCCCTTTTATAAACTACAGAGTTCAAAACAGATGAAACCTAATAATATTTCTATTGATAGTTTTAAAATAACAAAAAAATTAAATCTGAAGATATTCCTAAGATAAATCTATATAATGTAGGCCTACTAAAGTATGGGATTCCTAAGGGGTCTATGGACTACTCATATGGTTCATCTTAAGTTTTTTTCTCAAATAATAAAAATTAAATGAATGAAGAGATGGCTCAGGCAGAGGTCGAAAAAAAGATAAAAAAATAATGAAAAAACTAAGTATTGATAATAAAGGTGAGGTCAAGATCTAATATAGAATTGGAGGCTGTAATTTGAAAAACTATTTAATTTGATATAGTGTCAATATCTTTGAATATCTTGGGTTGCTTGTTTGTACTATGCTCAGACCAATAATACATAAATATTATTGGAGATGCTGAGAAGAATTACCAATCAGGAAACAGCTGTTAAATTGGTCTTGCCAGAATACTTAGATTCCATCTACTGTCAATAGGCACAATGATCACCCTCTATAAAGCTTTAATAAGACCTGTGCTGACTTATGCATCAGAGAGGTAACCCCTGTCACGGGCAGATGCTATCAAACTGGGAGTTATTGAAAGAAAAATGTTAAGGAGAATGTTTGGCCCTGTAAGGGAGGGGACACGTAAAAGCTTAGGCACAATGCAGAGTTGGGAACTGGATATGAGGCAATTTATAAGGCTCTCAAGGCTACGATGGGCTGGGCACGTAGCAAGAGTGGACTGAGTCTCACCATTCAGGAAAATACTATTTGGTTTTCTGGATGGAAGAAAAAAGAGAGGACGACCATGACTGAGATTGGCAGATGAGGTTGAAGCCGATGCAGAAAAGCTTCTAAACACCAGAGCTTGTTTGACCCTGGTGCAGGACAGGGATAAATGAAGGCCAATTCTTGATGCAGCTAAGACCCGTTTGGGATTTTGAGGCCCATAATGCTGGTGATGATTTAATATCCAATGTTTCAACCACATTGCATATCTTCCTACATCAGGACTGCTCTCTACAAAGTACATAACCTGAATGATTAGATACAATGCATAGAGAAGTTCTGATGAAGATCCCAACAGAGAATAGAAACGTTGGATATTAAATTTTTTTCACTATTACTATTCTTATCCTTTTTTAAACCTACTCAAATCACCTCCTCCTTCATATTTATTTCACAGTCAATTATTGAATATTCAATAATAACTATTATTACACTAGGATGATATAAGCAAAAGAGGACTAAAAATCTTAAGAAATATTGTAACTGTTTCTATTTTTATGAAATTAACCTCAATATTATTTATACTATTTAGAAAGAAAGTGAAATAATTCACCTGGTGTGAACGATGATGGTTGGTTAGGAAGCTCGTACCAAAACCTGTCTCCCCTCCTTGCGTAGCTGAACTGAGTAGCGATAATACAGCCAAATGTTGGCCCGATCATGCTACCTGGAAGAGGTCTCTCACTGACACCGCCAGACCATAAGTCAACATCTGAAGGGTGCCTGTGATAAAAAAAAAATGAGACCATTGGGTGACAAAATGAGCCTAATCTGTATAACAAAGCAATTTGTGATTGAAAGCCACACTAATAAGCCAAAAGTTTTATTAGTTAATGTGTTCTATGGAAAATCTCAATCTGAAAGTCATTTTCAATAATTTTGAAACAATTAATGATACATTTGCTTTTCTCTCTAAACCTTTCTGATATATATATTTATAATAATATTTTAAGATATTTGTTTTGACTTACTAGCTCGGCAAATAGGAAAAAAAACATAATTATTTTTTTCTGTAGTTAACCACTTGCATGTTATAAGCTATGGGGTAATAAAATTATATAGGTAGTTGCATCATTAAACTGTCTCAGATTTATTCTGAGGCTGTTTGTATTAACTCTGTACTGACTTTAAATTGAATATTACTTACTCAAAAATTGTAGTATATCTGCTTATAGTTGTGTTAGGCATAGCACCGAAGAGAGCTTCAAAATTGTGTGCTTCCGGAAGGCCACAGAATTTTCTAAAAAAAAAATAAAAATAAAATTAGAGCTATAAAATTCATGTGTACAAAATATATATTTATTTCTAAAATTAGTTAATTTGAATTTCTATATAGGTCTCAAAAATGTTACTAAAAAATAGTAATTTTTAAAGTATAACATGTTAAAGTAAATCATTATTTTCAAGATTCTTACAATATTTAAGCAATAGGAAAAATAGATATTTTACCCATTCCCGTCTACAAAATGTGACCCTGTATCTTACAGAAACTTTGCATTCACTAAATCGGATGAGAAAACATTTAATTTTGTACTAATCCTTAGATGTATAAAATATTTTTTAGTATATAAAATACTTATAATTGTATAAATAAAATGAATACTTATTTAAATTAAGTAACATTAAATAAAAATAATTAGCACCAATTTTTCAAATGGAAGAAAGGCTAGAACATTTCAATAAAATACTGTTTTTTTATTGATGTATACCATTTTGCTTAGGGCCTTAGTGTTCTAGTGGGCTATTGATTTACTAAGTATCCAAAATTCATAAGAATAATCTATTTTCAAAGAAATCACATTTTATAAATTAAATTGAAAAAAAAAAAAATACTGAAATTACCTGGGAATTCCATATCCTGGATTCCGAAGTCCTACCTCTTTGCATATTGAATGAAACTAAATCAAAACCAAAATGATTTCCTGGTTTTTTGAAAAGGTTATTGGTGACCTAGTAAAAAATGAAAAAGATAAATTTCAATTCTTAAACAAAAAAATTATTGCTTTTAATGTTTTATTTAATATGATTCAATATGTATATTAGAAACATTATCAGAAAAATTAAAAATTGAAGACATGATTAGAAACACATACTTCCTGTGTAACAGAATCATCCATAGCTTGGGCGACTTGGTTCATAAGACCCATTACATATTCATCCAACACACCAGCTCTGTACAAGTCATAAGGTCTCCTTATCAAATCAGAAAGTCGTTTTGATGCTAGAAAAAAAATTTAATGTTACTATTTACAGCTTAAAAATATTCTTATATTGTAATAATAGTGAGGGAAGGATGGTCACTTTTGGTGTAGTGGCTGACATGACAGCCTTCTATGTCCAAGGTTAACCCAGGAAATGGCCCTTAAGATTTTTAAAGAAAGCACAAAATCTTTCGTTATGACATCCTTCTGACATAATCGAGAGGACACATCGGGATGTGAAATAGAGGTCCAAAGCCTGCTTGATGTCAAGTGCTCATTGAAGATCCCTATCCTAATTAAATCGGATTAGGCAAAGATTTGCCACAGTACCATAAAGCAAAGTTAAATGAATAAATAAAAAATATTTTTATGATTTTAAAATGTTAGTTAGTTGAATAACACTCTTTAATAATATTTTTTATATTAAAAAAAAAGTTTTGCAACTTAAAACCTCAACCCCAAAAGGGTCTTGTGCTCGGTACAATATATAGAAATTTTATCTTTATCTAGGCTATCATGGCCTGCAATGAGGTGATTATGTCAATATCATAATCAGTCGGTCAGGTTTCCCCCACTTATTTTTAGGTACCTACTATGTAGAGGCTGAATGTGCCCCAGGAGGGTCCCCTTACCCCAGGTTACTCCTTCTCAACTGAAATAACAGAATAAATAATCTTCTGACACAGCGGGGATTTGAACTTGGGACCTGAAATAGACTATTGCTCTAACCACTATACCATGCCACTCCCTATCATATTGAAAACAATTATTGTTATTTAAAAAATCTCTTAGTAATTATTCCAAAGAAAAAAAAAAAAAAACTTTTGAAAATGCAGTTTTTAAATATTTTAATCCCACTTAGGTTTTATTTTTTGGGAATTGAGAAAGAAGGACTTATCCAGCTTGCTTTCAACTCATCTAGCCAATCAAAACAAAACCAATATTTTTTTTTTTAAATAATTTTTCTTGATTTTTTTCACATTGATCTATGTTGTCATAACCTTTATTTTGATTGAGGTTCAAAACTGACTAAAAAGTTATGAAGAACTGACTTCTATAAGTAATGATTTATATTATATACATGTATGAAATAAATGTTAGAGTAAAATAGGTTTAGAACTAACTTGAGTACCCACTGTGTAGTAACTATTCACTCACTAAATTTCTTATGTTAAATTTTAAAATATTAAACAGAAGGGATTATTTTTTTTAATAGAATTATTACCTATAAATTTATGAGCTTTGCTCCATCTCTCAACAGCAGTCGGAAGTAGAGTATGACCCATCCTAAACGCAGCTGAAGAAAATGCATCAATAACATTAGGATTTACCTCGGGATCGTAACCATTCCAGTAGCCCTGTAAGGAAGCCATTATATAATAATAAATAATCTATAATATAATCATTTCAAAATCAAAATATTAAAAAAAATATATATAAATAACAAGCTGCCAAGGGCTTTCTGTAACCATAATTTACAAATGAGTTAATTTTTTCCTGTATTTAATCCAGAAGTAAAATGGTAAAACATTATACAGGGTTGTAAAATAATTTTGTAGCGTTTTTTACTGGTTATTTCAATAAAAACTTCAGTTTCTAGCAAATCTTTTTAATCAATTATTTATGACCCATTTTGATCTATTATATGTTGCCATCTTTCAGGTAATTCTTTATTTCCATTCTCCTAAAGCAGTTGAAGGACAACCTGGGCACTTTGCTTCTTCCAAGTCAAAGTTTCCGGTTCTGAACTGAGCAAACCACTTACAGACAGTGCTTTCTCCTGAGGCATCATCGCCACAAACACTGCGAACTTTGGTAACCCTCTGTGCAGCAGATTTTACTTTGCATAAATAAGAAATGATTAAATGACGGAAATGAATTTTTTCTCTTTTATTTTGAGCAAGTAAAATACTGCTTAAAGATAAGAAATCTTGGTTAAAACAGATGCATAAAAGCACCCTGACTAATCCTTTTTTATATGTAAACATTTCACCAAATGAAAATGATTTTATAAACATAGAGAGGATTAAATTGAAATATTGACAAACGCAACAAACTTATTTTACAACCAAATTCATCAGATTAATAATTCTTGAAACACTATTTAGGTTTTTCTTTTTTAAAGTTGTTAAGTTTTATCAACAAATATAAGGATTAATTATATTCACTTAGTATCTATAAATCTTAATAAACAAACCTCTTTTTGTAGCAATAATCCAAATTTATCCATAACTTCTTTACCCAGAAGGATTGGCAAGAATTCATTGTACGTGATATGTTGCACTTCAGCAATTACAATTCTTCTGGCTTCCTATTGGAGATTAAAAGAAAACTGTTAATCAATTGTTTCATTATTATTTGTTAGTAGTGCTTCATTATACACATATAATATATGTAAAAATATATTATAAATATGTATTATATATTATTCATGATTAAATGATAGGTTATTTGCTTAGAAGTATCTCAGAGAATCCATAAACTTAATACTGTCAAACTTAATAATCTAAATAAATAAAAATAACCAATTTTCCCAACGTGACAATTTGGAAATAAAACAAATCATTAAATCCAATGTATTTATATAAGAATTTTTTTTTCAAGTGCATTAGGTTAGTTTTATTAATTATAAGGCATTGTATGATAAAAAAAGATTGTTTTTGTTAGACAGACAAAAGATTTTAACAATATTCAGATATTTACATATTATAATATATTGAATATTCCGTTTCTCTTTTCCCTCTTTAACCCATTTGAGACCGATTGGAAACCGTGTGTGCACTGGATTTTTTAGGCTATAAGACTGTGTGTGCGATAACTGTAATGTGCAATTATCAGTTATTCCTGTTATCTGAGTAAACTAGCCGTCGAAATAAGATTTTTCTGGAACTAATGAAATCTGTAAATTACGAGAAAACAAGAGTTGGCATTGGTTTTTACTGTGTACCAAAAAATCAAAAAATTATCTGAAGCCTTTCTGACAAATACTATGAATACACATGCAGCGAAGGCTTAAGATAATAAGTTCCCTTTAGCTTTTATGGCTGTATTTTTTTTTGCATTATATTTTGTTCTTTATTACTGAAAGCAAAATAACGATTTTATAATATCTATTTTTTTAAAAAAATGTTTATACATTTTTTAATGATGCATTTTCATTTTACCTTTCATTGCACACATGGTGTTCAATCCACTCCTCACAATAAAAATTTTCTGAGGAGCAAGCTGCACACCCGGAGTGCAATGATCTTATTTTTGTGAATCCACTTACGAGTTGGGTGATTTCCGTAGTAAACACATTTTCTTTATTAAAAATGAACAATACAAAGAAAAATTCACTCCTGAGGACCGTGTTCTAATAAAATCGTCGTCTCGAATGGGTTAAGCTTAGAAAAAAAAAACCCTCAAAATCTAATGTCATACATTGCTGGATTTGATTTTTTTGTTTGATACTAAAATTTACTACATTTTAAAATATATTTACTTGATATAAAGTTTCATCATCCCAATGTGGATTGATTTGGCTGAGGCCATGGGCAAGCCTGTTGTGCTCTCTTGCCATCAAGGTGTGCATGCAAGTCAACACCAACTGTTCGTTCACTCTTATTTCACCTAGAATCAAATTAAAATATACATAAATACACTAAAAAACAAGAAGAAGTAGCTATTCTGAAATCTTAGGGAAATCAATCTCCAATTTTTAAAATAGTCTACTATGTAAAAGTTCAAATTAAAGCCCTTTTGACCATCTATAGCAGTGGTTTCCAACTAGTGGTCTGTAGGAGACTGCTAAGAGATCTGCGAGATGTCATAGGAAAATTGTATTAAATTAATTATAAATATCTGCAAAGCTTTGGCTTGTAAGTAGAATGTCTCATGCATTTAATTGCACGAACACATAAAATTGCGGTAACTGATAATAAATATGTCCCTCTATTTTATTTCTAAATTTTTCTGGGTCACAAAAGACAATGATTAATGAATTAAAGTCCTGGTATATACCATCTTGGACATCTTATTTCGATTGCAGTAGGTAATATATCTATTTTAGAAAATACTGTGTCATTTTTTATTGAACCAATTTGCTTGTTATTTTTTCATTGAAATCTAGAATTAATTTTTTAAATTTTAGTAACATTATTTTTATATTATGGAACGATATGTTTTAATATGCTTTGGTATGAATTTTTTTTATTTATTTATATTTTATTGAATTTCACAACTGATAAAAAAAAAAAAATACAACCAGTAAAAGTGTTGAAATACAATAAAGGGCGTGAAAAGGAGTGAAGAAACTACCCAGTGGTAAAACTTCGATGGTATGAAATTAAATGTGAATTTAGTTCTTTTAGAACCTTGGAAAGAATTGTAATTAGATTAATAAGATCTATATGCACAATTATTTTAATTTAGAGGTGCTTGCCATTGTAATGTTTAGATTAGGGTTAGCAACAACTTTTTATAATAGTAATAGTATTGATAATTAATAAATACATTAGCTTAATTCATATAGTAACCACAAAACTTTTAGAGGATTTTTCTTAAAATTTAATTAATAAAGCTTTAAATATTAATTACAATAAAATTACAGATGTAAATGTGTTACCTGCTTCAAAACAGTATTGAGATCTGTTAGTCCTTGTGCACCCTTCATCAGGAATGTCTACTTTTAATGGGAGAAGATCTTTGAGACCGTATTCACCGAAAACTGGGTTCATTCTCAATAGACCGCCATAACCAGCCCTTAAATGTCTGAAATTATCAAATTTAATTAGTTTTGTATTATTATTATTAAAGATATACTCAAATAAAAAAAACATAACTCGGATAAAAAACATTCATTTATATAATTCTGAGGGTGATGTGTGTTGATAACAAATTATATAAACATCTTATGATCATGGCATAATGACTGTAAATATACACATTTTATTTATATGATTATTAAATTATTACCTGCCAAATGGTTCATCAACACCATAAACAGTATTGGCATCCAGAACTCCAGTCAATTTATTGAATGGTGTACGAGAACCTTTTAAAAAAAAAAAAAGGGTTTAGGTTCTTATTCTCATTTTTAAAGCATAATGTTTTGTATTCAGTAACAGTTTTTCTGTTAACTATGTGAAAGAAGAATTGAACCTACCAAGCCTGCAACCAGGTCTGACACCAGGAAAACCTCTGACAAAATCTTGACATTTCTGTCCGTATTTCTGATAATAATAGTCATCCTCTGGATCTCAATTTCCATGCAGTACGGGTTCTTCAGGTGTGGAGGACGTCTGCAGCATTCTTCTGGTTCGTTCTTAGTTAATGGATCTGTAAAATGTAATTGTTTCTCTCTTAATAATTTACTAAAATATTATTAGTCTTTGCTTCCTAAATGAAAGATTGTCAGCAAAAGGTGATTGAATCCATAATTTATGTTCCATTTTGAGAGAAACTTTTTAAACTTCAATAAACTTGAATGACTAAATTAAATGTTTTTAATTATAACAAAAACATGATGAGCAGTAAAATATATTTTTCGTGAAAATACAAATTAAAAATCAATTATCACTTAAGATTAGAATGAATGATCATGTATATTTTCTTTTTTATAATTTTACTTATTTATTTGTTAATTTTTAAATGATGATAGATTTAATGATAGTAAAGACAAAATGAAAGTTTCTTTTTTCTTATAATTTTCTCCTTCTTCTGGTTTTATTATTGTAAAATGTATTTTGCGAAATGAAAATAAATTTAATTGTTTGAAAGGTAAAAAACAAACTACATTAAAACATGTTTCTAACAAACACCTATGTTTCTAAAATGCATCATGTAAATTTTACAAAATAAACCTATTGTAAGAATGGTATATCTATTTATGTTGACTTACCTTCAGGTGTGGCTGTGAGTGTGAAGTCATGGTCCAAGAACTGTCCCCAGGCTACTAACATGACAGTTCCAGCATGCTCATGGTATCCTTCATCAGGGTGCATTGTCCTTGACACAACCCTGGCCCTTGGGAGTTGATGTCCGGTGATGGATATCCTAGGTGCTGTGATACCATCGGCAAACAGAGGTCCGATCAGCCTACAACAAGATATATATCAAAACCAATTCTAACTTACATTTTACCTTAAAGATTAAACTAAACTCTAATAGGAAGTTCTCAGATAATCTATTATCATATCATAGCATATCAATGACATAGGGAAGTTGGCCGAAAACATAATACTTGACTCTCTATGTATCATCCACCAACACATATATAGTATATGATTGGAAGGATATAATGTTATGAATATATAAATATTTTTTAATCATGTGCAAAATATTATCACATTGCAGAGGTTTATTTATTTATTTTTTTGCTTTATTTGTATAATTTGAAGATTATTTGTAATATTTGAAGGAAAAAGAATAAAAATAAATAAAAAAACAATCAAAGATTAAAAAGAAAATTAATGCTATCAAGTGGCAGCCTGAAGAACTTTCTCCAAAGACCTAGAATTTCTGGTTGACAGGAAAAGCCAAATCAAGTAAGAGTGAGCACATATGCCTATATATATGTGAAAAATTCAAAGTTTGAAGTAGAAATCACCCAACAATATGGAGTAGTGATATCTCTCAAAATTTAAATTTTAGGTTAAATTGAATAAAAATTAATAAAACCACAAACAATATTATTTAATTTTGGCCAATAGACTCATTGTAATCAAACCAATATAACCATTCATTTCATTATAGTACATCTCATTTATTAAAGCAACCTATCCTATAACTTTTATATACCATAAATTACTCTAGGTCATTATTTATGAACAATATTATTATGTGATATATTATAACTATCAATTTTTGTTTTTAATATATATATTTAAATCTATTTGTGTGTATTTAATGAAATTAGTATAGTATAATTTTAATTATAGTATAGTATGTATACTACGAGTATAGTATGTATTTAAGCATCCCAATGTAGTTTGGCTGCACTACTTTATAAATAAATTTAATTTTTTTCTCTCTACCTCAGTAATTATTCAATAAGTTACCTGGTGAAGGGAGTGTTGGTGGCTCCCAGGTCGGGTGCTTCAGGTTAGTGCAGAGCCCATCCAGGCGTCGGTACTTGCCCGCCCTGCACTCGACATTAGCCAAGAATGGAGGGCACACTTCTCTGATCAGGGTCTTTGAGGTGTCGATCAGTGGGAGGCCTTTCTCTATCTCTTCGTAGGTCAGGCCATAGCTGAAAAATAGAAGAATTAAATATTACAACTGTTCAAAAGTTTTTAGTCTGAAGTCAACAAAGAAAATCATCATATACTTGGTCTACGCATGTTATGTATTGTTTATTCCTTTAACGTCACTTTATGCTACTGTGGCTACTCAGATGATGCTACAGTGGGAGTTCTAAATTTTGCCTATCCAGATTTAAATAGAATTAAATCAAGGGTCTTTAAGGGGTACCTGACATTGCATTGGCTTGGGACCATCTATATATATATTCCCTCCAAAGGACGGCATAACTAAGGATTTTTTACTCCCATTAAAAAATCCTAGGGCCACCAGCAGGTTAAACCCGCGAACTTGGGCGTAACAGGATGTTACACTAGCTACGACCCCAGAGGTGACCCTAAGAGAAATATTTGTGCATTGTTTGATTTTCTGGATGGAGTTATGTAGTCTCACAAAAGTAAAATTGTAAAGCTACGAGTCAGTTCTAACCGAAAATTTATATATTGATTAATACAGTTTCGGGGTCACCGCTGCCATAGAAAAGTAGCGGCCGATACAGTATAAATATCGATATTTTTGTGCTGATATTACATCGGTATGGATAACGTTTACGAAAATTGATATTGATATCCTATCTGTAGTGGACAGGTATGCACAGACCGTTGCGCATGCGTATGTTAGTTATGCAAAACCGTCACCATGGTAACGAAATCTAAGCTTTTACCCCTGCCAAAAATCGCATAACGCGCGCAATCTCTTCAAAAACACAAATAATATGATTTGACATCGTGAAGACCTCTAGTAAATGGAAGATTGTGAGATCCCCTGTAGCATTTCGAGAGACTCCATTTATTCAGATTAGTTACCAGTCTATTTGCTTATCTTCATTACACTCCTTGGTTGTTACAACGATATTGCAACTGCTAATAGATAAATAAATCATGTTAACTGTAACCTGTAACTGAGCTAGGAGCGACTAGACTGGAGCCGAAGCGGAAAGACGACCCGCCCCGTTACGCTTCCAGTCGTTCCATTATTCATCGGGAGCGTCCTTGGTTCCCTGATAGCTCTCGACAAGGGCGCCTTTGCGAAAAGTGTCGCTACCTCTGTCAGGATTAGAAAGTGAGGAGAGTGAATTTGAATTTTCGATTGTTCTGGAGCATAAAAAGACTGGAATAAGTTATCTTTTCGCATTCCTGTGATGTAAGAAGATGAGCGGGTGCTCGTTATATTCTAGATCATATTTTGGGGAAACGTAAAGGCATAACATTTTTTTTATTTAAACATATTTATTGATATTTACAACTGTATTATATACATCAAGTAAATGTGATGGACATAGTAAGCTGAAATGAAATACATGTAGAGACGCTACCCACTGACAGCACTCTCAAAATATTCTAAACTAGAAGGTCTCGGGGCCATCTTCTTTTCAGACGCCTCGGAGGATTATCAGGAATCAAAGAGGATGCCAGGATAGAAACTAGTGGATTAGTGTGGAAATGAAGTTTTTCATGGAATGATTGATACCTGGTTCGGGCTAATTCCGTAACATTAAGGTCTTTATGGACGAATTTAATCGTGACAAAGTAAGGTGCGTTGAGGATTTTACGAATGATTTTTTATTGTAAGGATTCGATACGAGAAGAATTCGATGGTTTAGTACAGCCCTATAGATCTACTCCGTAAGTCCATATCGGCCTTATGATGGTCATATAAATGAGTCTTTTGTAATTAAGTGGAAGGTTGCAGCGTTTGTCCAGAAAGTGTTGAAGTAGTCGAAAACATCGGGCAGTTTCTTGTCGTTTCAGTCTTGTATGAGGATTCCAAGTTAGACGTTTGTCAAGGTGGAGTCCTAGGTGTCGAATCTGTTCAACAGGGGCTAGTGTAGTATCATTAAAGGTAGAGATGGTGTTTTAGGGCGATAAATGACGAGATTATTAAAGGATACTGTAGGGCAGGAAGTCATTGTTGTACGACAAAGGGTAGAAGTTATATGGTTGGATTTGTTAGAATAAATTTTAATCCTTCAAATCTGGCACCATACTTCAGGGTCTCGGATGTGGGATTAAAGAGTGAGGGATGCAGTAACTGGTTCATTATCTACTGATAGCACAAACGTGTCATCAGCATAGGTAGAAAGAAAAGTGTTAGGATGAGTTGGGATATCAGCTATATAGACTGTATAAAGAACGGGTCCTAGGATACTGCCTTTAGGAACACCAGCAGATTGAGAAAAAAGGGAGGAATAAGAACTATTGTGATTTATTCTGAAAGATCTATCAGCGAGGTAGGACTGGATAATAAGAAAATAGGTAAAGGCGCAACATGATTTTTAAAAAACGCTGCTTTTTCAATATCTCATTTCAATTTTTTTATTTATTCGTCGAGGTGTCCTACTCTTAAAACTCAATACAATTTTTTTTTCTGTAGTGGATATAATTAGTTGGCCGTTGAGAATAACTGGAAGGAATCAGTCCGGGTGACGGTCAGTAAATGAAACAACTAAATAGTTTCAACTATTTATTGCTTGCCAACGTTTCGAACCCCATTGTGGGTCATCATCTGGGCGGATCGTGGGCGAATGGAAACTAATTTCTATTATTAGGAATAATGATATTATTTTTCCGATATTTTTTATATATTATAATATTATAATATAATATATAAATTATATTAGTTTTATTTATTTTTACATGTTATTTATTTATATTCTTTTTTTAGTACATGAAATGATTATCGTAGAATTATTAGCTGGATCAGACGCTGATAGGCCAGTAGAGATAGAATTTTTGCTGGAAAAAGGTGGGGTAAATTTAATTCTACAAAATCTAGAAAGAGAGTTGAAAGGAAAAAATGAAAAAGCGCTTTTTTTTTTTTTTTTTTTTTTTTTTTTTTAATTGCATAAAATGCACAAGAGTGAAAAGTGAAAAGTGTAAAAACTTGTGACTATCATGAGGGGAGCAGTACAAACAATTGTGACCAAAAATTAAATTTACCTTACCTTTTTCTAGCCAACCCTAAAATCGCCTTGATGTTTTGCGCCTCCAACACAAAACAAACATATTTCTTACCTGATCGGAACCATGCTCTGCTAGGATTTTGGGATCACTTGTAGCTGGGTTGTTAGCATAACAGCCTCCTATGCCAAAGGTCACGGGGTCAAATCCGCTGGTGGTCCTAGGATTTTTTAATGGGAGTAAAATCCTTAGCTAAGCCGTCCTTCGGAGGTGGTCCTGAGCCTGTGAGATGTCAGGTACTCGTTAAAGATCCTTATCCTAATATAACCTGGATAGGCAAAATTTAGGACTCCCACTGTAGCATCGTCCGATTAGCCATAGTAGGATTAAGTGACGTTAAATAAATAGACAAACAATATTTCTTACCTTGTTTACTTAAATTTTATGTTTTATTTTCAATGATATTATTTAAAATACTTCTTGCTTTATTATAGTTTTCTTCTTCTTGTGATTCCTATTGTTTTTTACTCATAGACACTTAAGTTTCTGTTTTAATTTTCTTGCGGTGTTATTCTAAAGGAACTATTCACACATAATATGTATTACTCACTTTTTAGCTAGCTGGATGGAGATGTCTAAGAGGAGCTCTCCAACAGCAGCCACATCGCTCGTCTTGTACTCTCCTTTCGGGGGTGAAACGTCTGCAACAGGAAAAGAAAATCAAAAGTAAAAAATATTTATAGCTCCAGTTAAATGTTAACTTTTTTAGATCCGCTAAATATTTACTTATTGAACTCAAACTATGTTGATATGGCACATAAACCATATATGTAATGTTTCACGAGTGTTTCACGGCATATCATCTTGTTTGTCATCGCTAGAAAGTAGTCCATCATCTCGGAAAGAGGCCAGAGCTTAACCTAAACGTACATTAGCTAAGGATAATAAGGATGACTCCAGCGGGACCGATCCAGGACACTGGAGATGACTTGGACCTTCCTCCAAGGACCTCCAGCAGTCTGCCACCTGTCATTCGAAATCTTGATGACGCTCTGAAAACTGGTGAAGTATGATCTCTCAGTTCTCGGGATTGTTAGAAAGACTTTATCGCAAAGGAAAATGATTCTAAAAGTCTTTCTTACTTCATATTTAGGTATTGTTTTTTTTGTTATTTCTTAATCATATTTATTATGTTACTATGATCCTGACTCGCTGGGAGTTTCGTATCACCAAAGCTAAGCTAGTTTTGTAAATTTCCGAAACCAATTTTGATTTAAGTAATATGGGTATATACATTTATTAAGCAGTATCTCTCTTTTTACTTTCACTTACTATATATAGAAAGGGAAAGTATTGCGATCGGGAAAATTTTCGAATTCCAGTTTTCAACGGAAATACACATTTTAGGGTCCCCTGAGTCCAAATAACCAAGTCCCGCAAAAAGGTCTGTGTGTGTGTGTGTGCGGTAACTCCCAGGCGGAAATGGTGAGTCCTATGAAACTGAAATTTCATATTTAAGACAACTATACGCCTGAGACGTTACAAAACCTTTTTCATCAAAATGAGCTGACCAGAAGAGCCACTTTATACTATGCATTTTGCATATTTTTTCGATTTTCTCGAAAACGGTTCCGACGATTTTGATTAAACTCGTCATATCGATGTAAAATTAAATAGGCTTTTATATCATGTAGGTTTTATTCTGATTAAAATGGTCTGACAGGGCTTTAATGCCGATATTTTAAAATTTTCTTCCCCTAAAGTACCTTTAATTTTGTAGATTCAATAAAAATTACTATATTATCTTGTTAACGCTGATGAAAAACAGGTAAATATATAAATTGAATAAATTCGATACCCAACTAAAGGAGAAAACAGAAAAAATATTTTTTTAATGCAATTTTTCGTTTTTGAACATAAGAGCAGTAATGTACATGTATGATATACCGTTGTAATGCTAAAGATTTTAGAAAAAATATTATCTCATACACAAGCTTTTAAAAGTTAATAGAGAGTGATGAAATGAACATAAAACTAACTGATTATTTTAGATAATAATATAATAGATTTTTTAATAAAACACATGTTTCTATAGAAATTCAATTTAATTAATTCCTTAATAATTTCATGTATTTTTATCTCTAACTGTTTTTGAAAATTCTTTCATTGATTTTAAAAATTGAGGCAAGTGAAAGTCGAGTGTTGCCCACACCAGAATTTTTTATTGTTCGTGGTAATTCCGTGTTTAAGACAATTTTTTTCTTTCTTTTTCTAATTCCATGTACTATATAATTTATGAAATGATTCCGAGTTCCTCCTAAAACAAACAATAATAATTATATATAAAAACTGCTAATTAAAGGATGACGTAGTACATTCCATTAATGTAACCGCGATGACAAGTTACGGTTACAGAGTTGTTAACACGAAGCCTTGCCGTTTCCTTATAAGAGAAGAAGACATCTTCAACTCTATAACAAGCTGTCATCATATTTCACTCCAAGTTATCATATCTGAGGACCTTAACATAGTTGACTCACCGCAAAACCGACATTGCCGTTGAGAAACCGCTTCTACCAATGGCAATCCCGAAAACACGAAATCCGAAGCGTATGTAATCCTCCGTCCTAGACCGCTAATAGTTAGGAAATTAATCGGTCAAGGGTTATCTTGGGGTCGGGAGCGCGGAGGAGGTACCGTCGGCAGAGTACGTCCTTGCAATTCTCAGCATTGCCAATTCCTCAGCGACTTACCAAGGACTTATTTCTATCCATCAAGCAGAATTAGCTACTTGTTTCAGGGTGAAATGTTCAGTCACGAGTTTACAGCTACTTCATTTCCTCGCTACGTTTCGAATAATGACGAAATGCATTCTCATAGAATAGACTAGAATGGAACAAGAAACTTTATTATGGGACTATTTCCCTTAAGAATATAATTTGGGGTAAAAAAAAAATTAAATACGTAAACAGCTGACATATATTTTTTTTTAAACATAATTTATTGAAATTTACAACTGTACTCAAAACAATACATAAAGTAAATATGATATTAGAAAAATGACATGGAAGAGACTTGTAGAAGAACTACCCAATGGTAGCACTCCTGTAACTATTCTAAACTAGAAGGTCTCGGGGCCATCTCCTTTTCAGACGCCTCGGAGGATTGTCGGGAATTGAAGAGGAAGAAAGGATTGAAACTAGAGGATAAGGGTGGGAATGGAGTTTGTCATGAAAGGAATGGTATCTATTGGGTTGATGCAAAATTAATGCAGGTTTCCTCTATTGCAATATCTTAATTCCAATTGTGTAAACAAAGCTAATCCTAACATTGATCATTATTATACCAAAACAAACCTTATCTAATACCCTCTCTTTCACCATGAATTTGTTTAGTAAAATCGTTTTGTTCAGTGTGTTCAAAGGTCTTGAATCGAAAATGTCAAAGTGCGATTTTCGTCAAATTTATTTTTACGAATTTAAATTAGGGCGCAGCGCTGCGCAAACGGCTCGTAATATTAATGAAGTGTGGGGTCAGGGGGCTATTAATGAGTGCACGGTGCAGCGTTGGTTCCAGAAGTTTCGCAGAGGAGATTTCGACCTCGAAGACAAGGAAGGTCGGGACCGTCATCTTGCTCTGGACAACGACCAGCTGAGGTCAAAAGTGGAAGAAGACCCAACCAAAACCACACGAGAAATGGCGGCGGAACTCGGAACTCAAAAATTGCAACGTCTTTGCCCAGCATTGATGAATCGGAAGGGGCCGATCCTGCTCCACGATAACGCCAGACCACACGTTGCACAACCAACGCTTCGACGACTGCACGAGTTGGGCTACGAAGTTCTCCAACATCCGCCTTATTCACCTGACCTCTCTCCTACAGACTTCCACTTTTTGAGGGAGAAAAATTTTCAAAACCAGGACGACATTGAAAATTCTTTTCGTGATTTCATTGAGTCCAGGGATTCGGATTTTTTTTCTGGTGGAATAAGAAAGCTTGTTGAACGTTGGCAAAAGTGCATTGATTCAGATGGAAATTATTTTGATTAAATATATATGGTTAAAGTAAAGATATGGCGTATTTACAATACCTACTAAAAACCTGCATTAATTTTGCATCAACCCAATAGATCGGGCCAAATCAGCAACATACGGAATATTAAGGTCTTTGTGGATCAGTTTATTAGTTACAAAATAAGGAGCATTGAGGATTTTACGAAGGATTTTGGATTGTAGGGATTGGACACGGGAAGAATTTGATGGTTTAGTAGAGCCCCAAAGCTCTACTCCGCAGCTGACGTATGGGAGTAAGAAACCTCTGATCGGTCACCACTGTGTTTATTAGGCTTTTTTTGCTTTCACTTACTATATATACCTAGTAAGGGTAAGTATTGCGATCGTGAACATTTTCGAATTCCAGTTTTCAACGGATATACACATTTTAGGGTCCCCTGAGTTCAAATAACCAAGTCCCGCAAAAAAGGTCTGTGTGTGTGTGTGTGTGTGGTAAATCCCGGGCGGAAACGGTAAGTCCTATAAAACTGAAATTGCATATTTCAGACAAATATACGCCCGAGGCGTTACAAAACCTTTTTCATCAAAACGAGCTTACCAGAATAACCACTTTATACCATGCATTTTGCACCTTTTCTCGATTTTGATTAAAGTCGCTTTATCGATGTAGAATGAAATGGGCTTTGATATCATGTAGTTTTCATTCTGATTAAAATGATCTGACAGGGGTTAAATGCCGATATTTTAAAGGACCTTTAATTTTGTTGATTCTATAAAAATAACTATATTACCTTGTTACCACTGATGAAAAACAGGAAAATATATAAGTTGAGCGAATTTAAAACAACTAATAGATAAAACTGAAAAAATATTTTTTAATGCATTTTTTTTTTTGTTTTTGAACATAAGAACAGTAATATACATGTATGATAACCGTTGAAAAGCTAAAGATTTTAGAAAGAAAATATTATCTAATACACAAGAGCTTCTAAAAGTTAATACAAAGTGATAAAAAGCCGATAAAACTAAGTGATTATTTTAGATAATAATACACTAGATTTTTTAATAAAACACACGTTTATATAGATATTCCATTTTACTAATTCTTTAATGGTTTCACTCATTTTTATCTCTAACTGTATTTTGAAAATTCTTTAATTGATTCTAAAAACTGAGGTAAGTGAAAGTCTTGTGTTGCCCGCACCAGATTTTTTTACAGGTAATCATTTAAATGTTTAGATAATTTTATGTTTAAATGTATAGATTCTTTTTTTTAATGTATAATAATTTTTGTTAAATTTTATTCTATCTTCCATGGACAGAATTTGAATAAGTTAACTATTTGACAGTTTGGACGTTACTCGGCGTTCAGAGAGAGGCATGCCTCAGTCTTCCTCTAGCTTGTAAAAAATGTACGTCGTCTTAGTTTTTTTTTTCAATTTAATTTGTTTAAAGACAAAGGTGTTCAAACGACAAGGTGTTAAAATTAATTGAAGGTTACCGTGATTCCTATTCTTTTGGGGATGTTACAAGTCCCGATTACAAAAATTGTGTCAAGAGAAGAATGGTCCTAGAATCTCTGACTGCAAAGCATTTGTACTAGTTAGTGGTAGAAACGGCGATAGTGATATATCAGAATGGATGTTTGAATATGGTGATAAATTTAGGATCTTTGGTAAATAAAATAAAAAAATGAATAGAATATAGCAATTGACAATAACAAAAAAAAAATTCAGGAGGAAATAAAGACGCAGTTAAAGGCGGGAAACGCGTGATATAATTTAGTAGCGAAACTAAAGTAGTTCGAGGCTTAACTTGAGAATTACTAATTGTATTTAAGCCATGAGCGTCATAAAGCTATCCTTGCTTAATATCACGTTTGATGTAAAATAAAATATTACACGGTCACTATTTTTATTATTATTTGTTTTTATATGATAGAGATAACTTGAAAATTTCAATGCTGAATTAAACATCTTTGCTCGATAGTCTCTAAAAGTGGTCGAGAAATTAATTATATCATTATTAAAAATTGATTTTTTTAAGCACATTTCTGTACAATATGGAAAAATTAATAAATTAATTATTATATTACAGTTGTCTTTGTTCAATTCTTTTTTCTTAAGCTCAATTATTGTATTAGCTGGTTGTATTGTTGATAACATCTAATAAAAAATGTTTACATCTATTAATTATTATTTAATTAAATCATTTCTTTTAATAACTGGTTTCACATTTTGTATTAAAAATTCTCTATAATCTTCTAGTCAGTAACCTGATCATTAATGTACTTTCTAAGAAGCCGGTTTGTTCACTAAGAGGAATAACTGCGGAAATATTAAATCATACAGGGTCTATTATATCACATATCTTAGTCTTGGGTTCTGTATACACTGTAAGTACCGGTTCTGCTTAAGTCCTACGGTTGGGCAAGGAGATGATTGGCATATGGTCAAGCATAATCGCCAAGTTCTTTCCTATATTTTTTTGGCACTCAAATTATAGAGAAGGGTTGAACCACAGGAGGGTCTTTTGACCCTTGGATCAACACGCGGAAGATGTAACTGAAGAAATTATTATCCTGTCATAGTCGAGCTCGAATCCATGACTCGGGAATCGGTAGCTCGAAAGAGAAAGGGATTCACTGACCTACACCTCATTATCAAACTAATGTCTAAAAACTGACCTTTTATCGCTTCTCTTTGCTAACTACGTGCTACGCATTTTTCCTCCTTTTTAAATTACACTTGCACTTTTCGAGTTTTGAACTAAATCTGTGCTCCCTGTTCATACTCCCTATTTTCAACAAGGAGGTCACTGATGTTAAACGCCAAACACGAATAAGCTTCATCTTTTAAAACTGTGATTTTTAGCGTTGATAAACAGTATTTACTACTATTTTAACTCTCCCTAAAGTTAATGGTGATCAGTGACGAATACTTGAAAGTTTGTAATTGAAAAGTTTGTCAACATCAAAAGCAGAATCTAGAGAAACATAAGCAAACAAAAACTTCTGAAAATGTCTATAATGTGATTTTAATGTAAAATAAAACAACAACGGTTTTTACTACTATTTGTATTTTCCTGCTATTTTAACTCTCCCCAAAGTTAACGGTGATTAGTGACGATGACTTAAGAACTTGTAATGGACCAGAAATGATTATACTCTGTGGGCAGTGTATCTCTCCTGGTGGGCAGATCGGTTGCCCAAACATCTCAGCTGAACTGAAAGCGATGTGTTCGCGATTAGCTGCTCTTGATCCGGGAAGAACTGTGGGAAGAACTTCAGTCCAACGCAAAGAATTAATGAGATGAGCTTGGAGTGCCGTATTCAGTGTGCGGTGCCACCTTTCTACACAGCCATTTGCCTGGGGATGATACGCGGTCGTTTGGTTAGGAAGAAGTTAAGAAAATACCTTATTGGAAACATTCGAAGCCTCGAGTTTCTTAAACAGCAGTGTATAACTAATCTGTCAATTGTATACAATAAAGACATCATCAGAAATGAAATCATGATCACGATATACACAGGCAAAAGTTTGAGACGACTTATGGTTTACGATTAAGCAGAATCTAGAAAAACATAAACAAAATAAACCTATCGAAATGTAAATAACGTGTTTAAAAAAAAAAAATGTCTTTACTACTTTTTACTTTCACTTACTATATATAATAAGGGGAAGTATTGCGATCGTGAAAATTTTCGGATTCCAGTTTTCAACGGAAATACACATTTTAGGATCCCCTGAGTTCAAATAACCAAGTCCCGCTAATAGGTCTGTGTGTGTGTGTGTGTGTGTGTGGTAACTCCCGGGCGGAAACGGTAAGTCCTATGAAACTGAAATTTCATATTTGAGACAAATATACGCCCAAGACCTTACAAAACCTTTTTCATCAAAATGAGCTTACCAGAAAATCCACTTTATACCATAAATTTTGCACCTTTTTTCGATTTTCTCGAAAACGGTTCTGAAGTTTTTGATTAAACTCGCTTTATCGATGTAAAATTTAATGGGCTTTAATATCATGTAGTTTTCATTCTGATTAAAATGGTCGGACAGGTTTTAAATGCCGATATTTCACATTTTTTCCCTGTAATGTAAGTTTAATTTTAGATAATAATATAATATGTTTTTAAAAAAAAATACATGTTTCTATAGAAATTTAATTTCATTTATTACTTTCACTTACTATATTTAGTAAGGGGAAGTATTGCGATCATGAAAATTTTCGAATTCCAGTTTTCAACGCCATTTTGCACCTTTTTTCGATTTTCTCGAAAACGGTTACGACGATTATGATTAAACTTTCTATATCGATGTTAAATTTAATGAGCTTTGATATCATGTAGTTTTCATTCTGATTAAAATGGTCTGACAGGGCTTGAATGCCGATATTTTAAATTTTTTAAGTTTTTGAACATAAGAGCAGTAATATACATGTATGATATACGGTTGGAAAGCTAACGATTTTAGAATAAATAGTATCTCATACACAAGCTTTTAAAAGTTAATAAAGAATAACGAAATGAAGATAAAACTAACTTATTATTTTATATAATAATATAATAGATTTTTTAATAAAACACATGTTTTTTAAAAATGGAAGTAAGTGAATGCTGTGTGTTGTCCGCACCAGATTTTTTTATTTCCCTGAAAGTTAATATTAATGAGTTAGAAAGAAAATATTTAAGAGCTTGCTCATTTAAAATTGTGATATTAAGTGATTTTTAGTGTTGATAAACAGTATTTACTAGTATTATAGCTTTCTCCTAGGTTAATAGTGATCAGCGAAGAAAAGAATACTTAAAAACTCGTAATTGACCATAAATGTCAACACCCGAAGCATGTGCTTTTTAATGTGAAAAAAAAAAACTGCTACACTACTCTTTTGATTTCCCTGTAAGTTAATATAAATGACTTATGTAGAAAATATTTGAAAATTGACCAAAAAGACTGTCCCCATCCGAAGCTTTAGGAAAAAAATGTGAACATGCCAAGTGCTTTTTTAGGAGGATAAAAAAAAAAAAAGTATAAACAATTTTTTTTTTTATTCACATTAAAAAGCGCTTCATAGACACTTCTATACAGTCTGCATTAGATATTGACAGTTATTTTTGGTCCATTACAAGTTTTCAAGTATTCTCATCGTCACTGACCACTATTAACTTGGGAAAGTAAAGATAGTAGTAAAAACTGATTTAGTGCAGCTAGGTATTGCTAGCATTGATTGAGGTATTGCTATAAATATGCAACACATAGTTAGAAAACAGCTCTGGATACCCCGCTCGTGTGAGAGACAAAAAGGTCAGCTTTTAGACGCTAGTCACACTGAAGTGGCCTCGGGAAATCTGAAACTTGTTAACAAGTGTTAGATCAACCGAATAATTTTTATCAGTTAAATTGAATGCGTACAATTTTGAAATTCTATCGGGCTCAACTCAAGTGTGTCTCGAGGCTGAATACATTACAGTTGAACGATTCCTACTCTCTCGATGAGACCAGCAAATCCGTACTCTGGGAAAACCTATTTCAGTAATTCGCTGTAATTTTCAAGACATATGACGCACTGGAAGCAGACATTAAGCCGTGAAGATATTTGGAAGCCTAAGTATAGGCAGGAAGGCTGACTTGAAGGCGAAACTCCTGTCAAGGGAAAAGTTGCGCTAAATGCCAGTATTAGCGCTAACGACCACACCCGGCATTAGTTGCAAAGGTTAATATTATACATTTGTTTTTTTAAAGGTTGAAGCGTGTCATGAGTGTAAGGTACTAAGTAAAGCATTTCTAAACATCTTTGCTTACTCTAATTAATTATATTACTAAAACGACTAGTTAGATTTGATTTTAATATAGTGTAGTGAATGATTTAAATAGTCACCACTGGAAGTACGAATTTAACTTTCACTTACCTATTTATGAACTATGTGTATAGCAAGGAAAAAGGAGCGGCGTGGCCTAGTGAATAGGACATTAGGTTACTATGATGAAGGCAGAATTATTTATTCTCTTATTTTAGGCGTAGAGCGACCCTGGGGTGTGGAGACCCTCCTGGGGCACACCCACCCTCTATAAAGTGGGTACCCAAAATTGGGAAAAACCTGGCGACCGTAAACAGCATGATTTATGCCTCATTCCCTCCTTACATGGTCCTTGGCCGTGAAACAGTATGAATCTCTATTAGTACTGAACCCGAGACCATTCATGGGTTGTAGAGGTTATTTTATTTTATTATTATTATTATTATTATTTTTTTTTTTTGGTTAGGGAAAGCAATACAAGTTTTATGTCCTCCGTGTCCAATTGACTAAGTCCCGCAAAAAAAAAAGTGTGTAATTCTTGCGCAAAAACGAAACTCGTATGAAACTGAACTTTTTCATCAAAATCAACTAACCAGCTTATACCACGCAGCTTTATACATGCATTTTGCATCTTTTACGATTTTCTAAAATACGTCTTCAACGATTTTGATAAAACTCGACATATCGATGTAATATTTAATAGGCTTTAATATCATGTAGGTTTCATCCTGATTGAAATATTCTGACTGGGCTTAAATGTCAATATTTCTTCCTCTAAGTACCTTAATTTGTAGATTCTGTAAAAATAACTATATCATATGTTAAAACTGAAAAAAGACGGTAAATATATAAGTTGAACGAATTAGATATCCGACTAAAGGAGAAAAGAGCAACAATATTTTGTATAACGGTTGTGTTTTGACCATAAAAATAGTATGTATTTTAGATGTATAATATACATTAGAAAGCTAAACATTTTCGAGAAAAAAAATTATCTTATACACGAAATTGTAATAGTTAACTGAGAGTAACAAAAAGCCGATACAACTAACTGATTGTCGTACATAATAGTATAATAGATTGTTTAATAAAGCACATGTTTCTATTGGAAATCTATCTATCTTCCTTCGTGGCGCTACAACCCTGACGGATCTTGGCCTCCTCAATGAGCCGCCGCCATTCTGCCCGATATTATGCTTTTGTTTTAATTATATAAAAACTCAATGTAGTTATTTAACAATTGATTTTTATCTCTAACTGCATTTATAAATTTTAAAAATTGATTTTAACAACGGAAGTAATTGAAAACCGGATGTTGCGCGCAAGATTTTTACTCTCACATACGATATGAAATATATATATAAAAAACCTGTACCACTAGAACCCACGAAGGGTCTTGGGTTCAGTACATATAGAGATTCGTACTGTTTCTAGGCCAACGGCAGTGCAATGAGGTGATTAGGCCTTAATCGCGCTCAGCCGCCATGTTTTTTCCCAATTATTTTGGGTACCCAATTTAAAGAGGCTGGGTCTGCCCCAGGAGGGTTTCCATACCCTAGGGTCGTCCCCCGACTGAATTAACATAATAAATAATAGTCTGCCATAGCAGGGATTCGAACCCAGGACCCGGAGCACAGCAGACTAGCGCTCTATCCACTAGACAACGCCGCTCCCTATATATATATATATATATATAATATTTATATATAATATATTATATATAATATAATATATATATATATATATATATATATATATATATATATATAAAATATACGACTGCAACTCATGAACGGTCTTGGGCGCAATACATAAAGAGTTTTTTCTGTTTCTAGGCCAACGGCCGTGCAATGAGTGATTAGGCCGAGATTATGCTTGGTCGTCAGGTTTTTTCCCTAATCTTTGTGTACGCACTTTATATGTCCCAGGAAGGTCTCGTTACCCCTGGGCCGCACCCCAGCTGAAATAATAATAAATAATTCTGCCTCAGCCGATGATCGAACTCAGGATCTGGAGAACAGTAGACTACTGCTCTACACATTCATATAAATAGTTCAATAAAAACCGCCTTTTGTAAGAAAATTAATAATATTTTTTAAGCAAATGATATAAAGCAGCAATTGTGGCCAGCATAATAGTTGATTTTGCTGAAAAAACGTCTCGAAAAGATTTCACACCAGCTAACCATTATATATCCATATAGTCATTAAATATATATTTCTGGGATTATATATCCTCTATTAAGTATCTATAGTACTAATAGTTAAAGGTTAATTCTTTTCATAAAAGTATTGTCGGTTAGTCAACGACTACAATAAGGTATGAGCATTGGGTTTGCAATATATATATATAGGTGCTGCTAATAGACAGGATAGATGAAATTCCCCAAGACGTCCATGCAATATATAAAAAATGCTATAAAATAAAAAAAAAAACTTTGATTCTTATCGCCTAGAAGTTAACTAGTTAAAGGAAATTATATTATAAAACTGCATCTTATGCAACCAACACTGGACACACCTATTTCTTTCGATAGCTAATGAGATATTGAATTTAAAATCACGAATAACTCTGAATAAGGACCAGGAAGAAATTTCTTTTATTATTCCTTCCTTTTGACCGACATGACAACATCCTGTAAGGCAGGTAAAATGGAATATTTTCAGAAGAGACAGGTTCATTAGGAGTGGAGTCGTTGTGCAACCTGCCGCGGACTCACGAAGGTGCTTTGTGCCTCAAGAGCACCCCTGCTTTCACTATATCACCTGTCACGAAGGCAGAATCATAAGAAAATCCCTTCTATTGAGTTGTAAAGTAAGTTCGTCGCGGTTTTTACTGGGGATTTCAATCAAAATTAAAGATTCTCGTAAAAAAAAAAAAAAAAAATAATCAATAATATATAAACAGTTTGATCTATTACATGTCGGTAAAAAAAAAAACAAAAAAACTAGTGAGCCTCATCACTAGGACAGACACCCAATTGTTTCTAACTCCAAATTTTTTCTAGTGCTAGATTCCTCTTTTATTTTTCTATATATCAAACCCATATCCCATGGTATAAGAAAAAAAAAAAATGTCATCTCTCAGGTATTTTTTGGAATTTCGTCATTATTTAAAGGACGAACCGAGCGCTTTACGCCTTCCAAGTCGAAATTTTCTGAACCGAGCAAACTACTTATATACCGTGAAATGTATATATCTCTCCTAAGGCATCGTCGCTATATACATTTCAAACTTTATGAACCTTCTGTGCAGCGGATTTTTCGTTTCGGAAATAAAAAATCACTAAATGACGAAAATTAATTTCTTTCTCTCATGCTTTAGCAAGCAAAATACCACTTAATGATAAGGAATCTTATCTAACCTTTTTTTAGAATACGTAAACATTATTGACCATGTAATCATGATTTTATAAACACAGAGGGGATTAAATTGAAATATTAAATATTGAAACGTCACAAACTAATATTAACGTCTCCATAAGTTATCAACAACGTGTCTTTTAGTACTAAGAAATAGGAAGAGAAACTTTGTACATATAAAACCCTTAAAGGTTTTGGGTTCAGTACGTCAAAAATATTTTAATACTACTGTTTCTAGACCAACATCCGTTGAAGGAGATAATTAGACAGCCATCTGATATAAAAAAAATTATATCTATGCCAAAAAATATTTTTCTAGGCCAACGGCGGTGCAATGAAGTGATACGGCCGAGACCACGCTCAGCCGCCAGGTTTTTCCCCCTTATCGGGTACCTACTTGATGAGGCTGGGTTTGCCCCAGGAGGGTCTCCATACCCCACACCGAGGATCGCACCCCGGCTGAAATTACTGAATAAATAATATTCGAACCAGGACCCGGAGTACTGTAGACTAGCGCTCTACCCACTAGATCACGCCATTCCCAAAATTACAAAAAAAAAACAACATAACATACAAAAGATTCCTGATTGCTTACATTCACTAATTTGCTATTACTGGTAATATAATCTTTTTTTACAAATAACTAAATTTAAAGCTTATTAGAGTATTCATATGTAGGAAATTAGAAAAAAATCGTCCACGCAGTGTACATCATTGGTTATTAATATTAATTAAGCTACTGTGGCTAATCCGACGATGCTACTGTAGGAGTCCTAAATTTTTACTAACCAGTTTCTTCCAGTGGCGCGACAGGCCGTGTAGGCCCTGGGTCTCGCGGTGTAAACTCCTGCGAGTTTACACACACGTTTCACGATGCCATTTTTAGTGTAAGGTCATCACTCCCTACGACTAATTTCGTGAGTGGCCACCCTTTGGCTGACGGGTCTCACATACCCGGGGGAGCGGTTGTGAGTGAATCCACATTTTTTTTACATCCTTATAAAAGCCCCGCTGGGACTGGGATTCGAACTCAGAACCTGTAGCATGAGAGACTAGCGCGCTAGCCATTCAGCCACGGGCTCCCTTACTATCCAGGTTTAATTATTATAAATATCTTACTGCGTATCTTTCATCGTGAAGGCTCGGGTCCACCAATTTAACTACCTTCCGAAAGACGGTAGAAGATAAACTCTGTAAAAAATACTCTATTGTCTAATTGCGAGGTTTGAACCCACAACCTTGGGCATAAGGCTTGCTACTACCCCGCAGGTTTCCCCAACCAGCGAAGTAAACGCTTATTAACAATGTGAATGATTTTCAACATTTTCATGAATTTAATTTAATGCAATTTAATATAAAGACGAAAGTTATGAGAATTGACAGGATGCCTTGGCGAACGACGAGAGTAATAAGAGTTAGAAATATGCCCATAGAACAGGTTAGAAGCTTCAAATATGGGAGTTCCTTTCGATGTGAGCAGACTCATTGATATGAAATTGAGAAGCGGGTGAACGCTGCAGGAAAAATCATCTCAGATGTAAATAGAAACTTCCTGAATAACAAAGAGGTCTCCAATAACACTAAATAGAAGGTGTATGAATCAACCTTTCTGCAAATAATGATCTACTCTTCAAATCCTGGGCAATAACCTCCAAACTAAGAAACAAAGTTCAAGATTCAGAAAAGTGGTTTCTCAGAAGAATCAAAGCAAAAAGCAGAAGATAAGGAGTCCAAAATACAACTATAAGATCAAGTCTCGAAAGTCGGACCGGCGGAAAACATTATAGAAGATCAAAGTGTATGATGAGACATATCTCAATGATCGATAAGCATCGTCTTCTCGGATGATAAAAGTGTTCGAACGAAGATGTTGAGGAACGCCCCGAAACACTTGGAAGGATGGAGTAAGGCAAGCCTTCATGAAGAGAGGACAGGAATGGCTATGAGAAAAGAATTAGTTACGGTTCGAATAGTTGGTCTAGGCACCATAGAAAAGCACCTCACCCTGTATGAGGTGGTAGGCGAGGATGGATTATTATGATGCCATTTAATATATATATATATATATATTGCAAAATGATGTATTAAAATTACTCACGAATTCTTTTTCTGGCTTCAATGTACGCTTGGTTTACAGCATCGTATGTTATACAAGTCCCAGAGCCTCCTTGTCCACTGTAAGCAAATATATATTATTAAAAAAAAACATATTGGTAAATCAGAAAAATATATCAAATACTTTAATTTAATACAAAAATGTAACATTCTGAAAAAAATTCAACCAAATTATCACTATGCAGATTGGTTTGGTATATTTACCAAAAAAAAAGAAGGTATCTTATATATATATATATATATATATATATATATATATATATATATATATATATATATATATATATATATATATATATAATGATAACAATTCTTGGTTTCCGCAAACTCCTTATGAACCACTGGCGGTATTTTAATACGTTTTTTTATCATCATTTGAGGCATCCTTCCCTGAATAAATATAATACATTGCAATTAATTTATTTTTTTCGATGAATATTAAATAGGAACTGTTCAACATAAAAAACAAAATAAATAAATTAAACCAAATTTGATTTCTTGACCCATTTATGTTTATAATTTCTGCCGATAATTAAATATAATAATGAATAGACGTTATAAAATAAACATAACATTTTCTTACTAGGTGCACTCTTCATTACAGTGAACTCATAATTCCAAAGTGATGAACCTCTAAATTAGTCAATTTGAACTTCTTTTATCATAACTGACATATTTATTTTGCAAGAGTGGTATGCTAGATTGTTGTTATTTATTAAATCGAAAAACGTCTATACAGAAATTTTAATTTTTTTACTTAAGCGATTAGTTTTAGTTTCGAAAATGCTCAATTAGTAGGATTATCAAAAGAGATTACCTGATAGTATTTTATTGATTTTATAATATTCGGGAAGGGGGGGGCGGGATTTTATTCTCTGTTGAAAATAAATAATCAAATTGCGAAATCCTGGTAATTCTTTAGTCGCAAGGCGGGGCAGATTCCACGTGTTTGGAAACGTGAAACGTCAATTTTTACTTTCACTTACTATATATAGTAAGGTTAAGTATTGCGATCGTGAAAATTTTCGAATTCCCGTTTTCAACGGAAATACACATTTTAGGTTCCCCTGAGTCCAAGTCTCGCAAAAAGGTCTGTGTGTGTGTATGTGGTAACTTCCGGGTGGAAACGGTATGTCCTATGAAACTGAAATTTCATATTTAGGACAAATATACGCCCGAGACGTTACAAAACCTTTTTCATCAAAATGAGCTTACCAGAAGAGCCACTTTATACTATGCATTTTGCACTTTCGATTTTCTCGAAAACGGTTCCGACGATTTTGATTAAACTCGCTATATCGATGTAAAATTTAATGAGCTTTAACATCATTTAGGTTTCATTCTGATTAAAATGGTTTGACAGGGCTTAAATGCCAATATTTTTTAAATTTTCTTTCTTTAAAGTACCTTTAATTTTGTTGATTCTATAAAAATAACTATATTATCTTGTTACCACTGATAAAAAACAGGTAAATATATAAATTGAATGAATTCGATACCCAACTAAAGGAGACAACAGAAAACATATATTTTTAGTGCAATTTTTCGTTTTTGAACATACGAGCAGTAATATACATGTATGACATACCGTTGGAAAGCTAAAGATTTTAGAAAAAATATTATCTCAAACTCAAGCTAATAGAGAGTGATGAAAAGAATATAAAACTAAGGGATTATTTTAGATAATAATATAATAGATTTTTTAATAAAACACTTGTTTCTATAGAAATTCAATTTAATTAATTCTTTAATAGTTTCTCTAACTGTGTTTGAAAATTCTTTCATTAATTTTAAAAAGGGAGGTAAGTGAAAGTCGTGTGTTGCCCGCAACAGATTTTTTTTTATTGGGGAATAGGTTATTTTGTTTGCTAAAACTAGAAAAAAAAAAAAAGAAAGACTAGTTTAGTTTAAAGATATTTTTATTTTAGACATTCTACTCCAGAGACCGCCGATCATATTCTTGTTACCTGTACCGCTTATGAGACACTGAGGATTAACTTTCTGAGAGATACACGACTCTACGTACTGACTGAGAGCGATATTCCTCAGTTGGTAAACAAACGAAATTACCCGTACTACAAAGCCTTTCTTTGTGTGCTGGTAGAAAGAAAGAATGTGTTGGCTCAAGTCACTTCTCCTTGGGTTGGAGAGAGGATTGAAGAAGGCCGCCAAACATCAGAAGTCGCTACTTGCAGAAGATGAAATAGCACAGTCATTCATGAAATAGTTTCAAAGCAGCTGTAGGTTGTATATGTGGTGCTTCCCACAGCTGCGAGTAACTGTTATTGCCTCAAGGCAGGAAAAGGTAATAAATAGATAAATAAATAATGTTGCCAACTTTGAACCCTTATTCTTCAGTTGACAGATGTGGATGACTCAAGATGCCTTTCGTTCCAATCGATTAGATCTTTAAAGATGGGAATGAAACTTTCTTTCTAAGCATCCAAGAGGAAGATGGGACCAGTTTGGAAAATACCGTTAGGATCTTTTCGTATATACATTTCAAATTTATGGATGTCCCATGGCAGACGGGAGACAGAAGAAGCAAGCAGTTGTACAAGAGAAAGCCAGACCACTGGGACAGACCAGTTTGCTACAACTTTTTCTTATCTCCTAATCGCTCGCTACTGCCGCATCTCGGCATCCTCGTTGGATATTTACAGTCAGGAGTCTGGAGGGAAATGTGGTAATTTATATTCAATTGAATATAAAGTGATTTATAAGATACTTCACTCATTTAATCCTACAAAGTTGACTTTTTATAGCCTTTGAACTCATCGCTCTTATTGTGTCAGTTTATGTTTTTAATAAATAAATTAATTTGACTTTATTGTTATTTTCTGTATATATTGTATGAATGTGGTCCTAAATCTCTATTACTATTGTTCATTATGAAACAAGTTGTAATATTTCTCAATAAATAAATATTTAAAATAAAAATAAATAAATTATTCCCAACATACTTTAAATAAGGTTTAAGTTAAGTAAAAACAAGCTGAAGAGAATTTCCTTTAAGAGATATTCGATTCTCCGTTTTATTAGACGAGAAGAAAATGTTTCTATTTTGAAATAAATAAAAATTATATGTTTATTAAGAACTTTGGTTCATATTTGCTTCAAACAACATTTTTTCTTTTTCTTTCCAGCGTTTCGGCCTAGTCAAATTTCAAGAAATCCATTTCCATTTATCCATTCAGCATATATTTTCTACTTCCATGGCGTGAAAGGCATGGTATCCGAAGATTCTTCAAGGTAATTCTCAAGTGCCTAACAAGACCTAACGTCGCAAGGGACGGCATAACGAACGATTTATTACTCCCTTCAGAAAATTCTCGAGTCATCTACTTAGTTTGTATCCAAAACTTTGGGCATACAAAAAAAGGCTGTTATGATACCCAAAACTACATTATTTGATATTTTGTGTTAAAAAGCCTACTTTCCAAGACATGCATTCAGATCATCATGAAGGCGAGGTAATTATATACCACCAAGGGTATGATATTTAACAAAATTATTTATTTATTTTTTCATAAAATAATATTGAAACAGTTAGAAAGGCTGGAAAATTTATAATTTCAAATAATTATGATGAAAATCATAAAGAAATTTTCTTTCTATACTAAATATTTCCCTCCGAGATACTACTACAATAGGAACAAGAATATTTTCTTCAAACGTCATTTTTTTTCTTTTTCTTTCCAGCGTTTCGGCCTAGTCAAATTTCAAGAAATCCATTTCCATTGATCCATTCAGCATATATTTTCTACTTCCATGGTGTGAAAGGCATGGTATCCGAAGATTCTACAAGGGGATTCTGAAGTCCCTAACATCGCTAAGGCTCAGAACCACCATTGTACGTCCGACGCAAGGGACGGCATAACGAACGATTTATTACTCCCTTCAGAAAATTCTTGAGTAATCTTCCGGGTTTGTATCCAAAACTTTGGGCATAGAAAAAAGGCTGTTATGATAGCCACAATTACATTATTTGATATTTTGTGTTAAAAAGCCTACTTTCCAAGACATGCATTCAGATCATCATGAAGACGAGGTAATTATATACCACAAAGGGTATGATATTTAACAAAAATTTTTTTTTTCCATAAAATAATATTGAAACAGTTAGAAGGGCTGGAAAATCTATAATTTCAAATGATTATGATGAAAATCATAAAAGAAATTTTCTTTCTATACTAAATATTTCCCTCCGAAATACTACTACAATAAGAACAAGAATATTTTCTCCAAACGTCATTTTTTTCTTTTTCTTTCCAGCGTTTAGGGCTAGTCAAATTTATTTAATTTATTTTATTCAAGTAATCCATTTATTTATTCATTATATGTGTTCTTCCGTTAGTGTTAAATTTTCTTTCTATACTAAAGATTTCCCTCCGAGATATATCTCCAATAAAAACATGAATATTTATTCATATGCAATATTTACACTGAAATACAGCATACAATGAATTCGGTTGTCCTTTTTTCTTAACACAGTGTAAATCATCTTTCGAATAACTAGGAGTTATACGATTGTTTGTTTCATACAGCAGGAAAAGAAACAGAAAACAAAAATGTACCCAATATAAAATAATAATTTTAATTGTAATCAGTAATTATTTAAAAGTTCATGTTTTGTTATTTTATGAGTACATCGCTCAAGTGATGTTTTTGTTTTCGCAATTTGTGGTTTGGTCAAAAAAGTTTTTTTGTTTTTACACTCAAAGGTTTGAGACCACCTACGGTTTATATCAATAAACCATGAATAAGCTCTACGAATACCCAAATAAAATATAAGTATCTTATTATTGTTTGCATTATTAAAGACATTTGCTAATTAGGTGTAATAAAGGTTTGTCAATATCTTAAATAACAAGAAATAATTTGATAAAATACAATAATTTCGGAGATTTCTAACGTGATAAAAATAAATAAGGATATACGATTTGATTTTTATGTCTGAAGCTTTATTTACAGTCTAGTAATGCCCCAAGGCAAATTGAGAAGATAAATTTCATTTTGATTTTGATTTATCGACTGCCAAAGTTGTAAGATGTTCACTGCGCAGGTAATTTTCGTTTGTTTTTTTTTTCATTAAAGAACGGTTAAAAAGAATGGATTTTAAATTGAAGTAGTGTAACCATAGGTTGTCTCAAACGTTTGACCGGCACTGTATATATAATAAGTAAACAGTTGTAATATAGGACTATTTAGTTTGTAGAGAATTGCTGAAATTTTTGTATACTGTGGGTAGTTATTTAGGATGTGTGATTTGTTTCAATTTTTTTGTATTTCGTATTAAAAGTCGAACTCCATAATGACAAAGCGTAACAGATCTGGGAACGTATTGGAAAGTATTAGCTTGTTCTGAGTGAAATGAAAAATGAAAAACAAATTTTTCTTCTGGGAAGTGTCCTTAGAATAATGAACAATGAACAAAAAGGAATCCTCATGATCTGTTTACTTAAATATATATATATATATACATATAAAAGATCAAATATTCATAACATCTATAAATCTTAGCACATTTATACTATATATACCTATTTTTACTTTCACTTACTATATATAGTAAGGGGAAGTATTGCGATCGTGAAAATTTTCGAATTCCAGTTTTCAACGAAAATACATATTTTAGGGTCCCCTGAGTCCAAATAACCAAGTCCGGCAAAAAGGTCTGTATGTGTGTGTGGTAACTTCTGGACGGAAACGGTAAGTCCTATGAAACTGAAATTTCATATTTAGGACAAATATACGCCCGAGACGTTACAAAACCTTTTTCATCAAAATGAGCTGACCAGAAGAGCCACTTTATACTATGCATTTTGCACCTTCTTTCGATTTTCTCGAAAACGGTTCTGACGATTTTGATTAAACTCGCTATATCGACGTAAAATTTAATAGGCTTAAACGTCATATAGGTTTTATTCTGATTAAAATAGTCTGCCAGGGATAAAATGCAAATATTTTAAATTTTCTTCCCCTAAAGTACCTTTAATTTAGTAGATTCTATAAAAATAACCATATTATTTTGTTAGCATTGATAAATAACAGATAAATATGCATGTTGAGCGAATTTGAAGAACAACTAAAGGAGAAAATTAGAAAAATATTGTTTTTATACAATTTTTAGTTTTTTAACTTAAGAGCAGTAATATACATGTACGATATACCGTTGGAAAGCTAAAGATTTTAGAAAATATATTATCTCACACACAAGCTTTTAAAAGCTAATAGACAGTGACGAAAAGAAGATAAACTAACTGATTATTTTAGATAATAATATAATAGTTTTTTTAATAAAACCCATGTTTCTATAGAAATTCCATTTAATTAATTCTTTTATGGTTTCACTTATTTTGATCTCTTACTGTACTTGAAAATTCTTTAGTCGTTTTCAAAAATGGAGGTATGTGAATGTCGTGTGTTGCCCGCACCAGATTTTTTACAATGAAACAGAATATTGAGATACGAGTAGGTAATGGTAGAGTTGATATTTGAAGGAAGAGAGAGAGGCGCCTTTACGAATTAAGATGAGCAAATTCCAGAATGATGAGGAACGAACGAGAAACGATTTGTGAAAGGATGCAGGTTCTAGTATTTAACGAATAGATATCAGAGGGGAGGGTGAGGAGCTCGGTTATGTAGGAATATTTTATATTTCTTAAAGTTTGGGATAGGTAAGAACCAAGGAAATGTTGCCGTCGTACAGAAGGATAAAGCTATCTTAAGTCGGTATAATAGCTAGAGTGCTTAACATGATTCTTTAAATTAAAATATGGGATCATTTTGTAAATAAATCTTTTTTTAACTCGGATTTTCTATTGATACGTTCGGTGAATGTCAGCGATTTATCAAGTGTTATTCCTTAGTAAGTTACTGTTTCAAACCGGGGAATTCTGAAATACAATGATTCAATATCTTGCGTAAAGCTTACGCCATTAATATAAAATATTGTAAAATAATGATTTGTTATTCTGCTTATTATTTTAATTAACTATTGGCAATTAACTAACTTTGTAAGGTTGGTGTTATCCTTGACACGGACTGTACTTGCAGCCTTTTCTTCCTTTATTTCGTCAAAATTAATGGAACCTTTCGCAATTCCTACTTTCTTACGCGCCTTTGATGACCAGGATTGCCTTCGGTTCGGTAAATTAACGACCCCGGCCATTAATAGTACACTGTTTATCCTCAGTGGCGATTAGAATTTGTATAAGTTCTCTGAGAACCATGAATGGTAGTGGGGTGAAGGTAAGTGCTCATCTAAAATCAGGGATGCGGCGAGGTGAAGCAATCCGACGAGCATTCACTCCGTTCCTTTCAAGCTCGATTGGCTACACGTAATTTTAGTTTAAGTAATACAAGCCTTTTAATTATAATTGAGGATGTAGTTATAAAAGAAAAAAAAAGTATAAGGGTACCCTAATATTTAAATAATATGTGTATATATATATATATATATATATATATATATATATATATATATATATATATATATATACTTCATCGATTTTTACAACTGTAAATACAATAAACACAAGTATGCTATATGACTGAATTACAATTATGGTTGTGAAATAGTCTTATGAAGAACCTACCCTGTGGTAGCACTTTAGGTTACACTGTAATATTTATGTTATTAGCAGGTCTCGAGGTCACCGCCGTTTCAAGGAATTAGATGGAGATGAGAGTTGCAGACAAGCGGGTTTGAGTGGGCTGATAGTTTGGAATTAAAGGAGGTGTATCTATCGCGGGCTAAGTCTGCAACCAGTAGGGTATTTAGCTCTTTATGAATGAGTTTATTAGTTACAAAATAAGGAGCATTTAGGTTTTGGATTACAAGGATTGGATGCGGGAGGAGTTCGAAAGCTTAGCGGATCCCTCACAGAACTGTTCAATTACTTGATTTTTTTCTGTGATTAGTTTATTTATTCATTTAACTTCCCTATATGATACTGTGGCTGCTCAGACGATTCAACAGTGGTATTTCAAACTTTTTCCTGATCAGATTTGATTAGGATAGGATGTTTTTTAAGAGTATATGACATCGCACAAGCTGGGGACCACTATTCCCATTAAAAATGCCAAGGGCTATCTGTTGGGTGGGAACTCTCAACCTTGGGCATAGAAAGTTATGTTATGCTAGCCTATATCCCACGGGTGGACCATTTTTTATATTGAGTTATATTGAAATTTAAAGCTGTATTGATGCAATACAAGTAAATTAGCTGCACGACTATAGCACATGATATAGTCCTGTAAAAGGACAACCCATTGTACTTCAATCTCTAATTTAAGTCAAAAGGTCCCCAAGCAGTTTTCTTTTAAGTCGCCTCGGAGGATTATAGGATACATAGAAATAATATATTGCGGACAAGTTTCTTTGGGGCAGGAAGACTGGAATTAAATAAGTTTTAACTAGTACGTACGAATTCTGCAACTAATGCGATATGTAGGATGGTTTATTGGATGATTTTGTTTCTTTCAAACTAAAAAGCATTAAGGATTTTAGAAAAGTTTTTTATTCTCAATATTGGAAGGAATCCAATGGTTTAGTCGAGCCCATTACTCAATTTTGAAATATTGGATGAAAATAGGAGACTTTTTCTAGTTGAATCCCAAATAGTAGTACTAGTTTGTAGGTAATCGAACTTATAGATGGCAACTAAACATTGAACGTTGTACTTTGTATGTTGGAGGATATGTAATTTAAGAAAAAAATTGACTATTTCAATCTTGAAACTATATTATTTTTATTCATAAAAAAAAAAAACCAAAAAAAACCAGTACCACTACAACCCATGAAGGGTCGTGGGCTCAGTACATGTAGAGATTCGTATTGTTTCTTGGCCAACGGCAATGGAATGAGGTGATTAGGCCTTAATCATTCTCAGCCACCATGTTTTCCTCCAATTTTGGGTACCCAATTTATATGGTTTGGTGTGCCCTAGGAGGGTCTCCATAATTCAGGGTCGTTCTGCGGCTCAAATCTTGTATTTGAGATATTCCATGGCTGCGCGAATTTCTTAAAGACGATTTTTCATTTCATTTGCTTGAAACGAAATATAATTATTTTTAAATAATTAGAACCCTTACCAGATTACCCTCAAGGCAATAACTACTACCTCTACAAGATGATAAATACATTTTCAAATAGCACTTATACTATGACACGGTGATATATCTGCAAATACCTAACCCGGAAATGCTGCTTGCAAACTTGGCATTCAGGATAATGGCTACACGTGGGACTGATATCACCGATCCTAATCGTTTTCTGGAAACGACTTTGGATTGGCTGGAAAACGACTTCCAGTTAATTCCAGTCGCTTAATGAAGTCAGTGCGTGAGCTCATTAACTTCCAGAGAGTCGTATTTTCGCGGGTGATGTGCCAGGACGTCATGGCTCACGACTTTGGCAGTCTGTTTCCTTTTGGCATGACCTCGGCAAAGGATTAGAAATGATGAGAGCAATTATTTATCTATATAACTAAAAGCTTCCTCAGGTAGGTAGTTAGGAGGGTAACGAACATGATCAAACTTATGTTATTTGTATGTCAAAGAATGTCTGTTTATTCATGTAACGTCACTTTATACTGCTGTGGCTAATCGGACGATGCTTCAGTGGGAGTCTTAAATGTTGTATATCTAGGTTTTATTAGGATAGCGATGTTTAGCACATGCTCGGGACCACCAATTTAAATCCCCTCCAAAGGACGGCATAACAAAAGATTTTTACTCCCTTTATATCCTAGGACCACCTGATTTGACCAGCTTTGCACCACAGGTGACACCTTGTAAGCTGAAGTTTATTAAGAATTATTAACCTTAGAATTACTTTTAATGGCCAAATAAGATCTTGGATCGATCACGTTCTACTTCATTTTACCTAAAAATAACGTGTTTCATTAAAAAAACTAAACAATATGAGATCTACAATGTGGATTTTAATATAATCATTTAATAAATGAATGATGACCATAAACAATCGTCTTGATTTAGCTATCAATACATTATAAAATTTTTAGTCTTTAAAAAATATAATTTTTAATAAATGTAGATAATATCAAAGGTCACAAAAATCAACTTTTACCTGTAAACTGCTTGTAAATTCCATGGAATTTCTCGTTTTCACCTGTGAAAGGTAATACTTTCCAGCGAAGATATACTTTGGTACAAATCACCAGTTTTATTGTTTTGCAGGTAGAATAATGGAATTTACTAGTAGATTTTTTTTTTTTGGTTTATTATTTTCAATAGTGGATCTTTAAAATTTTCCACTTCTCCTTAAATTTGAGGTCTCGCGTTTTAAGATACGTCAAACCGGAATAACGAATTCGTTAGTACGTCATCTCTGGTTTTTCTTTGAAACTACTGGACCGATGTTTTCGAAACTTTCCTGCAAAAAAACAAAAAAAAAAGCCCTAGGACGATGCTCTTAACATCAATGTTGATATCAGCCACTTAGTTTGGTGTTAGTGGCCAATAAAAAATATTTTAAATCTATAGCTCAGTTTTTGAAGTTAAAGAAAAATTTAAATAGAGTTTTTTTAATCAGTACATCGTTATCAATAATAAGACAGAACAGAAAAAAAAAAAATGAAATTTTACCCATATTCACGACTATACTCAGTTTCTTTTCGGTACGAATTTATAGATATTAATTTTGTCTTGTTTCTGTTATTCGATAGAGAATCAAATTCCCTAAAAATAAAAATAATAATGAATAAAATCGTTGAAATCGGTTTAGAAATATTGAAATTAGCAGCGGTGTTGGGTTATTTTATTTTTATAAATTCATAGCTTTTCTTAATTGCTTAGTAAAACTTATTTAAAATATATATTTAAATAATTTGTATCCATTTATGAGGATCACTTGTAGCAAATGGCTAGCGTAACAGCTTTCTATGCCAAAGGTAACGGGTTCAAACCCACTGGTGGTCCATAGCTATGCCATCCTTCGGAGGAAACGTAAAAAGGTGGTCCCGAGCCGTTACGATGACCGATACGCCGTGAGTTCTCTATCCTAATTAAACTTGAAAAGGCAAAATTTAGGACTCCCATTGTAGCCTCGTCCGATTAGCCACAGTAGCATTAAGTGACGTTAAATAAACAAACAAACATATTTATTGATATTTACAACTTTTTACTCAGGTGTGAGGCTCATGCAAAAAATCACACTTGCAGACAATGCAAATCTTTCTATCTAACTTCCTTCGCTTATCACTCACTGTCCCTTTTACGTAACAAATAAATCATTATACAAAGACTTCAACATACCAATCGTAACGGATATCATTAAAAAATATTACAAACATTTTCATGACTCACACGCTGGACATCCAAACCTACTGGTACAAACATTACTGACTGATACACTACCACAAAATCCACCAAGGAGACTGAAACGCCTCTGGAGCAGATCTTCCACGCCAAGGAGTGCCTTCACTGGAAGGTTTCTTCGCTCACGAATTCATAGGAATCCTGAAGAAGGTTTTTCGTAATGGTCACCAATGTTACAAAATATGCCTAAAGGCATTTGTATATTACTTGTGGTCAAATAAATAAATAAAATAATTTACAACTTTATTAAAATACATCAAGTAAAGGTGAAGGATATTCTATACTAGAAAGTCTCGGAGCCATCTTTTTTTGATACACATTGGAAGATTATCAGAAATTGAAGAGAAAGAAAGGATGGAAAATAGTGTTAAAAAAAAAAAAAAAAAAAAAACAGTATAGAGAGAAAGAAAATAAACTTTATTTACATATTTACAAATTGATAAAATATTTATAAATGATTTTGGATGAGACATCCTTACAATCAGCAAATGTTTGGTTCATTTGGTAGTTATAATCTAATTAACTAATCTATAATTAGTGGTAAAATTAAATTGTGATTCTATATGGTTGTAGGAAAAATTTCACAAAAACCTACAAATAAAAACGGATAACATAATTGATAATATAAAATTAGAAATTAAAATAAACTAGCTTAAGCTAGCAACACTTGTTTAATTCTTTTATGAGTGTAGCGTTTTATAGATGTTTTATTATATTTACCGATTTCCTTTATTAATGGATTTTTGGAGACTAGTGTTTTACTGAAGTAAGAAGCTGTTTGAGTATGGACAAAATGTTTAATTGTTAGAAGCTGCATTCCTATAATTCCTGGAGCATAGATGATATTTTAGTGTAGCGGGGGTAATTGTTAATTATCCGCATTGATAGATTTTGAATTCTTTCTAGTTTTTACCAATATATAAATTAATTTTACCAATTCTGCTTGAGCATAGTGTAAGGTAGGAAGAATTAACCTAACCTCAAATCATCAATGGAACGAAGATTGTTCCCCACCTGCCTACTACAATAAGTTCTCCTTTTCCAACGCGATCATTTATAACGTTAGATCTGGTTCGCCTTGAAGATGGAACTCTCAGTAATTCCAAGCAGCCATTACTTGACAACTAAAGCTCTCCTTATAAGGGTCAAGCCTCATTCTCCCGTTATGTAAAGCTAACTTTTCGTCATGTTTATACCATATCTGTTCACAGAAGACAGGTGAGTTTACGGGGAGAACGGAGTGGTATAGAGGAATGATAATAGAGAATTCCACAAGCAGTCCACTCAATAATAATTACAAGGAAAAACACTGAAGATTGTTACATAACAGTTTATTATATCCAACTTGTCGTATATCAAAATTAAATTAACACACGACTTTCAATTCCCTCAGTTGTTGAACACAATTTAAGGAATTTAAAATTAATTTAATACGGATTTTAAGGAGCCGCATTTTAGAAAATCAAATTTAATAAAAGCTGAATTATTAAATAATAGAAAATAAAAAATTTAAAAATACAAAATAAGAATGTGAAGCATTATAAAGTATAAAAAATAATTCAAACTATGGCGCACGAAATGTCTATACTTTAAAAAATGAAACATTATAATATATATGTATATAGTGAATACGTATGTATAAACATCTCTCAATGAAAAAAAACAGTTGGTGCGAACAACACACGACATTCACTTACCTCGGTTGTTAAAATAAATTTAAGAATTTTCAAATACATTTAGAGCTAAAAATAAATGGTTTAAAAATTAATTAAATTGAATTTCAATAAAAAATTGTGTTTTATTAAATAATCTATTATATGATTATCTACGACAATAAGTTAGTTTTGTCGGTTTTGTATCACTCTCCCTTAACTTTTACAATTTTGTGTATTAGATAATATTTTTTTCTAAAATCTTTCGCTTTCCGACGGGATCGACGGGTTCTTATATTCAAAACCAAAAAATTGCGTTAAAATAATATTTTTTTTCAGTTTTCTCTTTTAGTTGGGTATCGAATTCGTTCAACTTATATATTTACCTGTTTTTTACCAATGATAACATGATGATATGGTTATTTTTGTAGAATCTAGAAAATTCAAGGTAGTTAAGAGGTAGAAAATTTAAAACATCGGCATTTAAGCCCCATCAGACTATTTCAATCAGAATGAAACCTACATGATATTAAAGCCCATTAAATTTTACATGGATATAGCGAGTTTAATCAAAATCGTTAAAGCCCTTTTTGATAAAATAGTAAAAAGGTGCAAAATGCATGGTATAAAGTGGCTTTGGTAAGCTGATTTTTATGAAAAAGGTTTTGTAATGTCTCGGGCGTATATTTGTCCTAAATAAAAAATTTCAGTTTCACAAGACTTTTCGTTTTCGTCCGGGAGTTACCATACACACACAGATTTTTTTTTTGGGACTTGGTTATTTGGACTCAGGGGACCCTGAAACGTGTGTTTCCGTTAAAAACTGGAATTCGAAAATTTTCGCGATCGCGATACTTTCCCTTACTATATATTTCATATATACTAAGTGAAAGTAAAAATACGGAGAATAAACAAAAGCGATATGTAGGAATGGTTGAGATGTTAGAAGTGTATAGGTGAAGAGGTGAGAAACATTTTAATCAAACATAAATAAGTACCGATTGAAGGAGTGAGAGTCTAACAATGAACCAATTAAGTAATTATGGCGCCTGGGGTGAGGAGATGGTATTTAAAAATATGGAGATAGTTTTTAAAAATGTTTACGATGGTAATACTTTCCCTTACTTATATTTTATATATCGGTTAGTAAGAGTCCACGTCTAGCAGCCGTAGGGTACAGTTCAGTGGTCTAATCAGTCTCTCCTTTAGTCAGTGATTTTATTACAGTCATTCTTTTTTCTTTCGAAAAATCTTTTATTTTGTGTTTCTCATTTGTTTGTTACTCAAATTGTTCACCAATCAAACAAATACAAACAAGAGTGCCCCGGTCGGGGGCCAAGCACGAACTATGGCCGAACAGACAGCCAGCACGTCAACAAAACGTAAAAGAGGTGAGTTCAACATTGAAACCTCCAATAGTTATGATATACTTTCCGATTTAGATGAAGAAGATACCGAAATCTTAAAAAACATAATAAGTCAAAAACAGAGCAAAAGTCAATATCCCCCCATAATAGTAAATTCATCTTACAACAACATCAGTGGTGCTATTAACAATTTAAAATTAAAAGTGAAAGACTTAAATATAAAATATAATATGAACAAAACCACAATCTATGTTCAAAATAGTGAAGACTTTGAACTTGTAAAAAATTTCTTAAAAGATCTCAATCTCGGCTTTCACACGTTCACTCCAAAAAGTGAAACGAAACCTAAAATTATTTTAAAAGGTATGCCTCCTCAGTTCCCCATTGAAGAAATTTCGACTGACCTACAAAATCAAGGTTTAGCCATTCATAAAATCTACCAAATGGAGAAAAAATCTGCCAACGGGTCTATAAAGCTTCCGATATTAAGTAGTAATTTTAGACAATAAAGTACAGCTAGCCAAATTAAATAACATTCGCTATAGTTGTAACATTGTAATAAAATGGGAAAAATATAGATCCAACAAAACTTTAACTCAATGTTACAAGTGTCAAGAATTTAACCACGTGGCACGTAATTGCTTTAAAAATCCAAAATGTCTGAAATGTGCCGAAGACCATCTTTCAAAGGACTGCCCAAATACATTAATCGACGGATTCAAACCCAAATGTTGTAATTGCTCCGATGAACATTTTTCAAATTCCACGGAATGTACGAAATATCAAAGAAATCTCGAATTACAGTTAAGCAAAAAAAAAATCCAGCACTTCGAGCTATCCCACGAAAAACATTTAAACAAACCGACCAAGAATTTCCAGTTCTACCAACCCCGAAATCTCCGTGGCCTCAAAACACATTCTCTCCGAAAACCGCCAACAACACCTCTAACGAACCTACCATGTCTGATTGTTTTAAAGAGATAAAAAATATATTCAATTTATTTAATGTAAGTAAATTAATTACAAACTTTAAAAAAATTTTATTACAACTAAAAAGCGCCGAAGATGGCATGTCAAAAATCTTTATTCTCGTAGAAGGATTACTTTCTATGTTGGATTAATGGTCATTCTATTATGCAAAAATATTCGTAATATTTATTTGTTCAAATCTCTTATGAGTGTTAGCGATGTAAAGTTTGTTTATACACAGTGTCTTGCTAAATTCCTATTGTATAAGCTGCTGTACGAACAACTTTAGCCTTAGCTTCAATTTCACAACAATAATTATCAGCGATCTTTATATCCCGTACTCTTTTACAACATACTTTCTTGTTTACATTACAATAGGGGCTACAACTCATTCGGAAAATTCTAATGACTAGTGCCAATAGTAAAATTAAACTTATGAGTGGAACGCACAAACTATTCGCGGAAACGATGTAGAATTTAAATTATTTTTAAATCATAATCAACCCCATTTAGTCTCTGTTTGTGAAACACGTCTTTCTGAAACTGATCGTTTCTCTCTTCCGGGATATGTCATTTACAGACGTGACCGTAGTAGAGCTGGAGGGGGGGTCATGCTTTTAGTGCTGGTCCGATATTCAGCATCATTTTATACACGTTCCTGACTTAATGTTTACCGAAGCCGTCGCTATTAATACAATTATTAACAACAAGTCAACCACTGTAATATCTGTATATATCCCACCAAATAAAATAAATATCCCAGATATTAGTAAACTATTTAATTTAAATAAACAAGTTATCATTTTTGGCGATCTAAACGCCAAACACACACAGTGGAACTGTAACAGAACAAATAAAAACGGTAAATTAATTCTAAATTTTATCGTAAAAAACCATATTCAATTACACAGTCCGTCTGAACCAACCCATATACCGACTCAACGTAATTACAAACCTAGCATCATCGATTTGGCTCTTACAAAAAATATTTACAACTTATCACCTCTTATTGCTTTACCATGTTTAAATTGGACCACAATCCCGTGATTTTTCGTATACAATCTCCTTTACCAAAAATTTCCAAAATACTCAAATTTTCGCTCAAAGACGCTGACTGGCCAAAGTTCAGGAAAGAGCTAGATTCCCGAATCAATATAAACCCAACCATAAATAATTCGAAAGAAATCGATACCACACTAATCGCTTTTTATGAACATATAAAATTATCCATGTCCTTATCCATTCCACAACAATATTACCACCCGTATTGTCATAATAATTTACCATATCGACTCAGAGCATTAATATATTTAAAAAATAGATTAAAAAGATATTTCCAGCGTAACAAAATTCCAAAATCCAAATTAGTCTATAATAAACTAAACAGTTACATTAAAAAACGTCTCCATGACTGGAAAAACGAAAACTGGGCTACGGTTTTGAAATCTTGTCAGCCAGGGGACAATAACATGTGGAAAATTCACAAAAATTTAACTAAGCAGTCCCCGAAAATTCCACCTTTAAAAAATAACGACGGCTACGCAATCTGGACAGGGAAAAAGCTCAGCTATTAGTCAAGCATTTCCAGACAACTCATTCAATCACCTCTCTCCTTGGTTCAAATCACCACAACCGTAAAATTCTAAAATCCGTCCGCGATTATTTAAAATCACCTTTTATTGTTAATTTCTCTTCCATCTCTCCGAAAGAAATCGCAAATATCATTAAAGAATTGAAACCAAAAAAAGCCCCAGGTGATGACAGCATCCCCTCCTTAGTTATTAAAAATCTAAGCCGAAAATCGATTTATTTTTTAACTAAAGTATTTAATTGCACATTGAGATATAGCTACTTTCCTATCATCTGGAAAACTTCCAAAACTATAGTAATAAAAAAACCGAATAAAGACCATAGTAATGTTTCGAACTACAGACCTATAAGTCTACTAAATATACTTTCTAAAATTCTGGAGAAACTAATTCTCAAAAGAATTAACAAGCACATTAGAGTAAAGAACCTCCTAATAGATGAACAATTTGTTTTAGAAATCACCACTGCACTATTGACCAATTAGCACGACTTACTGACTTCATCACAAAAGCCTTTAACGAACGCAAACATACCGGCATGCTCCTTCTAGACCTCGAAAAAGCATTTGATACCATTTGGCACTCCGGGCTCATATACAAATTAATCTCATTCAACTTCCCACCATACCTGATTCACATCATTCACTCCTATTTAACAAATAGACAGTTTTATATTCAAGTTGGCACATCTACTTCCGACATCCTCCCCATCTCAGCGGGTCTTCCTCAAGGCTCTTGCCTATCTCCAATCCTATTTAATTTATTCATTTCTGACTTACCAGCCCATCCATTTGTGACGAGGTCATTATACGCTGATGATACAGCATTGTATACCTCATCATATCGCATCGATACAATAGTGAATCGCCTTCAACAATAATTTAAAAAATTTCACAAATATTGCATAAAATGGAAATTGAAAATTAATCCCACCAAATCCGAAGCAATTCTTTTCACTAAACGTCGCCCACAAATCAACCACCAAATCAAGATAAATTCAGCTCTCATCCCTTGGTCAAAATCCGTACAGTACCTAGGCATAACATTAGACAAATCTCTTACATTCACAGACCATATCAATAGAAAAATCGATAAAGCCAAAAAATTAATATTTAAAATGTTCCCATACTTCAACAAAAAATCCCATTTGAGCTCTCATAAAAAATTAATAATATACAAATCAGTTATTCGCCCGTTAATCACATACGCCTCGCCAGTCTGGAGCTCAACCTGCTTGACTAACTACCAAAAACTTGAAAGAATTCAAATTCTATCAATGCGGATAATTAACAACTACCCCCGCTACACTAAAATATCATCTATGCTCCAGGACTTACAGCTTCCAACAATTAAACATTTTGTCCATACTCAAACAGCTTCTTACTTCAGTAAAACACCAGTCTCCAAAAATCCTTTAATAAAGGAAATCGGTAACTATAATAAAGCTTCTCTAAAACGCTACACTCATAAAAGAACTAAACATGTGTTGCTAACTTAAACTAGTTTATCTTAATTTCTAATTTTATATTATCAATTGTGTTATCTGTTTTTTTTTTTTTTTTTTTTTATATGTAGGTTTTTTATTTAGTTTTTCCTACTACCATAGTTAATATCAATTTAATTTTACCACTAATTATAGATTAGATAATTAGATTATAACTACCAAATGAACCAAACATTTGATGATTGTAAGGATGTCTCATCCGAAATCATTTATAAATTTTTTGTCAATATGTAAAAATGTAAATAAAGTTTATTTTCTTTCTTTTCTTTCTCTCTCGGTTAGTAAAAGTAAAAATAGTGAAAAAAATTAGCAGGGAGGCCGTATGGTTGTCTATTATAGAACTTATTCCACTGACGAAACACCTTCACCACCATTATGACACTGTCCCTTAATCAATCATAGAGCTCCGACCTACGTGACAAGTCCGTCTGATCAGCCTGAAACGTGAGCGAACAAACTCTTAGTTATGCGCACAATGCCAACATTTTACAACTCTCTTCTCTTGGAGACGTCAGGACAGGAATTCGACGAAAGGAGGAGAGGCTGATTTAGGGAAACTAATCACGGTTAACGCATAGAGGAGACGCGAAACTCGAAAACGCTGACAAGCGTACAAAAGATGAGCCAGGCGGTTGGAGTGGCTCGTTACCCGATTGTGGTCGGGGAAAGGAAAGAGTGACAGTGAAGTCGAGGTCGGAGAAGGACATTCCACGTCCTGTGGGGTTACGCAAGGAGGCTCATCAGTCGTCCTGATCCTCAGTCTGCGGGTATCTTTAAAGCGATCTCGGGATTCGTTAATGACTACAATCAGTCTTCAAATATATATAATTATAGTGGAAAAGGTAACATAAAAATTATCCCTAATTATATTCAATAATTTCTTAATAAACGTAAAAAAAACGGATAAGCTCATAACACGAGAGTTGCTTATTTCTCTGCTTAAAATAAATACAAAAAGTTCAAATTTTTAAGTAAAATAAATAGGTCAAATCTACCAATCGTGACGAATATCATTAAGAAATAGTACAAAAAAATTCACTACGCACTCGCTGGACATCCAAACCTACTTGTGCAAACATTACAGTCAAACAAACTACCACAAAATCTACCAAGGAGACTGAACCGGCTCTGGAACAGAGACCTGATTCTATAACAGAGTTCTTCCAACCCCAGGAGTTCTTTCACTGGGAGATTTCTTCATACTCGAGTTCAGGAGACTCTTGAAAGTGGTTTTAAGTAAAGATGATCAATATTGAAATATATGCCCAATAGCATATGCATAATACTTGTTGATAAATAAATAACAATAAATAATTAGGTGAAAAGTTGGTTCCGAGAGCAGTCATCAAAACACTTATTTAAGTAGACAAATAAATTTATTCGCGCCAACGCTTCAGCCTAAATTTTAGCTCTTCATCAGGTCTATAAAAAAAAATATAGCCAGTTGTAGGATAAAATAATAATATTTTGTATTGTTTGGTTTTATAGCCCTCAGAAGATCTAAAATTTAGGCCGAAACGTTGATACAAATAGATTTAGCGTTAATTAATTAAGAGTTTAGAGGACTGCACCTGGAATCACCGTTGAAGACTTGGTCCGATATAGATATACCTCCTTTTATTCCAAACTTCCTGCTCACTCAACCCACAATATCCGTGACCTCTCCTCAACATTTATTTCTGACGGTCCACCGAGGTGACCTAAAAGAAGATGGCCTAGAGACCTCCTACCATAAATTAGACATTGAAGTGCTACCAATGGGTAGTTTCTTCAAAGGATTATCATGTGTTTTACCTCAATCCTATTTACTTGTATTAATTCAATATACAATAGTTGTAAATTTCTTTGAATAAATAAAATAAAATAAAAATCTCAATTTAATAAGACTATTCTTTTTTGGGCTAAGCTTGAAAGTCTTGAAAGAAAGGATTGAGAGCTAAACGGTACTTCTTATATAGAAATACCGCATGTCTTGTTAAAAAAATACGTTTTTTACAATTTATGACAAAATTCAATATTGAATTTTTTTATTTATCCAAAGATAAGAACTCGTTTTGAAATCCTGCTCATCCCGAGAGGCACACTTTCGTTTTGCATGCCCTTTGGAAACGTGTTCTGTCACGTAGCCTTAGTGATCGGCATTCACATTTCTATGAGGTCATCCCACCTCCGTTTGACTTGGTATTATTTCTTTTGTTTTTCTTTCAAATATCCTTGGCAGTAATTGCTTATTATGAAATCGAAAAACAAACATCTGTGCAATTCAGGGAGTGGAGTAAAAGGGAAGATGGAATCGATCGGTAATTGGATATAGCCTATCACGATATCGAGCCAGTGAGATCGGTAACTTATTTTATTAAAGTAATTGAAATAATAAATACGCGGCTTCCTTAGAAAGGTATCTCAATCTCAGGTTGAATATTAAATTCCGAGAACCGTTTATGTGAAATTTCAAAATTCAAGATTATTTAATCATAATATAAAAAATTCTATCATTATCACCAATGTTCTCAATTAATGTAAGATAAAATGTATTCTTAATAAACAAACAGAAAAAACAACAACAAAAATCAAGAAAATCTTGAATGTTTTTGTGGCCAATTATCGGTATATTATTTCTCACAAACGATTCTTGCTCATGAATGTATGAGTTGATCTACACCTTTCATTAATGTTTCTAGAAGTATTCCTAAACGGTGTTGATCGTATCTAGACTAGTCCGAGTAGCTAAAGATGTCACAAAGGTGGTTAGATAAGGGGAGTGACTAAGCTCAGTAAAACCCTCAGAAAAATAGTAAAGAAGTTGTTCATTCTTAAGTGCCCAAAATAATTATTATAAATTATCTTATCTATTATAGCAGGTAAATAAACCATGTCCGATTTTTTTTTCACACCTTTCATGCAGTCGAGAATCAGAGTATAGGTTTGATTTGGTGGTGAGGTAGGCACGTTAGAGTCATACCCAATGGTGTCTCTTCCTGGCATGTTTCCTATTTCGCATTTATTTCAGGAGGTCCCTTATCCAACTTCTTTTCGGTCTTTACGGTGTTTCGAGGAATTGAAGTGTGATACATAAATGTCTCGTCTATCATGATTATGTGTGCATTTGGCACAGGATCTTCCATTGATGACATATTGAGACTTATAATAATCAGGCCTTTGCGCTTTCTATCAACAATGGAGAGTGTCGAAATATTTTCTGAAAGCATCTCCATCCTGGGTTGTCACCCAATTTTAATTCTACTCCTTAATGAAAGTTCTGTTTCTTATTCTGTTCACGGTTGAGGAAGTCGAGAAGTCGACACTATTCTTCTGTCGTTGCTAGATATGTCAATCCCATGCCTGGACGCGCACATAAGGATTCCTAGTACTACTTCTACGTCATGGTAGCTAGAAACATAAAGGCTCAACAAGACCTAGTTAATCTACACCAAACCAGGAATTAGATTTAAATCAATTTGAATATAAACTGTCTTTCTCTTGTTACTCAGACAGATTTGGGCGTTCACGTGGCGATTTAAACATCCATTTATATTCGAATTGAAGCAGATCCAAACTGGAAGAAGGAATTAGCATAACAAATGTGAATTACCCTTGCCCAACCCACGGCAGCCACTAAGCCATAAAAGCAGATGACATTTTCTTCTGGAGCCATCCGAATCCTCTGGAACAGCAACTACCACTGTCCGGTGAAAGTGACTCACCACCCGGCCATCGAAGAGGTCTTCCTCGGTGTCCTCATCGTTATTGGTCCCTTCCCTCATCGCTGCAGTAGTTAGCAGTTACGCAACATTAATAGCTGACTGATTCTTATCAGCACGCGAATTCATTTACCAGAATAGAAAGTTTTAAAAATGCTGCTTTGCTAGCGTTTCCTGTTGATGAAGATAAGGTATGATGTTTCCGGTGTCTAAAGTAGATCCTCATTTCCACCCACATAAAAAAAAAAATAATTCAGTCTCTCTAATCGTAAATATTATGAAAAATAGTGGATCCACCGTTTTAAGTAACCAGCGAATTAGTACTCCAGGACTTGGACATATACTTACAGTTTCAGACACAGCCACAGATTATTGCAACCAATTTTATGACAGACTGACTTACAACATGAATCTATCGGCCCAAACACGTAAATCCAACACCGATCCGTACAACCCACTCCGACAACTTTTGAGGCGTTGCCCTAGAGATGCTTGAATTAACCTACTTTTCGGAAGTTAACATATTTGCTTATTGCAATTTTTTTTTAGATGGCAAATAGCAATTCAGAGAAAAGTAATTTTAAATAAATAATATTATTTAATCCAAAACGTATGTTTTCAACGTAACTGAATTTAATTCATTAAACAATTTTCAACTCTTACGGTTTTCCTCATTACAGTAACCCTGCAATGGGTGCATTTATTTATACGCGTACCATCTTGCGATACAACGCATATTTTTATTACATAATATAAATTATGTTACAGAACATATTTTACAAAAAATTGTATAATAATAACTGGTAAATTAAACTAATAAATATAAACTGATAAATTAATCATTTGATATAGAATTAACAAAATTATACTAACTAATTAACTAAACTAAGAAACCAGATACTAACTAATTAATTACTTTATCATAAGTATTAGAAACAGTGAACGTAAATAAAATAAAAATTAATAACGAGTTATTGCCTGTTGCTATTTCACTAATTCTGCATAGTCCATCCGGTCCACAAATTCATCAAATTTTGAAAAATATTTTGTAAGGTCACACTTCGAAGGCGGCCATTGGTCTCTGTTAAGTAGGAATTTTCAACTCTTATTCTCCTAAAAATGTAACTTTACAATGTGTAAGTAAGTATTAACCAAGGCAAGTGAAATTTGTGTGATGCCCGCATCATACTTTTATTATTCATCATCTTTAATATTATCCATGAATTTTTCTTTTGATGTTTATCTACAGCTGATTTCTCGTAATTTTCCGATTATATAGAATTATTTATCAGACAGGTTATCGCTATATTACGAAATCAAAAAAAAAAATACTAGGAAACAATTAAAAGAAAAAGATTTAAAAAAATATCGGGTGATTCCACTAAGTATTATGAAGCATTTAATAATAGTTATTACAGAGCAATGAGGAAGAGGCCCGTTTACTCCAAAGCGAATATTACTCCCTACAACAGTAAGATAGCGCAGCAGCGAGGTAGTAAGAACGTGATGGGCCGAGTGGAGATAGGTGTATGGTAACCTCTATGGCGGCGTAGCAATGAGCTTCATCCATTACCATAATAAGAGCGCAAGGATACTCCAAGGATCCCTTCTCCTTTCTCATCAATCCGCATCTCGTCAAAGCGATTCCGACAGCTGCTGAGGAGGGAGGATGGTTCCATGAGGGACTTTTTTTTTTTTTTTAGTGGTGAAATTTTGTTTTAAATTGAGAGAAAGGGAAGGTTTGACTTTCTAAGTTTAATTAAGATAAACAGTCCGTTTTAAACCTAAATTATAACAATTTCATGCAGAAAAACAATATATGTTGTAGAATAGAATAGAAAAAAAAACTTTATTCTGGGACAATGTCTCTTAAAATAATTAAGAACAAAATAAATTATAACTGGCCAAAAACAAAATGTAACTACAAATAAATAACACAAGAATGAAAAAATAAAAAGGAAGAAAGGGCCAAAGTGTCACCCCTATTTACAACTTCTAGAAATTAATAAATATAAAATGTAACTTTTACGTCTCATTAAAGTAAGTGCATTAGAGTAAAATTCACCTCACATAAGTTGGCATGATAAAACTTAGCTTACATCTGACTGAAGAGAAAGGGAGTATTGAAAGAGGAGGGATTTAAACGATGATAGGGAAGGAGCATGACGGATGTTTGAAGGGAGGGTATTCCATAAGGCAGTGGATCATATTTTTTGGTACTATGGAAAGGAGTGTGGAGATCGGACAGACGGAATCTTGTTTCCTGGTGATGGGTTGAGGATTTGAAAACTAGGAGGCTTTAAACATAAAATGGATGGTGGGAGTTTATGATTTGATATAGGAATGATCCAAGGAAATATTGTCTTCGAAAGGTTGGAGATAACCACACCAACTCGTCGTAGAGGTTGGATACATGCGACCGTCTCGAGGTACCGAACACAAATCTCAAAAAGCAAAATATTAATGAAATATAAGATCTTTTTCACTTTTAGGCTACCTGTCCGATAGTTTTAGAGTTTAGAAAAAAAAGATTTTTATTTAAAATTCTAAAAATCTAACTTGGGACCAAATATTAGAGTTAATAAATGGAAAATATTGGCTTGCGTTAGTTAATTACTCCAGATTGGGTTTCTATTACAAAATGGTGCTAACGAAAAATTTAACTATTAGTGAATTTGATTTTAGTACATAAATTACATCCAAAGTATTGATATATTGTTTCATATTTTGTTATTAATTATTTATATTGATAAATTGAGGGTACTCACGAGTATTGATACTAACTGGTATTTAGTATAAGTTGTAGGGCACTAAAAAAAAAAAAAAAAAAAAAAAAAAAAAAAAAAAAAAAAAAAAAAAAAAAACTCTACCACTATATCAAGGGCTTGGGTTCCGTGCATATAGAATTTCAAGGCCAACGACTGTGTAAGGAAGTGATTAGGATCCCGCTGAGCCTCCAAGTTTTACCCACTTTGTGCTGAATATAGGGAATTAGAGGCTGGGGGTGCCTCAGGAGTGTCTCCATACCCCAGGGTCGCTCTACAGCTAAACTAATAAATATTTCTGCCTCAAGTGAGGTTCGTACCCGGGACTAGGAGAACATTCCACTAGTTCTCTATTCACTAGACCACGCCGCTCACTTGTACTCTAAACGAGTCTTTATCAATTTATTTTTATCTGGAAGGTCATTTTGGGTAAGAGAGGGTCAGTTGGTCTGTTGGTGTGCTCTCTTTATATATAAACGAAATATAGTGTCTGGCGTAAAGACCTAAAGAACAAAAAAAAAATTATTCTTATTTTATTAACAATGGTGAGAATAGAAAGAAAAAAAATATTACAGCAAGATAAAAAAACAACATAAATAACTCAATAAAAAATTATTTTATTTCTCTTAAAGTCTGATATTTGAGTCACTGTTTGGGAGAAAAAGGGTATTTGAAAAGCTGGGATTTTTATGATGATATAGAAGAAGCATGGCGGATATGAGCAAGTAGGGAATTCCAGAGAGTAGTACATAGGGGAACATAAAGAGAAACTATCATAAGATTTAGTTTTATAGTTAGGAATGTAATATGAATGTAAGAAGGGTGCTGGTTATATATTGACATAAAATATACTAAAACTAAGAATGTATGTCAGCCTAAATTCAGAAAAAGGTCTTAACTTGCAAGCCAATAGATATATGCTTAGACGGAGTTCTTGCCTGAAATTGTTATGTTTTTTTCCTGGGAATTGTTTTCTTCGGAAAAGAATGTTTTTTTTTTTTTTTTTGCCGGAGACAGAAATCTTTGCTTGTGGAATTATCAAAATACTTTGACCATGTTATGCAGATTGTGAGTTTTTAAACCGTTTGAAAAGAAGATGGCCTCGGGATCTACTTACTTAAATAAACATCTAAGTACTACCGCTGGGTACCTACCTTACTACACCCTGGGCATACTACCTTTTACGCCCTTTATTATATTTGACACTTTTGCTTATTGTATTTGTGTACAATACAGTTGTACATATACAGTTGTACAATTCAATAAAATATAAATAAATAAACAATTTACCGATATGGTTCTCCATTCCTTTTTAACAAGGCCTCCCTTCTATACGATTCTAGATAGGTTTTTTTTATTTTAGCTGTAGTACAGGAATTTTGGAATTAAACGATAAAACAGACAGGCAGTAGAATTTAGAGTAACCTTGCCAAAAAAGCTACGATGAACGCATCGTCAGTATCAGTAGTCTAAACAGTTGTTATTAAGAATAAATTTATGTATTTATCAGTAATAAAAACATAAATTTATTCTTAATAACCCCTGTTTAGACTACTGATACTGAAATTATTACTACTCTATAGCTCTATGGATAAAGATCATAATGATGACACTGGATCTATGCCAGTCTAGCTCCTCCACGTAACTGAACCCATTACTCCTCGTGGGAAAACTGCATTCATTAATAGGATACTTATTTTCTTTCATGTTGCTTAGCATTTACTTTCCGTCGTGTTTCACCGTTTTCGATCGAATTATGCAAAGGGTGGCGATAAATACATGAAATTATTTATAATAACAGTAGATAAGATCGGATCGCACAAGTAATAGTAGTACAGGAGAGACCTTGAACTTTCTGCTTCGAAGATAAAGGAAATCGCTGGAGATGGCACACTCAGGCTCTGAGCCCGATGACCGCCCTTGATCGGGTCCTTGACAGTTGCAGGCTGTTGGGCCGCCTCTCCCCTTTCTCTTGACCCAACTATTACACTTATTCGGTCTTGGGATGACCTCCTTAGAGATGTTCACGTTTCGTAGAGTCACTTTTACTAGGAGCCGGGCTCACGAGCCTAATGCTTGAGGTTTGCTAATACCTTCTTTTGTGTCCACCGCATCATCATGTTTCTGATGCACGATTGATTGTAATAATACCGAGAAAATCATGATTCGTCGGTTAATTTAACATGGGAAGGGAAGTGAATGACACACGAATGGAGCAGTAATTATCCTTAATATTTAAACATCGTTATGTGTGTATTTAAGATGTTTATTTATAGTTTTCTTTTCTATTTTTTTTTTTTATTTTTTTTTTTTTATGTGTAAGATATCACTATTTCTTTGGCCCAATATGGGAGGGAATATAATACTACTAGACAAATATATATAAAGGTTCTCGATTGTTGATCATTTAAGTTATCCAAGGGTCTTGAGGTTCAGTTTCGAGAATTTATTGTTCTCATGTTTATTCCAATTAAAAAAAAAAAAAAAAAAAACCAGAATCAGGAATGTTTCAGTGTTATTTCAAAGCTGTAATATCAACACAAGTCTATGTAAGGCACTATTTTTTCTCAAATTGGTATGAATATGAGAACAATAAATTCTCGAAACGTAGCCTAAACAAAAATTGCTTATTTATTGACCCACCCTCAGGTAACTTATATTGTAAATATATATTGTATAATAAGAAAAATATTCTAAACAACTAGTTATAATTAAAGATTTATTTTTTCAACTAATGTCTAGGAACGACACTGAAATTTCATATTTATGACAAATATAGACACGAATTGTAACACTGAAATTTTCACCAAAACCGTGAGACCGGTAGAATATAACCATGCACTTTACATTGTTTTTTTGGCCATCGCAAGGTTGGCAAAAGTTTTTAAAAAAAATAAAGGAAAAAAGATCAATTGTATTTTTCCAGGTAATTTTTTTAATGCGAACATAAGAATAGTGATATAGATGTATAGAATATCGTTGGAAAACTTTTTTTACTTTTACTTACTATATATACTATATACTTTGTGTTTGTGTGTGTGTGTGGTAACTCCCGGCCGAAAACGGTAAGTTCTATGAAACTGAAATTTCATATTTCAGACAAATATATACCCGAGACGTTACAAAACCTTTTTCATCGAAATGAGTATACCAGAAGAGCCACTTTATACCATGCATGTTGCACCTTTTTTCGATTTTCTTGAAAACGGTTCCGAAGATTTTGATTAAACTCGCTACATCGATGTAAAATTTAATAGGCTTAAACGTCATGTAGGTTTCATTCTGATTAAAATGGTCTGAAAGGGCTCAAATGCCGATATTTTAAATTTTCTTTCCCTAAAGTACCTTTAATTTTGTTGATTCTATAAAAATAACAATATTATCTTGTTACCACTGATGAAAAACAGGTAAATATATAAATTTAATAAATTCGATACCCAACTAAAGGAGAAAACAGAAAAAAATATTTTTAAATGTAATTTTTCGTTTTTGAACATAAGAACAGTAATATACATGTATGATATACCGTTGGAAAGCTAAAGATTTTAGAAAAAATATTATCTCATAAACAAGCTTTTAAAAGTTAATAGAGAGTGATGAAATGAACATAAAACTAACTGATTATTTTTGATAATAATATAATAGATTTTTTTAATAAAACACATGTTTCTATAGAAATTTAATTTAATTAATTCTTAAATAATTTCTCGTATTTTTATCTCTAACTGTATTTGGAAATTATTTAATTGATTTTAACAACGGTAGGTGAAAGTCGTGTGTTGCCCGCACCAGATTTTTTACTCTATCTTTATTTAATAAAATAATTCTTAAATTGATTTTAGCAACCGCAGTAAGTGAAAGTCGTGTGTTACCCACACTTCATTTTTTTAAATAGTCAGTTAAAAATAGCTATATGGTATATTTGAGATAAAAATGTTTAAGGTTCAAAGTGACGTGCCTAAGCCTTAAAGATCAAAACTTAAGAACGACTCCTCTTTATTTGTCCTTCTAGCATTCCTATGCCTCACCTTCCATTTCCTAAATCAACTCTGTGACTTTCAAGTGACCTCCAAATTCAAATAGGTACAATTTGTCTTCTTTCAAATTTGTCAAAAAGTCAATGTTTACGGCAGTCTCAAAGATTTTCTGGTCGCCATCGTAGGTTAAAAGAGTATGGGATGGGATAAGTAAAGTTCATTTTTGGCACTATGCTTGAGTCTGGGGGTCTCTCTTATTAACCTTCTCCATTACCTCTTATTTTTCTTTAGGACACCACACTTTCACCACTAGATCTGTCAGCCAACTAAGATCTTGTCAGCCCCCTGACGTCTGCCACCAGATCGGCTCTCGAGAAGGCATTTAGAATAGATTCTCTAGGCAGTGCTACACGCCCCAGACAACGGATCTTGTTCATTCTCAAAATTCAAAACAAATCTGTTTTTCCGTATATTTGGCGCAGATCTTCATTGAGCCTAATTCTCCACTGTCCGTCTTCGCACATCAGGTGATATATGTTAAGTGTAAAGGAGAGGAAATAAAGTCTACGGGTAGTTTTTCGTGGACCCTGTCTATATAAAATATTTGGAGATCTCACCATCCATTGCCGAAATAAAGAAATTTATTTGAAATTAACACCTACGGAGTAAAGCTGTGCGGCTCTACTAAACCATCAAACTCTTCCCGTATCCAATCCTTACAATCCAAAATCCTTCGCAAAATCCTTAACGCTCCTTACTTTGTCACGAATAAAATCATCCACAATGATCTTAATGTTTCATATGTTGCTGATTTGGCCCGTACCAGGTATCACACCTTCCATGAAAAACTCCACTCCCACTCTAATCCATTAGTTTCAATCCTTGCTTCCTCTTCCATTCCTGATAATCCTCCGAGGTGTCTGAAAAGAAGATGGAGTCGAGACCTGCTTGTTTAGACTCACTACCAAAGAGTGCTGCCAATGGGCAGTTTCTCTTCATGTTTATTTCATGTGTTATATCATTTCAGCATATTTATTTGATGTATTCTTTGTATAGTTGTAAATTTAAATAAAAAATATATTAAAAAAAAAAATTAATACTTTGAGCCCTCTATAACAGTTTGTTTCGCTATTCTGCATCATTATATCTTGCATTTACACTATTGGTAATGGTGTTACCATTACTATAATTACAGTATTGCTGTCCGTCCAGAATATTGCAGAAAAAGGTTCTCGAAAGTGGGTGTTTGTAAGTTATCCAAGTAGATAAATAAGTCATGCAGAACTATTGACTTGGTGTGCTCGATCTTCTGATCAGAATTCAACAGATTTTTCGTTTTTTAAAATACATTTACTAAAAATCTACTGTAATGGTGATGCCCATCATATTAGTATTGTAATCATCTGCTCATCATTGTAGCTCTAGCAATAACCCTAAATCTTCAAAAAGAAGCCCATCAAAGGTCTCAAATTCAGTGCTTATAATAGAGATTCGTACTGTTTCATGGCGAACGACCTTGCAAGAAAGAGATTAGGTCTAAATCTCGCTCAACCGCCAGATTTGTTCACTACTTTTGGGTACCCATTTATAGAGGCAGGGTGTGTCACCCAACGGTCGTTCCAAGTTTCAAAAATTCTGCCATACCCGGTATTCGAACCTAAAACCCGAAGAACAGTATTTAAACGCTCTATCTATCCTCAGAGCACGATGCTCCAGTTCTTTAAGAAATAAACAAACCCAGTGTGGTTTGTTCACTGTTGGTGTGGAAGAAAGATGCTGAACGAGTCCTCATTTTTATAGGAACCACTTTTAATAAGATTTTACATGCTTGTCAAAGTTATATATTCATTAATAATTTTTTTTAAACGAGTTTTTATTTATTTTAACTTGAACGTTTTATAACAATGAAAATCAATTCAAGAACAGAGCAAATTGTAAAATGATATAAAACGAGGAGTTAAGTAGAGGTATAGCTTAAGGAAATTGAGATTACATTTCATTTAGCTATTAAAAAAAAAAAAAAAAAAAAAAAAGATTCAGATTCTATATTAACTTTTATTTAATGTTTTAAAATTCTTAGTTTCGATTATTTTCCGAGGATATGAATACCTACAAAGCTGAAATTATATAAAAAATGTCATTAAAAAAAAAAAAAAAAAAAAAATACAATGAAATCTAGGAGGCGCGGAGACAAAGCCAGTGGTCCCGCATGACCATGAATCTCAGTTTTAGAACCTTTTTTTTTGGAATATTTACGATGGGCAGCACCATTAAGTACATTTAATATGGATAAATGAACCATGCCTTTACTAGGGGCTATGTTAACTGTTCATAGCCAGTAGTATTACGGTAAAATATTTGGAAATACTGAAGAAACTTGTTTATAAAAATCAGACCCACGCTGTTGGATGACCAGGATCCGACTTTCCACTACTTTACATTGAAGACTTGGGACTACACAAGGAATACCCGAAGGAGGTTTGGCCAGCCATCAATAATAATGAACAAATTAACATATATTTAAATGAGAAATGACCAGTTGTACATTGAATAAAAGAAGCTTACTCTCTCCCCGGCAGACACACCCAGAAGATAAGCCTTCTCACTTTCTCAGACCTCAAGCTCTGACCTTTCCTCTGGCTCGGACTTGCCAATGTCCGCTAGCTACAGGATTTATTGCGAGCGTTTCACCGTCGGTCATAACTTCTAATATTGTTTTGTGGGCTCTCATCTATATCTTACGCGAAATTTCCTCTCATATTGCTCACTGAAGTTTTTTTTCAGTATACACATTATGGCTTGGTATTAATTTCACTTTGGCGTCTAAAACGAGAAAACTAAATAGCTTCTGAACACTGAAAAAGATGACAGAAAAAACATACATAGCAAATATAAAGTAGTGAGACTAAGGACATACGCAGGATTTTCGTTAGAAGATAAATATACTATAGCCAATGAATTTTCGTTAAATAAAGTCACGTAAAAGCTTAGTGTAAATAAACTCAGAGGCATTCCAGGCGATTTTCGAAAAACTCCTGAAAAACAAATCAGCCTAAAAATTAAAAAAAAAACGTTAAAACAGAACAATAATAAGAAAAAATAAAGTTTAGTGGTTGTACAACAACCACAGAATATAACTATTCCAAGACAACAAGAAATAAAAATGGATAAGGAATAAATCAATGTACTGAATAATTAAATGTAACATTGAACTTTGTAAAATATATCTGATACTGTATACGCATCAAACTTTCTCATACTAGCATACTTGAAATTAATACTTAACATTCTGTCGGTATTCCATTTACTTTCCACAGAAAGTGTATTTTTCATTCTCTTTGTTTCTTCTTCAGTTAATTTTCAGAATCTTTCATCGAGGTTTTGCTTAATATTTATTGGATACATAAGTAAGTGAAAGTAAAAACGATAGATCTTAAAATAGCTAAAACCACATTAGCTATAAAAAATATACATCACTTATGTTTCTTCTGTTTTTTCGATCTATTGGAGAAATTGTAAGCACAAATTAATGCCTTTGTTTTGTTGTTTTGTTATTCTTTTTTTCTATACATTATCAATTATTAACATTTTCGAGGAGATTATTCTGAAAGTAAAATAATAAGAGAAGATTTCATATATTTAATCAATCATTTTATAATATAAATCTGCACTTTAAACAATTATTATATTTCATCTGCGTTAAATATTAGTGTTGTTTTTTTTCTGAAGTAAAAACATATGCTTCGGAAGAAGGTACTAAAATTTAAGAAGATTCAAGGTTACGCTATCACCATTCACTCGGCCGTGTGTGACCTCAGATCTCCACAACTTAAAAGGATTTGAGTTCCTAGAGGGAAGACATCCGTAAACGAAGAAGTATTAATTAAAAGAACCTTTTTTTTTACGAGGTCGTTTGAGTAATCTTGACGAACCTTAAGTTAAAAATTGGCTCACGAATTCCAGTATGTCGGCCTTGGGATCTCATTATTCCTTATGCTATGCAATTTATCGCAGCCAGCAGAAGTAAGCAATGATTTAGATGATTTATCAGAGAAAAAAAAATCACATTAAATAAATAACCATAGATTAGCCTTATTTTAAAGCATTAAACCTGTTAAAGAAATTTTAAAGTGTATGATTCGCCGCTTTAGGCTACTTCAACACTTACTAGACAAACGATCAAACCTTCCTCTTAACTACAAAAGGCTCATCTACATGACTTTAATAAGACCAATCTGGACTTACGGAGTAGAGCTTTGGGGCTCTACTGAACCATCAAATTTTTCCCGTATCCAATCCTTACAATCCAAAATTCTTCGTAAAATCCTCAACGCTCCTTACTTTGTCACGAATTAACTTATCCATAAAGACCTTAATGTTCCCTATGTTACTGATTTGGCTCGGACCAGGTATGAATCCTTTTATGACAAACTCCATTCGCGTTTCTTCCTCTTCAATTCCGGATAATCCTCCGAGGCGCCTGAAAAGGAAATGGCCCCGGGACCTTCTAGTTTAAAATATTTTTAGAGTGCTGCCACTGGGTAGTGTCTCTACATGTTTTTTATGACAGTTTTGTATATTACCATCACATTTGCTAGATGTATTTTTATTTAATACAGTTGTAAATATCAATAAATATGTTTAAAAAAAAAAAAAAAAAGTGTATGATAATTTGGGTATTGATAAATACAAATACTACATAAAAGGACAAAGAAATAAAGGTTTTTCTCCTCTCATCACCGAAATGGTCACAGAGAGGAAGAAAAAAAAAATAGATAGTGGATTATTATGAAATTCACTTTTTAAATTAAATAGGGAATAATTCACATCAAAGAATTAGCCTGCGGCACTTTGGTTGTCTGATTTTTTCTCTTTCTGTATTATGTGAGTTGCACTACGCAACTCGATTGAAAGTTCATTCCTATTAACCGTTATTTAATTTTAAAAAAACGAAAATTACCTGTGCCATGAACTTCTAACAACTTTGGAAGTCAGTAAATGAATAAATCAAACTAATAATAAAATTTATCATCTTAATACCCATTAGTGAAACATTATACTTTAAATAAAGGTCCAGACACTAAAATTCTTATATATTTTTATCATTTTAGAAGTCTCAATAATCATTATACTTAATAAAAATATTTCTTGTTATTCACGATATATTTTTAGACTTAATTAGCAAATTTGTTTATAAATACAAATAATAATAAGATAATTATGTTTTATTTAGGTCTTAATAGAGGTTATTAATAATTTATTGGTGTAAGCCATATGTGGTGTCAAACTTTTGAACGGCAGGGTATGTTCTGAAACCAAAAGAAGGGTCTCTTGGAATGGTTGGAGTGGTAAAAGTTTAGTTGTTTTTTTACTTATAATATAAATTAATATTAGCTCTTTTACTTACTGTATTAATTTTAAGTACAATTGTAAATATCAATAAAATATATTTTTTTTAAATGTATAAGTATCTCATTTAAATAAAATAAAGAATACCATAATGAACTTGTTGATTAATACCATACATTTATTTCATGTAAAATTGCCTTAATACTCAAAGTACTTCATCAGTAAATAAGACACGACACACGTTTCATTGTCTAAATATATACAAATCTTCAAGTCACGATTCCGCTCATCCCATGTTGAATCTAAGGTCTTTTTTCAGTCGATAGCTTCCGAGGATGAAGTATTTTTTGTAAAATACTATAAATACCTAGTAAAAAATTACAATACCCATTTTCAATTATTTGTTAATGACTAAATAAAACTTTATAGTTTTTGAATAAAATTTTAATTTATTGAATTTTTAAATGAGATCTTATTATTTGTAGATAGGAACCCTAAGAAGTGAACAAAACCTAATGCCATTTTTTCTATAATGTTTCAATATAACCATGATATTATTATGATTTATGTTTAATGAAACAATTATTATAGGATGAGTACGATATATATATATGTCTAATGTATTATTCTAGAATATTAAGCTTTTTTTTAATATCCTCATTTTTGGTAGTAAGTAGACCATAGCTTATTTCAGATCACTCCTGATATCTTCAAAGCAAATCTTTCTTTCTCCCTTTTTTTTATCGCCAAATTCATTACTATTCTCTGGAATATATCCACATCAATTATCACTACTTGTTCCGAACAATGAATGCTTTAACTGTAAAAAGTTATGGTATCGATGAAACAGTTACTATCTAGAACTACGAAAAATCTAAAAGTTTTGCAGTAAATAATTCTTTGTAACATATTTCCGTAAATATAAAAAAAAAAACATTTAATTTACTTTGGTTCTTTATGTCATCTGAATCCCAAAAAATAAAAATCTGTGATTTCCTTCAGCTTTGTAACAAAATAAAACTGTTTGCCTGTGTATGATGAACCGATGGTAATCAAAATATACCTTCTTATTATAAAATATTTGGTACAATTTCTCGAAATTAACACCGGATTCGGGAATAATTCATGCCATGGCTTGACTTTAGCACATAATCAGAGCTGTATGGCTTAAAATTATATATAACAAATGAATAAACCACAGGAATATTTAGCTGAATGTAATCGGATTCCCACATAAGTGCTGAAAAAATTAAATTAACAAATGAATTTAAATAAAGCATGTATCCCTAAAGTATTATGATTTAGAGCTGTAGACGGTTATATATCTTTAATTCAACTACCCTATGCTGATGACACTTGTGTGTTATCAGTCAATAACGATCCAATTATTGCCTCCCTAACTCTTCAATCCCACATCAAAGACCTTGAAGTATGGTGTCAGAATTGGAGAATAAAAATAAATTCCAATCAATCCACCAAATAACATTTACATTTCGCCGTAAACCTAAGACATCTTGCCCTACAGTATCCATTAATAATATTCTTCTTGTTCCAGTTGAAGAGATCCGCTACCTAGGACTTTTACTTGCCAAACGTCTAGCATGGAATCCCCACACTAGACTGAAACGACAAGAAACTGCTCGCCGTTGTCGGTTACTTCAACACTTACTGGACAAACGCTCTAACCTTCCACTTCACTACAAAATACTCATATACATGACCATCATAAGACCTATCTGAACTTTCGGAGTTGAGCTTTGGGGCTCCATCAAACCCAAAATCCTTCGAAAAATCATTAACGCTCTTACTTTGTCAAGAATAAGCTCAACCATAAAGACCTTAATATTCCTTATATAGCTGATTTGGCCCGAACCAGGTATCAATCCTTCCATGAAAAACTCCACTCCCACTCTAATCCATTAGTTTCAATCCTTGCTTCCTCTTCCATTCCTGATAATCCTCCGATGTGTCTGAAAGAAGATGGAGTCGAGACCTGCTTGTTTTAGACTCACTACCAAAGAGTGCTGCCAATGGGCAGTTTCTCTTCATGTTTATTTCATGTGTTATAACATTTCATGCATATTTATTTGATGTATTCTTTGTATAGTTGTAAATTTCAATAAAAAATATATTTAAAAAAAAAATTAATACTTTGAGCCCTCTATAACAGTTTGTTTCGCTATTCTGCATCATTATATCTTGCATTTACACTATTGGTAATGGTGTTACCATTACTATAATTACAGTATTGCTGTCCGTCCAGAATATTGCAGAAAAAGGTTCTCGAAAGTGGGTGTTTTGTAAGTTAACCAAGTAGATAAATAAGTCGTGCAGAACTATTGACTTGGTGTCTCGATCTTCTGATCAGAATTCAACAGATTTTTCGTTTTTAAAAGACATTTACTAAAATCTACTGTAATGGTGATGCCCATCATATTAGTATTGTAATCATCTGCTCATCATTGTAGCTCTAGCAATAACCCTTCCACTCTAACCCACTAGTTTCAATCCTAGCTTCCTCTTCCATTTCTGACAATGCTCCGAGGCCTCTGAAAAGAAGATGGCCTCGAGACCTTCTAGTTTAGATTACCTAGTGGAGTGATGCCAATGGGCAGTTTCTCTTCATGTGTTTTATCTAACAGCTAATTTACTAGATGTATTAATCAATACAGTTGTATAATCAATAAAAAAATGAATAAAAAAAAGTCAACTATCTTATCTTTTATTCGGTTTCATAATATCTTTTTTTTACACAAATCAGTACACTTTTGAGTAGATTTCAACTGGCTATATATTTAATTTCATCAGGACCCTACGATTTTTTTTTTTTTTTGTTAAAATATATAAGAATGGAAAATAAAGGCCATGTGTCATGAGCAATGTTTTTTTTTTACTTAAAGTGATTGGAAAATCAACAAAGGATATTTTCTTCAGAAGAGAAAGGAAAAAAGATAATTTTACCCAAGGTCTCTACTACTGCAATGAAACGACTATTACCTATCCTCAATGTCTTCATTGAATGTTGCTCGTAAATGAAAATGATCGTTAATGTTGCCTTGTTTATTGCCTTAGAAATATTAAAATTAAAAAAAACATTATTAACTTTTAGCGGTTGGGTCTTATAAGTTCTATTTCAGTATAAGGTATAATTATCAAGAATTGATCGCTTGAAACTGAAACTTTATTGATATAATTATTACTTGGAAATACCATGCAGGAGTTGAAGCAACACACTGAAATAAGTTTTAATATTAAACTTATTTTAGTGTATTATACTTAAAGCTGAATGGCAAACTCTCAAGGAATTTTGAAACCGATTAAGACCGACTGCTGGCTGATGGTCAAGTAAGACTAAGCTCTAATAATGTTAAAAAAAAAAAAAGTATAGTAATGATATATATATCAACCTTTTTTATTATATAAACGCTTGGACCATGATGGGAATCCCATTCCAAGAAATGGGATGAAGCATGGAAAAACAGTTATCCAAGCAAACTGAAAACCATTTAGAAAGAAGTAAAGTATTGGAAAACCTCAAGTCGCAGCAACCGCAGGGAGGAGGTGGTCTTGGACCGCCTGAGAATAGAGCACACAAGGTTAACACATGGGCATTTAATATGTAAAGAGTTGCCCCCAAGATGTCAGCATTGTAGGGGAATCCTAACAATTACTCATGTGTTCGAGGAATGTCCCTTCTACACTAGACAACTGGACCAAAAGGGAATACCACACAATGTCGCGGTTGCATTAAGAAACGATGGAAATAGAATTGACCAATTTATGTGGCTACTTTCTGATATGGACTTTTATAAGAGGATTTGACGACTTACTTTATCTTTATTTATTTTCATTATTTTTTCTTTTTTTTCATCTTTGAATATCGTCTACTAATATAACTTGATATATGTTTATTTTTTACTAACGCTGTCTTATTTATTTTACTATAGATTATTCTTATTCTTATTATCTGTTTTAATTAATATTATTATTTAATATTCCAAACTAAAAAATTAAAAAAAATGATTTGTTCTAAATTAATTTCCTAAAATGAGCGTATCCGGTACTATTTATACGGAGTGTATTATTTGTTTATTATGTATTATCTGTATGTATGTATTCATGTATTATGGATGTATTACTTATTATCTATATCATTATTGTCTATAATGTATTATTATTTGTTCATAATGTATTCGTTTATTGTGTATTATTATTATTTGTTTTAGTGTATTATTATTACACTATGTATTTATTGTTATATTAGTTTATTATTTATTTTAATTAATATTATTTTTTAATATTTCAACTAAAACCATAATTGTTTGTTTTCAAAAACGTGTATCTTATAGTGAGTCAGATATGATATATCTAAGTGTATCTTATAGTGAGTGTATCTGGCACTGATGACCAAGATGTTTTATACCAATAAATAAATCAAAAACCAAAACGCTTGGACCATCAACTTTCCTTCATAAGCGGCCAAGGCTAAAGGGACGTGAACGTCCTTCCGCATAGCATTCCGGTCTTGCGGGTTAGTGCACTACCAGGGGTCCGCCGCCACATTTTTTGTAAGTCAAGAGCATTCGTATCCTTTTTTTTTTTTTTTTTTTTTTTTAACTTTAAATCTTTATTCACACCTGTAAATAATACAATGAACAATCAGTGAATGTGCGGTCAATTTTAAGAAACATGGCGTGATAGGCATGAGAGAGAGCAGCACCCAGCGGTACCTACTCCTGGCATGAAATTAGTGTATATTACTAAAGGAGAAGGTCTCTCATCCAACTCCTCTTCAGCCTTCTGTAGGCATTTCCTGGCATGAGTGTTGTGGCCATGTCATTGATTAGTGTGTTAGGGTGACCTTGTAGTTTGTCGTGGAAACGTTTGTAGTGTGTCCGTATGTGCTCATTGACGGCTGGCATCTTAAGGTCAGTATGTAAAGTTATGTTGCTAACGTACCACGGTGCTTTTGTAATTGTTCTAAACGTTTTAGCCTGAAAGATTTGAAGTTTGTTAATGTGAGTCTTTTTAGCTGTCCCATATAGCTGTGATGCGTAAGTCCAAATAGGTTTCAGTAGGTAAGTATAGGTGTTTAATTTCTGTCGAAGTTTTAGTTTCGAGTGTTTTGAAAAGAGTGAGTAAAGAAGTCTCAGTCTTTGGTTAAGGGTTTTCTTTTTTTGGTTAATATGCGGGCCCCAAGTCATTCTTCTGTCAAACGTCAAACCAAGATAATGTACAGTGTCCGTCTGTGGAATTTGTGTGTTGTCTAAGAAAACGGGAGGACTCGTGTCATGTCGAAGAGTAAAGGTGATATGGTGTGATTTGTCATTATTCAATCGGATTTTCCAGAGTTTGAACCAGTCATGTAATTTTATTAGATGTTGTTGTAGGATCTCTGAGGCGTGGGTTGCAATTTTATGTTTTGTTAAGATCGCCGTGTCGTCGGCATAAGTCGCTGTTAGAATATTGGGGCTGTAAGGTATGTCATGAGTGTAAAGAATGTAGAGTAACGGAGCGAGCACTGCACCTTGGGGTACTCCTGCTGCGATAGATCTCATGGCAGATAGCTCTGATCCCTGTCGAACGGAGAAAAATCTGTGAGAAAGGAAAGAATGAATAATGAGGTAGTAAGTAGGCGGAAGGATAGTCTTGAGTTTGAAGAGAAGCCCCTGGTGCCAAACTCTGTCGAAGGCTTGAGCAACGTCGAGAAATACGCCAGTAGTGTATAACTTCTGCTCTAGTGCGGTGGATATGTAGTCCGTCACTCTGTGTAGTTGGTGCAATGTCGAGTGATGTCTTCTAAATCCAAATTGATGATCTGGTACGATGTCGTTGTTAGTTAGTACATCAAGAAGTCTTTTATGTAGTAGATGTTCGAAAATTTTGGAGCATAGCGGAAGTAAGCTTATTGGTCGGTATGATGAGGGAGTATTTTTGTCCTTGTTGGTCTTGTGAATCATTGTAATATGTGAGTATTTCCATTGAAGCGGGAATTTGGTTGTCCTCAGTATCGCGTTATAGATTGAAGTCAGAAACACTAGAGCTTTCCTGGGCATTTGCTGGAGTACCTCAGCGTTAATTAAGTCGTGTCCAGGGGCTTTCTTTTTAGGCAACTTTCTGATTTGTTCAGCGACTTGAGCAGGTGTAAAGGAAGGAGGAGGTAATGTCAGTTGTAAAGGTTCATCCAGAGTTTTAAGTACAATTTTATCATGTTCGATGTTGTTGAATTCTGTGTGTGGTGTAAAGATAGAAGATAGATATTCGGCGAACAGTTCGGATTTTTCTCCGTCAGCCATGGCCCAGGAGCCATCTTCTTTTCGGAGGGGTGCAGGCACTTCCCGATGCTTAGTAAGGTTTTTAGTATGCCTCCACAAGCTGCCATCATCAGTCGAAAGGTTACTAATGTAGTTATCATAAGTTGTTCTTTTAAATTTTGCAATTTGTCGTTTGAGTTCGTTGTTGAGTCGGTTGTAAATTTGTTTGTCTGATGGAAGTCGGTCTGTCTGCCATATTTTCCGGGCTCTTCTTTTTGCTCTGATCAAATCCCTTATGTACTGTGGATAAATTGGTAGCTTTTCATGTTTTCTTCGTCTAGGAATTGATGAGGACCATGCAGCGTCTTGTAGCTTCTGTGTGAAGCATTCTACAGCATCCTCAAGCTCTTCTTCATTTTTAATAGCCAAAGGAATGGAGAGAGCAGTATTTAGACAGTTTCTGAACGCATCCCAATCCATTATGCCATTTGTGAGAGATGTGTGTTTCTTAGCTACAAGTGGTTCTTCAAATAGTTCTAAATGCAAAAGAGAATGATCAGAGCAAAGATCTGTGCTCGTACTTATTGTGTGAGGTGTAGTGCGGAGTCCTTTAGTTATGAAAAAATCAAGTAAATCTGGTGTCTTACGTCTAGATGTTGGCCAGTAAGTAGGTGAGTGTGGTGATATCGTGTCTAATGAAAGTTCGTGAAGGACATACCTGAGATTTCTTCCTCTTGGGGTTGATAATCTAGATCCCCAAGTCGGGTCTTTAGCATTATAATCGCCACCTGCGACAAAGCATCTGCCGAGACGTTTGAAGAAGTTACTAAACATCGTGGAAGTCAGGACATATCTCGGAGGGCAATAAACAGCAGCAAGAGTAATGTTGTGATGTTCAGAGAATAGTGAAATGGCTGTAGCTTGTATGTCAGGTGATATGGGTAATTGCAAAGGATGGTGTTTTAGTGTTGATCTGATGAGAATAGCAGTGCCTCCGTGTGAAGTATTGTCTGGATGGTCAGTTCTATAGATTTTGTAATCATGAATGTAAAATTTGGATTTTGGTGTAAAATGTGTTTCAGTGATTAGTGCTATGTCAATTCGTTTCTCGTGTAAATATATGTCTAGTTCTGTCCTATGTTGATTAAGTCCGTTTGCGTTCGATAGTATGATAGACATGGAGCCTACAGTCATCTGATTAATGGGCATATAATTGTCTAAGGGCAAGGGTAGTTTGAGAGAGTTGTTGAAGAAGACCGAAGAGGGGCTGAATGAGATTGTTTAAGTTATTGATAATATTGTATAACTGGCCAGAGGAGTTATCTACCGGCGGGACCGGTAGGGTAGTGCCCCCACTCATACCTGTATATCTGTGTCGTTGGTGTGGCGCTTGAGCTGGTAGCTGTTGGTGTGGGGCTTGCGATGGTTGTTGCGGCTGTCTCTGGTGCTGTTGGTACTGGGCTTGAGCTGGTTGTTGTGGCTGTCTCTGATCTTGATGGTCTGGTGCTAGAGCTGGTTGATTCAACTGCCTCTGATGCTCCCGGTCAGTTCTTGGATGAGGTGGCTGAGGTGGATTTAGTTGTGGAAGAGGTGGAAACTCATTGAGGGCAGGCGGTGCATGTCTTACTGTTGGAGGTCGCTGAGGAGCGTACTGCTTCGAGCGATGTTTTCGAAGTTCTTTCAAAGTTTGGCAGCCCCTATAGTTGGCGGGATGAGCGCCATTACAGTTGGCGCAGGTTGCAGCTGTTTCTCTTGGTTTTGTGCAAGCACTGCTTTCGTGGCCCAGTCCACATCTTACACATTTTGGTGGGTAGTTGCAGTACGTTTTTGTGTGTCCGTACTGCTGGCATCGAATACATTGAGGAATCATTTTTCTTTTGCGCGGTTCCTCTATTTTTATATGGGTATAGTACAAAAATTCAATGTCAAAGATTTTGTCATTGAATGTTGCTCTTGAGACGTCCACGAAAAACATGGGAAGGGGGGTTTTAAATCGTGAAATGACGTTGACAATACTTGTTGCCTCATATCCATATTTGGCCAGTTCTTCTTTTATGGTGGTTAGTGGTGTGCCGTAGTGTAGGTTTTTGATAACAACTCGTGGACTTTTTTCCTCTGGTAGTTGATATGTGTGGAAGTACGCACCTCCCTTTCTTAAACTAGTCACTAACTTTCGGTAAACATCTGAGTTTTCAGGGTATACGGTTACTCCCCTGACAGATGTCTTGAGCCTGAAACTGTTTGCCCCTCCCTCATTATGAAGGAATGTTATGAGTGCAGGGTAATCTTTAACGTCAGATAAATGTATGGGTGGCGGTTTGGTGTTGGTAGGTTGATTAGTTGATGGCTCAGGTTCATCTATTGAGGGTGATAACGGTTCGAACCTGTTCTGAGTATTTGTAGGTGGACTAACCTTCATAATTTTCCTGGGGTCTCTTTCTGCAGTTAATTGTCTTTTTCTTCCTGACACAAGCTCCCAGGAGATATTTTCGTGCTCGATAGCATTATTGGAAATGTCTAAGCCACTGGTTGGAGCACTTGAAGTTGAGGCTTCCGTCATTTTTTCAGTGGGAGAACCCACTTCACTAAATAAATTTTACTTCTCTTCTTGTTTGCTTGTTCAGCACACAGTTAGGAAGCAAGTTTGTTTGTAAACACTAAATTTTTTCACTTAAAACATAACAAAAATCGGAAAAAACTAGAGAGCAAACTTATCACAGTTATAAACTTCCGCGTCCAAAGCATTCGTATCCTAACCTTCAAAAGTATTGAAGTTCAAGCCATTTGTATTTACTCAAATCTAAACATGAATATCTAATAAAATGCTAAGTACGATTTGCTTTCTCATTCAACAGTGATGCAGTTTAAGTGGTCCTACCCTTTCGACTGCTTTCAGTATTTATATATATGCATTGTCCATTAATAATGCAAAACAAAAAAAAACCTGCGCCTCTACAACCCAATAAGGGTCTTGGGCTCAGTACATATAGAGATCCGTACTGTTTCTAGGCCAACGGCGGTGCAATGAGGCGATTAGGCCGAGATCACACTCAGCCGCCAGTTTTTTCTCCAATTTTGTGGTACCCAATTCATAGAGGCTGGATCTGCCCCAGGAGGGTCTCTATACCCTTTTTTTTAAATAATTTTATTGGTATTTACACCTGTATTAACAAAAATAAATCAAGTAAATGTGATGTGTTATAATACAATGACATGATATACATGTAGAGAAGCTTCCCATTGAAAGCACTCTAAAAATATTCTAAACTAGACTGTCCCGGGGCCATTTCCTTTTCAGGCGCCTCGGAGGATTATCCGGAATTGAAGAGGAAGAAAGATTTGAAACTAGTGGGTTAGAGTGCGAATGGAGTTTGTCATGAAAGGATTGATACCTGGTCCGGGCCAAATCAGTAACAAAGACAACATTAAGGTCTTTATGGATAAGTTTATTCGTGACGAAGTAAGAAGCGTTGAGGATTTTACGAAGGATTTTAGATTGTAAGGATTGGATGCGGGAAGAATTTGATGGTTTAGTAGAGCCTCAAAGCTCTACTCCGTAAGTCCAGATTGGTCATGAAGATGAGCCTTTTGTAGTTCAGAGAAAGGTTTGACCGTTTATCTAGTAATTGTTGAAGCAGCCTAAAGCGGCTAGCTCATCTTACCTTAAATTAGAATTTGGAGTTCAACCAATGGGCAGTTTTTTTCAAGGGACTATTATGTGTTAAATTTATTTATTTATCTCATGTACTTGCATTGAATCAATATAGTTGTAAATTTCATTTAATTAATTAATTTAAAAAAATAACATGAGCTTTCACTGTTCAAGGTATGTAGAATCTAAAAGTCAAATATTAAAAAAAAAAATCCGTCCTCTATTCTAGATATTTCACATTGAAAAGCTGATTTTTATGAGATTTTGCATCAACATCACACGTCACTCAGCAATGGTCCTCGAAACTTGACTACATCAACTGTGTGATAGTTAAATTAGCCATTTGGATTCGAAATGGCGGTTAATAGGAAAGCTTTTTACTTATTACTCGGTTATTTTTAACGATGGACAAAAATATGCAGTATTTTGAAACGAGGAATTTAAAAAAAAAATAGATATGTTAATTGATTTTAGAGGTCATTCCAAAACTTGGTTATTTATTTTTTCAGAGATCAAAATTCATTAAGAAACAGTTTATCAGGATTATGGCGCAAAAAAGTAAAAAAAAATAAAGAAAAAAAAGCTGTTTAAATAATTTTAGTTTATTCAAGAAAAGCGAAAATTATCACTACTCCTACGATTGTAGGTTTCTAATTTTAAAATACAGAATGAAATCATGGAAAAATAATCGGCTAGTTACATTGTGAACATAGAATATGTATTATCGTGTTTAGAATTTGATACTTATAATTTGTAATATCTGATTTTCTTATAAACCCATCCATAAAGACCTTAACGTTACATATATTGCTGATTTGGCCCGAACCAGGTACAATTCCTTTCATGACAAACTTCATTCTCACTCCAATCCAACAATTTTAAATCTTTGAGATTCCTAATAATTTAAGTTAAAAGGGTAGGTTGCTAAAGGGTGCCAAAGCGTAGTTTTTATTTTTTATACTTGTATCATGGGTTTTTACACTTATATTAGCATTTACGTATTATTAATTAGGTTGTAAATTACAATAAATATATATATTTTTGGACTTCCTTGCCATAGATAGTTAAATATAATTACATCAAAAAATCTTTATATTATTTATATAACTGTTATTATTTCTAATGAATACATTTTTGAAAATAATGAATCATTATCTAATTGTCTTCTTAAATTTACAATAATAATTAAAACTTTTAAAATAATGACACGATAGATAAATAGATAAATGTTTATTGTTTAAGCGATTGCTTTTACAAATGAGTTGGACAAAATTATTTTACTACAATAATTAAATCCTGTTTGAAAAACATAGCACATAAAAAAAAAGTTACAGAATATGTATAAACCAACAGTTTGAAAATCTTCGTAAAAACAGTAGATAATATCAAACTTACTATAGATGCATATTTAATGACAATAATAATGCAGTTTTAGATAATAATAAATATAAAATTATAAATTTTTGACCTTATAGAAATAAGATTCTGAGATTATAATGATGTAATGTTGAACTATTCTAGTACTGGCTGTATGAAACAAAAAGCTTTTGCTATTGGCCAGATATAATTTAAGATATTTTCAATTAAAAGTAAGGTGTCGTTTTCTACAATGACGTCATGCAGATACTGTTGTCTGAGAGTTCTATGCGCACAGCCATTCCAAAACAAATGTGTTACCCAATCACTTGTGATTATATGACAAGATAAGAATCCAGGAAAGGTCGAAACGAAATAAAAATAAATAGAAAACAAGCTAGCATATACTAACAGCTTAAGTTGTTTTCGAGAAAAAGAAAATGTTGATTTTTCAATTAGAGAAAGTTGAAGAGTGATTCCGGTCAAACCGTTGAAGCTAATGGGACTTTGTAAAAAGCAAACAAGAGTGATCTTGCAAGAAACTGTCCGCTCCTGACTCACTTTCTCCGCGTCGTCAAAGGAACTTTACACCTTCTGGAAATGTCCGCTTCTTACAAAAGAAAACGGCCATTGTTTGGTCAGGATGGACACGGTACTAATAGGAAGGAAAGGTCTCCTATTAACTAGGAGATAATGGATAATGTCTTATTCAAAAAGTTCTTTATACTAAAAAAAATGAAAAAAAGGGTTTGTAAAAAACTATAATTACGTAATGTGACATGTGCAACGAGGTTAATATTGTACAAAAAATGGACATCTCCATGCACACGTGACATTAAAAGCAATTTTTTTGGTATTTAGCAACATTCTGTATGTCTAAAAAACAAAAACAATTGTCCATTTATATTTCAAAGAGGAAAAACTTTTGACAGTTGTGGAGTAATATTAACTAGTGCTTTTGGATAAACATCCAACATTATCCGTATCACATTGGAAAAATAAAGTAAAATAAAATTCAACAAATCCCATTTAATAAATAACCTTACCCTTGGGGGCGGCGAGGTCGTCCTTTGGGAACTCCTTACGCTGTGGCTTGTAACTCACTGATTCAGAGATTTTTTCTTGAGATTAAGTTATTTATTTATGAATAGATTAATTGGTAATTTGAATGGATATACAAATTGGTAATAAGTAATCGGTATAAAAGATATATATATATATATATATATATATGAAAGATCGATAATTGTTTGTTACGATTGGTTAAGCAACACACAAAAAAAAATAATAACTTGCGTCAGCAACGTTTCAACAGTAAAAAATCTAGTGCGGGCAAAACACAACTTTCACTTACCTCTGTTTTTAAAATCGAATAAAGAATTTTCAAGTACAGTACGAGATAAAAATGAGTGAAACCATATAAGAATTAATTAAATGGTATTTCTATAGAAACATGTGTTTTATTAAAAAATCGATTATATTATTATCTAAAATAATCAGTTTGTTTTATCGGCTTTTCATCACTCTCTATTAACTTTTGCAGGCTTGTGTATAAGATAATATTTTTTCTAAAAACAATCTCTTTACAACGGTATATTATACATCTATATTACTGTTCTTATATTCAAAAACAGAAAATTGCATTTAAAAAAAATATGTTTTCGGTTTTCTCCTTTAGTTGTTTATCAAATTCGCTCAACTTGCATATTTCGCTGTTAATTATCAATGGCTAGAAGATAATATAGTTATTTTTATAGAATATACAAAATTCAAGGCACTTTAGGGGAAGAAAATTTAAAGTATCGGCATTAAAGCCCTGTCAGACCATTTTAATCAGCATCCAACGCACATGACATTTACGCCTATTAAATTTTGCATCGATATAGCGAGTTTAAACAAGATCGTCAGAACCGTTTTCGAGAAAATCGAAAAAAGGTGCAAAATGCATCGTATAAAGTGGCCCTTCTGGTAAGCTCATTTTGATGAAAAAGGTTTTGTAACGTCTAGGGTGTATATTTGACTTAAATATGAAATTTCAGTTTCATAGGACTTACCGTTTACGCCCGGGAGTTACCACACACGGACACACACACACACCTTTTTTCGGGACTAGGTTATTTGGACTCAGGGGGCCCTAAAATGTGTATTTCCGCTTACAACTGGAATTCGAAAATTTTCTCGATCGCTATATTTTCCCTTACTATATATAGTAAGTGAAAGTAATAACCATGTGGTTTTTTTTTCTTGATACACTTCATAAACAATAAAAATAATGATTGCAGAAAGAATCTGTAGGGAATTTAGAATATAAAATAAAAATGAAATAAGTGGCGTAAACACTCTTCGTTATAAACCTCTAACATCCTGCCCTACGGTGTCCTTTAATTCCGCTTGTCCCAGTTGAACAGATCCGCTATCTAGGACTCCTACTTGGCGTACGACTAACATGGAATCCGCACACAAGACTGAAACGCAAAGAAAGTCCTCGCCGCTTTCAGTTACTTCAACAATTATTAAACAGCCGCTCTAGCATTCCCACTCAACTACAAAAGGCGCATTTACATGACTATCATAAGGACAATTTAAAACAATACTCTGAAAATCCTCAACTCTTTTTACTTTGTCACGAATAAACTTATCTATTGGGTTGTGTCACATGAAATGTCCGTTTTCAAGGTAAAGGATTTTTATTAAAAATACGATATGAAAACAAGATAATTTTATTCGAAGTATTTACCTTCTTTCTCTACACATTTTTCCCAACGTGACACCAACTTTTTTATCCCCGAACCGAAAAACTCTGAGCTTTGAAGTGAAACATAATCTGAAAAAACTCACTTTTCACTTGATCATAATTTTCAAAAAGTTTTCCTTTGACGAAGTTGTCTAAATTCCTGAACAGGTAGTAATCTGTCTGAGACAAGTCGGGAGAATATAGTGGGTGCGAAAGAACTTCGTAGCCTAGTTCTTTCGATTTTTGCACGGTATGTTTTGAAACATGGGGTCTTGCTGCCGCTCAGTGAGATCATGAGGTACCCATGTATGGAGCTTTTTTACTTTCCCAATACACTTTAAATGTCTGGAAACGGTAGATGCACTTGCATTTAGTTGTGCTGAGAGTCCTTTAATTGTTTGGTAGGGGTTTCCTTCTATTGTATGTTTGAGGACATAAAACATTATTTTTGCCATTATCACGATAATGGAAATTTTTGGCAGTATCGGATTCCTTAAAACTGGATTGCTGAAGAAATATATAGAAAATAGTTATAAGTAAAATATAATGTTTATTATTAAGCTATGGGAAGTGACTTCTGGTCCAAACGATAATAATAGCAACAATCATTTTAGGAGATTTATAATAATGGAGTTATTGTTGCCTGTTAATAATTTATGATGGTGACGTTGGCTGCGGATTATAAGATAAACTTAATTTAATTGCGTGCCGACGTTTTGGCCTACATCGTGGGTCTAAGAAAAACAAGATTACACCCAATAAAGTTAAGAGAAAAAAAAATTAATTTCAGTAATAAAACAACATTAATAAAATATAGAAAAAACCAGTAATAAAAAATATTGGTATGTAAATATTTGAATATGATCATGTGGAACTAAGTAACGAATTAAATTTATGCAAATAAAGAAACTATAGAATATAGGTGGAGATATATATGTGGTGTCAGTACATTTAATATGGTATATCGATATATATGTATTTTAATACTGTTGTCTCATCATTTTCCTTAGATTATTATTTTTTTTTTGATTGATTGATTTTGTTAGCCCTGATGAAGGCCTACAATAGGCCGAAACGTTGGCACATAAATAAATAAGTTTGTCGTATTAGTGTGATTTCTTGGTGACTTCACCACCAATCAACTTCTTAGTTTTTTTTCTGTCTCCTCTCGGGTTTTCAGGATAAAATAACAATAATTTTATTCAGCGAACTACTTTAATCTCTTCTTAGTACCAAAACCTCACACATTCGCAAAACTTAAAAAAAAAATTGAAAATGGTTTCTGATTGTCTTAACCGTTTTCTCTTTAAGAAGGTATGTTGGAATTGAAAACAACAGCGCGTTCAAGGCTTAATTTATTGTAAAGAATTTAGTAACAGCTTTACACTGTCACATAAATATTGTCTTGGTGAAAATAACATCCTAACAATTTGCCTATTTGCGCTGTTTAAAAAAAAAAAAAAAAAATTAACTATGTTGTAGTCTTAAAACATAATGTCAGTGGTGTACAGAAGGTGACGGAATCAGTAAATAAATAAATAAATAATTCTTATTTAGGGACTCAGGGGGCCCTAAAATGTGTATTTCCGCTTACAACTGGAATTCGAAAATTTTCTCGATCGCTATATTTTCCCTTACTATATATAGTAAGTGAAAGTAATAACCATGTGGTTTTTTTTTCTTGATACACTTCATAAACAATAAAAATAATGATTGCAGAAAGAATCTGTAGGGAATTTAGAATATAAAATAAAAATGAAATAAGTGGCGTAAACACTCTTCGTTATAAACCTCTAACATCCTGCCCTACGGTGTCCTTTAATTCCGCTTGTCCCAGTTGAACAGATCCGCTATCTAGGACTCCTACTTGGCGTACGACTAACATGGAATCCGCACACAAGACTGAAACGCAAAGAAAGTCCTCGCCGCTTTCAGTTACTTCAACAATTATTAAACAGCCGCTCTAGCATTCCCACTCAACTACAAAAGGCGCATTTACATGACTATCATAAGGACAATTTAAAACAATACTCTGAAAATCCTCAACTCTTTTTACTTTGTCACGAATAAACTTATCTATTGGGTTGTGTCACATGAAATGTCCGTTTTCAAGGTAAAGGATTTTTATTAAAAATACGATATGAAAACAAGATAATTTTATTCGAAGTATTTACCTTCTTTCTCTACACATTTTTCCCAACGTGACACCAACTTTTTTATCCCCGAACCGAAAAACTCTGAGCTTTGAAGTGAAACATAATCTGAAAAAACTCACTTTTCACTTGATCATAATTTTCAAAAAGTTTTCCTTTGACGAAGTTGTCTAAATTCCTGAACAGGTAGTAATCTGTCTGAGACAAGTCGGGAGAATATAGTGGGTGCGAAAGAACTTCGTAGGCCAGTTCTTTCAATTTTTGCACGGTATGTTTTGAAACATGGGGTCTTGCTGTCACTCAGTGAAATCATGAGGTACCCATGTATCGAGCTTTTTTCCTTTTTCAATCCACTTTAAATGTCTACAAACGTTAGATGCACTTGCATTTAGTTGTGCTGAGAGTCCTTTAACTGTTTGTTTGAGTACATCGTTGTCCATTACGGACGGAGGTCTTCCTCGGGGCAAGTTTTCCAAGTCAGTATCCCCAGGTGAAATCTTAGCAAACCAACGGCGAATGGTCCGTTCATTAACACTCTCTTCCCCAAACGCCTTGCAAAATATTTCTAGCGGCCTCAGCTGCTGAATGGCCGAGTTTAAACTCGTTCAAAAATATTACTCGAAAATCGCCTGTTTCCATGTTTATATTTGGAGGTATACTAAAAAATGGATAATTGGTTGAGGAGCTAATGTTTATAATACAAAGGTAGAGGATTAGTTTATTACTGTTTACTTTAAATATGTAAACATTCAGAAGAAAACAACAGAGACCTGCAAAATCCTTTATGTATTTCAGAAACTATAAAAACGGACATTTCATGTGAAACAGCCCAATACAAAGACCTTAATGTTCCATGCGTTGCTGATTTGGCCCGAACAAGGTATCCCTCCTTTCACGACAAACTACATTCTCACTCTAACCCACTAGTTTTTATCCTTGTGCTTCCTCTTCTATTTCTGACGATAATGCAACAAGATAACCTCGAGCCCTGGTTTTAATTACCTGCTGGAGTGCTGCTAAGGGTTTTTTTTAGGTAATTTATCTTGCAGCAAGTTTACTTTTTGTGAATCTCAGCAATTAATAAATAACAAAAATCATATTAACTAGTGTCATAATTTTAATATTCTGAATTAATATGGTGAAAGAAATTCACTTGTAAGAGTCCTTTAAACAAAATATCTAAATTTTGTTAAACTGAATTGTACATTTCTTTACATTTTAATATAGAGCCAATTCCAAAAGTAAAGACGATCTAAAGCATAATATTATCTACACAGTCTTATATAATCTCATTAATTTCTTCTACCAAATCACAATCTAAAAGTTCTACTGAGCAATCATATGCCAAAAGTTCAATAATATTTTTTCTTGACAACTTTTAGACATAATAAGTGAAATAAACTATTGAAAAATAAGCAAATAGAAGGTTAACACTACTTTATAAGTTATCAACCAACAGGTTACAAACAAATGAGGTTACTAAAATAAAATAAGGTCTTCCGACTGCGCTTTCGTACTACATGTTGAAGGCGGAAAAGATAGACTGCGCTTGCCTAACAAGAGAAATAGACTAGGTGGGAACAAACGTATAAAGTTGCCAAATACCACCTGTAGGTAGCGCACTTGTGTGTTTAGCAATATACAATAGACTTATAATTGGGTTATCGTGAACGACGGAACTTTGCTATCATGTTACTATTTGTCAAATAGTACAAAAAATTTCAATAGCAAACTTAGTGAGTACCCCTATTGTTTACAGAAGCAAATAACATTGTTTTATAATGAAATAAGCAGTAAATCAATCATTTTGATGAACAAAAAATAATAAATTTGAAGTAGGTAAGTATTTTAATCTATCTAAAAATTTATTCAAATCTACCAAGCAATAAATTTTCAATCAAGTGTATAGTCTTAATTAAACATTTAGTATTAAACAAAAAATAATAATCTAATATAATATATCCCAAATATCAATAACAACAAACAAAGAAACCTAACTACCATATGAAATAGAACTTTATTGATCCATTAATATTTCGGCCTCAGAAAAAAAAATGTATTTTCCAACCAAATGCACATCAAAATATAAAATTTCAATATATTTCCATATAATTTTACATTTAGCATCGATATTATATTTTTTCGAAATAAATATCGTTGAGAAGCCAATTTTTAACTTGGCATATCGCCAAGTGTATTGATAAAGTAGAATAGAGCATTTAATTGTTTAAAAAGTACTTTAATCAACTTACTTTTAGAATATAATTTTAATTCATTCAAAAGTATAAGTAATATCACCTCATAATATTGTAGGTTTCTAATTTTAAAATACAATTGAATTATGAAAAAATCATCGTCTACTCATCTTATTTGAGTTATTGTGTTTTAACTTTCACTTACTATATATAGTAAGGGATAATATTGCGATCGTGAAAATTTTCGAATTCCAGTTTTCAACGAGTCCTCTTTTGTCATTTTAGAGTCCAAATAACCAAGTCCCGCAGAAAGGTCTGTGTGTGTGTGTGTGGTAACTCCCGGGCGGAAACGAAAAGTCCTGTGAAACTGAAATTTCATATTTAAGATTACTATACGACCGAGATGTTCCAAAAACTTTTTCATCAAAATGAGCTTACCAGAAGAGCCACTTTAAACCATGCATATTGCACCTTTTTTGGATTTTCTCAAAAACGGTTCCGACGATTTTGATCAAAACTCGCTATATTGATGTAAAATTTAATTGGCTCTAATATCATGTAGGTTTCATTCTGATTAAATGGTTTGATAGGGCTTATATGCCGATTTTTATAATTTCCTTCCCCTAAAGTACCTTAAATTTAGTATATTCTATAAAAATAACCATATTAACTTTTTACCAGTGATGAAAAACAGGTAAGTATATAAATTGAATGAATTTGATACCCAACTAAAGGAAAAAACTGAAATATTATTTTTTTAATGCGATTTTTTGTTTTTGAAGATAAGAATAGTAAAATACATGTGCAATATACCGGTGGAAACCTAAATATTTTAGAGAAAAAATATCTAATACACAAACTTTTAAAAGTTAATATAGAGTAATGAAAAACCCATAAAACTAACCGATTATTTTAGATAATTATATAATAGATTTTTTTTTTAAAACACATGTTTCTATATAAATTCAATTTAATCAATTCTTTAATAGTTTCCCCAATTTTTATCTCTAACTGTATTTGAATATTCTTTAATTGATTTTAAAAACGGAGGTAAGTGAAAGTCTTGTGTTGCCCGCACCAGATTTTCAATTTAGTATTCATGATTCTTAATATGTGATTTTCATTAAAAAAAAAAAAAAAAAAATTATTGCTTTCATCTATAACACTATTATAAGACCGGTATGGGCTAAGAGAATGGAGCTGTGGGAATTCTTTCCTTATGCCATCCTTACAATCCTACGTCCTTCGTAAAATCCTCAATGCCCCTCACTTTGTAAAAGTACACATGTTGCCTATTTGGCTCGGACAAGGTACTGTTCATTTCATAAGAAACTCTCTAACACACTTTTCCTAGTCAGTCCTTGCTTCCTCTTTAAATCATGATAATCCTCCGAGGAGTTTGGAAAGAAGATTGACCTTCTAGTTTAGAATTGTTTTCAATGCTCTCAATGCATTTCTTCTACATTTTTATAATTATACTCGCATTTACTTGACGTATTTATTGTCAATTTCAATACATATGGATCAATCGATTCGGAATCGTCCAGACCTTCCCGCTCAACATTTTAGATGTTTAAACCGGCTCAAACTTTATTTAATTATCTAAGGCTGTTGTTGCTGTATTAATAGATACAGCCGAAACTCTTTAGGCTTCTCTCTTCAGCTGTATCACCATTTTGTTTTACTGTTATGAATATTGTTATATTAAAAAATATATGTTTTATTAATCATGTACTCACAAAGGGCCACCCCTGAGGGTGTTGAGGTGGTAGTCGAAGAAGCTGGTCCTTCCATGTCCGTCCAATCGCAGCGCGCAGTCTCCTCCGGTCGTTATGGCCAGCGTGGGGCTTACCGCCGCCAGGGTCAAACTGAAAAAAATAAGACACTTCTTTAGCGGAAATGTGGGTATAATATATAGAAAGAATAAGAAAAAGGTTTAATCGTATTAATAATTAGTGTGCTATTAGAGGTTTTAATGGAATGCAATAGCTTCGAAATATGTTCCACAAGCTCATTTAAATGAAACAAAATCTGCTGTGAATAGTATCACACTAGTTTATATATGTTTATTTTATCAAGAAGTAATTTTAAAGGTCAGGGTATAATCTAAAATGAAACGTATCCTTTAGTCAGAAGTTCCCAAATTTCTCTTCACAGAACGACATAAATAATTTATCTGTCAAGTGGCAGACAGCACATACTTTTTTATGCATATTTTTTAATTTCATCATGAATATACTCAAGGACTAACTCTAGTGACCCACTTATATTCTGAGTTGAAGTGGCTCTTACCTTCCATACGCAGACAATATTTTTGGATCACATCGCTACCAAATCAACTCCCAACACTCTCCATACGCCCACAGTATCTGACGATTGTAATCCTCTGTCTACTCACTTGAAAAAAGATCACACTATGTTAAACTTTACGTTCACTGATCATTATTTCCATACCCTTCATATCCCTACATTCTATATTCACCATGCTTCTTCCCTTCTGTCGTTCGAATCCCACCTTTTGCAACATTTGGCATCCCAAACAGACACAAAGAAAATGAGAAATTTATGTTCAATCATCCTACTTTTAATGCAAGACATCAATTTCTATTTTTCCCAAATGCTTGCGTTGAGGAATTTTTTTTTCTTGTGTTTGCGAAGTTTTTGTTTCTTATTTTGTTATTAATTATTTATATTGATAGATTAAAGGTTAATTTTGTTAATAAACACTGACTCCACGGACAGTCAATAGACCATGTTAGTGTGTCTGATTTTTATTATTGTATTTTGTAATTCTTCTATTTTTTATTTTTTTATTTGATGTAATTTAGAAAAATAAAAACATACTTTTCTGTCTTCTATCTCTCTATCTTATGGATGAATTCAGTGAGCTGTGGGATATGTCATTTTTAGTAGGCACACTGTCACCATGGATTTTAGTCGCGCCGTTTCCGTTGACATTATTTAAAAAACTTCTGTGTAAATTTTTTAATTTTTTTTATAGTTAAATTCGTTAAGTGATACTATAAACCAAGAATAGGCACCCTAATGCTGCTGGTGCAATAACTTCCTGCCTGCAGGCAGTATTTGAATAAAATATAATTATCATTATTTAGATTTTAAAAAAGATTATTTTAATAAAAATTAGATAATTATCATAGATAAGCTATAAAAAATTTACGACTCAATTTATGTTCTAAAAAATATTATATTAAATCGTGAAAAAAATACCATCTAGATTGAAAGGTTTTTATGTTAATCGCAGACAATTACACGAAAGAAATACGCAGGTCTAGAATGGAAGGCGGAAGAAAGGTTGTATCATCCCGCTTTACCTTCGAATCGGACCAGTTCCGAGTCAAGGTTAGGGTATTCGAAAGTGTTAATAGTATCTTCGAAAAGGTTCAATTACTTGCGTAACTCATCGCAGATTCCTTTCAACAGATTCAGTAATACATCTTTGAAAATTTGTGAAGAGTTGATAAATTGAAAATTTATTAGAACTATGTTAAGCAACTATTTAAATTGGAAAGTACAAGTTCATTTACAAGCTTGTTTTCCCTGTGGTTTAATAAACATAGCATCATCATAAAGTCCTTATAGGGAGGGCATAAGATACGGATTATCTAAAGGTTACGAGCATACTTACAACCATGCGTAGTAAATTTCAACGTACTACAAAGTGTAACGAGCGAAGTATAACGACCTAATATTCCATATTTTTATATTAACTCACAGTCTTATAATAATATTGAGGACCAATACAAAGTGATGTTAACCAGTTTGACAATTACTTAACTCATGCTTTTATATAAATAAAAATTTATTAATCACATCTAACTTTATAAAGGTAATGGTTGATAAATAAATAAGGAAATACGTGTGTAATGCAAATGACGTAGTCTGGCAAAAAAGTTTGTGAGTGGTTCAGTCTAGCTCGAAAACGATAATTTCTATAAAACTGAAATTTCACATTTAAGAATTTTTTTTTTTGATAATTTTTTTATAATAATAATTTGTTATTTAATTTTATAATAATTTAATACTAGACGACCCAGATGTCGCAGCAATTTTAATACCACAATCGGCTAACCAGAAAAGCCACTTTATACAAGGCATTGTACGATTTTATCATAAATAAATTAATTATTAGCAAATTATCTTCCAGTGGCACGACAAGATGTGTAGGCCCTGGGCCTCGTGGTGATTCTGAGATTACACTCACGTTTCGTGATGCATTTTGCAGTGTAGGGTCATCACTCCCTACGCCTAAATTTGTGAGTGGCCACCATTTGGCTGACGGGTCTCAGTTACCCGGGGGAGAGGATGTGAGTTTAGAGGCTAGATACCTGAAATATCTGGCCAAGATACTAGCTACACTGATAGCCATTTGTTTCTAAATCTATTTAACAGTTGTTTTTTTTTTGTTGTTTTTTTATTTATTGGAATTTACAAGCGTATAATGGAATGCAACAAGTAAATTTGAGACAAATATATAAAGGCATAAAACACATGTAGAGAAGCTTCACAGTGGAAGCACTCTAAAAATATTCTAAACTAGAAGGTCTCAAAGCCATCCCCTTTTCAGACGCCTCGGAGGACTGTCGGGAATTGAAGAGGAACAAAGGATTGAAACTAGAGGATTAGGGTGGGAATGGAGTTTGTTATGAAAGGAATGGTATCTACATCGGGCCAAATCAGCAACATACGGAATATTAAGGTCTTTATGGATCAGTTTATTAGTTTTAAAGTAAGGGGCATTGAGGATTTTACGAAGGATTTTGGATTGTAATGATTGGATAAGGAAGAATTTGATGGTTTAGTAGAGTCTAAAGCTCTAGTCCGTAAGTCCATATAGGCCGTATGATAGTCATGTAGATGAGCCTTTTGTTGTTGAGTGGAAGATTAGAACGTTTGTCTTGTAAGTGTTGAAGTAGTCGGAAACGTTGTACAGTTTCTTGTATTTAACAGTTGTATTTCATTTCATATTGTCAGCATATTTCCTTATTTTTCATGTAATCAAAATCATAATACAATAGTTTATATTATGACCACACTTCGTTTCTTTGCCACAAAATTCCTAGTCAACATTTTAGAGTGTTTTTTTCTTTGTACTATTGCTATTCGAAAAGTTCAAAGACAAGAAACTTCATGTTTCTGAAAATTCGCATGAAACTATTAAAAACAAAGTAGGGCAGCCCGCAACCGTTGGACGATCCCGCTCATTCTAGAATCACCACTCATTCTATTCAATGAGCATTGGATATGCCGCTTTGAATAAAAGCAGGACACCGGACAGTGTTAAGTTCGCTGGGCGTCCCACGCTGGCCTGAGAAACGGGTTACCACGGCGGCTATGCTTTCATCCCACCGTTTCTGCTTCACGGACGTAACACATTGGCGGATTCTACAGTGCGAATGTTAAATATGTGCATATTTAATAACTTCTAGACTCAGTGAAATTCCATAAAGGTTACTATTATAAATTATATGATAAAGTTTTGCCAATTGATCAATATGCTTGTAGGAGAAAATGAAACGTACCTAAGAAATATAAAGAAGTTCCACGAGTGCAAAATTTGTGAACTGCCGCAGAGTGAGAGAATTTTTTCATTTTCAGTATTCCTCGAAGTGTCTGAAAAGGAGATGGCCTCGAGACCTAGTTTAGATTACCAGAGGAATGCTGCCAATGGGCATTTTCTCTTTATGTATTTTATCTGACAGCTAATTTATTTTAGCCATTAACTATACTCTTCTAAATTTCAATTAATAATAATGTCATTTATCACTGAGAGTGAAAAAATTACACTTATTGTGTCTCTATATTTATGAAATTATTTATTTAACCTTCAATTCTATATAGGGACATCCAAATCGAAACTGATGACTTATCATCCGCTTCTAAAAAGGTTTCTTCATATACAATACCTTTTCCAGGCATTTACTACGTAACAAAAAATTGAAATTAATTATCATAATAATAATAGTTTTTCAAAAATATACAACAAAAATAGAGCTCCAAATCTTTTTGTCGTAGGAATTTATTATGCGTGTTAAAGGCCAGAAGAAAAAAAATTATCTTTTTTTTTTCTTAGTTTTATTGCACGAAGTATAATTCAAATTATTCAATAAAACTTAAGAAGTAGTTTTATTTTTCGTCTTTAAATGATAATCAATTGTAATTTAATTTTTTATATGTATATAATACCTTTAAAGAATTAAACAACTGTTTTTAACATTAATTTTCGCAAAAGCCTAAAATATGCATCTAATTTAATTTTATGTCAATTATTTGTTTCATTGGAATATTTTTAAAATTTAAATCAGACAATAAGTATCGAAAAAATAATTTGGTAAGATTAAATTCTTCGATTTTTGTAATTGATAATTTAAACCAAATATTTTATATGTAGTGAATGTCTGAAAAAGACTATTACATAATACAGAAACCTCTGTAGAGACGGTTGATATGTCGTTTATTTCAATTCGGATGCCTCTGTATGATAAGTGGTTAAATTTAAAAATGTAGGAAAATCCGTTCATAAAATTAATAATTTTAAAAATCTATAGGCACTTATTTTATATTGTCTTTTTTTTTTTACTCTCAATATGAAGGACATCCTATACTGATAAACGAAAACAGAATTTTTCCATGTATCTTAATGTTATAAAGTTATATGGCCTCTGAATCACTATTTTTTCTTAATGTATGCGGTCAATAGGTCGGTCGAATCGGTCATATTGATCACAAGACGTAGTTAGAGCACGATTGTATTCTACAGTAATATCTCTTTGAACTTTTATAGCATTTCAATGTTGAGTAAACTATGAAAGTAATAGGTTTTGAAAGTATTACTACTATCAACCTTAGATGGCTATGCATTTTCTTAAACCTTTATTTCAGTACTTTCATTTATAGTTCAAAATTCATTGAATTGACAACATAGTAAATTTGAACTTATCCTTTTAGATTTTGCGAGGGATTTAAAGAGTGTCGATTTGAGTTTTTTTTTTTTTTAATTGACAATTTCTAAACCCGTTTTTGTGATTAAAATTAATTTTTTTTTTTTTTATGACCTTCCACTATGGTTATAATCTTAGTTAAAGTTAGTATTTAGATAAGAGAAAGCTGGTATCGAGTATTTGTATCGGGAAAATGCTACTAATACCTAAAGTTATAAATGTTTTCTATAAATCAAAATTATTCGTTAAAGTGAAATTTAGTAAAGCTTCATTTAGTGAAGTAGACGGACCCATTTCAATCAATTTTTGCAACACACATTAAGTATTGGGGTACAAAATTGCACGGGTTTGCGAAAAAAATTAAGTCAATTCGCTTGCTCATCCCACATCGCCCGACGAGGTCAAAATTTTAAATTTGAGCAATGGATTATAGCCTTGTAAATTGGTGAATGTGTTTCATTAATATCGAGGTCATCAGTAATTTTAGAAGAAGAAAAAAAAAAGAAGATCTGGGTTTCGAAATGATTTATTTCGAAATTTGAAAAAGTAATGGCATGTGGCCATCGCGTTTGGCCTTAATAATCGGAACAATATACCTCGCGAAAACCAGTTGGATAGATAAAATTTACTGAGGCGTCACTAATGTTTTCAGCTTGAATTCCATTTTTATTTATTATTTTTTTTTTTTTTTATAGATTCTGAATTATTAAGATTTTCATGATTGCTTCTATTTAAAATTTCAAACACAGATTAAAATTAAATAGGAAGAAAGATAAGCCACTCGACACATTTCTAGTGATGAAATATACCCCACATTTCATTATATGGGTAGCGCTTAGTAGTAGCCTTTAAAGGAAGCAGCACATTGACGAGTTAGATATCATAAAAGGAAGTCTTTTAATTTTCCCGTCCACATTTAAATGATTAGTCCAGTTTCACGCTTTTGAAAGCAGTGACAGATTTGAGTTTTCACCAGACAAACATCCTAAACTGTGCGATATCTATTGGAAAAACATTTACCTGGATACAATAAGAATATTGAGTAAGAGTGTTGAGGTATCGAAATTCCTTTTATCACGTTAAATAACGATTCCATTGAAAGAAAACTGGAAGGTTCGATCTCTCATGGAACGTTTACTGAACTAATGAATTCCAATAAAAAGCTGATATAAAAATACAAATATATAAAAAAAAGTTTATTCCTATAATTTATGATCATCGAAAAAAAAAAATGCTAATTAGAAAACTCATCTAATGTAGTCTCAAGATACTTAAGACACAAAACATTAAAATATATAAAGTAAAAAAAAAAAAAAAAAAAAAAAACCTGTACCACTACAACCCATGAAGGGTCTTGGGCTCAGTACATATAGAGATTCGTACTGTTTCTAAGCCAACGGCAGTGCAATGAGGTGATTAGGCCTTAATCGCGCTCAGCCGCCAGGTAAAAAAAAAATAAATAAATAAAATAAAAAAAGCATATATACAGAATCTGTAAATAGTTGAGTATAAAAAGATGAAAGGGTGATTTGTTACGCCTTACAAATAAATAAGGGCGATTTATTTGTGAAATACATAAGACATACATGACGTAATTAAAAAAATAAGTTATACATGTGAACTATGTTAAGCTGAAATCCATTTTATTAATTAATTTATTGATAAAACCTATCTTTTAAAAATGATTCACAATATAAATAGCCACTGTTTTGTTATGAAGAATTAACGTGTCTTGTATTGAATCTAACGTATATTGTTATAAAGAATCAGAACGTATTTTATTTTATATTTTTAAATTAAACGTTAACAAAATATATTTGTTTAATGATTTTTTTTTTTTTTTTTTGAACATAAGAACAGTAATATAGATGTATAATATACCGTTGAAAAGCTAAAGATTTTAGAAAAAATATTATCTTATACACACGATTGTGAAAGTTAAGAAATAGTGATGAAAAGCAGATAAAACAAACTCATTATTTTAGATAATAATATAATCGATTTTTATTTGTGAAATACATAAGACATACATGACGTAATTAAAAAAATAAGTTATACATGTGAACTATGTTAAGCTGAAATCCATTTTATTAATTAATTTATTGATAAAACCTATCTTTTAAAAATGATTCACAATATAAATAGCCACTGTTTTGTTATGAAGAATCTAACGTGTCTTGTATTGAATCTAACGTATATTGTTATAAAGAATCAGAACGTATTTTTCCTTTGAAAAATTTCCCTTTTGGAAGGTTTTTAAGTATTCACAATAAACTTACTCTTTTCATTATTTTTTATTTCACCAAAATTTGATTTCTACCTCGGTCTTTCTGATATGAAATAAAATGTATTTAATGCACGGAAACCTCACCAAGGTTTTATTATCCTTCTGCGTAGTAACCTCGTAAACAAAGAAATATTTTATAGGCTAGATAAACTTAAAAATATTTCATAAAATTTTAGGAGCCAGATGTATAATCTAGATGTCAAATCCAAATAATATTTATGAAATTTCCTTCAATACCTGTTTACAATCTCAAAAATCTGGTGCGGGCAACACACGACTTTCACTTACCTTCATTTTTAAAACCAATGAAATAATTTTCAAATACAGTTAGAGAGAAACAAATACGTGAATCTATTAAAGAATTAATTAAATTGAATTTCTATAGAAACATGTGTTTTATTAAAAAATCTATTATATTAATATCTAAAACAATTACTTAGTTTTATCGGCTTTTTATCACTCTCAATTAACTTTTAAAAGCTTGTGTATGAGATCATATTTTTTCTAAAATCATTAGCTTTCCAACGGTGTATCATACATGTATATTACTGTTCTTATGTTCAAAAACGAAAAATTGCACTAAAAAAAATATTTTTTCTGTTTTCTCGTTTACTTGGGTATTGAATTCATTCAATTTATATATTTACCTGTTTTTTATCAGTGGTAACAAGATAATATAGTTATTTTTATAGAATCCACAAAATTAAAGGTATTTTAGAGAAAGAAAATTTAAAATATCGGTATTTAAGCCCTGTCAGACTATTTTAATCCGAATAAAACCTAAATTATAATAAAGCCCATTATATTTTATATCGACATAGCGAGTTTAATGAAAATCGTCAAAACCGTTTTCGAGAAAATTGAAAAAAGGTGCAAAATGCATGGTATAAAGTGGCTCTTCTGGTAAACTCATTTTGATGATGAAGATTTTGTAACGTCTCGGTTATTTGAACTCGGACTTGGTTATTTGAACTCAGGGGACCCTGAAATGTGTATTTCCGTTGAAAGCTAGAATTCGAAAATTTTCACGATCGTAATACTTCCCCTTACTATATATAGTAAGTCAAAGTAAAAATTTAAGATGTTCCCATAATGTATGTAAACATAATATGTTAGAACTTAATGGAATTCAAAATATTCTTTTAGGGATAAATGTATTTAATTAGAAGTTTTATATAATGGCTTGATGAAAAATTAAGTCAAAAAAATATTTTAAAATTGCTTGTTGAACTTTTATATCAAACCTTTAATTTTTTACTTTCACTTACTATATATAGTAAGGGGAAGTATTGCGATCGTGAAAATTTTCGAATTCCAGTTTTCAACGGAAATACACGTTTTAGGGTCCCCTGAGTCCAAATAACCAAGTCCCGCAAAAAGGTCTGTGTGTGTGTGTGTGTGTGTGTGTCTGTGTGTGTGTGTGGTAACTCCCGAGCGGAAACGGTAAGTCCTATGAAACTGAAATTTCATATTTAAGACATCTATACGCCCGAGACGTGACAAAACTTTTTTCATCAAAATGAGCCTACTAGAAGAGGCACTTTATACCATGCATTTTGCACCTTTTTTCGATTTTCTCAAAAACGGTTCCGACGATTTTCATTAAACTCGCTATATCGATGTAAAATTTGATGGGCTTTAATATCATGTAAGTTTTATTTAGATAAAAATGGTCTGACAGGGCTTAAATGCCGATATTTTAAATTTTTTTCCCCTAAAGTACCTTTAATTTTGTAGATTCAATAATAATAACTAGATTATCTTGTTAACGCTGATGAAAACTGGTAAATATATAAATTGAATAAATTCGATACCCAACTAAAGGAGAAAACAGAAAAAATATTTTTTTAATGCAATTTTTCGTTTTTGAACATAAGAGCAGTAATATACATGTATGATATACCGTTGGAAAGCTAAAGATTTTAGAAATATTATCATCTCATACACAAGCTTTTAAAAGTTAATAGAGAGTGATGAAATGAACATAACACTAACTGATTATTTTGGATAATAATATAATAGATTTTTGAATCAAACACATGTTTCTATAGAAATTTAATTTAATTAATTCCTTAATAATTTCACGTATTTTTATCTCTAACTGTATATGAAAATTCTTTCATTTATTTTAAAAATGGAGGTAAGTGAAAGTCGTGTGTTGCCCGCACCAGATTTTTCTACTTAAATAACACAATTAAACTGAAACTTTCAGAATAATTCCAATAAGTATTTCGTGCTCTATAGTACTTAGTTTCTCCTGAGTTGCCTTATATCAATTTTATATCAGCAATTTTTTTAATGCCATGCCATTGTGAAGAAATAAATACTTTTACTTTCCCCTGGACATTTTTATGAGAACAGACTAAAGAAGTTGAATATTTCTTGCATTACATTAGGTTGGCATACCATTGCGATACCAGTCATTACAAAAGAAACATGTCACTGTCGAAAATAAAAAGTCATGGACTCTCAGGCACTTAAAACATCACGCGTCCCTTCACTTCCTCAGGAGAACTTCTTGTTTGTTTGGAATTCTTCATTTTATTGTGAGATCATCATGAAACATGGTTATGAAGAATTTAACCTGTATGAGGCTACAATTTTTAAATTAATAATTGTTTATTAAATTCCTTTGCTTCTCCATTTCTTTTATTTTTCTTAAAAATAACTTAGTTATTTTATCTTAAATTTTATCAGGATTGAGAATGGATAGGATGTAGTTTTCATACGTTTTGATACAAAACACAATCCCATTTAGGAAGTATATGAAGTAAATAATATTATAGATATTATTCCATACATTAGATGAATATTATTCTAATTATGGTTATTAATCTATTTATGGGCATCATGGATATTATTCAATTTATTAGATACATATTATTCTAATTATTGATATTGTTCAATTCAGAGATATTGTGGATATTATTTCCTTTTGTGGTGTTTTTGATATTATTCCAGTTAAAGATACTATTTTTTTAATGGTTATTATTCCATTGAGGAGTAATGTGGACATTGTTTCATTTAGTAGTGTTATAGATATTATTCTATTTATGGGTATTGTAGATATTATTCTATTTATTACATGAATGGTAAGGATATTATTCCATTCAGAGGTATTATTCTATTTAGGAGTATTTTGGATATTATTTCATTTAGTAGTACTAAGACATTATTCCATTTATGGGCATTATGGTTATAATGCCATTTAATAGATGAATATTATTCTAGTTAAGGGGTATTATGGATATCGGTTCATTAATTGGAAGAATATTATTCCACATATGGGTGATTATTCCATTTAGGGAAAAAGATCAGTTGAGGACAAAGATCTGAGCAATACTCTTGCTCAGATCTGATGTATTTAAATATTGACTTCATTTTACTATTTTATCTTGCTGAATGTGTGTATTTAGTGAAAATGTGGGGATTCTGAATATATAACAAGACTTCTGAAGATGGGAGAATATCCCGAAACGTCATACTGATGAAATAAAAAATTGATTATTTATGAAAGAATTTATTCAGCCCATAATCAACCTTAATAATGAAACGAGATCTTCCGTGGTTTAGAATATATTGATATAAGGAAATTATAGATATTATTCCATTTAGGAGTACGGGAATTTTATGGCTATTATTACAAAATACACTTTTTCCTTAATGACATTGTCTTTATCAAAATATATAGAGATGATCTCCTCCTGCGTTATTAAATGTATTTTATGATAAAAAACATAAAATAGTCCCATTATCTCATAAAGTGTATCTAAAACTAGCTGTTGCCCGGGACTTCGTCAGCGTTAATTTCTGTGATTATGATCGCGATTAAGCAGTGTTTTAAAGAATATATTTTAAAGTACTTCTACGTAAATAAAATGTTTATTTTTATTTTTTTGTGGCAGAAGAACAAGCTGATTTTCTCCGAAACTCGATCTTGACAGTGCGACATATAGATGGCCGTGTGAAAAGCAGTCTTGACGTAAATCGATTCCTACGTGTTTAAATGTTTGCCCCGATGATTTATTAATTGTTACGGCAAAAGATAAATTAAAGGGGAAATTTAATTATTTTAAAATTAAAAGTTAAATTATTAGGAATCATTGGGGTGCGAGGTTAATTTTACACTATTCCAAATTTTCCACTGATTCTTTCCTCCGATTGGAATGTTAAATAGCCTAAAGCCTTCCTCGATAAATGGACTATCCAACGCAAAAAGAATTTTTCAATTCGAACCTTTACAGATTAGCCCGTTCAAACAAACAAAACAAACAAACTCTTCAGCTTTATAATATTAGTAGTATCTTTATATAGATAATAAGGACAATTTTGGTTGTTTTTTTTACGATTGTAGTAGACAATTTTCTCACCCTAATTTTACACATGGGCTTCTGAAAAATTGTATTAAGATCAATAGTACAATTAAAAAATGTCAGTCAACACTTACTTAAATAATACGATAAATAGCCATATGTTTTCTGTTAAGACCCCTTAGTACCAATATATTTCGTTAGTTTTTCACTAATATACATATTTTCAATCTTACTCTTAGCGGATAAGTGAGTGTTATTATGTCAATCCCATCAAAAACAACACTTACTAATAACGTCGAGGAATACCGTGTTATGAGAAAAAAAAATCTGGTGCGGGCAACACACGACTTTCACTTACCTCCGTTTTTAGAATCAATTAAAAAAATTTCAAATATAGTTAGAGATAAAAATTATTAAAACCATTATAGAATTAAATAAATGGAATTTGTATAGAAACATTTGTTTCATTAAAAAATCTATTATATTATTATCCAAAATAATCAGTTAGTTTTATGATCATTTCATCACTCTCTATTAACTTTTAAAAGCTTTGTAAAGGTACTTTAGGGGAAGAAAATTTAAAATATCGGCATTTGAGCCCTGTCAGGCCATTTTAATCTGAATAAAACCTACTTTATATTAAAGCCCGTTAAATTTTACATCGATATAGCGAGTTTAATTAAAATCGTCGGAACCGTTTTTGAGAAAATCGAAAAAAGGTGCAAAATGCATGGTATAAAGTGCATCTTCTGGTAAGCTCATTTTGATGAAAAAAGTTTTGTCACGTCTCGGACGTATAGTTGTCTTAAATTTCAGTTTCATAGGACTTACCGTTTCCGCCCGGGAGTTACCACACACACACACACAGACCTTTTTGCGAGACTTGGTTATTTGGACTCTGAGGACCCTAAAACGTGCATTTCCGTTGAAAACTGGGATTCGAAAATTTTTACGATCGCAATACTTCCCCTTACTATATATAGTAAGTGAAAGTAAAAGAGGTGAAAATAAGGTTTTTATCATCATATTTCATATATTACATCATCAATGATTATACTAGTTGGTTGTAATTCATGTTTAAATTAATTTCGAAACATAGATCATGAAGGTTTTTGTCTAGCTAGATCTAATTACCTAGTGTGCCAGGTGTTTATCCGTCCAGTACCTGAACATCCAGATCTAGTTCCCAGAGTAAAGTGTACATATTTCTTCAAAAGACGTCAGCAAACGTGCATATTATATATACATGAATTACATAAATATATCATGTTTACACGTAATAATATTCATAACTTGCAATAACTCGCCCTGACACGTTTACCCTCTCACTTCTAACAAGCTACCCCGTGATTGCTTTTTAATCGTCGGAAAGCAAACCAGATCTCGATAGTTTATCATAACTGGATCTTCCGCATAGGATGAGGTGGGATCCGACTTTTGCTTCCTCGTGAGAACACTTCCTAAATGACGTGTTTAAGGATGAGGAGTACACGTCTTTCAAATCCGGCATTAAAAGCATTTTAAGCAGGTTAGCCTTGAATCGAAATTTGGAGTAAATAGTTCCCGCTTCTGAGAACTTTATTTGAAAAATAAAACATTTCGTTTTTAACAAACATTTAAAAATATTTTCTTATAAATTAAGTCCATGCGTCAGCTAATGATGATTTGAAAGTTTACTTACTTCCTGATTCCCCGAATTAACTTACTTCGAAATTCCCGAGTATTTATTTGGTTCGTCAAATGGATCGAATTACTGATTCGTTTTATTTCGTGAAACTCATGTTCTCTCTCTCTCTCTATATATATATACATATATATATATATATATATATATATATATATATATATATATATTATTTGTTTCTATATTATTATTATATATATATATATATATATATATATATATATATATATATATATATATACATACCCTATTTATACCGATAATTTCATTTTTAGGGGTGATTTCGGAAAACAATTGCCACTAAACTTTATCAAAGCTAATCGGTGGAAATGTGGTGTATTTTTTTTCTGTTTTCCCAGCGGGAATATCTGCTACATATTTGTGCAGTGGTTCCCAACAATAGCCATCCTAAATGGCTAGATTTCATTGGAATTTTTTTTGTAATTGCTTAACAAAAAGGCTGCAAATTATTACATAATGGTTTATTAATTCCAAATTACTGTATTAGGGTATAACTGTTTATAGAGCTGTTTAAAGGCAATTAATAATTATAAAAAAAAAATAATAAGTCAAAGGAAAATCGTCTATTACCACTGCTAATTTCAAAACGCTATATCTCTGCTCTAGCCGATTCCAACGATTCTTGATGATGACATATCCATTTTTTTCCTGTTTTATAATTAATAGTGATGTACTGATTCTAAAACTCTATAGATTTTATTTCTCTTTTTTCGAAAATAACGAAGTTACAAGCTTTTCAAGATTTCAATTTTTGTCTTTCCTTTTTTTTTATTCGTCGCGGTTTCCTGATCCTAAAACTCACTATAATGTTTTTCTTTATCTTAAAAAGTAACTGAGTTATAGGCGTATTGATGGGTAAAATACCAATATTTTTATATTATTTTTATAGTTACGGAATAGAGTTTTGGGGCTCTACTAAACCATCAAATTCTTCCGGTTTCCAATCCTTGCAATCCACGAAAAATCCTCAGTGCTCCTTATTTTGTCACGAATCAACTCATCCATAAAGACCTTCATGTTCCCTATGTTGCTGACTTGGCACGAACCAGGTACCACTCCTTTCATTACAAACTCCATTCCCACTCTAATCCACTAGTTTCAAACCTTGTTGCTACCTGTAAAATCCCTGATAATTCTACGAGGCGTCTGAAAAGAATATGGCCCCGAGACCTTCTGGTTTAGCATAGTTTTTGGAGAGCTGCCAATGGGTAGTATCTCTACATGTGAATCATGAAAATATATATTGTATCGCATTTATTGTACAGTTGTAAATATATTAGAAATAAAAATAGTTAATAGTTTCTTGGTTAGAAAACTCTAATAAAATTTTTAAATTATCTTCAATAATAATCAAGTTATTAAATTAAATCCATTTTAATCAGCTGATAACAACATCTAGGTGTTAAAATCATCGTTAAATGCCCTATTTATTTAGTGTCGAATCAAGAAAAACAACTTGAACCAGTAGTACGAAGAAAAGTCGTGGACTACGGACAAACGGATTTTTTTTAATTCGTTATTCGGATTACACGTAAATTATGTACATTTTTTTTTTAAATCAAAAAGAAGAAACAAAGTGAGCGGAGTGGTCTAGTCACAAACAAAATGATAAGCATTGATACTTTTTTATTACTTAAAAAAATATTAAGGTCAATAACGTAAATAAAAATAAAGTTTTGACGGTTCCTTTATATCAGTAATGTATGCATTGATGACATTATTGTGGTGACCTCTCTTGTCCAAGTAATGCACTCAACCTCAAAACATTTATATGCAGCTGTTGTGGATTTCCGGAGAGCTTTCGACTCTGTCAACCATAATCTGTTGTGGCAAAAACTTTTTGATACTGGACTTAGCTGTAAGTACATCAGACTACTGCAATCACTTTATGACTAGGCCTCCGTGATTATTAAACAAAGAACTGAAAATATTGTTCCTGTAAGTGAAGGGGTTCCACAAGGAGAAACTCTTAGCCCTACCTTGTTCAGTATTTTCCTAGCTGACATCGCATCTTTTTTCCAATCAAGGGGTAGGAAAGGGATACAAATTGATGCAGATGTAGACATTATGGTGCTCCTCTATGCAGACGACTTAATAATATTTTCAGACTCACACTATGACATGCAGGAAAAGCTTTCCGTGCTACATCAATATTGCGTTGTAAATAAACTTGAAATTAATGCAGTCAAAACCAAAGTAATAAAATTTCAGCAAGGAAGACCAAAAAAAGAAAACAGATTTGTTTATAATGATCAGATCATTGAAATGGTTGATAACATAAATTACATAGGAATCGTTTTATCAAAGTCCGGATTATTTTTAAAAGCAGCTAAGCAGGCAGTATCAAAGGCCAACACTGCAAGTGAAGCCACGAAGGACATCCTTGCTAAGGCGAAAAGTAAAGATTGGGGTTCAAAGAGAAAACTTTGTGAAGCGATGGTCCTCAGTGTTCTACTCTACGGTTCGGAGGTGTGGGGACTGCGCTATCTACCGATCCTAGAGCGAAGTCAGCTTCAATATTACAAGAGAGTACTGGGATTACACCGTAAGACACCAGACTACACTTTCCGGCTTGAATGTGGAGTCCTTCCTGTCTCAACTATCGTGCTCCGAAAAGCACTGAAATGGACCGATAAAATATTAATCATGGAAGACTCTAGGTATCCAAAAATATGTCTTACGAAACTCAATAAATTAGCTGAGAAATTTCCGAATACCACAAAAAAGAATTTTTTACTACAACTGAGACAGCTAATCAGCACATGTAAAGAAAAAGACACCATTGCAAATTGTAAGAATGCAAAAGAGAGGAAAAATATAATTCAAAAGCATAAAAATCTCTTAAAATGTCCGATTTAACCAAAATGGAAATGTCGAATTACTGTCCGAATTATATAGAAATGTTTAATGGAACCCAAATAACTCAAATGTACCTCACAACCAACCTGCCCTTTACGCATAAAAAACTTATGGCTCAAATCCGGACTGCTAACAATAAATTCCAGCAAATCACAATGAAAAACATAATGCATAAATTCAATCCAATAGAAAACTGTACCATCTGCAATAAGAAAGAAGCTGACAATATTCACCATTTCTTCACATCATGTCCAGCCTACTCCTCCTACCGCTCAACCATCATACCAGCCATAGCCCAGTTAACACCTTCAAACTTCAGACTATATCTCAAAAATATAACCTCCGAAAATACTAAAAAACTGTACTTTTACACCAGAGCAAGCCTAAATTTAAGAGGTTTTGTGATAGATCACTAACTCAAAAAATGTATCTTAATTTATTTATTATGATTTTGTTTTGTTTTTTAAGTCATAAGAAATGGATATATATTTTTTTTGCTAATTATTATTGTCTATTTTATTTTATTTGTATTTTTTATTTTATTTTTATTTTATTTTTTTATTGTACTCATATATGACTATGTAGATATATTTATTATTATATATATATATATATATATATATATATATATATATATATATATATATATATATATATATATATGTGTGTGTTTTCTTTAGTTTGTTACACCAAAAAGTTGAAAACAGTATATAACAAATATGATTTATGTACACACTCCTATTGTATGGGAAATCCCCGATTGCAATAAAAGTATATTCTATTCTACGTAAATAAAAATAAAGTTTTGACGGTTCCTTTATATCAGTAATGTCTGTAAATCAGTTTTGAAGTTAAAAAAATATAAAATTCTCTCCATTTGATTTTCATCTAGTGACTATAAAAATGATCCATACTTCTACAATGTTTTTTATCAGCTAAACTTTTAGTTGCAGTGTGTAAATAAATTGGCAAAATCTAGTGTTTTTTGGCTTATATTAAATGTAGTCGAACGAGTAAGTCTTGAAAAAAAAAAAAAAAATCCATTCAAACCTCAGCGTACTTCTGCTTATCTCAGTTTAAAATATTTCGTCATATGGCCCTTTTATTTTCACTCTATCACACGGCGATATAACACTTACCTAAATAAGCTTCCTTAACAGTAACCCATTTTATTTTGTGCCGCCAGTGAAATGTGAAGAAATAGACATATGGAGAAACCGAGTTTTTTTCCGACTACAGTTGATAAGCAACACCGAATAAATCAACTTTTAGTTTTTTATGATAATATATATATATTTATTTATTTTTTTAATTGTCGAGCCCTTACTTGGTTAAAAAAAATATAACTTTTTTTTTTCAATTCCATCATACTTAATGAATACAAACAAGAATTTTTATTATGATTTGTTCACAAATTATTAAAAAAATATTGAATAAATATTATCTACATTGAATAAGAAAAATACTAGAAAGTGAGAGAACTATATATGTCAGTGTACTTTCCCCGATAGTTTACGCCAAGACGATGTAGCACGGAGAGTACAGATCTGAGGACCAAGCGGCCGAATAATCATGTCAAGAAAATAATATAACTGAATTTAGTTAATATTAAAAAAGTTTTTATATATATGTAGTAAAGAATTTTTTTTTTTTTTTTTTTATGATGGGGAGTCGATTTGGAATGCGGTCATCAAGCACTCACACCAAATAGACAAACTTATTTATATTTGTTTGCTGACGTTTCGGCCTATGTTGTGGACCTTTATAAAGACTTTTTTTATAAGAAAAACAAGATAACAAATTATAAAATTAAAATTTAAAAAGAAATAATAATAAGTTTAGAATAATAATGAGAAAGCAGTAATACAATTATAAAATAAAATAGTAATGAGAAATGATAAAATCAGTATGAAAATATTTGAAGATTATAATGAGAAATCAATTAAAAAATTAAAGCTATGCGAATCATAAAAATGATAGCGTATATGTATGGAATTAATACATTTAAATTTGAATGTAGGCTTCTTAACTTTAAATTAAATTTCGACCTGTTTTGTTTTGTTTATTTGTTAACTTTATTTATTTTATCTACAATTTTGTTACTGTATACGTTTATCTAGTTTGGTTTCATTTTATGTTATTTAAATCATGAGAAAAAGTAAAACTGAGACCTTTTTGGAAGCTGGAAAGTCAAAAATTATCTGAATATACACACTGATAAAAAAAATAAATAAAATACACCACAGCTTCTATTCAAATGTACCATATTGACTAAATACTGCAAGATGAGAATAGAGGAACATGAAATTCAGACCAGTGGGTAAGGAGGCTATGTCTCTAACATTGCGTATCTTTCCTTTCTACATTCGTTTTCTTTTGAAGCTAAACTAAATAAACATTTAATTAACTTTAATCAATTTTAGTTTTGACCATAAGGATTGCGACGGGCTAAAAGAGGTAGATGACAAATTTGGAAATAAATATAGTTCTTTTTTTTTGACAAGGATCTAGGTAAAGTTTTTTTTTTTTTTTTTTTTTTTTTTTTTTAACTACAGTTTGATACGCTCTAATACGTTGCTGTTGATTAGATCGAAAACACCTCAATTTTTACATCAGGAATTTTGTGGAAAATATACCTATACCTAACTACACCTTGGTATTAAAAATTGAAAAGTTTGTATATCAAAATGCAAAACCGTTATATTCCATGGGTACGTCATAAATGTGAAAAGTCTGATGAAGTCTAATTAATATAAGAAATTGAGTGTTCATTAATTAAGGCTAAGGTAAAAATTCAATAGTGAAATAAAAGGCTGTTTTACTACTTCACTACTTTACGTTTCGATCAATACGCCAACTTCAGGAGCCAAATAATTTTCAATGTTTGACACCTAAAGACGGCGTATTAGCCGAAACGTAGTGCATATTAAATAATGTAGTGGAGTGTTTTTTTCTTTTTTGTGGCGCGACAGGCGGTGTCTTCTAATGGGAGAATGCACCTGCGTTACTCGATGTTATTAGAAGGGGTAGGGTCATCACTCCCTACGCATATTTCTGTGAGTGGTTACCATTTGGCTGACGGTTCTCATATACCTGGGGAAAAGACTATGAGCGAATCCTCATTTAATTAAATGTTTGAAAAGTTTCTCCTGGACTGAGATTCGAACTCACATCCTTTGACGTAACAGACTAGTGCGCTAGCCACTCAGTCACGGGCTTCCCTGGTGCAGTGCTAGAAAAGCCTTATATTTTACTATATTACAAGTATTCACGTGTTGAGGTTAAAGCTACCATACTCTGAAGTTCGCTCAAATGGGCCCCTATTATCTAAAATTAGGTCTCGTTCCGAAAAAACGATTAAGGATCTGTCAAGTGTCATACTCCAGACAGATTCTCAGGACATTTTGGACACTCTTAAAGACTAAAAAAAGAAGAGAAGCAATCGTGTTAGAAACAGTAGCGTCCGCCCAGAGCCAGGGTACTGCCCCGGTTATCAGCGGATGAAATATTAAATGGTCCCGGGTGGTTTCACCTCCTCAGAGCCACCCTCAAATACTTTCTATGGCTGCTCTCCCTCACGTAGCATCTTCTTTCTTTCACTGGCTCGCTTTCCCGGCTTCCGCCTTTGCTCATCCGTCGCGGTTCTTCATCGACCGCCGATCTTCAACATCCTCCAAGAAGAAGCGACCACTTAGACTCGGCCGAGTCACGGTCCCGAATGGGGTAATGGAAGGCACGCATTTACCCAGAGACACATTGATCCGCTCACATGACCGAGTTATCTTGGAACGATTTGTTTGTTGTGAGTTACTTCACTACATCGCATGCACTAATTGCTACTCCGGCTAGTCACGTAAAAAGTAATTAGATGTGAAGATAGTTGTGGAGTCATTAACTTCATTGTTATTTAGAACGTATTTATTCGCAATACATAATGTGCAATATGCCAACATTATGAAGGTAGCGATGTACTTAATGTGCTATTAAGTACGGGTAACCTGGTTTTAATCAAAATGAAGATCTCAATTATGAGAGAAACATCACTCTAAGTTGTTCTCTCTATGATTTCGCTGAGGTAAGTGACAGGACTATATACAGGAAGTACGGGAGCCAGTGGCAGATTTAGGTCACCCTTTGAACATGCACATGGAAAGAAATTATTCTGTATTATACTATAATTCTTTTCTAATCTTGTAGATTGATCCTTCTGGAATCATGTTAAAATAATCATTTAAAATTTGTGGTTGTAAATGAAAGAACAGTTGATGTCTGCTAGACAAGTATCACATCAAAAAGGGGCTAGTTCAATCGCGGGTTTGCATATACTTTATATTGAGTGAATATGGTCTTATATCACTATTACTAATGTTCATTTAGAAACAAATTGTAATATATCTCAATAAATCTTTAAAAAAAAACATATTCTTCAGGGAAAAAAAAATGAACCAGCGATTTGCATTTGTAATGAGTTACCTAGGATATGGTTTATAACTTTGGCCATGGTCATATTTTAGGTTCTAAGTTGTGTGAACTGATAAACCCTTAAAGTATGATCGATTTTATTAAGAAAATTGGCCTGTAAGGCCTGGACGTAAACCGGCGCAAAATACTGAACGATATGCCAGGTAAAGAATAGTTCAATATCCATTTGCTGCTGTCATGGCCCAAGTATTTATACCTCTTTTAACAACAAACTTAAACTCATTTGTTCGCAACCTGCCACCTCTATTTATTTCCGGTAACCCTCTGAGGGGAGTGGGGAGGCTGAGTGGCTAGCGCGCTAGTCTCTAATGCTAGAGGTTCCGAGTTCGAATCCTAGCCCCTACGGGGCTTTTAATAAGGATATAAATAAGTAGGGATTCACTCACAGCCTCTCCCCCGGGTAATGAGACCCGTCAGCCAAATGGTGGCAACTCACAAAAAATAGGCGTAAGGAGTGATGAACCTCCCCTGTTAAATCACATCGTGAATCGTGAGCATATTCTCCCAGGAGGTTGTACCACGAGGCCAAGGGCCTAAACGGCCTGTCGCGCCAGAGAAAAAAAAACCCTCTGAGGAGAGTGAAATGATATTAGTCAAGAGATGATGGTCTTAATCACCAAGCGCCAATATGGAAAATTGCTGAACTTATAATATGTAGAAGAAAAAAAAAGACTTATAATTACACTTTGCCTATAATAGTATAAAATTTCCAAGGTAATGGGTTGTAAAATTAGTTTGTAGCTTTTTTTTTTTTCTGATGTCAATAAACATTTTGGATTCTTGTAAATATTTTTGATCAATTATAATGACCAATTTTGATCATTTCTGTTGTAATATTCTTAAAATGTAAGATTACATGTTGCCACCTTTCAGGTAATTTTGTAAATCTGTCCTCCAAGAACTCGAAAAGGTTCTCCAAGCGCTTTGCCTATTCCAAGTCAAAATTTCCGTTTCTGAACATAGAAAACCATTTAAGGACGGTGCTTTCTCCTGAGGCATCATCCTGGCATCTGAAAATTTTGTTAACCATCTGTTCAGCGAATTTTCCTTTCCGGAAATAAAAAATCATTTAATAACGAAAATATATTTTTAGATTATCCTATTATGAAGAGTAAATTAATTTAATTAGGTTATTTAGGAACAGTCTCCTCTTTAAACTATCATTCATTTATTCTTCATTATACGTAATTAACGTTTCGGGGCCTATACGCCTCATCTTCAGAATGTTTAGTCATCAACTAATAACAATTTAATATTATATTAATTTAAACATTAAACAATAATAAATACCATAATTAAACAACTCATAACCACACTATAATAAATTAAATCAGTATTATATATCTACTTACATAAGAACAAATCTTTTAATATTGTCAAATTCTTGAATTCCTAATTTAATTTAATAATGGTCATTTTTTATCTATTAATGATTACAATTTTAACATTTTTTTAAAAATATCTATATTCTATTGAAATGTTTAACACAAGACCAGGAGTAGACTGAAGGTTGAACCTTACTCCCACTCCCTAATCTTTATTATAGCAATGCATATACGAAAATATATATTTTAAACTTTCATTTTGAGTAAGCAAAATGCCAATTAAAAATAAGGGATCTCGGTGGAAACTAATGCATAAAAGCACCTTAACTAAACTTTTTTTTAGAATTTGTAAACATTATTGACCAAGGAAACATGATTTTATAAACATAGAGGACTATATATTGAAATATTAAAAAACGCTACGAATTTATTTTACATCAAAACATAAAACATAGGTTACATTTATTTTTATTTTAAATACATTTATTAATTAAAATTATTTTCTATTTTTTTTAATTGACGATAATTACTTTTTAAGACATGAAAGCACTTCGTAAAAAAAATATTTGAAGTATTTTCATATTTTTGAAAATTTGGATTAATATTTACATCAGATTAGCCCTTTTGATAATTATATTTCCTGTTTAGTTAAAGAAAAAAAAAGAAAATCATCTTTCCTTAGTAGTAAATATAAATTTATAGCGTGGAGCTTAAAAATTGGATAAGTACCAAAGAATAGCTTTAAATATTTAAAGTGATTAATGTTTTCTCCTAGAGATAGGTAATAAACAGTTTTCTATCTGAAATTGCATAATGAAAAATAATTTATTTTGTTCCGCCTTGAACAGTTTATTCTCATCTGCCTCAAGGAATGTCGGTTGTTATGTTCGAGCTTTCTCAACAGAGTTTACATTCAATTATTATTTACTTTAATTTATTTCTTTATGTAATATTCTTTGATTCCTTAGTAGTTTTTAATTGTTGGTATATTCTCAACTAACACTAATCTGTTCTAATAAGGAAGTTCAACAATTTTTAATATAACGCAAGAAGAATATGATAATTATACCTGACCATTTATTACTATACGTTTATTTGTTGAGTGGCCAATTATATAACAATAAAACAGTTTAAAGCTTATACGTTAATGTATACATTTTTTTTTTTTTTTTTTTTTTTTGCGACGACAAAAACGAACGAAACACGACAGTTATTACTTATAAATAGTAACTATTAATATGCTGATGATACATTTATCACTGAATAATGATGCTATAGAATTATAGAATATAATCTGATACAGCATTATCTACATAATAATAATGACAGAAACCGCAAGCCAAGGAATTTTGGTACTGAATTTGGGTTTCGTGGTCAGCCTAAGTCTTATGCCCAAGTTCGCGGGTTCAAAACCACAGGTGGCCTAGGTTTTTTATGCTTAGTTATGCCGTCCCTAATGAGAAGACGTAAAAAGGTGGTGGCATGTGATATATCAAATACTCGTTAAAGATTCCCTTCCTAATTAAGCCTGAATTGGCAAAATTTTTTACTCCCACTGTAGTATCGTCCGATTTGCCACAGCATCATAAAGTGACGTTAAACGAATAAACAATAATGTCACTCATAAATGCTTACATTTCTCTACGTCTTCAAACTTTTCATTTTTTTCATTAAATACAGTTGTAAATATGTTTAATGAGAACAATTTAATGGTTGATTATTTGAATGACCTCCAAAATTGTATTCCAACAGAAAACAGAATTCGTCAAGGATGAATAGAATGAATAACTCACTCTTAGTTTGAAACTGAGTCACATGGAGTTCATAGAAAGATTATTCAAAATTGATCTTCTCGAGCAATTATCCATGATGTATTGAACTATTAGCTATGCACACCTTGAAGCAACCTAGCATTTTTCTGTTACAGTTGATTGCATCAGGATGCACTGACATTCAGTTAAACCATACATCTTAGTCAATTATTGAAATTAAATTATCCTATTCGATTTTTTTTGTTAATTTGCAGGGCTCTTTCTCGTTTTCAGAATAATTTCGTGAATTATCCAATAATATATTTACAATAATTCGTTAAGACTGGTCCGGGTGTGTAGATAATATTTTAGTGAAGAAAAAAAAAAAAACCTCTCAGGTCTGTTTAAATTGTAGCGGAATGATTACCTATGTCATTTTAACTGTGAGTCAATCCTGAGGTCGTGAGACTTTCCTGAGGTTTACCCAGCATCTATAAAATGGGTATCCAATTGGTAAACAATTATTACACTTTGGCTGATGGTTTCTAAATAACTATATTAGGGCATATTGAAATAATTTAAATAAAAATTCCTGATTCCCGAACACATAACACTGTTTTTCTACCATCAATAATAATTGAGTTAATGGGGATTCACATCTCTTTTAAATTGTGGCTTGACCTTATAAGATTTTTTTTTAATTCGTTCTTTGTTCATTTCGGCATCTTGTGATCTCCAATAATAACCGAGTTTTGGGGGGCTCTTATAATTTGTGACTGATTTTTTTTTTTTTTTTTTTTTTTTTGTTAGCACGTTTTACTAATTCTAAAATTCGTAACATATTTTTCAATATTTATAGGTGAACTTTCAATTTTTTTTCTGTTCTTTAGTACAAATAGGCAATATTTAATTTCTTTTTTTTTTTTTTTTTTTTGTGCGTCGCGGTGTCCTGATCTAAGACTCACTACAGTTTTTTCTCTTTGCAAAAAAGTTATGGGCTTATCTATCTGTAAATTTTCAATGTATATATACTTTTTTTGTTTTTTTTGTTTATATCTAACCGCGGTTTCTTGATTATAAAAGTTTAATCATATTGAGGATAGATATTCAACTGTAGAAACTGTTATAGGTGGAATAATCAGGAGTCAGTCTTTTTCTAAATATTTTTAATTTTGCCGACGTTTCGGCTCAAGCTTGTGAGCCATCATCAGGGCATTACTGAGCCATGTCCAAGCACAAACTAGTTTATTATCAGTTTATGTGTGGACTGACTCCTGATTATTCCACCTATAAAAGTTAATCAAAATTTTCTCTATCTAAAAATAACTGATGTTGAATCAAATCATTTTCAATCTACCGCTATTTCAAAACTCATTTGCTAATATCAACGTCTCGTTGTTATCATCGTCAAATGCTCTCGTATTTTTTCCCCCGAACTTTGAAAAAATTGGTCCAGTAGTTTCCAAGAAAAGTGGCAGACAGCGGATTTTTAAAAATACATCACTCAGGATCTACGTGTCTTGAAACGTAAGCCCTCAAATACTAAGAGGAGTGAGGGGAAGGGGGGATTTTTTGGTCGATTACAAAGGTTTATTATTGAAAACAATCACATCCTTGCACTCTCGTTGACCTACCGTTGTTTTTATTTTGATCTAAACTCAATACCTTTAAAGGATTGCAAGAGTAGTTGTTGTGTTGTTTTTTTAAAGCATACATATATTGTTGTTAAATAACTCCATATAACCATGATACAGGTCAGCAGGTGTGATTCCATCACTCACCGCTGGACCGCGCTGTAAGCAATTAACGTTGGTCCAATTAGGATGGACTTGACTTACATAAGAAAGGAGATTTATATCGAGTGAAAGTAGCGAAAGCTTCCACCCATTTCCCACAATTCAGGTTATACATTAATTGCCGTTGGGTGTTCGCCAATTAACATTTTGTAATTCGTTTGTTATTTATACCCGGTTATTTAACTTACAGCAATGAGTTAGCGATAGAAATTGTTTCGTGCCGTCTTTCAACATGGTATTTATTACTCAATAAGGTTTTTATGTAATTATATTAATATGGGCAAAAAATTACTTAATAGTTGAGGTCGTGCAATCTAGGTTTAAGCATGTCTTTTGGAAATATTTTTTAGGGAAAAAACTGAAGCTGGGGATTAGTCGCAAAAAGTAAAAATGAATGTCAATTAATGCTGCATGTGCCTTGACTTTCATCGAGTTGTAGTGCTTGGTAAATAAGTAAACGAGACACTAAAATGCAGAAAATGTTTCTAGATAACAACTACTACTAGAAAAATAATTCAAATCTAGCAATCTACTTCAAAATACTCATTTTTTTGGTTTACTGTTTCACATATTAAACCATGTTAATCGACCAAGAAAACATAAATAAATAACCTCCCTTTAAATTTAAGGTTTCCTCAGAGGTTAAGCCCAAATATCGAATATATAATCCATCCGTTGGTATCGTGGCATCCAGTAACCAATATACAATATCATATTATGATAAATGTTTTTTAAATTTACGATAGAGAATTGAATTCCATAAAACTTTTTTTATTGTAATTTACAACTGTATTGTACAACACAATTAGTAAATATGCAGAGTAATGAAAAGTCGTGAGAATGTCTTGAGAAAGAACTACCCAGTGGTAGCACTTCACTAACTATTTTAAGACAGTAGGTCCCGAGGCCACCTTCTTTTCAATCGCCTCGAAGGGTCATTAGGAATATGTAAGAAAGATAGATTACGGACAAGTGGGTTTGTGTGGGCACGGGGTTTATAATAAAAAAAGGTGTATCTATCATGGGCTACGTCAGCAACAAATGGGATGTTAAGGTCATTATGGAGGAGTTGATTTGTGACAAAATAAGGAGCAACGAGGATTTTAGAAGCATTTTAGATTGTAAGGACTGGGTGCGGGAGGAATTAGATGATTTAGTCGAGCCCCAAAGAATAATCATTAAAATTGGTTATGGATTTTTAGAGGTAATGCGTTTAGAATATATCAGTCGTTTTTACTAATGTCTTATTTTATTAGTTATTTATTAATAGTAATTTACAACTTTATTAAAAAAATACAACAAGTAAATGTGTTTTAAGAATATACAACCAGATAATGTCTTATAAAATAACTATCCATTAATAGTACTTCAATAAAAATTTTAAGGGGAAGACTATCACCTTTTTATTCGCCTCAGAAGATGATCTGGGATATGTAAAGAAAAGGGGCATTTACAATTTTCTTAAGTATTTTTGTTTGAAATTATTGGATAATTTTGATGTTTGACTGTTTTGCAGATCCCCATAACTCGATGCCATAAGTCCAACTAGGTTTTATCAGTACTTTTTGAATACTTAATTTGTTTGTCAATGATAATTTTGAACGTTGATCTAATAATCTCGAGAGAAGTCCATATCGTTGATTCCGATCTTTTCTTTTTTGTTTGAGGTGGTATGCCCATGTCAGTCGTTTGTCAAGGTAAAGGCCTAAATAACGTACTGTGTCGGATACTGGTATTGGATGGAGAAAAGAGAATAACTTTTTTTAGGTAATTTTTTTTCTTTATACCAAACAAACAGTAAGATATGTGTATAATGTAAAGTTGGAAAGCTAAATATTTAGAAAAAAAAAATTAACTACGAAGTTCTGGAAGGTAATGTAAAGTGACTAATAGGTCATAAAATTAGATATAGAGCAATTTTATGGTTTTATATTATTCAATCCAAAAAAGTCCCGAGACCATATTCTTTTCAAACGCCTCAGAGGATTATCAGGGATATGTAATGTAGGTAGTTTAAGGACAAGTCCGTTTAAGTACAAGGCACTTTGGAGTAAAAAAAAAGGACTATGTCTGCCACAAATGGGACATGAAGGTAATTGTGGGTGATTTTATTTGTGAGTAAATAAGAGGCATTAAGGTTTTCAGATGGTAAAGATTGGTTACTGCGGATATTAGATAGTTTAGCAGACCCTCATCAATTTTTAAAAATATCAATTGACTGGTGAAAACTATATATAGGTTAAATGCCTTCATGGAATAAGAAACAATTGTATAATTATTTGGGAGCGTTTTATTACAATCTTTTGCTCTGTTTTGGAATCCATGCGTATGGCTTTTACGGTTTCACCAAACCATTGATTTCCTCACGCGTCCACTCAGTAACAATCGAAAACTCCCTATATTTTAGAGTGCCCTATATTTTTATGGCCTAAGGGTCTGAAGCATGAGACAATGAATGAATGAATGAAAAATAATTTTAATGAAGTATAGACAATAGATCGTTCCCGAACAGCAGATTTTTAAACCTCATAAATTCACTAAAATACATTTACTTTCAATCCATAAGTTAAAAAATATGCGGAAATAACATGAAGGATACCATTTAACATTTTATTTTAATATTCAAATGCACCATAAGGGGTCACCTATAGCGTAGTTGCTAGCATAACAGCTTTCTATGCCAAATGTCGCGGGTTAAAACCTAATGGGATTAAAAACTCTTTAGTTATGCCGTCCTTCGGAGGGGACGTTAAAAGGTGGTCCCGAGCCTGTGCGATGTCAGGTACTCGTTAAAGATCCCTATCCTAATAAAACCTGGATAGGCAAAATTTAGGACTCCCACTGTAGCATCGTCCGATTAGCCATAGTAGCATAAAGTGACGTTAAACGAATAAACAAATGCACTATTATCTTTTTTAATTAAAAGTTATCAGTAAGTCACTGAAAGGTCATTATAAACTAAATATTCGAGTTTGATTTTATTCAGAAATAATACATGAAAAAAAAAATGTTTCTTGATTGAATCGTGCATCGATCATTCAAATTACCCTTTATATTATGATATGCAACAACTGAGAATATTAAAATTACTATCAGATCTTGACAAGGAATATAATATTCTTAGAACCGGCCTTATAATCTTGAAACTTATCTCGCTGGATCACTCTTCAAGGATTTCAATAAAGCCTTCGATGAGGGCAGTTGTGAATCACGAAGCTTTTGTTCTATTACCCGGATCCTAAAGTTGGAGGGAACAATATGGACATTGATGTATATACTCAGGATTTACAATAAATTGTCTTCCGTAATTGACGTCAAGGAAAGGTCAATGTCATAATAAAATATAATACTGAACATAAAAATGTTCTTAATTGGAAAAATAAAGCAGCCTCATTGATATTAAAAATCACATGTTCATTGAAATAAAATTGGGGTCGGCGAGGTCTTGAGGATTGAGCAATAATCTTCTGTTTTATGGGTTCTGGGTACAAAATAGCAGAGTATTATTTACAGTGTTATTGTCCCAGGTAAGGATATGGATTCTGTTTTCAGATTACGGTGACCCTCTTTAGGCATAGCCAACCTCTATAAAGTGGGTACCCAATGAACCTAGTGGATTTATGTGATATCGGGCTAATTACCTCATTACCCGGTCGTTGGCTTAGAGACAGTACTATTCTCTCCGCGTACTAGACCCAAGACCCTTGTGGGTTGTAGAGGTATAGTTTTTTTTTTTTAATTCTCAACCTTTGCAATCTACGAAGTGAAAGAAAATAATATCACTCTCTTCCAGCGGAGCGACAGACCGTGTTGGCCATGAGGCCTCCTGGGAGATTACACTCACGTTTCGCGATACATTTTATAGTGCAGGGTCATCACTCCCTACGCCTAATTTGGTGAGTGGCCACCATTTGGCTGACGGGTCTCACACCCGAGGGAGAAGCTCTGAGTGAATCCCCATTTATTTACATCCTTATAAAAGTCCCGCCGGGACTGGGATTCGATCTTAAAACCTTTAGCATGAGAGACTAGCACGCTAGGCACTAAGCCACGGACTCCCCAATCTACCTTTCCAAAATTTGACATATTACATTTTAAGATAAGTAGAAACTGAATAATGAAGTCAAATCCGTCAAAGGAGTCGAGTATTTATGAAGTATATCAGATGGAGCATTAGATTCAACACAAAACAAAATAGAATCGTTGATATCGGCTAAGAAATGGTGGAGATATATCGTTTTGAACGTAACAGAAGGGAAAAGAGCGTGGTTCTGATGAACTCTGGGCCTTTTCCTGGAGTTCTTGACGGATGATGGTGTTCTTCACCCTCTGAAGGATGGTAACACGGAGTTCTCAAACGTCTGTTGCCTTTTTAATTTATTCTTATGAGTTTAAGTTGGCGTAGGAGAGGCGCACCATAGAACACAGCCTGTCTTATAAATGACCTTGTACATTTGCAGCGTAAGCCTCAACGATTAGCTCTTCCCTCTGACCTGTTTAACCATCACAAGATTTTTTTATGTTGAAAATTTGGTTAGCACGCCCTTAACATAGTAACGTATTGGTGTAAAAAATAAATATAAAAAAGTCTTAAAATGGGAGGGTGCCATAAGCGGGTCACTGATGTCAAGCAATTTTTTGAGGTCTTTCCACAGCAAAAAATATCGGTCACGTGCACCGGCGTTCGCTCTAATGTGCCTTTATTTTCAACACAAAAGGTTTTCGGTACGCTGAATTGAAAATATCGGTAATTTTAAAAAATCTGTAATATCAATTGGCCCAGCAATAATAAAAAAAAAAAAACGCATTTAAGTTCATCAACTTACTTCAACACTTACTGGATAGACGCTCTAACCTTCCTCTTAAATACAAAAGGCTCATATATATCACCATTATCAGGCTTATCTGAACCTACGGAGTTGAGCTTTGGGCTCTACTAAACCATCAACTTCTTCCTGTATCCAATCTTAACAGTCCAAAATCCTTAATGCTCTTTACTTTATCATAAATAAACTCATACATAAAGACCTTAATGTTCCATATGTTGCAGCTTTGGCCCCTACCAGGTATGAATCCTTCCATGACAAACTCCAGTCCCACTTTAATCCAATAGTTTTAATCTTTGCTTCCTCCATTCCTGACAACCCTTCGAGGAGTTTGAAAAGAGATGGCCTCGAAACCTAATTTAGACTATCTATAGTGGAGTGCTGCCAATGGTCATTTTATCTGACAGCTAATTTACTTGATGTATTAACTGATACAGCTGTAAATTTCAATAAATAATAATTTAAAAAAAGAAATAGATTGCTAAAACCCAATATTTTGGTATTTACCTTTGATATACTCTAATAATCTGGATAACTTTTCGATCATATAATAAAGCAAATTCAGCACGAATTAATTTTTTTACGACAGCTAGGAGCATTTTAAACTGAGCGCCAGATATAAATGTAATATCACTGTAATATTCTTAAATGTAATATCACTATAAAAAGGTGAATCAGTTTTATAAGCTTTCACTACGAGGATGTATATTTTATTTATTTATTTAATATTTTATTTTATTTGTAGATAGAACTACATTACCAAAAACATGATAAAGAATTAAATAACTGTGGGCATTAAATAAAAGGAAGAGCGTCATGGTCTCCTAGAGCAATAGTCAAGATCCCAGGTTCGAACTCCGGCTGTGGTAGCATTATTTTTTTCAGCTTTTCAGCTGTTGAGTGGAGTATAGAGACTCTCCTGGGGACACCAGGCCTCTATGGAGTAGGTACATAATAATAGGAGGGAAAACCTGGCAGTTGAGCATGATCTAGGCCTAATCATTCCATTGAAAGGCCGATGACCGTGAAACAGTGCTCATCTCTATATGCACCTTCATTTGTTGTAGAGGTTTACAAGTAACGATTAACAAGTAAACGAAATTTAGGAATATGAGTTAAGGTAATAATAATTTCTTTATTTATTCTGGAACAAGTCCCTTCAGAATAATACATATAAAAGTAAATAACGTCTTAGATGCCTTAGAGTAAAGTAAAAAATAAATACAGAAGACAAAGATAACATATAAAACCAAACTGATGGATATAATAAATCGACTTCTCATTCCAATTCGAGTGAGAGAAACAAAAAAAAAAAAAAAAAAAAAAAAGAAAATATATATATATGTACTTAAAACTAGTTTAGATTCTGTTCCAGTGCAGAGCTTTGATCAAAAAATAATTATATAAAATTCCTATCTAATTAAAAAAAAATAAATAAAAATAACTTCTATATTAACGCTTCTATGATTTTTTTTTTTTATTGATTTTTTTTTCATTTTTTTTTATTTGAACATTCTCATTTAAAATTGGTTATTGTCGAGATTCCTAGGAAATTGAATGGATAGGAAGTAATTGAATAGACGGGATTTAAAGGTTGGAAGGGTATTAGAGTTACGGATATGAGAAGGGATAGAGTTCCATACGGAAGATGATCGGATAATGAAAGATCTGTCGAAAGCTGCGGTTCGATGGGGCGGAATATACAAATCAGAAGGCCGTGCACGAGTGTTGCGGGAATGAATCGAGGATTCGAATAGTAGGAGGTCTGAGATGTATGATGGACGGCGGATCGGATAAATTGGTAGAGGAAGGATGCCAAGAAGTACTTGCGACGGTAGGAAGGATAAAGCAACTTTAACTCTTCGTAGAATTGAGTGACAGAGGTGTCTCTGGAGATCCCAAAGATGAATCGGATGAAGGAATTAAATAGCCTTTTTAGCTTTTCCTCAAGATCTCCAGAAACACTCCCAAACACCGTACAGCAATAGTCAAAGTGGGGGTATATTAGGAGGAAACCAGTAGCCTACGGGTTTCTAGAGGAAAGAGGTGACGGATGTCGTTTGATCGCTTTATCAAAATTAAAAAAATAATAATAATAGTATTGTGTTAAAATTTATAAATATAAATGGAAGGATTCCTAAACAATCATCAATACTCAATATCAAATTAAAATAATATTATGTATCCTTTGATATTAAAATATATGCTAAAATATCAGGACGTAATGTTTTGAAATATTTTAAAAGACGGAGTCAATTATAAAAAATCCACATTCTGAATAAAATACTAACAACTGTTGTCAATTAGTACAAGATAAAACCCAAATGTTAAACGTTAAGTTCCTTAATTACCTAAAATTAAGGAAGTATCGAAATGGAGGGAAAAGTATTAGATATCACTTATGTACGTTTCTTGAAACCTTGAGCCAAAAAAAATGAGTCATTAAACAAAATTTTATTTTTTCCGGGAACCTCAATTCGCTTTTACCATTAATGCTTAAAAACTTTTAAGAAATATCTCTACTAAATTTGGTTAGTTTTTTTTTAAAGCTACTCACAAAATTGTAGAATTTGTAAAAATAAGGAATGCTTAAACCAGCATAAAGTTAAAGTAAAAAAAAAAAAAAAAAACTAGTGACCTTGTCAGTTACACATTAACATTTTATTTTGGGAGTTGTTGGGTAATTAAAAGAAATACATTCAATTTCTTTTTTAATTTTAGTATTAGTATAAGCTATAATAGTATAAAATATTTCTACAGTTTGATTACTAAACGAAAGAAAGTTGGAAGATGGTTCCAGAAACGTTATGGAAGAACCAAAGGTCTATCGTAAATTCAAGCGCTTTCAAATTTCACCGCCTCAAAAGGAATCTCGTTTGAAATTGAAACTTGTTTCCAATAAGTCTGGTTATCGTTTTTGTATAAGTTTTGTAAAACTTAAATTTCTTACTGAAGAAGCCTGCATGCTAGAGATGTTGCAGCAGGTTGTTCATCAACCTCACAATAGCCACTTTATACCATGCATTCTACATCTTTTTACGATTTCTCAAATACAGCTTTAGCGATTTTGATTAAACTCCTTTGATCGATGTAAAATTTTATGGACTTTAATATCACGTAGGTTTTATTATGATTGAAATAATATGACAAAGCTTAAATGACGATTTTTTAAATCCTTAATTTATATAGTATCCTTAATTTTGTAGATTAGAAAAAAAATAAACACAACACATTATTAGCGTTAATTAAACGGCTAAATATACAAGTTGAACGAATTTGATAAACAACTAAAGGAGAAAACAGGAAAACATTTTTTTTTTTTTTTTTTTTTACTATATATGAAGGGAAATATTAAGGGAAAGTATTGTGATCGTGAAAATTTTGGAATTCCAGTTTACAGCGGAAATTCTCAAAAAACGGCTCCAACGATTTTGATTAAACTCATTGTACCGATGTAAAATTTAATGGTCTTTAGTACGATGTAGGTTTCGTTCCGATTGGAATAGTCTTACAGGGCTTAAATGCCGGCAGTTTAACTTTGTTTCCTTTAAAGTAACTCAAATTTTGTATATTCTATAAAAATAACCATATCACCTTGTTACCATTGATATATGACAACTGATTATGTGAATATGTAGCAAGCTGAGGGTATTTGATAGACAACTTTTGTTTGTTTTTTCAACAATAATTTTTATTGAGTAGTAATACAATCTGTCCCAATTCGGACATCAATTATAGTGGTGAAAGATAACAGTTATACAATATTTACACATAAATAAAATATATATACAATAATGAATCAATAAACTGTTAACAAAGTCTAGAAATCACTCATACATAGATCACAATGAGTGGAGAATCTAGCCAGTGCTAGAACTCCAATATATAAATATTTACAAGAGGTCGCGGGGCCACTGCCTTTTTAACCTTCTAGGGGGGCAAAAAGGGTGTGTGGAGCTGGAAAGGGATTGAGCTAGAGGATTAGGGTGATGGATAAGGTTCTGATGGAATTTGGAGAATTTTTACGACATAAGATCTTTGAATATTTAGGTCGTGCTGTACGGTATGGTTGGTCACATAATAAGGAGTATTTACTATTGTCCAAAGGACAGATGATAGACAACTAAAGGAGAAAAGCGCAAACGTATTTTTTTAGTGCAATTTTTGTGTTTTTTGACACAAGAATATATACGTATATTATACCGTAGGAAAGCTAAAGATTTTATAAGAAAATTATCTAATTCACGAAATTGTAAATGTTAACGGAGAGTGATGAAAAGCCGATAAAACAAACAGATTGTTGAGGGTAATTTCATTTTATAGATTATTTAATAAAAATATATTTCTATTGAAATCCAATTTAATTAATCCCTTAAAAATTTCATTTCATCTCTAAATGTATTTAAAAATTCTTAAATTGATTTTAACAACAAGTAAAGCTGCGCGCACTAGATTTTTTTTTCATAGTTATTAGCTGGCTTGTTACCTATTTATCTTAATTTTATCTTAGGGGACGAATTGTTCCGGAATAAAATTTATTTTTTCATTCAATATGGATTAAAAACTATGTCCTCATCTTAGTACAGGAGAATGTGTTCCTTTCATTCTTCAGAAATACGGTGCTAAAAGAGAACAGGGTTCAGTCTTGAGCAAACAGCTCTCCCGTTTGAGGATGAGCCCGTTTAGAAAGGCATGCTGAGGAACTGCAGGGGCAGGTCTGATGAAACCCAGGTCTATGGCAAGCGATAAAGAAGAGGGAACCATGTAACTCAACAAGGGAAGGAATAAAGTTTCGTAACAGGTGTAACCACGACCCGGCCTAAGTCACGAGCTCATGTCATCCCTGTCAAGCACCCAAGAAAGATAGTTTTTACTACCCGACCGTCTTAGCATCGAAAAAATATGTTTTACGTATTTAGAAAAAATATTTTTTTAATAGAATGTATTTAAAATTCTACGTTGATACAAAAACACAGAAGATCAAATAGGGACATAAATGAATATTTAGAGAATAATATATATATATATATATATATATATATATATATATATATATATATATATATATATATATATATAGGGTTATGTCTCATGAAATGTCCAAGAAGACGGAAGTATTTACCTTCTTTTTCTACACATTTTCCCCAACGTGACACAGACTTCTTAATCCCCGAGCTGAAAAATCTAAGCTTTAAAGTAAAACAAAATCTGAAAACGCACTTTTCACTTAATCATCATTTTCAAAAAGACTTTAAATGTCTGGAAACGGTAGATGCACTTGCATTTAGTTGTGCTGAGAGTCCTTTAACTGTTTGGCAGGGGTTTCCTTCTACTGTATGTTTGCGGACATCGTTGTCTATTACAGACGGAGGTCTTCCTCGGGGCAAGTTTTCCAAGTCGGTATCCCTAGCTGAAAATTGAGCAAACCAACGGCAAATGGTCCGTTCATTAACATTCCCTTCCCCAAACGCCTTGCAAATATTTCTAGCTGCTGAATGGCCGAGTTTAAACTCGTACAAAAATCGCGTGTTTCCATGTTCATATTTGGAGGTATACTAAAAAGTGGGTAATTGATTGGGAAGCTAATGTTTATAATACAAAGGTAGAGGATTAGTAACTGTTTACTTTAAATATGTAAACATTCGGAAGAAAACAACAGAAACCTGCAAAATCCTTTATGTATTTCAGAAACTATAAATACGGACATTTCATGTGAAACAAACCGATATATATATATATATATATATATATATATATATAATATATATATATATATATATACATTTATTTTTAGCTTTCTAAATCTTAATTTAACTTAAGTCGGGTCAGTGGGTTGCCAGAAATAAATATGGAGGAGAGGTCACGGATAAGAGGGTTTGTGTGGGCACGGAGTTTGGAATGAAAAGAGGTATATCTATTTCGGGCTAATTCTTTAACTAATGGGATGTTTGGATCTTTATGGATGATATTAATAGTAAAAACGTAAGGAACGTTAAGGATTTTTTATTGCAAGCAAAGAATGCGAGGTGGTTTAGTGGGACCCCCATAGCTCATTGCTATTGTTCCAAATCAGCCTTTTAATGGTTATGTAAATGATTTTTTTTTTTTTTTTTTTTAGTAAACAAGGATTTATATGGCTAATCGGACGATGCAACAGTGAAAGTACTAAATTTTCTCAATCCAGATTTAATTAGGATAGGGATCTTTAACGAGTACCTGACACAGCAGAGGAACCAGACGACTTATTTACGTCCCCTCTAAAAGACGGCATAACTAAGAATTTGTGACTTCTATTCAAAAATTCCTAGAGCCACCATATGTTTAAATCGCCGATCTTTGGTATATAAGGCTACTATGCTAGCCACTACACTACAGGTGACCCACAAGTGTTGTAGAAATCGGTATCTGCAAGCAGTTGCATCTCATTTAAATCTAGTGCCAGTACTCAATGATATATGTTAGTGATATCAACATATATTCCATTTAAAATGAAAAACCTTTAAAGCAATTTTTAAAAAAATTAAAATATATATATATATATATATATATATATATATATACATATATATATATATATATATATATATATATATATATATATATTGATTTTTACAAGTGAATATACAATAACGAGTAAAAAGGGCTAAAATTACAAATATAGGCATGAAATAGTCTTGTGAAGAAGTTACCCAGTGGTAACATTTCATTCATTCTTTTAGGTAACACTGTAATGTTTATTTTATCAGCAGGTCTCGAGGCCACCGTCTTTTCAGGAAGAGATGGAGACGAGAGTTCACGGACAAGTGGGTTTGCGTGGGCTGCTAGTTTGGAATGAAAGGAGGTGTATCGATTTTGGACTAAGTCTGAACTAGTAGGATATTGAGGTCTCTATGGATGATTTTATTAGTAACAAAATGAGAAGCATTTAGGATTTTTCTTTAACAAGATTTTGGATTTCAAGGATTGAATGCGGAAGGAATCTGATGCTTTAGTAGAGCCCCATAGCTCAATGTTAGCCCCATATGTCCAAATAGGTTTATATATATATATATATATATATATATATATATATATATATATATATAATATATATATATATGTAAATAATTATTTTAATTATTTGTTTGTGTAAAAACATATTTATGAACATATGTTCAATTGTTTTGTTTAAAGAGTTTGTATTGTAAGGGTTATTTACTTGTAATTTAATAATTCTTTGAGATGTAATAAAATCTGTTGTATAATGTAAAAAAAACAAAAACAACTTGCATATATATATATATATATATATATATATATATATATATATATATATATATATATCATTTTTTTTTTTTAATGGATAAGGAGAAAGCAAAATTTAAATTAAAGTCTAACCGATAAGTAATGAAAGTTTTTTGTTATATTTTTTTCCTGAAAGTATAATTAAGAGTCTCAATAAACAAAATTCATATTAATAACTGTCCAGAGAAGATATCATACAATGATAATTAATTGATCCAGAGAGGAAAAGAACCTACATGGCTTAGAACATGACACTCTAGGAATCTCGTACGTACAAGCTTAGCTCCACCACGGTCTTATTCCTTTATTGTCAGTAGTCGAGAAAGTTAAGAGGATTGGTATGAGAATAATTAAGTACTATAATCCACTTTGTAGTAAAATCTTTTTTTTTGTATTCAAACCATAATAATATTTAAACGAATGCAAAATAATATAATTTTAAAAAATAATCACAATATATATCTTAAAAAATCAAAGCTCGCAAGCCGGTAGCGATAAGTCACACTTTTTTACAATTTTGTTTGTATATATTTTTTACATCTCCAGTTTCATTAGTTTGTAATCGTAATTATGATTAAATATGTATTTTTGAGACATTATAATCTATTGTTATCGATTGTATTAATGATTTAATTACTAATGTGCTGCACTAGAAAATGTCTGTATTTTATTGATTTATTTAGGTATATTTCTAACCCAATCGATTCTATTTAGCCTATTCATTTCATAATCCAGAGTTATATTTTCTTTTTATAAATATTGCATACAGAACTCCTATAAGACTGGATATGTTTCTAAAAATGTGGTATATTTTCTCCGGTACATTGCATGGCAACATGGCAAAGACAGGTACCCTATCCCTCCAGTATGGTTCACAGTTAAGACCCATCAGTTTTCCTCTTATTCTAAATATTAATGATTTGCTTAGAGATGAAGTGTGTAATGATGAATGTAGTAAATTGCCTGTTCTGGTTCTAGTTTTTACATTCACTTACTATATATAGTAAGGGGAAGTATTGCGATCGTCAAAATTTTCGAATTCCAGTTTTCAACGGAAATACACGTTTTAGGGTCCACTGAGTACAAATAACCAAGTCCGGCAAAAAGGTCTGTGTATGGTAACTCCCGGGCGGAAACGGTGAGTCCTAAGAAACTGAAATTTCATATTTAAGACAAATATGCGCCCGAGACGTTACAAAACCTTTTTCATTAATATGAGCTTACCAGAAGATCCACTTTATACCATGCATTTTGCACCTTTTTTCGATTTTCTCGAAAACGGTTGCGACGATTTTGATTAAATTCACTATATCGATGTAGGATTCAATGGGCTTTAATATCATGTAGTTTTCACTCTGATTAAAATGGTCTAACAGGGCTTAAATGCCGACATTTTACATTTTTTTTCTTGTAAAGTACCTTTAATTTTGTAGATTTTGTAAAAATAAATATATTATCTTGTTACCACCGATGAAATATATAAGTTGAACGAATTCAATATCTAACTAAAGGAGAGAACTGAAAAAATATTTTTTTAATGCATTTTTTTTATTTTGAACATAGCAATAGTAATGTACACGTTATATACCGTAATATACCGTTGGAAAGCTAAAGCTTTTAGAATAAATATTATCTAATGAACAAACTTGTAAATGAGAGATGAAAAGCCGATAAATCTGATTATTTTAGATAATAATATAATAGATTTTTTAATAAAACACATGTTTCTATATAAATTCAATTTAATTGTTCCACGTATTTTAATCTCTAACTGTATTAGAAAATCCTTTCATTGATTTTAAAAATGGAGGTATGTAAAAGTCGTGTGTTGCCCGCACCAGATTTTTTATATTAGGTATGGAATTGATTATTGTTGGCTGCAGATATCATTTCAAGTTAGAGGATTGGAATGTGCATAATAAAGTACTGCAATTCACTTAGTAGTATATTTTTTTTTCAAACCACAAACATATTTATTAGTTTAGAAATTTCTCAATTAGACGAAACATATCTCCGGAAATGACCCAGGGTCAAGAGTCCATAACAACTTTCAGAGGTCCTACTGCCACAACGTGAAAGCAGTCAGTCCGGTATTGTTAAGGTCAGCAGAGCCTTAATTCTCTTGGCGAAATTTTATTTTCCCAGAACTGTCGTTCTGATTGTAAATTTGGCTTAATGCAAAAAAAAAAAAATTAACATTTTTCAACTCTCTAAAACCGAAATACAAATTCATTGTTTCTCTTGAATAAAACTGTTGTCTGGGGTCATCTCTGGCATAACAGCTTTCTATGCCCAAGGTCTCGGGTTCAAATCAGCTGGCGGCTCTAGGATTTTTTAATAGGAGTAAACAATTCTAAATTATGCCGTCCTTTGTAGGTGACGTAAAAAGGTGGTCCCGAGCCTGTGAGATGTCAGGTACTCGTTAAGATCCCTATCCTAATTAAAAATGGATAGGCAAAATTTAAGACTCCCACTGTCCGATTAGCCATCGTTAACGTCCGATTAAATAAACAAACCGTTTCCTTATTTTGCTTTTTTAAATATATTAACTTATATTGTTTGTTTATTATTCATTAAAATCATTTTATGCTACTGTGGCTAATCGGACGATACTACAGTGGGTATCGTAAAAGTTTTTCTTTTACAACCTGAATGAATAAATTCAATAATTAAAATATCTTTGTTTTTATATTCTAAATATGAGTAGAAAAAAAAAATATTATGCATATAACGGCTGTCTGAATCACTACCATTCTTCATAGGTTAATAATATCCATCTATTCACTGTTATTTTCATAATTCCATAAATTTAAAAAGGTGCGTTTTTTCACGTTATAATCTTCAAATTTTTTTAGACCAATTTAAAAAAAAAATTATATCAATGTTATTAACATTAAATTTTAAATTGTATATTAATCTTTTTAAGTTATTATTTTTTCTTTGTATCGCATTGGTTGTTATCTTGTTTTTCTGAACCCTAATGAAGGTCCATAATGTTTGCCGGAACGTCAGCACACAATAAAATAATTAAATATCTTATTAGTGTGTTATTCTTGATGACCGCATCATTAACCAACTTCATCGCATATTTTCAACAGTTAACAATTATTTCATCATTAGGGGGTCTCGATTATACCGAAATTTCTAATAATGAGATATTATGGAATTCACTAGAATAAATAACGATATTTATATATTTATGGGATATATTCTATCCCAGAGAAATAATATTAAGAAATATATGCTGTCAGTAAAATCTCGTGCGCGAACAGATGACTCTCTGTTACAGAGGAATGACAAAACACTCAGCGGGCCTGTCACACTTTATCACAGTCATCCGACCATCAATAGTGTTCTCTGTCTTCGGATGAAAAGAGGAGAAAGGTAAGGGAGATGACGTTGATGCTGCAACTGTTGTGCAAGAGAGTCCGGGATGAAAAGGGATGAACAGGCGCTCTGGGGGAAAAAGATCAGGGCAAGAAAAGAATGAAGAAAAACGGGGAAATTGCTGATGATCCCTCATTTTGTAGCTATTATTTAAAAAAAAAAAATCTTAATAGGTTTGTTGTTTAATATTTAAAAAAAGTTCATCCATAAAGACCTAAATATCCCATTAGTTGAAGACTTAGCCCGAGACAGATATTCAATACATCCTTTCATTCCAGACTTCCTGCCCACTCAAACCCGCTTGTCCGTGCTCTCTCCTCAACATCTATTCCTGACAATCTACCGAGGTGACTTAAAAGAAGATGACCAAGTGATCTCTTACCATATATCTTACCATTAGAAAATGGAGTTCTACCAATGGGTAGTTTCTTCACAGGACAATCATTTGTCTCAATCTCATATCAATCCCATTTACTAGTTGTAGTGAATCAATACAGTTGTAAATTTCTTTAAATAAATAAATAAAAAAATGCTGAGTAGAACATGGTAATAGTCTCAAGTGAAAAATTATATTAAAAATCAGAACAATACTTGCACGATCGAAATTTCTAAAACAAGGAATGCAACAATAAGACTATAAAAGAAAAAAAAATAGGCTTGAGACTCCATTCTGACCTACCTTGTTAAAGCCTTTTTTTAGTTTATTTAAATTTTCATGATTTTTTAAAACAATTTTCTAGGCTACTTAGGTAATATGCTGTAAAGACTAAAACTGTATACAGTACTCTCATCAACACTACAGTTATTGTTTCGTTCTGAAATACGCAAAATTAAAGGAGTTTCATTTTTCATTTTTCATTCATCATTTTATTTTTTGTTGAGAAAGTCACAAAAATGTGCAAATTGCATGGTATAAAGTGGCTCTTGGGGTTTGCTGATTTCCTGAAAAAACACAAATCCGAAAATTATGACCATCTGAATACTTTCCCTTATTGTGTATTTCATATAAATATTAGTATACTTGGTATTTATATAAGTATAAATATTAATGTACTTGGTGTAATAAATGATTTTTGACTATCTTTTAATAGTATATGATTGTATAATTATTTCTTATCAGATAAAAAAAAATATGGGACATCTCGACAAGCCTAATCCTTTCGGAAACCATCATAGAACAAGGACCGGACACGTGTTATCTTAGTTGGAAATCAGAAACGCTCAGACACAAGGCCGAACCTTCACATCCCAATTGCCTCTGTCAATAGAAAAAATAATATCCTTAAGGTAAGAATGACAATGACACACAACACAAAGCAAACCAATTAATGAAAAGGCTATTGCTTTGAGATAAAACTTTCACCGAAGATAGAGCCTAAAATATAAGAAGTCACTCAAGCTTTTAGGTATCTAGTCTTAATTGGGTCGTATCTGTATCTTCTACTGATACTAAATCAAGTTCCAGATTCGGAGCATTCTTTTCTACTTTGAGATTTTTAAACCTAGCCTTATCCAAACTCTTACAATAATCGCCTTGAATTTTCTCAGTTTATTCAAAATTATGTTGAAAAAAGCATTGTTTAAAAATCTATACTTTTAAGGAATATAAATATTATTAAACTTAAAATGAGTCATATTTAAGAGACATAAATAATCTTTTTTTTTTACTTTCAGTCATCTATTAATATAAAATATATATATATATATATATATATATATATATATATATATATTTTTTTTTTTTTTTTTTTTTAATTTATATATTGGAATTTATAACTGTATAACAAGTAAATTGGAATGAAATGTAAAAAGGCATGAAACACATGTAGAGAAGCTTCCCAATGGCAGCACTCTAAAAATGTTTTAAATTAGAAGGTCTCGGGGCCATCTCCTTTTCAGACGCCTCGAAGGATTGTCAGGAACCGAAGAGGAAGAAAGAATTGAAACCAGAAGATTAGAGTGGGAATAGAGTTTACCATGAAAGAAATGGTATCTAGATCGGGCCAAATCAGCAACATACGGAACATTCAAGTCTTTATGGATTAGTGTATTCGTGACAAAGTAAGGAGAATTGAGGATTTTACGAAGGATTTTGGATTGTAGGGATTGGATACGCGAAGAATTCGATGGTTTAGTAGAGTCCCTATTTCGGTATCTACGAGCAGTTTCTTGTCGTCTGCTGTAAGATGATATAATCTTTAACAATCTGTTTTGACGTTGTTTTATTAGAAACTATCCTGCAGTTGAAATTTTCTTTGTGGTTATTTGTTGTTATTTTAATTTTAAGGGGAAAATACAGCTATTATTATCGCTATCGATTATTATCGCCCAAAAATATTTATCATTGTGTTTTTAATAGGTACATGGAAACTAGTTATAGCAATATTTATATGCGAATCCATAAAATAGAATATGCATGTAAAATTTCATACTACAAATTAAATGAGTTTAATCAAAATCTTCCATATATTAAGTCATTAGCGAAATTATAAAAATGTTATAAATCAGATATACTTCTAGAAAGTACATATGCAATACATATAGAAACGCAGAACATTTTAGTAATTTGTACTCCAGGAACGTTGACACATGTATTTCTGTTGAAAACTGGATTTAGAAATTGTCCATGATTACAAAACTTTCCCTTATTCTATATTTCGTATATTAGTGAAAGTAAAAATTCCACATAAAAATTAAAATGTCAAAGGAATTGGTTTTGAAGAACAAAAAAATTAAAATTACATTCAACTTTAATCAAACTTCTGATTGTACGTCAGAACATAATCTGATACACAAAACAGAACGTTTGTAATTTAAAAAAGGCCTAAACCATCTGATAGTTATAAAAGATGTAACGTCCTGTCACGAGTTTTAAACTGGAACCATCTTAATATAAATTAAAAAATATCTGGAACGACAGGAGAAAATACTTCATCAAGATATATAAACACATATATAATCAAACAAAAAAAATTAGTTCATTAAATATTATTTTTTAATTAATTGTTGACTACCATTTAATCAAAGTCAAAGAAAGACAACGGTGAGTTAATGATTATATATTTTTCCTCATAATCATAGCTGTCTTTCTGACTTATCAAACTCGATTTCAGGCAACATTAGTTCAACAATGTAACGTTAAATTAAAAAAATTACATCCTTGAAATGTTTTTTTAGTTATGTATTGTTTTTTCAGATAATCATGGTATTTTATTTTTCTCGACAAACCTGTGCATTGGTACATGAACATAATGATAGTTATATTATTTTAAAAAAAAATATCAATTCAATTTTTAATTTTTTTTTTTAATCATCAGTGTTAGACATTACCCATCGATTGATTATATTCTATATTTTTTCTTTCTTAATGTGATTTATACTATTGTATATTGTTTTTATGTAAATCACTAAAGCCCACACTTATTTGCTTTTTATGCTAGTCTAAAGGGACTTTTCCCAAAATAAATAAGTATAAATAATATTAAAATATAGAAGAAATTGCGATGAAATATATAGTAAGGGAAAGTATTGAGATCGTGAAAATTTTCGAATTCCAGTTTTCGACGGAAATACACGTTTTAGGGTCTCCTGTATCCAAATGACCGAAAAAAGGTCTGTTTGTGTGTGTGGCAAGTCTAGAGCAAAAATGAAAAGTCGCACAAAACTGAAATTTCATATTTAAGACAACTATACGCCCGAGATGATACAGCAACTTTTTCATCAAAATCGGCTTACCAAAAGAGCCACTTTATACCAATGCATTTTGCACCTTTTTTTGATTTTCTCAAAAAGTGCTTGATTAAACTCCCTACATTAATGTAAAATTTAATGATCTTTAATATCATGTAGGTTTCATTCTGATTGAAATAGTCTGACAGTTCTTAAATGGCAACATTTTAAATTTTCAAGTTGGATGAATTTGATGACCAACTAAAGGATAAAATAGCAAATCTATTTTTTAATGCAATTTTTGTTTTTTTTATGATAAGAACAGTAATATGGAAGTATAATATACCGTTAGAAAGAGAAAGATTTTAGAAAAAAATATTGTCTGATACACAAAGTGATGAATAGGGAATATACTTTTTACGGATTAACAATTAATTATAGTTATATTATTTAATCTACGTCATATGTTTATAACGAAAATAAATACACGTTTTATTCAAATCGACTTAAAATATTTTTCAAATTGAAGTATAATTAATAGTTTTAATGGGTAAGTGAAAGTTGTGTGTTGCACCCACCAGATTGTTTTATTAAAATAATACATTATAAATCTATTTACAAAACCCTCCTAAGACTCATCGGTAGTTTTTGATCATTCGAAAAAAACAAAAAACTAAGTGAATGTTTAGGTATAACTTCTAGGTTGTAAATAGGCCAGGAGTAACACTTTCTTCAATAGAAGTTACGCATGAGCTAAAAAAAAAAAAAAATAATAAAAATAAATTGCCCTCCTTACATTTAATGTGAGATGATAAGTAAAAAAAGAATAATTATGATTATGATGATTCCTTATGATTTTTATAAGAAAGAAAGTCGGTGTAAGTCAAGAAGATAACAATGAAATAGCCTTAACTATTTATTGCTTTATGAGCATTTCGAATCAAATTGTATGTCTTCTTTAGAAAATCTCAATGTAGAAGAGTTCAGAAAAGACTCCAAATTTTGATGATTGGTGCATTTTTTGAATTTGAAAACGTTTCCTACTAACCTGATCTTTTTATAGGTCTGAAAATTTTAAATCATTCAATATATTTGTCATAAATAGATATAAATGATATACAAATTAGGTAACGGTAGTTAACAAAAATGATTTGCACCTTCTGACCAGTTGATTAAGTGATTGTAAACGTGACATACGCAATTATTCTCTGATGACACGGCACTAAATACCAAAACAAGTTATAAATTTCGAATCTGACGCATAGCAACTCAGCGAAGTTGAGCAGCAAATCCAAATCGATATTTCTCTCTTCTTCTTTTTTGCTTTTTAATGAGATAGATTGACCTAAATATATGTTATGATCAACAAAGCCGATGACCTGATTTTTAATTTTTACTTCCCTTTGCTCTGAGTTTGCCATGATGTTTGTTTTATTAGTATTGATGACCAATCCCACGGTCTCGCATTGTATCAAGAGTTCCTCAACCTTATCATTAATTTCTGTTACTGAATTGGCAAATATAACTATATCGTCTGCGAATCTCAGGTTTGATAAATAGTTCCCATTCATATGTATGCCTTTTCTATCCCATTCCAACTTCCTGAAGACATCATTGAGTAGACAATTAAACAATATTGGAGATAGCGGACATCCCTGTTTAACTCCTCTTGAAATTTTAATTGTTTTATTGTTTACTTCCGCAGCTATGAAGGTCTCACTCCTTTTGTATATATATTTTTTAATATATTTAGGTATATATTATTGATTCCCTGCTTTTCTAACTCTGTCCATAATTGATCATGAAAAACTGTTTGTGTCAGGTGATGGCACAACTGTACATTGATTTAAACATATACTTATTTTATGTTAAATATGAAATTTGTGGCTTGTATAACACATAATGCTCTGATAAAGGGAAGGTAAAGAAGATACATGAAACAACTCTTATTGCCGGCTAGGAAATTCAACACATCAAACATAAAGTCATCGTATTTAAGAATCTAATTTATAACAGGATATTACTGTCAGATTCGAAATTTATAACTTGTTTTGGTATTTAGTGCCGTGTCATCAGAGAATAATTGCGTATGTCACGTTTACAATCACTTAATCAACTGGTCAGAAGGTGCAAATCATTTTTGTTAACTACCGTTACCTAATTTGTATATCATTTATATCTATTTATGACAAATATATTGAATGATTTAAAATTTTCAGACCTATAAAAAGATCAGGTTAGTAGGAAACGTTTTCAAATTCAAAAAATGCACCAATCATCAAAATTTGGAGTCTTTTCTGAACTCTTCTACATTGAGATTTTCTAAAGAAGACATACAATTTGATTCGAAATGCTCATAAAGCAATAAATAGTTAAGGCTATTTCATTGTTATCTTCTTGACTTACACCGACTTTCTTTCTTATAAAAATCATAAGGAATCATCATAATCATAATTATTCTTTTTTTACTTATCATCTCACATTAAATGTAAGGAGGGCAATTTATTTTTATTATTTTTTTTTTTTTTAGCTCATGCGTAACTTCTATTGAAGAAAGTGTTACTCCTGGCCTATTTACAACCTAGAAGTTATACCTAAACATTCACTTAGTTTTTTGTTTTTTTCGAATGATCAAAAACTACCGATGAGTCTTAGGAGGGTTTTGTAAATAGATTTATAATGTATTATTTTAATAAAACAATCTGGTGGGTGCAACACACAACTTTCACTTACCCATTAAAACTATTAATTATACTTCAATTTGAAAAATATTTTAAGTCGATTTGAATAAAACGTGTATTTATTTTCGTTATAAACATATGACGTAGATTAAATAATATAACTATAATTAATTGTTAATCCGTAAAAAGTATATTCCCTATTCATCACTTTGTGTATCAGACAATATTTTTTTCTAAAATCTTTCTCTTTCTAACGGTATATTATACTTCCATATTACTGTTCTTATCATCAAAAAACAAAAATTGCATTAAATATACATACCACATCAATACTGAAGACAATTTTAAGGACAAATAGAGGGAGATTCTGCCAAAAAGAAACACTTGGACATATCGATGGGCCTCTTGGACAAATCGAGCCTAGCCTCAATATATATGGTGATGCAGGATTCCCAGTGAGTCCAGGATTATGGTCTCCGCCACGTTTTGTAACTGTTTTCTTTCGAATCCATACCTCTCCAAAAATGATCCAATATCTACTGGGATGGTCCCCCTGCTTCCGAACCAAAGTCCCGTGACTGAAAATTTTCTTTCGCCAAACTCCTCGCGAAATTTTCCTTGTAGATAAGGGATGTAGAAGAATAAATATGGGATGGAAAAAATACTGGAGTTTAAAAAAAGTCTTTAAAAGTCAGTTACCTCTAACATTGAATGCTAGAGTCCTGGAAACCTGTGTTTATCCCGTTATTTTGTATGGCTATGACCAGCAAAGATATCGAAAAACTTTGGTTTCATTCATTTTTATCTCTAACTGTATTTGAAAATTCTTTCAGTAATTTTCAAAATGGAGGTATGTGAAAATCGTGTGTTGCCCGCACCTGATTTTTTAAATTTCTAATACTTTTTTTGCAATGAAAATTTAAATTTATATGTTGAGTAGGATATGTTTGAAGTGGTCCTGGTAGAGGTTGGTTCTGGTCAGTACCGGACTAGGTAGAAAGTCTTCCGAGGAGAAACTCTCCAACCTCGGCATCTGCCTTTTCCTTTTATTTAATTTCTTGATCGTAATTGTTTAATTTTTTTAATAGTAACCTTCCCTGTATGGAGGTCGGGTGGGTCTTACGGTGATCTTCACTGGCCTACTTACTAACTGGTCCTCAAAAAGACAGCTGATCCGAAAAGGAGTTATTATTGACATTTTCACCTGGGCATGAATATCACTCAACCTTGTTTTTGTTTTTTAATTTTTTTTTTTTTTTTTTTATTCGCATTTGCCAGAAGAAATTCGACAATCACTAGATGTGCTGGAGAAAATTCAAAAGCAGGTCTTGTTTAGTATGATAATGGAAAATGCCCAGCAGTAAGTCTTCTTGGGTTTTAATTTAGCAAAGGAGGGTCTATCACCCACATTCTTTTCAGTATTCTTCTAAGAGGCGTTTCTGCTAATTCCATGTATGTTACTTGTCTATTGTTGTGCCTGTGATTTATGTTAAGAAAACGCAAATATAATTCGTATATGTCAGCTGATTGTTGTAAGTTCCTAGGTAGGGTTTTACTGTTTATCTACCAAGAAGCTTTGGTTATGAGTCTCAACATTTTTTATTGAGATGATTAGAGGTTTTGTTTGTGAATATTTTTTGCTGAGTTATACAATACTTAATTATTTTATCTGTTTCATGTTCTCACATATACCTGTCAGACGCCTTTAAAGTTATTTCGAAAACTGCAAACTAATTAAAGTGATTTATAATTTGAAAACTGGCCATAATCTTTTTCTTTGGCATTAAATACATTTTTTCAGCCTCCAAAATGAATAATTGTAAAAGATTTTTAGTACATCAACAGTCAGCAAGGAATCCACAAAATCCTCAAAAGAATGTCCTATTTCTAAATTTTAATATATAATTGTTTGTTTGTTTATTTATTTAACGTTACTTTATGCTATTGTGGCTACTCGGACCATGCTACAGTGGGAGTCCTAAATTTTGCCTTTCCAGGTTTAATTATGACAGGAATCTTTAACGAGTACCTGACATCGCACATACTCTAGAACACCTTTTTACGTCCTCTCCGAAGGACGACACGACTATAGATTTGAAATTTGTCATAAAAGGCTGTCATGCTAGCCACCCTGCTACAGGTGATTCCCCAATATAACTAATATAACACGAGTATAATGCATATAACTAACTGGAATCTATAAATAAATATGATATGGCGATTTTTGATTCCAGCGAATTCCACTAAACTATGCGACGGATTTTGACATGGTTTTAACTATCATCTGGAGCATTCTTTTCTGAAGGTTAAGAAGTAAAATACATTACAATTAGGTTCTTCTTTTGAAAGGAAAATTATGTTTTCTGCAATCAAGTTTTAAAAAAATAATCCTTGAAATATGATTAGTAATATACAAGTATAAAATATCGTTGTAAATTGCAAATTTTAGAAAAGTCAATATGCAATAAAATAAGTCGTAAAAGTAGATAGAAAGTTTTTATAAGCCCATAAAGTTATGAACATGTGTTATTTGTAATGCAACGAGAGATGTTTGGTTGTTTAGTCTGACACACCACAGTGTTGTGCAATATTATATTTTAATATAGTACACAAGATTTTAGAAAAAAAAATTACTTACCAAATCATACGTTATTTGATAAAATAAAAATGGTCGGGATCACTTGTAGCTGGGTGGCTAGCATGACAGCCTCCTATGCCAAAGGTCACGGGTTCAAACACGCAGGTGGTCCTAGGATTTTTTAATGGAAGTAAAAAATCCTTAGTTATGCCGTCCATCGGAGGGGACGTTAAAAGATGGTCCCGAGCCTGTGCGATGTCAGGTACTCGTTAAAGATCCCTATCCTAATAAAACCTGGATAGGCAAAATTTAGGACTCCCACTGTAGCATCGTCCGATTAACCATAGTAGCATAAAGTGACGTTAAATAAATAAACAAATAAAAATGGTCAAACAGTGTTTTCTAAAACATATTTGACATTAATTTAATGTAACTTGATTGTACACTCAATTATAATATTACAATTATTTATTTATTCGTTTTATTCAATTACTAAAGTCTACTATATTTCAAAGTTACAATTTACAGATTTACACATGACCATTTTCGTAAAAATAGGTCTAACAAGCACAACCAGTCCGAAAATAAATTTCACTTCCCACGTTTTGCAAACAACAATAAAAAAGTGAATGTTATTTTGGGCGCTACCTTCACTGAATCCAGTAACGGTATCGAAAGCTTTCAATTTCTGGCAGGTTTTCGAACAAACAAGATCTCTTTGACACGAGAGGATCCGACATGTCGAAGGTAGGCGCAGCTCGATTCAGCAAAAGAGTAGAAAGTTGTTGATAAGTTGGGCTTGGGTAGTGAATGCTCGCAGCCATCAGGACCTGCCGGGTTTGTCAGTCACACCTAAGCAGTGGATATGTAATACTGGCATCTCTGAAGGCAATTTCTCTGACATCTTCGAAACCGTATGATCCAGGAGTCCTCTGGCTTCATTTTAAATTTAGCAACGTACAATAAAAAACAAAACAAATCTATTGCACGCAGCATACAAAATTCGCTTAAATACAAGTTTAAATTTAATTAAAGCTTGTATCACATTTACTGAATGTATTTTAAAATACAGTTATAAATATCAATAAAAAAAAATTAATTAAAGTTAAAAAAAAAATATATTATTTCAATGGAGACATTTATTTTAGTTGTAATACTAAATATTGCTTAAGATACATATTACTACAATAATTACTCGACAAACGTTCAAAACTTCCAATTTATTACAAAAAGCTCATTTACGATACCATCATCAGACCCATCTGTACATATGGAATCAGGCTTTGAGGCTCTAATAAACCATCTAATTCCTCTCGCATTCAATCCTTACAATCCAAAATCCTTCGAAAAATCCTAAATGCTCCTTATTTATTAACGAATAAAATCATTCATAATGACCTAAATATCCCATTTGTCGCAGGACTATCCCAAAGCAGATATGTCTGTTTTGATTCCAAACTCCCGACCCACACGAATCCTCTTGTACGCAACTTATCATTCCAATCTATTCCTGACAACCCCCGAGGCGATTGAAAAGATGATGACCACGAGACCTACTAAATTAAATTGATATTGAAGTGCTAACACTGGGTAGTTCTTCACAATAAATTTTCAAGTTCATAATTGCAATCAGCCTATTTACTTAATGTATATATTATAAGTGCAGTTGTAAATATCAATAAAATGTTTAAAAAGTTGTAATACTGTATCAATAGAAACTATTATATATAACAATTACTTCAGTTTACGCGATTTCCGTTATTTTCAACATCATTGGTATATAAGGCATTTTCTTCTGATACGATCAAGCTTCTGACGATCTTTTATTTTTTTTGCTTAGACGATTTGGAGATAACGATTGTAGATTAGTTAGAAGCACATTTTAATTTCTCATTTCTTCTTCTTATTTCCCAAGAAGCCTTCATCTGTTCAGAAAATCCCTGTTTTCGTTCTTCCGTCCGCTTGGTTAGTGTTCTTATGTTCTTGTTTTCAACTTGGAAACAACCCTTCGTGACTTTCTCCAATATTTCTCTGTTCGTTATTTCTTCAATTTGTATTCCATTTCGCTTAAGACAATCTTTTACTTTTTTAATCCAGGTTATAGCCGTTTTCATTTTAAACAGTTTGTGGACTAATTTCTTAACTATCATGTTTCCTTCCATCCTCCGAACTTGCCCGAATTAACGGAATTCACTTTTTAAGAGTATACTATAAATCAATATTAGCAATCTTACGAGTGGGAAAGAATGTTTCTGCTGTTTTATCGTTTAGTTAGCATTAAAATTCTTTCATATCTTTTCAATGCTAACAATCGTAAATGGTTAATTATTTCTAATCTACCAAACTGAAAGCACTCTGGATTAGGAATATTAAAAAATCTGAATTTCGTCCCCGTCATACTATAGGAATGAGGTTAAAACTTACATAATATTAAAGCCCATTTAATTTCTCATCGATATAGTGAGTTTTTGATCTATTCTTACCTCTTCACGCACTATCTCAGACCATTTTGTGGGACTTGCTCATTTGGACTCGGGGAACCTTGAAAAATATATTTCCGTTGAATATTTTTTTCTTTGTCGACTACAAAGGTTCGTATTTAAAAAAAAACAACAGAAATATTACGAGGACTCATAAGATATATTAAAATTTTAAAAATTGAATTAGTGAAAAACATTGTACGGTGTACAAAACCGTTAAGTGTGGTGTCTGGAAATAATATGCGTAGTTTTTTTTTTTTTGTTGTTTAAAATATAGTTAGTTTCTGGACGGCTCTTATAAAACAGGTGGTGATAGCAGTTAAAGATGGAGAAAGTTCGAATTAATCTGACTGTCGGATCATCCGCCATCCGGTAGAAATGTCCACTGAACTTTCTTCCAGACTAAAATCAGTAGAGTCTGAAGATTAAATGAAGCTGCAAACTCAGCTTGTTCAAGCTCAGTTTACTTGTACGAATAAATAAATTAGTCAAGTACAAACAAATAAAATAAATTTTAATTTATTATATTATTAAAAATGTCCTAATTAGGACAGTTTTTAATATTACTCAATAAAAATTGTTTCTGGATAATATACGGAACCTTTAAATTAAATTAAATTATACGGGAACCTTTATTGCATTATTAACAATCAAACAACGGTGCCTCTAACTGATGCGGTATGTAGCACCGTACTGTGAAATAAATTAATTTAAAAAATATGACACATCAAGTAGACTTTATTTTTATATTATACTTTCTCTCATCGAATTCCATAAAATTTATATTTATTGTAATACGATTTATCTAAAAAAAAAACAACTGTACCTCCACAACCGATGGTCTTGGGATCAGTACATATAGTACAAGATCCGAACTTGCGATCTGCACCGAGCTGATAACAGAATGAAACATATTTTATAACAAATTTAGTATATTAGGAAATATGTTAAGAATGGGTTGCCTAAAAAAATCCTGGACAGACATATTTTTAATTATTAAAAAAAAAAGGGGAGCCCGTGGCTGAGTCGCTAGCGCGCTAGTTTCTCATGTTACAGGTTGCGAGTTCGAATCCCAGTCCCGGCGGGGCTTTTATAAGGATGTAATGTAATGGGGATTCACTCGCAGCCTCTCCCCGGGTATGTGAGACCCGTCAGCCAAATGGTGGCCACTCACAAAATTAGGCATTGGGTGATCTCCCTACACTACAACATGCATCGAGAAATGTGAGTGTAATCTCCCAGGAGATTACACCGCGAGGCCCAGGGCCTGCATGGCCTGTCACGCCACTGGAAAAAAAAAAAATTTAAATATTGCAACATCATGATAATAAGAAAACTTTTACCCTGACTTAAACTATCAAAGGTATAGAATGTGCAGCCGTTGGGTTGCCTAATTTTTTCCTGGATAAACTATTCAGTCAGTAATTTTCAGTAGTTGTCAGGCAAAAGCGGGTATGTCGATATCAGTTATCAGCACCGGCTTGATAATAGAAAAAAAATGATATCAATATAAGCTTTGTTTTATTGCAAACACATTGATATAGTGTTGACTGCAAAAAACTAGGTTCTAATATGGGTTGCCGAATTTTAAAGATTAAATTTGAACGCGAGTGGAAATGCGTGACAGAGAGATCCGAGTTGAGTATAGCGTGTAATTATAAAGGACCCAACATTGCAGCCGCACGTAATGGGACATTGAATATAAGAAAGTTTGATATACCATATAAAATTACAGGACCTTAACAAATCAAAACCAAAGATTTTGGGCAAAGCTATAAAAATTATCGTTTCAAAGATGCTTTGGTACACATTTTGGCTGATTATTGGGAAAACAAAAATTTACAGTTAATATATAATTAAAAATATTTTTTTTTTAAATAATTAAAAATAGTCTGTCCAGGATTTTTTTAGGCAACCCATTCTTAACATATTTCCTAACATACTAAATTTGTTATGAAATATGTTTCATTATATTATCAGCTCGGTGCAGATCGTTTCAAGTTCGGGTCTTGGACTAATATAGAAATTAATATAGAACAGCCTAAGTGTGCACCAGGAGGGTGTCCTACCCTGTAGGCTGAATTAACAGAATAAATAATATTCTGTCATAGCCGGGATTCGAACCTAGAACCCGTAGAACAGTAGACTAGTGCTCTATCCACTAGACCACGACGCTCCCATCGATTTATATAAGATATTATTGATATAAGCTAAGTTAAAAGCGACTAGATTAACAAGCGTACCATAACTGTCATTGGACCCTCTTTGAGGACCTGCATTACGAGAGATAGCCGGTCCCATGATTATAGTCCTCCGCAGGCTCAATCTTCTTTATTACAGGCTATTTCGATACTGATACACATCTATAAATCCTTCTTTATTACTATACTTTGCGTGAGGGAGTATTGGTTTATTCTAAATTTTTTATCAGAAACGTTTCAAGTTTTAGTGAAGACTTGATAGAAAATGGATAAAAAAAAAAATCACTTTCACTGAACAAAATACAGGTCACGAGTCTTTAAATTATATCATTTCAAATTTAAAACAATATTATTTACAAAAGATCTATCAGCTGATGGTTTTATATTTGATCCAGTTTTTGGATAAAACCAAAATAACATTGAACCTTTAATATCTTGAATACGTCCAACCAACTAAACTATAAGATGTATCACAAACTCGGATAGTTAATGAATCACACATTTAAATGATATGATGTAACTTTATTTATAATGAAAAAAACATTATTAACGTAAGACCCTTATTACTATAATATACTATAACTGCCACTACTTTGTAATATCTCGAAAAAGTATGCTCTATATCTTAACTTAGGATGCACTTATACCACAGAATTGTAGAAGGGATGAAGGAAGGCGGCAAAGATTTAATGAAGGGATTAGTATTTCACCACTATTTTATTAAAAGCACAACGTTTCGGCTATAATGCCACAATAAAATAGTGGTAAAGTTAATTATCAGTCTCCAATTATTAATATATAATTTGACTTTGACTTTCACCTAAAATAATCTACACCTAAATCGAAGTATATTCGCTATATCGATGCATAATTGAATGGGCTTTACATCGTGTAGGTTTCATAATAATTGAAATAGTCAGACGATATTTTAAATTTTCTTCCTCTAGAGTACCTTTAATTTTGTAGATAATATAAAAATAACCATATTGTCTAGTTACTACTCATGAAAAACAGGTAAATATATAAGTTGAACAAATTCGATATACAGGAGAAAACTATATATATATAAACATGTTTTTCAACTAAAGGAGAAAACTGAAAAAAATATTTTTTTAATGCAATTTTTGTTTTTTAACATAAGAACAGTAATGTACATGTATAGTATACCGTTAGAAAGCTAAATGTTTTAGAAACAATATTATCTTAAACACACGCTTATAAAAGTTGATAAATAGTGAAGTGAAGCCGATTAAACTGACTGATTATTTCAGACAATATATTAGATTTTTTAATAAAACACATGTTTCTGTAAAAATTCAATTTAATTAATTATTTAATTGTTTCACTCATTTTTATTTCTAACTGTATTTCAAAATACTTTAATCGATTTTTAAAACGGAGGAAGAGTAAGTGGTGTGTTGCCCGCACAAGATTTTCTTAAAACTTTTTAAATCCTACATTATTTAGAAGTTCCTAAATTTACAATATATTGACAACGGGGGCAAGTGAAAGTCGTGTGTTGTGTGCATCAGATTTTGAATTTAAATATCTCTTCTAGTATTAATTTTATATCAAATAATACAATACTCAAATAAATTCTTTCCCTTGGAATGGAGTAGGGCCGGGTGATTGCTGCCAAGGTTCCAGCCCTAATGTCAAGGATCTGTCAACTACTCTTCCTTTGAAATGTCATTTCAATGTTGTTGTTTCTTTCTACTAGTGCATTGAAGCATTTATTAAACACATAATAGCTTGTTTTTATAAACTGTAGTATAATTTATTTTGGTGATAAAATAACAGTATGGTAATTATTCATGTATAAGAAAAAAATATATAAAATTTGACATAAAATATTTTAAATCATTTTATATAAAATGTGTTATGGTTTTCTTTAGATAATTTACTTCAAAATAAATATTAATATTGTTTCATTATTTCATCCCAGTTAGTGCTAACTGATCATCATTTGGGTACAACGAAAAAAAAAGAATATAAGAGAATATGTTGATTTATACGTATCAAAACCGCACTTTGAGGCCTAACTTGAATATTTAATTGAATTCTTAGACTTGATATTAAAAGTGGTATAACTAAACCATACAGAGACAAGCTGCCATTTGGCTAGTGATGATATGATTTATGTCGCAAATATCGTTATTCCCAGTAAAAATACGGTATCAGTCACTGCAGAATGTTTTAAATCGTTCGTATCCAGCAAATATTTCTAGAACGCGTGTAGTGGAAAATCGATAAAAATATATTTTTTTTAAGTATAGTACCAATTGAATCTGAAATTTAAAGATTCAAAGAGGCTATCAGACTTGAAATTTGATGCTCTACAATATTTATTCTATGACTTTTTCGATTTCGATTGTTATTTCCAAGTTACAGTTGTCGCTCAGTGACCTAATTTGGTTCTTCAACACCAACTGAAAAATTTGCCAATTTCTGACGAATGATTGCGGTAATAAAAATTAACCAAATTCAATAACTAAGATAACATTTAGAAAGGAAATATAACGTTCTTTCATTTTGAAAATAAAGATATTTTCTGCAGGAAGCACCATTTACGTATTATAGGCGAAAAACTAAAAAAAATGAGAAAAATTAAACCTTTTTCGGCTCCAAAAAGCTAAGCTCACGATCTGTGATGGTTTATTTTTATTTTACGTCATCCACCAATAGGCCTAGGCCCAATTACTAAAATAATAATAATAATTCCAATTGTTAAAATTATAATAATAATTGAAATTCAAACTAATTGGTAATGTACTGCATACCAGCTTACTTTATATAATGAAACAAAAAAAAATACATATATAACTTGCAAATATCATAAACTAGCTAAAAAAGAAATTTAAAAAGTCAAACAATTCACCATAAATATACTCCTATAAAATTAATTATTTTTAGAAAAAAAAAAGCAATAAAAGATAGAAACAAAAGAAAAATAGAGAAGTAACGAGAAAATGAAAATTAAAAAATAAATAAAAATCAGCCCCAGGTCTAAGTCATTTCAATTTAAAGATAAGAACATAAAAAAACATTAAAAAAATGTACACAATTTCGCAATAATATTTTTATATACATATCCACATATATGTCACTCATACTAGATAAAATAAAATCACTATATTATTATTTTATTTTGTTTTATTATATTAACGTTATAGATAAGGTTATGGTTTAAACTCATATTACTTTTATTTAAGATTATTAAGAGGTATTTCATCGATTTCCAGCTTTGCCCCAATTAATTCCCACAAATATCCTTATTTTAATGGGCTAAATCGGATTTGTCTCAGTTAAAAAATTACTTTAACATAATACTTTTAGGTAATACGTTTCTTTGATTTATATAATATGTTATGATATATTATATTTCCAATATAATGAAGTTAGAGTTAGTTTATAATATAGCATCTTATCACTATTATTTTTACAGATTTAAACTACTACTCTTGAAATAACATAGTTAGTGTAGTAAAAACATGTTAAGGCTAAGGTATGAAATTGTAGAGATAACATCGTGAGAAATTTCACCTTCATGAGAACACGAATACCTAGCCTATGCTTAATCTAAAACACTTAAACATGATTCTCATGAACTTATGCAACGCTTATGTAATTTACTCCGAACCGATAATAACACTATTTTATAAGATCGAAAATTGGATTTTAATTTATTACTTTCAAAGAAACATATTTTTTCTTCAAGATTAGATATTTTAAATGAATGATGGATTAGAAAATTAAGGAAAAACAATTATTTCGAGCAAAAATAATTGGATTCAGCCAAAATGTTTTTTTTTTTTTTTTATTGTTGTATATGTTATGCCAACATTTCGACCTAAGTTTTTTTTAGCTTCATTCATATCGTTACCTTTAACATTTATTTTATACTCTCCTATATATCTATATACCCGTTTTATCTTTGAATATACCACTCTAATCTTGGGCTGAAACGTTGGCAATCGGATAATATTTTTTTTTCTTAAAATAGGCTGGATTTTTTAAATCAGAATGGCGGAATGCCTATATTCGTCAGTACTTACATAACAAATCAAATATAAACCTTCATAACCATCCCTAACCACCCTAACCATCTAACCATCCCTAACCATCCCTAACTACCCTAACCATCCCTAACCATCCCTATAAATCTACTACTATAAATCTATGTATAAATACGTATGTGTATTAAGTATTTTGTTTAGTTTTAACTATGATAACTCAAAACCAGAGGCCGAACCGTTGGAAAACATATAGTAAAAATGTTTTTGAAAAACTACTAATTTATTTTATTTTTTTAAGGATTCTATATAATTTTACCGAAAGTTAACTACACCCCATCATAATTAAAAACAATCAAGTTTATAATATATTAAATATATATTTTCTTATATTTGGTTGCAGGAGTAAGATTTTTTGGAGTAAAAGCCAAACCGATGTTTTATTTTTCAAATTAATTTAAAATATGGGAAATTTTTTATATTTTAAAAAATATTTTTCCCGAAAAAAACTCGTATGTTTTTATTTTTATTTTAGTATGCCCTTAATCTGTTTTGATATTTGATTGTATTGAATACTCTGGAAAAGTTGGAAACCGTTTGGGTTTTAATTACTAAAAAACAATTTTAATTAATAAAATAGTAATTTTTTTTATTATTTTCTTCAATTTTTGTTGATTTTCATTTTACTGAGCCTAAATGCAATTTAAACAAATTTTTATTTTAAAAAATCTTCAAAAAGGACAAGCTCTTACAACTGCACTCCTCCTAAGAGGATTATGCTTTTAACTTAAATTTATGACGGGGTTTTTTTAAATTGTTGTAAGTAGTCTAGAGTTTTTTAGTGCGGAAGACATACGGCTGAACTAAATCTATTGGAACAAATTTAATCCATTGAAATAAATATTGATTCACCATATTCAGTTTGTCAAACTACCTCCAATGTGTGTAAGTGGATATGCAAATGTGCTTCATATGAGATTTGATCTCATTCCGATGTCGGACATACTGATATATGACGTGCATAGTTGGACCAATATATACTCCCGGTACATTAGTGCCAAATAACTTTGAAACTTTCTAACGTACCTCATACATAAAACCTGAAGTAAATCTTGTACTAGCTTACATTAGGTGCTCAGTTTATTTATAGGAATCGTTTACAAGCTGAGTAAATTATTTAAGCCTCAATCATATAGTGAAAATACTCTCCAAGGAATCCAGACATATATAGAGCTTTCTAGTATTTCTCTTTATGCTGATAAAATAGTTTATATGTTATTGAAGTATTCAGTAGTCCCATAAGTATTTTAAATAAGGATAATCCGGTTCGCTTTCACCGATGACTTATCAACGTCATTTTAAGTAATGTTTATTTTTCGTATCAAGGTCCTTGACTGAATGTTTTATTCAGAGTGTTCGAAAAACAAGATTTCAGTTTCAATCCTGTAGTAGTTCATTAAACATTAATATATACGCTTTTTACGACGAATAATTTTTATATAACACCTCGGAGAATGGATTTATAGTTCATATCTAATGTACTCACAGCAGTGTTAGAAACAACTTCATGTCTGATCAATGTACTCACCTGAAAATAATAAATTTTAAATTAGTAATAGTAAAAAAATAATAAATATAAAATATATTATTTCTAATGTGATAAGGATAATTTCAGGTTTCATAAACAATAATTTAATAGTACATACAGACCAAGCCAAGCTTGAAAATTTTTTCGGTATTTAAAAAAAAATGTTTTACTGAAAAACAATAGCCACTCTAAGTAGGCAAAGGGTAAGTAAGTATTCATTCATACTATGTTTACTAATAGTGAAACAATATATAAATTAACATAATTATATAACTAGTAAATAAAGAACAATTAATAAGAAACGTAAATAAATAATTTTAATAAAATTAGAAGCTAATAAAAATAAGTTAATTTTAAGAATTACGTTTTGATTACAATTTCAGCCTTGAGTGTGTGCATGGATTATTAATCAAAAATACCCTTTAACGATTCCATGTTTGCATTGAACATAAGGAAAAACAAAAATTTAGGGGTTTTTTTTTTTTTCTTTATTATAACGAATTCTCTTTTGAGAAAAAAATTACAAAACTGATTTCAAATTACTTATCTTTATAAGCATGTCGTGATCAATGAAACCCTAAGGTTATTCATTGCATTTTCATTCTTATTTTAAATGTTTAATTAAAAAAGTCACGGTACTTTGGTTCGGAAGCAGGGGGACCATCCCAGTAGATATTGGATCATTTTTGGAGAGGTATGGACTCGAAAGAAAACAGTTACAAAACGTGGCGGAGACCATAACCCTGGACTCACTTGGAATCCTGAATCACCATATATATTGAGGCTAGGCTCCATTTGTCCAAGAGGCCCATCGATATGTCCAAGTGTTTCTTTTTGGCAGAATCTCCCTCTATTTGTACTTAAAAATTGTCTTCAGGATTGATGCGGTATGCTGTGTACGCATAACAACTCGGCGAAATTGAGCAGCAAATCCAAATCGGAATTTCTCTCTCTGTTTATAATTATTTTTATATATATTAGTTTGTGGTATATAGCCTGTGGCTGAGTGGCTAGAGCGCTAGTCTCTCATGCTAAAGGTTGTGAGTTCTAATCCCAGTTCCGGCGGGGCTTTTATAAGGATGTAATTAAATGGGGATTCATTCACAGCCTCTCTCAGGTATGTGAGACTCGTCAGCCAAATGGCGGCCACTCAAAAAATTAGGCGTAGGAAGTGATGACCCTCCTCTACAAAATTTATCGAGAAACGTGAGTGTATCTCCCAGGAGATTACAGCTCGAGGTCCAGGACTTACACGGCCTGTCGCCACACTGGAAGAGGAAGAAGAAGAAATATATAGATTAAATGTATATTTATGAGCCTTCATATAATAATATGTATATAATGTGGGGATATAAAGGTGGCCGGAGGATACATTCAGCATATAAGAAAAGAGACAGTGAGGTTGGGAACCTCAAAACACTATTGTGTCAATAGAGATGAATAAAGGGAAAAATTGATGAAGATAAAGGTCCTTGTGGGTGCCAAAGAGGTGAGAAAGGGGCGAGGAACAGAGAAGAGTCCAGTCTGAGAGAATGAAGAAAAGGTGGGAAGAGAGAAAAAGAGTGGAACGTGTGGGCAAAGTAAGGGGAAAATGATATTTGCGTGGTCTTTAAGGCCGTTTCGCATTTATTATTGTTTACTTCATCATTGTACTTCTATTGAATATCCGCAAGTAAACTTTCCCACACATTAGCTTGCCTAGTGATGGCTTATTAGCCGAAACGTTATGCATTGCTTAATAAAAATAGTGAAGTGGTATTTATTACAGCATCCAATTATATATTGAATTATCAGCCTTCACCTTAAATTATCAACAGCTAATATTGATATAATTATTTTCCAGTTTAGCATGAAGTACTAAATCTATATCGACCTAACATTTGAATCGTTTCCTTAAAAAAGAAGAAGTAAGAATGGTTGCGTGATGTAAACAATAGTTCACATAAGTGACCTGGGGAATATTTAAAGCAAGTTATAACCAGGCGTAATGAAGCTTTACTAATTACCCACTTGGAGAAACAAGAGCGAGCAATGAGCCTCAGTTACATAAGCCAGTATAGGCACTGCATACGCTAGTTGGCAATTTGTAGAAAGTGGGTGTTTCACAAGATCGTGGTTTTACTGTTTAGTCCTATGTAATATCTTGTAAATAAAAAAAAAAAAAAGTTCAAATTACTGAGCCGAATTATTAAAATGTTTGCCCAAAGCTGCGATTCTTTATCGTATCACGTAATAATAACAATTTTTATTTTGATAATCACTGTATATGAGTCTTCTTTTAGTATAGTATGAGTATTAGGATTTGGTATAGAGTGAAAAACAAAAGTATGTTTGTTCAATATACGTACTATCAGGTATTCCTCTTCAATTCTCTGAGTTATATATAGCAAAAATATCAAATTGAGAACCAGTGTCCTAAAAAACTTCAGTGTGACACACACCAGCCTCTAATGCCACTCATATTCCCGAATGATACTTGTCGTTCTTATTTGACAGTCTACTTAGTTGGTGGTTGATAAGTGGTTGTTTTACAAACTAATGAGTAAACTGCAATTAAAACGCTGCAAATTGTTAAATTTTTTTTTTCTCCAAAGAATTATAACACAAATAATATTATATATACAATCTATACAGCTGTGTATGCAATTATCTTATATATATATATATATATATATATATATATATGTATATATATAACAATAATTTAATTAAAGAGCTTAAGAAAGACGAACGAAGCAGTTATACTGACAATTTATATTTGAGGAAACGGCCAATCACCACCTCAACTTCAACTTCAGCTGTAACTTCAAAACGAGATACCTCCGCTATTTATAAACTGATTTCAATATTTTTTTCTTTGCTTTTTGTTTAATTAATTTCTATATGCCCATCATTGAATCCTACAATATCAGGCGAACTGACGGATTTTTATTCTTGATTCGTGTTCAGCGTGAATCTTGAAACGTAAGACCTCAAATTTTGTGGGAAGGTAATATATATTTTATATATATATATATATATATATATATATATATTATATTATTTATATATATATACTTCTTTCTTTGGTCGATTTAGGGTTCAATAATGAAAATAATAAACCGAGAAGGGACACCTAGAAGTAATTTTTAAAAACACTGCTAACAACATGATTCATAGGTCTATATAATTGTATTTCAAAATTATATTAATTGTTTTGAAAGTTGAAAAAGACAGACAGGCATACACGAGACCGAAATCGTTGTCAGACAAAAGCCTCTCTTGGCTTGCTGGCCGTAAGTTGGAACGATCTACTCTAAAATTACCTCTTATAGCCATAGATTACTTCCAGGTAAAACGCTCATTATCCGGTGGTAAACTAGTCTCTCTTCTCCGGATTGGGACCGCTTCAAGGGAATAATTCATGTCGCAAGATGAAAATTAGATATCTAGATATGAATACGTAGAACGTGACAAGTTTAAATGCAGCAGGTGGGTTAAAATCAGTCACCCATGAAGTTGAGGGGGTAAGATTTATATATCGTGGCATTAAAATATGTTTGTGATATTGGCATAACAATATGCTTTACTATTCTTGTGCAATATTACATTTACAAGATTTTATGAAGCAATCTATACTTGTTGACAAGTCATGACTATATCTTTCCCCGTCGGTTCTATTTCATCACTCGCTTCGGTATTCATGAAACGTGCGCACAACTCCAGTAATTCCTTAAACGTGTGATGCGGCGAGTTCCTGAGGCATCCCTTGCTGAAGAAGCGGCTGCCCAGATCCTGCGGTTAGTTACGTAAAGGATGTGGTCAGGACTTTCTCCGGGCAAATGGACACGTTGCGTAAGCTAAGGGTCATCTGGAGTCCGGCACGGGGTACGAGGTTCGTTTGTATTCCGCGCTCCGGGCAACAACTCTTTGCATATGCACTCCTTTTGATCGAGTGTTGAATAATGTATTGGCGTATTATATAATTATAAAGAGAAACTTTGATATAATAAAGTATTAAGTAGGCTTACAAATATGGCATGAACGAGAGGGTTTAAACAAAACCTGTGGACATACCCTATAAGTCTATAGAATTCTATCCTTCGCGTTCGACACTCGGATGTTACAAAACAAATTATTCATCATATTATTTCAGCCGAGGGGCAACCCTGAGTAAGGAGACCCTTCCACGTTGAGGCACATTCAGCCTATATTAAATGAGTACTCGAAAATTGGGGGAAATAACTGAGGGCTTAACGTGATCTCAGCCTAATCACCTCCTTGTAAGGTCGTTTACCTAGAAACATTAATGAACTCAGGACCATTAATGAGCAGTACAGCTACATGTTTTCTCCCTATTAATTACCACGCATTGTACATTCAATTATTATGAATAGTTGAAATAAATATTAATTAAAACAACTGTTACAGCCTTGATACAGAAGAGGGAATCATAGATCGGGCTTTACAGAAAGGGTCCTTAAAAAAGAGGAGAAGTTTAAATAAAAACATTAAAAAAACAAACACTGGCAAAAATGTTTTTTATTTATTTTAGAAATTAATAAAGAGGAGAAGCTAAATTTATGGTGTTCCTTTTACTGTTCTTAGGTCTAACTGGGTAACAGGAAGGTATAGGCTCCCCAGAATCCGGAGGTCTATTTGCCCCGTCATGAACGGGGGTGGATTAGTTACCACCTGTATCATCATTATTAGTTTTATATTGCTGGAGTTGGAGTGAAAGGGGCCAGTTGGATTCTGTCTGTAAAGTCTGTACAAAATGGACCATCACAGGCTGTCCCATAAGATCTTTAGAGTAGCCAAACAAGGAAAAAGTCCCAGGATCAAGTTGAGAGGGATCTTGCAGAACTTCATGTTGAGCAAGATATCATCAAGACGTCGCTACCACCTGACCATTCAAACAAGACCTTTCCTAAAGTCCATTACAGAAGTTAAGCACGTCGCGTCCAAGAAATGTTGCAAGGAACGTAAGGTAGAGCTCAGTAGAAAAATGAAAGACTAGTGGGCCAACAAAAAAGCTAAAGGTGTCGGCAAGAAAGCAACCAACCAACACGCAAGAAGTGCAAGACAACAGATGTAAACACAAGTCCCGTAGAAAAAAAAATATATAAAAAAAGAGAGATGAAGGGCGGTTGTATAGAAACTGGACCAATTTACTTTAAAAAAATCAATACTAGAAGTAAATATGGCTTTGGATGCCGTTGATCATAAAATTGTTAATGTAAAGAGAAATGCTGGATGAGAGAAGATCATAGAAACTGAAGTGATGTTTTCAGGAAGAAGATTAAAACTTGCTTATAACTTATTATATAAATGTTTTCATTACTTTAACTTGTATCCCTACAACCAATAAATGGCTTTGGTTTCAATAATTGTTGAGATTAGTACCGTCTCTAGGCCAACGGACATGCAAGGAGGTGATCAGGCCGAGTTCTGAGGATCTGCTAGCTCTGCGGCTTAAACAGACGGGGTTTGAACTCAGAAACTGCAGTGCTTAGTGCTCTAATTGCTAGCCTTCGATGCTTCCTTATCAATGTTTGGTTTAATAAGAACATACATTTGTATTTACTATACATACCTATGGCTAATTATCTATTGTAGATATCGCTCAAGCAATTAAATGATTTTGACTCAACAATAGGTTTGAAGATGGATCATATTTTAGGAATAACAATGCATGATTAAGATATAGAAAACATCATAGAAAATCCAAAATATCTATCCTATACGAAGAAGATTATACTAATAATACTGCTTATCATGAATTAAATTTTGCAGTATATCTCAAGTCCTAACATAAATCCCTTATATATATATATATATATATATATATATATATATATATATATATATATATATTATTTTTTTTATTTTTTCTACTCACCTAAAGCAATTCTAAAAAAATACAAGTTATGTAAGACGGTCACAGCTAAGCTGCTGAAAAAATAACTTTACGTATTTTCTAGAAATCTCAGAATTCTTCATGCGGAACAAATCATTAATTTATATTATTACTGAAATTAATTTAACAAATCATTAATAAGTACCCTAGAACGTAATGTCATTACAGTTAAAATATTGCTATTAAAAAAAGATGATATAAATCATTGAAAGCTCATTAGATAATAGAAAAAATGAAAAAAGAAATCCCTCCTGATTCATCTTATTTAACTGAAATTCAAGTTGAAGCTATAAAAAGATTTAATAAAGGGAGAGTGAGTGGTGGTGCCACTTTCGAGAATTTTTTTCCATTTCTATCCTAGCACCTAAATTTATTTTCTAATCGCGTTATATCTCCAGTATTTTTTAAAACCATTTAGTTTCTAATAATTTAAAAAATAATGATTTGTTTTTTTATGCTAGGTAATGAGCTATATTTAAAAACCCAACTAGTCTGTGTAGTTATAATTAGATACTCAGTATTTTTATTTATGACAAATATTAGTTCATTACTAAAAATTTGGCAACATATGACTTTCACATACTTCGTATGCTAATATAGCGGTCATCTTTCAAGTCGGCTCTTGGATTTCTTGCTTTTTCAGTTGGATATCACTTCAGAACAGTCTTGAAAACATCACCAGGCTTCAGGATAACAACAACAGTAAATATTGGAGCAAACAACGGTAAGTTGGGTTACAATTTACACTGTAAAGTGAATGCTGAGTCACCTCTTCATATCAGCTGATTGCTAATAGCTAGGCAAGGCTGGTCTTGCTTAAGTTTTCTTAAGTTATTTTTTTTTTTTTCCCCCACATCTGGTTATTATTTAATTATTTTCCTTACATGAAATGCGATATTATCATCAAGTAATGTCCTCCAAAGCTTCAACTAAAAGATCTAGATCTAGTGGTTCAATCACGTCTCCTACAAAACAAAGACCTCGCCGTGATACTAATAAAAGATTAAATCTACAAGCAACCCCTTCGGGTACTAATTCAGAATCTGAACCACAACCTGGCACATCGTCACAAGGGATGACTGACGAATCGCCGTTTTTTCACCCCGAATCCTTTTCAGATTTTGCATAATGAAAAAGAAAACATGGAATCTACTCCTATACCCAGTGAACCACGGCCTCCTCCCATATTTGTCAAAAATATTAGAAATTTCCAGTTGTTGTGTGCGCAATTGAACAAAATTACCGAATCTACCAGCTACTACTGTATGAGTAGAATCAATGATACCAAAATATCTCCTACTACTGCCGAGACATATAGAAAAATAGTGAAATATTTAACTGAAACCAAAGCAGATTTCCATACCTATCAGCTACGCCAAGAGAGAGCTTTAAGGGTTGTAATCAGAAACTTACACCCCTCGACACCAGTTGAAGCAATTAAAGAAGAACTAACGGAGATGGGCTATAAAGTGCGGCAAGTCACTAATGTCCTAAAGGATAAAATTCCTCTACCTCTCTTTTTTGTGGATTTGGAACCAGCAGAAGGAGTTGAAAAAATCTATGACCTCAATAGATTATACTATACCAGCGTAAGAGTTGAAAAACCTTACATAAAGAAGGAGATAGTTCAGTGCCATAACTGTCAAGCATATGGTCATACTAAAAGTTATTGTCATCACATACCTCGATGCGTGAAATGCGGTGAACAGCACAAGTCTGTGGAGTGTACAAAACCAAAATCAACACCAGCTGTATGTGCTCATTGCCTCAAGGACCACCCAGCCAACTATAAAGGATGCCAAATCTATAAGGAACTGAGGACCAGGTTTCAAAAACCTCAAGTACTGGATGAAACAGCAAGACAAGTAAGAAACAGAAGAGAACCCTCAAAACTTATTGATGCCAATGTATCATTTGCCCACCTACTTGGAGGTGGAAATCAAAGTACTGAAGCCGTGGCCCTGCCGGAACTACAGAATGTACCTCAATCCATTCCACACATACCTCTTCCTCAAAATGTAACCAATCCTAAAAATCCTAATCAACCACAAATCTCTCATATCCCTCCTCCTTCAAATGCCACAGACCTTACCAGTTTGATGACATCCTTTATCTCCGAAATTAAATCCCTTGTTATGCCCCTAATATCACTCCTTACGAATCTCGTATCAAATCTCATTCCTGCCTTAAAAAAACCATAAATGACTACACCTAATTCCTTATCCATTCTCCTTTGGAATGCGAATGGTGTTAGAACTCACACTGACGAACTTACAGCCGTACTGCAAGACAAAAACATTGATGTTGCACTCATTACTGAAACTAGACTAACCACTAAACAGTACTTTAAAATACCAGGATACACGACATACCGGACAGACCATCCAGACGGCAAAGCCCATGCCGGTACTGCTGTCATAGTCCGCCGATCCCTCTCCCATCACTTACACCCACTTCCCGCCCACGATTACCTACAAGCAACTTCCATTGTTATCAAAACATTTTCCTTTCCGCTTATCATCGCATCAGCATACTGCCCTCCTAAACATCCCATTTCCTCTGCCCAATTTGAATCGTTTCTCAACTACTTGGGTAATCACTTCATTTTGGGTGCAGACTTAAATGCCAAGAATCAACAGTGGGGTTCTAGAACCACCAATTCTCGTGGACGGACATTGCAGTCTGCACTCAACTCCCGACGCTTTCATCTCCTACCTCCCGATTCTCCTACCTACTGGCCAACAGATCCTAACCGTAATCCTGACATCCTCGACTTCTTCATCCACAGCGGATTAGGCTCTCTTAATTTTTCCATAGCTCGCCTTGATGAACTATCCTCTGATCATAGTCCATTGATTCTAAATGTATCCATAACACCTATTCCTAAACCTATCCCACCGTCATTCATTAGAGGCCCTGTCAACTGGAACCTCTTCCGCGAAATCCTCACTAATGATATTGACCTCAGAGTGATTCTCAAAACCCCAAATGACCTTGACGACGCCGTATATTCCTTTACAACCGCTATTCAACAAGCTGCCTGGACTGCCTCCTCTCCCAAGTACTCCCAAATAATTCCTTATAAAAGCCATTTACCACAACACCTGACAGACCTCATCAACAGCAAACGCCGAGCCAGAACATTATGGCAACGCACCCGCCACCCAGAGGATCGCCGCTCCTATAACTTTTTTTGTAGAAAATTAAAGCGGGAGTTGGCGATCTTCCGTTCCCAATCCTACAATACCTACCTCTCCTCTCTCTCGACTCGTGACAATTCCCTTTGGAATGTCACGAAGAGAATCCTAAAATCCCACACCATTTCCCATCCTCTCCGGCGCTGTGATAGTTCCTGGGCTGCTTCTGACAAGGATAAGGCCGAGGAATTCGCACAACACCTTTCCAAAGTTTTTACTCCTCATCCAGAGCTTAATCCTACCCATACGGCGGCAGTTGAAGAGTTCCTTATATCACCAATACCGCTTTCCTTACCACCTAAAGCAGTTAATCCCTCTGAGGTCAGATATCTTCTTAAAAAGCTTCCTCTCCGTAAATCCCCTGGATACGATCTCCTTACTCCTCAAATCTTAAGACAACTTCCACCTAAAGCCATTACATTCCTTACATATCTCTATAACTGTATCCTACGCACTACCTATTTTCCTCTCTTATGGAAACATTCAACTATCATCCTTTTCCTAAAACCAGGTAAACCTTCTAACAACACGTCATCTTACAGACCTATCAGCCTACTTCCGATCCTCTCAAAAATTTTCGAAAAGCTCCTACTAAAACGAATCCTAGCCAAATTTCAAAATTTTCCTTCACATCAGTTCGGATTTCGTCCTCAACATTCCACGGTTCAGCAAGGACTCCGAGTTGTGGACCACATTTCCTCTGCCCTTGAGTGCAAGGAGTATTGTTCGGGTGCCTTTCTGGACATATCTCAAGCTTTCGACCGGGTGTGGCACCCGGGATTGCTCTTTAAGCTCAAAACCCATTTACCCCAATCCTTATACCTAGTCCTCCGTTCCTATCTATCAAACCGCTCCTTCCGAGTTCGCTGTGGCTCAGAATTTTCCAAACATTATATTGTTGAGGCTGGTGTTCCTCAAGGCAGCGTCTTGGGACCCGTCCTCTACATCCTCTACACCGCCGATATCCCTACCGATCCCGATACCTTTCTGGCAACATTTGCTGATGATACCGCCATTTTGTCATCCAATTCCGATCCTGAAGTAGCATCGATTAATTTACAAAATCACCTTTCCCTTGTCGAGGACTGGTGTAACGCTTGGCGTATTAAGGTGAACGAGAACAAGTGCTCACACGTCACATTCACTCTTCGACGCAAATCCTGTCCAACGGTTTATTTCAATTCCCTACCGCTTCCTTCCTCTGAGACAGTCCGGTATCTTGGCTTTTTACTAGACAAAAGACTGACGTGGAACCCACACACAAGACTTAAAAGAAAAGAACTTAACCGCAGATTCGGCCAGTTATACAGACTACTAAACAGAAAATCTCATCTTACAGTTGACAACAAATTACTAATATACAAGACAGTACTGAAACCAATATGGACCTACGGACTTGAACTGTGGGGGACAGCTAAACATTCTAACATAAAACGCATCCAATCCTTCCAATCCAAAGTTCTCCGAACAATAGTTAATGCTCCTTATTACGTTACCAACTCTACCCTACACCACGATCTTAAAATTCCATTTATTTTAGACCTGGTACCATCCAAATTTTCCAAATTTCATCAGAACCTTAGTCATCATCCTAACCCTCTAGCACAATCCCTATCCAGTACCACCCATCCCTACAATCCTCCTCGAAGATTGAAACGGCAGTGGCCGCGAGACGTATTGTAAACGTTTAAATTGGAGTTCTGACACTGGTCAGATCCTCCACTCATGTAATGTATGTTTGTGGCTATTACGCCCTAGTTCGGCCTCCACTGATTCACACCAGTGACGCGGCTGAGAGCGAGGGTCTAGGATCTTTTGGATTCCGCTTTTTCCTCCACAAGTGGGGGGAAAAGCCCAGTCTGGGGTCCCTCTATAGCACTTGTATATTTTGTATATAGTTATGTTTGTTTGAATGATGTTTGTTTATTTGCAAACTTTTATTTATCTCAATTATAGGTTAATGTTTTGTTTTGTTTTGTTTTTATATTTATTATTATTTAATTCTATATATATCATTTATTTGTATTTATCTCAGTTATAGGTTGTTGTTTGTTTTCTTATTTTGTATATATATTATATTTTATTTATTTGACTTTATCATTGTATATATTGTGTGATTGGGATCATATATCACTATTACTAATGTTTATATAGAAACAAATTGTAATATACCTCAAAAAAAAAAAAAAAAAAAAAAAAAAATATTATATAGCTGTGTAGAAAAAAAAAAAAAAAATATCAATTTATGAACTTTTAAATAAAGTTAAGAGTAGAAAAAGTTTAAAGAATCATATCCCGTTTAGTTGAGAGCATATGTTTTAGATTAAATGAAATAACAATATAATATAATATAACACTACATTTCTTGATTTGGTATACAAAAATTAACATCTTTCTGCATACCTCTCCCCACCAAAAAAAAAACAAAAAAAACTTTAAGATCAGCCTCTGGAATAACAACACCGGAAGATAAGTAGGATGTGTATCACATATTTCATAATGAAAAAGGAAATATTTATGTTCACTATTCGATTATCAGGATGATTATACGCCTGGGGTTATTCCAGGACTCTTCCCTGAAGGAGAGAGATGACCGAAAGCGCTTTAACACGAAAACATTTACGCAATATGCATTCCTAACGGGCAACAAATCAGAACCACAGTGAGGCTGGAAAGTGGTCAGACTGGACGGTGCGCTGTGTAGCCCGATCGTTCTCCGGGTTCTGACAGATTCCGTTTCTCGAAGCCCTGAGGACCCGAACAACATATGGTTTCGTGCGTGGTAGCGATAATTTATAAAACTGTAAGTTGAGTCAATTTTAGTTCTATAAATTAACAAAATATCTTACGAAGCTTAGTTATAGATCTGAATAAGTTCAAAAAAGTAAAAACTTTTCTAAAAAAAGAAATTTTGAACGTCTCATATAAAAAAATAAATAAGTAAAAGGATTTTTTAAATAATATTAATTTTTTATATATGTTTACAAAAAGTTAATGGGAATAAAAAATCAGTAATTGGAGTTGTAAAAAATGTTTAACGCCAACGTTTTGGCCCAAACATGTCATAAACACCTATCGTTGTATTTATTATTTTTTTTTATTTTTTTTTTTAAGGTATCATAAATTTATTTCTCTATCTCCTTTATCTTTGTAAATAATTAACTTTGTAGATGTGGGTACTTTCTGACAACAAATAGAGCCGTATTACCTGCGCAGAGTTGCTTCCAAAACAAGACGAAGTATGATCAGAATATTTTCGAATTCGAATTTTCAACGTAAATACAAGTTTTTTAGTCGTAAATAACAAAATTCCGCAAAAGAATCTGTGTAAGTATGGTTCGCTAGCTCAAAAAGGAATAGTTGTACAAAATTAAAATTTTATATTTTATAAGCCTATATGGGTAGCGGCGTGGTCTAGTGGTTGGAGCACTACTCTACTACTCTCCAGGTCCTGGGTTTGAATCCCGGCTGTGGCAGAATATTATTTATTCTGTTAATTCAGGCGGGGGACAACCCTAGAGGATGGAGACTCTAATGGGCACACCCAGCCTCTATAAATTGGGTTCCCAAAATTGGGGGAAAGCCTGGCGGCTGAGCTTTATCAAGGCCTAATCACATCATTGCACACACCATTGGCCTAGGATCTCAATATTTGTACTGAGCCCATGAGTTATAGAGGTACAGTTTATTTTTATTATTTTTTTTTTTTCCTTAAAGATGTTACAGCTAACCTAAGATGTTACAGCAACTTTTTCAACGAAATAGGCAAACCTGAAGTATGCCTTGCATTTAGCACTTTTAACCTAGTTTCTCAAAAACGATTGCAACGATTTTTATTAAACTGACTATCACTGTACGATTTAATGTGCTTTAATATAATAAAGGTTTCTTTAGTCTGACCGGACTTGAATTCCGCTATTCAAATTTTCTTGTTTTAAAGCACCTTCATATATTTTGTTGATTCGAAAAAAATAACCATATAATTTAGTATACGGGAAATTATATAAGTTTAATGACTCTGTTATCCAACTAAAGGAGAGAAGAACGAAAATATTTGTTTTTTATTTTTTTTAAACTAAGAACAGTAAATATGGATGTATAAAAAAAAAAAAAAAAATATATATATATATATAAATATATATATATATATCTTTATTATTTATATCTCTATCCTTTTTGTAAATTTAACTTCATTTAAGAGTTCTTAAATTGATTTTAACAACGGAGGTAAGTGAAAGTAGTGTGATTGCGAGCCCCAGATTTTTTTTCTATCGCAATACTTTTTTGTACTAGGTCTTAAGCAGATAGATAGAAAAATAACAGGTACGTGAAATGATTAAAAAAAAAAATGTTGACATTCCACATACAAAAAAAAAAAAAAAAAAGTAGAAAGACAATAGAAGAAAGAAAAAGATTGCAATGCTATCCACTTCATTATGTAAGTAAATCCGTTGAAGGCACCAACCTTGACCGGGTGGTTATCAATTCCTCAAATAGGAGAAACCTCCTCTTGTAAGCGTGCGCCTAAATAATCGTGGGAAAAAAGAGAAATTTTTTTCTTTGTAAATAAAAAGGGAGGAACTCGACAATCTCAGCTATATGAGAAATGGTGGAAATCAATTTCGTGATGGCAAAGCTAGGAAATATGTTAATTCCTTACACACGCACACACACAAAAAAACATACACCCATACATATATATATATATATATATATATATATATATATATATATTTAAATGTATATCCCAAACTGATCCCTAACATTCTTTGCAGAACCAACCATCTTATACACCTACCCATTGTCAATGAAGAGGGGCAATTTTCTATTTCGAAATTTTCAAAATAACGTTTTGTGTGTAAGGTCAAATAATTGCCCGTACAAAATCGAAAATGTACGTTACAAAAGAGAAGAAAAAAATAACAGAAGCTATACAGGGTTGCGAATAATCCTAGCATTGCCAAACAACAAGGGAAAAAAAATAACGATGTTTCTAGTTCCCGATATATTTATAAGTAAAAGACAAAAGGTAAGGTAAAACAGTATATGTAGAATTATTACAAATTAATCACCGTGTCATAAAAATAATTGCAGATATCCCATTCGCGACTATTTTTATGATACGGTGATAAATGTTTAATGATTGTACAAAAAAATAAATAAAAATAATCGCGTGCAAACGGGTAATACGAGGCCTGAGCCGTGGACTGTATATACCATTTTTACTGTATATACATAGAATGTTTATGTATTTATTTTTGTAAATAAAGTTGGATGATAAGAAAAAAAAATAATAATCGCATAGTTAAGTACAAAAGTGTTCTAATAGATAGAGTATTAGATTAACGTTCTCGGGGCTCATCAACGGCTGTGCTAGAATAATTATGTTTTCGGTTATAGAGAGACCCTCCTGGGGCACACCTAGCCTATATAAAGTGGGTATCCGAAAATTAAGGGAAACGGTAAACGGTGCCATATTTTAAAAACAATATATTATGACTAATAAAATTGTGTATAAAAAACTAATACTAATAATTATTATACCAACTATAATCCAACTAATCAAAAAACACGTATTCATAATAATTGCTTGTATAACTGAGTAAAAATGAATCTTAAAAAAATAAAATAAAGATAAAAAATAAATTATGAAACAGAAAGTAATAACCATGACCTCATTCTGTACTTATGATTCAAAAAGGAAACTTCTTCTATCTTGAACCGCACTTCCCTAATGACGGAAAGCTTATTACATAAACTAGAATAATTATTTATAAGCACGGTTCCAGGAGAAAAAAATCATTAAAAAAAATGAAGGTTGTAGAAATATATTTTGTCAAACACTTTGAGGGTTATTCCTACCAAACCTAATAATGTGTAATGAATCATAAGCTCACGTATAAGGTAACATTATACCTAAGCTTGATTAATTCCTCTGATACATGAACAGGATACGGCCCAACTGTTGGGAAGTTGTACTTGACATTTAAGACGAAGATCTGCATACAATGGCGAACTTGAAGTGGAGCATGCCTTGCAAAAGAGCCCACTAATTGTCAACGTGAGGAGTTGCATCAGATGGCAATAACCATTACGGCTGATAAAGTTACTAAACCCTCCGCTGATATCCTTTGTAGTTATGAATGAATGCTCCCGGCTATGTATTATTTATGAATGGGTGACAGAGCTCTGATGGATTGCCCGCCGGGCTCGAGTGTCAGCGGGCTCATGGCATTCTATTACTTTCAATTATTTCTACTTCTTCGCGGCAAAACATGGTAGAGCAATATCTCTATTCAGCTTTTTCTTAACCTCATAATAATAAAACTTCCGGTGCGCTCATCACACAATAATTTTAAAATTATGCATATAGTTATTTAAAGCAATGTTTCTATATATATTGTATCTCATAAATGTCTCGTCATAATATGGCAGCAGAAACTAGACTTTTTTTTTTTTTTTTTTTTCTAAGCCCCATGGGAGTTGAGGGTTGGAAATCAGAAATAGAAGAAGGAATATGGAAGCAGAAACTATACCTTAAGTGGAACAAAAAAGGTCATAAGATCCATAATCAGATTATCAATGAGTAGAAAGAAATATTAGAGTTTTTGCTGTTATCCATAGTTTTTTATCAGGAAAACTCAAATATGTCTTAATGTGCAGAACTAAAAAATAAGTATTCTCATATATATCTTAATGAGCAAGAATTGAAAAACAAGTGGTATCAAATAAAAGAAGAGAAAAAAGGACCTCACGAATTTTTATTAATATATATTTTTATTAAAATTTACAACTGTATATTATATTACAACTAGTAAATATGTCGCTAAAAGATCGTGCACATAAAAAACATGAATAGAAACTGCCCTTTGGTAGAACTCTAGTAGTCAATTTAAACAAGAAGGTCTCGAGACTATCTTCTCTTCAGACGCCTCGGTGGATTATCAGGAATTGAAGAGGAAGCAAGAATTGAAACTAGTGGGTTACAGTGGGAATGGCGTTTGCCATGGAAGGAATGATACTTTGTACAGGTCAAATCAGCAACATATGAAACATGGAGGTTTTTATGAATGATTTTATTCGTGAAAAAGTAAGGAGCGTTGAGGAATTCACGAAGGATTTTGGATTGTTAGGATTGTATACAGGAAGAATTGGACAGTTTAGTAGAGCCACAAAGCTCAACTCCGAAGAATGCAGAACATTTAATTCTAAGAATGTTTGGACATTTAAAAGATATATTATTCTTCTATCGTTAAGTTTTGAAATTCCCGTATTTCTAAAAAGAACTTCATTAAATTACCTTAAAAAACTTTGGTGCGGGCCACACACGACATTCACTTACCTCCATTTTTAAAATCAATGAAAGAATTTTCAAAAACAGTTAGAGATAAAAATACGTGAAACTATTGAAAAATTAATTTAATTGAATTTTTATAGAAACATGTGTTTTATTAAAAAATCTATTATATTATTATCTAAAATAATCAGTTTGTTTTATGTTCATTTCATCACTCTCTATTAACTTTTAAAAGCTTGTGTATGAGATAATATTTTATCTAAAATCTTTAGCTTTCCAACGGTATATCATACATGTATATTACTGCTCTTTTTTAACACATTTCAACTTTTTTTAAATATTTTTTTAACGAAAAATTGCATTAAAAAAATATGTTTTCTGTTTTCTCCTTTAGTTGGGTATCGAATTTATTCAATTTATATATTTACCTGTTTTTCATCAGCGGTAACTAGATAATATAGTTATTTTTATTGAATCTACAAAATTAAAGGTACTTTAGAGGAAGAAAATTTAAAATATCGGCATGTAAGCCCTGTCACACCATTTTAATGAGAATAAAACCTACATCATATCAAAGCTCATTAAATTTTACATCGCTATAGCGAGTTTATTCAAAATCGTCGGAACCGTTTTCGAGAAAATCGAAAAAAGGTGCAAAATACATGGTATAAAGTGCCTCTTCTGGTAAGCTCATTTTGATGAAAAAAGTTTTGTCACGTCTCGGGCGTATAGTTGCCTTAAATCTAAAATTTCAGTTTCATAGGACTTACCGTTTCCGCCCGGGAGTTACCCCTCCCCCCCCCACACACACACACACCTTTTTGCGGGACTTGGTTATTTGGACTCAGGGGACCCTAAAACGTGTATTTCCGTTGAAAACTGGAATTCGAAAATTTTCACGATCGCAATACTTCCCCTTACTATATTAGTAAGTGAAAGTAAATAAAAAAACAAAAACGAATTCATTGGGCCATTAAGGCCATTAAGGTGTAAGAGGCACCCTATAAAAAAAGTACTAAACATACAATTTGTATTTAATATCTTGTAAATGTTTAGTCATATTTCGCAAGCCAATAATTGACATAGAAATATAGGACTGTTGCGGTAACATCTAAGGGAATCTTTAAGGGAATAATAGTTTTTGATTCACCAAATATCTCACGCTAAGATCGTTTATTGAGGCTTGGTTGTTTTGTCTTAGGAGAACAGAAATATGTATAATGTTGAATAATAGGTTTGGAAATTCCTATTGTCCTTACAATTTCTATTAAATATAAAGTTAATTAAGAGGAAAAAAATCCCACCCCCATCCCATGAATAATAAAATTCAGCGATATCTACATTTGCCAGAAGTAAAACCAGTGTATTTCAAAAAATGATTATGTTCATCCCATTCTCCAAGTTTTTTTCAGCTAAATTCATCAAATTTATCGGTAAACTTTAGATTATAATATTTTTACGCGCGCATCCACTTATAGAACTTTTTAGAGAAAACGTATTTTATTTATTTCTTGCTAGTTTAAAATATTCAAATAAATTATATTATTCTAAAGACCACTAGTGACTCTGGAAACCCGAAATATTACGACTGCTAAAAAACTTCCTGTCTATTCTAAATGTTACGATAGCAGACCATTATCCATGTGGATGATCTTTCAGGAACCCCGAAGATGTTCCCTAATTAAAAACACAGTAGCAGTTCTGTAACTGGTTCAGGAACGCCAGTTACACAATGCATCGTGAGAAGCGAACTCTTAGGTAACTGCTCTTTTTACTGCCGCCACCTACCATATAATGGTTCATGGTCACAATCACGTTATTATTTTCAATTTTTTTATCTTAGGGTTCGAACCCACAGTTGCAAGGTAATTCATTATCTTATCGCAGCCGTTGGGAGACCTTTCTAGCTCCAATAAAGTGGGTACCCAATAACTGAGCGAAAAATCGGGTGGTTGAATCATCTACTTTCGTACAGTTGTTTTTATTTTTTTCTATATTTATTTAACGCTACTTTATGTTACTGTGGCTAATCGGACGATGCTACAGTGGGAGAGCTAAATTTTGCCTATTCTGGTTAAATTGGGATAGGGATCTTTAACGAGTACCTGACATCGCACGGGCATGTCTGCTTACGTCCCCTCCGAAGAACGGCATAACTAAGGATTTTTTACTTCCATTAAAAAAATCCAAAGGCCACCTACAGGTGTTTTTTTTTTATATTTTATTCATCTTGTTTTATTTTACTTTTTTAATTTTATTTATTTATTTATTTTTGGTCATTACTGTAATTAATATATATGTTTTTAAGAGATATTATTTATAACTGTGCACTATAAATTAAAAATGTAATTAAGAAAAATAAGTGAAAGTTAAATATATCTACTTGATATAAAAAAGAGAAGGGAAGTTGGTGGAATCTGAGCAAAAATTTATTTTATGATTGCAAAAGACGTTGTTGCAAGTTATCAACTGTGCCTCATTTATGGTCAGAATAACAAAAACTTCAGAAAATAGAAAATAATGAAATTGTTTTATTAATACAAAGTTTCTCACCGATATTAATCGATTATTCCCGATCCGGAAGGATCATCCGTTGATTAATGAACCATTCGGAATGTTTTGAATAAAGCTCTAATCAGTAATCCTCTATTTATAACTTTTAAATAATTCGCATTCTACTATACGGATAATTCATGTTTAATTTATAATAATAGAAGTGTGTCTGTCTAATACAAATTACTGCCTTATGCAAATGAATAGCTTATATATATTATAATTTCAAAAGCTAAAAAAATAATTTTAATATCTCTATACATATAAAATGAACACGCGATTTATATAATATATAATATACCGTTGGAAAGCTCAAGAATTCAGAAAAGTTAATATGCAATAAAACAAACGAGTTAATATAAAGTAGTTGTAAGCCCGTGAACTCTCTCTCTCTCTCTCTCTCTCTCTCTATTATATATATATATATATATATATATATATATATATATATAAAATCTGTAGCGGTCGTGACAAACTGGATAACTCGAGTTATAGCAAAATTGAGTTAACTCCACGTATCGCTCCCTCAGACCGTCTCTCACGTATTGTTAAATTGGTTAAAGAAATTTCTAGGTGGAAGAAATTTCAGGTGGAAAGAAAGCTGTATGTTATTACTCTATTTTGGGTTAAACGTAAAGTTTAAGTCGCTCATCTGTAAAATGAAAGATTTTTACTTAACCACTTATTCACGACCGCCACAGAAATGATAATCATAAGACGGATTACGGTTTTCACCTCCATACATAATACATTGCAATTTAGCTTTTCTTTAAACGGAAAAAATAAATTTTCTGTAACCAAGTTATCAAACAATTATTCCTGGAATATAAGTAGTACCTAACATAGCTTCAAATTCATCTACTAGTGTTACATAAATGATTAACACATCATCCAGAAATGACAAAAATGACACTAGTGGTTAACGAATTCATTAAAAATCAAGAAATTAAATTTTAAAAAAGTAATAATAATCTATATATCAGGCGATGATTTTCAAATATTTTAGTTCCATATCGATTTTCTGAAATTTTATTAGAAACGCAAAAATCTCTCATTTGCTATAAAACCAAATTTTTTTTATTCGTTCCTCATTAAAATCTAGAATTGTTTTAATTATATATTAATATCACTATTTTTATTATATATAAGAAAAACTTTTATTTTGAAATGTAAGAAAGAAATGTATAATTTTCAACAGAACGATAGAAAACAATTGGTCTACTGATATATCAGAATATCGATTTTGTAAATAATGTTATTAAGTAACTTTTCCTACTTAGGGTATCATATATGTGTATGATATACACTATTATGATTGTATAGCAACAGACCAACAGATCCATATGCACTGTGCATTATTCAAATAGAAAAAATACATCAATAATTCCATCTAAATTATAATAATTAATTTTGTCTCAGATAACAATGAATATGGATTAACGTAAAGAAAGTCGGTGATATAAATAATTTAAGATTCCATTTTTGTTTATTGATAATTACAATTCTAATTAATACAATTAACTATTAGGTTCACTGTGTACAGAATACAACGGACACTACAAGGAAAGTTTTTAATTTTGAATTTCGAATAAGCTTTTATATAAACAGATATGAATATTATGATTATTCGTTGCGTTTCAGCTCTTAAAGAGTGGAAAGATAGCCGGGACACATTATATTCAAACCATTAAATAGAATAAGATATACTGGACTATCAAAATCCGGATCCCCCGTTCACACCCAGTTGTTGTAGAATAATTAATTATTTATTCTGTTATTTCGGCCGTGGGACGACTCTGGGGTAGGGAGACACTATGGCAGCTTATCCAGCTTCTATAAACTGGGTGCCTGAATTTCGACCAATTAGACAGCAGCAACCAAGTAGGAAAGCATCTACCGAGAAAATATTATAAAAGTGAACTACGTTTTCTTAATAATTATATATATATATATATATATATATATATATATATATATATATATATATATATATATATATATATATATATATACAAGAATCTAATTCATCGACCTTTTTATATTATAATTTTATTTGAAATTATTCAGATTTTAGTTTCTTAATTATTACTCCTTCTTAATTTTCTTTAGTTGACGTTTCGATCCTTCGTCATAAACATGGGTTCCTTTTCAACACAAAGAATTTTATTTATTGAGCACCGGCACACCACTCAGGCTAACTACAGGGCACTCGTTTATGACGGAGGATCGAATCTTCAAATAAAGAAAATTAAGGAGTAATAGTTGAGGACCTAAAACCCGAATAATACCAAATAAAATTATATATATATATATATATATATATATATATATATATATATATATATATATATATATATAAGAATCTAATTCATCGACCTTTTTATATTATAATTTTATTTGAAATTATTCAGATTTTAGTTTCTTAATTATTACTCCTTCTTAATTTTCTTTAGTTGACGTTTCGATCCTTCGTCATAAACATGGGTTCCTTTTCAACACAAAGAATTTTATTTATTGAGCACCGGCACACCACTCAGGCTAACTACAGGGCACTCGTTTATGACGGAGGATCGAATCTTCAAATAAAGAAAATTAAGGAGTAATAGTTGAGGACCTAAAACCCGAATAATTCCAAATAAAATTATATATATATATATATTTATATTAACGCTTTAAAATATTAGAAAGATTTCGTGATTCTCATAAATGTTTTTATTTATTTTTGATGTTTAAGATAAAAAAAAAAATCTTAAAAAAATCGGTGACTTCTTCAAAATTCCGTTAATTCTGAAAACATAGGACCCTTCCGATATCTTTCGTGATTTTTTTAATATATATATATATTTTTTTTTTTAACTCAACAGAAGATACGGACAATTATATGGACTACTGAACAGAGAATCACAACTTTCCGTTGGAAACAAACTATTGATTTACAAGACAATTCTCAAACCAATGTGGACCTACGGAATTGAACTATGGGGAACTACTAAATTTTCGAACATCAAACGTAGCCAATCCTTTCAGTCCAAAGTCCTCAGAACAATAGTCAATGCTCCCTATTATGTTACAAACAAGACCTTACATCATGACCTTAAGATCCCTTATGTCCTTGATCTCATCCCATCCAAATTCTCAACCTTCCACCAGAATCTTACTCTTCTTCCTAATCCCCTGGCACAATCCCTATCTAGTACCAACCATCTTTACAACTCTCCTCGTAGGCTGAGGCGGCAGTGGCCGAGAGATCTATAAAAATGCAACTGGAGTGCTAGCAACTTCTCCACTCATGCCTGAGAGTGTGTGGCTCTAGCGCCCTCACTCAGTCTCCACTGGCTAGACTGGTGACGCGGCTGACTGAGAGACGCTGGGAACTCCTGGTGTTGTGCCACTCCATCCACTTCTGGGTGTAGGGGTTCGATTCGGAGTTGCCAAGGGCAGTATGTAAATAATGTATATAGGTGTGAATGTGGCCAAAATTTTATTTACTTTATTTTTATTTTCATTTGTTAGTTAAGTTTACTTATTTTACTTCATCTTATGTTATTATATATATATATATATATATATATATATATATATATATATATATATATATATTATTTATTTATTCATTATTACTATTATTATTATGTTTTTATTATTATTATTATTGTTGTTGTTATGTCTTGTTTTGTTTTGTTTTTTACTCTGTACATATGGTATGAATGACATCTTTTAGCCCTAATACTTATTGCCCAAGATAGTGGTAGATTGTATTATTTCTCAATAAAGCAATATTATTATTAATTACCTTCAAGACAATGGATTATTATTTTTGTTTTACGTTACATTGTTATTTCTTATTTCCGGAAAAAAAACACTTTCATTTTTTTAATAACAGGCATATCTCTACTTAGCCAATTATTTTAAGGAACTAAGCTGAATAACTCGGCTTAACCTAGAGTAAATAAATCGTAAGTTGGCATTAGAACGGATAAGAAAGTCGACAAGACTGATTTAAGGCGACTTCATATTTTCTTTTCCTTTCACTTGAACCATATTCGCGGAGGGGATCTTAACTCTAAAAGCTAGCAAATGATATTTGGATATGGATATTGTGAATCGGCTCTTTGGAGGCGAGAACGATTAGTGTAATATAATGCGAAAGAAAGTCACAAGAAGGAGAAAGGACTGAGCTAAATAACGTGTAATTTTCTCGAACCGGTTGCCAAAACTGAATCAGTTCCAAAAATTGATTTCACCGCATGTTATAGGCTCTTGAGATGCGAAAACCGATGGGGGGTTAATTAAGCAATTTGGCCACTGATCAAAACTGTATCTTGCCGGTTTCGCGAAGTATTACGACGAGTAGGTAGCAATTTAGTTTTTGTGATAGTGCCAAATAAGATATATATATTTATTTATATTTAAACTTGCCAACATGTCAACAATTTATGTAAATATCTATAATTTTCTAAGTTATCGTAGTAAAGTTTTTACTACTGTAAATAATACAATCCCTATCTTTCTTGATATACACTTATGTATACACAGTATATATACTTTATTTATTTATAAACATATTACATTGCTCTGACAGCAATGTCATATACCTTCTACTCGTCTGTACACAGATAGTAAGAGAAGGAATTATTGCGATCGTAAAAACTTTATAATTTTCCTTTTACCCAAAATACACGTTTTAGGGTACCCCGAGACCAGAGTGTTTGTTTTTTTATTTATTTTACGTCACTTTATGCTGCTATGGCTAATCGGACGAGGCTTCAGTGGGAGTCCTAAATTTTGCCTATCCAGGTTTTATTAGGATAGGGATCTTTAACGAGTACCTGACATCCCACGGGATTGGGACTACGTCTTTCTTATACGTCTTTTTCATAACTTAAGATTTTTTACTCCTATTAAATAGTACTAGGGCCACATGCAGGTTTGAACCCGGGACCTTTGGTATAGCAGGTATTATGCTAACAACCATGCTACACGTAATCCCCTGAGACCAAATGACCAAGTGTCTGTGAATGTGTGGTCAGTCTAGTACGAAAACTAAAAGTCGAACAAAACTCATATTTCATATTTAAGACAACTGTACGCCTAAGATGTTACAGCAACATATTCATCAAAATCTGTCAATCAGAAAACATACTTCATACCAAGCATTTTGCACCTTCTTACGACTTTCTCAAAAACTGTTTTAATGATTTTGATTAAACTCGCTATATCGATATAAAATTTAATGTGCTTTAATATCATATATGTTTTATTCTGATTTAAATTGTCTAACAGGGCTTAAATTCCGATATTTTAAATTTTCTTTGTCTAAAGTTCTTTTAATTTTCTAGATTCGAAAAAGAAATTCTTATTAGCACTCATAAAAAACGGGTAAATATATAGGTTGAACGAATTTGGTATCCAACTAAAGGAGAAAAAAGCAAAAGATATGTTTTATACAATTTGTTTTTATTTCAATGAACATACGAACATTATTATAGATGGATGATATATTGTTGGATTAAATTGAAAAAATTATTAAATTTTCCAGATCTGTTATGCATCGCCCGTCTGGAGCTCGACTTGCAATACCAATTATAAAAAAATAGAAACAATACAAAATACATGTATGCGAATCATCAATAACTACACACGATATACTAAAATTTCAAAAATGCTCTCTGAACTAAATCTTCCAACATTAAAACAGTATATCTACACAGTAACCAAAAACTATTTTGATAAAACCACAGCTCCTGAAAACCCATTAAAACTAGAAAATTGGTAATTACAACAAAACATCACTAAAGCGCTACACGCACAAAAGAACCAAACATGTACTTTTAAATTAATATTGTAATTTATATTGTGTAGGTTTTTTCCTGTTACTTTTCCTACTGTCTTAAACAAAATATTGTATGATAATTAGTATAATCAAAGGATGATTGAAACTCTGTTATCATGAAAAAAGGTCCACTGAAATCATGAAACTAAACATATTTGTATTGAGTGTACATTGTAAATATTATTTAAATAAATTAAGTTTCTTCTTTCTTCTATTAAATTTTCTTTTATTTATGTTTCACTTTACAACAACTGAACCAATTTTGATTTACTGACTAATTTATGTTTCTCAATTTTTGCTTATGATTAAATATATAATAATGATAGGCCTTTTAAAATGAAAACATTTTTTTTGATAATTGCACTTTTTTGTTGTATTCCGATCCCAATTGGTCAAACAGAGCTTTTTTCAATATAAATGACTCATTCAAATTCTACGCGTGCGAAGTAAGTCCACTTGGTATAGGGCTGTTAAATAAGTTTGTAGCTTTTTGAAATATCAGATTCTTGTAAATATTTTTAATCAATTATATATGACCTATTTTTATCTATAAAATGTTGCTATCTTTCAGGTAATTTTAAAATTCTGGCCATCATCAACAGTTGAAGGACGATCCTTGCACTTTGCACCTTTCAAGTCAAAATTTCTAGTTCAGAACCGAGGAAACCAACTTTCGTTAACCATTTTTGCACCGGATTTTCTTTTTACGGAAATAATAATCATTAAATTACGAAAATGATTTTTTTTTTTTTGTTTTCCATTTTCAGCAAGCAAAGACAAGGAACCTCCATTGAAACTGATGAATTAAACAAGAGTAAACAAGATTTTATATACACAGAGAGTATTAAATTGAGATATTGAAAAAACGATTTTGCAACCCAATATATGAAAGCAATCCAATAAGCGTATACATTAATAAATAAGCTTTTCGGTAGCATAATGATTCCGCAGTACTTTCTTTTTTTGTAAAAAAGAAAAAATGTGTTAATAAAAGTCGAATATTCTGTACGTAAATTAACTAACAAAGGCATATTTTGAATACGGTTACCATCCTGAATTTTCGATTATGACTAATTAAACATTCCATAACCAAGACATGAGAACCTTTTCACAAAAGCCATTCTCCATTTCTTCCTGACGACAATTTCTCTGCAAATGTTGATTCAGAGGCCGGGAGGAGAAAAGATGAATTGGCTACTTAGGGCAGTGAAACGCTGAATTCGCACTCATCAAACGCAATCATGACTTCAATCTCGTGAAAGGTGTCGTTTCCTCAATAATTAAGGTCTAGGTGAGGCCTAGCCCCAATAGATTTTGTGGTAAAAATATGGCTCCTATGCGAACTAAGCACTCAACATGTATTTAAAATATTCGTTTTTTCAAACATTTTATTAATATTTACACTTATGGGTGGGGAAATGTCTTGCAAAGAAACTACCCAGTGGCAGCACTTCAATGTCAATTTCAAGGTCTCGAGGCCATCGTCTATTCAATCGCCTCGGAGGGTTGTCAGGAACAGATGCGAATGATAAGTTGCGTACAAGAGGATTCTTGTGGGTTGGAAATCTGCAATTAAAGGAGGCATATCTCTTTCGGGATAGTTCTGCGACAAATGGGATATTCAGGTCATTATGGATGACTTATTCGTAACGAAATAAGGAGCATTTTGCGAGGGATTTTGGATTGTAAGGATTGAATGCTAGAGGAATTAGATGGTTTAGTAGAACCTCAAAGCTCGATTCCATGCCATGATATGATGGTATGATGCCACATAAACGACTATTACGATCCAATTATTTCATTTAAACGGAATCATCTGTGTAAATTTTCAATATAGATTCAGGAAGTAGCTGTTTCGTGAATTTTTCTATTAAATAATACTCGTAATACACTGGAATACAGATAAAAACAAAACACTTGTTAGTAACTGATTACAATATCAATGGCCGCCTATGCGTCATTGGAAAGTGACATGGTGAAAAGGTATACATCCGACAAAAGAAAACCTGTTACACGAGCGCAGGAGCAAGGGACGTGACTCGCATCGCATCGCATTTTGACTAACAAGTGACAGCACATGACTCGGCTCTGTCTGGGGTAAGGTTTGTATTCCTGCCCACAAGTCGCCTTTCTACTATGGCGGGGTATTAGGTCCGTAGTAACTAAGTTCCTATACTATTTTAACTTCATTCGCATCGTTTACAGAATAATTTATTTTTTTTAAATAATAATAAAATAAAAAACGGTTTTTAAGGGTAACGTAACATCCACTAAATTTCATTCTACAGTACTTACTTATCCTATAAAAGTATAATCTGCAAGAGTTCAATCATTTTTTACGCAGTCTCTTTTAAAATATTTCACTGTAAATATTCCTGAGCTTGGAAGTAATTATTCTTTGAAAATTTATATTTAAAAAAGGACAATGATTGCGCAAAATTTCTACAAATAGTATTTTTAAAAATTAAGCGTAAGACTCTTTCTTCTAAAAGTTTCAGTTGATGTCAATTTTCGTGAAGTTTTTTTTTTTTAATTTATTTTATTAAGTGATAATACAATCTACCACCTCTGGGGCAATGAGTATTAGAGACATAAGAAATTATTCATTCTATATGTATATTGAAAATAAAAAAAAAATAAATAATTAATAATGATTACACAAAGAAGAAATATATATATAAATATAATATATATATAATATAATATATATATATATATATATATATACAAAATTAAATGAATAGTTATAAAGAAAATAATAGTAACAACCTTGAACACATTCATACCTATTTACAAACTGCCCCTGGGATCACCGAATCAAACGTCGAGATCCACTGAACCAGAAGATCCCAGCGCCTCTCGTTCAGCCGCGTCACTGGTTTTGAGAGTCAGTGGAGGCCGAGCGAGGGCGCTAGAGCCACAGACACTCAGGGCATGAGTGGAAAGCTGGCTATTGCCAGCCAGCACTCAATGACATATTTACAAGAGATCTCTGGGCCACTGCCGCTTCAACCTACGAGGAGGTTATAGGGATGTTTGGAACTGGATAGGGATCGTGCCAAGGGATTAGGCTCACCTTTTAAGCAATTCGTGAATTTTTAAACAATTTTCTTGGCTACTTAGGTAATGTGTCGTAAGGAACCAAATTGTAGATAGTAGTCTCGTCATTATTCTAGTTTTCGTTTTGTTCTGAAATATGCAAAATTACCGGAGTAATGAGTTTTGAAGAAAATATATTTAACAGCGAAGAGAATATAATAACCCGGGAACCAGGTAATTTTCAGTCACCAACTTTATGTCATTCATACGGATCTTATAGATGTGTAATCTGTGTCAGTTTCATGATTTTTCACTCAGTCCTTTTGGAAATATCTCCGTATGAACATCACAAAAAACGCGTTTTGACCATTTTTGAAAATCCAAGTAGATAAAAACTAATTTGTTTTCAAGATTGAAATGTTTACAAGTAGGGCTACGACTATGTATGGAAAACAAAAACAAAGGTTAGTATCTTTTCCTTTGTAAAGAATTTTAACTCGGTAAAAGGCTCTTAACTTTTTGGCAATTTGTTGTAATGACAAAAATATAAAGCAGCGAATCCTTATTATATTGTTAGTTTTTGTTCTGATTTGAGATTAGCAAAATTACCAGAATTAGTGAGATTTTCTTAACACATGATTCCATCCACGAAACTGAATTAAAACGGCAACAACTGTTTATATAGGCAATTAACTATTTACTTTTTTTAAGTATTTCTTTTCTTGAAAAATAACTGATTTATTTGCATATTTATTTATGGGTAAAATTTCTGGAATTTTTTTATTTTCTTATTTCTCATTTTTTTATGGTTATTTTTGTTAAATCTCCATAAATTTTTCTCTATCCCCAAATATAACTGGGTTATTAAATTAATGAATTAAATCACTTTTAGTCGGCCGCCATTTTAAAATAATCGGCTGATATCAACGAATAAGTGATAGGATCATTTTGGATGCCTTAGTATTTTTGGCCAAATTTTTAAAAAAATTAGTCCTGAAGTTTCGGAGAAATGCTGCGGACGGAGTACGGTGCGTCGTACGGGGAGGGCGTATAAACGTATTTTTTTGTATTGCTTTTTCGGTTCTATTTATCTTCAAGTGTAAGCCCCCAAATTTCGAGAAGGGTAATTTTTTTTTTTTGGTCGATTACAAAGGTTATTGTTGAAAATAATGAACCAAAAAGAACATCTTAGATAAGGTACGAGAGAATACCTGGTTATTCATGTATGGCAACTTAAAGCGAATAAATTTAGGTCAAAAATCGGTATCGATAGTGAATAAGAAGGTGAATGTATACAAATAAATGAAGGAAACAGAATAAAATTGAAAAGTAAAGTAGTGCAAAAATATGGCCGGACATGGTTTGACGAAAGAGGATACGTTCGACAAGGCGTTGTAGATTTCAACACATTGTGAATTCATTCAATCATTTACAACATAGTTCATGTTGCTTAAGAAAATAAATGTTAGAGATGTGAGTAAAACGATCTTTAACACCCTTTCACTTGGAAGATTGCCTTTGCTACAGAGAAATTTCACAACGAGTATGTTGCCATTAAATACTGTATCGTTGACTGAAAACTATGTCTATGTTGGAACCGGGGTATTCCGATCGACATTAATGAGTTTCGTTGTTTGGATTTCGATTCTAAAAGTTAATCTTTGAATTTTAAAATGCATTCGGATAGCGGTAAAAATTAAGAAATCGCTAGTCAATTTAAAGCAAATTTTTAGTCCTTCAAAGATAATAATGATAAGTCTCAACTAGTATGAAGCTATAATGTTGATTGTTGATACGGAAAGCATAACCAGGAATCAGTCAAAATTAATTCATTTCTATTGCCAACTTTTCGCCGAAACGTCTGAGTCATTTTGAAAAAAATAATACTAGAATTATATACACTATATTTCTAATATTATTCTCTACCAATTCACTTTCCTTGACAAAGACTCGCAAGTATAGGCCGAAACGTTGGCGAACATAATAAAATCTTATTGAATGATTCCTCATTACTAATTGACAATTCATTTCATATCTAGACTTATCGGGTTCAGGGAAAAATTATTTGGTTAAGCTCCAGTTATTTAGATCGAATTTTAGGTACTTGTAAGAATGATGGTAGTTTTGGAAGTAAACAAAATCTGGTGCTTGCAACACAGACTTTCACTTACCTCCGTTGTTAAAATCACATTAAAAATGTTTAAAAAATTAAGAGATAAAAATAAATTGTTAAAGAATTAATTAAATTGAATTTCAATAGAAACATGTGTTTTATGAAATAATCTATTATATTTTTATCTACAACAATCAGTTAGTTTTATCGTCTTTTCATTACTCTCCATTAACCTTTAAAATTCATTGTAATAGATGATATTTTTTTCTAAAATATTTCGCTATCCAACGGTATATTATACAATCTATATTACTGTTCTTGTGTTTAAAAACTGTATAATAAAATATGTTTGCACTTTTTTTCCTTTAGTTGTTCTCAGATTCACTCAACTTGCATATTTAGCAGTTTTTTATCAATGCTAATAAGATGTCTATTTTTTTTTTAATCTACAAAATTAATAGTAATTTATAGAAAGAAAATTTAAAATATGGCATTTAAGCCCTGCCAGACTATTTAAATCATAATTAAACCTACATCATCGTAAAGCCCATTAAATTTTACATTGACATAGCGAGTTTAATCAAAATCGTTAAAGCCATTTTTGAGAAAATCGTAAAAAGGTGCAAAATGCATGGTATAAATTAGCACTTCCGGTCAGTCGATTACAGTGAAAACGTTTCTGGAACATCTCGGGTGTATAATTTTCTTAAATATGTAATTTCAGTTTAGTACATGTTTTCGTTTTCGCGCCAGACTTATCACATACAGACATACACACAGACTTTTTTTCGGGACTAATTTTTTTGGACTCAGGCGACCCTAAAACACGCATTTCAGTCGAAAACTGGAATTTGAAAATTTACACGATCGCAATAGTTTCCCTTTATATCTCATGTATAGGTAAGAGATGGTAAAAAAAATAACACATGAAGCTCTCTCCATAAACTAGATCGAAGTCAGATCCGAGTCTAATAAATACGGCAAATTTGACTTGAGTAACAGTTGTAAACGGAAAGTGCTTGAAACAGATTACCATAAGCGGGAAGAAAAACGAGGATATAAACCAACGCGGAAAATGTCATTCAGAACCCAATGAACTCTTTTAATGATAATAAACGTAGCTTTTATAGTTTGAGGTTTGTGTTGTTTCGTCTCTTTGGTTACCTTCACGCCCATAAATAACTTAAAGATTTATAGCCCAGAAATAATCTTTTACATTGTTATTTAAGTTTATATTTTAAGAGATTCATAAAAGAACTAATCTATAACAAGTAAATAAAATACCAATGTTTTAGAGTACATTATACTTTTACTAACATACATTTATATTGAAGATGTCCTCGGGATCTACTTAATTAAATAAACATTGAAGTTCTACCGCTGTGTAGTTTCTTCATAAGCCTTTTCACGCCGTTTATTATAATTTCACATTTTTACTTGTTGTGTTTATGTTATTTACAGTAGTAAAATTCAATAAAATATAAATAAAAAACATTTATATTGGTTTCTCAAAATTATTATTAACAAAACAATAAATAGTATTGAAAAAAGGAAGAGAATAATTAACAAATGCCTATAAAAAGTCATAAAATGGTGCACACAAGCAGTAATATCCGAATCGGATAGGCTGCTCAACTTTGCTGATTTACTATGAATACAAAGCATATTGAATCAATTCTAAAGACAATTTCTAAAGAAACAAAAAAATGGGGATACTGCTAAATAAATGTATATAGCCAAATTACTTATATTAAAATTGGTCTAGGAAATTTATAATGCCAGGCTAGTAGCCTAAATATATATGGTGGTGCAATCTGCCTAATGACTCCAGGGTTATAGTCCCCGCCATGTTTTGGAACTGATGAACAAGACCAAACTCTTCCAAAAATGCTCTCGTTGCTAATGGCATGGTTCCTCTGCTTCCGAACCCAAGTCCTTTAACCGTAAATTCTCTTTCACCGACCGGATCATGAAAATTTCCTGCTCTTAGAGAATACATTTTGTATAAATGCATTATTTGTTTCTTGGATTCTGATACCTTGTGTCCGATCGTTTGCTTCATATCTGATTGTGGGATCTACTATCAGTACTTCCTTTCCTGTGGCACTAAATAACGAGATGTCTCCAATGATGTTCACAAATCTCATTGAGCCATATGTATCAACAAAAAACAATTCTTGAAAGCGTTGATAGTTTTTCCTTTCTAGAAGTTCCGTTTATATATTTTATAGTTTATATTATAGACTCCCTTTCGCATTTGAGACAGATTGGTCCAACTTCATTTACCTGTCATCTCAATCGAAGTGTTACATAGTTTATGTTGAGCTTTAGTGCATTATTACACTCTGATCCTGTTAGAATCTTTCGATCTAGCATAAATCTATTGACGCTTGGGCTGGCTTTAAAATGGACCACTCCTATTCCTTGCCACTTGCATTGGTACCACTCCTAAATTTCGTAAAAGTATTAATATTCATTTTATTGTAAAAAAAATTGTAAGTTTTTCAAAATTATACATACATTTGTATTTACTTATAATAATGTATGTAGTTTTTAATGTTTGTTTGGGTTTTTCTCCATTTTTTAATATATATTTAAGTCACAAACATGTTATTTTTGAAAGTTTATTACTCTAATATAAAAGTCAATAAAATTTTTCAGTAAAACATAAAAACGCTAAACATTATTATACAACGGTTTATTATTTCTGAATAATTATATTATGGTCTTCCAATTTTTTTCTATGTCGTTACAAAGGCTCATAATTGAAAATAATAAACCAATAAGACAAATGCATTGTTAAAAAAAATCCTAATCGTTATCCCACAAATTATTTATGTCATTTTTTTTTTTTTACTGTAAAGTAACCCTATATGGATGTTTATAATTGGCCAATAAAACCACAATAATTACTATAACCATCTTTATGAGAACTCCGAGCGGCGTTAATAACTACAATAATGTAGGTTTTGTAATTAGGTGAAAGTTAACAGCCGTTAAGGATAAACTCTGTTTATGTCTAAATGCAACTAATGGCTAAGCTATTAAAAATCTCCCTAAAGAAAATTAATGGGCCATAAACATTTTGTAATTACAAGATGTTATGAAGTATCAGTAAAAAAAAAAAATTAAATGATTTTATTATGTAATCTTTGATAAACAAAAAATTTGAAATAATTTTTTTATTACGAGAAGTAAGTTCTAGCTGGAGAAAGTAGTTTGATTTAAATTTATCATTTAAAGTATCTTAAACAACAAGAAAATTCAATATATTTTTGGGATGATTTTTAACAATATTCGGGGATCAAGTAAGTAGAATACGGTTTTTCGAAACGGTTCTGAATTCAGATGTAAAAAACCAAACCATTGAGAAAAACCAAAACGTTGACTGAGATTTTTCCGTAAATGCATTAAGTGAACTTTATTGAATAGCGTATATTTATATTACCTCATCAGAGTAGAGGAATAGCCAATAAATAATTCTGAAGTTGTTATTTTAACTCATTTTAAAGAGGCTTAATATAATTAAAGTCTAATCAACACTTTTTTCCTCAAAATACATTTTATATGAAAGAGAAATGCGCTATGTGAAAAATGTAGGTATTTAGAAGCTCATTGTTGTTAGATCGTTTTGTACGTCAAAGTATATATAATTATAATTTGATAAAGATGTCGTAAAAATTTTTTTTATTAAACAAACGTAAAATGATGGTCCGGAGAAACTGTGTGATGTCAGGTATTCGTTATAGATCCCTATACTGAATAAATCATGTTAAAATCGGTAAGTCCGATTAACTTTGCCTGAGTTTTGTTTTGAACTTACAGACTTATTGTCAAACATTTATATTGTTTCCTTAAAGAAGACATATTATTTTTGTTTAGGAATATTTTAATTTTTTTTCTATTATATTTTTGTTATACTTTTCTACTTAAATTCATAATTCAGTATTCTAATAATTATTTCCAATATGATTTAGCTCCTTACATTTTATTTATTTTATTTTTTTAAATCTCAAACTAAATTCGTGTTATCAATTTAAATATCTACTGCTTCACATTCTGACAGATACCAAGGACTTTTATTAACAGTTTTTGGATTAGCTCTATTCTACTCCTTAATCCCCGACCCTATCCTAATTGCCTCATCCACAGTTATGAATAATATCCTTACTCCCTTGTATTCTATTTTATGTTATGTAGTATTTTGCACATCTTATATTATTAGTATATTGTTAAATCCCCCATTTATTACTCGTAGATGGGAAATTCTAGATCATCCTCCATACAGCCCTGATCTGGCGCCCAGCGACTACCATTTGTTCCTACACTTGAAGAAACAACTGGGCGGTCGGCGTCTTCAAGACGACAACGAAGTCAAAAAATTTGTGATGCAGTGGTTAACAAGTCAGGTGGCAGAATTTTTTTAAGGGGGTATTCAAAAACTGGTGCCGCGTTATGACAAACGCCTCAAAATTCATGGAAATTATGTAGAAAAGTAGATTAAGGTACAGGCTTTCATGTAAAAATAAAATTATTGCGATATCTTTGCACGTCTTTTTTTAATTCCAAAACGGTACTTACTTAAAAAACATGCCTCTTATGTACATATCTCTTATGTTGTTTATTATCTTGTTTCATTTTCAATATTTTTATTTGAAGTTGCTTTTAATTTATTTTCTCTCTATTTCTCTTCAGGATTGATGCGGTATGCTGTGTACTTATAGAGCACCAAATCCAAATGGGAATCTCTCTCTATTATTATTATTTTGTAATTTGTATTGTTTTTTTGTTTGTTTTCATACTCATGTAAAGACTATAAAGTGTTTATTTTAAATTTCTTGTAATATTATTCTTAAGGGACAAATCCCAGAATAAATAAATAATTTATTATTATTATAATTAAAATTTAGCAATCCCAATGTAGCATCGTCCGATTAACCACAGTACTATTGAAGTGACGTTTATTATTTTTAAAAAATCAAAAAAGGCCTTAAACTCTTCATCATAACAAAATAAAAATATTTAAATTTGTAAATAAATTCTTGATATCTAAACAGTGGGCACCAATAAATCATGATTTGGAAGAATGGATATTTATCTGTCGCAGAATTTATGAATGGTAATGAAATTTAAAAAATGAACATAACATTAAATTATATCATCTTGACAAGCTCCTTACTTGTAATTCTCACAAAAGAATGAAACGACAAGAAACTGCTCAAAGATACCGATTACTACAACACTTAGTTGACAAACGTTCAAAACATCCAGTCTATTACAAAAAGGTTATTTACTCACTATTATCAGACCTATTTGGACATATGGAATTGAAATTTGAGGCCATCTAATTTCTTACGTATCAGTCAATCCTAACCATCCAAAATCCTAAATGCTTCTTATGATTTTTTTTTTTTTTGCTTCCTCTTCAATCCCTGATAATTCTCAGAGGCCTTCTAGCTTAGAATGTTTTTAAAGTGCTGCCACTGGGTAGTGTCTCTACATGTATTTCATGACAGTTTTATAAATTACTAACACATTTACTAGATGTATTTTTATTTAATACAGTTGTAAATATCAATAAATATGTTTAAAAAAAAAAAATGGTTATCTGTTGCTAGGCAACGCGAGCGCACAGTGACGCACGCTACCACGCTCGGCCACCCATCCCCCCCCCCCGATCTTCTTATGATGTTACAAATCAACTCATTTATAATGACCTCAACAGCCTATTTGTCCTAGATCTATACCGAAATATACCCATTTTCATCCCATACTCCCCGCTCACACAAGCCCACTTTTCTGTAATCTGTCTTTCTTAAATATTCCTGATAACCCTTCGAGGCGATTGAATAGAAGGTGACCTAGGGACTTACTGCCTTATAATAGTAATTGAAAAGCTAACACTGTGTAGTTCTTTCATAAGACATTTTCACGTTTTTTCCTCTCTCTACACATTCACTAATTTGTATAATACAGTCGTAAATTACGATAAAAAAAAATAAAATTATTAGCTGGTGTTAAGTGATATCACAAATTCTCCAATTAAGTATGGTTATCAGATCTTATACGGAAAGTCACTTAAAAGCGGGACAGTAAAAAATCTCAACCTGCTTTGAGGTCACTCAAATAACAGAAGCGGATGAAAGCTTGGTCAGTCAGGGCAGAAAGTGAAAACTGGCCGGGCCTGGAGAAACCTCAGCCCACGCATAGTGCACGCAAAATGACCACGCATGCAAATCTTGTCCATCTAAGATGTGTATAAAGATCTGCATGAATATGATAGACTACAATTAAACAAATTTTATGGCATAGGAAGCTGTTATGCTAGCCACCCAGCTACAAGTGATCCCTAAATATTATAACAGAGTATAAAATGTAAGTGTGAACCAATGACCCACAAGGGTAGAGGCGTCATAAATAAATAAATAAATTTTATGGACTAATTTTCAAATATATAATAAAAAAAAAATAAATGGAAATAAAAAGTAACTATGTTGTTTCAATTGTTTTCAGAACTAAAATTTCTAAAACTTTGCAATATGTATAATTTGTGAAGTGAATAAATTAATTATTAATTATATGTATATGTTTTTACTTTCAGTTACCTCTATATGAAATATGTAGCTAAGGATACTATTTAAAAAAAAAAACCTAAACCACTACATCCCATGAAGAATCTTGGGCTAAGTTCATATAGAGATCCGTACTGTTTTTATGGCCAACGACCGTTCTAAGAGGTGACTAGGTCTAGATCACGCTCAGCCGCCGTGTTATTTTCTCAAATGTTTTTGGTTACCCATTTTATAGAGGCTGGGTATGCCACAGGAGGTGTCCATACTCTCGGGTCGCTCCACGGCTGAAATACTGAATAAATATTTCTGCCTCACCCGAGGTTCCAACGAAGGGCCAGGAGAACAGTAGACAAGTGCTCTATCCACTACAGGGTTTTCCATGTATTGCAATAGTGAAAATTTTCGAATTCAAGTATTTTCATGATACCGTTTAGGTCCCTTGAGTCGAAATGATCAAGTCTCGCAAGAAGGACGACGATGTGTGTGTGTGTGTGTGGTCAGTCTAATTAGAAAATGTATTCATAATTTAGGAGCGATATGCCTGAGATGTTCCAGCATCATTTTCAACAAACTCAGAAAACCAGAAGACGCACTATATCGTGTATTTTGTACTTCTTTTTTTTTTTTTTTCATTTCAAGATCCAACTATATCGATGTAACATTTATCGACTTAATTATTATGATGGTTTCTATTGTGATTGAACCAGTTGAGATGGCTTAAATGCGGAATTTTTGTATTTTCTTCCTTTAAAGTACCCATAATTTTGTAGATTCTAAAAACTAATCATCTAATTAGCATTGATAAAGAACGGCTAAATAATCAAGTTAAACGAATTTGATTTCCAAATAAAGTAGCAAATAGCAATATTTGTGTATATCAATTTTTTTTAAATATAATTATAATAATATATGTAGATAATAAACCGTCGGAAAGCTATAGATTTTAGAAACAACGTTATCTTATACACAGTTGTTGAGAATTACGAAAAGCAGATAGAATAAAGTGATTGTTCAAGATTGTAATATAATAGATTATTTAAAGAAATACTTTATCCATTGAAACTCAATGTAAATCTTAAACCTTTTTTCATCTCTAACTTTATTTAAAAGTTCTTAAATTGTTTTTAACAACTGAGGTTAGTGAAAGTAGTGTGTTGTGCGTACAAGATTATTTATCACAAAACAGTCCTTACAATTTTATCACTTCGTATTGATTCCTCGACTAGCTCAGATGGATGAAAAAGAAAATACATCTGAAATATTTTTCTTTATACGATTTAATATATTCAGGATCTCAGAATGCTTTATTTTATTTTAAATTTAATATAGGTATTCAAAATATTTTTTTTAAAAAATGAATAAAAATATATAAAGAACTGATCTTTGACCAACATTTTGAACTTGTGAGACAAGAAAATAAATGTGTTAAGCAGAATGACATGTAAATGATAATTTTTCATTTATTTTCTTTAAATATAAAATTAAAAGTATTTGTAAAAACAACTGTACCATTTTTGGAAGAACGAAAAATAACATTCTAATTAAGAGTAAAGACATATTATATTGTTCCGACATCGATTAATCATATATGACTGATGATTAAATAGGCAGCCTAACATGAATGCTTTTAATTATAAATGGCCATTAATTGTGGCGAGCTATTAATTACTCCCATAAATGTAGAATCCTTAAGGAATTGTTAATTATACAATATTTATTTCCATTTTTAAAAGGACTCAAGACACATATTGATTATGAAATGACATACACGACACAAGACTTCACTTGCCTCTTTTCTTGAAATTAATTTAAGAACTTATACATTAGATTAAGGATGAAAACATTGGATAGAATTGCATTGAGTTTCAATACAAGCATTTATTGCTTTCACTTACTTATGTATGAAATATATAGGAAGGAAAAGTATTGCGATCGTGAACATTTTCGAATTCCATTTTTCACCGGAAATACACGTTTTAAGGTTCCTTGAGTTCAAATGACCAAGTCCCGCAAGTAAAATTTCATAATTAAGACAACTTTACGTCCGAGATGTTACCGCAACTTTTCATCAAAATCGGCAAACAAGAAGAATAGACACTTTATACCATGTATTTTGTACCTTATTACGATTTTCTCAAAAATGCCTATAACTATTTTGATCAACCTCGCTGTAAAAATTTCTATGTAAACTTTAATGGACTTTAATATCATATAATTTCATTCCAAGTGAAATAGTCAAACAGGGTATAAATGCCAATATTTAAAATTATCTTTATCTAAAGTACCATTAATTTTCTAGATTAAAAATAACGGGTAAATACTCAATTTGAACGATTTCGATATCCGAATAAAGGAGAAAAGAAGAAATATTTTTTTTCATTGCAATTATTGTTTTTGAACATACCGACAGTAATATAGATGTATAATATACTATTCTAAAAATAAAGATTTTAAATGAAATATTAACTTATAAAGATCATAGTACAAGTTAATACAGAGTGATGAAAAGCCGATAAAACTAACTGATTTTTATAGATAATAATATGATAGATTACTTAAAAAAAAAAAACACGTTTCCAACGAAATTGAATTTAATCAATTCGTTGAAATTTATTCAATTCATTTCTATTTTCATTTATCAAATTCTTCTATTGATTTTAACAACAGAGGTAAGCGAAAATCGTGTGTTTCGCGCACCATATTTTTAAAAAAATAAAATAATATAACAATAGATATTTTAATCTATAAATGTTTGTGAAAAAAATATTTTCGAATGAGAATAGATAGACATCTGTTTTTTAACGAACCAGGAATATTTTTTCGCTTGGAGTTAATAAGGAACAGTCCTATTTATTGGGTTGTGTCACATGAAATGTCCGTTTTCAAGGTAAACGATTTTTATTAAAAATACGATATGAAAACAAGATAATTTTATTCGAAGTGTTTACCTTCTTTTTCTACACATTCTTCCCAACGTGAAACCAACTTTTTTATCCCCGAACTGAAAAACTCTGAGCTTTAAAGTGAAACAAAATGTGAAAACGCACTTTTCACTTGATCATCATATTCAAAAAAATTTTCTTTGACGAAGTTGTCTAAATTCCTGAACAAGTGGTAATCTGTTGGAGACAAGTCGGGAGAATATGATGGGTGCGAAATAACTTCCTAGCCCAGTTCTTTCAATTTTTGCACGGTATGTTTTGAAACATGGGGTCTCGCAGAAACATGTTCAGAAAAAAACAGAGACCTGCAAAATCCTTTATTATTTCACAAACTATAAAAACGGACATTTCATGTGAAACAACCCAATATAAACCATAAAAAAAAAAATAAAAATTCAGATTTACCAATAATATTATACTATTTCTCCTTGAAGTCAAGATTATTTCTAAAGCTCCGAATAGTTGAATGAATAATTATTGATATTAGACGAGTGAAGTTAATGATTCTAACTTTCATCAATAGAATGATTCTATAAACTTATTAAAGTTATGTTTTAACTATTAGCGTATGGAATAAAATAAATGCTTCATTTTGAACGGCTCTGATCGAAAGTAAAACAATTCTATGCAAGGTCTCGTGTTGCTGAATATAAGGTAGTTAGTGAGAAACAACATCTAATGCCTTCAATTTAACAGTACAATAAGGGATCACATGGTGAGAGTGGAGGTATACAGAGAGCGGGAACCGTGAACAGTGTTGCTAAGTAAGGATTGATTTTTATTTTTCCTCAACATCTTGTTTGCCATAACTGTAGTAGGAAAAGACGTTAAAAATACACAAAAAAATGAAAAGGTCGTGCCGTGGGTTATGTTATGCCGAAGCCGAGTTCACTCTACGATGGGGTCTGTGTTACCTTTATTTTTTTATGCATTTTCTCCAAAATAATAGACTGTTTCACTCGTTGAAAGGTCAGGGGGAAGCGCCTCATTGGAGTTTCTATACCTTTCATAACCCTTAGAGCACGATTATGGAGATTTCCAATATTTCTGAGGTGTCTTCATATTTATGTATGTATGCACACATATAATAATAATTTATTTATTTATTCTGGGACAAGTCCCTTTAGAATAATACAATATACAATAATGAGAGAATTACTATCTTAGAGTAAGATTAAAAAAAAGAAAAGAAATATACAATGAATAATAAGTAAAAAAGAAACCGTAAGAGAAATGACAAAAATAAAAAAAAATATAAAACAGTATATATCTTCGAAAACTAATGGCTGTAAAAATATTTGTAAAAAAAGATATAAGTGATGATTAAAAAATATAATAATTAAATTATTATCATATTTCCATACACAACCTAGACTAAAAAATAAAATAAAATTCTCACTTAGTTAAAAAAATAAAAAACACTTCTTTAACTTTTTCTTTTTACATATTTTCATGGAACTGGATAATTCAGGATTGTTTTGAAATTGAATGGACAGGAGGTAATGGAATAGACGAGATTTGAAAGTGGGAAGGGTAGTAGAATTACGGATATCAGAAGGAATAGAGTTCCATATGGAAGAGGATCGGATTATGAAAGATCTGTCGAAAGCAGCGGTTCGATGGGGCGCAATATACAAATCAGAAGGCCGCATACGGGTGTTGAGAGAATGAATTGAGGATTTGAATAATAAGAGATCAGAGATGTATGATGGACGGCGGAATCGTATAACTTGATAGAGGAAGGAAGCCAGGAAGTATTTTCGACGGTAGGGAGGATAGAGCCACTTTAACTCTTAGTAGAATCGTGTGACAGAGGTGTCCCTGGAGATCCCAAAGTTGAATCGAATGAAGCAATTAAATAACAAAGGATAGCATAGGATAGGAATTTGATGATCAGTTGGTTTCTTGACTCAAAATCGCACTCCTTAAGTCTGAATATACCTTCTTTTTTTTATTTTAAGCATTGTATTAAATTATTCAAGAAAATGTTTATATTTAAACATTTTCTATCGGATCTGAACTTATTCCTAGGGAAAATATACGATAATTAGATGTAGCACTATCTCGTATTAAAATGTTGGTGAAATGAGAAGGACATTCTGTAATATACCTCAACTCTTTTTTGTTTTATTCTCAAGCTACATCGAAATTTCCTAACAATGCCGATTTGTAGTACTTTCTTTTACGAATTTTAAACGGGCTATATGAATAATTAAAACGCATATATATACAATAATACCCTTTCATTTGCAAGTACGAAAGTTGAACCAACCACGAAACCCCCATCAGAGTGCATACACGTTGCAATGAAAGTAACAAAGCTCTTGGCGGTGGTTGTCCAATTAATATTCGCAATTCACTTGTGGTGACGGTGAAAGACTTATCAGACGGCTGCCAACAATAAATGCATTTTACACGCCCTGATAAGACCAGAGACCACATCGGTCTGTAGAGCTAACCAGTGATTTTTTTGTGTATATCACATCCCTAGGCCGGTCTCGAACCATTGCTCTTTGGCTTGAGGTCACACTGTCAAGAGCTTTTTAACTTTAACCTTGTGGCGGAAATTTTGACATCGATTAATTTTGATCTACTCTCGGCTCGCCCACAAGGGATTGAAACCAAAGGAGTCAAGGCCAGAATTGATGAACTTTCAATCAGGGAGAGATACCACAGTATCTCCAGATTGTTATCCTGCAGACGAAAAGAATTTTCACAAAGTCGGGTATATTTCCTAATTTGGTGTTTAGGCTTACATTGGTCTAGCCAAAGCTGAAAAAGTTACTCCTACGAATGGCGAAGAAATGATGAATGGTTGAAAATACCGGTAATAAAAGATAAAAATAAGGTAATCTAACCATATTTCGAGAGTAGAAATTCCTTGAACCTAGAAAACCAAGATCAAAGACGAATGGTATAAGAAGATAATGCTTGATTGATTGATTGATAACGGATCTACATTAATGACCTCCCTCTCCCTCTCCACCACTTTAAATACCACCTCTATACTGACGATTTCCAAATTTACCTTTCCTTTCCACCTTCCGACCTATTACCTGCAACAAAAAGACTACAAGAGGACTTAGATCGAATAAGTCACTGGGCCGTAGTCAATAAACTGAAACTAAATGTCGATAAAACAAAGCCATTGTAATAGGATCCCATCGCCTCTTGAAAACTGTTCCATATATCCCAACCCTCTTAACCATATAAAGTAAACCCGACCGTCAGGAATCTGGGAGTAACCTTTGATCAAACCCTCTTTTTCAAGAACCATATTTCCGAAATTTCCTTTTTTACTTTAAAGCGACTGAATTCCCTTCGTCCCGGAAGCTCCTCGTTACCTCGCTAATATTCCCCCACTTCGACTATTGCTGTACGGTATACGATGGTGTTTCTGGGGATCTCAAAGTTAAAATTAAACGCTTAATCAATTGCTTTGTCCAATTCATCTTCGGGGTTCCTAGGTACACCTCCGTATCCCAATTTTATGGCGAGATGAAGTGGCTTTACCCTTCCAATCGTCTCAAGTATTTCCTTGTGTCATTCCTTTACCAGGTTATCCAATCCCGCCGCCCATCATACATTTTTGACCTCCTACAGTTCAAATCCTCTATCCATTCTCGTTGTACACGCTCCAGGCCTTCAGATTTATACAGTACAGCCCACCGAACTGCACATTTCGACAGATCATTTCTCATTCGATCCACAATCCAATGGAATTTCATTCCTTCTTCCATCCGTCACTCCAATTCTCTTTCTACCTTCAAATCACACATATTTAATCACTTGACCCAGGCACAATAAAACTGTAAATAAGTTTTCTTATTTATTTTATTGTTTTTTGTTGTTGTTTTCTTCTTATTTAAATTTGCTATTATATATAAGTAATTATTAACTTGTTTATATGTATTTAATATCTTCTAAGACTCCAAAACACGTTTTGTATATTCTGTATACATTATTCTAAAGGAACATGTTCCAGAATAATAAAGAATTATTTATTTATTTATTTACTGATTCCGTCACCTTCTGTACACCACTGACATTATGTTTTAAGACTACAACATAGTTAATTTTTTTTTTTTTTTTTAAACAGCGCAAATAGGCAAATTGTTAGGATGTTATTTTCACCAAGACAATATTTATGTGACAGTGTAAAGCTGTTACTAAATTCTTTACAATAAATTAAGCCTTGAACGCGCTGTTGTTTTCAATTCCAACATACCTTCTTAAAGAGAAAACGGTTAAGACAATCAGAAACCATTTTCAATTTTTTTTTTAAGTTTTGCGAATGTGTGAGGTTTTGGTACTAAGAAGAGATTAAAGTAGTTCGCTGAATAAAATTATTGTTATTTTATCCTGAAAACCCGAGAGGAGACAGAAAAAAAACTAAGAAGTTGATTGGTGGTGAAGTCACCAAGAAATCACACTAATACGACAAACTTATTTATTTATGTGCCAACGTTTCGGCCTATTGTAGGCCTTCATCAGGGCTAACAAAATCAATCAATCAAAAAAAAAATAATAATCTAAGGAAAATGATGAGACAACAGTATTAAAATACATATATATCGATATACCATATTAAATGTACTGACACCACATATATATCTCCACCTATATTCTATAGTTTCTTTATTTGCATAAATTTAATTCGTTACTTAGTTCCACATGATCATATTCAAATATTTACATACCAATATTTTTTATTACTGGTTTTTTTCTATATTTTATTAATGTTGTTTTATTACTGAAATTAATTTTTTTTTCTCTTAACTTTATTGGGTGTAATCTTGTTTTTCTTAGACCCACGATGTAGGCCAAAACGTCGGCACGCAATTAAATTAAGTTTATCTTATAATCCGCAGCCAACGTCACCATCATAAATTATTAACAGGCAACAATAACTCCATTATTATAAATCTCCTAAAATGATTGTTGCTATGATTATCGTTTGGACCAGAAGTCACTTCCCATAGCTTAATAATAAACATTATATTTTACTTATAACTATTTTCTATATATTTCTTCAGCAATCCAGTTTTAAGGAATCCGATACTGCCAAAAATTTCCATTATCGTGATAATGGCAAAAATAATGTTTTATGTCCTCAAACATACAATAGAAGGAAACCCCTACCAAACAGTTAAAGGACTCTCAGCACAACTAAATGCAAGTGCATCTACCGTTTCCAGACATTTAAAGTGTATTGGGAAAGTAAAAAAGCTCCATACATGGGTACCTCATGATCTCACTGAGCGGCAGCAAGACCCCATGTTTCAAAACATACCGTGCAAAAATCGAAAGAACTAGGCTACGAAGTTCTTCCGCACCCACCATATTCTCCCGACTTGTCTCCAACAGATTACCACCTGTTCAGGAATTTAGACAACTTCGTCAAAGGAAAATATTTTGAAAATGATGATCAAGTGAAAAGTGCGTTTTCAGATTTTGTTTCACTTCAAAGCTCAAGAGTTTTTCAGTTCGGTGATAAAAAAAGTTGGTGTCACTTTGGGAAAAATGTATAGAAAAAGAAGGTAAATACTTCGAATAAAATTATCTTGTTTTCATATCATATTTTTAATAAAAATCCTTTACCTTGAAAACGGACATTTCATGTGACACAACACAATAAATATAACTGACTTTCCCTTGATCCTCTCAACTCCGATATGCTCAATAACCTTTTTGGTAAGTGCATCTTTCCTGGCATATGCTAAACTAACTTAAGTACCCGATTCCGACTTCACCTTTCTGTACTAGCATTCACTGGGAGCCTCGAAGGCAGGTCGAAGCTTACTGAAGTGGAACAATCATTGCGTGGGAAGTTGAGATTTACATCATTATGGTTAGGCGGGCGTCTGCCTGCGCTTCGATAGCCTTCAGTGTTCCACTTTGTAAAGGCCTTAGTGTAGGAGCTTGCTGAAGTACTTCTTTCGGAGCAGAAATCTCTTGCCCAAATTAACAAACTTTGAAGCAGAAAGCTTCAAATTTTTTTAAGTTCTTATTCACACTAGTTTAATTAGGGAAGACTAATTCATCAAGACCGTCAAATTTTAAAACTTCTTCAAAGATGCGACGATAACTAAAATTGACTACATCATTTTAAGGTAGAATATTAATCTAATATTATATTCATTAACATTATAGCTTCAGTTGTTTTTAAAAATATTTTGTTGGAATTCCGTAAGTATTTTATAAATAAAAATAAGAAATTATGTTTAACCAAATATTTTAAATCTGCATATATATAAAATGATAACGGGATTTTGGTTTCTGCTAACTCCTGAACCACTGGACGAATTTTGATACGGTTTTCAGTATCATTCAGGGCATTCTTTTCTGTAGGTTTATAAGTAAAATTCATTGCAATTTGGCTTTTCTTTAAACGGGAAAAATAAATTTTTTGTGGCCAATTCATACAAAAATTATTTCTGAAATATAAGCAGTAACATAGAATTATAATATACCGTTGGGAAGCACAAGATTTTAGAAAGGTTAATATGGAATAAAATTATTCGGGAAATTCAATAGAAAGATGTTATAAGTGCATAAACTTATGCACAAATCTTATATGTAACATTGTGGATTTGGGAGGTCGAAAGTCAAGATTTTAGAAAAAAAATATTATGTACCTAATCGTACGTATGTTGCTAAAATAAAGGAAAAGTTTTTATAAACTAATACTGTTAATAATTATTTCTAATTTTAGATCATTTAAAGAAAGAAAAAAGTAGTTTTACTGTAAAGAGAATGCGACTCAGATGGAAACTAAACTAACTTTAATACATTAAAATGTATTTATAAAAAGTTCTTATGAAATTTAAAAATTGTGATAAACCGAATGAAATAGGAACCATTAAACATATTAAACTAAACTTATTTCTGATTTGTTGACCAATTTACGTTTCTAATTTAAACTGATGATTAAATATTAGAATTAATAGACGTTATATAATAAAATAATATTTTCTTGCTTATTGTACTTTTCGTTGAGATAAATTAAACGTAGTAAACTTTTAATTGGTCAAAATCAACTTTTTTAAACATAAACACCACATTTAAATTGGTGCAACCGTGCGAAGCAAGGGTGGTTAGCTAATAATCTATAATTCGATGGTTAGGCATATAGAATTGTATTTTATGTTTATTTTTTAATGATCATTTTTATAAATTTGGTTGATATAATATACATACATGAGACATTATAGCCTCTAAGAATCTAAGTTTAAGAGTTTTTTTTCGTAAGTTTTTTTTATCTATAATTTTTTTTTTCATATATATCGTTGTAAAAGATGTTTGTAACTTTTTTCAATATTTCAATTTAGTCCCGTGTGTTTATAAAATCGTGTTTACATGGCAAATAATGTTTACATATTCTAAAAAAGAACTAGTTAAGGTGCTTTTATGCATCAGTTTCAACCGAGATTCCTTATCTTTAAGTGGTATTTTGCTTGCTCATATTTGAAAAGAAAAAAATTCATTTTCGAAACTTAATAATTTTTTATTTCCGAAAATGAAAATCCGGTGCACAGGCTATTAACGAAATTTGCAGTGTGTATAACGACGGTGTCTTAGAATGCTTGGTTTATAACCAGACATTTTTACTTGGGAGATGCAAAGCGCTCGGTTAGTCCTTCAACTGTTGATGATGACCAAATGCAAGATTGGTCACAGACAACCATCCCACTCACACTCAGCAGAAAAAATATTTTATTAAATATATTTACAAGAATCTGAAGTTTTTAGTAACAATCCAATATTTTTTATATAATCAAATATTTTTCTATTATTAATAATTCAATTTTTAGTTCATATGACTTTCACTTACTATATATAGTAAGGGAAAGTATTGCAATCGTGAAAATTTTCGAATTGCAGTTCTCAACGGAAATACACATTTTATGATCCCCGGAGTCCAAATAACCAAGTTCCGCAAAAAGGTGTGTGTGTGTGCGGTAAATCCAGGGCGGAAACTGAAGTCCTATGAAACTGAAATTTCATATTTAAGACAAATAAACGCCTGAGACGTTACAAAACCGTTTTCATCAAAATGAGCTTACCAGTAGAGCCAATTTAAACCGTGCATTTTGCATCTTTTTTCAATTTTCTCGAAAATTTTTTCCGACGATTTTAATTAAACTCGCTATATCGATGTAGAATTTAATGGGCTTTAATATCATGTAGGTTTCATTCGGATAAAAATGGTCTGACAGGGCTTAAATGCCGATATTTTAAATTTTCTCTCTCTAAAGTACCTTTAATTTTGTCGATTCTATAAAAAATAACTATATTATCTTGTTACAACTGATAAAAAACAGGTAAATATATAAATTTAGTGAATTCTATACCAATCTAAAGGAGAAAAACTATTTTTTTAATGCAATTTTTTGTTTTTGAACATAAGAGCAGTAATATACATGCATGATATACCGTTGGAAAGCTAAAGATAAAATATTATCTTATACTCAATCTTGATGAAAGAGTGATGAAAAGAAGATAAAACTAACTGATTATTTTAGACAATAATATAATAGATTTTTTAATTAACACATGTTTTTATATAAATTCAATTTAATTAATTCTTTAATAGTTTCACGCATTTTTATCTCTAACTGTATTTGAAAATTCTTTCATTGATTTTAAAAATGGAGGTAAGTGAAAGTCGTGTGTTGCCCGCACCAGATTTTTTTTATTAAGTCGACTTATATAACATACATTTTATTGCTCAATGAGACACTACAGTCTCAGGGCATCAAAATCTAAAACTGTAAACCATTTTAAAATCTAAAAATTAGAAATAATTATGATTTTTAAACTTTCTCTCTTTTGACTCTGTGCATCCGGGAACTTTACATGTTTGGAATTTTAAGAAACGACAGTCAAGTATGAGGAAAACCGAGTTTAATCCGAGGTTTAGACTTCCTCCTAACTAAAGATGGAAGATAAATAACGGCCGTTAAAGTTACAAGAATAATATAGTCCATTTTCACCCCACGTGGTCGAAGAATTTTGCATTTGAGAAAGTACCAGGAACCGGGAGAACGCAACATTTTTTTTAAACGGGTGGCGTATCAACTTTCGCCTGGCCCGTCCATGATTCACTGCCCAACGGAGTCTGCTAGTGGCCTCCACAGTTTAAACCTCGATGGTCCCACCTTACTCTAGAGTGCTTGGGTTCGATTCCTCTATGTATTATTGTTTAGTATTAATGATGATAAATTAATGATTTTCATCAGAATAATTAAAAATAAAATAAACTTTATTCACATATTTACATTTTGACAAAATGTTAACAATGATTTTGGATGAGTCATCCTTACAATCAGAAAATATTTTGGTTTTTTACTTTCACTTACTATATATAGTAAGGGGAAGTATTGCGATCGTGAAAATTTTCGAATTCCAGTTTTCAACGGAAATACACGTTTTAGGGTCCCCTGAGTCCAAATAACCAAGTCCCGCAAAAAGGTCTGTGTGTGTGTGGTAACTCCCGGGCGGAAACGGTAAGTCCTATGAAACTGAAATTTCATATTAAAGACAACTATACGCCCGAGACGTGACAAAACTTTTTTCATCTAAATGAGCCTACCAGAAGAGGCACTTTATACCAAGCATTTTGCACCTTTTTTCGATTTTATCAAAAACGGTTCCGACGATTTTGATTAAACTCGTTATATCGATGTAAAATTCAATGGGCTTTAATATCATGTAGGTTTTATTTAGATAAAAATGGTCTGACAGGGCTTAAATGCCGATATTTTAAATTGTCTTCCCCTAAAGTACCTTTAATTTTGTAGATTAAATAATAATAACTAGATTATCTTGTTAACGCTGATGAAAAACTGGTAAATATATAAATTGAATAAATTTCGATACCCAACTAAAGGAGAAAACAGAAAAAATATTTTTTTAATGCAATTTTTCGTTTTTGAACATAAGAGCAGTAATATACATGTATGATATACCGTTGGAAAGCTAAAGATTTTAGAAAAATTATCATCTCATACACAAGCTTTTAAAAGTTAATAGAGAGTGATGAAATGAACATAAAACTAACTGATTATTTTAGATAATAATATAATAGATTTTTGAATCAAACACATGTTTCTATAGAAATTTAATTTGTTTAATTCCTTAATAATTTCACGTATTTTTTTTATCTCTAACTGTATTTGAAAATCCTTTCATTGATTTTAAAAATTGGGTAAGTGAAAGTCATGTGTTGCCCGCACCAGATTTTTTGTGATTATAGTACATTATCCTAAATGGCAAACATATGGTGAAATAAAATTGAGATTATATTGCGATTGTAGGAAAAATTATACAAAAAACCTACGCATAAAAACTACACATAAAATAATTAAGAATACATAAGATATTTGAAGATACATAAAATAATTGAAAATACATAAAATAATTAAAAATACATGAAATAATTGAAAATACAAAAAGTAATAGAAAATACATAATATGATTGAAAATAATAAAATTTAGAAATTTATAACGTAAGAAAGTAAGTTAATTTAATAATACATATTTTGTTATCTTATGGGTATATCGTTTTATTGTAATTACCGATTTCTTATATTAATGGGTTTTTAGAGACTGGAGTTTTACTGAAGTAAGAAGCTGTTTGTGAATGGACAAGTTGTTTGATTGTAGGAAGCTGCAAGTCTTGGAGCATTGATGATATTTTCGTGAATCGGGGGGGAATTATTAATTATCCGCATTGACAAGTTTTGAATTCTCTCGAGTTTTTGGAAATTAGTCGAGCAGGATGAGTTCCAGACTGGAGAGGCGTATGTGATTAACGGGCGGATGACTGATTTATATATTGTTAAATTGTTTTGAGGACTATTATTAATTATTTAGGTTTTGGTGTTTTTGGACACCCCAAAATTATACCTTTTAATTGGTATGAAAAAACAACAACAGAATTTAATATATACAGAGATATAACCATTCAGGCAAAAATAGTAAAGTCTATTGTTTTCGTTTTGTTTTTTAATGTCTTTGTATTAATTTTTCACGACTATATTTATGTATTTATTATGTCTATACAAAACGCTACAATGTATCTTGTTCTTTTTATCTCCGATGGATACCTTCAATACGGGCAGAAACTTTAGGGGCAAAATAAATATTTAATTATTTATTTTTTACCGTGCTTATAATATTATATTTACCATCTCACGAACCGTCTCATTTAAGTTTATCAACATACGGTCAGTTATCTCACGTCCATCACGCAGAAAGAATGTGTTAGCAGTCTTGGGGGATAGCTTCATAAATAATCAAGAGAAGCATTTTTTTAGAGCGGAGGACAGAAATGCTGTTTTTTTTTTTGTTTTTTTTTTGTTTTGTTTTTTTGCGAGAAACAAGGAAAAGCAAGTTAAACTTGATTGTATCATTCAAATAGTACGTGCCCTACAACCTGTAATTTATATATTTATATAAATAATTAATTTAATTATTCTGATGATTTATCAAATAGACAGTTTTATATTCAAGTTGGCAAATCTACTTCCGATACTCTCCCTATCACGGTGGGTCTTCCCCAAGGCTCTTGCTTTTCACCAATTCTATTTAATTTGTTCATTTCCGACCTACCGACCAGGTGACGAGGTCCTTATACGCCGATGACACTGCATTGTATACTTCATCATATCGTATTGATACTGTAGTAAATCGCTTACAATACTTTAAACAATTTAACAAATATTGGAACAAATGGAAATTAAAAATTAATCCCACCAAATCTGAAGCAATCCTGCTCACTAAACGTCGCTCGAAAATAAACAACCAAATTAAGTTAAATTCAGCTCTCATCTGTAAAGTACTTAGGCCTAACTTTAGACAAACACTTACTTTCACATACCACATCAACAGAAAAATTGATAAAGCGAAAAAAATAATATACAAAATGTTTCCTTACTTTAATAGAAAATCCGACCAACACCAAAAGAGTTACAACGTGTTAAAAATATTATATTTTTTAGGGTAAATTAAAACGAAAAAAAAATCTACACCCTCAGCCAAAAGAGGTATCCATTAAAAAAAACATGACGCATGAAAAAATACGAGTAAAGTAGTAACTTGTGGAATGTTTAACTTGAGCTGACTGTATTCAATTTCAGTTTCACAATTTATCTATTAACTCAAGTTGATGTTTTAATTCGTTGTTTATCCCAACCAATCCCGCAGATGGTCCTAGGATTTTTTAATGGGAGTAAAAAATCCTTAGTTATTCCGTCCTTCGGAAGGGACGTTAAAAAGTGGTTCCGAGCCTGTGCAATGTCAGTTACTCGTTAAAGATCCCTATCCTAATAAAACCTGGATAGGCGATATTTAGGACTCCCACTGTAGGATCGTCCGATTAGCCATAGTACAATGAGTGAAAAATTAATAAAAAAAAAAACATTTTCTTTTTTTACTTTTAATGACCATTTTTTTCATTTATTATCTCTACACTTGCCCTTACATTGTATCTTTTTACTTTGTAGCCCTGATAAAGACTCGTACTATGGTTCGAAACGTTGGTGACACATTAATTAGTTTTGTTTACTATTTTTGTAGTTTATTGACAGCCAGCCGACCAATATCTTTCCTCACTCTTCCGACATGATTTAGTGAAGAGCTTAACCACTTTATTCATCAACCTTTAATTAATCGAAGAAATTCTACATCATGTGATGTCCGATCTTAAGTCATTAAGGAAGATACAAGTTACAAAAAAGGTTCTTGAATATATGATAAAATAAAAAAAAAATCTATTTACGTTATGGCCTCGACATAATATTCTTTCCATATATTTTCTAGATTTTGAAGTGATTTTTCTTTTTTTTCTTTTTAAGCTGGAGAAAGTATTAGGCGCACCAAACACTTTGGAACCGACGATGTTCCCAAATTTCCCTCAAGCCATTTTACCCAGCGAATCGTGATAGTACTCATCATAAAATAAATTGTGGCCATCATCAGAGCGAACATACGAGAAGCTATTAGCAACAATTTAGGTGAATAGTGGCCATAAACATTAATCCAACACAATAAAAATAAAATAAATAGACCAATAAGGTTTACCTGCAGTTTACTGGCTAGTATAACAGCATTCTATGCCAAAGGTTACGGGTTCGAACCCGGCAGATGGTTCGATGATTTTTTAAAGGAAGTAAAAAATCCTTGATTATGTGATCCTTCGAAGGGAACTTAAAATGGTGGTCCCGTAACCTTGATTATAGAAAATATAATTTTCCCATATAAAGGAAAACTTTATTGAATGGATTTTAATTATTAACCTTCAGAAATAATGTCCTAAATGAGAGTGAATACCGTATTAAAATCCGTCTCGTGAGACCAGCTATGATTTACATCAATAAATATTGAATAATCTCTACGAACCTAAATAAATATAGATATGTTATTATTATTTATATTTATAAAAAAAAAATTGCTAATTGAATGTTAAGTAATGGTTTGTTAAAATCGTAACTAACAGGAAATAACTTGATTAATTATTATTATTACTGAGACTTCTAACGGGATAAAAATAAATAAGAACAAACAATGTGATTTTTGAAGCTTTATTTACAGTCTAATAATCCACTAAGTGGAATTGAAGAGACAAATTTTATTACTAGTTTGATTTATTGAATTCTCGACTGCCAAAGTTGTAAGAAGTTCACTGCACATGTAATTTTTGTTTTTGTATTTTTTTTATAAAAGAACGTCTTAGAAGGATGTATTTTCCATTGAATTGAGTAGTCCAACCCACATAACACACAAAAAGAGAAAAAATCAGAGTGCTAAAGTGCCGCAAAAAAATTCAAAAGATTAATTGATGTTAGCTATAGGTGGTCTCAATCTTTTGACCGGCACTGTATATATAGACAATAAAATAATATTATATTAAATATATTCCTATAACTATCTACAATAGGTTCCAACCACCAGGTTTTACTCCAAACGCGTAACAGGTCAAGGACGCTCAAGGTGACTGAGTAATCTCAATAAGAAGAGAAACTACAATTCAATACATCGAAATAGGTTATTTCGTTACACGCAACCTGACCGAAAAAAACAACATATATTGCAATTTTCTGTACCATAATGTCATGATTTAAAAAAAAAACAACGTTAAAAACAATAAATAAAGAGATGATGTCCTCATCAACGTAATTAAAAGTGAGTTGATTGTTTTATGTTTTAATTACAAACTATTAAAATTCAACCTTTTAGGTACCGCGGCAAATTTAATTTCAAATATTCAATGTTGACACTTCCTAGTACAATGATGGATGGTTCTCGCACGAAGGAACAAGTCAAACCTTGTCGAGTAGGCGCCGTATCTCTGAGTAACTGATAGGTATCCATAAATTATGGTGGGAAAAAATTAAATAAGCATCTTTAAATTAACCTTAATTGAAAACAATTAATAAATTAAAATAGATAATGCAGAATAATTAAGCACTACTATTTAATTTATAAAGACTTAATCAATAAATCTTTCGCTGATCTTGCACCATACATCAGCAAAGTAATATTAAAAATTTCAAATTAATCAAAAAAGATACTTTCTATTTCCATAAACCCCTATTTACTCATTCTTCTCTCACACGAGAAAATACGAGTATGTACATATTTGAAAAGTATATTAGGATTACTTATTAGTATGAAACCAACGTTTCGAGGCATTTAAATGATCATTTCTAAGGCTAACATGATGAAACAAAAATAATAATATCAAAGATAATCAACTACCAGAAGCCATAATTAAAAATAATTCAATAAATAAAATTGTGAAAAATAAACAGTGCTATTACTGAAAAAGGAACTATCTTTTGATTTTTTATCAGTAAATGGTTCCTATGAAGTTTTGATATCATACACTACCTACAGATTAATTAAATACAGCACAATGTATTGAGAAAAAAAAATATATTCCCTAAATTTTGACTCGAGTGTAAACGTCAAGCTTATTTTCATTGTTTTTAAAGTTTATTTTAAGAATTTCAATATATTTGTGATGATTATTCTAAAATTAATTACTAAGCAATTAATGCCGTTGAATTTTCCTAACTTAGTTATACGAAATGTTTAATATACACTAAGTTATTATTTCGCTTAAAATACCAATAAGAAAAATTCTGAAAACTTTCTAGTAAAAGTTATTCAAAGACTTTTGTTTTATTCTCATTCATGGTATTTTTGCTTTGCTCCGAAAGACAATTCACGAAAGCCATGGAAGCAAAAAAAAATATAACTCCAATCTGGAAATTAACACCACACTACCCTACTCATTAAGCCATCCCACTTCCAAGTAAAAAAATAAAAAAAATCGAAGTAAGATTTTATCTATTTTTTAATTTGCTCACCCTCCAATTTATTATACATAAATACAATATAATAGAAATATATATAAGTATATAAATGTCTTTTTAAAAATATTTAAATTAATAAATAAAAAAAGGTAATTAAATTACAGGGAAATAGTCAAAATCCGGACTGTATTAAGGTATAGATAAGTATTACTTTTGCGTCTGTAAGTTTAGTTTTTTAACTGGGTTTTGATGTTTTTTAATACATATTTAATATACCGAGATACTTTAAACTCACTCATGTCAGCAGCAAGACGCTGCTGTGCGTTTTCAAAATTCATATGTTTGTGTCGGAGAGTTAAGTTAGAAATTCCTTCCCTCAACTAAAACGTTAAGGATTTTTTAAAGACCCTTCAAATTTAGATATGATTACAGTCATTCAATAGATAATTTAATTTGCTACAAACACGAAAAAAAAATAGTCGAAAACAGAGACGGAAAATATAGATAACTTATTATCGTTTCATTTTTTTTTCTTAATAGAACTTTGATGATAAATCTCTGATTCTTACAAGATTTTTTTTTATATATATATATATATATATATATATATATATATATATATATTTACGTACATTCCTAGAGAATTCTTCTTACTCTGAAGGACGATCTATCTAACGGAAGAAATTAAAGAAAAAATATGCAACCTGGAAATTAATAACAACAGTGCCTTACTGAGCCACATTGCTTGAAATAAAGTAACAAAACAAGGAAAGATAAATTTTATAAACACCTTCCATGTTAATACAGATGCAAATATTTTTATTTCAATAGACTATTGCATTGCCACTTAAGCCTGCAGCAAGACGAGGATGTTCGTTTTCGAAATTGACTTCTTTCCCTCAACTTCCGCGTCTATTTTTTTTTTTTTTTTCTTTAAAGATCTTTTAAATTAAGTTATGGTGATATGCATGCAAAACGTCTTTTTTTTTTTTTGTTTTAATATGGTGTTAAAAGTTATAAATGGAATAAAAAAGGCGAAATAGGACAATTATTAAGGAAGATATAGATAACGTATTTATTTTGACACTTTAATTTTTTTATTATTAAAAATTTAATGATAAAGCTCTGAACCTAAAATGTTTTTTTTTTTAAATATATTTAAAATAATTAAAAAATACGTCTAAATATTTTGGAGGTCTGTTATATTGCACATACGAAGTATACATATGTTCAATAAATTTTATATACCTTGCCTTTATAATATAGATATGTATATATATAGTGTACTCACCAGATCCACAACATCCTATCGGGCGAAGTGGAGCACAGTTACTGAGGGAAAGGACTGGAGATGGTAGGTTCCCCACCCTGGAACCTCCTACCTCCAGGGGCTGTCCCTGCATCAACATCATCTTCCAGGATTTTGGCCGGATTTTGAAACCTCTTGCGTTATCCGGGTTCATCCTTGCATCTTCTTCGGCTAACCTTTCAGGGTTAACCAGATAATCTTGGAGCTACTCGGGAAACCACTCAAATTAGGGGATGATTACAAACGTTATATTTTATATTCTTTTTTTTTCTTGACCGTATATATTATTACAGAATGGTTTATTATTTCTAAATAATTGCGTACTGATGAAATCCGTAAGGTGTCGATTCACACCAGATAACTAGTAACTTTGGATAATAGTTATAGAATCGTTTAATATAAAGAGATAATTTTCTCAGGAAAGGATATTTAATAAACTGGTTAGTTATAAACCATTGCAAATTGTTTATTCAGTTTCACTTTATACAGATTGTACTATAAAAGTCTCCTCATATTGTGAGAGGAGATACTATAACTTAAGTGGAGCAAAAACCTTCATATGACCCATAGATCGATTCTCAACACTTAGTGAGGAAAATCAAAATTTAAGGATTTGCTGTTATGCATGGTAAAATACTATGTTTCATCTATATTTTGTTTTCTAAATTATTATTAGTAACTACCTGTTACTTTTTTATTCTTGTTTATTTTTGCTTTTCCTTACCTACATATGAATTAGGGATCGCCTAAGTCCAAATGACCCAGTCCCGATAAAAGGCCTGTCTGTGTGTGTGTGTGTGTGTGTGTGTATGTGATCTAAGTCTTGCACAGGAACGGAAAGTCGTAAGAAACTAAAATTTCATATTTAAGTCAACTATATACGTTTTTTTTATAAACTTTTTAACCACAATTGACGAACAAGAAAAGCCACTTAATACCATGCAGTTTATCCTTTTTTACAATTTTCTCGGAAATTGCAAAAACAATTTTTCTTTAGCCCTGTATATCAATGTAAAATTAACTGGGCTGTAATGTCATATGGATTCATTCTTATTGATATTGTCTGACAGATATTGGACTTATTGATATTTCAATTTGCTTTCTCTAAAGTACATTTTGTAGATCTAAAAAAATAAAAAAAAAATAATCATTTTATTATTATTGATAAAATAAGGCTCAATATAGAAGTTCAACGAATTTGATATCCAACTAAAGAAGAAAGGAGCAAATATATCTTTCTAGGTAAATTTTAAAATAAAATTCTCCAATATGAGTTGAAAATTATAACTTTTTTTTTATGCGATTAAATCTATGACTATGTGTGTATATATGCATACATCAATAATATGAACACACCTAAGAAATATTAAACTAGAAGAGCCACTCTATGCATTTTGCACTTTTTTACGATTTTGTTAAAAATGGATCTAACGATTATAATTAAAATCTCAATATAAAATTTAATGGGCTTTAATACAATTTAATTTTGATTGAAATAGTCAGACAGGGCTTAAATACCGATATTTTAGAAATTGATAAACAACTGGTAAATATATAAGTTAAACGAATTCGCAATCCAACTAAGGGAGAAAAATGTTTTTGTGTCATTTTTGAACATATGAACAGTAATATGGATGTATAATATACGTTATAAATATTTTAAAAACAATATTATCTTGTACACAAAGTTTTATAAAGTAATGGAAAGATACTAAAAGCGAATAAATTGATTGTTTATAGATAATAATGCCATAGATTATTTAATAAAACAAATGTTTTCATTATAACTCAATGTAATTAATTTTTTAATTTTTTTTTAATTTAATTTAGTAATATATTTCATCTCTGACCGCATTTAAAAATTCTTAAATTGATTTTAACAATTTAGCAAGCGCGCACCAGATTTTTATTTGTTATTTCCATTACTTTTTTCATTTTTTGATTTTATTTATTATTTTTTTACTTTGAAGTTCTCTTTTAGTTTTTCTGATATAGTATTCTACAGAGACTATACTCCCAGAATAAATTAAGAATTTATTATTATTATTAATTTAATAGAGATTAACAACTGTCCCACAGCGATTTTCATGATTTAAAACAGGTTCTTAAATTTTTTAAAAATGCCCCACTTTTGGGTTTTAAAATTAATTTTTAGGGATGGACATCATCATACAATTTATTTAGCACTATGCAATAGAAAAGCTGCTCTTAAAAAGTATAATCTCTAAAACGTTAATCCAAATATTTTTAAATTGAGATTAACCAATTAATTTGTTCTTGCGATAGTTTAATTAATGAAATAACTAATCTATAATTGAATAATATGTTGAAGACAATCCCTTCACCCGGTGAGAGGGACAGATGACCTAGCCGATGCTCTTTATAGTTCGGTTATGATGCCAGAAAGGGAAAGGAATCGATTGCTGTTTCATTAGAGCAACGAGGAGAAGAAAGAAAAAAATAATTTAAAAAATATCTAGAAAGTAGGTATTTTAATACTATGTTTATTAAGTATTTTGATTTTTTTGTACACTAAGCTTTTCACAATTTCTGGTAATAAAAAAAAAAAAAATCATGGAATTTAGAATGCAAGAAACGAAAGCTTATAACCATCGATCTAGGTTGCCTATTTAGAAATTGTATGTTAATCGATTTGTTTGTTTATTTAACGTCCGTTTTAAGCTGCTTTGGCTGATAGGACGATGCTACAGTGGGATTCCTAAATTTTGCCTATCCAGGTTTTATTAGAATAGGGATCTTTAAGGAGTACATGACAGGTAGAGAATGCAATCGGAAATAAACGGATCCGGTAATCCGGCGGATCCGGCATCATCAAACCGTTTACCGGATCCGACCTATAAGCAATTTTTTCTAAAAAAAAATGCAGTTCAATAATAGGACCTTAAATGAGTTACATTCGGAGTGCATGTGTGAGGGTGAGTCATTCGACGCCAAATTACATCGGTTCAGTTCAGTATTATGCGTTAGCCTCGGACGCGACTATAAATGTGTTTTTGTTTTGCCGGTGCTTTCCTTAAATCTAAGTTAAACAGTTATTATTTTCTTGGGTATACGCGAGTTATAGCATCCTATAAGTTGGCTTAAGGCCGTTTGAGAAGAGATCGAATCTACTAACTTCTGAGGCAACCCTAAAATTTGTTTTAGAGAAATTGCTCACTTATGACACGGTTTCAAGTCTGTATTATATGAAGCACTTTAATTGATAACTTTAAATTTTAACCAAATTAATTTATGGCCAAACAACATCTTCGTGATTATTTACAGGTTACCTTTCATTGCAATAAATAACTGAAGCAGAATGGATAAGTTACGATATTGGTTGTAACTGTGTTGGTTGCGAATATAATGAGGTGTATTGTGGTAGGAACAGAACCGCACCATTTTTTCGCAACGTTGTTTCTAGCTTATTCCGGAGGACCTCGAGCAGCAATTCGCTATCTTAAGAAGAATGGGCTTAAATGATCCTTTCGAAGAAAGGATGCTTGAAAGATCTTTTAATTACATTATTATTTATTCATTGAACTTTAACTATACGATCCATAGATTAGTATTAAGTTCAGTACATATTATGGATCTCTACTGTGAACTGAACCAACGGCTGGCAAGCCATAGATTGCTTCAAATTTCGGTTACCCACTTAACAGACTATCCCTAAGAAGATAGTCGATCCACAGCTAATACAATAATAATCAGTACAACAACAACTTGTAAAGGTTCATATGGATTAATGTACTATTTATGATACCACTGTAAGCCAATGTGTTTTCTTTCAATTTAAGATATCCACTTCATCAATGCTAATTTGACCCTGAGAAGGTCTACTGATAAAATAAAATAATTATTCTGTCAAAGCCGGACTCGAATCCGGAATCTGGATAATAGTAGTGTCTTACCATTAAGCTAACCCGCTTCTGTATCAAAAAGACAAATATTCTTTGTCATATTCTAAGTTTAGACTAAATGTCTACAAAAACATTAAACATGATTGGTTCGTGGTCTGAGTTTCAATGCGTTCCACTAAATATTATTTAAAGACAGAAAACTCCTTACGTCTTTTAGTCGATGAAGCAGTACTAAACGGGACACTTTATCGAAGGTATTAGTTTAGCCTAAGAGATAAAGGCAATGGCTCTAAAGTGGTTAATCTGATCGAAAGTGTGAACTTGTACCTTTAAAAGATGGTACTCACCGACTCGTTAAAAACCGATTAGGGGCGTCTTGTCTACAATTGAGACGTTGCGTTCCAAAAGGTACTATATTCACTTTAGACAATTTTATAGGAAACGCAAAAATCTATCATTTATTTATTACTGGACCATTTACTTGATCCTTTTTTTATTAAAATGTAAAGTAAATTTTTTTACTGATTTAACAACTTATTTTTTAAAATTGTTGCACTTTTCCCATGACTTAATTTAACAAAATGGATATAGTATTTTTGGAATGAAACATGGATATAGTACTTTTTGAAAAACCTTTAAAAAAATCTTTTGAATCACAACGCTAGTAGTTTAGTTACTAGGTTATATATTTTCTTTATTCTCACTTATCTTTCCTAGTTTGTTAACTGCATTTTATTGTCTACTCTTCATGATTTAAAGGACCTTTTATTTATTTTTTCCACTATAATAAGAAAGTATGTATTATGAAATTTGTTTTGAGCTTTTACTTATTCTTTCTGTGAATTTAACAAATGTATTTATATTATTAACTACGAGTAAACAATATTTAACTATAAATACTGATAAATATATAACTTTTATTTCTGTCTTTAACGTTACAAAAAAAAAATCGATTAGGTCAGATTAGGCAAGGCTTTTCTTCTCATATTTAGCAAGGTCAGGGAATTCTAATTCAACCATTTGCTGGATAAAATACCATTATTCTATTAAGATGTGAGTTTCTGAAAATTTTTATATAAAATTTATGTAGCTGCAAGAAGAAATACTATGAAAAAAAATAATTTAATTGAGAATCTACGAGAACCGAAAGAATTAGTTTATTAAATTAACCTAAAAACTGATTATTAGGTTAAAATCATTAATCAAAATAATAGCAGTATTCAAGACGTACTTAATGAACCAACGAAAATGTATAAAATGAAGAAAACAATAAATATGGTAATTTATTACGGGGTTAGGTTGCTTCTCCGTATATAGGAATATAATACCTTTTGGAAGGAAACGAAAGGAAAGGTTATCTGTTTACAGAGGCTATAGTACGTTTTGGAAGGAAATGTTTTTAGTACCATTTGGAATTAATTGAAATGTGGATTTAGTAACTTAAGGAATGAAATGCAATTTTCAAATACATTTTTTAAGGATTTCTAAGAATATTAGATAAAATCTGATGACGGATTTAGATAAAACTAAACCATTAGTATACACATATGTCACAACATCAATTTCGTAAGAAATGTCCTTTCGTACCTTTTTGAAATCAACGTCTCAATTGTTTGTAAAGTTTAAGTGAACCAGGCGACCCACCTTGCTGTGCAGTATTTTAATGGCAGTAGTCTTCATCTATATAGATTTTTTCCATAACCTCACTAAGGGGAACTTTTGAGATGAAGAAGATAGTCACCAAGAAATAACACTAATAACGAAAACATATTATATTTCTGTGCCGACGTTTCGGCCTACATTGTGGACCTTCATCCGGGCGACTTCGAGAAGGTATCTCAAGAAGTCAACTTATAACCTAACTTTTAAGGTTTCTTTTAGATCCTAAAATAAGTATGCAGAGGTTGAAGATGTATAGCAGAAAAGTTTTCAGAGATCAGTGACAGTTGTTATCTCGAGCCCAGCAAAAATGGCATAAAACCACGTTCGTAAACAAGCTTATTCCCTCCCCTCCCCTCCCTTCAGACGTGGTAATATCTATGTAATTGATCATAAAATTTATACATCTTTTTTTAGTGTATTTTTTGAGAATTCATGTGCAAAGCATAATTTATAAAGAATTAAATAAATAATAATTTTAATTAAAAAAAAAGGAAATTGTAAAAAATCTTTATTATCCAACGTTTCGACCTACCTTGCGGGTCTCATCAGGGCTTCCAAGCAAGGACTAAAAAGCAACATGACTGAAGCTTCTGCTTCTGCCGTTTTAGTTGCTTCTTGACTCTTGCCTAGAAGCTCTGATGAAGATCCGTGACTTATTTAACTAAATTGTATTTTTTTTCTTTTGTTGACCGGATTCGATTCCCGGCAGTTGTGGAATAATTATTTATTCTCTTAATTTAACGGTGGGGCGTCCTTAGGGTAGGTAGACCCTCCTGAGGAACATTTAAATCTGCAATAAATAGAGTTACCAAAAATTAGGGGAAAAACCTGGCGATTGAGTGTTATTTAGGCCGTATCACCACATCGCATGGCCGTTAGCCTAGAAACAGTAAGGAGCTCAATGTATACTATTACCAAGACCGTTTAAGAGTTTTAGAGGTACAGTTCACTGAAAATAAAACATCATTTTTAGGACTACATAGAATAAGTAGTAATTAAGAAGTTGTATTAAGAAACTAACAAAATAGTATTATTATGTAAGAAGTTGTTTATTTATTTAACATCATTTTTTGCTGCTGCGGTGAATTGGACAATACTACACTGGGATTCCTAAATTTGGCCTATCCAAGTTTAATTAGAATTGGGATCTTTTCCGAGTACCTGACAGGCTCGGAATCAACTTTTTATGTCCCCTCTAAAGGACGGCATAACTAAGGATTTCTTACTCTCATTAAAAATCCTAGAGCCACCTGCCAGGGTTTTGAACCCGTGATCATTGATATAGAAAGCTGTTCAGCTAGTGACTACACCCAGATGACACCGTTACATAGAAATTTATATAAAAAACATATTGAAACAATAAAAATTTAATTATGTAAAGAGATTTTTTTTAATGAATGATAAGCTTAACCCAATGAAAAGTTTTATTAATGATATCATATATCAGCTTTGCATGAATTCTGAAATATCAAATAATTGTACTTATTTTTTATTCAAACTTATTATTTACCACTCACTTTAATTATAATTCAAATGATACCATTCACGAACTTCAGCTTTGTTTTCCTTATGTCATACAACATTTCTACTTTTTACTGTTACATCACACACTGTTAACGTTAATTGCACCGCGTAACGAAATGCAGTAAAACACACGTTTATTATTTAGGCTACGAATTGCATAATTGCATTCCGGTTGAGATAGTAGGAATGAATACTGATTCTATATCCTGATATATCCTGCCCTGGAACGTATTCGTTATTCATAACATAATTTATTATGATATGGCTTTATATAATATTCATTCATTTGTTTATAAAGAGCACTTAATCAATAAATATATGTATATATAGATGTATGTTTTTAAATAATTTATTAATCATATAAGAAAAGTAAACATGATAAATGTTATATGTTTAAGGCTTCGGAAGGCAAAACAACCAAGGTTTGAAAATAGTCAGTGTTTATGTACAAATATATTAAGTTGGCAATATGTCCTGTCTTAAAGGAGTTCAGGATGAAATACTTGGGAACATATAAGTCAACTCCAGAAGAGGTAATAGATAGACTAAATGGGCTAGATTGGGTTAAATTTGCAGCATATTTAAATAAATCATTAAAATACAGAAATTTATTGGTACAGCATTTTAATTATTAAATTTTCACAATCAATAAAAATAAATCATAACATTACTAAAAATATAAATTATTATCAAAACTGAAAAAAAAGAAAAGAAAAAGGGACAACTCGACAGACGGCTTAACGCCATTGTCTTGTGGGCTTTGATCTCAAAAAAATGTATATATATGTTATTACTATTATGTAAATAAAGCATTTATTCATTCATTCATTCATTCAAATATATTAAATCTAGCTCAATTCTTTACAAAATGAAGTTCAATTCTTATGTTAGGATTAACTATTAGGTTGTGTCACATGAAATGTCCGTTTTCAAGGTAAAGGATTTTTATTAAAAGAAATAATATTGAAATATTGAAAACAAGATAATTTTATTCGAAGTATTTACCTTCTTTTTCTATACATTTTTACCAACGTGACACCAAATTTTTTATCCCCGAACTGAAAAACTCCCACCTTTGATGTGAAACAAAATCTGAAAACGCACTTTTCATTTGATCATCATTTTCAAAAAGTTTTCCTTTGACGTAGTTGTCTAAATTCTTGAACAGGTGGTAATCTGTTGGAGACAAGTCGGGAGAATATGGTGGGTGCGGAAGAACTTCGTAGCCCAGTTCTTTCAATTTTTGCACGGAAAGTTTTGAAACATGGGGTCTTGCTGCCGCTCAGTGAGATCATGAGGTACCCATGTATCGAGCTTTTTTACTTTCCCAATACACTTTAAATGTCTGGAAACGGTAGATGCACTTGCATTTAGTCGTGCTGAGAGTCCTTTAACTGTTTGGTAGGGGTTTCCTTCTACTATATGTTTGAGGACATCGTTGTGTATTACGGACGGAGGTCTTCCTCGGGGCAAGTTTTCCAACTCGGTATCCCCAGCTGAAAACTTGGCAAACCAACGGCGAATGGTCCGTTCATCAACACTCCCTTCCCCAAACGCCTTGCAAATATTTCTAGCGGCCTCGGCTTCTGAATGGCCGAGTTTAAACGCATACAAAAATATTACTCGAAAATCGAGTGTTTCCATGTTCATATTTGGAGGTATACTAAAAAGTGGGTAATTGATTGGGAAGCTAATGTTTATAATACAAAGGTAGGGGATTAGTAACTGTTTACTTTAAATATGTAAACATTCGGAAGGAAACAACAGAGACCTGCAAAATCCTTTATGTATTTCAGAAACTATAAAAACGGCCATTTTATGTGAAACAACCCAATATAAAATTTTTTTTTAACATATTTAAAAAAACATTATATACGTTAGTGAGAATTGTTGACTGAGAGTACATATGGGAGAAGTTAGTTCAGGGTGCAGTCAAAAGAAAACACATCAAGTATAAACTTAATTTACTGGTGCCGACGTTTCGGCCTAAATTATAGGCCTTCTTCAGGGCGATTGGAGGAGCGAGAAAACTATAAAGTTACCTTTTTCGTTCATTTTCTTTATTTTACAATTGTTTGTAGCTTATAGCTATATGTCATATTACAATGACGACTATTAGCTTCCTGTTATAATAGGACATATAGGAGTAAGCAACAAAAAAATTTAAAATAAATAAAATGAACAAAAAAGGTAAATGTATAGTTAAATGTATAATTTAGAAATTCTAATTTATGATTTTTTTTTTAAATTAATATGTATAGATAAAAAATGTATGTTAACTGTAACTAAATTTAAAAATTCTTCTTCTTTTGGTGCCTATTCGTTACGGATGTTGGCGATCATTAAAGCAATGCACACCTTATCTACTGCTGCACGAAAAAGGCCCACTGTAGTTGTATTATACCATTTTCGTAAGTTTTTCAACCAGGATATCCTTCGCCTACCAGTCCTCCTCCTGCCCTGTGAAATCAACCGCAGCAAGCTATACCGATGGCTGTTTCTCGTTATATGTCCAAAATATTTCAGCTTACTAGATTCGATTAAAAACAGCAGCTCCTTTTCTTTACCCATTCTTTCTAAGACCCTAAGATAGTAACTCTCCGCCATTTATGACTGTTCTTGAGAGTATTATGAGATGGTTTTCCCTTTGCCTTCCTCATCGCTGCACCGCAACCGTAGGAATCATTACCTGTTTCTCGCCTGCGGGTGTCTGATTATGGTCAGTTATGAAGTAACCAGCTGCCGTTCTTCATTGCTAGTTTTGGTCCACCCCGAGTATTCCTCGGCACCACCCATATCTGGGAGGCGTTCCCTATCCGCCACCTGGGGAGGCGCCCGATGGGGGACTAGCGACCCCGCACAGGATTTAAAAATTACTAATTTAAAATTAAATAAATTTTAGTCTTGAAAATGAAGACAAAACACCGAAACGTCGGAGAAAATTAATTTTTTTTTTTTTTTTTTCTTTAGAAACAATTCTTTATTGAACAATATTACAATCTGTCCAATTTAGGACATTTTTAATAGGGATAAAGTACAACATTCATACTGCATTCACACGATATATACAAAACAATAAATTTATATAATAATAATACAATATAAATAAATACAAAAGTCACTCATACCTATATACAATTCACAAGCATACAGCACGTGAGTGGAGAATCTAGCCAATGCTAGAACTCCAATATACATTTTACAAGAGGTCTCGAGGCCACTGCCGTTTCAACCTTCTAGGAGGATGGTAAGGATGTGTGGAGCTGGATATGGATTGAGCTAGGGGATTAGGGTGATGGATAAGGTTCTGATGGAATTTAGAGAATTTTAATGGTATAAGGTCTAAAATAAATGGTATTTAGGTCGCGGTGTAAGGTATGGTTGGATACATAATAAGGAGCATTAACTATTGTTCGGAGGACTTTTGATTGGAAGGATTGAATGCGTTTGATGTTAGAAAATTTGGCTGTCCCCCACAGTTCAAGTCCGTAGGTCCAGATAGGTTTCAGTACTGTCTTGTATATTAGCAGTTTGTTCTCGAAAGATAATTTAGAATTTCTGTTCAGTAGTCTGTATAATTGTCCAAATCGTCGATTAAGTTCTTGTCGTTTAAGTCTAGTATGTGGGTTCCAAGTTAGTCTTTTGTCCAGAAGGAAGCCAAGATACCGGACTGTGTCGGAGAAAGGAAGCGGAACGGAGTTAAAGAGAACTGGAGGGCAGGATTGTCTTCGAAGGGTAAAGGTGACATGTCTGCATTTGGATTGATTGACTTTGATTCTCCAGTTGTTACACCAGTCTTCAATTTGAGAAAGGTGTGTTTGGAGGCCTGTAGATGCAATTTCGGGATCTAAGTGAGAGGATAGGATAGCTGTGTCATCAGCGTACGTTGCTAGGAAGGTATTGGGGCAAAGAGGAATATCAGCCGTGCACATATTGTAGAGGATAGGACCAAGGACACTGCCCTGAGGAACACCGGATTCGACTGGTTAATAATTGGAATATTCTGCACCACAACGAACTCGGAAGGAGCGGTTTGATAGATAGGATCGGAGGACTAGGTATAAGGATAGGGGTAAATGGTTTTTGAGCTTAAAGAGCAATCCTGGGTGCCACACCGGTCAAATGCTTGCGTTATGTCCAGAAATGCACCCGAGCAGTACTCCTTGTTCTCAAGGGCAGAGGAAATATGGTCAACGTCTCGGAGCCCTTGCTGAACGGTTGAATGTTGGGAACGGAATCCAAACTGATGGGAAGGAATAGTGTGGGATTCTAATAACGGTAATATTCGTTTGAGGAGGATTTTTTCAAAGATTTTTGAAAGGATTGGGAGTAGGCTGATAGGTCTATATGATGTCGTAGTGTTAGGAGGTTTACCTGGTTTTAGGAAGAGAATTATTGTGGAATGTTTCCATAAGAGAGGAAAATGAGTAGTGCGTAGAATGGAGTTGTAAATATATGTAAGAAATATAACGGCTTTAGATGGAAGCTGTCTGAGAATCTGAGGAGTAAGGAGATCGTATCCAGGAGATTTACGGGGTGCAAGTTTTCGGAGAAGATATTTGACCTCAGAGGGATTAACTGCTTTAGGAGGTAATGAAAGCGGGATTGGAGACTGAAGGAACTGTTCCACTACTGCAGTGTGGTTTGGATTGGATTCTGGATGAGGTGTGAAGACTTGGGAAACGTATTTGGCAAGTTCCTCGGCTTTGTCTTCATCAGACGCAGCCCAGGAACCATTACTACGACGGAGGGGATGGGAAATATGGTGGGATTTTAGAATTTTCTTGGTGACATTCCACAGGGAATTGTCACAAGCCGAAAGAGAAGAAAGGAAGGAACTAAAGGATTGGGAACGGAAGGTCGCTAGCTCCCTCTTTAATTGTCTACAATAAAAGTTATAGGAGCGGCGATCTGTGGGGTGACGGGTGCGTTGCCATAAGGATCTGGATCGGCGTTTGGTGCGGATGAGGTCTATGAGGTGTTGTGGTAAATGATTTTGGTTATGACTTATCTGGGAATGCTTGGGAGAGGAGGCAGTCCAAACAGCTTGTTGAATAGCGATGGTAAAGGAGTTTACGGCATCGTCAAGGTCATCTGGAGTTTTGAGTTTCACTCTGAGGTCAATATCACTGGTCAGGATTTGGCGAAAAAGGTCCCAGTTTACTGGTCCTCTGATAAATGACGGTGGGGTGGGTTTAGGAATAGGAATTAGGGATACTTTAAGGAGCAATGGACTATGGTCAGAGGACAGTTCATCAAGGCGAGTTACCGACATGTTTAGGGAGCCTAATCCGCTGTGAATGAAGAAGTCAAGGATGTCAGGATTACGGTTAGGATCAGTTGGCCAGTAGGTAGGGGAGTCAGGAGGCAGGAGGTTGAAACGTCTAGAGCTGAGTGCAGACTGTAAATTCCGCCCACGACAATTCGTGGATCTGCAACCCCATTGTTGGTTCTTAGCATTCATGTCTGCACCCAGAATGAAGTGGTTTCCTAAGGAATTGAGGAAGGATTCGAATAGAATGTTGGAGATGGAATGTTTAGGAGGGCAGTACGCTGATGCGAGGGTGATCGGAAAAGAAAAAGTCTTGATTACTATGGCGGTGCATTGTAGGAAATCATAGGAGGGAACTGGAAGTATATGGTGGGAGAGGGACTGGTGCACAATGACAGCAGTACCGGCATGGGCTTTGCCGTCTGGGTGGTCTGTACGGTATGTTACGTATTGAGGTATTTTAAAAAACTGTTTAGTGGTTAGTCTAGTTTCAGTTATAAGTGCTACATCAACGTTTTTGTCTTGCAATAAAGCTGTAATTTCGTCATTGTGATTTCTAACACCATTCGCATTCCAAAGGAGAATGGACAAGGAGTTAGGTGTAGTCATTTAAGGATTTTTTAAGGAAGGGATTAAATTTGATACTAGATTAGTAAGTAGTGATATTAGCGGCATAACAAGAGATCTGATTTCAGTGATGAAGGATGTCATCAAACTTGTAAGGTCTGTGACATTTGATGGAGGAGGGATATGAGAAATTTGATGCGGATGAGGTTTTTGAGGGTTGGGTAAATTTTGAGGAATAGGTGGTTGTGGAAGGGGTTCAGGATGTATGCGTTGTTCCGGCAGGGCCTCTTTGTTCTGGTTCTCACCTCCAAGTAGATGGGCAAATGTTACATTGGAATCAATTGTTTTTGAAGGTTGTCTTCTGCTTCTGATCGGTTCAGCTGTTTCATCCAGATTCTGAGGTTTTTGGTATCTGCTTTTGAGGTTCTTGTAGATTTGACATCCCTTGTAGTTAGCCGGGTGGTCCTCTAGGCACAGAGCACATACAGCGGGTGTTGATCTTAATCGTGTACATTCTTCTGATTTATGTTGCTCACCGCATTTCACACAGCGTGGTGTGTGGTGACAGTAAGTTCTCGTATGACCATATGCCTGACAATTATGGCACTGAACTATTTAGAAAATTAATAAGATGTAAAAGAGATTTAAAAACGAATGAAGAAGTGATGGAAGTATATAAAGCTTATTGAAATATGTAAAAATACTTAAAAACTTCCTCAAGTCGAACAAATAAAAGAAACTATAAGCTAATATTACAATCAACAAAAAAAAATATATAAATATCTTATATTGAATCATAAGATATTTATAGATGTATACGAAACTTCTTTGTCTATAACTTAATCGCAACAACACGACTTTCACTTACCTCCAGTGTTAAAGTCAGTTCAAGAACTTTTAAATAAAGTTAAAAGTATAATTACACGTAAATATACAAGTTCAACGAACTTGATAACCAAGTAAAGAAGAAAAGAGAAAATAATATACATTTTAAGATATAAAGATTTGAGAAAAACTGTTATCTTTAATACATAGTTGTTCATAACCAAATTCTTTGTTTGTTTATATTTATAATTACTACTTACAACCAGAGCTCGTTAATTTTTTCACACGAATAAAGCTTCAGTCACTTTTAAGGACCAAATTTATAATAATTCGGAGTTTACACCAAGTTGGCAGACTATTTGAGTGAGGATTAGACCTGGCTTATCAAGAATAGAAGATCTCTTAGACACTGGTTCTGGAAATTCCAGAACAGTGACACCATTTTGGAACGGAACCCAGGTTCGGAGCGACCTTCACTCTCAGACGAGGACGCTCAAACCGAGGTTTCCAAACCGGAACCTACCTAAGTACTTTCCATGTATCTTCCCAGCTTCGGTTGGTCCAAACAATCCTTACTTTTTTTTTATACAATAAATTAAAAAAAAAACGGTATATTGAAAACGGTATGAGCATGTGTCGGCAATTAACTTATATCATACATTACTGTATTTTTGGCCGAATGGTTTTCTAGGGCAGCGGTATTTGATTTATTCTTGTATTTTATACATAATGTCTCTTAAATATCTAGTCATATTGTGGTAGCATATACTAGACCTCAAGTAAAAACAAAACAATTCATATGACCCGTAGTCCGATTCTCAACGGTTTGGGAGGAAAATAAAATTTGTAGTTTTCATTAGAAAAACTGAAATATCTACTTGATGTTCAGGCAAAAAAAAAAAAATGGTTTCAAATAAAAGAAGTTCCTCACACAAGTCTGAAACGACAAGAAACTGCCCAAAGATATCGATTACTACAACACTTACTAGACAAACGTTCAAAACTTCCAGTATATCACAAAAGACTCATTTACATCATATTATTAGACCTATCTGGACATATAGGCTCTACGAAACCATCTAATTCCTCCCGCATCCAGTCCTTACAATCCAAAATCCTTCACAAAATCCTGAATGCTCCCTAATTTTGTTACAAATCAACTCATTCATAATGACCTTAACATCCCATTTGTTGCAGACATAGCCCGTGATAGATACTCCTCTTTTCATTCTAAACTCCCTGCCCATACAAATCCACTTGTCCGTAATTTATCTTCCTTAGACATACCTGATTACCCTTCAAGGCGACTGAAAAGAAGGTGGCCTCGGGACCTACTGAGTTAAAATAGTTAGCGAAGTGCTACCACTGAGTAGTTCATTCTCAAGACATTTTCATGACTTTTTTTTTTTTTTCATTCCTCATATTTACTTATTGTGTTCTTTAATACAGTTGTAAATTACTATAAATAGCAAAAAAAAAAATAAAATAAAAGAAGTGAAAATCTCCCAGAAGATTATAAGGCAAACCTGTAAAGTAGAAAAGTAAGTGCCGTACAATGTCATTTAACTTTAATATTTCTCAGAATATTCGGATATTACAATTACTGACGAAATTTTTTTTACATTAAATGCATTGTTGTGAGTTATTCGGGAAGAACTGAAAAAAAAAATCTGGTGCGGGCAACACACGACTTTCACTTACCTCCGTTTTTAAAATCTATTAAAGAATTTTCAAATACAGTAAGAGATAAAAATGATTGGAACCATTAAAGAATTAATTAAATGGAATTTCGATAGAAACCTATGTTTTAGTAAAAAATCTATTGTATTATTATCTAAAATAATCGCTTAGTTTTATCGGTTTTTCATCACTCTCTATTAACTTTTAAAATCTTGTGTATTCTATAATATTTTTTCTAAAATCTTTAACTTTCCAACGGTATATCATACATGTATATTACTGTTTTTATGTTCAAAAACAAAAAATTTCATTAAAAAATATTTTTTCAGTTTTCTCTTTAGTTGCTTTTCAACTTCGCTCAACTTGCATTATTACCTGTTTTTTTATCAGTGGTAACAAGATGATATAGTTATTTTGATAGAATCAACAAAATTGAAGGTACTTTAGAGGAAGAAAATTTAAAATATGGGCATTTAAGCCCTGTCAGACTATTTTAATCAGAATAAAACCTATATGATATTAAAGACCATTGAATTTTACATCAACATAGTGAGTTTAATCAAAATCGTCCGAACCGTTTTTGAGAAAATCATAAAAAGGTACAATATGCAATGTATAAAGTAGCTCTTCTGGTTAGCCGATTTTGATGAAAAAGGTTTTGTAACGTCTCGGGCGTATATTTGTCTTAAATATGAAATTTCAGTTTCATAGGACTTACCGTTTTCTCCCGGGAGTTACTCTCCCCCCCCCCCACACACACACAGACCATTTTGTGGGACTCGTTATTTGGACTCAGGGACCCTAAAACGTGTACTTCCGTTGAAAACTGGAATTCGAAAATTTTCACGATCGCAATACTTTCTCTTACTATATATAGTAAGTGAAAGTAAAGAAAGTGTTTGTTTTTAGCATTTTTCTTCCAAAATGACAGAAAATGCAAAAACTTTTTTTACGCAGAAGTACTTTAGATTCTTTTAAAAACTTCTTAATAGCGATCATAACAACAGAGATTGATTCAGACGAAGTCTCTGGCAACAGCTAGCAATTTAAAAATTTATGTCTAGTTGGACTTGAACAGTATTAAACAGTTTTATCTATCTATACAGTAACCGATCATATAATACAAAAATACTTTATTATGACTGCTTATATAATTTTGCAGTAATAATGAAATGTAATGAAGAAAGAGATATCTCCTACACTTTCCTAACGTAATATCAGATCTACTAATTCCGACCTCCATACATGGAACCTCAGCTCATGAGTTATGTAAATGCTGGCAGCGGGCCCAGGTCCATAAAGCCGAGACCTAAGTGGGAAGATAAATTGCAAGGATTCATCATACCATCAATTGAACTATCTGATGAAAGTAACTGATCAGTCGCCTCTCTATTTGCCCGGGATTGATACTCGATCCAATATAATCGCCTACCATCACGATCTCCTGGATATCGTTCGCCTGATTATTCTCCAACAGCTGGGAGCAAATGCAATATATATTCATGGTGGAACAGATCATTATATAAAATGTAGTTTCTACACTGCAAATGGAAGTCCTGTAATTAGATCAAATTTACGTATATACGGTTTCAGAAGAATTTTATGTATCCAGGATTTTCGTTAGAGGAGAGGAAGCCATGTAGGTTGAAAGTCGTTAGGTAGGTACAAATGAGTTGTACTAGGGATGGTCATAATCGAATGACGATTATTGGATGATTCGATTATTTCGATCATTCGAATTAATCGATTATATGATTAATCAGTCTGGAGAAACGAATGATCATTCGAACTGAATTGTTTAACGATAATCGAGAGATTATCATAATCTGGGAGGAGCTCGGATAATAGAACGATCTTTTTTTTTTTTTTTCTCATTACATAAATTATATGCATAATTTCACCTTGGCTCAGCCACCATAGAGACGGGGGGAATTGTGGCATACTGTCTCTCAAAATGGATATTAATCATTCGATTATGAAGTTATTCGATTATTTAAATCATCGAAGTCCGATCATCCGGTTATGACGATCATTCGATTATGCCCACCCCTAATTGTTACAAATTAAATTTCCGATATCGCAAATATTAATCTTTATAGAGGATTAGCGCTATATCTGCTGGTTCCTGGCAAAATATTACCATCTGTAATAAAGACTTGTTAATCCTCTATTTGCAAGTCATGTTTGTCTTTTTCCCAAATAGGTAAGCACTACAAATATTAGCACATTTTTCGATATAAGACTATAGTGTACACTACATAAACGATAAAAACAATTTAGATTCAATAAGAACGGTTTTTAAAACAAGAGCTGAAATTATATCTTTAAATTTTAAACCATGGATGAGGGAAATAGTTTACACATGCTCAATTTGTGATAGTAAGGATGATGACAACATAACTCATTCTTTTAGGTAAGTGTACGGTATATAATAATTTTAAGAAAAAGTATTTTGGAGAGATTAATTTAACTGAAAACAAAATAATCTTCCAGTGGCGTGACAGGCCGTGTAGGCCCTGGGTCTCGCGGTGTAAACTCCTGCGAGTTTACACTCACGTTTCACGATGCAATTTTTAGTGTAGGGTCACCACTACCTACGACTAATTTTGTGAGTGGCCACCCTTTGGCTGACGGGTCTCACATACCCGGGGGAGAGGTTGTGAGTGAATCCACATTTTTTAAATCCTTTTAAAAGCCCCGCCGGGACTGGGATTCGAACTCAGAACCTGTAGCACGAGAGACTAGCACGTTAGCCACTCAGCCACGGGCTCCCCTGAAAACAAAATAATAGACATTTTAATTGGAACTCATTGTATAGATTTATGAAATGTGTTGTAAAGGGATTGAACTACAATAAGTAAGTTGTTACAGATAAGTTATATTTATAATTTGTTAATTCTATATTTGAAACAAGTAGACTATCCCACTATCGTATGACAATAGTGCATAATTTTTATTTATCTTTTTTGTTTTGTTGATTGTTTTGTTTTTTAACAATATATATAAATAAACCAACTTCCTGGCAGAAGGAAATGCATGGCAGTACGGATGATGATACAGTGAGAGCGATAATTCATTTTTAATTAGAATTGAGATCTTTAGCGTGTACTGAGGTACCTTGATCCAAATAACCAAGTCCCGCAAAAAGGTCTGTGTGTGTGTGTGTGTGTGGTAACTCCCGCCGAAAACGGTTAGTCCTATGAAACTGAAATTTCATATTTAAGACTAATATAGCCCGAGACGTTACAAAACCTTTTTCATCAAAATGAGCTTACCAGTAGAGCCACTTTATACCATGCATTTAGCACATTTTTTCGATTTTCTCGAAAACGGTTCCGACGATTTTGATTAAACTCGCTATATCGATGTAAAATTTAATGGGCTTTAATATCATGTAGGTTTCATTCTGATTAAAATGGTCTGACAGGACTTAAATGCCGATATTTTAAATATTCTTTCTCTAAAGTACCTTTAATTTTGTAGATTTAAATTAAGCAAGCCATCTTGTTAGATTGCCATTTATTTCATTGATAAATAACAGCTAAATATACAGGTTAAGCGAATTTGATAAACTTCTATAACTTCTAATGTGAGCATCGCATAGGCTCGGGACCACCTTTTGACGTCCCCTCCGAAGGACGACTTTCAGAATTGATTCGAATAATATAAGTTACTAATGTCTAAATGTACACATATGATTAATAATATTTTTTCAGCAGACTATTACTTTAACTTACCGACGTATGAAATATATAGTAGTAGGAAAGTATTGTGATCCTGAAAATTTTTGAAATTGAGTTTTCACTGAAAATACACGTTTAGGTTCCCATGAGCCCAAATGACTAAGTCCCACAAAAATGTCGGTGTGTGTATGGTAAGTCAAGCACGAAAATGATAAGTCGTATGGAACTGAAATTACATAATAAAGCCTATAGCCTATATAATTAAACTATACGCCCACTGTTACAGCAACTTTTTCATCAAAATCAGCCAACCAGAAGAACCACTTTATACCATGCATTTTGGACCTTTTTACGGTTTTCTCAAAAACGGTTCCAACGATTTTGATTAAACTCGCTTTATAGATGTAAAATTTAATGATCGTTAGTTTTCTTCCTCAAAAGTACCTTTAATTTTGTAGATTTAAATTAAGCAAGCCATCTTGTTAGCATTGATAAATAACAGCTAAATATACAGGTTAAGCCAATTTGATAAACTTCTAAAAGGAGAAATGTGCAAACATATTTTTTTATGCAATTTTTGTATTTTTGAACACAAGAATAGTAATATAGATGTTTAATATACCGTTGGATTAATTTATTAGCAATTTATATTTATCTCTAAATGTACATAAAAAAAAAAAATTGATTTTAATAATGGAGGTAAGTGAAAGTCGTATGTTGCGCGCACCAGATTTTTATTCCTTCTTTAGTTCATCAATTCGCCGGTACAGGTACAAACTCAATTTCTTCCTGACTGACAAAAGCAATATATTAGGGGTACTCACTACGTTTGCTATAGCATGCTATTTGTGCTATTGTGCTAAACCCATCAATCTTATACAGGAAATAACTGTAGAAACTCGACGGGTTTAGCAAAATAACACAAATAGCATGCTATAGCAAACGTAGTGAGTACCCCTATTATAGAAAGACATATACATGATCTATTGTTTTTCTTTCCCACTGAGGGAGGAATATTAAATACACATTGTTTTTTTTGTTTGTTTTTTAAGAAGTGTATATTGAATTGATAACGGACTTTCTTCGCGCTGATCCATATTCATTAAAAAATGATGCTAAATTAAGTATTATAATTTTAACAGGAACTCGTTTAATTTATGTATGTTTACTTTTTGAATAATGTACAGTGCATATGGATGATGTTGATCTATTGTTTTCCATTTCTCAATGTTATTTCTGTGTTATCATATCATGTTTATACAAGACGCTGATTTCCAAAAGGTACTCACGGAGAGTTTTTACGAAGTTGATTTTTTGGCATGTTTGTGTTCTAATGGTTTAGCTTTAATGAAATCCTCCATTCGAATTAATCTAAAGAACACTAAAATCCTTTCAGAAATGCAATTATTTTCAAAATGGACTAATTACACATTTAACTTTTCCAATTCCAAATTCCAGCAAAACTAAATATATTTCTTTAAGCCTTTTTTAACTCTATTTATTAGTTCTTTGATTTCAACAACGGAGGTAAGTGAAAGTCGTGTGTTTTCCGCACCAGATTTTTTTTTATTATTCATTTTTCAATATTCCTTGCTGTTTCATCCATCAATCTGTCTCAATGTAACAGACTTCGAATGGAAAGATTTAATTTTTTAAAAGATTCTGCCGGATAGCATTGTACGACATAAAGTTGAAATATTACATATAAAATACTACAAAATATATAAATTAAACAAACAGTAAATAAAAGGTAAACAAAATGAATAAAAACAAAACTAATGAGAATTAAAAACAAAATACTGAAGGAATTAGTCCGGGTGGCGGTCATTAAATGAAACAACTGAATAGTTTCAACTATTTTATTGTTTGCCAACGTTTCGACCCCCATTGTGGGTCATCATCAGGGCGTCTGGTAGGCGAGTGGAAACTGAAACAGTTTCCACTGTGGAAACAGTTTCCACTCGCCTACCAGACGCCCTGATGATGACCCACAATGGGGGTCGAAACGTTGGCAAACAATAAAATAGTTGAAACTATTCAGTTGTTTCATTTAATGACCGCCACCCGGACTAATTCCTTCAGTAATTCTCAACGGTCAACTAATTATATCCACAATGATAAAAACAAAATATTTAATCTATTTAGAAAACAAAGAGAAAAACAATAAAGTTACAAAATAAACTGTATAAAGCTGTAAAAACTAACTCAATTATAAAAAAAAAGAAAAGGGTACATAAGAATTCAATTGAAAAAAAAAAACGTGTTGGTTGTATGCGTTTAGATCGTCGGCTGATAGTGCGCTAAGTACTCGTATAGAGCGAAGAAGAAAAAAAATATTCTCGAAGGAATATTAGAAGGGAGACCGGAGGTACTCTTGGGTGTGTTCGCATAGAGCGTCTATTAAAACTATTCCCTAAGGAATGTTATGGAGGGATACCGTAGGTACTCCTGTGTCTGTGAGCGTCCAAAAACAACTGGCGAGAAAGATAAGCCGGCGTATTGCTGATGGCGTAAACAAATTCTATTTGGATATAAACACACCGCCGGCTTCCGTCCTACAAAATACAATATTTAAATTTTAAACTATGAGATATTTTAACATTAGAATAGATAATTAATACAAAGGTCTAAAGTGTATATATAATAAAAAGATATTGTACTTAATTTTAAAGAATAGCGTTATTGAAATACAATATACGGAAAATGTTTAATATAAAACAACACTTATTTAAATGTAGTAGCATAAGCATAACAAAGGACCACTTTTTATAAAATAGAACATCTAATACATATGCATATAAATGAGTACTAAAATATATACAGATTCGGGCCCGAACACTTGCAAATGGAAGAATGATTTAGCGTCAAATTGGTCGAGTGGTGAGGAAATATAAATCAGTAGGAAGAGTTCCTGTTACGTTAGCGTTCAATCTGCAAAACAAAGATAATACGTTCCAAACAAATCCGCTTCTAAAGACGAATGTAGGGCGCATGTCGCAAGATGTACAGAACGTGAGGTGAATCTTCGGCCGAGCGCTCTGCAATCGCTAACCTCTGCTTCCATCTCTTTTGGCAACCGTACCCAATGACACCGTAATAAATGCAGTTGTATAACAAGTTCGTTGTAAACACCTTCAAAATGGAGATTGCTTCTAAAGAACTGAAATGAACTACAACATGATGGCTCGGAAACTGCTTGCTGCAAATTAGTCCAAGGTCTGTCGTGCAAAAGTTTGGTTTAATATCGCGCAAAAAAGGTTTGGAGAACTTTATTAAAAAAATGAACTAAATGCTTGCTTTAATAGGCTTAGGCGATAATATTTTCAACAGTACGCCTGTTCAATTTAATTCAGTACTAAAAATGGTGGATTTAGTGACTGTGTAATATTTTAATACATGCGTCCAAGACAACAACGATAATTTGGTGTAAAATGAAAATGCAATTCTTGAAGTCTGGCAAAAGCACTACCAGAGTACCTTTTCACACCAGGAATACAGGCAGTATCCTCAATATGATGGTCGTCGAAGGCCTAGAATCTGTGAAAACCAGGTGGAGAGCAATGAGAATAAAGAGGATGGCGTTATAAAGGAAGATGAAATTATACTGGCTTTAGAGAAAATAAAATTATTCAAAGCAGCAGGCAGTGATAATATTATGCCAGAATTCATAAAATGTGGAAGAAGAAATGGTCAAGTGTTTCCAGAACCTCATTCAAGAGATCTGGTCGCAAAAAAAAAAAACCTCAGGACTGGGAAAATAATATTATAATTCCAATTTTTATGAAAGGCAACCAAACAAAAATGTGAGAACTGTAGTACAATATACCTATCCTAAGTCCAATAGTCATGATACAAAACGGTTTCAGTTACCAAGTAATATTTTATTTTACATATAAGGTCGAATAATGGAAATTTAGTCTAACTGATGAAGAACGCATTCTGCGCTAACGATTTAGGCGGGCAGAGATTCCCTCCCCAAGTAATAAATAAATAAATTTAAACAAAAAAAGTTATGTTACTGTAAGTTTGATTCCAGATAAATGATGGTGAGAAAGCTTTCTATTCATATAGATTTGTAGTCGTCAGATTTCCACACTTATTTTTCTTTTAATCATCAAACATGTTCCAGTCTTTCAGTAATCAAATCCAATTTACTTTGCTTATTCTTGTTTAATGTGCATTCCAAATTAATCAAAGGGAACCAACATTATGGGACCAAGATATTCTAACCAGTATGACGGTTGATATTTCATTTTGTGAGACTGCCTTAAAATAAAATGCAATACATCCAGGCCAGACTCCAGGACCAGAACCGTTCCACCAGAGGTTTTTAAGGCGACAATGCCTTAACTGTCTCAGTCACAATAGCCTCTAAATAAACATTATCTACTGTTGTTAATATTAATTCCATTTTGAATCAGTTTTCAGGAAGTGTGTTAATACCTACCTATAACTTAATAAAGCTTCAATTACCAACTAGAAAAATGTGAAATCACAACACAATGTCTTTTTATTTTAATGTTTCATACAAATATCTAGATTACAGATAGGTATGCCCTGAATTCCTCCATCTAAAATACCTTTAATTCGTTTAATTAGAAACAATCAATCATTTCAACTTGTTAACATTGAAACAAAATGTATGGATATGAAGGAATTTAATAATCAACTGTTATGTGTTGAGGATACTAAGGGGAGTAAGTTCATCATCAAATAATTTTAATATTAATCAAATAAATGTTAGTAAGCCTTGGTCAGTAAAAGTTTAACCTACCCTCCTGGAATTTCTCAAGGGCACCCCACGACACCCCTGGAACTTCCTAGACCCCAGCTACTAGAATGCAAGAGTAAGGACAAAGGCTAAACCGCCGACTACAGAGCACTTCCCATATCAGTCCCACTTCCTTTGCTAAGATTACTGTGAGGAGATTCCAAAATATAGTAGTTTTAAAAAGATGAGGGGATAGAAGTGATCAGGACTAGAATGGAGAACCAGAGAGGGCCAGTTTAAGTCCAACACGAGAAGGAGTCTTATTCCATCCAAGAGAAGAGAAGAGTGAGAGGTCCAGTAGAAGTCTGTCGGAGGTCAGATTCCACCTTTGCTAGCCAACTAAGTGTTTTAAAGGTATTTCTTTGTTGTAATATTTTTGGCAAAGGTAACTGTAATGTCCCGTTTTTTTTTTGTTTTTTTGTGAGCCGAAAATTTTAGCTTTGCTGGATAAGTAAATAAGTAATACTAATGTATTATGCATTATTCCTTGCCTGTTTTCATTTTCCACATTTCATGTAGTATAACAAGAAAATTTGGGAATGAATGAAAACAAAATTCGATAAGAAGCATTTTATTAATGTCATAAATTGAAATTAACCATCTTGAAAAATAATACAATTAGAAATCACAGCTTACTTTAACATTTATACTGTTTATATACAAGCATAATAAGCTGGACTTCATAACTCAACCACCAATCAAAACCAAGTATTTTATCATTTATATATGTATTTTATCATTTAAGTATTATTGGATTTTTTATTTTGGGTTGAACCTTGATTAAGGTTCCTAAAGCCTTGAAATTAATAAAAGGTAAATAAAAAAGAGCTCTTCAAAATTATAATAAAAATACAAAAAAAATCATGTTACAGTCATACCAAGTTAGCAATAAAAAATAATAACAAATAGGGTTATGTTTTGATTGGTGGCTGATTTTGATATGTGGATCCTCTTGTAACTACACAGTAAACAAATTGCATAAAGATTTATTAATTTAGCTATCACAATCTATCTTGAAACAACCTAAATGTTTTAATTTTCAAAAAATATTTATAAAATCACTTGACACATCATATCTTAACTATAACCAAAACGAACACACATTTGGCAATAGCGTTTCAAAAGTATCTTCTTTTAGAATTATTGATGAATTGGTCCATTCTGATAAATAATCAGATTATATATTATCAAAGTAATAAAGAAATTAAAACAGTCGTAGAAAAGAAATCTAAAATAAAATTTCTTCAAGCTTGGTTTTTACTACACTCAATTTAAAGAACATTATATTTTATTACAATAATAAATGCTTGGATTGCTCATATTTAAGTTTTTTTTTTGTTATCATATCAAAAATTATTAATGTTTAAAATACCAAACCTACTGTATACGAAATATCACATACTATTTAAAGTTTCTGTATAATCAGGGAAAAAATATAATAAAATAATACATGATATTTTGAATAAATGCATCATATCCAATTTTAACTCCAGAAGTGGTTTGGATTTAAACCAATACAAAATTGGTAACAAATTTCAGATATATAATTACTTTTTCACTGTGTTCCCTAATGGATTAATCATATAAAACATACAGTATAGAAAGTATCAAGTAAAACGAAAAGTGTATTCATAAAAATAAAAAAACATAACAATGAACAGTGATTTCAATACCATAATCTTCAATTGTCATGATAACTAGATTTACTATTCAATTTGGCTCACTATAACATATTTTATTATTATGTTTTATATTTTTTAACATATATTAATGTTATACAAGAAAAATTACACAAAACTTTAAGTTAATCATTTGATAAGTTAAGTAGAATTTATTGGATGAATATTTGAAATACTAAATCTAGTCATATAACGTTATGTTAAGATTTAAGGCTTTTATTGCTATCTTTGATTATATTTTCATCACATATCAGTGGTTCTGAATATAGACGGAACAAAAAAAAAAAAAATTACATAACATTCATTGGCTTCAAAAGTATCAATGAAACCCTGTCAGTAAAACTTATATAATACCTATAATATATAAATAATACCTAAATATAAAGTTCATACATAAAATTTGATGAAAACTTAGTGTAACAAAATAAAATTTGTTTCCAATAAACTAAAATACAAGAGTTGTTTTTGCTCTAAAAAAAAAATAAAATAGTGATTTCTATATTTGTTAGTTTAACCTGTGGAAAATTCTGCATATTCAGAATAAACGGGGCACAACTCAAAATTTCTAAAATTAGAATTTTTATTAGTTGGACTCCGATCATCCTAAAAAGCATTAGATTTATGTTAGAGAAAACACCTTTTTTTTTTCTTTTTTTTTTCAGTGGCACGACAAGCTGTGTAGGCCCTTGGCCTCGCGGTGTGATCTACTGCATACATCATACCACAATAATCATACCAGTTTGAAAGATACAAAATTAATAATTCTCTGTATACAAACTGAATGTAATTAAGACTTGACAGAATCATTAAATAGTTAAAAAATACTTCAGTTCAACGCAGTCTATAAAAAATGTAGTTCATAAGAGACTAGAAGTAAAAAACAACGTTGAGATCCACTGACTTAGATGAATAAACTATGAACAATGTTAAAAAATTATTACCACTGACAATGAAATAAAAAATATGTTGTTCCGAAACAAAGCAAAAACAATATCCCATTAAACTTAAAATATATCTCTATGATTCTTAATAATGATACAAAAAAAACATAATTTTTGGAAAGAGGAGAAATTGCTCTTACAGATACTTTTAAAGTAAGCAAAACTAAATTTTTGGTCCACTATGAGATTAATGTAAATATCAAATTACATTATATATATACACTTTCTAAAAAAATGCATTTAGCTTGAGTAAAACTGTACAAAACATATTCGACACATGTCAATGAAATTCTCTAGATCAAATGATCATTAAATTTGATTATATGAAAATACAAATTCACCATAATTATCTACTTCTTAATCTTTACACGATAAAAGTAATAATGCAATAAAACACATACTTATGGAAGAAATGGTATTAAAGTAGTTTAGATTTGCTGGTGTTTATTTAAATATATAACATAAGAACAAAACTAAAAATATTTATAGGAACGAATTAGTCTGAGTGGCGGTCAGTAAATGAAACAATTAAATTAGAGGAGGAAGTTGGTTGGAGGTGTGGTCATTAAAGAGAAACACACATTAAAACTTGGTGATATTTTATTATGTGCTGACGTTTCGGCCTACTTTGTGGGCCTTCGTCAGGGTTGACTCTGAGACGGTGTCTAAATAAGTCAGTGTCCACTTCTCACCACCACCCCCTCCCTCCACCAACCATCTTCCGCATCTAATTTCTCAATGGTCAACTACTAAACTTACATCATTACGAAACAATTAAATATTTTTAACTATTTATTGTCAGCCAAATTACTTTTATCCGTTATTTTTCCTTTTTACTCCTAATATCACACCTTTTCCTTCAAATTATTCCTCACATAGAGATGGAATTTGTACTTATTTATCTACCATATTTCATATTTTAATGTTTCCTATTTTATGTGGATATTGGTATTTTTTGTACATCATCTTAAGTCATAATTTGTTCTTTATAGCTCTTTATCATTATACCAATGTCATTGTCATTTAATTACTCTATTTTTTACCCATCTATTTCTATTCTTATGTTTTAAATGTTGACATCCTCTAACTCATAGTACATAAAATATTGTATTTAATATTATTGTATTTTTTCTGTATTCTCTTTCAAGTTCTATAGCATACATATGTTACTATACACTTATTGTATTCCTTTTGTATCTTTTTAAACCTGATGATGACCCACAATGGGGGTCAAAACGTTGGCAGACAATAAATAGTTAAAACTATTTAAATGTTTCATTCACTGACCGCCAACCAGACTAATTCCTTCCTGTAATTGTCAATGGTCAACTATTTATGTCCATTATAATAAAAATTATTATATTTTTTTATTTGAAAGATTTCAAATTTAAAGAAATGCACCAACGCAAATAAAACAATTAATAATCATTACACTGTACAACACATACTTATAGCATCCGTTTTGAATAACATATAAAAAAAAAAAGGAAACAGTGATACATTAATATTCTAAAGAATATCATCCCTTATAAGTTTGACAAATAAAAAAATAATTAAAAAAATTAAAGGAAATAAAAAAATCAGATTTAACTCAATATATATTTTTTTTATTAATCATATATCTGAAAAAAAAAATCAATATCTGTTCGTCTCAGTCATTTTTCATAATTATGTATACCTAAGCGCCCGAAATTTGAGCTTTCCAAATTTCATAAATAATCTAACTACATAATTATTCATATATATAAAATTAAATGCATTTGAACTATCATATACATTGTGCATTATTTTTAAAAGTGCGAAACTTGCGTATTTAGAGAACAAACAACATATCCAATAAATATTACAAATACTATATACAAAACAAATTTGAACAAGCTTTTCGCTAATTACTAGCATATATATATAAGATATTAAGTCTTTGACAAATTACGCACAAACGATTCAGGAAGCATTTCAGTAGTTGAAACATGAAGTATAAACATACATCAGCAATACGGACAAAGAAATTAAAAATAAATAAGTATTGTGCTTCGTTTTTGTGTTTTTTTTTAATATTACGGTCACAGCATGCAATGGAAGATCTTTCGTGCAAATTGGCGTTAAAGGAAGCATCGAATTTTTCAAACTCCTCCATTATATTTCACAGAAGATATTTTAGATAAATGAATTTTTCATTAAAACATTAAGGCAGAGGTAAAAAAGAAATGGGCTAGTTTTCTAAATCTTCCAAAAACCGTTTCATTAAAATAAAAATGAGTAATCAACGTTTTGGGGTATTTCACCAATCTCCATGATCCTATATAATAAATAACAGGAATATAATAAAACATGTAATTAAATTGGTCTAGTAATCCAAGTAATCCAGATGGAAACAAAGATTATTTTAATAATCTTGACTTTTTTATTTAATTTTTGAAACATATGACAAAATTTAATAAGTTTTTGGTTATGTAGCATTATTGATTTGTGATACCTAGTTTTAATAACTTTTATAATAAAGTTATTTTAAATTAAATTAAATTAATATTATAATTAACTGTATTTAATGAATCTGTCAAGATTTGTAGACAATTTTTATAATGGTTCTGAAGAGGAGTAAAAAACACCGAAACATTCATCACTTATTTTTATTTCAATAAAATGTTTTTTCGAAGATTTAAAAAGCACATTTCTTTTCCACCTCAATAATACAGTAATGAAAAATAAAATAATAACACAGATATTCTGAAACCAATTTTCATTTTTATAAACTAAAAAGTATTAAAATAACAAGAATATACAACTATTAAACATAAAAAATAAATGTTTGCTGGTTTGTATCATAAAAGTCCTCAAAATACCATGTTTACTTATTTTAAATTTCTTTATAAGTAGGTTTGCTTTTATTTTCTAAATATTATAAAAATATTTTCAAATAAATAAAAAACATCTGAGTAGCTAAAACACTAACTAGAATTTTACCAGTTGATTTAAGGAATAAAAATAAAGTTTGTGCACATTAAAATGAAAAAGTTAATGGTGTTAACATACAATTTAAATGTTTAATTTAAAAAAAAACAAATAACTCGAAATAAATAAGCTTTTATTTGTAATCCCATATTCAAATTTACTTTAAAATAATTCATACATTAAACGCAATAAATTTCAATATTTAACTTGCAACCAAATCTTCCCTGCCTGAAATGAGATGGCATCTTAATAATAGGCAGGTTAGAATTTTTTAAAATAAAATTTAATGACTAGATTAGTTCATGCATGCCTTTGAAACACATGAAAATGTACTTTGACTACATGATTCACACTATATGACTAAAGTAAATATGGCAAAATAAATAAAGTGTTATGATTAAAAAATAAAACTAAGAAAAAAAAGTTGGCATCTCGAGATTTTGGCTAGTTACTTATTATACCTGGGAAAAAAAATCTTCTCAATTTTTAAAAGTGATTATCCCATCAATATGTAATATCAATAAGATGGTCATCAAAGGTCATCATGTATTAACATAAATTAATTAATCATCAATCAGAAAAACAAATGAGGGGCAAAGCAGAAATTGCAGGGCTTTTATCTCAGCATTTATCCCCCACCCTCACCCCCTGAAAGCCCTCAAAGCCTTGAAAAGTGAGGTAGGGGTGAACAAATAAAAAAAATAAAAAACTACATGTACATGTGGGCCCAGCTTAGTGTTAACAAGTACCCAAATAAGAACAAAAATTTTAATTCAGATAATAATTCATAAATTTTTATTTAATGAAAATTTACTCACACTGTTTCATTCAAGTTAAGAAACACAAGACAACATCCGAAAAATTTAAGAACCAGACGGAAACAGTTTCTAATAAGGACTTTAAATAAAATAGAAACTCAGTAATCGAGTTTCCAAATTTCATTCTTACCAGAGGAAAATTAATTAATTTATCCAACAAAATGGAAAGTTTGAAATTTTAAAGAAATACAAGTGAAAATCATAATCTTAGGCTGGTAAAAATAAATAAATATATAGATATATTTTTTTCTTAATTATAAGAAAGGAAGCACCTTGTATTCACTTTCACAGTGAAACATTTAACTCCTGATGTGTAACTTATTAGTTCACAATAGCTAGAAAATAAACACTTTTTATAGAAGTTTAGATAAGTTATAAAGGTTAAAACATGATTTATAATTAATGCAAAGTTATTATAAATACATAATTTTGAAAAGTTACTTAAATGAAACCAATATTAGATACTGAAGTTGTTTTTTGAAAAGGTTTAGGCGCCAAAAAGCCGTATTGATCCAATATCAACCCATAATGATCGCCAAATTGACTATTGATGAGATAAATCCAAAATAATAACAAAGATCAGTTATCACTCGACTTGACCAGTGCTAAAAACCTCCCATTATAAATTAATATATATTGTTATTAAAGAAGTTTTCCTACCTTCATAAATATATACATTTTTTTTTTTAATGTAAAGGTGTATACGAAAATATATACAGTTATTAAGAGAAAAACTTTTTCCCGGTTAAGTAAGCAAATCCTTTTTCAAAAAGCAATCTCAATATATATGTAAATATTTAAGTCAAATTACATAAATTAGTCCAAGATAAACCCACCAACAAGTAAAATCAGTTCATAGCTTTATAAATATATTAGAAAAACTTAAAAATAAACTTACAAGCTGTTTAAGAAAAAAATTAAAAAGCTCTAAGCAAATGAGAAATAAAAATTAACAACACATCCAACAATTGCTTCTATAATTTGCAGAAAATTATATTAATGCTACTTCCGAAATAATAAAATTCCCCCTTCCTTAAAAAAATTGTTCTCACAAAGCAAGCTGTTGAGAAAAAACATATATAAAATTTCATGAAAAAGCATCTAAGTCAAACAGCTTCAATAAAAACCAAAATAGGAACTCTTAACATAGGTATTTAACAATTATCACAGAAATACTTCCTAAACACTAAAGGTTAATTATTAAAGAAGCAAATACTTTAGTTTATGCTCCCTTTATAAAATTCACTTACTCAAAACATCATTATTAACTCAATAATGTTTCCTTCTTGACAAAGAAAGTAAAGACTCAATAGATTGGTCTCTCTTTCACAAAACAAAAAAATTTTGATTTTAGTAACTTTTTGAAAATCAAGTACTAAAATTTAAAAATAAATAACACATTAATATGTAAATAAAATAAGCAGTAATGGTTTTAAATACATTTGAACCAAGATCGAATCCTTGGGTTAAAATCAAAAGAAATAAAAAAGTTGATTTGAAAAAAAAAACAATCAACTTAGACATCTCCGCAAGTTTAAAAGACATCATGCGCTCTAACCTAAGCTTAGCTTAAACTAGGCTTAACCGTGGAGGCTGTTAACACCATTACTATTTGTAACCAACTTTGAAAGCCTGTTGCGTAACTGAGCTTCACTCTGACCTAAAAATCTTGGAAGAACGAAGATCGTGAAGAGGGCCAGTATGTGCAGCCAACAATACATATTCCTGTACAAGATAATATATATCATTAAAATAATATAAGCAAAGATCAGATTTAAAAAACATAACAATAAAATATGTATGCCATATGTCACATATGGTAGTGTAGGACATTATTTGAATAAATATTTATTTGTTATCTGTTAGTTACTTGAGTTACTGGTCAAATGAGTTACTGGAACAAAATTTCCATTCCATTAAAAAATCTTGTGGAGATGGTAAAAGGATTTCCTTAAGGTGACAATGTCCCTACTAAATCAAAACTAATCCTAATATTTTTTTCAATTCTCATTCACTTATCTGGCTGTATCTTACAAAAAGGCAATGTTTTTCCTCGAATTTTCATTTGTTTTGCTGGCCATATCTAGAGAAAAGATCATAGATTTTTACCAATTCAACAATTTTCTTACTATTTTGGGGGAGACTAATACAAAAATTAGCATTAAATTTTTTGCCAATTTACCAATCTCTTTTTCAGCACTATATTGTAAATGAATCAATAGATTTTCATGAATTCAACTATTTTAGGGTAGACCAATAAGAAAATAAACTTAAAAGTTTTCTTTCAAATTTCCATTCCCTTTTCTGACTTGTCAAAATGGTAAAAATCCATTGATACGTTGAATCCCGGAAAAGCGAATAAAAATTCAGAAAAAACTATATATGTTTATTTTCTTATGAGACCATGTCTAAATATTTGGAAAAATTGTGAAAATCCATTGATTAGTTGACAAGATATAGTCAGAAAAGCAAATGGGAAAAAATTGTATGCTAAATATTGGTATTAGACTTCCATTAAATAGTCAGAAAATTTTGATGATTATTATACCTTTAAATAGATGGAAAAACACCAAACTTAAGAAAATCTATTTAGCCTACCACATAAATTATTCAAATAACAAATAAAAAGATAATAGATAATTTCAATTTATAGGTTATTTAAATAATAGATGAAAAGTGTATTCGTTATTCGGATAAAGACCTAAACGATTCGTAATTTAAAATATGGTTCATTAATTTTTTTTTTTTTTTGTCAAGATTTATTTTTACACTTTTCTTATTAACACATAGTTCTTTCTCATTCGGTTTCTATCCTTTTTCCAATTTTTAATACACAGCCCTCTCAAATATGATTGTCAATTTAATATTATATTACTTTAAAATAGTTCATTTTGCAAACCGTTAATCTTACTATCATTGTTAATATGTTATTTTCATATATATTTCTCCACTTATCTACCATTAAATACCAAATTTTTCTCCTTATTATTGTTTAGTTGTTGCTATAATCTTCACTTTTGCCCAAAAGTTCAATCTTCAATCAAATAAATTATGATAATACAAAACCAAGTGACCAAGATTAAATGAATATATAAAAATAATTTAAAGAAAAACTTACCAATAAATACGGATACTCGCCCAAAACTCAAGTAAAACAAAACTAAAGGTGAGGTAGGACATCAGGACTCTGGTGAAACCACACGTCAAAATATCATAAAACTTACTCATATTAGATGAAGTTTGGAAATGGGGTCTAACGTATTTTCTAACCTGAAATTAAAATTAAAAATTGTTATGAATAATTAAAATAAAATTACTACAAATGACACACAATAGTTTATTGCCAAGAAGTAGTACCGTTTTTTTTTTTTTCTCTCTCTCTAAATTCCAAAATAGTTCATATTTTCCTATTATGTCCATATATTAGCTGTAAAAGCTTCTTTTTTTTTTAAATAAAAAAAAAATTATTCTGGGATGTCTTTTAAGAACAACAATTTTGTACAGTACACTGACTCTTTAATGTAACATGTCTGACCAAGAGACCAATAAAATTAATTTTTATTTACAAATACGTTGTCTTAAGAAGTGACATAAATTGTTCTATGACGCTTCTTAAAAAAAATAATAAGTATATATGAGTAAAAAATATAGATCATAAACAAAAAAAAATTAAAGAAATAAAAACTCTTATAAAAGATGCTAGAGTTGAAGAAATTTAAAATAAATTAATTATTCCACAACTCTATTGTTTAAGCAAAATAGATTATTTTATCTTACATTAAAAGTTAGGGATACCCAAAGATGTTGAAAAAGGAGGGATTTGAATAAGAGAAGGGAAGAAGCATGGTGAATATGAGCAGGTAGGGAATCCCAGCGGGCTGCATTTTACAGAGAGCGAGTTTCAACATATTTCGTCTTGTCACCTCCAGCATGACCTAATACTTATACAACAAAATACTTATACTGCATACTTTGAGAGAGGTAATTTACGACCAATCTGTGTTAAGATAATTTAATATACTCAAATAATTATAAATAACATAAAATTATCTAATTTTGCCTAAAAGGTTAAACAAATTTTGGATGAAATTATTAAATTCCACTGAAGAGTTGTTCGGACTGACTCTCTTTCTCCTCTTTTAATCCAAACCACAAAAAAAATTCAACAAACCCTACATCTAGATCTGCTACACTCTATACTGAGCCCTTCCCTTTTCCAAGAATCATTATCTGCTCCCAATAAATGAAACAAGAAGAATGATTTTTTAAATTTCTCTTAATTTATCTAAAACATATTCCCATCAACCATAAAGCATTATATGATGATAGTATACAACAGAAAAGAAAACTTTGTTGCGATTAAAGTTTAGAATATAATAATACAAACCACTCTAGATGCCATTGTAAAGAGAGCACCAGACGCGAACGTAAGGTAATAACCAGGATAAAAGCCATGCCAGACTGCCGATAGAGCGAATGTCAGAAAAACACCTTTGTCTTTTGGAACTCTCTCGTAAACAACCATACGAAGCCAGGAATTGGTTAAAATATTCCAACTCTGAATGCAGTCTCTCAGGCTCAAGCCAAACTGAAACAAGTAAATTTAAATTATTTAAAAACCTATAACATACCAAGGTACATTATCTTATCTCAGGTAAAAAACGTATATATACATTAACTATAATATTAAATAGCTAATCTACTAAATTGCCTTTGATAAATTATTGAAGTGAAAACTTCTTATGCACGTTATGTGATTTTTAGAAGGGGAAAAAACTTTGATTTTGTAACCATGGTAACGTCACCAACATGCTCTAGACTGGTGCATGTGCTCTGTATAAACATTTCTATTAGATAGGATAACAATATTAATTTCCGTGAGCGTTATAGATACCGGTGTAATATCAACACAAAAATATCGATAATTATATTGCTTTATTTCAATATTTAATTAAATTAAAATCAGTTGCAAATGAATGAGTAAAGACATAGTATATAAACTATGTCTCAGAACTTACCTCTTACTGTATATAAAGTTAATATAATGAATATCTTCTCTTAACTGTAAAATGTCGATATTTGTAAATATTATTAAAACATTACGATCCTACTGTCAATATTTAAATCGTAGTAAAGCGAAATCAAAAAGAATATCTTGATCATATAAGCATAGAAATGTGACATTTGAAAATTAAATTCATTTTAATAATATAGACTTCAATTAAGTACGATGTATATTTTATTACTAACTAAAACATATGTTTTTTGTTTAATCGGGAGAGAAACTAAGGTTATCTTTGTGAAACAACTATAAATTTTATTCCTAAATGTCTGAATTGTCTTGATACAAATGGTAGGTCGGTCAAAAAATGTGCCATGTGTATGACGACATACTTCAAGATGATATATCTCTACAGGGTGATGATGTTTTACAATTAAATGAAGCAATAATAATTAAAAAATATATATATGCATTCTCAACATAATCTACTTTAATGAACTTACTCATCTTTTCAACGTAATTCCAGCGCAAATCGAAAATTTAAAAAAAAAGTTTTCACTTCTGTCCCCAGTCCTTATGTCTACCTGAATCGTATTTTTTTTTTAGTCTGTATTTCGTCTTTCTATATCATATACGACTTTTCATGTTTGCAGAAAAAAAAATTATGATCGATGACCCTGAAATAAATATTTTCTCAACGGCAAGCTTTAGGAGAGCAAGCAGCATTTTTCAACAATTCATTTTAGTACAGCTGATTCTTTTTATACTTCTTTACTTATTGAATGTTGATAAGAAGGATGCATTTTGTTGCGTTTACTACTGTCATCCTCTTTATAAACAAAAAATGTTATGTTTTAGAAACATTTATGTACAAAATAGCCCGAGCTTAGAAAAAATACAAGTTGAAATTTGATATAAATTGTTCACCACTCTTTAATTCCTGTAATAACTTGTTAAAATCTCCAGACTTTCCGACGAGTTTTAGTGAAAGGAAAAATAAAAGCAGAGAAAACTGATTTTATATAGGTTTTGTGAATATCTCAAAAATATTATATTTATCGCAAACATTGAAATAAACAAAGTTAAAAAACTTTAAGATCTTTGAAAAAGTAGTGAATTTTGGTTTTATATTGGGTGAATCTATAAGTTTATTTAGTTTTTGAAGGGTGGAACATAAGTTTTTTTTATTCAAAGAATAAATATTATTCAATAATGTTTTTGCCATAAATATTAATGACCTTTTTCCATCTATCTAACTATTTCATTATGCCCCTCTCATAATATATTTAGGGCTTTGAAGCGAAAAACTAATCGAGATATGTTTTTTACACCGCCATTTCTCTTTTTCATCTGGGAAGAATTTCCCATTGAGGGAGCTTTGATGGGACTGAGAGTTCCGTGCAGAAGTCTCGTATTTCTAGAACGAAACTTGGCAAAGCATTTTCGAGCTATACTTTCCGTCCAGACATCATCCCCGTAAACCTTACATATCTTACAGTGGTTCCCCTAAGCTTTCTTGTCATTTTTTAAATAAAACAGCAAAATATATCAAAAATGCACATTATCACTGACATACTCACTATGCTATAGTACAAACAAAACTAATGCCAATGAAACCAAACACAACAGTTTCGAAGAGCAGACTTTGACCTTTCTGATAACTATCATTATTGTCAAATAAGGCATGAAAACTGGAGATATTTGAAAAACAAATTTCACTAACAAAAAACCCGGACATAATCAAAATAAATATGCTATAATAAAAAACTAAGTAAAAAATTAAAACAAAATAAATATATTTACCTCAAAACCCAAAATGTCAACATTTGATACCAGATCCCACTTCTGTTTACCATCAGAAGAATATCCATTGAAACCAAGACCAGAAATGTTATTAATGGCATCTGCGAGAAGCCAAGCGTGATAATACTTAAATCTGGCTACTGTAGTCGATATAGATAGGTATGCCATTTGGTATATTACTCCTCTGCGCAAAAATTCCTCATCTGTAAAAGAAGACATACATATAAATGAATGAGTTGCCAATTCTATGAGATATTTAAATTAGAATTTTAAAGCATATATATATATATAAAATCATATTTATAGAATTTGGCAGATGACATCGTTTTCATATGGGACTCTAAAGAGAGTGAACAACATGCAGTGATTGAATCGGGAGGCTGAGCTAAAGAGAAATGGTGATTAAAGTTGTAAAAAAGGAAGTGACAGTACAGAATAAAGAAGTAAAGATCAGGTGTAAAGGAGAGATTCTCGAATTGGTAGAAGACTATACCAATCTAGGAACCAGTAATAAAGAGGAATAGTAGAGTCAACCAGGAGATAAACAATACGACTAAAAAGTTTAGTGATATTATATTATAATCTAAGTAATATTATTGTTAGGGAAATGAGGTAGAGAAAAATTTAAAATGTTATAAATTTAAATTTGGACCATCGGTATCCCAAGCTGCAAGAAACATCGCTATGGTGCTTGGTGAAGGGCGTAAGGGCGTAGACCATTCACTGGTGATCTGAAATTTTTTTATCGGGTGACACACATTAATTAGATTTAATTAGGTATAATTCATTTCTACATCACTTAGAAGTGAAACCTTTACATTCACATCATACTGCAGTAATGTAAAAAAAAACAACTACCATTGGTAAATGGAAGAGAGCAACACTTTTACAAGATTTTTTTAGACTAAAATTGATCTTAATTTTATAATTTATATTCTTGCACCAAACTTCTCTTTCTTTCTTTAGTTTTTATTATAATTGTTCGTTATGTTATCAAATTGTTTTTATTTTTTAATTCTTAGAAATAATTATAAATTTATGATCATTAGGGGTGTCTTTTATATGAGGCTATACCCCCACTTTTTCCATTGTTACGAGTTGTATAATTATTCATTTATGTTAAAAAAAAAAACATGTATGGCTCAAGCAGCCGATCTGGAAATAAAGAAATTATAAAACTAAAAAACTTTTACAAGACAACGTAAGATAAAAAGAGAAGAAACTAAACAACTTGTGTAAGAAAGTCCTTCCACACCTACCTTATTTGGCAGATCTACTTCAAACAAATTTCCATAAGTTCAGAAATTTAGACAACTTCCTCGAATATAAAATTTTTTAAAATTATTCTCAGGTTAAAAACAAATTTTTTGGCAATATTTCTTCCCAAAACCCATAATTATTTTTTAGTTCTGGGATTAAAAAGTTGTTAACATTTTGGGGAAAAACATATATAAAATGAGAGTATATATTTGAAAATAAATAATTTCATTTTTTTAAGATCTTTTACATTTCCTGTTAAAATGGAATTGACACAATAGTTAACTGCTTGAAATATGGAATGAGTACAAGAAATAAATAAAACAACAATACTATTATTATTGTTTGTTAGTTTATTTATTTAATGCCAATTTATGCTACTGTGACTAATCAGATGATGTTGTAATGGGAGTTCTAAATTTCGCGTATCCAGGTTTGCTTGTTTGTTAAGTCATTATACGAAAGGTTACCCGACCCTAAAGATTGCTATTATATTTTGTTTGCTGCTGGACATTCAGGTACATATAGTAGGCCTAAACACAAAAATATTGAATCCTAGTTTTATTTCTGACCACCTTCTGAACTATCCTTACCAACAATCTACTTTATTTCTACAATAAAAAATAATAATATTTAAAAATGTAAATGAGCATATCATACCTTTTGCATGCTCAATTGGGAAGACCAGGATAGAAAATAAAACTCCAAACAATATGCTGGCACTGATTTTTTTCACAGCTGGATAAAATGGATGAGGTTTAACATAAACATCTTCTTCGCTTGAATTATCATCCTGAAATGTAAGAAATAATCCCAAATATTTTTAGAACTGTAACTATTTTTAGTAACTAGAACATATATTAAAAAAAAAATAAACATATTAAAATTAGGTTAAATTTAGAATATAACATATTTTGTATACAGTAGTATTAGCAGAAAAATCATATGAGAGAAGCTCAAGCGAATGTCCAATTCTTACTTCCTGAATTGGTCTTTTAAGAATTTTGGTTTATTATTTTAATAATCAACCTATGTAATCGACCAAAAAAAAAAAAAAATTATCCCTGCTCGAAATTTGAGAGCTAACGTTTCAAGATGTGTAGAATCCGAATAACAAATAAAAAAAAAATCCGTTTGTCCGCCGTCCGCGGCATTTCTACAAAACTACTGAACCAATTTGTTTGAAATTCCCACAAAAATACTAGTCCATTCAACAATGATCCTAACACCTAGACGTTGATATCAGCTGGTTAGTTTTAAAACTGAAAGGATTTTATTCAATAACTCTTATCTTATAAAATGTATTAGTGTTTTTTAACCAAAAAACTGTGAATAATTTTATATAAGTGAAAAAATAAAGGAAAAAATATATAAATTTTACCCATAAATACGCTCATAACTCAGTTATTTTTGACGATAGAGAAAAGTATGTATAGACTTTTAAAATCAGTAAAGCGCGATAAACAAAAAAAAAATTAATAATAAAAAAATTCATATGCATAATCAAGTAACAGATAATAATAGATGTAATTACACCAAAAATCGGTTATTATTGAAGATAGAGAAAAGTCGAAAGAATTTCGTGACAACGCGATGAACGAAGTGCCCAAAAAATATAAAAATTAAAAAAATCATCTTATATGGACAAGCCACAACTTATTAGAGATGTGATTCCCTGATAACTCAGTTATTATTGATGATAAAGATAAAATGTAAGGTTTTATGGAATCAGGAAACTTTATAAAGAAAAGGAAAGGAAATAGTAACGCAATCTTGTATAAATGCTTTTGGTTTACTATTTTCAATAATTTAAATTTTGGACCAAATGAAAAAAGATTCATTGAATTCGGTTTACAACTAGCTTAGATAATGTGTTTTGAAATCAGTGGTAGTGTTATGATATAATGCTTTAAATTAGTGCTTTTGATATTACTTAATTGTCTATCAACAGCCTTATAAACAGTTATATCCTAATTTTGTTATTAAGAACAATAAATTATTGCGTAATAATTTGCAGTGTTTTTTTATTTATAGTAGCATTTATTTATGCCATATGATTTTTAGGTCACTACATTTACTACGCCTTAGGGTGCATTTATGCTGAAGCGGTAGCAGGTTCCTAGCATTATATAGAACCCGCTACTGCACTATAAACGCGCCCTTAGCTCATTTTGGCCAATTTATTCATAAAACTATAAAAATCTTTAGCAGCTTTTAATGATTTATTTTTTACAATAATAAGAATAGTGTTTATCCCCGAAAATATATAATAATACAGTCTTTGTATATTCTATTAGTTTGATTAGTTTGACAACAATAAACAAGCAAAAAAAATAAAACCTACAGCTTGTTCTGCCCGTGGCTTAAGGAAATTCACACCAGTTATAAAATCCATATAATCCTTGTAATAAACCATTGGTCCAGCCATTAACGTCTGAAACTGCAGCATATAACTGAAGTAATCAAGAACTGATGGTATCTGTCTATAAGAAAGAAAAAAAAAAATTAAAATATATAAAATAATAAATATATTTCTTAAAATAGTTTCATAATAAAAACAGGTTTAAAGGAAGATTGCAAATGATATCAATAAAAATATTAGGTTTCTATTCCTTCCCAAAAAAAAAGTTTATCACAGTAAAACTTTAAGGCAACGTTTTGGGGGCCTTCCCCATCGGGGGACTCACTAAAATACATCAATAATTAATAACTAACATCAAGATACACTATTTTGATATAATAACTTAAAAACATTAACAACATTCAAATAACAATGTTACATAAAAAATTAATTTTTTTTTTATTTACCTGAGTTGTCTAAAAGTTAGAAATCCATTTTTTAATTAAAAATGTTGTCAAATTTGTCTTTAAAAATAAAATAATAACGAAAAGGGAACAACAATCACCCCACCTCACATATTCTGAATAGCCCCAAAACGTTGACTCGTTAAAGTTTTACTGTGATAAACTTTTTTTGGGGGGAAGAAATAGAAACCTACTGTTTTATTGATATTAAAATAGATATTTCAGGGAACAGATAAAATTCAATTCACTATTTTTGTAGTACAAAAAAAAACTTTTTTAAGTAATGTATGAAATTATACAAATGTTAAAAAAAAACCAAAAAAAAAAACCTGTACCACTACAACCCATGAAGGGTCTTGGGCTCAGTACATATAGAGATTCGTACTGTTTCTAGGCCAACAGCAGTGCAATGAGGTGATTAGGCCTTAATCACGCTCAGCCACCAGGTTTTTCCCCAATTAATTTGGGTACCCACTTTATAGAGGCTGGGTCTGCCCCAGGAGGGTCTCCATACCCTAGGGTCGCCCCCCGGCTGAATTAACAGAATAAATAATATTCTGCCACAGCCGGGATTCGAACCCAGGACCCGGAGCACAGCAGACTAGTGCTGATACAAATGTTAACTTGATAAAAAAAAATTTAAATATATTATTTCCTACCTATAAAATAAACATTGATATAAGTACTTTGTCTAATTAAGAATTATGATCCCACTTTTTCTGAAAGATTAGAGAGGCATGAACATTTGATAAGCAAACACTGGTTGGCATTATAGATTTTTTTTTTCAAGGAATTTTTAATAGCTTTATTATTTTCATTATAAATTAAATTATGAATTTATTTCAGTTATAATTATTTTATTTTATTTTTTTAAGAATCCAAGATTGAACTTTCGCAATAAGTGTTAAGTTATCAGAAGTCCATTATTAGTTTAATGACATTAGATACTCAAGCTTAAGCCTCTATGATATATAGTCTTTTATTCCAACATAGGAGAGACAATGCTACCTACATCTATGCATCCTATAGATATTTAATATTTATAATATTCATATTGAAGTCATGTAATGTATGCCTAAAGTTTAGACCATAAATGGCTATAAAATCTCTTATAATATACTAATAATACTATTTATTATTTTTTATTGTGGTATTATAATTATTATTTTATCTTATTTTATTATTTTTATTGTATATGCTGCAGAGTTTCATATTGAGGATGTATAGTCAACTGTAGAAACTATTATAGGTGGAATAATCAGGAGTCAGTTTTTTTTTTAATATTTTTAATTTTGCCAACGTTTCGGCTCAAGCTTGTGAGCCATCATCAGGGCATTACTGAGCCATGTTCAAGCATAAACTGAGTTGGCAAAATTAAAAATATTTAAAAAACGACTGACTCCTGATTATTCTATCTATAATTATTATGATCATTATTAATACATAATTTTTTTTTTTTTTTTTTTTATACATATATATATTTATTCGAATTAATATGAGAGATAAACAAGAAAAGAAAAAAAAAAAGAATAAAATGAGAAAAATAATTTAGGCAAAAAAAATGTTAAAAGGAAAAAAAAGTGTTAAAAGAAAAAAAAAATTAAAAGGAAAAAAATGTTAAAAGAAAAAGAAATATTAATCTATTTTTATGTGTATTGCATGTTAAGATTTTTAAGATGTTTATATCATAAATTGCCCATTAAGTAAAAAACAAAGTAAGCTGTGTAATTAGCAACCCAATTAAGTTGGGCAGCACCACTTGTTCAATAAAGTGTATATCACTCTAATAAAATTATAAATATATATATATTTACATACTTTACTACATGATGCTTTTGATTAGGTGTCAAATCCTCGGTACTCTTTGCCATTCCATCATGTACACTAAATGCCAAACTCGTGATTTTTTGAGTCATAACCATCAAAGGCCCTGAAGATGAATGATAGAAATAATCAAAAATATGATAATCTTAATAAATAATAGTGAAATAAATATAAATTTATTTAATATATTAACATACCAGTTACATCTAAAGCATACACTGCGCCCGAATAGAATAAACGATGCAAATGTATGCATGATAAATAACCTATAGCTATTACCATGGTCCATCTGAAATCAATTTAAAAAATAAATAATTAAAACAATAAACCAAAAGAACAACAAAATAATTATAACAGATTAAATAATTCTTACCTTTGGACGATTTTTGGGCTTAATATTCGAAGCAATAAATAACAAATAGATGGAAGTGCGATAAGATGTAAAACTTGGCTATAATAAAAAATAACAGGCAACATTAATTTTTTTATTAGGTCATAAAGAAAATTTTGTGATCTTATAAACTGAGATGAAATCACATTAAATAAGAAATAACCACTACAATGATACAATGAATCATAAATAAAAAAATAAACATAAGCATAAAAAAATTTAAGAGAAGTTAATGAAATGTATATTTATAAAAAAAATCATCATTTTTTTTAAACTCTAATATTCTATTATTAAATATGAATTTACATAAAATTAAAATAAAGAAGAAACAACTATTGTTGTGTTGATAACGAATAATAAATACAAATTATGACAATGAATATAAGCATAAGGAATTTTCAAGTGAATTAAATTAAATAAAAATTAATCTGGAGAATTCCCACAGTTATTACACTCGAATGTCATTGTAAACAACAGTAAAAACTGATAACAATTTGTAAAAACAAACAAACGAGTGCAATTAATCTAAATCATTAATAAATTACCAAACTTTAATAGTATTTACAGGCCCTGATTTTCAGATAACTCTTTATCTTTAACAACCATTTTTTATTTTAATCTGAAAATTATAAAATTTTAAAAATTAAAGATTATTTATTAATATTTTTAAACTTTTATCTGCAATTGTTGATATAGATTTTAAATAACAGGATGTTTGTTTTTAATTTTATTTATTTAATAAATGGTGACATATTAAAAACTATAATTATGACTATTGATAAAACAGGGTTTATTGTTTAATTGATTGATATATTTAACACATCTCCCCTTAATTCACCTCATTTAATTACATGCAGTTTTAAGTGCTGATTGAAAGTTTCGATTTTGTAACGGATGAAAATAGCAATGAATAATTCGTACTATTCTAGCATTTTTTCTCACCAATTAGTATTAATCAATAGCAAAGTTTCGAAGTTAATTACATAGAATTATTTAAAAATGTTCCATCAAATAATGCTTTATTAAAATATTTTAAATACACCTTTGAAATATTAAGAAAAAAATCTGATTATTACACAATGGTTTGTTATTGCCAAATTAACAATATTAGGGTATAACTGTTTATTTAGCTGTTAAAAAGCAATTAAGTAATTTGAAAAGCAATAAATAATTCAAAGGATAATGTCGTATCACTACTGCTGATTTCAAAACGCTAGTTCTGAACCAATTTCAATGATTTTTTTATCAATTTGCATACAATTTATTATTGTATTATAAAAGGTTTGGTATTTATTTATTTATTAATAAATGGTGACAGATAAAAAAACTGTTATTACAACTATTGATAAAACATGATTTATTGAATATCGTTAAACAACTCTTAAAATCTAATGATAAATTAAGATTTTATTGTTTTTTATTTAAGTTTAACACATCTCCCCTTCAATTCAGCTCATTGTAATACATGCCTATTGGTAGGGATTTGAATTGTAGAACTTGACAAGCATTCGAAAATTTTGTTATCCTATAATTAGTACTATTTTTCATTTTTACTATCAGTACTATTTTTTCAACTCTGATTCTCCAGCACTCTTAAAATTTACACTCTGGAAAAAAAATATCTAGTAAGACCATTAGCAAACCGGACTTGAATGTTAAAGAGATAAGAATTTTGAGTTCATAGCCTTGAAAACAAAATGAATAATATAAGAACTGAGCTATATGTCTAACGTTATCTTTAATCTTAATTGCTTTATTAGTCACAGTTTTCATTCATTTATTGCACTGTCGGTACAATTAAAGTTTGTTTGATAACACTTTTATTTTTATAGGTGTCAACGGTAATCTAGGCTTAGTCTTTGATGTTAATTTATTATTTTATGTATTTACATATTGCTTAGTAATTGTAGTTGGACTGTAATCCTTCAGAATTTAGTGTAAATCATCGCTATTATTAAATTAATCAATTAATATACATTAGATTTATTCTATTCGAAATATTTTAAATTAATTAATTTAATTAACATATAATCACTGTAAGGTTCCTGCATTGTCATTTCAACACTTCATTATACTATTGACACCTTTACAAAATTAAAGCAGACTACTTCCCACAGGGGGATATTGTACTATTTTTGTTTGTTCTTTTGTTTTGTTAATATTCTACTCAGTGAAATACGAGCTAAGTGGTTTATTTTCTAATATACTTACTATCCAAAGGCAAAATAGCCTAAAGATAAGCCAATGCTAAGTACGAAGGCTTGTCTAGCAGACGGCTTTGTGATCGAAGGGTGCAAAAAACTTTGCATTAAAGGAGCCAGAGCCAATGAGATAACTTGCGAAGCAACAAAATTTATCTGAAAGTATGTAAACGCCAGCTAAAGTCATCCGTAAGCTAATAATGTCAATAATAAGTATTTAGGTAACTAGTGAAAAATATATATAAATATTTAAGTGTGTTTGATAAGATAAATCATCCATAAAATTGATCACTTTAAATGATAAACAAAAAGCAAACTTGACCAATGCTTTACTACAAGTGAGGTTAGCTAATCTAAGTTGAGTATATCTAAGTACTGATGTGATTATAATAAAAGATAACTCACATGATCTAAAGGTATACCGGTGTTGACAGAAACACCTTCCAAAATTGTGTTCCCAGCGTACGAGCTTCCCATCATGATGCTTTGGAATAAAACGTCTGGATAGTGTCCTTGATGCGAAGCAGTCTTAATATTTTACTTTATCCTAACATCTGGGACAAACATGCAACAAATACAATCACGAAACGACACAGAACCAACACTGCGTAGAACCTAGCGTCGCCTCCTGGGGCGGGCAACTGACGGTAGGTAGCTATTGGCAAGCTGCCCTAGTAGAGGGGAGGTGGCGTGATGTCTTCAATGAAATCATCTGTCCTGATCCAACAGTTGTCTTTACGAGAAATGGTTCAACTTCAAATGTTTTTTAAAACGATTAAATCCCACTTAAAACATACAAAATATCTGTTCGGATTCCAACTTATACATTATTCTTAATACTTAAGATAGAGTAATTTTAAATTCAAATTTCCCACGCTGGTTATGGGCTGTTAACCTGTGATAACCCAAATTTCATACTATGTAAGGTTCAAATATTAGTATTTAATATTTCATTATCTTGTTTTAAAATTATGTTAAACGGAACAAATCTATAAATTTAAATCATTTATAATATAGTAAAAAATATTTTGCTGGATTCATGACAAGATCTAATAGCAAAACTTATAACATATTACAAAATTTGTACTTGAAATAGACTTAAGTAAACAAAGATTTGTTCCAACAAGCATAGAATTCTCAAACATAAGCAGTACAGGTTATGTTAAATAAAGATAGTACTCCCAATGACTTTCTGATTTTGGTTTATTTATTTGACGTTATTTATGCTATTGTGGCTGATAGGACGATGCTACAATGGGAGTCGTAGATTCCTTTAAAGATAGCACAGGCTTAGGAATGCCATTTTACGCCTCCTCCGAAGGATGGCCTTGCCAAGGCTTTTTTTATTCTAGCCACTACACCACGGATCATCCCTGGTTTTCTGGTGTTGACTCCTTTTAAATAAACCTATTGGGGCATATTATTTATTGTACCGATTAATTGCTCAAGAAATATTCTTTGAGAGACATGTAATTAAACATATGAAGCGTGTTCCCAAGCAGCTTATTACTTTCACATATCTCTATATGAAATATACAGTAAGGGAAAGTAGTGGGATCGTGAAAATTTTCGAATTCCAGTTTTCAACGGAAATACACAATTTAGGGTACCCTGAGTCCAAAAAGCCAAGTTTCGCAAAAAAAGCTCTGTTTGTCCGTGTGTGTCTGTGTGGTAACTAGCACAAATACGAAAAGTCCTACGGAACTGAAATTTCATGTTTAAGACTAATATACGCCCGAGATGTTACAGCAATTATTTCACTAAAATCGGCTGACCGGAAGTCCTACTTTATTCCATGCATTTTGCACCTTTTTACGATTTTCTCAAAAACGGCTCAAACGATTTTGATTAAACTACCTATATCGACGTAAAATTTAATGGGCTTTAATATCATGTACGTTTCATTCTGATTGAAGCAGTCTGATGGGGCTTAAATGCAGATATTTTAAATTTTCTTCTACTAAAGTACCTTTAATTTTGTATATTCTATTAAAATAACCGTATCATCTTATCACCAATGATAAAAAAAAAACAGGTAAATATATAAATGGAACGAATTTGATATCCATTTTTTCAGTTGGAATGTTAAGAAAAAAAGACTACAAATTATTACACAATGGTTTATTATTTCCAAATAACGATATTAGGGTATAACTGTTTATATAGTTGTTTATAGGCAATTAAGTAATATGAAAAGCAATAAATAATTCAAAGGATAATGGCATATTCATACTGCTGATTTCACTATATATCTGCTAGTTCTGAAACAATTTCAATGATTTTTTTCTTTTTCATTTTGTATAACATTTATTATTGTATTATAATAGGTCTGGTATTTATTTATTTATTAATCAGGAGAAACGGATTTTTTTTTTTATTCGTTATTCGGATTCTACGCATCTTGATAGGTAAGCCCTCAAATTTGTCACAGTGAATCATGACATTGTTAATTTATCTTCAAAAAGCGGAAAATTATCCTCCCATACTCCCTCAAAATTTGAGGGCTTACGTTTCAAGATGCGTGAATCTGAAAAACGAAAAAAAAAAAAAAAAAATCCGTTTGTCCATCTTCCGCCGTATTTCTCCGAAACTATTAGACCAAATTTTTTTTAATCCACCACAAAAATACTAGTCCATGGAAAGATAATTCAAAACCTAGACGTTGATATCAACTGGTTAGTTTTAAAATGGCGCCCGATTAAAGTGATTTTTGAAGATATAAAAAAAGTTATAAGTGTTTTTTAACCAAAAAACCGCGAATAATTACATAAAATAGAAAGAAGAAAATTTTCACACATAAAATACGCTCATAACTCATTTATTTTTGACGGTAGAGAAAAGTATGTATAGAGTTTTAGAATCAGTAAAGCGCGATAAACAAATAGAACAAAAACAAAAAAGGAAAAAAACTAAAATCTGGCCTTTTATATATGCTTGTAACAACGTTATTTTCAAAGATAGAGAAAATTTTTAAAGGTGTTTTTAACAAAAAAATCGCTAATAATTAGAAAAAAAGAAAAAAAATTTAAATTTTATCTACAAATACGGCTATAACTCAGTTATTTTTGAAGATACAGAAAAATATGTAGAGAGTTATTGAATCAGTAAAATGCAATAAATAAGAAAAAAAAAAGTTGATCTGTATCAACATCAAAATCAAGTAACAAATTATAATTTATGTAATTCCACCAAGAATCGGTTATTATTGAAAATAGAGAAAAATCGAAAAGATTTGCAAGATCAAGACAACCCGATGAACAGCGAGCAAAAGAAAAATTATCTTATATGGTCAAGCCACAACTTATAAGAGATGTGATTCTCTGTTAACTCGGTTATTATTGATGATAGAGAAAACATGTAAGGTGTTCTGGAATCAGGAAATTTTATTTGAATTATTTGAATAAAAATCAAAAGAAATAATAATAATATGCTTACCTTACCCGATGGTTCGATGCCGATACCACCAAATTCCGCCTACACAGACTCGTCCAATGTTCACCGTTCAAGAAAACTCAAAAGAAAAGAAAAATATGCATACTGCTGATTTCACTATATATCTGCTAGTTCTGAAACAATTTCAATGATTTTTTTCTTTTTCATTTTGTATAACATTTATTATTGTATTATAATAGGTTTGGTATTTATTTATTTATTAATCAGGAGAAACGGATTTTTTTTTATTCGTTATTCGGATTCTACGCATCTTGATAGGTAAGCCCTCAAATTTTGAGGGGAATGGGGGTAATTTTTTTTTTTTCGATTACAAGGTTTTATATTAAAAATAATAAACCAAAAGTATTTATATTTGACTGTTTTACTATTTATTTTTCTTTTCTTTTGAGTTTTTCTTGAACGGTGAACATTGGACGAGTCTGTGTAGGCGTAATTTGGTGGTATCGGCATCGAACCTTCGGGTAAGGTAAGCATATTATTATTATTTCTTTTGATTTTTATTCAAATAATTCAAATAAAATTTCCTGATTCTAGAACACCTTACATTTTTTCTCTATCATCAATAATAACCGAGTTAACAGAGAATCACATCTCTTATAAATTGTGACTTGACCATATAAGATAATTTTTCTTTTGCTCGCTGTTCATCGAGTTGTCTTGATCTTGAAAATCTTTTCGATTTTTCTCTATCTTCAATAATAACCGATTCTTGGTGGAATTACATAAATTATAATTTGTTACTTGAATATACAGATCAACTTTTTTTTTTCTTATTTATTGCATTTTACTGATTCTAGAACTCTCTACATATTTTTCTGTATCTTCAAAAATAACTGAGTTATGGCCGTATTTGGGAGATAAAATTTCAATTTTTTTTTCTAATTATTAGCGGTTTTTTTGTTAAAAACACCAATAAAAATTGTCTCTATCTTTGGAAATAACGGTGTTACAAACATATATAAAAGGCCAGATTTTAGTTTTTTTCCTTTTTTGTTTTTGTTCTATTTGTTTATCGTGCTTTACTGATTCTATCGTCAAAAATAAATGAGTTATGAGCGTATTTTATGTGTACAATTTTTATTTTCTTCTTTCTATTTTATGTAATTATTCGCAGTTTTTTGGTTAAAAAACACTAATAACTTTTTTTATATCTTCAAAAATCACTTTAATCGGGCGCCATTTTAAACTAACCAGTTGATATCAACGTCTAGGTTTGGAATTATCTTTCCATGGACTAGTATTTTTGTGGTGGATTAAAAAAAATTGGTCTAGTAGTTTCGGAGAAAAGGCGGACAAACGGATTTTTTTTTTTTATTCGTTTTTCAGATTCTACGCATCTTAAGACGTAAGCCTTCAAATTTTGAGTGAGTAGGGGAGGGTAATTTTCGCTTTTTGCAGGTTTTTGAAGAGAAATTAACAATGTCATGATTCACTGTGACAAAGCAAACTGTAAGATTGTGTCACCCTTCGCTAAAAAATCAAGACTAAGACTTGAGGATCAAATGTCAGCGACGTAGTTCCAAATATAATTTATCTTAAGACCAGAGCTCAAACGTCTGGAACTATTTTTAACGGGATGCTTCAAATGCTGCCCCCTGCCAATGAGATGGCTATCAATCTTAGAGTCCTTTCATAAGCCCCATGAAATAACAAGCAATTACTGAAAAGCGAACAGAAGTCACGTATTTTAAAGAGGAAAACTGAGATAGTTCCTGCAGAACTAATCTCTAGTAATCGAAAATAACAGAACGATAGTGTAAAAAAGTAAAGAGCTATTCAAGGATTTACATTGGATAAAACTCTAAATTTGTAAACAAGGGAATGAGTAGAACGAAAATGTAATTGTGATGTAATTGTTTATATGAGTGCTCCTAATTATTACATTGGACTTGGGTTCAGTCCATATGGAAATTAGTAGCATTTCCAAGCCTGCGGTCGTCCATGCGCACAGTGGTACCGAACGGATACGCATATACGAAACACAATAGAATGTCGAAAACTGAAACCGGCATAAATAGTAAAATTAAAGCGGTTTCAATCAGTTTCATCCCTGTCTTCATACTTTTTTTTTTCTGTTTTAAAAAAAAATGTTTGCATCTTCAAATAGCTGGAAAAAGTTGTAATTATTTTACAATCATAATGGAATAGTACCAATTTTAATTATGGCTGATATGTCTTAAAACGACCAGTACAAGTTTTCTCCCGAAAAAGTGCGTTTGAAACCACTGTGAGGCGGGTAAATCAAGTTGAGATCACGCCCATTCGCTAGGTTTTTACTTTCATTTACTAAGTATATATAGTAAGGGGAAGTATTGCGATCTTGAAAATTTTCGAATTCCAGTTTTCAACGGAAATACACGTTTAGGGTCGCCTGAGTCCAAATAACCAAGTCCCGCAAAAAGGTCTGTGTGTGTGGTAACTCCCGGGCGGAAACGGTAAGTTCTATGAAACTGAAATTTCATATTTAAGACAACTATACGCCCGAGACGTGACAAAACTTTTTTCATCAAAATGAGTTTACCAGAAGAGGCACTTTATACCATGCATTTTGCACCTTTTTTCGATTTTCTCAAAAACGGTTCCGACGATTTTGCTAAAACTCGCTATATCGATGTAAAATTTGATGGGCTTTAATATCATGTAATATCATGTTTAATATCATGGTTTTGTTCTGATTAAAATGGTCTGACAGGGCTTAAATGCCGATATTTTAAATTTTCTTTCCTTAAAGTACCTTTAATTTTGTAGATTCAATAAAAATAACTATATTATCTTGTTAACGCTGATGAAAAACACGTAAATATATAAATTGAATAAATTTGATGCCCAACTAAAGGAGAAAACAGAAAAAATATTTTTTTTGCAATTTTTCGTTTTTGAACATAAGAGCAGTAATATACATGTATGATATACCGTTGGAAAGCTAAAGATTTTAGAAAAAATATTATCTCATACACAAGCTTTTAAAAGTTAATAGAGAGTGATGAAATGAACATAAAACTAACTGATTATTTTAGATAATAATACAATAGATTTTTTAATAAAACACATGTTTCTATATAAATTCAATTTAATTAATTCCTTAATAGTTTCACGTATTTTTATCTCTAACTGTTTTTGAAAATTCTTTCATTGATTTTAAAAATGGAGGTAAGTGAAAGTCGTGTGTTGCCCACACCAGATGTTTTCCCTAATTTTTGGGTACCAACTTACAGACGCTAGGTGTGACGCTGAAGGATATTCTTTGGCAGTGTCGCTCGACGACTGAAATGAATAAATAAATTAATCTAAATCTAGTTCTACTAAACTAAATAAATCTAGTTCTCTACCACGTCGCTCCAAGAATAACATTAAAATCAAATATATATTAGATATTTGGTTTTTGTTCTATTTATTGTAGAAAGAAAAAAAAATGATGTCACAACAACCAATCTAATATAACAGCAAAAAATTAATTATTATTGTGATATCCTTCAGTCAATCGACCTATAGATTGCCTCAAATTTGGGCCGAAACTTTGGTAAAACAATAAATAATTTAAAAGATTTCATTGTTTTTCTTCCACTCATCGCCATCCTGACTAATTTCCTCTCAAAGGTCAACTATTGATATTAATAATTTACAAAATTACAGGAAACTACGGTTCATATTCAATGGCCAGGTAACAATTAAATATACAGTGACTGTTCCAAAATTAAAACAAGGCCTTTATTTGGGTCTATTTAAGGATGGGATAATGAATTAATCATTAATTCAAACAATGTTGCATTCGACCGTTAATTGACTTTCCCAAAAACAAAAATTCGTATTGTCTTGTTAGAATACCATTATCATAGTTCAACAGTAGATGAATTTTGTGAAAACACTACAATGCTTATGTAAAAATAACGATCATGCCTAATTGTCTCACCATTATCAGAACTGGCGAGTTAAATATATTCAGTGTGAGTGATTTTGAGCAAATGTTTTGTTTATTTTATTTTTTTATTGGACATACATTTAGTGAATATTGAACAATGCCAAAAAGAGAAAGATATGAAACCCCATAACATGATAGAACCTCCTCCAAATGTTTCAGTTTCTAACGTGCAGCACTGACTATATAGTTCTCCAGGCCTTCTCTAAACTCTTTCACGAACATCTGGACTGTTAAGGGCCACTCTCGTCTCATCAGTGAATATAACTTTTTTCCATTCCTCCACAGTCCAAGATTGGCGTTCCCTTGGAAATATTAATCTTTTCACCTTATATATACCAATACTTTTTTTTTTTTTTTTTTATTGAGATATATTACAATTTGTTACAAAATGAACAATAATAATATTGATAAGAGACCACATTCATACTATATATACAGAAAATAATAATAATGGTCAAATTTCATAAAATATAGCATAAATTCAAATATATACAATAAAATAATAATAATAAATAAAAAACAAAACAAATCGAAACATAAACCTATTATTGAGATAAATAAAAAGTTGGCAAATAACTTAACATCTTACACACAATCATAACTATATACAATATATACAATTGCTAAAGGAACCCCAGCAAGCGCTTTTTCCTCCACTTGTGGAGGAAAAAGCGGAATCCAAGAGATCCCAGCACCTCTATCTCAGCCGCATCACTGGTCTGAGCCAGTGGAGACTGAGTTAGGGCGCTGTAGCCACAAACATACCGTACATGAGTGGAGGATCTGACCATTGTCAGAACTCCAGTTTAAATGTTTACAATAGGTCTCGTGGCCACTGCCGTTTCAATCTTCGAGGAGGATTGTTGGGATGGGTGGTGCTGGATAGGGATTGTGCTAGAGGGTTAGGATGATGACTAAGGTTCTGATGAAATTTGGAAAATTTGGATGGTACCATGTCTAAAACAAACGGAATATTAAGGTCGTGGTGTAGGGTACAGTTGGTAACGTAATAAGGAGCATTAACTATTGTTCGGAGGACTTTGGATTGGAAGGATTGGATGCGTTTGATGTTAGAATGTTTAGCTGTCCCCCACAGTTCAAGTCCGTAGGTCCATATAGGTTTCAGTACTGTCTTGTATATTAGTAATTTGTTGTCAACTGTAAGATGAGATTTTCTGTTTAGTAGTCTGTATAACTGGCCGAATCTGCGGTTGAGTTCTTTTCTTTTTAGTCTTGTATGTGGGTTCCACGTCAGTCTTTTGTCTAGTAAAAAGCCGAGTTACCGGACTGTGTCTGAAGAAGGAAGCGGTATGGAATTGAAATTAACCGTTGGACAGGATTTGCGTCGAAGGGTGAATGTGACGTGAGTGCATTTGCTTTCGTTCACCTTAATGCGCCAAGCATTGCACCAGTCTTCGACAAGGGAAAGATGCTTTTGGAGACTTAGCGATGCTGCTTCAGGATCGGAATTGGATGACAAAATGGCGGTATCATCAGCAAATGTTGCCAGAAAGGTATCGGGATCGGTAGGGATATCGGCGGTGTAGAGGATGTAGAGGACGGATCCTAAGACGCTGCCTTGAGGAACACCGGCCTCAACAGTATAATGTTTGGAAAATTCGGAACCACTGCGAACTCGGAAGGAGCGGTTTGATAAACAGGATCGGAGGATTAGGTATAAGGATTGAGGTAAATGGGTTTTGAGCTTAAAGAGCAGTCCCGGGTGCCACACCCGGTCAAAAGCTTGAGCTATGTCCAGAAAGGCACCCGAACAATACTCCTTGCACTCAAGGGCGAAGGAAATGTGGTCTACAACTCGGAGGCCTTGGTGAACCGTGGAATGTTGAGGACGAAATCCAAACTGATGTGAAGGAAAATTGTGAAATTTGGCTAGGATTCGTTTTAATAGGAGTTTTTCGAAGATTTTGGAGAGGATCGGGAGCAGGCTAATAGGTCTGTAAGATGAAGTGCTGTGGGAAGGTTTGCCTGGTTTTAGGAAAAGGATGATAGTTGAATGTTTCCAATATGAGAGGGAAATAGGTAGTGCGTAGGATACAGTTATAGAGATATGCAAGAAATGTTATTAAGATCTGAGGAGTAAGGAGGTCGTATCCTGGGGATTTACGGAGAGGAAGCTTTTTAAGAAGATATTTAACCTCAGATGGATTAACTGCTTTAGGTGGTAAGGATAGTGGTATTGGTGACATAAGTAACTCTTCAACTGTTGCAGTATGGGTTGGATTGAGCTCAGGATGAGGAGTGAAAACTTTGGAAAGGTGCTGTGCGAATTCCTCGGCTTTATCCTTGTCGGAAGCAGCCCAGGGACTATCACAGCGCCGGAGAGGGTGGGATTTTAGAATTCTCTTCGTGACATTCCATAGGGAATTGTCACGAGTCGAGAGAGAGGAGAGGTAGGAATTGTAGGATTGGGAACGGAATATCGCCAACTCCCGCTTTAATTTTCTACAAAGAAAGTTGTAAGCGCGGCGATCTTCTGGGTGGCGGGTGCGTTGCCATAATGATCTGGCTCGGCGTTTGGTGTTGATGAGGTCCTTCAGGTGTTGTGGTAAATGGCTTTTGTTAGGAATTCTTTGGGATTGTTTGGAGGAGGCAGTCCAGGCAGCTTGTTGAATCGTGGTTGTAAAGGAATATACGGCATCATCAAGGTCAGTTTGGGTTTTGAGAGGTACTCTGAGGTCAATACCATTGGTGAGGATTTCGCGGAAGAGGTTCCAGTTGACAGGGCCCCTAATGAATGACGGTTGGAAAGGTTTCGGAATAGGAGTTATGGATACATTTAGGATTAATCTTTTAGCACGGTGTTCTGCGGGGAGAAGAGGACCTTTCACTGGCCTTCTTGACCTGAGGTTTGACTCTCTCAGTCTTCTAATGACCGTTGACTCCGAGATTGATAACCCTCGAACACCAGCATTCAAGTTTTTAATGGAAGACGCAGTTTTACTTCCGAAGTGCTTGTATTTTAATGAAACGGTCATCTATGGGGTTAATAACCCCGGGACGACCTGACGTTGGTCGTCTCGAATGATTACCAGTCTCCCTGTACCTTTCTATGGTCCTTGAAATGGTAGAATTGTAAATCCCAAGGCGATTCGCAATGAGATGATTAGCCTTATTCATCGAGAGTGATTATTCGGACCGAATCATCGTTACTTAAATGATTCTTAACCGAGTTATCAGGAAATCACATCTCTAATAAGTTGTGGCTTGACCATATAATGATGATTTTTTTTTTTTTTTTTATTTCCACTTTGTTCATCGCGTTGTCTTGATAACGAAAATCATTTCGATTTTTCTCTTTCTTCAATAATAACGATTTTTGGTGTAATTGCATCTATTATAATCTGTTACTTGATTATACATATGATTTTTTTAACTCTTCTTTTTTTATTTATCGCGCTTTCGAAAACAATTGAGTTATTAACGTATTTATGTGAAAACTTTCAATTTTTTTCTTTTCTCTTTTATATAATTATTCCCGATTTTTTGTTTTTTTAAATATAATGATTTTTTTCTATCTTCGAAAATAAATTAGTTACAAAAGCGTGATTTCAATTTTTTTCATTATTTATTTTTTATTATTATAATTTTATTTTTTTGAAGCGCTTTATTGATTCTAAAACCCTATACATACTTTTCTCTATCGTCAAAAATAAATGAGTTATGAGCGTATTTTATGTGTAAAATTTTAACTTTTTTATTTTCTTCTTTTTATTTTATATAATTATTCGCGGTTTTAATGAGTTTTGAGCGTATTTATCTGTAAAATTTCAATTTTTTTTTTTTTTTTTTTTGTCACTTTCATAAAATTATTCCCTGTTTTTTGGTTAAAAAACACTAATAAACTTTTTTTCTATCTTCAAAAATCACTGAGTTATTGAACAAAATCATTTTAATCGGCCGCCATTTCAAAACTAACCAGTTGATATCAACGTCTAGGTGTTGGGATCACGTTGAATGGACTAGTATTTTTGTGGCGAATTTCAAAAAATGTAATGATTCGCAATGTAATGATTTGCTTTCTTCGTCGTGAATGATGATTCTGACCGAATCATCGTGACTTAAGCGATTCATTGTGAAAAAAAGTTAATTTTTTTTACTAGACTTAAGAGAAAAGAGAGAACAGACTTAAGGCCAACGAAAGATGAACATGGACTGAAAGGATATTTGAAATGAATGAAACAAAATTCCATTGAAAAAAACAGTGAATAAAAATTATATGTCTAATCCCTAATATCTCTCATTTAATAAATAACATTACTATAAATATAAACAAAGTCTGGATTAAGGTCAAAACTAAGAAAATTTCTCTAGAATTAAGGGTGTTGCAATACTTTTGACGGGGAGTGTAGTTTTAAAATTGATTTTAACAGTCTAGGTAAGAGAAAGTCGTGTGTTGTTCGCACCAGATTTTAAATCATCTTTATACATATACACTCCTGGACAAAATAAAGTGTACATCCAGATTCTCATAAACAGAATTTTAAAATAATCAGTTTTTATATTTTATAGGTCAGTTTTGAAGTAAAAAAAAAAAAAAATCATTTATTGATTATATTTAGAACAATAAAATTATTTAATTGATCAGCTGATTACAGAGTTGGCCACAATAAAGTGTACATGTAAAATAAAAATTGTTAAAACATAAAAAATAAGTCAATTTCAATAATGAATAGTTTCTGCTTTGATATCAATAACTTGTAATAACCGACGGTTCATAACACCACATAGATTTTTGGTAAGATTTCCTTTTTTTGTTTTAATGCTACTGCAGCATCCTGAACCACTTTCTATAATTCTTCATCTGAATTGAACGATCCCTTCAGGTAGACTTCTTGAAAGAGACCTTGCTAATAGTTTTCGATTGGATTTAGGTCTGGGGACGAGTTGGCCACTTAAGCGTTTGGATATTCACCTCCGAAAACCCCTGTTTAGTAACTTTAGATACATGGATAGGAAAATTATCTTGAAGAAATTCAAAGTTTCTGTCAGGGAAGATAGTGTCCAACCACGTTAACACTTTTTCTCTAACCAAGCTTAAAAAGCTTTGGCTATTAGATTTTCATCCCTTCAATTTTATAAGGAGATAATCCTCAGACGCGGTTATGGCACCTCCTCCTCTGTAATATCTGTCGCTTTGGACGGTTAAAATATGTTTGTTTTTTTCACTTTCCATATAGCTAAATTCATTATAAGGGCCACCTGAAAATCTCTTTTCATCAGTGAAAACAGTCCTTCCCAGATAAATTCACCTATGGATAGCCATTGTCGAACCTTGGCGACCCTGATCTCTTTGTGTTGTTTTGTCAGGGGAATTTTTTTTTTTCGATTTTCTTTCTCTTAATATTCATTTTCGGTAACGTTTTTCGAATCGTCCGTGAAGAGAAGGCTAAAAACGTCTCGCTAAAAAATAACTTGTCAGCTAGTTTCCACTCGCCTACCAGACGCCCTGATGATGACCCACAATGGGGGTCGAAACGTTGGCAAACAATAAAATAGTTGAAACTATTCAGTTGTTTCATTTAATGACCGCCACCCGGACTAATTCCTTCCAGTAATTCTCAACGGTCAACTAATTATATCCACAATGATAAATTCATTTTAAGTTAAATTCCATTGATTTTTGACTTGTAAGTCTATTCGAGCAACACCAACTAGTGACGTATCTAAAAATCCACAACACTTAAAAAAATCTGGTGCGGGCAACATACGACTTTCACTTACCTCCATTTTTAAAATCAATGAAAGAATTTTCAAATACAGTTAGAGATAAAAATACGTGAAATTATTAAGGAATTAATCAAATTGAATTTATATAGAAACATTGTTTTATTAAAAAATCTATTGTATTATTATCTAAAATAATCAGTTAGTTTTATGTTCATTTACACTCTCTATTAACTTTTAAAAGCTTGTGTATGAGATAATATTTTTTCTAAAATCTTTAGCTTTCCAACGGTATATCATACATGTATATTACTGCTCTTATGTTCAAAAAATATTTTTTCTGTTTTCTCCTTTAATTGGGTATCGAATTTATTCAATTTATATATTTACCTGTTTTTCATCAGCCTTAACAAGATTATCCTAGTTATTATTATTGAATCTACAAAATTAAAGGTACTTTAGGGGAAGAATAAATATCGGCATTTAAACCTGTCAGACCATTTTTATCCAAATAAAACCTACATGATATTAAATTTTACATCGATATAGTGAGTTTAATCAAAATCGTCGGAACCGTTTTCGAGAAAATTAAAAAAAGGTGAAAAATGCATGGTATAAAGTGCCTCTTCTGGTAAGGTCATTTTGATGAAAAAAGTTTTGTCACGTCTCGGGCGTATAGTTGTCTTAAATATGAAATTTCAGTTTCATAGGACTTACCGTTTCCGCCCGGGAGTTACCACTTACACACACACAGACTTTTATCGGGACTTGTTTATTTGGACTCAGGGGACCCTAAAACGTGTATTTCCGTTGAAAACTGGAATTCGAAAATTTTCACGATCGCAATACTTCCCCTTACTATATATAGTAAGTGAAAGTAAAATGTAGGTAAATGTTACTTTTTTCATTTAAACCAATATAGTCCTGGGCGTTATGTCCTAGTGAAAAATGTTATATAAAAAAATAATTACATTTCTGCCGAGGAAACCGCTAAATTTAGCATCGCCCCAAGGAAAATCCTTTTTCACTTCAGAACGATAATTATTCCGAATCGTATAACAATCATTATTATGAAACAAACAAATTTTTTGCGGGTTCATATAATTTATTCATCTGAGAAAAAATCTGGTTAGCACGACTGAGAACTTGGCCTTCTGCCATCTTGTAATGTTTTCTAATTATAAATCTTTATTACTTCCTTTCCATATCTCCAGTGTTTCTAATTATATTCTTTTACATAGTCTGAAATTTTCTATGAATTCCTAAATCTATATATATAAAAATCCCTGTCACGATATTGTTCGCGATAAACTCTAAAATTACTGAACCAAATTTAATCAAAACTTGTAAGTATCTGTTATATGGTCAAACTTAAAAGATAGGATAGTTTTTATTACTATTCTAAATGACTGATTTTTTTTTTTTTAAACGTTAAACAAAATTTGTTTAAATGTGGCAACACTGGTTCCCAGTAACCTTCCCATATATTTAAATATTTGATTATTAATTCAAATATGAATGTGAGTTGAAAGTTTTTATGCGTTCTTATTTATAAAATATACATTAACTCCATAGTTTCCAGTTATAATAAAATACATATTAGTTGGCGACGAGGATGGGATAGAATAAACATTCACTTCATAGTCTTCAGTTATAATAAAATATATATTAATATACGTTTCCAGAAAAATTATAAGTACTCATTTGAATGATAATCAAATTTCCAACCATCTGGAAGCAAAATCATATCTTAGTTAAATTAAATAGCAAAGATACTACTCCAATTTATAAGAAATATATTCAAGCATATTGAGCATCGTATCAATGTTTTGTGTGTCTGTTCCCGTTAGCAGATGTTCAATTATTATAATTTTTTTTAATTTAAAAGTGTTAATCTTTCGTTAAAAAAATACAAAAACAAAAATCATAAAAGGGCTTATTTCTGGATTAAAAAAAAAACACGTTTTTTTTTTGGAGGAAGGCTTCAACCACAATCGAAGAAAATATGCATCTAAGTTGCAAAGGAGTTATGATCATATACAATGGTTATGTTTAAAAGATAAAACGATATTATTGAATGATTTGGATGTGGCTACTTGGTATTGGTATGTAATTGTAACATAGAGTAAATAAAATTGATATATGACATGAAATAATAATATTTTATTTATCATAAACAGAGTAGCTCATTTCTATTCACCTGTATTTCTTTTATATAACCTCATTCAACATAGTCACTATCAATAATAATAATAAGCTAACCGAACCCGAAGGTTCGATGCCGATACCACCAAATTCTGTTTACACATACTCGTCCAATGTTCACCGTTCAAGCCCAAGCCCCTGAGATCGGCCTTAACGCAATCCTCCCATCGACGCTTCGGCCTAGCTTTCGGACGTCTACCAGTTGGATCAGCGTGTGGTGATATAGTCAGCACTTGCTTTGATTATTAATGTTTATAATCATATGTTTTAATTAATAACATTTAGTATAGTTATTATAACCTTCATGTATGCATGTATTTTCGCTTAATAAAGCCTTATTTCTCAAGGTTAAATGTTTCCAGTTAATATTATAGTAGATCACCCAATATTACAATTTATTAAGCGAAAATTAATTTGATGAAATGGACAAGTTTCTGAAGCCTGGCCGTCTCGATATCGACCCGTCTTCACCAGATGCAGACAAACACTGGAACCACTGGTATGCTACCATTATTAATTTCCTAGCGGCCGATGACAAACTTACAGATGGGAAAAAGCGACAATTATTAATTAACTTCGTTTCACCTAACGTTTATCCATATTTTAGTGAATGTACAACTTTTGACTCATCCATCTCAACTCTTAAAAATCTTTATGTAAAACCGAAAAATATTATATTTGCAAGACATTCTCTAGCGACACGAAAACAACGTAGTGACGAGACTATCGATACATACCTACAAGCACTTCAACTTTTGAGCAAAGACTGTCAATTTGATGCGGTTACAGCCGAACAAAATCGCAAAGATTGTGTAAGAGATGCCTTTATTAGCGGTCTCACTTCAACTAGTATACGTCAAAGGCTCTTAGAAAACAACATTCTTTCTTTAGATGACGCATACAAACAGGCATTAGCCCTTGAGATGGCACAGAAACACTCTCAAACTTACTTCTCTCCTCCTCCTAACTTGAACGCGGCATCAGTATCTACTATTGATCCTGTAGAATATCAACCCCAAATACAGCAATCTTCTTATACAGCTTCTCTTTCTAAGTCTTTAGACAAAAAATGTTATTTTTGTGGTGGTACCCCACTCCACTCCAGGTCATTTTGTCCTGCTAGAGAGGCCACTTGCAAGGGTTGTGGCAAAACAGGGCATTTTAAAAGGGTTTGTAAATCCAAATCCAAATTATCAACTACATCTGCCTGTACGGATCTGATAGCAACTGTATTATCTGCAGCCTCTCCACCCTGTGTGCGTAAAGCTGTTGAAATTGTTAAGGTTAATGGAAATCCCTGTCATGCACTGATCGATACAGGTAGCTCCCTTAGCTTCATAAACTACAGTGTGGTCTTAAAACACAAACTTGATCTTGTTCCTCAAGATGGACAAGTTTCCATGGCTTCAACTACCCTCACCTCCACTATCATTGGATCTTGCTCTGCAGATCTTCAAATTAACAACCACACATACGCTAACGTAAACTTGTCCGTTATGAGAGACTTATGTTCAGATTTAATTTTGGGACACGACATTTTGAAACATCATTCCTCTGTCGAGTTGAAGTTCGGAGGCCCAAGAGAACCGCTAAGGATTTGTAGCTTGGCATTTGCTGCCATAGCTCCAGTATCTTTGTTTTCATCACTCACAGAAGGATGGAAACCAGTTGCCACTAAATCAAGACAACACTCTTATTCTTCTGATGATATTGAATTTATTCAGACTGAAACGGATCGCATGCTAAAAGAAGGGATAATTGAACCGAGTAGATCACCTTGGAGAGCCCAAGCTCTCGTTGTATCGAGTACCAATCATAAAAAGAGAATGGTAATCGATTATTCTCAAACTATTAACCGTTTCACGCTCCTCGACGCTTACCCTCTTCCTCGTATCGAAAATATTGTACACAAGGTCTCACAATATTCGTTGTTTAGCAGTGTTGACCTCAGGAGTGCATACCACCAAGTTCCCATAAAGGCGGATGAGAAGCCCTTTACCGCTTTTCAGGCAAACGATCAATTATATCAATTTACGAGAATTCCCTTTGGAGTTACCAACGGAGTAGCCGCGTTCCAAAGGGTGATGGATGATATAATTCGAACAGAGAACTTAACTGGTACTTTCGCTTATCTCGACGATGTGACGATTTGCGGTAACAGTATTGAAGAGCATGACAGAAACTTATCAAAATTCCTAAATGCTGCTAAGAAATATAATCTAGCACTTAACGAAGATAAATGTCGCTTCCGTTCTTCCTCTATTAAAATCCTCGGCTGCGAAATTTCAGAAAAATCTATCAAACCTGATCCAGATCGAATTTCAGCTTTAAGAAATCTGCCTATACCGAGAGATAGTGCTTCTTTAAAAAGGGTGCTGGGTTTATTCTCGCATTATTCGAAATGGGTTAAGAACTATTCCGAAAAGATAAGGCCATTGGTTCAGTCCCGATCATTCCCAATTAGTCAGAGTGCCGATGCGACCTTTGAACTTTTAAAAAATAACATAGCGGAATCTGTTGTATCGGCGATTGACGACACTATTCCCTTTACAGTAGAAACGGACGCCTCTGAATTCGCTATCTCAGCAACGCTTTCGCAACTTGGCCGTCCTGTGGCTTTTTTTTCCCGCACTCTTTCACGAACTGAGCAAAAACACCCTATTATAGAGAAGGAAGCTTACGCGGTAGTGGAGGCGCTGAGAAAATGGAGACAGTTCCTAATCTCAAGACATTTCCGCCTAATAACGGACCAGAAAAGTGTATCGTTCATGTTTGACAATCATCGCTCATCTAAAATAAAAAATGAGAAAATTATGAGATGGAGAGTCGAATTGTCTCCCTATAAATATGATATAGTTTATAGGCCTGGAAAGGAAAACATTGCAGCCGATACACTCTCCAGAGTATGTGCCAGCACTAATTCTGCTTCGTTATTTGACTGGCACGCGAAAATGTGCCATCCTGGTATAACTAGAATGTACCATTGGGTAAAATCTAAGAACCTACCGTATTCCCTGGACGACATAAGATCTATGACCTCATCCTGCAAGGTTTGTGCAGAAGTAAAACCAAAGTTTCACCATAAACAAAGTTCACACTTAATTAAAGCGACCTCTCCATGGGAACGCTTAAATATAGATTTTAAAGGACCTCTCCCTTCGTCTAGCAAAAATCGTTACATTTTAACGATTGTTGATGAATTCAGCCGTTTTCCCTTCGCAATACCATGTTCTGATATATCTGCCGCCACTATCACAAAGCATTTGACTAGTCTGTTTTCACTTTTTGGTCTCCCGGCATACATTCACTCTGACCAAGGAGCATCTTTCATGTCACAAGAGCTTAAGCAGTTTCTTCATACTCGAGGAGTAGCGACGAGCCGAACTACTCCCTACAATCCTCGTGGGAATGGTCAATGTGAACGCTATAACGGTGTGATTTGGAACACGATCACCTTGGCCTTGAGGTCCCACGGATTAGAAACTAGTCAATGGGAGCTTGTTATCAATGATGCACTTCACAGCATGAGATCACTGCTCTGTACAGCCACTAACGTCACTCCACACGAGCGCATGTTCCTTCATCCTAGAAGATCCTCGAATGGTACATCATTCCCTGCATGGCTTCTAAATGCGGGACCAGTGCTCTTAAGGAAGTGCGATCGACGCAGCAAGCATAACCCGTTGGTCGAAGAGGTGGACCTCATCGAAGCAAACACAGAGTACGCTCAAGTCAGACTGCCGGACGGTAGAGAGCTGACAGTTTCTACACGGCATTTGGCTCCAGCCGGAGAAGAAGTAAGGGACCATCAACATCAAGTAGACAGTTCAGGACCAGCATCACCTCAAGTGGACTGCTCTGCACCCGAATCCTCCCAAGAGGAATATCCTGCACCTGAAGCGGTACTTCAGTCAAGACCGGCACCCGAGTCTGCACTTCAATCACAATTACCCCTGGATGCTATAACTGAATCAAACGAGCCTCCAACTGAAATACAACTAAGGCGGAGTGAACGTGTGAGGAAGGCACCGTATTATCTCCGGGACTATTTCACAAATTGAAGGAGGGAAGAATGTGGTGATATAGTCAGCACTTGCTTTGATTATTAATGTTTATAATCATATGTTTTAATTAATAACATTTAGTATAGTTAGTATAACCTTCATGTATGCATGTATTTTCGCTTAATAAAGCCTTATTTCTCAAGGTTAAATGTTTCCAGTTAATATTATAGTAGATCACCCAATATTACACAGCGAATACCAACTTTCTCGGAATCCGCTCGTCATCGAGCCCAACAACTTTACTCGCCCATTTGAGTCTCCGCGATGCTATAAACTCAATTATATTCACATGATACAAGTTCCGCAATTCCGCGTTGTGCAACCTTCTAAACTCCCCAGTAGCCTCATATCTCTTCGGACCAAATATTTAACACAGTACCTTATTTTCGAAAACCTTAAGCCTTTGTTCATCCTTCAAAGTAAGCGGTCACGTTTCACATCCGTAAAGAACCGTCGGAAGTATAATAGTTTTATAAATTCTAACCTTTAAGTTTTTAGATAGAAGCCGCGAACTAAGTAACTTAGCAACTGAATAATAACACGCATTTCCCACCTTTAATCGGGACTTTATTTCTTCCTGGATTTAATTTTTTCTTGTTATTATTGAATAAATACTTAAATTTCTCTACGTGTTCAAAAGTATGCTCTGATATATCAATATCTCCAAGATCGCCACCGTTTCTGCTACTAATCATATATATTTCGTCTTATCGGTATTTAATTCGAGTCCTATTTCTTTAAGTCACTATCAATATCTTTCGTAATTTGTAGCAATTTAAATATAAATTATTTTTTTAATAAATTGAATTCGCCAAACCGCAAACAAATATAATGAAGTGTGTAGTTTTTGTTCTATTTTTTAATGTGTCTCGATATTAGAAACAAAATATTTATGTATTACATTAATTACAGTTGTTTTAAAATCACTTTCTTTATTAAAAGAACCCAACCGCAGATTCGGCCAGTTATACAGACTAATAAACAGAAAATCTCATCTTACAGTTGAAAACAAATTACAAATATACAAGACAGTACTGAAACCTATATGGACCTACGGCCTTGAACTGTGAGGGACAGCTAAATATTTTAACATCAAACGCATCCAATCCTTCCAATCCAAAGTCCTCCGAACAACAGTTAATGCTTCTTATTACGTTACCAACTGTACCCTATAACACGATCTTAAAATTCCATTTATTTTAGACCTGGTACCATCCCAATTTTCCCAATTTCATCAGAACCTTACTCATCATCCTAACCCTCTAGCACAATCCCTATCCAACACCACTTATATTTACAATCCTCCTCGAAGATGGAAACGGCAGTGGCCGGCAGATCCTCCACTCATGTAATATATGTTTGGAGGTATTGCCGCTCTAGCTCGGCCTCCACTGGCTCACGCCTTCATAACAGTTATGTAAACAGTTATTTGGAAACAATAAACTATTGTAAATTAATTTGCAGCGTTTTAAAAAAAAAAATATTAATAAATGTTTAAGGAATCTTTGTCCCGTCAACAGTTTAGAAACAACCTTAATATAAAATATCAACGGCTATAAATAAACACAAACGAGATTAAAGGGTTTCTCCGTTGACAGTATAAGTTCTATAATAACACTAACATGATAAAAAATACATCTTCCCTGTAAAGCTGGGGCTTATCGGTATTAAAGATAATGGTATTAGCGATGTAGCAGTATATTAGAATAATTATAAATCGTAACAAATAAAAATAAAATCAATAAATTCTATTAATTAGTCCAGTGGATCGATTTTAATTTAAATCAGTTCGCCTGCTGATGACAGGTTGCCAAGAGGTCCTTTGTACTGAAAATGGCTGCCACCTCTCGAAAATAAAATACCAACAGATTGGATTTTTTTTTTAACTTGATGGTTCGACGATACCCAAAAGAATTTTTATCATAAATTAATTATCCTACTTTACATATGCGTTTAATATTGCTCAATGAAACGAAATCAAAGTAGCATTGTTGTAATTGATTTATTTAACTCTTTTTTTCCTCTTCATTTTTCGACAACCTATGCTGATGACACGTGTGTGCTATCAGTAGATAATGATCCAGCTACTGCTTCCCACACTCTTCAATCCCACATCCGAGAACTTGAAGTATGGTGCAAGAATTGAAGGATTAAAATTAATTATAACAAATCTCACTAAATAACCTTTACCCTTCGTCGTAAACCAATGACTTCCTGCCTTACAGTATCCCTTAACTCCACTAGTCCCTGTGGAACAGATTCGATAACTAGGACTCCACCTTGACAAACATCTAAGTTACCTATACCTATGCCCATACAAGACTGAAACGACAAGAAACTGCCCGACGTTTTCGACTACTTCACGCTCCAACCTTCCACTTGATGACAAAAGACTTATTTATATGACCATCGTCAGACCGATATGGATTTACCGAGTAGAGCTATAGGGCTCTAATAAACCATCGAATTATTCTCGTATTCAATCCTTACAATCCAAAATCCTTCGTAAAATTCTTAACGCTCCTTACTTTGTCACGAGTAAGTTCATCCATGAAGACCTTAATGTTCCATATGTTACTGAATTAGCCCTAACCAGGTATCAATCCTACCATGAAAAACTCCATTCTCACTGTAACCCACAAGTTTCTATCCTATCATTCTCTACGATTCCTGATAATCCTCAGAGTCGTCTGAAAAGAAGATTGTCCCGAGACCTTCTAGCTTAGAATATTTTTAGAGTTGTGCTAATGGGTAGCGTCACTACATGTATCTCATGTCGATTTGCTAAATCCACCACATTTAAGTGTTGTATATAATACAGTTGTAAATATCAATAAATATGAATTAAAAAATCGACAAAAGAATTCATCTGATTCTTGTGTTCTAATAATAAATAAAACGTCGTAACATCGTCAATAGGGACAAGTTTTCTCAAATATAAATCAAGATTAAAAAAGTATACATAATTTACAATAAAATAATAATCGGCTTGGCTTGCATCATTTTGAATATGAGTCACTGTGAATAAAGACCATTGCTATGAATCATCAGAAAGCATGTACGTGACATAGTCAAACAAATATTATCTAAAAACTAAACTAAATAAAAAAAAAAAAAATACAAATAAGCAAAACCAAAGGGAGCGGCGTTGTCTAGTGGATAGAGCAATAGACTACTGTTCTCCGGGTCCCGGGTTCGAATCCCGGCTAAGGAAAAATTATTTATTCTGTTATTTCACCCGTGGAGCGACCTAGGGGTATGGGGAACCTCCTGAAGCAGGCCCAGCCTCTATAAAGTGGGTACCCGAAAATTGGAGAGAATCCTAACGGCTTGGATCAAGGATTAATCATTTCCTTGCACGACCATTGACTGTTAAACAGTACGAATCTAGAAGTACTGAACCCTTCATTTGTTTTTTTTTTTGTTTTGTTTTTTGTAGAGGGGAACAGGTAAGAATATACAGTTTTGATATAAAAAATAATTAACAATGCCTCTGAATAATATTTAACATAGCAATGCCAAATAATATTTTGTGTTTAATCTAGAAAAATAAAATAGGATAAATTGATAAATGTATCTATATGTTTTTTTTTTTTCTGTTTAATATCATTAAAATAAACGAATCGCACTTAAATGGACAGGAAGTTGCTGAATATACGGGATTTAAATTATGAGACATTTTGAGAGTCCCGGGTATATGAAGGAATGCAGTTCTGTAGAGATGCAGATCGGATTAAGAACGATCTATCGAAAGCTGTGGACCGATGAGACGTTATACAGTTCAGAAGGCCGCGAGCGGGTATTACAGGAACGAACGGAGTATATAAACTTCATGAGATGCGAGATGAAAGATAGAAACCGGGTTTGGATTACTTGAAGGATGGTAGAAAAGGTAAAGCCACTTCAACTCTTCGAAAAATCGGGTGATAGATTAAAAACTATTATAACTACACTGTTGCAATATAAAAACTGAAGTCATCTGTAGCGTAGTAGCTAGCATAACAGCCTTCTATGCCAAAGGTAACGTGTAGAAACCCGAAAGATGGCCCTAGGATTTTAAAGAAAATAAAAGATCCTTGGTTTTGCCCTTCTTTTAGGGCACGTGAAACGTTGGTTCGGAGCCTGGGAGATGCCAGGTACTAGTTAAAGATCACTTTCTAATCAAACCTGGATAGGCAAAGCTTAGGATCTAATCTGTATCACATAATAAATAAAGTGATGCTCAATTAATAAACAAAAAGTAAATTATTTTATTTGCTATTTTATTAATTTCCATTCTTTAAAATGATTTTTAATTTTGACAGTATAAGACCTTTTTATTAATACCTGAAAGTATAAGAAAATTCTAAACGATCCGTTCATTACAAAATTAAGATGGGTTAATAAGAAATTTATAATAGGTATGAACTAAAGTACAGTATTTTCTTAAACATTTTATTGATATTTACAAATATACTAATAATAAATATAATAATTAAATGTGCTAATTTACACCCATGGGCATGAAAATGCCTTATGTAGAAACTACCCAGTGGTAGCACTTCAATATCAAATTAATTTAGTAGGTCTCGAGGCCATCGTCTTTTCAATCGCCTCGGAGGGTTATCAGGAAGAGATGGGAATTATAAGTTCCTTACAAGAGGGTTCGTGTGGGTTGGGAGTTTAGAAGTAAAAGAGGCATATCTGTTTCGGGATAGTTCTGCGGCAAATGGGATGTTTAGGTCATTTTGGTTGAAATAAGAAGTATTTAGGATTTTGCGAAGGATTTTGGATGGTAAGGATTGAATGCGAGAGTGGTTAGATGGTTTAGTAGAGCCCCACAGCTCGATTCCATATGTCCAGATGGGTCTGATGATGGAAACATAAATGAGCTTTTTGTAATAAATTGGAAGTTTGATAAGTTGATTGTTGTAGTAATCGGTATCTACAGGCATTTTCTTGCCGTTTTAGTCTTATGAGGATTACATATAAGACGTTTGCGAAGACGGAGTCCTAGGAATCGGATTTGTTCAGCGGGTATGAATGGGATATCATTAAAGGATACAGTGGGGCAGGAAGTTATCGGTTTACGACGAAAGGTAAAGGTAATTTGTGGGATTTTTTAGGATTTATTTTAATCATCCAGTTCTGACACCATTCCTCAATCAAAGTATAGTGTAAAACAGAATGTTTCATAACTTGAAAAATAAAACTGAGAATTGGTTTATGAGAAGTAAAGCGATTCTCAAATTCATAAGGTGAAGAAATCATACCTGCCTACCTTAGATATAAGATTCAAATTATAATAGTTTTACTGTAATTTCAGAGTCAACTAGCGTAACTCAAGGTACCATCTTTGGCCTCATTACATCCAGTTTATAAACCGGATATCTTGATCCACACTAGAACTATCCTCACTGCCCACTCGACACGTGTGCTACCCATAACGATCGTTTTCCTGTATATCCCAAACCCCACAGTTCCATATCATTGACCTTGATGATTAGTGTAAAAACTTCCTTACAAATTCTCTAAAATCTAAAATACTCATCGTGGAAAAGCTATGAGTTCCTGTCCCAATGTAAGAAAGAAAGAAAAATTTTATCACTTCTAAGAAAAAAAGTTGAGACGTTGATTTCGAAAAGGTACTAAAGGACATTTTTTTTTTTAATTCTTTCTTTTTATTGATATTTACAACTGTACACAGTACAACAAGTAAATGAGCTATTTATAGAACATTGGCTTGGAAAAGTCTTGAGAAGAATCTACCCAGTGGTAGCACTTCAGAGTTTATTTGGTAAGCAGGTCTCGAAGCCGCCGTCTTTTCAGACGCCTCGGAGGATTATCAGGAATAGATGCCGATTAGAGGATACGGACAAGTGGGTTTGTATGGGCGGGTAATTTGGAATGAAAGGAGGAGTATCTTTTTTGGGCAATTTATGCAACTAGTGGGATATTCAGGAAATCGATGGTTAGGAAAGCTCTAGTCCAGATAGGTCTAATAATGGTTGTGTAAATGAGTTTTTTGAAGTAAAGAGGGAGTTTTGATCGTTCGTCAAGTAAGTGTTTTAATAGTCGATATCTACTGGCAGTTTCTTGTCGTTTAAGTCTTGTATGAGGATTCCATGTACGACGTTTGTCAAGATGAAGTCCAAGGTATCGTATATGTTCTACAGTGATGAGTGGGGTAAAAGGACATTTAATGAAAAATTAATATTTTTACATCATTTAGTTATATTTAAATCTTCTATTAGATTTTATCTAATGAATACGCGAGTCGTTTAAGAATGCGATTTAGAAATGCAATTAATAAGTACTCAAATGTTATTCAATCTTTCCCGCCATCTTCTTCCACAGTCCACTCGTAAGCTCCTCGTTTCCTCACTGATTCTCCCCCACTTTGACTATAGATGTATGGTATACGGTGGCCTCTCGACGATGCTTGAGAAACGAGCAAAGTATATCATGAACTGTTTTTTAAGATTTGTCTTTGACACCTCGAGGCGGTCTCACGTCCCATCGTTACGACGAGTTAAAGTGGCTTTTCCTCCAAACCCGTAGCCAATATTTCCTCGGAACATTCCTTTTCCAGTTACCAAACCATCAACTCCCAGGACCCTTTCTATATACACTCAGTGTCAAAATGTTAGACACATTGCAAATATTCTTCTCCCTACACTCCCATCTTTTCAAATCAACTGTAAAACAGTATTAAAATAATCTAAGACTCACCTGAAATATACAAAAAATATATAATTTTTTTTTAAATTTCATATTAAAGTTAAGGCCCGTCAAAATATTAGACACACTCCCTAGTAAAAATAAATAAAACTCATTTTAATATTTCGTGGCCTTTCCACCAGCATTTATTAATTCAAAAATTCTGTTTGGTAATGAATCGTACAATTTTTTTATTGTTTCTTAAGGTATTTGTTCCCATGAAGCCAGAATTGCAAATTTCAATTCTTCGATTGTTCCGAACTGTCTAGACACGGAGTACACGTTTCTTGAATAGTTCTCTAGACATTTTCGATAATTTTCAGGTCTGGAGAGACATTAGGTTTAATTTGGCAATTATCTTGCACGTAAACCAGTCTTTAATCATTTCCGCTGAATGTATTGTGTCGTAATCTTCTGGTGGTCGTCTAACTGGTGTGCCCTCAGACATATCATTAAATGTCAACTTTTGCTCCTCTAACAATTTTTTATATTCAGTTGAGTTTACTCTTGATGAAAGGAATACCAAATTTCCTTTCTTTTTGTAACCAATTGATACCCAAACCATAACTTTGCCTCCCCAAATTTGACACCTTAATCATTTTTTTTTTTTTACCTTTCTGATAGATCCAGATTAAATTTATTTCATCACTAAAAATGACTCATCAGTCCATGACATTACATTTCCATCAAAGGCCTGGTTTTCTTTCTCATTTGTTTCTAACTATTGCTTTTACTTTTTTAATAATCTTTGAACATTTCTTAGTTTTGTTTGAACTCCAGCTTCCTCAGAAATTGCTCTAGCTGTTTTGCTAGAGTTGGATGCGATTCGAAGAATATTACGTTTCTCCCTTAATGCCAAAATAGAGGGCCTCCCAGAAGAACGGTGTCCATATATCTCCCCGTACCGAATAAACTTCGCGACCGATGAAAACTCCGCTTGATTCGGCAGGCTATTCCCTACAACTCATACAGTCCTTGTAGAGTGGAGAAACACTTATTTTTCTTCATAACTCACGTTTTTTTTTAGGTCTATTTGCGAACCAATTCGACACTACACTGAAGTAGAAATGGTATCTTAACGATTTCAACTGATCATTTTGACGCATATAAAATTTCAATATTTACTGATTTAAATAATCCCCAAGGTCTAAGATTGTCCCTATTTTAATATCATAATTTATACTATAAAGTATAGGTACTTTCAAAAATATTTCAATCAAAAATAAAAATAACATGAAAACTTTTTCAATTTCAATGGGTGTGTCTAACATTTTGTCAATGAGTGTATATGATCTCCTGCAGTTCAAGCCTTCAATCCATTCACAAAAAATTAGATTCCGACATTCCGACCTTTATATCCCTTTCCACAGAACTAAAACATACGAACGTTCCTTTCTAGCCCGTTCCACAACGTTTTTGGAATTCTCTCCCATCAAACATCCGTCGAGCAACCTTTATCTCCACTTTCAAATATCTTCTGTTCCAGTATCTCCTCACTTCCCATTATGACGCTTGCTGACAATAATAATTGTACTGTTAGATGATAGTCAATACTTTTAGTTTTTTACAAGTGGTTAAGTAAGTTAAAATAACTATACTTTTTTTTCTTTTAGTTTTATCAGAAGCGTTAAATATTAGTTAATTATATTGTAACCAAATGTATTTATTTCTTATCATTATTATAATTTTTACTTTCGCTTACTATATATAGTAAGGGAAAGTATTGCGATCGTGAAAATTTTCGAATTCCAGTTTTCAACGGAAATACACATTTTAGGGTACCCTGAGTCCAAATGACCAAGTCCCGCAAAAAGGTCTGTGTGTGTGGTAACTCCCGGCCTATGAAACTAAAATTTCATATTTAAGACAAATATACGCCCGAGACGTGACAAAACCTTTTTCATCAAAATGTGCTTACCAGAAGAGCCACTTTATACTATGCATTTTGTATATTTTTTCGATTTTCTTGAAAACGGTTCCAACGATTTTGATTAAACTCGCTATATCGATGTAAAATTTAATGGGCTTTAATATAATTTAGGTTGCATTTGGATTAAAATGGTCTGACCGGGCTTAAATGCCGACATTTTAAATTTTCTCTCTAAATTACCTTTAATTTTGTCGATTCTATAAAAATAACTATATTATCTTGTTACCACAGAAGAAAAACAGGTAAATATATAAATTGAATGAATTCGATACCTAACTAAAGGAGAAAACAGAAAAAATATTTTTTAATGCAATTTTTCGTTTTTGAACGTAAGAGCAGTAATATACATGTATGATATACCGTTGGAAAGCTAAAGATTTTAGAAAAAATATTATCTCATACACAAGCTTTTAAAATTTAATAGAGAGTGATGAAAAGAAGATAAAACTAACTGATTATTTAAGATAATAATATAATAGATTTTTTAATGAAACACATGTTTCTATCTAAATTAAATTAAATTAATTCTTTATTTAATAGTTTCACTTATTTCTATCTCTAACTGTATTTGAAATTTTTTTCATTGATTTTAAAAATTTAGGTAAGTGAAAGTCCTGTGTTGCCCGCACCAGATTTTTTTTTAGTTATGTTTCCTTTCTTTTGTTTTTTTCTTATTAATTCTGTACCTTGGCCAGATGTGAATATTTTAATATGTCAAATTTCTTGTTATTCATAGGGGATTTAGTGTCAGAATAATGTTTTCTACTTCTTCTTCTATGCGAGGTACATTAATGGATTAAAATTAAAATAATGGATTATGTTCGCATTAAAATATAAAATTATTTTTTTACCATATTAATAAAATTATATTAAAGTTATGGAATGAAATGTTTTAGTATGATTAGGAACAAAACTTACAAGAAGAGGGTCCCTAATGTGTCTCATGGATATACTCCTAGATGATTTTTTTTTAATGTAACACTAAACTATCAGACTTGCAAAATATTAGAAGCCAACGCTCCTCAAGAGTCGTATAAAAAAAAAAAAAATCGGAAATTTTGTCTTGTAAAAAAAAAATAAAATAAAAAAACACATATTGTTTAATATCTCTGGTTCTAGTGAAGGTAGAAAAATAATTTTGGTGTCCAAATTACCCTATTTCAAAGCGAAATAATTTTTAAAAAAATAAGGTAATAAAATATTAGCATTTATAAGGAGAGGATCCCAAATGTATCTAACCGATTTTGATAAATTTCTTTTAGACGAAACTAGACATTAAACCTTTAGACTTTGCAAAATATTAGGAGCCAACGCTTCCAATGAGTGACGTAAAAAAATCGGAAAGTTTGAGAAAAACACATTTTGTTTAATATTTTTTGGTTTAGTGAAGGTAGAAAATTAATTTTAGTCTCAAAATTACCCTATTTCAAAGCGAAATAATTGTAAAAAAATAATGCATTAAAATATTTAAGTTTTATGCTTGATTATAAACCAATCATATTATCATGTCTCTAAAAATATAAATAATCTCGCCAAAACAGTACTTTTAATAAGGTTTCTTAAAAACTGTGTTCCTCACTCCTAAAACGAAATCTTAATCTGAGCATAGTTTTTAAGAAGTCTTATAAAAGTACTGCTTTGGCGAGATTATTTATATTTTTAGAGTTATAAACAAGCATAAAACTTAAATATTTTAATGTCACATTTGTTAAAAATTATTTCGCTCTGAAATAGGGTAATTTTGACCCTTAAATTAGTTTTCTACCTTCACTAGAACCGGAGACATTAAACAAAATCTGTTTTTAGCGCGCAAACTTTCCGATTTTTTGAACGCGACTCCTATGAGGACCCTAATATTTTGCCTGGTCTAAGTCTGAGTGTTTAATGTCTAGTTTTACCAAAACAAAATTTCATCCAAATAGGTGTGACGCATTGGGGTCCACTCCTTTTTAGTATTGTTCCTAATCATACTAAAACATTTCATTCTATAACTTTAAAATAGTTTTATTATTAATATAAAAAAAAAATCTATATTTTAATGCGAAAATAACCCAATAAATTGGTTTAATAAGATATTAATGAAAGAATTCAGCGCTAGCTATACAATTTTCTAGAACAAATATAATCAAATTTTTAAATCTCAGCTGTGTCCTACAAAAAACAAAACAATAATTAAGATGATTATTAAAAAATTAGAATTTTTTTATCCTGTATCATTATTATAATCATAAGTTAAATTTCATTGATTCTTTGTATGGTAGTATTAAGAATTTTAGTCATTGTTGTCAGACCTTGTCCATAAATCAGTACGTATTTTCCATTCTACCTTTTCCTACGTATTTTCCATCCTACCTACCCCCCATCTACCAAACAGTACCTAGTTTCCATTCTCCCACCATGCGGTACGTATCTCCACTCTGCTTCATATTTTTATATTTCATATTTCATGTAAATTATTGATACCTGTGTAAATTTTGTTTAGTGAACATTTTTATTTTTTCTGTATAACACTTTCATTATTGTACTATGGCCATTGTATTTTAATTAAGTTTTTTTTTTACATATACAGTTCTTCTGTTATTTTTTAATACCGACGTTCTCTAGCTAAATAGGTTATATAATATTGTATGTAATGTCATTGAAATTATATTCTTTTGTATCTTTTTAGCCCTGATGATGACCCACAAAGGGGGTCGAAACGTTGGCAAACAATAAAATAGTTGAAACTATTTAGTTGTTTCATTTAATGACCGCCACCCGGACTAATTCCTTCCAATAATTATGATGATTCTGTATGCTCAATTAATATTCTATTTATTCCTAAAGATACGGAGCCTAGGATTCTATCTTGATAAACATCTTACATGGAATCCTCATGCTAGATTGAGACGACAAGAAACCGTTCTTAATAATATATTATTTCATTACATGCTTGACAAACGAACAAAACCAATATACAAGCAGCACTCGCCCTTTCAGTTCAAGGCGTAGCTATCCTCACTCTGCGAGATATATCTCATCAACTCTGGAAGGAAATATCAGATGCCTGGCAGTCCATGTGGGACGAAAGTCCTGCTAGCAAAGTAAAAAACGTTAAGACTACAGTAAAGCCTTGGTCCTCATCATATCGCTCAAACCGCAGAGAGGAAGTTGTCCTGGCTAGGTTAAGGATAGGCCACACTAACATGACCCATCTTCATCTCATTACCAAACGACCCACTTCCTAAGTGCCAACACTGTGATAATATCCTATCAGTCATATTTTAGAAGAATGCCCTTTTTATAGGACAAGTTTAAGCAAATTTGGACTACGACCTAATATATCCTCCATACTCTCTGACAATGAATACAATATTTCGGCGCTGTTCAGGCTTCTTAAGAGTTACCTATTATTTAATAAAATATGGTATTTTAATTTAATTTAATTTTTATCTCATTATTATTACAAGCTTCGCCTATTAATTTATATCTTTTATTTTTTTTATTAAAGAGAACAAAAGGCGTTTATGACCCCTTGGGTTTTACGCCTCAAAACCCCAAACAACAACAACTACAAGCTCTGAAAAGTTTGTTTGTTTATCCATTTAACACCACTTTACGCTACTGTGACATGTGCTAATCGGACGTAACTACATTGTGAGTACTAAGCTTTGCCAGTCCAGACTCAATTAGAGTAGGGATCTTTAAAGAGAACATGACATCACACAGGATCAGGACTATTATTTTACGTCCTTCCGAAGGACGACTAAGTAAGGATTTTTTAGTCCCTTCAAAAAATACTAAGGACACCTGCCAGATTCGAACCCGTGACCTTGGGCATAGAGGGCTGTTATGCTAGCTACTACACCACAGGTATTTAGTTAATTTTATACAGCCTTTACTGAGGCGCTAGTAATACATCTGTCTACAAGCTGGCTATATACGGGCAGTCATTTGTTGAAACAATTGCTTGTTAGTTCAATGAACTTAGGGTCGTATTCAGGCACGGAGGTAGCTTTATGGGTCTACTCTCATCCCATACAAACAAATACAAATATTTTTACCTTTATTTCAATTATATATTGATTTTTCAAACTAATATATAAAAAAAAAAAAAAAAATCTATTCATTACTAGAAAGAATTCTTCCAATACATAAATGTCAAATAAGCTTCTATCCATCATTCCTAATCCTCAATATCTCTCTATTTTTCTCCAGATCCGTAGAATGTTCTAAAAAAAAATTACATATAAACTAAACAATTAAAAATAATCACTTTACGAAATTTTGCATAAGTCAATATTATTTTTTTTAATCTTAACTAAAATATTAAATTCCAATCACTCGATTGTTTCCTGCCAATTATTATGAAAAGTAATTATTCACTTTTATGGAAAATGACTATTTTAAATTTAGTTAATTAATTATGATATCAGCATTCAAAAAGAATACTATTATTGCAGTTTTTTTAAAGGTTAAAATATTACCAATTTTTTTTTTTTTTTCTAAACATTTAAAAAACTACAATAATAATCTTCTTTTTTTTAAATATATATATATTTTTAAAAAAATATATTATATCGAGTATATATATAATATATATATATATATATATATATATATATATATATTTTTTTTTTTTTTTTTTTTTTTTTCTAAACATTTAAAAAACTACAATAATAATCTTCTTTTTTTTAAATATATATATTTTAAAAAAATATATTATATGGAGTATATATATATATACTCGATGTGCACTTAAAGTTAAACAAGTGGTACTAATTAAAGAAGAGAAAATTTCCCAGAAGATTGAGAAGTCAAAATAGGAAAATGAGTATCGCACAACGTCATGCGGAAAATTGAATTTTAATATTTCTAAGAAAATTCAGACATTTTAAAGGGATATTATTCTTCTATCGTTAGGTTTTAGATTTTCTGAATCTCAGAATAACTTCTTAAATAATTAGCTTTAAAATGGAACAATAGGAAAATACCTTCATCGGCAATTCATTGCAAGTCATGAAAAAAAAAAAATCAAAAAAGAAAATTCTTATTATGCAGGTTTGACATTTCGACCTTCTGGGATATTTTTATTTCTTTCATTTGGTACGACTTGTTTTCCTGCGCGTGAAAATAAAATAGTTGAACATAAAATATTTGACTTTTTCAGTTGAAACACATGGATAACAGCAAAAACACAAAATGGGATTTTCCTCTATAACCGTTAAAAAGCAACATCAAAGCAATTCCGTTATAAAAACGATTAGTTAACACACATTATACTACTAAAATAGGGATCACTAGTAGCTGGGTGGCTAACATAACAGTCTCCTATGCCCAAAGTCACGGGTTCAAACCAGTAGGTGGTCCTAGGATTTTTTAATGGGAGTAAAAATGCTTAGTTATGCTGTCTTCGGAGGGGACGTTAAAAGGTGGCCCCGAGCCTGTGCGATGTAAGGTACTCGTTAAAGATCCCTATCCTAATAAAACCTGGATAGGCAAAATTTAGGACTCCCACTGTAGCACCGTCTGATTAGCCATAGTAGTATAAAGTGACGTTAAATAAATAAACAAACAAACAAAACAATACCACTGGGCTGTAGTTAAGTCACTGGGTTGTAGTCAATAAACTCAAACTAAATGTTGAAAAAACAAAAGCCATTGTAATAGGATCCCATCACTTCTTGAAAACAGTTCCACATATCTCAACCCTCTTCCTAAATGGCAACCCTATAAAGTTTTACCCGACTGTCAGGAATCTGGGAGTAACCTTTGATCAAACCCTCTCTTTCAAGAACCATATTTCCGAAATTTCTCGCCGCACCTTTTTCACCTTAAAGCGACTGAATTCCCTTCGTCACCTCTTCCCGTATGAAGCCCGTAAGCTCCTCGTTACATCTCTAATATTCCCCCATTTCAACTACTGCTGTACCGTATACGCTTGTGTTTCTGAGGATCTCGACATAAAAATAAAACGCCTAACTAATTGCTTTGTTAGATTTATCTTCGGGGTCCCGAGGTACTCCTCCGTCTCCGAATTTTATAGCGAGTTGGAGTGGCTTTACCCTTCCAATCGTCGCAAGTATTTCCTTGCATCATTCCTGTACCAAGTTATCCAATCCCGCCGTCCATCATACATTTTCGACCTTTTAAAATTCAAATCCTCTGTTCATTCCCGCTGTACACGCTCAAGGCCTTCAGATTTATACACAACGGCCCACCAATCTGCACATTTTGACAGGTCGTTCCTTATCCGATCCTCAATCCTATGGAATTCAATTCCCCTCTCTATAACTTCAACTCTCTTCCTACATTCAAATCCCGGTTATTCATTCATCTAATCACCACCCAGTCAGAACAAAATTGTAAATAAGACTCTATTTTATTTTATTCTCTACATATTTGTGTATTTCTGTTTTCTATTGGTTTAACATGTTACTGATCCAACATGTTAACAAGTTTATAAATAATTAATTTCTCTAAGACTCTGAAGCCCAATTTATATATTAGGTAAATGTTATTTTAAAGGGACTTGTTCCAGAATAATAAAGAATTTCTTTATTTACCATTAAAATAATGACATTAGCATTTAATAATACTATCTATGTTTACGGTAAAACCCCAGATATAAACAAACATACTGACTCATGAGAAAACACGCGATACCATATAAATAACCGCTATAGCAAGGTTATCAACTATGCTATTATTATCTAACACACCCATTAGATAAAATAAAGAGCGTGTAATTTTAGAACAGTCCCTTCAATTAACGCGTCGTTATCAGTATGATTTTTTTTTCTCGAAGTAAAAATACATACACAGCATAATAATTTCAAAACGATTTTTAGTTATATTTTTTATGGTATCACGAATTGCAGATTATGTGCGTAAGACAAAGAATGCAATAAATTGTTTGTTTGTTAATTTATTTAAGGCCCATTTATGCCGTAGGGACGAATGCCAATGGAAGATGACCCTTCTTACTTCCTTTAACTTGTTGTCAGTAGTGTCGTGCCAAATCTGTCCCCACTTCGACTGAATCCGCTGCTTGATGACAGAAACATAGTCGCAAAAAGGCACCTCAATAAACGGAATGCCATTGCTTCTTTGGCTGCACGATCTGGGAGTTCATTGCCAACTATACCGCAGTGGCTCGGTCCCCAGACGAAACAAACTGAATTATTAGAAACTATTGTAGACTACAATGATAAAAGAATATTTTGAATAAGAGAGTCGATGGAAAAAATGTTTCTCAAGCTGAGCAGGGTCGATAAGGAATGAGTGCAAATAATCATGGTTGTTTTAGTGAAATGAATAACATTTAAACCTTTATAAATTTCAACCAGTTCCGCGGTACAGTTTCTACAGAGTGGAGAAAGGGAAAACAGATGCCCTCACACACGATCGATGCTCCCACACCTAGGGATCTTTAACGAGTACCTGACATCGCACAGGCTCGGGACTACCTTTTAACGTCCCCTCCGAAGGAAGGCATAACTAAGGATTTTTTACTCCCATTAAACCCTTTTAAACCGGTTTAAACCCGGGTCATTACAATAATTTTGTTTTGTGCTGCATCTGACTTCTAAGTCATATGACGTATGTTTTCCATTCACCGACAGCCATCCCTAGTAAGTTTAACTTTAGTACTTGCAACATTCAATGTTTTCATATCTATCAACGAATCATAAAAACGTTTTAGTGACCGTGTAATATTTTATTTTAGACAAATATGCGCCGCACGCTATTTATAACCATTACGCCTTTCACACAATAATGCAGAGTTAGATCCAAGCAACGAATCATTCTTTGAAAACTGTTAAAGAACGTAATTTGGGAAAAAGTAAAAATGAAAAACTTGTATGAAATGTTAAAGATAAAAATACTTTATCAAAATCATAATGAACGATTGTATTATTTGTACAAGGAGGGTTGGTATAGATATCAGACTTATTCAAAATATCTTGTAATAAGAAATATATTAGGATGGTGGTAGAATTAAATTATCAAAATGTAATAAAATATTACACGGCCACTAAAACGTTTTCATGATTCGTTGATAGATATGGAAACATTGAATGTTGCAAATACTAAAATTAAACTTTCTAGGGCTGCGCGTATGTGTATGAAAAAGAATACGTAATATGACTTAAAAGTCAAATCCAACACAAAACAAAATTATTATTTTTTTTTTTGGCAATTCCTGGAACTGTGTATTAAATATAAATTGTTAATTAATTTATTGCATTCTTTGTCTTACGCACCATTTACAAGCATTAAGCGAACAAGTATTTAGTGAAGTGTTATGTAAAGTGCAAATCATTGTAACAGGTTTAAACAGCCAGTTAGGTATTTGGTAAACAAGTAACTTTTAAGGAAGCAGAAATAGTACAACATAATGAATCCTATTCCTCCGTTAAGTAGCTGTGTGAACGTGAAGAAAATTAAATGTTCTTCTTACAGAAACTATGAATTTAAAATTATTCTATTCAAATGACATTTTTACATGATCATGAGGATTAGTGGACACAAAACCGAAGTTTTTTTAAAGTAAACGTTTAAATACACGATATCAGATTTTCTTTTTTATTTATTTTTTATGACAGCAGACATGAATGGATTTGTCATATTTTTGATCCTTAAAGCCCTTTTCGCTCGACCCAGACTGAGAGGGATAAGCAAGCCGTTTTCGCTTCTTTCGTATTATTGTTTTTTTACAGTTAGCTTAAAATGATTTCAGACAGATTATAATGCTTTGAACTTGAATATTGTAACATTTTGCATATCTTCGCGAATTAGGGCATAGGAGGAAACAGCTAGAGTCATTATAGCACAGGTAATCCCGCTAGGATTAGAAGATTGGTGATAACCCAGCCTTTATAAAGTGGGTACCTAGAAATTTAAAAGACCTGGATACTGAGTGAGGTCTCGCCCTAATCACCTCATTGCAGGACCGTTGGCGTACAAACAGTACTAAACTCAATATGTACTAAACCCAAGAACTTCATGGTTTGCCGAGGTACAGGTTTCATTTACCTAGGTAATTTGTTTGTTGTTTAAGAGATAATAGTTGATCAAAGTCTATGCTTCGAAAATATTTTGCCTGCTGACTTGCAAGGGTTAATGTTTAAAATCCATTTTGGTCAATATTAGCTAATATTTTTCTTTCTTCTTTCTCTTTTTTTTTCCTCTCCTCTCCAATTTGGAGATGCATTCTTTCCATTGTATTCTGGCTCTTTCTCTTGAGCGTTTTCCTGTTGTTTTTTTTAATTTATTGAGAAATATAACAATTTATCTCAATGGACAATAATAAAAGGGCTCTAAGATAACAATGTTACAATATTTACAGTATAAACGAAAGAAAAGTCAAATAACATTTTAAAAAATATAAATAAATAAATAGATGTATATAATAACAAAATATGTAAATAAAACAGATACAAGTTAACAAATAAATTAAAAAAAACGTGAACACATTCATACCTATGTATAATATCGACAATTTGCTAGGGAAGGACAAGCAGAATCTGAAGGAACCCAGCGCCTCCCTCTCAGCCGCCTCACTGGTAAGAGCCAGCGGAAGCTGAGTGAGGGCGCCATAGCCACAAACACGCCGCACATGATAAGTGAATCTGACCAGTATCAGAACTCCAGCATATGAATTTACAAAAGGTCCAGGGGCCACTGCCGTTTCAACCCTCGAGGAGGTTAGTATGGATGAGCGGAACAGGATAGTGATTGTGCTAGAGGATTAGGATGATGTACGAGGTTCTTGTGGAATTTGGAAAATTTGGATGGAATCATTCTAAAAGGAACATTAAGGTCATCGTGCAAGATATAATTAGTGACATAATAAAGAGCATTTACGGAGGACTTTGGATTGAAAGGATTGAACACCTGTCGGTCAAGCCTCAAAATATTTTTTTGGGCCCTTATCTTCACTCATCCGACAAAGATGTTCAAACCATCGGAGTTGTCTCTTTTCAACGGTACCTTTTACACCTGGGAGGGACAGCTCCAACATCCTTTCTAGTCCGCTAATACTGTATGTGATCCATGCTAGTTCGGCTATTGCAGTAACACTGCTTGTGTGCTTATCTAGTGGTACCTTGCTTCCACTTCTGTAAAGGGGGTATACAGCTTTGTACTGTGGATTGAGGTGGTAGTGTATTGAATTTGTCTTCTTTATCTTATTGAATATCTCTGGGTATACCTTTCCATACCTGTTCCGATGTAAGTGTATTTTTCCACTATTTCCATTGATTCACCTTTGCAAACTATTTCAGTGCATTACTTTGCTTTTCCTGACATTGATGGTCATTCCCTTTCTTTTCAGCTCATCTTCCCTCTAAGTTATAGCTTTTTGTAATCTATTTTTAGTATCGACAATGTATCTATGACGACAATTATATATTATATTATACAATTACCTGGGCCCTTGCCATATAAATCCTTATTTTCTTCAAATTCCGTTTGCCAATAGCCTTGCGGGCGTGTCCTCCGTCTGCACATTTTCGTGATTTCAACCATATAAATTATGAACAGTAGAAGGCCCAAGCTATCTCCCTTGAAATCCTGTTAGGTCGACTTTATAGCATCTATCAATCCTTGCAAAATGTTTTTTCCAGGGATGTTATTAGCCAATATAATGTATTTTAAACATAATTTAGGCAAAAAACGCGATTCTCAGGCTTAAATAAAAATAAAAATTAAATAAGTGGCCCTTGTCGAATATTTTAAATAATCTTCTTTATTATGTTAATATCAGATGCGCTATCTTTGATCCACAGCTTTTTCATCTTATGATTCAGTTTTCTGCTTATGCAGCGGCGAAACGTTGGGTATTTACCGTTATTATTCAACAGACTCAAGGTTTTGTTTTCGAAATATTAAAAGGATAATGCTCTCAGAAATAATTATTATACACTGCTATATTATGCTTGGAAATGAGTTGAAACTACTCGTGAAATCCACATTTCCTTGTCAAATTAACGAATTAATAATTAAAAGTGTTTTTGTCATTTTTTTGGAATCTAACATTCAACGATTCATTGAAATTAGCATTATGTTAATAATCTTTTGTTAATTCAATTAGGTTAATTGCTAAGTAAAGTCAATGCAAAGCAAGCGCGATTGTTTGCAAAGAATCCAAAACGTTAAGTGGAGGTTGGGCGTACGTGGAACATTGTAGCAGAGGCACTTCCCATTACGTAACCGCCTCCTCACTTTTCGGGTCAAGGTCAGTTCTCTCAAGGACGAATTCCATCTGTGAATAAATTATTTAATAAGATCCATCTTGAACGTTCTTTCTCAATTTCTAAGAAAAAAAAAAAAGATTTGTTTATTCATTTAAACTTTATGCTGCTGTGGCTAATCGGACGATGCTACAGTGGGAGTCCTAAACTTTGCCTATCCAGGTTTAATGAGGTTCTTACATCGCACATAAAGGAGAGAAGTTTAGCACTCCCCTTGTAAGAATGGAATATAAACACACAGGCATAGGCCGAGGCAACATAATCAACCCTAACGATTTTTACGGACAAATCATTAACAATCACAAAACACATAATATAAATATAATCAAGAAAATGACCCCATACTTCAATAGGTACTCAAAACTATCACCTAGAAACAAACTAATTCTCTACAAAACTGTCATCCGTTCCATACTGACCTTCGCTGCCCCGGTCTGGTGTTACACATGTCATTCCAATTATCGGAAAATGGAGGTGGTGCAGAACACATGCATGCGAATCGTAAATTATTATCCTCGTTCCACGGGAATCACAACCATGTTATCGGATTTACAGCTCCCGTCTATTAAAAACTGTACGTACACGTTAGCACAATTTTTTTTTCTCCTATTCCTACTAGTGAAAACAAACTCATTAAAAAAATAGGTGATTTCGACACGAACACACAAAACGTTACGTACATAAACGTACAAAACATACTAGTGCATCAATTTTGAAATGTAGAAAAGAAAATTGTTAGTTTGATATATGCATATAACCAAAATATTGTTATTTTGTATTGTTTTGTTTCCACTTAGTTTTGTTTTTGACAGTAATTTGTTTTTTACTTTTTTTTTTTTTTTTTTTTTTTTATTGTTTAGGTTGTTTTCAGATTTTTCCAACTGTTCTAAATGTAACATAGGCTACAATTACCATTAATCCCTACTATAAATATCCCATAAAAGTAACATACGATTGATGCAATTACCACATGTATAAAGTATGAGGCGTGTCGTGATTTGTAAAATTATTGAAAAATAAAAATCTTCATAAAAAAAAAATACTTATATCGCATAAGCTCGGTTTGACCAATTTCATCACCTTCCAAGGACACCATAACTAAGAATATTTTACTCTCATTATAAAATCCAAGGTCCACCGCCCAGGTTTGAACCAGCGACCTTGGTCATGAAAGTCTGTTATGCTAGCTATCACACCCCAGGTTAAAAAGTTCAACTTAGGGGTCCGCACAAGCTAATTTTATGTTAAATGATAACTGTATTCAATTCATTAGACTTAAATATGAAAAATAATTTCATGGAAAGTATTTAATTTGAGAGATAAGAAAGTATAACAATGTTTTCAACAATTTATTGATATTTACACAACTGTATTGGTTATTACACCTAGTGAATAAACTGTTATAAAATGGATGAAAAAGATATGAGGAAAAACTGCCCACTAGGTAATCTAAACTAGAAGGTCTCGAGACATTTTCTTTTCATACACCTTGGATGATTGTCAGGAATGGAAGAGGAAGCAAATATTGAAACTAGTGAGGTAGAGTGGGAGTGGATTTTATTGTAGTATTATGATACCTGGGCCAAATCAGCAACATAAAGAACATGAGCTTTCTAGATGAGTTTATTCGTGACAAAGTATTGGGTTGTGTCACATGAAATGTCCGTTTTCAAGGTAAAGGATTTTTATTAAAAATACGATATGAAAACAAGATAATTTTATTCCAAGTATTATTTAGCTTCTTTTTCTACACATTTTTCCCAACGTGACACCAACTTTTTTATCCCCGATCTGAAAAACTCTGAGCTTTGAAGTGAAACAGAATCTGAAAACGCACTTTTCATTTGATCATCATTTTCAAAAAGTTTTCCTTCGACGAAGTTGTCTAAATTCCTGAACAGGTGGTAATCTGTTGGAGACAAGTCGGGAGAATATGGTGGGTGCGGAAGAACTTCGTAGCCCAGTTCTTTCAATTTTTGCACGTTATGTTTTGAAACATGGGGTCTTGCTGCCGCTCAGTGAGATCATGAGGTACCCATGTATGGAGCTTTTTTACTTTCCCAATACACTTTAAATGTCTGGAAACGGTAGATACACTTGCATTTAGTTGTGTTGAGAGTCCTTTAACTGTTTGGTAGGGGTTTCCTTCTACTGTATGTTTAAGGACATCGTTGTCTATTACGGAGGGAGGTCTTCCTCGGGCAAGTTTTCCAAGACGGTATCCCCAGTTGAAAACTTAGCAAACCAACGGCGAATGGTCCGTTCATCAACACTCTCTTCTCCAAACGCTTTGCAAATATTTCTAGCGGCCTCAGCTGCTGAATGTCCGAGTTTAAACTCGTACAAAAATATTACTAGAAAATCGCGTGTTTCCATGTGGAGGTATACTAAAAAGTGGGTAATTGATTGGGAAGCTAATGTTTATAATACAAAGGTAGAGGATTAGTAACTGTTTACTATAAATATGTTAACATTCGGAAGAAAACAACAGAGACCTGCAAAATCCTTTATGTATTTCAGAAACTATAAAAACGGACATTTCATGTGAAACAACCCAATAAATAGCATTGAAGATTTTACGTAGGATTTTGAATAACAAGGATTGGATACGGGAAGAGTTTAATTAAATAAAGCCCTAAAGCTCAGCTCTGTAAATTCAGATAATTCTTATAATGGTCATGTAAATATTATCTATACACAAAGTACTGAAGTAATATAAAACGTCGAGCAGTTCGTCTGAGGGTTCCAAGTAAAACCTTTATCAAGGTGGATTCCTCGATATCGGATCTCTTCAACAGGGACAAGCGAAATGTTATTGAAGGATACTGCAGGGCAGGATGTCATATGTTCCCGACGAAAGATGAAGGTAATTTGGTGGGATATATAGAGCTAATTTAAAAACCTAATATATTCGAATTTATGATCTAGGCACATCAAAATTTACATGTTTTACAACGCAAAATAGATTTTTGCGTTGTAAAACATGTGTCGATAATATGTTCGAATTTATGATCTAGATCGATCAAAGTTTACACGTTTTACAACGCAAAAGAGATTTTTGCTATTTGGGAGAAAAATTAAATATTATAACATGGTCTTGATGCAGGACATCTGTAGTGGAGTGGCTAGCATAACAAACTTCCATGTCCAAGGTCGCGGGTTATTCATTTCGTATTCAGCCAATAAGAATAAATTTTCAGATTCACCTGTTATGTTGAAGCCAGCGTAATGACCTTCTGTGGTCAAGTCACGGGTTCAAACCGGCAGATGGATTTTTGAAGGGATTAAAAACAAATCTTGTCCGGGGAGGACGAACAATGATGGGTCGAGTCAGTACAATGTTATTGTAGGTAACCGTTAAAGATTTCTACCCTAATAAAACTTGTATTATTTCATAATATAGGACTCTTAATGTAGCTTTGTTCTATACCAGATAGCATAAAGTGCCGTTAAATAAATAAACAAACAAAAAGAATATTTTTTCTATAAATTCTAACAGCTACGATTCTTATAATTTAGCGTGGATCTTTCCCTTATTTATTTTAACATATGCATATTTTACATTTATTTTTATAACTGTTAATGAAGACCGTTCAGTATCAAAATAATATGCAATGCAGGGTTTGTTGAATTTGGAAAGATTCAATGGAAGGATAAACACTTATTTCTTTAGTTATACTTAAAATTATCAAGTATCAAATAACAGTAAAGAACAAATTGTTATATAAAAACAAAGCTATAGTGGAAAAAAAAATAGAAACCAGAAATAAAAACAAAATAAATAAAACAGTGAGGGACTTTCAAGATAAGGCAGTTTAAGAAAATGTTTTCAGATTTTTTTGTCTATTTTAAAAATGGACCCCTGAAAAGCCAAATCTGATAAAACTAGAAAACTGTTATCATTTTTCCGATGATATGTATATGTATACATGTATGATATGTATGTATATATATACATACATAGAGAGAGAGATTGATTGATTGATTTTTATTGTCTTAGGGCCAGAGGACCTTTCTTACAGACAAAATTATAAACTATTTACTTACAAATGTGCCATTTAAAATATAATTGAATTACTTATCTACTAATTTTACAATGTTTATGTTTATAATTAACAGAAAAATTTTTACATATTATCTTTTCCAAATTTTAGAAAAATATGAAATAATATATAGGCAATATGCTGAAGGAAGATAAAAAAAAGGAATGATGCTAATAATAAAGGATAATGAACAGGAATAATAAAGTAGAAGGAATATCAGGAAAGGGATAGGAAATGGCAACTGGTTTACAGAGAGCATAAGGCTTCAAGGCGCATTCGTCGAGAGAGAGAGAGAGAAAGAGAGAGAGAAAGGTATTTCCATTGGCTTAGGGCCTTCAGGCTCAAAAAATATTTTTCTTAAAAATGTGCCAGTGCAACTGATTTTTAACAAGTATATAATATATTATTTAAAGATTTATAAGAATACATAACACGGAACCTTTTTTTTTTTTTTTTTAGAATGAGTGAATAGGGGATTTTTTATTGTAGTGGTAAAACTCTGATTCTACTGTGAGATTTACAGTGACCAAAGTTCTCTATAAATTCTAGAAATGTCAAACCTTCTATTCATAATAAAATATATAGTTCATGCTGTTTTATAATTTCATCAAAACTTTGTTAATATGCTCCAAAACTGGTTATTTCCCCGAAGAGATATCAATCAGCGAATGCCAACAAAATTACTTTCGAAGAAATAAAAAAAAGTTATGTTTTTACTATTCATTTTAAACTATTGCTGACATAATTGTTTTATTATTTTCTCTGGACTCTAGAATTTCTGTTCATATGATTTTATTAGTTAATAAGCTTCTCGTAAATTTATAAAACTAAGGCAATCGAAAAAGGTGATTTTCACATCAATCATCAACAGTGGTTGCGACGATGTATCAAATCTCTCATATTTTTTTAAATCAATATTTATTTAACTTTTACAATACTTTACTTTCATAGGAACCCTGTCAGAATTTCGAGTCATAGACTAGAAAGGACTGAAGCTAAAGTCAATATTAGACAGTCGAGGGGAGACAAGTAGACATGACTCAGTCAAATATTATATTTGCAAACGTTTCGGGTCAAGCATATGTGCCTACATGATCTGATGACAAACAGACATACCAGAAAGATATAAGTATTTGCTCAATAAGAAAAAAGGGTATATAACATAAACATGGATGTAAGAGGTAATTGATAAAATGGTGATGGCTCGGAAAAGCAAAGGTAAATCGCCCGAAACGGGAAATAACATAATAAAAACTTTTTACGTTATAACAACTTATATAGCTGTAGGCAATTAGGTTATATGTATAACAATTAATCAATCAAAGAGCTTAAGAAAGATGACAGCAATACTGTCAATTTAGATTAAAGGATTTAAACCAATAACCACGGCTAATAACAAAACTATTTCTTTTATCTTTATCTTTTCATCATAAAAAATAGATACCAATATCAAAAAATGCATTTCATACCTTATCTATCTAAAGAAATTAAGAGAACACTTGTTGAATTTGATTTAAAACAGATAAAATTAGGACTATATAATCATAATAGATTAAGCAATCATTTATCAAACATTAAAGATCCCATTTTACCACATGAAAAACTGAATGTTATTTATAAAGGGAATTGTATAGATTTGTGATATGATATACATATTATAAACCTCTATAAAGATAATAACAAGAGTGAAATAACAGTAATTATTGCAAAAATATTAAAAATATAAACACCACAGCTTTGGCACAACATAGTATTCAGCTTAATCACAATTTTGATTCTGAAAAACCTACAATAATAGAAATAGAAAAAATAGTTTTAATAGAGAAACAATCGAATCTATATATATATATATATATATATATATATATATATATATATATATATATATATATATAAAAATGTAAAAGATACCATAAATTATAAAACAGATTCAAAGCATCTTAGTTCTCACTATGCAGCTTCAATAGGAAAGTTAAAATTGTAAGCTTTACCTTATTGACCTATATTTAATAAAAAAAATCAGTGTGTGCTTTCTGCAGTAAACAGGATGACCCTAATCCATTAGGGGCCAAAGAATATGTCAGTTTAGATGGGTGTTGTTCCTTAGTGGTAATTTGAAAAAAACACAATTTTTACAACATAAATTATTTAGAAAAATTTAATTAAAAATGGATATTTTAATTTTTAAACGACTCAGGTAAATATAATTTGTATGTAACATTGTTTCATATATTTTTGATAATGTTTTTAATTAGTGTATATAAAAGTTATCTTTTGATGTTAGTTGATAATTTGTTGATGTATTTAGTGAGTCCTGATGATGGGGAAGGTCCCCGAAACGTTGGCTCGTTTTAAAGTTTATTGAAATAAACTGTTTTTGGAAGATTTATAAACTAACTAATTATTTGATATCTTTTATCAAATTATCGTAAGCTATCAAAAGAATATTTAAAAAAAATTAGAATGATTTTTAAACTATGTGGTTTTAGTTTTAATCCTTGACTGAGAAAAGGAATAAATCATGTATTAATCCATTTATAATATTCTGCTTTTTCTTTTCCTGGAAAAAATAGAGTTTGCGGGCGGACTAAAAAATAGAGTTTAAGTGATGGAGTATAAAAGGTAAAGAAAATGAAAAGTATCTACTTTATAAAATATATAGTAAAGGAAAGTATTACGATCGTGAAAATTTTCTAATTCGATTTTTCACAGGACATACACGTTTAAAGGTCCTCTGAGTCCAAATAACAATGTCTATGTGTGTATGGTAAGGCTAGCAAAAAATCTTTGTATAAAAGATAACATTTTTCTTAAACCTTCAGCTTTCCAACAGTGTTTTATACACTTATAATAATATTCTTATTTTCGAAAAAAAAGTACCTAAAAATATTTTGGATTTTCTCTCTTTCAGTTGTTAATCAAATAGGTTGAAATTGCATATATAGCATAATATAATTTTTCAACAATGGTTTGGTTCAATTTTTTTTTTTAATCCACTAAAATAAAGGTACTTAAGTAGAAGGAAATTTAAAATATCGGCATTTAAGCTCTGTCAGACTATTTCAATCGGAATTAAACCTTCATGGTATTTCAAGTCAAGTTTATCAAATTTACATTGATATAGTGAGTTTAATCAAAATCGTTAGAGGCGTCGTTGAGAAAATCGTAATAAATTAATTTATAAAGTGCATACCATGGTATAAAGTGGCTTACGGTGGATGCTCCTAAAATATGAAATTTTAGTTTTCCTCGACTTATCATTTTTGAGCTTGACTTAACGCAGAACTTCTTGCGGGACTTGTTTATTTGGTCTCAGGGAAATTCCTTAAATGTTTTTTAGTCCTAGAAGATCCGACCATATCTTGATAAACACCACTTTAAATCACAATATAAAGGTAAAATAGAGTCTATTTTAAGAAAGAATTCAAGTGACCTCCAGGATTTAGAACTCCTGCCGGCGTGTTGTCTTTTTCTGAATTGTGAAAAGAAACAGATGTAATGGTATTGCATAAAAGTGAATAAATATCCATTAGATAATATTATATAATGTATAATTCTTGACTTTATTAAAAAAATCAAATCAATTACTTTAATTAATGCAGTAGGTAAGTACGTTAAAAAAAAAAAAAAAAAAAAATCCTAAGCATGCCAAAAAAAAAAAAAAAAAAAAAAACGCTGCAAATTTTTACACAATGGTTTATTATTTCCAAACAACAATATTAAGGTATAACTGTTTCTAAAGCTGTTGATAGGCAATTAGGTAATATGTAAAGCAATAATTCGAAGGATAATATCATGTCACTACTGCTGATTTCAAAACGCAATATCTCAGTTAGTTGTAAACGAATTTCAATGATTATTTTTTCATTTTCTCGAAAATTTATTTCTCTATCGAATGGCACTAAAAACAAAATTGGTATTTATTTACTTTTTAATAGGTGAATTTTCAATCACTTTATTTTCTTTTTTCTCTTTTTTATAATTATTCACGGTCTTTTGGTTAAAAAAACGTTAGTGAATTTTTCTCTATCTTCGAAAATAAAGTAGTTACAAGCGTATATACAAGCGAGATTTCAATTTCTTTTTCTTTTTTTTTCTTTTTTTTTTACTTTTTTTCACGCTCTACTGATTCTAAAACTCTATACATACTTTTCTCTATCGTCAAAAGTAACTGAGTTATGAGAGCATTTATGTGTTAAATTTATTTTTTTTTTCTTTTTTTTTTCTCTTTTATACAATTGTTCGCGTTTTTTGGTTAAAAAACATTGATAAACTTTTTCTCTATCTTCAAAAATAAATGAGTTATTGAATTAAATCACGTTTAATCGGCCTCCATTTTAAAACTAACCAGCTGATATCAACGTCTAGGTTTTAGGATCATCGTTGCATGGACTAGTATTTTTGTGTGCCACGAACGGCCGACAAACGGATTTATTTTTTTTTTTATTTTTTTTTTTTTTTTTGTTATTCGCATTCTAAGCATGTTGAAACGTAAGCTTTCAAATTTTGAGAGGAGGGAGAGGGAGTGGGGTATTTTTATTTATTTATTTTTTTGGTCTATTACAAAGGTTGATTATTGAAAATAATAAACCAAAAAGGATATATATATATATATATATATATATATATATATATATATATATATATATGTGTGTGGTGTGTGTGTGTGTGTGTGTATTTATATTCCTTCAATAGAATAAGTAAGTAAGTTGTTTATAGGCTACTAAAAATACTTATAGATTAAACAAACTCCTATTTTTGGGTGGCTGACGTAGTTTCTTTAAAACAATTCATTCCATTAGCTTACTGTAAAACATTTGACGTATATAATCTTATTTTAAAGAAGAATTTGCCATTTAAAAATATAATAATGATTTTGTCATCGTTAACCGTAGAATAGATATGATAAAGTGGGTGGATCACTAGCTGTGGATAAAACAATGTGATCGCTTCATTTTTTTTTAATTCAAAGTTAATTTAACATACAATATAACTAAAGCTAGGGACCGATAAATTATGAGAAAATATTTTTTTAATTTTATTTCAGGCAGCTTTTCTATTTTTCAGATGTCAGAAATCGACCATTATTACAGACTATGACAGTATACAGCCATGACAGGTTGGCATTCGCAATTCCGACCCCACGAGAGACATATCACCCTATCAAAAAGTGGATGGAGATAGGACGAAAGCCTTATCAGCGAACAGGGTGAGACAAAGCAGTCTATCAGGGGTTGTCTGCGCGTTCTCGGCGATGGGAAACGTTCATTTAGCAAATACCTTCCGGGGAGAACTGTACTTGCTAAAGGGAGCAGTTTTCAAAATATCCATAATACCTTGTTTAACACCAATTAAAGATACTGTAAGTTTATCATCGTTCTAAATTGTCTATGGCTCTAATAATGAAAAATCTGGTGCGCGCAACACATGCCTTTGAAATTTAATTTATTTAAAAAAAATTTAAAATTAATTAAAGAATTTTTAAATACATTTAAGATACAAATTAATTGTTAAAGAATTAATTAAATTGAATTTCAATAGAAACATATTCTTATTAAATAACCTATTATATTTGTATCTACAACAATAAGTTAGTTTTATCGGATTTTCATCACTCTCTATTAACCTTGAAAATTCCGTGTATTAGATAATATCTTTTTACAAAATCTTTAGCTATCCAACGGTATATTTTACATCGATATTCCTATTCTTGTGTTCAAAAACACAAAAATTGCATAAAAAAATATTTTTATTTTTCCTCCTTTAGTTGTTTATAAAATTCCCTCAACAAATATATTTACCCGATATTTATCAATGCTAATAATAATAAGATGATGTTCTAATTTTTTTTTTTTTTTTTTTTTTTTTTTTAAATCTACAAAATTAAAGGTACTTTAAAGGAAGAAAATTAAATATATCGGCATTTTAGCCCTGTCAGACTATTTGAATCAGAATCAAACCTACATCATATTAAACCCCATTTAATTTTACATCGAATAGGGAGTTTAATCAAAATCCGTATCAAGAACCGTTTTTGAGAAATCGTAAAATGGTGCAAAATGCATTGTATAAAGTAGATCTTCAGGCCAGCTGGTTTTGATGAAAAAGTTTCTGTAACTTCTCGGGGGTATATGTTCTTAACTACGAAATTTTAATTTTCCTATGACTTTTCGTTTTCACGCTGGACTTACCACTCATACACAGACCTTTTTGCGGGACTTGGTCATTTGGACTCAGGAGACTCTAAAACGTGTATTTCCGTTGAAAACTGGAATTCGAAAATTTTCACGATCTCAATACTTTCTCTTACTATATATTTCATATATAGGTAAGTGAAAGAAAAAAATATTACAACATCAATACTATATATACCTAGTTCTGCCATAAATACTGTTACAAAGGTTGAACTTGGCTTACATCCTTGCATAATGTTTAGATAATTCTCAACTTTAACAGATGGTTTTCTTTATATGTTAGAGTAATAATTCCAATTAGCTCATATTATTCTTTTGTTTAGTTAACATGGGTGGGGGTGATAAAGAATAACGAATACCAGAGGTCGCCTAACACAAAGTTGAAAAGTGTAGGTAAGAGATTTTCAACCGCTTGGAACTTTTGGCTATCAGCCGAATATTCGTGTACCGCACTATAAAAAAAAATACAGAAAAAAGGTCGTATTTTTTATCATTCTATTATAATGAATCCTGTACCACTACAACCCGTGAAGGGTCTTGGGCTCAGTACATATAGAGAATCGTACTGTTTCTAGGCCAACGGCAGTGCAATAAGGTGATTAGGCCTTAATCACGCTCAGCCGCCCGGTTTTTCCCCAATTAATTTGGGTACCCACTTTATAGAGGCTGGGTCGGCCCCAGGAGGGTCTCCATACCCTAGGGTCGCCCCCTGACTGAATTAACAGAATAAATGATATTCTGCCACAGCCGGGATTCGAACCCAGGACCCGGAGCACAGCAGACTAGTGCTCTATCCTCTAGACCACGCCGCTTTCTTTGTACCGCACTATAAATGGATATATTTAGACCCCATGTACATGTGACAGACCTCGACCGGTTCATCCCCACCCTGTGAGAACGGTAAATACAGCGAGAGCAGTGGCTGCTCGAATCAGAAGAAATCCCATTCGAAAATAACAAATTATTTCCCCGGAAATGGGAACCTTTGTCAGATCACTGTCTCGCATAATGAAAATGACCTTAGGATGGGTTAATTTCGAAGAATGACAGTACAAAGGCTAATCACTTATATAAAACAAATTAAAATGGATATATGCGAAGTGCTCTTCGGCCGCTACCCCAATGGTCTTTATGGAAAAATTTTGTTTAGCGAAGAGAACATTTTTACAATCCAAGAAAAACTTAATCGCCAAATTGATGGTATTGTATGGATACAGCTCTAAAAAAGGTCAAGGAAGTTATTGGGCGAGTGGAAAGATATCATCACCCTTTTTCAGTGATGGTTTGCTTTGATAACACCACAAAGCTCCATTTTTGTGAAAAATGGCCAAAACTAACAGGACGATATTTTGGAACCTGTTGTCAAGGCTCTAATTGATACTCTGTTTGCTGGAAGTCGTAGGGGTTTCCAGAAGGATTCCGCCAGGTAAACTCACCAGTGGCTGCAAAAGAATATTCCAGCGTTCATCTCTAGCTCTTATTGGCCCTCAGGAAACCCAGATTCCGACCCACTAGATTACCGGCTTTGGTCCGATTTGGAGAGGATGGCATGCCACATAGCTCGCCATAACTTGGAAACCCTCAAACAATCTCTGGTCCCAGCAGTTGAGCGCTTTCCTCAAGAATTGCTGCGTGCTGCTATTGACGACATTCCACGGAGATTAAATGCCTGTGTCAAGGCAAAAGGGGAACATTTTGAGTAATTTAATTTTTGTTTTAGTCTCTATGGATATACATTTTATTATCTAATACAGTTTTTGAAAATGTTTATTTTTTGTTGAGATATGTAAATATTTCCTTGTAAAAATATTTATGGTAGAACTAGATATATTTGGGTATTTTCCAAGATATTGTACATTTTTGTAGAAATTATATAGCTAATAGAGCAAAAAGGCATTCTAAGTTGATAAAGAAGTTAGCTCATTTAGACACGTAGAGAATGTTTCTTCTAAAGTGTAGGCATCAACATTTATTTTCACCACCAATCCCATATCAGAGAGCTTGAGATATGGTGTCAGAATTGGAGAATCAAAATCAATTCCAACAAATCCCACCAAATTACCTTTACCCTTCGTTGTAGACCTATGACATCCTGCCCTACAGTTTCCTTTAATAATATTCCGATTGTTCCAGTTGAACAGATCCGCTACCTAGGACTTCTACTTGACAAACGTCTAACATGGAATCCCCACACAAGACTGAAACTACAAGAAACAGATCGATTTGGGCTACTCCAACACTTACTAGACAAACGTTCTAATCTTCCACCTAACTACAAAAGGCTCATCTACATGACTATCTTACGGCCTATATGGACTTACGGAGTAGAGCTTTGGTACTCTACTGAACTATCAAATTCTTCCCATATCCAATCTCTACAATCCAAAATCCTTCGAAAAATCCTCAATGCTCCTTACTTTGTCACAAATAAACTCATCCATAAAGACCTTAACATCCCATATGTTGCTGATTTGGCCCGAACCAGGTATCAATCCTTCCATGACAAACTCCACTCCCACTCCAATCCTCTAGTTTCAATTCTTGCTTCCTCTTCAATTCCTGACAATCCTACGAGGCGCCTGAAAAGAAGATGGCCTCGAGACGTTCTAGTTTAGTTACTTAGTGGAGTGATGCCAATGGGCATTTTCTCTTCATGTTTTTTTTTTCATGTATTTTATCATTACCAACATATTTACTTGTTGTATTACAAAATACAGTTGTAAATTTCAATAAAAAAATATTTAAAAAAAAATAAAAAAATTTCACCACACATTAAAGACATTTATAAGAGCATTTATAAACTTACCTACTTCTTCAAAGTTTGTAAAACCATTAGAGAATATAATTTGTAAAACTGAATTCTCGATTCTGAATTTGTAAATTAAAGATTTATGTTTAATAATAACGAGAATAAAATATAAAATAGACCATATTATGGTAGAACTCTCGAATACTATTAATAAAGACCTATATTACAAGCTAACGTTGGATCAAGATAAGCTCTACAAAAAGCAGAAACAAGATAAAACTAATTAAAAAATTCGAAAAAATTAAAGGAAGGACAGTTGTTTGCCGGAGGTACCAAACACTGCGTTTTTTAATCTGACAAATAATATAATACCGAAGAATGTACAAGATATTTTATCTTTAGGACCAAAATTAAACAATGAAATAAACCCAAAAAAGATTGCTAAGAAAATACCGAAATTCCTAAAGATAGGACCTGAGCCAACCCACTTTTCAGAGATACCGCACCTCCACAAAGACCTGAAAGGTGGCAAAGCACTTTTTCTTTGGTCAACGTTCTTGTCGAGAGATCTGGAGTATGCAGTCTGAACTCGTTATATTCTGAAAGCCTGGGAGATTATTTCTCCCTATCTAGTTAAGTTTGAGGCGAATGACTGTATGAGCTACCGACTACAGATTGCAGTGGACATCAGAATTCTAGACTTAAAATACCTCAAAAGGCAGTGTAATATCTTGCAAGACCTGTTTCACAATTTGTTGCAATTGATATACTTCTTTCTTATGTCAAATAAAGGAGAAAAGAAAAAAAGTATATTTCAACAGTTGTAAATTTTAATAAATAAAACCCAATAATACTAATCAATTGATATATAAATATACAAGTTTTTTAAGTTATCATATTTTAAATCAGCATCTCAGCCCTAACGATTTCAAGGATCGAGGGTATAAATATTAAAACAACATATGTAGATTATATTTATTAAATACTTTGACGTAATCGACAAGATTACATTTGTTGTCCTTGTAATCATATTAGTAATTAAAATATGTTATTCTGTATCGGTAAACAGGAAGGAAAATTAATTAATTTTTTTTAAACTGAGTTATCAGATTGATAATTGTTTAAAAGAAAAGTTGCACTTAGGTTTGATAGTTGCTTTTACATTCTAGGAATATATCTATGATTACATGAGGAAGATGGTTGGGGGTGCGGTCATAAATTAAAAACACACAATTAAAAATAAGCGTTATTTTAATTATGTGCCGACGTTTCGGCCTACAATGTGGGCCTTCATCAGGGCTAAAAGAAACAAGATAACAACCAATGTAATTATAGACTTAATAATGCGTTAGGTATATAATAATAATATGGCAGTAATAAATTATGGGAACATAAATAATATTAAATGTAAAATGATAATAAGATGACAATTATAAAGTATGGAAATAAGGTGACAGTTATAAAGTATGGAAATAAACTAAATTAAGATGATAGTTATAAAGTATGGAAGTAGACATAATTGAGATGATAATATTGTAATGAGAATATATAAATAGAGACTAAGTAAATGAAAAAAAAAAAAAATGATAAAGGAAAAATATGTGAACAATTAAAATTTTAAATATTAACAATTTTGAGTTGATATATGACGGTAATATATTAAAAACATAGTTAAGAGTATAGGTAATATATAAAAAAATATAGTCATTACAAAAGAGAAACAGTATGAATAAAAAATAATAATGTAATATTATTATTTTAAAATAATGTAATATTAAACTAATAATTATATGTCAGGATATGTAACGGAGAAAGATATGAGTATGGAAAGGGGGAGAAAGAAATGGGCGATGAAAAAAGACCCTTATCAATAAGAAAAAATACATGACGACGTGCAAGCGTTGCCTACAGAAGTGATGTTTCCCAGTTTAAAAAACGCTCATTGCGTGGAACGGAAAATATGAGAACTAGAATGTCCGTTAGGAAAATTCCAAGAAGCTAAGTTATGTTTACTGATTCGATTGTTAAAAAATAGCCAAAAGTCATTACTTGAGAGTACTTGAGTTATTACTTATGAGTACTTGATAAAATTGTAAGAAATAGTGACGAGGTAAAGATTAAAAGATTTTAAGTAATAACGGATGACGATGATATCGGGTGATGTAATAATGGATTAAATGGATGATCGGGTGATGCGACACAAATATACAATTTCCTCCAAAAATTCTACCGCTTCAAAACTTTCAGAACATTCCTTAACCCTTAACCATTCCTTTGATTTTGATAAAACATCCTTTCTTGCCACTGTTCCCAACCATGACAAACGACTCATTACAGAATGCATTTACATACAACTAGAACCCCTTCCTGTTAATCAAAAGACTGACAAACATAACTTGTCACTAGCTTATTCCCAAATATTAAATTTAATAAAGCATCCCTAGCTCATTTTTTAAACAACCATCTGATCATCTCTTCATAATTTTATTTTTATTTATTTATTATCAATTTTTTTATTTATATATTTATTTAATTTTCGTACTCCCCTTTTTTATTTATTTATTTGTTTACCTACTAGATTACTGTTTATTTATCATTTCCTTCGACAGCTCCTTATCGTCATTCGTTATTACCTTATCATCATTCATCATTTATCATCGTCATCCGTTATTACTTAAAATCTTTTAATCTTTACCTCGTCACTCTTTCTTACAATTTTATCAAATACTCATAAGTAATAACTCAAGTACTCTCAAGTAATGACTTTTGGCTATTTTTTAACAATCGAATCAGTAAACATAACTTAGCTTCTTGGAATTTTCCTAACGGACATTCTAGTTCTCATATTTTCCGTTCCACGCAATGAGCGTTTTTTAAACTGGGAAACATCACTTCTGTAGGCAACGCTTGCACGTCGTCATGTAAGTATTTTTTCTTATTGATAAGGGTCTTTTTTCATCGCCCATTTCTTTCTCCCCCTTTCCATACTCATATCTTTCTCCGTTACATATCCTGACATATAATTATTAGTTTAATATTACATTATTTTAAAATAATAATATTACATTATTATTTTTTATTCATACTGTTTCTCTTTTGTAATGACTATATTTTTTATATATTACCTATACTCTTAACTATGTTTTTAATATATTACCGTCATATATCAACTCAAAATTGTTAATATTTAAAATTTTAATTGTTCACATATTTTTCCTTTATCATTTTTTTCATTTACTTAGTCTCTATTTATATATTCTCATTACAATATTATCATCTCAATTATGTCTACTTCCATACTTTATAACTATCATCTTAATTTAGTTTATTTCCATACTTTATAACTGTCACCTTATTTCCATACTTTATAATTGTCATCTTATTATCATTTTACATTTAATATTATTTATGTTCCCATAATTTATTACTGCTATATTATTATTATATACCTAACGCATTATTAAGTCTATAATTACATTGGTTGTTATCTTGTTTCTTTTAGCCCTGATGAAGGCCCACATTGTAGGCCGAAACGTCGGCACATAATTAAAATAACGCTTATTTTTAATTGTGTGTTTTTAATTTATGACCGCACCCCCAACCATCTTCCTCATCTAATTTCTCTAGGGTCAACAAAACTCCATCATTATCTATGATTACGATATACTAGTCTAGTCTACTGATATGAACAGGAGTATACTCACGTTTATTCGATTTCGTTTAATTTTTGAGCTATATTTCACGGTTATAGCTCAAAGCCTATTTTGAAAAACCCGACTTCAACTCGTTTAACCGAACTGAATTTTACTCGTTCGTAACCGTTTTCCGGATTATATACTTCATAGATCTATAATCGAAAGTAAAAGATAATAGATACTAAATAATAATATATAATATATAATAATAATAATAATATATAATAATAATTCATCGCATCAAGGATGAATCTGCTAAGCACCCATTTTCCCTATTACAGATAGAATCCATTACCATTTACCACCGGTCACAAAACTAAAATTTATTGGGATCATCCTATCATTACGAATCATACAGTTTTAAATAATCGGACTGACATTTTAGTTATTGACAAAAATAGAAAACTGGCAAAGATTATTGAGATAGGTGTCCCATCGGATGATAATCTTAAAAAAACTGTCTCCGAAAAGAAAAGGAAATACCAGGAACTGGCAGAGGAGCTTAAGCAACTCTACGGATTAGAGAGCTGCGGTATTCACCCAATTATATTATCTTATACTGGTCTGATTCCAGAGAGTACGCTAGAATCAATCCAACAGCTAGCTACCTATAAAGATTCTAGCGGAGGTTCAGCGAGCAGTCGTTCTAGGAACAGCAGCCACTGTTCGAAAATTTTTAAATATAACATAATTAGAGCCTAACCCTTGACTCATTGAGTCCGGGTAGGTGAAAATTTCCAGCGAAAGCTGAGGAAGTGCGGAATTCTAAAATAATAATAATATATACTAAAAGAATTATTTATTGTGTCGAATTTTAATAATACCCTTGGCATACAGCCATGGCGGGGCCCACCCATTAAGAATTCGACTTTTGACAGTAAGATTTAGGGGTTACCTGTAGCATGGTGGTAAGCATAACAGCCTCCTATGCCCAAGGTCTGCCGGTTTGAGCTCAAACCCGCAGGTGCCCCTAGGACTTTTTAATGGGAATAAAAAATCCTTAATTATACCATCCTTTGGAGAGGACAATAAAAGTTGGTGCCGAGCCTGTGCGTGTCAGGTACTCGTTAAAGATTCCCAAAAATTAGGACTCCCAGCATCGTCCGATTAGCCACAGCACCATAAAGGGACGGTAAATAAATAAACAAACAGACAGCAAGCTATATCTTGGACAAATTTTAATAAAAGGACAATCATTAAAGAGACGAATATAGCGCTATGTAGGGGTGGGCATAATAGGATGATCGGACTTCGATGATTTAAATAATCGAATGATTTCATGATCGAATGATTAGTATGAATTTTCATAGACGATTTATGTGATGAGCAAAAAAAAAAAAAAAAAAAATCGTTCGATTATCTCCTTATAATCCCTCGGTTATCGTTAAACAGTTCAGTTCGAATGATCATTCGCTTATCCAAACCGATTAATCTGATAATCGATTAATCCGGATGATTGTAATAATCGAATAATCCGATAATCGTCATTCGATTATGCCCACCCCTAGCACTATGTCGCCGAAATCTTCGAATACAGCTCAATAAAGAGAGATATAAGAATGGGCTGCCTTTTGTGTAATTTATCTTACTTAAAGTAATAAAGTTTTATAAAATATGATATAAAGTCGTGGTCACAGAAATTCCATCACCTAAGGTTTATTTTTTTATGGTAATGAATTCGATCCAATTGAATATTTTTGTTCTTGTCTACTTTATGTAATAATAACGTTTTTTAGTTCTTGGTTAGTAGTTTTAACTACTAGCAGAATAAAGTTTTTAAACATGTCGAATTTTAAGCATTTTGCTATCAGAAACAACTAACATTGTAAGATTACATGAAGTGGTACCATTTTTCCGGAAAGCTGTGACCCAAATCAACTCATATTAAGATAGTAAAAGCACAGAAACCACGGTTATTGAAGATTCTCAGTGAAAAGAACCAGATCTGGCAGAATATAAGCGGTTCGAGGTAAATTCACTCTAGGTTCTATATTGATGTGTAGGTGGGAAACCATTACTTATGCCAAGTTAGCTTTAAGTGAGCATTTAATTGTCTCCCTTTAGTGTAAGGATTTCCGCCAATGTTTCAATCTTGCGTAAGTTAAATCTTACAACAAAAAAAAAAAAAGTTAAATTTTATTTATGTTTATTACATATTCTAAAGACATCTGAAGACATTAAAAAAAAAGTATTCTTAGTCCAAGGTCTCTTTGGAACAAAGGCAGAGATCAGGTGGGTGCTTATTGTCTAGCTCTGACTCAATAAAACTTATTAATTTTTTTATTAATAATTATTGAAATTTACAACACTTTAAAGACAATTATAATTGGTGAATCCGTTCAAACTTAATAGGAAATTTTATTTGTCGCCTTTCCCTTAATGAATAGTTGTACCATCAGCATTGCCCACTTAAAATCACTTGATTCTATCGTTCGCAAACATGTTATTCTCATATTTAAAAGTCATTACATTGTTTTATCATTTCATTTGAATAAATAAATGGCTGTTCCTTCTGATGGACATCATATGAAATAATTATTATGTACATATTTTAAAGATTATTACCAAGCAGATTCATCTCTGAATAATTACTTTAAATATTATCATACAATTATGATTAAAAAATAAAATAAAAACGAGTTTAAATAAAAAAAAAAAAACTAAAAACAAAATAAAAACTTTTAAATTTAAAAAACAGGTTCTATTATACTATTAAAGTTGGGCAAAATATGATTTGGTTTGTCTAACATCGAGCGATCGGTATTTGTTTCGTTATTGATGCTACCACTTAGTTCTGAATTAAAATTTATTAAAATAGCATCCTTGTCATAATTTTGGGGTTCAGGAATATCAATTTCATTTTCACATTCTGGACAGTCAGTAGAGATATGCCCTGGCTGCTTACAAATAAAACAGGTGACTATGTCTTCACCGAAAAATATTCGGTAAGGTACATTTTCATGTTTAATTAGCAAGGAGGTTGGCAGTTTGGTGAGGTCTTCAGGTGGGATGTAGGCCTGTCTTCGGAAGCTTAGGACATGAGCCAACCGTGGGTTTTGGTACCCGGCCCTGAGAAACTACATAGGCGATACTAACCTTAACCCTAGTTTTTTCAATTCATTTTCTATAATATCATGGGGAATGGAAGGGCAAGGATTAGAAATTACAATGTTTCGCAGGATTGATCAGCCGTTTAATGAGAATTTCTTTATCGTTAATTACAATTGATTTGTGGTTTCTAAGAATATTATCTGCTGACTCTTTGTTACTAAAGTGAATGCAGAACCTGGAATTGGAAATTCTTGATGTGTAACGGATAAATTTTGGGTCGATTAGGGATGCGATTTTGATTACGTCCTCTTTCTGTTTGATACCCGGAACAGAGCGCAATATTATAGTGTTTTCTCGCTTAGAAAATTTCTCTGATGCGGTGGCTTTGGCATAGCTGATTTCTGTAGGTTTGAGGTTAGGTTTTTCTTTATTGTTTGTTTACCGGTTTTCCATCTCTTTTTGACTATTGCTGGTTGTTTTCGTGACATTAGGGTTAATTGTGGACATAATGAGGGTAGATGACATCGCTACAGTGCCAAATACTCTGAGCATCTATAATAAGTGTATATTCGCACTATTTCTCATCAATATACCAATTCACACTCTCGTGATGGGACACGCGCCCTTAAATTGTCCAAATTGCACAACATAATGTCTATTTTTTCAAGAAAAAACACTTATAAACTAATTTTTTTTTTTTTATTTATTTATTTTTTTTATTCGTATATATTACAATTTGTCATAATAGACAATAATAATAGTGCTACAGGATCTCATTCATACAATATTTACAATATAAACAAAAGGAAAGTCAAAGTACATAAAATAAAATCAAAATAAATAAACGTATACAATAACAAAATTTATAGACAAAATAAATACAAATAAATGAAGTTAGCAAATAAATAAACAAAACATTCATACCTATGTACAATATTTACAATCAGCTCGGGAACCCCAGACGGGGCTTGTCCCCCCACTTGTGGAAGGACAAGCAGAGTCCAAAGGATCCCAGCGCCTCCCTCTCAGCCGCATCACTGGTGAGAGCCAGCGGAAGCTAAGTGAGGGCGCCACAGCCACAATCACACCGCACATGAGAGGAGAATCTGACCAGTGTCAGAACTCCAGAATAGATGTTTACAATATGTTTCGGGGCCACTGCCGTTTCAACCTTCTAGGAGGGTTGTATGGATGAGTGGAGCTGGATAGGGATTGTGCTAGAGGATTAGGATGATGAATGAGGTTTTGGTGGAATTTGGAAAATTTAGATGGAATCAGGTCTGAAATAAATGGAACATTAAGGTCGTGGTGTAAGGTATAATTGGAGACATAATAAGGAGCATTTACTATTGTTCGGAGGACTTTGGATTGAAAGGATTGAATGCGTTTGATGTTAGAACGTTTGGCTGTTCCCCACAGTTCAAGTCCGTAGGTCCACATTGGCTTCAGTATTGTCTTGTAAAGTAATAATTTGTTGTCAACTGTAAGCTTAGATTTTCTGTTTAGTAGTCTGTATAACTGTCCGAATCGTCTGTTGAGTTCTTTTCGTTTAAGTCTTGTATGTGGGTTCCACGTCAATCTTTTGTCTAGTAGTAAGCCAAGATACCGGACTGTGTCTGAGGAAGGAAGCGGTATGGAATTGAAATGAACCATTGGACAGGATTGGCGTCGAAGGGTGAAGGTGACGTGGGTGCATTTGCTTTCATTAACCTTAATACGCCAAGCATTAGACCAGTCCTCGATAAGACAAAGGTGTCTTTGCAGGATTAAGGATGCTATTTCAGGATCGGAATTGGATGATAGGATGGCGGTGTCATCTGCAAATGTTGCCAGAAAGGTGTCAGGATGATTAGGAATATCAGCAGTGTAAAGGATGTAGAGGACGGGTCCCAAGACGCTGCCTTGAGGAACACCGGCCTCAATGGGATAAAAGTTAGAAAATTCTACACCACAGCGAACTCGGAAGGAGCGGTTTGAGAGATAGGATCGTAGAATGAGGTATAGAGACTGGGGTAAATGCGTTTTAAGCTTGAAGAGTAATCCGGTGTGCCATACCCGGTCAAAAGCTTGCGCTATGTCCAGAAACGCACCAGAACAATACTCTTTGCATTCAAGGGCTGAGGAAATATGGTCTACAACTCGGAGTCCTTGTTGAACAGTGGAATAATGAGCACGGAAACCAAACTGATGGGAAGGAAGATTTTGTGATTCTAATATAGGCAGGATTCGTTTTAGAAGGAGTTTTTCAAACACTTTTGAGAGGATGGGGAGTAGACTATAATAGGTCTGTAGGATGAAGTGTTGCTGGAAGGTTGACCTGGTTTTAGGAAGAGAATGATTGTGGAATGTTTCCACAAGAGAGGAAAATAGGTGGTGCGTAGGATGCAGTTGTAGATATAGGTAAGGAATATAATAGCTTTCTGCGGAAGTTGACGGAGGATCTGGGGGGTAAGGAGATCATGTCCAGGAGATTTACGGAGGGTCAGTTTCTGGAGAAGATATTTAACCTCAGAGGGATTAATAGCTTTAGGAGGTAGGGAAAGAGGTATTGGTGACAAAAGGAAGTCTTGTACTGCTGCGGTATGATTGCTTTGGGATTCCGGGTAAGGAATGAATACTTTGGAGAGGTGTGTGGCGAATTCCTCGGCTTTATCTTCATCAGACGCAGTCCAGGAGTCATCACCACGCCGGAGAGGATGGGAAACTTGATGGGATTTTAAAATCTTCTTCGTGACATTCCACAGGGAATTATCACTAGCTGACAGAGAGGAGAGGTAGGAATTAAATGACTGGGAACGGAATGTCGCCAACTCCTGCTTCAATTGTCTACAATAGAAGTTATAGGAGCGGCGATCTGTTGGGTGTCGGGTGCGCTGCCATAATGATCTGGCACGGCGTTTTGCATGGATTAGGTCTGTAAGGTGTTAAGGCAAATGGTTTTGGATAGGAGTTATATTGGAGTGCTTAGGAGAGGAGGCAGTCCAGACAGCTTGCTGAATGGCGGTGGTGAAGGAGTAGACGGAATCGTCAAGGTCTTCTGGGGTTTTGAGGGTCGCTCTGAGGTTAATATTATCGGTCAGGATTTGGCGAAATAGGTTCCAGTTGACAGGGCCTCGGATAAATGACGGTGGGATAGGTTTTGGAATTGGAGTGAGAGATACTTTTAGGATCAGTGGACTATGGTCTGAGGATAGTTCATCAAGTCGAGCTACAGATAAGTTGAGGGAGCCTAATCCGCTGTGAATGAAGAAGTCAAGGATGTCAGGATTACGGTTGGGATCGGTTGGCCAGTAGGTAGGGGAATCAGGAGGTAGGAGATTGAAATGACGGGAGTTGAGTGCAGACAGCAAATTTCGTCCACGAGAATTCGTGGTTCTCGAACCCCACTGTTGATGCTTGGCATTTAAGTCTGCACCCAGAATGAAATGATTTCCTAAGGAATTTAGAAAGGATACAAATTCGGTGTTGGAAATGGAATGTTTAGGAGGGCAATATGCTGATGTAAGGGTTACCGAAAAAGGAAAAGTTTTGATTACTATGGCTGTGGCTTGTAGGAAATCATAGGTAGGAAGTGGGAGTAAGTGATGAGAGAGGGACTGGTGCACAATGACAGCAGTACCGGCATGGGCTTTGCCGTCTGGGTGGTCCGTACGGTATGTTACGTATTGAGGTATTTTGAAGAACTGTTTAGTGGTTAGTCTAGTTTCAGTAATAAGTGCTACGTCAACGTTTTTGTCTTGCAATAAAGCTGTAAGTTCGTCAGTATGATTTCTAACACCATTCGCATTCCATAGGAGAATGGATAAGGAGTTAGGTGAAGTCATTTAAGGATTTTTTAAGGAAGGAATTAAGTTTGATACAAGATTAGTAAGTAGTGATATTAGCGGCATAACGAGGGATTTTATTTCAGTGATGAAGGATGTCATCAAACTTGTAAGGTCAGAGACATTTGATGGTGGAGGAATATAAGTAATTTGATGCGGATGAGGTTTTTGAGGGTTGGGTAAATTTTGAGGAATAGCTGGTTGTGGAACGGTTTGAGGATTTTGATGTGTGCGTTGTTCCGGCAGGGCCTCGGCCTCTTTGTTCTGGTTCCCACCCCCAAGTAGATGGGCAAATGTAACATTGGAATCAATTGTTTTTGAAGGTTGTCTTCTGCTTCTGATCGGTTCAGCTGTTTCATCCAGATTCTGAGGTTTTTGGTATCTGCTTTTGAGGTTCTTGTAGATTTGACATCCCTTGTAGTTAACCGGGTGGTCCTTGAGGCACAGAGCACAAACAGCGGGTGTTGATCTTGGTCTTGTACATTCTTCTGACTTATGTTGTTCACCGCATTTCACACAGCGTGGTATGTGGTGACAATAACTTCTGGTATGACCATATGCCTGACAATTGTGGCACTGAACTATTTCTTTCTTAGTGTAAGGTTTTTCAACTCTTACACTAGTATAGTATAATCTATTGAGGTCATAAATTTTTTCAAATCCTGCTGATGGTTCCAAGTCCACAAAGAATAGAGGTAGTGGAATTTTATCTTTTAGGACGTTGGTGACTTGTCGCACTTTATAGCCTATCTCCGTCAGTTCTTCTTGGATAGCTGCTGCTGGTGTCGAAGGGTGTAGGTTTCTAATTACAACCCTTAAAGCTCTCTCCTGGCGTAACTGATATGTATGAAAATCAGCTTTGGTCTCTGTCAGATATTTTACTATTTTTCTGTAGGTTTCGGCGGTAGTCGGGGATATTTTAGTATCACTGGTTCTACTTATACAATAATAACTGTATGGATCGGTTATTTTGTTTAAATGTACACACAGTAGTTGAAAGTTTTTAATATTTTTAACAAATATTGGTGGAGGTTGTGGTTCTTTTGGTATAGGAGAAGATTCCATTGTTTCTTTTTCAATTTGAAGGATCTGGAATGGGTTCGGTGTAAAAAAACGGCGATTCTTCAGTTAATCCTTGTGATGATGTGCTAGGCTGTGGTTCAGATCCTAAAGAGGTAGCTGAAGCAGTCGCTGGTGGAATCATTTTTTTATTATTATCACGGCGAGGTCTCTGTTTTGTGGGAGACGAGTTTGAACCTGCAGATCTAGATCTTTTACTTGTAACTTTCGAGGACATCACTTGATGAAAATATCGCATTGATTAAAAAAAATAAATAGGAATAAATATATAATGGAATAAGAATAAGAAGGAAAAAAAAATAAATAAAAGAAAGATAAGGAAAAGAAAAGCAAGCCCGAGCTTGCCGAGCTAGCGGCAATCAGCTGATCAGTGACCCTCCTTTCACTTTTTCGTGATTTTACAAAGTAAATTATAACTTTGCTTACCGATATTTCTCCAATATTCACTGCTGTAGTATTCCTGAGGTCTAGTGATGTTTTCCAGACTGAACTCAAGCGAATTCCTACTAAAAAAAGCAAAAATCTGAGAGACGAAGTAACGTATGACTGTTATCGAGCGCATCAGCTGATATCTATAAATTAATAAAACTGTAAGACTGACCTGAAGTGCGTCTGCTCCACATGGGTCCCAAACAGCTGTCCCACCTATCAATTAGTTTTGACAAGTATTAATCACTTTCCATTACCTTTAACAACTATGAGTATGAGATAATGTTTTTTTTTTTTTTTTTTTTTTTTTTTTTTTTTATAAAATCTATATCTTTCCAACGGTTCCATAAGTAATATGTTCCAAAAATTAAATACAAAAAAAGCTTTTGCTCATTTCTCCTTTCGTTGGTTATCAAATTCGTCAACTTATATATTTACCAGTATTGATAAAAAACTAAGAAAGCTAAGAAGATAATATGTTTTTTTTTCGAATCTGCGAAATTAAAGGTACTTTAGAGGAAGACAAATTAAAATATTGCCTTTAAAGCCACGTCAGACTATTTCAAAGAGAATAAATTCTACATCATACTAAAGCCCATGAAAGTTTACATCAATATAGAGAGTTTAATGAAAATCGTTACAGCCGTTTTAGAGAAAATTGTAAAAAAAGTGCAAAATGTAAGGTATAAAGTAGCTCTTCCGATTGGCCTATTTTGGGGAAGTTGCTGTAACATTTCAAGCATATACGCTCCTGGAATATGAAATATCAGTTTCATTTTTGTTTGCAATACTTTCCCTTACTACATATTTTATATAAAGGTAAGTGAAAGTAAAAGATGCGTAAAAAGTTTATAATAATAATAAATTCTTTATTTATTCTGGGACAAGTCCCTATTGAATAATTTTACAAAACATACAAAAAGAACTTTAGTGTCTTAGAGTACAAACATGAAACAAACAAATGATAATAGAAATAAAAATAAAATAAAAAGTGAACAATAGTGATAAATTAAAAGGTAGCTTCTAATAATAATGATCAATAACAAAACTAGACAAAAGATAAAAGAGAAAGATATGTGCATATATATAAAATTTTAATTAATAGTGCTTTACTGTATTGATGTAAAATTAATGAAATAATAAAGTTAAATATACAAGTGCACCACAATGTAAGATATTATATTTAATTAATTGTTTCTATATGTTTTATTTAACTAATTTAAATTGAATTGGCAAATCTATTTAGGATTCTTTGAAAATTGAATAGAGAGGAAGTGATCGAATAGCCGGGATTTGAAGGTTTGAAGAGTATCAGAATGTCAAATATGTGAAGGAATGGAATTCCATACGAAAGAGGAGCGGATTAGGAAGGATCTGTCAAAAGCTGCGGTTCGATGAGGTGCCATATACAGGTCTGAAGGCCGTGAACGAGTGTTACGGGAATGAATGGAGGATTTGAATGATAACATATCTGAGATGTACGATGTGCGGCTGGATTGGAGAACTTGGAAGAGGAAGGTTGCCAGGAAGTATTTACAACGGTAGGAAGGGTAAAGCCACTTCAACTCTTCGTAGAATCTGGTAACAGAAGTGTCCCTGGATATCCCAAAGATTAAGCGAATGAAGCAGTTATATAATCGTTTAAGTTTTGCTTCGAGATCTCCAGAGACACCCCCATACACCGAACAGCAGTAGTCAAAGTGGGGGAATGATAAGGAACAAACAAGAAGCCTACGGGTTTCGAATGGAAGTAGGTGGCGAAGGTGATTTAGGAGTTTTAATTTATCATAACGTAGGTTTATGCGTATAAAGTTTATTATTTTTTGTACATTCTCCATTCTTATATGAGCATATATTGTCTTATATTAGCATGTTAAAATAGGGGGTGAAACCGGGCAAATGGTTATAGGAGTTTGAAAGTAAATGAGTTTTTTTTTCTTTTCCACGCCTTTGAAGGCTATACGGGGGTTTCGCGGGCCAGGGGGAGAGAGTAGGGAATAAATGCTGAGATAAAGTCCCCCAGCGCCAAGACGCGCACTCGTAATTATTTAGTTTCAAATTTTGGTACTCTGTGGTTGCTAGGCAATGCGCACTGACCCACTCAGTCCTTAATGAGTTAAAAATCCATGATTATGGCCATTCTTCTGGGAAACATAAAATAGTGGATAGCCTATGCGATGCTCAGCTACTCGTTAATAATCCCTATCCATATTAAACCTGGATGTGTAACATTTAGCAATTCGACTATCATCTTCCGATTAGCTACATTAATGTAGAATGAATAAACAATAATTTCACTATGATAAACAATATCTCTAGATATAAAAATATTCTTGTTTTCCGCGAACTCCTTTTTGCTTTTTGATACGGTTTTTACGATCATTTAAGGAATTTATTTCTAAAGGTAAAGGATTACAATTTTGTGTTCCTAACGTGAAGGGAAAATTCAACTTACGGTAATCAATTCTTTTTTTTTTTCTTTTTTTTTTTTTATTTTAATTGAAATTTACAACAGTATATTGTAATACATCAAGTAAATGTGTTGGTAATGATAAAATACATGAAAAAATACATGTAGAGAAAATGCCCATTGGCATCACTCTACTAGGTAACTAAACTAGAAGGTCTCGAGACCATCTTCTTTTCAGACGCCTCGGAGGATTGTCAGGAATTGAAGAGGAAGCAAGGATTGAAACTAGAGGATTAGAGTGGGAGTAGAGTTTGTCATGGAAGGATTGATACCTGATTCGGGCCAAATTAGCAACATATGGGATGTTAAGGTCTTTATGGATGAGTTTATTTGTGACAAAGTAAGGAGCATTGAGTATTTTTCGAAGGATTTTGGATTGTAAGGATACGGGAAGAATTTGATAGTTTCGTAGAGCCCCAAAGCTCAATTCCGTAAGTCCAGATAGGCCTTATGATGGTGATATAGATGAGCCTTTTGTAGATAAGTGGAAGATTGGAGCGTCTGTCCAGTAAGTGTTGTAGTAAGCGAAAGCGACAGGAATCAATTCTTAAAAAACTATTTTTTAATTATGAATAGTAATATAGACGTATAATATAATGAAAGCGCAAGATTTTAGAAAAGTTAATATGCAAAAAAATATGTCCTACAAGTTAATAGAAAGTTGTTATAATTTCATAAACTTATGTAATGTAATGAGAGAGGTTATGATGATTCAGTGTTGCCACCGTACAGTATTGTACAGGTTACATTCTTTCATATAGCACTCAAGATTTTAGAAAAAATATTCCGAACCGAATCTTACATTAGTTGTTAAAAGAAATAGATAGTTGTAACAAATCAATAAACTAACATTAAAATTAATTATTTCTACTTTAATACATTTTCAAGAAGTCAGATGTTCCACTGTAAACTCAATGTGAATGGAATTCCACTGTAAACTAAATAGGATTTACATTGAAACTGAATTAAACTTTTAAAATGGACTTAAAAAAGATTCTTTACAATTTTAAAATGGTAATAAATCGAATATTACAGGAATCGTATAACGTAAGCAACAAATGAACTGAACCAATTTATAATTATAATTTCTATCGATGATCAAATATAATAATGATTAGACGTTATAAAATAAAAATAATATTTTCTTGCTTAGTGCACTCTAAGTTATGACGAACTCAAAATTCCAATGTGCTAAACTCTTAATTGGACAAACTGAACTTTTAAAAAAACACCACATTTAAATTTCACCGTGCTATCTAGGACGATTCGCTTGTAATTAATATTTTAAAAGTGATAAATGGTAATCGCTATACCCGCTTTATTACTAATAACATATTATAAAGCATTAAAAATAAATAAAACATTATATAAAATAATATAACCCAGTTTTGTGTCATTTTGACCGTGAATCAGAGTATTAGTACAGGCTATACACCCCACCATGACATGGCGTGACTCTAATGTAAGCTGCAGCTTTACAAGACCAATTAGGTAATTGAAAGAGTTATAACAGTGATTAAAGATAATAATATTTCTAGTGATGGTTAGTCATTCAGGTTAATTCTATGTCATTTAACTAATCACAACAATGATATGTAATTGATAATTAAATATCAGAAAATTAATAGTTGTACAGTATTCTTTTTCGTTTACGATTCAAGGACTCTGTGTGAATAGGTTCGACGATTTGTTGATTCATTTAATGTGACTTTATCCTGCTGTGACTAGGGAGCGGCGTGGTCTAGTGGATAGAGCACTAGTCTGCTGTGCTCCGGGTCCTGGGTTCGAATCTCGGCTGTGGCGGAATACTATTTATTCTGTTAATTCAGTCGGGGGGCGACCCTAGGGTATGGAGGCACTCCTGGGGCAGACCCAGCCTCTATAAAGTGGGTACCCAAATTAATTGGGGAAAAACCTGGCGGCCGAGCGTGATTAAGGCCTAATCACCTCATTGCACTACCGTAGGCCTAGAAACAGTACGAATCTCTATATGTACTGAGCCCAAGACCCTTCATGGGTTGTAGTGGTACAGGTTTTTTTTTTTTTTTTTTTTTTTTTATGCTGCTGTGACTAACCGGACGATGCTTCAGTGGGAGTTCTAAATTTTGCCAATCCAGGTTTAATTAGAATAGGGATCTTTAACTAGTACCTTAAATCGCACAGATTCGGGACTTCTATTTTACGTTCACTTCAAAGGATGTCATAACCAAGGGTATTTTACTCCCTAGATTCATTTGCAGGATATGAGCCTGCGACATCGGGCACAGAAGGCTGTTATGTTAGCCACTCAACCACAGATGACCAAAGGTAAATAAATTCATGTTGAGCATTTTGAACTAAATTCCAAAAAAGAAAATTATGGATTGAATTGTTGGTGATACACTGGATAGGACACAATTCTATTTTCCAGTCCAAGGGTTCGAACTTAATTAGCTGTGGTAGGATAATTAATTATTCTGTTATTTCAGCTGTAGGATGACCCAGCTTCAACAAAGTGGGTACTTGAAAAATTAGAGTAAATTCATAGATTCTGAGGGTGGCTTTAATCACCTACTTGCATGCCCATTGGTCTAAAAAAGGTCCTACATAAGCTAAGCCATAGATCTATCATTGCTTTAATGGTACAGGTTTATTCAGATTTTATTCGATCGAAAGATAGTTCATTTTTAAAAAATAAACATCAATTACATATTTGAAAATATATAAACTATTTTCAGCAGGTTCGAAGATTTGTCTTTATCAGTATTTAAAACATTTTTACTACATAGATAATTATTCGAAAAGTTATAACTAGCAAATATTGCATTAAAGTTTAGATAATTATTCAATCTTGTAAAAACCAACTTTTGTGCTTCTTATTAAAAGTTTGAAGATGTAACTGCATGTTATAAATAAATAGTTTTTTATCAATGTTATATATTACTTTTGATATTACTCCGGCCGCACTCCATATAAGCTGTTATAGGGCTCTAGCTGTTAGTACACTAGCGACATTCTTCAGAACTAGAATATAGTTCAATGATAAAATCCGTATTCCTTAAAGTTATTAAAATTCGCACTTTCTCCAAAGATAAAAACAGATTAACAAAAATTTTCCACTACCCTTTGTCTAACCCAGGAGGGTCTCCATACCCTAGGGTCGCCTCCTCAGTGATAATTTAAGTAATATAAACACACACAAAAAATACAATAATAATAATTGGAATTTATAGCATCTGCAGTTGGAAGTTATTGTCTGTTTGACTGGGTAAGGATAAGATGGTTGAAAATGAGCGATTTGAAGGAGGAAGTCGTTCTTACATGACGGATCTCAGGAGGGATAGAACTCCAAAGAGACGTTGCTTTGGCTAGAAAGGACTTGTCAAACGCAGCAGTACGGTGAGGAGGAGAGTAGAGGTCAGAAAGCCGGGATCTGGTAGAACGGGACTGAATTGATGATTTAAATTGAAGGGATTGGAAGATATAGCTGGGACGATGAGTTCTGATAACCTGGTAGAGGAAGGAAGCTAGGAAATACTGGCATCTGTAACGAGGATAAAGCCACCTTAACTCGGCGTAATACTGGGTTATATGCGCCAAATAATATTCTGCCACAGCCGAGATTCGAACCCAGGACCCGGAGAATAGTAGACTAGTGCTCTATCCATTAGACCACGCCGCTCCCCCAACACTACTATTACTATGATAAAAAAATGATTACTAGATAAATATGTTTACTGCATTTCCCCTTTAACTGGAAATAGCATTCTTTCATATTTCATATTTTCCCAGTTTTTTCAATTATGATGTAACGGTTGCACGGTCAATCACAACACGGAGGTTACACGACGGTTTTTCAGGTCCCTCAGTGTTGCCAGGTGGAAAGTAATTTAATTATTAATATTAATTTTTTACCTGCAACACTGAGGTAACCAACCAATTACCTGCATTGTGTGCATCGCATGTACTGTGTTGTTTTGTGGTAGGATCTTTAAAAATTTTGTGTGTGTGGATTTAAAAAACATTTTTTTAAAATTTAATTTATCGTAAAGAAGAAGCTTATTTTTTATTTCTCATTTTTCATCATTTTAAATAAATAAATAAATAAATAAATTCTTTATTATTCTGGGACAAGTCCCTTTAGAATAACATCTACATAACATGTAAATTGGACTTAGGAGTCTTAGAGAAATTAATTATTTATAAACAATTTGACTAGAACTAACAGAAAACAGACATATGCAAATATGTTGAAAATAGAATAAAATAGAGTCAATTACAATTTTATTCTGACTGGATGGTCATGAGATGAATGAATAAGCGGGATTTGAATACAGGAAGAGAGTTGGAGTGACGGATAGAAAGAGGAATAGAATTCCATAGGATTGAGGATCGGATAAGGAACGATCTGTCAAAATGTGCAGATTGGTGGGCCGTTGTGTATAAATCTGAAGGCCTAGAGCGTGTACAGCGGGAATGGACAGAGGATTTGAATTGTAAAAGGTTGAAAATGTATGATGGACGCCGGGATTGAATAACTTGGTATAGGAATGATGCAAGGAAATACTTCCGACGATTGGAAGGATAAAGCCACTTCAACTCGCTATAAAATTCGGAGACGGAGGTGTATCTCGGGACCCCGAAGATAAATCGAACAAAGCAATTAATGAGGCGTTTTATTTTTACTTCGAGATCCCCAGAAACACAACCGTATACGGTACAGCAGTAGTCGAAGTGGGGGAATATTAGAGAGGTAACGAGGAGCTTCCGGGTTTCGTACGGGAATAGGTGACGAAGGGAATTCAGTCGCTTTAAGGTATAAAAGGTGCGGCGGGAAATTTCGGAAATATGGTTCTTGAAAGAGAGGGTTTGATCAAAGGTTACTCCCAGATTCCTGACGGTCGGATAAAACTTTATAGGGTTACCATTTAGGAAGAGGGTTGGGATATGTGGAACAGTTTTCAAGAAGTGATGGGATCCTATTACAATGGCCTTTGTTTTTTCAATATTTAGTTTTAGTTTGTTGACTACAGCCCAGTGACTTATTCGATCTAAGTCCTCTTGTAGTCTTTTTGTTGCTGGTAATAGGTCGGGAGGTGGGAAGGAAAGGTAAATTTGAAAATCGTCTGCATAGAGGTGGTATTTAGCGTGATTAATATGGAGAGGCAGGTCATTAATATAAATAGCAAATAGGGTAGGAGATAGAGACGACCCCTGTGGGACACCGCAGGAAAGGGGCAAGGTTGAGGATGGGGGCTGGTCTGGCACTACTACGTACTGAGAACGATCGGAGAGAAAGGATTGAAACCAGCGCAAAGCACTGTTGGATACTGGAAGATTTTGGAGTTTGGTAAGAAGGATGCTATGGTCAACGGTGTCAAACGCCTTTGAGAAATCGAGAAGGATAAGAATTGTTATTTGTTGGCGATCAATGGCAGTTTGGAGGTCTTGTGTTATTTTAAGGAGAGCGGATTGGGTAGAATAACCAGATCGAAAACCGGATTGGAGAGGACTAAGAAGGGAGTTTTCTTCTAGGAAATTTGAGAGTTGGGTTTGAACAAGGCGTTCGAGCGGTTTTGAAAGATTGGAGAGAAGAGAAATAGGACGGAAATCTTGCGGTGAGGTAGGATTTGGAACTTTATTTAGTGGTCGGACGAGGGCAGTTTTCCAGGAAGAAGGAAAAATTGAATTTTGTAGAGAGAAATTATATATATGATAGAGTATGGGTATGAGGGATGGGAGGCTGGAATTTATTAATTTTACAGGGATATTGTCAGGTCCATAGTCATTGGTATGGGATTTTGAGATTGTAGCAAGCAGCTCGTCGTATGAAACATGAGAAAAAAAGAAACTGTCAGGATTAAACCTTCGGTAAGTAATGTCAGGAGCTATTGAGGAATTAGAAGCTGAGGAGATGTAATGATTATTGAGTTCGTCAGGCGTGATTTGGAAAGAACTAAGGTTATTGGATTCAGGGAAGGACAATTTACGAAGAATTTTCCATTTAGATCTAGAATCGGGAGCTTCGGAAAGGACAGAATGGATATGGAGAGATTTAGCACGTCGTACTGCGGATTGGGTTTCGTTCCGAAGTCTCTTGAAAGACGCATAATCATCTTGCTGACGAGTACGTCGAAATTTGCGTCTTGCCGCTTCTCTTCTTTTCATCATTGTCTTTATTTCTGGGGTCAGCCAAGGTGCAGTAGGACGGCGTAAGGTTCTGGTTTTTAACGGAGCATGGGTGTCTAATATGGATCGTAGGTTTGAGGTGAGAAAGGAGACCTTAAGATCAATGGAGTTGTAGGAGTATAGATAGTCCCAGTGGATGGAGTCAAGATCAGGTTGAAGGGATTCATGGGAAAGAAGGTCCAAATTACGATATGATATAATTTTTGGTGTAAAGGATTTGACAGGTAGGTTATATGCGATATGGATAAGGTCGTGTGATGAAAGAAACGGAACGGGGTGCTGTGAGGAGGAAATAATTTTTGTAGGAGAATCAGAAATATGGAGGTCTAACCAGGTATCTGAGTGTTGTGTGTGGTGGGTAGGATAGTAAGGAACAAGATAAAGATTGAGGGAGTATATTAGATCTGTAAGGAAGGATTTGTCACTGGACTCAGATAACATATTAGTATTGAAGTCACCAGAAATAATTATATTGTTATATGCTGAGACCAGTTGGACAAGGGAGGATTGGAAGAGGTCATCAAATGGAACACGGGGAGGTCGGTAGATAATGGCGTATAGCAAGGGTGAGGAGATGGTTGAAATTTCAACAAACATATATTCTATGTGAGGTAAGGGATTATGAGGAGATATTAATAGGATTTTGGCTTTCAGGCTATCATGAATATACAGCCCGACTCCACCTCCCCTGCGATCAGATCGGTCATGTCTGAGAAAGGAGTAATTTGGAAGGGAAACCTGAGAGGAGGGGATAAATGGTTTTAACCATGTTTCGGATACGGCTACTATGTGATAAAAATTGTCAAGGAAATATAGTTGGAATTCATCATAGTGGGCTAGGAGAGATTGTGCGTTGATGTGACAGGAAGTTAGGATATTAGTCATAATGTAAGGGTTGAGGGGGAAAGACTGAAAAGAGGATTAGGGTTGAAGGTAGGGATATAATAGTTTTTCATCCAGCACTCTATTTTACATTGAGAAAAAGTGGAACTGTAAATTACAGATATGTTTTTTAAGCCAATACAAAGTATATATATATATATATATATATATATATATATATATATATACACACACACACACATACATACACACATACACATACATATATATATATAAATAAAATAAAAACAATTAAAAGAAATACTAAGAAGAAAATAATACTGGATATTTAACAAACATATCCCAGTTTCTATTAAATGTGAATAACCACTGATGAAGCATAATAATAGATAGAAATGAAATTTGGTCCAGATATACAGATATATCTTCAAAATAAAGTAAATAAATACAATATCTTCTATCCAAAAAAAATAAAGTATTTTCCATTTTAAAATAAAATTTCTCAAACAATAAAAAATAATATAATAAAGGAAAAAATAAATAAATAAAAACCATTAAAAGAAACAGTGAGGAGAAAAAAAAAATACTGGATATTTAACAAACATATTCCAGTTTCTATTAAATGAGAATAACCACTGATGAAGCATAATAATAGATAAAAATGAAATTTGGTCCAGATATACAGATATATCTTCAAAATAAAGTAAATAAATAAAAGATCTTCTATCCAAAAAAATAAAGTATTTTCCATTTTAAAATAAAATTTCTCAAACAATAAAAAATAATATAATAAAGGAAAAAATAAATAAATAAAAACCATTAAAAGAAACAGTGAGAAGAAAAAAAAATACTGGATATTTAACAAACATATCCCAGTTTCTATTAAATGAGAATAACCACTGATGAAGCATAATAATAGATAGAAATGAAATTTGGTCCAGATATACAGATATATCTTCAAAATAAGTAAATAATAAAGTAAATTTTAATTGTGTTTTTAATCGTTTTTTTTATTTAATTAAAATAACTTTTTATTTCGAACTTTATTTTATTATTATCCAAAATCCATCAAAATAACATCGAAAAACGATCAATTATTTCGACTCAATAAAAGCAAAAAAAAAATTTAAAACTTTACTCATTCAAGATCCCCTTTCTGATTAGACCTAGTTAGGCAAATTTTAGGCCTCGAACTGAAGCATCGTCCGATTAGCCACAACAGCATAAAAGTGACGTTAAATGAATAAACAAACATAACAGTGTATTTAACATGATAGGCATAAGAGGTCGCTGTTGTATCTACACCGAACTAATAATGCGGTGTTAAGCCGAATTGAAAGATTACTTTTTTTTTTAACATTGACATATTATCATTTTTTTTTTAATACAGCCCTATTTATATAATATTTTCATTACATAAGTTATAAAGTTAATTTATCTCGAGTAAATTCTTGAATAAGCAATTACCATTCGGTTCAAACTCTGTATCATCATATTTCCTGGTGGAGAAAATTCAATAATGGCAAAATATTTGCCCAAATTATTAAAGCTTCTAGCGTTTAAACTGTGCAATAAATATTAAAAGAGGATTAGTGAGCAAAATAACTCAAATGTCAATAGCAAATCCAATCAATAAATAAAGATTAATTTGACAAATATTGTCCCATCTGATCTATGTTCATTTCTACGATTATTTTTTCTTCTTCTGAGAAAGAATGCAAATAAGGAGGAAACTGAGTCAGAGAACAAATTTAGACAGTATGTGCCTTACTGCATCGCAATTCCAGCATTACGTAACCTCTCAGATCGGTGATTTATGAGAAAAATGTGTTTGTTTTTTTTAAATATATTTTTGTTTTTCTATTTTCATTTCAATTGAAAAAAAAGTTTGAAAAATCATTGCCATTGAAAAAAATAAGCCACCAATCGGATCAATGAAAAAATAGTGGTCTGCAAAAACATTATAGGATAAAATTTAAATTTATTTAGTAAGACGGTATTTAAATATAATAGTTAGTTATTAAAATAAAGTTTCAAGCCGTTCTAAATATAATCTAGCTTTTAGTGAGCTATATCTCTTAAAAAAGGAGATATTCAGAGAAAACCACAAAAATACAGAGTGTCTCATAACCAATAACAGACCTCAAATGAAACAAAAAAGTTCGTATAGCCCATAGTCCAATTGTCAGCGGTTAAGGAGAAATTTAAAATGTTAAGATATTAACTGTTCAATGAATACTATTGATAACTTCAAAAATCTCAAATTTGATTTTTTTCTCTAACCATTGACAATAGGACAATAGATCATATGAACCTTTTTGTTTCCATTGAGGTCTGGTATAGTTTCCCACAATATGACTAGGCATTTAATTAACACAAATTTTTGTTTCTATTAATGCACAGCGTATTAATCGATCTTGACGACAATCTTTACCAAAAAAACAAAAAAAAAGTGAGATATATTTCCAAATAAACATATTTAGCCATATTAATAATGTTTAAATCCGTCTAGAAAAAATTAAAAATATATGGTCCGTCTAGCCTTATATATATGGTGGTGTAAGATGCGTAGTAGTCTAGGATTATGGTTTCTGCCATTTCCTGGATCTAATTCTTTTCCAGTCCATATTTTCCAAAAATACTCTCGTAGTTAATGGGATGGTCACCCTGCTTCCTAACCAGAGCCCTTTGACAGTAAATGTTCTTTCGCCGACTCCTCAAGAAACTTCTCCGGCAGGTAGAGAATACATTTTGCATAAATGTTTTTCTTTTTCTCCTTGTATACTGTTGCCTTGTTCCTGATGATTTGCTTCATATCTGACAGTGGGATCTACTATCAATGCCTTTTTTCCTGTGGCACTAAATGCTAAGATGTCCACAAATCTAGCTGATCCATCGGTGTCTAGGCAAAATTTTGATATCAATTTATTTGAACGGTGTAAAAACAGATTTTTTTTATTGATTTTTGTCGTTTGTTTCAGATTCTATGTATCTTGAAACGTAAGCCCTCAAATTTTGAGGGAGGGAGATAAGGGCATTTTTTTTTTTTTTTTTTTTTTTTTTTTTCTGTCGGTCACAAAGTTTCATTATTGAAAATAATAACCAATAAAAAAATAAAATAAATTTAAAAAATCTGGTGCTCGCAATACACGACTTTCAATTACCATTATTTATATTTATTCAAGAATTTTTAAACAAATTTATAAACGAACATAAAGTGTTAAAGAATTATTTAAATTAGATTTAAATAGAAACGTGTGTTTTATTAAATAATCTATTATATTATTATCTGCGACAATCAGTTTGTTTTATCGGCTTTTCATCACTCTGTATGTAAAAGATAATATTTTTTTCTAAAATATTTAGCATTCCAACGGTATATTATACATTACTGTTCTTAAGTTCAAAAACAAAGAATTGAATTAAAAAAAATATATTTGCAGATTTCTCGTTAAAAATTAAAGGTACTATAGATGTAAAAATTTTGAAATATCGGTATTTAAGCCCTGTCAAACTATTTCAATCAGAATGAAACCTACATGATATTAAAGCCGGTTCAATTTTACATCGACATAGCGAGTTTAATCAAAATCGTTAGAGCCGTTTTTAAGAAAATTGAAAAAAGGTGCAAAATGCATTGTATAAAGTAGCCACTTCTGGTTAGATTATTTTAGTGAAAAAGTTGCTGTAACATCTCGGGCGTATAGTTGTCTCAAATATGAAATTTTAGATTTCATAGGACTTCTCGTTTACGCGCTGGAGTTACCACGCACACACACAGACCTTTTTGCGGGACTTGGTCATTTGCACTCTGGGGACCCTAAAACGTGTATTTCTGTTGAAAACTGGAATTAGAAAATTGTCACGACATCAATACTTTCCCTTACTGTATATTCCATATATAGATAAGCGAAAGTAAAAATGTTCATCAAAAGACAATATTTATCAAAATGTTTCATTGGATAAGAAATCGATTGTTCTATAAACCTTTTTAGTTACCGGTTCTTCAAAAGCAATCTATCACTAGATCTTAAAACCAAAGTTCTTACCACATGTGTATATCCCACGGTTCTCTACGGGGCTCAAACCTGGGCACTTACAAGAAAACTCGACCGGAGGCTGAATACCATGCAAATGCAGCTTCTAAGAAGTTTAATGTTTATTCAGAAAAGGAAGAGAATAAAAAACGAAAATATTCTTCAGAAAGTGAACATTAAAAGTCTAAGGGTTGAGGCACATCGATTAAAATGGAGCTGGGCAGGGCACTTGGCCAGGCTGAAAGACGAAAGATGGACCAGAGCTTGCACGGAGTGGATCCCGAGAGAGGACAGCAGAGAGGGCGACCACATCGCAGGTGGAGGGACGAATTGACGCAGACTGTTGGCGAAAACTGGTGGCTGGTTGCGAGGGACAAATCCTGGTGGATAAACGTTTTAAAAAATATTTAATTTGTGTTTGATTTTGATGTATTTTTCAAGGACTCTGTTTTGTTTTTTGTTTTTTAGAGTTTTGTATTTTATAATTATTTGTATTTTTCTTTCTTTGGATTATTTGCTTTTTTTCTCAATATTTTATTACTTCTAACTATAGCCAACTTCTATAAATTCCTCCCTATGGGAGAGGCTTTTGTCAATATGATGCTAATAAAGCTATTATTATTATAGTTACCGGTAAAGTAAAAATATATATTTATCTTTAAGATATTTAACGATTCTTATTAAAACTTTTGGGAATGATCTACTTACTCGAATTAAGCCTTAAACCTGTTTAAGAGTATTAAGTTTCCCTCCTTCTTGAAAACGCTAAGACTTTCTTCCTTAGTGACAGTGCAACTTTGCCTTTAGGGGCTTGGAATTTTCAAGTTCGTTAAGTCTCATTCGGCTTATTGAACTTCCCGTTATAGAACGGCCATTTGTCTTGGGACAGGTCATTTTATTCGCTATTTTAAAACCTATTTCGAAGGTCTGACCTATTTTTCTGTTATAACGGTTTTCCATTAATTACCACTAGTATATTTTCTATGATTTCATTCTGAATTGATAAAATAAAGGTTCCTGCTTCTGTCTAAATTACTTTTTTTTATCTCTGATTATTTTTAGAGATAATTTCACCATCCATCATTATTGAATAGCCCTGATATTTTTTCAGAAAAAAAATATAAGAATTTTGTTTGTGTCGGTAAAGGAAATTCAGAATTAAGATAGATTAGTCATGTAATCCATAACAAAACAATAATAGTATATATTTTATAAAAAGGAATGTAACATATGACGTGTCATTTTCGCAATCATGAACCTTTGGAATCGGGAAAAAAAAAAAATACCCACCTATCCCATCTCCTCCCCCCCATAATTGGAAGTCTTACGTTTACATTAATAACAAGATAGGTTAATAACGAATTAAAAAACAAAAATCCGCCTATCCACCGTACGCCGTCAACGAACTGTTAAATCTCCAAAACTGCTAGAATGATTATTTTTTTTTTTTTTCAAATTTGTCACAAGAATAACATGTCGTCTGACGTTGATCTTAGTACTTCGACGTTGATATCAGCCGATTATTTTTTAAGTGGCGGTTGAATAAAAATGTTTTAAATCGATAACTCAGTTATTTTTAAAGATAGATTGAAAAACTGAAGAGTTTTCTAACCAGGAAACTATGATTAATTATGGAAAAGAAAAGAAAAAAAATCGAAATTTTACTTTTTTTTTTTATATATTGACAGATTGGGTTATTGTTTAGTCATTTTTCTTTCGATTGTATGACAATCATGACTCAGGGGTACTCCGTACCTCCACTTTGATATATTGTTATTGAAATTTACAACTGTAAAACAACAAGTAAATATGCTGGTTAATGATGAAATAGGTGAAAAAAACTGAGAAACTGACCATTGGCAGCATTCTAGTAGTCAGTCTAAACAAGTAGGTCTTGAGTCTTTAGTAGTCTTCTTTTCAGACGCCTCGGAGGGTTATCAGGGATCGAAGAGGAAGCTAGGATAGAAACTAGTGGGTGAGAGTGGGAATGGAGTTTTTCATGGAAGGATTCAAATCTCGTTCGGGCCAAAACAGCAACATAGGAAACATCAAGGTCTTTGTGGATGAGTTTATTCGTGATAAAGTAAGGAGCGTTGAGGAATCTACGAAGGACTTTGGATTGTAAAGATTAGATGCGATAGGAATTAGATGGTTTGGTAGAGCCCCATATCTCAATTCCGTAAGTCCAGATAGTCTTATAATAGTCATGTAGAAGAGTATTTTGTAGTTTAAAGGAAGGTTTGACCGTTGGTCTAGTAAGTGTTGAAGAACTCGAAAACGGCGTTTTAGTCTTGTCTAGGATAGAACAGCGTATATAGTCTTGTCTGATAGAGAGGTAGGATTGAATAATGAGGAAGTGTGCAGGAGGGAGACATTTACGAAGTTTGTCCTGGGTGCCAGACTCGGCCAATTTTAACCACTTAAGTCTAAAACAGGGTTATTATTAAAGATAGGGCTAAACGATTGTAGGATCAGGACAACGAACAAAAAAAAAAAAAAAAAAAATATATATATATATATATATATATATATATATATATATATATATAAGTTTAAACTTTACATATATAAATAAAAAACAGAATATGTATAAAAAAAAATATATATATACAAGTTTTAACATGATATACGCCTACTCATTTATTTTTGAAGAAGGAGAAAAATATGTGTGGAGTTTTAGAATCAGTAAACTGCGACTAATTATAGAAAAATAATAATAAAATAAATAATAAAAAAAATTCTCAGGAAGTGGTGATTGGCCACTTTCCTTAAATATAAATTAGCAGTACCATCCAATTCCGAAATCAATCCTTCCAATCCAAAATCTTCCGACAAATCCTAAATGCCCCTTACTTTGTCATCAATAAAATAATCTATAAAGACCTAAATATGCAATTAGTATCAGACTTAGCCCGAATTAGATATGCCTCTTTTAGTCCAAACTACCCGTCTACTCAAACCTACTCGTCCGCAACCTCACATCTCCATCTGTTTATGATATTCCTTCGAGCATCGTACTGTATCATGCTCATATGATAGACGATTACATTCACATAACGTATTTTTTTTTTGTATGAACAGTTGGAAATATCATTAAAATAAAAAAAATCTGGTGCGAGCAACACACGACTTTCACTCACCTCCGTTTTTAAAATCGATTAAAACATTTATAAGTACAGTTAAATTGAATTGATACAGAAACACGTGTTTTATTAAAAACTCTATTATCTTATTATCTAAAATAATCAGTTAGTTTTAACGACTATTTATCACTCTTTATTTAATTTTACAAGCTTTGTATAAGATAATATATTTTCTAAAGTCTTAGACTTTCAAACGGTATACTATACGTCTATATTACTGTTCTTAAGTTCAAAAACAAATTGGCGCGCTGTGCTTCATTGACAAGCCGCCAGGTTGCAGCACGGTCAACATGAATTTTCTTATTCCAGAACCCTAACAGTTAGTTTTATGGGCTTTTCATCACTCTAAATTACCCTTTACAATTCCGTGAATCAGATAATATTTTTTCTAAAATATTTAGCTATCCAACGGTATATTACACATCTATATTACTATTGTTGTGTTCAAAAACACAAAAAATGCATAAAATATATTTGTTCAGTTTTCTCCTTAAGTTTTTTATCAAATTCGCTCAACGTGCATACTTAGCTGTTAATTATCAATGGTAACAGGGTTATTTTTATAGAATTTACGAAATTAAATGTACGTTAGAGTAAGAAAAATTTAAAATATCTGCATTTAAGCCCCATCAGACTATTTCAATCAGAATAAAACCTACATGATATTAACTACCGTTAAATTTTACATCAATGTAGCGAGTTTAATCAAAATCGTTACAGCCGTTTTTGAGAAAATCGCAAAAAGATGCTAAATGCATGGAATAAAGTTGGACTTCCGGTCGATTTTAGTGAAAAATTTGCTGTAACAACTCGGGCGTTTAGTAATCTTAAATATGAAAGTTCAGCTCCGTGCGACGTTTTTGCGCTAGAGTTACCACTAATGGACACACAGACCTTTTTGCGGGACATGGTTATTTGGACTCAGGGGACCCTAAAACGTGTATTTCCGTTGAAAACTGGAATTTGAAAATTTTCACGATCGCAATACTTTCCCTTACTATTTATTTCATATATAGGTAAGTGAAAGTAAAAATTAATGAAATAAAAAAAATGGACGTATTGCTGGTCCGTCTTTCGTCTTTACGCTACGTAATTAATTCATAGTTATACGTATGAGTTGATTATTTTCACATTTATGTAAATTGTTATACCGAAATATAGTTTTTCAACGAAGTAAAGTTTTCGTAAAGTAAATTTTTCAATGCTACAATATGATTTTTCATTGTATTCTCATATCTATGTATCATGTTATACCTATCTGTTACGTAAGATATTTTAGCGAGACAATACTAATAGAGGTATTGAGATCTCATGTTCGTCGCCTTGAATCCGATCACGCCACACACCCAACGTTACATCACCCGATATCCACGCCAAACGGGGATGCTTCGTCACTGTTTTTACATGGTTTTCAATATGTAAAAATAACTCGCAAATAACTTAAATTTTGAGCAATAATGCTTTTTAAAACAGCTTTGAAGATCAAATCAAATATTTAATCGGTTTAATGATACAATAATATAAATTGTTTTTTTTTTTCGTCAATTTATGTCAAAATAGATAAATTAATGTTTTACTCATGAAAAGGTCTTGATGATCTGATGAAAAATAAAATTCTGAAATTTCATAAGATAATTAGTCTTAAATATTTATTGAAGTCTAGTTTAGTTCAGTTCCAGCATGTTCAGTTCAGTCTTGTCTGAGGTATCATACCAAACGGAACCCTGATGATGACCAACAATTTGGGCCAAAATGTTGGAAAGACAATAAATAATTAAGAATATTTCATTGTTTTCTTTCAATGAACGCCACCTGGACTGATTTCCTTCCGAATCTCTAAACGATCAACTATTGATGTTCATTATTGTGGAATATTATGTCAATTAGATCAATCATGGAATATTTAAATTAAAAAAAAAAAGATTAACACTTTTAAACAAGTGTTCTGAATAAAAAAGAAATCTAAATGGAAATAATATTAAAGTACATAATGATAAATCGTACACTTGTATTTTCTGGTTTCTGATATATATACATTTTTTTGTTTTACTATATCAGAAAATAACGTCTACTTATTTGTGTCACTAAAAAAAAAGCACGAGTTTTTTTCCAACCTTTATATGCTAGAGTCAACTTTATATTAAAATATGATTAAATACTAAAGTGGCTATAGTATTTGTCCCTCACCGAGAAAACAATAGTTCATCGATTTATGTTTCTATAATTATCTGGTTTTCATACTCAGAAAGAAATTGAGTATAAAAATCAATTAAAGAGTCTTTAAATATAGTTGGAGATGAAACGTATTGGTCATTTTCAAATCAGTCATTTTTTTTTTTTTTTTTATCATCCGAGTCAGTATATATATATATATATATATTATTATATATATATATATATATATATATATATATATAAGGTGTAGATTCTTTTAGGTGAAGGTCAAATATTTTATAAATATTATATACGTTAGCCGAAACGTAGTGCGAATATATTTTTTTCAATAAAATAGTGGTGAAGTGACATCAGCCTCCAATTTTATTTATATATATATATATATATATTTTTTTTTTTTATTTATTTTTTTTTTTTTTAATTCATTGTGCTACTTATATATTAGTATTTATTTGAATAATATCATATGTCGAACTTACCATTATTTTATTTTCGGTCACGATTGTTTTTAGGAGATAAAATATTTCTAAGAATTTATAATGTTTAACAGCCTGCTTACAATTGTTCTTTTAAAAAAATCCTCCATTTTTAAATCATCTTTGTAACAAATAAATAAATAATAAAGCTTTAAAATTCATGAAATATAACTTATTTATAATGCTATAATGTCTATAATGTTTAGCATTTCTTCACAAATTAAAAAAAAAAATGAGTCTATAGATAAGTTTATAAGACCATAATAAGTTTTTACGGCAAGGAAGATTTTATACAGACAAATGTTGTGGCGTCTCCAGCCGCAACCTATTTTTGTCCTAGTAACACACAGCGAGAAAGCTGTCAAGTGAAATGTCATGAATCATGTAACATTAATGTCACTATTTTTATATTAAGATAAAATAATGCCGCATTTCTCAATAAAATATTCATTTCATTTGTTCATGTTATCTTTAGATACCAAATAAATAACAAAAACGCCGGAAATTATCACACAATGGTTTATGATTCCCAAATAACTGTACTAGAGTATAAATGTTTATATAGCTGCTAATATTTCCGAATTTTCTCTATTTTCAATATTAACCAAGTTTTAGTGGAATCAGATCATTATAAATTGTGAATTAAATATATATATCAACATTTTGTTTTTCTTTTTTTTTTTTTTATTCTAAAACTCTGTGCTGAGTTATGGGCGTATTTATGAGTAATGTTTCAATATTTTTTCTATTTTTGTCTCTCATTCTATAATTATAGCGGTTTTTTTTGGTTAAAACACTAATAATGTTTTTCTCTATCTTCTAAAATAACGGAAAATAATGCTCTTAAACGATTTCAATGATTTTATTTGTAGATTGTTTTGTTTTTTTTATTCTTTTTATTTTGAGAGGGTTGACTTAATTTTATATCAAAGTACCGAAAAGTATGTATTTCTTTACTCAAAAATAGGACAGATGTATTTTATTTTATTTTGTATTTGGATCATACATCTTCAAAGGTGATATCTTAAATTTTGTGGGGCAAGGATTTATTTTTTATCAGTTGAAAAACAAATCTGGTGCGGGCAACACCCGACTTTCACTTACCTCAGTTGTAAATTAAATTTAACATTTCAAATAACAACTATTAAATAATATTAGAGTTAAAAAAGTTTAAAGAATTATATTCGGTTTCCTTGAAAACTTATGTTTTAGAATAAAAAATATGACAATATAAAATTGTTTCCTATAAGAATGACTGAAGTTTATTAACTATTCCTAATTTTGGGATCACTTGTAGCTGGGTGGCTAGCGTAACAGCCTCCCATGCCAAAGGTCACGGGTTCAAATCCGCAGGTGGTCCTAGGATTTTTTAATGGGAGTAAAAAATCCTTAGTTACGCCGTCGTTCGGAGGGGACGTTAGAAGGTGGTCCCGAGCCTGTGCGATGTCAGGTACTCGTTAAAGATCCCTATCCTAATAAAACCTGGATAGGCAAAATTTAGGACTCCCACTTTAGCATCGTCCGATTAGCCATAGTAGCATAAAGTGACGTTAAAATAAATAAATAAATATTCCTAATTTTAAATAATCTTCCACAATTTTGTACGTAAGATAACGTTTTTCTAAAATATTTAGCTTTCCAACGGTATATTATACATTTATTTAATATTCTTATGTTGGAAAATAACTAAACAAATATTTTTGCTCCTTTAGTTTGTAATCAAATTCCATCAACTTGTATATTTAGCCGTTTTTTAGCAATGCTAACAAGATGAAATGGTTATTTTTTCCAAATTCACAATATTTAAGGTACTTTAGAAAAAGAAAATTTAAAATATCCACGTTTAAGTCATGTCAAACCTTTTTAATCAGAATGAAACATGCATCATATGAAAATCCATTAACTTTTACATCCAGAGAGTTAGAGCGTCTTTTTTATGAAATCGTAAAAATGTGCAGATTGTATGGAATAGAGTGCTGGCTATTCTTGTTTACCGATTTTGTTGAAAAAGTTGCCGAAACATCTAAGGCAAGATACGCACACAAAATATGATATTTCAAATTCAGTTTTATACAAATTATCATTTTGAGCTAGGCTGACCACATAAACACACAGGGAGCTGTGTGGTCTAGTGGATAGAGCGCTAGTCTGCTGTGCTCCGGGTCCTGGGTCTGGCGGAATATTATTTATTCTGTTAATTCAGTCGGGGGGTGACCCTAGGGTATGGAGACCCTCATGGGGCAGACCCAGCCTCTATAAAGTGGGTACCCAAATTAATTGGGGAAAAACCTGGCGGCTGAGCGCGATTAAGGCCTAATCACCTCATTTCACTGCCGTTAGCCTTAAAACAGTACGAATCTCTATATGTACTGAGCCCAAGACCCTTCCTTCATGGGTTGTAGTGGTACAGGTTTTTTTTTTTTTTTTTATTTTATTTATTTATTTTATTTTTTTTTTTTTTTTTTTTTTTTATCATTTTGAGCTAGACTGACCACATAAACACACAGATCTTTTTGCGGGAACCGGTCCTTTAGACTCTAAAACGTGTGGTTTGACTGAAAAGTAAATTCATATATAGGTAAGTGAATGCGATAACTCAACTATTGACGTAGACATTATTAGTTAGACGCCGTTTTAAAACTAATCGGTTGGTATTAACGTCTAAATGTTAGAATATTCAACGAATGTGCAGTTATACTTTTACCATACTTCGATAATATTCACTGAGGTTCTTGTTCGTAAAATTGAAAGTGACGGTTGAGCCAAAAATGTTTTGAACGAGCTAGGCCTTGGAATAAAGATTTAATTTAAATAGCTTTTGAAAATCCTTTCAAAGTCCCATCAAATATTTAGACCTGCCTCCGCCCCTCGCCACGCTCCAATTCTTCACCCCAAACAATTTCCGTCTTTAATCTACGGGAGGCTTGTACACAATATTTTTATACAGAAAAGAAAATATTTTTTGAATATAAATATATATAATAAAATATTGATAACAGCTATATAAATTGTTATTCAATAACATAATTATTTCGAAATAATAAATCATTGTGTAATAATTTGAAGATTTTTTAATTCTTAATTAGGGGTACTCAATACGTTTCCTATAGCATGCTATTTGTGCTATTGTGCTAAACCCATCAATTTTATACAGGAAATAACTGTAGAAACTCGACGGGTTTAGCAAAATAACGCAAATAGCATGCTATAGCAAACGTAGTAAGTACTCCTATAGTATTATATTCTATTGTACATTTAGGTTTATTATTTTCGATTTGTACTTTTGTAAGGTCTTACGGTATAAGATACCTAGAAAACACCTCACTTAGAATCCTCATATAAGACTAAAACGACAAGAAAAAAAAAAGAAAAAAAATACGTAGACCCCAATAACTAATAAAATAAAAACCGTCTGTCCGCCATAAGCTACGACTTTTTTCCAAAACTCCTGGAACGATTTTTTCGAAATTCGTTACAACTATGACATTCGGGATGAGCCTAAGACGTTGATATAATTTTAAACTTTAAATTCAATAATTTAGTTATAATTGAAGAATTATAAGAGAGAATAAAAATTTAAGAAATAGAATGATTGAAAATATTTAGGGAAAAAAAGAGATATATCGTTTTGAAATAAGCAGTGATGATTGACAATTTTTCTTCGATTAATTTGTTGCTTTTCATATTAGTTAATTGCCTGTAAATGGCTATATAAACTGTTATTTCTTAATTTAGTTACTTGGAAATATCACTCCTGCTATTATAACAACAATTATTACAAATAACAAGTATTACATTCCCATATTGCTACATCGTTAGTAATCCAAAAGCATTCATTAGCCCAGCCAGGGACACGGGCAAATGATTCATAAAAACACGATAACATTCCGCGATGACCTCAAAATGAAAATAACAAAAAAACATAGCAAGATAACTCTGTTTATTGTTGTTACAATGTATACCATCGCTGTTATTTGCCAAACATACATTTGTAAATTAAAAGCAACACCCTTTGCGGATTATAATTTATTAACACACGACTTTTACTTTACACCGTTGTTGAAACTTTTTTAAGAACTTATAAAGGTTAAAGAACTGGAAAAAGTTTAAAGAAATACATTTAGTTATTATTATATATAGTTATTATTACCATCATAAGTACTAAAAAACATCATTGTTCTGTTCAACTTATTGTTTTTAGTTTATATATGTTTTTTTCAAGAGCGTAAATAGATAAATATTTTGTTCATTAAAAACAATATTTTTTTAAATATTAAGCTATCGAAATGTCATGATTTTTATTAATATATATGGTAGCTTGGCCACCATCGTAATTCATAAAAAAAATTACAGTTTAGCTTAGATCATTGCTTTTGGTTCATCATATTTTTTAATGGAACATCATATTTTACATTACATATACCAAAAAGATAGAAATATATTTTTTTAAGAGTATCATGCACACAAAATCTCATTATTTTTATTACTATATATTGTAGCCAGTATAATCGCAAGTACTGGAAAAATTCATTGTTTTGCTTGAATAATGGCATTTGGCTCATATTATTTATTTCCTTAAATGTCCATAGTTTAAGTAAAATTGTTGTTCATTGAAAACAAATATTTTTCTTTAAATTAATCAGGTAAAATCCCATCATTTTATTATTGTTATTGGTAGCTAATATGATGGTAGGTATTATAAAAATTTTATTTTCTCAATTGACGTACCACCTTTGGTTCATAATTAATTTTTTTTTTTTTTTTTTTGAACTATCCGATTCGCTTTACACTTTAATATTTTTACACATAATATTTTTTTCATAGTTATTAGAGCATCATGAATTAATTATTACTTTCACTTACTATACATAATAAGGGAATGTATTGCGATTGTCAAAATTTTCGAATTTTGATTTCAGTTTTCGACGGAATTACACGTTTTAGGGTCTCCTGAGTCCAAATAACCAAGTCCCGCAAAAAGGTCTGTGTGTGTGGTAACTCCCGGGCGGAAACAGAAAGTCCTATGAAACTGAAATTTTATATTTAAGACAACTATACACCCGAGATGTTACAAAAACTTTTTCATCAAAATCAGTTAACCAGAAGAGCCACTTTATAGCACATTGCACCTTTTTATGATTTTCTCTAAAACGGCTCCGACGATTTTGATTAAACTCGCTATATCGTTGTAAAATTTAATGGGCTTTAATATCATGTAGGTTTCATTCTGATTAAAATGGTCTGACAGGGCTTAAATGCCGATATTTTCTTCCTCTTTTACCTTTACTTCTGTAGATTTTATAAAAATAATTATATTATCTTGTTACCACTGATGAAAAACAGGTAAATATATAAATTTAATGAATTCGATACCCAACTAAAGGAGAAATCAGAAAACATATTTTTTAATGCAATTTTTTGTTTTTTAAATTAAGAACAGTAATATACATGTATGATATACCGTTGGAAAGCTAACGATTTTAAAAAAAATATTATCTCATACACAAGCTTTTAAAAGTTAGAGAGTGATGAAGAGCCGATAAAATTAAGTGATTATTTTAGATAATAATATAATGGATTTTTTGATAAAACACATGTTTCTATAGAAATTCAATTTAATTAATTGTTTAATAGTTTCACCAATTTTTATCTCTTACTGTATTTGAAAATTCTTTAATCGATTTTTAAAATAGAGGTAAGTGAAAGTCGTGTGTTGCCCGCACCAGATTTTTTATTTATTCTAGAAATGACCATAGTCCCCTTCTTATAACCTGAATTTTTCATGCTGTTTGATTGAAAAATAACGATAGTACAATTTAATTTCTTTGAGTTAGCCAGCGTCTATGGGAGAGGTTATGAAAACGCCAAAGTTTAGGTGGCTCTGAATTGAAAACTAGTTAAGATAGTATATTTAAATTTTGTATAACATCATAAATACATAAAAGAATACATCGTGCCAAATTTAATGAAAATCTGAGATTCTAAAATTTCTGGATGACTTCGTATGGAATGACCCTAGGACTTTCCGTAATACGTTGAAGACTGCTGCAATCTCTGACTTATTCAAATACAATAACCTGTTGGATAACATTTGTGTATTTATAATTTTTTTTTTAACCTTATATAATATATATTATTTAATGAGGCAATAAAACAAAGTAACTGTTAGAAGAATGCTGAAGGGGGAGTATCGTAAAAGGAGACGAAAGTATTCTCATATCGTCCCTGGAATTGGCATCGATCCAACGGGTTCAGTGAATCCTTTATTACTCTTGTTTTCGGTATTTGTATTTGTACTCATCTTAATAAAATACATTAATCTATTTTTATTCTTTATCCATCTAAAAAAAAAATAATAAAAATTATATAACTTGAGGGTATATGTGATAATATTTCTCCCTTTTTTAATCAGAATAATACAGAGTAAGTTGAAAGAAACAAGCAATAATTCAGAAACGGATCACATACAAGATAATCATTTTAAAAAACTGATATTCTTGCCTGAATTTTATTTTTTAAAGTTTTACTGTCTACTTACGAACTAACAACATTTAAAACATAAAAAAAAATTCTTTTTTTTGATGAGTTGTTTGTTTACTCATTCAACGGTACTTTATGACATTTACAGTGGGAGTCCTAAATTTTTCTTATCTAGGCTTAGTTAGTATAGGGCTCGTTAACGAATATCTGACAAAGCACAGGCTCGAAACCACCATTTTAAGTCCAATTCAAAAAAATATAAAGAAATAAAGATTTCTTACTCCCATTAAAAAATCCTAAGACGATCTGCGAGGTTTAAACCTGCGACCTTCGGCATAGAAGCCTCTTATGCTAGCCACTACACCACAGGTAGCCCTCTATGTTTTGATTAAATAATATAAAAATAGAAATCGTTTTGTCCAACAATCAACTAAGTTTATGCCCTATTGCACTACGCTCCACAACTTTGTCCACGCTCCACAAAATTTTTTTCTAAAATCTTCGGGAGACCCAGCCTCTATAAAGTGGGTATCCAAAAATGGGGTAAAAACCTGGCGGCTGAGCGTGATCTCCGAATCACCTCATTGCACGGCCGTTGACCTAGAAACAGTACGAACCTCTACATGTACTGAGCCCAAAATTCTTTATGGCTTGTAGATGTACAGGTTTCTAAAATCTTCAGCTTTCGAACGGTATATTATAGATCTGTATTACTAATCTAATGTCCAACAACGACTTAACTCCATAGTTAAAATAAATTCAAGAACTGTTAAATAAAGTTTAAGATGAAAAAAAAGGTTCAAGAACTAGATTGAGTTTCGATAGAACAATCTATTAGATATATAGAGGAAATCATCTATTACATTATCATCTATAACAATGAGAAAGTATTATCCGCCCTCTATCTCTCTTAATTATCTTTTACAAATTTGTGTATAAGACAATATGTTTTCTAAAATATTCAGCTTTCCAACGGTATATTATACATCTATATGACTGTTGTTACGTAAAAATAAAAATTACCTAAAAAATATTTCTAATCACATCTCCTTTTTTTTTCATACCTATATACAACCTATGCTACCCAACTTTTAAATGTGGAAATTCTTAAAAAAATACACAAGCATACACAAAGTTTTATTTTGATCAAAATATCTGCTTTCCTAAGACAAACGAGCTATTAGTTGAAGATTTGAAGAATTTTAAATTCTCAATAACTTTAGTAGGAAATTTATTTTTATGTATTGAGTTAGTGAGTTACTAAGCGTCAACTATAAACCATTTCTGAAGTTGGAGAATAAAATGCTAGTTTTTTTACAATCTATTCTTTATAATGGGACCGGCGTGGTCTAGTGGATAGAGCGCTAGTCTACTGTGCTCCGGGTCCTGGGTTCGAATCCCGGTTATGACGGAATATTATTTATTCTGTTATTTCAGCCAGGAGGCGATCCGGGGTAGGCAGACCCAGCCTCTATAAAGTGGGTACCCAAAAATGGGGGAAAAAACCTGGCGCCTGAGCGTGATCTCGGCCGAATCACCTCATTGCACGGCCGTTGGCCTAGAAACAGTACGAATCTCTATATGTACTGAGCCCAAGACCCTCATCGGTTGTAGTGGTACAGGATTCATTATAATAGAATGATAAAAAATACGACCTTTTTTCTGCATTTTATGACACATTCTTTAGTAGGTTAAAGAATGAAGACTATTTAAAGTATATAAGAGATGAAGAACTTTCATGTCTTCTTTATCTGCGTTCAAGTATTATTAAAATAACATTATCTAATTCTAGATATTAGATTATATCAAAATGTGCTATAAAACACAACTAGTTTTGTTATTATTTTTTTATTTTATTTTTTTTTAGTCCTTAGATTAATTCACGAAAAACACTTGGTGTCTCATACAAAGACTGATTCGTGGGTAATATCAAATAGAAATTTTACCACCCGGCCTACTGTCATTCGGTTGAGTAGTCTATGTTTGGGATTCTAAATTTAGTTGTTTGTTTTCTTCACATCTTGTATTACCAGACCGTTTAGATAAAAAGTTCTTTCAAAATTGTTAAAAATTAAAAAAAATTAAACAAACGTATATGGTAGTAATAAAAACCACTATATTGTCGTATCAGTGACTCAGATAAACTATTGTGCTATTAATTACTAATATCAAACGATAATAAAAAAAAAAATAAAAAAATTACAATCTTTAGAGGAATTTTACTGATAATGGATTGCTTTGTTAGACAATCTTCGTCTATAATTTCACTCTTGTCTTGAGCTATCTCAATTTAGACTTTTTTTTTTATAAAATATCTATTGATAAGTTATCTTGTTATTATTTTTATCAACTTTTATCGTTTACACCTCCAGGAATTTCTTTTTTTCTTAGAATGAATAAAATATATACATTTTTTTTTAAATAACAGAGAACTGTTTTATCTATGATTTAAAAGCAGGAAGCAAATGTTCAACATAATTTTTAATTCCACAGTAATCTCACTGAGGTTGATAGAAACCTTTTTACAAGTTTATTTAAACTTATCGGTAATTTTTTTTGTATTATTATATTTTTAAAATGGCTGCCATAAGTGCAAAGGGAATTTAAAATAATTATTTGCACAAGTAAAAACTTCTTTACAGTTTCTTGTACATGACAATATATCTACAAAAAACCCGACTGAAATTCATTATATTCACGATATGTGATGATGTGACAGTGATTTAAAACCTTGTGTTTACGCTGGGCTATCCGTGAAAGAACAGTACTTCCAAGTGACAACTCAAAATTGAGGGTGGTTCTATTGAAATAAATTAGTGGACTGTATAGATTTAAAATAAAAAAAAAATAATGGAAGCAACGACGGATCACAATACATTTAGTACACTTAAATACATATAAACAACATAAGAAACAAATTAACCTAATCAATTTATATAATAAAAAATTAACCTAATTATATGATAAGTGACAGGTGTAGATTTCAATCAATAAAGATTAAAAAAAAAAAAAATTAAAATAATTATATGCTTAAACAGCTGTAAGAAAATGTAGGAAACAAAATAAACCTAATTAAAATATTGAAGAAAATAGGAGAAACAAACTTAACGTAATTAAATGCTTAAAGATGTAAAAATTATAGTTATCAAAATTAAATAGTTTTTTGAATTAGAATTAAGAAATTAAATGTTCCATTAATAGATAGGCTATATTCACTTGAAAAAGTCCAGTTGAGTGTTGTAGAAAATCTCCGCAGGGCGGCTTGGACGAAGTTCTCAGGTATGTTGAAAATGACCGCAGGGCGGCTTTTCCAAGTTCCAAGAGGAACGATGAGAAAATGAAGAACTTCGTTTGCAAACGTGCTGAGCGCGACTAAGGCCTAATCACCTCATTGCACTGCCGTTGGCCTAGAAACAGTACGAATCTCTATATGTACTGAGCCCAAGACCCTTCATTCATTATAATAGAATGATAAAAAATACGACCTTTTTTCTGCATTTTATGACACATTCTTTAGTAGGTTAAAGAATGAAGACTATTTAAAGTATATAAGAGATGAAGAACTTTCATGTCTTCTTTATCTGCGTTCAAGTATTATTAAAATAACATTATCTAATTCTAGATATTAGATTATATCAAAATGTGCTATAAAACACAACTAGTTTTGTTATTATTTTTTTATTTTATTTTTTTTTAGTCCTTAGATTAATTCACGAAAAACACTTGGTGTCTCATACAAAGACTGATTCGTGGGTAATATCAAATAGAAATTTTACCACCCGGCCTACTGTCATTCGGTTGAGTAGTCTATGTTTGGGATTCTAAATTTAGTTGTTTGTTTTCTTCACATCTTGTATTACCAGACCGTTTAGATAAAAAGTTCTTTCAAAATTGTTAAAAATTAAAAAAAATTAAACAAACGTATATGGTAGTAATAAAAACCACTATATTGTCGTATCAGTGACTCAGATAAACTATTGTGCTATTAATTACTAATATCAAACGATAATAAAAAAAAAATAAAAAAATTACAATCTTTAGAGGAATTTTACTGATAATGGATTGCTTTGTTAGACAATCTTCGTCTATAATTTCACTCTTGTCTTGAGCTATCTCAATTTAGACTTTTTTTTTTATAAAATATCTATTGATAAGTTATCTTGTTATTATTTTTATCAACTTTTATCGTTTACACCTCCAGGAATTTCTTTTTTCTTAGAATGAATAAAATATATACATTTTTTTTTAAATAACAGAGAACTGTTTTATCTATGATTTAAAAGCAGGAAGCAAATGTTCAACATAATTTTTAATTCCACAGTAATCTCACTGAGGTTGATAGAAACCTTTTTACAAGTTTATTTAAACTTATCGGTAATTTTTTTTGTATTATTATATTTTTAAAATGGCTGCCATAAGTGCAAAGGGAATTTAAAATAATTATTTGCACAAGTAAAAACTTCTTTACAGTTTCTTGTACATGACAATATATCTACAAAAAACCCGACTGAAATTCATTATATTCACGATATGTGATGATGTGACAGTGATTTAAAACCTTGTGTTTACGCTGGGCTATCCGTGAAAGAACAGTACTTCCAAGTGACAACTCAAAATTGAGGGTGGTTCTATTGAAATAAATTAGTGGACTGTATAGATTTAAATAAAAAAAAAAATAATGGAAGCAACGACGGATCACAATACATTTAGTACACTTAAATACATATAAACAACATAAGAAACAAATTAACCTAATCAATTTATATAATAAAAAATTAACCTAATTATATGATAAGTGACAGGTGTAGATTTCAATCAATAAAGATTAAAAAAAAAAAAAATTAAAATAATTATATGCTTAAACAGCTGTAAGAAAATGTAGGAAACAAAATAAACCTAATTAAAATATTGAAGAAAATAGGAGAAACAAACTTAACGTAATTAAATGCTTAAAGATGTAAAAATTATAGTTATCAAAATTAAATAGTTTTTTGAATTAGAATTAAGAAATTAAATGTTCCATTAATAGATAGGCTATATTCACTTGAAAAAGTCCAGTTGAGTGTTGTAGAAAATCTCCGCAGGGCGGCTTGGACGAAGTTCTCAGGTATGTTGAAAATGACCGCAGGGCGGCTTTTCCAAGTTCCAAGAGGAACGATGAGAAAATGAAGAACTTCGTTTGCAAACGTGCTGAGCGCGACTAAGGCCTAATCACCTCATTGCACTGCCGTTGGCCTAGAAACAGTACGAATCTCTATATGTACTGAGCCCAAGACCCTTCATGGGTTGTAGTGGTACAGGTTTTTTTTTTTTTTTGTCGTTTTTGTGCTGCAATTACCACAAACACTCCACAGACCTTTTTTCGGGACTTGAACTCGGGTTATTTGGACTCAGGAGACCCTAAAACGTGTATTTCCGTTGAAAACTGGAAATCGAAAATTTTCACGATCACAATACTTCCTCTTACTATATATTCCATATATAGGTAAGTGAAAGTAAAAAGTACACAATGCGGTTGTGAATTTGATTTATTTATGTTACAGATAGGATCTATCAGAAGCACCAAGGAGTAAAAAAGTTTTCCTCTAATCTTACGAGGCCAGTAAGGACTTGCTAAATGACCACCAACCGCCTATTTTCTAGATTCTCCTTTGGACATTGAAGAGGCTAACTCCACAAGAGGCGGACTCAGGTGCAATAGATGGCAAGAACATTAGTCCTCTTGTTACCAAGTGCACCTGTGTGCCCGAGAAACCATCCGTGAAATGAAATAACTGAATATTTCTTAAAATGGACAAAGTACTTTTCCAAACCATCGTCTTAATTTTAAATGTTATCCGACTAACAGAAACCTTTTTATCAAAATAAACAAACGATTTAGGAACCGCCAATGATATAAATTATAAACAAATAAATTCAGGTTTTATCGGAAACGACTATAACGATTTTGATTAAACTAGCTATGTCAATGTAAAATTTAATGGTTATAAAGAATCTTAAGTTTTAAGATATTTTAAAGAACATTTAGGTTTTATTCTGATTGAAGTAGTCGGACAGCACTTATATGCCAATATTCTAAATTTCCTCTAAAGTGCCTTTAATTTGGTAGCTTTGAAAAATTAACCATACGATCTAGTTAGCATTGATGAAAGAAACTGGTAAATTCAGATATTGAACCAATTCGATATTCATTTAAAGGAGAAAAAAAATGTTTAATGTATTTTATTTTTTATTTTTTTTCATAAAAACAGTAATACAGATGTATAATATACCGTTGGAGAGCCAAAGATTTCAGAAAAAAAATATTATGGAATATTACTTTCACTTACCTTTATAAGAAATATCGATCTAGCCCCGAAAAAAAGTCTGAGCATGTCCGTATATATGTGGTAAGTCTAGCGCAAAAACTAATAGTCGTAGGAAACTGAAAGTTCATATTTAAGACAACAATACGTCCGAGATGTTACCGCAACTTTTTATTTATCAAAATATACAAACCAGAAGAGCTACTTTATACCATGCATTTTTCTTATTTTTACGATTTTCTCTAAAATGGCTCTAACGATTTTGATTAAACTTCGCTATAACATGTAAAATTGTATGGGCTTTAATATTAAGTAGGTTTAATAATAATGTAATAGATTATTTAATAAAACACATGTTTCTATCGAAACTCAACGTAATTAATTCCTTAACTTTTTTCAGCTCCATCTGTATTTAAAAGTTTTAAACTTGATTTTAACAACGGAGGTAAGTGAGAGTCGTGTGTTGCGGCCATCACACTTTTTTTTTCTTTTAATCTCCGGATCAGGCTTTTTAAAACGAAATTCCGTTTTTAAGAATTGGTTTCTAAAAATAGACATCAGTTAGGTTTTCGACCCTTTGTATGTGTCGAGGTCAGTAGTATTTTGCAATCGAACCGTCCATATAACGAAAGACCTTTTAATATGGCCAGATAAACATTTATATGACGGAATCAAAACTGAGATTATTTCTAAATCCACTGGAGCTCCGTTGTAAACCTGCTCGGAAGTCGATCCCTTAGAATCAGAGAATTAAACTAAAAACGAAGTTCTGTACTATTTTAAGCAACACGATCAGTGTTAAATGAAGTTCCTTAGAGAACGTTTTCTTCGATTTGTCACGGTTAATCGAAATTCTCTTCGGAGACAGGAACGCTTGCAAAACTGGTCGTTGCCGATCTTAAGTTACCTAATTTATTGTTGCAGGTCCCTCTAAAAAAACAAAGCCACTTTCATTTTACCCCCAAAAAAATTAATATAAAATAAATCGTAGACGTTTTAGGTAGTAGTAAACGATAACGCAAGATATTTGTAACTATTCATTATATGCCAACGTTTTGACAAACAATCAAAATCAAAAGGCGCACAAAATCCGGTGCGTGCATAAAATACCTTTCATGGATAAAAAATATAGCTTCATTATTTCTCTTTGACTTGAAAATAGATCATTGATATGTCTATCTATAATACTACTTTTACCTGTCGGAAAGAAATTGACTTCGGCGGACGGATGTAGTATACAAAGTAAGAAAACAGGGATCGCCTGTTGCAGAGTGGCTAGCATAACAGCCTTCTAAGCCAAAGGTTACGGTTACCTTGACAGGTGGTCCTAGGTTATTTTAATAGGAGTAAAAAATCCTTAGTTACGCCGTCCTTCGGAGGGAACTTCCTACGAGGGAACGAGGGAGGGAAGATCCTTGGTTATACTGTCCTTTGGAAGTGAAGTAAAATGGTGGTCCCGTGCCAGTCAGGTACTCGTTAAATATGCCTATACTAATTATTCTTTGATAGGTAAAATTTAGCACTCCCAATGTACCAACGTCCGATTAGCTACAGCAGCATAAAAACATGTTAAATGGACTAACGGACAATTAAAAATATAAGTTAAATCAAATGCCCTCTCTGGGTGGCTAGCATAACAGCCTCCTATGCCAAAGGTCACGGGTTCAAACCTGCAGGTGGTCCTAGGATTTTTTAATGGGAGTAAAAAATCCTTAGTTATGCCGTCCTTCCGGGGGACGTTTAAAGGTGGTCCCGAGCCTGTGCGATGTCAGGTACTCGTTAAAGATCCTTATCCTAATAAAACCTGGATAGGCAAAATTTAGGACTCCCACTGTAGCATCGTCCGATTAGCCATAGTAGCATAAAGTGACGTTAAATAAATTATATTATTATATTACGATGATATACATATCAGATAAATCGGTCATAAATAAACTTAAATATAAAAACGAAAGTGTGTATAACTCCAATTTTAAAAGTCTATAACAAGGCAATCAGATTAATTACATTGTTAATTGTTCGAAACACGGATGCTTTATGATATAATTTAAACATAATGAGAATGTTTAGAGTATAAATTAGCATTTATTAATATTAAATTAAATAACAGAAGCGTAGAAAATAAAAAATGACCTTGAGTGAAGCGCTCGTGAAGAAAATTGACCCCTAAACCTCAATAATTTACTCACTAACATCCTATGATAAGATCGTGTCATCGGCTGACATCATTAATATTCGTTAATATATTATCAGCATTTCTCATCTAAGGATTAATTTCATCTCAACGAATGATTCAATGGTATGACGTTTAACCGATTGTGCATTACATATCAGTTCGATATTATGTCATGTTATCATGTAATGATAAGCGAGAAATTATTAGTCAGGCCGTATAATGGAGAAGGCATTCTAGGAGTTTGTTTGTTTACTTTATGATGCTACAGTAGGAGTCATAAATTTTGCCTATTCAGTTAAATAAGGATGAGGTCTTTAAAAAAGTATCTGACATCGCACACGGGACCACCTTTTTATGTCCACTCCGAAGGACGGAATGACTAAGGATTTTTTACTCCTATTGAAAAAAATCCTAGAGCCATCTGGGGTTAGTACCCAGGACCTTGGGCATAGAAGGCTGTAATGCTAGCCACTACACTCTTGCTGACCCCTACTAGCTAATCCTTTTTAAAATTTAGGAAAGTTTTGTTTATTTTCCTATCAAAACCAGAGAATTACTTTTGAAATACTAGCTGTATCCCCCGGTTTTACTGATGAATTTTTCATTTTTTGTTAAGTTTTGAATCAATCGTAAGATTAATTATAATGCATAAAACTTTGCACTCGGTCAATCAGTTACTCTTTCAAGTATGGACAACGAATGAAGTTACTATCTAGTGCTGGATCTTAATTTTATTCTTTTAAATTTACAATACTACATCAGTAGGAGTAGGCATACCGAACATTACTCAATATGTTTTAGCTTTTTAACGTAATCGTTGTATACTAGGGGTGGGCATAATCGAATGATCGTCATAATCGGATGATCGGACTTCGATGATTTAAATAATCGAATGATCGAATAATTAGTATGCATTGTGAGAGACGATTTATGTGATTGGAAAAAAAAAAAAAAATCGGAACTCCTTATAATCCCTCGATTATCGTTGAACAAATCAGTTCGAATGATCAATCGCTTCTCCACCCCGATTAATCCGATAATCGATTAATCCGAATGATTGTAATAATCGAATGATCCGATAATCGTAATTCGATTATGCCCACCCCAATTGTATACCGTCAGAAGTGTTTCGCAACATAAATCTGAATTAATCCCATTCGTAAATGAAGCCTTTCTCCTTAAAAACTGTTTTCAGGTTTCAGAAAAAAGTTCTATTCCCTCTTAAAATGGAGCATTTTTTAAACCAATCAACAACATATAACAATTAAACATGTTTCCATGGAACCTTGCCCACAGAATATGGAAACGAGATTTAATATTCACATATTTACAATACTCTTTCGGAAATGATTTTTATTAAAATTATTTTCTCAATGAATAATTATAAATGTTCTTCTTACTTCCTCGCAGGCTAAAATAAAATTTATATACTAAAAAATCTGGTGCGGGCAACAGACGACCTTCACTTATTGATCATATCAATTTAAAAACTATTAAATATAATTCAATATTTTAAGTTGATTTTAATAAAACGAGTATTTATTTTCTTTGGAAACATATGATTTAGATTAAATAATACAACTATATTAAAATGTTAATCAGCGATAAGTTTATTTCCCATTCCTTACCAGTTTCAAAGCAAACCCAGAGGTAAAGGTTTATTATATTAAGTTTGTTTTAAAAGTACTATAGTAATGTGATTAAAAAAAATTAAATTGAAAAAAAAACATAATGGTCAAAATTGCATGGTATAAAATGGCTATTCTGGTTGGCCGATTTTGATAAAAAAAAAAAAGTTGCTGTAACATCTCAGACATATACACTTCTTAAACATGAAATTTTTCCTCAACGAAGAGAAAAAAATTACAAGTATTCCAAATCAAAATATTAAGAATAGCCGTAGATGCCCCATGGTTCATTAGAAATAGTCAACTACACCGCGAGCTACATATTGAATACATTGAAAATTTTATCAATAACCGCTTTAGAAAATACCACTCCCAGCTACCAGCAGTTAGCGGTGCAGTGGCCTATAACATAGGAGTTCCAACTTCATCTCGCAGGCTCAAACCCAGGCTTCTACAAGACATCTTGTTGTAAATATTATTATTTAGGTTCATAAGTCTTATATTATTTAATCTCGTTGGTTTATTTTAATTATATCATTCTTATTTTATTTTTTTTTTTTCTTTATATATAACTTTTAATTTATATCTTATTATTTTTTTTTTATTATTTTTTTTTCTTTTATTTGTATTTTATTCATTTTTTCTGTTATCAATTTAATTCATTTTTCAATTCTTAGGAATAATTATAAATCTATTATCGTTAGGGGTGTCTCGTGTATGAGACTATACCCCCACTCTTTCCATTGTTACCAGTTGTAATAATTTATTTTTAAAAAAACCATGTATGGCTCATGTAGCCGATCTGGAAATAAAGAAATTAAAAAAAAAAAAAAAAACATGAAATTTCAGTTCTATATAACATATCGTTTTCGAGCAAGACTTACCACACCCCCACACAGAACTTCTTGCGGGACTTGGTCATTTGGACTCAAGAGGGTCATATCAATTTAAAAACTATTAAATATAATTCAATATTTTAAGTTGATTTTAATAAAACGAGTATTTATTTTCTTTGGAAACATATGATTTAGATTAAATAATACAACTATATTAAAATGTTAATCAGCGATAAGTTTATTTCCCATTCCTTACTTTATATTACCTTTTACAACTTTGTGTATCAGATAATAATTATTTTAAAATATTTCTCTATCTAACGGTCTATAACAAAAAACCAAAAACTGCTTAAAAAAAATAATTGTGGTTGTAATTAGTTGACCGTTGAGAATTACTGGAAGGAATTAGTCCGGGTAGCGGTCATCAAATGAAACAGCTAAATAGTTTCAACTATTTATTGTTTGCCAACGTTTCGACCCCCGATTCTGAGTTTCCATCCTCCCACCATGCGCCCTGATGACCCACAAAGGGGGTCGAAACGTTGGCAAACAATAAATAGTTGAAACTATTTAGCTGTTTCATTTAATGACCGCTACCCGGACTAATTCCTTCCATTAAAAAAAATATGTTTGCACTTTTCTCCTTTAATTATTTATCAAATTCGCTCAACTTGCATATTTAGCTGCTATTTATGAATGCTAATAAGATGATGTTCCTATTTTTTTTTTTTTTTTTCAACAAAATCAAAGGTACTTCAGAGGAAGAACACTTGAAATATTGGCATTTACGCCCTGTTAGACTATTTCAATCAGAATGAGACCTACATGATGTTAAAGACCATTAAATTTTACATCGATAAAGCGAGTTCAATCAAAATCGTTAGAGCGGTTTTTGAGAAAACCGTAAAAAGTTGCAAAAAGCATGTTATAAAATGGCTCTTATGGTTAACTGATTTTGATGAAAAAAAAATCCGTAACATCTCGGGCGTATAGTTGTCTTAAATATGAAATTTCAGTTTCATAGGACTTTTCGTTTTTGCCCGGGAGTTACCACACACACAGAACTTTTTGCGGGACTTGGTCATTTGAATTAAGGAAACCCTAAAACGTTTATTTCCGTTGAATACTGGAATCCGAAAATTTTCACGATCGCAATACTTTCCCTTACTATATATTTCATATATAGGTAAGTGAAAGTAATAATAATAAGCACAGTCTTATTTTATTGTAGATCCAGGCCAGTGACATACACAACAGCTGCGATATAAAAACCTACGCTTCATTCACGATGGTAATTTTAAATCTTATTATGAATGTTATGTAATAATTTGTTTATTAAATGAAAATAATAAACAATGCAAAAGTAATCAAGAGCAAAGAGATAAAAAGTGGAAGTATTGTTCTTCGCCTTATCAGTGAACTCATATTCTAAGTAGTCTTGTTGATAAGTTCTAAACGAAAATCGCGATATTCATACTGGAAAAATACTGTTCGTCTGATATTACGCACCCGAAGAGAATATAGTGATACATAAATAGTTTAATATCTTTAAAACACCTCATGAAAGCCCGAATATGCCGACGCCATCTGAAAAAATAGCTAATAATATTAATGTTGCAGTCCAATATCAAATTCTAATTTCCTCTAAATATTTGATTTATTCAATTTCAGGAAGATGAAATATTTGTATAATATGAAGAGTAGTCCGTTCAGTGGAGTTGCATCGGCGTCATTTTTACGTCAAGAGCTAAAAAAAAAGTTCTTTTGTCGAATACGAGTGTATACAAATTTATGAGATAAAACTAAATTTTTATTCGTTAAAATTGGTAAGCGTTTAGTATAAGATTTTTATATAAGAGTTTTATTACATATTTTTTTCAACACGTTCACGCCGGGGTGACCCACCGGTGGGGCGACGTGCATCACAGGTGAATCACCTGTTTTTAGAAAATAAGTTTATTTTATTTTTTCTCAACAATATATGTTGCAGGAATTAACAAGCATAAGGGTTTATTTATTAAATATTCTATTATTTTTAACAAGTCCCCTCAAAGGATTCTTATCGGTAAATTTCACTTGATTACTCTTCTTTAAGAATTTTATTTAGCTGTGCGTGATTTCTTTTCATATTTTTATTCCCATAATATGAGTAAGAATATAATATAAGAATCATTTTTAATAATAAATAATAATATAAGAATCTATTTTTAAGTATTTCCATAATTACTCCTTCAAGTCATACATACGTGTATTTCAAAACTATTTGGAAGCCTGGAACTGTTGTGATCTGGCATTTGATACGTTGGAACTTGAAAGTGTCGCCCCACTCCACAAATAAAAGCTTGAGCAGCTAACAAAACGTTACACGTCTATATAAAGTTATATATCTACGTTTTTCCAACGTGTTAAATGCCAGATCACAACAGTTCCAGGCTTCCAAATAGCTTTGAAATACACGTATGTATGACTTGAAGGAGTAATTATGGAAATACTTAAAAAAAGATTCTTATATTATTATTTATTATTAAAAAATTCTGATATTATATTCTTACATCATATTATGGGAATAAAAATATGAAAAGAAATCACGCACAGCTAATATATTCGTCCCGGTGTGAACGTGGTAAATTAAAAAAATATCGTTACAAAATTTATATTTATAAATAAGATTGCAGACAATATTTGATCGGAGTAAAATTAATAACGTGGAGTAACAATCGTAAAAACTACGGCCTTAAACTTATTTAAATGAAAGTTTTATTAGCCATAAAAGATAAATAATTAAATTTTTTTGTTGGGTACTTTTTTTTTTTTCTCTTTTTCTTACATGGTAACCCCACATAAGGACCGTTTATTATAACATCATTTTCCATACCTTAATGATATACTACATGAATGAAAATATGATCACATTAATTTACATATGAAGGTAGTATTACATTTAACAATTATTACAGAATAATGTTTCAAATGAAATAGAACAAAATAAATAAAGTAACTAACATTAAATATAACAAATTTAAAATACAATTTTAGTCAACAGAAGAGAATTACCTACGCTGCCCATCGTTAGTCAGTGATTCGAAGTCAATGTCTTTAATGAATTTAAGTAAGTCTGTCTTGAATTTAGAGAACAAATTGTTCGCTACTTTTTGTCAAGAATACACTTTTTTCCTGTTTGAATATTTTTGTATCTCTCCAGTGACCGATACATTCACAATATCAAAACAATCCCTTATGTTAATCAAAACATTTAATCCGTAATTTATTTTGCCTTAAAAAGTTGCCAACAATTTAAAAAGAAAACTTAACACAAATTATCATTAATCAATACCCTTGACTACTTTGGAAAATTTAGTGCATCTGTCTTCAAAAATATAACTTGGAATGTGTGCAGAATATTTCCGTTAAAAAATTAAATTTCCGTTTCTTTAGATGTAAAAACTATTTTCAGCTAGCGTACAGTTTGACGAAGGTCTTATCACGAAAGGAACACGTGTTTTTTAAAATACATAGACTTGAAAACAATTAAAATAAAATCAGTAGAAAAGAAAAGAGAATTAAGATAAAGCACGAGGATGAGTTAATTCTAACAACTTAGTAAATTCTTTAGCTCAGAAACAATGCTATTTATCCAAGAAACGATTTTAATATGAAATTTCACATCTTTGTCAAAAATTTACCAGTTTCAAAGCAAACCCAGAGGTAAAGGTTTATTATATTAAGTTTGTTTTAAAAGTACTATAGTAATGTGATTAAAAAAAATTAAATTGAAAAAAAAACATAATGGTCAAAATTGCATGGTATAAAATGGCTATTCTGGTTGGCCGATTTTGATAAAAAAAAAAAAGTTGCTGTAACATCTCAGACATATACACTTCTTAAACATGAAATTTTTCCTCAACGAAGAGAAAAAAATTACAAGTATTCCAAATCAAAATATTAAGAATAGCCGTAGATGCCCCATGGTTCATTAGAAATAGTCAACTACACCGCGAGCTACATATTGAATACATTGAAAATTTTATCAATAACCGCTTTAGAAAATACCACTCCCAGCTACCAGCAGTTAGCGGTGCAGTGGCCTATAACATAGGAGTTCCAACTTCATCTCGCAGGCTCAAACCCAGGCTTCTACAAGACATCTTGTTGTAAATATTATTATTTAGGTTCATAAGTCTTATATTATTTAATCTCGTTGGTTTATTTTAATTATATCATTCTTATTTTATTTTTTTTTTTTCTTTATATATAACTTTTAATTTATATCTTATTATTTTTTTTTTATTATTTTTTTTTCTTTTATTTGTATTTTATTCATTTTTTCTGTTATCAATTTAATTCATTTTTCAATTCTTAGGAATAATTATAAATCTATTATCGTTAGGGGTGTCTCGTGTATGAGACTATACCCCCACTCTTTCCATTGTTACCAGTTGTAATAATTTATTTTTAAAAAAACCATGTATGGCTCATGTAGCCGATCTGGAAATAAAGAAATTAAAAAAAAAAAAAAAACATGAAATTTCAGTTCTATATAACATATCGTTTTCGAGCAAGACTTACCACACCCCCACACAGAACTTCTTGCGGGACTTGGTCATTTGGACTCAAGAGACCCTAAAATGTGTATTTTCAGTGATAAATGGAATTCGAAAATTTTTGCGATCGCAATAATGTCTCTTACTATATAGATATAACATATATAGGTAAATGAAATTAAAATATAAATTAAGGAGTTTACAAAACACTAACGCTTATGTGGCGCTTTCCGAAAACAAATGGGTTGGACTAAAATATTGGCAAGCCTAGCCAAATCACCCACTCTACTACGTTTGTTTATGCTTGACAAGCGAGTGTAAAATTAGCAATATACGAATATTACCTCAGCAATATCAATAAGCTACACCTAAATAGAAAACATAAACATGAAATCATTTTATAAGTCTCTTTGAAAAATAATGAATTGTTCAAAATAAAATTATAAAACAGAAAGTACAGTGACAATCATTACATTTTCAATCACAGAATAACTTAATATGCACTTACCTCATACAAATTATGTTTCGAAGAGCAGCTCAGTTGTAATGGATATTCTCATACCTTGATAAATATTGTACTAAGAGCCTGAAAAATAAATTGCGATATTGAATTAATGTTAATTTTTAATACTATTCAATATATGTATGCTAACAAATGACGATAAAACATATAATATCATGATTGTTGGAGCAATTTTTTAAAGTTTTTCTATATATAACATCCTAAATGGCATAAAATCATAAATAATCTATAAATATGAAATCTGATTTCTTAAAAAATATAGCTTAGTGAATTATTTTATATAAGAAATCAAAACATCTTAGTACAGAAGTTATTTTATTGTGTTGTGAAGAAGACTTTTAAAAATGAGAAAAAGTATGTATATAGAAACATCTACTATATATAAAAACACAAGTATACAGTTACATGATCATACTAACAATAATATGTACCTACATTTCATCAAAACACAGTAGGAATTATAATTAGCACAAAAGAATCAGTGAACTGGATTTTGGCGGAGAACAATCGTTCGTTAAAGTGCAATCAAAATGAGTGTGTTTCTTTGGCAAACCATTATTAACTTTTTATCATATGAATCAATCTTTAAAATATTAATGAAAACACGCTTTATTAAATATTTTTTAAATAAGTTCAATTAAAAGAAATTTATTATTTAAAAGCTGAAATTATTTCAGGGAAGGAAAAGTTTTATTTGAATTACAGTTGGTTATGTTTTATCATTTTTTTTATAATTTGAAAAAATGAATCATTCAAATTGAAAAAGAAACTTTACTAAGCCCCCTCAAAAATTGAAGGTTGCAAGTTTCAAAACGTAGTAAAAAAATATCTGTTTGACATCCACCAGCAACGGTTATAAGTCGCTCCAAAATTATCCTCGGAACTGGATTATATCAGCTGATTAGCATCAAAATGGCGACAGATTAAACCCTTTTTACCAAGAATTAAAAAAAAAAAATTTACAATGTCAGTGACTTCTACATAAACTGACAATGTTCATTTTCTTTAGTTCTTTGATCACTTGAAAAACAAATTTTCCTGAACATATTTTGCATTAAATTTTTAAAGAACAGATAGTTTCCATTTCAACTAATTTAAAAAAAATAAAAAAGCCTTATGTTTCCAGCACAATTTAGGTAGGGTAATAAGTATCGAGAAAACACAGAGATATTATAAATATTATCTTTAAAATTTAAATTATGTAATCCAGAAATATAAGAGCTTCAGAGGAAATCTTCAATAGTCTCTTGTTTTAATATTCAAGCTAAAATAATTTCGGAAAAGAAAAAGCTATCGATTTTTCGTGAGAATAGCCTAACTGTTCTCACTGAACGGGGGCACTGATACAGACTGCAAGGTCTAGCGTGAAAATCAAATAAAAGGACCATAGTCCTGCCCGCTAGGAGGCTCATGGCCGCGTTACGGTACCACCCAGAAGGAGGGCGCATTAGCAGAACAGGGATCTCCAGGGTCAAGGTTTTGTCACGCCTGCGTCTTTGCAAGTTATGAAGGGGAAGTGGCAGGAAATACTTATCACACTAAATCTGCCGTATAGAAAAAAAAAAAAAAAAAAAAAAAAGTTTGATGAAATTCATGATTTCAAAGGACTGTAAATATTTTACTCCTATTTAATACATACCAAATTGAAAATGAATGAGTAATCTGAAAAAAAAAAAAAAAAAAAAAAATCATTGCTTCCCTTTTTTTTTTTTTTTTTTTTAATTTTGAAGATGTTATTCATCAGGAATTTGTTCCTGCTGGATTCTCTATAGATTCTGAACTCAGCCACGAACACTGGAAAGATTTGTTGTTATCCAGGTTTGATTAACCGAAAAGGAGTTTTATTCCAACAAGATAACAAAAAAAAGAAAAGTTTAAAGAAAATCATGGGTTCGAACTCCTGCCTTATCCATCATCTAGTCCTGACCTCGCACCATCGGATAACTACTTGTTTCAATCCATGGCCCATATTCTTTAAGAGAAAAAAATTGATAATTTTGCAAAAGTTGAAATTAGGATCCAATATTTCTTTGACAACCATCCCAAAGAATGGTATCTGCCTGAGATCAAGAAATTGGTTAGCAGATGGCTAATGTTGGTGGATAACAATGGACAATATTTTGCGTATTAATTGTATTTTATCTTATAAACTGTAGCATTGTCCGATTAGCCAGAGTAGCATAAAGTGAATAAACAGAAATTAGATGATCAGTTTGTTTATTCACCTATTATCCATTCGCCAAAGACACACCCTGATGATGACCCATAATGGGGGTTGAAACGTCAAACAATAATTAGTTGAAACTATTTAGTTGTTTCATTTACTAAACGCTACCCAGACTAATTTCTTTCAGTAATCACAGAAATGTTCCAACATGGAAATCAAATTGTCAGGTGCATGAAAAATACAGATTATTGTAATAGAGAAACTGGTCCAAGACTTGAGTTGGCAGAAAACGAATATCAGTTATTCAAGATATTCATTTATGCTTCTGCTAATTTGTAATAAATTTTAATGTAATTCATTGTATTCACATTTTCTTTTTCATTACTATATGTTCATCAACACAATACCAAACCAACATCTCTGAAATTTTACATTAGATATTCTTTGATTTAAAAAAAAATGTATTTCTGTCCAAGTAAAATTAACTATATTTTTAATTTAAATAAATTACAAAAATTCCAATAATATTAAGCTCCTTGATACATAAACAATAGAACCCTACGTACAGACTTACAACCACCAACAGTTGACCAACTTATACAAACTCATTCTTGTTTTCACACTAAACTTAACGAACACAACAATAGACTGATTAACGACATGTCAATAGCTGAAATGCCAGTCAGAGGAAGGCTAAAGAGAAGCTGGATGAGAGACCTCCTCTGCTAAATTAAAGCCTTGGAAGGGGTGCTACTGGGCACTTTACTTCCCCATGCCTACCATGCCTGATCTCAGATTTGTACAGCACATTTGCTGAGTGTCAGATAGCTTCTGACAGGTGTGAATAAAGATATGAAGAGAAGAAATAAATATATTTTTACATTAGTTACATTATTCTTGATACCAAATAGTGAGTTTGACCAGTTTTTGAAGGGTAATTTCTAAGTAATATGTATTAAGTTTTGTAATGTTCTATACTTCAATAATTAAATTTTCAGTGCTTCCCGAAATCAGCCCCAACTAAGAATTAAAAAAAAATATTAAATGACCATGTTACATGTCAGACCAGAGGATATTTTGAGGAAATGAAAAACCTTCCAGAATTAAAAATGCCTTAAATGATAAGTTAAGTATGCTTCAGTTCATTTTAAGTTGAGATGAAATAAAGCATGAGTTTATTTTCACAAAATTGATTTTTTTTTTTTTTTTTTTATTTATTTAAAATAATAATAAAGATAAACTTTTCAACTAATACAACAATCTATTATCTATAGGTTGAATAGTGTATTTCTTAAAACTGAAGAAGTAACTTACATTTTTTCCGCTCAAGAACAGGCCAACTCCTCAGCGTGGATAGCACATAGCAAAATTTTCATCTAATTTAGTTGCCTAATTACAAATTAACAAAATTTCGTACTTGTATTATCATTTGGTCAATGATTTAAATTTAATTAAAATAAGACTTTGATAACTGAAATTCTTATAAAAATATGGAATTTTGTTGCTTCAAAATTTAAATAAATGAATATAGAATAAGAATATGACTGTTTTAAAAAAAAAAAATTCCTGTTTGTAATTTATACTTGGAGTTTGAAATGTTCCTTCTGATTTACGCTAATTCAGAACATTAAACTTGACAAATTTTCTAAAAGGGACAAGGAAAAATTCAATTTTTCAAAGAATTTTAGAATTTTTAAACTAGCAAGCCATAGGAAAGGATTAAAAATAAGAAAAGCTCTTCCTTCAACTGAATCACATTTCTATGTAATTAAAAACATTTGATTGTAATAATTGAAATAAAATTAACATGTCTTTATAAAATACCTTATCATAAATAATAATGCTTAACAAATATCTAAATACTGAATCAATTACGCTACTAAATAAAACCTTATAAGATTTTTATAAGAATATATATATAAATGCAATAAAATATAAAATAAGGCTATGTTATATCCAATAAATTCAATTCTTTATCTAAACTCTATAAGAACAATCAAAATTTCAACAATTAGTATGCTTATTTTCAAAACGTATCAATTAAAAACTCTATATAATTTTTTTTTAAATATTAAACATGGAATTTTTATTAGTACTTCAAAATTTTACAATGTAACATCTAACAACATACAATATAAATTTCAACTAAAATATGCATAATAGTTAAATGATTTATTTAATCACTAACAAAATATAAAATTTATAAATGAAAATATATATAAACACAAATCTAATGAGGAAATTATGAATTTAATTTTGATATAAATATATCATCTATATAATCATATTTCATTTATAATAAATCGTAATACATACAAAAGACTGATATGAAAAAGAATAAAAAAATTATACACAATAAATGCAGAATCACGAGCCCTGTATCGTCTTTAAAACAAATATTTACAATAATTATTATTACTAATTATGGCAATATTGAGCACAATATCACAAAACTAAAATTAAGAAAAGCACCACATTTATGATTTTATAATAAAAATGGCAAACATAATAAACAGTATGTACAAATGTATATACATTTTTTGGCCAGCTTACATGACTAAATCGAGAAGGCCCAGTGCACAATACCAGATTTTGAATAAAACGGTATGAAATTGTGTATTTAGTCGTCAGTGATGGTTATTCATTCATTTGCATATTTCCAGAGAACATTATACATAAAAATATATTTTGAGACTAAATAAACAGGGTAATAACTTGGAAAAACTTAATGCACTGTAAATTCAAAAACCAGACTTGTCGCACTGGGATTCGATGTTATATAATCATTGAACTTGTTTGGTATACAACAATGGTGACAATTTTCCTTCAGGTGGTTACATTTTTTTTTTTTTTTTATTCTTTGTTAACTAAGCAAGAATATGCAGACATAAATGGGAATGTTACGAATATTTACAAAAGTCGTATGAAGAATTAAATAATACTATCTAAATTAAACCTTTCAGATTACCATTTAAGAAAACTCCTTTGGGGAAACGTGGGATTAATAAAATATTAAAGTTATATATGCACATAATTTGATTATGCATTAATTATTATGGATGAGCTATTGTATATTAATCATCTAATATCAACCTAAGATGTTTAGTAATGATGACAATAGAACAATCTTGACACATGCTTATACATAATATTTTTTTTAATTAGTAGAACTCATTTAAAAATCTAAATTAAACAGAGGTGATAATCAGTTAACTGGGGATAAAAAATGAATAAAAACGACAACTTTTTAAAACCTAACATTAATATAAAAAGGAAGTGCTAAGTTGCATTCAATGTGCATGTAGTTCTGTAACTAATAACATGTGAATTATTAGTTCCTGAATGGCTCTTTCATGAATGATTTGGAATTTTCCACCACAGATTTTCAACCTGTTATACATTTTTGGAATATGTGTCATCTCCGCATGATTTAAGCTTTCAAGCACATTAAAGAATTTCTATATGAACTTAAATGTTTTTTTTTTTTAAAGTCACCTCTTACTATTTTTTTATTATTTTTGTGACACATGGAATAAAATGAATCGATTAGATCATATATCAAACACAACTCAAAAGTAAATGGCACACACAAACTAGATAAGGTTAAAATTATAGAATGAAATAAGGCACAAAGATTAATTATGTTTGTAGTCCAAATGGCTAAGTAATGGAATTTCAAAGCAGTAAAATGATCCAAAATTACGATCACTCATAATTTTTTTTTTTTTTTTGTTAAATTTTAAACAACTAAATTATATTTTAAATGTTCGTGAAATAAATTATGCTCGCAAACATCTTGCTGTACTGCTTCCACCTCAATAAAATTTAAAAACATGGAGATTTATTTGAAATTAATGCTAAATCCTGTACAAAAATAATATCACCTATAATAAAATTATACATAGTACAAATATTACATTAATTCTCATAGAAGAGGAGATAAAATATAGATTAACTTTTTGGATAAATTAACTTATATCAGTTTTTGGCACCAGGTCTCTCACATTCTCATAGTTGGTGAGAGAAGCAAAGAAGTCGTACAATTCAGAAAACGAAGGCCTGTGATTTTGATCATATTCCCAGCACCTTTCCATCATTTGATAAACAGGAACTGGGCAGTCGTCTGGTTTTTCAAGCCTGTTTCCATCATTGATTTCTTCAATTACCTAATGTGAAATATTTCCGGATTAGAATATGCCTATCAGATACCATGAATATCAATACAGTAATAAGGAGCTTTAAGAAAATAAACTTACTTCAGCCCCTCTCATTTCTCCAAATGGCTGCTGCCCGTAGGAATACATTTCCCAAAGTGTTACTCCAAAACTCCATACATCACTGGCAGAGCTGAATTTTCCATAATTGTATGATTCTGGAGCATACCTAAATTTAAACAAAAATAATCACAATAAATTTTGAAAATCAAATAATGGTCATTATAAAATTCACTACTACTATTCCTGATTCCTCCATTGTTTATAGATGGTTTCTGCCATCACACCACAAGCAATTTCTGTTGCCACTTATAGTAATAAAGAATTAATAATAATATAAATATAAACCCGAAGGTTTGATTCCGATACAACCAAGTGTTACCTACATAGATTAGTCCAATAATCACCCTCTAAGCCTAAGTCTCAATATTAGACCTAACACAATCCTTCCACTGACGCCATTCAAACGCGCAGGTGGTCCTAGGATTTTTTAATGGGAGTAAAAAATCCTTAGTTATGCCGTCCTTCAGAGGAGACAGTAAAAAGTGGTCCCGAGCCAGTGTAATGTCAGGTACTCGTTAAAGATCCCTATCCTAATAAAACCTGGATAGGCAAAATTTAGGACTCTCACTGCAGCATCATCCGATTAGCCATAGTAGCATAAAGTGACGTTAAATAAATAAACAAACAAAGTTGGTTCAGTGCATTCCAACTTTTTAGGAAGTCGTTCATGAAATCACAGACTTCAACTGAATAGGACCTATTGCATATTTGTCAATCTTTCAAACAAGGCTAATGGGTGTAAATAAACAGCTCTGATGCAATTAAAGTTGTAATAATTATAATAATTGCAACAAACACAATAAGTAAAATACAAGGGTGTAATATAAGAGAGACTTATCTTTTATATTTACTTTAATCAAGAAAAAAATCATATTTTTCCTACATGGTCTCTTGATTTGTCCAGTTAATTGTACTAATAAGCTTTGACCTTATCGTCAATGTTGAATCTCTAACCTCCCAAAGCTCCCTCAAGTGGTCCAAAAAGATGTAAGTTACAGGGAGATAAGCCTGGGCTCTAAGGAGGGTGTTCTAGCATCTCCCTGCCGAGGAATTATAACTTTTTTTCCCATCTAAGCGACTGTAGAAGGGACGAGCATTGACCTGGAGAAGAATCACTTCTGTCATCAGTAAGTCTCTTCTTTAGGAGCAATACAGTCTCACATCATTCAAAATAACACAGTTACAGACAGCATTGCTGGTCCTGCTTTCAAGCAAAAAATCAAAATGCAGCAAGCAATTCTAATCAAAAAACATGTTAGCCGAAACCTTTCCAGCTGACAGCCTTGATCTGGCTTATACTAGTAAAGGTTTTCCTCAACACATTTCTTCAAGCGATCGTTCCATAGTTCAAAACAGTTTTTAAATCCACTTATCGGAATGTTCTTTATGCCTTCCAGCGTTTTTGCTTTACCTCCTTCACAGTTAAAAAATGCTTTTCTTTCATATCCATTTTGAGTCTAGGGAACAAAAAGAACTCACAGGGGCTAAATCTAGTGAATAGGGAAGGTGGACAATGGGTGTCATGCCGTTTTTGGTCAAAAACTGCTTTACAGATTGGACAGTGTGGTTTGTTGTAATGACGGAAGAACCAGTCACTTGTGCGCCAAAAATCTGCTCTTTTCTTGAGGATACTCTTCCTCAATCTTTTCAAAACTGCCAAGTAGAACTCCTGGTTAACAGTTCGACCCGGAGGAACAAACTCCGCTTGTACAACACCTCTGCAATCGAAGAAACAAATGTGCATTGTCTTGATGTTTGACTTCACTTGGGGAACCAATTGTCTTCCACAGGTTTGATTGCTGTTTTGTTTCGGGGTTGTATCCATAGCACCAGGATTCATCAACAGTAATTACCTTAGAAAAAAATTCAAGGTCCTCTTTGATCTGATTTTGAACCTCAAAACATGCCTGAAGTCGACGCTCCCTTTGCTCGTCTGTGAGAAGGCGAGAAACAAATTTGGCTGCAACCCTTCTATGTGCAAATCTTCAGATAAAATCCTCTGAATGGAATTTCATGATATTCCAGACATCTTCCAGAGTTGATCAAAAACAGAATTTATCAATCAAAACAAGGGCATTGATTTTGTCGATGTTATCATCACTTCTTGACGTTGAGGGGCGTCCTAAACAGGGTTTGTCTCCAATTGACATCTCTCCATTTTTAAAACAAATAAACTATTCATAGACTCTTGTTTTGCTTAGGGCAGCATCCCCATAAGCAGTCTTAATCATTACAATGATTTCTGTAGCCGATTTCCCCAACAAGAAAAAAAATTTCACAGCCATGCATTGCTATCGAAAATCTGCCATCAAGTTTTCGTCGTAATTGAAAATGTTATTTTACTAAAAACACATGAATCGATGCACACACGGCCACACAACTTTGCACACTAGCTCAGATGGCGTGACTGTAACGGATACGCGGTCGAACGACGTGTTCCACCTCATTACTTATTTCCCCACCTCAGCCCGATTCCCATTATTTTCGGGTCTCCCCCCTTAGTAAGGGAAAGTATTTTTTAATTCCAGCTTTCAACGGAAATCCATGTTTTAAAGTCTCCAAGTTTAAATACCAAATACCATAAAAAATCAGCGATTATGCGTACATATTAAATCTATCTCAAAAATGAAGAACAAAACTAAAATTTCCTATTTAAGACAAATATGTTCCAGAGTTCTTACAACAACTTTTTCATTAGAATCAATAAACCAGAAGTGAAATCAGAAACCATAAATTTCTCATATTTTTTACAATTTTCTCAAAAGCTGCTTTAACTATTTTTATTGAATTCGCTGCATTGATGTAACATTGAATGGGTGGGAACACCATTAAAATGTTATCCTCACTGAATTAGTATGACATATCTTATATTTTAAAATTTCTTCCTTTAAAGCACCCACCCACTTCTCCCAATCCTTACGCCAGTACCCAACAACCATAAACTTGGGAACATCATAACACCTATACTGGGCTCCCACAACAAGAAGTCTCTTTTATTCACCCATGTAAACAGTTGTACTCACCATTTGACAGGCCATCTTCCACCTTTAGTGGCCATGTAATATTCTTTATTATCGTTTATGTTCCTGGATAACCAAAATCGCTTATTTTCGCTTGATGCCTAGTAGCCAGCAGAATGTTCCTTGCAGCAAGATCTCTATGAACTATTTTGTTCTTCTCAAGGTACTGCATTCCTAAACATATTCGATAATAAAGCTTATTAATAACATATTAATTAAGAATAATATAACATTAAATATTTTTGTAACACTTCCATTGAATGTATGCCTAGATACAAATATTAAACTATGGATTTAATTAAATATTTTTTATTAACAAATTAGGATCTTGTCCAACCTACTGCGTGGGTTTCTACTTCAAGAAACCACTTCTACTAAACTAATTACATTAGAATTCACACTAAAAGGAATTAGTCCCAGTGGCAGTCGATGAATGAAACAATTAGTAGTAGTTTCAACCATTTATTTTCTGCCAACATTTCTGCCCCCATTGTGAAAACTAGCTTCCACTCGCCTACAATACACCCTGATGATGACTCACAATGGGGGTCGAAAATGGCAGAAAATAAATGGTTGAAACTACCTAATTGTATCATTCATCGACCACCACCCAGACTAATTCTTTCTAGTAATTCTCAACGGTCAACAAATTATATCCAATTAGAATTCATAGTGATATCTTTTTCAGGATAAAATATACATTTCAAGTTAATTATTATTTTACAGCTGCAGATTTCATGAAAAACCTTGAGAAGACAACAGTAAGAACTAATTTAATAAACTTCCGAAAAACATACCGCAGGCAATCTGAGAAGACCAAACAGGAAGTTCATAATCCACATTAACTTGATCGGGATGCCTTAATATGAATGTTAACATTGAGCCAAGGGGAACCAGTTCTTGGATCTGAAATAAAGAAAAATAATTCATAATTATCAGACAATTAAATATTTTTATATGTATTGCACTAACATCCTAAAGATGTAAAAATTTTCACTTTCCAGAGCAGTGAAAATAGTGAATTATAGTACTGACTGTTTTTCAACAAAGGGCATAGCTGATTTATATAGGAACGCAAATAGCAGTCCTAAATCAGGAGATTAATATTAATTACTTATTATTACTTAGATATTTACTATTAACTAGACTGCTATTTATTATAAGAGGATTTATCTAGGAGGCATTTACAGGAATAGTTGAAAGAGATAAAAATATTCTTTAAAATCCCAACTTTTTCTGATTTGGGAAGTCTTCCACACAAAAAATGGAAATTTTTTCAGGTTTGTTCCCTCACTGGTAACAGATCAGGTAATACATGCACAATACGTTATTTAAGTACCAACAACTACAAACCAAAAATCAAGGAGTCAGACATTTGTTCCAACACATCTTTCAAATTATCAGAGTTAGGACCTATACAAAAAACTAAAGATATACGCTAACCTTCGACAGACCAAATGTATCTAACCGATCAAAGTTCTTCTATAAGCATCATATAAAGTAATCATCATCATCCGAAGGGGAAGTGAAAATTATATGTGTGTGTATATACAATATATATGAGTTTAAAAAACAAAATATAAATAAGGTTTTCAAGGGATTTTTATTTCCAACTGAAGAGAAGAAAAACTTTAATTTTGAAATTTAAAGCAATTTTTTTTTCCTTTTTTATTTTATAATTAAAAATTATATTATATCAATTGGTGAAATTGATTAACCTTGAGTCTGTAAACATAACTTGAAGTAAGTCGTGAATATCTTAAACTTTTAATAGCTTCAGTTCATTATAAAAGGGATCATACAGTGTCGAAAATATGGAATATTTGGACATGGAGGTTCAGTAACCTATATTTTCAAAAATAATTATTGACAAGTGCATCTTTCCATAAATGTATTGATATTTTTACTTCAAAAAATAAACTATTTTGTGCTACTTGGAAGCATATTTTTTTCCAGGTCGGGTTAAAAATAAGTATAATCCCATTTTAAAACAAGTTTAACTTGAGCAAAAGCCACATAGGAACAGGAAGGAAATATAAATTATGCATTGGAGCAATTACAAAAGAATAACAATAGTTCAGAAGAGTGTGCACAAAGTATCAGAAATACAAAAACAATAAAATAATAGTAACAGTAAAAAACAATACCATTAGACTGCCTTTAGAGTCTTCAGATATCCCAATCAGCTTTACGATGCAATGATGATTCAATTTCATCATAACTTCTGCTTCTTCAAGAAACGTATCCCGATTAGAAAGCATGTGGCTCGAATGCATTGTTTTAACTGCTACTTCAGCCTAAAGCAATTTATGATAAGGTTATAATTTATTTTTACATTTTTATTAATAGTAAAACTGGACTAAATTAATGAGAATACAAATATTTCCAAAGGGATAAGGCATACCTCAGTTCCACTTCTTGTTTGGTAAATTGCCTTATATACAGAACCAAATTCTCCTTCACCAATAACTTCTTTCATTATTAAACTTTCTCTAGGTATAAATACTAAAACAAAAATATTTCAGATTGGTTTAAAAAATTTAAAACAAATTAATAAAATTTAAATTCTTGTAAATCATGACTGGTTATTTAATTACTTTGTATCGAAATGGTATCCGAGGAAGCAAATCTTGGATTGGTGATCCCGCTATCGACACTTTTTCGTGGTTTGGTTTTTGGAGGTAGAGGAAGAGTAGCGTTTCCTTCAGACCATCTGTAGCCCTTTCTGTTCTTTGCTGGCATAGTAGAAAACTGTAATAATGGTAATCGCGTGATTAATAATATCTATCGTAATTACAAATTCGGAAATAAAATTAAATAATCAATAATTACATACAAAAGATGATGGATGATAATCAGGTAGCGGAGGTTTTGGCTTTGGCTTAATAGGAACTTGAAGAATAGTAGGTAGTCCGTCGGACATGGTGCTGTAATGTTCAATGACATGTTCTAAAGAGTCCAGAAGTGGCCCGTCATCAATAAAATAAAAATTCCCCTGCAATAATCACAAATATAATTAAAAAATATATCAAGAATACTGATAATATATTTCATAAAACACATAAAAGCACCTGACCTACAAAAAACAAAAATTGATAATTGATCAATAATTGATGAGCGATTGTTCTTGTAAATATTATAATATATATATATAAAATATTTTATTTCTTTTAATTATTATATTTTTTTTATCCAGAAGGAATTAAAGTATTTCTGAGGTACAAAAGAATTGAGCAATTTATATTTTTTCTAACAAGCATTTTATTAAAATGAAAAACATTAATCAATGTTTCGGTGTATTACATCCATCTTGAGGAAACTATAAACAACACCAACACATTAAAATTAACTATAATGTAGAAGATTTAATATTTGCTATTAATTTTAAAAAGTTATTAAAAAAATATAACAAAAATTATTAAAAAACTGGTGGGCACAACACGAGTTTCACGAGTTAAAATCATTAAGAATATTTGAATAAATTTAGAGATGAAAACAGGTCGATGGAATTGCATCGAGTTTCGAAAGAAACAAGTGTTTCATTAAATAATATATTATATTATCAACCACAACAATCAGTTAGTTTTATCGGCTTTTCATCACTCTGCATTAACTTTTAAGATTTTGTAAATAAGATAATATTTTTTCACTAATCTTCCTCTTTCCAACAGTATATTATACGTCTTTGTTTATACTGTTCTTATTATCAAAAGAACAAAAATTACTTTAAAAAATATTTTTTTCTCTTTTCTCCTTTAGTTGGTCAACAAATTCGTCCAACTTAAATATTTAGACGTTCTTATAAAGTGATTAATCTTTTGGAATGTACAGAGTTAAAGGTACTTTAGAGGAAGAAAATACAAAAATTCTCCATTTAAACCCTGTCAGACTATTTCAATCAGAATGAAAGTTATATGATATTAAAGCCTATTAGATTTGACATCGATATAGTGAGATTAATCAAAATGGTTAAAGCTCTTTTTGAGTAAATCGTAAAAAGGTGCAATATGCATGGTACAAAGTAGCACTTCCCGATTTTAGTAAAAAAGTTGATGTAACATTTGGAGCATATAGTTGTCTCAAATATCAATTTTCAGTTTTGTACAACTTTTAGTTTTTCAGCTGGACTTGCCACACACACACACCTTTTAGTAGAACTTGGTTATTTGGGATTCAGCAGACCTTAAAACATGTATTTCTGTTGAAAACTGAAATTAGAAAATTATCACGATCGCAATACTTTCCCTTACTATACATTTCATTTATATGTATAGATAAGTACAGGTAAACAGGTATTCCACAAATCAACATTGCTACATAGATATATAAAATAATTATATAAAAATTCTAAAATTAATAAATTTTTAATGTGCCCGTCTATTATTCATTAATTTCATCATTTGATTTAAATAATAATTAAAACACCAAAAAGGTAAAAACAACATTAAGCAAGGCACTGTCCTAGATCTTTGTCCTCAACTGATTTGGAATAGACCAATGGTTGGGGAACCTTTTTAATAATTTTTGTATTATTTTTAAAACTTTTTATAACTAACAACAAATGTTAAATCTTTTACAATTTATGGAGACTAATTTTACAACTATGATAAAAACTGTAAAAAGTTACCTGTTGCCTAATAAAATAGTTGTACGGATTAGTTGAGCTAGCACACATCATAGTGAGCACAATACTTTCTTCTTTCTCACTATAGCGGACGAGAAACCTCCCATCAGTATTACCAGGGTATGACTTCAAAAGTTGAATGGCTTCAGCTCTTGAGAGGGTGCCATGGTACCAGTCTTCTTTCGTAGTGTTCGGATTTGGCCCTTCATGAGTTTCTGTTTATAAAAGAAAAACGTTAAAAACACAAATGTAAAATTGTATGAGTGATTATAAAAAAAAAACAGCAAATTATTTATTACACAATAGTTTATTATTTCCAAATAACAATATTTGGGTATAACTGTTTATAAAGCTGTAGATAGGCAATTCAGTAATATGAAAATCAATAAATAATTCAAAGGAAAACAGCATATCACCACTGCTAATTTCAAAATGCTATATACTTGCTAGTTCTTAACCAATTTTAATGATTCTTTTTTCATTTTGTATAAAGTTTAATGTTCTATGAAATAGCACTAAAAGCAAAAATTTTGGAATTTATTAATCTATTAATTAGGAGACATGGATTTTTTTTTATTCCTTATTCGAATTCTAGGCATCATAAAAGTAAGCCTTCAAATTTTGAAGAAGGGTATTTTTTTTTTTTTTTTTTTTTTTTTTTATGGTTGATTATATAACAATATGTTGCTGTTGCTATTCAATAAATAAATGTTTTCGCTCTTTTATCCTTTAGTTGGTTATCAAATTCGTTCAACATTTATATTTGGCCGCTATTTATCAGTTTTAATAAGATGATACGGGTAATTCTTCTGAATCTATATAATTAAAGGCACTTTAGAGGAAGAAAATATTGGCATTTAAGCTCTGTTAAACTATTTCAATCATAATGAAACTTGCATGATATTAAAGCCCATTCAATTTTACATCGATATAGAATTATAGAAATGTTGCTGTGAAATCTCGGACGAATAGTTATGTAAAACATAAAATTTGTTTACTTTTAGTTTTTGTACAATCGATTCAGTTCATGCACGATATTTCCCTATTAAGGCCGTTAGACGTGTGCCAGTCTGGAATTATGTTTTTATTACACGTTTTTTTCCTTTGAGCTTCCCCGAACCGATCTATTAACCCGGCTGTTGATCGGAAAAACTAGGAACTCGACATCTCCATCCAAGTCACATTTTATCTTTATAACAGGTTCATATGAAAGCCCCAGTAAAAATCTTATTGAAAATAATAAACCAAAAGCATCTATACTAGACTGCATTACTATTTCCTATTCTCTTCTTTTCTTTCAAATAAAATTTCCTGATTCCAGAACACCTTAAATTTTTTCTCTATCGTCAATAATAACCGATTAATCAGGGAGTCACATCGCTTATAAGTTGAATCTACACCATATAAGATTTTTTTTCTTCTCTTTGTTCATCGCATTGTCTTGATCTCAAAAGTCTTTTCAATTTTTTCTCATCTTCAATAATAACCAATGTTTTGTGGAATTACATCTATTATAATTTGTGACTTAAATAAACAGATCAACTTCTTTTTTTTCCTTTAACTTACTAAATATAGTAAGGGGAAGTATTGCGATTGTGAAAATTTTTGAATTCCAGTTTTCAACGGAAATACACGTTTTAGGGTGCCCTGAGTCCAAATAACCAAGTCCCGCAAAAAGGTCTGTGTGTGTGTGTGTGGTAACTCCCGGGCGGAAACGGTAAGTCCTATGAAACTGAAATTTCATATATAAGACAACTATACGCCGGAGACGTGACAAAACTTTTTTCATCAAAATGAGCTTACCAGAAGAGGCACTTTATACCATGCATTTTGCACCTTTTTTTGATTTTCTCGAAAACGGTTCTGACGATTTTGATTAAACTCGCAATATTAATGTAAAATTTAATGGGCTTTAATATCATGTAGGTTTTATTTGGATAAAAATGATCTGACAGGGCTTAAATGCCGATATTTTAAATTTTCTTCCCCTAAAGTACCTTTAATTTTGTAGATTCAATAATAATAACTAGATTATCCTGTTAACGCTGATGAAAAACAGGTAAATATATAAATTGAATAAATTCGATACCCAACTAAAGGAGAAAACAGAAAAAATATTTTTTTAATGCAATTTTTCGTTTTTGAACATAAGAGCAGTAATATACATGTATGATATACCGTTGGAAAGCTAAAGATTTTAGAAAACATATTATCTCATACACAAGCTTTTAAAAGTTAATAGAGAGTGATGAAATGAACATAAAACTAACTGATTATTTTAGATAATAAAATAAAAGATTTTTTAATAAAACACACGTTTCTATATAAATTAAATTTAATTAATTCTTTAATACTTTCACGTATTTTTAACTCTAACTGTATTGAAAATTCTTTCATTGATTTTAAAAATCGAGGTAAGTGAAAGTCGGGTGTTGCCCGCACCAGATTTTTTTAAATTATTATTATTATCACACTTATTCTAAAACTCTATGCATATTTTTCTCTATCATATTATTCTCTATTATAGGGCACTAGGTAGAACATTATTTTTTCTGATATTTCAGCCACGGAGCGACCCTGGGGTGTGGAGACCCTCCTGGGGCACACCCGACCTCTATAAAGATTTAGGACTAATCATCTCCTAGCATGGTCTTTGGCTGTTAAACAGTATGAATCCCTATATGTACTGAACCCGAGATCCTTCATGGGTTGAGGGAGTGACATTCACATGTTCATTTGGGAGATAATGAATAACTGTAAAGTGACGGTGATAGTAAAGTTTATTTATTTAGATATGAATGTATAAAACAATTATTTATATATTCTGCTCATAATGTTTAATTTTTCTTTGAACAACATGCTGGAAATTTTGGACATGGGAAATTCAGTCAGTTCCAAATATATCAAGAGCAGAAAATAAAGATGAACACATATTCTCTTATTGTGAGCACTTAGATGCTCTCCATTCAGATTTTACCAATGCTTTCATGATATTTTCATAGTGAACATATCTGGTTGGACTTTGTGTCTTTTTACAAGTGTAAATAAACACGGAAGAATTTCCACAGTTACAAAAAGAACAAATGAAAGTAACTACAAATGATAAATTTAAATTCAAAAGCGGCAACCAACAATTCTGTATGCAAAAGATCCCTAAGGCTTTTCTGGAATATGAGCTGAAATTCAAAAATTCTTAATTGCATACCCATCATCATATTCAGTGGAACAAATGTGGGTTCAGTGTGGTAATAAATTTATTAACAAACAAAAATGAAAAATAAATTAATCATATTACATTTCCTATTACAATTTAATTTCAAAATTAATTTCCAGAGGACGACAAGTAATATTTTTTCTAAAAAGGGGACGGTAGGACAAAAATCTTTGGGAACCTCTGATCCAATACATTACTCCGCCAATACTTCTTATTCCTACATTTTTCTTCATTTCCATGATGTTCTTCTACAAATAGCATACACTATCTCAACAATGCAACTATGAGAGTCAGATTAAAAAATTTCTATAAATAGAGATCATTCTACACAATAATGAAAATAATCTAATTTTTAATCAAAACAAGTATCAAAAGGATAAACAAAAATAACGGAATTACTCACTTAGAAGATACGATACTTGGTAATGGCCATTTTCTTCAGCTAGCTGTTGCGGCGTTTTACCTTCCTTGGTTCTTGGGCGAGATGGAGCTCCCATCCTTAGCAAGTACTCAACGATTTCTTTGTGGCCTTTGAAGGCAGCTTCATGGAGTGGTACCCAACCTAAGTAAGGTCAGTCGATTTTTAATTTACATCAAGCATAATTATAATTAGTCATAACATTATTATAAGGAATCAGAATTTCTAGGCTAAATATTACAAAATTTCAGAGCAAATATCAGTCTTAGAAAAGAAACAAATATAATAATGATTCAGGGTATTTAAAACATCATAATTATATAAAATATTATTACCTGTGTTAGTATTTCGTAGCTGTACATTTGCACCACCATTCAAAAGTATCTTCACAATAACCACACAATTATTCTGACAGGCATACTAAAAGAGATGGATACTTCTGATTAACTTTCGTTCAAGAAAAACTTAACATTATGTTAACTTAAAAATAAATAAATATTACTTTAAATAATGAATACCTTAATTATTCCCATTCCTTATTATGTATAGCTGCATTATAAAACAATTTTTGATTAAATATTAGATCAATACTAATAAATTAAGGTTAAATCAAAAGATAATTAAAAAAAAAATTACGAGAAACAACAGTCGCTCATTATGAACAAAATAATATATAAGAAATTTAGTATAGAGATATTATAGTAATACTGAAATGAAATTGATATAAAGACAAATTAAACTATGATCATTACTTAATCAGGCTTGTAGGAGTAAGTTAGTTATAATAATGGATCTTGACTAAATTTTTCAATTTCAGAGAGGAAATAGATACATTTTTTAACAATTACAATCCTCAAGATACAATCTATCTTCAATAAACACATGATCAACATATGAAATCAGGGTCTGGTGTTTTACTTGGCAACATGCACCTATATTATAGTACCTGTTAAGGAATATGATCAGGTGTGATTCTAATAATAAAACCATAAACGAACTATCTGAAATTAAGTTAATATAAATTGGGATAAACACCTGGACCTTTTGTCCAGTTTTTGTATTGATAAAAAGTACGTGGGTGAATCAAATATAAACGAGAATTATTTTTTAATTTTTATTTTGAACAAAAAGAAAAGTGCACCTCATTTTTCTACATAGTCTCCTGATTTGGAAATACATTTTTCCCAGCGCATAGGTAATTTTCCAATCCCGTGCTCATAGAATGGAGTAGGTTGTGTCTTCAGCCAAATGAGCACGTAGGCTTCAACCTCATCGTCACTGACGAATCTCTGACCTCCCAAAGCTTCCTTGAGTGGGCCAAACAGGTGAAATTCACATGGTGATAAGTCTGGACTGTAGGGAGGGTGTTCCAGCGTCTCCCAGCCCAGTTGCTCCAATTTTTCTCTCGTCAGGGCCGCAGTATGTGGGCGAGCGTTGTCCTGAAGAAGAATCACTTCTCTCATCGGTAGATCCCTTCTTTTGCGGTGATATGCAAGTCTGACTTCATTCAAAATGTCGCAGTAGTATGCAGCATTGATTGTCCTGCGTTCATGCAAAAAATCAAGATGCAGCAAGCCATGCTGGTCAAAAAACACGGAAGCCAAAACCTTCCCAGCTGACAGCCGTGACTTGGCTTTCATTCTGAACACGATCACGACCCTCCACAAACTATTTATGCCATGCAAACACTCTGGCACGAGAAAGTGTCTCTTCCCCGAACTGTACAGTCAACCTTCTCAAGATTTCAGCCAGTTTTACACCTTCAGCAGCAAGAAATTTGATGATAATACGTTACACAATCGAGGGGGATACATCTTGCTCAGACATCGTCATGACGGTAACTGGTGAGTTCGGGGGCATGCGCCCGCCTGCTTCCCCACTCCTGGCATCCCTACCTAACACCTCTAAACGCGGAAACGTTCCCGCACCTTCGCTTCCAGGACAAAAAGTCTCGTTTATATTTGATTCACCCACGTAATATACCATCTATCAGTAAAAAATTAACATATTTATCATTAACACAAATATGTACAAATCAGTGACGACTAAAAACTTGAAATATATAATATTAATTTTATTGGCGTTAAATCCCTTTGTATAGATTATTACCATCACTAAAACTGAAATACAATCAATTTTATAATTACATGCAAAGGCGTATTTCCCTGTTGATCTCTGCAATTGACATTTGCTTCACTTTCTATGAGTTTTTCCAAAATGCTAGGAATATTTTGTATACAAGCGAGATGGACAGCAGTCTGCCCATCCTGATTCTTTGCTTCTATGTTGCGGTATCCACACTTTAGTAACTCAGATGCAACAGTGAAATTGCCTTGAACATAAATGTTTACAGTTATTGAAAAATATAAATACATAATCCGTAAAATTCATTAAAAAATATGGTGCATGCAACATACAATTTTCACTTACCTTCGCTGTTAAAATCAATTTACGAAATTTTAAATAAGGCTAGGGTTGAAAACATTTTGAAGAATTAAATTGACTTTTGATGAAAACATTTATTTTAGATTATACAATCAAATAATATAAATCATAATTTAAGACAATCACTTAGTTTCAGCCGCTTTTTATCACTCTCCCTTTTTTACTTTCATTCACTATGTATAGTAAGGGAAAGTATTGCAATCGTAAAAATTTTCGAATTCCAGTTTTCAACGGAAATACACGTTTTAGAGTCTTTTGAGTCCAAATGACCAAGTCCCGAAAAAACGTCTGTGTGTCTGTCTGTATGTGTATGGTAAGTCTAGCGCAAAAACCATAAGTAGTAAGAAACTAAAATTTCACATTTAAGACAAATATACGCCCGAGATGTTACAGAAACTTTTTCATCGAAATTGGCTAACTAGAAGAGCCACTTTATACCATGCATTTTGCACCTTTTTATAATTTTCTTAAAAACGGCTCTAACGATTTTGATTAAACTTGCTATGTTGATGTAAAACTTAATGGGCTTTAATATGGCGTAGGTTTCATTCTGATTTAAACAGTCTGACAGGACTTATATGGCGATATTTTTAATTTTCTTCCTCTAAATTACCTTTAATTTTGTACATTCCAAAAGATTAGCCATATCATCTTAATGGCACTGATAAAGGACGGCTAAATATTAAAGTTAAGAGATTTTGATAAACAACTAAAGCAGAAAAGTGCAAACATATTTTTTTATGCAATTTTTTTGTTTATTAAACACAAGAATAGTAATACGGAGGTATAATATACCGTTGGATAGCTAAAGATTTTAGAAAAAATATTATCTGATACACGGCATTGTTAAGGGTAATGGAGAGTGATTAAAAGCTAATAAAACTAACAGTTTCTGGTTCCTGAAAAGAGAAATTCATGTTGACCATGCAGATCGCCCCTAGTTGTGATCATCTTGACATTTGAGTAAGAGATGATTATCCCAAACACTAACTGATTGTTGTCAATAAAAATATAATAGACTAGCTGTTGCTCGCGACTTTGTCTGCGTCAATTTCTGTTATTATGATTGCTATTAAGACGTTTTTAAAAAAATATATTGGGCTGTCCGGAAAGTTCGTAGAGAAATTTGGACAACAATTAAAATTGACGAACAGCTTAAAATGTATATATTCAATCTACAATATAGTTACCACCATTAGCGATTACCCTTTCCCAACGGCTTGAAAGATCCATTATCCCTTTTTTCCAAAAATCACTATCCTTACTCCTGAAGAATAATAAAAGCTCCGTTTTGACGTTATTTTCTGAAGAGTAGAATTTCCATTGTAGAAAATTTTCGAGGGAACGGAAAAGATGGAAATTTATTTATAGTTTGGTTTTGTGGAAGGAGCTCAAAATGTATGGATCCCTTCCAATCCCGCCAAATACTGAGCATCACCTTTCTTGGATGCAAGCCGGCCTTTGGTGTTGCGAGCGGCGTCGTTCCAGTCAACCCCCAAGATTTTTTTCGGCTGGTGTTGATGTAGAGAATCCATTTTTCGTCACCAGTAACAACTCGTTTCAAAAATAGATCCTCCACATTTTTTTTTCATTAGTAAATCACAACATGAAATCCTTTCAATAAGCTCATGGGGAACCCAAACGTCGTAACGACAGACGTACCCGGCCTTCTTTAGATGATCAAAAACGGTCGATTTGCAGGATCTTAACTCCGCAGCTATCTCACAGTAATTTGTGGATTGTTTGCCATGACCGTCATAATATCTTCGATGTCAAGAGTTGAACCATGGCCAGCCCGGAATTGGTCTTCCAAACTGAAATCTCCTGATCTTAATCGCGAAAACCACTTCTGAACCGTGCTATCGGCAATTGAATCCCTGCCTTCCGCGGCACGAATTTTTCTTGCAGTTTGGGCTGCGTTTTTCCCTTGTTTTAAAAAGAACAGTATAATACGCCGAAAGTGAACGGAATGGTCACTCATGTTGGTTTGCAATAAGCTACACTACTGAGCCTTAATAAAGACGAATTCAGTATGTAAACATAGTTAATTCCATGAGGATGAATAAAATCGATTCCTACATGTTTAAATGTTTGCCCATGTGATTTATTCATTGTTATGACAAAAGTTAACTTAACGGGACATTGAATTATTTTAAAATTTAAAGGTAAATCATTTTGAACCGTTGGGATGCGAGGTCAATTTTCTCCCTTTTTTTCAGATTTTCCACTGATTCTTCGGTCCTATTGATCACAGCGTGATGTTATATAGCCTATAACCTTCCTCGATATATGGACTATCCAACACAAAAAGAATTTTTCAATTTGAACCAGTAGTTTCTGAGATTAGCGCGTTCAAATAAACAAACAAACTCTTCAGCTTTATAATATTAGTATAGATTATTTAATAAAACACATGTTTCTATTAAATTCAATTTAATTAATTCTTTAACAATTTATTTTTACTTCTACAGGTATTTAAAAATTCTTAAATTAATTTTAACAACGGAGGTAAGTGAAAGCCGTGTGTTGCGCGCACCAGTTTTTTCTAAAAGCTCTGGCTTTCCAATGGTATATCATCTGTTTGTATTGCTATTATTATGTTAAGAAAAAATAAATTACCAAAAACATATTTTTGACCTTTCCTCTTTCAGTAACCAATAAAAATCTTTCATCTTGTTTTTTTTTAACCATTTTTTATCAATGCTAACACAATGAAATGGTTAATTTTTTTGGTATATAAAATTAAAGTTACTTTGGGGGAAGAAAATTTAAAATATTGCGCACTTAATCTCTGTCAGACTATTCCAATCAGAGTGAAATCTACATGATATCAAAGCGCATTAAATTTTACATCCATAAAATGAGTTTAATCAAAATCGTAAGAACCGTTTTTTTTGTAAAAAAAAAAAAAAGGTCCTAAATGCATGATATAATGCGGGTCTTCTGGTACACCTATTTTGTTGAAAAAGTTGCTGTAACATCTCAGTTATGTACGCATCTAGAGTATGAAATTAAAGTTTCATACAGCTCATTGATTATGAGCTAGACTAGCTAGATCACACACACAGACAGAACTTTCTGTGGGAATTGGTCATTCGGACTCAGAGGACCCTACAAGGAGCACTTCCGGAGAAAACTCGAATTAAAAAATATTCATCATCACAATACTTTCCCTTACTACATATTATATGTATAAGTAAGTGAAATTAAAAAGTGATTATATGTTCTTTAGTGTTAATCAAGCATTTACACAGTAGTCAAAAAGGATTTGATATTTTTAAAGTTCAATCAAAGATAAAGAATATTAAATCATTTAAAAATAAAATATTAAACTGACCTTCTTTGGTAGCTCTATGAAGAAGATTGGATCTCCCATGGCTTCTCGTATCAGGAGGTGGAGGATCTTTTCTGATGGCATTTCCTAAAACGCAGGGCAGACCATGTCCGTCCTTTTGACAGTGATCAATCAAAGTTTCCAAACCATGAAAAGGTGTTTCTCCATCTGAAATTGTGATGCAAATATTGCAATGGTTGTCCCTCACAGCAAATTTAAGTTAATCTCATGCCGTAATACTGTATGTAAGATATTACACTAGTTTTCATTTCAAAGAGGGTAAAGTAGATTAATGAGCAGTGTATAACTTACTTATTGAAAAAAATGCATCTTCACCATGACGTCTTATTTGAAAATGTAACAATTCTCCTTTGTTCATAACAGAAAGAACAAAGTCTCCAGGTGTAGTTCTGCTATCTCGAACCAGGAAAAGGCCATGGGTAGCAGCTTGTCCCATGGATAAACTGGCTGATAAAACATAAATTTGATAAACAACAAAGACATGGTCAAGAACATTGGATGCATAAATTGTAGAGTACAACATGAAATATTTACCATTTTTAAATATTTCCTCTGTATCTTCCCTTGACAGATTCCCATGGTACCAAGAAATGCCTTCATCATTGGCCATTTCCTCAAATAAGAGGCTCTTTAACTACAAAGGAAAGTGAATCTCAGAAAAAAACTTCATCCATCTCTTGAAAAAGTCAATATTTATCATTATCATATCCTTTACACGGTTTAAATTATCAATTTGATTCAGTAAAACTTATCACTTAGGTAATTTGGAAAAGTTATTAAAGAAAACATTAACGACGGTAAATAGTCTGACCATAGAATCGTACAGGTTATATCGTCCTTGAAGTGTTGTCATACAGTCAGCTGATATAAAAACATACAGGATTCAACTTGGAGTAAAATTAGAAAATTACGTAATAAACGTCATTATTCATAATGGGAATAATCACGTGCCGATGTACCTCGCATTTCATTGTATAGTACTTAAAGTACTAAGTTACAATAGGTTATAGTGATATTAAGAGAAATATATTTCTCAGAAACGTTAGCTGATTAAAAAATGACACGAACATGTTATGTATTTTTATTAACACTTCATCCAAAACAGCTCATATGATAATTTATCAACTTACCTTGCCGCTAAGGACTTTCGTTATCAACTTAAACATTCTGGCGTTCTTTTAAGTACAGGAAAAGTCACTCAAATATTACATTCGCTTTTTTTAAAAACGTATAATCTTATTAATTTAATCGAAACTAGCCAAAAATTGGTAATATTCCGTTTAGACACCATTTCTGAGACAGAAGACAGACCCGCAAGTGGTGCTAGCCAAGGTAAACAACTGATGAATCAGATAGTAGGTACCCTAAGGTGCATTCATATTCTTAAGTTGTATGAATCATCGTCGCCTACTCCTAATGAGTATCCAATCATGGAGCACTTCATTGCTTAATAGAACAATTAAGTCAGTTGCGAAAGTCTCACAAACGGATGCAGCACTACTAATATCTTAGATTAAAAATAGCTAAAAACCATGACTGTTGAACGTTTAGGACGCAAGTTCTATTTATAATTGAGTAAATCATACTAGACTAGAAATTCTTAAAGGATGATCTGATAGATAAAAGAAAAAAATAAAGTAGTTTTAAGAACTTTTAGATATCTCATTCAATGTCTTTCCAGCATTAATTTATTTCATGATACATTTTTTAAATGAAGTCATTTATTTATATGTTTCTTTAACGTTACTTTATGCTACTGTTGCTAATCGGACTATGTTACAATGGGAGTCCTAAATTATGTCTATCCTGGTTTAATTAGGATAGGAATATTTAACGAGTACATTCCAAAGGCTCGAGTACTTCATTTTACGTACCCTCCGAAGGATAGCATTACCAAGAATTTTTTACTATCTTTAAAAAAATCCGAGAGTCATCTCCCGGGTTTTTTACCGCGACTTTGAGCATAGAAGGCTGTTATGCAAGCCACTACACGACAGGTGACCCAACTAAATGAAGTTGTTTCCACAAGGTAGTGGGTTCGAACCCGACATGTGGCCCTAGGATTTTTTAATGGAGGAAAAATCCTTAGTAACCTTGTCATCCGGAGGGTAGCTAAATTAATAGTCCCGAGTCAGTAATATGTCAGGTACACGTTAAAGATTACTATCCTAATTAAAGCTGAATTGACAGAATTTAGGACCACCACTGTTGCATTGCCTGATTAGCCTCAGTAGCATAAAATTATGTTAAATAAATAAATAAACTTGATTTAATTAAGTTATCATATTATATTTATTAAATTAGTGGACACGTCCCTGCTTCGCACTGGCGCAATTTGAATGACGTGTCATTTATGTTTAAAACATCTCTCTGACCGATGTAGAATTTATTGATTTGGAAGTTTTAGTTTATCGTGCCGAAAAGTGCAATCAGCAAGAACATATTTTTACTTTATAAGGTCTAATCATTATTACATTAAATCATCAGCAGATGTGAAAAACATTAATCAAAATTAGCTCAGTTTACCATTAAAAGTGAAGCACAGATAAAGAAAAATTTAATTTTTCCATATAATGAAAATCTGATTGCTATTCAATTGATGTATTCAAAAACTACAGAAATAAGAACGGTTTCTATTTAATTCGTTTTATTACTATTTTATGTTGCAAATGAACTATTTAAATTACATTTTAAAAGATAAATTAAGTTTCCATAGGTATCTCACTTAGTTTACAGAAACACTTCCGTTTTAATGAAATAGTATTAAGTTTAAAATAATTAAAGAGGAATGGAAGAATATAACTTGCAGGATCTTCGACATTTAACTATAACCTTCCTCTTTAACAATAGGGGTACTCACTACGTTTGCTATAGTATGCTATTTGTGCTATTGTGCTAAACCCATCAATTTTATACAGGAAATAACTGTAGAAACTCGATATTAGAATAACTGAATAACACAAATAGCATGCTATAGCAAACGTAGTGCGTACCCCTAATAAAATGTGTTCATAAGTTGATGGTTTTACAATCTTTTGTTTCTTTCATTGCATATTAACTTTTCTAAAATCTTGCGCTTTCCAACGGTATATTATACGTCTATGTTACTATTTATATTTCAGGAATAATTTTTGATGACTTGGTTACAGAAAATTTCTTTTTCCAGTTTAAAGAAAAGCTTAATTTCAACATATTTTACTTACAAACCTTCGGAAGAGAAAGCCCAAAATGATGGTGAAAACCGTATCAAAATCCGTCTTGTGGTTTAGAAAGAGTTAGTGAAAACCAAAATCGCTTTATCATTAAATATATCGAGAAACGGTAAAAGAGTATAAATGCAACATCTAAAACTTCTTAAACTCTATAAAAAAAATTAGTTTTATCCTTAAAGAATTTCTAGTCTAGTACGATTTAATCGATTACCAATTGAGATTAAGATCTCTATCCTTATTAATCCTGGATTAATATATTTAGGACTTCCACTGTAGCTTTGTTCGTAAATATTCGACATAATATACTTCTTCTTTTTTTTTTTTTTTAATTAATCCATTAAATTATAAGTAACAGGAAAAATTCAAAAATATGTTAAAATAAGCAATATATTTTTAATTCTTATAATATTCAGTATCAATTTACATTAGCTGAGAAGGGAATTTCCTAAGAAGCGTACCTTGACGTTGCAAAAATAAATAAGGAAACTTAAATAATAAACCATCATCCATATGGTAATAATTTCAAAGAAATTAAAATTTGAAAACATCGAAATGGAAGAAGTGGGAGAAAATTGTTGAAAACACCAAAATATGCATTTCTCCAACTTGGGTGTTCCATTTTTGGGTTTTTTTCTCTTAAGCACTAAGACCATGCATTGTCGTAATATTACGTTGAATAAGAGAACATTCTATAAATATAAGCATGTTTATATAACTTTTAATTTTGAACATATATTCTATTCTTAGGGGAACTGGTACCAGAATGAAGTTTTTCTTTTATTCTATTATATATTTATAGTGAACTCATAAAATTTTTAAAGAAATAAAGAAATGATAAAGATAGAATTAGTAATCTACGCACTAAAAAACATGATAACATTTTGGGAACGTGGGATGTAGAAAAGTATATAGGCCATATTGAGAATGTATAGTCGACTGTAGAAACGTTAAACTGGCTTGGACATGGCCTTAGTTTAATATAGTGGACATCCTTAGTTTATGCGTGGATATGCTTCAATAATGTCCTGAGGTCATGCTCACAAGCTTGAGCCGAAACGTCGGAAAAATTAAAATATTTAACAAAATACTGACTCCCGATTATTTCCACCTATAAAGGCAATCTTACCTAAGGTCACGGGTTCAAACCCGGCAGATGGCCTAAGGTTTTTTTTAATGGAGTAAACGGGATCACTTGTAGCTGGGTGGCTAGGATAACAGCCTCCTATGCCAAAGGTCATGGGTTCAAACCCGCAAATTGTCCTAGGATTTTTTAATGGGAGTAAAAAATCCTTAATTATGCCATCCTTCGGAGGGGACGTTAAAAGGTGGTCCCGATCCTGTGCGACGTCAGGTACCCGTTTAAGATCCTTATCCTAATAAAACCTGGATAGTCAAAATTTAGGACTCCCACTGTAGCATCGTCCGATCAGCCACAGTAGCATAAAGTGACGTTAAATGAACAAACAAATGGAGTAAAAAATTCTTGGTTATGCCATCCTTTAGAGGGGACTTACTGAGGAATAATTTGCAAATCTGTGTTAATATTAATCCCGGCTGTTTGATATTTCAAAATATAAATTTTGTTTAGCTATATTTCTGAATATATATATATATATATATATATATATATATATATATATATATATATATATATATATATATATATATATATATATATATATAGATATATATATTTTTTTTGTTTTTATATGAATCATTGTATTGGAAAAAGTAACACTCGGTGCATTTTGAAATTGTGATGCAGAGCCTCAAATCGTGCTGGGAAATATTCTTTTGCCTTAAGAACTGAAAAACCCGACTTATTGGAACTAAGCTAATGTAGAATTGAGCTAGATGTAGAATTGAAACTAATGTGGAATTGAGCTAGTCATACAGTAATTCTTAGAACAGCACAATCACAATTGGCATCCTAAAAAAAGGTTTCTCTTCTCTATTAAATTTCCATTTAAAATATAAATTCGCCATGAAAGAAAAAAAATCATAGTAACGAGGAATAATGTTTAGGTTTTACAAAGTTTTATGTTGCGATAAAATCTTCTTTTTTTTTTTTTTTTTTTTTTTTATATTTTTCCTTTATTTAAAAATTGTTTTTGAGATAATTAGGTTTTGAATATTAGGGTTAAGTGCTTAAGCTTAAGAACAAAAAACTTATTTCGCGCCTCCAACCTTCTAAAATTATTGGGACACATAAAAATAAAATTAAAACCAGCACAATTTTTTCTTCCATCACCTTTTTTATTATCATTATTATACAATTCTTCAAATTTAATAATAATATATTTAACGAATAGTATAATAATGATAATGAAAAAGATGATGGAAGAAAAAAATTGCCCTGGTTTTAATATGTATAAATAAGAAAATCTTCCTCAAGACATACAAATCTATAAAAATAAAAATAAAATAATGTATTAGAATATAAGGTGTGGTTAAAGACTGATTTCACTTTCAAGCACTTTTTAATTTCCAAATTGACTTCGTTAATCATGACCGAAAAATGACGCGAAAGGTTAGGTGCGGTTCAACAAACAAATAAATAAATGAAAATTTTTAAAAATATATAGGTATAAATATTATTTTTGAAAATTCTTTAATATCATTAAATATTATTTTGAAAAAAAAAACTATAAAACTAAATTTAGAAACTTTATTTTTTACTTATAGGTATAAATATTATTTTTGAAAATTCTTTAATATCATTAAATATTATTTTGAAAAAAAAAACTATAAAACTAAATTTAGAAACTTTATTTTTTACTTACTTGACTGACTGACCAGGTGTCATTCTCTTCATGACAACCTCTATTCTCACTCTAACCCATTAGTTTCAATCCTTGCTTCCTCTTCGATTCCTGATAATACCCCAAGCCGTCTCAAAAGATGGCCGCGAAACCTACTGGTTTAGAATTCTGATTATACTATCAATGGATAGTGCCTCTACATGCATTTCGTGTTAGTTTATTAGGTTTACTTGATGTATTTCTTAGTACAATTGTAAACATCAATAAATATTTTTAAATAAAATATACACCATATTAAGGAATTAAACGTTATTTTTAATAAACGTTAAACAAATAATGACAACGTTTTATGGAAAATAAAATTATTGCATATTTATTATAATACGATTAAAGTTCTTGATAATTCACATTAAAGCAGCATACAGCATTCCCCCGAATTTCCGTTCGCTTTCCCGGTTGTTTATCGAAAACGGGGCAGTTTCACTCGAAAATTAGCATACAAATTTTCCCCAATTTCCATTCGCTTTTCCGATTATTTTGAGGTCGACTAATACTCAAATTAGCATACAATTTTCCTCCGAATTAATATTCGTTTTTTTCGGCCGTATCTCATTAACAGATCAATGGATTATCACCATTTGTACATTTTTCCGACTATATAGGGCCAGGTACACATAAAAATTAGGATAATATTTTTCCCTGAAAGTTTTATCAATTTTTTTGCTCTATAAAAACATAAACTAAAAAGCAAAAAAAAAAAAAAAAATGAATTTTGAGCAGAATAAAACGGAGGTAAAAAAATAAATAAAATACAATTAAAATTAAGAAGTGAAATGATTGTTTCTTAAGAACAATTTTAAAGTAATATATTATACTGACAATCGTAAGTGAGGGTTCAAGACATACAATATAACAGAAAAAGATAAGGATAGGAGTATGTTGAATATTAGTTTTACTTGATTTTTGTCTAAATTTCGATCAATTTGGATGGAATTGTATGTATTATACTGAATATTTGGCAAAAAAAAAAAAAAAATAATAATAATACCTCCCTACTAATTATTTATATTATGCAACTATCCCGTGTATGGTGAGAACAGCTAATGAGTTGCCTATTTACATTGACATCTTGTACAACAGTGTTCATGTTTTCAAAACCAAATGTCAAAATCTTTCGCTAGTCACATCTGATTTGAAATAGTCTCTTTTAATTTATTTTATTGTAATATACTTGTTTGTTGGTATCTTATGCCATTTTGTACATAAAGAGATTATTTTGTTATTTTATTACCTATTTTTTATGTAAATATGTTTTATTATAAATATTATAATATGTTAATGCTTAAATTTCATTGTATATTATTATACTTTACTTTTTCTTTAAAAAATTTATCAATGTTTACCTTAATAGTTATCTTTATTATTGTATTATTAATGTTAACCCTACTTGTCACCTTTATTATTGTAATTTCTTTCTAAATGTTCTGAAGGTTATAATTATGCCTAGTTATCTGTATTATAAACATTGTAATGGACATAGCTTGGGTATATATATAAAAAAAAACTACTAACCAGAGTAACCGGAAAAACCCGTAACTGGTTATTTTACTAATAATCGCTGTCCTAACTATCCTCAAGGCCGTGATACACGACGAGAGTATAGTAAAATATGAAAATGTATAAATAAGATCTTAATGTGAAGTCGGTGATAGTGAATTATCATATACTTTCAACGTATTATAATAAATATACAGTTATAGTATTTTCTGTATTTATCGTTGTTTGTTAAATTTTAATTATAAGTAATGGTCAGTTTCTTAAAATATTGTTTCTAAATAAATAAATGTTTTCATTATGGGTAAATCGCAATCGTTTCTTTTGATATAACTGTATCATTTAATTTTGTAATATTTAAAAAATATATATATATTAAAATGACATAAGATTTTTAAAAGTTATATTTGATGGTATAATCCGAATTTATGAAAAAAAAATTATACCTTCCCACTCTGCCGTCACTTTCGTGAACTCTCACAAGCACTCGCTTTCAGTATCTTCATCTATCATTTTTCTCTTTCTGTCTTCGCGGCCTTTATATTTAGATTGGCGGTAACATAATATAACTTATGTTACTTAAAGAAATATATTCCATAGAAAAATATTACGAATCAATATTATAGCTAAGCTTTTTATTGAATAATATTATCATAATATTTTATTCATACTTAGAATTATTTATAAATTACTTCATGGAAAATATCACAAAAATATTAACGAAAGTGTGTATATAGTAAATTAAAAAAAGAAAATAATTATTATTATCTTATTAACATTATAATTGTTGAAATTTATAATTAAATATTATGTAATAATCTTTTTATTTAGTGATCCAAGCCTAGATTGGAAGTTGAAATAAGAAAATACATTTGTAAGGTTGGTATACAATTTAATGGACAAGATGATCAAATCATTTTATTCATAGCAAAAAGTATAATTAAACCTGAGCTTAAACTATATCCAGGAGGAAATTAGTCGGGTAATAATAAAAATAACTAAATTATAACTTTATTATAATTATTAGTTAAAAGTTAGTGTACTTGAATTCATTGTAATTTAGTTATTTATTTTCTTTTACTTATAAATTTCTATTCTTATGTTTTACATCTTTAATTCATCTAAGTTAATAGAATTTTGAATATTGTATTTACTTTATAGCTATAATTTTTTATACGATAGGTGAAAGCTACTATAGGTCTTTAATAAAGAAATTGATGGAAGAATGATTGACTGTAGGTACAAATTCTAATTGTTTAATTTTATTAAAATCCATCTACTGATTTCATTTTTAAAAAACAGCAGATTTTTAATAAACTTGTTTGAAAAAACAATTCTAGTAATATAGTATAGTATAGTAGTTCTTTAAGTAAGGTTCAACACACTAAGACAGTACATTTCAAATTATATTTAATAAGCGAAGGACAAGTTGGTTGAGGGTGCAATCACCGAAACTACTCAATTAAGCAAACTTAATTTATTTATTTTGCAAACGTTTAGCCATCTAATTAGCCGTTTAAAATTTAGACCGTCTTCAGAGTGATTGTTAAGCGCAAACTCACAAATATGACTGAGTAGTGCTTTAAATTAAGTTGATATAATAAATTAAGATAACTTAATTAAAGCGTTTCATGGATTGCACCCTCAGCCAACTTGTCCTTCATTTAATAAAGATAATTTGAAGTAGACAGTCTTAGTGTGTTGTACCTTACTTAAAGACCCACCATTTTCAAACAAGTTTATTAAAGAACACCTGTTTTTTTTTTTTTTAAGATGAAATCAAATGATGAATTTTGATAAAATTAAACTATTAGAATATTAATATGTCTAAATACCAAGGTTGTAAAAAAAAAAAAAATCTGGTGAGGGCAACACACGACTTTCACTTCCTCCACGGTTAAAATCAATTTAAAAAGTATTAAATATACTTCAATTTGAAAAATATTTGAACTTGATTTTAATAAAATGTGTATTCATTTTTGTTGGAAACATGATTTAGATTAAATAATATAACTATATTAAATTGTTAATCAGTAATAAGTTTATTCCCCATTCATCACTTGATATTACCTTTTACAACTTTGTGTATCAGATAATATGTTTTAAAAATCTATATTACTGTTCTTATTATCAAAAACACAATAATTGCATTAAAAAAAAAAAAATGTTTGCACTTTTCTCCTTTAGTTGTTTATCAAATTCGTTCAACTTGAATATTTAGATGTTATTTATCAATGCTAATAAGATGATGTGCTTAATTTTTTGAAATCTGCAAAATTAAAGGTACTTTAGAGGAAGAATATTTAAAATATCGGCATTAAGTCCTGTCAGACTATTTTAATCAGAATGAAACCGATGCCATATTAAAGCCCATTAAGGTTTACATCAACATAGTTAGTTTAATCAAAATTTAAAATTTCAGTCTCGTATAACTTATGGTTTTTGCGCTATACTTACCACACACACATGGACATACACACAACACAGACCTTTTTAGGGACTTAGTCATTTGGATTCAGGAGACCCTAAAACGTGTATTTCCATCGAAAACTGGAATTCAGACATTTTCACGATCGTAATACTTTCCCTTACTATATATTTCATATATAGGTAAGTGAAAGTAACAAGGACCTTTTAGTATCTTTTTGAAATCAGCCTCTGAACTGTTGATGGATTATTAGTGTAGTTAGTAGGCTATTTAGTCATCAAAAAGATCACACTTTAAGTAAGGAAAATTATTTTATTGTGTGACTAAACTTTTGATCTTCATCAGTGTGACTACTGAAAGGTTTTGACAGTGAGTGATACTCAGTAAGTCTCTGTCTGTAGATTCTCTAATCCTTTAAATATCCCCATTAGAAACATCAGGGTTTGCTGTGGATGATGACTTTAAATTTTAGCCAAAATGTTGGCACACAATAAATAAGTTTCTCTATTCCAGTCTTTGATTACTGTACACCCAACCAACTTCTCCATTAGTTCAATTTACTGTTAGCTATTCTTCAATAATTTTAGAATATTCTAATTTTATTTTGGTTATTTTTCTTCCTCATATAACAATATTTATAGTATTGTCATTGCATAAGAAAAAAAATTATGATATAGTATCATATTTATTGAATAAAATATGAATGGCATAGGATCACATATCTAATCTCACTCAAATAATTGTAACCGTAATTATAAGAACAATATTGTGTTCATGTGACAGGGTTATTGAGCTTTTTGGGTTCTATGCCCAAAGAGAAACAGTGGTGTATGCCCCAATCCGCTGGTTCTTCGTCATGCCATTGTGGGGGTGCCATGTGCAGCTCTTGATTCTGGTCACTAAAATCATTGAATTTAAAATATATTTTTTGTTTTGATTTGTTTAATAATGATTAGTAAATCATTTACATTATATGATTGTTACAATTTCATTAATCTATAAATATATAAACAACTGTATTACTAGACCAAATACTGTGTCCTAATAATTCCTGTTTTATCCTATCAATCTTCCTCCTGCAGGCTCCTAACCGACATAGCCTCATGTATCCCTTCCACCCATCTCTTTACGATCTGACACCTCTTCCTCCTTCCATGTGGTTCATGGTGAAGCACTCTTTTTGGCTATCAGTCCGGCATCCTCATAACATGTCTAACTCAACTTCCTTGTCTCAATGGAGCAAAGGATGTTTATGGGTTCCTCGACTTTTGAAATGTCCATTAGTCAATTTGGAATGTGTTGTAACCTGGAAATATCCCACAGCAAAGTAAAACAAAATCCATTTCCATTGAAAGAAATTTTCTTGCTGAGTCTTTAGGAATGATCCATATTTCTGAGACATACAGTATGGTTCTTTCTACAAATGAACGTAAGAGCCTCTTTTTCATTTGGAGCCTTATTTCATAGCATTGGGAGTTCATATAACTTTTCTCCCTCTCATGACATTATACCTCTCTCATTGCTATTTTTTTTCTGCTGATGTCCTTTGAAAGCCACCTCCCTAAATATTTGAAGTGCATAGTTGGGATAAAATCCCATTCTCCAACAAATACTCCATTAATTTAAAAATGAGTGCTTTTTATGAACTAAAGAGTATTAGAAAACAAGGCATTCCAGTACTAATGAAATAATAAAATACGTTCTCTGGTCAAGGAAAGAGTTGAATCATACTAAGAGTATGAAATGTTATTAAGATCTAAATTATGTATTATTTATTGTTTTTATGATGTCAAGCTTTGATGCATTTGTGCATACACGTGTTTCCGATTTTCCTCTGCTGCTCCTAACCAAGGTCCATGTATGTTTCAGAAGTTTGAAATGTTATGAATCATTTCATATCACGGATTCAAACCCAGCAGATGGTCCTAGAAGTTTTTAAAGGGAGTACAAAGTCATTGGTTATACCGTCCTTCAGAGGTTGTCCTCTCATCAGATGGTGAAAATGGTGGTCCCATATCAGGGTACTCATTAAAGATTTCTTTCCTGATTAAACCTGGATTGTGTTCTTCAAACCCACTGTCATAGACCAAGAAGGATTCTTGTATTGGCAACCACTCCTTCCTTATTCAGATGCCCGACTCCCCTTTTTCCATAAATATGATTGCTCAAAACTCTATGGTGGATTTCATTTTGCTTCATTCACTCTAAAGAACTGACTCAGTGAATTCTTAACACCTTAATTAAGGTACAGATATGTATATCTCCTCATATGTCGCCTAATTTAGTATTGCTCCTTCTTCTCAAAGTGCCTTGCTCAAATACTCTGCCATATATTCTTCTTAATTTTTCTCTTTTAAACCTATGAAGAGTTTTCTCTCGATTTTGAGTCACTGTCCAACTTTCCATCCATAGGTAAGGAAGGAGCAGTCAAATAAGCGTCTTATAAATTCTAGTTTTTGCATCAGAACAGTAATTTCCTACTTCTTAAATACTTTTGGATGTTCGGTTTACTATAAGTATTACAAATAAGTAAACTTATTATATTAGGGTGCTTATGAGGTATGATTTCTTTGATTACAGCACACCCTAACAAGTCTCCGATAATTCATTTACGGTCAAATCATGAAATTAATTTATAGAATATTCACCATAGTTATCTCTATGGTTATAGTAAAGAATCAGATGGTTAAGGTGGCTATAAAAATATTATTGCAAAAAGTAGTTTTCATTATTTTTAAAAATTGTTTATTGACTTTCACCCGAACTATTATATCTTTCATTGAATTAATCTAGATTTTACTATCATTAAATAGTTATATTAGAGTATGATGAATGTACCTGCCACAATTCACGCTCTGGAATTGAAATATAATTGAAATTAGAGCAGAGATCAAAGCTAAGATCCACTTGCTTACAATAGGAACTAACATTTCTATTTCAAAACAAACAAAAGTATTTATACAAACATATGGGCTGTTTATTGTAATTAACCTTTCATTTGATTATATAATTTATTTATCTTAATTTTTATTTTTATTATTTATTTATAATATTTATTTTTGTTTTGATTAATTCTTTATGAATAGCTCTTAATAATCATTAAGTTAAAACAGGATTTTGAAAATTGAATTGAAATAAAAAATAAGATTTTTATTTATTTTTGTAAATGTAATATTTGGTCTGATTTGCCTGAGAGTGATAGTTCACTTGTTGGTAGGGCACTAGGTTACCAGTTTCTAGGTTTAATTCAGTCTATGGCAGAATAATTATTTATTCCAATCCTTTATAATGAGGGTATCCAAAAATTTGTGGAAAACCTTACAGTTGATTTCTGGTTGTAACCAACAAACTGGCTAAATGATGGTTTGTTTGTTTATCCATTTTACATCACTTTATGCTATTGTTCTTAATTGAGCGATGCTATAGTGGTAGTATAAATTTTGCCTATGCAGGTTTAATTAGAATAAGGATTTTTAACGAGCACCTGACTTCCCACAGGCTCATAACCACCATTTTACTTTACCTCTAAAGGAGGGCATAATCAATGTTTTTTACTCCCTTTAACAGATCATAGGGCCATCTGGTGAATTTTGACCCACAGTCTTAAGCATAGAAGGCTGTTACACTAGCAACTACACCACAGGTGACACCAAATGAATTTGTCTATTTTTTTTTCTTATCTCCTTTATTGTACAAGAAACAAGAATAAACAAAACAATAGCAAAAACAAATAATGCAATAGTGCAGGCCTTTCAGAACTTATACTACTTTTTGAGATATTTCAAGTTGAATATGTGGTCATTGCAACTGCAGGCTTTCGCTTCAACTTTACTAGATGTGGAGAAACCATCTTCCAGACTTTCAAAATATAATGGATTCAGACTGCAGAGTCCATAGAAAGTCAACCAAAGGAACATTGCTTTACATCCTCCCATGCCTGGATGGTGGTGCATTGTCTCTGAAGGAGGGTTGATACAGGTCTTTAGTCAATCTAAGAACTTGATGTGCCTCTGTCCTATATACTCAGGCACTGGGGGTAGCTGGAGCTCCCCGTGGATGTGGCTATTTCGTAACCTTTGGAGTGAAGGGAAGGAATTTATCTTATTTATATTTTTCAAATAGTTGATAGGTATAAGATTCTTATTCTGAGCTAACAAGCTGATGCCTCTCTCCTGAAATTTTTCAAACAACCGTCGAACAGTGCACTGATTAATGGTGCTCTTGCTCCAGCCTTGATTGATGTTTCTGGCTGTCTGGGCCCTGTCAGGGCTGATTTTAAACTCGTAAAACGAAATTGTATAAATATCGAGTATTGAAATCTTAATAAAGACTGGATTATTTCTTATCAGCAAAATGTTACAGAGGTAAACAAAAATCACCATTTTGAAGAGGATTAATAAGTGTTGACATTAATATAACTGAATAATCCACTAAATGCAAAGTTTGTTTCACAGAGGTGTATTTTAAAGAAAACACGTTATCCTGCATTAATTTATGGACATCTCAATGTCTTATTCGAAACTTGTTTTTGATCAGTATGATTCTGATGAATCGGAAAGAGTCGTTTTGAAGATAGTTTCAATGATATCTGTGAAAGATTTTGTTATAGGCAGTAATAATAGAACTTCTGACAAGCTAGTCTCTTGCAGAAACTTTTAATTTTGTTCTGATCTGCTTTAGCTAGAACCAAGTAAGTCACACTACAAAACAAACCTAGACTCATCTGATGCACCACATATCAGATGTACCCTTCAACTAGACAAGTTGAGTAAAAAATGTATAAAATTTTTGACTGTCTATACAAGATGAGCTCATGGAAAATCATTTATTTTTGCTTACTTCATATATTTTTATTTTAATTACCTATATACGGAATATACTGTAAGAGAACTTATTGCAATTGTGAAATTTTTTGTATTCTAGTTTTCACCAGAAATACATCTTTTAGGGGTACCTGAGTTTAAATAACCAAGTTCCACAAAAAGGTCTGTGTGTGTGTTAAGTTTAGCTTGAAAACGATAAGTTGTGTATAATAAAAGTTTCATATTTCATATTTAGCTTATATGCCCAAGATGAAGCAACTTTTTAAAGCAACATCAAAATTGGTCTACCAGCAAAGCTACTTTATACTATGCGTTTCGCAACTTTTTACATTTTTCTCAAAACAGCTGCTAACGATTTTGATTAAACTTGCTATTGATATGGTATAGGCTTGATTCTGATTGAAATAGTCTAACAGAGCTTAAATGCAAATGTTTTAAATTGTCTTCTTCTAAAGTGCCTTTAATTTTAAAGATTCCAAAAAAGTAACTATATCATTTTATTAGCATTGATAAACAATGGCTAAATTTATTATCAACTAAAGGAGAAATGAGTAAAATTACCCGTCCAATTGATAAAATTATGCTTTCCTGAACTTTTACCAGTTCTACTCTTCATATATAACTTTTCCCTCCGAAATTCTGTATTCCCTACCTCCTGGAAAAAAAGCAATCGTACACCCTATTAATAAAACCTTTAACCCCACATCCCCAAAACACTATCGCCCTATTTCTATTCTCTCAAACCTTTCTAAACCGCTTGAAAGAATAGTCCAATCACAACTGTTCAATTTCCTCAAAAAGTCCAAACTACTCAATCCTCTCCAATCTGGTTTCTGAACCGGCTTTTCCACACAATCAGCGCTCTTAAAAATCACGAGCGACATACATATCGCTATGGACGAAAAAAAGCTAACAGTACTAATAGTTCTGGACTTTTCAAAAGCTTTTGATTCTCTTGACCATTCTATCCTTTTTTCAAACTAAAATCTCTATCATTTTCCATCCGCAATATTTGTTGGTTTCAATCTTTCCTTTCTAGTAGGGCTCAAGCAGTTACCATTCCTAATCATCCTCTATCTTCTTTCCTTGCCCTCTCGGCAGGTGTAGTCCAGGGCTCAAGTATCTCCCCTCTCCTTTTCAACTCCTTTATCAATGATCTTCCCAATTCAATCTATCACTGCTCCTATCATTTATATCCCGACGACTTTCAGATCTACCTATTCTTCCCTCCTTCTGAGTTATTCGTAGCATTTGCCAATATTCAGGAAGACCTAGATAGAATCTGTGCCTGAGCAACCCTGAATAAACTAAGGCTTAATGCTAAAAAAACGCTGGCCATTGTTATAGGTTCCAATTCCCTCCTCAGATCCAATACTTCCTTTCCGAGTCTAATCCTAAATGGTCATCCAATCACCTTTAGCTCCGCTGTCAAAAACCTTGGTATTACCATTGATCAAACCCTTTCTTGGAATCCCCATATTGACCATATTTCCCGACGAACGATAAGCACTCTAAAGTTTTTTCATCGCTCCTGGCATCTTCTCCCTCTTCCGACCGTAAGCTTCTCGTCTCCTCATTAATATTCCCCCACTTCGATTATTGCTGTGTGGTATTTGGTGGCCTCCCAAAGGTGCTGGAGGACAGACTCAAGTGTATCATGAACTGTTCATAAGATTTAACTTCGGCACCTCGAAGAGGTCTCCAGTGAGCCACTTACTCAGAGAGTTGAAGTGGCTCCTACCTGCTATACGGAAGAAATATTTTCTCGGATCATACCAAATCATAAACTCCCAGCACCCTCCATACATTCACAGCATCCTTAAATTTAAATCCTCAGTTCAATCTCTTTAAACTAAATCCTGCCTTTCCGACCTTTACATTCCCACCCATCACTCCTTTTATATCTGTTCTGCAACCCTCTGGAATTCTCTACCTACTCATATCCGCCATGCTTCTTCCTATCTCTCATTCAAATCTCACCTTTTTCAACGTCTTTTGGCATCCCAAGTAGATGCACAAAAAATGTGAATTTGCAACTGACTTATTTTAATTTCAATACAAGTTATAATTATCAATTTTACCCAAATCCTAGTAGTGTGGAATAATTAGTTGTTTTTTTATAATTTCCTCAACCCTATCAGTAGCCTTTAGGAGATTTCTCTTCTTCCTTTCCTTTTTTTTTTTTTCTTGTGTGTTTATTATCCATACTTTTGTACATGAATGTATATAAGTCTAGGTAGTGTTTAATTTTCTTTTTTGCACATTTGTAAATAAAAATTAATTTTATTGTTTTCTTGACCAGACATAAATATGAATATCTACTGTTCATTTTTGTTATTCTTAAGGGACATTGCCCTAGAATAAAGTTTTTTATTATTATTATTATCATTATGTTTCCAATGTACCTGAATATAATTAAAGTTTTATTTTCTTAAAATTTAATAGTTCTTAAATTGATTTTAACAACCGAGATAAGTGAAAGTCGTGTGTTGCCCGCACCAGATTTTTTCAAATTGTATATGCGTTAATGATAATTTAATTATTTATTCATTATTGTACATATTATATTAAAATTTGAGATAATATTAGGGGAAATAAAATTATACTTTTGTATATATAAAAAAAAATGTATTTAACAGTACATAACTACTATACAGTTTGGTTAACAAAATTATTAAAAAATATAAATAGAAAAAAACTATACACAATTTTGTTTGTTTCATAATAAAACAAATCAAATACAAGTGCGATCATAATTTTGATCATTTACTTACTACATGTTATCTAAACCTGGGAAGGAAAATAATACTATACACAAATAATAATTTTTTTACTCTACTAGTCTTTTTAAAAAATGATAACTTGTGTTCTCTAATTAGTTAGAATAAATCTGAATAAAATCTTTTATATAACTACCTGATAATCTATTCTTGTTTTTATTCACATTATGGAAACGTTTGGTCATAATAAGCTTTGGCTTGTTACAAAGATTTTGTATTAAGATTTTCCATTAAAATCTTACAAAATTATTAAAGTTTCACACAATACAATTCCATGTACTGAATTTGCATAAAGTTCTTCTCTTCCAGATAATATACAAATTTTGTACAAATTTCCGCATCGACAAACTCACTAATATGTTTAACTTATTCCCAGGCTACTCAGGGAGTCTACCAGAAATTTTACACACACTTTACAATGACTAAAAAAAAAATATACAAAGCATTGATACAAATTATTTGCTCTAACATTAACATACATTTTAATTATAAAACTAGGAATCCATATAATACAATACAACCGATCGGAGCACAACTTTGTCATTCTACTTCATTGCTTCCGATATGTCACAGTATTAAAGTTCGTCTTATGATGAGACAAAAAAAAAAAAATTATTTTAATATCTTGAAAAATTTTGCTTTTGGCACTTGGTACTGCGACTTGATAAACTGAATCACGTGAAAGGAAGTGGGCAGTTGGCTTCATCGGCCCCATCGGAACAGTCTTTGTTTCCATTACATATTTGCTGAACTGTAATGCAACGCCCATCCACACAACGGAGTTCTCCGGAAGGGCAAGGTGATGCGTGTGAGTGCATTACCATATCTGTAAAGTAGAACATATATAATTAGTTTGTTTATTGTCTACAATAATTCCTATGATATAAATCAATTAAAAATAAGTTGTTTTTTGTTATTTCTGACTTCTTCCTCTTGCACCGCAGCCTCAAGTAGGCTTATTGTGCGCTGTCCATTATCCTGTCACTACAGGCCTATTTTCTAAATCTGACAAAACTATAAGGGTTGATTAGTTCACACAGCTTAGGATTTAAAATATGGTCGTGTAAAACCATACCCTAGCTATCTCTTCACAATTATTTATCACATAATAAGCAGTTTCATCTTCCTTCTTGCAGATTCTGCAAGTCAGTGAGGCTACCAACCCCATATTGTGGAGGTGCTAATTAAGCTGACAGTGTCCTATATATAGTCCTGTCATCCTCAGAGTTATTCTGTCCATTGAGTGGAGAGTGCAGTTTCTCCCTTTGCAGGGTCTCTCCAACAACATCTTAAAATATGTTACAAAGAATTTTTTTATACATTAAAATTATTAGAGCTAGAGCTGATTTTTCTTTCTTTCTGTTTTTATTCTTTTTTTTTTTTCTTTTTTTTTTATATACTTAATTTCATGCCCACCCTGGTACTTCAACAACAAAACTTTGCAAACAGATCTATACATTTTTACAAATGAGTACTGACATTCTTAAACAAGATTAAATTGTATAAGTTAAGTCAAGTTATAGAGATGTAGGATTGTATTGGGTTGTGTCACATGAAATGTCCGTTTTCAAGGTAAAGGATTTTTATTATATAATTTTATTCGAAGTATTTACCTTCTTTTTCTACACATTTTTCCCAACGTGACACTAACTTTTTTATCCCCGAACCGAAAAACTCTGAGCTTTGAAGTAAAACAAAATCTGGAAACGCACTTTTCACTTGATCATCATTTTCAAAAAGTTTTCCTTTGACAAAGTTGTCTAAATTCTTGAACAGGTGGTAATCTGTTGGAGACAAGTCGGGAGAATATGGTAAGTGTGGAAGAACTTCGTTGCCCAGTTCTTTCAATTTTTGCACGGTATGTTTTGAAACATGGGGTCTTGCTGCCGCTCAGTGAGATCATGAGGTACCCATGTATCGAGCTCTTTTACTTACCCAATACACTTTAAATGTCTGGAAACGGTAGATGCACTTGCATTTAGTTGTGCTGAGAGTCCTTTAACTGTTTGGTAGGGTTTCCTTTTACTGTATGTTTGAAGACATCGTTGTCTATTATGGACGGAGGTCTTCCTCAGGGCAGGTTTTCCAAGTCGGTATCCCCAGCTGTAAACTTAGAAAACCAACGGCAAATGGTCCGTTCATTAACACTCCCTTCCCCAAACGCCTTGCAAATATTTCTAGCGGCCTCAGCTGCTGAATGGCCGAGTTTAAACTCGTACAAAAATATTACTAGGTAATCGCGTGTTTCCATGTTCATATTTGGAGGTATACTAAAAAGTGGGTAATTGATTGGGAAGCTAATTTTTATAATACAAAGTTAGAGGATTAGTAACTGTTTACTTTAAATATGTAAACATTCTGAAGAAAACAACAGAGATCTGCAAAATCCTTTATGTATTTCAGAAACTATAAAAACGGACATTACATGTGAAACAGTCCAATAATAATCATTTTCGAAGCTTTTTTTTTTTTTTCAGAGGAATTCACTTATTTTTTCAACAGTATTTTACCATTCTACATTGCATTTGTATACTTGAGCAAAAATGCTTGGAAATGTAAATTTCTTTGTTAATGTGTGTGTAAATTTATATAATACAAACTATAATAATATTAATAAAAATACCTTCTTCACTGTGACAGTTATTTTCATCTGATTTATCTGGACAGTCTTCATTGCCATCACATTTCCATTCTAATGGTATACAGGCATCTTTGCTTTCACATCTATAAATCAGAAAATATTTATACATATTTAAATATTATATATAATAATAAGAAATTGTAGGATTTAAAAAGTTTTCCATTATCTAATTTTGAGGAACTGTTGCTTATGTTTTTATAAGGTTTCAATTTAATTAAATGCTTGCATTCAATTTACTGAAAAATATCAGCATTAATATAAATTTAGAATTTTTAAAATTTTCTTGCTAGTCAAACATCTCGCAGAAACTGAAATGTTTTATAAATTATAACGTATAATGAAAAATAAATTTCCAGAAATAAAGAGAATAAAACAATAAATGATTAATTCATTGTCTTTAATTTTTTTTCAAGTTAGATAGGAATCAAATAAAATTAAAATAACTTCAGTACCTTTATCTGTACATTAAAATTTGACTTGTATAGGAAACATCTATTAATTTAAAGCTTTTTTTTGTTTTTTTTATCCCTTTGCTGTCCCCTGTTAGGGGCATTATATTTTATTAGCGATCATGTAGAATGAAGATAGATCACAGCATTCTTTTTTTTTTTTTTTTTTTTAATTATTATTATAAACACATACTTTTCTGTTATAATAGATCAAATTATGATAAAAATATCATGACACGTGATAAATAAATTCAAAGTTTATCTTTAATCATTTGAGCGATATGTGGAATCATAAGAACATTCATATCCCATTTAACATTAAACATGCAAAAATTAATCTATTATTCATATTTGGAATTGCTTCAGATTTTACTATATTGTAAGAAATTATAAAAAATAAGCCTTTATTGTTTATTTATTTTTTGTGTGTTCTTTAATGATCACTAATATGTATATAAAATAAATTTTATTACATATTAACACTATTCCAGTTTGTATGTTTTCGCAAGAAGTAGCATAGAGTTACTGGTAGGCAGTGCGGAGTGCAAATAAGTATCAAGGCATATTCATTTAACGTCTTGTGGTTAAGTATTGAGTGTGGTTTTAATTTTCTACTTTTAGTTACACTAGCCCAGTTTCAGTAATTTCATTAGTGTTGTTGAGCGTGCAATAACAGTTTTACAAACTATTAATCATATATCAATGATAACTGATTATTAATTTTTTATTAATTATCTAGTTATGTGCTATTAAGTTGTAAACTTACGCAAACTGGTGTTTATTACAAATAGTGCAGTTTGTCTCATCAACTTCATTATTACAGTCCTTTACACCATTACATTTCCATCGTTTTGGAATACAAGTCCCATCATCGCAGCTCATTTCTTTTGGTAGACATTTTTCTCCTACAAAAAAAAAAATTGAATGATAAAAGCTTAACCACTCATTCTGATATTAATTCATGAATGAAAATATTTACCCTTTGCGAAGTTAACACATTCAGCTGGATTATCTGAATCAGGATATCTGTCGCATTGAAACACTTTTGACAGGTCCAAAATGTCTAAAATGAAATCACTGCATTCCTCAGCAACAGCTTAAAAGAAAAATAAATAAATTATTACATAATTAATTATATTTGAGATTATATATTATTTATTACATAATTACAAAAAGTATACTAGTTCTTATATACTTTTCATCGGATGTTAATTTGTAACAAACTTGGAAATGTTTTTACTTTGGAATAAAATTAAATTTGTTTTTACACTTAGCTCTTTTTGATTTGATCTGAAATTTGATAAAGTTACAAATGTGTCAAAATATCATATATTACCGCTTGGAAATCACTGTCTTAATTATATGAAGTATTTTTTAATTCAACAGTATCTCTTTCAAAGTTAGTGAATAATTCAAATAAAATGTTAATAATATTAACAGAAACATGAAGTCAAATTATCAATTAGGTATTTATGATTCTGGGTAAATAAGTTAATTGCTTAATGAAGTTACATGTCCAACCCATTTAATGATTTTAAATATACTACTATAGAAAAGCTAGGTACAAAACTTAATTAATTTTAGTTTTTAGCCTGATAACTTTGTATTTCATAAAAATAAAATAGTACAGAACTAAAAAATAACCAATTAATTATTTGCATATTGAATATTAAAATGTTGAAAACAACTCATATTGAATGAGTTTTGAATATTAAAAATGTTGTGAATAGTTGACTCTATGTATACAATCAAAGATGAAATGATTCAGGTGGCGTTAAATAAACTATTACAAAAGGTAGTTTAAATTATTTTATGTAATCATTAATTTATTGCTAACTCAATCATCTCATTATTCATTATTTATTGTTTTATTTTATAATTAGTCTATTTTATAAACAATCAACTTTATATAAGCTAAATAAAGGAAACCGTCACTTGTCATATTTATAGCAGAATTATTATTTAGTCCAAACGACGTTTTTCTTTAAAAAAAATCAAATATAAACTATAAATTAGAATAACTAGTTAATATTATTTATTATCAATATGATGGTATCAATAAAATTAATAAGCTAAAATGGAAAAAACGCAGATAAAGTCCAACTGTTTTACCAATTCAGTATATATGGTTCAAGTGGTGGTTAATAAATGATTAGCAAAAGTAAGGTAAATTATTTTTTGTGAAATCGATGCTTTGATCCACATTGGAGGTGTTCATAAGGGCTTCTCTATGTGAGTTATTATAAGTCATTGATAGTTCAATAGACTAGCATCTAAAGCCTATAAAAAATTGTCACTCTCACATGCTGTATCTACAGCCTTTTTTAGTAATTAGGTGATTCAAGCATTTTAAAATTAAGGCTGAACTACACAGTGATAGAAGAGGGAGGTGAAACTTTGTGAGTGTGAGGTATTGAGAGAGTTCACGAAAGTAGCGGGAGAAGAGGAAGGCATATTTTTTTTAACATAAATTCGGATAGTAACATCAATTATTACTTTTTAAAACATCCTATGGTATCATTAAATATTATTTTTAAACTAAATGATAATGTTATATCAAAACAAACAAGTGTAACATAAACATCATGAAAACATGTTTTTTAAATGAATAAACTCCATTTTAAGAAATTAAACATTATTTATAATAGAAGTTTAAAAATATAGATGATGAAGCTTTATAGAAAATATGGTAATTGAATATTTATATGTTGAAAGTATGTGAGAGTTCACTATCACCGAATTTCACGAATTTTCACCTGCCTGTTCTCTCGCAGTGTAGCATAGCCTTAAAAAAGGAGCAAGCTTGGAGCACCTAGTTACCAAAAATGAGGGTGATTATTTTTCATAGGTTTTAGAAGCTAGTTTCAATAGTCTCTACCAAGAGTTCAAATAGAGAAGCCCTGACAAAGACTTGAAAATAAGGTTGAAACATCGGTTTCATAATTATTAATTTTCATTTATTGAGATACTCTTTTGGATTCAGCCCTAAAGAAGGTCCCCAATGTAGGCTGAAACGTCACCACACAAATAGAATAAGCTTGTCTTATTGGTGTGTTTTCTTAGTTATCTCATCCCAAACCAACATCTCCATGATATAAATACTTATCCCTCTTTTTAATAATAATTTATTTACTACCTGGACCATCATTCATTGAATACACATACAGTAAAATATTCAACATGTTTAATAAATCTTATAATCTAGATTATAGATATATCATTAGTCCATGATTGAATGGAATGTTTAATAAATATGCTTTACCTTTACAGGCCTTTCGACAAGGTGGTATTACAGTCCTTCCGATCGGCTGACATTCCGGTTCTAGTAAAGAACAGAGAAAAGCCCTCGCGCGCGGGCTGCAACCCGATTCAAGTACCAACTCGAAGTACGGCATAGCTTCTTGAAGTGAAGTCATCGAAGTGATACCTGGTAGGTTCGGCACCGTTGTTAAGTCCCATGGGATTACTCCTCTACACATCGAGAGCTGAGGTGAGTGGCAGTTACCTATAAATTTTTAAAACATGTAGTATATTTCATCTGTTTAATTTAAAAAAATTAATTTATCTATAAACATTAATTTATCTATAATAAATAATTGATTCTTATTTCTCTCCAAAAGTTTATTTTACACCAATGATTATTTGGGGTCTACTGACAGCAATGTATCAGTTTTGTAGATGTATATTATCTCAAATTTTATCAATTATAAAATAAATTTTAAAAAATCATTAAAAATTCAACCCATAAAATCCAACCATTTTAGCCAACAAGGGGTCAAAGAATATGTAGGCTGTCATGGGTGGATTTTAATAGTTGAATTTTCAATGATTTTTTAAAATTTATTTTATTATTGAAAACATTTGAGGTAATGGATACCTAGATAACTGATAAATTGCTGTCAGTGAGTTCTGACTCCAAATAATTATTGGTGTAAAATACATTTTTTGGGAAGAATTAGAACCAATTATTTATCCTTAATATATGTTTTTTTCCAAATAATTTACAATTTATCAATATTTTACTCTAAAATTTTCAAGCTTATCATTAATCAATAAAATCAAATAAAAGATATAATTTAATCAGATATTTATTATTGATTTTCCTGTTAATTGATCTATTTTATGTTTTATATATAGAAGGAAAGGTTATTAAACTGAATAATGAGTTAATTATACAAATATTTATGTTCTTATAAATTCAATTCATAGACTTAATAAACACAAGTACTTTAAGTAACTGATTTTTAATAGTGTAATTTTATTAGTTTTAATCAAATATTTATATAACTGAAATAGCTAAAGCAATACTTTGTATTTTAAATATGAAAAAAATTTTAAATTTGTACATACATAGACTATCTAATTTCTAATCAACAAAATTAGTAATTATTCTTACATTAAACATTAACTTTTAAACCAAAACCACCATGTTCAATAGCACAAAAAAAAAAAAAAATTACTTTTAAACCCAAAACCACCATGTTCAATAACACAATTAATAAAAAAATTTTAATTTTGCTGTAGAATCAAATCCAAATTTATACTAGAAAGAGCTTCCTTAAGATCAATAGAAGTATACAATAATGAAAAACATTTAGATTAAAATTCAGTCTTTAATATATATCAGTAAATTTGTTGAGAAAATAATGAGAAATAACCAATCTTGATTTCTTTAATTTAAAAAGCTAAATTTTTTAATTAATATATGAGGGTAGTGTTACTATAATAATCTGTGGCTGTTTAAATCACTTGTTTTTTTATCCCATATTAATTTTTTTTTTAAATTTCAAGATATAATCTGCTAAATTTGTAAGAAAAAATGGTTAATTTAATTTTCAAAAACAAAACACTTTTATATCACTTTTTATGTTGGTGCCTGTTATATCACTTTGAATGATCAAAGGCTAAGACATTATCTTGTTTCTATTATCACAGCTGATCTCTATCAATCAGTTCTATATTTAATTTCGATTATCTGTGCATAATTTCACTTGAATATCTGAATATTGAAAATGAAGGAATATTACTTACTCTCTGAATAATTAAATGGTGGCTGCGTTGGGGTCGGAGAACCTTTTGGTTGCAGGCTCGGGAGAGTTGGCGACACTGGTAGAACCGTAGTGCTCCTTTCCAAATACTTTGTCATCGTTGGAAGTGACTGCTTCAAACAGAAAATATTTTGTAATCAAGAAATTTAATTCTATTAAATATTATAGGGAAAATGTTGACATTCATAGAGTTAGAAAGGATTTTCGTTAGAGGGGAGGGGGACAGTTGTTTGAAAATCATTATGGAGGGACAAATTAGTTCGAAAATATAAGATATTATAAATTTTAGTAAATATAAATATAAGATCGAAAATATAAGATAAATAAAAATATTTAACATTTGAGATTTAAGAGGATGTTTAAAAGTTAAAACAGTTTCTAACCTTTTCCTTAATACCTTATTTTATCTTTTATTTTAAATATTTTTATTTGACTCGATCATTTTAGGGGAGGGCTGCACCTTCCTTTTCCTGCCTGGCTAGGCCCATACAGTTGTACATAATCTGTTATTATTTATTTATTAATATGGGAAATTACTCATTTTAAATAAAGAAAAGTACTGCTTATTGATTTATTGAACATAAATTAGTTGATTGATCATATAAAAAACAACATTCTGCATGAATGTTTACACAATTTTGATTTTAAAATAATTTTTACTTAAAGAAAATTTGGAAAAAAAGTGTATGTAACAACAGAATTGTCCTGAGAATAACTTCTTTGTTTATTATTGCTCAAAATTTCAACCAATAATAATCTTTATTAAGACAAGATCCTAAATAATAGATTGTATATCTAAAGAATTAGTTATTGTGAATTAAATACTTTAAAGCCTGATCAGAAGCAACTATGATTCATTTAGGTAGTATTATCTTTAATTTTTGATTGATTAGGTGGGGGTAAAAAGTGATGTTTTCATCCACTGTAAATAGCAATGTAAAGAATAATTACAAAATATCAATGAAAAGAGTTAGGAGTAGCAATTAATCGGTAAACTGATCTTACAGTATTATTGATAATATAAATCCAAAGTATAACATTAGTTTAATATTTTTATAAAATCAGAAAAAAAATCATTCTTGTTAACAAAAACATTACATAAGCGTGAACAGGATGTTTTCAGTTTTAAATGATTTTAAAATCAAAATAATTAAATTTAGTGATTATACCTGGTATTCTCCATATTTGTGACCATTTGGTATTCTCCTGTATCCAGTTTCTCCTAGCTGTGAACTGCTTGACACTCAATCCTTCGTGTGGTGTTCCTTGTTTTTTGGAATTCTCTTGAAAGCTGGAGATTAGCCTGTCAATAAATGACACTTCTTCTTTCATATAGATGTCGGTATCATTTGTATCGTATTCATCCATGTCGCTTGTAAGCAAGTCATTTGGAGGTTCAGTTACCTCTGGTGGAGGGTCTTGGGGTGGTTTTCCTATAAAGGATTAAAAAAAATTAAAATCTTTCCATTTTTATGTAAATGAAATATTTTTCTTAAATATAAACAGAAATCGTGTATTAGCATATTTTAAATATTTTTATTTATATTTATATTTTATAAAACCGTTATAGGTTTTTTTCTCTTTTTATATGATAGAAATCTTCAAAGAAACAAAAGAAATTGTTAGATAAAAGTATTCCTTCCTTTCTCACATTGAATCATGCTTACTGATAGTAAAGACTGCATTACACGGTGAGAGAGAGATAGGTTGAAATTTGTGAGGTTGAGGTCTTGTGTGAGTTCATGAAAGTAGCGAGAGAGGGGGAAGACATCATTTTTTTAAAATAAATTCGGATAATAAGATCATATATTAATTTTTAAAAAACCCTATTATTATAAAATATTATTAAAAAAAATTATAAAAACTAAATGATTAAAGTTATATCAAAACAATAAAGGTTAATATGAAAAAATCATTAACAATAAAAAAATCATGAAAACACATTTTCTTAATGTACAAACTCCATTTTAAGAAATTATACATTATTTATAATAAAAGTTTTTACAAAATAAATGAAAAGTTTCATAGAAAATATGGTAATTGAATATTTATTATAATACGTTGAAAGTATGTGAGAGTGTATGATACTTCACCATCACCTACTTCTCTCACCGTGTAGCTTGGCCTTATGTCCTTCCCTCACAAAAATGACTAAAGAATTGAATTCCATAGAACAAAAAAAATACAAAGGCAGGTTGGGGATTATGGTTATATTGAGTATTATTATTATGCAGTCAGTTGTGGAAAGACATCATAAGGGACTTTTGACTGTTTCATTTGAATAGATGACACAACTTAATGAAGTAGAGAATCATGTTAAATTTAAATTTAAACCTAGAGACTAAGTGTAGGGTACAGAAAGACCAGGATGGTGGCGAGTGATTTTCGATTGAGAAAGGAAAAGGCATTCGAAAAGGAGGAATTAGTTTGTGCATGGCTGATCTCAGGAAGGATGGAATTCCAAAGAGTGGTAGCTTTGGCCAGAAAGGACTTGTCAAAGGCAGCATTATAATGAGGAGGAGGGTAGAGGTCAGAAAGACGGGATCCAGTAGAGCAGAACCGAATAGAGAATATAAATTTGGAAGATATAGCCGGGACACTGAGTTCTGATAACCCGTTAGAAGAAGGAACCTAGGAAATAATGGCATATATAATGAAGATAGAGCCCACTTAACTCTGCATAATACTGCGTTACAAACGTGTCTCAGGTGATCCTGAATACAAATCGTACTACACAGTTCATAATAAATTTCTCACATTCTTTAACATACCGCTGTGGTCAAAGTGGGGAAAAATGAGGGATAAAACAAGGTTAACACAACATTTGAATGGTAGGAGGCATGGGGAAGGCTGCTATAAATGCTGTAATATTCTTACCTGGTAACCTTCCATAACTTGACTCAGCTTCTATATCAAACAATAAGCCTTCAGTTGTATCGTTAGTTCTCAAAATTAGCTTTGGTTCCTCTTGGCTAGCCCCTTAAGACAGATAAAATAATTTTAATTCACTATTCGTTAATACTTTATGAAATTAATGTTTGATTATATTGACTGGCTTACAAATTATTGTGTATACAGCTGTTCCTAGGAGGAGGAGAATCATAGATGGAATCAGGACCCATCTCAGAACTTTCCAAGTGAAAATACTTTTCACGCTATCTCGTCCTCCTGCAGCTTCAATTTTATAAATTGCATCGCTACGAGTTCTCTGAAAACAAAAAATACAAAATAATTAATAAAAGTGAAAACATATATATTTGTATAAAGAGGTAAAAATGACTGTTAGGGCATTATTGAAATATTCTTAAAATTAAGCCTTTCAAATACCAGTAAATCTATGAATATTTTGTCCTCAGGCTTGCGATCAAAGAGGGACAGGTGTTTCTTAATGTTTTGCCGAATAGGAGTTGACTAAAAAAATTTGTACGGTAAACTAGTTTGTCAAAAAAAAAAAAATATTAAAGAAAGTCATTTCAATAAATAAAAAGTAATGTGATATACTTTTATCATACTAGGGAGCGGCATGGTCTTGTGGATGGAGCTCAAGTCTACTGTTCGCTGGGTCATTGGTTCGATCCAGGTTTGAGGCAGCATTATTTATTCTGTCAGTTATTCAGTTCATGATGCTATCCAGGGGTATGGAGCCCCCCTTGGGCATATCCATCCTCTGTAAAGTGGGTACCCGAAATTGGGGGAGAATCCTGGTGGCTAAGAGTGATTAAGGCTCTGGCCATTGGCCTAGAAACAGGACAAATCTCTATGTATACTGAACCCATGACCCTTCATGAATTGTTGAGGTACATGGTTTATTTTTTTTTATATCGTGTATATATGGTGTTTATAGCTTGAAAAAGAAAATAAGGAGTTATTTACGGAGCCTGAGCTAGCACTCACTAGCTTCTGATTATTAAAATTTTCACTGAAAAAAAAGGGCCGAAGATGGTTGTGAATAATTGAAGAGTTTGCTGCAAAAAAAGAGCTCCTATTTTACAGTTTTTGGAAAAATTAACAAAAAGTTTAATATTTGAAAATTGAGAGTTATCTCAAATAAATGTTTTCAATAATTATAATGTAAGTCCTTTTATATGTTTAAAATTTTGTAAAAGCAACATCTCTCTTGTACGAAACAATAGATGCTTATTTATTTTATTTAATTATTTATTTTTTAGTAATAAAAATATATTTTAAGCTCTATTATTGTTGCTTAAATGATGTAAATATCTTTTGCTTTTGTTCTAGTCTTAATCCATTCACTAAAACGAATAAAAACATGAAATATATGATAATAGAGGATCATTAGAATTAGAAGTATATAGTACATATTAGAAATATTGTGTTGTATTATTTCACTTAAGGCCTGTACTTTGCTAGCTAGAAACATTTAAAGTTGATCTTTTTTTCATGACAAAAAAAGACAACCTCACAGACGATAGAGGCATATTTCAAAAGTCTATGAAAAGATGAATCAAAAAGATCTATGTAATCAACTACAGTTTATTTATTTAAACGTAAAATGATATAAAATGATTAGACTCATATTAAGTTTAAGTTAGATTTTCTCGAAATGAGATATTGTCAATATTAGGGTAGCCTATTGCAGATTGTAGTTTAGTTATTTATAAAATATTCCACAATATTAAAATTACGCTTTTATGTTGAAATACATGGCCTCTCTTTAGTAGCAACAGCCTGAATCAATATTGCAGAGCTGAACTTTCTAATTGTTCCAAATGGAGTGAATCCGTGGGTGTAGGAATGAAGACACCTACACTTTCATGCAACGATGATGCATAGTATATCATCAAGGTTATTTTAAGCTCAAGTGATTCAAATCTCAAGGAAGAGTAACTATTGAGCTTTAAGATGTCTGTGTAGGTGGGCATGATGAATTACCTGCTGTATAATCTTCACCAATGAGCTTGGGAATCGTTTCAGTTTAGTGATTCTCTCAAATCCTCAGATATGACATTTTCGAAGAAGAATTTCTAATATTAGGTTGATCAATCAACATTAAAAAAACAAACAGTGCTTCCCAATCTTCCTCTTACACACTTCTATTCCTTTTCATGAAATTACTCCCGGAAATCACAGAAAAGTGAAAGGAAAGATGTTACAAAAAAAAAAAAAAAATAAATAAAAAAAATAAATCAATAAATAAAAAACGGGGTTCAGTAAACATATATTGTAGTTTCCTACACATTTTGGAGATGGTTAGGCCCTGATTTCTCCTATTATAGGCGCTTGGATACCAACTGTATAAAGGGTGTGCTGTAGGAGTGTATCTCGTTACTCCAGGGTCTCCCCAAGGATAAAAGAATGGATAAACCTAATCTGGCATTGCCGAGATTCAAACCCAGGACCTGGAGAATAGTAGTCTAGTGTTCTATCCACTGAACCACGCCCCTTACTTAAAATACTTACTCCTACCCTAGAAAAATATTGTCAAACCGCATCGATTCGAATCCTGTCTAGGTTGGTTGAAATACTTTTGTATCATTCCCATCAGTCCCATAAAAAATGATTTCATATCCGATCTATGAAATTTTACAAGAAAAGCTAAAATCTCTCATTGGTTTATTATAAAATCAATTTATTTGAATCTTTTCGCATTTTTTTTTTTTTTAACATAATTTATTGAAATTTACAACTGTACTAAAAAAAAATCCAACAAGTAAATATGATATAAGAAAAATTACACGAAAAAGACTTGTAGAAGAACTACCCAATGGTAGCACTTCTGTAACTATTCTAAACTAGAAGGTCTCGGGGCCATCTCCTTTTCAGAAGCCTCGGAGGATTGTCGGGAATTGAAGGGGAAGAAAGGATTGAAACTAGAGGATTAGGGTGGGAATGGAGTTTGTCATGAAAGGAATGGTATCTAGATCGGGCCAAATCAGCAAAATATCAGTTTATTAGTTACAAAATAAGGAGCATTGAGGATTTTACGAAGGATTTTGGACTTTTCGCATTAAAATCTATAATTGTTAACCATATCAAACTTATGTAATGCAATATTTTAGTAGGATTTGGAACGAAATTAAATTCTGCATAATTAGAACCTTTAAAAAATAATTTCATTTCTAAATCGCGTTTTTAAAGGACATGAGAGTTCATAAGACAACATCAAATTTAATATTTAGATAAAACTAAACAAGGAGAATATAAATATGTAAAAATATCAATTTCGTTAAAACTTTCCTTTAACACCTATTGGAAATCAGTTTCAAATGAAGCTCGATCCTCCCACTCTTTTTTGTGTACATCCTATAACATGTAGGATAACCTTCCTTGGTTTGTCTCAAGATGTTTACATATAATCCTTTATTTAATTTATTTTTTGGGTACAAACCTTGGATTTTTTAGGGGTCACCCGTAGTATAATGGCCAGCATAACAGCCTTCTATGCCCAAGGTTACGTGTTCAAACCCGCAGGTGGCTAGGATTTTTTAATGAGAGTAAACAATCCTTAGCTATGCCATCCTTGGAAGGGGACGTAAAAAGGTGGTCCCTAAAAAGGTGGTCCCGAGCCTGTGCGATGTTATGTACTCGTTAAAGACCCCTATCCTAATTAAACCTGGATAGGCAAAATTTAAGACTTCCGCATAAGCATCGTCCGATTTGCCACAGTAACATAAATTGACGTTAAAAATAAACAAACAAACCTTGGATTTGAGTTGATATGGACGCTAATTAAACTCTCTCCCCAAAAATTGTACCTCTGGATATCGATAACGGAAAGGATAAAACGCAATCTTGTGTATCTTATCACGGAAAGAAAGTTTTCTTCGGAATCCATAAAACGGCTTTTGAAATTAAAACATCCGTCACTGCTTATCTCTCCGTTTTTGGTATTTTAAATTGTAACTCGTTTGGTATTTATGCCTAAGTTATGTTCCCGGTAAATTTCAAATTGATTCTAGAATTGCCCATTTTATCAGTTCCTAAGCCCGTTATGGTTAATTAGGACTGGGCTCTATCGAATAAAGGATTCCAGTGGCCAGATTTCGAAATTTAATTTGACGAATTAGAGTTATAAAGGAAGAAAAAAACCAATCGTTTGAATTTATTAGGTTCGGTTTACGAATCTAATGTATCAGGAAGAAATTTATTACTGAATATAAAAGAAAGTTTGACTAATGGATCTGTTTTGAGAAATTCTTTGTTTCGATTATAGATGAGTTAATATAGTTAGAATAATTAAATGAAAATAAATTAATATACATATTTTGTAACGATAAACTAAAGAACTTCTGGATATCTTTAAATTAAGGGATTTTGGGGAATGACTAATTAATCATAAATATAATTCGGTTTTTACGACTCTAGCATGCTATCTTGTAATAAATTTTTATTGTGTTTAATTTATGCGATATTTAGAATCTGATTTATTGATATACATTACTTCCACTTACCTATATATGAAATATATAGTAAGATAAATTGCAGCGATCGTGAACATTTTTGAATTCCAGTTTTCACCGGTAATACATACCCGTTTTAGGATCCACTGAGTCCAAATGACCAAGTCCCGCAAAAAGGTCTATGTGTGTGAGGTAAGTCTAGCACGAAAATTAGTACAATAATGAAATTTCATATTTAAGACAACTATACGTCCCAGATGTTGCAGCAACTTTTTCAACAAAATCAGCTAACAAGAAGAGCCACTTTATACCATGCATTTAGAACCTTTATACGATATTCTCAAAAACGGCTCCAACGATTGGATTAAACTCTTATAATATAAGAAGTAGCTATACAGGTAAACACAATAGTACAGATGGACGGTGATGAAAATAAACTTAAATTTTAGCGTCGGTAAGAAAGAAAACAATAGAGTTTTCGTTAAAACGAGAAAATGAGAGGTTTGGTCGCCTGTTGGACCATAAAACCATCATTATTCCAACTATTCCAGTTTTCATAATTTACCATAATATTTAATTTATTTTATAGTTGGGTTTGTAGTGTCCGTAAATGACCATTTTAAGTAAAAACGCTGCAAATCATTACACATTGGTTCATTATTTCCAAATAACTATATTAGAGTATCTGCTTATAAAGTTGTTTATAAACAGTTAACTAATATAAAAAGCAATAAATAATTTAATTTAAAATTACCTAAAATGGTCTATCACCACTGCTAATTTCAAACCGCTATATATCTGCTAATTCTAAACCGATTTCAATGATTCTTTTTTTATTTTTGTAGGAAATTTAATTCTCTATTGAATAACTTCAAAACAGCAAAAACACGATTAAAAACTAATAAATTCAAAAATAGCTGAGTTATTAAATTAAAACACTTTTAACCAGCCGCCATTTTAAAAATAATATGCTAATATCAACGTCAAGGTGTTAGGATTATCGTTAGATGCCTTAGTATTTTTGTGCTGAATTAAAAAAAAATTGTTCGAGTAGTTCCGGAAAAAACAGCGGACGGCGGACAAACGGATTTTATTTTATTCGTTATTCGGATTCTGCGTATCTTGAAACGTAAGCCCTCAAATTTTAAGAGGGGGTAGTTATTATTATTATTTATTTTTTTTTTTTTTTGGTCTATCATAATTCAAAGTAGTAAACCAAAATCGTTTTTGACTTTAGTTACTGAAACACGGCAACTGTAGTTAAGATTTATAGAAGTAGTAATACAGGTAAACACAATAGTACAGGTGGGCGTTGATGAAAATACACTTAAATTTTAGCTTCGGTAAGAAATAAAAAATGGAGTTTTCGTTAAAACGAGAAAATGAGAGGATTGGTCGCCTGTTGGACCATAAAACCATCATTATTCCAACTATTCCAGTTTTCATAATTTACTGTTCGATCGTTGGGTTTGTAGTGTCCGTAAATAAATTGGTTGATTATTTCCAATCTGCTTATAAAGCTGTTTAGAAACAGTTAACTAATATGAAAAGCAATAAATAATACGAAGTAAAATTATCTAATATGGTCAATAACAACTGATAATTTTAAAATGCTATATCTCTGCTATTTCTAAACCGATTTCAATGATTCTTTTTTCATTTTTGTAGGATAACTTCGAAACAACAGAAAAACGGTTAAAAACTCTGATAAATGAGTTATTAAATTAAAACTGTTTTATTTATCCGCCATTTTAAAAATAATTTGCTAGTATCAACGTCTAGGTGTTAGGATCATCGTCGAATGCCATTATGTTTGTGCTGAATTAAAAAAAAAAATGGTAAAGTAGTTTCGGAGGAAAGCGGCGTTCGGCGTACGTCGGAAGAACAACAAACGGATTTTTTTTTTTATTTGTTATTCGGATTCTGCGTATCTTGAAACGTTAGCCTTCAAATATTGGGTTGGTTTGTTGTGAACGTAAACGGCCATTTTTAAGTAAAAATAATGGGATTGTAGAGGTAGTTCCATTCAGAGCGTTCAGGGATTATTATTGAGTGAAGGCATTATTATTGAGTGAAGGCATTATTATTGATTGAAGGCATTATTATTCTGAATCTCTGTCATCAAACTCAATTCTGCTATTCATCTATAAAGTAATTAAAAATAATAAATAAACCTGTAAGTTGGCAGGACTGAGGGGATGTAAAGACCCTGAGGTTTTGGAAGTGTTCATCTGGCGGCTGAGCAGTCACCACTGGACGGCGAGGAGTAGTCACTGGAAGCACTATACCTTTCACCCCTGGATCCTAATGTACGGACGGCACCACGCACTCACGAATGCCAGGACTCTCATCCCTCGGGTGTGTGTTAGGTCTGGAGAGGTGTGGGGGTGTTCTGGATGGCATCATAGCTTCCAAGGAGAGAGAATTCCCCACGACCGGGGACATGTTGCGGAGGAATTTTCATGAGTTTGTAGACCTTTTGAAAAGTTCATACTTGCCGTGCGCTTGGGAAGGGAGTAATTCTAATGGGGTATCTTTGAAATTAAAGGTTAGCGAAAAGCTTTTTTAAATGAAAGAATAGAGTAAACATCCAAAATGTAAGAGTCCTACTATTGGGTTGTAAAATGAGTCGCAGCGTTTTTTAATGGTGATATAAATAAAAACTCCAGACTCTTCTAAATATTTTTAATTAATTACGTTATATATGACCCATTTTGTTCTATTACACGTTGCCATCTTTCAGATATTTATTTGCGTCTAGTCAAAATTTCTGGTTCTGAACAGAGCAAACCACTTACGGACAGTGCTATCTCTATTATAGCTCTGATCATCGCCATAAACACTGCACATTTTTTTAGCCGTCTGTGCAGCGGATTTTCATTTTCGGAAATAAAAACTAATTAGATGACGAAAATTAATTTTTTCTCTTTCATTTTGAGCAAGCAAAATACCATTTAAAGATAAGGAATTTCGATTGAATCTGATGCATAAAAGCACCTTGACTAATCCTTTTTTTAGAATACCTAAACATTTTTGACCAAATAAACATGACTTTATAAACAAAGAGAGGATTAAATTAAAATATTGAAAAACAGCTCGAAATTATTTTACAACCTAAGAGATCAGTGCATTTAGTCACTAAATTTTAGTCGCTATTTCTTGATGTTTTTTCACGTAAATATCGTCTATGGGCTTCTTCTAATAGTTTCGACAACCTGTAATCGGTCAGAGTCTGTAGTCCACTTTTTTTTTTTGTTCTGAGAAACCCAAGAAAGCAATTAATAGGGACCAATATGTTTGCAAATCAATTTTTGACATAAGTGAAATGGCCTGGGCTCCTCACATGAAACAAAAAACGCTTTTGCTGAACCGGAGACTAAGACTATTGTATAATTATATCTACATAAACGATCCACACTTGAAATTATACGACTGAATACAACCGTTTTAAAACTGTTATGGACTTATGAATCTCAAAATTTTGGAAGCGCAAAAAAGAGACATGTTCATAAAAATATACTTTTCAATCAAAAACATTGAGGCTGATAACACGCTAACTATGATACGTCAGTAACAAAACTTTACTCATCGATCTCTACAAGCATGCTGTTCAAGCCTATATTCATACTTCATATGAGAGATTCTCTGAAAAACTTCACGAACATGGCGACAACGGAGACGCCATGTCTCACTGAAAGAAGGTTGAAAAGGAACTGGTTAAGGGATGTCAAGGGGATGGGAAGTTAGGAGAAGCTTCCAATGGTTACTGACATGCCAGCTATTTAATTCTCTATTCATGTCTAAAAAATTTTCTTATTATCACCGTAAGAGTGACACATGCGGCTTATAATAAGTAATTTTTTTTTTTTTTTAAAGTTGATCTGTTTATGAACTGTCGGAAAGGTATAAAAAATCGTGAAACTTACCTATTCTTAAAATAACATGTATTATAAATAACGCTACAAGAAAAATCTAAAGATAATTATAACTAATACATACGCCCAAGAATGAAGTAAATAATAGTAATATCTACAACCATTTTAGGTGCATCTACTACACAAACTCTAAAAAAAATCTCTTTATTTTTTTTTGTTTTTGATAAATTATTTTGTCTTTTAGAGAAAAAGAAATACTTCCTGCTGAAAACATGTATTGATAAGGTTCGAGTAGATTTGATTAATTATTGATGTAAGAGTATAAACTCATTGCGGGATTAGTGCAATTTCTGTGAAATTCTAAATCAGTTATGGTAGGACCTTTTTTGAGACATTGTCTATTAATATACAGTAATTTACTATTAATAAAAGAAAAAAGGCCATTTTGAGTTCTCGTGTTAATCTCCCAACTTATTATGATGATGACTCTTTGTTAGCGTCGAAACGTCGGCTTTAATAGTAAAAAAAATAGTTGATTACCAATTACTTTTTAATGAAATGAAAAACAAATATTACTCATAATATTATAATGTCTTTTTCTTCGAAGCTTATCCTAACCTTGAGAACAAATGAAGCTCCATTACAGGTCGAACGATATGAATCGGCCTGGTATGCAGCCAAGGTGAAGCGTTAATGCAAATTAGCGCTGGATTCATTGCACATTTTGAACTACTCACGAGCGAAGGGACCCTATCTAAGCATAGAGATATGAGAACTCAAGGACCGCGCAGCTATCTTGCTTTTCGCAAGGCTGACCCCTCGGGACCTCTGATATTGGCCGTTGTACATTTTTTCTCCACCTCCCGCAGTGTCCTTTGGTCTTGTTTACCAGACCGATCCGTCGAGATTATGGGGTGATAATGGTTCGATTGAAAGGTTGAAAGGGCGTCGGTTGTTGTCGGCGTCACCGCAAAAATTTGTACGCTTTATCGGTTGTGGGTGTGTCGGCCATTTAATTTTTTTTTTTTTCAAATTATCGTAATTTGCTGAGATTACTGTAAAATACATAGTCATACTCCCCCAATCCGATTGTCTTTGAAAATTCAGAATCGATTGGTGTACTGTGGTCATGGGACCTTTATCATGTATTCAGGATTGCTACTTGAGATATAAATGTTAATTATGTATACACACGTGTATAAACCTGCACTACACTTCGTGATAGGTCCTGGGTTCAATACTTGGTGAGGAAGTACCATTGATAAACTTTTAACCATAAGGTTTACACTCCAATCATAAGTACATACTTTTTTCAGCCGGGGTGTGACCCAGGAGAGTCTTCTGGTGGGTTAAAAAGATATAATTATAGATGCAGTGGATATAATTATCTATCGCAGTCGGACTCAAATCGTTAGTAGCACCTCTCAGCTCTATGATCATTAGATTTGCATGATAATTAGATTTTATAAATATATATTATTTTAATATATATATTATAAATATATATATATATATATATATATATATATATATATATATATATATATATATATATATATATATGAGTTTATGTTTTTCTTCTCTTCCCAGCTTTTTTAATCTGGTCTCTCCTCGATGACCATCCCTTCAGCTCCTGCTTCTTCTCTCGGAGGTGGTCTTCCTCGATCCCGTCCAGTTCCACCTACGTTAAAAGCTGCCGGGCCTACTAATGTTTTCCACCCGTGAATAAATGATGTAAATTGTTCATAATTTTGTTCGGACACCAGCTGAGGGAAATCGCTCACCGAGAGGACCCAGAGCCCACATTCCCTCAATAGTTTGGCCGTTAGTGCCTCAAACGCGGAACATTCCACAATGATGTGCTCAGCAGTCTCCGGGACTCCACACATGTATATATTAACTACTTTATAGAAGTTAGATGATCCTCTTGAGGGTCTCGCTACCCTTTGTCGCCCCACACCTAAAATAAGAGAAAACGTGTGTTCTGCCTCAGGCGGATAAATATGCATTTTTCCATTATTTCTCTTCCATATTAACATCAATGGAAACGTTACGTATTTATAAGTTGAAATGTTGGCAAGCTGTCATACTTTCTGTATAGTAATATTTTAATGTTTTTTAATCACTATTAGAGATAGAAAACAACTCCATTTAGTTTTAATTAAAAAAAACAAAATACATACATTCGGCGCAACAACCCGTCATCGAGTCTAGGCCCTTTCGAGCAGCCTCCGCCAAATGGCTCTGTCTCTAGTTTTATATGAAATTTAAAAAAAATATCCCCCCTCAAAATTGGAGGGCTTACGTTTCAAGACACGTACAATCCGAATAGCGAATAAAAAAAAAATCCTTTTGTCCGCTGTCCGCCGTGGAATGGCAAGCATACGAGGGGACGTAAATAGGAAATCCTAGGTCGGTGCGATAACAAGTACTCGTTAATGACCTCTACCCTAATTAAACCTGATCTGTAAAAATTCGGAATTCCCACTGTAGAGTAGTCCGGTTAGCCACAGTAGCATAAAAGGGACACTACACGAATAAGTAAATACCTGTAAATGAAGGGTACATATAAAGATTCCAGCTGTTTCTACGCCAACGGCAGAGCAATGAGGTGATAAGGCTTTTATCGCTCAGCCGCCAGGATTTTTTCCCATTTCGGGTTCCCAATTCATAGAGGCTGGCTCTGCCACAAGAGGGTCTCCATACCCCAGGATCGCCTCCGGCTGAAATAACAGAATAAATAATATTCTGCCATAGCCGGGATTCGAACTAAGGACCCGGAGGACAGTAGACTAGTGCTCTATCCACTAGATCACGCCGCTCCTACATGAATAAGTAGAAACAATTAAATAGTATACGAATTAAATAAAAAGTACAAAGTAAATATTTATAAGAGAATAAATTATACATTTACATCACTATAGAAAAAAAAATTCATCTTCATTCTTGAGCACCTTAATCCATTATTACAGGGAATACAAGTCATATTTACACCATTTTATCAACCTATTCATCATTAGTGACAAATTTAATCTAGTTTCTATATTTCTTGGGTGCGGCGTGGTCTAGTGGATAGATCTACTGTTCCCCGGGTACCTAGTTCGAATCCCGGCATGACACAATATTTTTACTGATATTTCAGCCGTGGAGCGACTTTATGGTATGGAGACCCTCCTGGGGTTCACCCAGCTTTTATAAATTGGATACCCAAAATTGGGAATAAAATCTGGCGGCTGAGTGTGATATCGGCCTAGTCACCTCATTGCACGGCCTAGAAACAGTACGGATCTCTATATGTACTAATCCCACGACCATTCATAGGTTGTAGAGGTACAGGTTTTTTTTTTTTTTTTTTTTTTTTTTTTTTTTTTTTTTTGGTCGACACATTGGTCAAATTATGTTTTCTATATTCAATTAATCAAGATTGATTTTCATTTTGTGATTTTTAATTGCAATAATTATGTGGTGAAATATTCTTAGATCAGATATATTTTTTTTTTCTCGTATAGTTTTTATTTGTAACAACATTACGACATTGTTTTGTAAAAATTCTAGGTCATTTAAATTAAAATATCATCAGTATTTAGTTACACTGACGGGGGTATGTTGTTTATTAGAATGGCTATCGACTATGGGCTAATAGAAAAATTAGGCAACCTATTTTATCTATTTTGAGATTAAAAATATAATCTTGTGTTGTCAAGGATTTCGAAAAAGGCTTAAACGATCAATTAGTAAATGATTAGAAAATGCTTATAAGATTAGTGTACTTAATAGGATTAGTGAATACTAAAGACCTGAAAATATTTCTAAACCTCATTATAAAAAAGTGTTGATCTCATAAAAATCCTCGAATTTTCATCGTTTTATAATTAACTGGTTAGTTATATTAGTTTTTTTTAATATCGTTAAGCGACTAACAACTTATCAAAGTGAATAGAAATGTCGCGTTTTAGTCAAGAATTTCTTTTGACATAAGGTTTATCTGCTGGCTCTTGTTGGTTTAGGCAAGTTGAAGTATAAAATATTTAATCTTTAAAGTTTTCAGTCTTAACTCTACTTATGATAAAAAATTTAATTCCATATTAAATTTATACGTTAAGATAGAAATTGACGTTTTTAATAAATAAATGAAGGTTGAAATTTGAGTCATAATTTTTCATATAGGATTCTAGGGCGGTAAGTTGCAATAGAGGAGTTCGTCCTTGGTAAATAGTATGCAGCATAAAAATTTTATTATCATAAATAAGATTACACTTAAAAAAAAAAATACATTAATATTACCATTTTGTCTAGTAAGTGATATTGATAATTAATTAATTGAAAATGGGAAAAACATTTGAGACGCTGGTCACCTAAAGTTACTAAATAACATTTTTTTACAAAACAGTTATATTGATATATTTTGTTCCTAATTGTTTATTATTATCGAAACCCGAATTCTCACTTCACTAAATAAAATTTAGATTTTAATTTAAAAAATCAATTAAGTTGGTCCAATAACAAATCACGAGTTTTGTTTTTCCTTTAATACTTCATAAAATTGATATCTATTGGAAATCATCGTCTCATTTTGGAAAGAAATGTGACCACAAAATATATTGAATATCGATGGATGAGAATTTTGATATATTCAAATATTCTTCCTTTGGCGATTACTTTCGAAGCGTTTATATCTATTGAGAGAGAATGTTGGTTTTATTCTTTGACGTCACTTTATGCTACTATGACTAATCGATTGATGCTACTGTGGGAGTACTAAATTTTGTCTTTCCTGGTTTAATTAGGATAGATATTTTTAACGAGTTTCTGACACCGTGCAGGGTCGGGATTAACTTTCCCTTCTAATGATGGCATCACTAAGAAAGTTTGACTGAAAACAAAATCGAAGAACTATCTTCTGGGTTTGAACCCACGAGCTTGAGCAGGAAATGTATATATGAATACTTATCAAAAAAAAGGTTTAAGATCATGCATTATGACTATGAAAAGAACTATGAGAGTAGCGACGTATTGTTATATCGAATATTTTGGAAGTTTTAATTGCCTATTAATTAGGCATCGTGAGGGTTGGGAGAAAGAAATGGAGCAGTTGTGTTTCATACACTACACAGTAAACCAATCTTAAACAACAAATAGTTTTCATTAATTTCTCAATAAAAAATCCCCCGCCCTCACTTTCTGGCCCGAGACACTCCCATATAGTAAAACCTTCAAAGGCGAGGAAAAAAATGAAATAAAATAGCCAAAATCAATATTAAACAACAAACACCACACCTTAACGTATTGCATAAAATGAATACTTTATTTAAGTAATGTATTACGAATTGAATAATAGGCCATTTCCAGTTTTTTCATTTCTATTCATTTTATTATTTAACCGAAAATGACTAATTTTTATTAATTCATCTAAAAAAAAAATAAAAATAAAAAACTATCAGCACAAATAAAATAATGTTATTAGGTCCGATGACGTTTTGCAAAATATGTTGTGCGGGCTTGCATACCCAAACTGAGTCACCGGTAATACACGCCGGCGTAAACGTATTAAATAGTTATTTATATGTACACAGTTAGCTGTTACTTGCCAAGAACTAATTGAGCAAATTCCATTCTTTTATGGCCGCTCCTATAGTTCCTGCGACGTGTATACACGAGTCAGGAAGCCAACTTTCTCGATAGCTCTTCTTTTTATGACAGTTTTACTGCCGCCACCAAGGGAGAAAGATTATTGGAAAGGTTTTTTTTTTATTTTACTAGTCTATCAATGCCATATTCTCCAGCGATATTATAAGAAAGAGGAAAAGGCATGGTTATTGCTGCATATGCATAGTTAATGGCGTAAATACCCATAAGTATTTCCTGGAGGAATGAAAAAAAATAAATAAAATAATTATTTTATAGTTTTTTAAAAAATATTTCTTACAATTAACAACAAAATCAGAGCTATTTTTGAGAAAATCATAAAAAGGTGCAAAATACATGATATAAAATAGAACTTCCGGTCAGCCGATTTTAATGAAAAAGTTATTTTTTTAAATATACGCGCAATACTTACCACATACGGACACACATGTACACACAGGTCGTTTTTTGTGACTTGGTTATTTGGACTCACGTGACATTAAAACATGTATTTCCGTTGAGAACTGGAATTCGAAAATTTTCTCGATCGTAATAGTTTCTGTTACTATGTATTTAAAATACAAGAGAAGTGAAAGTAAAAATTAATATTTGATGTTATTATCCGATTTTTTTTTAATATGCATTTCCTCTCTCTCGCTACTCTCGTGAACCCTCACATGTTACTTGCTTTCACGAATTTTCATCTACTACATCTCTCATTGTGTATCGCGTCCTTTATTATCAATGCTACTATTGTCAGTTCTCCGCCATCCTTCACCCACCTAGCAAATCGTTTCTAGTGTAAACAAAGCCTTAAGCAAAGGTATTTTTCGGTTTTTTACAAAGGGATATCTCTTGAATACAATTAATTTATTAACTTAACCTCTCTTCGGGCTCTGAGATCCTATCATCCATCTAAAGAGCGATCCTCTGTCGCATCGAATGTATTAATACGCAGTTGCTTACGCTTCACTCAGCCGGAGGACGCGAAGCCGGTAGCCGGTCGTGGTATGCAGTTACACCACCGGGGTCAGCCATCCCGGTGACACCTCTTATGTGGGACGCCCTGCCTCCTTATGTAAGAGCGAAGCTTCCTCGAGGTCATCAGCTTCTTTTTATTCGCCTCGAATTAATCCCAAGTCACGGATTACGGGTGTTAACGTCAGCCGTTCTGCCCGGAGGGAGCGGAGATAAAATGCTTATCCGTCCGATATAATTACGGATACATCAATCAGCGTTTTAAAATTATAGTTATCTAAAGACTTAATATGGATACAGTAGTTTATATTGTTTGAATTTACTTTTTGTTTTCATATCGTCTCGGTAGTAGCTCAGAACTTTATTTTTATTTATCAAAAGAAAATAATGTTTAACCCCGGATTCACATTATTATATATATTCACGATTCTCCTTTTTATATTATGAGGAGTAAGGTTATCATAATAATAAAGGAAGGAAAACTAAGAACAGAGGAATAAGGCTCCTTTTTGGAAAAAAAAAACTTTTAAGAAACAAAATCTTAAGATAATTAAGCAATTCTTTATAAATATCCAGTGCAGAATTCAAGAGAAACTGAAAATAATTTATTTTTATTTATTTATTTTTTACCCTCTTAATTTTCTTATTATGGAATCTAAATCAATGTACCTAACTTTGTGTAATAATAATAATAGTATTTTTTAGCATACATATACTAATTCACAATATATTTATTTACAATTTTGTTTTTCTTACTTTATATATTATTATATATACGAGTACATACGTATATATATATATATATATATATATATATATATATATATATATATATACGTATATAACGCCTCATCGAACCGCAGCTTTCGACAGATCTTTCCTTATCCGATGCTCGTCCATATGGAATTTTATTCCCTCTTATATCCGTCATTCCAATACTCTTCCTATCTTCAAATCCCGTTTATTCAAACACTTCCTGTCTATCCAATTTTCAAATGAACTCAAGTGATTTGCGAATTTCAATAAAAATCGGCAGAGAGAAACGATTATTTATCAAATTTTATTTTGTATATGAAAGATTTCTGAATTTTATTTTATGCATAATTTATTTTGCAATGTATATATGAACATATTTTTATTTTTTTATTCTCGTCTAATTTGTTTTTTTTTAAATTTATAAAGAAGCTACCTATGAATTTATAACTATTATTCATTTTCTTCGTCATTTCTGTTGCTTTTTGTTTATTTATTTTTTTTTTTTTTACTCTAAGACATTGAAGCTCTAATTTAATTTGTCTGTAACATTATTCCGAAGTGACTTTTCCCAGAATAAATAAAGAATTTATTATTATTATTATATATATCGCGTATAGACGTAGAAGACCTTTTAATTGGAGATTAAAGCATTTAGTGGTGACTCCCCGCACTTTGGTTGAAGAGTTCGCGCATCTTCACCTTCCAATATTTCCTGGCCTTAGTTTTATTTGATCACAATATTTCCTTTACCTTCTTAATCTCTTTTACCCAACTTCATCTTTGCCTGCCTCGGTTCATTTTCATATCCACGGGAATCCACTCAGTCAATTTCTAGGCACAGTTTTTATTCTTTTTCCTTATTAGAAGCCCATTGCAATTGCCTTCACTTCACATACACTCACTCAAAAAAGTTTCCATGCTTTTATTTTGCATAGCTATTTATTTTCAACTTAACAGTTTCCTAATATAAAGATTATTAATACTTATATTAGATTAAGAAATATATCTATTTATTTTCATTTCATCATTAATATAAAACGAAGCAGAAGGTCATTTGTAAATGATAAGTTAAAAAAGTTTTCAATATTACACTTTACTATATTAATCCTATTTGTAGTACTATGACCGTCGTTCCAGCGTTTTATGTATCGATAGTAAAATCTTAGTTCAGTATTAACTCTACTTGGGCCTGGGAAATTGATTTATTTTCTCGTGATTTGAGAGTGCTCATGGTTAGCAGGGCTTATCTTTAAAAAAAATTGCATATCTGTTGAATAAATCATATGATACTGTACAGTATGGACAACAAACACACAAAGAGTTAAAATATTTGGAGGATAGAACGCGTGCTGAAAGACAGGAGAAGGAAGAATCGGCAGAAGCGCGCCATCCTTGCTGAAGTCCATGCAAATCCTCACATTTGCTGGGATTCAAGTCCGTCCAGAAACATTAAAAAATATTCTAAGAAGAGAAGAATACACTGGTCTAATCACTTGAAGAAAGCTCTTCTTCAGTAAGTTAAACAAGAAGAAGCTGCTATAATTTGCAAGTGAGTTGTAAATAAATCCAATAATTTCTAAGAACGGCTCATATTCTCTTAGGAATCCAAATTAAATATTTTTGGGCTATATGGAAGGTCAAAAGTGTGGAGAAAATCAACCTCAGCTTTCAAAACTAAAAATTTATTTATGGGTATATGGAAACTTTTTTGAGTAAGTGATTGCCTTATTTAGATTGCCAAATAGGACTTTGTTTGGAATCTTAAGATCATTTGTATACGAGTGTCGAACTCGTAATTATCTTCTTCTTTTAGTTTCATTGAAATAATTGAAATAAAAATTACTGATTCACGAGTTTTTTAAATTTTTTCTCTATCTTAAATCTAATCTAACAGAATTGTTGGGAAATCACATCTCTTGTAAGTTGTGGCTAGGGGTGGGCATAATCGAATGATCGTCATAATCGGATGATCGGACTTCGATGATTTAAATAATCGAATGATTTCATAACCGAATGATCGAATGATTAATATGTATTCTGAGAGACGATATACAACAATTCCCGGTTCTATCATGGCTGAGCCTAGGTGCCAATATGCATATAATTTATCCGATTTATTCGAATGATCATTCATTCCTCCCAACCGATTAATCCGATAAACGATTAATTCGAATGATTGGAATAATCGAATGATCCGATAATCGTCATTCGATTATGCTCACCCCTAGTTGTGGCTTGACCATATAAAATTTATTTATTTATTTTTTGTTTCTTTTTTCACCATAATAATAAACAAAACAAGAAAACAAAATTACTTAAATGTAAACTAACGATCCACTCGTAACTATAATCCACCCGCTACGCGTGAAAGTATTTATTCTGCAAACGTAGTGTTCCTGTGAAGCTTTACCATAAAATTGGTTTTAAGATTCACTGAACCGAATATCACGAAAATGTCATAGATCTGTTTTGATTGAAGGTGGCGTACCATAAAGAGTTCAAAGGATCCCGCAGAAGGGCGTGAGAAGCCTAACAGTGTAAGAGCGGTCGTGATTGGATGAGCGGTGTACCGCATTACCCCGACCTGTCTCTATTAGCCAATCATATTCCGCTATGCAGTTTGGTCTATCTAGTGGTATCCAATGTGAAGTATATTTATCAAACCTGGAGAAAAATATTTAAATTATTATTTTTATGTAAAGTGCTTATTCTTATATTTAATTTCCTACAAGACAATCAGTTAGATAGCCATTTTACATAAAACATGGTTATAACGATTGGACTAATATATTTATAATTAGTTTTATAAAATAGTGTGTACCATTTTCTAGAGTGTGATAAAAATATTTCATCAATTTAAATATGTTTAATACTACTGCTATTTCCTGACATGTTTTCATTGTGACAAACTAATTCTAGTTTTCTTTAGTTTATTGTCGAATTATTTAGTAGTTTATTTATAAATATTTCTTGAAATTAATAACAATTTCCACTTATAGTTTTCAGCTGCACTAACACAAAAAAACTTAGATTACTTAGCAGGGTTTAGTTATTCGGATTCAAAAGACCTGAAAACCTGTAGCTATATCTGATAAATCTTAACTTTTCAAGATCGTAAGACTTTCCCTGACTGTATATTTCGTATATAATTAAGTGAAAGTGAAAACGATGCAATCAATTTGATTCAGGAACTGTGGTTTAATTTTCGAGATTCAAAACCTTTTTTCTTTAGAGAAAAATGGATTTCATTGCAGCCATTTCAGCATTTTTATTCTTATTTAGGTTGTTAATATAAGATGGGCCATCTGTGATCTGCATTCATTTTGTATTATGCTCTGTGACCTTGACTGTTAATAATAATAATAATAATGTGTTTTATTGTTTAATTTACATACATAAATTTACTATACATTTATATATTGCACACTATGCATAGACTTTAGTCCATCTGCAGAATAGCGCGCCTTAACAAAATATTCTTTACAAATATTGTATAAATAATAATTATAATATAAAACTAACTGAACATTTTTTTTCCATATTTTTCCCCCTTTATTTAAATATTGAATTCTGATATAAGTAAATACCTATATTTCCAGGCCCTTAAATGATAGTTATGCAATGCTACCCAATTTTCACCGTTTAGATAATTTATGTATTCCTGTCTGGACAATACTGCCCCGCCAAGCAAACGCACCCTTATTTCTGATAACACAGAGCAGACCCCTACATAATGGTACATATCCTCTATGTCTTTATTATTACATAAACTACAATAATGTAGTTCTTCCGCCCTTGTAACATTATACTTAAGGTACAGAAGCTGTCCTCTTATTTTAATTATTGATTTGATGAGTCCCAGGCCGTATCTATCAGATATATAACTGTTCTCCCCTAAATCACAATTTTATTCTTTATACAGTTGATGGTGAATAGGTTTGTTGACTTTAACCAGTAAACCATTTCTAAAGTCTTCTCTTATATATTCTATTAACCATTTAAAACATTGCTTCTTTCCATCTACTAAATAATCACTCCATCTATTAAATATCTCTATGTGACCTTGACTGTTTTAACGTAGTCGGTTTTGAACGACGCGGCGAACACTGGGCAAAATCACCAATTTAGGTGGACAAAAATCAAGTCAAAAGTTTGGAATTTTCTAGTGCTTCTCCTTTTTATTATCAGTACGTAAGACTCTTAATACTAATATTTCCCGTCATAACGTGTTTACAAATAAATAGTAAATGAGTGAATCATTCCGGTTCACACAAGTGGCCTAGTAACCGGCAGAGGGATTATCTTTATTCGTTAGCCATTTATTGTGTTCAAGGTGTGTTTAGAGCAAAGTCTTTGCTTTTACTTAACAATGGAACATTGCTGAGACAGGTAAGACATTATAATTTCAAACTCGTTATTGAATATACATTGTTTCATCAATCCTTTTATTCTTTAAATGTTGCATACAATTTTTGCGTTTTGGGGTTTCATAATTTTTTTTTTTTGAGACACAACACTCCGAATCAAAAGGTTTATGATCTATAATTTTAATTGTTTCCTAATTGATTTAAAATACGTCTGTTGGCAGGTTTAAGCAACTCCGAGCCATAATTTTTTTCAAATATTCTGGGACTTCAAACGTAAAATTTTGGGAAGTTTTAGATTTTAGGGAATAAATTTGATCTTTGACCACTGTGCGGGCGCCAGTCGTATAAAAAAAATCTGGTGCAACACACGACTTTCACTTACCTCCATTTTTAAAATCAATGAAAGAATTTTCAAATACAGTAAGAGATAAAAATGAGTGAAACAATAAAGAATTAATTAAATGGAATTCCTATAGAAACTTGTGTTTTATTAAAAGATCTATTATATTATTTTCTAAAATAATCATTTAGTTTTATCGCCTTTTCATCACTCTCTATTAACTTTTAAAAGCTTGTGTATGAGATAATATTTTTTCTAAAATCTTTAGCTTTCCAACGGTATATCGTACATGTATATTACTGTTCTTATGTTCAAAAACGAAAAATTTCATTAAAAAAATATTAGCGGGTTGTACTGCACGGGAGCCTTTCTCGATGTAGAACAGGCCTTTGATAGAGTCTGGCACCCAGGACTGTTGTACAAACTCCGTAAATTCCTTCCTCCCACATATTTCCTGATTCTTCAATCCTACCTCTCTGATAGATCCTTCAAAATTAATCACAATAGTTCCTATTCATCCCTTTTTATACAGACTGCTGGTGTTCCTCAAGGCAGTATTCTAGGACCCATTCTATACACAGTATATACAGCTGATATCCCAACCCATCCTAACACTTTCCTTTCTACCTATGCTGATGACACCTGCGTGTTATCAGTTCATAAAGATCCATTTGTTGCCTCAAATACCCTTCAAGCCCACATCAAAGACCTAGAAGTATGGTGTCAGAACTGGAGAATAAAAATAAATTCCAACAAATCCCATCAAATAACTTTTACCCTTCGCCGTAAACCTTTGACTTCCTGCCCTAAAGTATCCTTTAATAACACTCAACTAGTTCCTGTTGAACAGATCCGATACCTAGGACTTCTTCTTGACAAACGCCTAACTTGGAATCCACATACACGACTAAAACGACAAGAAACTGCTCGCCGCTTTAGGCTACTTCAACACTTACTAGACAAATGATCAAACCTTCCTCTTAACTACAAAAGGCTCATCTACATGACTATTATAAGACCAATCTGGACTTACGGAGTAGAGCTTTGGGGCTCTACTAAACCATCAAATTCTTCCCGCATCCAATCCTTACAATCCAAAATCCTTCGTAAAATCCTCAATGCTCCTTACTATGTCACGAATAAACTTATCCATAAAGACCTTAATGTTCCCTATGTTACTGATTTGGCCCCGACCAGGTATCAATCCTTTCATGACAAACTCCATTCTCACTCTAACCCACTAGTTTCAATCCTTTCTTCCTCTTCAATTCCGGATAATCCTCCGAGGCGCCTGAAAAGGAAATGGCCCCGGGACCTTCTAGTTTAAAATATTTTTAGAGTGCTGCCACTGGGTAGTGTCTCTACATGTTTTTCATGACAGTTTTGTATATTACCATCACATTTACTAGATGTATTTTTATTTAATACAGTTGTAAATATCAATAAATATGTTTAAAAAAAAAAAAAAAAAAAAAAATATATATTTTTTCTGTTTTCTCCTTTAGTTGAGTATCGAATTCATTAAATTTATATATTTACCTGTTTTTTTATCAGTGGTAACAAGATAATATAGTTATTTTTATAGAATCAACAAAATTAAAGGTACTTTAGAGAAAGAAAATTTAAAATATCGGCATTTAAGCCCTGTCAGACCATTTTGATCAGAATGAAACCTACATGATATTAAAGTCCATTAAATTTTACATCGATATAGCGAGTTTAATCAAAATCCTCGGAACCGTTTTCGAGAAAATCGAAAAAAGGTGCAAAATGCATAGCATAAAGTGGCCCTTCTGGTAAGTTCATTTTGATGAAAAAGGTTTTGTAACGTCTCGGGCGCATATTTGTCTTAAATATGAAATTTCAGTTTCATAGGACTTACCGTTTCCGCCCGGGAGTTACCACACAGACACACCATTTTGCTGTACTTGGTTATTTGGACTCAGGGGACCCCAAAACGTGTATTTCCGTTGAAAACTGGAATTCGAAAATTTTCGCGATCGCAATACTCCCCCTTACTATATATAGTAAGTGAAAGTAAAATGAGTTTTTATATTTTTTTCTTAATTTTTTTTTTCCGTAATCTTGGTCCCCGTAGGTTAAATATGGACAAGTTTCAGAATTTTGTCCACCTAAATCGGTTATATTTTCCACTGTGTGACGTAAGGTTTTTGTTGGATATCTATATTATTATTTTTTAAATTAACGCTTTGTAATTATTAAGTTGGCAGACATTGTATAACTAAGATATAAAGTTGATTCTTAATAAATATGTCCATTTATTTTTTTTAAATTCACGTCGAAGCGTTTTGAAACTTGAAGAGAAACGATTAGTGGTCACCTCTTGTAATAAATGATACGTTATAAAACACCATAATTCATTTCTCTGCTTTAAGATTTCGTACACTTCATATGAGGAGCGATTCATCATTAAATAATTTGTTGACAGTTTTTGTAATAGTCGCAATACCCAAAGTCATCCAGCAAAAGAGGATTTCGCAATTTCCAAATTACTTAACCCCTTCTGCGAATCTATAATGAGGCTTGCCAAAAGAGGAAGATGTCACTCTTTCTGGGAAGGCCGAATTGCGCATTCGTGATGAAGCTTTTTCATACTCTGTTTTTTGTCCTTTTTTTTTTTTTTTTTTTTAACCCATTTGGATTTGGCTCTCATTAGATACAAGCGTTTTCGGAGTACGTGCTCAATCTTCTCGTATATATCGGTCTAGCACGAACTATCTTTAAGGGAGCATGGATTTTGAACTTAAATCCCTATAATCAACTAAGAGGCTTAAACTGAAGCGAATAATTTCAACGCGTCATGAAGGTGTAAGTACCCTATTAATTAAAACTAATCTATAATCTGAATTTTCAAAATTACTGTTATTTTTGTCGGCTATTGCAACACTTAAAAGCAGTACTTCAAAATATCTCGAGATTAATAAATCATATTTTTATTTTTTAGCTCCTAAGTCCTACTTCAAGGAGAAAAAAAATGTTTAAGTATGTTTCCATTTAACAGGTAACTAAACTGTATCGTGAAGAGAAGTAGAAATTGTGATAGTGTTTACGGAATTGTAATTTCATGTTATTTAATAATATAATGGCGTAAAAATTTCTCATTCATTTGTTATTAAACATATTCGTTTATACTTTCGCATTAAAACCTAGAATTATTATTTTTACTTTCACTTACCTATATATGAAATAAATAGTAAGGGAAAATATTGCGATCGTGAAAATTTTCGAATTTCAGTTTTTACGGAAATACACGTTTTAGGTATCCCCGAGTCCATATGACCAAGTCCCGCAAAAAGGTCTGTGCGTGTGTGGCAACTCCGCGCTTAAACGGAAAAGCCTATGAAACTGAAATTTCATATTTAAGGCAACTATACGCCCGAGATGTTACAGCAACTTTTTCATCAAAATCAGCTAACCAAAAGAGCCACTTTATCCTTGCATTTTACACCTTTTTATGATTTTCTCAGAAACGGCTCTAACGATTTTGATTAAACTCGCTATATCGATGTAAAATTTAGTGGGCTTTAACATCATGTAGGTTTCACTCTGATTGAAATAGTCTGACAGGGCTTAAATGCGATATTTTAAATTTTCTTCCTTTAAAGTACCTTTAATTTTGTGATTTATAAAAATAACTATATTATCTTGTTATCACTGATGAAAAACAAGTAAATATAGAAATTGAATGAATTCGATACCCAACTAAAGGAGAAAACAGAAAAAACAATTTTTTAGTGCAATTTATTGTTTTTGAACATAATTGCAGTAATATACATGTATGATATACCGTTGGAAAGCTAAAGATTTTAGAAAAAATATTATCTTATACTCAAGCTTTTAAAAGTTAATAGGGAGTGATGAAATATATAAAACTAACTTATTATTTTATATAATAATATAATAGATTTTTTAATGAAATGAAATATTTACTTACTATGTTCAGTAATACATAGTTTCTCCAACGAGTATTTAACCAAAAACGGGGACTAGATATATTTTGGACTATACGATTATTATATTATATGGACCATACTATTCTTATGCGTTTTATAATTATGTTACTTACATGACGCGTGGCCTTGTGGACAATTTTCAATGTGCACTATAAATTTTCTACGACCCCCTGACATTCTCCTTGATCCATTAATGATATAAATCCGCTAGGATCCGACGCGGGGCAGCACGGAAGTATTTAATATGAACTCATTCCAAGGCCTAAGTTTGGAGATCAAGGATAGAGCAGGCAGTTAGTCACCGCTGAGTACCGTACCGTACCTAACAGATTTCTACGCTTCTCTCTCCTACCGTTCGAGGGCTAAAGCTGATACACGGAACTATCACGGCATTCCACTCCTGTCACATTTCGATCTAAAGTTCAGCCAGAATAAGGAAGTGAGGTTGATTATGACTGCACTATTTTAGGAATTTACTATTTAATGTATAAGTATGCCTTGTCTTATGACAAGGTAATTTAAAAGTAATTATTAAGAAGTAGAAATTAAAGAACTTTTTTATCGCTATTATTTTTTTTTTGTCCTTCATTCTCCTCTAAGTGCAATGAGTCACAGTACATTTAATGTGTTATTATTGATTTAAAAAAAAAGAGAGATACACTTTATTGAACAAGCGATGCTGCCCAACTTAATTGGGTTGCTATTTACGCATCATACTATTTTACCTTAATGGACAATTTTTATATATAAAAATCTTGACATGCAATACACAAAAAAATAAAAGTAGATTTTTTTTTATTTATTTTTTTTTTTATTATTTATTGGAATTTACAACTGTATACAGGAATACAACTAGTAAATTAGATGAAATATATAAAGGCATGAAACACATGTAGAAAGCTTCCCAATGGAAGCACTCTAAAAATGATTTAAACTAGAAGGTCTCGGGGCCATCTCCTTTTCAGACGCCTCGGAGGATTGTCAGGAATCGAAGAGGAAGAAAGGTTTGAAACTAGAGGATTAGGGTGGGAATGGAGTTTGCCATGAAAGGAATGGTATCTAGATCGGGCCAAATCAGCAACATACGGAACATTAAGATCTTTATGGATTAGTGTATTCGTGACAAAGTAAGGAGCATTGAGGATTTTACGAAGGATTTTGGATTGTAGGGATTGGATACGGGAAGAATTCGATGGTTTAGTAGAGCCCCAAAGCTCTACTCCGTAAGTCCATATCGGCCTTATGATAGTCATGTAGATGAGTCTTTTGTAGTTAAGTGGAAGATTAGAACGTTTGTCTAGTAAGTGTTGATGTAGTCGAAAACGTCGAGCAGTTTCTTGTCGTTTAAGTCTTGTATGAGGGTTCCAAGTGAGACGTTTGTCAAGGTGCAGTCCTAGATATCGGATCTGTTCAACCGGGACAAGAGGAGTATTATTGAAGGAAACAGTAGGGCAGGATGTCATAGGTTTACGACGAAGGGTAAAGGTAATTTGGTTGGATTTGTTGGCATTTATTTTAATTCTCCAGTTCTGACACCACACTTCAAGGTCTCTGATGTGGGATTGGAGAGTTTGAGAGGCAATAGTTGGATCAGTATTGACTGATAACACACAAGTGTCATCAGCGTAGGTAGAAAGGAAAGTGTTAGGATGGGATGGGATATCAGCTGTATAAACTGTGAAAAGAATAGGTCCCAGGATACTGCCTTGAGGAACACCAGCAAACTGATTAAAAATGGATGAATAGGAAATTATTATGATTTACTTTGAAGGATCTGTTGGTGAGGTAGGACTTGATGATAAGGAAATATGTAGGGGGAAGGAAATTGCGGAGTTTGTAAAGCAATCCCGGGTGCCAGACTCGGTCAAAGGCTTGCTCTACGTCGAGGAATGCTCCCGTGCAGTACAACCCGCGCTCTAATGCAGACGAGACAACGTCCACCACACGATGACATAAAAGTAGATTAATTTTTTTTTTCTTCTTTTTACATTTTTTTTTCTTTTAACATTTTTTTCCTTAAATTATTTTTCTTTTTTAATCTCTTTTTTCCTTTTCTTGCATATCTCTCAATGTACATATGTGTATATGAAAAAAAAATTATATATTCATAATAATTATCACAACATGACATCCTATAAAAAACATATGAAACTCCGCTTCAACATCAAATTTATAGCATATACAATAAAAATAATAAAATAATACTAACACAATAAAAAGTTAAAAGATTAAAACTTAATACAAAAAAAAAAAAATATAGTCCATGCTAAATACTTCTTTATTAAGACGCAATGTAGCTTTCGGCGTGTCGTTAATTATAGAAATTGACAGCAAGCTATTGCATGGATGAATTTTATTATGGTGACTTTTAGTGAAAAAGGTAATAATTCTCAATATTTTTGTAAGACCTTTCTATTTTTTTGAAAGATTTTGTATTAAATTATTTTTCACTCTTTTTATCTATTACATACAAATTAAATTAAAAAATGTTGCAGATGAATATTGCGCTATGACGCCGAAATCTACATTTGCGCCTTAATAAAGAAATATGAAGTATGGACTGTTTTTTGGTGTTACGTACCTTAATCATAACATTATATAGCAGTCTATTTATTGCATAAAAAAATAAAAAATAAAGCTTTTAGAAGGCGAAGGACATTCATTAAGATTGCGAATGAAGATGTATCTATACAATTAAGCTTAAGAGTAATCCTGGATGCATTTATATATATATATATATATATATATATATATATATATATATATATATATATATATATATATATATATATATATATATTCCAGTCCTTCTTTGTTCTGAATTGTCTTCCTTATTTCTAGGCTATTGTGAATTTGCTTTTCGCACCTCTGATTCATAGAGGTTTCTTTATTTACTATTAGAATGCCGAAAGTATCCTTGAAAGAACGACGAACGCTTTCATCCATGACTCTATCATGCCCATCGAATTACTCCATTGAAATGCGACCGAAGCCGGTACCTGTTGCTGCCCTTTCGCCGTACGTATCGCAACATCCCCGAAGACATGCGTTACACATCTTGACCCCCCGCAGAGCTCACACAGTATCACGAGGGTCGTGTTGAGCATAGTCCTGACCTTACTGCTCTCCTTAAGTTCACCGTTTCCTGGCCATTTCCCCCAGGTCCAGGACGAGCACGTCTTGAAGAGGAGATACGTGCGCATCGTCGCGTCGTGCGTTGCGTCAGTTGTTTTCTGTTTATAGTCCTGCTATTTTTTTTTAATGTCATATCCATATATATCCCTGGTATATATATCTTTAGAATCTCTCTTCGCAGAATTTATTTTATATTTAGAATTTTATTCATAATAGAATGATGAAATATATGGTAATTATTATTATTCACTATTTATAAATACACATACAAATCACTAATTATAACTACACTTGATTGGCGATCCAAATTAGATTATGATTCGCTAGAAATATGTGATAATAATGCCAGAGAACATCATGATACTAATAATTAATCATTAAAACGAGTGTAAAATCTTCAATACAAGAATGAAAGAAACACACTATCATATCATGTTTGAATGTTCGATATACTCCAATTTACGTAAAAAAACATTTTTTTTTCAAAGTTTGTTATTTTTTACTTTCTAAGAAGTGTAGAATTAAAAAAAAAAATTATATTTTAGTCCTTCTTTGTTCTGAATTTTCTTTCGTATTTCTAGGCTATTGTATAATTGTTTTTCATACCTCTCAGATCTTGGATCTCAAAGATCTTTATTTAATAGTAAAATGCCAAAAGTATCCTTCAAAAAAAGGCGAACCCTTTGGTTCATGGCTCTATCATTCCCATACAGTAACTCCATTGAAATTCGACCGAAGCCACTGGTATTATCATGATACTAATAACTAATTATCAAAATGAATGTAAAATCTGCAATACAAGAAACAAAAAAACACTCCATCATATCATTTTTAAATGCCCGATATACTTCAAAATACGTAATATTTATGAAAACATCGAAAATAACAATAGAATTAAAATATTTGATCCGTGGACCGTGGAGATAAAAAAAAATATACAATTTTTCTTGGCTATAGTTACAAATTATGGAATTGGTCGGTTAGCATTTCAGCATGCATTTTTAAACTAATATATTTTGTTTGTTTATTTATTTAACGTCCCTTTATGCTGCTGTGGCTAATCGGACGATGCTACAGTGCGAGTCCTAAATTTTGCCTATCCAGGTTTTATTAGGATAGGGATCTTTAAAGAGTACCTGACATCGTACAGGCTCGGGACCACCTTTTAACGTCCCATCCGAAGGACGGCATAACTAAGGAAATTTTACTCTCATTAAAAAATCCTAGGGCTACCTGCGGGTTTGAACCCGGGACCTTTAGCATAGGAGGCTGCTATCCTAACCACCCTGCTACAGTAACCTCTCTAATATATTTTATTTATCTATTAATATTTTATTTTGGTTTATAATATATAGTTTACATTATCATTTGATTACATAAAATACTAATAGTCAAGTGACTATTTAACTATTTTAGAGGGTTCTTTAAAAAGTTTTTTTTACATAATTAGCGGTGGTCCATATTTGTAAAAGGTTCTTATCCAAAAACAGATATGTTAATTAATAATTAAAATAATGTAAAGAAACAATTCCTCTTTCTCATGCACGTTTTACAGGATTTTCATTAGCGGGATATGTTTATTTTAAATCATAAGAGAGAGGTTGGTTGGTCGAAAAATAAATGTTTTTAATGATGGAGTTTTGTTGACCGTTGAGAAATTAGATGAGGAAGATGGTTGGGGTTGCGGTCATATATTAGATAACACATTTAAAATAAGTGCTATTTTAATTATGCAATTATAAATGTTTTTAGGAATTTGATCATCTTTCAAATGAGTCCTAATAATTTTTCAAAAGATCAAAGGAAAAATCAATTTTGTGAAGGGTTTTAGAAATATATTTATTTTTAACCATTTAGAGGACGTCTTTTTTTTAAACCCGGACTTACTGTATATCTAGACGGAAAAATTTCAGCTTCACAATCATAGTCATTTTTGAGATAATGCGATCACTAGAAAGGTGCGTGAAATACTACTTTCATGTGTAAATGTAGATAAATACGTTTTAAGTTTAATTTCGCATTCGAATTCGCTTTTATAGGATGATAAGGCGCATTAATTGGCATTACTAATAATGCACAGTTCAAGAGAAATGTTTAATTTAACGCATCGCTACTCTTATAGAAATTATTTAGAAGTTACAGTTTTCTCGCAGTGAATGTGTGATATTTCATCGGTTTGCTCAATCTTGCAAAATACCAATATAATCCAGGAGGCATTACGAATATATCTTCCGCGTTTTCGTTTAAACTCTTTACGTATACTTCTTGGAGAACATTTAAGCATTCAAGGAGAGCTAAAGACGCATGTCATTTAGAAATTCCGAATGATCTAAAACGGTTTTGCGATTGTGTAAGAGGGTATAAGGTGTAAACGTATGCATAAGTTTTAATTAGAAACTTGAGAAGTTGGGGGTGGGAAAGTATTTATGAAAACTAGTTAGTCGAGATTTGTAGATGTGACCGCAGGCGACCGGAAAGTGGTCGGGTTTAAAATAGGAAGCAATCTTAGCTCGCCAACCGAATGTATCTTCTAGGGGGAGAGATCGCCGCTTCTCAAATTACTTATTTGGGAAAAGAAATTGTGTGTATAATAGATAGTTTGCGACTCACTTTCCTAACGTACGTTTTACCAGGTGGTGATGTAACTCGTGAGAAAAGTGTTTACATTGTGAAATTCTAGATACGTGAGGATTTTTTTCGGAGGAATAGCTGAATCTGTCTGAAAGTCTGATTGCTAAAATATTTCATTGAGATATCGTGCATGTTTTGAAACTTTTATTTATTTAAAGTTAAGACTATATTTAATAAAAAACAGTTATAATAATATATACTGACACCAAACTCTAATCATTTAAACAACTACCAATTAGTAGTACTTTTAAAGGTTCCTACAGCCATCCTTTTTTTCTGTTAACAATATGATTTTAAAAATAAAAAAAAATATTTAATTTTTTTTTATTATTATCGACTTTTGGTTTATTTTTATCTTATTATATGTTACAAAATATGTATTTTATAGATGAAAAAAATAACTACTTATTCATTGAATATTCACATCCTATCAAATGTTCTTAGTATCTGGAAGGCGTGTTGAATTTGTTGTACATCACTTCAGAAATTATAAAAAAAATTACTATGAGGGTTTAAATTTTAAACTCAATCACTTTTCAATTTCAAGCGTTGTATTTTATCATTATTTTATTTCAATAAATATGTCTTAGACGAAGTTTTTTCTCCCAAATACATATAAACAGTTAATGTAAAATTATTTCGAATAAATATTTTACACACATGGAATTTAATTTAGCTGTTCACAGGCAATTAAATAATATTTATAGCGATAAATTAATCAAAAGAAAATGGCCCATTACCACTGCTAACTTCGTATAATATATATATGCAAGATGACTATTCCCCTCTCTCTCTCATTTTTTTTTTTTTTGTCGTGGTGTTCTGACTCTAAAACTCTATAAATATTTCTCACTTATTCTATTGAATTTTTTTTTCTATCACTTATTATTGATTTTTTTTCATTGGCGGGGCAGGCCGTGCAGGCCCTGGGCCTCGCGGTGTATTACACTCGCGTTTCACGATATAATTAGTAGTGTAGGGACTCCCTACGCCTAATTTTTTGAGTGGCCACCATTTTGCTGACGGGTCTCACATACCCGGGAAAGAGGCTGTGAGTGAATCCCCATCATATTACATCCTTATAATAGCCTCGCCGGGCCTGGGATTCGAACTCGCAACCTGTAGCATGAGAGACTAGCGGCTAGCCACAAGCTCCCCTGAGTTATTGAATTAAAACTCTATGTTTTTAAAACTAATCGGTAGATATCAACGTCTAGGTTTTAGAATCATCATCGGATGCTCTGGTATATTTGTATCACGTTTTGAAAATATTGGTCCATTAGTTTCGGAGCTAAGCCGCGGACGACGTACAGCGAACAAACGGATTTTACCTATCATGGAACGTAAGACCTCAAGTTATGAGGGGGGAGAAGTAATTTTTTAGGTCGATGACAAAGTTTCGTTATTTAAAATAATCAACCAAAATACATTTAGAAAAATCACTGGTAGGAATAATTTTTTTTTTCTAGTCACTTACCCGAAATAAATAACAAATACAATGGGATATATTACTCCTGAAACCTTGGATTAAATATTTAATTGAATTTACCCCTTCTCTCCCCAGTCATGTAATGAAAGTACAATGTAAAAAAAGTTCCTAGACGAACCGAGGGAGGAAATTAAAGGCTTGGTTGCGTAACGGCGAAGATATTTTTCCCTTCCTTGAGCTGGTTTCCTGTTGCAACGCGCGGTAAACAGATATTAAAGCTTAATGATGGTGTAGCTGTGAGAAGATCAAGTGACTGAAGTACCCCAGTGTTTCCCCACGGGGTAGAACATTGTGTAAGTGACCGTCGTCCCATCGGACGCCAGACTTTCTAGGTGTTTTGGAACTCGAGTTCTAGGATCATTAGTCACATGGAGGATGGCGTCTAGTTTCTCCCCGGGGTCGAGGATGGCTATTCTATTAGTTATTTTCACCATATCGATGACCAGGAATCACGTAACCAAGTCGAAAGCCATGCCTAAAAGAATATGATAATCTTGTGGTATAATTCAGTCAGCACATTTTTAAAACATTAATTTCGTTGATTGGAATCTTTCTACTATTTAAAAAAAATAGGTTCATTGGTGTCTCTCTTTTTTTTTTCTGTTAAAAAAACAAGATAAGTCATAGTTTTCTATTTCAAAAAAGGAGAGACATCTCCATTGGAAGGTGTGTCGCTTTCTTAAATAACTTAAAAACCCAAATGTTAAAGATTGTTCTAAAATGTTTTTTTATAAAATAAAGTAAAATACAAAACCAAAAATACATTTTAAGTAAATTAAATTGATAATTTTTACTTTCATTTACCTATATATATGAAATATTTAGTAAGTGAAATTAATACGATCGTGAAAATTTTCGAAAATAGTTTTGAACGAAAATACACGTTTTAGGGTCCCCTGAGTCTAAATGACCATGTCCCGCAAAAAAGGTCTGTGTATCTGTATCAAACACGAAAAAGAAAAATCGTTCAATGCTGAAATTTCATATTTAGGACAATTATAAGTCCGAGATGTTACAGTAAATGTTTCATTAAAATCAGCTAACCAGAAGAGCCACTTTATACCATGCATTTAGCATCTTAATACGAATTTCTCTAACGATTTTGATTAAATTTCTTACATCCATCTAAAATTTAATTTCATGTAGGTTTCATTCTGATTGAAACATTCTGACAGGGCTTAAGTGCCGATTTTTTTAATTCTCTTCCTCTAAAATTCCTTTAATTTTGTAGAATATATAAAAATAACTATATCATCAGTACTGATAAAAAACGGATAAATATTTAATTTGAACGAATACGATATCCAACTAAACGAGAAAAGTGCAAACATATTTTTTTTTTCTGCATTTTTGGTGTTTTTTTTAATATAATAACATTAATATTGACGTATAATATACCATTGGAAAGCTAAAGCTTTTAGAAAAATTATTACGTTATACACAAAATTGTAAAACTTAACAGATAGTGATGAAAAACCAGTAAAACTAACTGATTGTCATAGATAATAATATTATCGATAATTTAATAAAATACTTGTTTCTATTGAAATTAAATGTAATTAATTCTTCTCTAAGTGTATTTAAAAGTTCTTAAAACTATTTAAATTGATTTTAATATAGGAGGATGAAAGTCGTGTGCTTTGCTCATCAGATTTTTATCAATATTGTTTTTGAATGAAGTTGGGGAGGAATAGAAAATTATTGGTGGGAACCATGGTCGAATTTTATGGCAATTTTATACATATCCCTGTGAATGAAAGTACTTGAAAAACAATGTTGAATTTTCGGCTAAAAATCTAATGCATGAATGAAATTGAAAATCATGAAAAATTACATTATTAAGTAAAAACAGAATACACAGTATATTAAACTGAAATATTCTACGAAATTACGGTCTTAGTCTTTTCATCCAAACTGAGAGAAACAAAATAAGGGTGTTTAACTATTATTATTATTTTAATTAATAATGTGATTAGTAACGTGATTTTTTTTTGTATAATTTCCTGCCTATAATTGGGCCTTGGCCTGTTGGTGGATGATGTAAAATCACGAAATTTCGTCTGAGAATTTTTTAAACTTTTTTATTACTATTTATTGAAATTTACAATTGTAATAGTTGATACATCAAGTAGATTAGCTAACATACAAAATACATGAAAAAAACCTGAAGATAAAATGCTCATTGGCAGTACTGGGTAATCTAAACCAGAAGGTCTCCAGGCCATCTTCTCACACGCCTCGAAGGATTGTCAGGAATGGAAGAGGAAGCAAGGATTTATTGGGTTAGAGTGGGATTGGAGTTTGTCATGAAATGATTGATACCTGGTTCGGGCTAAATCAGCAATATATGGGATATTAAGGTCTATATGGACGAGTTTATACAAAGTAAGGAGCATTGAGGATTTTTCGAAGGATTCTGCATTGTAAGGAATGAATACGGGAATAATTTAATGGTTTAGTAGAGCCCCAAAGCACAACTACCTGCGTCCAGATGGTGATATAGATGAGCCTTTTGTATATAGCATTTCCAAGTCAATTGTAACCTTTTCCAAGTCAAATGTAACTTTTTCCAAGTCAAATGTAACCTTTTCCAAGTCAAATGTAACCCTTTCCATTTCAAATGTCACCTTTTCCAAGTCAAATGTCACCTTTTCCATTTCAAATGTTACCTTTTCCAAGTCAAATGTCACCTTTTTCTTCACTTCTAGCCTTAAATATTCCGTTTTATTTATTTATTTATTGAAAAATAATTAGTTTAATTAACATTATGACTTTTTTAATAATTTTGGCATATAATAAATGATATTTTTTTTGGGTCTCTTAGATATTTGATATCAAGTTCTGTTAGTTAGTTTTTTGGAATTATTAATGTGTTTTCGGGTATTATAATTAAATTTTTCGAGCAGTATTTTTTATCGCTCGCGTGCATTTTAACTCGCATTAAATTTTAATGTTTTTTATTGTTATAGGGATTAATTAATGTGCTTTCGGGTGGTTATGATTACGTTTTTTGACCTGTATCTTTTATCGGTCATGCGTATTTCAACTCGCATTTACTTTTAATGTTTTTTATTGATATAGGGATCAATTAATGTGTTTTCGGGTATTATAATTACGTTTTTCGAGCTGTATTTTTTTCGCTCGCGCTTATTTTAACTAAAATTTACTTTTTATGTGTTTTATTGATATAGGGATCAATTAATGTGTTTTCGGGTATTATAATTACGTTTTTCGAGCTGTATTTTTTTCGCTCGCGCTTATTTTAACTAAAATTTACTTTTTATGTGTTTTATTGATATAGGGATCAATTAATGTGTTTTCGGGTATTATAATTACGTTTTTCGAGCTGTATTTTTTTCGCTCGCGCTTATTTTAACTAAAATTTACTTTTTACGTTTTTTATTGTTATAGGGATTAATTAATGTGCTTTCGGGTGGTTATGATTACGTTTTTTGACCTGTATCTTTTATCGGTCATGCGTATTTCAACTCGCATTTACTTTTAATGTTTTTTATTGATATAGGGATCAATTAATGTGTTTTCGGGTATTATAATTACGTTTTTCGAGCTGTATTTTTTTCGCTCGCGCTTATTTTAACTAAAATTTACTTTTTATGTGTTTTATTGATATAGGGATCAATTAATGTGTTTTCGGGTATTATAATTACGTTTTTCGAGCTGTATTTTTTTCGCTCGCGCTTATTTTAACTAAAATTTACTTTTTATGTGTTTTATTGATATAGGGATCAATTAATGTGTTTTCGGGTATTATAATTACGTTTTTCGAGCTGTATTTTTTTCGCTCGCGCTTATTTTAACTAAAATTTACTTTTTATGTTTTTTATTGTTATAGGGATTAATTAATGTGCTTTCGGGTGGTTATGATTACGTTTTTTGACCTGTATCTTTTATCGGTCATGCGTATTTCAACTCGCATTTACTTTTAATGTTTTTTATTGATATAGGGATCAATTAATGTGTTTTCGGGTATTATAATTACGTTTTTCGAGCTGTATTTTTTTCGCTCGCGCTTATTTTAACTAAAATTTACTTTTTATGTGTTTTATTGATATAGGGATCAATTAATGTGTTTTCGGGTATTATAATTACGTTTTTCGAGCTGTATTTTTTTCGCTCGCGCTTATTTTAACTAAAATTTACTTTTTATGTGTTTTATTGATATAGGGATTAATTAATGTGCTTTCGGGTGGTTATGATTACGTTTTTTGAGCTGTATTTTTTATCGCTCATGCGTATTTCAACTTCTATTTACTTTTAATCTTTTTATTTTTATAGAGATCTATCCTTGTGTTTTCGCGGGGTTATGAAAATGTTTAAAAGCTTTTTTATTATCACTCGTGCGGATTTCAACTCGCCTTTATTTTTGATATTTTTTTATTGATATTGGGATTGATTGTTTTGTTTTTGGTTCTCATTATAACGTTGCTGGAATATACATCGTTTAGGTTTTTTTTTTTTTGGTTTTTTATTATTATTATTTTATTAAAGGATTAGTTATAGTTCCTTTTCTAGCGTCCTGAGTAATTTTTTCAATTAAATCTTTTGTAAAGGATCCGCTTCCTAACTTGGTCTTACAATTATTTGATAATTTAATTGAGGAATCGTTTATTCTATTTTCGGGTGTTCTGATAACATTATTTGAACCAAATTTGTTATCGCTTTTACTCATTTTAAGTTGCTGTTTCTATTTCATAAATATTCGATAGAGGGATCGTTTATAGTGTTTTCGGGAAAACTAATAGAGTTTATGACATTTATTTATAGCTATTGCACATTTTAACTTAAATGAAAGGTGATCTAGAAGAATGCGCAATCGCGATGTAACGTCCAAATCAAAAATGTAATCAGATCCTGCAAAAAAACAATAAATAATTTTTACATCATATTATAAATCATATATATAAAAGAATAAAGTTCAAAACACGTTATGAGAATCCCCTAAAACAAAAACAAAGAAAGACCACTGCAAATGCAAGTTTAAATGAGAGCAAGCGACAATAAAAACAGCTTAAACGACGTAATCACAAGACCCGAAAAGATAATTACAAACGTCTATAACAATAAAAAATATCAAAAGTAAATCCGAATTGAAATACGCATAAGCGATAAAAGATACAGCTCGAAAACGTAATCATAACCACCCAAAAGCACATTAATTATCTCTATATAAATAAAAAACATTAAAAGTAAATTCAAGTTAAAATGCGCGGGAGCGATAAATAAATAAAACTAAAAAAACATAATTATAGGACCCGAAAACACAATTTTCAACACCAATATCAATATGAAACATAAAAAATAAATTTTAGTTAAAATAAGCGAGAGCGATAAAAAATACAGCTCGAAAAACGTAATCATAACCACCCGAAAGAACATTAATTAGTCCCTATATCAATAAAACACATAAAAAGTAAATTTTAGTTAAAATAAGCGCGAGCGAAAAAAATATAGCTCGAAAAACCTTATGATAACCACCCGAAAGCAAAATAATTAATCCCTATATCAATAAAAAATATTAAAAGTAAATATGAGTTGAAATACGCATGACCGATAAAAGATACAGCTGAAAAAACGTAATCATAACCACCCGAAAGCACATTAATTAATCCCTATATCAATAAAAAACATTAAAATTTAATGCGAGTTAAAATGCACGCGAGCGATAAAAAATACAGCTCGAACAATTTAATTATAATACCCGAAAACACATTAATTATTCCAAAAAACTACCCCTCCTATCTAAAAAATCAAAATCAACAACTATCTTAAAACTAAATAGACGATAATTATTTTTTTTAAATATTAGCCAGTAAAAAACAGAACTTGATATCAAATATCTAAGAGACCCAAAAAAAATATCATTTATTATATGCAAAAATTATTAAAAAAGTCATAATGTTAATTAAACTAATTATTTTTCAATAAATAAATAAATAAAACGGAATATTTAAGGCTAGAAGTGAAGAAAAAGGTGACATTTGACTTGGAAAAGGTAACATTTGAAATGGAAAAGGTGACATTTGACTTGGGAAAGGTGACATTTGAAATGGAAAGGGTTACATTTGACTTGGAAAAGGTTACATTTGACTTGGAAAAAGTTACATTTGACTTGGAAAAGGTTACAATTGACTTGGAAATGCTATATAAGTGGAAGGTTAGAGCGTCTGTCCTGTGAGTGTTGATGTAAGCGAAAGCGACGGGCAGTGTGTTGTCGTTTTAGTCTTGTGTGCGGATTCCATGTTAGACGTTTGTCAAGTAGGAGTCGTAGATAGGGAAATTAATTATCTATAAATAAATATTTTATTTTTTTTGCTGGACCGCTTATACTTATGTCTTTCACACTCATTTTCTTTGTCCTTCGGGTGGTGTACCTATAGAGGTATTAAGATTCGAGTTAATCATCTGTAAAATGATAGGTCAATTTAAGGTGTAAATCGATGCCAATTGGTAAATGTTCAATTTCAGTTATGATTAAACATTTAATAAGTATCAATCCATTAACTAATGAATGCCTTATTAATGGAAGAAGAAAGGAGTATAGTTTGGTGTTGGTAACATTTATTTTTCGTTTCCCACCTTCATGGTAACAATGGGACAAACCAAATGTTACTTCCAACATTCCAGCCGCCGACACTAGGCGGCACACAATACAGTACTCCTTGCAGTGCCAGAAGAACTCCTCTGTGCCCTTCCAATTAAGGACATACTCGGACAGGATGGCGAAACTTTGTCACGATGCAGACAACGGCGGGTACATCACGATCTAGGAAACCTCAGAGCGGAGATAGCGGGGGCTCTGGAATGCCTATCTATCTGTCCCTATTAGCATAGGCTAGCAGTCGTATCTCAGGGTGTGATCTGGCGGGGGAAGGCCGCCGATGAAAAGTATACTACTTAGCATAACATACTTTATCTATTTACGTATTTTTTGTTCTCAATAATACATGCTTCAATTAATGATATATTTTCCTCTAATATCACTGCTCTCTTGTAGACGTAGTGATTGATTTAGCAAAATTAGTGATAGAGCGAAAAAAAAATGGATGGCACTGCTGTGGATGCTTTAAGAAAGTAATAATAATTATTTTTTTATTTCTAAAAGTATTAAAAGAAAAAAAATATTTACCTTTATAATCCACAAAGTATCTTGGGCTCAGTATAATAATAATTTATTTATTTATTCTGGTACGAGACCCTTTAGAATAATAAATGTTGTATTTATAGCCTTAGAGTAAGAATAGTAAAATAAAAAACATACAGTGAAAAATAACTAGTAAATAAATAATAAGAAAATTAAGGGGAAAAATCAGTATATAGCCTCAAAGCTAATGATTGTAAAAGATATTGTATACTTGTATTGTATAACTGTTTCTATACCAACAATGAGAAAATTAGGCAATGATCGCGCTCAGCCACCAGAGATTTTCCCCATTTTCATGTATCCATTTAATAGGGGTTCGGGGTATCCCTGGATGGTCTCCATACCTCAGGGTCACTCCCCGGCCGAAGTAACAGAATAAATAATATTTCAGCTCAGTCGGAATTCAAACCTAGGACCCAGAGTAGTGGTCAGTAGACTAGTGGTCTATCCCCTAGACCTGTGGTCCCCAGAAAATATCCTTCATACCTTATCAACCATGACAAGACTCCCTGAATCCTAATAATCATGTATAAAAATATGAACACGCTTTAGGCGTTGCAAGCGGCTAAGGCAGACCAAACCTAGGTGGCTTTAAAAATTAAGTAGTTAGAATTAGAATGGTAAAGCTCTATCATTAAGTTGTCAAAAACCCTTGACTACATTGTAACACATAAATTCATGCGAAATAGCATTGCTACCGAAACTCAATATAACAGAAATAGCCAACTAAGGAAAATAGAAGTGAAGAAAATATAACCATGCTCTGAGGGCTTACTTCAATCCGCCAAACATTGAACTACTGATGTTAAAACCAATAATGCAAGATAGTTAATTATTTAAATACTCATAGAGATGGCAAATTTTTTACATTATCTGTAGCGAAGATAGGTCTGTCCTTTAAACTGGGACCACCAGACCCCAGGAGTCCTCGGACCACTAGTTAAGAAACACTACTCAAGAGAACGCCGCTTCTTAGAGTATAAACTGTCTATATTGTGTATACAATCAATTATATATCGTTATGGTGTAGTTAAGAACTTCATAAATACTGACTGTACTTATTTTACAATTCATATTTTTAAATTATATTATCTTTAAATAGTAACATTTAAAAAATACCAGTACAATATTTTGTAATCATAGCGCAAAATTGCTTAAAAAAATTGAATATATTGTATAATTATCTTAAGATTTCATTACCAAAATACAAATTTTCCTGATGAAACTTACCTGAAACAGAAAAATAAAATGATTATATACTTGCATAACTAATTATTAAATAAATAATTTATATTATTTGAACTATGGGTTACTAAACCAATTTTTGGATGATCTGTTACAATATCAGATTCCTTTCTCATCAAAATATCTTGTGATTTCCCTTATTAATTTTTGCCAATATTTCACTAGCTGGCGTGCTAAGGTTTAATGAATCAAAAAATCTACGTCACGATAAATTATTTTTTAATACAATCAAAGGATAAGTGGGATCATTCAAGTATGAATAAGTCCCAGAGAGGTATTATGTTCACAAAGTGATTCAGTGCAGTAATAAGGTTGAAAATAACCTAAAAATTAATTTATATAGTTGATTATAACTGTCTCTTGTGTATAAATTTATTTATTATTACATAAATAAAAAATAATACATATTTCGTAACGTTTCCAGGTCCATGTCTGCCTCACCTTCAGAAATATTATTTAAAAACTAAAAACAATAATTTAATATCAGATTTGAATTGTTAATGTATTAAAAATCATAATCTTATAAATAATTTTCTATAGCTTAAATTGTCTTTAAAATCATTTGTATATTTATATATACTTACAATTTTCTATATTTAAATAATACTGGTCATTTTATATTTATTTATTTTCAAATATCGTTATTATAAAAAAAAAAACCCATTGTCACGTTGTGGTAATATTCATTTCAATGTCATATAATTTGACCAATTAAAATATAATTGTATTCTTAGACCAACAAGTAATGAAGTGGAATAAAATTGACCTTTTATTAACAACTGTACTTGCTAATGTTTCTATATCACAATAAATATTATCTAGTATAAAAATTAATTAATTGAAATGGAAAGAAACGTTAATAAACATGAACTAATTATTTATTTTATACTCCTCTTTAACATATAAAATATATTTTCCAAAGGGAAAGTCATTAATAAGTAGTGGAGTTTGGAACTGATAGACATTACCATATAGAATAGACAAAATTTTTTAAAATTAATGAATATGACAAAATTTATCCATAAAGCGAAATTATTTACGATATTTTCTTGTTGAGTTTAATCATTAGATGTATATTTTCTCAGTATCAAGTGAGAGAGTATGAGACCCTCCTTAGTCTGAAAGGAAAGGTTAAAAGTAAAAGCTCCTCCAATCACTCAAAAGAAACGAGATAAGGCGGCTTAAATTTTGAAATTCAAATGCGCTCCAAGTGCCGAGAAGGAATGAATTCAGAGAGTGAGAACTCTTGAAACGTTTCACAGCTTGCCATATGGCTGCCTCTAGATCCGAGACTTCTTGAACGGAATCCAGCCCCGAACAAGGGAACGGTTGGGATACGATGATTAACTGGCCTTTGAATTATCAAGAAAGTTCAATTAAGTTCACTATAGGACTTTCTCTCGTATCAAGAGCTTAGACCCTAAAGGCACGCAGTTGATATCAGTAGCAAACGCAAAGGTTATAATGGGTTTTCGGATTCTATTGTCGCTTAGATTTATTTTATTGCCTTTGAAAGCAATAATTATAAGGAAACTCTTGCTCGAATAACTGATTACTTGCTTTCGTAAATATAAAACCTTCTGGATCTTAATTTATATTCGTTTTATGCGATCCGTTTGTTTGAAAATGTTCCGTTACTGCAAATTAATAATGATAAAGTTGGCATACCGTCGTTAAGATACTTTTTTTAATCTTGATTGAACTTTCTAAATTTGCAACAGCACAGAATGATAGCATGACAGCATGGACTCATTGTGTTTTTATAAAACAAGTCTTATTATTTCTTTAAAAAATCCTTTGTTTCATTGATAAAAATTTCAAAGTACAAAAAAAAAAAAAAAAAAAAAAAAAAAAAAAAAAATATATATATATATATATATATATATATATATATATATATATATATATGTATATATCATTGGTAGCTTTATTACAAATTTAGACGTCGATTTGCAAAATATACTATACCCATTTAAAAAAATTAATTTATTATTGAACCAACTTTTTTTTTTCTTAGCTCTATTTTTACATTGTAGAAGGAAATTGACTTTTTGAAAATAATTACATTTATGAATCGCTTTTTTAAAGGACTTGAATGTTCTTTAGATGAAATTGGATGGTAGGTTTCGATAGAACTAAACCATAAGAATACAAATGTAAATTTCATAAAAAAAAAGCCCTGAAGTGATTTCAGAAAATAAACGTCTCAATTGTATGTTTGCGTTTTCAATAATATAAAACCTATAAAATAATATAAACGATGTTACTACTGGAAGTGTCCAGAAGTAGTGGTCAAAAATTCATTTAGCATATCAAGTGAAATTTTACGACTAATTTTATAATTTTGGTCTACCAAAAAATACACATAAAACTTTATATCATTTAGTCCAAAGGCATTAAAATATTCTAGAGTTTATGAATGTGACTTTAGAAAATGCTCTCCTAGCGCTTCTTACTGATCTTTTTCTCAGTGCAATAGTTTTTTTTTTGAGCTATGATGTACGATTTATGCTTAGTTTATATCTAGTATGATAAGAAATAACCTGGGATTTATATTCTACTCTCTCTCTCTCTCTCTCTCTCTCTTTATATATATATATATATATATATATATATATATATAAAGTATTGTAATCGTGAAAATTTTCTAATTCTAATTTTCATTAGTAATAAAGCTTTAGACGACTCACCTGTGGCCAAATAACCAGATCCTTAAAAATATCTGCGTGGGACAAATCTAGCTCAAAACAAAAAGTCTTACGGAACTTTAATTTCATATTTAAATACAATTATACTCCTGCGAAGTTACACGAACTTTTCCCTCAAAATCGATGAAAAGAATAGCGAGTTCATAAAATGTACTTTGCACCTTGTTACGATTTCTTTAAAACGGCTCAAACGATTTTAATTAAACTCACTTTACCGAAATAAAATTTAATGGACTTTAATATCATGTTGATTTCATTCTGATTGAAATAGTCTAACAAGTCGAGTAAATGTAGAAGTCTAACTTTTCTTCTTTTAAAGCACAATTAATTTTGTGGATTTGAAAAACAAAAACAAAAAACAACTGAATTATCAGATTTTTTTTACTTTCACTTACTATATATAGTAAGGGGAAGTATTAAACTCGCTATATCGATGTAAAATTTAATGGGCTTTAATATCATGTAGGTTTTATTCTGATTAAAATGGTTTGACAGGGCTTAAATGCCGATATTTCAAATTGTCTTCCCTGAAGTACCTTTAATTTTGTAGATTCAATAAAATAACTTTAATTAATAAAAATAACTCAATAAAAATATATTATCTTGTTAACGCAGATGAAAAAAAGGTAAAATATATAAATTGTATAAATTCGATACCCAAATAAAGGAGAAAATAGAAAAAATATTTTTTTAATGCAATTTTTCGTTTTTGAAAAATAAGGGACAGTAATATACATGTATGATATACCGTTGGAAAGCTAAAGTTTTCAGAAAAAATATTATCTCATACACAAAGCTTTTAAAAGTTAATAAAGAGTGATGAAATGAACATAAAACTAACTGATTATTTTAGATAATAATATAATAGATTTTTAATGAAACACTGTTTCTATAGAAATTTAATTTAATTAATTCCTTAATAGTTTCGCGTACTTTTATCTTATAACTGTTTTTGAAAATTCTTTCATTGATTTTAAAATGGAGGTAAGTGAAAGTCGTGAGTTGCCCGCACCAGATTTTTTCTCGTAAATTACTAGGTCATGCTATAATTTTTTAAAGGGTTTCCCTCTTTTCGCTACTTCATCCTTGTCATAAGATACCTGATAACTTAAATCTGTGGTTTACAGCATCTTCAGGACCATTGCGGGTTGGTAATAAATGGCACTCTTGAAGGCACGTATACAGGTTGAAGTTTTCACATGGGGATGAGTAATGTAATGGGGCTGGATAATCATGTATAACGCAATATAAGAATTGGGGAGTGTAATATTGTGTTCCATCATTCTTGTCGGTATTCGGAAGATGCCTGCGAGGCGTCGAATTCCGATTGGCCGATTCAGCTCGTTAACATCTAGCAAGGCTTGCTCATTACACAAACAAACAAGATAGTTGTGACATTCACCCGACGATGCTATTATTGGATGTGTGAATTCCTTTGTCTCCTTGTAGCAGTACTGACCTCCAACATGCACAATCGAACCGTATGCAAATCGCCTCTTCCCCCTAACGCCTAATCATCTCTTCCTTATAATGCAATCACAATCCGACCCTAAATCACGGCTTGTCATGTCATAACCTTTGCTCTAATGAGGAATTGAAACAGTGCGAGATTAAAATCAACCATGAGAAGGATCTAGGCATGGGGTTCTCATACTCTTGTTTAAATGTAGCTTAGATTCTTCTCACTTTCTCATAATTTGACATGAAGCAACCCAAAATTACAATGTTTAATATAAAAATAAGTGTGCGTATCATCCAAATTTGACTTTATTTATCTGTACATCTACAACCCATTAAGGGTCTTGGGCTGAGTACATATAGAGATACGTACGTTTTCCAGGCCAACGGCTGTACAATAGTTGGTTAGGCTTGGATAACTAAATTACCATATTTTTCCTCATTTATTCCACTTTAGATTTTCTTTAAACGGGAAAAATAAATTGTCAGTGACCAAGTCATAAAAAACATTTCCCTAAATATAAGTAGTGACCTAGACCTATAATATACAGTTGGAAAGCGCAAGATTTTAGAAAACCAATATAAAGTAGTTGTTCGCACATAAGCTTATGATCAAATGTTATGTGTAATGTTGCGTATGAAGAAGGTTGGTGATTCCTGGTGATCGTACCTGTTAGATTCATTCATACAGTAGTCAAGATTTTAGAAAAAAATATGTACGAAATCGTATGTAAGTTGTTAACATAAAAGGAAAGTTATAAACTAATACTGTTAATAATAATTTCTACTTTTAGATCCTTTCACAAAAATAGTAGTTTAACTGTAAACTAAATAGGAGTCCCATGGGAACTAAATTAACTTTAATACATTAAAATGTATTAAGAAAAAGTTCATATGATATATAAAACAGTAATAAGCCGATTAAAATAGGAACCGTTAAAAATACTCACTTTATAGAGGCTGGGTGTGCACCGGGAGGGTTTTCATACCCCAGGGTAGCTCCACGGGTGAAATAACAGAATAAATAATTCTGCTTCAGCCGGTGTTCAAACTTAGGACCCGGATAACAGTAGACTAATGCTCTATCCGCTAGACCACGCCGCTTCCTAATTTGACTTAACTACCTACTTAAAATAAATTTTACTTGTAGTTTCCAGGGAAATAGCATTGATGATAGTTTCAATTTTCTATCATGAAGATTATTATTATTATTCTGAAGATGAAGCAATACCTCGAAACGTTATGTGTTATAATACATAAGAAGAGATTGTTCTTATTAATATAATAACATTGATTTTACATTTAATAAGATAACTACAGACACAATACATGGCACAATCACCTATGTTTATGCGTTTTTCGTCAATTTACATTAAATTATACGACCATATACCATATAAATATATTTTTCTAAATGCTTTGGCTCACCGAAGATATGTTATAAAACTAAATTATTAGTATTATTTTTAGAATATTTCTTTTCCCTCTGGAAAAATACTGCTCGTTTTTACCTGCATTAAATAATTCTAAAATATTTATTGATGATTGTTATTCTTATTTTATTACTGCTATTTTTATATAACATCGCACAGATTTTGAATCCTATTTATAATTACCCTCCAAAGAATGGCATACTCCTTTTAAAATCTCATAGGACCATTTGGGTTTGAACCAGCGATCTTGTGCATTGTAGGCTGTTATGCTAGCCATTAAACCATAGGTGACCCCAAATTACCAACTTATTCTTATAATTCTGTTCTAAACCCTTGCTAATAACTACCAATTTTGTATCTAAATGTTTTTATTATAAATTATGTGGGATTTAATAAAAGAAAATTTAATTTAAATGAACTTGAAATACAATTATTAATGCACAGACATACTTAAAAACTTTTTTAACTGCTAGATCCTATTCATTAAAAATAAAATACTCAACTCTGACGACTATAGGAAATATATAAAATATAGCAATCGTAATATATATGTTAATCGAATATTAGTTTTGGGGGTCGGGTCATCGTATAGAGCTGTCAGATTTTTCTGTGATGGAAGAGGTCAATGATTTTGATAGTCAGGGATGACTTAAGTCAGTCACGTGTGTAGGCCTGATAAAGTATCTATTCGTTCTGGAAACAGATTACTCACAACTTTTATTAGATTCTGTAATAACTTAATCATTGATTATTTTAGGGTATATTCGAATGGAATAATAATTGGTTATTATTGTAATCATATAACTCAAAGCAGTCAATTTCAAACTCAATATTCATCTTTAGCACCTCAATTTCATTGCGCACACCTCCGTAACTATTTATTCGAGCTAGAGAATGTATAGAATTACCAGTTCTTGTTGTTTGCAACAGCATTGTTTGTAGTAAACAATACGTATTGAGATAAATAGTTGAAACTACTTTATTGTGTTATTCACTGACCGCCACCCGAACTAATTCCTTTCAGTGAGTCTCAACGGTCAACTAATTATGTCCTCTAAAAAAAAAAAAAAAAAGAAGATTTTTTCAAAAACATATTTATTGATATTTTCAACTGTATTTTATACATCCAGTACATGTGATGGACATAGTAAACTGACATGAACTAAATGTAGAGACGCTACCCATTGACAGCACTATAAAAATATTCTAAACTAGAAAGTTTCGGGGCCATCTTCTTTTAAGACACCTCGGAGGATTATCAGGAATCAAAAAGGATGATAGGATAGAAACTAATGCGCTAGAGTGGAAATGGAGTTTTTCATAGAATGATTGGTAGCTATTTCGGGCTAATTCAGTAACATATGGAACATTAAGGTCTTTATGGATGAGTTTATTCCTATTCGATGCTGTAGTAGAGCCCCATAGCTCTGCTCCAAAAAAAAAGAAAGATAAACAAATAAAAGCAGCACGTACGGAAATGATTTTTTTCCCCAATGCTCTCATACTGCTACGCTTTAGAGCATTTATCTTTTCTGCAGAATTAAAAGGCTTACTTTTAAAAATTCTGTTTTCTAAAGCTAGGGGACATACATTTGAAAAAAATCATTCAATTCCTTTCCATCATTCAATTGGAATCATCCAATTCCATTTATTTATTGACTGAACCCCGAAACCCTTAAAAACTGCTGTATATTATTAACTTCTACAACTCTTTATGACCTTTCCTTGTATTAGCCATCTTTTTCAAAGGAAATTCCATCTCTGTTACCTTCAGAATGAGTCCTTGAACCCAGAGGACAAAGGAAGTATCCTATGATAGGTCACATTCCTCATTGTCTCAATACATAACGGGCCATGCCAATACCAAAACTATGATCAGAATCATCCAGAAAAGATAAAGCCATTTCATACGTCAAAAATGAACTTTAACGATTCGCCTTGTTCCTCTAATGTCTCTGCAGCATCCTTGGGACTCCTGATCGTGTACTGCCTTTAATTGAAAAAACGAGTAAGGAAATGATTACACGCTTTCCTCACTAAATGTCAGGGAATCGACATCTGTGGAGCTATGGGCCAAGGGAATTGCCATTTGGATTCGATTAGGCTTAAGAGAAGTAGGAAAAAAAATTGAAAATATATATAAACCTGATACAAATATATATTCAGCCTTAGAGATTAGCAGAATCATATTGAAGTAAAGTAATGCCTTACCAAACCAGCTCCTAAAAGCTCGATTAGTGGAAGATTGTTTCTCAATGGTAAGGTAATATTAAAGTCAAAATGTAAACATTATGCTAAAACCTTCATTAATTCATTAATTATTTGACTAATTCTGGTCAGAATCATTAACTCTTTATAAAGTTCCACTATAAAACCTATTACTAAATATAACAAGAATAGAAGGTGTAATACAAAATCATCAAACGTTCAAAGAGTTCCTTCTGACAAATGAGGTTAAACATAACGATGAATTATAAAAATGTGATATGATATAATGATATATGATAATATGATAAAATAATATAAAATAAAGTGTCTAAGAATATAATAAAAATAATATAATAAAATAATAATATAAAAAGTGTCTAAGAATGTTACAAAAACTTAATATACTCTAAAATCTTATTTTATCATTGGTTTTACACCTTTTTAACAATTTCTATATAGTAAAACTCAATCGAATTTTATCAAAATAGTAAAGTCAATTCAGGTGGATCGTATGCCCATTATAATACACTGAGTTTCCCCCTGACTCCCTGGGTATCATCCACCATCACATGCATGGTATCCGATCGGGGCATGTGTACATAAATATATTTTTAATATGTGAAGGTTAATGTGCAAATATTTTATTGTTTTTATTTTAGGAGAGTATTTTATATGTACAAAAAACTTAATAAAACTAAAATAGGAAAAAAAAGATAAAATTTAGTAAAAAAATGTAATTTTGTAAATACTATAATATTAATACTTAATACTGTAATTATTATAAAATAATATTTCTGATGAAGTTGTAGCATGCTGTGTTGTGAGCAACCTAATTTAGTTAGACAGCACTACTTTATGAATAAAGTATTTTCTATCTCTCCCCCTAAAAAATAATTTTAGTTAAGTTAGTTAAAAAAATAAACGTCCCTCAGGGATAGCAGTAATAAAATAAGAATAACAGAGGTGTACCCCCTTTAATTTTAAACTCCTGCCTTCACAAACCCGCTTGTATATTTTATTATTTTGTTTAACCTCTCAGATTCGTACTGTTTCTAGGCCAATGGCCGTGAAATGAGGTGGTTAAGCCTTGATCACACTCAGCTGCCAGTTTTTTTCCCAATTTGGGTACACACTTTAAAGAGGCTTGGTCTGCACCAGGAGGGTCTCCATACCCTACGATCATCCCCGGCTGAATTAACAGAATAAATAATATTCTGTCATAGACGGGATTCGAACTCGGAACCCGAAGAACGGTGCACTAGTGCTCTATCCACTGGACCACGCCGCTCCCTGTTATTTACTCGTTAAAAATCCTTACCCTAATTAAACCTGAATCGGCAAAATTTAGGACTCCCACTATAGCATCAGATTAGTCATTGTAGTATAAGATGACGTTAAATAAACAAACTGTAGAACATCCACTAAACCATTGAATTTCTCCCGCATACAATCCTTCAAACAATCCCCAATACCCGTTTCTTTCTTACTCACAAAGTCATCTAGAAAGACAAGAATATACCACTAGTTAATATCAGCCCGAAATAGAGATACTTCCTTTAATTTCAAACTTTTGCCTTCAAAAACCCGCTTGTATATTTTATTATATTGTTTAACCTCTCATCTCTGTATGTTACGGACAATCCCCTATGGCAACTGAAAAGAAGTTAATCAAGAGACCACCTACCTAAAATTAGACATTGGAGTGCTATCAATGGTTAGTTTATTCACTAAGCTGTGTTTTAATCATTGTATTAAATTACGTATTTATTCGTTGTAAATTTCTTTGAATAAGTAAAAATTAACCATTAAAAAAAATCCCATATCGCCTATACTACGTAAATTAAAAACATCGAATTGCTCGAATATCACAATTTAGAATAGGTTGCATAAGTACTATATTTTTTTTAGTACACCCGATAACCTTGTTTTCTCAGACAATGTTTTCGTCTATATTTTATCTTTTAAGGCTTGTGAATATAATTTATCCTTAAAAGATATTCCTAAAATGTTCACGTTGCATCATGAAACTATACTATTCAAAATCCCATTGTCTTCTTCGTCTATTATAGTACGTTGCATAATATACAACAACCATTTATATAAGCTTGCTTTGTAGTTTTTATGATAATATAAGTGTGAGTGCAAGTTAAATACATATGTAGATGCTATGTATTTACATATTCATGGAATTGTTTTACACATTTACTGAGAAAAAAAAAAAAAAAAAATATATTATATATATATATATATATATATATATATATATATATATATATATTCATTTTTTCCTAATGATAAAAATTTATTACCCAAAGATAATACAAAGGAACATGCAAATTGCAAATCACTGTATATTCATTGTTTACAACTGTATTAAAATAAATAAATTCAGTAATTGTGAGAATACAATAAGCAATGGCTTGATATACTTTAGAGAAATTTCGCCCTGGCAGGCTGCTGAACAATGTTCTAAATCGGAAGTTCTCGAGACCTTGTTTTTTTAGATAATTCGAAGGATTATTAGGAATTGAAGAGAAAACAAGGATTAAAACAAGTGGGTTGAATGGGAATGGAATTTTCATGGAAAAAATGGGCCTAATCAGCATTATTTATAACATAAGGATACTAATGGATGGATTTATTCGCCACAAAATGAAGGATTTTACGAAAGATTTTGGATTATAAGGATTGATTACAATGGTTTTGTAAAGCCCCGAATCTTAGATCTGTACATCCAGATGGACCTTTGTATGATGTAGATGAGCTTTTTGTTGTTAAGTGGAAGGTTCCATTGTTTGTCAAGTAAGCGTTGAAGCTGCCAAAAAAAAACAGCCAGAATAGCAGGATAAAAAAAAAAAAAAATCAAATAATTTTGTACTACCTAAATGCTAAAATAATTTAATATTAAAAACATGCATACTTGTGGGTCATATAATTATTTTCTCACCATTCTTATCTTAGGCTTACTAAAATTTCAGTTAGGTGTATCTTTATACTCGGTAAAAAATATTTCAAATGATTTAGCTCATTCTGATGGTATATTAATTTGCGATGATTTTAATCACACCTTTCTTAAAATGTACATTGTATTGTGGAAGTGGTATTTTCTATCATTTTTACCCTTTTATATCAATCCCACATCTTAGAGGACTTAAAAAAAAAAAAAATGTAGTGTTAATTCGCCATATCAGGTGTTAGTTGAAGCCCAGTAATTACCTTTTTTTTTCAATCTTATACGTAATTAATGTAAACACTTTAATATACGTAACTGAAACTAACCCGGTCCTAAAAAGCTTGTTCAGCAATTGTTTCCAGTTTCCAATTTCCCGGAAAGTGCTATTTCTTCCGGTCTTGAAGCAGTACCGCAACTTTGAAAAAGTATCAATATCACTTGCAATAAAGAACTGATTCAAAATCTCAAACTAATTTTAATTTGTTTTAAAGGTCGTCGTCAAGTATAGGATACCAAACCTAGTTCTTTATATTCTGACCGCATTTTACTCATTCAAATCTCATATGGGTCAAAATATTTTTTATGGAAAATTTCGTTGAGGATGTGATATGAAGAAAAAGATACTAATAAGATAAACTTATTGTATTGTGTGCCGACGTTTCGGCCTTTGTTGTTGCCCTTCATCAGGGCCAAGAAAAATAAGATACCAATCAATACAATAAACAAAAACAAACATATGTTACAGTTACTACAAAATTATAATATAATTAGGTGCATATATTATTACTACTTTCTTAAAAAAAATATTGTATTTCTTGTTATATTATATTTCCTAGCCCCGATGAAGGTCCAAAGTGAAGACCGAAATGAGTGCATACAAGTACTTACTTATAAGTACAACATTGTTTTAAGTCTTGATTCAAACTGTGACTGATACCTTATCAAATATGCACTTATAATTTTTTTTAAATACTGATTATATTATTAAATTTAGCCAAACAAAAACTATTAGATGTTTATGAGATATACTTATAATTTCGAAAACAATGTTGTTCCCGTCAAGTTCTACCTTCCTGAATCAAACGTCCGTAGTTTTTCATTATAATAATTTTAATTCCTTTTTTTCATACTTAATTATTCTTGTTTTGTAAATAACGACTTTAAGAAATAACTGATCCATATAAGTTTTAGGGAACAAAGATTTTCATACTTATGTACACATAATATAGATATACATACATGCATATATATATATATATATATATATATATATATATATATATATATATATATATATATATATATATATATATATATATATCAGAGATAATGATGACTGACAATGTCGGTCGAAACTTTGGTAAAACTACAAGGTTAGACTGTTATGTAGATATGCAGTGCTCTGTGTTAGCATGAGTGGTGTGCCGGTGCTCAATGAAATTCTTCGTTGCAGTGTTGAAAAGGATTCTATGTGTATACATGGACGGAGGATCGAAACGTCCAAATACAGAAAATTAAGAAGGAGTGTTAGTTTAATGACCTGAAACCCGAATTATTTCAAACAAAATTATAAATATAAAAAAGGGTCGATGAATTAATTTCTTGTATATATATATATATTGTAGATATCAATACTTCAAAATTTGAGGTAATTTTCCTGCATGACGTTGTGCGACACTTAATTTCCTATTTTGAGTGTTCGACTTTCTGGGAAATTTTCTCTTCTATTTATTGTTACCACTTCTTTATCTGTGCTTAAATATCAAGCACAGAAAAATTTGATGAAAACAATGGAAAACAGTAAATAAATACAATTTAATTTTTCTCCCTAACCGTTGAGAATCAGACCAAGAGTCAAAAGAATTTTTTTAATTTACTTCAGGTCTAGTCTTCTCCTACAATATTCAGTTTTCAATAATATCAAAATTTATATATATCTTTTATCAATAGATGTATCAGATTAATAATTCTTTTGATAATATACATTAAAAATGTAGAAGGAAAACGTTATGTCTATTCGGAATGAGAATAATGTCTGAGGATAGCTTCTGCTAAGATCTAACAACTATAAAATCGTAAAAGTAACAAGATTGCTGCCTATTAGCCATTGGAACATAAACGTAGCGCATTCCTTAAGAGGAAACAGTATTAAGGCCGTTACAAAGTGTAACTGCGATGAGGTCACAGAGCGGCGAGCCGTCGAGACTAAGCGGCGCGATAGGCTGAGCTGAGGTGTTTGCGGTTCTACCAGAGGGCTAGTCGACCGCAAATAGAACGTTCATCTGTCTATCCATTTCACTTTCTAGGTTGTCGAAACATTAATAGCGACTTTTCGGGTTTTGTTGTATCCTTTAACCTTGCTCTGAGCCTAGACCTATTTTCATAAGTATTTTCTCCTATCATGAAATTATGTTTGATCGCACACCTTAAGTAGTATAAAACATATACAATCAATGAATGGGTTAAGAAAGATGATATTTTATTTCTAAGAGAGCGGCGAGGTGGTCTAGTGGATAAAGCACGAGGCAATTGTGCTCCAGATAATGGGTTCGAATTCCGGCCGGGGCACAGTATTATTTATTCAGTAATAGGGCATGGATACCCTCCTGAGGCAGACCCAGCCTCTATAAAGTGGGTACCTAAGAATGTGAAAAAATCTAGCGGCTGAGTGTGATATCGATCTAATCAGCTCATTGCACGGTCTCTGGCCCAGAAAAATCACGAATATCTATATGTTTGAGCCTAGAGCCCTCCAGAGTATTCAGAAGTACAGATTATTTTAATTTATAGAATGAAAAGAAAAATGAACTGTTCCGTGTTCATTAACATAGCAGATTATTAAGGAAGTTAATAACGTTATAAATTAATGTGTACAAACGCAGTCATAGTTACTTTCTGGTAACTTATTGTTCACCTTAGTGCGTTTCCTTATCGCTTCAGCTCTCTCTTGTCAGAAGCGCTTCCGTCCCTCGTGGCCATTCGAGCCAGAACTATTCGGTTTATAAGATTTCGTTCACTTAACAAGGCAAAGCTACTATTTTTTACCACTAAAGCTACTACTAGATTTACCACACACACACACACACAGAAGTTTTTTCGGAACTTGGTCATTTGGGCTCAGGGGACCCTAGAAAGTGTATTTCCGTCGAAAACTGGAATTCAAAAATTTTCACGATCGTAATACTTTCCTTTACTATATATTTCATATAAAGGCAATCGTTTGGGGGGCGGGGTGGCCGAGCGTGTTAGCGCGCGTTGCTTTGAGCACGCGTTGCCTAGCAACAGATAACCGAAAAAGTTAAAACCTAATAATTACGAGTTCGACTCTCGTGGTGGAGGATATTATCTCAGCATATATCCCCCGCCCTCATCCCCTGGCCCTAGAGAACCCCCCGTATAGCCTTCAAAGGCGAGGTAGGGGTAGACAAAAAAAAAAAAAAAAAAAATATAAGCAATCGAAAGTAATAGCATTTTTTTCCTTTAAAAGGTATAATATAGAACTGATTTAGGCTTCTTATTTTAAGTCGTAACCCAAGATGTTTTCATCAGGTCATAAAAAACTTTAATGCGGATCATATCATTATTAATGTACATGCCAATCTGCTAATAATCAGTCCAAAATATGAAATAAATAATGAGGACATAAGATCGGGGAGTCAGATTGGAAGTTGTGAACTTTCTTGTGAAATCCTAGGCTATTGAGTCAACACATCCCGAATATGGTGAGGTCTACGATACTAAATATTTATTAGCTAATGCTTTCCCACAACGCCATATTTCAATTCGAAACTAAACTTTATTACAATAGGCCACAAGAGCGTGAGGGAATAATAATCCCGAGGGAGCTCATTTGAATTTTTCCACTTTGACACTTTGACTAATACCATTTGTAAGAGATAGCGCTAGATTTTAATATTACACGGCCATTATTACAAAATAGCATTGTAGTTAGAAATATCAGCTCCAATATGTGGATTAACAAAGAATTATTTCCAGAGTTGTGTTCTCTGAGGGCGAGGTTCTCAATATTTATGATATTCCGTGCCCTTTAATTTATACAGGACGTTTCCGTTTATCTCCATTTTTCAATCGGGCGCCGAAAATAGGCTGAGATGGATTTGATGGTTAATTTCACAGACGATGCTCACACCTACGGAATGTTTGCTCCAAAATTGTGACACGCAATGTCGATTAAAGTAAGAGATGAATTTTCTACATTCCATTGTTTCTTGTAAAACGATTCGTTTCAGCAAAATATTTTTATCAGTGTAGAAATCATATTAACATTTACCTTCATAATGTTAAAATGAGGTCAATTCCTGTATTTGGGAACTTATGTATTACATGGACAAAGACATCTTGATACCCATAAGACCTACAGCCGCCTGTAACCTCTCATATTAAAGCTTATTAGAGGCTTGCTAATTTTTATAATTATGAGTAGTTTGGTAAAATTAGCAGTTTCTATGATATCGGGCTGAACACTATTAAAAGTCGATCAATTCCTCTGTTTAAGACACAAAGTATTGTATGGACAAAGATATCTCGGTACCTAAAAGACCTACAGACGTCTATTAGGTCTGAAATTAAAGCTTATTCAATGTCCATTAATCTATATGATAATGAGTTTTTTCGTATAATGCTTGGTTTCTGTAATATTTACCTTCATAACGTTAACATTAGATCAGTTGAAAACATTGTATTGTATTCTATGTACAAAGATATTTCGTTACCTATAAGACCTACAGACGTCTATCACCTCTCGAATCGAAACTTATTTAATGTCCATTAACTTATTTTGTGATAGGTATTTTCTTATGATGCTTGGTTTCTGTAATATTTACCTTTATAATATTAAACCTGGGGAGCCCGTGGCTGAGTGGCTAGCGCAGTTTCGTAGCGTAGTTTCTCATGCTACAGGTTGCGAGTTTGAATCCCAGTCCCGGCGGGGCTTTTATAATGATGTAATTAAATGGGGATTCACTCGCAGCCTCTCCCCCGGGTATGTGAGACCCGTCAGCCAAATGGTGGCCACTCACAAAATTAGGCGTAGGGAGTGATGACCCTACACTACGAATTTCATCGTGAAACGCGAGTGTAATCTCTCAGGAGATCACACCGCGAGGTCCAGGGCCTGTACGGCCTGTCGCGCCACTGAAAAACAAAATATATATTAAACCTTCATTAATTAAACAACTGATACTGATCAGTAAAACTTGAGTAGTTCCTTGTTGTTGTCTTGCGGCTGAAGTGTTGAAACATGAAAAGAGCTGTGTTATCCTTTCGCGAAATAGAGAATTAGTAGCTGCTAGACCATATATCGAAAAAGTATGGTTTAATGGTGCCTCTATCCTAAACCCGCACCGATCTGTGACACCTAGAGAATGAATTTGTTTTTCGCCGATCAAATACGCGTTCAAATGCGGCAGTTTCAGCGATGTCTTGACTTCTCAATCTCTCTCTTTACTGTTGAACTGTGACCACTTGACTTTCGTTACTTTATTCCTTAAAATATTATTTAACAATGAAAAAAAGTTCACTTACCTACTACTAAGTTTACTTTTTTACTTACCCAAACTATCAGCTTTTGAATAGGCAAAGAAGGAAGAACTGTGTTTTATGTTTGTTTTGAATATTAAATCTTGCGCAAATTTTGGGATACCCTTTACTGACAAATTTATGAAAAGTTAGTTATGGATCCAAAGGGAACCTATAGTTCTAGGTACCAGGCGGGTCGCAATGGCTAATAGCGCAATGTCCTGTTTCGGGTCATGCCGACAGGATAGCTGGAAATATGATGAATACCAGCCCCGGATCATGAGCGGCCGAGTCTAAGGCGGGGGGGAGGCATGGTTCGTGGCGTGGCCATGCCCACCAAATACCCCAGTAGGCCTTGAGACGACTTCGGTGACGTGGCGAGGAGCGCCGCCACTAAAAAAGCGCTGCCCCCTAGTGCGGGACTCCGCCTAGGAGAAGGACAACTCCGAAGAAAAACCCGGGTAGATGGAACTCGTCAACCAGGTGATGGCAGTCTGTCCAAGGAAAGGAAAATCCTGAAATAAAACCCCGGTCCTCCAGGTTGGGGGTTGTCGTTTGGGTTAGCTGCTCAACGGTGTAAAATTTGCTTTGCTAAAAACAGTCAAAACAGAGCCTCGGATTCGGACGGATTATATGGAAATAGACAATGGAAACGGATACGGACCCTCCATTTCGGAACGTGGAATGTACAAAGTTTATCCAATAAGAAACAAGAAGTACAAAGAGAGATATCTGGATCCCAGTTAGATGTGATCGTACTTACAGAAACCAAGTTAAAAGGAAAAGGGCAAGAATGGATGGGAGATTATGTTCATTTATGGAGTGGTGTGCCAAAGGAAGAACGAGCAAAAGCGGGTGTCTCTGTCGTGGTGAAGAAAAAACTAAAAAATAGAATAACACATTGCGAGGAATATTCCGAGAGGCTGATGAGAGTGGATCTCAACCTCTGGGGAAGGAGTGTAGTAGTTATAGGAGTGTATGCACCAGGGAACCACGAACCGCAGGTGATAAAAGATTCCTTTGAGGAAAGCCTAAGAGATGTTTTGGAAAAAGTGCGGCCTAACACAGAGATCATTCTTGCTGGTGATTTCAATGCGAGGGTGGGACAGGAAATTGGTAGCCGGGTGGTTGGACGTTGTGGTGAAAGGATGGTGACGGATAATGGTCGGAGACTCATAGATATCTGTGAGGCATTCGATCTTAAAATTCAAAACACCTTTTTTAGACATAAGCAAATCCATCAAATCACGTGGAACAAACCGGGTTTCCAGCCCTCGATGTTGGATTATTGCATCACAAGGCAACGATGTTCATTCAAGGTGGAAGATGTGAGAGTTTTCAGAGGATGGGAGTGTGGCAGTGACCATTATATGCTGAGAGCCAAAATTCTCTTCCCTTGGATAATGTCAAAATATAGGCAGGAGAAACATGATACATGTGCTCTGGACACTCCAAAGTACAACTTACAGCTTCTGGGTGACTCAAGTGTTAGAACTCTGTACCAATGGAGATTGGATGAAAAGATAGATGTATCTTATGGGTCAACAGCGAAAGAGAAGTATGGGCATTTGAAGGAATGTGTTCATTTGGCGGCGAGGGAGGCTCTTGGAGAGGAGGATGAGCGACGTCTGCCGGATTGGTGGTCACAAGAAGTAGCCCAGCTGGTAAGAGAAAAGAAGACAGCCTATGGAAAATATCTTTCCTCCACCATGAGAGAGGACTGGGTGACATATAGAACCCTGAACCGGAAGGTAAAAGAAATGGTTACAAAAGCCAAGAACGCTTCATGGGAAAGGTGTTGCCAACAGATCAACAGTACGTTAGGGTTCAATCGGATCCGAGAGTCCTGGAGCGTACTGAAAAAGTTGCGGGCATCAAGGAAAGGAAATATACTTTCCCCTATTAAGGAAAAGGAGTGGGAAAACCACTACAAAACTCTCCTAACTGAAGATAGGCCACAGTTTACAAATAGGGAAAATGACACCGAGTCCGAAGCAGATAACACACCGGTCCAGGTGAAGGAGGACGATGTTCAACGGGCCCTATCAAAGGCAAAGACTGGCACATCTCCGGGACCAGGCGGAATTGCTATGGAGCTCCTGAAAGCGGGAAGTGCGAAATTGGTCACTCTTTTGACGGATGTGATTAATCTTGTTCTCAAGGGAGATGATATTCCGGAAGATCTGAGAGCTGGTTATATTTCGTCAATATACAAGAGGGGAGACAGAAAAGTGTGCAGGAACTACCGAGGAATATGCGTACAAAGCTCCGTCACCAGGATTATGGGGAGAATGCTCCGGGACAAGTTAGAGGAGGCATATTTTACCCCTCGGGAGCAAGCAGGTTTTACAGCGGGCCGGTCGTGTACGGACAACTTATTTGTTCTTCGCCAGCTTATTGAGAAGTCCCAAGAAAGAAAGCAGCAACTCCATATGGCGTTTATCGACCTGGAACAGGCGTATGATAATGTACCCAGGGAGAGACTGTGGTTGGCACTTAGGGAGGCTGGTATAAGTGGGTCATTGATAAAGGCTGTGAGGCACTTGTACAGCAATGATGTATATCAGATAAGATGTGGGAACCAGCTCTCTAACCCTTTTTATGGTACCAAGGGATTAAAGCAGGGGTGTAGTATGTCACCTACTCTTTTTAAGATATACCTGCATGAATCGGTGAAGCCATGGTACGAGCAATGTGGGGATGTTGGACCGTTCATTGACGACGAGCAGCTGATATCTTTGTTTTTTGCGGATGACCAGGTCGTTTTTTGCGAGGCGGAAAGTCTATCTCGAAATGATGATACTCTCACTGAAGTCCTGCTATGAAGCGGCGGGCTTAAAAATTAACTTCGAGAAGACCGAGTACATGGCCATTGGCGATAATGACACTGGTGCGCTTCGGGTAGACAGCGAAACTTGTAAAAAGGTGGACGTTTTCAAATATCTTGGATCTTATTTGGATGCTACCGGGTCGTCTGAGCATGACGTGAGAAAGAAGGTGGAAGAGGCCCGTAAGGCTACCCGAATGTTACATCCAGTCCTTTGGAATACGGAGATATCTTCCGAGAACAAACGCCGAATTTTCTCAGCCATAGTTGAGTCTATCCTGACATACGCTTCAGAAACATGGACAATGAACTCCCGTTTGTATTCGAAGGTGCAAGCGGTGGAGATGGATTTCTGGAGAAGGTGTATTCGGGTTACCAGGCTGGACAAGGTTAGAAATGAAGTTGTTCGCCAGAGGATGGAGGTGGGTACATCGGTGAATGAAAGGATCGGGGCACGCCGCCTAAGATGGTATGGACATGTTAAAAGAATGAATGAGGAATGTTGGCCCACTAGAATCCTGGATTGGGTTCCACCAGGAAGGAGAGGGCGCGGACGACCCAGAAGCAGGTGGATTGAAGGAGTCCAAGAAGAAATGGCTGGCCGAGGCCTGCAAGAAGATGATTGGTTGGACCGAAGCGCTTGGAACTCTGCACTGACTGGTGGAGGCAACCCTTGATGGAACGCCTATAAAGTAAAAAGTAAAGTAAGTAGTTATGGATCACATGAAAAATAAATTTCAACACAGTCCTTAAAAGTGCTCATAGAAAATGTGTAAAAATCGTGATAGTTAGGGGTAAAGTGAGTGTTTGGTTTTTCTTTTTAAAGACCACGATTAATAAAAAATTTTGGTTTTGCCATTTGTAAAGTCAAGATGCCTTCTTCGCATCTACTTTAAGTAGTTTAATGAAGAATATAGCATATACCAGAGTGTTATTGGTTTAAATATAATTCCATTTTCAAATTCTAACAGTATGTACTGCGTCATATTTATCCAAGACAATTTTTTTTCCTTTCCTGCTATCTTTTCGACTAAAATGCAGTTATCATTTTAGATGGTATAGGATTGACTCTCGTTTTTGCAGTACAAACCCTATAACAGTTATTTTAGTGAATCACTGCTATCAGAGGAACTGCTCACCACAAGATGATAGCGGCCACGTGACAGTACAATCGCCCGGTTCAAGGCAGGGTCCCCAGGCTATCGCTGGCTATTTTAGGAAAGCAACAAACACCGTATCTTCTCTCGGAATCTGATAGCTTTGTCAAGGATATTCTTCGATCTTGCTTCATGTATTGGGGTATATTACTATAACTTATGAGACTTCTTATGTTTCCTCAGGGTGTTGATATATATTTATAGTGTTGGGAAAATCAAGAAATTAAATAGCGTAGGTAGAAATAATCGGGAGTCAGTCTTTTTTAATATTTTAATTTTGCCGACGCACAGTGGCAAAATCACCAATTTAGGTGGACAAAAGTCAAGTCAAATGTTTGGAATTTTCCAGTGCTTCGATTAGATTTCCTCTGCTTCCAGATTAGTTGGCAAGACCCTCAATTACTAATATTTCTCGCAATACCGTGTTTAGAAATAAATAATAAATGATTGAACCATTCCTGTTCACACAAGTGCCTAATAACCGGCAGTGGGATTATCTTTATTTGATGGTCATTTATTATGTTCAAGGTGTGTGTAGCGCAAAGTCTTTTTGCTTTTATTAAACAATGGATTTTGTTGAGACATTATGTTTCCAAACTCGTTATTGAATGTACATTGCAATCTCACCTATAGAAGTAGGTAGGTAGGTAAGGGGTTTTAGGGCGATACATTTCTAGATTATTACGCCCGATCAACTATAGAGTTAATTTAGCAATTTGTAAATGTATGCCACCTATTCAATAGCGAAAACCTATATAACCCCCAAGTTATCCCAAGGATTTGTTTGTAAGATTTGTTTCATCAATCCTTCTAGTCTTTAGATATTACAAAGTATTTTTGCGTTTCGGGTGTTACATAATTTTTTTTTACATACAACACCCCGAATCAAAAGTTTTACTATCTATAATTTTCCTAAATGATATAAAATACATCTATTAGCAGGTTTTAGCACTCCGAGCCATGATTAGATTTTATGTATTATTTTTACCGTATTATTGGACTTCAAACGTAAAATGTAGGGAAATTTTACAGTTTAGCTAATAACTTTGATGTTTGACCACTGTGATCTCTCCAATTATGTTTAAAAATTAGTTTTTATAATTTTTTTAATATTTTTTTCCGTAATCTGGGACCCAAAAGGTTAAATACAGAAAAGTTTCAGAATCTTATACACCTAATTCGGTCATATTTTACACTGTTCGACGTTTCGGCTAAAACTTGTGACCAATCATCAGGGCATTACTGAGGCATGTCAAGCATTAACTCACACGATAATTTCTACAGTCGACTATACGTCTTCAATATAGTTCACTCTACTTGGGACCTCAACTTCATCGTCGCAATGTGTTAATACTTGTCATGGCTCAGTAATGTCTTGATGATGGCTCACAAGTTTGAGCCGAAACGTCGGCAAAATTAAAATATTAAAAAAGACTGACACCCAATTCTTTCTACCTACGATAATTTCTACAGCCACCTTTACATCCTCAAAAATTAAATAAGTTAAAACCATGGTTACTGTGAATTCGGAAAGTTAAACTTTCCGCTTTTTTTCGAATACGAATGTAGTAAAAAAAAAGGAAGTTTTTTTTTTTTTTAAATAATAAACACTTTATTCTGGGACTATATCCCTTAAGAATAACAAAAATGAACAGTAGATATTATTATTGTGTTATTAGTGTCATGTATTATAACTAGTGAATAAAACGGAGTCAAAATTATTTAAACAAAGCAGTTAGTGGGGTGTTTAATATTTAATAAATATTAAATAAAATTACAAAAAAAAGAAAACAAATCTCTGGTTAGTTTTTATATTTCCTCTTTTTCATTTACATATGTATTTCTACAAATATTTTATATTTCTTCTAGAATGAATTATATTCAACACGCAAATTTTTGCAAAATATGAGCTGTTGAAGGTCCATAATTTGTATAAATTTAGAAGGAATCTGGGAAAAAAATTGAAAGTTGAAGTAATGGAACTTTAGGATTCACATATTCTAGAACTATATATATATATATATATATATATATTTTTTTTTTTTTTTTTTTTTTTTTTTTTTTTTTACGTCAGCACATTTACAACCGATATACGGGATTCAGTACATAGAGATAAATATTGTTTCCAGACCAATCGCTGTGAAAATCAAAATCAGCCGCCAGATTTTCCTTAATTTTCTGGAAGACTTACACCAAGCTGAAATAACAGAATAAATAATATTCTACCACAGTCGGTATGCGGACCCGGGGCCTAGAGAGAAGTAGACAAGTATTATCCACTAGACCACGTCGTTCTTTTACTCAATTTACTATTTTACCTTTAAAATATATATATATAATTATTTAAGATATCGTGTAAAATGATTTATATAAGATCCAGCGTGTATATTTCAACAAGTGATTTCATTAAAAATTATTTTAACCAATAATTCTTAATCGGTTATTCAACCAAATTAAATTCAATGAGGATTCCTGGTTTTTTGGTCCTTTTTGTTATACTTCCAAATTTCTGTAAAGCTACAACACATGATTAGTCGTGAGAACAATACATTTAATAACAATACATTGCAAAGAATTGTTTTAATGTCTCGCTCACTACGGGGTTTTCCCCCTCTATCTTTGCCATTTAACAGATGTTGGACCCAGGAGGATCTCCCTTCATGATCGATTCACGTCTGAATTAATAAAGATAATTCGGTTCTTTAGATGACCCGAAATAGGAACATTCCTTGAAGGGCCCAATTAAGGTTAAGAATCATTCGCATAAACCACAGTCTATCACAGTTGATTTTAAGATATTGTGAAAGAACCAAACAGTTACTAGATGATAGTTTAGGATCAGTTTAAAACGGCACGATGCTATAAAACCTGCCACCTTAATGGCGTTAATAACCTGACTCTGTCTATTTTATCTATTGAACTAGAATACTCTATTTTGTTCGCCTAGAAGTGGAATATTGTGAAATAATTTCCAAATTTCTCGTCCTTCATTCAGATTTTTATCCAGTTTAAAAGAATTCCATTCCCTCAGTTGAAATAATCTGGATCAAATAATTCTTTTGAGTGCGAATACATACTCCTTCTACCGAAGTATTTACCTTCTTTTTCTACACATTTTTCCCAACGTGACACCAACATTTTTATCCCCGAACTGAAAAACTCTGAGTTTTGAAGTGAAACAAAATCTGAAAACGCACTTTTCACTTGATCATCATTTTCAAAAAGTTTTCCTTTAACGAAGTTGTCTCAATTCCTGGTGGTAATCTGTTGGAGACAAGTCGGGAGAATATGGTGGGTGCGTAAGAACTTCGTAGCCCAGTTCTTTCAATTTTTGCACGGTATGTTTTGAAACATGCCGCTCAGTGAGATCATGAGGTACCCATGTATCGAGCTTTTTTACTTTCCCAATACACTTTAAATCTGGAAACGGTAGATACACTTTCATTTAGTTGTGCTGAGAGTCCTTTAGCTGTTTGGTAGGGGTTTCCTTCTACTGTATGTTTAAGGACATCGTTGTCTTTTACGGACGGAGGTCTTCCTCGGGGCAAGTTTTCCAAGTCGGTATCCTCAGCTTAAAACTTAGAAAACCAACGGCGAATGGTCCGTTCATTAACACTCCCTTCCCCAAACGTCTTGTAAATATTTCTAGCGGCCTCAGCTGCTGATTGGCCGAGTTTAAACTCGTACAAAAATATTCCTCGAAAATCGCGTGTTTCCATGTTCATATTTGTTGGTATACTAAAAAGTGGGTAATTGATTGGTAAGCTAATGTTGATAATACAGAAGTAGAGGATTAGTAACTGTTTACATTAAATATGTAAACATTCGGAACAAAACAACAGAGACCTGCAAAATCCTTTATGTATTACAGAAACTATAAAAACGGACATTTCATGTGAAACAACCACAACAATAATAACAATATCTTCATTTATTTATTATGATTTTTTTTATTTTTTGAAGCCATAAGAAATGGATATATATATATATATATATATATATATATATATATATATATATATATATATATATATATATATATATATTGCTAATTATTATTTATTTTATTTTGTTTTTTACTGTGGCTGAATTTATTTTTCATAGTGTTCATATATCATATGTGTAAAAAATGAGGCACTGATTAAAATATTTTGATTAATTTATTGAAGTTATACCGATGGCTAGATTCTCCGCTCGCCTTGTTTATGTGTTGTTTTTTTTTTAAATAATGGAATCTACAAAAAAAAAAATAAAAAAAAAAATAGAAATATCAGGTCAGGCTATCTTTTGCTTGTTGCCCATTAAAAAGCAATTTTGGACAACCTTTCCTCATACATACTTTATATTTCGAATCAGCTGAGTAAATGATGATGATATCTGCATTTGTCCTTGAGGAGTCATGCGAGCTGATTATTTTATGGCTATTTTTTGCGAAAATAAATTGTTTCGATTTTTACATTTACTATCTTTACTTTCTCTTACCTATATATGAATAATACGAAAAGTTGCGTTCACGCTAAAAGAAAATCCCCTGATTATGATTTAATAACTGCCATGCTACTCCAGCAGATGCCCAAGAAAGTTCTATTGTAGTACTTATCACGACAATATTGAGTAAAGCTAAATTTCCAATAGAGGGAAATATTCAATCATAAAAATGATTAAAAAAAAAAATTAATGTGTACAAACCTTCTCTTACAGACCTACTAGGCTCCTTCCGATATCTTATAAGCACTTTTGAAAATTTAATATACAATACATTGTATTATATATTAAATAAAACATATGTTTAATTGTAAAATATTAGGTATTGATTAAAACAGCTGTTTGAATTGTGAGAATAAAAAATTGTGATATTGTGAGAATTGTGATTATGTACGGTTCCTAAGTGTATAAATATTAAATAGCATTAAGAAGATATAATGTTGGCGACGATGGATAAATTTAAATCAAAACGTGTAGTTTGTAAAGGTCAGCTTACAAGGCTGGAGAAGTTATTACAAGAATCTCAAGAATCATCACTATCAATTGAGGAAATAATTACTATTATATAAATAAATTCTTTATTATTCTGGGACAAGTCCCTTTAGAATAACATCGACATAACTTATAAATTGGATTTTATCAACATTGTCGTAATTATGATAAAATTGGGCTTTAGAGTCCTAGAGCAATTAATTATTTATAAACAATTTAACTAAAACTAATAGAAAACAGACATACGCAAATATGCAGAAAATAAAATAAAATAGAGTCAATTACAATTTTGTTCTGACTGGATGGTCATGAGATGAATGATTAATGCAGGAAGACGTATGGAGTGACGGATAGAAAGAGGAATAGAATTCTACAGGATTGAGTATCGGATAACGAACGATCTGTCAAAATGTGCAGATTGGTGGGCCGTTGTGTATAAATCTGAAGGCCTAGAGCGTGTACAGCGGGAATGGACAGAGGATTTGAATTGTAAAAGGTTGAAAATGTATGATGGACGGCGGGATTGGATGACTTGGTACAGGAATGATGCAAGGAAATATTGCGACGATTGGAAGGATAAAGCCACTTCAACTCGCTATAAAATTCGGAATCGGAGGTGTACCTCGGGACCCCGAAGATAAATTGAACAAAGCAGTTAATTAGGCGTTTTATTTTTACTTCGAGATTCCCAGAAACACAACCGTATACGGTACAGCAGTAGTCGAAGTGGGGGAATATTAGAGAGGTAACGAGGGATAGGTTAAGGGAAATAAATGACAAATTTCAGAAGGTTCAAGCTGAATTAGAAGATCAAGTAGTGAAGAAATTCTACTTGAAGGCGTACATAAAAAAATATTTTTGAAATTATGTTGTTTTAAAAATAAATTAAATATTGGAAATTCATTTTGCAAATCAATTGTTCGTTTTCACCTCTTAATTCTTCGTTGTTTTTTTTTATTTTCATGGAGGGAAAACTACTATATATTAAATAAAACATAACGTATTAAACATATGTTAATTGTAAAATACTAAATATTAATTAAAGCAGCTGTTCGAATTGTAAGAACAAAAAAAAATATTAAGTATGGTTTCTACGTATTATTTAGTAGTATTAATAAGATATAATACGTTGGTTGACATACTGAGTGAACAAATAATAATAGTTGACCATCAATTTGGGTTTCGCATGTCACACTTAAAGGCACACCAATTAAACAGAGTTGCTGAATAAATTTTTGGAACACTACTATATCATTATTCAATCTCTCCTCTTCTATAGGTTTGCCTCTGTTCAGCGGAACTCTGAATTTTTTCAATCCGACCAGTCTTGGAAGAAGTACCGAAAGCATCGATATTTGCTCCTCTCTTATACTTATGTATATCTAAGTAATACGTGAAACAGTAAATTTTTATTTATTTTTATTTTTGGAGAATAACAAATTGAGTCGTTAATTAAGTCTGATAATGTGATATACTATCGCATCGAATGTTTCTTGTTTGAAAGGAGGTAGTGCCACTATCACTCCTGGAACTATCAACGTATATTTGACCCTCGCATAGCAAACTGCATGGAAGGGGGCGTTGCACCAAGGGAGCGGAGGAGAAAACAAGAGAAGGCAGGAACATAAATTATCCTCAATAAACGCCCGCTGCTGGGATATTTCAATGTTATCTATCCCCGTCCTCCAGAAGAAAGTCCCAGATAGCGATTGAATATCTAATGGCATTGTGTTCCCCCTCGACTCCCACGTCCGTGGCTATCTCGCCGAAGAGAGTCGCGAAGAAATTCGCGGGCGATGTCGAGGCTCCTTTCGATTAGGTAAGGGGCGAATCTAGCCAGGGATTGCACAATGGTGTGGACAGTTCTTCTGGCTTATCGGCTGCTTTGTATGCACGGGGACGGTTGATGCAAGAGGGTCGTCCTCGATTCCTTGATGGATCGGGGGAATGGGATGAGATCGTAAAACTGGTAGGGGATACTTTCAAAACAGTCTCCTTTGGAATGCCAATTAGCCTGGCTAGGATAGCTGTTTCGCCGATTTAGATAAAATGTCTAAGGATCGGTTACTTTATTGCCATTATTTAATACCTGTATTATCTATAAAGGCAGGCTGAGTCAGAGGTTCGAGGTGTAGCGTACCGCAGCGAGGTCAAGAAGGGGTAACGATCAGCCACGTGACTGTCTGTATCCCAGTAAGGATACAAATCCGGAGCGTGCATCACATAACTTTCACTTATGGCTGTTAATAAAAAATATAACAATATTAATTATAATCAACTGCAAACGATAAAGTTTATGCGTATTCCAAAGGTATATTTATGCATTTACATTACTGTTTTAATTTATAGAGAATTTTCTTCAAGTTTAGTGATACGCTTATTTCTACATTTTATTTTGTTTACTATCCAACGCCCTTTCTTCAAACGGATGTGTGGCCAAATTTAAGTATGGTGTCATTTAGGTTTAAAAACTTCAGTTTCACCAATTAAGAGTTTATCACTTTGGGACGTTTATTTATTTAAACGCCAGTTTATGCTGCTGTTAATAGGACGGTACTGCAACGAGAGTCTAAATTTTGCCTATCTGGTTTAATTAGGATAGAGATTTTTAACAAGTACCTGAATCGGAGCTCGGGACCAACTTTTCAATAATTTAAGTTACTTGAAAGTAGTTTATGGTTTTATCTAAAAACATCTAATTAAGCTATTGATTAAATAAAAATTATTGTTTATTCTGACACTAATAATATCAATGTAGATTTATTATTATTTATTTATTTGTGGGTCCACTTCTGCTCTACAGGACCATTGGCTTCATAATAATACAGGTGACCCCACATTTTAACAGTTTAATTTAGTTAGCAGGAGAATATTATTTAGGTTACTGTGAAACATCTAAAATCATAAAATTATCTAGACGTAGAAATAATGATTAACAATTTTAGTTATAACTTTCTATTATTTTACAACTTACGTACTATTTGGTACTTAATTTCTTTTCTGAAATCTTGAGTACTGCACGGAAGATTATAAACTATACGACACTATACGGTGGTAACCCTGAATCATCATAACCTCCCTTATCACAACATTACAAATAATATATGTTCAAGAGTTTATGCGGTTATAACAAACTTTCTATTTACTTGCGTGGCTTATCTTATTGTATATTAACTTTTCTAAAATCTTGCGCTTTTCAACAGTATATGGGCCATTCTCAGCAAAACGTACAATCGGGTGCATCCTTTTTTTTTGTGTGTCCCTATATATGAAATATGATCTGATGTAGCACTCAGCAGAGCTTGATTAGGTATAATTATCGAAATAATTAATTCCATTATTAATTAATTAATTAAAAAATAATTATTCCATAAATCAGAAAGTGAGCTAATGACGATCTAGTGGTGAGCCAACGATGAGTCGGTGAGCCAATGATTTTTGGAATGATCTACCGAAGGTTTTTGAACGTCTAAAAGGGTTTAGATAGTCCTCGCCTCTTCATCTGTTAAATAATTTAAAAAATTTGCTTCTATATACATTCGGCACCCAATTGAGTTCGATAAAGTGTGAACCAGAATATTTCTACATATCAGAGCAGTAGGTTCAAAGGAAAAAAAAAACAAACAACGGTTTCATCATTGGCGCACCTTCTGTGGGGTGCACTAATGACGGGTGCGTCAATGACGAATCGAAGGTTTTCCAAAAAGTTTTCTCTCCAAAACAAAGTATCAAAATACAGTGTGAGCCAATGATTTTTCGGACATTTATCCAAAATTTTCATACAGGAATAATTCATTGATTTGAACTTATGAATGTGCCCCAAGTAGAGCAGAAAAAATGTCTACCAGAAAAGATAACAAAGTTGGAAAATAACCAGTTTCAGTTCGAGGATATCATTTGGACAGCGTTTGTACGTTTCGTTGAGAATGGCCCATATATTAACGACAATATAAATACTCATATCTCAGAAATAATTTTTTTATGACTTGGTTACGGAAAATATATTTTTCCTTCCTAAAGAAAAGCTAGCTTTTCAGGACAGTCTCACCAAGTCAATTCTTATCCTAGAATTTTCTAGATGAGCGCACCCCTAAACAACTTCTCCATCATACAGATTCAGGATCAACCTGTGGTATAGTGGATAGCATAACAGCCTTGTATACCCAAGGTCGTCGGTTCAAACCTGGCAGGTAGCCCTAGGATCTATGAGAAATGGTAGTAAACAATTTTTAGTTACGCTTGTGTTTTATACTGCGCTATGACTGTCTACCGTACATATGAGTGCATACTACTATATTCGATGTCTTCAATCTTACAAATGCCTCTCAAAGTTCTAAAATTCTAGCCGCAGGTCATTACAAGAAAACTCTTTCGTCATTAATAGATGTGGAATAAATGTGGAAAGTAATTTTTGAATTTTATGACGTATACCCTTTTTCATTGGAGAGACAGAGAAATTTGCTACCGGGTAGGTGCGATGTCAGGTAATTTAAAGACCTCTATCCTAATTAAACCTGGAGAGGCAAAATTTAGGACTCTCCCTGTAGCATCGTCCGATTAGCACAAGCAGCATAAAGTGACGTTAAATGAATATACAATTATACAGATTCAACGGTCAACTATTACTCCATTATTTTAAATTATTATTATTATTTTATAAATTAATTTATCAGTTCAACCAATATTAAATGTTGTTTTCGAGCATTTATTGATTTTTTATTTTTCACCGATTCCTAAAGAAAATATAAATGTATAGAATTAAAAAAAAAAAAATGAAATCCTGTAAACTTGAAGAATGTCAACGAAAGTGAGAAATTCTTAAATATTCCTGTTGAAATATTGCAGAGGTGAAAATACCTTGAAAGTTACTTTGAAGGACTTAGAATACCAGACATGGGACTTCATTTGCAAAGCCAGGCTTAATACTCCTTTATATAGCCAGATGCTAAGATAAATGACGACCGTTCTTCGGACTTAATTGCCTCCCCAGATACCAATCGTGTCGATTCCCTTAATTGGGGACATATTTGTTTTTTTCTTCTCTTTTTATATGATTTTTTCATGTTGGAAACGACTCATGATTAAGTTACTAGTGCTCACCTGCCTCTTGATTTAGAGATATCCACCTTTTAAAATATTTTAGTTCAATACGAGTTTTTGTTGTAGGAGAAATCTCATCATTATGTATGCCTATGTCTGGCAAGTTTTTAGTGTCAGCTATGAATATTCATCTGGAAACTGAAGTCTTGTTTAAAATCTCAACGCATTACCGCGAATTTGAATTATGATTTATATGCTGTAAAGAACTAGTAAAATTTTAATTCTGAACTAAAATATTTTTTGTTGCAGTATATATCCAAATCCAGTATCCCATTAATTAACTAATTTTGTAATTAATATTTTAAAAAATAAAATAATAATTTAAGCTGCTTAAAAGTATTTTATAGTTTTATCTAAAACCTTCTGATTAAGCTGTTAATGATTTTTTTTTTTATTCTGGGACTGATGGTCCTCTGAGAATAATATCAATGTAAATTTACTATTATTTTTTTATTTGTGGGTTCGCTTCTACCCTACAGGACCATTGGCTTCATGATAATAAGTTATATCGTATTGTACAATAGTACCCTTCAATCTTCGAGAATTCCAATAGTATGGCTATTAGTTTCTCTTTGTTCCCTAGTAATTTTTCTAGTGCATTTGGCAATCCAACGATTTTAATTAAATGCTCATATTGGTTGTACTCTATTGATTTATTTTTTAAAATTAAGTTTTTATAGAATGGCCCCGGGACCTTCTAGTTTAAAATATTTTTAGAGTGCTGCCACTGGGTAGTGTCTCTACATGTTTTTCATGACAGTTTTGTATATTACCATCACATTTACTAGATGTATTTTTATTTAATACAGTTGTAAATATCAATAAATATGTTAAAAAAAAAAAAAAAAAAAAAAGTTTTTATAGACATATTTTAACCATGGAGTTTGGCCCATTTTGTTTTAGTTGTTAGTAATCAATGGTGGTATCATAGATATGTATACATACATATGACATAGATATAAAGACATACATAGAAATTATAATAGCATAAATATAAATGCATAGGTAAAGTTCAATTACTTACTTAATAAATATTGTCACAAAAAGTGGCTTTGTCGACTTCTTACAGTTTTTAACAAACAAAAAGAAAAAAGTTATTTATCCTACCAACATCACCCATATTTAGAATGTTTTCTAGGGTTGATTGTTTACTGTTTTAAACGATGTAATTTGCCAGGTAATATCCCCTTCTAATACTGAGTGTAGGACATTGCATTAACAGGTGCTCTAAATTTTTTTACTTATTCCAACATGACAAACTACTTACTTTGAATCCTCATTCAAGACTGAAACTACAAGAAAAACATTCTCGACTACAACATCACTTACTAGACAGACGTTCTAATCTCCCACTAAACTACAAACGGCTCATTGTCATGACTATTTTAAGGCCAATCTGAACGTATGGAGTTGAGCTTTGGGGCTCGACTAAACCATCGAATTCCTTTCGAATCCAATCATTACAATAAAAAATCTTTCCTGAAATCCCCAAGGCTCGTTACTTTGTCACGAACAAACTCATTCACAATGACCTTAATGTTCCCTATGTTACTGATTTGCCCCGTACAAGATACCACTCCTTTCATGACAAACTCCATTCCCACTCTAATCCATTAGTTCCAATTCTTTCTTCCTATACAATACCTGACAATCCTCCAAGGCGTCTGAAAAGAAGATGGCCTCGAGACCTTCTCGTTTAAAATATTTTTAGAGTGCTACAGATGGGTAGCTTCTCTAACGGTCGTGTTCATGTCTATTTCCTTTTAGCCTATTTACTAGTTGTGTTGTACAATACAGTTGTAAATATCAATAAATCATTTTAAGAAGAAATTGAGTAGATATTATATTTTAAGAGATATCTTACTTATTGATTATATTTAGAGACATATTACTTGGAATACACTTCCCATTTTCTCATTAATTATGCATGATGCATTAATTTAAGCGTAAAGATTTTCCATAGTATCTTCATTGCCTGTATCGCATCGTGACAAGAGGACAAAGATGATGTATAGACGTGGGATGAGGAGGATGAAGAAACCCGAAGAAGGGCGCGCTGATGAAAGCATTAAGCAGGACATGGAGGAGCCCCTGACCTTAGCCACTGTCGTGATAGTTCAGGGCGGGGGCAAGGTCGTCCTCTCATTGGCTATCTCCTCTCCTCTCTGGGACCTGAGCTGGTCATCGGAGGGTACTGTATTAGGATCTCGAGTCATCCTTCGGGAATGTTAGCGGGGGAGGGGTTATGGAATGGAGAAGCGAATTATTATTGTCACGTTTAGCGTATATAGAATAGAAAAGAAACTTTATTCTGGGACAATGTCAATAATAGTAATATAGTAATAATGGAACAATAATAACAAAATAATAGATTATAACTGTCCAAAAAGAATATATAACTAGAATTAAATAATAAAAAAATGAAAAAGAAAAAGAAAGAAAGGGTCATAGTGCCATATTTATTTACAACTTCTAGAAATAAATTAATAAGAATAAACATAAAATGTAACTTTCACATCTCATTGAAGTAAGTGCATTAGAGTGAAATTCATCTTACATAAATTGGCGCAATAAAAATTAGCTTACATCTGACTGAAGAGAATGGAAGTATTGAAAGAGGAGGGATTTAAACGATGATAGGGAAGGAGCATGACGGATGTTTGAAGGGAGAGTATTCCATAAGGCAATGGAACGGGCTAAAAAGGAGTAATCATATTTTTTGGTTCTACGATGAGGAGTGTAGAGGTCGGACAGCCGGGATCTTGTTTCCTAGTTATGGGTAGGAGATTTAAATACCAGAAAGCTGTAGACATATAATGGATGGTAGGAGTTAATGATTTGATAAAGGAATGATCTAAGGAAATATTGTCTTCGAAAAATTGGGATAAACCACTTTAACTCGTCGTAAAGGTGGGAAACATGAAAAAAAATATAGACAGATTGAAAAATAATTTTTTTCTGGGTCTTACAGTTAGTCCCTTAAGATTGACAACTCTGTTAGAACAATAATGACCCAATTCGATAAAATGCATTAAAACAATGATTCTCAAAGTGTGCGGTACCGTCATAAGGGGAAATATTAAATAAGGCAATCCGTAACGTTTCTTCAACCGCTGAAATTAGATATTTTAAATTATCCCAAGGAAAATACTAAATATCTGCTTTTATTTTTTTCGCTGTTAAATGGGTAATATATTTTAAAACGGAAAGTTTTTCAGTTCTTTTTCAAAATCCGATTATTGGGAACCGGAAAAGATTGGAAACCTTTGCATTAACATATACTTAACTACTTACAAAGTTTCAAATTAGAGAAAAAAAAAAGTATGGCGAAAAAATTGGATAAAAACAACGAATTTTTGAACTATTCGAAAACCGTATCGGCAAGCGCGTGGCTGAGACTAGCATGTTAGTCTCTCATGCCAAAGGTTGTGAGTTCGAATCCCAGTATCGGAGGGACTTTTCCAAGTACTTAATAAATGGGGATCACTCACAGCGTCTCTCCCATTAGCCAACTGGTGGTCACTCGCACAAATATGCAGTGATAATCCTACTTTATAAAATGCATCGATAAATGTGAATATTACACTGCCTGTCGCGCTACTGGAAGAAAAACAATCAAAAGATACAATTTATTGTTTAAAATTGTTGTGTTCTTCTGATTGAAATTCTAAATTAAAATATTGCACTAAAATAGTATCGGTTTTGGTTTAATAGGTCTTGGGAAGAGTAATATTTGAATGAGGAAGAGAATAAAGCGTTACCTTTATTGGAAGGAGTGGAATTTCATAAAACAATGGTTCCCCGAAATAATAATAAGTCAGAGATTTAAAAAAGAAAAATAACTTAATGGTAAATAATTTCGAAACCTTAGATTGTATCATCGAGAATCGCAGTGTTGGAATCTTCGGAAACAATAACGTGCGTCCACGGGTCTCCAATGCCTGTCGCGCCAAACAAAAAATATATCATATAGATAATATTATTGACAGCAATGTCTCTAATTCGCACAATATAAACATTTTTTAAATAAACATAACCTAAATTACAATATATTTTTTACTTCTTGCATAATAGTGGTAAATAAACTGTACTGACCTACTTGGAAGATTTTTTATTTATTTATTACTTTTATGTATATATACTTCAAGGATATATTTGCAGATTATTCTCTCGAAATCGGCAATGAACTTTGACATCGAATTTTAAAATGAGGTCCTAAGTGGAGAGTAATTTCTCTACGTATCGTTTTACAGTTTTAAGTGACGTGTGATTCGTGACTTAATATTTTTTACAGAATAACAATCTTGCAATCTCACCCGATTCTTAAAATAAAACAAATCATCGTTTCCCATCTGACCTTTTGCTGTCGTATAGTTTTTCACTTCCCTTAGAGTGTTGACTAATATAATTTTATGATTAACAATAAAATAAATATATTTGGTAAGCTATATACTCGTACCTATTTAGCATTGTACATTCTGCAATAATGTTAATTCTACTGCCCACAAGACGTAATGTTATAATATAATATAATAATAGGCTTACCGAACCCGAAAGTTCGATGCCCATACCACCAAACTTCGCCTGCACAGACTCGTCCAATGTTCACCGGTCAAGCCCAAGCCCCCGATTCAGCCTTAAAGCAATCCTCCCATCGACGCTTCGGCCTACCTTTCGGACGCCTACCAGTCGGTTCAGCGAATACCAACTTTCTCGGAATCCGTTCCTCACTAAGCCCAACAACTTTACGCGCCCATTTGAGTCTCCGCGATGCTATCAACTCAATTATATTCACAGGGTACAAACTCCGCAATTCCGCGTTGTGCAACCTTCTAAACTCCCCAGTGGCCTCATCTCTCTTCGGACCAAATATTTTACGCAGTACCTTATTCTCGAAAACCTTAAGCCGTTGTTCATCCTTCAAAGTAAGCGGCCACGTTTCGCATCCGTAAAGACCGTTGGAAGAATAATAGTTTTATAAATTCTAACCTTTAAGTTTTTAGACCGAAGCCGCGAGCTAAGTAATTTAGCAACTGAATAATAACACGCATTTCCCACCTTTAACCGGGACTTTATTTCTTCCTGGATTTCATTTTTTGTTGTTATCATTGAACTTAAATACTTGATTTTCTCTACGTGTTCAAAAGTATGACCTGAAATATTAATATCATCAAGATCGCCACCATTTCTGCAACTAATTATATATTTCCTATAGACGTAATTTTAATAAGAGATTATTTAAAGAATGTTTCTATTTTATTAATGGTTTTGACGGAACCATCTTTTACAAAGAAACTTAGATAACATCGTCAATAAAATATTATGAAGACAAAGAAAAACAAAAAATATTGCTTTTGTATTTTCCTTGACTATAAAAAACAATAGAATTACTGCTTTTCCCAGTAATTTAATTTGTGGACGAACGGACGGATTAATGAAGTATAAAAGCTAATTAAAGAAATAAATAATCTTACAAAATCTATTTTTAATCATCTATGTACACTTAAACATTGGTAACTTTTTTCATTCAAATGAATGTTGCATATAATGTAAGTCCTGGTGAAAAATGTTACATATATATATTTATATATATATATATATATATATATATATATATATATATATATATATATATATATATATATATATATATATATATATAAATACTCCGATACATTTTTGTCAAGAGAACTGTCGTCAAGTTGTCGGTCGGAATAACAACAACAACAGACACAACACTTGTAAAATGAAGAAATAATGTAACTTTTCAATCAAACCAGCATAGTTCCTAAACTAGTAGGACCTAGCTAAAAACATAATGTAACAACAAATATTTTCCATTAAATTTCTGTTCCCAAATCCTTCAGTCCCACATCACAGCCATTGAGGAATGGTGTCGGAACTGGAGGATTAAAATAAATCCTAAAAAATCCCATCAAATTATCTTTACCCTTCGTCGAAAACTGATGACCTCCTGCCCTACCGTATCCTTTAATAATACGCCATTCATACCTGTTGAACAAATCCGATACCTAGGACTCCATTTTGACAAACGTCTTACATGGAACCCTCACACGAGACTAAAACGACAGGAAACTGCCCGTAGATACCTATTACTACAACACTTACTAGACAAACGTTCAAAACTTCCAATTCACTACAAAAAGCTCATTTATATCACTGTCATCAGACCAATCTGGACATATGGAATCGAGCTTTGGGGCTCTACTAAGCCATCTAATTCCTCCCGCATCCAATCCTTACAATCCAAAATCCTTCGCAAAATCCTAAATGCTCCTTATTTCGTCACAAATAAAATCATCCATAACGACCTTAATATCCCATTTGTTGCAGACCTTTCTCGTACCAGATATACCACTTTTAATTCAAAACTCCCAACTCATATAAACCCTCTTGTCCGTAACCTATCAACCTCGCATATTCCTGACAACCCTCCGAGGCGATTGAAAAGAAGATGGCCTCGGGATCTACTTACTTAAATAAACATCGAAGTACTACCGCTGGGTAGTTTCTTCACAAGCCTTATACGCCTTTTATTATAATTCATCACTTTTACTTATTGTATTTATGTAATATACAGTTGTAAAATTCAATAAAATATAATTAAAAAAAAAAAATTTCTGTTTATGAACTGTTCGACATAGCATAGTTCGAATTATTTGTTTATCCATTTAACGTTTGTTTATGCTACTCTGGTTAATCGGACGATGATAACGTACCTACATAGGGAGTTCTAAATTTTGCTTATCCCGATTTAATTAGAATAAAGATGTTTAACGAGTTCCTGAAATTGAAACCACCATTTTACGCACCTTCGAAGGAAAACCACGGGTTTTAACTGTCTTTGACAAATCCCTAGGCCATTTGGCGGGTTAGAACCCGCCGCCTTAGGCATAATTGACTGAAAACATCTTTCAGATGAATAGCTTCTAAACTAGAGGTGAGCCCAATTAGAATTGTTTGTAACTAATTATTAAGATTAATTAATTCTTATATGACGGAAAAAAGGGGAAAATTATCGTGTTTTTTGTTTGGTTCCTCATATAACGACAATAATATAAGAACACCAAGAGACATAACACTTGAAAAATGTAGCTTTTTTAATAATCGAACCAATACAGTTCCTAAACGATAATGGCAAACACAAATATAATGTAACAACAAATATTTTTCATTTAATTTCTGATAAGGAACACTCTTCAAATTGTCGACATTACATGGTTAGAATACTGTGTTCATTGATTAAAAGTCACTATTTGCTACTGAGGTTAATCGGACGATGCTATCAAAATTTTTCCTAGCTCCTAATATTGAAACCAACATTTTACGCACCTCCGAAGGTCGACATTACTATGGGATTTTACTATATTTGGCAAATCCCAGGGCCATTTGGCGGGTTAGAACTCGACATAGATGGCTGAAAATATCTTACAGCTGAATAGTCTCTAAACCATGGGTTACCCCAATTAGAATTGTTTTTAACTATTTTTTTTTTAATAATTATTGAAATATATCACAATTTGTTTCAATATGACCAAAAGTAATAGTTATATTAGAACATACTCAACCAAAATTTACTGCAGACAATAATAAAGTCGAATTAATAAAATAGAAAAAAAAACTATATACAATGTTAAGATTAATTGATTGTTATATGGCGGAAAAGGGGGGAAAAAAAATCGTGTTTTGGTTTGGTTCCTGATACAGTACTTAGGATTATGAGGAGTATTACAATATTTATCATTCTGCTTATAAGACTGGGAAGCTTTCTAGTGTTTTAATTACCAGGCATTTTAACATTAACGATTCTGTTATCTACTGAAACTGCTATACTGATCGAGTATGTAGACAAGGAACATTTGCATGTATTGAATTTTAAGATATTTCGCAGAATTAATTCCCTACGGTAAACGCCTAATCTCGGTAATAAACTCAGTATCGCCGGCACTATCGGAGTCAATTAGTTAGCACCTGCTCTAACCCGTTCGATAAGGAGCCGTGTAAACTGTTACATCGGCGTTGGGTTACCTAACCAGTACCAGTACCAGCACCCGGGGCGTTACAGATCCTTCTCGAGGCTCTATGACCTTCGTTACGCCTAGCATCTGCTACACGGGAAGAAAGTGGCAGTATGGATTAATGGCAGCTGACCGCTACAGATCCTGGATCAAGGGGGCAGAGAAAGCACGAGGAGATAACGGACCGGAAACACAGCTGATAAGGATGAAGGAAATCCTTTGTTCTGAATAAACGAGTGCCGTCACGAAAGTCCTCCCACGCGGCACTTTCCAAACTAAGCCTAAGCCAGTAAGTGCCAAGTTCCCTGCGATGTGGTCTACTTTCCTGGGGGTCTTGGAATGTATTAGAACTTTTTCTTTTGCTTTATTGCTTTTAAGGAAATCACATGGCCTTATCCGTGGCATCCTATTTCAGCTGCTCGAAAAACAGAATAGAAGAGTCCAACTGCGTATTCAAAATAGTCTAGTTTAAACATTTGCATGAAGAAAGTTGAGATCTGCTGAAGGGTTCTTCTCTCTCAAACAGTAAGCATCAACGTAGTCTGATGGATAGAGAACTAAATTACTCGGGTTCGAATCCTGCCTTTGCAGGATAATTATTTATTTTGTTACATCAGTTTGTTATATCGACCCTGGGTAAAAGAGACCCTTTTGGAATATACATAGCGTCTTTAAAGTGAGTACCCAAAAATCAAAGATAAAATATGAAAAAAAAAATTTTCATTCGCACCTGACAGAATCACCTATCGGCCAAAAAAAAAAAAATAGTACCTTATTTCTATTGTATCTGGATAGTCATCAGATGATAAAATAAGCGGGATTTAAAGTTAGGATGAGGTGGAGTTTAAAGAGGAATAGAATTCCATAGGATTAAGGATCAGATGGGAAAAGATCTGTCAAAATGTGCGTATAATTGAAATGCGTGTATAACGGGATGGTCACATGATTTGAATTGTGGAAGTTCGAAAATGTATGATGGCCTTGAATAACTTGGTAAAGGAACGTGGGCAAGGAGATACTTGCGTCGATTGGAAGGGTACAGCCACCCCAACTCGCCATAAAATGGATGACGGAGGTGTACCTCAGGACCCCGAAGATGAATCGAGCTAAAAATTTAATTATGCGTTTTATTTTTACCTCGAGATACCCAGAAACACCAAGTATACCGTATACAGCAGTAGTCGAAATGGGGAAATAATAGAGAGCCAACGTGGAGTTTTAGGGTTTCATACAGGAATAGTTGTCAGATAAATTGTAGGGTCAGACAAACAAAAAATAAAAAAAATAAAAAATTAAGATGAAAGTTGCATTATTAATGGTCAATTATTAGAGACTGTTTTGACTCCCAATCACTTTTTTTTTCAAATATGTGATATATAAATTATATACATTTTAACTCATCTGATCCCTACCCCTCCCCTCAGACTATAAAATATAAAATCGATAAACATTTTGGCTGGAAAGGTCAGTAATATAACAACAGTTATCAATTTCAACTTGTTTTTAAAACCTTCGAACTTCCGCTAATACTATCAAGTAATAAATTATTGATTGTACGCATTTTGGTCCTCTATTGACAGTCTTCTGACGAACGAATTAGGATTACAAGATCGGATTGAGTGAAAAGAAAGGATCAGAGAGAAATTTTATGGTCTAATGAAGCTCAACCCGGATTTATTAAAAATTGACTTTTTCCATCTACTTTTATGGCCAATATTTTACGAGGGAGAACGACTGATAAGATTATCGTAGGGGTACATTTCTTGTCTTTCTGTAATAAATTTCGAAAAGGTCACCGAAATCAGGAACGGAAGAGATATTTAAATTATCTTAAGTATATTATATTTATAAAATTAAAATCGTGGTTTGAAGTGGACTTTAGTGAAGAGGGAATGTCAGAATGGCAAGAGAAATAAATTGATAATATAACTGATGATGAGGTGCTGATATCTATTTTGTAATTTTAGCCTTTATTTTAACTGTTTTGAAAATTCAATTGGTCAGTTACTTTTTTTTTTTTAATTATAAAAACATGCAATTTAAAGATAATTTCTTCTTATTAAAATCAAAATGTCTCCTAAATTTTTAAATCATAATCACTTATAATAATTACTAAATCATGCTGCTCATGTGGACTTGATTTTTATTGGACCTATCAACTAAATCTAAATTTTATTTTTCAAAGTTGTATTTCAGAACATTTGAGTTTACTACTTAACTCTTTTAGTGCCGGACGAAAAACGAGTGCCTATGTGAAAATAACCGGCCGAATTTGACAAATATGTAACGATTTGGAAAAACCCTTATAATAACCAAACTACAAATGATATTTACATGCTTAAAAATGTCACGTATTTGGGACGAAATGGAGAATAAAGCGATGATAGTAATTCTCCAATATAAATTGAAAATAATATGACTAACACAATTATAAATAATATAAAAATTGAGTTCTATATATCATAAACATTTCGGCTTTGGACCCAGAAGAGCACGGTAACTAAAACTCAGCACACTCCGGTATAGAATGTGTAAAAATGTCAGACCCAAACCTGTTTAAAAATTAATTTTCAACGAAATTTTATCATTTACAATCAAATTAGATCATTTATAAATTTATTTAGACATATTGTTCTCTCGCAATGCGAAGTATAAGGCTCTATTACACGCACGGCGATTTATCGTCGTTGGCACTAATCGAGTTAAAGTGTCGTTGTTCCCTGTAGTTTAAACATCTGTTATTTATGCCATTTTCAATTCCTCCTTCTAGGTAGTTGAAATGATGTTCTTGCATTTTTCTTCTTATTCTGCTGTTTTGAAATTGTTGCAAAAGTTTTACATTGGACTATTCAACGAGCAAAAATAGTATCGCATCATACAATAAAGTTGGGTTTGTATTATTTTTACATATTTACGCCTTTAAATGAAGAGATAGGTATAAGAAATTGAGTAAGTAATACAGATGGGATGATTTTTTTCATTAAAATTTGACCAAATTTAATGGGCAAAAATACATACCTGATATTTTTTTCGGGAATTAAAATATTCAATATAAGTAATTGATGGACACGATTTAATAAAAAAAAAATTTAATAAATATAAGTAAATATATTAATAAATATATGGAATAAATACAGTGATAATAGCAAAACCTTATTAGAAGTATGCCTACAAGGCTCTAGGTAGTAATTAAAGCAATGGGAAGCAATACCCCTTATTGAAAGTTGAATTCAACAGAGAAGAATAATTTTTTTGTAATTATAAATTTTCGTTAATTTTCTCTTTCTATTTTTTACTAAATAAATCTTCCTTTTTGTAATCTTAATTTTACCTCTAAACAATCCCAAAATAATACTATTTTATTAAACTGTTGATGTAATGCAAACGAATTTCACAGAAAAAAAAATTATATGATTTTTCAAAGTTTGCCACATTTTTTGTGGAGCAGTTTATATTAATACTAGCTGTACCTCGCGGATTTGCACGCGATAATTAAATTTTTTTGTTTAATTGCTGCGAATTAAAAAAGTTTTTTATAACAACTTTGTTAGGCAGTGAGTTAAACCTTTAAATATCTCTATGTACGACAAATAAGTGATTATTGTTGATTGTTTGATATTATTTTTATTTAGTTTAATCTTCAGTAACATACCATAGCAAGTAGTGATTATCTGATACTGACATTTTTGCTTTAAAACATTATCATTATATACCATCTTATAAGATGTACTTCTATGTAACATAAATGCGTATTTTTTCCACTCGGGGTTATACCCTTCCAATGAATAAGCTCGCATTGTTTTTAGGATCTAGAACTAACTAATATCATTCTTCAAAACTTAAACCTTTTTCAGCCTATTAATCATTATATAAAAAAAATAACAATGAAACATATGGACTGGATAGAAACCTACACACGAAACATGGCTATGAAACGAAATATACCTAAATATATTTGTTATAAGTATTTTAGTATCTATGCTATTACTGATCAGATTAAGACGATGTTCCTTCTAGATAGTCAGAAATTTAATTGTCATTTAAATGAGTACTTATAGTTTTTGAGGATGCTTATAGTTTTTGAGTTATTCGAAAACCAATTTTGTTTTACGTTTTAGAAATATATTTTTTTAATTCACTTAGAGGACGAATTTTCCCAAACCCAGCCTTATTGCACATCTAGACACTAAGACGAACATCCAGGAAAAATTTCAGCTTCACAACCATAGTCATTTTTGAGAAACCGCGATGACCAGAAAATCGATTAAAATTGGACTTTCTTTAATAAATATAGATTAAGAATAAATACGTTGACATGGGGCCCACACGTCAAGACAAAACGTAAAACGCTAAACTTTCGACTTAGACTATTATATTCAATATTACATAGACGTTCTAAATTATCCACCAGACAGAAACTAAATGTTTACACTTATTTATTAAAACCAATATGGACTTACGCTTGCCAAATATACGGACCCGCTAAAAAGATACACATACGAAAAATACAAACCTTTCAATCGCAATTTTTAAGACTAGCAATGAACTCACCACCATATGTATCAAACGATACCCTACACACTGACTTACGTATTCCAACTACAATAAACCACATTCGACTGACTTACAAACGATTTCACGACAAACTAAATGGACATAGAAACAAACTTGTACAAAACATGGCTACAACTGACATACCATACATAACTCGGCGTAGGCTGAAAAGGAGTTGGATGAGGGACCTCCTAGCCTGAAAAAATAGTTTGTTTTTGAATGTCAGGAGTACGTACCACTGGGTACTATCTCCCTCATGCCAACCCATGCTATGTTTATCATATATATTACTCATTTGCTGATTGTAACATATACAGGTGCAAATAAAAATATTAAGTTAAAAAAAAGAAAAAAAAAAAAAAGAAGAAAATACGTTGAGCACTACGGGGCAGGTTATACACTACCCGCAACACTAGTTAACCACGTAAGCTTAGTATACCATTCATTATACTGAAGAATCTTCTCAACCATTACAGATTATATTTCTACTAAAATCATTACAATATACACAGAATTAAAATGCCCGTTATGATACAGTTATTTTGGCTAATTAGTCTTCATTTACTCTAAATATAAAATCCTGACTCCTTCACCTGAAGAGTTCAGCGACCTGACTGCGTGTGGTTTTCCCGAGACCTCAGGATGCTAATCCAAAGACCTGCCTTCACCAAGGGCAAGCATCGCTGCCTCTTCTTGTTATCTTCAGTTCGATAAGGCCACGTTCCTGGCATAACTTGCTCATCCTCCGTGCAGAAAAATAAGATGAACACTTGTTCAACTGTCGTTTTTTAGTTAAAAGAAGGTGTATTGATGAAATTTTAAACATCCCAATATTTCCACCTATTCGATTCAATTACTACCGAATACTATTTATTTTTTTTCATATATTCTAGCCTTTTTGAATTAGACAGCTAATAATTTTAACTTTTTTTTATTCTTGTACGGAGGTTTTTTAATTTTGGAGGCTTTGTAATCGACCAAAAAATACCCCTAAAAATTTGAGGGCTTACGTTTGAAGATGGGTAGAATCCGAAAAACGAATAAAAAAAATTCTATTTCTTCTAATTAATAAATAAATAAATACCAAAAAAATTTCAATTAATATATCAAAAAAAAAAAAAAAAAAATCTTTTAGTGCCATTTGAAAGTGAACTAGCCGAGATATGGCGTTTTGAAATCAGCATTAGTGATGTGCCATTATCCTTTGACTTATTGATTTTTATATCACTCAATTCTCTATCAACAGCTATATAAACAATTATACTCTAATAGATAGATAGATAGATAGATAGATAAATGTGTTTTATTAATAAATTTTACATTTTTCCTTACATTCGTCTAGAGAACACAAAATACTGGCATGGATTTCCGTCTGCCAGGAAGTTGGTTTATTTATATACATTATTAATAAACAAAAGTATAAGCTTACAATAACAAACAAAAAATAAATAAACATTACACATTATTGTAAGAAGATAGAGGGATAATCTTTGTTTCCCAAATAGAATAAACTAAATATAATTACACTTTATCTGTGACAACATATTCTCTGTTTATTTAATTATTGTAATTGAATTCCTTTATTAAAAAGCTTCTGTAGTTAACAGCACATTTCATAAATTTATACAGTGAGTTCCAATTAATTCCATTCAAAATGTCTATTATTTTGTTTTCAGTCAAAATACTTTCTCCAAAATACTTTTTCCTAAAATGATTAAATGCCGTACATTTACCTAGAAAATGAATTATATTTTCGTCCTCCTTACTGTTACAAATTGAGCATGTGTAAACTATTTCCCTCATCCATGGTTTACAATTTAGGGATATCATTTCGGCTCTTGTATTAAAAACTATTCTTATTAATTCTATATTGTTTTTGTCATTAATGTAGTTTACACCATAATCTAGCTTCTTATAAATTAGATGGTGTTCGGCGCCCATAACGGAGATCCCTAGTTCTTTTTTAAAATTTTCCTTGGCTGCAGCTATTATATTAATCATTTGACTATTCCACCTCGCCACCGATACGAACTCCCTATCAAATAGACAGCCTAAATCTTCTGCTAGTTTTACCCATTCGTTTAGCCAGCTACAATTTTTGTTTTTCATACCATCAAGAGCTATAATTTTAGGCAAGCGTACATCACTATAGTTTAAATTTTTTATAATATAATTTAAATGCAAACTTCTTGTACTAAAACACAATAGATCCCTGCCCGTTTCCAGGTACAACATGTAGTTAGGTGTGTTCTTTGGTAAGTTAAAAAGTTTCTTCAAAAATAATCTATGAATAGTTTCTAATTGTTAGTAATTATGGTACCCCCAAAATTGCGCTCCATAATACATTACAGATTCCACCACCGCCTGAAATACTTTATACTTGGCCGATATCGGAACATATCTATCTATCTATCTATCTACTCTAATATTGTTATTTAAGAATAATAAACCATTATGCAATAATTTTCAGCGTTTTTAATAATTTTATCAAAATGAATCTCCCTTTCCCTTGGTTATCGCGGCAGCATGAACGGCTTGACCGATTTCCCTAATTATTTTTGTTTATGTTTATAACAGTCAGAAGAAGGCTCTTATAAAAGAAAAAATAGAAAATTTTAAATGTCTTTTTTTTTTTTAATTTTCTAATGTAATAATCACCTTTCTATATATTTCTCTCTCTCTCTCTCTCTCTCTCTCTCTCTCTATATATATATATATATATATATATATATATATATATATATATATAAAAAAATAATCCGATTTTCCCTTAGTGATCGTATCACGCTTGAACAGCTTGCTCGATTTCGCTTTTTTTTGGTTGACCTTTAGTTAAGAATGGACATCGGCAATGGTTCAATCATTGCTTCCCCTTTCATTCCTGATAATCTTCTGAGGACTCTGAAGAGAAGATGGCCTCGAGAGCTTAGCATTTTTAGAGGTTAGCTTAGAGTTTAGGTTTAACTTAACCTATTAGAGTGCTGTCAATACGCAGTTTTTATACATGTATTTTTCATATATTTTATTTTGTAGCTTATTAAGTTACTTTTCATAAAAAAAGTTTCAAATTTCAATAAATAATGAAACAAAATTAAAATAGAAAATTATACCGTCAGTCTATAACGAAAACGCAAAAATATTATTAATGCGGAAACTCATTTGTTAAAATACCTTAATTTATTGTTATAATATTATTACTTATAATATGCTCTCTAATACTCATTGCCCTAGAATATGCCTGATCATAATATTTCCCTTTTAATAATGGATTAAAAAAAATAAACTATTGGTTCTTATATTAAAATACGTTTTTTAAATAGCTAATGTAATATTTATTTTTAGCCATTTATAATCATCAGTAAAAGTGTTGAGATATGAAACATTATAAATTAAAATTGTTTAAATACAAACGTAAAAAAGATATTTTAAAAATCCGTAAAATATTATATGTTTTGCTGAAGAGCAAGAAATTTAACTGTAGTTTACGAATATACATGCGATTAGAAAATAAAAATTAAAGATTTCTTTCCTTATCTTACAGGGATCTTTTGAATCACCTAGTTAAAAGACATCTATTGTAATTCGAAATTCGCTTTGATTTTGTCTGTTATTTTGGCGAGATGTTCGTGTAAGTACAAAAGAAAGTGTTTACATATGTATGTCTTGAAACTGTTCCAAGCGGAAGCTGATCTAAATACACGTGCATCGTAACGAGGCTAACTGAATATTGCGTATTGTCACAAGGAACAAGCAATTGCGTTAAAGGAAAATAATTGTTTCTGTCATGCTATTTCATTATTTATTTACATGACTATGCGAATTTTCTATCATTGAATATGTAACATACGTTTTCTTCCGTCTATTTGATGAGAAAGTCATGAGCTTCAAGATTCTGCTTTGTTAATATTTAAACAATTAATTTATATTTTAAATAAATATCTGCAAGACCTAATGATTTATATCGATAAAGTGACTGATTATAATATTTCCAAATTCCAAAATAATTGTAACTAAAGTGAATAAAAGTATTGTTTTTAAGTAAAACTGGAAGCAGACGCAATAAGGAAGAGAATATTTTTTTGTTTACATGAATTTATGTTTAATATGAAATTCAATGCACTTAAATTGATTCTCATGATTATCAATGTACGATAGATTTAAAATATAAAATAAATGTCTTACAAAAGAATTGGGAGGCTAAAGTCCAAAAGGTATCCACTTTATGAAATGTTACAGAAAAATCTAAAATATCTTAGTACCGTTACATGAAAACAATTTATTTGTATCTTTTTTTTGCATTAAAATTAATATTTATTTTATTTTTTATTATATTATTACCTAAGGTAGCGGCGTGGTCTAGTGGGTAGAGCGCTAGTCTACTGTGCTCCGGGTCCTGGGTTCTAATCCCGGCTGTGGGGAATATTATTTATTCTGTTATTTACCTCTTTAAAGTAGGTACCCAAAAAAGGGGAAAAACCTGGCTGAGCGTGATCTTGGCCGAATCACGTCATTGCACGGCCGTTGGCCTATAAACAGTACGAATCTCTACATGTACCTAGCCCAATTTTTTTTTTTTTTTTTATTTATTTTTTTTTTTAATACCTATGTTTTGGTTTATTTTTTTCAATAATGAAACTTTGTGATCGACCAAAAAAAAAAAAAAAATTTACACCCTTCAAAATTTTTGGGCTTACGTTTCTAGATGAGTAGAACCCGAATAACAATAAAACAAATCCATTTATTCTAATAAATAAATAAATAAATACCAAAATACCTGTTTCATAGATAATTAAAGTTCCTACAAAATGAAAAACAAATCATTGAAATTGGTTAAGAACTAGCAGAGATATAGCGTTTTGAAATTAGCTGTGGTCATATGCCAATTTCCTTTGAATTATTTATTGCTTTTCATATTACTTAATTGCCTATCTATAGCTTTATAAACGATTATACCCTAACATTTTTATTTGAAAATAATAAATCATTGTGTAATAGTTTGCAGCGTTTGTTGGTAATGGAAGTAAATTATTTAATATAATTTGGAATAACATTAAATGTTTACTTAGTAATCAAAAATAAAACAATAATAACTTTAATTTTATACCGTGTTTTAAAAATACTTGTGTCGTTATTAGATGAAATTGAATGACAGATTTCGATAAAGCTAAAAATTTTTTTTTTCATTTAAACATATTTATTGATATTTACAACTGTATAAAAATATATCAAGTAAATGTGATGGACGTATGGTAAACTGACATGAAATACATGTAGAGACACCACCCATTGGCAGCACGCTAAATATATCCTAAACTAGAAGGTCTCGGGGCCATCTTCTTATCAGACGCCTCGGAGGGTTATCAGGAATTGAAGAGGTAGACAGAATGGAAACCAGTGGATCAGAGTGGGAATGGAGTTTTTCATGGAATGAATGATATCTTATTCGGGCTAAATCAGTTACATATGGAACAGTAAGGTCTTTATGGATAAGTTTATTCGTGACAAAATATTGAGGATTTTACGAAGGATTTTGGATAGTAAGGATTGGATACGAGAGGACATCAATGGTTTAGTAGACCCCCATAGCTCTACTCCGTAAGTCCAGATTGGTCTTATGATAGTCATGTAGATGAGCCTTTTGTAGTTAAGAGGAAGCTTTGACCGTTAGTCCAATAAGTGTTGAAGTAGCCGAAAACGGCGAAGCTAACTATATTAAAATGTAAATATGTCAAATCATTAATTTCGTAAAAAATGTCGCTTCTTCTTGGAACTTAACGTCCCAGTTACTGCCTCTGAAGCGTCATTTGACATTATCAAGAAACAATTGTTTAAATAAAAACTTTTTCTCAACATTTTGTTTTTGTATTTCGTTATTGTTTTAAGTTTGAGCTGAATCACCTTTCCGTATTCTGAAATACACAGTTATTCGGTTACATATGAATGCATTGCATAATTATAAAATACATGAATATTAATCATTTTTATGATTAGCTCAATCTTTGAGTTTGGCAATGTATATTTAACATAAGTGAGCAATATTCTTGAGTATTATTGTCTCTGGGAAAGTTACTCATTGAAATCAGATTTACAAAAGTTTATTTGCTTGCCATAATACCATGGTAAAATACCATATCACTGTACATTTTGTGTAATATTTCGGTTTTAAAAATACAAAAAATTATCTTCATCATCAGTTTGGATAATGAAATCTGCTAAATATATGAAGTATTTTCTAATTATATTAAACAATTATGCTTTATCCATTAAATGTATTTCAAAAAGAGAAAGCAGGTTTTATTTAAATTTAAATCTTGAAAGAATTTCAAGGAGTAAAAACTTTTAACTTAGTTTTTTTTTAAGTGTGAGTGTTTATTTTCAGAAAATAATATTTTTAGTGGCCGCTATGTATTTTCTTAGAGTAGTTATTTCAGAAGATTGTTTAAGACATTAGTTTTATTGTATTGCGATTTGATTATTCATTTTATAAAATTGCAATACGCTTTATTAACGGCAATAACATTTACCTTACATTATTAACGTTACCTTCAACATTATCACGTTTTCACACCTTTCTCCTATCCTTTCTCTCCGATTTCATTTACAAAATAAACTTTTCACACTTATTAAAAAGTTTGCTATGTAAATAAAATAGAAATTTATTTACGGTTACCAATTTTCGAAGGGTCATAGGTTTTTTTTGTAAATCATTAACTGTCTGTTCCACATAAAAATAATTTTTCGAATTGAGCGTTATTCTTTTTAAAATCACTTACCTATATATGAAATACGCGGTCGTAATTTTTTAATCTATAAACATAAGTGATCATTATAACTAACAATGTTATATTTTTATATTATTTAATCTAAAACACATTTTTCTAATGAAACTTAATATGATTATTTGAGCTGTTTACAACTCAAAATTGTTTAATTGATTTTAACAACCGAGGTATGTAAAAGTGGTGTGTTTCCCGCACTAGATTTTTATGTAATTGTATAGAAGTATATCTAATAGATAATGTTGTTCTACACAAATACTAATCTGTAGAATAATCTTATGAATCAATCTATTTGCTATACTATAAGGGAGTTAAGTTTAACATTTAAGTTAGTTGAGTTATAACTTAAAATAAAAATAAAAAACGCTGCAAATTATTACACAATGGTTTATTATTTCAAAATAACTATATTAGGGTTTAACTGTTTATAGCTGTCAATCTTTTCAATTTTTTCCATCTTCAATAATAACCAAGTTTTAATGAAATTAAATTTATTATAATTTGTGTCTAAAATATATATTGATCAAGAATAAATTTTTTTTCTTTTACTTTTTTAAAAAACTTTCTCGCTTTACTGAATCTAGAAGTGTACACACATTTGTCTTCATCTTCAAAAATAACTGAGTTGTGAGCGGATTTATGAGTAAATTTACAATATTTTTTCTTTTCCTTTTTCTCCTTTTTTTTTTTATAATTATTCGCCATTTTTAGGTTAAGAAAACACAAGTAAGCTTTGTCTTTATCATCGAAAATAACGGAGTTACAAGTGTATATATAGGCAAGATTTAAATGTTTTTTTGTTTTTTTTTTCGCGCTTTACTGATTCTAAAACTCTTTACATGTTTTCTCTTTCTTTTAAAAAATAACTGAGTTATAAGAGTATTTATATATTTATAATTATTAGCGATTTTTCGGTTAAAAGATACTGATACATTTTCTGTCTATTTTAAATAAAAATAACTGAGTTCTTGAATTAAATCACTTTTAATCAGCTGTTGTTATTTAAATCATCGTTACATGACATTACATTACAAAAAAAAATTGGTCCATTAATTTCAGAGAAATGCCGCGGACGACGGATAAACGGATTTTTTTTTTTTTTTTTTCGCAAATCGGGTTTCACGTATTTTAAACCTTAAGCTCTCAAATTTTGAAAGGAGAAATTTTTTTTTTTGGTCGATTACAAAGTTTCTTTTAAAATAATAAATCAATATATATTTGACCGTGGGATTTTTAACAAGGTATTCAAACATAAACATCGACAACGCTGAAAAACACGAGGTTATTGCTTTTATACGGTCAAAGTGGGGGTGAAATAGTGTCAGTAACGGTGAATTGTATGTAACATTCAAAGTACTCAATTGAAGTATATACTTAGAATCTTTACATAACAATGGTCTTTATGTAAGCTTCGTGTCGTAAGGGAACATGATGTTCTCGTAGTCTCCAGAGAACTAGAGCAACTCTCAGCCACGAATAAAATTATAGACGTTCATTAGATTCCTAGAATGTCAGATGTTTCTGAATTGAATGTCTCTTCATTGATTCCAGTTTTCACCGAAAATACACTTTTTAGGTTCCCCGGTGTCAGAAAGACCTAGGTTAGCTCGAAAACGAGCTTTGCCTATAAAATGCACGAGAAGTCACTTCAACCACTGGGTAGATTCTTTACATGTCTATTCATGCCTGTTATTGTAATTCAGCCATTTTACTTATTGTATTTGTATATACAGTTGTAAAAAACAATAAAATATATTATAAATAAAAAATAAAAATTGATTTTAACTGCCGAGATAAGGGGAATTCGTGTGTTGCTCTCAATTAAATTACTCTTAATTATTGTAAATAATCCTGGTGTCTGCTTTATAATTAAATGTATTATCTAGAGTTTTAGAAATGTATATTGCTTTTTTCTTTTCTTTGTTATTTTCAAATATTTAAATTTTAGTGTTATTAAAATCTAGATCATGCTGATAATAAAATATTTATAATAAGTTGAAAATATTTTTATTTCTTTTTATATAGGGAATAAAGTATCTTCATAAAATACTTAGAAACAGAAAAAAACACATAAAAGATTTTTACAACAGTTCAGTCAGCCTCCCATGACTAATCAATACCGTTGGCATTTTTATTAAAAGCCGACTCTCTGCGAATGAAAAGCAATACAATATACTTCTCTGGAATTCTTTTATCTTCAGCCCCTGAGCTTTTATGAAGAGAACTTTGAAATGACTTTTTCATTTGAAAAACAATTCATAGAAGTACAACCAACAAAGACCCTATTTTAAAATAACATTATTTAATTCAGGTTTAGGTATTGTTATTGCTATCATGAAGTCTTATATTACAGCATTGCTCATTATAGAGACCAAATATAATATTACTAATCAAATTTTTTTTCAGAAATAATTTTATTTTATGTCTTACAATCATAATTTTTATTAATGGTGTTATAGAGGATAGAGCTCTGGTCCACAGTCCTCTGGCAGAATAATTTATTCGGTTATTTCAGCCGTGGAGCGACCCTGAAGTATGGAGACTTTCCTGGGGCACACCCAGCCACTATAAAGTAGAGGCTGAAAATTTAGGCTGGCATGTTCCAGGTCTAATGACCTTCCTTACACGGCCTTCGGCCCTGAAACAGTACCCATCTTTATATGTACTAAACCCAAGATCCTTGATGGGTTGTAGAGTTACATAGTAAATATCTTTAACTAGTACTTAACATCGCACAGGCCATTTAACTCTATTAAAACTATTAAAAAATCCTAGGTTCATACATCGACACATAACCACACAAAACAACTTGTTTCTTCACTTTATTCATCCTTGTTAAGAGGCCAAACGTAAATAAGAATGTCTAGGGATCTACTGAACTCATTATCATTTGAAGTTCATTTTCAGGACCCTGAACACGAAAAAAAACATAATGATGGAGTTTTGTTGACCGTTGAGAAATTAGATGAGGAAGATGGTTGGGGGTGGGTCATAAATTAGAAACACACATTTAAAATAAGTGTTATTTTAATTATGAAAAAAACATAATATGCGTGTATTAAAAATGATTTAAGACTTTGTCATAAAAGTTGGAGTAGAGAATACATTAAAGAATCATATGAAATTTCGATAGAAACATGCGTTTCTGATTAAATATTCTATCTATAGAATTCATTATCTGCAATAATTATTAGGTAACTGCTTTTTTCGCCTTACGGATTGCGTTTTACACCATTGTATATAAGATATACTTTTTAGCTAAAATCTTTAGCTTTCCAACGGTTTATTATACGTCCATATTACTATTGTGTTCCGGAAAGGAAAAATATGTTTGTTCTGTGCTCCTTTAGTTGTTAACCCACCAAGTTCGTTCAACTCGTTTATTTAGCCGTTTTTGCCAATGCTATTAAGAATATATGTTTTTTTTGTTCGAATTTAAAAAATTAAAAGTAAGTAAAGGAAGAAAATTTAAAATATCGACATTTATGCCCTGTCAGACTATTATACATTAAAACACATTAAATTTCAAATCGATATAGGGAGTTTAATCAAATTCGTTAGAGCCGTTTTTGAGAAAATAGTAATAATATTTGTATTGGGTTGTGCCACATGAAATGTCCGTTTTCAAGGTAAAGGATTTTTATTAAAAATACGATATGAAAACAAGATAATTTTATTCGAAGTATTTACCTTCTTTTTCTACAAATTTTTCCCAACGTGACACCAACTTTTTTATCCTCGAACTGAAAAACTCTGAGCTTTGAAGTGAAACAAAATCTGAAAACGCACTTTTCACTTGATCATCATTTTCAAAAACTTTTCCTTTGACGAAGTTGTCTACATTCCTGAAGAGGTGGTAATCTGTTAGAGACAAGTCGGGAGAATATGGTGGGTGCGGAAGAAACCCACCAAAAATTCCGAAACTGCCTCAGCTGCTGAATGGCCAAGTTTAAACTCGTACAAAAATATTACTCGAAAATCGCGTGTTTCCATGTTTATATTTGGAGGTATACTAAAAAGTGGGTAATTGATTGGTAAGCTAATGTTTATAATACAAAGGTAGAGGACTAGTAACTGTTTACTTTAAATAACATTCGGAAGAAAACAACAGAGACCTGCAAAATCCTTTATGTATTTCAGAAACTATAAAAACGGACATTTCAAGTGAAACATTCTTTTTCGTGGTTACAAACCTAACTTTGTTAAAGTTTTCTCACTTTTATGCCATGTGGGAAGAATACAAGGGTTAGAGTGATAATTTTACCACATCCGGGAAGAGTTATATAACTTACAATGAAGTGACGTTAGGAGAAGAGAATTCCTAAGAGCCACAACCGTACAAATTTACATTCCGTCGCCATCCGAAGGAGAAGAGGTGAAGACAGTGGGCGAAGGTGGCCTCCAGAGTCATCTTCGGTAATAACTTCCTTATTCTTCTGCAAGTAATCATGGAATAGCGCGAAACCTTTCCTCTGTATGGGTCGTAGGTGAACTGTTTTGCATTTATTTGTTCTTATGTTGCCACATGTAATGTGTAAATTCAGATCTAACAACAATGAGCGTTTAGAGTATGGTAGTGAATGTATTACCATAAGAATTAGTTCGACATTTTTACTTTTAATTAAGGAATTACGGTACAAAGATGAACAAAATACTATTCTTTATTTTTAATTCACTCTTATGTTTAACTTATTGCTTTTGGTTCGTATATGTTTTTTCATGAACATCTATAGTTAGATGTTGGTTTATTTAAAACAGATATATTTAATAAAAATATAAACAAGGTGAAATCCCATGATTTTTATTATTATATATTATAGCTATTACCATCATAAGTACTGTAAAAAATTCATTCTTTAGTTTCATTTATTGTTTTTGGTTCATATATTTTTTTAATAGGACATCATATTTTACGTATCATTTACCAACAAGATAAAAATATATTTTTTTAAGAGTATAATGCACACAAAATATCTTTATTTTCCTTATTATATATTGTTGCCAGTATGATCACAAGTACTCGGGAAATTCATTATTTTGCTTAAATAATGGCATTTGGCTCATATTATTTATTTCCTTAAATGTTCATAGTTAAAGTAAAATTATTGTTCATTGAAAACAATAAATTTTTTTTATATTAAGCAGGTAAAATCCCACCATTTTTATTATTGTTGCTGGTAGTTAATATAATGGTAGGTATTATTACATTTGTATTTTTTTAATTGACGTACCGCCTTTGGCTCATATTTTTTTTTTTTTAAACTATTCGTTTTGCTTTACACTTTTTATATTTTTATATATGATATTTTTTTCATAGTTATTGTAGCATCATGGATTTATTATTTATTTTTTATAGAAATAACCATAATTCCCTTCATATAATCTGAGTTTTTCTTGCTGTTACATTGAAAAATAACGATAGTACAATTGTATTTCTTTGAGTAAGCTAGCGTCTCTAGCGTCGGAGTACCGAGGTTATGAAAACGCAAAAATTTGGGTAGCTCTAAATTGAAAACTAGTTAAGATAGAATACTAATATTTTGTATAACATCATAAATACGTGAAAGGATACATTGTGCTGAATTTCATGAAAATCTGAGATCCTTAAAGTTCTGGATGAATTTGCATGGAATGACACCTAGGTCATAATTCCCTGAATATAATTTGTATATTTAACCTTAACAAGGAAAAAGTATATAGGTAAAAAAATAATAAATAAATAAGTAATTGTGATTACAAAATAAAAATAGTAACTGCAACAGAAGCACAGTAAAATATATTTAAAAAAAAAACGGAATTTTAAATGTACATTTTTATTAAGATAATAATATTCGACTGTATAATTTTAATAACAATAAGTGTTTTTAATAATTAATTGTTGTTTGTTTACCAATAGGTTTGTTTTGCACTATTTTAAAACTAATTTAAGAAGAAGTTTTTCTGAGATCCGGAAAATCTATAACCTTGCGGCAGAAGAGTAGTAACTGTCTGAAAAGTCCGAGTATTCTTAGAAATACTAAAATTTAATTTTTCACATGAAAAAAAAAGTTTTTCAACCCAAGGTGTTATAGTGTACATTATTTTATTTGATCGATTGCGGCTATGCCACTGGACGTATTTCAGCAACAAAGGTAGTTTTAAGAAACGAAATTTAAATCTTTTTTAATCAGGAAAGAATCATTCATTCTCAAGGATTCACCCTTTTCAATTTATAGGAAAACCCCCCAAAAAATGGCAAAAAAATCGATATTTTACGGCTATCAAACGTTCAACTACGATTCTTTGTATTTAGGTACATTAAAATGTATTGAAATGATTTTCAGCTTGGTTAAAATTAATTTCTACAAATTACCAGTCTCAACTGGTCCATGTTTATAAAGAGCATTTTTAAATTTTAGCCTCCCCTTCATCTGCCTATTATCTAACTTTTTCTAAGTTCAATTATCCTCGAACTTCGAACTGATCTTTGTCTCTATTCTGACGCTTGTGATTGTTTTTATTTTATTCTTTGAACCCAGTTTTTGGGTTTGGAAGGAAAAAAAAATGTAATGTGCATGACTTAACACGCTACTTGTAGTGATCAGAATAAAATAGTATTCTATGTTGAGATAAAATATACTTATCTGCTGTTAGTACAAAGCTACCATAGTTAAGGCCTTTTGACTTACCTGAAACAAAAAAAAATTAATTAAAAAAATATATAAAGGCTAAGTCTATATATAATATAAAAAATATAAACATTCATAGATAGTATTGTATGAGAGCAAACATATTAAGTAATGTATAAGAAATATTACATAGATCTCCAGAATAATAATTATTTTTTAAATATTTTTTTGATGAAAATTGATACAATACAAACTATTATAAAATTAATGAATAAAGGAGGGGATGGTTTGAGTGGTCAATGAATGATTATTTATTTATTTTTACAATTTTAATGTATTTATTGAAATTTACAACTGTAGTAAAAGATGTGCATCGAGAAAATGGAATATAGCATATAATGATATGCTATAATATAGGAAATAGAATAGAATATCATGATTTATATGTGTATAAACACAACTCTCCAATAAATATTCTTAATCAGGAGTTCTTGAGGTATCTTGTTTCTGACGCCTCGGAGAAAGGAGGGAAATGGTATCATTTTCGAGCGAAATCAGCAAATATGGAACATTTAGGTCAGTATGGATGATTAAATTTACAAGGGGAGCCCGTGGCTGAGTTACTAGCGCGCTAGTCTCTCACGCCAAACGTTGTGAGTTCGAATCTCAGCACCGGAGGGACTTTTTCAGGCATTTTAATGAATGAGGATTCAGTCACAGCCTCTCCTCCGGGTGTGTGAGACCCATCAGCACACTGGTGTATTCTCATAGCACAACACACGGCGTGGCCAAGGGCTTGCACAGCCTGTCGCGCCACTGGAAGAAATTCAAGACAAAGTAAGCAGCATTAGGGATTTTACGAAGAATTCGATGGATCAGTAAAGTCCCTGTGTTACTCGAATGGAAGATTTGAACGTCTAGTCTTCGAAACGGAGAGCATGAATGCTTACAATAACAATATTGTAAACTCTTTGTTTTGTAACCAACGATCTACTCACGTTGCGTGTGTTTTTTAGGACTTAAAATTAATAATTAATGAAAAAATAATTCAACGGTGGGAATCCTGTATTCAGTCATTGTTTCTGTCGATTCGATTATCTTTTAAACGATGATGTGGGTTAGCTATATAATATGAAATAAACGTTTAAAATAATAATTAGTAACGAGAATTAGAGGTCAACATATTAGTCCAATAGTTGCAACAGCTATGAAATAAGTGTTAGGACTATTATATAATAAGTTTAAAAAAATACAGTGACTCATTTTATTGAATGAAGTTTGTGGAGAGCAAAAGAAAAAATGATAATAAATGATTTTGGATCTATATGGATGTTTTAAATATGGAACGTATATGATAAACTATAAGGAAATAGAGTTTCAATTTGTGATTAGGAAATAGGTGTAAATTTTTATATAGTTGTTTTTAAATATATTATTTATTGTCTGTTATTGTTTTTAATTGGTTCCAAATTTTTAAAATGAAACAATATGACTTCGAAACGTTAAAATGATAACATTGTAATATTGTGATAATAAATAATAGTTTTTAGAAGAGAATTTAGTATAATTTTAATTTTTTTTCCTCGGGTTCCGAAACTTGCGTCACATCCCGAAACTTAGTATTTCCGAACGCCAGTGCTCCCTGTCCCTGCAGTCCTCCTCCGTCCAAAGCCTCTGGCCGCCATGTCCTCCCTCACACTCTCTATCCACGTTTTGCGGGGTCTTCCTCGTCTTCGCCTCTTCTGCGGGGAGTACTTCATCATTTTATGTGGCCACCGCGTTCCTTCCATCCTCATGACATAGCCATACCACATGAGTCCTTTCTTTGATATCTCATTCAATATGTTCAGCTCAGCCTCTACTTTTTTTCTTATTTCCACATTAGGGATTCTTTGTAGCCTGGATATGCCGCAGGCTCTTCTCCAAAAGTCCATCTCCAGAGCTAACAATCTTCTTTCAGCCGATTTTAGCACTGTCCATGTTTCAGCGCCATATAAAGTGGTCCCTAGGAGGAAGGAATGGTAAATCTTTTTTTTCGTAAGAAGCGACACCTGTCTGCTCCACAAAACACCATTCAAGATTCCTACTATTCTTCTACCATTTTGCAATCTTATTTTCAATATCTTTTGTCATCGTTCCGAACTGATCTATGGTTACCCCAAGATATCTAAAGGCGTTGCTCTGTGGGATCGTCCAATCCTCCTATCCAGATGGTTGAGACTGGTGAGTTGCATGGAATATACTCTGTTTTTTCTCTGCTGATCCCTAGACCCCACTCAGAGTATGCTTCATTCAATTTCCTCAGCATATATTCAAGATCACAATCTTCCGAAGCTAGGACAACCTGATCGTCTGCGAACTGAAGGCTGAAAAGTGTATCATCACCAACCTCTACACCCATTCCTTGACACTTTTGTTTCCACAATCTTAGGGTTTGTTCCACGTAAATATTAAAAAGTGTTGGAGAGAGGCAACATCCTTGCTTTAGACCTTTAGTGACCAGTAATGGTTCAGTATATTTTCTTCCTATTTTCACTCTTGATCGAGCTCCTATAGCTTTAATGAGACCTTATATTATCTGAGCCAGATCCAAAGCCTCCCACAGTTTCTTTAAAGGAACACTATCGTATGCTTTGCGAAGGTCAATGAATGCTAAGTGGGTTTCAAGATCATATCCTATCCTCTTCTGTACCAGCTGAGTCAAGGTAAATTTCCATTTTTTATCTTTCTCAAGGCTACCTCCACTTCATCCACAGAGATCTCCTCACTTTCATACTCGCAGTGGTCATTTTCCAGTTTTTCTACCTTGTATTACGATCTGTCTTCTTGTAATAGAATGGAAAATTTTAATTTAATATTAAAAAACAAAAAAACAACGTAAATGCTGTAATTGTCGCATTGCAGCAAAATTATAAATGCGTGATGAACGTCGCTTTTTCATATGAACCTGTTATCGTATCTTTGTAAATTTAATGCAACATAATTATGCAACCATTATCCTGTTATGGTCTGATAAAATCTATAAACGTGGAACATATAATGCTCATTTGTTTCGCGTCGTAGTATTATCCAATACTGATTATTTAAACATGATTCTAAAAATAATTCTTTTAATACTGATTAAAATTCCGTAATCAAAGATTTGGTTCGGAAAATATTTTATTTTTATTTTTTTACTTTACTTAAAGGGACTTTTTGATAAGAAATTACATGGAATTTAAACCGTAATTGTGTAATTAACTGATGATGAGACCATTTTTTTTTTGGTAAATAGTTTATTGACTCTTAAAATGATTAGATATTGTGGTGTGGTGCATCGTATGACGTATCCTAACCAGAATCTGGGTTATCATTTAAACAGAACTATTTTTTTTATCTTCCTTATATGTGGCAAATATACTTATCTTATTATCATTGAAATAGTAATGTAGAACAGTAAATGATAAAGGGATTGAAATATTCTTATAGATATAAGAAAAACAACGCGTGCTTTCAAACAATAGTTATCAGTTAAAGACTCTATAATCATTCTTCTTTTACTTATTTCATTAGCTTTTTTTTTTTTACTGTATATATCTTTAGGCTGAGGGTTTGTAATTTTTATTGTGTAACGTTTTTTTTTTACTCTTAAAAATATAACACGTTTGACAAGCTTTAGTTCTGTTTGTTTAGATCGAAAATTTCACAAAAGTCCCTTATCAGAAGTTTAATAAGGAATAATTGTTGTTGTACAACGTTTGTCGCTAGTACCTACCGCTTAGGACCCATTTAGGTTTGAATTTAAGTTGCAATATAACAATGTTTATATTTACTGAGATGTTAAAAAGAGAAGAAAAACAGAAATGGGAGTAGATAATATTAATTTTTTTCTTTACCTTCTATATTACTGTACGTACGCACACTCATTTTCTCCCTGACTGGAAAAAGTGATATAGGCATGTCCATCTATTGTTTTTTAAATTCAGGAAGAAACATTAAAGCCATATTTTTATTAGTTATACAAATTAATAAATCAATAGACGGATCGGTTCTATATTACTCTAATAGTAGCTTTAGTAAAAAGTTTGAGGTAAAGCCATATATACGAGTGTATACTGATGTTCAAAGTTAGTCGTACCAAATAATAGAAAAGAAAATTTCTCAGTAGGTTAAGTTAGTAGAACCTTCAAAATAGGTCATGCAGGAAATTAAATTGTAATATAATATTATTAATCTTTATAGATAAAATCATTTATAAAGACCTTAATGTTCCATATGTTGCTGAATTGCCCCGTACCAGGTATCATGCCTTCCATGACAAAATCCATTCCCACTCTAATCCATAAGTTTTAATCCTCGCTTCCTCATCAATTCCTAACAATCCTCGAGGCGTCTAAAACGAAGATGGCCTTGAGACCTTCTTGTTTAAATTTACTACTAGAGTGCTACCAATGGGCAGTTTTTCATGTGCACTATCATTTAACTGCATATTTACTTGTATTATAATCTACAGTAGTAAATTCCAATAATAATAATAATAATAATAGGCTTGCCGAACCCGAAGGTTCGATGCCGATACCACCAAACTTCGCCTGCACAGACTCGTCCAATGTTCACTGGTCAAGCCCAAGCCCCCGAAATCAGCCTTAATGCAATCCTCCCATCGAAGCTTCGGCCTACCTTTCGGACGCCTACCAGTCGGTTCAGCGAATACCAACTTTCTCGGAATCCGTTCCTCACTAAGCCCAACAACTTTACGCGCCTATTTGAGTCTCCGCGATGCTATCAACTCAATTATATTCACAGGGTACAAACTCCGCAATTCCGCGTTGTGCAACCTTCTAAACTCCCCAGTGGCCTCATCTCTCTTCAGACCAAATATTTTACGCAGTACCTTATTCTCGAAAACCTTAAACCGTTGTTCATCCTTCAAAGTAAGCGGCCACGTTTCGCATCCGTAAAGAATTGTTGGAAGAATAATAGTTTTATAAATTCTAAGCTTTAAGTTTTTAGACAGAAGCCGCGAGCTAAGTAATTTAGCAACTGAATAATAACACGCATTTCCCACCTGGATGGGTAATATTGGAAACCTCAGATTTCTAACTATTGTTTGTTTGATAATAATAATATTAATAATGATATAATAATAATATTATAATGATATAATAATAGCTCTCATAACTGGATGGATCTTATTTCTGATGAAAACCATGAATAAAAGCATAAATTTTCTTTTTTATTTGAATTCTTGCCTCTTCGCATCCTTGATTAATCAGCGAAGCTAGGTTTGTTTTGCATCATTTTAAATCTGATTAAATAAATTTCTTTTTTTGAGATCCTGGAAATTTAAAACCTGACGGCGCATGAGAACTAGCTGCTTGAAATATCCACATATTCTAAGATATATATTAAAATATAATGTTCTGCATGATTTTGTTCAATAATTCCTTTTATATTGTGAGGATTCGACTTCTTAACGTTTTAGAAAATTTTCCTTTCTCTCATTTGGTACCACTTATTATTCTGTGCGTGTACATCAAGTAAATATATTTAATAGTAGTTTATTGCTTCATTATTCTGACGCTCTCTTTCAAACACCCTGAAGAAAGCCTATAATTTAGGCCGAAACGTTTTTCTGATAAAAATCACGTACTAATAAAAAAAACCCCTAAAATTTGATTTTTCTTACTTACCATTGAGAATCGAACTGTGGATCATGTTTTGTTCCTCTTAAGATCTATTATCTGATCTCACGACGAGACACCCTGTATATTTAGTAGAATATGTTTTATATAGTAGTTTATAAAATATGTCCACTGTATGTGATTCTTTAACTAAATTAATAGGCACTCAACAGTCTCTTTACAGTGTTTACATAAAATGGAAAAAGTAACTTATATTTTCGCACTCTCCTTTACAAACTTCGTCAATTCCTTCCTTCTACATATTTCATTTTAATCCAATCCTACCTCAATAATAGAACCTTTAAAGTAAAGCATTATTTTTCCTACTCTCCCATATTTGCTTAGTCGGCAGGTGTACCTAAAGGTAGTATCTTAGGTCCAATGCATTCTATACAGCTGATATTCCAGTCCATCCAAGCACTGTCCTCAATACCTACGCGGATGACACAAATGTGTTATCAGTCCATAATGACCTAACCACAGCATCCCAAATCCTTCAGTCCCACCTCACAGCCATCGAGGAATGGTGTCAGAACTGGAGAATCACAATTGATCCTACCAAATCCCACCAAATTACCTTTACCCTTCGTAGCAAACCGATGATCTCCTGTCCCGCTGTTTCCTTTAATAACACTCCACTCACTCCTGTAAAACAAATCCAATACCTAGGCCTCCATCTTGACAAACGTCTAACTTGGAATCCTCACACAAGACTTAAACGACAAGAAACTGCTCATAGATACCGATTACTACAACACTTACTTGACAAACGTTCAAAACTTCCACTCTATTACAAAAAGCTCATATATGTTACTATTAGCAGGCCCATATGGACATATGGGATCGAGCTTTGGGGCTCTACTAAACCATCTAATTCCTCCCGCATCCAATTCTTAGAATCCAAAATCCTTCGCAAAATCTTAAATGCTCCTTACTTCGTCACAAATAAAATCATCTTTAACGACCATAATATCCCATTTGTTGCAGACCTTTCTCGTACCAGATATACCACATTTAATTCCAAACTCCCAACCCACATTAACCCTCTTGTTCGCTACCTATCAACTTCACATATCCCTGATAACCCTCCGAGGCGATTGAAAAGAAGTTGGACTTGGGACATACTAACTTAAATAGACATCGAAGTTCTACCACTGGGTAGTTTGTTCACAAGCCTTTTCACACCCTTTATTGAATTTAACACTTTTACTTGTTGTATTTATTTTTTATACAGTTGTAAAATTCAATAAAATATAAATAAAAAAATATATATTTTCGTCCTACTGACCCCTCTCCCTCCAAACGATTAATTTCAACTTTGTTATGTTTTCCCATTAATTATAAAAGAAAGCCCGCTTGTTCTAGTTTTTAAAATACTTAAAAACAGATAAATAAAGAAATAATGAACCCACTAGTTACTTTTCTCCTTAGACTGGATCTATACGAGATGCAAGATAAACAAATTACAGGAAGGATATCTTGTCATGTATTAAGTGTCTCCCGGTCCATGAACGTCGCCGGGAATAATATAAGCAGTAAATTCTGAAATTGATGTCTAATAATATTACAAGATTAACGTTTCACTGTCCCGACGGCCAATTTAAGTCGCCGGGTTTACGGTACTTGACGCTCTGACATATGTTAGCATAGCGTGTTAGTCGGCAATCAGATTAAATTTTGAAATTTAATTAAAACTATCACCGGAAAGAGGATGGGATCGAGCATAATGATGGCAGCGTTGTCGAGTTGAAATATAGACAGGCACTGGATGTTTATCTAAACAAGGTCTCAGGCTGTCCGTCTCATTAAGGTATTAAGTCGTTATTTAGGAGTCACAACTTCCACATAAGTCTCTGCTCTTCCAGGTGCTAACTTATTTGCTAAATCTTTTTTTTCATCAAACTTTTTTCTTTTTTATATGCTCTTCTCGGTAACTAAAAAATCTGTAATTATATATGTAGATGGCGTTTGAATTCCTAATTTATTCGAGGATCTGATAATTATATCTGTTATAAAATAAAATGTATGCTAATATCAAAAATTGGAACGATTGCTGTCAAAGATCGTTAACTCTAAACATTTGATATTTTTGAGAATTCATTTCTTTTTAACGATTCGCTAAACTTTCTTTTCAGAATTATTTATTTTTTTGTTTTTCCACATTACAGTAACCCTGCAATGTGTGCATCTATTTCTACGAGTACCATCTTGCAGTACAACTTATAGAACTTATATTACATTAAATATTTTGAACAAAGAGTATGTAAAGAAAATAATTAAATTTAAAAAAAAATAAAAATAATAATAAAAAAAAGGAGTGTCAAGAAAAGGAAAAAGTAAGAATAAATAAAAAGAAAATAGATAATAAATTATTTACAATATAAATCAGCTCGCTATGTACGATATCTACATGCATATTGCTATTTATTGAATTCTTCACTGTACTAAAATTCATCGAATTTTGAAAAGTATTATTTACGAAGGTCCCACTTAAAAGGCGGCCATTGTACGCTGTTGTGCGGGAGTATAAAACATAATTTTTGTCTATGTCCAGTTTACCGCAATCAAACAAATTATGGTCTTATGTTTTTTCACTTCGAACGTCACACTTACAAACTTTATCCTCTGTTAGTTTGAATGGAAATACATTTTCAGAATTTTCGTACACCGGAAAAAAATTAATTCTAAAACAGAAATAAGTTGAGAAAGATGGTTGGGGTTGCGGTCAATTATAGAAACACACATTAAAACAAGTTTTATTCTAATTATGTGCCGACGTTTCGCCTACATTGTGGGCCTTCATCAGGGTTGACTCTGAGACGGTGTCTAAAGAAGTGGTGTCTAAAGAAAGAACAGAAATGGATAATTTTCAGAGATTAATTTCGAAATATTCAGCTACTGTAAAGTGGTCCCAAAAATTAGAGAAAAAAGCTGCCGGCTGTGAATGACCTTGGCCTAATCACCTGTATACCTGCAAATATGGATCATATGTGTGGACCTGGAAACAGTACAAATCTCTACATTTACCAAGACCCTCCTTGGGATGTGAAGGTTTTTTTAGGTTTTGGTTTAACTATTTTATGTACTCCAGATAGCTAAGACATTAATAATATTTTGAGTAAGGTCGTTTTCTAAGTATGATAGTATTTGCATAAAGATTTGATGAAAGATCGTATTACTTAGACAAGTTCGCAAAGTATGCAAATCTTATTCCTTTCTTTATAAATGTATTATTAATATTTAATGTTTTTCCTCTACCTTTTATTTTCGTAGTTTTTTTTTTTCATCTTTGTTATTATCTGCTATTAGTTATTTTTCATACTTATATCCAAGTTCTATTTTTTAAATAAAATATTTCAGTAAAAAAACGATAAAAAATAAATCAATATTACTAATTAAAGCAAGGCATTAGAAAAAATGGTGTTGTTAGAAAGTGTTCTTACTTGAAAGCAGATCATTAGTAGATTCTATGATAATTACGTTTTCAACCTACTTGGACCTCCTGACGTTTTTGAACCTACTTGTCACTTTTTTTTGTTCGTCCTATTTCATCTTCAAGGAATTAATCAAACCGTAATCACAAAGTATGTATTTGTATAAATCTGTCATTTATTTAAATATTGACCCGTCCTAGAGAAAAGATTTTCATAAACCTTAAATCCGTCTGACTCGAACAACCTTGTGGAGGACTTTCCTCCGTAAGCCCCGTCCTTAGGTTAGGTGACTAATTCTACTTTGCGTAAGGTGACCGTGCGCCCACGTAGTGAGTCATCTCCATACATCATTCGCCTTATTCCTCTATCTATAGATCCGGTTATTTTTAAACTATTATTGAAATTTTTTAAACTATTATTATTAATATTGTCTAAGTAAGATGCTTAGTAGTTTCTAGCCGTGGACTTATCTATAGTCCCCTATTATATTTTTTCTAAGGACCATCAGCGAATGTGAGGGAACGTTGGAATGAGGAAGGACCAGTACCCAGCAGCAGGCCAACCTTAACCTGATCGATCATTAATTAACGCAGGAGATCTCGCATCCAGCACTTATTTAATTTTCCCCTCGAATTCATAGGCATGTCTTTTGTTGCCATATCTAAAGTGTGTTGATATTTTGTAGTCTCGGAAACGTCGGCAATATTAAAATATTTTTAACTCGACTGACTCCCGATTATTTTTACCTATGTAATTTCATCAGTCGACCATACGTCTTCAAATATCGACTTCTTAGGCTTTTGGATGTGCATATGTATTTCCCCTAAATTTCCACTAAATATTGGTTTATTATTTTTAACAATGAACCTTTGTAATATATCAAAAGTGTGTTGATATTTTGTAGTCTTAGATAAAGAGTCTTTATGTTTGTTAGTAACGTGTCAAGATGTATTTGTTATGAGTCGTAAAACCTTTGATTGAAAAGTTTCAATGTTTTTTAAGTGAGTGGCTATGTCATATATTTGTGAGGATTATGTCCAGATTGGTTTGAGTAAGTCTATGTACTTAGTTCCTGTTTCAGTTTTAATTTGGAAGATTTGAAAAAAATGAATAAAGTAGTTTAGGCGTTTTTTTTGTTGTTGTTTTTTTTAGCGAATTTTGTTTTATTTTTACGTCCGAACCCCATGTCATTCTTCTGTCGAAGTTGAGTTATATAATAATGTGTCCGTCTGAGGAATCGTGTTGTATTGGGTTGTTTCACATGCCGAAACCGAATTTGCATCCCAACAAATTGACGGTTACAGTATGGTGGTCCATGGCAGGGATAATTCATTATTCTTTTTTACCTAGAGGTGAAACCATTATCTCTACAATGTAATGCAATGAAATTGTCCAAATACACACAAAATCATTAAAAAAACAATCTGGATTGGTAAATCGGAAGGGTCCTATACTCTTCCTGTTTCAAAACATGCTGTACAAAAATTGAAAGAACTGGGCTAAGAAGTTCTTCCGCGCCCATCATATTCTCCCGACTTGTCTCCAACAGATTACCACCTGTTCAGGAATTTAGACAACTTCGTCAAAGGAAAACTTTTTGAAAATGTTAATCAAGTGAAAAGTGCGTTTTCAGATTTTGTTTCACTTAAAAGCTCACAGTTTTTCAGTTCGGGGATAAAAAGTTGGTGTCACGTTGGAAAAAATGTGTAGAAAAAGAATGTAAATAATTCGAATACAATTATCTTGTTTTCATATCGTATTTTTAATAAAAATCCTTTACCTTCAAAACGGGCATTTCATGTGACTCAACCTATTGGAGGCATTGGAGGTTCTCGATGAAGACTGGATAGCAGGTATTTTTTGAGTTTTTATTTGTCATGATCAAGTTGAATTTCCAATTTTTTTTAAAGTTAATAAATGTCAGTTTATGTATTTCGGATGGTTAACGGGAATACTTTAATGAGTGCACTGGTTCAGGACTATCATTTTATGTCACTCGTGAAGGACGGTATAACTAAGGATTTTTTACTCCCTTAATATACTATACAGTATATTGAGGATTTTATTTTTATGAATCAACTTATTGGTGACGAATTATGTGCCATTGATGATTTTTCGAAGGATTTTGAATTACATCGATAAATGGCGTGAGGGATTTCATATAATCTATAACCAATCTTAGCCTTATAACAGAGCTAACTCAATCAATATGCATGTATCAATATTATATATATGCAAATATGCCCGATAATGGCTCTAAGAATAGGTTTATATAACGTCGCTCACTGGTATTCTGGTCAAAGGTTGCTCTATACCGAATCCTGAAGAAAGTACCTACTTGGCATCTTCTTATTCCAATCCTCGCCAACCAGAAAATCTTCCTTTATCTTCGACCTCCTAACCCAGCGCTCTTCCGTGCACACCCTAAATACAGGACTCCAACCCATCAACCAATACCTTCCCTCTCATAGTACAGCATCCTATGAAAAGTCCTCCATCATCCGTGCTACCATACTTTGGAACTCTTTGCCCATCTCCCTCCGAAAAGTGTCTTACCTTAGCACATTCAAACACCAATCCTTTAACCAACTCCTCAAAATTTAATCATCCGCACATATGTGATAAATCTAGACACTGAACTAATTTGATGTTATTTGTCTATTTATTTTTTATTTTTGAATCTTTTATTCATATTAACCTTATATAATTTAATTGAATAAATAATTATAAATCAAATGAAGCCAGACAAATGGACATCTTCTGTTCACTGTATATTGTTCTTAGGGGACGAATACAAATTATTTTTCATTCATTCATTCGAGAATAAATCTAGAGATACATATTCTGAATATTCTATGATCAAAATATTTATATTAAACAAAAAGAAAACTAACCATTGCGTGGCAGTGATAAAGTAATTGTGATTAATACGCGCAAACGACCGCAAAAACTAACCAACCAAAACCAGATTTAGAAACACTCGATGTTAGCGTCTCAATGAATTTGTGGGTCAGAAGAATGTACCGAGGCCTTGATATCTTTCACAATCAGGTTCACGAATCAATCCATTTTTAATAACTTTGAGTACATGTGCCAGAAATGAATCCTAATCTTTGATAGTGAATCGCAAAAAAATTATTGATTTCAACAGATCGTTTTAAGCTACCGTGAAGCAATATTTGAGTGCTCAGAGTAAACTTTAATTAATAATAGTATTCCAACATTGTGCTCTTCACTAATTATTTAAGTCCATTACATTTCCTAAAAAACATATATACAACACATCCCTTAGGGATTCGCAATATTTAATTTGTTTTTATAGTGAATTAGTCAAACCGATTTGTTTGGATTCCAGGTCACGCAGGAATACACGCAGAAATAGGCATAAGTGACATTGCTTTCCCATGTCCAATTTCTTTGACAATCCACATAATAATCTTTATAGGCTTATAAAATTAGTGATTATGGAAAAAAATGGTTGCTGAATTGGAACAAAACAAGGGGAATTAAAGACTCAGTACTTCCCATAGCCATAGTTATAGCCAGGAGCTTGACTTGATTTTGAGTATTTTACTCCGGGAAAGGTGATCTCTCATCCCTCTACTTTTTAGCTTTCTCCAAATGTATAAGTTTATGATGGTGTTGTTCTGCCGTAAATTTGATTACGAAAGAGTTAATAAAGAGTATGCGTTTGATATTGATTGTTGGATGTTGTAAGATGGTATGTAGATAGACTAATAACGAAGTTTAGCCTTAGTCGGGTATACGAGAATACGTTTCTTGTTTTTGCCCAGAGTTGATTTAATGGTGATATGTAACTTAATTGTTGTACAATTCCCTCGGAGGGACGAAAGATGTCGCAAGATGGTTCTGCGCGCCCCATTGTGCGCTCAAGGTTCGCGCTGAGGGCTCACGTAACCCTGTGAATCAGGTCGCGCACGGCTGAGTGTTCGGATCTGTGAAACAGCCCGTCTCGTTGGTCACTTCCGTTTTCCTCAGCCCTGCGCAGGCTGGCTAGAGATAAGATCAAACAGTGAAAATTGTGTTAGTGAATGTGTGAAAACTCTTTAGCAAGAGTTTTTCGTACACTGTTGGTCAACGTTTATGGAAATTAATTCAAATAAGTTAAATTAATAAATGAAAAAAAATCAATAAATCGACAACTAAGACAATTTAGACGGTATAGGGATTAATGTTTCACTGCCCATTGGCATAAAACAAAAAAAACCTCTACCACTACAACCCATGAAGGGTCGTGGGCTCAGTACATATAAAATATTGAAATATTGAAAAACGCTACAAAATTATTTTACAAATTTTACTATTAGTGAGATTAGAATAAAACTATGTTAAAATACCAATTACGTTAAAAATGTTTTTACCTTTAAAAAATTAGTCCCTCAATCGTAGTGGGAAGAACTATATAATGAGGTTACGTACTTTTTAAAAAAATATATAATTAATAAGAAATATATATATTTTTTGTTTTTTTCTCATTGAACCTTTCACGGATTCCATTTTCCCCTCTTCAGCATCCAATGACACTCATTGGATATTCCAATTAGCAAATCTATTGCTAAGAATTACATTAAAAAACTATGGTGTCAAGTTATTTTGGACAAGGACTCCGGATTAATATTTTTAGAACATTTACCCTTTGAATATATATGCATAATAGTGCATTACTGTGTATATTTGCATATACCATTGAAAATATGACAGTGATTGACATCGAAATGGTTCTTTGATGAATTTCAAATTCCCCTCTTTGACGCTCATTTCCTTTGCATTTTTTTGTTTACAGTTTGCCAATTCACATAATGCAGAACGTGAAAGTTATAATTTAACGCTTATGTAAACTATTATTACGTATTGGATATCAATAAGAGAAGGTAAACTTTTCGAAGGAGCTCGCTATTGAATTGCGTAAAGCAGAGATGAACCGTTACCGCCTTGCACAATCCTTGGAGTTTCTTCTGCCCCCGAACGACGCCAATACAAACAGGAAAACCTGAGAAAACTGAATTTTTCCCAGGGCTTTTATGATCTTTTTTATTCTCTCAGTGAAAAAGTCCCACGGTCGTAACGAATTCTAACAGACATTTCGCGACAGTAATAGTTAGATGAGTTTTTTTCTCTAATTACTTATTTGATTTTTTTTTTTAAACATATTTTATATTATATAGTTTTATGGCGTATAATTGATTAATTTTTGTGTTAAGGACCAAATTTAGTTTCGTGTCTGTCTGAGGTCCTCAGATAGTAAGAAATCAGATATCGACTATCATCAGGTAGATATAATCGAGAGTCAGTCGTGTTAAAAATATTTTAATTTTGTCCTACGTTTCAGCTGAAACATGTGAGTCATCATGGCTCACTGATGTCCTGACAATGGCTTACATGTTTGATCGGAAACGTCGGCAATATTAAAATATTTTTAACTCGACTGACTCCCGATTATTTTTACCTATGTTAATTTCATCAGTCGACCATACGTCTTCAAATATCGACTTCTTAGGCTTTTGGATGTGCATATGTATTTCCCCTAAATTTCCACTAAATATTGGTTTATTATTTTTAACAATGAACCTTTGTAATAGATCAAAAGAAAAAAAAAATTATCCCCTTCAAAATTTGAGGGCTTACATTTCAAGATTCGTAGGACCCAAATAGCGAATAAATAAAAAAATATTATTAATTAAATAAATAAATACCAAAAATTCAAGTGACAAATTATAATAGAATAATTACACAAAAAATCAGTTAGTATTGAAGATAGAGAAAAATCGAAAAAAAATTCGAGATCAAGACTAAGCGATTAACAAAGAGAAAACAAAAATAATCTTATATGGTCCAGCCACAACTTTTAAGAGTGTGGTTCCTTGATAACTCGGTTATTATTGATGATAAAGAAAAAAATGTAAGGTGTTCTAGAATCATGAAATTCTATTCGAATTATTTGAATAAAAATTGGAAGAAAGAAATGGAAATAGTAATGCAGTCTAGTATAAATTATTTTGGTTTATTATTTTTTAATAGACCAAAATAAAAAAAAATAAAAATTACTAACCACGTCAAAATTTGGAGGCTTACGTTTGAAGATGCATAGAACCCGATTAATGAATAAACAAAAATGCCTATCAACAGCTTTATAATTAGTTATACTGTAATATTTTTATTTGGAAATAATAAACCCTTGTGTAATAATTTGCTGGATTTTTTTTTGGTTTGTTTAATTTTGTTTTAAATTATAAAAAAAAAATTTAATATGCTTTTATTCTCCCGTTTAATTGTCATATTTAATACCCAAAAGAAATGATCAAGAAGTAGGAATTAAATAAATACTATAAGTGGTTTTTAAGTGTATTTTGATACATTCTTTGTTCCTTTTAATAGCCAATTTTTTAAAAGTCAAAACTCATTCTACCTAAGTAATAATTGACATAAATAAAGGCCTATTGTAATTACATCCAATTTAATTTTTTTCTGTTGAAAATAAAGTTTTCCTTTATAAACTTTATCTCGATTTTTTTTTGTTTTTTTACTTAACTCGCTTTTTTAATTAATTTAAAGTATTAACTACTTTCTTCACTGTTTAGGTAATGTATTGCAGTTCGATATTATATCGCTGGTTTTTGTTTTGATTTTATATCTACAAATGTTTAAATTATTCCTTATACGCACACAAGACTGAAACGACAAGAAACCGGCCTCCGTTTTCGCTTACTTCAACACTTATTGGACAGACGCTTTAACATTCCACTTAACTACATAAGACTCATCTATATCAATATCATAAGGCCTATCTGGACGTGCGGAGTTAAGCTTAGGGGCTCTACTAAATCATCAAATTCTTCCCGTATTCAATCCTTAGAGTCCAAAGTCCTTAATGTTCCTTACTTTGTCACTAATAAACCCATCTATAAAGACCTTAATCCGTACCAGGTATCAATCCTTCCACTTTAACCCACTAGTTTCATTACTTGCTTCCTCTTCTATTCCTGGCAACCCTCCGAGGCGTCTAAAAAGATGGTCTCGTTACCTTCTAGTTTAGATTGCCTAGTGGAGTGCTGCCAATGGGCATTTTCCCTTTATGTATTTTATGTGTCAGTTAATTTACTTGATGTATTAACTAATACAGTTGTGAATCTCAATAAATAATTAAAACATTTAAAAAAAAAAAAAAAAAAAAAAGATCGTTCCCTAAAAATTTTAAAATTTATTGATTTTGTATTATACATTCTTCTTCCCTTATATATACATATATTTTATTATTGATCAGTTAATTGAAGGCAAGGTTACAGGAATTAATATTAAGTTTTATAATTATGGAATGGGTCATAGAGCACAAAGCGGATATACAACATTTTTTCTTTTGTTCTTATCTTGGTAGTTGGTAGGCCACATTGAAGAAACTGCTTTCGTGAAATATTAGCGATGAACCCTTGAACCTGTGCCGACTGCCTACGCTTCAGTCCTCACGGTGGCTTTGCCTTCGTGGTTACATAAACCACTCGCCTTCTGATGAGGGCTGCTTTCTAATGCTCTTTCTATTGTTGTTTTCATCCCAACTTATATCTTACAGAGTTTTGTTTATGACAGTCATAAAATATTTTTGAACGGCTATTCGAGTGCTAAAAAGAGAATCGGTATCTTTTTTATTGCTAAGATGTGTTTTTTTTTTTTTTTTATCAGTCCAAGCTTAAAATACAGCTCATTATATGATAAAAAGCTACTAATTATTATTTCCTAATTATTGTACTAAGTTATTACTATGATATTAATTATTCCGAAAGAAACATAATGCGTCAATGCATTTGAGATCGTCCAAATGTTTTTGTTTTAAAAAAATAAATATAAAAACTTTATTTACATAAAATACATCTGCAAAATTGATAATACATTAATGTGATACTCCTTTACTATTATATTTAACATAAATTTTTTTTTATTGTTGATAAATATTTAAAAAAACCCACTTAAAAAATAATATTCAGATTTAAAGTTAAAAGCCGGAATGATCACATGAGAAATCACATCGATACCATGTTTGGGCTGAAGATCTGCTTTCCAGTTTTCCTTGACAACACACTAATCCTATATATGTAGTTTATCAGGTGTGTGTTAGGGGTCATGGGGTTCAATGACGAATGGAGTACGGTTCCGAGTAATTATCTTCGGGTAGATATTTTTTAAATAAGGAGCTAGGACTGGTGAATAGGTAGGGTGGGGAAAAAGATCCCATCTGATGAAGGCTCAACAATTTATTGCGAGTGACCAGTGATACATGGGATTTCCTAGTTCTTTGCGATTTTTTTTTCCATTGTGAACAGAATTGAATCAATTGTTTGCACTGATAGTAATAGTTCAGAGAAAAAATAATGCACTTGAAATCCAACCATTTGGAAAGCATTATCTTCTTCAGATTTTATCGGCTTTTCATCAAACTCTGTTAGTCATTGCAATTCCGAGTATTTGATAATAATTTTTTTTAAAAATCGTTAGCTATCTAACTGCATATTATACATCTATATTTCTATTCTTGTGTTCAAAAACACAAGAAATGCATAAAAAAACAAAACATTTTTTCTCTTTTCTCCTTTAGTTGTTTTTTAAATTCGCTCAAATTGCTGTATTTAGGCGCTACTTATAAATGCTAATAAGATAATGTGCCTCACACACACACACACACCAACCGTTTTGCGAGACTTAGTCATTTGTACTCAGAGAATCCTAAAACGTGTATTTCCGTTGAAAACTGGAATTCGAAAATTTTCACGATCGCAATACTTTCCCTTACTGTATATTTCATATATGGGTAAGTAAAAGTAATAAACAGAAAACCCTTATTTTACAAAAGGAGTTATTTTCCAACCTAATATGTGAATAGGAATTGTTTTGGATTTATTTTAGCAAGTCTTGATTTGCCATGCCTCTTCGAGCTCTCACTTTACTTTTAATAATCGATTTTCTCTTTAACTTACTATATATAGTAAGGGAAAGTATTGCGGTCGTGAAAATTTTCGAGTTCCAGTTTTCAACGGAAATACACATTTTAGGGTCTCCTAAGTCTAAATAACCAAGTCCCGCAAAAAGGTATATGTGTGTGTGTGTGTGTGGTAACTCCCGGGCGGAAACAGTAAGTCCTATGAAACTGAAATTACATATTTAAGACAAATATACGCCAGAAACGTTACAAATCCTTTTTCATCAAAATGAGCTTACCAGAAGAGCCACTTTATACCGTGCATTTTGCACCATTTTTTCGATTTTCTCGAATTTTTTTTTTTTTTTTGTTCCGACGCTACATCGATGTAAAATTCAATGGGCTTTTATATCATGTAGGCTTCATTCTGATTAAAATGGTTTGACAGGGCTTTAATGCCGATATTTTAAATTTTCTTTCTCTAATGTACCTTTAATTTTGTTGATTCTTAAAAAATAATTATCTTATCTTGTTACCCTGATGAAAAACAGGTAAATATATAAATTGAATGAATTCTATACCCAACTAAAGGAGAATAAATATTTTTTTAATGCAATTTTTTGTTTTTGAAATAAGAGCAGTAATATACATGTATGATATACCGTTGGAAAGCTAACGATTAAAAAAAAAAAAAATTATCTTATGTTCAAGGTTCTAAAAGTTAATAGTAAGTAATGAAAAGAACATAAAAATAACTTCTTATTTTAGATAATAATATAATAGATTTTTTTAATAAAACACATGTTTCTATATAAATTCGATTTAATTAATTCTTTAATAGTTTCATGATTTTTATCTCTAACTGTATTTAAAAATTCTTTCATTGATTTTAAAAATGGAGGAAAGAGAAAGTCTGTGTTGCCCGCACCAAATTTTTTTTTTCCTTTAACAAAACGATGAGTTGAACTATTGAACTTTGCCTTGATTCATCAAGAAGTATAACAATGAGATAAAGGACACGATTATCCTATAAAAAGGAAATAAGAAGAAATAACGAGGAGACCTTAACATAGCGAGGGATTCATTAGGCTCAGCGCCAACACGAATAGACCTGCTTTAGTCTTTTTGTGGCGAGGTCGTGGGTCAAGGGGATTTTCGAAAGACTATATTCCTTTTGAAATAGCTATGCGCATTTCAACATCAAATTTTAATGTATTTAAAACATAAATGAATTTTTAATCGATTTGGATAAAAGAGAAAAAAAATCCGGTGCGAGCAAACAAAAGACTTTTCTTTTCATCGGTTGTAAAAATCACTTTAAGGAATATTAAATACAATAAGGGTTGAAAAAAGTTTAAAGGATTATATTTCATTAGAAACAAATGTTATGGATCAACTAATATAACAGTACTACAGAGTGTCAAAAGTATTCGGAATTCACATTCCGTAATTTACTTGCTTTTAACTCATTTTTTATGTTTTTGGGAGTTGTTAGACACATTATAATGCTAGAAGGGAGGTGTAAAATAGCTACAACCAAAAATTACGACAACAATCATTTTATTTTGAACGTTCACATACGAAAAAAATTAAAAATAGTATATGTCAATGGTTTGAAAAGTATTCGGAATTACGTGGTTTCCTGATTATATCAATGCCGTGATCATAAATAAACATCCACTTGATAAACATATTTGTATAATTATTCATTTTAGTCCATGAAAAGTTGTTCTTAATAATTAATTAATTTTTTATTGGGAAATATTGTCCCACTGGATTGTTCCTTGAGGTAATTTTTATTTTGAATATTCCATTTCTTGATTTTTTTCTTTTTAGTGGGGCCCACAGATATTTAATTAAATTTAAAAGAAATAATGGAAAAGAGATTTCGAGAACTTTTAGAAAATTACATAGCAACCAAAACTGAATAAAAAACGTATACATGTCCTGATTCATGGTCGTGCTTAAGTAAAAAAAAATATATTTATTCGTCTTTTTTCTTCTAATTTTATTTCTGGCTTTTCATACAGAAAAAATACACTGATCCATCAATAATATCTTCCAAGAATCCATTTTATCAACATTTTTCAAAGAAAAACTACCGTAACCATCACTGACCGCTCTAGGTGTTTTGATGTGATATACTAAATTCTTTATTTGATTTCCTCCAAACCATAATTTTTCCATAGGAGCCATGTATGTATGAGACTCATCTGTGAACATTTAAATTCATTAACCTTCTTTTTAAAAAATGTCGCAAACATTCAGCCTATCATCTTCATTGCCTTGCCTACTGAAAGACTTTTCCTGTGGTAACTACGTGTACCATGTTTTTCTTTTCGTCATATTTTTTTCAGAACGCGGCTTCGCAGAGCACTAATGTGCATCCAGAAGTTCTGAAAAATTCAGAAATAACCTATAAATACGTATTTAAGATATTTTTTTCTTGTTTGATCAATCACAAACTATTCTTTTTAACATTTTTTTTTTTTTACGGTTTCTTTTTGTTTCTGTATTTTATTATTATATCCTTCACATTACTCCTTAGCCATCCACATACTTTCATCAATATTTTTACATTTCAACTATTTCTCTTTAAAAAATTATTCGAAGCCGATGTTCAATCGTTTCGTTTTTACTTTATGGCCTCATTTTAAAAACATACCTTTCCAAGGTTGAGTATACGTTACACGAGGGAGTAGAATTGTTTAGAACATAAAATTATGTTGAAATTAGTGAGAATATGAACATTTGAAACCATTAAACAACAGGAAATTACGATTTCCGAATAGTTTTGACACTGAATGATCTGGTTATTTTGCAAAATGAATAGTTAATTCTTTAATAAAATAAACATTTTGTTTATCTGTTTAGTGATTTTGCTTTATGGGAGTCTCTTTTAAAGATTTACGAATTAAAAAGAATTATATAAATCAATAGTTGTATACTTATTATAAATATACTTATTAAATGAAAAGAAATAAGAATTACGAATACTTTTGACACTCATTGTACGTACATAGGTATGCGTTTATTGTAAGTAATCAGTTACTCCTCCAACTACTTTCATTACCATCGAATAAAGTTATTAATTATTGTCAGAACTTAATTTTATTCAGTCAAATTTATAACAGCATACCAAAAGGAAGATGAACAATGGCATCAAACGATAATATCATCTTATTTATGTAAATATGTTTCGCTCTTGATATTTCGATTTCGCGAATATTATTCTGGCCAAGGCGAAGCCCCGGGTACGTGAAGATAAAATGAGGCGGACTTTCACAGCCGTCATAAGAGAGTATAAACTTTCACATTAGAAGTAAAACTTGGCCCTGAAACGGAGTCTGTTATTAGGCCGTTGAAAATCTGCCTCAGCCCCCGCGTTCGCGGCTTGCCAAATTGGCGGATTTGAAGAAATTAAATCCTAATCTAGGTATTATTGGAGGAGGAGAGATAACCTATCTTTAGCTGTCATAATTAAGAGAGGAGGTAAGATGTTTCTCTCAAATTATAGCCGGGGATACGCCCCGCGGTAGATTAAGATCATCACAGCGCTACGGCTTCTAATGCCCACTCATTGCGGTCAGCAACATCAATGCTTGGCCGTTCCAGGGCTATCCGAATGGGAGCATTAGGAGGATATTAAATACAGATATTTTTAATTTCACTTACTATATATAGTAAGGGAAAGTTTTGCGATCGTGAAAATTTTCGAATTCCAGTTTTCAACGGATATACACATTTTAGGGTCCCCTTAGTCCAAATAACCAAGTCCCGCAAAAAGGTGTGTGTGTGATAACTCCCGGGCGGAAACGGTAAGTCTTATGAAACTGAAATTTCATAAGTAAGACAAATATACGCCCGAAACGTTACAAAACCTTTTTAATCAAAATTAGCTTACCAGAAGAGCCACTTTATACCATGCATTTTGCACCTTTTTTTTTATTTTCTCGAAAACGGTTCCGACGATTTTGATTAAACTCGCTATATCGATGTAAAATTTAATGGGCTTTTATATCATGTAGGCTTCATTCTGATTAAAATGGTTTGACAGGGCTTTAATGCCGATATTTTAAATTTTCTTTCTCTAATGTACCTTTAATTTTGTTGATTCTTAAAAAATAACTATCTTATCTTGTTACCACTGATGAAAAACAGGTAAATATATAAATTGAATAAACTCGATGCCCAAATAAACTAGAAAACAGAAAAAATATTTTTCAAATGCAATTTTTTGTTTTTGAACATAAGAGCAGTAATATACACGTATGATATACCGTTGGAAAGCTAAAGATTTTAGAAAAAATATTATCTTATACATAGGCTTTTAAAAGTTAATAGAGAGTGATAAAATAAGAAAAAGCTAACTGATTATTTTAGATAATAATATAATAGATTTTTTAATAAAACACATGTTTCTATATAAATTCAATTCAATTAATTCTATAATAGTTTCACGTATTTTTATATCTAACTATATTTGAAAATTCTTTCATTAATTTTAAAAATGGAGGTAAGTTAATGTAGTGTGTTGCCCGCACCAGATTTTTTAGTATTATTATTGAATCTGCAATGCTACAATTGGTCTTAGTGAGGATACTGAAAATAACGATCTGACTTTCTTTCATAAAATATATTAAAATCTTAAGTAATACGCAGAGAAAAATATTAGTTAAGTTAGTTGAACCAATGGCCTCATACATCGAAGAAACACTCCAAATAAGAAGAAAAAAACAGCACCTCAACAATCCATGGAGGGTCTTGGGTTCAGTAAATACAGGGATTTGTACTGTTTCTAGGCTAATTGTCGTGAAATTACGCTTAGCCACTAGGTTTACCCCGGGTTTCTGGGTACCCACTTTATATATGTTGGGTGTTCCACAATAGGGCCTCTATACCCCAGTGTCGCTTCCTACCGAAATAATTAAAAAGATAATTTCTCTGCCACACTCGGGGTCCGAACCTGGACCCGGAGAACAACAGACTCACTCGCCTCATCACGATACTCTTTTGACAATAAGTAAACTCATTTATCGTGATGAATATTAGGTTTCAATTGTTTTCCCTCTTCCGGTATAAGAAAAAGAAAAGTACAAAGAGATTTTTAAAAATAATATAGAACATTACGCGAAAAAAAAATGTAGTAAGAAACGAAATAGCTACTAACTATGAACTATTGATGATTTAGGGATCACTTGTAGCTGGGTGGTTAGCGTAACAGCCTCCTATGCCAAAGGTCACGGGTTCAAACCCGCAGGTGGTCCTAGGATTTTTTAATGGGAGTAAATCCTTAGTTACGCCGTCCTTCGGAGGGGACGTTAAAAGGTGGTCCCGAGCCTGTGCGATGTCAGGTACTCGTTAAAGATCCCTATCCTAATAAAACCTGGATAGGCAAAATTTAGCTCTCCCACCGTAGCATCGTCCGATTAGCCATAGTAGCATAAAGTGACGTTAAATAAATAAACAAATAAACAAACAAACTATGATGATTGAGTGGGTTTTATGTAATACAATTTAGCTCTGTGTACAATCAAGTTTGTTTTTAATCTCTATATTAGGAAAGTTTTAAAATTTAAATGAAGTTAAAAGTTTAAATTATATTTGATTTATACCTCTAAATTGATATTTTTAAAAAAATAACTAAAGCAAAGTATGCGTAGGTGTGTGGTTGTGGGTGTGTTAAATTTAAAAAAAATGAAAACAACATTTTTTTATTTATTTTTTATCTCCTTTGGTAGATGTGATTTGGAAACATATTATTATTATTTTTGGGTTTGTAATTCAGGTTTTCCGACGCGTGAGCCGATTCAATACGTTGCTCCATGTGAGGAGCACGGACTTTCGAATTTTAGTCCTTGTACTTGTAGCGATTGCCCTTGAGATCTGTTGAAGGACAATACAAACGGAAGTTGCAAAAGGCATATATATTGCAATAATTGAGATGCTAGTCAACATTTCATCTTAAAATTAAATTATAGAAAGAAAGCAATTTCTTTAAAGTGAATGCGGTGAAACCACAGTGAGGGGATGTATGTTTATTCCTTTAACGTCACTTTATGCATTTGTGGATAAGCGGACGATGCTACAGTGGGAGTCCTAAATTTTGCCTATCCAGGTTCAATTTAAGATAGGGATCTGTAACGAGTAACTGAAATCACGCCTTTTTATGTCCTCTCCGAAGGGGAGCATAACTAAGAAGTTTTTACTCCTATTATAAAATCCTATCATGGTTGAACCCGCGACCTAGGGCATACAAGGCAGTCATGCTGGTCACTTCACCACGGTGAGTAGATATGGAATATTTAAGTAAATATCTTGATTTAAATTAAAATAATTTATAATAAATCTATAAATAAATGAATAACAGTAGAGACTGACATCAGAGTAAGATGACTTAAATTTTATGGACACATGATGAGCATGAGCCCTAAAAGGCTAAACCGGGGAATCTGCCAGCGATACCATAAGAACACGGCGGAGTTTTTCAAGCAGAGCAGGACTGAAGGATTCAGACTGTCACTGAACGATATAAAGGTCTTCGTGGACAAAGAACGCCCGAAAAGGGATTATGCGTGGTCGGAGGAAAGGAAGCGCAGACACGCAGAGCTCATGAGGGAAGTATGGAAAAGGAGGAAGTTGAGGAAGAAAACCTGAACGTGATATTCACGTGGTCTTTAAGGCCTCATCGAACTCAAAAATAAATACATTCGAAAACAAATGTTACAATTTCAAGCATGATAGTGTGTCTTAGATACAACTGTAGAAATTATAATCTTCGAAATTACACTGAACATAAATATGAACAGCCGAGAGCTAATAACAATATACTCCGTGATTTGTTGTTGGGGAGAAGAAATAAATTAAATAATTGAAATCGAAAGATTTTTGCTGTTATTCTTGTTTTTTATCAGCCATCAGATCCGTCTGATATGAGGGCTCCTATGTCAAACAAAAAATACTTAGAAATCTGACATTTCCTTCTTACCCATAATTTTTGTATGAAATGAGTGATGAAAAGTTGTTCTCAATAGAATCATTTGCTGAATATTATTAGAAACATTAAAATTTAATTTCTGCATGACTTTTTGCGATATATATATGATATATTCAAACAAGAAGGATAGTAAACAGAAACAGCATATAGAACTTTGAAGGTGAGGAGTCAGCTACATTAATGAGACCTTGATTGGGCAGACCAATTCTTCCTGATGGTATTGTCTTGGAGACCTGCCTTGGCCCTTGCCTCCGGAAGGTTGCGCCAACAATGGCTTTGTCATTCCTCTCTTCCAGCATTGTGTCTCCTGATTAGCTCTATAACCTTTGGTTTCGCATTTTGGAAAACATGGGTCTGCCAATGTGCCATAAATATGAAGCGTAAAAGAAAACACGATATTCACTTCGACATGTATTATAATACAGCATTCTTCTTCTTCCTCTAACTCCTCTGTGCCGCTAAGCGTGGATTATACAAAAATCTAACATATAGTATACTAATTAGACTCTAAAAACCCTTCATAGATTGTAAAGGTAGTAGTTCTTTTTTTTTTAATTTCATTTTTACTTTTATTTACTTATATATGGATTATATAGAAAAAGAAATTATTGCTAACGTGAAAATTTTCGAATTCAAGTTTTCAACGGAAATACACGGAAACTAATGATTTTAAGTTAACTAGCCTAACGATTAAGAGGGATTTTAAGTTAACTAGCGATTTTAAGTTAACTAGCTATGTCGATGTTATTATGTCATTCCGACTGAAATAGTCTGACAGAGCTTATATGTCAATATTTTAAAATTTCTTACTCTAAAATACCTTTGATTTTGTAGATTAAAATAAATTAACCATATCATATTTTTTGGATTAAAAAAAAAAACTGGTTAAATATAAAAGTTGAACGAATTTCACAATCAATCAAATGAGAAAAGAGAAAACATATTTTTTATTTAATTTTTGTTTTTTGAGCATAAGAACAGTAACGTAGATGGATACTATACCGCTGGGAAGCTAAATATTTTGGAAAAAGTATCGTCTTATACACATAGTTTTAAAAAGTAATGTAAAGTGACTAATAGGACATAAACTTATTACTGATTATTATACTATAATTTTAATATTTCTTTATTATTTAATTTAAATCATATGTTTCCAACGAAACTGAATTAACTTTTTATTTTACTTATTTGTTTTGAACTTTAAGTTTATTTAATACATCTTTAATTAATTTTAACATCCGAGACCAGTGAAGATCGTGTGTTGCCCACACTATTTTTTTTAAATTTCATTAGTTAAAATATTATTATAACTCCTGAAACAAACTGATCGTTATATCTTTTATTTTATATACTTATTATTTTATATAAGTTTCAAGCTCTTTCCGAAGCAGTGCTAAGCGTATGTAATTAACCAATTCCAACCAGAGTGGATAGGTCGCGGTTAAATACGCAGGATTGCCGCAAAATAAATATCAATCCAAGCCGGATGTATCATACAGCACGGTGTGACTTTAATGTAACTAAGATTACTACTATATAAAAGTTTGAAAATCTTCTAATCAACATTGACTGAGATTCACCTTTTGAATTTAAAAAGAAAAAGATTGAAATTTATCTATTTTCATCTACCAATCTTTTTTTTTTTTTGTATAGTGAGGCTCTAATAGATATTCTAAGGAACTTGAAAGGGAAATAGGAAGAGAAAACGGAACTGTCATGTTCCATCAAAGGAGCTGTGACGGAATAAACTAACGGTGACAATAGTACAACTCGCTCCATTTCAATAACGATTTAAACTTTCGAGTTACGCGGAATATATATTTTCTATCTTTAAAAAAAATCTTAAACAACAGACCTCCGGTAGAGAAATTTTCACTCAAATAAAAAATAACCGAGGAGATAGGAATCACCTGTAGTGTGGTGGCATGCGTAATAGCCTTCGCGGTTTTAAACCTGGTAGATGACACTTAAATTATTTTATACAAAATACGATTAAATTTGCAGCCAAACCGCAGAAATTTAGTGTTTGTGACTGTCTATTCATTAGACCAAGCTGCTCCTCATCCTAATGGAAATCTTTATAAAACTTTTCATCAAGTTGCTAATCGATACAGACTTGAATTGTTTGTTTATTTATTTAATAGCTGCTGTGGCTAGTCGGACGATACTACAGTGGGAGTCCTAAATTTTGCCTATCCAGGTTTAATTAGGATAGGTATCTTTAACTAGTATCTGACATCGCACTGGCTCGGGACCACCTTTTAACGTACCCTCCAAAGGACGGCATTACTAAGGATTTTTATATAAATCACGAAAAACTTAAATTGTTATTATCTAAATGTATTTAAAAATATTATACTTATCTGCGGTGGATACAAATAAATCTTATAAGAAGGCCTTTAAACTTACCTGAAACAAAAACAATAAAATCAATAAAAAAAAAAGAATATTTTGATATTTCATATTCATATGTATATATTATTTAAAATGTATAGACACACAAGGAAAAACATATATGCACCTGACATACACTATACATTATAGCGCCAAAGTATGTATAAAGATTTTGATAAAAGTAAGTAACACTTTTCTCCTAAAAGCTTTTTAGCTAGTCAACTATATGGTCGTTAGATTCACATGGCAAAAAAAAAAAAAAAAATTAAAATATAAAACCTGAGAATTTTTTGGCGACTTCTTAAAAATATGCACTTTGTGGAGCATACATGTAATTGTGAAGACGATTAAATTTTCTTAAAAGAAAGAAGAAAAACAAAGTCAGATCAGTATAACAAAGAAAAAAAGGCACTTTTAAATTTGTCCTCATGTTTTTTTAAATATTACGTAATATTTCGCGCAGATTCAAACTATAGTTGTATTGAAATTCGCATCAAATGGATCTAAGATTATTTAATATATATTGATATAGCAATTTTTTTCAATCTTAAAATGTTTACTTCCCCAAAATAGAATAAAATAAAAATCACCTTGATCGCCTAAATCTGCTACTGCTTCTGGGTTTAAGATAGGCGTTAAATTGAAAATCGAAAACGGTGTTGGAATTCAGAGGATTTCCACGCGAAGGATGAAACTAGGTGTGGTACGGAAGATTCAATGTCACATCCTGGAATGTAAACCACCGGATTGCCTCGGGTTTTACGAGACCACTTTTTGGATAAGGCTGTGCCCTCGTCTTCATCACGGTATTCTTCTTAGTAGAATTTTAATTCTCACGGAATTAAGGCGTGGCTGATCTTTATGCATATTGATAATATTTATTGCCCGTGAGTCAAATTCTTCCTATATAGCAAAAAAATAAGGAATATAAACATTTTTTGAATATTATTTTCCCTTTTTGGCCTTTATTAGGGTGAATTTAAAAATTCATCTATAGCTGCTTTATTCTCAGCTTGCTAAAGTTGTCCGTCCACCTAGCTTGATGAAAATCACCAGTAATGTACAATAATTAAAAAAAATCAATGTTTTGATTTGATGTTCCTTCTTTACCTTCTATAAAATATGTTCAGAAATCAGAGAATCGGGAACGGTCTGGTCTAAAAGGATGGATAGTGCAAAGTCTACTGTTCTCGGGATACTAGGCTCGAATGAACTAAATTTTATTTGAAAATCCAATATATTGATATTTTGTTTTGATGAGATTGCTCTAGCTGTCTGAAAAATTGGTAATCAGTTAGCGAGAGTTCCAGAGAGTAGGGCGGGTGTGACATAGTTTCTTATCCAGACTCTAACAATTCCCGTAACTTCACAATTGGAATATGTGTCAAAGCGCAGTCATACAAGAGGATTCTCTCTTTCTATTTTATTTAAGATTTAATTTAAATTTCCCTTTCGATTCGCAATGGGTTCCTAACCTTTTTCTTTTGCCAATAGGAGAAAATCTGACTGATCACTTAAGGATTTCCTTAATGTAAATTTCTGGTGCATTACGTCAATTTGGTTACAATAAAAAATTCAGCATCAATGGTTTAGCCAAGATTCCAAATGTAATTAATCGAGCTCGATTGGACCCGCCGATGAGTAACATCACAATAGTATTAATTAAAATTCCAGAAACATTTCATAAAGTTAGAATCGGTCATAATTACTCCGAGAGATTTGAGGTACGATCGGGTTTGAAACAGGGTGACTCCTGTGACTTCACCTGTTTTGTTTAATATAGCTTTAGAATATGTCTGGAAAAGGTGATGTGTACCGAGAAAGGCTTAAATATTAGTGACAAGATTCCGGTTTTGGGGTATGCCGATGATCTGGTACTGCTAGGTGAAGACACGGAAACCATACAACTAAATACAAGTGTGGTAATAAAAACCGGTAAACAAATAGGTCTCGAATTAAATACCGATAAGACGAAATATATGATTAGTAGCAGAAATGGTAGCGATCTTAATAATATTAATATTTCAGGGCATACTTTTGAACACGTAGAGAAATTCAAGTATTTAGGTTCAATGATAACAAGAAAAAATGAAATCCAGGACGAAAATAAAGTCGTGTTATAATGCAATTGCTAAATATTAGCTCCATTTGTCTAAAAACTTAGCTTATTATAAAACTATTATTCTTCCGACGGTTCTTTACGGATGTGAATCGGGGCCGCTTACTTTGAAGGATGAACAACGGCTTAACGTTTTCGAAAATAATGTACTGCGTAAAATATTTGGTCCGAAGAGAGATGAGGCCACTGGGGTTTCCGCAACGCGGAGACTCAAATGGGCGCGTAAAGTTGTTGGGCTCGGTGAGGAACGGATTCCGAGAAAGGTGGTATTCGCTGAACCGACTGATATGCGTCCGGAGGTAGGCCGAAGCGTCGATGGGAGGACTGCATTAAGGCTCATCTCGGAGGCTAGGGCTTGACCGGCGAACATTGGACGAGTCTGTGCAGGCGAAGTTTGGTGGTATCGGCATCGAACCTTCGAGTTCGGTAAGCCTATTATTATTATTATTAATTAAAATTCTGTTGAAAAAAAGTGACTCTTTTAATATTTAATTATTATTTATAAATTATTTTCTGAAAATTATCGTTAAATTTGTTTATCGCAAGGTCATAGCAACTGCCGCAATACTTTTCAGGCCAGACTGAACCCCTCTAACTTAGAACTCATCCACTGCCACAAATCTACCCAGAAGACTGTCGAAGCGCTTGCTATACTGATGGCCTTTTGTTTTTATAATCTGGTCCAATCCTTATATTATTTGTTTTGTTTGTATCTGCATTTGTTTTTGTATCTCTTAGCATGGTTGTCTATTGCATAAGCATATGACAAAGTTCTTTACTGTCAAAACATTAAATAAATATATTTTTTAATATTTAATATTTTTACTGTGTAACCGCATTTGGCATATTTGTGTGAATATTTGCCATTTTTTAGTTACATGAAATCCTAGTCCCTAGTTGGTAAATGTCGATGCTTTTAATGGAAAAAACATTAACGATGTAAGCTATCTTATCTTATTCCTGAACGGTGTCTCAGTCATAGCCAGTGTCTGTTAAACGCTGTTCTTAAAGTATGGTTGCGAAATAAAAATATCCTCTACAGAAGCGCCTAAAGTGCATTCAGTGTTGCACAAACCCCTCGCTTTGGCGTTCCGAAGTACCGCGAAGTGTCTCTGAGAAAGACCTGAGACTAGCGAGCAGGAAGCCATTCGCGAGCTGTTACATCACCGATAATTCATTAATAACATCGCTTAGGAAAAAGTGTGCCAGTGTATTAGGAGGCCCCTCGGGCAGACCCAACTCTAGCCAAATAAAGCCAATTTTCATATTTTAATTTCTACATCGCTCCAGTTTCAGGCCGGTTTCGGACAAGTTCACTACCGCCTTGCGATCACACTATTTCTGATTCTTGAAGCGAATTATCTTATAAATTATAAATAAATGAAAATATGACATTTATAACCCTGAAGAGTTCTGGGCACAGTAAAAAGAGATTCGTACGATTTTTTTAGGCCAACAGCCGGGCAATAAGGTGATTAGGCCGAAATCGCACTCAACCACCAGGTTTGTTTTTCAATTTTTTGGTACACAATTTATAGGTGGTCTATACTCTTCAGTCACACCATGACTGAAATAACAGAATAAATAATTCATGCAACCCGAGATTGTAAATTTAAATAATTATTCTAAAAACAGTCTATATACATATAAATTTAAAAATTTGTCGGCGCTTGATGTAAATACAGTCTTTTTTATCTTAAGGCTGCACCTACATTAGTTCCGATCAGACCAGATCCGCTTCTTCCTTTAACTCCCTACGTCGGGACACGGCACTGTAAAACTGTACTCGCAATACACACTTCTTCCAATTAGTCAGCATAAGTTTATATGCACAATACATCTTTATCAAGTGTTTTCTATAGAGCTATAGGGAAAAAGAATCGAATCTTTAAAAATCATTTCATGAAATAGAAGAAGAAAATAAACCTTTATTACGAATTTACAAATTACTAGATATTTAAAAATGATTTCGGATGAGATATCCTTACAATCAAAAGATTTTTTGATTTTTAGGTAATTATTAAATGACTTAAATCTAATAGATTAAACTGAAATTATAGTGCAGTTGTAGAAAAAATATACAAAAAAAACCTAAATACAGAAAAAAATAAATAAAATGATTGAAAATATAAAATTTTAAATTAAAAAAAAAACATCTGTATGTTCTTTTATGAGTGTAGCGTTTCAAAGAAGATTTATTGTGATTACCTATTTCTTTTGATTAATAGGTTTTCGGAGGCTGAGTTTTACTGAAATAAGAATAAGTTTGAGAATGGACAAACTGTAGGATGCTGTAGGTCTTTTAGCATAGACGATATTTTTATGTAGCGGTGGTAATTATTAATAATCCGCATTGACATTTTCTGAAATATGAGTAGTAATATTCACGTATAATATAGCGATAAACTCTAAATAGATCAGATTTTTTAAAGATAAAAGACACCTTATTCAAATTGAACCCGTGCCAATATGGGGCGGGTCCACTAGTAAAATTATAAAGTCAAACCTTTCTACCTATTAATAATTATTTTTAAATGCTAAACGCCATTGTCTGCTCCTATTAAGCAGGGTTACCCTACCGATTAATAAGCTATTCAAACCAAAATGAGAAATGGAAAGCCGATATTCATTGCAATTCAGTTCCAACTGGGTACTTTTGACTCGACGATGCTAAGGCGACGCCTGAACACCCTCGGCTACCACGACCTAACCTTTTAATAAGCAAATAATAAATCCTCCTCTAGGTTCAGCAACAACTATCACTACCACGATAATAATATTTATCTATCTATTGTTGAGAAGTGTTGACATCTCCCCTCCGGTGTGTGGATGGCCTGGCCTTTAACTATGGCGAATGTTTTGGGATCGCTCGACATGGCTTGCAAAACTCTAGATCCCACTAGCGATAGGGGTGGGATTGGGAGCACGAATTTATCGACGTCGCTTCTCTCGTATAATGAAAAGGGCGTCCGAGGCGTGACAAGCCTTGCTCAACCTAGAATGTCAGAGGTTCCATTCTAGTGTTTCACCCACGTATTTATTACTTATTCAGTTTATAGACCGATTCGAAACATTTAATAATAAAAAGTGAATATTGTCAGCGGGTCAAACTATAATGAATAATTAATGTCACAAGGTTTTAGGCACACATATAAAAAAGTAAAATCAGAGAGGTAGAATGATATGATATGAATGACTAATTATTAGTCTTTAACATATCTATGCATTTTAATACATAATATGTAACACTATAAGCTATTTAATTTATGGGGCACCTGCATAAAATAAATATTAAAAAAAAACATATTAAAACATTGCATCTAACCCAAAAGCTGAATTTTAATAGAGCTGTTTTTTAATTCTTTGTGGTGTTTGTGAAAAGTTTAAAATATATCTTCTTCTACTTTCGACTACGATGTATTGCTTCATTGAATGTGGAAAGTATCTTTCTCTGAGATCTATGATGATTTAGGAGAGTGGTCTGAACTTAGCTATATTTATTAAATATATTATATATTAATAGTTTATAGGAATATTGTCTATTTGATAGTTATTAATTTAATAACCATTACCAGTACAACGGAGATATTTTTTAATAAAAATGAATAAACTGTTTCGTTATAAAAAAAAAAAAATTCCTTTGTTGTCACAAAAACAATAATAAATATATACTATTATCATTTACTTAAAAACACATAACTCATAATAATTTTATACAAAGTAAAAAAATAAAATTAATTTAATGTATTGACCGGGTTCTAGAAATAACTTCAGTGAACTGGTAATAGCGTATGGCTTAAATCTTATTTTCAAGAAAAAAGAGACTGATTAAATTCCAGATTCTTAGAAAGTATTAAAATATTTTATTTCTTTAAAAAAACCCTAATGATTTTCTAACCACATTACATTCCTGGTATGAGGGTAAAAATATTGGTACATAATATAATTCGATTAATATATAAAATTGTATATATTTAAAAAAATGTAAACATAGATATAAACTCTTTAAAAATTGTTAGAAATACATTTGTAATTAATATCTTGTATAAACATATTTATAAAGATCACTGGGCTTTATTACGTAGGAACTGACCCGTATAGGTAAGATTATAGAAAAAAATATTTATTACTTAACTTTCTTGGGGGAGCGGCGTGGTCTAGTGGATAGAGCACTAGTCTGCTGTGCTCCGGGTCCTGGGTTCGAATCCCGGCTGTGGCAGAAATATTATTTATTCTGTTAATTCAGTCGGGGGGGCGACCCTAGGTTATGGAGACCCTCCTGGGGCAGACCCAGCCTCTATAAAGTGGGTACCCAAGTTAATTGGGGAAAAACCTGGCGGCTGAGAGTGATTAAGGCCTAATCACCTCATTGCACTGCCGTTGGCCTAGAAACAGTACGAATCTCTATATGTACTGAGCCCAAGACCCTTCATGGGTTGTAGTGGAACAGGTTTTTTTTTTTTTTTTTTTTTTTTTAACTTTCTTGACATACAAGAGTTTAATATTTTTTGAAGTGCCTAGAAACAAAAAAAATCGTAAATAAATTAGATTTTGCACTCTCGTAAATTGATGTGAACTTCTATTGGGCTCCCAAAAGTTAATTTTTCTCAGATCTCTAAACAGTGGTTATATCCAGATTAAAAATTGATTGATTAAAAACTATATTAATCTTCAATGCACTAATCTGAATCATTCATATAGTTTTCAGTGTGTGTATGTATGTATATATATATATATATATATATATATATATATATATATATAAACATCATCTTAAACACTCTGTGTATGTTTATTATGTAGATTGCAACGGTACGTAAGAAGACCCGAAACGGGATCCCTGGCCTTGGAGCTCGCTCCAAACTCGGACGACCTTGTCCAAAAGATTGTCGGCAGGATCGGTCAGACGATCAGATCATACACAATTATGCAAATGACGAATTTTTATTCATAGCTTTCGAAACCTCATTGGTCATAAGACGGGGGGGGGGAACTAAGTCGACCTTTACGGTAATATGGTATTAATGTTAAGGTTAATTTACATTTACGAATTATACACCTATTAAAACTTCAAATAATATATCTTTTAAAGCTTGCCACCCAGCTTGAACTAAATTTTAATAATGTGAAATACATTTTAAAAGTTGATAGTAAAAAAACATATATATAAAAGATTTCCAAATATTACTATATTAAATTAATATTTAGATACATTTCATTCATTCTAATCGTTCTTTTTTATTGATAAACATTATTTAATTTTATCATAGAAAATCGCACGTCCTTCAAAAACGCGTTTGCAGGGCTTTCCATATCGTAAAAATGGAGTTATTCCCAATCATAAAAAAACAAATAAATTATTTTATGATCAAGTAATAAAACGAATTTTGTGTTTTCAGTGAAATGATTATTGTAATTTTTGAAAATTGTCTAAATTAATACCTATGACCATCGTTTTAATATGTATGGTTCTAGTCTTTCTACTTTCAACATCGTTGCTTGATATGTTTATTTAAATAAAGTCTTTAGGTTTCCAAAGGTTTATTTTAGATTTATATTAGTACTATTATTTACGGGGGGGAAAGAGGATGAAAAATAAAAATAATACAATAGTCTAAACCGTTTATTGTTTTCACTACGATAGAACCACATTTTAGATCATTAGCAGGGCTAAAATAAAGAAAAAGATACAGAAGAAGGGATAAACTAACTGTATATATATATATATATATATGAGAGAAAGAACATTATTTAAAAATTATAAGTACTATATTTGATATGCTACTAAGTTAAAGGGAGTAAATATTTATAACTTAGTAATAAAAATTAATAAGTAAAAATTAACAATGAGAAATAAAAATTAAAGAATTAAAACCTGCACCTCTACAATCTATGAAGGTTCTTGGGCTCAGTACATATAGAGATTCGTACTGTTTCTAGGTCAACGGCTGTGTAAGGAGGTGATTAGGCCTCGATCACGCTCAGCCACAGGCTTTTTCCCAATTCGAGTACTCACTTTATAAAGGCTGGGTCAACCCCAGGAGGGTGTCCATACCCTAGGGATGCCCTTCGGCTAAATTACCTGAATAAATAATATCCTGTCATAGCCAGGATAAGAACCCAGGAGTTGGAGAACATTAGACTAACGCTTTATCCACTAGAACACGCCGTTTTCAAAGAATTTAAACAAGTAAATGAATTACAATGATTTTATTACAGTAATAAAAAAGATTTTACAGGAAAAGTAAACAAACAGTTGCTAAGTTGAGGTAAAGTAAAATTACTGAGAAATTAGAAGCGCTTAGTTTAGTTGGATTATTAGGAATATATATTTGGCAGGTCGATGTAAAAACTAACAAGTTTTGAACACAATATTTATTGAACAAATAAATTGACAAATAAAAGAACGTATTTACACACCGAGAACAGGTTATAACCTCTATTATCTTACCAACAACATTAACACATGTTTTTATTATCAAACACTTTTAAAGATCGATTATTCCAGCCTCTGTAGATTTGTCTTGCAGCGAAGAGGGAGGCTCTTCTGCTACATATATATACTATCAAAGATAATGATGACTGACAATGTCGGTCGAAACTTTGGTAAAACTACAAGGCTAGACTGTTATGTAGATTTTATTCATTCGGGTTGATTTGCTTCTTATTCTTATTCCCAGAAAAAAATAATAAATTGGAAAATGTTTGTTTTCCATCGAATTTTATTGTCATATATTTTAAACTAATAAAAACAATGAAGTAGTTAATTGCTGTTGTTTCATCATTTAATGTCACTTTATGCGGGAGTCCTAAATTTCGCCAAACCCGTTTTTAATTAAAATTGGCGTCTTTAGCGAGTACCTGATATCGCACAGAATCGGGATTAACAAGGAAGGGCGGCATAACAAACGATTTTTTACTTACTTTAAAAATTTCTCGGGCCACTGCGGAGTTTGAACCTGCCATTTTGAGACGAAGGTTAGAGTGTCTTTATTCAATTGCCAACTGATGTACTCTCTTAATCATCTTGATTATTATTGAAAATTTAGCTCGCAATGTCAATGAACAATAAAAAAACATTCACATTAGAAGTGTTACTTTATTTACCACACTTCTAGCTAACTTCTATAATAAAATAAAATTATGCTTAAGGGAAGAAAACTGGAAATTTGGCTATCCGAAAATCAACACCTGCTCTCAGGTAATGTTTTGCTTTAAACAAGGAAGAATATCGAAAGCATATCGCTGGAGGACCCTACAAGATCTGGATCCGATACTGCATGTAGTATTATACAAAGCCGATCAACAACCCTGCTTACCTAATGACAGAATTCTTAAAAAACAAGAAATATATAATTAGCGACCTGTTATATTTATGCAAAAATCGGAGGAATTCCAGTCGGTAGCACAGATAAATCACCTGTGACCGGCAAAAAAAAAAAAATTATAATGACAAGTTATATTAATCGTTTAACGGTAGCTAAAAATGACCAAATTAAGGAGGCGGTAATTTCGCCGTAAAGACTATCATCGAAAAATTGAAATCAATTACCGTTTCACACATCCCGACTTACTCCAAAACTAGAAGAGCCTCTTGCGTAACCGTCATTATACGCGATAACTGATATGATTGGTCCAGATAACTCCGAACCAGCCCGAATTTTGAAACCACTGTCTCCGATTACAGAGCGATGAAATTAATTTTTATCATTCCATTACCGGTAAATTTAGAGCGGATAATAATAGCCCATTGGCTGAGATTTTAATTACTGATACAGGGATATATCTCTTCTGATCGAAATGGCCGCCGATCTGGCGACTTGGAGGAAATGGGGTTCTACAGCTGAGCATTATAGCGGTCATTTGTCAACAGTTCAGGGGAAAAGAATTTCGGTCTCTTATAACACCATCAGCTGTCTCCTGTTAGTGAGAATTCTTTCATAGATCCTTTATATATTTATTTTCAAGCATATTACAATGATGATGAAACCAATTTTGCACCTTATACACACATGAAATGGTGCGTCCACGCTTTTTCGTTAAACTTTGGTCGGGAAAGATTGAATTCTTTAGATGTTAGATTTTTTTACAAGGACCTTTTTTTTCTTACTGAAAAGATAGACATATCCAAAAAATTTGTGAATAAAGTTCCACCAAACAACGTAAATTAATTATATAAATGTGCTAATTAGGAAAGATTGTAATATTACGCATTAAAACTTTAATGGGGTTAAATAGGTGTTCAAAGTTAGATGTGAACTTCTTTATCTGAGCTATAAGAGATTTTATTCACATAGTAGTGTGATGTGTTCTTTGTGCCATAGTTGAGAAACAGAAAATACATTTAATTTCCTGGCTGCATTTCATATTCTGTCTGAAATGGGAACATTTTTTTTCCAAAGAGTTCTCTAAATGTTGACGATGTGATAAAATGTCTCCATGGCAATAACTGGTTGTATACAATTTTTGTAAAATAGTATAGGTATAGACTTATTAAAGAATTTATTATACTTAAAAAAAAACTTTCTAATGTGTAATATTAATTGTTAATTGTTTATAAGTTAATGCGGTTAAAAGTTGAATAGAATCAGTGGCTGACCTGTGTTTGACTATTATATAATTTGTAAAATCTTCGGACTGACGGTCTGAAATACCGTAGTTCAACAAATGTTTTTTTTTTTTTTAAATATTACTCTATAAAATTGTTTCTGAAAAGAAAACACACACACATATATATATATATATATATATATATATATATATATATATATATATATATATATAAATATAACATTTGCTAAGCGTTGTTTTCAAATTAAGACCCGTCGTCTAAATAAGCATAAAATTAAAACTGTAAATATTGTGTGAATGTACGAAAAGAACTGATGTTACTATTTCAAAGGATATGCAGGATTTTAATGTTTTAAGGACTGTTTTAATTTTTTTGTTTTCTATTCTAAGTTAAAGTCGCCATTCTCGTTGAAAGGATTCTTAACAATTGAGACGTTGATTTCCAAAAAGCAATAAAGTAAATTTTTTACGAAATTGATATTTTTACATATTTGTGTTCTCATCGTTTAGTTTTATCAAATCAAAATCTTCTATTTAATTTTATTTAATGAATACGAAAGTACTTTAATAACGCAAATTAGAAACGCTATTATCTTCTAAAGATACTGATTACACATTTAGTTTCGTTTTAAATCATTCTTAAACGTTTTATTCCATAACTTTTATGTAGTGTTTTTAATATATTAAAAGAAAATTATATTTTAATGCGAAAAGAATCAAATAAGTTGGTTTAATAAAATATTAATGAGCGATTTTTGCGCTTCCTGTGAAGTTTCCTAGAGTAGATATAGTACATTTTGTTGTTGCTGTTTATTTAACGTCACTTTATGCTGCTATGGCTAATCGGACGATGCTACAGTGGGAGTCCTAAATTTTGCCTATCCAGGTTTTATTAGGATAGAGATCTTTAACGAGTACCTGACATCGCACAGTCTCGGTACCTCCTTTTAACGTCCCCTCCGAAGGACGGCATAACTAAGGATTTTTTACTCCCACTAAAAAATCCTAAGACCACCTGCGGGTTTGAACCCGTGACCTTTAGCATAGGAGGCTGTTATGCTAACCACCCAGCTACAAGTGATCCCTAATACATTTTGGAACTCAACGTCTCAATTGACATATCTTATATCTAGGATACCGTTCAAAACGGAAGAAAACCACCATTTTTGACCCAATTCTCGTTTTAAAAGGATACGAATCGAAATAATGGTAACTAGAATTACCACACTAAAAAGGAAAATTTTTAGTATCGCAAATCATCCCGTATGTCCATAAGGATTTAAAAGAGTACATACTTTATCGATAGTAATTTTGGGATTAAAGGATAATTTTGAGCGTTTTTCTAATAACCTATTGTGGCGGATGCTACACACGCTCGCTCACAGATAGCGCTAGCGGCGGCCATATGGGTTACCGGCAAAATATAAGAAGACGCTATATCAAATAATATTGTATATTGTTACTAATTCATGTCATTGTAAATATTTATATCTATATAACTGTTTTATGAGAATAAATAAAGCACTCAAGGTAATCTGACCTAGGGCCAAGACACTAGTCTGGTAGCATAGCTCTTACCGTCAATTATCGACATGGATGACTAACATCCCCAAGAGCTGGCACATCTTTTCAGATCACCTTACTGGTATCACCCTATTAACTCTGCCTTTGTAACATTATGTGGTCTATTTTGTTATAATTTCCTTCATGTACCTTCTCTCCTCCTCACTAACGCTACGTGCTACTACCACACAGGGTTTAACCCATCCTAGTCAGTCCTCTCTGCTAATTGGTAGGTGCGGGTTCGCCCCCTACCTGGCAGAGCAACCTCATACCTGGTGCTGCGGTACGTGCTACTACCACGGCGAGCACCATCTCCATCTAACTCTCGTCCTTGCATGAATAAGCAATTGTCGAGGTCTTATGATACCCTTTCTTGTCCTTTATAACAACCATACCTCGACACTATAAAACAAACAACCGTTTGTTCAATTGTTTTTACTCTTAGGCCGAGATATCGTACTTAACGTACCTCTGATCGGTATATCGTATGTTTGGTATCAGTATGTGGTTAAATTATAAAATTAAATTAAAATTAAGATTGTCTCTCCTCCTTATGTTTTGAATTGGCTGTGTCCTTGACGATAAGTGCACTCATTACTTTGAGTTTATTTTTAATCATTATCTGCATTCTTCAAGACATTTCATCACCTGACCTCTAGGTTGCTAATTGCTTCTAATGTTTATTTTTAATCAATGCTATTTGTTATACTGATGATTTACTGCATCGTGTTTTACATTTTTATATAAGTTTACCTTATTAAATTAGTCGGTTGTATACACGCAGCAACTTACAGTTCTTAAATAATATACAACCTTTAAGTCCTTTACTTTTTATTTTCATTGCATAACACGTTTTGGAGCTTAAAACATCCAATGAAATGTTTCCTTCAGGTTCAGTATATAGAATGCTTTAGGTCTGATTCTTCATCCATTATTTGTTTTATCCATTAACGTCACTGCATACTGCTTTGTTTAATTAGACGATGCTACAGAGATACCATCTTTGTATTTTTATCTTTTATTACTTACTATAAATAATATCTCTTTATACTGTCTTATTACTTTCTGTTAATATTTTTACTTTGTATATTTTTTTAAATAACTGGTTGGTCCGCTAATTCAACGCTTACTTGACAAACGGTCTTCAATCTTCTTTTTAGCTACAAATGACTCATCTACATGTCTATTATTCGTTTTATCAAGTTCGCTCTATTCTGCTTGGACTAATTGGACGATGCTATGGAGCTAATGGGAGTCCTAATTTTCTTTTGTCTAAATTTCTATCCAGATTTAATTAGGATAGGGTTAATTAACGAATACCTAACATCGCATTGGCTCTAAACCACCATTTTACGCCCTATAGTCGAGAATACTAATTTAAAAAATCCTAGTTCCATTTGTCTCTGATTTTTTTTTTTTTTTTAGAGATCTGCCATGTCATGCTAATAAGCTGCGCGGGTCCTTTCTGAACGGTGAGCGGTGGTGGAACGAACATATGAAGATTGAGTGTGTGTCCATATGGAATGTTTATATTATTTGGTTTCATATGCTGTTTTCGTAGTTTAATAATGGCCTATTTATGAAAAGAGGAGTGGACACAGCCGCTGATATAGGCATAGGAACGTGTCGCACTTAATGTTCCTGATTTGTCAGAGCGGGAGACCTTGCCATAGATCAGCCAGAGGACAATCTGGGTCGGCCTCATGCGGTTCCTAGAAGAATTTTATTGCCGGTTATGAAGGATATACTGCCCGATCTAGTTCTCGAATGCCTACGGATAGTTTCGTAATTGCGTCTCAAGTTACGGTGGATTGTCAAAGAGAGCAGGACCTTCACCTTAGGCTTGCTACACCCTGCCGGATCTTGTTCAGTTCCTTCCTTTTTTCAACATATATTCGCTTTCCTTCGGACAATATGAAAGGCTGCTCCTCTGTTCTGAGGATACGGTTCGTTAGGCCCTATCTGACGCCTGCCGGGCTAGATGTGTTTCAACCAATTGTCTGTTTCCTTTTCCTAGTTTTTTAGAATAGAATAGAATATGAACTTTATTCTGGGACATAGTCCCATAAGAATAACGTTTATGTTTGAAATAAAGATAGCACTTCTGGCCAGAATACATTAAATAGATTAAATTATTTATAAACTAATTATTTACATAGGTAAAATAGTTTAAAAAAAAAAAATATATATATATATATATATATATATATATATATATATAGACACACACACATACATACTTATATAAATCACACAGTAATAATAATGATAATAAGTAAAATATCATGAGAAAATAAAAACGACTAATTTTGTACAAAAACCAAAATAAAATGAGCATTTGGTCATTACAATGATTAAGTTCTATGATCAATTATCAGATTTAAGATCAACAAGCGTCTGTGAGGGATAATAAATGCTGGAAAAGGAGATATTTTAATGTGGATAAGGAAGAAGCACGACGTATATTGGAAGGAATGGAATTACAGAATGCAGTGGAATGGGCAAGAAAGGATCGATCAAAGGCTTTAGCTCTGTCGGATGGGATATAAGTTTATATTTATTTCAGACTTTTTATTCATTAATCTTAATTTCAATTGTTTATCATTATGATTAGTTAGTGATTACTGCTCGGTAAGCGATTCTGGAGGAAAAGTAAATGTAAATAATGGTCTTACAATTACCTGTTTTATTAATTACGTTGGCCTCTTCGATTAGTAATACTGCTAACTTGAGAAACGAAAACAGGGAAGACCTCGGAAAAAGGTAAATAGATGATGTTATGGCAGCTAGTGGACAGGAGCATGAGAAAGGGCATATGTGAAAATGATACGTTGTCATCCCCCATTACATTTGGGTTATCTACGACTCCGATTATATAGAGTGTTTCGAACTTATAACGGAAATACAATCTTAAAAATGCCCTGGGTCGAAATATACAAATCCCGAAAATAGTGGCGAATCGGGCACGCAAAAGATATATCGTTAAAAACAGATATTGCATACGGTCCGCGGAATATATGTATCTTTATATATTTTGCAGATCTTACAGTAACTTATTAACTCAAATAGGAATGCAGAAAGTGTCACTTCATTCTATGCATTTTACTCATTTTCTCATAAATTATATATCTCTGAGGATTTCAAATTGAATTCTTTAAATTGAGTTATAATAAAACTGAAACTACTGAAGGCAAAAAAATAGAATGAACTTGAGAAACAGAAACAGGGAAGACCTCGGGAAAAAGTGAATAGACGATTTGATGGCAGCTAGAGAACCGTCAGAGGATGATTGCTCTGATAAAGGTTACTCTAAAAACGGAGTAATGACACATTCGCTGAATAAAGGCTCAGTATGGCATAGTATCCCTAGCAGAGGGACTCATTGCGTGAAAATTGATTAAGACTTAAAGTTACTAAATTCAAAGTGGGTTAAGCAAGTGTTTAAACTAGACTGAATCAGACATACGGTGCTTGGTGAGGAGCGTACTCTACCCCCATTGGCTATAACACAAAGGGCCCAGGGTTCCCAGGACATCGTGGGACAGCTGACGAAACGGGGAGATTGCACAGCTCACTTGCTAATATACAGCGATATTATCTCTGTTTCCTGGCCTTGGGCTCCTGCTCTCTTCCCACCCCCTCGCTCTTTTGAAACCTTATCCAATTTCCCTCCGTACGGCGTGGACCTCCAATTATATCGGGAAATGGCTAATAGTGAAACCTTTTCAGTTTTTCAATTAGAGAGGCATAGAAGGGTGAAAATCAAATTCTTATTTTGTTTGGACGATGCTTATGTGTTATACATAGAAGTTGGTTGGGGTTGACGTCATATCAACACTTCAATCAAGTGGACTTAATGTATTGTGCCAACGTTTCTATGGCTATGAAAAAACAAAAGATAACAACCAGTTGTTTAGATCAATATAAAAAAAAATATATTTATAGAAAGTATAAAGATATGTTATGTATAATAAGTAATAATAGAGAAAAAACACAAAGATAATATGTTATAGAAATCATACTCACAAAAAGTACAAGTACTGTACTGAAAGGATTAACCAGTCAAAGTACAGAGTATAATTTTCATTAATTTGCCTCTTTCCATTTTGAGGTCTATTTATAATTTTTATTTCATATACATGTAACTCTATTTTTTCACATCATAATCTAATTGTTTGCTTTTATTAAACATTTTCCTGTTCCCTTTTATTTTTAATTATTATAATTCTTGTAGTCTTTTGTTTCTAATTATTAGTATAATTTATAATACATATCATCTTTGTGCTTTTTTCTCTCATTTTTTACTATACATAATATCTCTGCATACGGTCTTATTACGTTTTATAAATATTTTTCTTTATATACTGTTCTAAACTACTGTTTTTTATCTCTTGTTATATCGCTGAAGATGACCTAAAATTTAGGCCGAAACTTTTGCTCAATAAATTAAGATTTACTTAATTGAAGAGTTTCGATGAATGAACCACCTTTATGTTCAGCTACAGTCAAGCATTCTTTTATCCTTAAATCTTATAATATATTGAAAAGTAATTCATACTTTGATGCAGGCGGCCAACCTTCCTCTCAACTAGAAAAGGCTCATCTACATGTCTATTATTTATTTAATTTACGTTCGCTTAGTGCTGCTTGGGCTAACCGGACGGTGATACAGTTGGAGTCCTTTTTGTCTATCTGGGATTAATTAGAATAGCGATCTAACGATTTAACGCGTACCTGATATCGTACATTCTCAGGACTGCCATTTTACGTCCCCTACGAAGGATATTTTGCACCCTTTAAAAAGTTCTAGAGCCTTCTTTCGGGTTTGAAACCGTGACCTTGGGCATAGAAGGCTGTTATACTAGCCATTAAACTACAGGTGACTCCACTCCAAAATCCTTCCTAAACTCCTTGTCGAAGGATTAACACGAATATTTTAATGGCCTTAATTCAACATAACGAGCTGATTGGGCCCGAATCGAAGACTATTCCCTTCTTGACAAACTCGATTCCCTCTCTAATGAATTCCCGAACATTTTATAGAGTACTACAATTGGGTTGTTTTTTTCTTAATTTATACTAAATTTACTAGACATTAATGCAATAACTTTACCCGTGGCTGAGTGGCTAGTGCGCTAGTTTCTCATGCTACAGGTTGCGAGTTCGAATCCCAGTTCCGGCGGGGCTTTTATAAGGATGCAATTAAATGGGGATTCACTCGCAGCCTCTCCCCCGGGTATGTGAGACCCGTCAGCTAAATGGTGGCCACTCACAAAATTAGGCGTAGGGAGTGATGGCCCTACACTACGAATTTCATCGTGAAACGCGAGTGTAATCTCCCAGATCATACTGCGAGGCCCAGGGCCTGCACGGCCTGTCGCGCCAAGGAAAAAAAAGAAGTGCAAATACAGTTGTGAATCTCAATAAAAATATAATCATGTAGACTGAAAACGATAATAGGCAATGTGGAAATGAGATTATAATAGAGTTGTATGAAGAAATATCTCTACATGAACATAAGCTTATACGATTTAATTGATAAATTAATTGAGGAAACGATCTAACCGGAAGGAATAAAAAAAAAAAGAATGGGGGGCTAATAAAAGAAGAGTTATAGTAAATTAGGAATAAAACCCAGCGTTGAAATGGTAATAAAGAAAAAGTAAACAGGTCCGTAGTAATGATCATTTTTTTTTTTTTAGAAAAGAAGAAAAAAATGTAATAAAAATAACGAGAATCCTTTTCGCAGGGCGGCACCTGGTAGCACATTTCTTAATTGCAGCCTATTAGAGGAATCGCTGGGCTACGGGAGAAATAACAAATATGGAGGTAGGAGATTGATGGGAAGGGCTAATGAGGAGAGGAATAACTTAGTCGTCAAATTATTATTGAATAAATAAATAAATAATGAGTCTTGGAAAGCAGGGCCTGTCCCTCCGGATCAAAACACTGCTTCCATTCTGTCTGTCTGTCTTCAAATTGCTCTCCCCTGATTAGGATTATTTCTTTTCTTTTTTTAATTTGTAATTATTTTAATTGAATGGCTCTTAATGAAGTGTCAGTAAATTACATCTTATTGTCGACACTTCTACTTTTATTTAAAAAAAAAAAAAGTTGGTGCGAAAAAGCATTAGTGGAAAATCCGGCGCAAAGTAGAAAATATGACCGATTTAGGTGGACAAAATTCTGAAACTTCTATATTTAACCTTTGAGGTCTCAGATTAAGGAAAATTTTTTTTTTTAAAATTTAAGAAATAATTATAAAAACTAATTAATTCTTTTACACGATTGGTGGTGAATCACAGTGGTCAAACATCAAATTTATTCGCTAAAATCTAAAACTTCCCTACATTTTACGTTTGAAGTCCCAGAATACGGAAAAAATATGTATCACCCAAAACGCAAAAATCTTTGAAATATTTAAAGACTAGAAGGATTGATGAAACAAATCCTTGGGGGTTATATAGTTTTTCGTTATTGAATAGGGACATACATTTACAAATCGCTAAATTAATTCTACAGGTGAGTTTGCAATGTATATTAAATAACGAGTTTGGAAATATAATGTCTCACCTGTCTCAGCAATGTCCATTGTTAAATAGAAGCAAAAAGACTTTGCTCTAAACACACCTTGAACACAATAAATGACCATCGAATAAAGATAATCCCACTGCCGGTTATGAGGCTCTGGTGTGAACAGGAATGATTCACTCATTTCCTATTTATTTGTAAACACGGTTTGGTGGGAAATATTAGTATTAAGGGTCTTGCCAACTAAAAATAAACAAAATTTATGATGGAAAATTCCAAACTTTTGACTCGACTTTTGTCCACCTAAATTGGTGATTTTGCCCACTGTGCGGCGCATAAAGTAAGTATAGTATCGAACAGAAATGGCATATGAAAGACACATATATTCCGCTCCAAAATCGGAGTCTAACTTCATACTATCGGGTTTACGATTTTTGCCATTTTCTCATAAATATCTCTAAGGATTTTAAATTCTATTAAGGATGTGTTGCTCGATAGTATAGTATGCTTGACATCTCTCACTGATGCCCTGAGGATGACTCACATGTTTGAGCCCAAACTTAGACAAAATTAAAATATTTTATACTACCTATGATTAAAATGAACTCGCTTAATCAATTTATAATAAAATAGTCCTAGGTATAAAGTGAGTTTTGTAATCATTGAAATAGCCTGACTGGTCTTAATTGCCGATTTTTCAAAATTTCTTCCTCAAGAGTAGAGTGTCACTTTTTTATTTTTTTTTCATTTCACATTCTTATTTTTAAATAACTGACCATCTCATATTGACAGGAGTATAAAGAAAAGTATGAATATTTGTATAATCATGAATGATTATTTATTCTTTTATTTCAGCCGTGGTGCGAACCTGGGATATGAAAACCCTCCTGTAACAGCCTTTATATAATAGGTGCCCGAAAATTGGGGAATCATATGACGGCTGAGCCTGATCTAAGCCTAATCATCCTAATTTAATGGAAATAAATATATCGTAGAGGTCATCAGTGGTGTAGTGGCAAGCATAACAACCTTCTATACTCAAGATCGCGGATTCTGCCCGGCTGATGGCCCAGTGAAGTAACAAAAATCCTCGGCTGTTCCTTCCTTCGGAAAGGACGTACAATGATAGACCGAAGCTTTTTATGTCAGGTACTTTTTAAAGATCCCTATCCTAATTAAACCTGGATAGGCTAAATTTAGGACTCCCAATGTAGCATCGTCTAGTTAGTCATCCATATTAACCTTAAGTGACGTTAAATGATATACAAATTATTACCTCTGTCAAAAAAAAAAAAGTAAATAAACTCACATATTTCTACCTTTTTGCTAACTTTATTATTAGCAAATAGTAACCACATTGTATGATCTATAAATAGAGGATTTGGGTAGGAGGGGGAGGGAAGAAACATGCGAACTTAGAGCGTTTGCGTGATTATTAGTTATTATTAAGCATTTCTTATCATTCATTAACTTTGAATCATAAAACAATTCCAAAATTACCTTTTAACAAAAAGAGATCAAATCGTGTAATAATTTGGCTCACGTAATGCCAAATAATCTGACAGCTCGGTGGCGGCTAATTCGTATTTTCTACTGATAATCCATAAAGTCTTTGCGAGTTAATACCGAAATGGCCCCGATATTCCATAATGATCAGTTTGCATGGTTTGTTTGGTGATGTCAGCCATTGTGTCGTAATGGACCTATTATAAGTTCGTAATGGTCAATTTATGGTAGAGATTCTAAAATTAACTTGTAAAATAAAACAGTTAATTCTAAAAAAAAAAAAAATAAGTTAAGTGTTTGGAAGATAAAACAATCTCTAACTCCACCTTTCATCTTAATTCAGGATTTTGGATTTATATATATATATATATATATATATATATATATATATATATATATATATATATATATAATATATTTATATATATAGTTTGTTTTTTTTGTCTCACCAGCTTTTAGTGGAGGATTATCTAAAACAAGTTAGTTAAATTTATCGGCTTTTCATCACTCTCCATTAACTTTAACAATTCCGTGTATTAGGTAATATTTTTTGTAAAATCTTTAGCTATACAACGGTACATTACACATCTATATTACTACTTTTATGTTTAGAAATACAAAAATTGCATTCAAAATATGTTTGCACTTTTCTCAGCACAACTTATATATTTACCCGTTTTTTATCGATAGTAACAAGAATGTATGGTTATTATGGCATTTAAGCCCTTTCAGACTATTTCAATCAGAATAAAACCTACATCATATTAAAGCCCATTAAATTTTACATCGATATAGCGAGTTTGAACAAAATCGTTATAGTCATTTTTTTTAGAAAATCGTAAAAACGTTTGAAATGCATAGTATATAGTCGTTCTTCTGGTAAGCTGATTTTGATGAAAAAATTGCTGAATATCTCGAGCGTATTTTTGTTTTAAATATAAAATTTCAGTTTCGGGCGACTTTTAGTTTTTGCGCTGGACTTACCACACACACAGATATTTTTTCGGGACTTGGTCATTTGGACTCAGGGGACACTTAAAGGTGTATTTCCGTTGAAAACTCGAATTCGAAAATTTTTACGATCGCAATACTTTCCCTTACTATATACATTTCATATATCGCTAAGTGAAATAAAAAATGGATTTATTGTAATCTATAGAATTCAAATTTTTAAATTGAATCTATCGTGAAGGTTTGTGGAAATACCTTTAAAGGAAATATTGTCCTAGATGCAGATAGGGCACCTGAAGCATTATGCATGAATTTAAACTATCAAACGTATTGTTGTTCATAGCTATCAAACTATTTCCTAATATTTTCACATTCTTTAGTATTTAGTTTGGACTTTTACTAAAACTGGATGCAGTCGTAATGATTGGTAAAACGTGTTGAAAACTCGAAACTGCTAATGAGCTACTCTAGTTTATTTTGAAGTGAGTTTATCCCCATACAAATTTGGTAGTGGGAACTTAATTCTGACCACATCTACGCCTTTATGAGACCGCACCAACTATATGATATGTTCTTATACCTAGCTAGTTTCGTAAGTTGTGGTTGGGTGTCCATAGTGTTAGATATAAATTTGAAAGTAAGTCAGATAAATATACAAAGAGAAATACCCTTTATTTACATTCACTGACCTATATATGAAATATATAGCAAGGGAAAATTTGATGATATTGAAAATATTCGAATTAGGTTTTCCTATGAAAACAGAAACGTTATAAGGCCCTCTGGGATCAAACTGGTCGTGGGTGTGTTTGAGTTGTATTTCGAAGAAAGTGAAATTACATATGAGAGATATCAGATTCTTGTAAATATTTTAAACCAATTATTCGTATTTTGATCTATTACATCTTGCCATCTTTCAGGTATTTTTTTAATAATTTCATCATCATCAACAGTTAATGGACAACTCAAGCGCTTTGCATCTTCCAAGTCAAAATTTCCGGTCAAGAACCGAGCTAACCACTTGTACAGTGTTTTCTCCTAAGCCATCATCACCATACGAACGTCTATGCAACAGATTATTCTTTTCAGAAATAAAAAAAAATCAATTAATGGCGAAAATGAATTTCTTCCATTTTGAGCAGGCAAAATACCACTTAAAGATAATGAATCTCGGTTGAAACTGATAAATAAAGGAACTTTAACTAATCGCTTTTTTTAGAATATATACATTAGGAATTACAATTAGGAACTGAAAACTTATTTTATTTAAATCAATATTTTATATCTAAGCAACTACATTTATTGACCGCATCTTGAACTTATCTTATAGTTTATCAAGGATCACCTGTGTTGTAGTGGCTAGAATGACAACCTTATATGCCTAAGGTCGCGGTTTCGAATCCGACAGATGGGTCTACGCTTTTCAAGGGAGTAAAAAATCCTAGTCCTTAGGAGGGGACATAAAAAGGCGGTTTCGAGCCTGGGTGATGTGAGGTACTCGTTAAAGATCCATATTCTAATCAAACCTGAATATGCAAAATTTAGGACTCCCACTGTAACATCGCCTGGTTAGCCGCAGTGGAATAAAATGACGAAATTAATTTAAAAAATCTGTCTGAAACGGCTTAATGCCGCTTTTTCCAAAGTTCTTTTTAAGGAACAGTTTTTGTTTATTTGAAACAATAAATCTTATACTTAGTAATATTAAAATATGTAGTAGCAATAAATATTAATAAATATAAACTATAGTAGAGTTTGCTGAACACTGATCCAGAAAGAAGGAAAAACATTTTTTCAAGGTACAATTTTTTTTCTCGGAAATATTAAAGATGCATAATAATACCGTTGGAAAACTACGATTTATAGAAACATGAAGGGCTGGTAAAAAATACCCAGAGATTCACTATTTTTATTTTATTTTTTAATTAAATTGGTTAATCAAGCATAAGAATTAAAAATAAAAATAAAACATATTTATATCCAAGCATAGTTTAAGATTTAGTTTATCCTTCAATGAAAAATATTTCTTGTATAAATTTGAAGTCGTCCTTGCCTAATTGAAATAGATTTTAAATTTTGACATTTCGTTTTCACGGATTATCATAAAATGAGATGTTTTTAATGACAAAAATTACATAGGTTTAAGATTTCCTTTGTCGCTCCTTATTATTTCTTGTGATTTTATTTGTTACGTACGTATTCAGTTTTTGCAAAACTCAGGATTTTTAGAGATTTATTATATATTCAGCAATATAAATTTATTTCTATAAATTTTTGATTATCCAATTGCTTTATAATTTAATTTTAAACGCATCTTTTAATAACTATTAATGGTTATTAATTTTTCTCGAATAAATATGGTCAAAGTTTTTTTAATATGAGGAGCTTAATAAAAATCCCATTTCTTAGTTTTGTCTAATTGACACAGTCTTTTACACGAACAAGTTATGGATACATCGTTATTTGGCTTTTGGAGTTTGCAACAAATACTTATTTTAGTTTGTTTATATAGAGCTGATGAGATTACACTTTTAATTCTAGACGTCAAGATTTGAAGGAAAAACAACGCAGAAGAGTAAGTGAAAGTTGTGCGCATAATATTGTTTACTTTAAAATAAAATTTCATAAATATTTCTGTAGTAACTGTTTATACAAGTAAAGTGTTTTGTAGAAAAACTCTGACCATGACAAGAGTAAACAAGCGTATGCAGAAACTTGCAATTGCATGGGATATGACCATTTCTGGTTGGATTCGCCGGTGTAATGTCGTTCCTTGGAAGGCAGAAAGGTTATGCAAAGCTTGTCAACCTCTGCCCTCAGTCAACGTGACCCTAAGATTACCACCTGGTATGATGACACTGGCAGGTGTAGTAGAGGACATGTAGTATGCAACGTTGGGGTGTCTTCGATACATCTAAGATTGGGCAAGAGTCACTAAATACATTACTCATGTTTCTTAAGCATTTAGCGCGTACATCCACAATAAATAATTGCAAACACTTCCTAGTAAGGATAGATGGAGAAATTGCGCAATATTTTGGCACCGAAAGATGTCTGTTCTGTCATATAAAAAATTATTTTTATTCTGGGACAGCTAGTCCCCTAAGAATAATATATATGCACATTAAATATTAATTTTCTGCCTAATAAATAATCAAAATATACTCGTAAATAATTTAAAAAATAACAAATCGTACTGCATATTATGAATACAAAAATAGATACATACACTTACAAACACGCAATATATACGTGTGTGTAAGTGTATATAAATATATAAAATTGTAGGTCACTAATTTCGTATTGCTTGGAACCAATGTTTGTCGAATGTAATGTACCTTTAACTTTTATTCAAGAAATTTTGCCGTTTTTTTAAAAATTTTTTCTACCTTCAGTTTATCATCACGTTATTCCATAGTTTATTCTTACATTTTTTTAAAATTTATTTGTTTAAAGAAATTTACAACTATATTAAATAAATACAACAAGTAAATAGGCTTTATATGATTAGAACACATGGTAGTCCTGTGAAGAAACTACCCATTGGTAACACTCCAATGTCTAATTTATGTTAGGAGGTCTCTTGGCCATCTTCTTTTAAGCCGCCTCGGTGGGTTGTCGAGAACAGATATGGAGGAGAGGTCACGGATAAGCGGGTTTGAGTGGGCAGGGAGTTTGGAATGAAAAGAGGTATATCTGTAACGGGTCAAGTCTTCAACAAATGGGATATTTAGGTCTTTATAGATGATTTTATTAGTAACAAAGTAAGAAAGAAGCATTGAGGATTTTACGAAGGATATTGGACTGCAAGGATGGGATGCGAGAGGAATTCGATGGTTTAGTAGATCCCCGTAGCTCAATTCCATAGGTCCAAATAGGCCTGATAATTGTTATATAAATGAGTTTTTTGTAGTAAGTAGGAAGTTTTGAGCGTTTGTCGAGTAAGTGTAGTAGTAATCTGTATCTACGAGCAGTTTCCTGTCGTTTCAGTCTAGTATGAGGATTCCATGTTAGGCGTTTGTCGAGGTGAAGTCCTAAGTACCGAATCTGTTCAACAGGAGTAAGTATGATATTGTTAAAGGATACTGTGGGGCAGGAAGTCATAGGTTTACGACGTAGAGTGAAGGTGATTTGATGGGATTTGTTAGAATTCATTTTAATTCTCCAGTTTTTACACCATTCTTTAGTGGCTGATGACATATTTCTTATTGTTACTATTGACGGTTATTATTTCAAATAAAAAAAAAAGTACTTGTTATTAAGATGAAAATGCTGTAAAAGTTAGTTTTTAATCCATGTCAAATTAATATAGTCCATTACACATAGAACTCCAGGAGACTCGTGTATTTTGCATTAAGAGTTTCTTGGAATCTGCCTTACAACTTTCTTCATTGCTCTCATGTACAATTTGTTACATAGAGTAACAAATTGTGAACATGAATTCTTACATGTAAGTACATGAATTCTTACATGTAAGTAGAAAATAGAGCAATTTATTTTTGTATAAATAACATTTCTAACACACAACTTGTGAGGTTAAGGCTGAAAGTGTAATTGTGGATCAAGAACGAGACCCATAAAATGTAGGAGTTGTTTGAGGATTACCTGCACATTTTACTTTCTTTCTATAAACCTAGTCCGTTACGTTGCGGGAGTCTTAGCCTTTCAGTCATAATCCACGGTATCTTTATTCTTGTGGAAATTATAAATTTACATGCTTTCTTTCTTTGCATGGAATACATTTTTTTATTATAATAATGTCTTAAAAGTTACCACCAGTTTATCATCAATGAATTTCTCTGATTTAGTATCCTCTCCAAGTAGAGTAATCTAAAGTTTTTGTAAACTACTTTTAATAGTTAATTATGAAGAATTGAAAGGAATCTGATTTTGAGGACGGGGTGAAATGGAAATCCGAAAGGTCAAGCCGAGATGAGGTTCCATTCTTCTAGAATAGCCGCCGGCAGTGACCTCAAAGTCTGAGGTCACCATACCTTATCGAAGCTTTTACAACCATCTAACTGCAACTGCATGCTATTTATTTTCGTCTATGAAAAATATATTATTTTTTTATAATAACTTATTTGTTATGTCTTTAGATCTTTTTCTTTGATAAATGAATCATTGTACTTTTACTATCTGAGCTGGAAGTTTAATGACATTTGTCAATATCAAACAGGAAAACGTGACAGTTTAAATTCGATAAGGATTTTTATCAGGCCGCTAACCCAACTATCGTGATTTACATTCCAGAAATAAATATATTAGAACAAATTACAGCATACCAAGTGTTAATATTTTCCTTTAAACACGTAGTTATTATTTTTTTAAATTTGTAAATCATTTTAACCGTGTTTATGTATGTGGTAGCATCGTTCTTATGAAATTTCCTTATCATTGGCAATTTGGAAACATTAACGATTGTATATTATATTTTTAGACTATGTAACTGAGATATATTATCAGAACCATATATATATATATATATATATATATATATATATATATATATATATATACTTATTACTTATAATATACTTAATAATACCAAAAAATAAAAATAAAAAGAGAGATTTTTCCTAATTTTTTTATTTTAAACACGATAGAATTCACAATATCGATATATATATATATATATATATATATATATATATATATATATATATATATATATATATATATATATATATATAAATAATAAATAGAATAACTAATGCCAAAAATTATGATTTTCTAATTAATATTCTACACTAAAAATTGATATTATACCCATATATACGCCCATAACTGAGTTATTTTCGAAGATAAAGAAAATTATTTATAGAGTTTCAAGATCAGGTCACCACAGCGAATAAATTTTTAACCATTTCGGTTAAGAAATAGCGGAGATACAGCGTTTCAAACTTAGTAGTGGCTATTGGTCATTTTGTTTGATTATAACCTGACATGGTTGCTTTTTCGTCTTTTTAAGCTCTTTGGTCAATATATCGCTCTACATATGAGTTAATTGAATAAACACCCATACAAAATTGTCAAACGTTAATATTATTATCTGGAAATAATAAACCATTGTTTAGTAATTTGCAGCGTTTTTAGTAGCTTTCCGATTCACTTTAGAAAAAAAAAAATCGGAATATGGGCAACATTAAAAAGGTTTTAACAGTAAAGTACAATTAATGATACAAATAAATCGATTGATTTTATCAAGAACTTTCTACCATTCACTCCTGTAAAATTTCAACTGTAACCATCCAGAATATTTTTCAAAAATACCCGTATAATTCTTTGCACCTGAAAAATAAGACTGTGCCCGGACTTATCAAAATATATCATTGAATTTATGTAATTATTATCTAAAACCATCGATATAAATAAATATATTGCTTAAAAAATATTAATATTAAAGTATTACTGTTGTTACGTGATAAAAATATGATTTTTTTTTTTTAAATTCTAATATGACTTTTTTATTGTTAGCGTAATCGTCTTCTTTCACTATGTCAAAGAAATGTTACTTCAATCGCGCGTGAAGTTTATACGCACTCATCATTATTTATTTATTTTTATCTTTTGTTTACCTGTATAGTTTTTCCTTGTAGAGGAACTTTAATTTATTATATCGAGTCATTGATGATCTTTGGGTCTTAAAATCAAACAACTACTGTAAAATATCGAATGAATGTGTTTGCTAAGGCTACTGGTCCGTGGAACTCTCGGTAATACATCTTTGGACACTATCTGCTTCTTCACATCTCGCAGCTGAGGATGTTACAGGACATCACTCCTGTCCTGGCCTATCTGCTCGCTCTATCGACCAACAAGGATGGGGACTTTTTGTGACCGGGTTGCGGCAGAGGTTCCTCTCCAGTAGTTGGGACTTCGCCCTTACGCAAGGTCCCTTTCACAACCCCTTGCGCTGACGCAGGGTACCGTCGGATAAATTGGAATCCTCGGGGGCCAATTAGGAGGGACCGAAACGTGACAGAGTTTGCCGCAAACGAGGAACATCTGCTTTGGATGCACATGCAATGTCCTTCACTTTCCAGCATATCGTTCAGTAGATCGCGGAATCTGATGGCTGAGTTATTGAGCTTCATTGAAGGAGATTGTTTCATGCGTTCAGAAAACAATAGGGAATTGTCTTGGCTTTTAGTTTACTAGACCCTTCAACAAATAACATGTAATTATTTTTTAGTACATACCGAGTTGTCTGAATAACAATTACATAAGCCTAGACATACGGGCTTGAATGCCGGCTGTAACAGAATAATTATGTATTCTGAGTTCGTTTTTTTCAGCTTTAGATGACTCAAAGGTTTTGAGGAAACTCAGCCAGTATTAAGTGAGTACCAAAAAGTGCGGGACACCATCTGGCATTGAAACAGTACCCTTCTTCATTGCATACGCAAGATTCTTTTTAGGTTATAGTACACAAAGCTGACAGAAGCAGGCAAGGAGGAGGAGTGGCTTTAATCTTTGGTTAAATTGATAATAAATAGAATTATTAGTATCCCGTTTGATTATTAACATAATTTGTAAATGGGAAGATGTTTTCCTGAATCAGAAAACGTAGGATACCTACGTAAGAACACTGGACGTAAATAACGCTGATTACAACGGATGCGTCTCATTCTTGGGCAATATCTGTACCAGGAGGTCTTTATATATTTTATCCAAATATAAAAAAAAAAAAACTCTTCAAGAGTTACTATATTTTTCAATCGTAAGCGCATTAATCTTTTCTTTTTTTCTCTCCTTAATTATTCATCTGCCATAATTTATGGGTTAGTAACTGTAGAAATGTGGAAATTATTTTCTAAAGACATTAGAATAATGAGAACATTATGGGTTAGTTTACTGAAATTCATTCATTTTTAAAAGCAATCGCTAGTAAAATTTTATGAATTAAGACACTGAAGGTTATAATGTTCCAAAATGATAAATGTAACCCGGACCAATGTTTTTACGAATCTACACAATTTTTTTATGAGTGTATATTTATATAAAGATTGTTTTAGCATGTGAAAATTTGAAGTAATTTTGAAGGAATAGAATGAAAAAAAACTTTATTCTGAGCCAAGATCTCTTAAGAATTTCATAAATGTACAAGAAAAATAAGAATAGTCACTCGCCAAAGAACAAAAGCAAAAAAAAAAAAAAAAATAATAATGATTACAATAAATATACACAATTGTCTTTAAATGATCAAAATGGGAGAAAAAAGTACAATAATATCTTAATCTATATTTATAAAAGAAAGTGCCTTTTTACTTGATTTTTCTGGTCATCGCAGTTTCTAAAAAACGACTATGGTTGTGAAGTTGAAATTTCTGTTGGAGGTCCGTCTCGCCGTCTAGATGTGCAATAAGGCTGGGTTTGGGAAAATTCGTCCTCTAAGTGATTTAAAAAAAAATATTTTTCTAAAACATAAATCAAAATTTGTTATCGAATAACTCAAAAACTATAAATACTCATTTGAATGACAAGCATATATCTAACCACCTGGAAGCAAAATCGTCTTAATCTTATCACTAATAGCATAGATACTAAAATACTTATAACAAATATATTTAGGTATATTTCGTTTCATATCCATGTTTCGTGTGTAGGTTTCTATCCAGTTCATATGTTTCATTGGGGATCACTTGTAGCTGGGTGGCTAGCGTAACAGCCTCCCATGCTAAAGGTCACGGGTTCAAACCCGCAAGTGGTCCTAGGATTTTTTAATGGGAGTAAAAAATCCTTAGTTACGCCGTCCTTCGGAGGGGACGTTAAAAGGTGGTCCCGAGCCTGTGCGATGTCAGGTACTCGTTAAAGATTTCTATCCTAATAAAACCTGGATAGGCAAAATTTAGGGCTCCCACTGTAGCATCGTCCGATTAGCCATAGTAGCATAAAGTGACGCTAAATAAATAAACAAACAAACAATATGTTTCATTGTTGCTGGTTTTTTAGAATGATCAATAGATTGAAAAATGTTTGAAAAAATAATAGAACTTAGTTCTGAATCCTAAAAAAAAAAAAAAATGCTAGCATATTTTGTTAGATGGGTAAACCCCGAGTGAAAAAAATACGTATTTATGACACATTGAAGTTACGATGGTACAGAATGATTATTTTTCGAAGCAAAAATGATATATGATAAAATGATATAGCAAATAATATTAGATAACCACGGGCATGGCTACTTGCTACTGGTATGCTATTGTAGATTAAACTGAATAAAATTAATATCTGACAATCAGCAATAATCATTTATTTGTCGTACATAGACAGAGTTAAAAGTTTAACTCACTGCCACCTCAGGTTATATTTATATTGTATAACCGCAACTAACACAGTTATTATAAAAAACTGTCTTAATTCGCAGCAATTAAAAAAACAATTAAATAGTCGCGTGCAAAGCCGCGAGGTACAGCTAGTACAATATAAAATTAACGATACAAAAACAATAGAATAAAAAAAAAATAGAATTTATATATTGAATTTAGTTAACATCTGGTTGGGAAGCGAGAAGGTATTGAAAAATAAGATATTTGAATGAAGATTGGGAAGGAGCATGGCAGATGTTTAGTTCAAAAACAAAATAAATTTCTATACTCTGTCAGACCGTCGGTTTTTTAACTGTTACTATATGGAGTTCTACTGAGTGAGTAACATTTCCAAATAAATACATCCGGTCCACGACTTTTATCTGCACCTTTCTTCGAATTGAGCTCGATTTGAAAGTACTCTTTTCCATTACGGATCAATTTTACCGAACCACTCAGATTTTATCCGCGTAATTATCTAAAAAGCATCGATTGGAAATGACGAAAGAACTGTATCATCGATGAGATCGATGAAAAGGAAAGGAGCGATAAAGATGTTCGCTATCTGTAGTCACGAACATCGGTCGTTAGCTCCTATAGTTCAGCGCTGTGCCATAAATCGAAATTCTGAACTAAAAACCTGAAATTTATTTTCTGATTTATCGGGTTGTTAAATTAGTTCGTAATGTTTTTTACTGACGATTTCAATAAAAACGTCAACGTTCGTAAATATTTTCCATCAGTTATATATGACCCATTTTGTTCTATTAAATGTTGTAAAATTTCAGGTAATTATTTTCCAACTACCAGAATTTCTCAAGACGATCCAAGTTTGCGTCTTCCAAGTCAAAATTTCCGGTCCTGAACCGAATAAACCACTTATGGTGGTAAACGTAAACGAATAAGTCAAGCAAGTTTGTAAAACATTATAAATATATATATATATATATATATATATATATATATATATATATATATATATATATATATATATATATATATATATATTAGATAGATAGATAGATATTGTACTTTCATTTACTATATATAGTATGGGGAAGTATTGCGATCGTGAAAATTTTCGAATTTCAGTTTTCAACGGAAACACACGTTTTGGGTCCCCTGAGTCCAAATAACCACGTCCCGCAAAAAGGTCTGTGTGTGTGTGTGTGTGTGTGTGGTAGGTAACTCCCGGGCGAAAACGGTAAGTCCTATGAAACTGAAATTTTCTGATTAAAATGGTCTGACAGGGCTTAAATGCCGATATTTTAAATTTTCTTTCCCTAAAGTACCTCTAATTTTGTAGATTCAATAAAAATAACTATATTATCTTGTTAACGCTGATGAAAAACAGATAAATATGTAAATTTAATGAATTCGATGCCCAACTGAAGGAGAAAACTGTAACAATATTTTTGTAATGCAATTTTTTGTTTTTGAACATAAGAGCAGTAATATACGTGTATGATATACCGTTGGAAAGCTAAAGCTTTTAGAAAAAATATTATCTTATACATAAGTTTTTAAAAGTTAATAGAGAGTGATAAAAAGAAGAAAAAGCTAACTGATTATTTTAGATAATAATATAATAGATTTTTTAATAAAAGACACGTTTTAATAAAAGAATTTGAAAAAAGGCGAAATAATGGCTGATTAGAATTAAAATTATTTTTTAGTAAAATTAGTATATTATGATATTGTTACATTTCCGTATCGAGAGTAGTCTTGAATTTTTTTATAATTATATATATTTCTTTCTGGGACTGAAATCACTCGAGCGAAAAGTGATGAAGATTCGTTAAGACTCTTAGTGACGCTTATTGGTTGTGTCACCCTTGTGGACAAATCGCTCCTGACTAATACAGGATTTAAAATAACTCGAACCGTGGTCGTAGGAGGAGAAGGAATGTGTGGGTGTTCTTTCCTTGCCTTTCCTCTCTCTCTTCTCTTCTCTGCATTCCTCAGCTCTTTTCTTTTTTCATCTCCTATGCTGAAGTAATCCCAGTGGGAGAAGTCTTCTAGCTTAAGGCTACAAGGAGTAAATGATCAAAAGTAATACCTTAGAAATGCACGGTATTTAAAGTATTCACGGTCGTTTTAGGGTCAGAAAAGCGAAAAAATAACACGGTTTCATGTTAAACACGCCGTTTATATTTTTATCAATATAAAAAAATACTTAATTTTTTTCCCTTCAATTTTCTTGCTATGTATCTGAAAAGTAGATGGAAGTAAATAAACGACTAGTTTTTTTTTGTTTTGTTTTTAACTTATTAATGAAAGACCATTGAACGCTGATCATTCACCATTAATATAAATTATCAATGACCGCAAAACATCTTGAAAATTAACACATTTAAAAAAATAAAAATAAACACTACAAATATTTTAAAAGGTCAGCATCTCAAATAGCTGTAAAAACATATTAATTTTTTTTTTTTTTTTAAATAATTCGTGTGTTTATAAATGTTAGACTATTTAATCTCCTTTCTAGTGATTGTACATTTATATTTGGATTAGTTAATAATTTTTCGCCTGGTTATAGGTAATCATTCGCTTGCTGTATATAGGCTTTATTAATGTTATATAATGTTAATGTTTACATGTTCAGTCTTGTTGATACGTTATTTAATGATATGGGTTTTTTACTAAATTACTTTTGTTTATGAGAATTAAGGTTTACTCTTACAATCTTTTTTATTTTAGAAGAATAAATAATTTTGAAACATCTTGGGTGAACATGTACATAATGATGATTAAAAATAGAAGTGTAAAAATATTTAAAAAGTGTAAATTTGTATTTATCAATTGAGTACTAATTTAAGGGTAAAGTTAGTTCAGGGTGCAGTCAAAAGAACACACGATCAAGTATAAACTCAATTCACTGGTGCCGACATTTCGGCCTAAACTATAGGCCTCCTTCAGGGCGTTTGAAGGAGAGCATTACAACAACAAACTGAAAAAGGCCTATAATTCAGGCCGAAACGTCGACACCAGTAAATCAAGTTTATACTTAATTGTGTGTTCATTTGACTGCACCCTGAACTAGCTTCTCCCTTATATTAAGACAGTCAACCATTCTCACTTCACTATGAGTACTAATTTATATTAAAATAATTATTATTGCTAATTATATCATCATCTAGATTTGATTGATTTCTTATTGTATGTATATATATATATGGTATGGTATATCTGTATGGTAAGGCGAGGTTTTCTGGGGAGAAGAGAGGTATCAAAGCGGACCAAATTAGCCGTATATAAATCGACATTTCTTCCTATTCTATCGTACTCCTCAGAGTCGTGGACTCTTACCTCAAAACATAGGAGCCAAATCCAGGCCATGGAAATGAGGTATCTCCGAAAAATAGAGAGAAAGACACGGAGAGATAGGATACGGAACGCCACTATACGGGCTAACCTTGATGTCAAACCGGCAGAGACCGTTCTAGAGGAACACACACTGAGGTGGTTTGAACATCTTCTTAGGATGGATCCGGAGAGGAGTGCCAGGAAGACGTATGAGACCCGCACAGAGGGAAAAAGGCCCAGAGGAAGACCCCGCATCTCCTGGGAGGACGGTGTAAAGGAAGCATGCAGGAAGCGCGGGTTAGACTGGAGTAGGAGAGTGGAGTTGGCACAACAAAGAGACATATGGTTCAGACTCTACAGGCAGGACCCTCACACCGAACAGCGGTAGAAGAGGAAACGATTATGATGATGTATATATATATATATTATTATATTATTATAATTATAATTTTATTGCTGTGTAAATATTGTATGTATGTAGTATGAACGTTGTATTTCATTCCTATTATTAATGTCCAAATTAGGACAGATTGTAATATTACTCAATAAAAGTTTTCATAAAAATTTATGACATCAAAATTTTTGTTTTTTTGTTTAGATATGGATGAGGCATGGTCTTGCAAGATGGAAAATAATGGTAAGTTATTTATATTAATTAATTGAATTGAACTCTTCATTTTAGAAAAAGCAGTAAAAACATATAGATTTTATTCTGTAAATATATTAATAACAATGCTATAAACATATTATTTTGTTTTGTTTAAAAGTTGTATTCCGCCTTAAAATCATATAAATATATCACATTCAAGGCCTGGAATTAAAACTAATTAAATAAATGTAACAGTATGAGTTTTCACTTGATTTGGTTTTGGGTTTAGAATATTGGTTTTATAATATTAGATGTAATAGAATTATTTTGGTATGATAAAATATTGAAATTAGACAAAACTATTGATCTTAAAGGAAAAATTCTGTTATAAAAATCTAATATGAAGTTATCTTTCCACCATTCACCTAATTGTATTCGAAAAATTACCTACGAAACCGTATTTCGAAAAAATTATAACAAAAAAAGAAATTATAAAATACGGATCTTTTATCCCTATTATTTTTGTCTGTGTTAAAATACTTAACTATTTTCAGAGCAGTCCAACACTCAACAAGCAGGTCATCTATTACGTGATTCAATTTCACTGCAAAGGTCACATTCCATTAAATTTGACATTTAGTCAATTTTAAATAGTAATATTTTAAATATAGATAACATGAAAATCGGCTTTAATGCTTCTTCTCTGAAGAAATACGTAGAGAAACTTCGGATAAGAATATCTTGTGAAACTAGGGAACAACATTTCGCTTCTTAGGAATAATCTTAGATTACTACATATTAAAAACGCTGCAAATTATTACACAATAGTTTATTATTTAGAAATAACAATATCAGGGTATAACTGTTTATATAGTTGTTGATAGGCAATTAACTAATATAAAAGCATAAATAATTCAAAGGAAAATGGCATATCACCACTGCTAATTTCAAAACGCTGTATCTCTGCTAGTTCTCAACCAATTTCAATGATTTTTTTTTTTATTTTGTAGAAAATGTTTAGTATTTATTTATAAATTCAGAACTTTTTTTTAATTCGTTATTCGGGTTCTACGCATCTTGAAACGTAAGCTCTCAAATTCTGATAGGAGGAAATAGTTTTTGTCGATTGCAAAAGTTCATTATTAAAAATAATAAACCAAAAGCAATTATAACAAGACTGTTTTATCAATTCTTTTTCTTTTGTTTTTGATTTTCATTCAAATAAAATTTCCTGATTCTAGAACACCTTACATTTTTGCTCTATCATCAATAACAACAGAGTTATCAGAGAATCAGATCTAATCAGTTGTAGCTTGACCATATAAGATTATTTTTCTCCTTGCTCGTCTCGAAAATCTTTTCGATTTTTCTCTATCTTCAATAATAACCGATTTTCGATGGAATTACATATAATGGATGTAATTCCACCGAAAATTTGTGAGATTTGTGACTTTTAGCTCTACTGATTCTAGAAGTCCATACATATTTTTCTCTATCGTCAAAAATAACTGAGTTATAAGCGTATTTTTGTGTAAAATTCCAATTTTATTCATTTCCTTTTTCTCTTTTATATAATTATTCGTGTTTTTAGGATAAAAATGACTAATAAATATTTTATCTCTCTTCAAAAAGGACTTAGTTATTGAAATAAATAACTTTTAATCGGCTACTATTTTTAAAATAACTTGCTGATATCAACGTCTAGGAGTTAAGATCATCGTTGAATACCCCAGTATTTTAGTGGCAAATAAAAAAAAAAAAAAATGATCCAATAGATTCGGAGAAATGCCGTGGACGGCTTACGGCGGACAACCGTTTTTTTTTTCTTTTTTATTCGTTATTCAGGTTAAGTTATGAAACGTAAGCCGTCAAATTTTAAGGGGGGTAACTTTTATATTGGTCGATTACAAAGGTTCATTATTGAAAATAATAAACAAAAATCATGTAATAACAGTAATATTTAAAATGTTTGAGAAATAGTCGACATATGTTATTAAAACAATAAAAAATTACCATCACTATACTAAAAAAATCCACAATTATGGCTATCGCGAGAAATTTAATTTTAAAAAACAAACTCATAAGGGCCTTCGAATAAAAAAACAAAAAAAAACGAATAGCACAAAATGGTTTTTATATGACTATATAGCTGAAAAACGAGGAGTGTCACGAAAATTAAATTCAATTTCTATGAAAGGTTTGTTTTAGAAATTACAAAAAAAAAAAAAAAAAAACAAAAAAAAAAAAAACATCAAAATATTTACTTGTAATCGATTTAAAATACCTATTGATCTGCGATATCATAGCCTGATATGTTGCCTATATTTCCAGCTTGTTATTTTTTAAAACAGTATTTTATATATTTTATCAACATCTCCAGTTCTTCCCAAATTTTTAATATATGGGACATCATACTTGATATTTATTTTTAACATATGAAAGAAATGCTAAAATTTTTTTTTTCTGATTAGTAAAATGTTTTGGGGTTTCGATGAACACCCACATCTATTTTGACTCTATTATAATTACTGGGAAGTAATACTTTTAGCCATAAGCCATAAATATATAAAACTTCTTCAACGTCAGAATATAAGGAGAGAACTCCATCAATACCTGAATTAATCTTGTGGAAAATCTATCACATTCTTGATTCCACCGGAAAAAAAATATCATTCAAGTTATGACTAAGAAAAAAAAAAAAAAAAAATCCGAGATATTAGATATGTAGAAACCGGTTGACTCATGCTTTCCGAACTGCAAATAGATAACCAAGCTGTCAGGAGCATTTTTCGCTCAAAGGAGGTTTGCTTTCTAACTAAAGGATGCAGATGAAGGATGTAATACACTCCCTATGCGAGTGCGCCTGCGCCACCAATAGCGTTACGTGATTGGCTAATTAATGAGCGGTTTTATGGAAGCAAGTGTTAGGAAGAATAAGGATTAGGAAGGGAAAGAACTCGTGGGGGCGGTTTCTCCGGACGTATGACTAATTTATTTTCTCCAATGCAGTTTTATGTATTTTGTATTACTGGATTCATGAACGTCCAATCACCTTTTGAAAGTTTCTCTAATCCTTTTAAGATTTTTTTTTTCCCTTGAGTAAAAAAATACATTGGGTTTATAACAAGGTGTATTATTGACGTACAATTTATTTTAATATGCAGTTATTATATATTCCCCGAAAGGGATTTCAATTATTTTAAATAAAAGCGTCATTTTTCGATTATCATAATTAGTCATTAAACTATTATAATCGCCGTTTTCGGCTGCTTTAACTCTTACAAGACAAACCGTCGAACCTTTCTCTTAACTGCGAAAGGCTCATCTACATAATTATCATAAGACCTATCTTGACTTAAGTTGCGCTTTGGGGCTCTACTAAAGCATGGACTTAATGTCGTATCCAATCCTTGCAATCTAAAATCCTTTGTAAAATACTCAACGCTCTCTACTTACAAGGAGAGGGTTCCAAATGGGTCTCACCGATTTTGATAAACATTTTTTTTTTGGGGGAGTGAAATTAGTCATTAAACTATTTGAATCTGCAAAAGTGACAACGCTCTCCATGAGTCGCGTGAATATTTGCATCTTAAAAACACATTTTATTTAATATCTAAGTCACAAAAATAAGTTTGGTGTCAAAATACCTTATTTCAAAGCGGAATAATTAAAAAAAAAGTCATAACTGTTATTGAATTTAAATTTAAACTATGTTTTGACCATTTTTTGATGTGCCATTTTCAATTTTACCACTGAAGGCATTATGCTACGCTCATTGAACTTTATTCGAAATACTAATTAAATCGGTGTTTGATTAATACGTTTTTACAGAGAAGAATGGAGGAACAAGGAGTCGGTAAACGATAAGTGAAGAAAACTTTTGTTTGTGTAGACTGAATGAACTTGCATCATAATCTGTGATATGATCATCAGCCATCTTTAATTGGTTGCAATCAAATTTTATTGCTCTACTAATTCGTCGTTATATAAAACGAAGGTAGTGTAATGACCATTTTAATATCATGTAGCTATTAAATACTATCGTGAAGTATACCAGCATTAGTTTTTTGAGCTGTGAAAAATCTAGATTTAATTAGCGCTTTATAGCTCTTAAAGGGAAGCGGCGGTGTCAAAATATTAACCACTATCCTTCTTCCCTAGAAAGACGCTGTATCAAAAGGATCAATAATTATAATAAATTATCATATTAATTAATGAGTAATTTAAATAATAATAATAATGAATGAATGCTGAAATTATTGTTATACACTTCTAATAATATAGACATAACATAAATTCATACCCATAAACTTATAAACAAAAATGAAAGAAACTTTAACTAACTGGTGTTGAATTAAAGAAAACAAATTAATAATTATAATTAGTAATTAAAAAATTAAAAACAGAGAAAAAATTAAATAAAAAAAAATGTCTATTCTGATCTACGATGACGGTCGATAGATATTCTTGGTTGATGGTTCACTCGCTGCACTTCACTTGGGTCAGGCTCGGTTGGATTTACGAGTCTCAATATTAAAAATAAACACACTGCAATTTGTACTAATTTAAGGATGTAGAAGAGGTCTTACTGGGGCAAAACTGGGCGAGGAGAGAGTCGAATGTAGACACCACGCTTTGAACCATATTTTTCTTTTTTAAACAATTGAATTGTTTAAAAAATAATGCTACATTTAATGTTTAAAACAAACTTAAATTGATTAAATTAGAATGATAATTGAAATTAATTACTAATACTATAATAAATGAATTTAAGTCTAGTTGGGCTTGAACAGCAGTTATACCTATTAAAAATCAGTCTGTTTTTAATGATCATTACATGACTAGTCTATTGGAATAATTAATAATTTCTGATATTTTTATTATTTAAATTATAGTTATGATGTATTAGTAATAAATAAATTTAAGTCTAGTTGGAATTGATCAACTGTCTTGCAGTTAAGATTATAAAATTAGGTTTTCTTCTTTTATAGCCAATTTTGTTGTAATATGCTTATATGAACTAAGAATAACGTATAATAGAAAAAAACAGAATACCTTACTTGTTTTTGGTAGGAATTTATCCCATTTTAAAATAACAAATGTGCTAATCAAGTTTGGGTTTGTTGTTCATTTATTTATCGTCACTTTATGCTACTGTCGTTAATCGGTCTATTCTAGAGTGGTTGTCTAAATGTTGCCAATCCAGGCTATTATAATATCCAGGTTTATTTATTTATTATATTATCCAGCTATTTATATTATATTATACAGGTTATTATATTGTTTTGTTTATTTATTTGTTTACTTGTTTTAATTTTATCGATAAATATTGTTATTTTTTTATAAAGTTGACCTTTGATTGTGATCAATCTATTGTACGAGACATGTTTTTTAAGTAAGTACCGTTTTGGAATTAAAAAAGGACGTGCAAGATGATTATCGTCTAGAAGACGCCGACCGCCCAGGTGTTTCTTCAAGTGCAGGAACAAATGGTAGTCGCTGGAGCCAGATCAGGGCTGTATGGAGGATGATGAGTTTCCCATTTAAATGATTTGATGAGATCTTTGGCCGATTAGCCACATGTGGACGGGCATTGTCATGCAGCAAAACGATACCCTTACTCAACTTGCCACGTATTTTGTTCTGGATTGCACGCAAACGATAACGAAGTAAAAAGATATGTGATGCAGTGGTTAACAAGTCAGGCGCAGAATTTTTTTGAGAGGGTATTCAAAAACTGGTGCCGCGTTATGACTAGTGCCTCAAAATTCGTGAAAATTATGTAGAAAAGTAGATTAAGGTACAGGCTTTCATGTAAAAATATAATTATTGCGATATCTTTGCACGTCTTTTTTTAATTCCAAAACGGTACTTACTTAAAAAAACATGCCTCGTAGTATAAGTCTATGATGGTGAAACTTCCGGGCTACAAAAACGAAAATTTCTTTGAAATGATCAAGTTTTTTCGTATCAGCTACCGTTGTATTAGTTGAGGACGGAAGTCAATTCGACTTGATGAAGTAAGGTTACTTAATACTCAAGAAAAAAGGCTTATGAATTCTATTGTCTTCAAGAGAATACTTCCTAAGTTCGCGGAATAAGTTTAAAGAAAATGTTTAATTAGTTCTGTTCATTCATTTACAGTCTTAATCAAGACTCTTTACCAAGAAACTTGAACCTCATCAGTCGTAACACGTTGTTCCGTTATTATGTATATTCTAATGGCTATCTCCGCCTGTACTGGGAATCAAACAATGTCCATTGATGATAACCGTTTAATACGATTCTATTGAATTATTTGAATTTTATTAATTTATTTTGATTATTATAATAGTTGTTGTTCGAGAAAAAAAAATCTCGTGCCCCTAACACATGACTTTCCCTTATCTCCGTTGTTATAATCGAGAATTTTAATTACATTTAAGAGATGAAAATAAATTGTAAAATAATTAATTTTACAAGGCTTTTCATCACTCTCCTTTAACATTTAAAAGCTTGTGTATAAGATAATATTTTTTTTTTTAAATCTTTAGCTTTCCAACGGTATACTGTACATCTATATTACTATTCTTGTGTTCACAAACAGAAAAATTGCATGAAAAAATATGTTTGAAATTTTCTCCTTTTGTTTTATATCAAATTCGATCAACTTGCATATGTAGTCGTTATTCATCAATGCTAACAAGATAACTCGTCTAATTGTTTGTTTATTCGTTTAACGTCACTTTATGCTGCTATGGCTAATCAGACGATGCTACAGTGGGAGTCCTAAATTTTGCCTATCCAGGTTTTATTAGGATAGGGGTCTTTAACGAGTACCTGACATCGCACAGGCTCCCCGGGAACGCCTTTTAACGTCCCCTCCGAAGGACGGCATAACTAAGGATTTTTTACTCCCATTAAAAAATCCTAGGGCCACCCGCAGGTTTGAACCCGCGACCTTTGGCATAGAAAGCTGTTATGCTAGCTACTACGCTATGGGTGACCCCACATGTCTAATTTTTTTAATACTACAAAATGAAAGGTACTTTAATAATAAATTTAAAGGTAGAAGGATAAAATTTAAAATATCGACATTTAAGTCCTTTAAATTTTACTATATAGCGAGTTTAATTAAAATCGTTAGAGCTGTTTTTAAGAAAATAGCAAAAAGGTACAAAATACAAGGTATAAAGTGGCTCATCTGGTTAACCGATTTTTATTAATAAGTTGCTGTAACATATCGGGCCTATATATGTCCCAAATATGAAATTTCAGTTTCGTACGCCTTTTCGTTTTTGTTCTAAATTCACCACACACAGACCATTTTGCGGGACTTGGGCTTTTGGACTCAGGGGATCCTAAAACGTATATTTCCGTTGAAAACTGGAATTCGAAAATGTTTACGTTAGCAATACTTTCCCTAACTATATATTTCATATACAGGTAAGTGTAAGTAAAAAAAAAAAGCAATTGCTGATCATCGCCGATGTATATTGAGCACACACCTGATTTTCTCACGATTCATTATACATGTTTTAATTTTAATGTATAAGTTAATAATAAGATAATTACTTTTAATTAATTCAATTTAAAAGAGCCCACTGGTGTACTAGTTTATCGTAAAGTACTCGAATGAAATATCGGAAGTTATTAACTATCGATGATCGTAATGAGCTTAGCTCATTAAAAGTAATTTATAATTTTATTAGACCATCCAATCGGAGAATCATTTCTAAAGCAATTAAATTGGCTTGGTACTCCAGCTAATGTCTTCCCGTTAGTACTCACGTAACATAATAATAACATCTCATTTGACATTATTAAAAAAAAAAAAAGTGCTCGTACAGTAAGATGTAATTCACGCCATATAAATCAACTTTATTTTTTAGGCTTTTACATAAAGCTTAAAACTCATAATGTAAATAATACATTTTATGATATAACATTTCAATACAATTATAATTTTTTGGCTCTACTCTTAATTTTGTCATTGCTAATGTTATGAATAGAAGATATTACCTAATATTATTATATTTTTATCAATGGAAGAAAAATCACAATATTCGAGCTAGATACTAGGGCATACATGTTTCTTCCAAATACTTAAATAAAAAATGTGGTGCGGGCAACACACGACTTTCACTTACCTCGATTTTTAAAATCAATGAAAGAATTTTCAAATACAGTTAGAGATAAAAATACGTGAAACTATTAAGGAATTAATCAAATTGAATTTATATAGAAACATGTGTTTTATTAAAAAATCTATTATATTATTATCTAAAATAATCAGTTAGTTTTATGTTCATTTCATCACTCTCTATTAAATTTTAAAAGCTCGTGTATGAGATGATATTTTTTTGTAAAATCTTTAGCTTTCCAACGGTATATCATACATGTATATTACTGCTCTTATGTTCAAAAACGAAAAATTGCATTAAAAAAATATTTTTTCTGTTTTCTCCATTAGTTGGTTATCGAATTTATTCAATTTATATATTCACCTGTTTTTCATCAGCGTTAACAAGATAATCTAGTTATTATTATATAATCTTCAAAATTAAAGACACTTTGGAGAGAGAAAATTTAAAATATCGGCATTTAAGCCCTGTCAGACCATTTTAATCAGAATAAAACCTACATGATATTAAAGCCTATTCATTTTTACATCGATATAGTGAGTTTAATCAAAATCGTCGGAACCGTTTTTGAGAAAAAAGGTGCAAAATGCATGGTATAAAGTGCCTCTTCTGGTAAGCTCATTTTGATGGAAAAAGTTTTGTCACGTCTCGGGCGTATAGTTGTCTTAAATATGAAATTTCAGTTTCATAGGACTTACCGTTTCCGCCCGGGAGTTACCACACACACACACACACACACACACACACACACACACACACCCACACACACACACACAAACCTTTTTGCGGGACTTGGTTATTTGGACTCAGGGGACCCTAAAACGTGTATTTCCGTTGAAAACTGGAATTCGAAAATTTTCACGATCGCAATACTTTCCTTTACTATATATAGTAAGTGAAAGTAAAAATGAGATTTGATAGAAAAATAAACGAAGTGTTTGGGAGAAATATATATGCCCTAGCATCTACCTCTGATATTACCTAAGTTGTTCTAATGCCATTTATATGCTTCTATGAATTTAACTTAATGCTCCTTATTACGTTACCAACTGTACCCTACACCATGACCTTAATATTCCGTTTGTTTTAGACCTGGTACCATCCAAATTTTCCAAATTTCATCAGAACCTTAGTCATCATCCTAACCCTCTAGCACAATCCCTATCCAGCACCACCCATCCCTACAATCCTCCTCGAAGATTGAAACGGCAGTGGCCACGAGACCTATTGTAAACATTTAAACTGGAGTTCTGACAATGGTCAGATCCTCCACTCATGTACGGTATGTTTGTGGCTACAGCGCCCTAACTCAGCCTCCACTGGCTCAGACCAGTGATGCGGCTGAGATAGAGGTGCTGGGATCTCTTGGATTCCGCTTTTTCCTCCACAAGTGGAGGAAAAAGCGCTTGCTGGGGTCCCTTTAGCAATTGTATATATTGTATATAGTTGTGATTGTGTGTAAGATGTTTATTTATTTGCCAACTTTTTATTTATCTCAATAATAGGTTTATGTTTCGATTTGTTTTGTTTTTTATTTATTATTATTATTTTATTGTATATATTTGAATTTATGTTATATTTTATGAAATTTGACCATTATTATTATTTTCTGTATATATAGTATGAATGTGGTCTCTTATCAATATTATTATTGTTCATTTTGTAACAAATTGTAATATATCTCAATAAAAAAAAAAAAAAAAAAAGATATTACCTAAGTTGTTCTAATGCCATTTATATGCTTCTATGAATTTAACTATTTTTTTTTTTATTGAGAATTTTTTTTTAGAATTACAGAAATCGTGATCATTTCAAATCGGTTCCGAATGTTATTATACTTTGAAAAGAAAAATTGGGGGTCATCTCTGGAGTATTGGGTAGTATAACAGCCTTTAGGGGTCATCTCTGGTGTAGTGGCAAGCATAACAGCTTTCTATGCCTAAGATCGCGGGTGTGAACGAACCTACAGGTGCCCTAGGATTTTTTAATGGGGGTAAAAAAAATCCTTAGTTATGCCGTCCTTCGGAGGGGACGTAAAAGGTTAGTCCCGAGCCTGTGCGATGTCAGGTACTCGTTAAAGATCCCCATTCAAATTAAGCTTGGATAGGAAAAATTTAAGAATCCCACTTTAGCATTGTCCGATTAGCCTCAGCAGCAAAATGTTAAGTTAATAAACAACAAACAAACAAAAGAATAATTGTAAGAAAATTTGCTTCTTAAATAATATGTTTCAGATTAATATATAATTAAAAATAAACTTCTGAAATTTTGATTAAGATTTTGCTACCTATGACTAGTCTCCACATAATCTTAAAAGAAGTTTATATTTTTCATTTTTATGTATTTCGTACTTGTAAAATGAACGTGTACATGCATATATATGTACCTCTAAATATATCTGTATATAATAGTTACTGATATTGATATTACTCTGCATTGTATTTGATGGATCGGAGGTAGGTTTTATGACGTTAATGTAAAAAAGAGCGATAAAATATAAATTATACTTACACATAATATGAGATATTGTGATTTAAGACCAGTACTTACCTAAAAAAGAGAAAAAAAACAAATTAGCATAATAAAGAATAAACCTTATATATTTAACTAAATATTTATATTAAATTTACGTGATTTTTTTTAAATTTAAGATATGATCTTTCTATTACCTTATTTGTGCGAAATGAACACTTAAAATTAATGTACATTTAGATAACTTCAATAAAATCATAGTTCAGAAAAAAATACACATTTTAAAAGAACGTTCATGCCTGAAAGAGACAATCTTCAAGCTTTAAGAGTCCTTTATCTATGAAAATTTATCTTCCAATTTCAATTGAGATTAAGTTGATCTTTTTTTTTAAAGAACTTTCGTTTTCTCGACTCTTTCTGCAAAAGATAATTTAAGCACTTAAAGCTGAAATATCGCACTAATTATGCTTGATGTTAAAGAAGAAATTCTATTTTACTGGGATTTTGTAAATAAATGAATAAGTTACACTCTGTTTCCAATCTTTCTAATATTACTCGGGGAAAGATTCAACTCGTTCTTAATAATAACTTCATGTTATGCCATTATTATCGGAATTATTACCAGTTGAAGAAGCAAGAATGAAGGTCAGTACTTATCTACCCCAAAGATGACCATCGCGTTGCATGCAATCTCGGATGGCCATCATCTTGCCACTCGTGCATGACGAACCAAACCTCCGTAAGCCAGAGTGTTTACAAACTAATTATGTTTGACAACAACAAAGTATAGCCCTTGTGAAAGCTATCCTTGTGTGTTTATCTAGTGCATGTGTATATGCAATTATAGTATTTGCAATACACCATTGCCATCAGTACTGGGTGTTTGTAGTGGGCAAAAGAATGTCGACTGATCAATAACTAACTTTTGTTACCACATCCCCAAACAACTGCTCCATCATATGCGTTTTATAGTTACCATTCATAACCGCATTTATGCAAATTTTAATAAAGACAAATAAAATATTCGCGAATAAGGCCGCAGGTTACAGCTGGTATAATAATAGATTTTTAAATATTTTTTACTGTCTTTTATGTATATATGAAACGTATTGCGATCGTGAAAAGTTTCGAATTTCAATTTCAACGGAATGCACGTTTTAGGGTCCCCTGAGCTCAAATAACCAAGTCTCGCAAAAAGGTGTGTGGTAAGTTTAGCGCAAAAAAAAAAAAAAAAAAAAATCACTTCAAAATTTCATATTTAAGACATATTATATATCTACGCCCGAGATGTCACAGCAACTTTTTGATCAAAATCACTAACCAGACGAGCCACTTTATACCATGCATTTTGCACCTTTTACGATTTTCTCCAAAACGGCTCAAACGATTTAATTAAACTCGATATATGGATGTAAAATTTAATGAATTTAATATCATGTAAGTTTTCATCCTGAATCTGAGTCTGATAGGGCTTAAATACCGATATTTTAAATTTGTTTCCTCTAAAGAATTTTTTATTTTCGTAGAATCTACGAATATAATTATCATATCATCTTGTTACCATTAATAAAAACAGATAAATATAGGAGTTGATCGAATTCGATATCCAATTAAAGGTGAAAACTGAAAACATATTTTTTAATGTAATTTTTGGTTTTCGAAAATAAGAACAGTAATATACATGTATGATATACCTTTGGAAAGTTAATGATTTCAGAAAAAATATTATCTTATACATAAGCTTGTAAAAGTTAATAAAGAGGGATGAAAAGCCGATAAAACAAACTGGTTTTCGGTTGTTTTAGATAGTAATATAATAGATTTTTTTATAAAACACATGTTTTTATAGAAATTAAATATAATAATTTCTTTATTAGTTTCACTCATTTTCATCTCTAACTGTATTCGAAAATCGATGTATCTTTAATCGATTTCAACAACGGAGGTAAGTGAAAGTCGTGTGTTGCCCTCACCAGATTTTTTAAATTTTATTACTACTTTTCTTTCTCCTTAATATATTGTTTTCTACAACTGGCTTTATCTGTTTTTTTATAGTCCTGAAGAAGACTTATGATTCAGGCAGAAACGTTGGCACAAATTTCTACTTAATTAAGTGTTTTTGTGACCTCACCCCGAATGAACTTCTCTCCTATACATATACCCATAGTTAACCATTCTCACATCATCATAGAAATTTGAAGAGCATAATGTAATTATTAGGAAATACACCAGTTATCATTTGTAGCGTGTTTAATTAATTGCAGCAATTTTTAGTCCCCATTTTACAATATTTCCTAGGAAGTAAGACAGAATATGGTAACGGAACTGGCGCGGTTTCCGGCCATGTCTTGTCACTAGTGGCTTTTCCTCCCACGAGATGACATCACATGGGAATCCTCCGCGGTAAAAGAATAAAACCAGAAACTCGCTAACGAACGGTTGCATTTAAAAGCTTCTAAAAATTAAAAGAGAGTGAAAGTTTTTCCCATGGAGGCGTTGCAACAGCTTCCTCAGGACTCCTTCGTCAGTGCCTGATGAATATTTATTGCTATTCCTTTTGCTATATTACTAGATTGTCCAATTACCAATCAATATTCCTTGAACCTCGACAATAACAACAGAGGCTTAAATCAACGCGGAGTGTCAACTGCGCACAACATTCTTAATTGGAACCGATTTGCATTTTTTTTTTCTTAGACAGGCTGGTTATTGATGAAAAATGCCTCCTTGATTAACGACGCGTTCGAAAATCTTCTCATAATTGCATTGTATTAAAGGGTATTATTGGTCATTTTATGGCAATTATTTAAATGTCTTCCTCAGCTTATGTCAATTATGAGCCTGGTTATTTTAGGCGTTAATGACACAATTTTTAATTTGTTTATATTTTATGGTAATTTTTCTGATCATCATTCCAGAGATTTTTTTTTTAATTGTGCTTATCGATTATATGTATGAGCTTTAATTTTGTTTTCTCATAACTTTTAAATGTGCTCATCATCATATAAAGGATGTTACAGCACGAAGTTAGAGAACAGAGCAATACATATAGCTTAAAAATTAATCCAATATTCGCAGTTTGCCTCGAAGTTGCTAGTGTGACGCCGAATAAATGATAACCTATCATGCCAACAGACGAGCATCGAACCAATCAAGTATTTAGTATATGTAATGTATTGTTAATTAGTACTTCTTTATTTATTGTTCTATGTAATTTATTTATTTTTATTTCTAATGGGTGGGATAGTTAGTTGCTGTTACATCTTAGGTATTAACTCTTCTAAAATATTTAATTTAATTTTTTTTCAATTTCTTTTTGAGCTTGACTTACAACATGCATGCAGACTTTCTTTTATGGGATTGGTCATTTGTTCTCAGGGGACCTTAAAACGTACCTATATTTCCCTTAAAAACTGGAATTCAAAAATTATCCCGATCGCAATACTTACCCTTACTATATATTTCATATATGTTAAGTGAAAGTAAAAAACAAAGTCTTTCTTTTATTAATAACTAGGGATCAGTCACTGATTCGCATGGGTGCGATTTCAATTCATGTTAAAGAAGACACTACTCGACAGATTTAGAGTTTTGGGTTCATCAGTTCACTAGAAAAGAAGAGATTTTCATAAGTTTTTTAGGCTTATTACTACTATTACGAATTATTTTAGAGGTATGTTATTACTTATGCTTTAGAAAAGAGTTTTATTGCCTTTGTTAAAGAAAATTTAATTTTAACTTATAAAGAAAAACTTAATTTCAATGTATTTTACTTTTGAAACTTTAGGAAAGAATACCATAAATAATAGTAAAAACTGTATAAAATCCGTCGCGTGTTTAAGGAGTTTGCGGAAACAAAAAATCGGGATATAATTTTATTTTTGGAGAGAGATTTATTAACCAATTCTTCGTTTATCCTAATCTACATCTGATTCGCCGCTAGAAACGATAAAGAGTTTTTTTTTGTATGTATTTATTATTATATTCTTGATATATGTTTGCAAAACCAAAACCTATAGTTTAATTATAAAGTATTAATCAATTCTTCCTCCATAACTTATAGTTTATCCGGATCTATTGCCGATCCTCTCCTCTAGCTTGCCGTGCTCCGTACTAAGCCGCCATTAATCTCTTAGAGGCTCAGATAATAAATATGCCCGCATATATTTAATGCTGTAAGTCGGAGTCGTTAAAGAATCCAGAAATGAGATGTTAATACTACTAACTACCCCGGCCCGGAGGGTTTTAGAGCTCATTTCCTAGGAGCAATTAGAATATAAAGCTCCTGTAACTAGCCACTTGAGGGAGCGTTGGCTCTTCAATTACCCTAACCAATCGGGACCAGTCACGCAGGAAGTTTTCCAACGGCTTTGAAGAAAGACGTAATCATGGAGATCATAAGTGTGCAATATAGTCCCTCAATAGCGGGCCGGCTATCCTCGTACCTATACTACCTGGATATTTTACTGCTCGAGTGAAAGTGAAAAGTTGTTTGATACACCGAAAGGATATCGAAAATCATAGTATAAAAAAATAATTCCTTTACCATTATGACCATTAGGGGATTACCTGTAGCAGGGTGACTAGCATAACTGCCTTAAATGTAAGTTACGATTTAAGTTAAGATAAAAAGTCATTAGTTATGCCGTCCTTCATAGGGGACGTTAAAAGGTGGTCTCTGTTGTCCTGGCGATTCCACTCTAAGATCCCAACTAATTGACTCTATAAACAAAATTTAGGACTCCCACAGTCCGATTAGCCGTAACAAGTAGCACTATAGGTACATTTGTAATTTTTCTACGCGACTATCTTTAAAATTAGTTGGTCTGGATGGAATAATCTAAGATACAAAATAATTTACGTTTTAACTTCTTTTTTTTTTTTTTTACGGAGTAGAGCTATGGGGCTTTACTAAACCATCGAACTCATCTCGTATCCAATCCTTACAATCCAAAATCCTTCGTAAAATCCTCAATGCTCCTTATTTCGTCACAAATAAAATCATCCATAAAGACCTTAATATTCCATATGTCGCTGATTTAGCCCGAACCAGGTACCGTTCCTTCCATGACAAACTCCATTTCCACTACAATCCTTTAGTTTCAATCCTTGCTTCCTCATCGATCCCTGATAATCCTCCGAGGCGTCTGAAAAGAAGATGGCCACGAGACCTTCTAGTTTAGAATATTTTTAGAGTGCTGCCACTGGGTAGTGGCTCTACATGTATTTCATGACCATTTTCTATATAACCATCACAATTTATTTTATTAATGAACGTGGAGACTTTAACGCCGCATTGAAGTCTCCAAATACCGGTAGCTACTGGCAGATCTTATCCAGCGCCATTAACCGAGAGTCGACCTTGCCACCGAAGATCTCCCGCATACACAAACCTCTAGGACTCCAAACGACTCGATTAACGTTCTTAACTTTGGATCTTCGTTAGATATTCCGATCAGATAAGAGCGACATATTAACTGAGGTATTTCTGAGGAACATCGCTATAAAGTTTATTTCTAAATTATTGAATGACATAATATAAAAAGATGGCACTCAATTTGTGGAACTGTGCTGCATTTCTTCTGTATTCGCTTTAAAGTGAATTTCATTTACCTATATATGGAATATATTGTAAGGGAAAGTATTGCGGTCGTGAAAATTTTAAAATTCTTATTTTCAACGGAAATAGACGTTTTAGGGTCCCCTGAGCTCAAATGACCAAGTCCCGCAAAAAGTTATGTGTGTGTGTCCATGTCCGTATGTCCGCGTGTGTGTGTTAACTCCCGCACTTAAACGAACAGTCCTATGAAACTGAATTTTTAAGACAATCACACGCCAGAGATGTTACATAACCTTTTTCATCAAAATCAGGTTAACCAAAAGAGCCACTTTACATTTATACAAATACTTATAATACTTTATATTAATTTTTTTAATATTTATATTTTTTTTTGTTAAAATAATTTATAATAATAATTAATAATACTTTATATTATACCCATGCATTTTGCACCTTTTCACGATTTTCTCAAAAACGGCTCTAACTCTAATTAAACTCTCTATATCGATGTAAAATTAGACGGGCCTTATATCATGTTGGTTTTATTCTGATTGAAATAGTCTAACAAGGCATAAACGCCGATATTTCAAAATATCTTTCTCTGAAGTACCTTTAATTTTCTAGTTTTTATGAAATTTGCCATATCATCTTGTTCGCATTGCTAAAAAACGGGTAAATATATAATTTGAACGAATTCCATATTCAACTTAAGGAGAAAAGTGCAAAAATATTTTTTTATGCAATTTTTGTGTTTTTGAATTTAAAAAAAACCAGTAATATAGATATATAATGTACCGTTGGAAAGCTAAAGATTTTAGAAAAAATATTATTTTATACACAAGTTTGTAATATATAATAGATTGTTTTTTTAAAAACCTTGTTTCTATTAAAATCCAATATAAATAAATCTTTAACAATTTCTATTCGTTTCTGAATTTGTTTAAAAACCCTTAAATTGATATAAATAACGGAAGTAAGTAAAAGTCGTGTGTTGCGCGCACCAGATTTTTTAAATCTATTATTAGAAACTAATTGTTAATTAAATTAACTTCCAATTTAACACGGTTATTCACCAATTTATATTAGCACTCAGATATATTAAATCACTTATAACGTTGATTCTATTAATTATTTATTTGTAAAACAATTACGGCATGTGTATATATAATGCTTGACTTGTAATTAAAAAAATCTATACAATACTTTTTCATTATACGTTTAGCTCCAAGGCCTTCTGATATTAAATATAATGTTCTTAATTCATATATTTTTTTTACAAAAATTCTTTAATTTTCAATCCTCGGACTGTTTATTTGCTTGCTCCATATTATTTGCTTTTATCAGTATGTGGTCGAACCTCAATACAGTATTTTACCTTTATTGCCTGCAAATACTATTTGATAGTAAACTAACATGACATATGAATGAAAATCCGGTACCGACTTAAGAATAATTTGAATAAACATGTCCAAATGCAAAGTCATGACACTATAATTTAATGCTACAGATTATTATTTAATAACAGCTGACGGATTAGCGTGGGCCGAAGCGTAGATGAGAACGCCGATAGAGATTTACATCAATTTACCGACAATCACGATCATGACCTAGGTTAATGGAACACGACTTTGTCATAAAACCGTACGTACATGTTGAAACCGCGAAAAATATCCTTCCATCCGAGTAATTTACATTCGTTTTGCCAACTCAGGTATTTTTAAATTATTTAATCAGTTTATGGTACCCTTGATGTCTTCATGAATCAATAATGAATATTTTAAATTCACATGTAAAATTTTCTAGTGGGTAGAGCGCTAGTCTACTGTGCTCCAAGTCCTGGGTTCGAATTCCGTCTGTGGCGGAATATTATTTATTCTGTTATTTCAGCCGGGGAGCGATCCTGGGGTATGGAGACCATCCTGGTGCACACCCAGCCTCTATTAAATGGGTACCCAAAAATAGGGAAAAAACCTGGTAGCTGAGCACGATCTCGGCAGAATCACCTCATTGCACGGCTGTTGGCCTAGAAACAGTACGAATATCTACATGTACTGAGCCCAAAATTCTTCATGGGTTGTAGTGGTACAGGTTTTTTTTTGTTAAGAGTAATCGTTAAGCTTATTATTTAAAATTTATATTTAAGTAAGTAAGTTTATAAAAGTATTTATATTTTATTATCTAGTGTATAGAGCAAAACGGTGCCGAGTTCGAACCGTGGATGAGGCAGGAATATTTATTGTTATTTTAGCCGCTGAGCAACCCCTAATTATATACGACGTAATTATCTTCTTGCACGACCATTGAACTGTACCCATGACTCATCAGGGTGTTTTTTTGTCTATTATAGTATATATTTTGGTTTGTAATTTACTAAAAATAAATTACCAATCACCAAGTATTACAAAAAATAAAATATATATATAAATACTAGAGACATAGTTTTTTTTAAATTAGCACTGGTGGTGACCATTTTCCTTGGCCTGTAAACAGCTATATAAATATTAATACCCTAATATAGTTATTTGGAAATAAGAAACCATTGTATAGTAATCTGCAGCGTTTTCATAACGTTTCTCGGCTATGTTTGTAGTAGATTTCTGAATAGAGGCTTCATGCCTAGTTACCCAGTTACTAAGCCTGTAAAGGCTGTGCTTTACGATGAGGAAGTAGGTAGGTATGTAAAATATATTGAAAGCTTGTGTCTTGTGAGAGTTCACTTAAGTAGCGTAAGAGGGGAAAGACATAATTTTATTTATTAAATTCAGATAATGACATCATATATTACGTTTTAAAAAAATCCTATAATATCATTAAAAATTATTTAAAAAAAAGATAAAAAAATAAATGATACAGTTATATCAAAACAAACAAGTGTAATATATAGATCATGAAACCGTGTTTTATTTTTTAAATGTGGAAACTCTATTTAAAGAGTTTATTTAAATGACAAGGGTGGATCTAGAGGTAGTTAGGAAGAGATGTTTTGGGAGTCACTCCGAATAATAAGGTTTATCCTAGAGGCTAGTATTCTACTCTTAAAAGAATAGTAAAGATTCATTCAGTGGAACCACCTGCTCATGGTATATTCTAAACGGTGTTCAATGCCCGTTTCTAATGTGACGCTTTAGAAATTGTAGCTTATTACAGAAATTTATGTTTATTAGTGCTTGTTGTATATGAAGCAGTGTATTTAATTGACCATCATTTCTTCCTTTTTTTCTTCGCATTGATTCGCTAATGATGAGGGATATGTGGAAATATTTAATACACATTAGCCTAGTTATTTGAGGTTTAAATGTCGATTAAAGTTTAAATAGTTTATCTTAGCTTTTAGCTTTTAGTTTATTTTTACTTTCAATGATAACAAGAAATAATGAAATCCAGGAAGAAATAAAGTCCCGGTTAATGTGGGAAATTTTATTATTTAGTTGCTCTATTACTTAGCTCGCGGCTTCTGTCTAAAAATTTAAAGGTTAGAATCTATAGAGCTATTATTCTTTCGACGGTTCTTTACTGATGTGAAACGTGGCCGCTTACCTTGAAGGATGAACAACGGCTTAAGTTTTTTTTTAAAATAAGGTACTGCGTAAAATATTTGGTCCGAAGAGAGATGCGACCACTGGGGAGTTTAGAAGGTTGCACCACACGGAATCGCGGAGCTTGTACCCTGTGAATATAATTGAGTTGATAGCATCGCGGAGACTCAAATGGGCTTGTAGCGTTGTTGGGTTTGGTGAGGAACGGATTCCAAGAAAGTTGGTATTTGTTGAATCGACTGGTAGGCGTCCGAAAGGTAGGCCAAAGCGTCGATGGGAGGATTGCGTTAAGGCTGATCTCGAGGGCTTGGGCTTGAACGGTGAACATTGGAGTTTCTGTGCAGGCGGAGTTTGGTGGTATCGGCATCGAACTTTAGGGTTCGATTAGCCTATTAGTATTATTATTATTATTATTATTTTAGCTTTAATATTGCTAATTTGCTAGTGTTATTACTTGACTTAATTAGTTGTTATTTTTTAATTCAAAAAAATATATTACTAGCTTATTGAGTACGCCATTACTTTTGCAGAGTGTTTCATCGCACAACATAGTTCAATTCTGAAACTATAAAAAAATAAATCGTACATTGCAATGACCATGTATTTAATACGGTATTTTAAATAGCATCCTCTTACTCACGGTTAGATCCGAGATAAAATAATTGTTTAAAGATTGAATAGCTCCTAAAAAAACGAAGAAATATTTTTATAAAATCCACTTTTTAAACGACTCGTGAAACACGAACTTGACCTTATCCAATGAGCATTTTGGGTTCTCGACATTCCCATTTACATAAAAGCGAAACACTCGGCATTATCGGGAAATTAATGAACTGTTATGAGAATAAAGTCAGTTAATGGTTTGGGCAACTTGAGTACCCGATACAGTTGGGCGATAGACGATCCGAGGACTCACCTTTCATAGTCACGATCCGCCCCGAGGAACCTACTCACCTCACCACCTCTCCACTGTTATTATCCACCTTTAGCCTCTTCACACTCTTTTACAACGGTTCATCATTTCTTTTATTCCTTTTTTCCAATCTCCTGTCGGATCATCTGTTAAAGGAAATCGATCGCAGGGTCCCATGATTAATAGTCTAAGAGACAATCAATTGGTTCGCTCTAATGATCCTTTGTTCGCCTCATTGTTATTGTTACATCTGTAATTGGGTCAGTGGGAATATGATTAAAAAATCGTTTTGTAGATGCGATAGATCAACATGTTTTTCTACAAAAGAAGGTTATGATCAAATAATATTTTTCGAACAGCCTACAATCTGAGTTGGGGTAACCAAGCTGGCTAACGCGCGAGGACCTGCTACCTGTTAACCAAAAGGATAGAACGAGGGACTTTTAACTCTGATATTAATCCATATCACTAAAATATAGCTTGTTAAAACAAAACGATATAACAAAGAAGCAAGATATAACTACAGAAAATCAATCAGTAGTTAAAAAATAATTGGTTTATCTGATCCATTATTGTTTGATTGTCTGTAAAATGCCTGATCTTTCTAATTATTTTTTTGGTTTACCACTTTATAGTAACTCTAAAAGGTGAGCATTTATTTTTACACCTACCATCCTAATACCAGCGTATTATTGTTTCATAATAAAAGTTAACATATTTTCATTTACATATTTTGAACAAAGAGTATATATAAAAAGAAATTATTATAAAAAAAGGAAAAAGAAATTAATAAAGACGAAAGTACACACTAAAAAATAGACATCGACATGAGGATATTTAAACAAAATAAATAAAACAAATAAAAAATATATCAATCCAAATCCATTTGGATATCAATGGAAAGACGTGTAAACATAACTCATTAATGTATTTTCCTAACGTCTTGTGTATTGTGGGATCACCTAGAGCAGGGTGGCTAGCATAACACCCTTCTACGCCAAAGGTCAGGGGTTCAAACCCGCAGGTGGTCATAGAATTTTTTAATGGGAATAAAAAATCCTTAGTTATGCCGTCCTTCGGGGGGTACCTAAAAAGGTGTTCCTGAGCCTGTGCGATGTCAGGTACTTTATACAGATCCCTATCCTAATTAATCCTGGATAGGCAAAATTAAGGACTCCCACTATAGCATCATCCGATTTCCTATTATTAGCATAAAGTGACGTTAAATAAATAAACAATAATCAAACAAATAACAAAGTTTATATAATTTAAAAAAAAATTATTTACTTGTATTTAATGTAAATCCTAGAGAACTATAGAAGTTAACAGGTCGCTATGCACAAGATCTACAAGCCATTCTACGTCATAGTTCACCCTTTTTATACATGCTGATTATTAGTCTTACAATTGATAAATACGGATTAAATTATTGGGAGTAATACCATCATGGCCGCAAGTGAAGTTACACAAAGTTATAGCTCTCTGATCAATTGTTGTTCATAGTGGTATTAGCCCATATCTAGTGTATAAAGTTTGTAAACATTGAAATTTATACATTCGTGAACAATTTAACTCGAAGACTGGTGTGGTAAGCGTTTTGATTTCACTTGATTGACAGTTAGAAATATTAGTGTTGGCTAGCGCTTCGACCACGTGAAGGCGGCAGATCTCTACCTGCCTGGTGGGAGCCGTTGGCTATCATTATCTTAACTGCAGTATTTCTATCAGCTCACTGATAGCTCACTCGGCTAAGGCGCTGCTCCCCACCTCACATTCGTATTAGGCACGAGTTCGACTCCAGGGACAGAATTTCTTTTTTTTTCATTTTTTCACCATAGAATGTTACTTTTTTTTCTTTTCATTATTTGTGTAAATATTTTATAAGTTCAATTTTAATTTTCTTTACTTTTTTCTCTGATTACTTTTTTTTATTTAAATGAGTAAAACATCGTGCAGTCAGATGTCAGATGATGAAACAGTTTTTCTCGGAAATAAGTGAGACTGACTCACAATATTTAACGAGAAGAACTCTTCAGAAAAGACAGCGAAATCAAACACCTGGTTCCCTACAAAATTCGCCAAACAAAAGAAAAAAGAAGAAAGGAAAGAAACAAACGTCACCCAATACTACCATCAGCAGCATACCTGCAGTCAACATTATGGATCCATCAATACCTCAAAATCAATCTTCTACAATTTCCACTGATATTCCTACAAGCAATAAGTTTGCAGCCCTCAGTACTATCGACCCAGAGACAACAACACCCGGTCAATTCTCTGAACCGGAGCCTCCCCCAATATTCGTAACTAATATACGAGACTTTATGACCTTGGCACAGGAAATCTCAAATTTAATCGGTCAGCCAAATTTTAAATGCTTTTCTCGATTAAAAGATATTAAAATAAATACAACGACTAAAGAAAATTATAAAAAATTAATTAATTACTTACAAGAGAAAAAATATGAATTCCACTGTTACCAGCTTAGAGAAGAAAAGCCGTATAGGGTAGTATTGAGAGGCCTTCATTCTTCCACATCTACTACAGCAATTAAGCAGGACATTGAGGAACTAGGACACAATGTCCGACATATTTCCCCTGTAATCCATCCAACTGAAAAATACCCGCTACCCCTGTTTTTTATCGATCTTGAGCCAGCTTCTAATAATACTGAAATCTTTCACGTCACCAGGCTGGTGTACTCAGTTGTAAGATTTGAAGAGCCGAGACATAGAGCGGAAATAGTCCAGTGCACCAAATGCCAGAACCTTGGACACACGAAATCATACTGTCACCATCAGCCAAGGTGCGTTAAATGTGGTGGTATGCACCTGTCCAACACGTGCCCAAAACCTAGAGATTCGCCAGCTCAATGTGCTTTGTGCAATGAAGCGCATCCTGCTAACTATAAGGGTTGCATAGTTTATAAAAACCTGCAACGTCAAAAAGCAATTAACGCAGCCTTCCATTCTCAAAGAAATGCAGTTTCTACGGATCCAAGGACCGGACCTTCTACAAGAAATGACGTACGACCCTCAAGAACGCCAGCAATTAATGAACAGGATAGATTCATGAACTCTTCAACCAATACTTCCACGTTTTCAAACATCTTTAGGAAACATCAACAACATCAACAGGCGCCTCTGCCTTCCTTACCTCAGATTCAGACCTCCCATCCTGACCCTAAGCCTTCTCATCCTAATCTTAAGATCTCACATCCCCAGCGTGAAAACTCCCAACCTCTTCCTAAAATTCCCACAAATGAAATAAATCCCAAAGATCTATTAAGGGTTAATCTGCCACCGGAATCCTATTCCAAACATCCTGCTTCTTCTCCATCTACATCTCAACTTAATCCTCGACCAGATAAATCAATGGAACCTACTCAGCGTTTGAGAAATCCACCTCAAAACATCCCTACTAATCCTCCAATCCAAAACACTGCCTACAATCCCTATCCTAACCAGAATCCTACAGACATTACTGCAATCCTTTCATCATTCATTCGTGAAATTCAAAATACAATCAATCCTTTGATCAATCTCCTTACCAGACTGCTCTCAGTAATCCCATTCCATGCCCCAATATGAAGAAAAACTCTCTATCCATCCTATTATGGAATGCAAATGGACTACTAAACCACCGAGACGAACTAGACGTATTCCTCCACAACAACTTCATAGACATTGCCTTACTTACAGAGACCCACTTCACAACACAGTCTCGCTTCTACATACGTGACTACATCACATACAGAACAGATCACCCAGACAACACATCTCACGCTGGCTCATGTATCCTTATTCACAAATCCATACCTCACTCCCTGATTCCTTGCACTCCAACTGACACCATTCAGTCAACCTCTATTACCTTAACCTCCCGCCCTTATAACCTTACATTCTCTGCTGTATATTGCCCGCCTGGTAATACCTTATCCTATAATGATCTTGATTCCTTATTCCGAACCTTTGGTCCGCGTTTCATTGCTGGTGGGGATTACAACGCCAAAGACCAACGGTGGGGATGCCGAACATCCAACACTCGTGGCAGGATTCTTTCCCAAGTCACAACCTCTAATAGCTTTTCCGTCTTGTCACCCAAGGATCCTACATACTGGCCTACATCCCTTAAAAAACGCCCGGATATTCTAGACATATTTATCTCTTCCCAAATTCCCACTACCCAATGTACAATTACATCCTTAGACGACCTCTCCTCAGATCATAGCCCTGTTCTGCTTCTCATGAATTCAAATCCTATTCTCCAACCCTCTCCTCCTTCCTTGATTAAAGGACGTGTGGACTGGGACAATTTCCGAAACGACCTAGAAAACATACTCGACTTGAAAATACCATTGAAAACTAAACAAGACATAGACTCTGCCATTGAAAACCTAACACAATCTATAGAGACTGCCATAAACAACAATACATCCATCACTAAAATCAGAAATTCTCATGAATCCTACTTACCGAACCACATTCGTCTCTTGCTTACTGCAAAGCGGAAAGCAAGAGCGAAGTGGCATAGAACAAGATATCCTTCCGATAAACAGCACTACAATAAACTGACTAACGCACTAAAAACCGAATTAAAACAATTCAAAATTCAAAACCTGCAGATCTTTACTGGAAACCTGAATACCTCTGACAGATCATTATGGACAACCACTGCAAAGTTACTAAAATTCAAAACCTTCAATCATCCTATTTTAACTGAATCCCAGACATGGACAAGATCCGACGAAGAAAAATCCCAGGTGTTCGCAAAACACCTTTCCAAAATGTTTAATCCGCATCCTGATATCCAAAACCCAATCCATATCGAACATGTCGAAGCAGAACTAACCGTTCCTCTCCAAATGTCTCTTCCTCCTAAAGCATTCCACCCATCAGAAATTATCAGCATCATTCAAAAATTACCGTCCAAAAAAGCACCTGGTCACGACCTCATCACTTCCCGTATCCTAAAACAGCTCCCTAGAAAAGCCATACTCCTTCTTACCTATGTATACAATGCCACACTCCGTTCCACCTACTTTCCCGTTACATGGAAACTGTCCATTATCAAAATGATACCAAAACCCAAAAAGCCTCTAGAAACCCCATCTTCCTACCGTCCTATCTCTCTTTTGCCCATTATGGGCAAAATTCTAGAAAAACTCCTCCTAAAACGTTTATATCCAATCCTAGATCTCAACCACGTGATTCCTGACCACCAGTTTGGATTTCGGACATCCCATTCTACTATACAACAGTGTCACCGTGTGGTGGATGTCATTTCTTCCACATTGGAGCGCGGAATGTATTGCACTGGAGCCTTTCTTGACGTTGAACAGGCTTTTGATCGAGTTTGGCACCCAGGACTGCTATATAAACTCCGGAAATTCCTCTCTCCTACATACTTCCTAATTATTCATTCTTACCTCTCAGATAGAACTTTCAAAGTCAACCATAACCTTTCATACTCATCCATATTTTCTCAGTCCGCAGGTGTACCTCAGGGTAGCATCTTAGGCCCAATCCTTTATTCCGTTTATACAGCTGACATTCCTATTCATCCTAGCACTGTTCTCACTACTTACGCTGATGACACATGTGTGTTATCCGTAAGTGGTGACCCAACGGTTGCATCACAATTCCTACAGTCTCACATCCAATCCATTGAAGAATGGTGTCATAATTGGAGAATTAAAATCAATCCAAATAAATCCCATCAAATTACCTTTACCCTTCGCCGCAAGCCTATGAATACCTGTCCTACTGTATCCTTTGGCAACATTCCATTAATCCCCGTTGAACAGATCCGCTACCTTGGACTCCATCTAGACAAGCGCCTTACTTGGAATCCTCACACTAGACTGAAACGACAAGAAACTGCCTGCAGATACCGCATACTACAACACTTACTAGACAAACGTTCAAAACTCTCTATTCACTACAAAAGACTCATTTACATCACGATTATCCGACCTATTTGGACCTATGGCATTGAGCTATGGGGGTCCACTAAACTATCAAACTCCTCCCGCATCCAATCCTTGCAATCCAAAATCCTACGAAAAATCCTCAATGCTCCTTACTTTGTAACTAATAAACTCATCCATAGAGACCTAAATATCCCACTGGTTGCAGACTTGGCCCGCGATAGATACACCTCCTTTAAGTCCAAACTACCTGCCCACTCAAACCCGCTTGTCCGTAACCTCTCATCTACATCTATTCCCGGTAATCCTCCGAGGCGCCTGAAAAGACGGTGGCCTCGAGACCTGCTCATGAAATAAACTTTGAAGTACTACCACTGGGTAGATTCTTTACATGTCTATTCATGCCTGTTATTGTAATTCAGCCATTTTACTTATTGTATTTGTATATACAGTTGTAAAAAACAATAAAATATATTATAAAAAAAAAAAAAAAAAAAAATTATTGGAATATTTGACTTATCGTTGACTCCTAGAAAATGAATAAAATTCTGAGTCCAATCAATTGTGTGAATGCATTCCACAGACTGCAGTATGTAGTTTATCAATCAGGAAATCGTTGTTTTACATGGTTTGCTTTTGCTTTTCAAAACCAAAAATTGAGAGTTAAATTATGATTCTCCCCGTTGAACAGATCCGTTACCTAGGACTCCATCTAGACAAGCGCCTTATTTGGAATCCTCACACTAGACTGAAACGACAAGAAACTGCCTGCAGATATCGCTTACTACAACACTTACTAGACAAACGTTCAAAACTCTCTACTCACTACAAAAGACTCATTTACATCACGATTATCCGACCTATTTGGACCTATGGCATTGAGCTATGGGGGTCCACTCAACTATCAAACTCCTCCCGCATCCAATCCTTGCAATCTAAAATCCTACGAAAAATCCTCAATGCTCCTTACTTTGTAACTAATAAACTCATCCATAGAGACCTAAATATCCCACTGGTTGCAGACTTGGCCCGCGATAGATACACCTCCTTTAATTCCAAACTACCTGCCCACTGAAACCCGCTTGTCCGTAACCTCTCATCTACATCTATTCCCGGTAATCCTCCGAGGCGCCTGAAAAGACGGTGGCCTCGAGACCTGCTCATGAAATAAACTTTGAAGTACTACCACTGGGTAGATTCTTTACATGTCTATTCATGCCTGTTATTGTAATTCAGCCATTTTACTTATTGTATTTGTATATACAGTTGTAAAAAACAATAAAATATATTATAAAAAAAAAAAAAAATTATGATTCCCCCAATTGAAAAAGAAAATAATTCCAACATTATTAATTCGTGAAATAAAATTCGAGAGTAATCTTATTAAATCATTTTGACGTCGATTCATATTTTTAAGACCCTTTAGTTTTCATTAACTGCAAAACATTATTTTGAGAAACATGATGTTATTACAGGTGATGTAAATAAAAAAAAAAATTGATGGGATATCATTGTAAAGACGTATAAACATAACTTATTAATTTATTTTTCTAACGAATTTTCTACAATGAAATCGTATAATCAAAAACCGAATCAAGAGTTAATTATGTCAAATTAAGTGACAGATTATAGATCATTGTACACTGAAAGTTTTCGTAAGTGGACATGTCCCATCAAAAATATTATTTATATTACAGTACTTTTATAAGAGCTCATAAATTCATGTTGTGAAATGTGTTTACTTTTTATTTTTCTTTGATTTAATATGTGCGAAAATGAAATATCCCACATAAGATTCAAAGCGACGCTTTCACATCATATGAAATAATTCCTTTGTCTCTTTCTTACTATTTCCCATTCCATTTCAAGTATTAAATCTTAGATTTCAACTAGTCATTGTGTTAATGTCAGACTTGGAGTTTCGAAAGTCACATCTATTCATACTTCAAGACCTAGTTCTTTGATAATTATTTCATTAATTAATTTTTCGTATATTTATCTTAGATATCAAGGGAGTAAAAATAATATATTTCTTTTTAATTTGAGTACTTTTGAGAGAACGTTCTTATTATTTATTAAATAAAACATATGTTCAATTGTAAAATATTAGATATTAATAAAATCAGCTGTTCTAATTGTACTCATAATAAAGGGTAATAATATATGGTTCCCAAGTGTGTAATTATTGAATAGAATTAAGCATATATGATAGTTCGTATGGTATTATTTATCTCTATATCTAATTTAAACATCCTAAATAATTATAGTACTTCGGAAGGTAAGAAAGTTCAGTTAATGACAATGATTTGTCTATGAATGAGAGAGCATTTATATAATACAGATACAGAAAATAATTATAACTAAAATAATAAATAAAAACTACAAAAGAGATTGTCATAAAACATCCTTATTTGCCAATGTACTTTATCAATATCAAAATGTTACTTTGATTCAAACAAATTTATATTTTACATTCATCTTATCTCATTCAAAATGGATTTTAACTAATCATATGAATGTGCCCAAGGTTGTTATTATTTTTTATTTCCTTTTATTAACTTTTAATTTTTTCATTATTTAATTCTATTTGAATATTTATTTATATATAATTATGAAGTTATACTTATTCGTCGTATAAGCCTAATAACTTGATCTCGGTGAAATATTTGTATTGAAAAAAAGAAAAAAAAAAAAGAAGGTATCTTTAATTATCTAAGGCAGTTTTAGGAGAAACTGGGATTTATGTAAAAAATCCGAAACTGAGATTAATTAACCTTATTTATTTCATATTATTCAAAACGGCTAAAAAGCAATCATATGTTACATCTAAAAAGGGAATTTTATCTTATATTTATGTCCTTGTTAAAAATAAAATAAAGGCCCCTTTTTAGATATGGCTGATAGCTTTATAGGCTGAAGTTGCAGATATTATTATAGAAATACATTATGTATATGCGTTTAAATAATAAATATTGTTAATTAATCTCCGTTTCATTTGTTTTTATGTTTAACTTTTTTTTTAATATTCTTAAAATAGCCTTTTAAAAACATTTAAACTATTTTTTTTTTAGTAAAATCACGTGCGTGTTTCACACTATTTTCAATTACATAGCTACGTGAAATAAATTGTAAATATTTAATTTAATGTTAGATTACATGCTTTTCTATAATTTATATTTTTAAACTTGTTTTTATAAATTTATACTTTAAATGAGGTTTATTACTAGCCTCTAAAACGTACCTTACATATTGTATTTTGCAAAAAAATAAAATAAAAAATAACCATTTCAGCTTATTAGTATTGATAAAACAGCTAAAACGAATTTGGTAAGAAACTAAAATTTTTTTTTTCTCGAACACGGGAATAGTAATATAGATGTATAATATGCCGCTGGAAAGCCAAAGTTATAGAAAAAATGTGATATTCTATACAAAGTCATAGAAGACAGTTTGGTTAAGGCATCGACTGAAGTGATTATAGTTCATAACAATTTTATAATAATAATAATTATAGGCTTATCGAACCCGAAGGCCGATACAACCAAACATCGCCTGCACAGGTTCGTCCAATGTTCGCCGGTCAAGCCCAAGCCCCCGAAATCAGCCTTAATGCAATCCTCCTATCGACGCTTCGGACTACCTTTTGGACGCCTACCAGTCGGTTCAGCGAATACCAACTTTCTCGGAATCCGTTCCTCACCGAGCCCAACAACTTTACGCGCCCATTTGAGATCAACTCATTTATATTCACAGGGTACAAACTCCGCGATTCCGCGTTGTGCAACCTTTTAAACTCCCCACTGGCCCCATCTCTCTTCGAACCAAATATTTTAGGCAGTACCTTATTTTCGAAAACCTTAAGCCGTTGTTCATCCTTCAACGTAAGCGGCCACGTTTCACATCTGTAAAGAACCGTCGAAAGAATAATAGTTTTATAAATTCTAACCTTTTAGTTTTTAGATAGAAGCCGCGATTTTTATCTTGCGCCTAGATTCCTCTGAAGCAGTCCCCATCCGGAGACCCAAACGGGGGACTAGTTAGCGTTTTACCTCAGAGTAATTCATGACTGTTGGTGGTATTTTGTGAACTAAAATATGTGAGTAGGGCGTTCGAACCTACGTCACACCCTCCAGCATGCCTGGAGGGCTACTCTCATTGTTGGTCAGCGAGTCCATCGGACTTAGCCGGGGGGAGCTTCCGAAGAAATTCCACCGACCATCCCCACATCCGCCACCCGTGGGACGCTCCCCATACGCGGTAATAAGATCCGCGCGACGATCTCATTACCAACGATATATATGGTAGTTGATAATATATATTACCAACAGTATAACAATTTAATACTGTTATATTATTTTATCTAAATCATATGTTTCAAACGCAGCTGATTATACTTTTTTCAATTTTAAATTGGTAGGAGTATAAACATCCTAGTTAAGTGAGTCGTGTGTTTCCGCACCAGTTTTTTTTTTTTTTTTTTAATCTCTTGGAATTAATAATAATAATTTGTCATTGCTTTTAAGATTTTAATTTTTTAGCAAGAGGTTTGGTATCTGTTTCATTTAGACAAATTCATTTTTTACTTAATTAATGCAAACTGTTTTTCCACACCTTATGAGGAGTGTGCTTACCGGTAGATTGTATCCTTTGAGAGAAGTGGTGATCTCGTGCGGCTGATCACCAAGATAGTGGAACCTCGGACTGACTTGGACACCCGGCTCCTGACCCGATAGCGGAAGACTCCTCCTGAAGAACATGACAAAGGATCGGCGGTAGACAGAACACTGAGAGGAAACTGAACTCTGGAGGGGGCGTGTGGTTCGCACGGGTTCTGTCCCAACTTCCTCCAAGGTGGGGCGGTTAATTAATATATTATTGTAATGCCTCATACATATTTGATGAGAGGTGGTGGATGCCTAGCACTGAGAGATATGCCTAGACCAGAGCCCGCTAAGCTGCGTGCTTCCTCTGCTCCGCTACAGTTATGACAGATAGCATCTTCAAGCTTCGTGGTGCGTGAACTTGTTGCGCCAAAGATTTAGCTTTGTAACTATTAATGTTAGGTCTGTGTGTAGGAGTTTCTGGGTTTTACTACGTTTTTGTTTTGAAAGAGACTATAAAATTACTTAAATCATACAAATTATAATAAAAAGTTTTTTTATTTAAATATTATTATTATTATTTAATGGCATTACAACCCTATGTGGGTCTTAGCCTCCCCAAGGAGCCTTCGCCAGGTGGCTCTATCTAATGCAGTCGCCCTCCAATCACGAACGTTAGATATATTAAGATATTCCTCGCATCTTGAGCCACAGCATCCGACCATCCCAGTCTCGGTCGTCCTCTTCCTCTGCTACGGTCCAAATTTCCCTCGAGCAATCTCTTAACAGGATCATTGCTACTCCTTCTCGCCACATGCCCGGCCCATCTGAGTCTGTTCATCTTCATCCAGGAAACTATATCAGGCTCCCCAAACATTTATTTAAATATAAAATGTAGAAAAATATAGCAAAAAGTGGCCTCCAAAGAACTCAAATATCGGCAGGTCTATGACTATTTTGTGTGGTCGATAAGATGCATAATGTTCGCTAATTATTATTATTATACTTAGATTAGCATACAATTAAATTATTTTTCAATTATCTGAAATTATGAGGAAGCTATATCAGTCTGTTCAAAATAATAAATGTTTTTTTTTTTTTATCTAACGCCACTTTATGCTACTGAGACGATGATACAGTGGGAGTCCTAAATTTCGCCTATCCAGGTTTGATTAGGATTGGGATCTTTAACGAGTACCTGACATCGCACTGGCTCGAGACCAACTTATCACGTCCCCTTCAAAGAAGAGCCCTACTAAGGACCTTTAGCTATCAAAAAATCCTAAGGCCGTCTACCAGGTTTGAACCCGTGACCGAAAGCATACAAGGCTGTTATGCTATCTACTACACTACAGGTGACATCCCAAAAGAAATAATTTATTTATCATATATCTATAGCTCAAAACACTGAAAATACTAAATCATTTGATTTCAATATATATAGGATGTTAATTCTTCTTGTTTATTTAATTTTTTTAAATATTATTATCTTTGTTATTTCTTAGTTTCAGAATAATTATAAACATGTAGCTGTTAGAAATGTTTTTTGTATCTATACTCCCACTTAATCAACTGCAAACAAAATTATTAACTGTTAGTATACCACTACAATAACCGTATATATATTTTTAAAGGAAAGATTTCAGAACTTTAGCATTACATAATTTTCGAGGGTTTAAGAGGAAAAAAAAAATTGTTTCCGTTTTGTAGGAAGTATTATTAATTATCCATAGATTATAAAGACTATTGAATTTTTAAGGCAATATTTAGTTGCTACTTGTCTTTATATATATTTTATATTAAAACAAATAATTAACTTATTAATGCAGAGAGACTTTTTAAGTCCGAATCACTATACAATAGCCGGATGATAAAAACCTCTTACTGATTTTTATAAAAGAAATTCAAATGCTACTTCAAGCTTATGTCATTTAGATAGAAAGTTATGCGAATTACTTTTTTCGTCCCTGCTTGAGCTTTGAGAAAAAAATAAATACTACAAGACGAAATTTGCATAAGCAATATTTTTTTGCCTGGACTAATGAGCACATTTAAGCTTTGAAACGGCTACTGTTGGGTGTAGTGGTCGTTCCAGTAGAAAGGTTTATGGAAGAGCCTCCATTATATCTATCCAGAGCTCTCTGTTAAATTATATAAGTCACTTTAAATATCCTATAAATATTATATTTTATGTTTATATAGTATCGTTATGAATTATAATAAGACTTGTTTTTTCTTAAGGACAACGCTGCTCCAATGAAAAAAAAGAACATCAAAGGATTAAGAGGTATTTATCATTATTTTTAATTATATTACGCTTAAGATATATTCTTGATTAGTTTGAAATATGTTTATAAATGTACACACATGAGACATTGATTTCCAAAAGGTACAATATCCACTTTATACAAATTTACAGGAAACGCAAAAATATGTAATTTATTTATTATTGGATCAATGTAGTTGATTATTTTTTTATTAGAATCTAAAGTTGACTTTTTCTGTTACCAACCTAATTCACCAAATGAATGCGCTTTTTCACGTAACTTTTTTACAATATAATATGGATATAGTACTTTTTGGAAAGAATTGAAAGGGATATAGTACTAGTTGGTAACAGTCACAATAACCTTCCCCATAACACATTACAGATGTCTTTATAATGTTACTAATTACTAAGTAATGTATATTTCCTTATTCTCTCTGAGAAATATCTTTTCTTGTTGGTTAGTTAACTTGATTATCTATTCTTCAAAAATAATGCGAATATGCAAATTCTAATTAACGAGTCTAAATAATTTATTTCCCTAAAATGGTTATTTTTTGTGTTTGTAACTCTGGCACAAGAATGAAAATTTTTAAAGTGATACACTTTACTGACCAAGCTATGCTGCCCAACTTAATTGGGTTTCTTTTACATAGCGTGCTTATTTTTCATCATAGGACTATTTTTAGTATTAGAATTTTTCTTATATGACATTCAGGAATATTTACATATTTTTATATGTTGCAAATATTCCTTGCTATGTCGAATGGGTGCAAACAATTTGAAAAAAAACCTTTAGTCAGATCATAATCCCGGCGTAATCACCTCAGCGCACGGCCGTATAAATAAATAAATAAAAATATATATATATATATATATATATATATATATATATATATATATATATATATATATATGTACATTTATTTGTCTATCTTAACTGAAGAACTCAGGATACTTCATGAGTTGTAGAATGCAGGATTTTAAGCTCATCAAAGCTAAAAAATCATTCAATCATTAGGCCACATAAGTGGTTGATTATTATTGGTAGAAACTATGATTGGCAGGTACAACATTAAGTTCTTTTGTTCTAACTTAATTATATTGCTGAAAAAGCTGGGTCTGATGTATCAAGCTCAAGAACAGGAGGAGAAAGATATAACCATGGCTGAAAGAAAGGGAGAAATGCATTCACTTTTTTTTCATCTTATATTGATTGGAGTTACGAGAGAGCTGGGCAACAGAAAATCTATACAAGACGGGTGCACTTCCTGTCACTTGTTTGCATTTTTATAGCTCGCAATTAAAATTCAAGACGAGGGCTATTTATTATAGGAATGGTACACGGTTCTCTTTTTCTGTTTTGAGTTTCACATGAGGCCTATTACCGAAAGCAGGTCTTCGCCAGGGGCTGTAGAAAGTACCGGCTAGCTAATACACAGCTCATTATAGTTGTCCTATATCACTGGAACAGCAAAACTGGGAGGAAGTTATGGTAGTTAGCGAGGATATCCCACTCTTGTAATACTCCTTTACCTATCTCCGGGTTCTAGGTTCGAACCCCGGCTGAAGCAGAATTATTTATTCTGTCCTTTCAGGCGTGGAGCGACCTTGGGACATGGTCCTCCTGAGGCACCCCCAGCCTATATTACTATTTTTATTTTTTATTGTGTTATTTATTTTTTTTTTTTACATTTTATTGATATTTACAACTTGTTTGTTTCGGAAAAGTTCTGCTACAAATGGGGTATTTAGGTCATTATGGATTAGGAGCATTAAGAGCATTGCGAAGGATTTTGGATTGTAAGGATTGAATGCGAGAGGAACTAGATGGTTTAGTAGAGCCACAAAGCTCGATTCCATATTTCTAGATGGGTCTGATGATGGAAACGTAAATGAACTTTCTGTGATAAATTGGAAGTTTTGAATGTTTGTCGAGTAAGTGTTGTAGGTATCGGTATCTACGGTCAGTTTCATATCGTTAAAGATTCCATGTTAAGATGGAGTCCTAGATATCGTGATCTAGGCCTAATCACCACCGGCCATTGGCTGTCAAACAGTACGAATCTCTTAAAGTACTAAACCTAAGAACCTTCATGGGTTTTAGAGGTACAGAATTTTTTCCCCTGTTCATATCCTTTAGATAGAGCTGAACAGACACTGGACGGAAGATCAGGTATGAAATCTCGAAAATTATAAGTCGTTCGGAACTAGCGTTTCATACTTAAAAGAAGTATACCCCCTTGGATGGTACAACAGCTTTTATTCAACGAATCAGTAGTGCCACTTACTGTACCTTTTTACAATTTTCTCAAAAACGGCTCAAAATTATTTGATGAAACTACTATGATGTAAGATTAAATGGGCTATAATTTCTAATTGCTTTTATTCAGATTGAAATAGTGTGACAGGGCTTAAATATCGAAATTTCAAAATTAGTCTGAAATACCTTTAATTTTATCAATTGGAAATAATTTACCATTCCAACTTGTTAACAAATAGTTGAATATATAATATGAAAGAATTCGGTAAACTACTAAAGGAGAAAACTGAAGACATATTTTCAAGGTTATTTTTTTTTCCCCGCAAAGAAAAATAGTAATTTACAAGTATCATATATCGCTAGAAAGCTAATGATTATCAGGAAAAAAAAGTAACTACAATACAACGTTGTAGAAAGTGATACTGACGAGTGACGAAAGGACATAAAAATCCATTCACTTTCGATGTGTCCATGTGACATCGAATATAGCTGATTAAAGTTTAGTTTCCAGCGATGAATGTTATAAAGCAAGCAATATTCTACACTAAATTTTTTACTGTTTAACTGTCATCAAACTTCGGATCCAAGCAACAGCTACAGAGCTTGAGCCTGTCAAACTGAGGGTAAAAATCTTACATAATGAAGTAAAAAAAAAAAAAAAAAACAGGCAAAAGATACATCAATGTCAACTTGTGTGCTTGTTGTAGTTAATAATGTCTATTGTTTTATTATTTAATTTAAAATAAATGTTTCCTTCAAAACAATAAAATACTTTTATCAAGTATAAGGAAATTTAAACCTTTATTTCAAGAACTGTGGTAAAAAAACACAATTCAGTGGCTAACATTCTACGACTCTTGATATAATTAAGATAAGATAATAATATATCCAAGTAAGAGCTATCGCAATTTTAAAATCAATTCCAAAAGTGAAAAAAAGTTTCATATTTATATTAATTTGCCATGAAAAAACGGATTTAAACCGGCTTGTTGTTATACGTAGAGTTAATAGCAGAGCGTTAAAAAGTATTAGTTATTATGTTAAATAGTAGAAATCTACAACTTACGCTTTCAGTTTTTAGGCGAGATTCAAAACTGTGATAAATAATTTAATGGTATTTTTGATCCATCCCATTTCTATATTACACAATGAAACTCGTGAGAAAAAATAAAACATTTCAAAGAGGCTGCTTCCGTTCGTGATTTCCGTAGTGCGAAGAGCAGTTCGTGATATCCACGCACGTTCGACAAGAAATTCTTCTGCAGGATTATCTAACGGTTTTCGAGGACTTAATTGGGAAGATTTTCTTCGGAAGATAATTCGAAATGAGGTCCAATTCACTAATTATTTTGTAAATAAAGTTAGTTATCACACATTTTTTTTCTGTAGGAAATATTTCAGGACTGGTAATGGACCAGACAACTAGATGATAATACGGTTCGAAAGTGTTGGTCTTCTCAAGAATATTGTAAATAGAACCAATATAATAGAATCAGCGCACTTCGTGATAAGTTTTCAGACTAACTAGAAGAGAATTCGAAATGTGTCCCAACGATTTTGATAATATATTCTTAAGTAAAACTAGACATTAAACGATTAGCACCTGCTAGCTATTAGGGGCCAGCTCTTCCCAGGAGTCGTATAAATAAAAAGCGGAAGGTTTGTGCCCAAAAAACAAATTTTATTTAATATCTCTGGTTCTAGTGATTGTAGAAAAATAATTTTAGTGTCAAAATTTCCCTATTTCAAAGCGAAACAACCATTTATATATTTATGTTTTTACTTAGTTATAACACTAACAATATAAATAATCTCCTAAAAAAAATACTTTTAATAACGTTTCTTAAAAGCTCTACTCAGCTAAAAATTCCTCACTCCTGAACTTTTTTATTAAAGTTTAATTTAATTTAATATAATTTTATAACTAAACATGAAACTTAAATATTTAAATGACTTACTGTTTTCTATTATTCGCCTTTGAATAGAAAGTAATTTTGATACCCAAATTATTTTTCTACCTTCAGAAGAAATATAAATATTAATAGTTTTTTTTCTTTTTTTGAGCAAAAACATAATAATTTTATTACGCGACTCCTGAGGAGTGTTGGCCACTAATATTTTGCTGAGTATAATGATTTAATGTCAATATACAACTAAAAAAAAATCAACAAATTCGGAGGGACACATTTGGTCCTCTCCTTGCTTTTTACAGATGCTTACAAAAAAATAGTCAGTATAAACCAAATATCTAACATTTCAGAGCTTTTATAAAAAAATAACGTCTTTTGTAATATAAAATCATCTTATTGATATCTCTGATTGGTCTACATCCCGGATATTTAAGTAAATGAAGTGATTGTCTTCAAACCTAAACATGGTAAATTGCCACATGTTTCAATGATAAACCTATATTTACTTCAGAGGAAGTTCGATATCTAGAGCATCACTAGATGACATGCTGCTTATTTATTGCTATTTAGTAATTATTGTTGTAGTCAACTTATGATGTTAATTTGACTTTTATTTAAATGTATATAAATAATATTTTTTTAGATCTTCTTTGGTCATCCTTTTTAGTTTAAAATTCCTTATTATTTTCCTAATTGATTATTAATGAAAGATCATGAATAAAATATTCGTTATATATAATAGAATTTATTTTATACTAGTTAATAAATAAAACCTGTGATGTTGGCCTTATTTCAAGTGTTGGACCACACTTTCGTGACCTAACTCTTAAATTGGCCCACTCAATCTTCTGCTCCCGGTGTTACTAAAACTGGATGATGTTGCAGAAAAAAAAGATGTTTTCTAATCTCGTAATCGTTTAGGTAGAGTTTCAAGAGAGTATAAATAAATTAATGTCTTTATAGCCATTATTTCTGCTCAGTTAGTGGATATAACCTGTTCTTTAACTGAATTATACGGTGTTCTGATTGCTAATAAAATTTATTTCTGAATATATTGATATATTCTAGAATTACATTTATTTTGAAGTTTCTTAGCTAAATAAACAGATAAAATTGTGATTAGAAATTTAAAGCTTTACAGTATGCAATCACTACTGGTTCTTTTTTAATTTTTCTGAAAATCACAGGACATCCGTTGGTAATTTTAACGGTGATATCAGCCAATTAGTTTAAAAATAGCAGCTGATTAAAAATGGTTTAATTTAATGACACAGATATTTTTTTTTTAAGATGGAAACAAGTTTGTTTCGAATTTTTCAATCATTACACTGATATTAATTATAAAACAGAAGGAAATAATAGAAAACAAGTTTTAAGATACTTAGAAACCAAATAACGAATAAAAATTTCGTCTGTCCACTATACCTATTTTCAATATTTTTTTTATTTAACCATATTTATTAATATCTACAAGTATATGAAGAAATACGTTAAGTAAATATAATAAAATGACATAGAATATAAATAGAGACACTACCCATTGCCAGCCACTCTTAAACTATTCTACACTAGAAGATCTCAGAACCATTTTCTTTTCAGACGCCTTGGAGGATTATCAGGAATCAAAGAAGAAGCAAGGATTAAAACTATTGGTTTAGACTGAGAATGGAGTTTATCAAGAAAAGAATGGTACCTATTTCGGACCAAAAAAGATGAGTTTGAAAGTTGTTTGAAAGAAAGTTGTTAAAAAAATTCTCGAAAATAAATAAAAAACGAGATTTTTAACAAGATAAAAGTGCATGAAGGAAAAGAGACTCACTGTTAATTATATAGGTTAGTATTAGTCCTACTTGTTGTAAAAATTTCGATCTTGAGAACATGGTACTTTTTTTATATGAATTTTCACAATTGACAAAAATTGATTTTTCACGATGTTTACACGGAAATATCTCAAAAGGGACTAGGTGAAAAATTATGAAACTAATACAAATTACCTATCTATACGATCTGTTTAAGTAATGCAAATTTGGTTTTTGAGATTAAGCTGGTTCCGGAGTTACAAAACTGACTTAAATGTTAAAATAACGTTTTCATTAAAAAATATTAACTCCGGTAATATTGCATATTTAAGAACCAAATAAAAACTAGAATGTTGATGAGAGTATTTTATATAATTTTGGTCCTTACAACATATTACTTAAGTAGCCAAGAAAATGGTTTTAAAAAAATCAAGAAAAATTACACCAACTGAAACCTTTGGCGCGCTATGACAAGGTAGGTTAGAAATGATTTTCACGCTTAATTTTTTTCCTTATATAGCCTTCTCATTTCACTACATGTTTTAGAAATTTTGATCGTGTAAGCTATATCTTTTTTTAAATATAGATATTCAAAGCAGGATTTTTTTCTAGCTTAATAATATTTATAGTAAAATATCTCAAAAAGGACTGAGTGTAAAATGATATAACTCATACAGATTATACCTCTATATAAAAAAATACGATAGAATAAAATTTAGTGCCTGAGACCCATTTTGTTTTTGAAATATATAAAATCAAATCATGTCTAACCTTCCTTGTCATAGCGCGCCAAAGGTTTCAGTTGGTGTAATTTTTCGTGATTTTTTTAAACCATTTTCTTGGCTACTTAAGTAACGTGTTGTAAGGGCAAAAATTATATAAAATACTCTCATTATCATTCTAGATTTTTTTTGGTTCTTAAATATGCAATGTTACCGGATTTTTTAAAGAAAACGTTATTTTAACATTTAAGCGAGTTTTATAACTCCGAAAACAGCTTAGTCTCAAAGACCAAATTTGCATCACTTAAACAGATTCTATAGATAGGTAATTTTTATTAGTTTCATAATTTTTAACTTCTGTCCATTTTGAGATATTTCCGAGTAAACATCGCGAAAAATCAATGTTTGCCTATTTTGAAAATAGGATTACTTGTAGCTAGGTGGTTAGCATAACAGCCTCCTATGCCAAAGGTCACGGGTTCAAACCCGCAGGTGGTCCTAGGATTTTTTAATAGGAGTAAAAAATCCTTAGTTATGATGTTCTTCGGAGGGGTCGTTAAAAGGTGGTCCTGAGCCTGTGCGATGTCAGGTACTCGTTAAAGATCTCTATCCTAATAAAATCTGGATAGGCAAAATTTAGGATTCCCACTGTAGCATCGTCCGATTAGCCATAGTAGCATAATGTGACGTTAAATAAATAAACAATAAACAATTTTGAAAATTCATATAAAAAAGTACTATGTTCTCAAAGTCGAAATTTTTACAGCAAGTAGGACTAAGAGTAAGTTATATAAAAAACAATAAAATGTGAGTCTCTTTTCCTTCATGTATTTTTATCTTGTTAAAAATCTCGTTTTTTATTTATTTTCGAGAATTTTTTTAACAACTTTCTTCACTATTTAGGCAATAAATTGTGAGGACAAAAAATACAAAACATGTCCTTATCTTCTTGTTAATTTTTGGTTTGATTTGATATCTAAAAAATTAAAGGAATTAGAAATGTTTTCTCATCAAATGTTTTTGCCCGTGACGCTGACTTAAAACGGCTGCAACACTAAAAGTATTGGCCCAATTTTTTTTATTTATGGTTTTATATTTACGAAATGATAGAGAATAACTGGTCGAAAAAATCATGAAAATACAAAATGTCGAGCGGCAAGGTCTGGACGATTTCCAATGGATTGACCCTAAATATATATATATATATATATATATATATTATAATATAAATATATTGCCCTAAACCACCTCCCTCCCTCCCCCGATGTACACCTGATTTAATTTATTTTATCTTAATTTTATGATCCATTACATAGGTTTATTATTAAATCAAAATAAAAGTTACATCAGTCCTGACACAAAGCCTGCCTACGAAGGCACTAAGACACTATAACAAACGATGACACCGCTGTAGCTGAACCTATCTTTACATAATGGCCTCTCCTAACTGAGGACATCAATCTTCCAGTTGTCATCTACTTCCCCCTGTCTCTTAGCTTAACCGCTTCCTTCAAGAAGTCGAAGGCGTGGAAGGAAATAGGAATAGGTCGCTATTGATATGGATGAGCTGTCACTATGTAGAAATAGAATGAATTATATAAAATGGAAATGATAAAGGGCTATTAGGTACGAAGTTGGATGTTGTCTTTTCTGGTTTGACCGATTTTTTTTTAAGGTCTTGATTCTGAAGTCAATTTTTTTCCCTTTTAAGTTATCTGGAATTTTATTAAGTTGTAGTTAACATAATAGGGATTTATCGCTCTAAGATTCCTACCTTAATGTTTTGTTTTAAGGAGGCATAAGTCTAGCCTAAGTTTATTTGTTTTGTTTCATGTTTTCTATCACAATAGTCATTGTACTATCACCATTTTCACTTTCACTTACTAAATATAGTAAGGGAAAGTATTGCGATCGTTAAAGTTTTCGACGGAAATACACATTTTAGGGTCCCCTGAGTCCAAATAACCAAGTCCCGCAAAAAGGTTTGTGTGTGTGGTAACTCCCGGGCGGAAACGGTAAGTGCTATGAAACTGAAATATCATATTTAAGATGATTTCATATCAAAATGTGCTTAATAGAAGAGCCACTTTATACCATGCATTTTGCACCTTTTTTCGATTTTTTCAAAAACGGTTCCGACGATTTTGATTAACTCAATATATCGATGTAAAATTGAATAGGCTTTAATATCATGTAGGTTTTATTCTGATTAAAATGGTCTGACAGGGCTTAAATGCCGATATTTTAAATTTTCTTAAAAATTACGATATTATCTTGTTAGCATTGATAAATAACAGCTAAATATGTAAGTTGTGCGAATTTGAAAAACCACTAAAGGAGAAAACTGAAAAAAATATTTTTTTAATGCAATGTTTTGTTTTTGAGCATAAGAACTGTAATATACATGTATGATATACCGTTTGAAAGCTAAAGATTTAAAAAAAAATATTATCTTATACACAAGCTTTTAAAATTTAATAGAGAGTGGTGAAAAGCCGATAAAACTAATTGATTATTTTAGATAATAATATAATAATATTTTTTAATAAAACACATGTTTCTATAGAAATTCCATTTAATTTTTCTTTAATGGTTTCACTCATTTTTATCTCTTACTGTACTTGAAAATTCTTTAATCGATTTTAAAAAACAGAGGTAAGTGAAAGTCGTGTGTTGCCCGCACCAGATTTTTTTTACCTAGTAAGTACTTTAAAGTGCTGCATAATTAATAATTGTTCGGGTTAAAATAATCGTAGTTTTGTAGAAAACCTTAGTGTTGTTTAGGTAACATTAAGAATTTCTTTTTACGAGAACCAGTCACAGGACTGAGGGTGCGAAACCGCTTGTGTAAGAATAATTACTTATTATAAAAAAAAAAGAAGAAGACTTCAACAATAATAATAATATTATTAATAAAATAACATCAGATAGTACATATTATGAGCCATATGGCCAAGAATAAAATTAATGAAAACAAATTTGGTGCGGGCAACACACACTTCACTTACCTTGACTGTTATAATCAATTAAAAAACTATTAAATATAATTAAATTTGGAAAATGTTCTTAATTGATTATAATAAAACCTGCATTCATTTCGTTGGAAACATATGGTTTAGATTATAATATAACTACATTGATTTTTAATCAGTAATAAGTTCATTCCTTATTCGTCACTTTATATTATCCTTTTACAACTTAGTGTATCAAATCATATTTTTCTCTTTTATCCTTTAGGTAGTCATCAAATTCATCCAACTTGTATATTCAACATTCTTCATTCAATTTTCATTAGGATGATATAGTTAATCTTTTGGAATGTAAAAAATTAAAGGTAGTTTAGAGGAAGAAAAAATATCGGCATTTAAGTCCTGTCAGACTATTTCAATCAGAATGAAACCTATATGATATAAATCCATTAAAGTTTACATCAATATAGGGAGTTTAATAAAAATCGTCATAGCAATCTTCGAGAAAAATTTAAAAAGGTGCAAAATGCATTGTATGAAGTGGCTCTTCTGGTTAGTCGATTTTGATGAAATAGTTGCTGTAATATCTCGGGTGTATAGTTATCTTAAATATTAAATTTAATTTTCGCACGGCTTTTAATTTTTGCGCTAGACTTATCACATACACACACCTTTTTTTAAGACATGGTTATTTGGACTCAGAGTATAACTATAACGCGTATTTCCGTCGAATAACTGAAATTCGAAAATTTTATCGATCGCAATACTTTCCCTTATATTTCATATATAGGTAAGTGAAATAATTAAAACAATTTAACACTATATATATTTGTGTGTATATATATATATTATATATATATATATATATATATATATATATTCTTTTAGTGACAATATAAATAAATAAAATTAACTGCTCTTGATTAAACTAAAATAAAATTCACAAACAATTTAAATATATTTCCTATCAAGTAATGAACCCTATTGGTTTTATAAAGGTCTTAACTTGAAACTATTTTTTTTTTTTTTTTTTTTTTATTAATTTAATTTAAAAGCTCTTAAATACAACTATGAAACTCATTTATGTTAGTTATAATAAGAAACAGTAGTACTGTTTTAATTTTTCTCATTTAAATGAATATAAATATTTTAGCTATTAAATGTTCCTATTATCTAAAAACCTATAAATACTTTACTGAAATCTAATTCCAGTAGCCACTCGTAAAACGTCTTTTACATGAAATATATCATTCTAATTGTTTCTTTAATGGTGGAGATCCATTTACAGAATCGATTCGATATAAAAAAAAGAAGTATAAACTGGCCCTTGAGGACATTAAAAAAAAAAGAAAAAGAAAATATATTTCCGAAGAGATGGTATAAATTTCAAAACGAAAGGCCACTGGCTGCTCTCACTTGGTGTCAAATTTTATTTATAGGCTCTCACCAACTCCTAATTATGGGATAATTTATGGTGGGATTAGTTAGAAGGAATGAGTGTCATATTACATGGATGAGTGCAGAAAAATGAATGTCAGACTACTTGCGTCTTGTGCAGTTTTTGTACATGCCTATCTACTGTAAAACCGCACAGTTGTTCCAAACGAACTTTTTCAGGACACGAATCTGTCCCGATCAGTTTATTAATTATGCTTTAGCCATATTAACTTCGTTGTCTTTTTGTGTAAATCCACTTTTAATATTATGATTAGAAATTGTTGAGCTCATTTTTATGTCGTAAAAATTTACAAAAACCAGAAGTGATTCAACATAAAATTTATCTTGTAAGATAAGTATCAACTTTATACCGAAAGTACCGCTTTACACATTCCAATATTTTTTTTTTAATTTTATCGAAAAACAAAACAATTTTCTTAAACTCGTTATATCAATGTAAAATTTTACTCAATATTTTGGTATGACAGGTCAAGAAATGTATTTGAAATCATCTTTAAATTTGTTCATATTATCTAATTGTTTATTTGGCATTATTAGGAGTATTGAGAAGGGCCTAAATATTAACTAAAAATGTTTCGATATCCAGCTGAAGAAAAAGAATATTAACCTTTATAAAAACACATTTTGCAATTCATAAAATAAACGAAAAATAAAAATTCATTAGAAATCGTGGTAACAAATAAAGTTCTATCATGTCTTACCACACACATACACACACACACAAAGTCCATTTAGCGAGACTTAGTTCCTTGTTCGTTTGTTTATTTATTTATTTAACGTCTCTTTATGCTGCTAATAGGACGATGGTACAGTGGGAGTCCTAGATTTTACCAGGTTTAGTTAGGATAGGGATTTATAACGAGTACCTGACATCGCACAGCCTCGGGACCTCCTTTTAACGTCTCCTTAAAAGGGCGGCATAACTAAGGATTTTTTTCTCCTTTAAAAAATCCTAGGGTTTGAACCCGAGACCTTGGGCATGCGAGACTTAGTAATTTTGATTCAGTTGATCTTAAAAATTTTATTTCAGAGTAATTTACGAAATATGCAAACTATCCATTTTTTTTTTTACTTTCGGGAAATTTTTAAAATAGCATAAATTTTGCTTTTTACTAATATATGTCCTTTGATTTTTATCCGATACAACAATCATCAGGCAACAATTCGTTGAGCAAAAATTCTACTATCCATTTTATTTATTAATTCAAGATCCTTTACCTTAATTTAAAATAATACATAACCAAAGCTTTATACGTAAACACATAACTCATGAAAAATAAATGCGGAAGCTTTTCTACACTGTTATTTTGATTTGATTTCACAGAAAAAATGCTTTGAACGTGCGAATAAAACGGTCGAATCTTGGATCCGAAAATGGCGAGCTTAGATCATTAGAAAAAAATGAAAATAGTTTTGCAATCAGTTGGCAAGTGACTGTTAGAATCTCTTCAACGAAAGACGAATATAACGTTCGTTATGTCACCATCGTGAGTGCACATCCCACTCTAGTGGGTTAGCTCCAGAGGTTCTAAAATTTCCATCTAAAATATTCACCGCTTACTTAAAAATCATCATCGTGTGTAAAATCAATCATAATAAGTATACTCGTATAAATATATTTTAAAGCAGATTTTGACACATCGAATAGACGTAAAATGTATTTGTTCAGTAATACTGAATATCTATCTAGCATAACACCCTTGCATGCCCAATGCCGCGGGTTCAAACCTAGTAGGTGGCCCTAGGATTTTTAGTTATGCTGTCCATCGGCGGGGACGTAAATCGGTGTTCCTGATCTTGTAGGATGTCAGGTAGATGTTAAAAATCCCAATCCTAATAAAATCTGGATAGGCAGAATTTAGGACTCCCACTGTAGCATCGACCGATTAGCCATAGCAGCATTAAGTGACGGTAAATGAATATAAAACAACTAAATACCTATTTATATTTTATGTATACACCTATTTTATATTTTACTCAAAGGTTTCAAACAGATAGGGCCTAACATTAAATATTTGTTATAAAATTTGAGACTGTTTTAATCAGGGCGAAAATTAAAAGCACTGAAAAAACGAAAACCCAGCAGGTTATTTTGGTAATTTATGTGAAATATATTTCTTCATGAAATGAAATTCAAAAACATTGCAAATTCTCACTGAAATGTCAAGCAGAATATTCTTTCCAAATATATTATAATTATAAATGTTTCCTATTCACACTAATATTCTTATTGCTTAGAAAATGTATCACAGTAGGGTCAATAACTCAGGTTGTCGAGACTTGTTAACAATATAATATGGATATGTTGGGTTTTTTTTCACATGAAATGTTCGTTTTTATAGTTTCTGAAATACATAAAGGATCTTGCAGGTCTCTGTTGTTTTCTTCCAAATATTTACATATTTAAGTAAACAGTTACTAATCCTCTACCTTTGTATTATAAACATTAGCTTCCCAATCAATTACCCACTTTTTAGTATACCTCCAAATATATATATATATATATATATTTTTTATTAAACATATTTATTGATATTTACAACTGTATAATTATATACAACAAGTAAATGTGATGGATATAGTAATCTAACATGAAATACATGAAGAGATGCCACCCATCGGCAGCACTCTAAAAATATACCTCCAAATATGAACATGGAAACACGCGATTTTCGAGTAATATTTTGTATGAGTTAACGCCATTCAGCGTGAGGCCGCTAGAAATATTTGCAAGGCGTTTGGGAAGGGAGTGTTATTGAACGGAACATTCGCCGTTGGTTTGCTAAGTTTCAGCTGGGGATACCGACTTGGAAAACTTGCCCCGAGGAAGACCTCCATCCGTAATAGACAACGATGTCCTCAAACATACAGTAGAAGAAAACTATGTAAATAGGATTTACATGTTTTTTCAGACAAAATCTGATGACAGATTTAAATAAAATTAAACCTTTATTACACAAATATGTCAAAATATCAATAAATAAAAAAATGTCATACAATACCTTTCGGAAATCTACGTCTCATTTAGTGGCGGCGGTTTCGACATCGGGTTTTTTCAAACTTATATTTATAATTAAATGATGATAATAGTTAAAAATTATTTCATTTATAATTTAGTTAAAAAAATATAAAAATCACTTAATCTAATTGCGACAAGGCTATCTCATAAAAAGCGAACGCTCAATCAGAAATGAGATGCCTCTAAATAAGGAAAGGGGCGAGCCGGGAGAAACAGTTAAAGCTAACATTTGCCTACAGATTGCAGCCCCGGGTCCCAGCGGATGCATTTCATTGCGTAAAGCTTTCTCCTATAAGTGGTAGATTTCCTCAGGCCTCGCCGTACTCATTAGTGCCCCGGAGGAAGGAAGAAGAAGGAAAAAAAATTGATTTTACGACCGCTGAGGAATAAAACACTAGATAATCCTTTAAAATACTCCCCCAATAACGGACGAGATGAATTCCGCTGAAACCTCGACGGAGTGCTTCGCTCGCATAAAATCGGCTATTTACTTTCTCCGGGAAACTGGAAATCCGGAGGCAGGATCGAGGAAGTCACTACAGCTTGTGTTTTTTTCTAATTCGAGATTAATTAAACTGCGTTTATTAAATTTTCGAAAGAGGGAAAGAGGCAGTCCCCTTATGAAAACAGTTAAATGTCAACATACTCATAATTAATGGGGATAGAAAATAGTTTTTATTTATCATTATTATTATTTACTTTCCCTGACTGTTAAAAATTGAAATAACTAATTTTATTATAATGTTTTCTTCTTTTACTTTCATAATAATGCTGGGAGGTCTTTCTTTATAGAGAATGTATTTGTAGGTTTAGTGACCGCTCATTGGTCTTTAGGAGTAGTGGAGATACGATAATGTTTCGCGAGTATGGACTGTTTAAGTGAGTTTCGCATTCTTTAGAAAATTACTATACATTAGGTTGTTTCACATGAAATGTCCGTTTTTATAAATTCTAAAATACATAAAGGATTTAGCAGGTCTCTGTTGTTTTCTTCCGAATGTTTACATATTTAAAGTAAACAGTCACTAATCCTCTACCTTTGTATTATAAACATTAGCTTCCCAAGCAATTACCCACTTTTTAGTATACCTCCAAATATGAACATGGAAACACGCGATTTTCGAGTAATATTTTTGTAAGGCGTTTGGGAAGGGAGTGTTAATGAACGGACCATTCGCCGTTGGTTTGCTAAGTTTTCAACTGGGGATACCGACTTGGAAAACTTGCCCCGAGGAAGACCTCCTCAGTAGAAGGAAACCCCTACCAAACAGTTAAAGGACTCTCAGCACAACTAAATGCAAGTGCATCTACCGTGTTCAGACATTTAAAGTGTATTGGGAAAGTAAAAAAGCTCGATATATTGGTACCTCATGATCTCACTGAGCAGCAGCAAGACCCCATGTTTCAAAACATACCGTGCAAAAATTGAAAGAACTGGGCTACGAAGTTCTTCCGCACCCACCATATTCTCCCGACTTGTCTCCAACAGGTTACAACCTGTTCAGGAATTTAGACAACTTCGTAAAAGGAAAACATTTTGAAAATGATGATCAAATGAAAAGTGCGTTTCAGATTTTGTTTCACTTCAAAGCTCAAAGTTTTTCATTTCGAGGATAAAAAAGTTGGTGTCACGTTGGGAAAAGTGTGTAGAAAAAGAAGGTAAATACTTCGAATAAAATTATCTTGTTTTAATATCGTATTTTTAATAAAAATCCTTTACCTTGAAAACGGAAATTTCAGTTGGCACAAACCAATATAATTATCGCTACTGAAGGAAGGTACTACGCTACTATTTTAAAATTAATATATTCTATATATGTTCCACGATTATTGTTTATTTTTCAATTTGCTAAACCTAGATTGTGCATCGGCTCACAATAACGACCGGGTTGAGGCTACGAGCAAATGCGCTTTCTCCCCTCTGCCTAACACAACAATATGAAATATACAGCATGAGAAAGTAATGAAATGAGAAATTTTCATTTTTTTTAGAGGAAATACACGCTTCAGGATCCTCTGAGTCGAAATGACAAATTTCCGCAATAACGTCCGTGTGTGGTCAGTCAAGTTCGCTAACAATAACTTGTGTAAAACTGAAATTCAATATTGGAGGAGCGTATATGCCGAAAAGTCACAGAAACTTTTTCAACAAAAAAAAAGGCTCAAACGATTTTGATTAAACTCACTTTAGCAATGTAAGACTTAATGGACTTTGATATGATGTAGGTTTCATGCTGATTCAAATAGTCTCACAATGATGGAGTTTAGCTGACCGTTGAGAATATTAGATGAGGAAGATTGTTGGGGTGCGATCATCAGAAAGAATATATACTACTACTTAATGTATATAAATAAATACTACTTTTTAATTAAATAAAATACTTATATATTATACTGGGACTAAAGTCCCTTAAGAATAAAATAATAGAATTGATATCCGGAACATGGTCATGGCTTTGAACAACAAATTGCTAAAAAAAATAAAAAAATAATTAAGGTTGTAATATATGTACATATTTACAAAGCAGACTGTTAGAATGAGAGAAAAATGATTTATTTATTTGGCAATGCTGCCCAAATACATCGGGTTGTTTATAAAACACAGTATACCTATCAATCACTTGTACATTTTCATTCTTTTTTTCCTATTCAAATACAAATTTATAATATTTACAATTTTTTTTCTCTTTTAGCCATTTACATTATTTTATTTTATTTTTCTTTACAACTAAATTTGAAATCTATCGCGAGACCTCTAACGGAGAACTGTTGCCAAATGTCTCGCGGAACTTTTCTTTTAGGAAAAGGATGCATTTCTCGTAGATTGCTTTCTTCTCCCTTTCCACTACACCTGTTTGATCGAGGTCATTAGTCTCATATCGAACGGTAGGGTCCAGGATCATTGCAGAAGTTCCGTTCTTCGGGAATGCAACGATGTCTGCGTACCTAACTGATCCGTCCGTATCAATACAGCAGACCTCGTCAAAACAGGTGAATCTTTATCCCTGAGGAGTTTTGCTAACTCTTTCTTAACCCTGTGGTGTCGACGCGGGTTGAGGAGGGAGTTGTTGGGGCAATTTCCCCGCAAATGGGCTGGTGTTTCTGACTCTCTGACACATTTGCGACAGAGGGAGAAACAGAAATAGCTACTTCATCAGTGATAATTTAACTAATATAAACACAACAAAAATTAATGTGTGTTTCTTTCTGATGAACTCACCCCGAACCATCCTCTTCATCTAAATAGTCTCAAAGGTTTTAAATGTCGATATTTTAAAATTTGTTCTTCTAAAGAACCTTTTATTTTGTAGATCCGAAATAAGGTCACCATTTCATCATGAAATAATTTTATTAATTATTACCCTTCATGGGGTAATTTGTATTTATATTTATTTATTTCATTTTATTATTATTTTTTTAATTGATACCTTATAAATTAAAAATAATTTATTTAGAAAAATTTATTTTATTGTTTTCTCGGCCAGACATAAAAATTAATATCAACACATTTTTGTTATTCTTAACGGACATAGTCCCAGAATAAAGTTTTATTATTATTATTATTATTTAAAAAATAATACAACAGATCTTTAATAAATGTTTTTACGATATGCATATCGGCATGCGAACAACAAATTAATTATATAAAGAAATAATGTTTACCAAATCAAGTTTACACAATCGGAAGTAATGAAGCCATCTTACGGAACGGACATTGACAATAGCTAAGTAATGAAGTCAATTACATGGGACACGAAGCTGACAGGACTAGCCTTAACCACCCTACAAGAGGTGTAATCCTGAGGAGCCCTAGAAGGGGAGAAAGGCTCCTGCTGAACATCCTTCTTCCCCGACTTCTGCCTTAGCGATCTCCGTCCCTCCGTCGCTTTTTGAGGGATATGGCGCCTTTTTTTTTAGTTCTGCAGTGAAAGTAGCCGAGATCCGCGATCATGCAGAAAATAGTATCATTAACATATTTTATCAGGAAAGTATCGGGTGATAGTCGGTTAGAAGTAGGGTATTGCCATCAAACGGCTCCGAGCTGATACGCACGAAGGAGCAAGAGGAGCTATCATAAAGAATATAAGTACTGTTCTCCATATCTCAGAATTGAATCAGTATTTCACTGAAGTGAGAAACCATCACCTGGAGTCTAAATTCGCGAGGTTCAAACTTGGCTGGTGGCCTTGAAGTATTTAATCGGAGTAAAAAAATGCCTGTGTTATGCCGTCCTTCGCAGCTCCCAACCCTTTGCTGTGCGATGTCAGGCACTCGTTAAAGATCCCTATCCTAATTAATCCTGGATAGCCATTTAGCTTCGTCCGATTAGCCACAGTACCATAAAGTAACGTAAAACCTATGAACAACAAAATTTCCTAAATTCACAAAACATGGTAATTATAAAGTTAAAAACAAACCTTTCAATAAATAGATAGAGATAGATAGAAAAGTCTGTTTTTATTTTTCAAAATTACATCAAATAGCAAATAAACAAATAAAAAATAAACAATTTACAAATTACAAAATACAATAATAAAAATCAGACAAACTACATGGTCTATTGACCGTCCGTGGAGTTTGTGTTTATTAACAAAATTAATCTTTAATCTAACAATATAAATAATCAATAAAAAAATAAGAATCAAACACTTCCCATTTTACTTATGTACTAAAATTAATTCACAAATAGTCAAATTCACAATTAGTTAAATTTAATTTAACAAATTCACTAATAGTTAAATTCTTTCGTTAGTAACATTCTATAAGAGAAAGCCGATCTGGAGAAATTAACTAACGCCAGCCAATTTTTTCCATTTATCAACTCTAAAATATGATCCCAAGTTAAATTTTTAGAATTAAAATATTTTTTTCTAAACTCAGTAAGTATCGGACAGGCAGCCAAAAAGTAAAAAATATCTTCTGTTTCATTTGTATTGCACAAACTACGTTTATTATTAGATTTATGTTTTCATGGAATTTTTATAATTCAGGTTTAAAACATCACCCCTGATTTTTATTACCCATATAATCACCTCCAGTGAACATTTGTCAGTAATGTAATTTACTGCGGTTAAATGTGGATAAAAGGGAGAAGTTTTAGAATTTCTAACTTTAATAAAAGTTTGAGTATAAACATCTTTTTGCATTTGAACCCTTAATGCTGCTAGACTATTTTTCCATAACTTAATATCATTGTTGTTTCGAAATGGAGATAATGAGTTGGAGTATATTTTGGCAATTTAAATAGTTTTTTTTTTTGGAAAAAATCTTCCTTTCAATAAATACTTTGTTATTATTGTATTTGTTGCAAAAATACAACAAATATTCAGTTGTCATGTCAGATACTCGTTAAATATTCCTGTCCTAATTAAACCTGTATGGAAAAAATTTAGGACTCCCACTATAGCATCGTCCGATTCGTCACAGCAGCGACAAACACCACTTGAATAAATAATACAACAATATTATTAATAATTGGCTGAATGGAATGTTGCAAAACAAATATTCTTAAGTATGCAAGATTTGTAAGATATCCTTAAAAGGCATCTACCAATATTTAAAATCTTTATAACTAACTGAACTATAGAAGGATTACATACATGACTCATCCAAAATCATCGTTAAAATTTTTTCAAAATGTAAATATGTGAATAAAGTTTATTTATTTTTAAAAATATGTTAATCGTTGCGATGTCAGGTACGCGTTAAAGATCAGTATCCTAATTAAACCTGGATAGCCTAATTTAGCAATCCCACTTAAGCATCGTCCGATTAGCTACAGCAGTATGTGACTCGAACTGAATAAACAACGATCTTCTGGGAACGTGAAATGATTTATAAAATACAAAAAAAAAAAAAAATTAATTCTTTATTTATTTAAGGCAGATCCCTTTATAACATATTATATCATATTGAATATAATATAAAAAAATGTAACAAAAAAACAAAAACAAAATTGTACCTCTACAATCCATGAAGAGCATTTGGGTTCAGCCCATTACATAAAGAGATTTTTACTTTTTCTAGTTCTACGTTCATAAAATTAGGCTAATTTAATAATTATATCTCCCAAGTTTTTTACTACCCACTTTATATAGAATAGGTGTGCCCCTTGAGTGTCTTCCAGACCCAAGATCGCTAATCAGCTGAAATAAAAGAATAAATTATTTTGTAATAGCCGGAATCCAGAGAACTATTAAGTGCTCTATGCCCTAGACCACGTCGCTGCTAGATCGACGGAACGCAATCAGCATTTATTTTAGAAATATGATTAATATCTATGTAATTGACACTTCCCTATTGAACGGTGTTTACCATTAAGAAATGGCGTTTTCGCTATTAACATTTTACTAATATCTGACAGCATTAAGCGCCTTCTTCAGTTTCTAATGTTATTTATTTTAGCGCTGAAGATGTTAATGGATGAGAAAGATATAAGAACATCAATACTCGGAACCCGGTGAACTATTAGGTAACAGGGACTGAGTGACCTATCTCTATAAGGTTCCCGGGCTTCAATGAACTCATTAACTCTAGATACTTGCAGCCGTTAATATTGTCAAATAGTCGTAAGATATTTCACTACATCGCCTTATAGGATTCGTAAACGCGTTATGAAATTTTAATTACCTATACCAATGTTAGTTATATACAATAAAATTATTAAGTAAGATAACATATATGTTGCGTAACTTTGAAGTTAGGTTTATCAAGACAATTATTAATATTACAGTCTTTAATATTGACAATGAAAAGGAGCTAACAGCTACTTAACCATTAATTTAGGTTAATAGTAAAATAAAATATGTTAAATAGTCAGCTCTAAATTTTTTAGTTATAGGAGCTTTCTAAATTGTGATCTAAGGGACCAAGAGAAATCTATTTTTCTCAAATATTCTTAAAGAAAAAAATAGAGTTACCTTTTTGTCACTTTTCATTAAAATATAAAGCTTAATTATATTTTTATAATATACTTATATGAAAGTAATATAAAATATCTGTGGCGGACGTGAAAAACTGGATAACTCGAAATATATAAAAAATGAGTCAACTCAACGTATCGCACGTATTATTGAAGAATAATTTCAATTTAAGCATATTACCAAAATAACAATAATTTAATCTGTTATAGTATTTATGATTTTTTTTATTTTATTTAATATTTCTACAGTTACATTTTATTTTGCCTTGTTTTATGTATTTATTTTAGTGAAGGAAGCTTGTTTTGTTTAGTAAAATTCTAATATATCTATTTTTTTTTATGTTTAACTGAAATCAATTTGTAAAATTCAACTCCGTTTGTAAGGGATAGCCCCAAAACAATTATTATTTATTATTTAAGACTTTTTTACATATTATTTTTACATAATCCGTGGCTTTGGTATCTTAGTTTGAAAATTTATAGTACTAATTTTTTTTCCAGGAACATAAAAAAAATCTCACTTATCTCCTTACGTTTTTCATCACGCTCTTTCATTGTTTTCTCTAAAGTACTTTTAATTATATAAATTTGAAAAATAACCATCGGTAACAACTTGTTACCATTGATAAGGGAGAAAAGAGGAAGAATTATTTTTAATGCAATTTTTGTGTTTTTCAACATTAAGAGCATTAATATAGATGTATAATATACCGTTGGGAAGCTAAAGATTCTAGAAAATATATTATCTTATACACGAAATCGTGAAAGTTAACGGGGAGTGATGAGACACCGATAAAACTAACTGATTTTCGTAGGTAATAATATAATATATTATTTAATAAAACACATAGTTTCTATTGAAATAGAATTTAATTTTTTTTTTTCACTTGTGAAAATCGTGTATTGGCGCGCACCAGATTTTTAAAGTTGCTGTAACATTTCAGGCTTATAGGCTTCTTAAATATGAAATTTTAATTTTTTATTACTTATCTTTTTCGAGCTAGACTTATCACATGCGCACATATTTTTAAGGCACTCTGTCATTTGGACTCAGGGGATCCCAAAACGTGTTGAAAACTGGTAATATTTTCCTACTTAATACTTCCTCTTACCATCTATTTCAGATTTAAGTAAGTAGAAGTAAAGATGGAAAAGACTTTTATGAGAAATGAAAAAGAGTAATACCTTACTAATGTGAACTCACTAATCAATCAACGAGAAAAAACCGCTCGCTCTTGTAGTAAGTGTGTTTCTTCAGAAGATATCTAGGAACAGTAACCACCTGCATTAACAATGTACTAGGATGTTCTTTTTAACAACTGCTACATAATAACCTGTTACGCTTTCGTGTAAAAACTGTGACTAAAGCGGCAGTCACCCAACGCTTCACTTGTCAGGAACAGAGGCAATGGAAGAAATAAAATCTATTTCGACTGGCGGGGTAGTTCTCGAGATTTCCTCTACAGCATATTACTTTAAAGTGGAAAGTAAAATGGATGTAAAGTCGATTTATAGGGTTTTGTTAAGATATGACTTAGAATTGATTGAATTATCCAGAAATATTATTATAACGATCTAATAAAATATATAATCAACTAATTAAATATTTCATTAGATTTTTGTTTATTTATAACGACACTTTATGATATCGTAATAAATAAGACGATGCTACAGTGGCAGTCCTAAATTTGATCTGTCTAGGTTTGATTAGATAGGGATTTTTAACGAGTACCTGCCAACTTACATCCTCGTGGTCACCAATTTACATCCCGTTTGAAGGACGGCATAACCAAGAATTTTTTCTTTGCATAAAACATCTTAAGGCTATAAGACAGTTTTTAACCTGCTATTCTTCTTCTATTTGTAATGTAATGTAGTACTAACGAAACTCATTGTTAGTAATTGGGCCAAGAAAAAAGAAAAATGAGTTAATTACTCCAAACTAGATGATTATGGGTTTCAATATAAATGGAATCCAAATTTGTTTTGTATTTATATTTCAACAGTGGCACCTGTTATAGGCTGTCGGACAATAAGCAAAGGGTATAGCTGGGTTAGGATGGTAAGTCTTAGCGGAAAGAGAAAAACGATTGACAATGTTTTATAAGTAATTTAATTCTGAATTTTTGGTGAGAAATAATTGTTTACAAATTTTTCAATAATAATAAGAAATATAAGTTAAATGTGAGATTTCAGAAATAAATAAGTTTTTTTTTTTCCATATTGTTCCACCACTTTGGAAAATTCAAAAAAAGTTCCTGTGTATAGAGCAGTATAAGACACATTTTATGAAAAAAAATCAGCGATTGACACTTTTCAAAAAGTTTAAAAATACATATTTTTGTTTTATTTCTTCCGTTAAAAATTGTGTTTTCGGTTAAGAATCATGATCATTTAATTTTTTCACGCCTTTGACTCCTAAGAATTAGAGAAAAAAATCATCACTAATTAATTTCAAATTTTACTATTATAAATAAAATCGAAAAAAGAGTAAAAAAAAAAATGTCGAAAACCTTTTTAACTAAATATCTAAAAATTTAGATGAATTATTCTTATTCGACACCAAATTGAACCCCTAAGTTCCAGTCAAAAAAGCCTCGGGAGCAGATTTACCATCCTAACCCGGCTATACCCGTTGCTGGAAAAAAAAAAAAAAATAAGCAGCAGACATGGTTGGCATAGGCATTCCTTCCTAGAATTTAAATTAACAGAGGAGATGCTCTCATCCAGCATTTTTACAGCCTTCTTCTGACAGGTATTTCAGCTATTGAAGTATCATTTATAAGTCTATTGTCGAGTTCGGGCAGTTTAATTTGAAAAAAATAGAGATTTCGTATACGTTGGTCAACTGTTGGTTGTTGTAACTTCGTATGTAGTGTTTTGTTGTTTAAGTACCATTACTATGAGTTATTTAGTTCCGAATTATTGGAAATAGTGCACGTCTATAACTCGTATATCTGTTAAAATGCTTTATGATTTTCTACTACCAGAATCCATTTTACTATATTTCACATTTTTATTATTTAAAAAAATAACTCTAACCCTCACTCAGTTTCCACTGGCTCTCACCAGTGATCCGTATGTTTCGGCTTTTCCCTCCATATATGGATGAAAGCAAAGCCTGGTCAAGGGATCCTCAGGCTGATTGTTAATATTATATATAGCATTTTGTGTTTTTAAGATGCTCATTTGTTCGTTGCTTTTGTAGATATTATATTATTATTCTTTAAATACTTTCTAATCTATATTCCCATTTTCAAGTGATATTATTTCTTCTATGTTATGTGTTAATATTGTATGCATGTATTATCAAAGCTATATTACTGTCCTCATTGAGACTTAGATCATTATCTTAAGATGTCATCAACTTGTTTATATTATCTCTTTTGAAGTATACTTCCTTTGCTCCTTTTTAGAGAGATTTTTTTTCTCATCCCATTCTCACTTTTTGCAATGCATCGTTTCCAGGAGTCCGCAGAGCACCAAACCGTTGATCTAGAAAATTCATAATAATGGAACTATTTAAAGATGACTAATATTTAATCAGGCTGGCATGTTGAATGTAGCATCAAACAAAAAAAAAAAAAAAAATCAGACTGTATATAAAACTAATTTAAAATAGAGCCTGGTAAGTCGGAGAGCTTACAGATAATTTGAGCATTTAATGACGCTATTAGCTAACAGATCCCATATACAACCTGGTTCACTCTATCCTTGGGCCGCAGCGGGAAAGTGGCAAGTCCGATCTTCTCATGACCTGCAGGTTGCCACATTCTGTTTGTATAGTTAGGGTAAGTCCAATTACCCATTTTTTAAAGTCATTAATTGGTTTCAAAGTTCATTATTATATTACAATCTATAACTGATACCAATTTCACAGGAAGTAAGATATTAACTCTAATCAATTCAAATCTTATCCGCCCTAACGAAGACAATAATAAAGACTATTCAATTTTAGTCAGTGTAACGTTTAGGTTACTGTTAGGTTTTATTACTGAAATAAATAAAAATTCAACTCTCAAAATTTGAGAGCTATCATTTCAAGATATGTTGAGTGCGAATAACATATTTAAAAGCCGTACGCTGTCCGTGGATTTTCCCTAAAACTACTGACTATTTTTTCTCGAAATTGCACAAAAATACCAGAACATTATCCAACACTCAGTCCGCTGATATCAGCCGATCATTTTAATTTAAGTCGATTAAAAATTATTTGGTTCGATAAATTTTAATTATTTAAAAAATAGAAGAAGCATTGAATTTTCACCGATAAATACGCCATAAATTATTTACTTCTGAAATATAGCAAAAATTTCGATAATATGTACTGGTGCTAAACTAACAAGCTCTATACTAAAGCCGAGCTCATCCATGCAGATGTTGTCCTAAGACTTTTTATGGAGTATTTGTTTCGCTTCTCCAATTCAGCGAAAATACTTCAGAAATTGGTCCCACCTGTCGCGATTCAGATACTTTCTTAAATCTCCTACCATCGAATTAAAACTCATTTGGTAGTCAAAATTTAATTGGTACCCTAGACTGTAAGCATCGTCCGATTTCAGCCATAGATAGCATAAATTATTCATATCGAAGATAATAGCAAAAATTCTTTACGAATATAATAAATAATAAAACTTAAACAAAGAAAAAACATAAACTATATATTCAAGCCTCAAATGATCTCTTCTTTGACTTCCTCTCTCATCACTAGCGCGGAGGAGCCTCTATCCAATGCAGTCATGCCTCTCGGTACCTTTTAAGTCACTTCATTTCATGGAGGGTTTTGTTTCGCTTCTCTCCAATCAGCTGAATTATTCTTGATCAGAAATTCTGGGTCGGCCCCTCGGCCTCCTTCCAGAACTTTTCTTGATCTTTCTCCTCACCCATCCGACCAACGTGGCTAAGCCACTCCAACTGTCGGTAATCCAACAATGTCTTAATTTCCGGTACCTCTAGATCTTCTCTAATGCATTCGTTCCTGACGCGGCCCCTTCTTGTCTTTCCAGCAGATCTCCAGGAATTTCATCTCGGCTGCTGTCACTCGGATCATGACAGATTATAACATAATGTTATTCCCCCAAAACTCTGGTCTAATTGAAGATAAAAAAAAATTGTAAATTTTTTTATGTTTAAGACACTCTGATGAGTGCTATTCCATAGATAATTAAATTTTCTTTAAAAGGTTGGTAGGGGATGCAGTCTTAAAACACGTAATCGAGTGAACTTAATTTATTGTGCTGACTTTTTGACCTACATTTTGGGCCTTCATTGTTGAGGTAACTCCAAAGAATCAGGAAATGACTCATGTGATAAAAAATATCGGTATAATAAATTAATTTATTTAATGGAAGTGGTTCTAGGACTGCACTCTCAGGCAACTTCTCCTTATATTATTACTATTATAGAAATTTTAGTACAGTAACAATGCCTTGATAATGGGAAGGCAACCATCAAACGTATGTTTTATGGAATTTCCATATTTCATCTGTCAAGCTTCAAAAGCATCTCGAATTAATTATCTTGAAGAAACACTAAATTAGAGAAAACTACCAATTCTGTCAATTATATCAGTAATTTTGTCGATGGGGTTATTATTGATAACATTTCTGTGTCAACTCACCTTAAGGGACAACTATTTCGAAAGCTGTTTTCGGCCGAAAGGGAATTCCTGATACTCCGGGATTCCTTCAAGGTGTGATAAACACATTAATCCTCTTACATAATAAAAGATATAGAGAAAATATTTATAAAGCAGCGGCTGTAGAATAAAATAGGTAACTGAGTCCTGAGACCTAAAGGATAGGAACGGCGCCAAATATATCAGGCTTTGATCATAGAAGAAAGTGGTTAGGTCGCTACCGGGTGTTGGGTGCCGAACAATGGGCCACCGATGATGGGTGAGTTCTGGAAGCGCGGTTCTCCAGGCCTCCAGATGCGTGATATATGTCTAGTAGGTCTATGGATAACCATTCACAACATTTCTTCTCCCCCTGCTTTCCTTCCTATATCCTCCAGTTAACGGCTATTATGCAAGGTCCTTAAGGATACATATCCTTTGGGGTCATCGAAGGTCAACACGGAATGGATATTATCAATATAATTTATTATATTGCTTCTCATTAATAATTTTATTGTGATTATCGTTGAAGCATTTTTAAAAACTTGGTAAGAACAACACATGACTTTTATTTACCTCTGTTGTTAAAATCAATTTTAAGAATCTTCACGCCTAGAACACCTGAACGGTCTAGGCCGGGCAATGAGCTGATTAGGCCGAGATCACTTATAATATTCTAGCCATATAACCAATATAGCCACGATTCGAACCTGGGCCTTGGAGTAAAGTAGACTGGTGGTCGATCCACTATACTACACCACTTCCCTAAATAAACTTAAGAACTTTTAAATAAAGTTACAAATAAAGAAAGATTAAAAAATTACATTTATTTGCGATGGAAACATGTGATTCAAATTAGATCTCATTTATTATTCCCCTTACTTTATACTGCTTTTTATATGATAAAACATATATTTTTTTTAAATTTTCATTTTTCCAACGGTATTCTGTACATCTATGCGATAAAAAGAGGAAAAAATATTCTTTCAACAATAATACTAGTTATTAAATTCTTTACCCATTTATTAAGAATGCTAATAAATTGAAATGATTAATTGTTTTGAATGTACAAAATTGAATGAATCTAAGAGGGATAGAATTTAACATATCGACATTTAATCCCTTTTAGACTATTTCAATCATAATGAATCCTTCTTAATATAAAAGCCCATTAAATTTTGCACCGATATAGCGAGTTCAATCAAAATCGTCAGAGTTTTTGAGATAGTCGTTAATAGGTGAAATGCAAGCTATGAAGTGGGTCTTCTGGTTCTCCGCTTTTGTTGAAAAAGCTTCAGTAACATCTCAGGTATATAAATTAAATAAGTAATTTCGCTTTTATACAAATTATCCTTTTCAAGCAAGACTTACACATATCTTTTGGTGTGGCACTTGGTCGTTTGGACTGAGGGGGCCCCTGAATATTCAGTGAAAATTATATATAGGTTTGTAAAAGTTAAAAAAAAAAAATGATAACTTAAAACTGTTTCCTATTTCCTTTAAACATATAACGCTGAGCTTAAATATATGACGAAGAGCGCTATAATATCAATACTATCCCATTGGTTTGCACTTCAAACCTTTATCTTAGTTCTGATAAACTGATTAAGTCGGCTTATTGAAAATAAACATGCAAAATATATTTTTGCCCTAATTGGGAACGATGTGGCAAAATATAGATAATTAGTCGATTTCAAAGAATTTACCAAGGATCTGTAACTGTTCGGACATACTCACAATCTGTAGTAGTTGATAATGCATGTTGAGTACTTACCTAAAACAAAAGAAAAACAAGTTAATACAACTTAAATAAGATATATTAATTTTTTTTTTTTGCACCTGTATATGTTACAATCAGCAAATGAGTTATATATGATAAACATAGCATGGGTTGGCATGAGGGAGATGGTACCCAGTGGTGCATCCTTCTGACATTCAAAAACAAACTATTTTTTCAGGCTAGGAGGTATGTATGGTATGTCAGTTGTAGCCATGTTTTGTAAAAGTTTGTTTCTATGTCCATTTAGTTTGTCGTGAAATCATTTGTAAGTCAGTCGAATGTGGTTTATTGTAGTTGGAATACGTAAGTCAGTGTGTAGGGTATCGTTTGATACATATGGTGGTGAGTTCATTGCTAGTCTTAAAAATTGCGATTGAAAGGTTTGTATTTTTCGTATGTGTGTCTTTTTAGCGGGTCCGTATATTTGGCAAGCGTAAGTCCATATTGGTTTTAATAAATAAGTGTAAACATTTAGTTTCTGTCTGGTGGATAATTTAGAACGTCTATGTAATATAGAATATAATAGTCTAAGTCGAAAGTGTAGCATTTTACGTTTTGTCTTGACGTGTGGGCCCCATGTCAATCTTTTGTCAAATATTAGTCCTAAGTACGTTACTGTATTTGTTTGCGGTAAAGGGTGATTGTCTATGTAAACTGAAGGGCAGATTCCGCGTCTAAGTGTCAATGTAATATGTAGTGACTTGTCATGGTTTATTTTTAACTTCCATTTCTTACACCAGTTTTGTACGTTGTCCAAATGGTGTTGTAATATCAAGATATATTAATTTAAAATTAGAACTGTGTAATTATCACATAGGGTCTCATGTTGTATAGCGGCTGGCATGACAACGTTATATGCCTAAGGTCACGAGTTCAAACACGGCAGAACCCTTTTCTTATTTAACCTGGATAGGCATAATTTAGGAATCCTCCAGTAATATCATACGATTAACAACAGCAAAAACTGACGTTAAATAATAAACAGACAATAATTATCAACAAAATAATAAATATATGGTTGATAATCTAAAACTTATAAAATAATTTTGTATGTTATACATTAGCAGCCAATAATTACCAATTATTTCACTTTATGAAAACAACATTTTTGTTTCTTTTTTTCAAGTCTCTGTTGCCCAATATTTTTCTGATATAGCTTTTATAGCTTCAACAAAAAGTTCTCTGTTAAAAGAATCTCTATATCGTTTATGGTAACTTTTCACCGGATGTTGTTACGTTTGTATTTGATCCGAATTGTATTTTTGAAACTCTTAATTTTTGTTTAATTTCCTCATATTTTTTGTTTATTTATTTATTCATTTAGTGTTACTTTAGAATAGAAAAGAAAATAAGTTTTATTCTGGGACAGGTTTCCTTAAAAACAATTGATAAGTACAATTAATTTATACATTGTGTCTGGCTTCAGCACCGGAGGATTATAATCAATTCTTACTCACAATGATGTAAGAAGAAAATAATATATTAAAGTAAATAATAAAACAAAAAAGTAAAATAAATGAATAACTTCTGATCGATTCTGATCTTTTGAACAAAACTAAATATTGAAACTGATTCGTAATAATTACCCATAAATTAAGTATAATATGAACAATAAATAATATTTTTTTTATTTTTTAATTGATATTTGATTTGAGATATCAGACTTTTGAGCGTTTGTTTGGAATGACAGTAGGTACAGGAACAGCTAGGACTTGAATGATGGTAGGGAAGAAGAATGGCGGATATTGGTAGGTAAAGAATTCCAGAGAGTAGAAGAGCGGATAAGAAAGAATGATCATAAGTTGTTCTATGGGTAGGAATGTAAAGGTCAGAATGGCGCGATCTATTGTAGAAGGAGTCCTCAATTTTTCCTCTCAAGGTTTAATCAGGACAGGGATCTTAAATGAATAGCTGGCACAGGTCTCAGGACCGCCATAGTACGTCCGCTCCAAAGGATCTCATAGCCGAGGATTTTTTACTCCCTTTAAAACATCCTAAGGACATATAACGGGTTTGAATCCGCGATATTGGGCAAGGAAAACTGTTGTGCATGCCAATAAACAACTAAACACTAAAAACCAAAACCTTAATATATTTTATATAAATTCACATTTATAATGTTATAATAATAATGATACAATATAATGATTTAGAAATCAAGAACTCATTTTTTTTTGTGTTAATTAACTCAATTAAAAAAAACAAGGCTGTATCATTAAATTACAAAGAAATTCAATATATTTAAAAACAAATTGAAATCTGAAACTACTGAATTTGCTTTTGGTATTTTCCGGTCCTTAATGATTTTAATTCGTTATTCCCTAATGGTGGTTGTGGTTTAACTTCATTAGTATTAAATATTCTGCCATATTTATATTCAGATTCGAGAAATATTCAGTTTATTTGGAATATAACGTTATGTTACGTATGGATTTGAATGTATCCCTTTGGGGAAAAAAAAAAACTAGTGACTACTGAAATTTGCTCCCGTGTTCCAGTTGCTATTTCTTCAGAGCTCGTTATGTTACCAAACACCCGGCCATCCCCATTAGCCTTTGGATAGGTGAAGATGTTAGCTTTTAAGACATTGAGACACATGATGGGGGCAAGTCCATCAGCATCTGAAGAAACCGTCGAGCTTAACCGGTCCTGATTAAGTAAAATTGATTAAGTAAAACGAGGAATGTGGAGAAGAACCGAGTTCTTGGTTATGTTATTTTATGAAATCGGATCGAAAATAAAATAAATAAATTGGACAGAGCAATAGTCCATTTTTTTTATTTTATTTATTTTTTTTTTTTTTATTGGTACGACACACTCAATTTCAACACATTTTTTTTTTTCATTTCGAGAGGTCCCACCCAATTTAAAATAATCTAAGACTTAATTTTTTGATACAAACATTACCGTTTAAGAGATTAGAAAAGGAAGACATACTGGTAACTAGGATACGCTGCAGTATATGACCGTATAACATAATATGAGCGGTATTTGAATGTATTATCAAATAATATAAAAGAAAATCATAAAATACTATAGCATCTCATCTTTAAATTAATTAAATATCAGTATTTCTACTTTAAAGTTTATTAAACTTTAATTTAGATTTTAAACTTTAAACAAAAGTGAAAGAATTACATTATGTATGGATAGATACATGTATTTTAGAGTATTTACAATTATTACATACACTAATCATTTAAGGTTATGTGCCTTATGTCATTTTGGATCAAATTCCATAACTTTGGACGTTAGATAATACTTTTTTTTTTAAATGATATGATTTATATCGGTATATTATAGATCTATACCATAATTTGTATTATCGAAAATAATATTAAATAAAAAAAAAAATATATTACTGCTGTTATCTCGTTTAGTATGTTATCAAACTTTTTTATACTAAAAAATATATAGGTAAGTAATAGTAAAAAAAAATCTGGTGCGCGCAAAACACGACTTTCACTTGTCTCCGTTGTTAAAATCAATTTAAGAATTTTTAAATACATTTAAAGTTACAAATTATATTTTTATATTCAGCAATCAGTTAGTTTTATCGGCTTTTCATCACTCTCCATTAACTTTTACAGTTCCGTATATTGTACATGTATATTACTATTCTTGTTTTCAAAAACACAAAAATTGCATACAAAAATATGTTTCCTCTTTGCTCCTTTAGATGTTATCAAATTCGCACAAGTTGCATATTTACCCGTTACTTGTCAATGCTAATAAGACGATGTTCTATTTTTTTTTTAAATCTTTAAAATTAAAGGTACTTTAGAGGAAGAAAATTTAAAATATCGGCATTAAAGCTCTGTCAGACTATTTAAATCAGAATGAAACCTACATGATATTAAAGCATATTTAATTTTACCTCGATGTATATAGTTTAATCAAAATCGTTAGAGCCGTTTTTGAGAAAATCGTAAAAAGGTACAAAATGTATGGTATAAAATGACACTTTCTGTTCATCGATTTTTTAAAAAGAAATATAACCTTTAATATCCCATGCTTATAGTTGTCTTATTAAAGTGCTACAGTTTTGTCTGACTTCCAGTTCTTAAGCTAGACTTACCAAATGAAGTTTTTGTTGTGAAGGACTCTTATAAAGAATGTATTTCCATTGAAAAATCGAATTCCAAAATTTTCTCGATCGAAATACTTTCCGTCAAAATATATATTTCAGTATTAGTAAATTAAAATACCTCTCCATCATTCTGAAACTGGGGATTTGAGAATATTTCAAGCTATCTATATGTAAATAAATAGGCATTTAAATGCTACTATTCCTGGAAGGTACAGAATTAAGATTAAGGACGAGGAATGCAGCTGGAGTTAGATGCTGGATGTAATACACAGGCGAGTCAAGATATACACACTCCGGTCGAATTTATCACCGTACACTCTACGGCTAGCCTCTACAGGTGTAGGAGGAGAAAGTCATTCCAGCTTACTATTAACAATAATTATATAGTCCCTTCCAGCCTATCCTACACTTTTTTTTTTTTTTGTTTGTTTTGATTCGAGGATTTTTAGTGCTTTCTAATACTTATTTGAAATATTTCTCACTTCTTTAGAACTAAAATCCAAAGTTGAAAACGGTTATTTTAAATAATAAAATGGTACAAATGAGTGATTCCTTCTCAAGGCTTCATCGAATCCATCATTGGACAATTTAATACAAATGAACATTCGAAATGAAATAACAAGATGTTATAAACAACTTTCACATCTATTGGATTATAGATCATCACTAAATTAATGAAACAAATGACTAAGTCACACCACAATACTTAGACCTATCTGACCATACGGAGCAGAGCTTTGGGATTCTGCATAACACGAACACACAAACAAAATGCATAATCCAAAATTTTAGAGAATTTTTTTCAAAAACTATGGAATGTTTCAAATCGCACAATGACACAAATATCCCAACAGTAAAAACTTTCATCCACGACAAATATAACATGTTTTATTCATCGACACATCACCACCCAAATCAACTCGTTTCTTTAATTTCTTCCTCCCTGTTACCAGACCAACCCCGAAAAATCCTTAAAAGAAAATGACTGAGGTTTCTACTTAATTTATGATCACCTGAATTCATTTGCAGGGCCCTGATCAGGAAAAACTCAACTCTCCTTAGGTAAGGTGAATTTCAGACGAGTCGAATCCGACCCGCTACTTTCAGAAATAAGTTAAAACTTTTTTCTGAAGATTAATTCTAAAATTATACATATTATTTATTATAATCAACCAAAATAATAGTTAATAACAGAAAAATAAAAATTTGATTCTTGTGACTGTTGATAAATTAATTAATATGGCTTAAGGACAAATAATGTCTAACGGCTAAGAAATAAAACGAATTGTAAAGGGTAAACAAATATATTTAAGGTATTATAATAACCAAAAGTCATTAAAATAGTTAGAACAATAGATAAATTTTTTTTTTTTTTTTTATGAAAAATTTACAATATGTCCAATTTGGACATTAATAGTATTGCTGATGATATCAAACATACTACATTCATAAAAATTACACAACATAAATTACAATAAATATATACACAATAATGAATCAATACAAAGTCAAGATAAATTAACGAACAAAACTTGTGAAAAAAATAGGTTACAGTACAAAAAAAAAAAGCTAACTCTGGATTTACAATTGGGTTGTAAATCATATTCACTGTCATATTCCTCTGAAGAAAAATCATAAATTAGAATGCAAGTTTCGTCTTCGAAATTTGACTTATCAGGAGAAAAGACTCATTGTCTGATTCCTCTTTTGACGTCGCATTTCTTCTTAAGTCTCTTCTGGAGTTGAAAAAACAACAACGCATATAAAAATATATATCATTAATGATCTTATATGAAAAGTGAAATTACCCCCCCCCCCTCTCTTCCTCATCTCTCTATCTGAGGCTACTTTACAACAGTAATAAATATAATCTAAATATGAAATAATAACATGAAAATCATGGCCTCTTTGAGTCAATAAAAAAAAAAGAAGATATATTTGTTTTTTATAATAAACATTCATAGAATATTCTATCACGTGAATAGTTAGTGAAGTAATATTACAACTTTCAATTTTATATTATACTTTTTTTGATTTCTGAAAAGGCTTGTATGTTTATGGAGTGTACATGGATCCACCACGCAATCAATTTGAAAGGGAATCACTCGATTACGGCCAGGGTACGTTGAACTAAATAACTCGGCATCTATTTTGAATGTTTTGATAAACTCATATCAAGCGATGTTGAAGCCAGCAAGCCTGCTATGTTATATTTAGTTCTGCTGTTGCCATTATCAGACAACATTTCATCATGTGAGGATTCCAAGTTGAAGTCCTATGTTCCTCGCATAGCTTTATCTAATCGCATACTTTGCCATAAGGAGAAGACTGTCAACCGGTCCATGACTTCATAACTATACCAAGCCAAGGTCAGGTTAGGAATTCTTCTCGGCAGAAGGACGCAGGTCACATGCAAGACCGCGTGACCTCAGTCGCGATTCCGCCGTTCTCACCCTCTTCTATTCATTATTCAATTAAAACTGAATCATTCATTTACAAAAGGCATTAAAGGACATTTTTTATTAAAGCAATATTATGACATATTTGTATTGTAAAGGTTTAGTTTTATGAAAATCATGGAAGTCATTTGAATTCAAATAAAAACACAAAAAATCCTTTAAATGCGCATTTGAAAATTTTAGTCTTTCAAAAATGTATTGTATCCCTTGAAAAAAAGATTTGTATTTTTTGCATACGAGACTTTTAAAATATATTCAATAATATTTGCAATAAGCAAATGTGTAAATTGCTGAAAAAGTTGCTCATCTCTGAAGCGCGCGTCAACTTTTAGAATATTTCTTGGTCTGTGGTATGCGTAGTCGTCGGAGTGGTTTATAAGTATTTGTAGGCTATTTTAATGTTCCTGTTAGAGGTTTGGTGTTGTATGTGAGTGTTCGGCAGTAGTTATTGAAATGTTCTGAACCACTGACTGAAATCGTTGGAATGTTCAAGTCGTTATGTATAACGTCATTTGACCCATAGGTTTGTCTACTATATTACTCAGCACTTTCGACTAAAAGACTGTAATCTTTAGATGTTTAATGATTTGGCAGAACCCAGCAGTTCTATCTTGTTGGATTAAGCAAAACCGTATAAAGAGTTTGTTTGTTGGTTAATGATAATTTAGTGCGTCTGTCAAGTAATCTAGATAAAATACTGTATCGTCTTTTTAGTTCATGACGTTTTAGCCGAAGTCGTTGGTGGGATGTCAGAATTTGAATATTATTAAAATAAATGGGAGGAGAATGCCTTGGTTCAAAGTGAATACCACATAAAGACTCTTGAACTTTTGAAAGAAAAAAAAAAACTCTAACCGTTTATTTTTTCTTTAAAAGTACTATATTTCCTATAATACAGAAAAAGCGCCTAACTTCCGTAATATATTGCCATTAATTGGCAGTTTCTTCACTTTGTGAATTTCAATTGGTTTATTCAGCAATTCCTGAAATACCAATATGGTTTTGGTCAGTAATTTTAACCTAATTATTACTTTTTAAGTTGTTAAAAAGAACTTAGTAGCATTGGTTCTCCTAAGTTCTCAAACAATTTATTTTTCTTGCGACTCCAAAACATTTTCACAAACTTATATTTAATAGAATAATACAATTTGGTATAGAAAACAGTTGGAATTAACATCCCTCGACCTAGTTGAATATGATAAGGAAAACCGCGCCTGATCTAACAAAATGCGAAAAAAAAAATTTAAAAACATTTTTAAATAAAGCTTAACAGATATTTATTTATCACATGTCCATTATAATCATACAATAAGGAAAACATATTTTCCTGAGGTAGAATAAGAAAATATACATTACTACCTGAACCGACAGACGATGTCCTGTCTGAACTATGTCTTAGCAAAATCGGTCAAGCCGTTCACGCGTGATGCGATGAACAGAGAAAAGGGGATTCATTTTTACTTTCATTTACTATATTAAGTAAGAGAAAGTATTGCGATCGTGAAAATGTTCGATTTCCAGTTTTCAACGGAAAAAACACATTTTAGGGTCCCCTGAGTCCAAATAACCAAGTCCCGCAAAAATGTCTGTGTGTGGTAACTCCCGGGCGGAAACGGTAAATCCTATGAAACTGAAATTTCATATTTAAGACAAATATACGCCCGAGACGTCACAAAACCTTTTTCATCAGAATGAGTTTACCAGAAGAGCCACTTTATATATGCAATTTGCACATTTTTGTGATTTTCTCGAAAACGGTTCCGACGATTTTGATTAAACTCGCTATATCGATGTAAAATTTAATGGGCTTTAATATCATTTACGTTTTATTCTGATTAAAATGGTTTGACAGGGCTTAAATGCTGATATTTTAAATTTCAAAAATTTTCTCTCCTAAAGTACTTTAATTTTGTTGATTCTATAAAAATAAATATATTATTTTTTACCAGTGATGAAAAAACAGCTAAATATGCAAGTTGAGCGAATTTAAAAAGCAACTAAATGAGAAAACTGATAATAGATTTTTTATTAAAACACATGTTTCTGTATAAATTCAATTTAATTAACTCTTTAATAGTTTCACGTATTTTTAGCTCTAACTGTATTTGAAAATTCTTTCATTGATTTAAAAAATGGAGGTAAGTGAAAGTCGTGTGTTGCCCGCATCAGATTTTTAAATAGCGTTTTTTGAGACCTTGAGAGTTCATTAGATAAAATCAAATGAAAGATTTATAGAAAAATAAATTATGAGAATACAAACATGTCTAAATATCGATTTCGTAAAAAATGTCCTTTAGTACCTTTTGGAAATCAACGTCTCAATTGTGTTACATCATTCCTAAATTAAAAAGAACAGAAAAAAAAAGGACACAACTTTTACAGCATATTATCTAACCGGGCTTAAATATGAATAATTAATAGCACTGCTTTCTTAAGATCCAGTATTAACATCAATATTTCGTGTTAAAATATGTGACTATGTAATGGACGCGTACGCTTCACCTGTCCTCAATCGCGAACGGGAAAGTTATAACTAGAGCGGTTTTCTTTCAAGTTACGTCGTTTAATTCGCTAAGTATAATGGTGTTTGGTAGGTCATGTGTCCGAGTATATCAAAGCCGGTTTCTTTTAATGGACTTAATTTTTCAACGAACCTATAAAATGAGATAGGGAAATAAAACAAAACTTAAATTATGTGAGGTAATAAATAATTAATAACCTTCTACAGCAGGTGGAACTTGAGAAAAGTGATCTAGTCTCCTACAAGCTTAGCTTCTGATCATAACCTTTAACTGGTGAGGTGGGGTCTACAGGAGTCCAGAGCCTCTTTTATGTTTTATGAATCCCATTGTTCCAATTCGATCGGCTTGTGAAAACATGACATTTCTTGTCACGACATTATTGTAATATAGCATCCTTTTTTAGTCAGTTTTTATCCGGTATTGCTTTAGGGCGTTTTACCTCAGAGGAATCCATGACTGCTAGTAGTATTTTGTGAACTAAAATATGTGAGTAGGGCGTTGGAACCTACGTCACATCCTCCAGAAGCCTGGAGGGCCGCTCTCATGGTTGGTTTAAATATGGGTGGCAAGATTCCGGTTTTGGGGTATGCCGATGATTTGGTAATGTTAGGTGAAGACACGGAAACCATACAACTAAATACAAGTGTTTTAATAAAAACAGGTAAAGAAATAGGACTCGAAATAAATACCGATAAGACGAAATATGTGATTAGTAGCAGAAATGGTGGCGCTCTTGATGATATTAATATATCAGGGCATATTTTTAAACACGTAGAGAAATTCAAGTATTTAGGTTCAATGATAACAAGAAAATATGAAATCCAGGAAGAAATAAAGGTTTTTGAAAATAAGGTACTGCGTAAAATATTTGGTCCCAAGAGAGATGAGGCCACTGGGGTTTAGAAGGTTGCACAACGCGTAATTGCGGAGTTTGTACTCTGTGAATATAATTGAGTTGATAGCATCGCTTAGACTCAAATGGGTGCGTAAAGTTTGTTGGGCTTGGTGAGGAACGGGTTCCGAGAAAGTTGGTATTCGCTGAACTGACTGTTAGGCGTCCGGAGGTAGGCCGAAGCGTCGATGGAAGGATTGAGTTAAGGCTGATCTCGGGGGCTTGGGCTTGAACGGCGAACATTGGACGAGTCTGTGCAGACGAAGTTTGGTGGTATCGGCATCGAACCTTCTGGTTTGGTAAGCCTATTATTATTATTATTATTGCTTTAGGGCAGTGTTATCGGGTCCTATAGACCCCAACTCACCATTACTGTTCGGATTTATTGAAAGTGTGTTTTTTCTATTTGTTGAAAAAAATGCCGCGTAATCGTGTTATTTTAGGCACGTTTTTAATTTTATTAAGAAGTCAAGACCATCCTTGTTAAAGGATCACATGACCAGACGGTCAGTAAATCCCAGACTTCTCCGGAAGCTTCGGTTTAAAGCTCAATCGTTATCATGCATACTTTCTTTACAATATAAAAGTTTAATTTTTTTAAATCATTTTCCGTTTTTTAAATATAGCAAATATTAAGATACGGACTTGTTTATATATTATTTTACAAATGTTTTCATTGCTTAAAATATAACATTAAAAAAAAAAAGTATTAATTTTAAAAGCATGCTTTCGTATGGTGCTTATTGAAAATAAGTTGAATTAACGTATTTTACAAGAATAAACAATTCTAGATGTTTCAGGATTAAAAAAAAAATGAGGTCTGGGGTCTGAGAGACCCCACCTTAGCAATTTTTACTATAAATTTCACCTCACCAGTTAAAGGTTAAGTTTGTTTAGTTATCTATTTTCAATTTTATTTTACAGTGGAAGTCCTAAATTTTCCTATCCATTTTTTACTAGAATAGGGATCTTTAACGAGTTCCCGTTTAACTTTCATAGCCGTTAGTCAAGAAAAGGCACTGATCCTACGTACTTATTTCTACAAAATACATGTGTCATAGTAGTACATTATTTTTTTTTGTTAATTCAACACTGATACAGTATTCGAAAATATTCCATGATAAAATTAAGGAGGAATAAATACTATTTAAATGACTACCTTTAACCATTAAATTTCGTGTTTATTTTTATTTTATACACGGTGCAAAGAAAACTATAATAGAAATGACTTCAACTTCAAAACTAATACTATCTTTGTAAGATTGTATATAGCAATATTTTAATTTATTAGGAATTGGTTAATCATTTAATAATCGCAATATATTTTGATATAACTTTCATAAATTCGGTGTCATTCAATTGGTGAAGAACATTCGTTTATATCACCTCATTTAACACATTCAGGTTATTTTACGCACTTTTTGATATTTTACTCACAATTTGTATTTATTTTTTTATTGTTTTTTTAAATTTATTTATTATTATTTTTTTTTTACTTTTGTTGCTAATCATCGTGTTTGCAGTTCCGATTAAATCATAATGTTTATTGTTCCTATTGTTCTGCTTTATTCTTATTATTTTTTTTCCCTCATAGGTAAGTTAATCGTCTTCTGAAGATATTTTGGGCAATAATAACCACTCGCAGTTTTTTGTCCTTAAAACCACAACAACTTTCATAAATTTGGAATGAACTGTTCCAAAGGAAATTTTCACTTAATTTAATTTTATAAGTAGTGATTTTGAAGTATAATTGTTATCTCTTAAATTTTCATATGATAATATAACGATAGAATATAAAAAAACAAACAAAAAAACTACAAATTATTACACAATGGTTTATTATTCCCAAATAACTTTATTAGGGTATAATAATTTACATAGTTTTTCAGAGGCAAATGAGAAATCTCCATTGCTAATTTTAAGATTGATTTTTTTTTATTCGATTTTTGGGTTCTACGTAATTTTTTTTTTTTTTGGTCGATTACAAAGGTTCACAATTAAAAATAGTAAAACAAAATTCCATATATATATTTTACGAAAAATTATTAAGTTTCCCATGTAAATTAGAAAAATAAATTATGATCTGTATAAAACATCTGAATCCATTCTCCTTGAACGCCTGTATCCTGAATATGTAAACAACCTCTAAGACCAGATTTTTCACACTTGTAATTACCTAATTAGGATCCGTAATTACAGTTACTATTATCCTTTACACTTTAGCTGTCTCACAATGCTTCCTCATTTTCCTCTCCACCAGCGTGAAAACGGTGTCACATAACAGCACGCCCGCCAGTCACGGTGGAATCTTCTCATCCGATGACTCGTCACATGCTAGTCCCAGTGAATTCTATCGCTATCATGTCACGTGATACACGATCTGTCGTTGAATGTTTGCACGTGTTCAACCTATCAAGTTTAACTACTTATTTTACTTTCCATCCCTTTCATTTTATCTAAAATGAATTAAATAGAAACAGGGGGAAAGTATTTCGTTAGGTTAGGGTATTGGAGCAGGTGCTCAACCTCTTGGTTATTAGTACCGAATAAATTTGTAGTACCAGATTTGTTTTACTCTTTTTTCTTCTTTTTATTTATTTATTTTTCCGTCTATTTTTTTATTTTATTTATTTTTTTTATTGTTTATTTATTTATTTTTATTATTCTTCTGTTGACACATTCTGAATGAGTGAATTTATTCCATTTTTTCTTTAGTTATTTATTATTTTTATATATATATTTTTTTATTACTACTATTTTTTTTTTCTTTGTTTATTTATTAATTTTTTTTTCTTATAGTTCCGGGAGCAGAGAACATTCTTTGACGAACCTAATCAGTGAACTAACTGTTTCACTAGAGTCCTTCAAGCTCTCACTCAACGATCTAGCTAGGTTAGTTTATCCATTTGTACATGGAATTTGGGGCAGTCCTCAATTATGTGTTTTGTTGAGAGAGGCACTCTACACAAGTCACACATTGGTACGGGCTGCCTGAGGATGAGATGGAGATGTGTGAGTCTGCTATGTCCTATGGGAAGTATTGCCAAAGCAGTTTCCTCGCGGCCATTACTTCGCAATGATGTATTCCATGGATCAGGCGATTGCTTGATATTTCTTAATTTATTGGTGTTGTCAAGTTCCGACCACATTTGTTCCCATGCCTGATATATTTTGACCTTAAGGTAATTTTTTACGTCTTCCTTGATGTAAGTTGGGTGGATTTGGACGTTTGACAATGCAGCTTCTTTCGCAGCCCGATCCGCTTCCTCATTGCCATCAATGCCTACGTGGGATGGAATCCACAAGAACACAAGTTGTTTTTTTCAGTATTTTTAAATCTCCCACATATTTTCTGATCTTATTAATTAGTGGGTTATCAATGCAAATATTATGAAGGCTCTTAAGGGCGGATAGGGGATCGGTGCATATAACGAACTTTGACTCATCACGTGACCTAATGAATTCAAGTGCATTTAATATTGCTACAAGTTCCGCAGTATATACGCTACTTAGGTTAGGCAGTTTGAATTTAAGGATACTTACGGGTGTAACAATAGACAGCCCAACTTGATCATTTATTTTGGGCCCGTCTGTGAATATTTTTGTGTAATCTGAATGATCACATATAATTTCATTGTATTTTTCTCTTAGTACATAGTGCGTATTGTACTCGCTTCGGCGGTACATATACTAAAATTGGAACGATACAGAGAAGATTAGCATGGGGAAAGTATTTCGTTTGCCGAAAACTGGAATAGTCAAAAGCTTTAGAGGTATATTTTTCTTAATCTTTTGGAATCAATCAACGATTAACTTTCAAGGACTAGCAGAAGCATAGAATATTATTTATCGATCGAAGCGAATATCAGAAGAGTTAAAATAATAACTTTGACCAAAACAAATTAATGGAGTAAAAAATCCTTAGTTATAGTATCGTACCCTTCGGAGGGGACGTTAAAAGGTGGTCCCGAGTGCGATGACAGGTACTCGTTAAAGACCTCTATCCTAATAAAACTTGGATAGGCAAAATTTAAGACTCCCACTGTAGCAATCGTCCGATTAGCCATAGTACATAAGACGTTAAATAAATAAACAAACAAATATACACACAGTCAACCATTGTCACTTTATCATATTATTTTCATATTAATTTTCTTATTAATAAATAAATTTAGGCATTTATATTATAATTTCTTTTTTCTATTTATTTGTTTTATCTCTTATCTTAAAAGCTTCCAATCAATACAATAATTCATATCAAAAAAATTAAAATAAATAATAAATATCTAATAATGTTAATACTGGGTATGTGGAAGTTCTCCTTAGAATGATTAATTACAACCTTTATATGAGTTATATCCTCACATTATACATAAGAAGTAAGTAAGGAATTAGTTGGTAGTAAGGCTCTTGAAACATTAACATTTCTTTTTGTTTTGTCAAGTTGCTTATTATTTATTTATTTTTTTCTTGATATTGCTACTAATTGTAGGAAAATTGTTCAATAATCTCAATTCATATAGGTGACGAAATATTGATAGTAATAATAATAGTGGCCGAGTATAGCTAGTAACGAGATAACCGAAAAATTGAAATTAAATTGAGTTCGCGTTTCGGAGCTGGGGGGCTTTTTAACTCGGCATTAATTAACACCCATACAGCCAACAAGGTTAGGAAGGGGTGAAAGAAAATAAATAAAAAGTAAAGATTCAACACGTGTAAAATCAACCAAATAAAGTTCAACGTGCCTAACTCTGATTCTAATCAGCGCCGAGTGAATTTGAGGCCATTAAGGTTACTAGGACTTTGATCCACTGGCCTTCACGACTTCCTGCATGTTACATGTTATATGATGTATTTACGAATAGAGCTTTTAATAGTTTAATATTGTTGATAGATTAAATAAAGCCAGAGAGCATGAAAAAAAAAAAAATTGATAATGGACCTATAGCATAGAGCTATGGGGATCCACTAGACCATCGATTTGCTCCCGCATCCAATCCTCGCAATCCAAAATCCTTCGATAAATCCTGGACGCTCCTTACTTTGTTACCAACAAACTCATCCATAGAGAATTGAATATCCCACTCGTTGCAGAAATCGCCCAAAAAAGATACACCTCCTTTCATTCCAAATTACCCACACATACAAACCCGCTTGTTCGTATACTCTCATTAGCATCTATTCCCGATGATCCTCCGAGGCGTCTGAAAAGACGATGGCCTTCGAGGCCTGCTGACCAAATAAACACTAAAGTGCTACCACTGGGTAGATTCTTCTCAAGACTTTTTCAAGCCAATTTTCTGTAAATTGCCTATTTACTTGTACAGTCTACAGTTGTAAATTTCAATAAAAGAAATGATGAGCACCAAATTTATTTTGTAAGCATCACTTCCTCGACAATACTAAATAACCATTTGGAAGTTATTATCCGAGCCGTCTTTTACATAACTACCACGGCGTCGTTGGAGAGAGGTGCCGCATACTTGGCCGAAGATGTACGGATGATAAATGGGCCTTCCAGGTTACTAACGATGGCGTCGAACAATGCGTGGACTCAATCAGCCCAAATTCGACGGAGCATGCGTACTCCGTGTGGCATAGCATCGATTATCGGCGTCTTCGAGAAAGTTGGCCGAAGAATGTACCCCGCCAGACGAAACGGAAGTCCGATGACGAGCTCCTGAAATTTATCGCCAGAGGATCCGGCAGAAACCTTTGGCGGTGTCCTCGTAAAGGGATAAGCTTAATAATAATTTATTGCTGTCATAATATTTATTTTACAACTGCCGATATGGGCTGGAGGGATTACGAGAAGAATGTGGAAGTGATCTTGCTCTGATATCGTTTTAATACTCTCCTTCAAAATGCAGATTATTACGATCTTATCGAATGAGCATGCGGAAACCATTAAATTTCATACAACGCCGGTGGGCTAATATTGAGGTATTAAACAAAGCAAATTAAGTATCTGGGCAGTGACATCTTTATCACAAAATGTATTATGATGGCTACTCCACAGTACCGAAAGTCAAAATATTTACACTAAAAATTAATAATCGACGACTTTACCCTAAACGATACGAAAAGTGTACTTGATAAGAAGAACGAACAATTTATTCGTCTGACAGTCTCGGAAGAAAATCTCTTATCAGCCCAGACTTGTTTATATCATAATTTAAACTGTACTATTTTAAATTATTTATGCACGTGGTCCTTACATTAAAGTGTATCCATCTTTGGAACATCTAGGAAAATCGTTATTTTTTTTTATTTCCGTAAAAATATAGGCTAAGTAGAGCTCAGAATAAAATATATACTTAAAAATTATGCCCATCACCTATTTATCACCTACAATTAGCGAGCGGTAGCGAAAGACCGAATCACATGGCGAAGACTTATTGAGGAGGTCAAGAACCATATCGGTCTGTAGCGCCACGGATAGATAGCTAGTCTTAACTATTTGTTGCCTTGCAAACGTTTCTACCCTCATTGTAGGTTTTCACCAGGACATCTCAAAGTACACTAACGAGAAAAATAGTGATTTTTATATTTAAGACTATTTCATAGTTTATATTTTTCGTGGCCTCTCTTCCGAATCTCCTTAATCTAACGTTCCATCCTCCCCTATTTTTATGTTCTGAAACTCAACATGTTAAAGACTTTAACATCTATTAAACTGTTAAAAAATATATGAGATGCGACCGCATCGGTTGTAAATATATGAGTAAGTATTATAAAGTCCATTATTTTATTTTTAATTAATACTTTATAAATATTATTTTTACATTATTTTTTTCGTTTACTCTTGTCTAGCCTTTTTAGGCTATATGGGGTTCGGGTCAGGAAATGAGGGGATTTGTGCCAGATTTAAAATCTATGCCAAAGTTCTCGGTTTCAAATCTGGTAAATAGCCCTAGGGTGTTTGAACGAGTGTAAAATATATTTGGCTATGCCGAACTTCGAAGGGGAGTTAAAAAGGCGGTCTCAAGCCTGTGCAATGTTATTTACTTGCTTAAGATATCCCTCCTAATAAAACCTGGAGAGGAAATATTTTGGACTCCCACTACAGTATCGTCCGATCAGGAACAGTATCGTAAAGTGTCGTTAAATGAATAACAACAACGAAATTCCCTTTGAAGAAAATTAATAAAAATGTTACTTAAATACATCAAAATAATATCTAAATCATTAATATGAGATAGCCTATCTGCTCTTCGTCTTATAGAATGAAGTTTTAGGACTCAGTCATTAAAAAAAAAAAATATATATTAATTTTTATTATATATGTAATTTATTTGAGGGAAAAAATTTATTTTTAAGGTTCTTTTCAAATAAAAAAAAATTATCCACATTTTTCACTCAAGAACCCTTTTATTTTATTTTTTTTCTCTCCTACGTTTCAGCCTTTGGCCTTTTAAGGATCCTTTAAACTGTTCTTTCTATTTCATATATATGTGTGTGTATATATATATATATATATATATATATATATATATATATATATATATATATATATATATATACATATATTGTCACATTATAATAAAATATACTTCAGACTGGAACCAGCCTTATCAGCTTGTTATTATCTACTTATTAAAGGATGGTTTCAGCTTAATGTGGATTCTATTATAATGTGACAGTATATATATTTTTATAAATACAATAGAAAGGACAGATTGAAGGATCTTTGAAAATGGCCAAAGGCTGAAACGCAGGAGAGAGAAAAAATAAAATAAAAGGATTCTTGAGTGAAAATATGGATAATTTTTTTTATTTAAAAAGAACCTAAAAAAGTTTGTATTATATTTACCAAAGTTTCGACCTAAGGTTGAGAGCCATTATCAAGTAATGTGATTTCTTTGAGATAGCCAACTCGTAGAACTGTTCCAAAGTTTGAGTCCCAAAATTGCTGTTTATCAAGAAATCAAGAGTACACCTTAAAAACTCTTATTTCTAGGTACATTTCTTAAATTATAATGACCGTTTAACAGGGTATTTACACAAATTGGTGGTATGCCTCAATGATTTAAAATAGATAAGGTATATCGTGCCTTTTCCCGCATTCTACAATAACGAATTGCGCCACCGTTGGCAAGATCATTGTTATGCGGCTACATGGAACAATTGAATTAATGCTCTATCATTAAAATCTAATGCAGCTTAATTGCAAAATTGATTCCTTGAGCATTCCTTGAACTATCTAGTAATAAATAGTTATAGGTCTAATCTCCGGATATGGAATGATATATGAGCCCATTCGGTCCATTTATAAATGGAACCGTTTTGAATTCCTTATACTACATTCGTCATTTAAGCCCTTTCGAAACATTTCAGTGATAATAAAACCTACGTAACATTAAATACCATTTAATTATAAAACGAAATAACGAGTCATTCATTTAATGAAAATTTTTGTAGAAAAGATCATAAAATACGTGGTATAAAGCATTTCTGATTAGTCCATTTTGGTGACAAAGATGCTGTAACATCTGTGTCATATATTTCAATTTCAGTTTCGATATGTCTTATGATTTTTAGCCAGACTTAAACAATTACTAAAATTAGAAACCAGAGGTCTTTAAAACGTATATTTCAGTTTGAAAAATTAAATGTTGAAGTGCTACCACTGGGTAGTTCTTTTTCAAGATATTTATATATATATATATACACTCACTCCAAAAGGTTTCCATATAGCATGCTTTTGTTTTGCATAGCTATTTATTTTCAACTTAACAATTTCCTAATGTACAAATTATGAATAGTATTATTAGATAAAAAAAAAAAAAAAAATTAGATTTCATTATCAATATAAAACGAGGCAGAATGCCATTTCTTAATGGTAGGTCAAAAACGTTTTTATGCACTTTCAATATTAATACTGTTTGTTGAACTATGACCGTCTTTCCAGTGTTATATGTATAAATCTTATCTCGATAATCAAATAGTAGTTCAGTATTAACATTACTTGGGCCTGGGAAACTGATTTCTTTACAATATGCGAGTTTCTCGTGATTTGAGAGGGCTCATGATTCGCAGAGCTTATCTATAACAAAAATTGTATAACTGTTGAATAAGTCACTTGGACTACAAAACATACAGAGTTTAAATCTTTGGAGGATACAACATATGCTGGATGACAGGAGACTGGAGAATCGCCAGGGGCGAGCCATCCTTGCTTTTTCGATACAAATCCTCACACTAGCGACACCTCAATGGCCATCTTAATAAATAGGTACTTTGGGATTCAAGTCCACCCAGAAATATTCTAAGAAGGGAAGGAGTCACAAGAAGAAAGCCCTGTTTCAGCAAGTTTAACCAAAAGAAGCGTTCGAAATTTGCTAGGCAGATTGTAAATAAACCCGAAAAATTCTGGAAAGAGGTCATATTCTCTTAGGAATCCAAATTTAATATTTTTGGGCCAGATAGTGGATTGATGTTGAATTTTCGACGAAATCAGCCTCAGCTTTCAAAACTAAAAATTTATTTATGTGTATATGGAAACTTTTTTGAGTATGTGTATGTATATTTTTTTTTGGGGGGGGGAAGGGGAAGGGAAAGGAGTTGGTACACTTTTTCTTAATGATGGAATTATACCTATTATTTATTTACTATTTCTTATATGCCTAAAATAAAACTTAAACGTCTTTCAAAATACCATTTCCATGAGCATTGGCAGAACGGACTGACTCTAATACTTGTCATTAGCACCCTTTCCTAATTTCGTAGCAGAAGCAAAGCTAAAACTGACTGCGCCCGAACGCAACTCTTCACGCACATTTCACGCTTTGTGGTGCGTGTCCGTTCTCTCACTCAGTAGCTATCCACTGAGGGCTAATCAGTCGAAAATAGCAGTGTTTCCAAACGTACTGTTTCTAGTTCTGTTTCTTGGTCTTTTAAATAGACCTGTAAGAGGATTCGTTGCGTTTCGAATTACACACTGTCTTGAAATGTTTTTAGTAAGATTATCTTAGTTTAAACGACATTTTATGTTTTAGTTTTCTGATTGTAGGTTAAGAACGAACCTGGAAGTATTGAATACAAGAAAATAATTTATTTCGGAAATTGCCAATGTTCTGCATATCCTGAAAATCTGTATCGTTCTTATGAAATGTTTGTGAACAACTGTAACTGTTTTATTGTTTATTAAATTAGGATTGTGACTAATCAATTTCAATCTAATAAAAAAAAAGATTAGAAAGTGAGTGTAAGCGGTCAATAAAATTTCTATAAACAAAAATCAAATTACATTCTTTCGAAGAAGGCTAACATTTCTAGACAAACGCGTAATCATCTACTTAACTACATGAGGCTCATCTACAAGACTATTATAAGGCCAATTCGGACTTACGGAATTGAGCTTTGGGACTATTTTTCAATATATATTTATTTATTAGTATGCATTACAATTTGTCACAATGGACAATAATAATATTGATAAAGGATCACATTCATACGATATTTAAAATATAAACAAAAGTCAAATTACATAAAATGAAACAAACTAAATAAACGTATACAATAACAAAATTTGTAAATACGAATAAATGAAGTTAATCAATAAATAAACAAAACATGTCACATTCATACGTATGTACAATTACAATGGGACTATTAAAACATCGCATTACTCTCGTATCCATTTCTTATATTTCAAAATCCTTCGTAAAATCCTCAATGTTTGTCAAGAATAAACACATCTATAATGAACTTAATGTTCCATATGTTGTTGATTTCGACAGAACAAGGTATCAATCCTTTCATAAAAAACTCCGTCCCCACCCCAACCCACTAGTTTCTTTTCTCGCATCCTTTCGATTTCTGATAATTCTCAGGGATTCCTGATAATCCTCTGAGGTGTCTGAAAAGAAGATTGGCCCGAGACCTTCTAGCTAAGTTCTGTCAATGGGCACTACTAAAATGTTTTTTTACTAAAATGTACATCACTAAAATGTTGTTATGTATTCTTAAAATTTACTTGATGTTTTCAATAATACATTTGTAAATATCGACAAATATAATTAAAATAAATAAATAAATAACAAAAAAAAATTACTAGTCTCTTCCTTGCTTTTTTCTTCCTTCTTCGTACTCTCAATCAAAAATCTTGTATACGCCCTAGCACGAAACTATATAAGCTTAGTAATTAAATAAAAAAATCAATAAATATTCGATAAAAATGGAAATCTCTTTTTGATTGTTCTATTTACGCAGGTGGGAACAATTTTCCCCGTTCAGTGATTGTATACTCATTACGGCATGAAAACGTTATACACACAATCGATATGCTCTATTATTATGTAAAAAGAGAAAACTAGAAACGATTGTGTTGTTTTATTGCGTAATCTTATTCGATTGGTATTTAAAAAAGTGTATCGGTTGGATCCGTTACAAACCTTTGTCGTTCTATGCGCCATTTTGTAATTATAGACTTACCAAGGTACACTTTAGTTTAAAAGAGCACCTAGTACAAATAAGGACATACGTGAGTAAAGCTCTATAGACGTGATTCTAAGGAAACATGGCATATTTCTTTTTTTCTTCGACACTTACCAAGATCTTAAATAAATGGTTTATAGACGCTACTTAAATAAACAATAATTGATTATAGGTTCAGATTAAAGACCCAGTCGTTACGTTTATTTTAATGGGAAATGATAAAAAGAAATGCATTATTTCAGTATCGGTGAATTATTATTTTACTGTTTAGATGCACCTTGAAGGAATTATAAATATCGTATATCGTAATAATGATTTTTATTTTTTCAATTGTTTTACTCGGGAGCAGCGTGGTCTAGTGGATAGAGCGCTAGTCTGCTGTGCTCCGGGTCCTGGGTTCGAATCCCGGCTATGGCAGAATATTATTTATTCTGTTAATTCAGTCGGGGGCGACCCTAGGGTATGGAGACCCTCCTGGCGCAGACCCAGCCTCTTTAAATTGGGTAACCAAAATAATTGGGGAAAAACCTGGCGGCTGAGCGCGATTAAAGCCTAATCACCTCATTGCACTGCCGTTGGCCTAGAACAGTACGAATCTCTATATGTACTGAACCCAAGACCCTTTGTGGGTTGTAGTGGTGCAGGTTTTTTTTTTTTTTAATTGTTTTACTCTCCTGTGAATGCGAGGAATCAGTCACCTTATGTTCAGTATTATACATTATGTGTTTTTTTTGAACCAAGTTCTTTCTCTATAATATGATATATATATATATATATATATATATATATATATATATATATATATATATATATATATATATATATATATATATATATATATATATTAAATTGCTCACTAAAATTTACAGTCTAGTAGGATCTTCTGTGGTGTAGTGGTTAGAATTACCTCAGTCTATTAGAATTACCAACTTTGAGGGTTCTAACCCGGCGGATGGCCTTAGGGACTAAAACAATTCTTTATAATGACGTCCTTCGGAGGAACGTTAAATGTTAGCTTTTTTCTTACATTGCCAACCTTTTAAGTCTATGAATTGGAATAGAACTAAAAATTTGGTATCTCGGTTACTATCAAAGATAATTCACAATACGACCTTATTAATGAATCTCTGTTGCTCACACGTTTTTTTTTTCGTTTTTTTTTTGTTTTTTTTTCTAAGTAAACTTGATCTTTTACCTTCTTTATCTTTGATCAAATATTGGAATAAAAACTAAATAAATAATAAATTAACGAGAGTAGTGGTTCGCCTTTTCCACAATTTTTATTTTTTTAATGGAAAGGGTTTTTCCACTAAAGCAGTGGGTTTCCTTAACCTTAATTTTACATGGCCTCCTTTTATATATTTAAATATCTATCTTGATGGAATTACTTTTATACCTTGAAAATTTAAATATGTTTATTTTTTTTCTTAATTTTTATCTGACCTAGTTATACACATATATATAGTCGTGAATAATAAAATATTACCGAAATAACTATTTTCGTTGTTTTTTCTTGCCTTGTCAGAAGAAATATATATTTCTCACATATAAACATATAGTATTAATATGCATCTTATTTTTATTGAATGCAATAGTATTAGAAGCAAGATGTGAAACCTAGATAAAACTTTAAATCTTTTAAAGTCACATACGTCTTAATAAAATTCATTAATTTAATTCTTGTCTATTCAGTTTTCGAGACTATAGAGGGACAAGCTTGCCTCGGGGTTTCCTCGCCAAACTGTAAATATTGTATTTAGGCATACGTGTGCTCAAGTTGTTCATTTATTTTTATATCTTCTAACGGAGTAGAGCTTTGGGGCTCTACTAAACCATCAAATTCTTCCCGTATCCAATCCCTACAATCCAAAATCCTTCGTAAAATCCTCAATGCTCCTTATTTTGTTACTAATAAACTGATCCACAAAGACCTTAATATTCCGTATGTTGCTGATTTGGCCCGATCTAGATACTATTCCTTTCATGACAAACTCCATTCCCACCCTAATACTGTTGTTTCAATCCTTTCTTCTTCTTCAATTCCCGACAATCCTCCGAGGCGTCTGAAAAGGAGATGGCCCCGAGACCTTCTAGTTTAGAATAGTTACAGGAGTGCTACCATTGGGTAGTTCTTCTACAAGTCTTTTTTATGTCATTTTTCTAATATCATATTTACTTGATTACAGTTGTAAATTTCAATAACTTAAGTTTAAAAAAAAAAAAAATATATATCTTATTTTATTTATTTTTTGATAACGATGTATTACTATCAATTTATAAAAAGTCAGGCATAGACTATTTTTTTTAAGTGTTTTTGTATACGCTTTAGCTTTTTTAGTGTTGCTTACATAGAAAATTTAACGAAGAGTAGGTTTTATTATATAAAATGTGTACTAGGACCTACTGTTCGAGAACTATACTGGTTTGAATGTGAAAAGTCACGTTTCATCAGCATTTTTTAAGTGTAGGGGATTTTTCATACGCTCTAGAATTTTCGGTATTGCTTACATACAATTTTTTTGATAGTTTCCTTATTAAAAATTCAACGGGGAGTAGGTTTTATTATATAAAATTTGTACTAGGACCTACTGTTTGAGAACTATACTGGTTTGAATGTAAAAAGTCACTTTTCATCTGCATTTTTTAAGTGTAGGGGATTTTTTATACGCTCTAGAATTTTCGGTATTGCTTACATAAAATTTTGTTGATAGTTTCCTTATTAAAAATTTAACAGGGAGTAGGTTTTATTATATAAAATTTGTACTAGGACCTACTGTTCGAGAACTATACTGGTTAGAATGTAAAAAGTCACTTTTCATCTGCATTTTTTAAGTGTAGGGGATTTTTTATACGCTGTAGAATTTTCGGTATTGCTTACATAAAATTTTGTTGATAGTTTCCTTATTAAAAATTTAACGGGGAGTAGGTTTTATTATATAAAATTTGTACTAGGACCTACTGTTCGAGAACTATACTGGTTTGAATGTAAAAAGTCACTTTTCATCTGCATTTTTTAAGTGTAGGGGATTTTTTATACGCTGTAGAATTTTCGGTATTGCTTACATACAATTTTGTTGATAGTTTCCTTATTAAAAATTAACGGGGAGTAGGTTTTATTATATAAAATTTGTTGCTACTGTTTAAGAGCTATATTGGTTTGAATAAAAAATATTACGAATGTACTGAACCTATTTAATATGTACATAGATGATTAAAAATAAATTTTGTTAGTAGATTATTTCTTTCTTCCTTTATCTTCTATAATTCATCAATCCGCGTATGTCCGCAAACTCAATTCATCTCTGACTGAGAAAATCAGTAGATTATAAATATAAATATACAAGATCTATTAATGTCATTAATAATTACCCGTTTCTGGCAATGTATAATTAATTAAACGTCACTTTTCATTTATATTATCTCTTTAGATTAAAAAAAAAAAAAAAACCTCAAACATTATAATTATAAAATAAGGAAGGAAATCAGGGAAAGATTTAAGCGACTAAACCTAATTAAATATAAGAGTGCTATCTCGCATGTGTTGAAGAGTATGTTCATTCATTGGCTTCATTAACTTCATTCATGCTGTACATCAAGTTGAAGAGGAAATACCATTATGAAAGAGTGTTGATTTATTTACGTAAATGCGGCGGATAGTAGTCGTCCTTCCTTGTCGACTAATTCGATACATCGACTGCCCCGACCCTGGCCTCGATGTATCGAACCTAGTTTTAGAGCTTTGTCGTAATCCGGGATATACGTAGGTATTTGGAACGCATTCGATAGAAACCGATAATTCGTCATTAGGCTGCATTACCATCTTTTAAAAATTCTTACTTATTTTTTTTATTTTATTATTTATATCTTGGTATATTATTGTTACGCCATATGTTATGGCCTGATAAGGTTTTATATGGCTGTTAAGTTGAAAATAAAAAAACTCAATATATTTATGATATTTATCATAAGATCATTTTATTGTATAAATCTTTATTTTTTATTTGGTTTAAAAATAGTCTTTGTGAATATAATTACAAGTTTTTGCCAAGAAAGTGAAGAATAATAGAAGAGAAAGAAAAAAAAGACGATCGTACTTCAATTGTTTTTATTATTGCCTCGTGGCGAGGCGAGTCTTAATGTAGCGTCTGAACGGTGAAGCTGTGCCGTGAATGGACCCAAGTCTCCTCTCATATTCGGAACGTTTGCAAACGAATTTCTTCATCTTCTCGTTGTTCCCCTTGGAACTTGGAAGAGCCGCCCTGCGGTCATTTTCAACACTCAAGAGAACTTCGTCCAAGTCGCCCTGCGGTAATTTTCTTCAATACTCAAGACGACTTCGTTCAAGCCGCCCTGCGGTCGTTTTCTTCAACACTCAACTGGACATCTCTACGTGAATATAACCTATCTATATCCATTATTGGAACATTTAATTTCCTAATTTTCATTCTTAAAACTGTTCAATTTTATAATATGTAATATTTTTTACATCTTTGAGTATTTAATTAGGTTTATTTTGTTTCCTACATTTTCTAACAGCTGTTTAAATATATAATTAGGTTAATTTTGTTTCTTATCATGTTTATATGTATTAGGTGTATTTTGATTCGTCGTTTGCTTTCATTATTTTTATATTTTAAATCTATACAGTCCACTAATTTCTTTTTAATAGAACCACCCTCAATTTTGAGTTATCACTTGGAAGTACTGTTCTTTCACGGATAGCTCACCGTATACAACTATTGTTATTCATGATGTAGAAAGTTAGAAGTACGATCTGCATTTAATTGTTGACATGGATGACTTCATATTCTATTCTTCTAAAGAAAGACAAAAAAATCAATTAAGAATAACTGCAAACAAAGCTATAGACTAAAAAGAATGTTGTTGGTGATAATTTATATAAAACGATGCAAACTACTACAAAAAAGTTTATTATTTCTTGTAGCTGGGTGGCTAGCGTAACAGCCTCACATGCTAAAGGTCACGGGTTCTCAAACCCGCAGGTGGTCCTAGGATTTTTTAATGGGAGTAAAAAATCCTTAGTTACGCCGTCCTTCGGAGGGGACGTTAAAAGGTGGTCCCGAGCCTGTGCGATGTCAGGTACTCGTTAAAGATCCTAATAAAACCTGGATAGGCAAAATTTAGGACTCCCACTGTAGCATCGTCCGATTAGCCATAGTAGCATAAAGTGACGTTAAATAAATAAACAAACAAACTGCTAATTTCAATATATCTGTTATTTTTAAACCGTTTTTAATGATTATTTTTTTCGTTTTCCAGAAAATAAACAAGCATATACATAAGCAAGATTTCAATTTTTTTCATTCTTCCTTTTTCTTTTTTAGTTGTGGTGTCCTGATCCTAAAACTCAACACAATATTTTCTCTATCTTAAAAAATAACAGAATTGTAGACTTATTTATGGGTAAAATTTCATTATTTTTTCCTTTTTAAAAATTATTCGCGGGTTCTTGAATAAAAATACTAATAAATTTCTTCTCTATATTAAAAAATAACTTGGTTATTGAATGCAATCATATTTGATAGCATGCCATTTTGAAACTAATTGGCGGATATCAACGTCTAGGTGTTAGAATCATCGCTAAATTATTTTTCTGCCGAATTTCGAAATAAAATGGTCTAGTGGGTTCGGAAAAGCCGCGGATAGCAAACAAACGGATTTTTTTTTATTCGTTATTCGCATTCTTCGTATTTTGAAACGTAGGTTCTCAACTTTTTTTTTTTTTTTTTTTTGTCGATTACAAAGGTTCATTATTAAAAATAATTAAACAAAATTACCAAATTCATATAATTTTTTTTAATTACGTCCTTATAGTTGCATAAAAAAAAAAAAAAAAAAAAATGTCCACTAAATTTGAGACCAAGAAACTGTCGTCAAATTTTGATCCGAACCATAGCAACAGAGATTAAGCGTATCAAACTGATGGTGAAAAAAAAGTTACACAATGAAAGTTTTAGACCCCCAGCCAAAAGACATTCATGTCAACATCTTTTTCAGAGGGAGTGGGAAATTTAAATAATAATTCAAGGGCATCAGAAAATGTTTATCTGAAAATAGGAACTTAGATTTTTTTTAAATAAGAAAAATCGCACAATTAATGTAGAATTTTGGCTAAAATTATCAATCAAAGGCATTGATATCCTGGGACCTCTAAAACTCAAACCATAATTCACGTGTGGAATAGGCATGTGAATACTCCCAATCCTCCTCCTGTCACATTTCATATATATAGTAATAAAAACAATAATAATAAAGGAATGATATAAACTCTAAAATAAAATAATTTCATCATAAACCTAGAAGAGGAGTATTATCCGAGACTTTATAGCCTTAGGAATCGTAAAACTGTAAGAGGTTATATTGAGGAGCTTATAAACACAAAGGTTTGGCAATAAAAGTACGTACCGAGGCGTAATAAAATGCATTTTATTTTTATTGAAATTTTTTTCGATTCAATTTTTATGTCCAAATTAACTAGTAATGATATTTTTATCCTGTGGTTACTGACATTTTACCACAAAAATATTTTCAAAATAGATTTGTTGACATTGGTGAAATAATGAGGTGTCAAACTATGACTGCATTTAGATGTTTTAGTCTGAATTGTTAGTAAAAATTTTCTTATGATTATCAAAACGACATTTTTTATTTAGTTTATAAAATAATGCTTCAAATATTACCATCGAATTGTTTATTGTGTTATTTTAGCCGTGGAGCGTCCCTGGGGTATAGAGACCCTCCTGGGGCACACCTAACCCCTATTAAGTGGGTACCCATAATTAGGGGGGAAACCTGGTGGCCGAACGTGATTTAGGCTTCACCACCTCCTTGCACGGTCGTTGGCTGTGAAACAGTATGAATCTCTCTAAGTACTGAACTGAACCCTAGACCCTTCATGTGGGTTGTGGAGGTACAGGTTTTTTTATTCAGCTTTTCAAAGATATATTATACATCTATATTACTACCCTAATTTGCGGAAACAAGAATTAACCCAGAAAAATATAACTCCTATTCTCAGCTTCAATTCGTTATTAATTCCTTACAATTAGTTTATATTTATTCATTTTTCATTACTAGTAATAAAGAGAAAAATAGTCAATTATTTAAAATTATCAAATTTTATGGTCAAAGAAAAAATGATAATTTGCTATATAGTTCTGTTTAAATTGAATGCACTTTAGAGGTAGAAATTCTAAAAATGCGAAATTTATATCCCGCCTATTTCATAAAATGCATGTTATAAAGTTTCACTTCCTATTAATTTCAAAGAAAAGGTTACATCCTGGGACTCTATCTATATGAAATATGTAATTAAATTTTTATTTAAGTTTTCCTTTTGAGCTAAATTATCTTTTTGTGGGACTTGAGTATTTTAAAAAATATTCCCATTAAAATATATTGGGAGAAATTACTTATCTTTTTATGTTTTACTGTTTAAGATTGATCTACTTTCACGGACATACTAACAGACGCATACAACACATCGCTGCTCCATAGGAATGCCAGAAAATAAAGAAATAAAAATAATAAACATCTACAACCAACGATGGAACTCTGGTTCAGATTTATAGAGATTCCTACTGTTTGACGGCGAACAGTCCTGTAAGGAGTTTGTAAGGCCTAAATCACGCTCGGCCGTCAGAGTTTTCCCTGATTTCGGTTACCTACTTTAAAGAGCCTGGGTGTGCTTCAGAAAGGTTTCTAAACTCCAGGGCCTCTCTACAGGTGAAATACAGAATAAATGATTCTGCCTCAGCCGGGATTCGAAATTGGGAGCCGGTGAACAGTATCCTAATGCTCAATTCACTAAACCACTTCGTTCCGAGAAAATTATCGAATGAAGCTGGTAAAACAATCTCCCGAAGTCTTTTTTTTTTTTTTAATTCAAGTTAGGAATAGATAGCGATGGGTGTTGACATCTCGCATAATCTGAAATGCCACTGTGAAGAGCTAAACGAAAAGTGTGGATCCAAAAAAAAAAAAAGTAACCTTCTGGGTTACAAATGAACCATACTGCTAATGCACATTCTTCCGCCTTACAGTAAGCCTCATTATGCCCTCTTTCCCAAAGTTGTTTAGACGTATTTGCAAAATATTTTTCTATAAAATAATTAATGGGATATCCTAATGTTTCATATATAGTTTGATGAAAGTAAAAGGACTTACAATACAGCCGTGTTGGGCTATATTAGAAGAAAAACTGTTCCAGTTACCATTCACTTCTTATTTAATCATAATTCTTATGCAGACTTGAAGATGATGTACGCTACAGTTATTTTTCTCATTGACTCACGAGTCATAAGCGTATTCATGAGTTATTAGATAAGCAGATGATCCCATTAAAGGTAATCACTAATGAAATTACCACTCCATTGATAGACAGGACGGAAGAGGAGACAAAGAACAATTTAAACGAGATGAAGGATATTAATGAACCGATAAGTGATTAGCATCCAACTGCCATTGTCTGTAGATATTAAAGGGCCGCTGCATGATGCATGAGCCGCGTGGGCGGGTTCGAACCTCTTTGTTCCAGCCATCCCAGGTTCATCATTTTATAAGGATTTACTGCGGTCTTGCGTAACCTCTCTTTCAATAGAGGCCCACGCCATTTATTGGCCAATCTGTCGCTTTTCGATCTCTTCCTAGCCTTTGTTGGGAGGTCCAGAATAACTTAGTCATGAAAGAAAGAAGATGGTAGAGGTTAGGCTTAACTTATTATGTAATTTATCCATTTTTAATCATTATTTACTTTATAACTTCCTCTGGACTAAATAAACCCTGGTTTGAGTAAGCTGGTGGTCGATTCTGGACCTGTTGTAACCTTCCCCCCATCTATCTCTTTGCTCTGATAATACGGGGCTGAATCTACTCTAACTCATCAACTTTGTAACACACTGAGACTGTAGGTACCTTTTAATTCCTTCACTGGGTCATTGCTACCATTTTGCTTTTATGAAGATTAAATGTAGAGCGGGGTGTGACGCAAATAAAACAGCGAGCCATGTCATTCAGCACTGCTTTCTGTCGCACGGAGGGAGGGTGAAGCGACATGATGCCGTGGTCAATGTCATCGAGGCGGCTCTTCAGAGCAAAGGATACAGGGCGCTCAAGGAGACGATATTTGCTGGGAGTAGAAGGAGGTGGAGGCCTGACCTGGTGTGCTCGGCCCCGAGTGGGAACTACATCCTCGACGTCCAGATCGTTGGGGACAATCCCAGTACTACCCATTGGAACAACTTAAAAAGGGAAAAATACCAAGACTTGGACTGCCGGATGGCCATTGGACGGGAGTTAGGGGTGCCGGGCATCGATATCAGGGTGTTACCTATCACCATAACTTGGAGAGGCGTTTGGTGCAGGCGTTCCTTCGAGGATATTCGGCTGCTGGGTGTACCCTTGAGGGTCTTGAACTCCAAAACCATTAGGGTTCTCAGGGGCTCCCACCTCAATTACAGTTGTTGGTTCGGTATGCTTCGTGGACTACATGCTGGAACATGAATTAGTGAAACATATTTATTATGAACTAGTAGTTTATTGTGGGTGTAAAAATGTATTAGTATAGTGACACAGTTGTTATCACTGTTATAGGATACCGCTAAGCAAGATAGTATGTATTTATTGAGCCTTGGATTCTGCATCCAAGATACTATGTTGAGCTGGTGAAGGTAGCACCATATATATTGTTTTATAGTTTGTGGTATATTAACTTGTATAAAATGTAATGTACGACCTACCAAATAATAAATAAAATTAAAAAAAATACCTTTTAATTCCTTCACTGGGTCATTGCTACCATTTACCGGTTAATAAGTGCTCTTGTAATATCTTTTAAATGTTGGGTTGGCTTCTAAACAATATTTTCAAGTGCCAGAATTATTTTGCCAAAGTTCTTTCAGGAATTTTGGCCGGAATGAAGTTGCATAGTCTGGGGGCCCACATTGATGGTTGATTTAGAATTTTACTGCTTACAATAAACGAAGCATTAAATATCAATCGGAAAAAAAAAAACGCAGCTAAATTGAAAGCGTGTCGTCACAACTCATTGGTCACTCGCAATCGAGACCTTCTTGTTAAGATTGACTACTAGAGTGCTGCCAATGGGCAGTTTATCTTCATGTACATTATCTTTTAGATGCATATTTACTTGTACTAAAAAAAAAAAAAAAAAAAAAAAAAAAATGTTTTCAACGGAAATAAATGTAACTCTTTAAATATTTTTGAAATTAAAATCAACGATTTAACAATCGAAGTAAAGTGAAAGTCTCGTGTTACTTACAACAGATTATTTTGGAATGCGTTGTGTTATCAAACATTTTTATTGTTTAACGCTTAATCATAATTGGTAATATGAAAATTTTGAGATCGGCGACCTTTAGCCGAGTTAGCTATCATGCTCGCTGGTAACCTTTTCAATCACTGGAGTTAATTCTACACTTCTCTCTTAACAACTTTTATACAATTAACGCCTTGCTCAGTGATTACAGGAGCTCACCTTAACGTAAACAAAGATTTCCCCTTACGCAAGCGGTAATGCCGAAGCGGGTAAACAGTGAGGCGCACGGGAGGTGTGGCGCATTGCCTTGCGCAATCCGGCACGCGCCAGAAAGGTCTTCTTTAAGGTGTGGTGCGTATCCGTGTCTGCCAAACAGTGGCATTTGCGAATAAACAGTTTACAAGTGTTAAGTGACAGTGCCTCTGTGGTTCTTTCATTCACACAATTTATTCAATGAATTTATGAATAAATTATTCTTTCTATAACTAATCTTCAACCATTAAAAGCTTATAAAAAAAACCTGGTGCGGGCAACACACGACTCTCACTTACCTCAGTTTTTAAAATCGATTAATGAATTTTCAAAAACAGTAAGAGATAAAAATGAGTGAAACTATTAAAGCAATAATTCAATTGAATTTCTATAAAAACATGTGTTTTTTATCAAAAATCGAATACATTATTATCTAAAATAATCAGATAGTTTTATTTGTTTTTTTATCACTCTTTATTAACTTTTACAAGGTTATTTTTATAATATTTTATTACGATAATATTTTTTCTAAAATCTTTAGCTTTCCAACGGTACATTATACATATACATCACTGTTCTTATGTTCAAAATCAAAAAATTTCATTAAAAAGATATTTTTCCTTTAGTTTGGTATCGAATTCATTCAATTTATATATTTACCTGTTTTTTATCAGTGGTAACAAGATAATATAATTATTTTTAAAGAATCAACAAAATTAAAGGTACTTTAGAAAAAGAAAATTTAAAATATCGGCATTTAAGCATATAGTGATCTTAAACGAGTACCTGAACATCGCACAGGATTGGGAGCACATTCTTCGATCCCCTCTGAAGAACGTCATAACTAAGGATTTTTAGGCCTATTAAAAAATTCTAGGACCATCTGCGGTTCGAACCAGATAACTTTGGCATAGAAGGCTGTTATGCTAGCCACCCTGCTACAGGTGATTCCTGCGGGACTTGGTTATTTGTACTCTGGGGACCATATAATGTGTATTTCCGTTGAAAACTGGAATTAGAAAATAATAACGATCACAATACTTTCCTTTACGATATATTTCATATATAGTAAGTGAATATAATAATTGTATTATCATTATATTATTATTTTCATTACAATTATGGTGCAAGTATTAACGGCTCTGACAATTTGATTAATAGAATTTTATAGTGACCTGTTTGTTGTAGATAAAATTTGTTTTTGGTGAATATCAATTAATTTACCAAGTTAACACTTAATTTACTGGTTATGTTTTGAATTCCTTAGAGTATGTATCACACGGGTATTGCGTTAAGTGCATTAAGAAAGCTGTTATTAAAATCGCCCTTCACATAGATCTGGCCTAGCATTAGTACTACTGCAATGAGCATAGGTCTGTGAATCTTTCGCAAGTCGGTTGCTGAACCTCCTTTGTGATGCGCCTAACACATCCATAGGAGTCGAGTTTCATCCACGCATTAACATCTCTCACCGTTTCGAAACCGTTTTCCATAGTGCCATTTTCAAATTTGAATTCAAAGCGCGCTGAAGATCACAGAAGAAGCAGCTGCGCGCAATGAATAGGGACTAAGTGCAAACTGATAAATAGAACCTCCGACCTAGATAGAGCTTCTGAATAGCGAAACCCCTTGTTCCGGACAGTCCTCCAGTATTCTCTTCCAAACCAGATCACTTCTTTGTTCTGGCTCTGATGGCTGGAGAAAGTGCCTCCACGCGTCGAAATATATCAGATTATATATACAGATTAAAATCTAGCAATGGAACGCGATGTTGTTGAGGTTTGATAGAGTCATTTTCCATAATGACTCAAAAATTCTAAAAAAGAGACCTAACTAGATTGGTCTAAAGAGAAATACATATTTAAAAAAAAAAAAAAGGAAGAAAGAAAATGTTATTCTAAAATGCTGAAGAGAAAAATATGCGAAGAAAACCCGGATACGATTTATTATTTACCTTTTTAATTAAAAGTTTACGTTCTCATAAAAATTCTGAAATAATTAGTCAAACAATTTAATTTTGATTCATATATTTAATGGTCCATGAAAACGAAAAGAAAAAATAAGTAGTTTAAGCAAACTTGTTCAGGAACAATATAAATCTAAATAAAACAACATAATTTTAAATTACATTATATTCTAAAATAAGTTTGCCAACTAGAAAAAAAATTAGCTTTCGTTTTGTTATTCAGTACATAATAAGAATAAAAAAAATAGGAAAGAAAAAATATTTTAGAGAAACATTTAATGTTTGATTAAACGTGTTTCAGATAGTTACAGACATTACATACCTATTCATAAATACCTGCGTAGAGAGGGACCAAGGCCTCCCCTCATAAAGATCCTTAAGAAAAATAAAAAATATTTATATATCCATGTAAATTTGTTTTCACAGTCTTGTACTTAAATAAACTTTGTTTCTATATCTATTAATTTTAGTCAATGGTTTATACTTGCCATATTGATTACATTTTTCCTAATTTACATCTCGTTCTATACTTCGGATGACACGAGAGGCCTTGCTAGACTTGGCCGCGCGATGCGAATTCTACATCGCGATTCTTGGTGATAAGTTTTGGGTATTTTCATCACTCCCTGCGCCTATTTTTGTGAGTGGTCGCCAGTGGAATTTTTGGAATCAGTTAATTATATGCTCGAAAAACTCATCCGACAACTGGAATTCGAACTTACAACCTCTGGCGCGGTAGACCAGCATGGTAGCAACATAGCTACTGGCTCCACTGAATGTCTAAAACGAATGAATATTACGAAAATGCATAAAAATAAATACTTTTCACATTTGCCTGAATACTGAGACCTTTCACCTACCTACAGGAACGACAAAGCAAAGTTATATAAAATTCGGTTGATTAAATAATAATTTAATCCGAGAATTGGTATGAAATGTAGACAGTATTTCAAGATAAAGATCTGCATTATTTCTGGTTTTAAATACTGATTGGAGGTCTTTTACATAAATCAAAAGAATCTCATGCAAAGTACAATAATGTGAATATATACCTTATTAAAGAATTTTGAAATACAGTTAGGTATAAAAATGAGTGAAACTAATTAACAATTAATTAAATTGAATTTCTACAGAGAAATTTGTTTTATTAAAAAATCTATTATATTTTTATCGACAACGATAATTTATTTTCATGGTCTTTTCATCACTTTTTATTTAATTTTATAACCTTATGTATAAGATAGTATTTTTCTGAAATCTTTTATTTTCTAACGGTATATCATACATGTATATATTTCAAAAACAAAAACATTCTTAAAAAAAAAAAAAAAAAATCGTTTGCACTTTTCTCCTTTAGTTGTTAATCATATTGGTTCAACTTGTACATTTAGCTGTTTTTTAGTAATGCTAATCAGATGATATAGTTAATTTTATGAAATCTGCAAAATTAAAGAGAAAAATTTTTAAAAATATCGGCATTTAAATAAGCTTATCAGAATATTAAAATCAAAATTTGTACGAGCCGTTTTTGAGAAAATCGTGAATAGGTGAAATATACATGGTTTAAAGTAGCTATTCTGGTTAGCCGGTTTTGATGAAAACATGCTATAACACCTCGGACGTATAGTTGTCTTAAATATGAAATTTCAGTTTTATATGGACTTTTTGTTTTCGTGTCTAACTACCACACATGGACTCATTCACAGACCTTTTTGCGGGACTTGGTCATTTGCGAAAGTATTGCAATCGTGAAAATTTTCGAATTCGTTTTTCAACGGAAATACACGTTTTAGTCTGAGTTCACGATTGCAATACTTTCCTTTACTTTATATTTCATATATAGGCAAGTGAAAGTAAAAACAAAACCTCACTGTAACGAAATAAAGCATAAACTATTACAAATTTAGAGCTTTATATACTTCCAATATATAATAGTACACTTTATTCATATTTTCGACCCTATCGATAGTCAGTATGGTTTGGTTGTTGCAGTTATCAGAAGATTCTATGATGACTGGCTTTGATGAGTGGGAATGTTGTCTACTATCTATTATATGTTCATCCCTAATATGACTATTGAAAATATATTGGTTGTATGACATAGATATTTCTCATGACTTGAATGTAATGTCCTGTGTTGGCAACTCTCAACTGACTGACTCATCTTAATAGCTTTAAAGGATAGATATGTTTCAGGATCGGAAGTATTGTTACTGCATAATGTTCTACATAAAATTTAACTAGTTCTATTCAATGATCTTTTTATTAACTTAACTGACGCATCTCAATTTAGGACAATAGGACTTCGAATGTTTGCTGTTTCGGTTTCGGAAACATTCTATATCATGGTAATTCAAGCCTTACTTATATTTCTTAATGTAACAAACACATTTTTATATCTTAAAACCCATTCTAATATTCTCTATGAGAATCACTTGCTTTCTTTGACGTCCAGTGGAAAGGATGTCCCTTTTAACTGGAGAACTTTTCCTAAAATAACGGGTCACTTTTGAATTCTGTCCCAGAACTAAAAAAGTAAAAGTTGGGAGTATTTTAAGCCAGTCACGAAAGGCGTTAATTTGTCTACTTAAGGAGTAATTATTAGCTTTCTAAATTATAGTGAATTTTCTCTTGTTTTTAAATCATTAATGCAGTGGAGTTTTCTTATATGACCCCCCCCCCAAAAAAAAAAATAATAATAACAATAATAAATAAATTAAAAAAAAAAAGTAAATAGAAGACTATTGATTAAACATGTTTCTAAGCATTATATTCGTTAATCGAACATGAACAAAATGGGTTTTTTTGGTAGTGGAAATGCGGTATGTATTTTCCATTTTACCTGCCTTTCTTACGTACTTAACTATCTACCTTCCTACACTCCATTCTACAATTTGGTGTACCTAGTTTCCACTCGCCTACAATACAGTACGTATCTCCACTCTACTCCATATTTCAATGATTCTTATTTTATTTAATTTTGTATATCTTTGTACATTAAATTTAGTCATTATCTGCTCTGTATATCCCTCTCATTATTATAACTTAGTCATTATTATTTAATTAATCGATTTCTTTACACATCTAGTTCCTTTTATGTTTGAATATTGACATACTCAAACTCTATAGTTTTTAAAATAGTATATTTAATCATATTGTAAATGTATCTTTTTAGCCCTGATGATGACCCACAATGAGGGTCGAAACGTTGATAGAAAACAAATGTTTGGAACTACTTAATTGTTTCATTCATCGCCCGCTACTAATGCCTTCTAGTAGTTTTTTTTTTCTTTCTTTGTTTTGCTGAAATTGCCTTAACTGAAATTTACATCATTAAAAGGAAAAAACTGAGATTTTTGAGCATGTATTTGATAAACATAAATTAAATATGTTTAGACTGGAACCATTTTGTTTATTACTGTATATAGTAATTTATATAATGATTACGAATTGCTTGGATTCCGTTAATAAATTCAATTAACTGAGATTTTAGTATTTAATTAACTATAAAATAACCTTAAGGCATATATGGAATTTACGAGTCGATTATTCGATTGGAAACTGATGGTAAAATTCAGAACCGGTTTCCGTAACCATAAAATTTTTGTCGGAAACTTTATTCCCTACTCAGGAAATCTTTTTTAACAGATAAGTATGTAAATTTTTCCGAGTTACGTCGAATAAGGAAATGATTTAAATGAAGTCGATTTTTTATTTTATTTATTTAGTTTTCATAATAAGCCAAGAGGAACGGTGTGTAAGTTAAGCAATGGCTGTTAGAGTGAGAGAGGAATTATGCATGGAAGGTAATCTGATTATGGAAGTGAGCATTGTGCTGACCCCTGATTTGCATATCCTTCCGCGTCCTAAACTTTCTGGCAACATTTGCTGATGATACCGCCATTTTGTCATCCAATTCCGATCCTGAAGCAGCATCGCTTAATTTACAAAATCACCTTTCCCTTGTCGAAGACTGGTGTAACGCTTGGCGTATTAAGGTGAACGAAAACAAGTGCTCACACGTCACATTCACTCTTCGACGCAAATCCTGTCCAACGGTTTATTTCAATTCCCTACCGCTTCCTTCCTCTGACACAGTCCGGTATCTTGGCTTTTTACTAGACAAAAGACTGACGTGGAACCCACACACAAGACTTAAAAGAAAAGAACTTAACCGCAGATTCGGCCAGTTATACAGACTACTAAACAGAAAATCTCATCTTACAGTTGACAACAAATTACTAATATACAAGACAGTACTGAAACCAATATGGACCTACGGACTTGAACTGTGGGGAGCAGCTAAACATTCTAACATCAAACGCATCCAATCCTTCCAATCCAAAGTTCTCCGAACAATAGTTAATGCTCCTTATTACGTTACCAACTCTACCCTACACCACGACCTAAAAATTCCGTTTATTTTAGACCTGGTACCATCCAAATTTTCCAAATTTCATCAGAACCTTATTCATCATCCTAACCCTCTAGCACAATCCCTATCCAGTACCACCCATCCCTACAATCCTCCTCGAAGATTGAAACGGCAGTGGCCGCGAGACGTATTGTAAACGTTTAAATTGGAGTTCTGACACTGGTCAGATCCTCCACTCATGTAATGTATGTTTGTGGCTATTGCGCCCTAGTTCGGCCTCCACTGATTCACACCAGTGACGCGGCTGAGGGCGAGGGTCTAGGATCTTTTGGATTCCGCTTTTTCCTCCACAAGTGGGGGGAAAAGCCCAGTCTGGGGTCCCTCTATAGCACTTGTATATTTTGTATATAGTTATGTTTGTTTGAATGATGTTTGTTTATTTGCAAACTTTTATTTATCTCAATTATAGGTTAATGTTTTGTTTTGTTTTTATATTTATTATTATTTAATTCTATATATATCATTTATTTGTATTTATCTCAGTTATAGGTTGTTGTTTGTTTTCTTATTTTGTATATATATTATATTTTATTTATTTGACTTTATCATTGTATATATTGTGTGAATGGGTTCATATATCACTATTACTAATGTTCATATAGAAACAAATTGTAATATATCTCAAAAAAAAAAAAAAAAAAAAAAAAAAAAAAAAAAAAAATTTATATTTTTTACGCGGAAACTCAGGTGAAAACTTTTATAAAGTAGATCCTGTAGATTAAGTCCTATTTTGATATTAAAATATTTTTAGACGTTGTATAGATGATTTAATATGTAATTTCATTTATGCTTGTTAGTACCAGAATCTAATGAAATATACATGAAAACATAAAGGTACTATTTTATGGAATATAAGTATTTGATGTATTTATATTCCAAAAATAATTATTATTTATTTATTTGTTATTTACTGAAACTAAAAAATAGTATGACAAACAGAAGATGAATTAACATTTAATTCCGTTCAGAAGGTGTAGATTCTTTAAGGTGAAAGTCAAATTCTATGAATAAAATTAGAGGCTTATTTATAACATTACCACTCTTTTATTAAATATCAATGCACAGCGTTTTGGTTTAAAAGCCATATGCAAAAGAACAATTTTATCTAATGTGTGTGGATGTCTACACACAGAAGCCTCATGTCTCGATGATGAAATTCAGACTTGAGGCTTCTGGGTGTAAGCATTAGGAGGTGGGCATAATCGAATGACGATTATCAGACCATTCGATTATTTCAATTATTCGAATTAATCGATTATCGGATTAATCGGTTTGGAGAAACGAATAATCGATAATCGAATAAATGATAACCGAGGGATCAGAAGGGGCTCGGTTGATCGAATGACCTTTTTTTTTTTTTTTTTTTTTTTTCATTACATAAATTGTATGCACATTTGTCTCGGCTCAGCCACCCCAGAAAGTATAGAGAGGAGAATTCTGCTATATTGTCTCTCGGGATGCAAGAATTAATCATTCGATTATATAAATCATCGAAGTTCGATCATTCCATTATGAAGATCATTCGATTATACCCGCCTCTAGTAAGCATCCACTCACATTAGATAAAATTGTTCTTTCAGGTATTTACATGAGATAAAATACATTTTCATTACATTTTATTTTTTGTTGGTCGCAAAGACATAAGGATATGAATAAACATTTATAGTGTTTACAATTAGTAGAATAATAAAAGTTTTAACTATTAAGAGAATTTTTGAAGTTATTAGAAAAACAAAATTCAGAGGGTTTGCTAATTATGTTTTTGTTCTTTTGGTTTATTATTTACAATAATGAACCTTTATAATCGACCAAAAAATAAAAAAAAATTGAAAGCTTACGTTTCAAGATGCCTAGAATCCGAATAAGGAATAAAAAAAAATCCGTTTCTCCTCATTAATAAATAAATAAATACCAAAAAAATAAGAATAACTGAAATTGGTTAACAACTAGCTGAGATATTGCGTTTTGAAATCAGCATATAGTAGGAGGGGGTACTATATTATCCTTTGAATTATAGCTTTTCATATTAATTAATTGCCTATTAATAGTTATATAAACAGTTATACCCTAATATTGTTATTTGGAAATAATAAACCATTGTGTAATAATTTTCAGCGTTTTATTTTTGGATGATATTACAATATGTCCTAATTACGATATTTATAATAGTGATCAAGTACAACATTCATACAACATAATTATGTAAAATGATAATAATTTGGTCAGGTGTGGTGTAGTGGCTACCATAGTAGCCTATGTACAATTTTGCGGGTTTGAACACGGCAGATAGCTCTGGATTTTTTAAAGGTTTTTTTTTTACTGCGATCAAGAACTCGTTAAAGATCCCTAACCTGATTAAACTTGGATGGTCAAAGTAAGGAATCCCGGTGTAGCGACGTGCGATTAGCCACAGTAGCATGAAGTGACGTTAAATAAAATAACCAACATGTTAAAGAATGGCCTACAGTCCTGCTAAGATGGTGTAAAACCTTCTTAAGACAGGATCTGAGCTGGTAATATTACTAATAATAATAATTACAGGCCTCCCGAACCCGAAAGTTCGATGCCGATATCACCGAATTACGCCTACACAGACTCGTCTAATGTTCACCGTTCAAGCCTAAGCCTCCGAGATCAGCCTTAACGCAATCCTCCCATCGACGCTTTGGCCTACCTTTCGGGCGCATACCAGTCGGTTAAGCGAATACGAACTTTCTTGGGATCCGTACTTCACCGAGCCCAACAACTTAACGCTCTCATTTGAGTCTCCGAAAAGCTATCGACTCAATTATATTCACAGGGTACTAAACTGAAAACTAAAAACTGAGCTGGTGTGGCTACTAAAAATGAATATATTTCATGATTGGCTATATCGTAAAGTTATGGAATGAGATTTACTCATCAATTGTAATTGTTATTACAATTGTAATTATAATTATAATGAGATATAAATTGTTATTAGTAATATTTATATTATCTCCTATTACAAAGGATGCCGCCTTCTACCTCCGAAGGGACTTTAGCCCAAGACACCTTTGCACTTACCTGAACCCCTACAGGAAGTACTTGGACATTATGGGTGCTAAGTGATCCATATGTCCCTCCGTTTGATCTCTGTCGCCTTTCCTCCATCCCCTCTACTATTCCTTCATATATGTACCCCCCAAATCCTAGGGCCAGGGCACTCCGGTCAAGATGCTCTTAATGTTAAATTGTGATATGTTTTATTAGTAAGAAGTTTATGTGTCTCTTTTGATTGTGAATAAATAAACAAAAGTTTATACAAATGTGTTATTCGTTAACTGTAAGAAAACTGCTCTCGTATTTCGATATTGCGAAAAGCTCAAGTTATCTGTACGAAAATAAACAAATGCGTCGATGAACAAGGAGTTTTCACCTCAATTTTAAAAACAACAAACCTACAAGAAATAGGTTATCGTTAACGCAATCCACACTTGGCCAGATGGAAAGAACTACGGGCCTTGTCCGTGGCGATAGAATGGGGTCCGCCAAGCTACCCTAATGTATTCCCGACATGCTCAAATTTGACACAACATGGAGGAATAAACCACAAGGGGTAGGCGTATTATTTTTATTTATGAAGAGAGAAAGAATTCGTTCGCAAGCCCCTGACATATCGCTTTGAAATAGGTTACAGATGGTTATTTTTAAGTTTGTCACCGGTGACCTTTGATTTATGGTAAAATAATAAGAGTGGCGTCTAGGGTAACACCGCGGCGAACATCGACACGCCTTAACCTCCCTCCTCGAATCTTTGACCCGCGAGTTATTCGACATTCGCTAGCCGTCAAGCAGCGGTTCGCTCTTGACCGCGATATAAATAGATTATGTATTATATATGCTGGGGCAGGGACCTTACCGTGGGATATGGCTATCGGTCCTGTCCATCTGCTATGTTCTGCCGTCCTAATCTCTGTCGTCTTCAGGGTCTGCAAGTTTTATTTTTACTTTTCACTGGGGTTGATTTGCATTCAGGTTATGGCATAATGGCGTTTATGATGAAAGAATGGATATTTATATTCTTTCTATGGGGATTTTAAAAATACTATAAAAATAACAGCTTCATAAGATTTAAGGGTCAACTGTGGTGTCCAAGGTCTTAGGTTTATAACTTTATTATGTTTTACTATAATGGTAATTATAATATATTTTGTATAGTCTACTGTTCTCCAAGTCTCAGGTGCTTCCGACAAATATCCAACTTCCCTATCCAATATCATAATTTGTTTTTGTTTTATGGCGATTTTTATCACCCTTAAAATACTATTTTAATTTAAATGAAGGTCAGAGTTAGGCGAAAAATCGTTGAGAGGAACGTGAGAGGAAGAAGTATTTTAGAATAAAATAAGGCTGGTACATAAAGCTTTTTTTCGTTCCTATATCTACTCTATATATAGATCATATATCTACTCTATATATAGATCATATATCTACTCTATATCGATATATAGATGAAAAAGCGGACAGGGCTGCGAAAAAAGCTTCATTATCAAACGTCCAAATCCACCCAACTTACATCAAGGAAGACGTAAAATTACTCAAACATGAAAATATCTCGGGATTTGAAACAGATGTGGTCAAGAAGTTAATAACACAAATAAATTGAGGAAAATCAAGCCATCACCACTTCTTTGATGATACTTCGCATCGGACATAGCAGACTCACACATGACCACCTCATCCTCAGGCAGCCTGCACCAATGTGTGACTTGTCCAGAGAACCTCTCTTAATCAAATATATATTAATTGAAAACAGCACCAAATACCTTCTACTAATGGATAAATTTAATCTAAATAGATCGCTGTGTGAGGGCTGAAAGACTCTACTGAAAAAATTAGTTCACTACTGAGGTTCATCAAAGAGTGTAATCTGCTCCAGGAATTATAGGGAGGAAAATAATACTGATACAAAATAAAAAAATGAAAAAAAATGTAATAAATCAATTTTTAAACAATAGATAAATAAAAATTTCTGTTTTATTACACTCATTAAACAAAAAAAATCTGGTGCGGGCAACACACGACTGTCACTCCCCTCCGTTTTTAAAATATCTATTATATTATTATCTAAAATAATCACTTATTTTTATCGGTTTTTTATCACTCTCTATTAACTTTTAAAAACTTGTTTATGAGATAATATTTTTTCTGAAATTTGTAGCTTTCAGTTTAAATTTTTATTACTGTTCTTAAGTTAGAAAACAAAAAATTGCATTAAAAAATATTTTTTCGGTTATGCTAATAAGATAATTTGGTTTTTCTTATAGAAACTACAAAGTTAAAGGTACTTTAGAGAAAGAAAATTTAAATTATCGGCATTTAAGTCCTGTCAGACTATTTTAATCAGAATGAAACCTACATGACGTTAAAGCCTATTAAATTTTACATCGACATATTGAGTTTAATCAAAATCATCGGAACCGTTTTTGAGAAAATCGAAAAAAAAGTTTAAAACGTATAGTATAAAGTGGCTCTCCTGGTTTGCTTATTTTGACGAAAAAGATTTTGTAACATGACAGGCATATATTTGCCTTAAATATGAAATTTCAATTTCATAGGACTTTTAGTTTTTGCCTGGAAGTTACCACACACAGACACACAGACCTTTTTGCGGACTTGGTTATTTCGACTCAGGGGACCCCAAAACGTGTATTTCCGTTGAAAACTGGAATTCGAAAATTTTCACCATCGCAATACTTCCCCTTACTATATATAGTAAGTGAAATTAAAAAATAATCTGTTAATTTAAATATATTCGGTACTAATAACCAAGAGGTTGAGCACCTATTCCAATACCCTAGCCATATATAGATCTTAGGAGTGTTGAAAATAAATTCCCAATCTTGTAGTATAAACTGTTCTACTCGATGGATCTTATCCGTCATAATTAAACGTTCCGAAAATGGATAAGAAGTTGTAAGGTATATTTAATGAAGTGGTCGAGGGGGAGAGAAAAACGAAAAACAAAGAAGGATTAGCGTTGAGAAACCCGACGGTACCTAATCTCAATCGAGGATTCTCAATTAATGAAATATTGTTTCATCGTCCTTGTTACGCGGGTTCATCACGATTGAACTTTTGTCTTGTGAATGATTGCCGAAGGGTGTCTCAATCTAGCTTCGGTCATGTCAGGATGTCAGGATGACTTGATCTCTAATTTCAGATGACCTATCTTTCATCTCCAATGGGGTACTTCCCGAATTTTCTCGTTTCATATTCTTTTTCATCGCTCGTCATCTAGTAGGATAGTTAATTACTATCTTGGAAAGCATTTAATCGTAATTATTTTTATTTATTATATCAAGAATCGAAGAGGATGCAAAGATTGCAGCTAGTGGTTTGATTAGGAATGCCGTTTTTATGAAGAAAGGAAGAATGAAAGAAAAGTAAATTTTATTCCGGGACCTTCTGTTCCCTAAGAATAACAGTTAAATGCAAAACCCGAGTCTTGTATCTGGCATAAAACCAAACACATTACAAAAAAACCTAAGGTTATACTTATATTATTTATTATATAAAAGCATTAAATACGATTACTTGAAAAGTATTGTTTCACATGAAATGTCCGTTTTTATAGTTTCTGAAATAAATAAAGGATTTTGCAGGTCTCTGTTGTTTTCTTCCTGTTGTTTGCTATTGTTTTTGTATATTATTTATCTTTGAATAACTAGTAAGATGAGAAATTCAATATTAATGTGTTTGTGGTAAAGTTGGAAATGTATAACCAAATTTGTACAAGATGTATATCTTTAACAAATAAAAAAATATATATACTGATTCTGATTAAAGTCGGTAATTATCTCATTGCCACGTTGAAATATCTTTTAAATTCCAATCATTAACTATTAGATTTAGATATTTACAACCACTTACAAAAGTAGACCAAAACAATTTCACCTTCATGTTTTTTTTCTTAAACTAAACTAAATACATTTCCCAACATATTTCAAACATTCCGCTTTCAATTAACATATCAAATCTATTCACTATCCAATTAACATAACGAACGAAACAAAGTGCTCTACGTTTTTGTCAAGGCTACTAGTTTCTAGCGGCTTCTTTAATCCTTTAAAAGTTTTATAATTAATGATAATTTCCCATTGAAAGTTTTGTAAATGGAATACAACTAGTTTCCTTTTTAGGCTAATTCTTAATTTGAATGTAAATTGAATTTAAAAAATACCAATGTTAAAATGAGTAGCTAACAACCAAACAAAACAACACAATGCACGTAGAATTAGTTATTACATTAGATTTTAAGAACAATTATTTAAATTCTATATAATATTTGTTCTTAAATGTATTATATAATATCTATACTAATATTATAAAGCTGAAGAGTTGGTTTGTTTGTTTGTTTGTTTGAACGCGCTAATCTCAGAAACTACTGGTTCAAATTGAAAAATTCTTTTTGTGTTGGATAGTCCATTTATCGAGGAAGCTTATAGGCTATATAACATCACACTGCGACCAATAGGAGTGAAGAATCAGTCGAAAATCTGAAATACAAACGGGAAAATTGACCTCGCATCCCAACGATTCCATATGATTTACCTTTAAATTTTAAAATAATTCAATGTCCCGTTAAGTTAACTTTTGTCGTAACAATTAATAAATCACATGGCAAACATTTAAACACGTAGGAATCGATTTTATCCATCCTCATGGAATTAACTATGTTTACATACTGAATTCGTCTTTATTGAGGATCAGTATTGTAGTTTATTGCAAACCAGTACATGAGTGACGGTTCGGTTTATTTTCGGCATATTATGCTGTTCTTTTTTTAAAAAGAGAAAAAAGCATCCCAAACTGCAAGATGGATTCGTGCCGTGGTAGCGATTCCATTGCTGATAGTACGGTTCAAAAGTGTTTTTCGCGGTTTAGATGAGGACATTTCAATTAGGAAGACCAACCCCGGGCTGGCCAGAGTTCAACTCTTGACATCGAGAATATTATGACGGTCATCAACAGCCCAATATATTTTTTTAAAAACGTCTTAATAGCGATCATAATAATAGAAATTGACGCAGACGAAGTCGCGAGCAACATCTAGTTAATAATAAAGATGACGCTTTTAAACATTGGATCCGGGGGCTAGGTTAGACAGTATATTTAATAACAGATAGAATAGTGGCTAGCATAACAGCCTTCTGTGTCCAAGGTCCCGATTTCAAAACCGCAAGTGGCCCTAGGATTTTTTAATGGTAGTAAAAAATCGTTAGCTATGCCGTCCTGCGGAGGGGACGTAAAAAGGTGGTACTGAGCCTGTGCAATGTCAGGTACTTGTTAAAGATAAAACTTTAGGGCTCCCACTTTAGCATCGTCCGAATAGCATAAAGTGATGTTATATAAATAAAAAAACAAGTTCCGAATTTAAATACTGTGGTTCAGTTAATCTGATAAGTTAACCCGATTAATCTAATAATTTTAACCTATTGAGTAGGTGGAATATATTTCCAATTTCTCCTAGTTTTATGTTGTTAATTGAAGGTGCGAAACATTGCAATTTTTGGGTAAAAGTTTGTTATTTTCTCAAAAATCTACCATTATTTACATGTTTCGAAGAATTTAAAATTCGTAGCTATGTTATATAAATATCATTAATATCATAATATATTGCTAGATAAAATTGTATGTCTATACTAAAAATGTTTTTCTGATTTTTCTTCTTATTATTATTATTTATTTTTTATATGCAAACTCAACTAACTTCGCCATCAGAAAACAATACAAATATTTTGGAAGTTGTCTAATTCTAAAAAGTACACTACTGGTCAAAAGTTTGAGACCATCTATAGTTTATATCAATTAATCTGTTTAAATTTTTTTGTTGAGCAGCACTTTGGCGCTAGAATTTTTTTTCTTTGTGTAAATCTCGTTTTTTTATTCATTTTCGAGAATTTTTTTAACAACGTTCTTTACTATTTAGGCAATAAGTTGTGAGGACAAAAAATACAAAGCATGTCCTAATCTTATTGTTAATTTTTGTTTTAATTCGATATCTAAAAAAATAAAGGTATTACAAAGGTTTTCCCATCACATGTTTTCGCCCGTGAAGCTTACTTAAAACGGCTGCAACACTAAAAGTATTTCCCGATTTTGATTTAATTTATGGTTTTACATTCACGAAAGGATGGAGAATAACTGGTCAAAAAATCACGAAAATCAAAAATGTCGAGCGGCAAGGTCTGGACGATTTCGCATGGATTGACCCATATACAAGTTGACTGACATATCCATGTCAAAATATCAATAACACAAATATTTTAATTACCTCTTAAAAATTTAAGTTTTCTTTGATTGATGAGAAATTAATACGAAATCGTTCTACCCTAAACATCTTAGTCCCTCTCTAATAGCAGACTTGTCGAGGGAGAGATAAGCCATTGGCGACTGTGTTGCTAACAGAGAGAATGAAGTTTGTCGCTTAGAGAGAAGGAAAGGGTATAATTATGCTAATAGGGAGCCAGTGACAGGCACCGCTTGATCGGGTTGTAGTCTCGTCCATGTAGGACATGATTGCGGTAATTGTCCTCTTAGATCCTCGTGATCTCATGTTCTTGGGGAGGAGGGGAGTGTTGTTCTTCTCGAGCGGCTAGGACTTAACTCTGGTGCTTTTGGGTAATTTTAGGTTCACTGTTGAGCTAGGTAATCTTATATAACCCATAGGCAATGACAGATCCATGGAGAGAAAACGAGTCGGAGGGAAAGAGGACTAAAAATCTCTAAATAAAAAAAAAAAATTAATAATGACGAGTTATGTAACAAGTAACAACTTTTTTTTAAATTTCATCATACTTATTGAAATTTACAACTTTATTTTTGTATATATCTATTAAATTTGAGACATTAAATAATGACATGATACACTAGCAGAGAAACTATTCATTGGCAGCACTCGAAAATATTCTAAACTAGAATGTCTCAGGAACATCTGCATATCAGGCTCCTCGGAGGATTATGAGGAGTTGAAGAGGATAGAAGGGTAAAAACTAGTACGTTTGAGTGAAAATAGAGTTATTCATACAAGGAATAATACATGATTCGCAAATCACCAACATATGGAACTTAAGGTCCTCGTAAATGAGTGTATTCGAGAAAAACTAGCGATGAGCATTTTACGAGGAATTCTGGCTTTTGGAGTTCTAAAACTCAATATCTAAGTTCGAATTGGTCTTATGATAGTCATGAAGATGAGCCACTTGAAGTTAAGAGGCGCAGTGTTGAGGTACCCATACATATTCTATTTTACACTGATCAGTTTTAAAGGTTTAGAAACCATAATTAGACTTGTGCCAACATCTAACACTAGTTCTCTAACTGTTAAAGGTAGGTTTTCTTCAACAGCTTCCTAAACATCTGTTTTCTCAATTGATGTTCCGGTTCTTTTAGTTGTCTGCTAACGAAAATTTACGAAACGACATAAGATTCTTTAACTCGTCAATTAGGACATTTTCAAGTAAATATCATAAATAAGTATTTCTTAATACTTGTGCTTATTATGTTGACAATGTTTTGTAAAATACTAATCTCAAACAAACTCGAGAGAAAGATACATATCTGTAAGGAGAAGAATGGAAAGGACAATGCTAGGGGTCTCTCTAAAGGAAAAAAATCCATTCAGTCCAATTAAGGGAGCTGACCATGGTGGTCGACGCCTTAGGTTACGCGAAGAAAATGAAGTGGACTTGGGTAGACCATGTAATGAGAAAGTACGATGATATATGGGCAAATAGAGCTGTAAAATGGATCCCACTGGATAAGAAGAGATGCAGAGGTCGACTAATTCACCAAAGCCAATGGATCTTTTCGGATGAATAGCAATAGACCGAAAATTTTGGAAAAATGTGTGCCAGAAACTCTAAATGCCAGGTTCGACTAGACTCCGTTAAAGAATGTAATCTCCCTTCGGGGAAGGTCTATATGTAAATAAATTGATTGTAAATAGTTTTTTTTTCAGTCTACTAACGATTTTTTTTATTTGTATTTTCATATAAATAAAGACTTATTATAATCCTAAATATATCCTTCACAATTCTATGTGACAAATTAATTACTCCACAAGGACTTGGACTTACAGTTTTGGATACTGCTAGAGAATATTATAAAAAAATCGATGACAGACTGAGTTGCAACATGAACCCATCTGCCCAAACCCTTAAATCCACCACTAATTCGTACAACCCACCCCGACGACGTTTTTGGCTTTGGCTCAGAGACTCGCTTAATTAAAGTTTCGGAAGGTAACATATTTTCTGATTATAACAATTTTGCCAAAATATTTATTGTGAATAAATCCTTCACAATGGCCAAAACGTTGGATTAATAGTAATTCATAGAAAAAACTTTTATTTCATAAGAATTATGTTTATTTTTCCTGGGTTTTTCACAAGAAAGTAATTTCCTTTATCATATTGTTTTCTAATGCAACCAAGTAATCGAAGACTGGCAGATACAGATCCTCTTTGAGTGGTTGGACTAAAAATTGACCTGACATGCCTCTCGAACCTCATTTTTCAGAATTAGAAGATAAAAAAAACAACAACATATAAATAGGAAAACCTAATACCAATCCTTTTTCCTGGTTTCAGAAACAACCCGTTATTTACATAACATAATGTCTCGAGGTCCCAGGACGAAATTGAAACTTAATTCTAAGGCTAGCCGAAGCGAGTCGGATGATTTATACAAGCAATTGAATGAGTGAGGCTACACCTTATAGTTGGGACAATTTCTCCGACCAATATCTCAACACTTTATCCAATCCATAACGCGGCCGCTGTAATTTAATTTTCGCAATACGCGGAAGATAATTATGCAATTTGAGGTGCCACCGGTCTTTATATTTATAGCTTTATTTATTTTTTTTTTTATGGAGATAAAGTACTCTGATTGATGTTGTGTCTATTGGATGTTCATCAGGAGAGACGCTGTGTGCTTTTTAAACAACTTGAGTTCTAGCTTACTATGTCTTAACTCAGAATATCTTGATTATAACTAAATATATATATATATATATATATATATATATATATATATATATATATATATAATTAGATAGTATTGGGTTGATGCAAAATTAATGCAGGCTTTTAGTAGGTATTGTAAATACGCCATATCTTTACTTTAACCATATATATTTAATCAAAATAATTTCCATCTGAATCAATGCACTTTTGCCAACGTTCAACAAGCTTTCTTATTCCACCAGAAAAAAAATCCGAATCCCTGGACTCAATGAAATCACGAAAAGAATTTTCAATGTCGTCCTGGTTTTGAAAATTTTTCTCCCTCAAAAAGTTGTCCAGATGCCTGAAAAAGTGGAAGTCTGTAGGAGAGAGGTCAGGTGAATAAGGCGGATGTTGGAGAACTTCGTAGCCCAACTCGTGCAGTCGTCGAAGCGTTGGTTGTGCAACGTGTGGTCTGGCGTTATCGTGGAGCAGGATCGGCCCCTTCCGATTCATCAATGCTGGGCAAAGACGTTGCAATTTTTGAGTTCCGAGTTCCGCCGCCATTTCTCGTGTGGTTTTGGTTGGGTCTTCTTCCACTTTTGACCTCAGCTGGTCGTTGTCCAGAGCAAGATGACGGCCCCGACCTTCCTTGTCTTCGAGGTCGAAATCTCCTCTGCGAAACTTCTGGAACCAACGCTGCACCGTGCACTCATTAATAGCCCCCTGACTCCACACTTCATTAATATTACGAGCCGTTTGCGCAGCGCTGCGCCCTAATTTAAATTCGTAAAAATAAATTTGACGAAAATCGCACTTTGACATTTTCGATTCAAGACCTTTGAACACACTGAACAAAACGATTTTACTAAACAAATTCATGGTGAAAGAGAGGGTATTAGATAAGGTTTGTTTTGGTATAATAATGATCAATGTTAGGATTAGCTTTGTTTACACAATTGGAATTAAAATATTGCAATAGAGGAAACCTGCATTAATTTTGCATCAACCCAATAATTAAATTAAGTTTATACTTAATTTTGTGTTCATTTTACTGCACCAATTTTCTAATTATACACCTTTTATTAAATTTATATCGCCTATTTTGTTCCTAATTATTATTGTATTTGTTAATTGTTATAACTATTGTTTCACTTTGTTTTTTATTATCAGTATAATTGCTTTTACTTATCATCTTTGTATATTGCATTCTACTATTGGTTGTTATCTTTTGTTTTTATAGCCCTAAAGAAGCCCTTTGGTTTAGGTTGAAACGTCGGCACCATTAAATTAAGTTTATTAAGCATCAACTCAAATGTGTGTTTATTTGAACTCACCCTCAACCAACTTCTCCCATATATACGCCCAGTCAACTTTTCTCACTTCATTATAATAATAAGGTTCGAGAAGCATGTCAAGTCAATTTTCGGTCTAACCACTCAAACAGGCTTTGTATGTGCCAGTCTTGGAGTAGTTGGATCCATTAGAAAACTAAGTGAAACAAGAAACTTCCTAGTGGAAGATCGATAAAAAAATGTACAAAATTCTTAGGAAATAAAAGGGTTTTCTGTTTTTATGTATTATTATGTTTGAACATGATTGTGGCTGGGTTGGTTAGCGCGCGTTGCCTAGCCACTACAGATGACCCAAAAACCTGTGAAAAAATAATAACGAGTTCGAAACTCGGTGCTGAGGGGACATTTATCTCGGCATTTATCTCCCGCCCTCACCCCCTGGCCCGAGAAACCCCCTTCAAAGGCGAGGAAGGGGTGAAAAAAAAAGTTAGAACATGATTTCTTTTAAAGTTTTCCTACTCCAACAATTAGAACTTTCGGAAGTATATATCTAAGATTAGTTTTTCACAAAACACTATGTCAACTTAATATGCAATTTATTATAAAACTCAATGATTCAGGGTTAACTTGGATATTAATATGAACTTGACGGTCTGTGATTCTCTGTCTTCTTATTGTAAATAGTTTCTTAGTTAATGATTCATGTATGTTAATTTTAATAAAACATTGTACGAATCAGTAGTGGATATAGGTTTTTGTAGTAGTAAAAATTAAATTAATAGTTTTTTTTATTTATTATAAATTATATTACGAAATTAACATAAATAAATCAGTACTTGAGGACGTTTTTCAAAACATAAGATCTTGAATATTGCCTACTTTTTCGATGTTAAAAATTTAAAGTGATTGAATCATAAGGGGGTATTATACACCCTTGAATTGCAAGATGAAGTTGTTGAAATGCATAAAATACTTTAACAACTAATGGAATGTGTAACACTTAAGAAAAGTAGAGCAAGGTTTATTGCTCTTAAAAACTATAAAAGTTTCTCTACTAGGTAGCGATGGTTACTGGTATATACTACATGGTCATGCCATTGTGTCCCAGAAAAAATCATTTCTTATTCCTTTTAAAAAATCTAAAATTGGCTATTCAAAGACAAAAAAAATCATTGAAAAATATTTGAAGAAGTATTAAATTTCATTCTGTGACTTACAATCCCCCGAGAATCGTGTACAATACCAAATGTTTTATTTAAAAAAATTATAAACTTATTCTAATATGATTTATAAAAGGAGTATTTATTTTTATGTAAGGAAGATGGTTGGGGGTGCGGTCATTAAATAGAAACACACATTTAAAACAAGTGCTATTTTAATTATGTGCCTACGTTTCGGTCTACATTGTGGGCCTTCATCATGGCTAAAAGAAACAAGATAACAACCAATATAATTATAGAATTAATAATGCGTTAGGTATATATTAATAATATGGTGACAGTAATATAATATGGGAACATAAATAAAATTAAATGTAAAATGATAATAAGATGACAGTTATAAAGTATGGAAATAAACAAAATTAAGATGATATTTATAAAGAATGGATTAAAGTTATAAAAATAATTAATAAGATGATAGTTGTACGGTATGGAAGTAAACGAAATCAACAATAACTATCATCTTATTAATTATTTTTATAAAATTGGTTTTTGAATAACTCAAAAACGACACATTTTCTGAAAAACTACAAGTCTCCATTTGAACGATAGTTGAATTTTTAACCACCTTGAAGCAAATCTTCTTAATCTGGCCAGTATTAACAATGATATTATTATAATTTATAAGAAATATATTTAAGCATTGAGCGTTGTATCGTTGTTTCGTTTGTAGATTTCTATAGACTCATCACAACTTTATTAGTTGTTTTTTTTTTTAAACAGTGGCTAAAAAACATATTAGAAATTATTTCTCACTATTGGGAGAAATACGCACTATGAAATACGAGTTATGATGATGATATACAACAGTTAATTTAAAAAAAAAAATATGTAATTGAATAATTTCGATGTGGCTACTTGGTACTGGTATGTGATTGTAATCTATAGTGAATAAATATCTTATATGGAATCATAATCTTTCATCTATCATACACAGGCGTAGTTCAAAGAGTAACTCATAGCTAATTTAGGTACATTTAAATTTTATTACACATTTACTTATTTTATAATGAATGAGGTTGTGAATTTAAATTTTAAAATAATGTAAATGTCTCCCTGCCTGGAAAAAACAATAGATCATTGATACATATGTCTATCTATAACCTACTACTGTTCCCTATCAGAGAGAAATTGAATTCTTGGACGGAGGTTGGATCGATGAAGAATTTATTTTGTTATTTCCGCCGCGTGGAGATACCTTTAGGTATGGAGAACCTCCTGGGGCTTACCCAGCCTCTATAAAGTGGGTATCCGAAAATTGGGGAAAACCAGAAGACTGGCCGTTAACTGTGAGACTCTATAAGTATTGAACACAAGACCCTTCATATCCTCAGTAGAGGTAAGGTGTTTTATTTAAAGGTTATTTTAAACTTAATTGCGCACACTCCCATGTCCAAGGGTTCGAATTGGAAATAATAAAGAAATATTTAGAAAGTAAATAATCTGAAGTAAAATAATAATCCTCCGGTTACATTAGAGAAGCTAGCCTAACTAGGCTTGGCAATGTTTACAGTGTTCTGATGATGGTCTTTGAAAGTAACTCAATCTTGCTTTCACTTTTTTTTATTAATTCCTCGTCCAGTTCCCTCAGCAATCCATTATTTGCTGGGACCCTTCGTCATTTCCTCCTCATTTACAGAAAGTCTCGGTTATGCTTTTACAGCTTATAATAGAAAAATATAGATTTAGTTGGCATAACATATATTTCGTATTGGAACTTCCTGAAAATTACTGCTTATCATCAGCGTTATTCGTGCTTCGACTCTAGAGAATAAAAGACTTTGAAGAAAAGATAAAAATTAATAATGTTAAGCCGATAAGTTCCTGCTTTATATATTCCTGATTTAATTAATAATTTTTCTTCTAATATACTATCAAACAATGTATTTTTTTTTTTATTTTATTTTTTTTTATTGGACTACTTTAGAGAAGTATATACGTCATTAACTTAGCCAACGATACCTCCCTCCATCCATTACTAATTCTCCGAATAACTAACACACTCCGGTTGCTGGTAGCATTAGAACCTTCTATGCCAAAGGTTAGGAGTTCGAACCAGCAGGTGGCGCTAGAATTTTTTAATAAAAGTAAAAAAATCCTTCGTCATGCCGTTCTTTGGAGAGGAAGTTAAAAAGTGGCCCCGAGCCTGTGCTATGTTAGGTACTGGTTAAAAACTCTATACCAATTAAACCTGGATAGGCAAATTTATGACTCCCACTGTAACATTATCCGATCAGCCACAGAAGCATAAAGTGACGTTAAATGAATAAACAAACAACTAAAACACTGAAGTCACTGACTATCAATAATGTCAAAAAGATGAATAATGTGTACTATTACATGATGAGAGTGCATAAAGCTTTAGATTTATAATATGTATTCTTTATTTTGACACTGTGAGCCTTTGTTGTTTGTAGTTTTAATTTTTGTTTTGCTTTTTTTTACTTTCACTTACTATATATATAGTAAGGGAAAGTATTGCGATCGTGAAAATTTTCGAATTCCAGTTTTCAGCGGAAATACACGGTTTAGAGTCCCCTGAGTCCAAATAACCAAGTCCCGCAAAAAGGTCTGTGTGTGTGTGTGTGTGTGGTAAATCCCGGGCGGAAATGAAAAGAACTATGAAACTGAAATTTCATATTTAAGACAACTATACACCTGAGACGTTACAAAACCTTTTCCATCAAAATGAGCTTACCAGAAGAGCCACTTTATTCCATGGATTTTGCACCTTTTTTTCGATTTTCTCGAAAACGGTTCCGACGATTTTGATTAAACTCGCTATATCGATGTAAAATTTAATAAGGTTTAATATCATGTAGGTTTTATTCTGATAAAAATAGTCTGACAGGGCTTAAATTCCGATAGTTTAAATTTTTTTCTTCTAAAGTACCTTTAATTTTGTATATTTTATAAAAATAACCATATTATCTAGTTAGCATTGATAAATAACAGCTAAATATGCAAGTTGAGCAAATTTGAAAAGCAACTAAAGGAGAAAACTGAAAAAAATATTTATTTAATGCAATTTTTGTTTTTGAACATAAGAACAGTAATATACATGTGTAATATACTGTTGGAAAGCTAATGAATTTAGAAAAAAATATCTAATACACAACAGCTTGTAAAAGTTAATAGAGAGTGATAAAAAGCCGATAAAACTAAGTGATTGTTTTAGATCATAATATTTTTAATAATAAGATTTTTTAATAAAACACATGTTTCTATAGAAATTCAATTTAATTAATTCTTTAATAGTTTCACTATTTTTTATCCCTAACTGTATTCGAAAATTCTTTAATTGATTTTAACAACGGGTGTAAGTGAAAGTCGTGTGTTGCCCGCACCAGATTTTTATTGTTTTGGTTTAGAAGTACTGGAATCTCATCAGTAATATAAGTTAGATGAGATTTATTTGTTTATAATCTGTTAAAAAGATAGTTTTTTTTAAATAAAGATATACTTTATTATATTATATTATTTTAGAGAAGTAGAAGAAATAGTTTATATATATATATATATATATATATACATTGCTCATAATATATATAAGGGATCAGTAAATATAGGGTTTCATTCTCAGGCCGATATGTCCCTTAGCACCGGCAGGTTTTTTTCCTATGTTATGGGTATCCACTTTATATATGTGTGCCCCAAGAGGACTCTATACGTTGGATCTCCATACGCGTTGGATCTCTCCGCAGGCTAAAATAAAAGTTAATAATTTTCTGACACCCGGAAAACAGTTGAGTAATACTCTATCAACTGGACCACTCCGCTTCCACAATAGAAATATTTAGACCATCAAAAACATATTGACTTTAGAGTTTTCACAACCATTGCTGGAAAAAGTATTGCCAATCATTTCAAAGAACAGCACGTATTTCATAACGTTCAAAAATCACTAAATTATGCAAATTATTATTTATAATGCTTATAAAATTTAAATGGCGTTTTCACTTTCTAGGAACTTTTATAAATTTAATAATTACTTACCACTTCATTTTTTCCTAAGTAATTTAGGAAATAGGAATTGCAATTTAAATTTAATTGTTAATCGTACTTTGATTAATAAATAATACCACTTTTATTCCTTCGAATTTATATTCATCAATGTAACATCATTAAATTACAATTAATTGTCATCTATTTTTTAAGTTCCGGTCTTTCTTACTGGACGTTATCTGATTTCACAAATTAATTATAATATTGGTGTTAGAAATAAAAATGGAGGAATATAATTTGTTTTTATAACTTTTAAAATATTATCTTCAATTGTCTTCTTAATCAAGGCCTTGCTTATAGTGATTCTATAAATAAATGTATAAAAATATTTTTTTTAAGTATTCAAGAAATTCTTATTAAAAATGTTAATTTCAAAACTACAAGAATAATATGAAGAATATTTTTTAAAAGTTTTAATCAAAACTTATCTGTTTATCTTTATTTAGTTCCAATTTTGGTTTTATTTTTTTAATACAATGATGACTTTACATAATTTTAATTGTATTATTATTTTTTTTATAGAATGAATCTGAAATATCTAATGCATGCCTACACAAGAGTAAATGTTTTTATTTGTTTATGACTTACATAAAAATTCTTTAAATGGGCAAATTTATCTGCTCCATAAACCTTTAATGTTTTTATTAGTGCAATAATACAGCAATAAAATATATTTATTACTTTTTTTTACGTAACAGTAAGCTTAATTATTCTAGATTGAACTATAATTAATTGCTTTATCGGGATGTTTATTTCTTATCATTACTACTTTAGAATTAAAATCTGTAGATGAAATCCGCATTACATACAACTACATTTTAATATTTATAAGGACTAGAAACATTGCGTTATATTTTAATAATATTCAAACAATTTTAAGGTCACGACCTTGTGAATCGAATCTGATTTTATAACTATTCCCTTAGTTTTCGTAGGCATAATTTAGTCTAGGAAAATTAGGATCTAAAATTAAGAAATTAAGAACGCCCCTTATCTAGCTCGACCTTAACACAGATATTAACTTGATTTAGATTTAGGATTTTTTCATATATGTTTATTACAAAACGGAATATAAAAAAATAATATAAACCCAGATACCGAAGGTCTCATTCATCAAACTTTCTTCGCAGAAGACTTTTGTAAGGTTGCAATTGGTGTTGACAGATTCATTAGACTGAACTAGGTTGTTTTTTTTAAAATTAAATTATTACAATATTGCATTTTTTATGGTAATATTTATGAGCTTTTATATTTTATAATAGAGTTCTTCAATATATTTTTTTTAATTTTCTTAGTTTTCCTAAATTTAGTATATACAAGAAATGGCCCGATTGATTGAAAATCTAAAATAGAAGTTTATAAATTATGAAAGAGAAAAATAAATAATTTAAAAAATAATTACAACTTACGTTTAGGGAGGTATTTAAATTGCAAACGAACTGGTAGCTACTTACCTGAAAAAAAGGAAAAGAATTTGTTAGTAAAATCTTTAAAAATATATGGTTCACATAAATAGTTTATTATCACTTAATAATAATTTACTAATTTTTTTACAATAAGTAAACTTTGCTATCTATACTTACTAAAGTAAGGTTCAATAAAATGAGCAGTCGGCTTTTTTTTATCTTTATTAAAAGATTCCAGAATCTTATCAATATTTCATTCTAGTATTTTTATTTGTATGCTTTAAAAAAAAAAGTAAAATAAATAAACATTTTAAGTTATTGTTACTATGTTTAAAAAAGAAATATACCTCTAAATAATCATGTTATGTAACAATGTGTAGCGGATAAATTATTTGTATGTTTGTTTATTTAACGTCACTTTATGCTACCGTCAATAAAAGGACGATGTTACAGTGGCCCTAAATTTTGCCTATCCAAAATTAATTAAGATAGAGTAGGGATCATTAACATCTACCTGACACCGCGCCATTTTACATCCTCTTCAAAGGGTGTCATTACCAAGGATTATTCACTACATTTGAAAAATCCTAGAGCCATCTGTAGGGTTTGACCCCGGAACCTTGGGCATAGAAGGCTGTTATGAAAGCCACTAAATGTTATTATTATTTTTTTTTCTCATAATAACAAACCCTCTCAAATACTGTTTTTTTTCTGATGACTTTCTTAAGCTTTTAATCGTATACTTATTACCCACATTTCATATTTATCCTCATAAATATAAGTTTGGATTCATATATTTAATCAATTTTATCTTCCTTTTTGATTTTTTGGAATAATTAACATTAAAGATTGAAATTGATTAAGTTTTTAGTTATTAAAATATTGAGTTCTTACGTTTCAAGGTATATAGTGTCCAAATAACGAATAAGAAAAGGGATCACCTGTAGCACGGTGGTTAGTATAACCGCTTTCTATGCCAAAGGTCACTAGTTCAAATACGCAGGTGGTCATAGGATTTTTAAATGGGAGTCGAAAATCCTTAGTTATGCCGTCCTTCGGATGGGACGTAAAAAGGTGGTCCCGAGCCTTTGCGATGTCAGGTACTCGTTAAAGATCCCTATCCTAATTAAACCTGGATAGGCAAAATTTAGGACTCAAAATGTACGATCAGAGATAGTAGAGATGTGACGTTAAATAAAAACGGAATAAAAATAACCGTCTTGTGCAAATTTAGGATTAACAATAAACCATTGTGTAATAATTTACAGTGTTTGTTTTCTAACGTTTGTTCGCTTTTAAATTAATCTTTGTTCTCGTAATTGTTGTTCGATAGAGGATAAAATTCTCGGCAAGAAAAGAAAAAAAAAAAGAGAGATTCGTCGAAATCCGTTATTAGAGTATTATTGCGTTTTGAACTTTTAAATTGGTAGCTGCTGGCTCGTTTTTCTAAAACCTTTGATTAATTGAACGTTATACATAAAAGTCAATTTGCCTACACAGCTATATAATATGATAAGTTCTAGTACCAAAATATAATCAAATTAGGAAAGGATAAACCATTATGTAATAATTTATAGCGTATTTTTTACATACGTATATTTACTGTATTGATGTATAAACGTATTTTTATTTTCTTATTATTATTTATTTGTTAGTATTACTTAGATTACACCGGAACGAATAAAACATTCTGAAAAAAAAAATAATATTAAAAAAACATTACATTCAAAATAAATTGCACCCCATGGTGAGCCATTCATATGGAATCCTAGCATGGACCATATCCACTATACATCAACGAGATATTTCTTATATATCGAGAGTTATACCTTGAAACCGCGTTTAGTCACGCCTGATGAAACACGATTTTTTTCACTTTGGAGGATTCCAAAATATAAAGAAGAGTAAAGTTTTTTGTAATATTTTTTATAGTACATTGAAAAGAAAAATGTAAGAGAAAAAAGCTATAGAGATCACAAGTGAGTTTAACTTCTGTTCACGTCTTCGAAATGTTCCCACGTCTATCTTGCATGTCTTGTATGTCTTGCCCGAATTGAGAAAAAAAAACTTGATTGAAATTTTTTCATTCAGTACTTCCAGATTATTATAAAACGTACAGATATATGGTTGGAAAAATATTTAAATACTTTAGAATTAATTTTCTATGGAATTTTCCAAATATTATTCCTGAGATTTGTAAGTAAAATGTACTAACGTGGTCAAACATAATAAGTGCGTAAGAAATAAGCGCACATAAGTATAACAATAAAATCATTAATATCGAACTCATGTAAACATAGAAAAAACTTGATATTTCGCTGAAAAATGTGAAAATAATGAACGATGATTTGCAAAAGATACTAAATATATTTCAGGAAATTTTACATGGAACGTGAAAATCATTTATTTGTTATCGGACCATTTTATTTTATTATATTTGGTTTTCAGTATATCAATTTATTTATTTTCACATCATAGGAGGATTTGTTATGACTAGTAAGATATAAAATAGAATAAACTGTTTATTTAGTACCTTCTAGAAATAATCGTGATTTTTACAAGCATTTGTGGTGTACATTAAAAAACTTAATAGAGCACTAGTCTGCTGTGCTCCGGGTCCTGGGTTCGAATCCCGGCTGTGGCAGAAATATTATTTATTCTGTTAATTCAGTCGGGGGGCGACCCTAGGGTATGGAGACCCTCCTGGGGCAGACCCAGCCTCTATAAAGTGGGTACCCAAATTAATTGGGGAAAAACCTGGCAACTGAGCGTGATTAAGGCCTAATCACCTCATTGCACTGCCGTTGGCCTAGAAACAGTACGAATCTCTATATTTACTGAGCCCAAGACCCTTCATGGGTTGTAGTGGTACAGGTTTTTTTTTTGGTTTTTTTTTTTAAACTTATATCTGTGGCGGTCGTGAATAAGTGGTTAAGTCAAAATCTTTCATTTTACAGGTGAGCGACTTAAAGTTTTACCTAATACTAAAATAGAGTTACTAATTACATCTTTCTTTAAACCTAAAATTTCTTCCAACAAGAAATTTCTTTAACCAATTTAAAACGACGTAGGAGAAGGTCTGAGGTAGCGATACGTGAATTAACTCATCTTTTAAATAACTCGAGTTATCTAGCTTTTTACTACGGCCACAGATATATTTTCATTCATAAAGAAAAATCTTTTAGTGGCTTGAATAATATGATGTTATTAATACTTTTTTGTCACTTAGGCCAATTTAACTTTTCTATAATAATTATATTATTAATCAACCATATTAAGCATTATGTATAAAGTATTTTTTTTTTTTTTTTTTTTTTTTTTTTTACATCAATCATTATTTCTATAGAATACATCTGCACTATTATTAAACATAGATTGGAACAGAGTTCCAAAACAACTTATTTGCTAAAATTTATTTTGTACATCAATTGTTTTTTTGTAAGTAAACATTTTATAAACCCAACTAAGAAAAAAAAAAAAAAAGAGGAAAAAATGAAATAAACACATAGAAATAATAATGAAAATAAATAAATAAACAAAGTTACAAATTTTAAATTATAAGATAGGATTTAGTAAATTAGAATTTTTATAATAACATATGTTTAGTTCTCTTATGTCTATATTGGGACGTTGATAGTTTAGTATAATTACCAATTTGTTTTATAAGGGCATCCTCAGTGAGTTAACATTTTGTCAAAAATGATTATGTTATTTGGTGTATAAATGCACGTATTGTAGGAATGTCCAGTTATTTATCATGGTAGTTATTTTCGTGTATGGTGGATAATTATAAATGCTTCTTAGACATATATTTTAAAATACTTGCAATTTGTTATGTGTTTTGCTTGCAAGGCTCCAGACTGGGCATGCATATGTAATTATAGGCCTGATAACAGATAAGGCCGTGCAAAGATATGACTAGCCCAAGATGACAATCAACCACCAGTCTTTTTCCTCAATTTTCGGGCACCGATTTTATTTAAGGCTGGGTGTGCCCAAGCAGAGTCTTTCGTAGGCTAAAATCGTAACTTTTTCACATTCGGGGTTCTAGCCTGGGACCCGATGAATATTAGTCTAGTACTCTATCCACTAGACCACGTCACTAGTTTTTTTATTTTTTTATATTAAATATAACGTAGGACGGTGCTTTTATAATAAAATCAAATTTAAACAAATAATGCACCTTAATATACCTTGAGAACCTTTTACACCGTAGCTTTTGTTTACCACCTGTGCCACATTAATATTCTTTATGTAAATAGCCTAAAGGTGTTAGGAAGTAGTCCAAGGCCAGGCTCTAATAATGCATTCCTTAATTAACATTCGCCCCTAAACAATCTCTTACAAATTGTTATGACGCACCTAAGGCAAATATTATTAACTAAATTATATGTTTTAGTTACAAAAACTGACAAAATCCTTTAATAAATTTGTTAAATTATAGTCTTAAATTGAGCCTAATAGACCAATATGTCACATAATTACAAAACCAATGTTCGTTTTAATTAATTAAAATATCAAAATTTATAACCTTAAACTTTCCGTCACCTCTTTGAGAAATATACGTCTGGGAACAATTTCGAATCCCATTTTATAACGTGTATGTACCTAGCCTTATAACACACATCTTAAAGTCTTAACATTTTACATTAATAAAATTACAAAAATAAAATTAAATCAAAACCAAATTAAAATGCATCTTTACTCAATCGAGAGTACATTTTTTTTGACAATTTCATTATAAATTCTACTTCTTAAAGCCCTTAAAAGCTCATATATATTTTTTAATATATACACGTTTTATTTTTAATTTAAAAAATCATTCTTAAAATCCTCAACGCTCCTTAATTTGTCTCGAGTAAACTTATCAATAAAGACCTTAATGTTCCCTTTGTTACTGATTTGACATGAACCAGGATATCAATCCTTTCATGACAAACTCCATTCTCACTCTAACCTACTAGTTTCAATATTTTCTTCCTTTTCAATTCTCGATTATCCTCCGAGACGCCTGAAAATGAAATGGCCCCGGGATCTTCCAGTTTAGAATGTTTTTAGAGTGCTTCCAATGGGAAGCTTCTCCAAATGTATATCATGTCATTGTATTATATAGCACATCACATTTACTTGATGTATTTTTGTTAATACAGTTGTATACCAATAAATTTATTAAAAAAAAAAAAAATTAAAAGATCATATGCCCTATATGGGGTTCTACTAAACCATAAAATTCATCCCGTATTTAATCCATACAATCCAAAGTCCTTTGTAAAATCCTCAATGCTCCTTACTTTGTAACTAATAAACTGATCAATAAAGACCTTGATGTTCCGTATGTTGCTGAATTGACCCGAACCAGATATCAATCCTTTCATGACAAACTCCATTCCCACTCTAATCCACTAGTTTCAATCCTTTCTTCCTCTTCAATTCCAGATAATCCTCCGAGGGGTCTGAAAGAAGATGGCCCCGAGACCTTCTAGTTTAAGGTAGCTTCTCTACATCAGATAATTAAAGCAATGTTCATGTCTATTTTCTGTTAGCCTATCTACTGGACGTGTTGTACAATACAGTTAGAAAAAGCAATAAATAATTAATGAAATAAAAATTGATAGAGTACATTTTCGGCCGTCCAGTACTTTCTTATCTTATCGTACATAGCGTGTATAGATAAACGTGTATGAATTTCTCAAAAAAAAAAATTAAGAAAATAAACAACGTATATTTTCCTTTTACATTTGTTTTCCAAGTACAAAATTACACTAATTAAGATTTATGAGTCGATATTTCGTTTCATAACTTACAAGATTCACATTTTTTTTTTAATTTAAATTAAACCAATAATACGACCATCCGAGTAAGGAATATAAGAAATACTCTCCAGACATAAAATAAAACAAAAATTAGGTCATGCGTTTATAAGTTGTAGTACCTTAGATTTAATTAATTATTCTATGGATTATTATTTTAAGCCCAAATTATACAAGAATGGTTCAGCACAGCTCAGAAATGCGTTGAGCTTGTGTGCGCCTTGTCCCTCTACTATAAGTATACACTAACAGCTTAAATTTACAAGAATTTCAAAAAATCATGAAGATTACTAAAACCTTTCATCAATGTAATATTAAAAAAAATATTTAATTCATAGACGCTTAATACTATGACCGGTTTATTGTGTAAGAATTGTTTATTTTTTTTTCGAATAAAAAGGATTAAACTCTATAAATATTCTATTATATTCTATAAATTAATTAGTCCGAACGTTTTTTTTTCTAGAGGAGAATAAAATTATTGCTCTAGCTAGCTCGTAATTGAGTTGTAACTCCCGTGAAAAAGCAATTACTACCTTCTGTATTATGTATTTTTTGCATTATTTTAATGGCTCAAGAAAGCTTTTGAATATAACTCCGTCTACTAAGTTACATCATAACAGATTGTATTTTATGCTATTAATTGCAAAAGATCTCGATTAATTGTGGGCTTTTTCAATTAAGGAACTAAGATGATTATTTTATTTATATGAAATATAATCTGATACATTTTTTCTTCTGTTGATTACATCACTGCTAGTAACTGTATTCTTTTTATTTTTCAGGAACAGCTCTTTGAGGTTAGTGATCTTACTCTATGCATGCTATACCTAACCGTCTTTAAGTGTGACAAGGGTGAATCTACAGAGATGAGCTGGGAAGGTTTCCCTCGTAACATGGCAACCGAAAAAATCTGGTGCGGGCCACACACGACTTTCACTTACCTTATAAATTATTTTCAAGTACAGTGAGAGATAAAAATGAGTGAAACCATTAAAGAATTAATTAAATGAAATTTCTATAGAAACACGTTTTTTATTAAAAAATCTATAATATTATTATATAAAATAATCAGTTAGTTTTATCGGCTTTTCATCACTCTCTATTAACTTTTAAAAGCTTGTGTATAAGATAATATTTTTTCTAAAATATTTATCTTTCAAACGGTATATCATACATGTTTATTAATGTCCGTATGTTCAAAAACGAAAAATTGCATTAAAAAATATTTTTTCTGATTTCTCCTATAGTTGGGCATCGAATTCATTCAATTTATAAATTTACCTGTTGTTCATCAGTGGTAACAAGATAATAAAGTTATTTTTATAGAATCAACAAAATTAAAGGCACTTTAGAGAAAGAAACTTTAAAATATCGGCATTTAAGCCCTGTCAGACCATTTTAATCATTTTAATATTACTGTTCTTATGTACAAACACAAAATTGCATTACAAAAAAATTTTTTAGTTTTCTCCTTTAGTTGTTTTTCAAATTCTCTCAACTTACATATTTAGCTGTTATTTATCAATGCTAACAAGTTAATATGGCTATTTTTATAGAATCTACACAATTATATGTACTTTAGAGGAAGAAAATTTAAAATATCGGCATTTATGCCCTGTCAGACTATTTTAATCAGAATAAAACCTACATGATGTTAAAGCCTATTAAATTTTACATTGATATAGCGAGTTTAATTAAAATCTTCGGAACCATTTTTGAGAAAATCGAAAAAAGATCCAAAATGCACGGTATAAAGCGGCTCTTCTGGTAAGCGCATTTTGATGAAAAAAGTTTTGTAACGTCTCAGTCGTACATTTATCTTAAATATGAAATTTAAGTTTCATAGGACTTACCGTTTCCACTCGGGAGTTACCACACACACACACGAAATTGATATATGAGGACTGGTTTCTTAAATTATTTATTTAATATAAATAGGATAAAAGAAAATAGACCAGAACAAGACTTGTAGAAAAGCTACCCATCGGCAGCACTCAAAAAATATTTTAAGCTAGATGATCTGGAGGCCATCATCTTTTCAGATGCCTCGGGGGATAATCATGTATTGAAGAAGAAGAAAGTATTGAAACTAATGGGTTAGAGTGGGAATGGAGTTTGTCGTGGAAGGAGAAGTATCTGGTTCGGGCCAAATCAGTAACATGCGGAATATTTAGGTCATTATTGATGAGTTTGTTCGTGACAAAGTAGGGAATGGTGAGGAATTTATGAAGGATTTTGGATGGTAAGCATAGGATTTAAGAGACATTTGAAGGTTTAGTTGAAGCTAGTTAAAGCTTTAAGGTTTAGTTAAAGCTCCAGATTAGCCTTATAAATTCATGAAAATGAGCCTTGTAGTGTTTGTATTTTAGTGGGAGATTAGAACGTTTGTCTAGTAAGTGTTGAAGTAGCCGAAAACGTTTAGCAGTTTACTGTCCTTTCAGTCTTGTATGAGGATAAGTAAGTTGTTTGTCAAGATAGAGTCATAGACATCGGATCTGTTCAATAGGGACTTGAAGAGAGTTATTAAAGGAGACTGTAGGGCAGGAAGTCATAGATTTACGACGAAGGGTAAAGGTTATTCATGTGGGATTTGCAAAGAGTTTATTTTGATTTTCCAATTTTGACATCATTGCTTAAGGTCTCTGATGTTGTTTTTTGAGATAATAGTTAAAAATGTGCAAAACGTATATTATAAAGTGCCTCTTCTGTTAAAAAATAAAATAAAAAAGTTGATGTAATATCTCGGGCGTATAGTTGTCTTAAATTTTTTTTTCCTAAAACGTGTATTTTCGTTGAAAACTGGAATTCGAAAATGTTTACGATCGTAATACTTTCCCGTACTATATATTTGATTTATACTAAAAGAAATATAGTGAAATATTTGGGGAATGATCAGGGTTTGGTAAAAGACAGATCCGGATAAACAAGGTTCTAGTTTTTTTTTTCTCCAGAGGTGTTATTACTCATTTGAATAAATTTTAAATATTAAGGGTTGAAATTAATGCTCGATTCCGAATATGGCCCTCAATCAAAGTCTGATTAAGTCTTAATAACTTCATCTCTACATGCATTTTTAGTAATTATCAAATCAACTTGGATAATTTCAGTTTTAATCTACCCTTGGTGACTCTGGGTCATAGCCCATTTAGTAAGTCGGGTATGGGACTTACATAATGGCCAGCGGAGACCAACACCGCAACCTCTTTTTCCTGGTGGCCGGCTCGGTGGCTACCGGAGGCTGCTCGATCTGGGTCAGTCGGCGAGGGTTGGCCAACAGCCGGACCTTGAAGTTCGTCGTTTAGGGAATTTGGAGCAGGGCGTGGGTGCCTCTTATGAAACGGAAGGTATCGCATAATATCCACCCTGCGTCGCCGTCATCAACTTCTTCTCCGTGTCCAAGGTGAGGGTTACCTCGAGGAAGAAGGAAGCCGTCAGGAAAAATGTCGGTTACGGGTTCAAACTACGCAGACCAAATGCGGAGAAAGGCAAGAGGACGTGGCATTTGAGGAGGCAGAAAATGTGAAGATTACAGGGCGACATATAGTTGATCCTTGTGGCATTTCCAGATTGCGTAAACTCTTAGTTCTAATCCCTACGTAGGTCTCGAAAAGGCGAGTTAGGGGTTCGGAATGGCTATAAATAGATCTTATTCTTTATGTGAAAGGTAAAATAAATATATTAATAAGAGTTGCCATTTGGCGGACAATGCAGATTAATAATATGAAAGAATAAGTTAGTTATTTATTTTAAGGAAAAACAGTTGGTCATTGTTTACATTACAAATAGATCATTCTAATAAAGTTCTAAAAATCAGAATATAATTTCAAAAAATATTTTATAATCAAATATTCTAAACCATTCTCTTCCTACATTTTATTTTTTTAAATTTTATTCGAAGTATAACATAGTCATTCAAAAAGTTGACGTTTCGATGATAAATGCTTCATTGTCAATATTGATGCAAATTTCTTCTTGATGTCTTCCTAAAAATGATTTTAGTTTAAGAAGCAATTGTGTCAATTTTAAATATGAAGCAATAATTATCAATACGTCAACTTTTATAAATATTGTATAGTCAGAATAAATAAAAAAAAAAAATATACACTCTTCGTATAACTGACTTTAATATTAATAAAAAATTTGTCCAAACGGACATATAACTAAAAATAAAAGAGAAATGCTAAAAATAAAAAAATAAGATTTGAAAAATATATGTGCTTCTGCCATTGCTTTATCATAACATTTTATGACAATAATAATATGAAATGAAAGTATAAAATAAAAATGATTTTAAAATAATCCAGGTTTAATTATAGAGATATTAAAGACAAAAAGTTAAAAATAAATAATTTAGTTTGATAAAAAAACAAAACAAAAAACTTTATACACTAGGCAGTATTTACAATCTTATATTTCTTCTAAGGTACTACAAAAAACTATATCTTAATTAAATACATTTTAATTAAGATATAATCTTTAATACATATTTATTTAATGTTGTTATTCTTTATTCGTATCTTAATTTTTTTTTCCTTGTTTATTTGTTTTTACATCAAATTATGTAAATCGGAAATACTAATCAGAGGAACAGTGGGAGCCCTAAATTTTTGTTATCCTGGTTAATTAGGATAGGTTTCTTTAGCGAGTACCTGACATCATATTGGCTCGTTACCATCGTTTTACGTCCCTTTATAGGACGCCGTAAATTGACATTTTTAGTCACATTTAAAAAGTCGAAATGAGAGAAGTTGGTTGAGGGTGCAGTCAATTTAACACAAAATTAAGCGTAAACTTAATTTATTGGTGCCGACGTTTCGGCCTAAATTATACATACAGGGTGGTTGTGTGAGCTGTCATTCATTGGCGTCAGTCGACAACAATGGTTGTTGACTGTCATCATCCATTGTTGTTGACTGACGCCTTCTCAGCTCACACAATTACCCTGAAGAAGGCCTATAATTTAGGCCGAAACGTCGGCACTAATAAATTAAGTTTACGCTTAATTGTGTGTTTTGAATTGACTGTTCCCTGGACCAACTTCTCTCATATATACACACAGTCAACCTTTGTCACTTCATAAAAAAGTCTAAGGCTATTTGCCAGGTTTGAACCCATGACTTTGGGCATAGAAGGCTGTTACGCTAAACCAAAATTAAAATTATTGGATTTAAAAACAAAATTCACAAAAAATGGAATAAAAAAAACATACTCAAAGAAAAATGAAAGATAAAACTAAATCAACTTCTTTGGAATAGTTATTCATGGGTGGGGCAAAGTTGACAAACAAGAAAAAGGTGCCAAATATTTAAATGATTTGATACGACCGGTTGGAGTTTTACTTATGTTGTTGATGTATTCAGAAACTTTCGTCACTATTCACACCCACACGTGTTTGCTTTTGTATTTTTATCGGCGTGAAGTTCTTATTGTCAATAATTTCAATACACACATATATGTCATAACCAATTGTTAAAATCCAATTAAATAAAAACGGCAATTTAGTTTCGAAAAAGGGCAATTTTCAAGAAAAGGTAGTGGTAACCCTGATATCAATGTTATTATCTGATAACAAACAATTCGTATTGAAAGTAATGTTTTGGTCCAATTTAGCAAATCATTACAAGCAGATACAGCAAATTACAATTCGACAAATACAGGCGTAATAGAAATAGTTTTCACGTGATGAAACGAGATTAAAAAAAGTAGATTGACTGTAATCCAACTGAATGAAATGGCTTGGGTGATTAAGGTCACTGAATCAAGGCGCATTGTTACGAAGGTAGGCTTGCTTATGTAAAGATAAGAGTATACAGAAATTTCTCATCAAATCCTGTGTTTATTGAAGAAACTTTATTTAAATAGTTCAAATGCTATATATGTAACTTGTGTCTGTCTATTTTCATATAGAAAGGAAGAGATGGTTCCGGTGGAGGTAAAAAAAAAGAAGTGAAAACTATTTACTAACCAACGTTTCGAGCTAAATGACCAATTATCTTTTATATATCTCCTTATATGTACCAGCTATTATATTATACCTTAAATAACATTAAACTAGCTATATCCATGTAAAATTCAGTAGGCTTTATTATCATGTAGGTTTTATTCTGATAAAAATAGTCTGACAGGGCTTAAATGCCGATATTTTATTTTTTTTTTTCTTCTAAAGTACCTTTAATTTTGAAAGCAACTTTTTTTATTTTATTCGTATGTATTACAGTTTGTCACAATGGACAATAATAATATTGCTAAAGGATCCCATTCCTACGATATTTACAATTTAAACAAAAGAAATGTAACTCTGGTCTCCCTTCAAAGCGAATAAATCTTTCGCCTTTTAGTAAGGATTGAAAAGCAACTAAAGGAGAAAACTGAAAACATATATGTTTAATGCGATTTTTCGTTTTTGAACATAAGAACAGTAATATACATGTGTAATATACCGTTGGAAAGCTAAAGATTTGAGAAAAATATATTATCTAAAACAAAAGAGCTTGTACAAGTTAATAGAGTGTGATAAAAAACCGATAAAACTAAGTGATTGTTTTAGATAATATCATAAATTTTTTTAATAAAACACATGTTTCTATAGAAATTCCATTTAACTAATTCTTTAATGGTTTCACTCATTTTTTTTATCTCTTACTGTTTTTGAAGATTCTTTTATCGATTCTAAAAACGGAGATAATTGAAAGTCGTGTGTTGCCCGCACCAGATTTTTTATAATTATATCCAAACTGAAAACACATCCGAAGTTACAATGTTTTATACTAGCTTAATTTATTGATTCTATGATCACTACTAGTTAGTAGACCGTAAAACGTGCATTTCCGGTAAAAACAATTGCAAAACTTTCTCCTAATGTATATTTCATATATATGTAGAATGTGAAAGAAAATTATCTTCTATATTATTATAATTACCTCATTGTCATTTCCAATTACTGATACTTCGTGTACATTATATTACGTTTAATTCCATATAACAGTTCCATTTCCACGATATAGATACGCAACGAATAATTGTATAGAAGAGGTGAAACGAGGCAATTTAAATTTGCATAATGAATGAAACTACGTGAAGCAGGTCGAAACCGGCAAAAGGTTAAGACAAATCTCGAATACGAATTATCTTTTTCCGCCCTTGACAGTCAAAGGATTGCGAGACTTATCGGATCCTCGTTCCATTCGAATTTTGAAAATGATACCTCCTTAAATAGGTCATCGGACATTCCATTTGAGTGATACAGTGCCCGAAGGAACACCATGGACGACCTTTAGGCTGCGGGTAATGAAGCAGGCGAATATTAAGTCGGTGTTGATTGGTCAGGCCAAGTTCACGGTCAGCCAGGTCTCTTTCGATACAGTCACACTGGAGTGAAGGTTGGTGCAAGAAATCGGCTGCGACTAATATGGTATTTCGGATGAAAGTCCTATATTCAATATCACGTCATCTATAGTCTTATAAAATTATCCTGACAAGATAATTACGATAGTTATTTATTACTTTCACTTATCTGTAATAAAAATAATAATATAGACTTAGTGAAGAGGAAGGTTGTCTAGACAGATTCGCCCAATGACTAATCCTAAGACCCCGAGGATCTTGGATATAGGGGTGGGAATAATCGAATGAGGATTATCGAATCATCCCATTATCATAATCGTTCGGATTAATCGGTTTGGATAAGCGAATGATCATTCGAACTGAACTGTTAAACGATAATCGAGGGATTATAAGGAGCTCGGATAATCGAACGACATTTTTCTTTCTTTTTTTTTTTTTGCTCATCACATATATATCGTCTCTCACAATGCATACTAATCATTCGATTATAAAATCATTCAATTATTTAAATCATCGAAGTCCCATCATCCAATTATGACGATCATTCGATTATGCCCACCCCTACTTGAGATCAGATTTAACACAATCCTCCCATCGACGCTTCGGCATACCTCTCGGATAAGTAGTAGTCTTTCCAGCATGCATTTTTGGAAATCGTTCATTACTGAGCCCAACAACCTTACACGCCACTTTGAGTCTCCGATATGCTATGAACTCAATTATACTCACAGGGTAAAAGTTGTACTATTCCGAGTTGTGCAACCTTCTGAATCCCCCAGTGGTCTCATCTTTCTTTGGATCATATATTGTATGCAGTACATTATTCTCGAAAACCTAAATGTGTTGCTCATCCTTCAAAGTGAGCGACCACGTTTAACAAACGAATAGAACTGTCAGACCAGTTGTTACGTATGGTTCCGAGATCTAGGTGATTTCCAAGATTTCGGAACGAAAACTATTGGCATGGGAAAGATGAGTTCCTCAGGGAAATGTATGGTTCAGTTTGCGAAGATGGGCAGTGGAGAATCCGTACCAATGAAGAGCTGCGCCGAATGAATGGAAAACCAGATTTAGTCTCCATCGTGAGAGGGAACCAGATCCGATGGCTAGGGCATGTAGCATGTATTCCCAGAAAATGTATTCCCAAAAGTCTTCCCGAGGACCGTCCTGATGGAAGGCGTGGTAGAGGAAGACCACGCCTTAAGTGGAAGGACGAAGTTGAGAATGTCCTAAAGAAGATAGGCATTAGAAGATGGCGTTTGCTTGCTCAGGAATGAATAATACAGAGACCCAGGTTCGCCAGGAATAAATAAATAAACAATCAATATTTGAAATAAATAGTTAGGGAAAATATTGGGATCTTGGAATCATCGAATTCGATTTCTACTGAAAATATACGTTTTAGTGTTCGTTGAAGATCCCAACGACCAAGTCTCTTATATGGTCTAAACTAAATTATGGTCTACACACACATGTGGAAAGTTTAATTCGAAAATAAAAATGTCTACAAAATTAAAATTCTGCATTTAGGAAATTTATAATTAGACAAGTTAATTGAGTTTACTGTCCATCGTGTGGGTCTCTAGTTCGAAACCCCGGATGAGGTAATATTATTTAATCAGTTATTTTAGCCGTGTAGCAACTCGAGGGTATGGAGACTCTCCTTGGACACACCAGCCCCAATAAAGTAGGTTCCTAAAATCTTAGGGAAAAACCTTACGGCTGAGCATGATCTCGTTGGCTGGGTTGTAGAGATACAGGTTGTTTTAGGATACGCACTTAGTGTGTATTACAACATTTAATATACATAACTTAACTACATTACATAACATAACTTCAGTATGTTTTCCTACGTGTTATATGCATTGGTTTTTTACATTTTCCAACATACACAAATTTGAAAATTATTCTATTGGAAATTATATGTCCCTAATGGATCTGTGCGTTTTACAACTTACTTATAATTGTTTATAAACGTATCTAATACTTTCTTCCTAAAATTGTTTTGTTGAAGATTGATAAATAGACTTGAAAAAAATGCAAATGGAAAATGGTGTGTTTTTTGTTCTTTGCTCCTCGCTGAGGATGTAAGTAACATTGGCCACAGTAAAAACATATCTAATTTTTAAAAATTTCAAATATTAGAGGTGTTCCTTGCTGCTTTAATTCTTCATTAAAATTCCATCGGAGTCACTGGTTGAGCATAATGTAGACAAATTACAAAATTATTCTTAGCATTCCATGCATTGCTTAGTGGTTCATGTAAAAGTCAGGGCCGTACTTAGAGTACATACTCCAGGTACTTCCTTACAGGTCGTTATGAAATATCTAAGCCAGCCGGAGTACGGACAGTTAACTGATTGGGGCTTGCAAACATCGCTGGGGCTAATAACAGGCTTGGCTTGGAGAACAACCCTCATGTCTTACTTTCTTCATCTCACAAATAATGCTCGCTCGTTACCAGCCTTATCCGCCAATAAATTTTCAAATGGTCCTAATTGCTGGAGCTATCTCGATGGGGCCGGTCAGGTCGAGCAGGTGGATCGGGTATCTGGATCAGGGGATCTCGAACTGACAGTATCGTATCAACTTGAGGGAGGTACTTTCTCATGTTATGCATATAGGGTTTTGGCAACAAAAATGGATATTTTCGAATTGCGAAACGGTTACAGCAAATTTAAGACTTTTCTGTAATGATCTTCTCCAATACCAAACCTTTTACATTTACTTACTTATGTATGAGGTATATATTGAGGGAAAGTATCGTAATCGTGGAAAGTTTTCAAGGTACAAATAACCCTTTTTTTTTATTATGAGAGGGTTTCTCGGGCCAGGGTGTGAGGGCGGAGGATAAATGCTGAGATAAAAGCCCCTCCACCACCGAGTCTCGAACTCGTAATTATTTGGTTTCGAATCATTTGGTGTTGCTGAGCAACACGCCTTTAAAACACCGCGCGCTAACCCGCTCAGCTACCCCGCCCCCGATAGGTCCAAATAACCAAGTCCCGCTCGTCTAGTACGAAGAGCTATATGTAACTGAAATTTCATGTTTGTAACAACTATACGCCCGAGATGTTCCAGCAACTTTTTCGTCAAAATCGGCAAACCAGAAGAGCTACTGCATTTTGCACATCATTCATGCATATTGCACCTTTTTACGATTTTCTCAAAAACGACTTTAACGATTTCGATTAAACTTCCTATATCAGTGTAAAATTAAATGAGTTATAATATCGTTTAGGTTTCATTCTGATTAAAATAGTTAGACATGGCTTAATTGCCGATATTTTAAATTTACTTTCTCTTAAGTACATTTAATGTGGTAGATTTAAAAATGTTAACCATTTTATGTAATTAGTTGTGATGAACAAAGGCTTAATATACAAGTTGAACGAATTTGATAACTAACTAAAGACGAAATGAGCGAAAATATTTGTTATTGTATTTATATATATATATATATATATATATATATATATATATATATATATATATATATATATATGTATAAGAATAGTAATATAGACGTATAGTATACCGTTGGAAAGCTAAAGATTTCAGAAAAAATATTTTTGTTATTCACAAAGTTGTAAAAAGTAATGGAGATTAGGGTAAAACTAACAGATTGTTCAGGATGTCTAGCAACAGAGAAAATCGGGAATAAACGGGGAAAGTCAGGGATTTTAAAAACATATGTAAAAGTCAGCAAATTTGTACTTTGGTCAGGGAAAATGGTCCCTAGATAACATCGGTTCTTCTTCACTCAGACAAAAGTACCAACATGCCTACTTGTCGTGATGTTGCAAATGTCATAAAGCGAGTTTTAAAATCAATTTGTAGCCAGATTTTTAAATATTAATTATTACTAACATCAGTATCCAAGTTATAATTCATTGGTAAGTCGACTTGAACAACTACAACTTCAGCTGGTGTCTGATAGATATAGTTGAATCTGGGTTTATACCCGCAGGTGGTCCTAGGATTTTTTTTGGGGGGAGTAAAAAAGCCTTAGTTATGCCGTCCTTCGGAGGGGACGTAAAAGGTGGTTTCGAGTTTGTGCGATGTCAGGTACTCGTTAAAGACCCCAATCATAATCAAACCTGGATTGGCAAAATTTCACAGTAGCTTCGTTCGGTTAACCACAGTAGCATAAAGTGACGTTAAATACACAAACAATCAACAAATATTTCATTTGAAATATTAAATAGTTTACTACTTAGTTGAATAGAAACCTTTGTTATTTCTGTAGTTTTTGAATAAATACGTAGCAATCAAGTTTTCATACTATGGGATGGTAATAATTTCCGTTATCTGTGCTTGAGTTTAAAATAACACACAAATAAACTTAACTATTGGGTTGTGTCACATGAAATGCTCGTTTTCAAGGTAAAGGATATTTATTAAAAATACGATATGAAAACAAGATAATTTTATTCGAAGTATTTACCTTCTTTTTCTACACATTTTCCCAACGTGACACCAACTTTTTTACCCCCGAACTGAAAAATTCGTAGCTTTAAAGTGAAACAAAATCTGAAAACGCAGCTTTCACTTGATCATCATTTTCAAAAAGTTTTCCTTTGACGAAGTTTTCTAATTTTCTGAACAGGTAGTAATCTGTTGGAGAAAAGTCGGGGGAATATATTGGGTGCGGAAGAACTACGTAGCCCAGTTCTTTCAATTTTTGCACGGTGTGTTTTGAAACATGCCGCTCAGTGAGATCTTGAGGTACCCATGTATGGAGCTTTTTTTCTTTCCCAATACACTTTAAATGTCTGATGCACTTGCATTTAGTTGTGCTGAGAGTCCTTTAACTGTTTGATAGAGGTTTCCTTCTACTGTATGTTTGAGGACATCGTAATTTAAACTCGTACAAAAATATTACTCGAAAATCGCGTGTTTCCATGTTCATCTTTGGAGGTATACTAAAAAGTGGGTAATTGATTGGGAAGCTAATGTTTATAATACAAAGGTAGAGGATTAGTAACTGTTTACTTTAAATATGTGAACATTCGGAAGAAAACTACAGAGACCTGCAAAATCCTTTATGTATTTCAGAAACTATAAAAACGGATATTTCATGTGAAACAACCTAATAATATTGAATTATGTTTTTTATTTTTAATAATTAAATATAAATATTAATAAAAGTTTATTTAATAAAACATCCTTTCTCGCATATTGCACTTTTCGTTATGATAAACTAAATCTCCCAAAGAGAAAAAGTCTAAATCGGTTAGACAGAACTTTTTTAAACACAAATGAAACCTGTTTCTAACTTCACCCGTGCGAAGCAGGGTCGACTAGTTCCTAATAAACCAGAAAAATACGATTTTCTATTGCAAGGTTAAGTATAAATAAAGTATTGTTGAAGTTTCCTATTGACAACAGTAATAACCTTACCCTAGACATTTCGTTGCATGGAATCTAGGATGAGGCTGTGGATTTTCTTTGAGCACAAGAGCTGAGCAAATAGCTGGAGAAGCGATAGGCTCATTAGCGACAGGAGATGCGGGGACGACCCTCGAGGAACTGAAAGGACTGACAGGACGAAGGAGGTCAAGGAGGCATCTTCCTCTCCCGACCTCAGGATAGGATGATCTGCCCATTCCAGTTCTATAATAGGAGTCTAGTCTGCCCCTTCTAGGATACGGTAAGTCGGTTAGTCGACGCTTGAACGGCAGGTACTACCAGTGATAAGAGAAGGACATTAAACTGCGTTTAAAGTTTGTCCTAATAGATAAAACTAGTTAGGCATATCGAATACGGGTCAATCCATTTGAAATCGTCCAATTTTCGTTAATTTTGCCGCTCGACATTTTTGATTTTCGTGATTTTTTAACCAGTTATTCTCTATTCGTAAATATGAAACCATAAATTAAAAAAAAATTGGGTCAATAATTATAGCAAACGTTTTAAGTCAGCTCCACGGGCTAAAACATGTGATGGGAAAATCTTTCTAATTCCTGTAATTTTTTATATATCAAATCAAAACAAAAATTAACAATAAGATAACGACATGCTTTGTATTATGTGTCCCTACAACCCATTACCTAAATAGTGAAAAATGTTAAAAAAAATTATCAAAAATAAATAAAAAAATAATAAATAAAAAACGAGATGTTTAACAAGATAAAAGTATATAAAGAATAGAGTCTCACTTTTATTTTTTTTTTATTACATGTCCATTCTAGTCCTACTTGCTGTAAAAATTTCGACCTTGAGAACATGTTTTTTTTTGTATATGAATTTTCAAGGCTGAGACCCAGATTGTTTTTGAATTATAATACACCAAATATTACTTGCCTTGCCACAGTGGCCATCATCTTATCAACCGATTATAAGACAAACTGAATTATAAGGACTAGAATGAGTTGAGTCTCAGCCACTAATTTCAGTCTATATATTTATCGTTATAGGTATACTCTGATCGTGTCTTATCATTTTTCACCCAGTCCTTTATGAGATATGTATCTATAAATATTACCGAGCGGGGAAAATAATCCTTCTTTGAAAATTTATATTGAAAAAAGGATATAGCTTACACGATCAAAATTTCTAAAATAAGTAGTGCAATGATAAAGCTATATAAGAAAAATCATTGAGTCTAAAAATCATTTTTAAAACCCTAGTCATAGTGCGCCAAAGGTTCAGTTGATGTAATTTATCTTAATTTTTTTAAGCCATTTTCTTGGCTACTTAGGTGGGGTTGTAAGGACCAAAATTATATAAAATACTCTCATCATCATTCTAGTTTTTGTTTGTTCTTAAATACGCAAATTACCGGAATTAATATTTTAAAGAAAACGTTATTAACAGTTAAAGACTTTTATAACTCCGAAACCAGCTTAGTCTCTAAGACCCAATTTATATCACTTAAACTCATCGAATAGATAGGTAATCTGTATTAATTTCATAATTTTTTCAATCATTCCCTTTTGATTTTACTCAGACTTGAATCTGGTTGCATTTTGTCTTAAGAATTGTGTTAATAATTAATTTTTAGTTTGCTAATTATTTAAAATTTAGGAACGAAATACATATTATATTTACATGCCGATTGGTCTAATCAGGCTTACAGTAGATATCTGATGAGATCAGTTATTTTATTACTTAAAATAAAAAAAAAGGTATTTTTATAAACGTTACCAAAACCATTAGTAACTAGAATCTCTCTTCTAAGAATTTCAGAAACATACCGATAGAACGTTGGAAATATCTAAAAAGTGTGTTTTAAGTATTCAAAAATATGACGAGTATAGATCCTAGTAAACCCACGCTTTAAAAAAGAATCGAAAGCCTCCAAAATTTTAGGTATGAAATTCGAATTGTATTTTCACTGTGTAACATTACCTAGACAGCGTATATAACACTTAGGAATTTTATATAATGGTTATGGGCCAATTAGCAAAGTATTAAATCAAAGTGGTATGAATAAACAATTATGTATAATTCTTAGATATTCTATATTAGACCAAGAATTTAACAGTAGGCTATGAGAAATAAGTGTTATAAAATATTCCATAATTTCGTTCGGTCATATCTCCTAAGCAGATTTTTTTTTTCATGATGAAAGGTTTTTTTCTGCGAGTTAGAGGCACACGGCGAATTTTTTTCCAAACTTCCATTCTACTTTCCGCTTATATCGTCTAGAAATCAATCGTATGTAAGGTGCATCATTTAAATAATGGCCTGAAGTGTATGAGAATATTCATTTCATAATTTTTCCCAAGCATTGTGAACATTATGTAAGATGTCAGGGACATAACTAAACAGACGATTTGTGCTAATATTTAGAATTATTGCCAAATACTACAATTATCATTTAATAAATAAATTACTATTGCCAATAAATCTATATATATAAAAATCTCGTGTCACAATGTTTGTTCGCGATAAACTCTGAAATTACTGAACCGACTTTGGTCAAACTTCGTAAGTATCTGTTATTTGGTCCAGCTTAAATGATAGGATAGTTGTTATTACTGTTCTCAATGGTTGAAAAATATATTTTTATAAAACGTAAAACAAAATTTGTTTAACTGTGGCAACACTGGTTAAACATGGTAACCTTTCCATATCTTCACATATGTGATTATTAATTCAAATATAAGTGTGTGTTGATTGTTTCTATGCGTACTTATTTATAAAATATACATTTACATTGTATTTTCCAGTTATAATAAAATACATATTAGTTGGTGACAAGGATGGGATAAAATATACATTAACTCCATAGTTTCCAGTTATAATAAAATACTTATTAATATGCGTTTCCAGAAAAATTATAAGTACTCATTTGAATGACTTGCTGTGAGTTATAAGTTGCAAAAGAGTTATGTTGATATACAACGGTTATGTTTGAAAGATAAAACATGTTATAGGATTATTAGGATGTGGCTACTTGGTACTGGTATGTAATTGTAACATAGAGTAAATAAAATTGATATCTGACATGAAATAATAACCTTTTATTGATCATAAACAGAGTAGTTCATTGCTATTACCACCTGTATTTCTTTTATATAACCTCATTCAACATAGTCACTATCAACATTTTTCGTAATTTGTAGTAATTTTAATTTAAATTATTTTATTTATGAAATTGAATTCACCAAACCGCAATAAAGAAGTGTAGTTTTCGTTCTATTTTTTCAATAAGTCTCGATATTAGAAACAAGATATTTATAGTTGTATTAGATTAATTATAGTAATAGGTTAAGTTGTTTTAAAATCACTTTCCTCATCAACCATAATTCTAACTTTAGTCTAATAAGTTGCCATTTAATTCTGTTAAATATACAATAGCGATCCAGTTAAAGTAGGCATACCCAAAATTACTGGATATATTTTAGCTGTAACATAATCGTGGTATATAGTCACGTTTGCAACATAAATGTGATTGATATACATTGATCCAACGAATGGGGATATTTTCACTTGAAAACAACTTTGATAAATGTAATTGTTAAAAATATGATATTTATATTTCTTGAAAATTTATACGTCCTATAATAATGGAGTAGTTGTTGGCCGTTTTGACTATATTGTAAAGAAGTTGGTTGAGGGTGAAGCCACCAAGAAAACACACCAGTAAGAAAATAATAAAACAAGTTTGTTTCATTGGTAGTTTCTTTGTTGGCACATCTCCAAACAACTGCTCCATCATATGCGTTTTATAGTTACTACTCATAAAGGCATTTATGCAAATTCAAATAAATACAAAATAAATATTCGCGAGAAAAGCCGCGGGTTACAGCCAGTTATTATTTAAAAAATTAATTAAATTGTAAGCATTACTTTTTGTAAATTATTTTACTGCAGGGGTCACCTGTGTTGTAGTGGCTAGATAACAGCCTTTTACGCTCAAGATTAAGGGTTAAAACCCGTTTGATGGTCGTTGGATTTTAGAAAAGGGAATACAAAATCCTTGGTTGAAATGGTGGTCCTGAACCCTAAACTATGTTAGGTACTCGTTGATGATCCCTGTCCTAATCATACCGGGATTGGCAAATCGTCTTAAATTGTGTTTCAGAAGATTTTTCAACTATCGGTTCACCAAACGTACTGTTGACTTCTTCTATATTGTACTTAACAATAAACTGAAGATGTGAAACCTGGCACCAACTATGAAGAAAGGAATGATATGTTTTAGGCCTAAGGAGTGCTTGAAAAATGCTCGCTACTAAATTTAAAAAAATTGTATCTTTTAGCTAAAAGCCATGTTCAAAGAGATATTTTTCTGGCATAATATTCTCGTTGATTCCTGCAGTGTTTACGCCTTTAAGAGCCTCACTTCCTGGACGAAAGCACTTTTCCTAAACGGCTGTTAGATATAGATTATTACAAGGGAGCTGGGGTAAGGTGAAAAGGAACGGGTTTGTGAGCGCGTCTTGGGGCTACCTTCCTTCGAAGGACGCTCTAATTTAAGCGCCTTCATGAACCATCTTAATACACTTTTACGGAATAGCTTTCTAGAGAATAAATACATTTAGTCCAGAGCAGAGTAAAAAATTGCCCGTCATATTCGATTTTATTTCAAGCATGTTGCGTAGGCAATGCATTTTACAAGATGTTTCCGACATACTTAATTTATTATTTGTATTAAAGAAAAGTGAACAAATATAAAACAAAAGTATTTTTTATTTAAATTCTTTTACCTTCCGTTAATTTTGAGACATCGTTTTATATAATCCCTCATTCTACTTTGCCTAGTGAGGAACTGTTTCTGGAAGATATTTGATAAGGCTATAAATATTAATTAATTGTTCCGTAAATTTATAACGGTCTTCTCTGACTTTCTCACATTTTTCGTGCTTCATTCACTATCATTATCTCTAATGACATGTCTATTAGTATTTACTAACTAAAAATTCTTAGTTCGTTTGGATCAAATAAAAAATAAAAAAACTGCTAACTTCCTCACCATTTGTTTTGACTACATAGCTCTTTAAAAAATGCCACAATTCGTGTATCCAAACCTATCCATCATTGTTTATTGAATCCTTGTGAGTTGTGGGAAAAAAAAAAATGTAGAGTTGATTTGGAAGGGTATAATTATAATTATAATTTTAGTGCCGTACCATATAAAATTCATATAGACTGTAATAAAAATCTCTGCATAATCCTCTATTTCAAAATAAAAATCCGGTGCGGCAAAACACGACTTTCACTTACCTCGGTTGTTAAAATCAATTTAAGAACTAATAAATAAAGTTCAAAAAGGTTGGAAGAAATATATTTGGTTTCCTTGGAAACATATGTTTTAGATTATTTAATTTTTATTTATTAAATTAATTATTTTCATTACATTATTATTGACAATAACCACTTAGTAATACTTTCCACAAACTTTTAAAAATTGTATTAATAAGTTAATATATTTTCTAGAATCTTTAGCTTTTCAACGTTATATTATACATCTATATTACTGGTCGTAAAATGAAAACCCAAAAATGGATTCAACAAATATTTTTGTTCTTTTATCTTTTGGTTTGGATATTGAATTCGTTTAAATTTCATATCATTGAAGTGCTACCACTGGGTAGTTATTCACAAGACATTTTCGAGCCGATTGTAAATTAGCCCATTTACCTATTTAATTATTATAAGTACAGTTCTAAATATCAATAATTTTTTTAAATTACATACTTGCAAGTTATTTATCAATGCTAACAAGGTGCTATGGTTATTTTTTTATAAAACTATATATACATTTATACCCTGTCAGACTATTTCAATCAGAATGAAACCTACATCATATTAAAGCCTTATTAAATTCAGAACGAAACTTAAACTTATCTTAAATTTTAGAATAGAATAGAAAAAAAAATTATTCTGGGACTAGGTCACCTAAGAATAACAGTTATGTACAGCTGAAATATATACATTTTCTATCGATATAGCGAGTTTAATAAAAATCCTAAGTCTTTTTGAGAACATTTTAAAAAGGAGTAAAGAGTATGGTATACAGTGGCTCTTCTGGTTCACCGATTTTGATAAAAGAGTTGCTGAAACATCTCGGGTTTAAATTTGTATTAAATATACCATTTCAGAGATACAGACACACAGACCTTTTCGTGAGACATGGTTATTTGGACTCAGGCGACCCTAAAACTGTAATTAGAAAATTTTCACGATCGCAATACTTTTCCTTAATATATATTTCGTATATAAGTAAGTGAAATTAAAGGTCATATTTGAATTAAAAACAGCTTAAATTAAACTGCATCTCTGCAGTTAAAATACAATTTAAGATGAATTCCGTAATGTTCTGTCGTACACACGCCCGCGATTCCTGTTTAATATACGCAAGTGACAACCAAAAATAAAATACTTTCATGAATATCGATTCAAAATGTATTTCGTGCTTTAGAAGAATAAAACCTTGAACCCACTTTGCGAGGCGATTAAATTTCACCCCGCGAGAGGTTAGGCACCTTGCGGAATATATTCAATGTTCCACTGACGCAAACCTCAGTTTGACTGATCGCGTCAGGGCTATTGTTAAACGGCCCGAAATAAAGTCAGCTCCGATCTTGATTGAGTGCGATTTAAGTTGACAGCTTTGAAGGATTGATACAGCTACGAATCGGATGATTGGCTTATCATGGTGGAAGGATATCAGGATCTGGACGGGTAGGGATACTAAACATTTTGTATCTAAGATGTAGATATGTCAATCAGTGAATTAATGTGGTGTATAATCATCTATAGGACTCCTTAGGCTAAACATATATATTTTGGGTCAATCTCAAAAGAAAATAAGTTTATTTTAAAATTTAAAACATTTCGGCCTCTAACCGTGTCTAACGTTTCAACCGTGTCATCAGCAGTGTCATCGGCTCATTCTCATCTTAGGCCATCGTTTAGGGCTTCCGTGCACGACTGCAGACCATGTATTTTATATAGAGGATTTATGCATGATAGGCACTTGAAAGTGGCTCAAGAGACGTTGTCAATTTTGAAATAAAATTATTTTCTTTTAGAGTGGCAATGGTTGACTGTGTGTATATATGAGAGAAGTTGGTTCAGGGTTTCAGGGGTTCAGGGTATTTTCTTTTAGGATTGGCAAAAAATATATCTTACAATTATTAAAGTAAACGAAAAAGTAGAATTGTGATAACTTATATCTTCGAATGATCATTAATTAGAAAATTAGTTTATCGATTTATTATTTTTGACAATAACCCTTTGTAATCGACCAAAATAAAAATAAAACCTCTCCCCTCAAAAATTGAGGTCTTACATTTCAAGATCCCTAGAACCTAAATAAAGTATATTACTGTGGTTTTTTTACGAAACGACTGGACGAATATTTTTCCAAAATTAGACACAAAAATAACAAGGCATCGAATTATGATTAATTTTATATATTAGGTTGTGTCACATGAAATGTCCGTTTTCAAGGTTAAGGATTTTTATTAAAAATACGACACGAAAACAAGATAATTTTATTCGAAGTATTTACCTTATTTTTCTACACATTTTTCCCAACGTGACACCAACTTTTTTATCCCCAAACTGAAAAACTCTGAGCTTTGAAGTGAAACAAAATCTGAAAACGCACTTTTCACTCGATTATCATTTTCAAAAAGTTTTCCTTTGACGAAGTTGTCTTAATTCCTGTAATCTGTTGGAGAAAAGTCGGGGTGGGTGCGGAAGAACTTCGTAGCCCAGTTCTATCAATTTTTGCACGGTATGTTTTGAAACATGGGGTCTAGCGTTGTCGTGTAAGAGTATAGGACCCTTCCGATTTACCAATCCAGGTTTTTTTTTAATAATTTTGTGTGCATTTGGTCAATTTCATTGCAGTAAGTTGTAGAGGTAATGGTTTCACCTCTAGGTAAAAAGGAATAATGAATTATCCCAGCCATGGACCACCATACTGTAACAATCGGTATCCCCACCTGAAAACTTAGCAAACCAACGGCGAATGGTCCGTTCATTAACACTTCCTTTCCCAAACACCTTGCAAATATTTCTAGCGGCCTCAGCTGCTTTAAACTCGTAAAAAATATTACTCGAAAATCGCGTGTTTCCATGTTCATATTTGGAGGTATACTAAAAAGTGAGTAATTGATTGGGAAGCTAATGTTTATAATGCAAAGGTGAAGGATTAGTAAATGTTTACGTTAAAAATATAAACATTCGGAAGAAAACAACAGAGACCTGCAAAATTCTTTATGTATTTCAGAAATTATAAAAACGGACATTTCATGTGAAACAACCCAATAGTTGTTACAACTTATAAGAGAAGTAATTCCCTCCTGACTTGATCATTTTTGAAGATATTGCAAAAAATATTAGTCTTTTCGGTGTCATGGTTACAAGAGAACCGTTAAAAAATAATGAATTAAAAATATATGATCGTCGCAACTTGATAGAGATGTAATTTCCCCCATAACCCCATTTTTTTTTTTTTTTTTTTGTTTCGTTTATTTTAGTCTTAGAATTAGGATTTTTTATTTTAATTATTTTAAAGACAGTTAAAAGAAAAGGAAATAATCAAGATGTTTGGTATAAATGTTTTTGGTTTATTCTTTAAAAAATGATCATTTTTAATTGATAAAAAAAAAAAAATTGTGTAAATAATACTTTTTAAACCCCTCCTCTTAGAGTTGGAGGTTTTGCGTTTAGAATTTTCTAAATTCTAAATCACGAATTAAAAAAAAAAAAAAAATTAGTCTGTCCGCCGAATTTATGAATACCAAAAATTTATTTTTTATTAAACAATTATCCGAAAATAATAAACTATTGTGAAATATATTGCAGCTGTTTTTAATTTTTTTGAGTTGTAACGCGTCAAAAAATGAAACAATTTATGACTCAATAAAATTCTCAAGGAGAATCTAATATAAAATCTCACTGTTCATTAATTAGAACTTCCTTTCATGACATAAAGCAGCATTATTAAAATATTTTACAGTTTAATTAACTTTTAATAGGATGTAATTAAATTGTGAATATATTATGGTGTTCATAAAAACTTTAAAAAGTTATTATAACTGAGCGCTTCTTCAATTTCGTTGGGCATTTATATCTTTTAAGCTTAAATAGAATTCATTGGAGAACTGATATTTCATTACATTTTAGGGAAAAACACTTAAAAACCGTAAATGTAGCTACAATTTCCATTTTAGATTTCTAACAATTCTAAGACGAAGATCAAGCGGAAAAAAAATATAAATAACATTCCTATGAAACCTTCTCAGTACATTTTATAGAGATTACGGAACCTTAGATATTCTGGAAAACAATTATTTTCCGGTAAGAATAATCAAGTTGAAATGTATAATTTTATTTGAAGAAAACAGTACTAATACTAATGAAAACCAATTTATATTGAAAATCACTAACTTATTTGGTAAATATGAACAAAGATAAAATGTCTTGAAGGAATTCGTAGAGAAACTACCCGATAATAGGGCTGCAATTAAAATTCTAAACCAGAAGATCTTGTCATATTCTATTAAGACGTCTTGGAGGATTATCTATTATATTGGAGGATTAGTAATCTAAGAGGAAGTAAATATTGAAATTAGGGTTAGAGTGAAAATAGAGTTTGTCATGATTATTAAATGGTACCTGGTTTGGGCACAAATCGGCAATATATGGTACATTAAGGGCATTATGGACCATTTTACGGAGGATTTTGAATTTTAAGGACTTAAACGAGATGGTTTCGATGGTTTATTGGAGCTCCAAAGTTGAACTCTGTAAGTTCAGATAGACTTTATGATGGTCATGTAAATGAGTCTTTAGATAATTGCAGCGTCTGTCTTCTAAATGTTAAATGATTCGAAAATGGCTAATATTTAATCGTTAATATATTTCAACTCTGACTAATCAGAAGTTGTTTTAGAACATTTGTTTGATTCCTTAATTTCTGATCTTGGACATGTTGGAACAAAAAAAAAAAAAAGGATTACTAGAAGGAATTAGTCCGAGTGGCGGTGAATGAAACAATTAGGTAGTTTCAACCATTTATTTCTGTCAACGTTCCGCTAAAAAAAAACAACTAGTTAGCTAGTTTCCATTTGCCTACAATACGCCCTGATGATGACCCACAATGTGGGTCTAAACGTTAGCAGAAAATAAATGGTTGAAACTACCTAATTGTTTCATTCATCGACAGCCATCCGGACTAATTCCTTCTAGTAATTTTCAACGATCAACAAATTATATCCAATGTGAAAAAATAAAATAAAATAAGACATAGTTATAACAGATATCCAAGCAGTACTTATATTGTTATTTCTAAAAATAACCTTTTATTTTTACCTCCGATTTTACTTTAATTTACCATCCGGTGAGCCATAAATATATTGAATACGCCCGTAATCGATCGAATGAAACTCTGTGGGCAGTGAACCATCTTTAATGGTTTTACATGGTATTATAAAACGTTATGCTAAAGTTCAATAGCAAAACTATTAACATTGCTCCATTATGAAACCAAAAAATTTCAACTGAAACTACAAAGTTGTTGCAACCAACCTACGCTTCCAGTGGAAGATGTGATGTTGCGGAACTCAATATTACCTACAGTGTTATCTAACTTTAGTCTGCACCGCATAGTGGGAAAAATTACGATTTAGTGGCCAAAATTCTATACATCCTGATGCAATTAAGATTAATAAAAAATTATTTAGTATATTTATGAGTATGGGATGTCCATTATATACATAAAATGACCAATGGAAATATATATGTCTTGTACGACTTGGTTATTTGGACCTAAAACGTGTATTTTTGTTGAAAGCTGAAATTCCAAAATTTTCATGATCGCAATACTTTCCCTTACTATATATTTCATATATAGGTAAGTGAAAGTAAAAACGAATCCTCTTTTTCCTTGGTGATCGCATCACGCGTGAACGGCTTGACTGATTTCGCTAATTCTTTCATGTTCTGTTTATAAGATTCAGGAGAAGGATCTTATGAAAGAAAAATGAGAAAAGTTACTTTGGTTGTTAGATTTTTTTTTATTATGTAATAATAATCTCTCTACCTTATTTATTTTTTATTTATTTTAAACCTACCTTGCCTTTGAAGGTTATACGGGATTTCTCGAACAATGGGGTGAGGATGGTAGATAAATACTGAGATAAAATCCCCTTAGCACCTATACTCGAACTTGTAATTATTGGATTTCAAACTTGTGTTCCTCTGTAGTTTTTAGACAAAGCAGTGATCGTTAACCAACTCTGCCACCCCATCCACCAATATAATAATCTAATAATCTCTCTATATAAAAATTTATCCTATTTTCCCTTAGTCATCGCATCACTCGTGAATAGCTTGATCGTTTCCGCTAAAACATAGTTAAGACATGACAACGTCTGTCTGGTTAGCTAGTTTAAAATAGATGTAAACAGGGAATATAAGAGCAATATGTTAAAAAAAATCAATCCGCTATAAATGTCATTTAAGTGTACACATTTCTTCAATCAGGTGTACACAGACTCACTAATAAAGAAAATACGTCATTTTAGTGTTCAAAATTCATATACATTTTTCTTGGGAAAAACAGGAAAATCTGTCAAAATTGAGGGCAACGATTATTAGCACTACAAGGATTCATTCAAATCATATACACACAATAAAAAATCTGGTGCGAGCAACACACGACTTTCACTTACCTCCTTTTTTAAAATCAATGAAAGAAATTTCAAATACAGTTAGAAATAAAAATATGAGAAACTATTAAAGAATTAATTAAATCGAATTTATATAGGAACATGTGATTATTAAAAAAATTATTATATTATTATGTAAAATAATCAGGTAGTTTTATCTTTTTCCAACGGTATATTATACACGTATATTACTGCTCTTATGTTCAATAACAAAAAAATGGCATTAAAAAAATATTTTTGCAGTTATCTCCTTTAGTTGGGTATCGCAGTCGATCAACTTATATATTTACCTGTTTTTTTAGCAATGCTAATCAGATGATATGGCCAATTTCTTAAAAACTACAAAATTAAAGGTACTTTTGAGGAAGAAATTTTGAAATATCGGCATTTAAGCCCTGTCAGACCATTTTAATCCTAATGAAACCTAACTTTTATTGAAGCCCATTAAATTTTACATCGATATAGCAAGTTTAATTAAAATCTTCGTAACCGTTTTCGAGAAAATAAAAAAAAAAAGGTGCAAAATGCATCGTATAAAGTGGATCTTCTGGTAAGCTTATTTTGATGAAAAAGGTTTTGTTACGTCTCGGGCGTATATTTGTCTTAAATATGAAATTTCAATTTCATAGGACTTACCGTTACCGCCCGAGAGTTACCACACACACACCCACTCACACACACACACACACACACACACACAGATTTTTTTTCGGGACTTGGTTTCCCTTACTATATATAGTAAGTGAAAGTAAAAAAGATCTCAAATTAAGAAATCGGACAGTTAGAATATTAGGAAGATAAGATACTCATAGGTGTGTAAAATGTTTTCAAATAAAATAAAAAGAGTAAGAAATAATAAAAAATTAATTTCTGATTTGTATCTTTTGAAATTTAGGTTAACTTATTTTTGTTTTACTCAGTAGATGTGGAATGAACGACTTCATTTAGATTTTTTAAGATAGTGGCAGATTGTATAATTTCTCAATTAAGCAATATTATAAAAAAGACTTGCATTATTTATTGCCAATATCTGATTTTATATCTGTTGTACTCTGTATATCTCTACAACCTATATAGGGTCTCAGGTTCAGTTCTCATAGGGGTTCATATTCTTTATATGCCAACGGCAATGCAAGGAGATGATTAGGCCTAGCCCACGCTCGGCCGCCAGAGTTTTTCCTCAAATTTGGATACCTACTTTATAGATGTTAGTTGTGCCCTAGGAGAGTCTCCATACCCTTGGGTAGCTCTACTCCTGGAACTAACAGAATTAACTAACATAACTAATATAATTCTGCCTCTTCCAGAGTTCAAACCTAAACTCTGTAAACAGTAGTCTGCTGCTCTATTCCATAGACCACGCCGCTTCCTAGATCCAATCCAAAACCTTCGTTAAATCTCAATGCTCCTTACTTTGTAGCGAATAAACTCGTCCGTTGTGTTCCATTATTTAAAAATATTCCATAAGTTTTCTATTTTGGCTCAAATCAGGTTCCACTCTTTCCATGAAACTTCATTTCTAATATAACCCACAGATTTCTATCCTAGCATCATCTCAACTCCTGATAATCCTCTAAAGCGTCTGAAAAGAAGATAGTCCCGAATACTTCATTGGGCACTGCCGATATGTGGTTTTTCTACAAGTGTATCATGTGTTAATGTGTTCTTAAAATTTGATGTATTGAATAATACAGTTATAAATTTCAAAAAATATGATTTTTGAAACATTTCAAGAAAATATATTTTTTAGTAATATTATTAAATATTGTAGATTCATTCACGACTCATTTCTCTGGTCATATAAATCATCGCTAAAAACGCTATTAATTCAACTCGATACTACACGATTCTTTATCATTTATTTAACGAAAACTGATAATATTTTACAGTTTTGCATTCTTTTTTCCACAGCTGTTGTCCCTTAAAACTTTCATTTAACACAAAGGAGTCGAGAGAAAAGATGAGCTTTCAAAACTGCTCCTTTTCAAATGTTAAATAAGGAAAGAGACGCCAACTGTTTCGTGATTAGTTAATTCATGAGTTCCGAGTATCGCTTAAGTAAAGTAACTTTCCTGCTCTAACCTTAGAATTGTATTTTTTTTTTTTTTACCTCATTTGAAAGTACCTGATCAAAAGTTTAATTAAAGCAATGGACTTGATTTCCATTTACTTAAAAAAAAAAAAGAAGTTATAACTGCAAGTGAATATTAGACATGACTGAGGTTTGAAGACATGTAAAAAATTGTCGCTCTCTAGCGTCATTTTTGGTAACTAGGTGCTCCGAGCTTGCCTCCTTTTTCCTTTATAATTTTCAATAATGCACCTTCGTAATCAAGCAAAAAAAAAAAAAAAATTTCTTAAACTCAAAATTTGAGTTTCAAAGTTTCTCACCTCAAAGTTTCAAGATGCGTAGGATGCGAAGAACGAATAGAAAAAAAAAGTTTGTCCGCTGTCTGCGGTTTTTCTCCGAAAATGCTGGACCAATTTTTTTTTTTAATTGGCCATAAAAATACTAGTCCATTCAACGATGATTTTAACGCCTAGACGTCGATATGAATTGATTATTTTTAAAATGGTGGCCGATTAAAAGTGATTTAATTCAATAACTCAGTTATTTTTGAAGATAGATAAAACTTTTTATAGTGTTTTTAAGCAAAAAATCACGAATAATTACATAAAAGAGGAAAAAGGAAAAAAAAACATTCTTATCATTTACAGTATCGTTCATAATTAATTATATTATAAGAATGTATTAATTAAAAAAAAAAAAGGGTAGACTTTAATAGTTTAACCGGACTCAGTTAGCCAAGATTTGATGACTCAAAGATTGTGGCTGGTTTTAGGCTATTGGTTTCATTTGACCTTAGGCGTTAAAGTGTTGCAGAAAACGTGCTTTAGCCCTGTGGCTGTGGGAACAGAATCCGGCTCTGGCGAAACCCGATGCTTCAATATCGATCGCAAAAGCAATTTATCATCTCTCCATTCTTGAAACCTGTGCTGGGAGTAATATCAAGATATGGATGAATACCTTAAATTTAACAAAATAAATATGTAAAAAAAAAAAAATATTATAGATGTGTCTCTGTAGATCAATGGTTCTCCACTAGCTGTCCGCGGGGATCCGTGAGATGTTTAGACTTGCCTTGGAACATCATTATTGAGGTATTACATTTAATTACACGCCGTTACTGATAGTATACAGATACCTATATTGTAGAGATACAATATAAGTAACATTAATTCACTGAGAGCAAGGATTAGCGGATGAAAAGTCTAAATTTGGCATATAATGTCTTCGATTGTCTTTGACAACTTATTTCAATCGCGATCACTAAACCGATAGTCAATTAATATAGTAGCAAAAGGTTACTGTTAGTCGGATGTGCCTTAAAATTAAGACGATGCTTTGGAATTTACCCTTTGACTATCCATTGTTAGAGATTTTCATTGAAATGATTTAATTAGTTTTTTAAATTTAGATTTTTGTTTTTATTTGTGATGGTGTGATTTTTTAGAAAGTAGTTTTATGATGTATATATAATTTGTTGTTGTTTTTTTTATTTAATCTTAGGTGTATATTTATAGATAGATTAAGTATTTAATTGAGTATATATAAGAGAAGGAAAAGAGAAAACGAAAAAAAAAACAAAAAAAAAAACAGGAAAAATAAGTAGAAAAAAAAATTAAAAAGAGTAAAAAAGGAAAAACAAATATTTTATTTATAGTTAAATTAAAATGTTAAGAATATTCCTGTAGGAAACAATTAAGTTGGGCAGCATCATTTTGTTTGTTTATTTATGAATAAAGTGTATCTCTCTCTGGAAGGAGATAATTTAGAATGACATGTAATTCCTCAGGCATTCTTAAAGAACTAATGCGTTCTTTAGATGAAATAGGATGAGGTGTTTGATGAGAATACATTAGTATATACGATATTTGATAGCAACCATTACTGTACATCTAAATTTCTATCGGATTACTGTCTTAGGTGTTTTTGATGCAGTGAAGAAACCTCCCTTGTTAAATAAAGAAGTAAACAAAAGAAGTTCCTTGGAATTTATCTCTGGTTGTTTTAGAAGATATAAATTTTTATACTAAACAAATAAACCTTCAAACATATCAACAATAAGAATAATAGGCTTGCTATTTATAAGTTTACAGTTAGCTAAGATATACATTAATAGCCACTTTAAATATAATAATAATATAATTAAATAATAATATTAATATATAATAACAATGGTAGACTGCGAATACCTAACTCTTACTAAATACCGGTCAGTCTCAACTACTTTAAAAACGATCATCATTCTGAGATACAACAAATATGAAATACGATATGAAAAAAAGATAATTTTATTCGAAGTATTTACCTTCTTTCTCTACACATTTTTCCCAGCGTGACACCAACTTTTTTATCCCCGAACTGAAAAACTCTGAGCTTTGAAGTGAAACAAAATCTGAAAACGCACTTTTCACTTGATCATCATTTCCTTTGACGAAGTTGTCTAAATTCCTGAACAGGTGACAATCTGTTGGAGACAAGTCGGGAGAATATGGTGGGTGCGGAAGAACTTCGTAGCCCAGTTCTTTCAATTTTTGCAAGGTATGTTTTGGAACATGGGATTTAGCTGCCGCTCAGTGAGATCATGAGGTACCCATGTAACGAGCTTTTTTACTTTCCAAATACTTTTGCAAAATACTTTTTGTATTTGAGAAACTATAAAAACGTACATTTCATGTGAAACAACCCAATCTTTTTACACTTCATTTGTGATGAATGATTTCTTCTAGCTGTAATGCTTATTGTCCCAGAAGGTGGCAGATTGTACTGTCTATGAATAAACATGTATAAAAAAAAGAAATGCTTACAATCCCTTAGATCTGTTGCCAGATTCTGCCAGAGCTTCATAAATGACGCCTACAGTAATATTACTGCATATGGGCATGAAGCGGATTCTGCTATCAAGTGAAAAAATTAAAGCAATCCTCCAATCCTTCCCCATCACAAGCTGGGCACGGCTGGTGCATCACCTATAATTAAAACATTGAGTTCATAGACACGACTTTCAAGTTTGTTGATATAGAAAGCTTGGTCCGGAACATACCTAAAATAAATATGTGTTTCAATTAATTTCTAAAAAAACGTGACTTGAAACGCAGTTGTTCAGAGCTCTGTAATTTTATTATTGCATAATCTGAAATCTTGAGTGGTATAATATGAAAGTATATTAATAGAAGATGCTACACACGAAGCCTCTTGGAAGTATATATTGCAAAGTTGTAAGTATGTATACGTGTATAGACGAATGCTTTAATTTAAAAAATCTATCTTGAGACATTCATAAGGATTTTAAAGACTTTGGTATTTTTTTTATCTTAATAATTATTTATTCAAACTTGTCATGCAGTTGAAATTCAGAGAATGTGAGGTTAGGTTTGTATATTGTGGAGACTGTTATGTGATAAATAGTATATTTGAGACAGGATCACTTGTAGCTGGGTGGCTAGCGTAACAGCCCCCCATGCCAAAGGTCACGGGTTCAAACCCGCAGGTATTCCTAGGATTTTTTTAATGGGAATAAAAAGTCCTTAGTTACGCCGTCCTTCGGAGAGGAAGTTAAAAGGTGGTCCCGAGCCTGTACGATGTCAGGTACTCGTTAAAGATCCCTATCCTAATAAAACCTGGATAGGCAAAATTTAGGACTCCCACTGTAGCATCGTCCGATTATCCATAGTTGCATAAATGTGACGTTAAACGAATAAACAAACAAACAGGTAACTTTCGAGCGTGATTCATATGAATTATTTATGGTAGGAGGTCCCTTATCCAACTTCTTTTCATCCTTCTGTGAGTGTTGTGCGGCATGTTGGTAGTAGCCATACTTTCTATTAATATATTAGTATGTGTGAGGGGGCGGGATAGCTAAGTGGGTTAGCGGGCGTTGCTTTGAACGCGCGTTGCTAGCAACTACAGAGAACTAAAATTTGAAATCAAATAATTACGAGTTCGGGTCTCGGACTGGGGAGCTTTTATTTCAGGATTTATCCCCGCCCTAACCCCTTCATCTAAGAAACCCCCGTATAGCCTTCAAAGGCGAGGTTTTTTAATTTTTTTGGAAGTTTTCTTAATATAAACATTTAAAAAAAGCACACACTGCCTTCCATTCCTCACCCAATCACTTTATTTCATGAGCTTTTTATCAGTTTTTTATATTAGTCGACCTTTTGGGGCTGTTTGCCCATTTTCAAGACTTATTCCTTTTCCATTATATAATTACTATATCTTATTTCACCCTTCATTCCATCTTATAGCACACTGCTACTTGTCCATATTGGTGTACATTGGCTCACTTAAAAAAAAAAGAAGTATTTCTATGATATTTGTTTTTAAAACGGTTTAAGAGGGTTCGAATCTGTTCGTTTACTGGCATGGGAAGATCTGTATTTAGAATAATGTTGAGAATTATTATACTTTCAATTTGATTGATAGATTTATTGTGAAATAATAAATGTAGAAAGAAATCCCTTATTGGATTGGGTACCTCAAATTTGGTGGGTTGCTATGAATACACAGCACACTGAATCAATCCTGAAGACGATTTCAGATAACGAATAAGGAAGATACTGACAGATAAATTTATATATCAATATCAGTTATATCAGAATAGTTCTTGGAAATTTACGAATCCAGTCTAGCCTTAGTATATATGGTGGTGCGAAATTCCCAGCGAGTCCAGGATTATATTCTCCGCCATATTCCATAACTGATTAATTTCAATTTCAAACTCTTCCAAAAATGCCCTCGTAGATAATATAACGGGTAGGTTCCTCTGCTTCCGAACCATAGCCCTTTAACTGCAAATGCTCTTTTGCTAAACTTCTCGCAAAAGAAGTATTGCAATCAATTGGTATCCTAATAGTTTTCGAATTAACTTTAGAAGCTTTCATTTTTACATTTTTTTTTTTTTTTTTTTTTGCTTCCTTAAATTTAACTGTCTACGTTCGTCATATCAAGAACCCAACTTAGCCAATCTTGTCAATGGTACTTAGGCTTTCCAAATAGTTGTCTTAGTTATTGACTGATCTGTTTTTTTTTGCTCTAACGGGTTTGAATACACTTTTTGTCTCATGTTAGACGCCTTTTTTTAGTTAAATAGACGATTTCACAGTGTGTATAGTAAGTGTTGATGTATACGAAAACAGATAGTTTTTAAAATGTAATTATTAAATACATATAGAAGCGGCGTGGTCTACCGGGTTCTAGGTTCGAACCCCGGCTGTGGCGTAGTATTATTTATTCTGTTATTTCAGCCGGGGGACGATCCTGAGGTATAGATACCCTCCTTGGGCAAACCTAGCCTCAATCAAGTGGGTATCCAAAAATGGGGGAAAAAAACCTGGCGGCTGAGTGTGATCTCGGCCGAATCTTTACATGCACTGGGCCCAACACTCTTCATGGGTTGTTGTGGTACAGGTTTTTTTTTTTTTTTTTTTTTTTTTAATACATATTTGGAGATAAACATAACATAATAAGCATTGTACTATTAACAAATTGAATGAAATTATTTTAGATTATTATGAAGGTCCAACCATTATTTAATGTTTACTCCTTCAACAGTTTATCGTAGAAGGAAGAGACTTTAATCGTTGATTATTCGGTGATGAGAGCCATTGATGGGACCGATTACTGTGTAATCCACGGTTATTACCATCATGGTGTAGAACAACCATTACACAGTTACCGCTACAGTCTTAAATGAGGCTTTACCAACTCAATAACTATCAGTGGTTACCTACTTACTCTCCATTTTCTCAAGGATACTGTCTTTATCTGTATTTATATTCTTCATTGATAAATAATTATGCTATTACTACAACACTTTTCCTAATAATAGAGCTTTAGTTGGTTGACCGTTGTGATTTTTTTATGGAAAAGATGATTGGGGATGCTATCATCAATAAATAACACATTAATAAGGAACGCTTATTTTATTTGTGTGCTGACGTTTTGGGAGGGAGGGGGGCTTCATTAGGCCTAAGAGAAACAAGGTAACATCCAATATAAGAAAAATAATAATTAGTTGGATAATATAATATGATACCAGTCAGAAAATATAGAAACAAACACAAAAATAAATTAAAATGTAAATAAGATGATAGAAATACAATATAGAAGCAAACATAATATATTGTTTTTTAATATTTATTAAGATATATTACAATTGTTTTTAAACGGACAAAACATAATATTAAAATAAAAATATTGGAATGAGAACATTTATCATATTACAGAATTTAATTATAGTCTTCAAATATTCTCATCCCAATATTATCATTTTAGTCTTATGTTTGCTTCTATATTATATTACGATCATCATATTATTCTTCTTAACTTATGATTATTTTTCTTTGAATTGTATTAGTTATTTTCTTGTTTCTCTTTGCCATGATTAACACCCACAACGTTGTCCGATTGGTCGGCACACAAATACTATAAGTGTGCTATTTATTTATTTTTATAATCGCATCCCGTAACCAGTTTTTCCATCAAATACATTTCTGTCTGAACAAAAAGCTTTAAAATAGTTTAAAATAATTGTTTACTTAAATGATGTGGCCCCTTTGTTCTAACCCGACAGACTAATTACATTCTGTAATTTGAGCCTAGTGGTGACCCTCAGGTGTGGAGAACGTTCTAGGGTACACCAAATCTCTATAAAGTGAGTAACATAATATCGACGAGAAAAAAAAGAACTTAGAGCCCTTATCGCCTTCTAGCCATATCGTTGGTCAATAAATAGTACGAATCCACATCTTTATTTAAACCACCATTTTATATTCTTTAATAAATCATAAGGCCATTTGCCGGGTTTGAACCCAAGACCTCGGGTTTTAGTGATAGTTTCACTGATAAATCATCAATAGTAGGAATTTTTAATTCTTTATGGATAATTACTCTTTTTAATGCAGTTTCTATTAAAATTCTTAAATCACTGTTAATAAGGATAAGCCATAAACCATTTTGTAATGAATAAATACGCTTTGCTGTTGACTTCACTATGCGTAAAAATATTTAGTATCAAACAATTGAGCCGGATGTAGAAGTTTTTTAAAAATTAACGCTTTAAGGCAAAGGAACAGACTTTTAAATTTTTTAATCATTCATTTTTTTAATTTTCTGGATATGCATTTTCAGGAATTCTGTCATTATAATAATTTCTAATGTTTATCCGATTGTTAATTTATACACAGGTGATACTGCTCACCTTTTGATTTGTGCTGTACTTACAAAATTGAAAACTAATTTTTAAAAAATAATTAACTTTCAAAATGTTTTTGCCACCTTAAGATACTAAGATGAGCTTTCTGTCAATCTATCAATTTTTTGCGTTTTCATAAACTCTCGCTCTTTTGAATGACCACCATTTTTCTGAAAATGCCATTTTGAAAAGATTTTAAGAGTTTTATGGTTGACTTTACAAAGTGAGAAAATAGTAGAGCATTATATTTTATAAACTTTGGCTTACTTTAGATTTATTTATTAATGATCTTAGTAAAAGGCTTGAAAAATAGAGTAAATGGTTTATTCGGCGTAATGGTTCAATCTGAAATGTGAATTCTGCCTAATCCTAACATAATCAACGCTCATGTTCCAGTTTGAATGGTTCTCAGATTTTGCAATAAGTCATTCTGTATGTATGTACAGTTTAGTTCATGTAAACCGCGATTATACGAACCTCCCATGAATATAATCGACGTTCCGAATAACAACTAGAACGAGGAATAGGGCAGACGAAGTGCATGTAGTGCAATGCGTTGCAACACAACTTAAGGGCGAGCGATGCCCCGAGCCATGACGCAATGCACTCTCAGAGGTCAGTTATGATGGCTCCGACATCACGAGTCTTCTCAGGTCTTCTCCATCTCTCTCCCACCCAGGCTTCAGGTTTTGATACTGTCTCCGATATCGGACTGACCGAGGCGAATTAGTCAACTACTTAGCGGTTTCAAGGTCCGGAGGTTCGCCCTCGATTTGGACACTTCATGGGCAACAACTGTCCGCTCTAGTCATCCGGAGAAAGCCCGAGTTGGTAAACCAATTTCGAAACTTGGCTAGTGGAATTTGATTCAAATCTGAATTATCGATATTTACCTGGTAAAATCGGTTGATTTTGTTGTTAGGCAGCTCTATGTATATAACTCTGGATACATAACTCCGAGGTTCAGGATCGATTTCAGGGCGTGGAATCGATTCCAAGTGTAATAGTACGGACAATTTTTCCAAACTATGACTATTCCCAAGCCAACCAAACAGTAAATCTATGAGTGCGGAGTATTTTGATTTGGCTAACTTATCTAATTTATACCCTTACTGTTTTAATACCCGATGTAACAGAGGGAATATATTCTAAACAGTATTTATACAGTAATATGATTTAATTATTAAACATTAATGTATATAATGTTAAAACCCCTCCTTCTCCATCTCCTTCATGATGTTAATCGTTGAATAGTCTTGGTGTTCCTTTTCATATGCGCTAGTGTCAACCACCGCTCTCTCGGAGTCTATCCACATTACTATTTTATGCCATTCTTGGGCCTCCCCCATACTGCAGACATATCCATTAGGGGTGGACATAATAATCGAATGATCGATATGCATCCTGAAAGACAATATGCCACAATTCGATTGCTGAGCTGGCTGAGCCTAGGTGCAAAGATGCATATGCATATGCTAAGATCAGCAAAGAAAAAAAAATCCCTTGATTATCGTTAAAAACTTCAGTTCGAATGATCATTCGTTTCTCCAAACCGATTGATTCGATAATTTGTTAATAAAATTCGAATGATTGAAATAATCGAGTGATCTGATAATCGTCATTCGATTATGCCCATCCCTAATATCCATACCACATGTGCTGGCGTTCCTCTATGGCATCCCTTTTATGTCTAACTCCAAGGGTATCTCTAAGTGTCCAGTCTCGTCTCTTCTTCCTAGCTACTCTGCTGACGTCACTGTTGAGGCATAATTGTATATGAGAAATCAGCATAGTGTAAAGAAGAGAAGGTTAGCTTTACGCATAAAATCCTGATCTCTACTAAAAAAAAAAAATTGTTGGGAGTTCCTCTCTACTCTCAAAATGTTCAAAATTAAAACATAAACATAAATGAAACTCTTACACTTACTTAATGAAGCTCATTTAAACTTAAACGTCACGATTAAACGATATAAGGTACAGCCAAAAAGACACACATACATAAAATTGAAATTTTTCAAACCAAAACTTTCAGAACTGTAACAAATTCACTATGGTACTTGAGACATTACTCTACATATATTAACAGTCAACTAAAAGATTCGGACCTTTTACAAGCGTTTTTAAGACAGCTTATCATTGTCAATACCAACATGCCTCACAACTCTCACAGAAGGCTGAAAAGAAGTTTGATGAGAGATATCCTGAATTAAATGCGTAATAGGAATTACAGCAGGAAGAGGTGCCACTGAGCACCCTCTCTCGTCACAGCTATCTGTGCACAGCATACAAATTATAACCTCACATTTATTAATTGTTTACTGAATGACAGGTGTGAATTAAAAATATTAAAAAAAAAAAAAGAAAAAGCTTGATATAGGCAAGTGAACAAACTACCCAGTAGTAGAACTTCAGTGTTTAATTAATGTAGTCAGTCGCCTCGGAGGATTATCAGGAATATATGGTAATGTGTTGTTGCAGACGAGTAGGTTGGAGTGGACGGGTAATTTGAAATTAAAGGAGGTATATATAGTATACATGCCTGTTCTACTATACGGAGCAGAGAGCTGGGTACTCCCGGACAACAAATGGAGCCGTATAACAGCGGCAGAAATGAAATACCTGCGCAGAGTGGCTTCCAAAACCCGCAGAGATAGGATCAGGAATGAAACAATAAGGGAAGAATTAAACATTCCTGCAATGAAGGAGACCCTGGAGAAGAAACAGTTGGGGTGGTACGGGCACGTATGTAGGATGAGCCAGGATTGTGACCCACACAAATTTATGGAGGCAAAACCAGTTGGCACCAGACCTAGAGGAAGGCCTAGGCTTAGCTACGATGGCTACATTACCAAGTTAGGGCAAGCGAGAGGCAAGACACTGCAGGAGATGAAGACTCTTGCAGGAGACAGAGAGAGATCCTGGGTGGGACTATCTCCACGCTAAAAGGCACAAGGAGAGAGCTAAAGAAGAAGAAGAATATATAGTTCGGGCTAGATCTGCTACTAATGGGATATTTAGATCTTCATGGATTATTTTTTTGGTAAGAATGTAAGGGGCATTAAGGATCTTGGATTGCAAGGATAATTTGGCAGATCCCTATAACTCAAAATGTTCAAATAGGCCAAATGATGGTAATATAAATTCATTTTTTGTGATATCTGGAAAGTTTTAAGCGTTTTTCAAGTAAATGTTGTAGTGAACAGTATCTACGAGCTGTTTGATTCGTTTCAGTCTATTGTGGGGATTCCAAGTAAGACGTCTGTCTAGATGCAGGACTAGGTACCGAATCTGTTCAACCCAGGTGAGTGGAATATTGCTAAAGGATATATTGGGTTGTTTCGCATGAAATGTCCGTTTTTATAGTTTCTGAAATACAAAAAGGATTTTGCAGGTCTCTGTTGTTTTCTTCCGAATGTTTACATATTTAAAGTAAACAGTTACTAATATTCTACCTTTGTATTATAAACATTAGCTTGCCAATCAATTACCCACTTTTTAGTATACCTCGAAATATGAACATGGAAACCCGCGATTTTCGAGTAATATTTTTGTACGAGTTTAAACTCGGCCATTCAGCAGCTGAAGTCGCTAGAAATATTTGCAAGGCGTTTGGGGAGGGGAGTGTTAATGAACAGACCATTCGCCGTTGGTTTGCTAAGTTTTCCTGCAGGGGATACCGACTTAAAAAACTTGCCCCGAGGAATACCTCCGTCCTTAATAGACAACGATGTCCTCAAACATACAGTAGAAGGATACCCATACCAAACAGTTAAAGGACTCTCAGCACAACTAAATCCAAGTGCATCTACCGTTTCAAGACATTTAAAGTGTATTGGGAAAGTAAAAAAGCTCGATACATGGGTACCTCATGATCTCACTGAGCGGCATGTTTCAAAATCGTGCAAAAATTGAAAGAACTGGGCTACAAAGTTCTTCCGCACCGATATTCTCCCAACTTGTCTCCAACATTTCAGGAAATTCGACAACTTCGTCAAAGGAAAACTTTTTGAAAATGATGATCAAATGAAAAGTGCGTTTTCAGATTTCGTTTCACTTCAAAGCTCAGAGTTTTTAAGTTTGGGGATAAAAAAGTTGGTGTCATGTTGGGAAAAATGTGTAGAAAAAGAAGGTAAATACTTCGAATAAAATCACCTTGTTTTCATATCGTATTTTTAATAAAAATCCTTTACCTTGAAAACGGAAATTTCATGTGACACAACCCAATAGTTGGAGAGACAGACATAGGTTTTCGACGACGAGTAAAGATAATTATGATGCAATTAAATTAGTGATAATATAATTAAAATTATGGCGATATAATTTCCAAAGAAAAAGATCTGGTAAATTATTTATCACTCGAACTAGCGCAGCAAGCGGAAATTGACAACAGTCCTTCAGTCAAAGCAGTAGTAATCCAAATGAATACCATTTTCGAAAACTAATCGCCTTTGTCGAAAGCATGGTCTTATTTTTAAGGCATTATTGTGCCTAACTCATGTTTACAGATTGCAATATCCGACGAACTAGAGTAGAGGACATAGAAGATAGAAGATGGCAGAAGCACAATTAGAGGAGAGGAGGCTGGAGATAAGAGCTCTTCAGTGACATCATCGCTACGGTCTACTTTCCTTAGCTTTTCTCGAAATGGCAGGTTTACGTAAGGACGGGGGATGGAGGTCCCATCGAGATCTTTGCCCGCTCCTCCCACGCTTCAGAGGATAGGCTTCCCTTTACAACTACCTTCTAAACTTAACTCCGTCTTAGTCTGATTAGATGTGGATCAGATAGGAGTATAACTTGATGATTTTTCTCGGGTGTAATTTTTTTCTAGGCATTTTCTTTTATCTAAGCAGTTATTAATGAAACAAATATTGATCTGGAGCTAACGTCCACAAGCAGGGCACTGAAATACTAATCTCAAGGTCACGGGTTAGAATCCAACTATAGCTGGGTATTATATATTTATTACTTTTTTTTTGTTTAGTAATAACAATTTTTATTGAGAAAATTTTACAATCTGTCCCAATTTGGACATTAATAGTATTGCTGAATGATATCAAACATACTACATTCATACAATAGTATTTATTACTGATTCAATAAAACGGTTACCTATCACAATGAATGAAATATGTCAGTTAAGCGAAATCTTGATCTTGATCACCTCCTCGCATATCCGTTTGCATATAAACAGTACTTCACTAGATAGATAGATAGATAGATATTTGTCAATGAAAATAATCGTGTACAAATATATACAAATACAATACGTTTCTTTCTTGCCTGTCGTAGGGGAAATACATAATATTAAGTTGTGTCACATGAAATGTCCGTTTTCAAGGTAAAGGATTTTTAATAAAAATACGATATAAAAACAAGATAATTTTATTCGAAGTATTTACCTTGTTTTTCTACACATTTTTCCCAACATGACACCAACTTTTTTATCCCCGAACTGAAAAACTCTGAGCTTTGAAGAGAAAAAAAAAAAATCTGAAAACGCACTTTTCACTTGATCATCATTTTCAAAAAGTTTTCCTTTGACGAAGTTGTCTAAATTCCTGAACAGATGATAATCTGTTGGAGACAAGTCGGAAGAATATGGTGGGTGCAGAAGAACTTCGTAGCCCAGTTCTTTCAATTTTTGCACGATTTTGAAACATGCCGCTCAGTGAGATCATGAGATACCCATGTATTAAGCTTTTTTACTTTCCCAATACACTTTAAATGTCTGGAAACGGTAGATGCACTTGGATTTAGTTGTGCTGAGAGTCCTTTAACTGTTTGGTATGGGTTTCCTTCTACTGTATGTTTAAGGACATCCTTGTCTATTATGGACGGAGGTTTTCGTCGGGGCAAGTTTTCCTAGTCGGTATCCCCAGCTGAAAACTTAGCAAACCAACGGCGAATGGTCCGTTCATTAATACTCTCTTCCCCAAACGCCTTGCAAATATTTCTAGCGGCCTCAGCTGCTGAATGGCTGAGTTTAAACTCATACAAAAATATTACTCGAAAATCGCGTGTTTCCATGTTCATATTTGGAGGTATACTAGAAAGTGGGTAATTGATTGGGAAGCTAATGTTTATAATACAAAGGTAGAGGATTAGTAACAGTTTACTTTAAATATGTAAACATTCGGAAGAAAATAACAGAGACCTGCAAAATCCTTTATGTATTTCAGAAACTATAAAAACGAACATTTCATGTGAAACAACCTTATGCATTAATAGCACAATATATCATATTATATTTCAATAAATTAATAATACACTTCTGAGTCTTAAATGTTCATATTGTTTTTCTTTTTAATTTATTAGTATTAATATCTTATTTTCACTAGAAGAGTATATATTTGAGTACTTCACTATACTAAACCAAACATTCTTGATGGGTTATAGTGGGACAGGGTGGCCGAGCTGGATAGTGCGTGTTTCCTAGCAACTAGAAGACCAAAGAAGCGGAATAAAATAATAATTACGTGTTCCCGTCTCGGTGCCGGGGGAGAGGCGGAGGTTTTTAACTCTGGCATGAATCCCACACCATCACCCGCTGGTCCGCAAAACCCTAGTATAGCCTCAAAAAGGCAAAGTAGGGGTTAACAAAAAAAAAAAAAAAGGATTACAATTAAAAACAAATGCGACTAGATTGTTTTTTTTTTTTTAAATGATGACTCAGAAAATGTTTTTTTCATTTGGCTAAATATATCTACCCAACTAAACGTGACTGTTCTTTTTCTTAGTGGTAAATTTAACTAGAACCATTGTATCGATACACTAATAAAGGTTTCAAGAAATAGAAATACCATTTTTTGTTTCGGAAGTAAATTGTTGTGAATAAGTTTTGGCATTATAAGTGTTAATAAATTATTGCTATTGAATAATTTAATTAATATTAATAGACTTACTAGTTGGACATAATTTAATTTCGATTCCAACAAAAATATGAATAATTAAAATAAATCAAGATTATATGAACATTATCAAAAACCGTAGATGTGATATAAAGATCGATTCTCAAATTTTCTGAAATTCCTTTTCAGTTCTAGAACCATAACATCAATATTTCAATCAAATTTATGATCTTAGTAAATCTTCTTCTTTATTTTTTATTTTTATTATATATAGTATCGATCTTCTAGCTTGGTTAATATTACTATGTATTTATATACTTTTTTCTTCTAAACCTTTTTTTCATATGTTTGCCTCGAGGTCTAAACTATTAAATTAATATTCTCTAAATCCTTTGTAATATTATTTATCCTCGACCGCTCTTTTCCTTATAGCATACCGTTTCTAGGTTGGATGCTAGACTCATCTCATAGAATTCAATGTTTCTTATTCCTATTACCAATCACACCATAATCATATTGTACATTCTTGTACTACGCTTATGTTTCATATTGCCTAAGGAATTCCTGAAAACAACTCGGTGAAACAGTAATTATTTTTTTCTAATTTTCTTAACTAGAGTCATTAGATAATTTTGGTGATTACCAATAAATAAAAAATAATCTGAGGCGGGCAACACACGACTTTCACTTACCTCCATTTTTAAAATCAATGAAAGAATTTCCAAATACAGTTAGAGATTAAAATAAGTGAAACTATAAAAAAATTAATTAAATTGAATTTATATAGAAACATGTGTTATATCAAAAAATCTATTATATTATTATTAAAAATAATCAGTTAGTTTTATCTTTTTTTCATCACTCTCTATTAACTTTTAAAGGCTTGAGTATAAGATAATATTTTTTCTAAAATCCAATGGTATATCATACATGTATATTACTGTTCTTATGTTCAAAAACAAAAAATTTCTTTAAAAAATATTTTTCAGTTTTCTCCTTCAGCTGCTTTTCAAATAAGCTCAACTTGCATATTTAGCTGTTTTTTATGAGATAATATAGTTATTTTTATAGAATCAACAAAATAAAAGGTACTTTAGAAAAAGAAAATTTAAAATATCGGCATTTAAACCCTGTCAGACCATTTTAATCCGAGTGAAACCTCAATGATATTAAAACCCATTAAAATTTACATCGATATAGCGAGTTTAATCAAAATCGTCTAAACCGTTTTTGAGAAAATCGAAAAAAGGTGCAAAACACATGGTATAAAGTCTGGCTCTTCTGGTAAGCTCATTTTGATGTAAAAGGTTTTGTAACGTCTCGAGCTTATATTTGTCTAAAACATGAAATTTCAGTTTCATAGGACTTACCGTTTCCGCCCGGGAGTTACCTCACAGACACACACACAGACACACACACAAAGACACACACACACGCACAGACCTTTTTGCGGGACTTGGTTATTTGGACTCAGGGGACCCTAAAAAAGAAATGAAACCATTATTTATCAAATTTTATGATTTCTAAAGGTCAGTATTTAAGGAAAAAGACTTATAGCGACCTTGCTATGAAATCATCCCTAAAGACTTTGGTATTTGGTAAAAGCTACTACTTGATATCCTAATAGTCCCACTTATAGATCATAAAATATGTTAAGGCCAAATTTACAGTGGTTATGTGATTTTTCACGCCGCAATCTGTGGTCAGAATAGCATTAGGATAAGCTTAAAATTTTGTGACCCATGCACTTTAACGGGCTGAACGTAAGTGGTATTATTTAGGTAATCGTAAGATTAAGTTACGTATGGTAAAGGTTATGAAATGGTTTATTTTAATAATGGAATTACGGATCATTTCGTTCATTGTTATATATTAATTACTTAAGTGAGAGTCTGGAGAGCCCGTTTCAAGGACTCGACCTTAATATATTTATGCCCTAATTTTCAAATAACCGGGTCAAAAGCATTAAACGGACTGAAATAAGTTTCTCATTGTGGAAAGGGGGCGTGTTATACAGTACCCGCACTACTCAACGAGTTTGGTGACGAATAATTACGCACAAAAACAAAATATTAAGGTCTATATTTATGTTCATTTAGTTATCATAATAATAAAAATCATGAATTCAAACTTAACCAAATAATTTCCATTGCACGTTTTTTAAACTCATAAAAATTAACAAAAAAAAAAACAAAACTGAATTACAATAAACTTCTTTAAAAGCTAAAAATCTGAATTATACCTCCTAAGTAACACCTATACCCGCCTACTGTTTTTAGCTCCTGGTATAAACAAGGCCCAAGAGTAGATTAGTTTACTTGGTGAGTATTGGGGTATGGGTTCAAACATTATTTAGTTAGATGATAAACAAGGGGGTTAAGTGTATGTTGACCCTACATCCTCTCGATGGAATATTTCCTAACACTTTAAGAAAGTATTAATTCCTAAAGTACTTATTACAAAATTTGTAAGCTTGTACTTGTAAAAATTATTTTTGTTTTTATTTATGTGACCAGACTATTTCCACTCTCCACAACGAACCAACATGCTTTGGTTCCAATTCCTCGGCAGATTTTGTATGTACTAACTACGAGATTTGAACAATCTTATCCAGCCCCTTTTTAGCCTTCCCTAAGAAGGACAGAAATTCTAAACTATCCATATAAAACAAATTGCTAATATACAAGACAGTACTGAAACCTATCTGGACCTACGGACTTGAACTGTGGGGGACCGCCAAATTTACTAACATCAAACGAATTCAACCCTTCCAATCCAAAGTCCTCAGAACCATAGTCAATACTCCTTATTATGTCACCAACCTTACCTTAAACCGCGACCTAAATACTCCATTTATTTCAGATCTTATACCATATAAATTCTCTAAAATCCATCAGAACCTTATCCATCACCCTAATCCCCTAGCTCAATCCTTATCCAGCTCCACACATCCTTACCATCCTCCTAGAAGGTTGAAACGGCAGTGGCCTCGAGATCTCTTCTAACATGTATATTGGCTAGATTCTCCTCTCACGTGCTGTATGCTTGAGGATTGTATATAGGTATGAGTGACTTTTGTATAATATTTGTATTGATTTTTTTTTGTATAATATTTTTATTGATTTTGTTTTGTATAATATTTTTATTGATTTTGTTTTGTATATTTTTTTTATTGATTTAGTTTTGTATATATGTATATTGTATTATTATTGTATAAATTCATTGTTTTGTATATATCGTGTGAATGTAGTATGAATGTTGTACTTTATCACTATTAAAAATGTCCTAAATTGAATTGATTGTAATATTACTTAATAAAGAACTGTTTCTTTCTCTCTCTCTGAAGGAAACCCAAATCATAAAATAAAAATCTCAAAGTGGGCCCTAATCAAATAACAAATAGGTTCATGAACGGTTTGACATAACATTAAACAATACTGGACTGGGGTCACCTGTAGCATAGTGGCTAGCATAACAGCCTTATTTAGCCCAGTTGCTGGTTGTCTCATTACTGATCACAGGTGCGGATTATGAAATGAAGTGGAAAAAAATTGTCTTTATTTTATTTTTAGTATTTAAGACTAAGTAATGACTCAACTAAAAATTTTAAAATTCTAATGGATCTAAGTACACAAAACCTATTCAAAGAAAAATTATATGTTCCATGCATTAGATACCAAATAATTGTTTAAATTACCTCAAATAACCATTTTGTATGTTGTACATTTCATTACCAAATTATCATCTTAAGGTCATTTACACAAGGCTATGTATTATTAATACTATTTGGGTGCGGTGTGATTGTGGCTGTGGCGCCCTCACTTAGCTTCCGCTGGCTCTCACCAGTGATGCCGCTGAGAGGGGGCGGTGGGATCCTTTGGGCTCTGCTTGTCCTTCCACACGTGGGGGGACAAGCCCCGTCCGGGGTTCCCGAGCTGATTGTACATAGGTATGAATGTGACATGTTTTGTTTATTTATTTGTTAACTTCATTTATTTGTATTTATTTTGTCTATAAATTTTGTTATTGTATACGTTTATTTATTTTGATTTTATTTTATGTAATTTGACTTTCCTTTTGTTTATATTGTAAATATTGTAAGAATGAGATCCTGTAGCACTATTATTATTGTCTACTATGACAAATTGTAATATATACGAATTAAAAAAAAAAAAAAAAAAAAAAATACTATTTGGAAATACTATTCACGACTGGTGCAAGGTTTAGAAAATTCGACTTAACCAAGAAAAATCCCAACTTCGAAATTCCACAGACAGATAAAGATAATATCAGCTTAACATTCGACAAAAAAATGACATTGTGCTCCCATATCAAAAACAGACAGATGACGCCAAACAAAAGACTTTTATACTTACTACTCTCAAGACGTTCAAATTTAAAACTCAAAAATAAATTGAACACTTACACTTACCTACTGAAGCCCATTTGGACCTCCACGTCACAGATATACGAGACAGCCAAAAAATTCAAATTTTCAGATCTATAAAATATTTACCGGGGTACTTACGGAACGTTAATCTACGTACAAACCTTCACATGCCACAAAATTGGCCCTCAACAAACGTGTTCACGTCAACTTACACCGACATACCTTAATACAAAACATGGCTACTACTGACATGCCCATCAACACTTGCAGAAGGCTTAAACATTTTTAAAACTCATAAAAAAACACAAAAAACAAGGTATCTCTAATTTAATTTTTCAATCTAAGTTTAATCGGGCAAATTGTTTCCTTTATGATGAGGTAAAAGTAAAATCTTGATCCGACATTAAAAACATGACCCCTCCCGTGAAAGTTAAACTTTCAGAAAATTATTTAATTATTTTAAGATCCCTAACTATCCTAGGACCTTCACTCTCCTTGAAAGTGAACTCGCTTTCCATTTTTATTAAAGATACACATTCGACATTCGAAGTCAATTTACTAAAATAATACTTAATAATTTAAGAGATATTTATGTAATGAGGCCATGCTAAAATCGTTCACTGATATCATGAACACCTTTTTTCTTAAAGGGCTTATCCATGGCGGGATTTCCAGGTTAAACCCCATGGTCACATGATTCATTCTTATGATTCATATGGTAATAAATGATATTTCCCATTCATAAAGTCTATTGATGACTAATGTGATATTCTATTTAAATGTGGTGCAAAAAAGTGTCTCATCCTGAATTTATTCTTTTAAAATAGTCGTAACTTTTTTACTTTCACTTACTATATATAGTAAGGAAAAGTATTGCGATCGTGAAAATTTTCGATTTCCATTTTTCAACGGAAATAGACATTTTAGGATCCCCTGAGTATAAATAACCAAGTCCCGCAAAAAGGCCCGTGTGTGTGTGTGTGTGAGTGTGGTAACTCCCAGGCGGAAACGGTAAGTCTTATGAAACTGAAATTCCATATTTAAGACAAATATACGCCCGAGACGTTACAAAACCTTTTTCGTCAAAATGAGCTTACCAGAAGAGCCACTTTATACCATGCTTATTGCACCTTTTTATGATTTTCTCAAAAACGGTTCCGAGGATTTTGATAAAACTCGCTATACCGATGTAAAATTTAATAGGCATTAACGTCATGTAGGTTTCATTCTGATAAAAATAGTTTGACAGGGCTTAAATGCCGATATGTTAAATTTTCTTCCTCTAAAGTACCTTTAATTTTATAGGTTCTATAAAAATAACAATATAATCTTGTTAGAATTGATTAATAACAGCTAAATATGCAACCTGAGCGAATTAGATAAACAACTAAAAAATATTTTTGGGAGAAAACTGAAAAAATATTTGTTTTATGCAATGTTTTGTTTTTGAACATGAGAACAGTAATATAGACGTATAATATACCGTTGGAAAGTGAAAGATTTTAGAAAAAATATTATCTTATACACAAGCTTGTAAAAGTTAATAAAGATTGATAAAAAGCCGATAAAACTAGGTGATTATTTTCGATACTAATATAATAGATTTTTTAATAAAACACATGTCTCTATATTAATTCAATTTAATTGATTCTTTAATGGTTTCACTCATTTTTATTTCTAACTGTATTTGAAAATTCTTTAATCGATTTTTAAAACGGAGGTAAGTGAAAGTCGTGTGTTTCCCGCACCAGATTTTTTAAATTTCATTGATATTTTTTTAAAACTGTATTTGTAATAAATTTTAAAATGGACATTTAGGCACGGATGTAATATTAGTAGTTTTCAGATAAATTCTATAAAGCGCTCTATTCCTCTTTCTGTTATATACTCAAGCCTCACACATTTCCAATACATTCCTTGTTTTTTATTTAACAACCTAAATATTCACGAGCAATAGTGACAGAACAACGTTTACCAGATCAGCAAGTATATTATTTTTAAAAATTTGAAAAACGCATTTAAGAAAAGAGGTACCAAAGGTACTATTTAGTATAAAATGACAAATATAAGTTGAACGAATTTGTGGGCTTTATTGTGTGCATGTGTGGGTGAGGTAGCTGCTCCCGGGCGAAAACGTAAAGTCCTATGAAACTGAAATTTCATATTTAAGACAACTATACGCCCGAGATGTTACAGAACCATTTTCATAAAAATCAGCTAACCTGAAGAGCTCCTATATACCATGTATTTTGCATCTTTTTATGATTTTCTGATAAATGGCTCTAACGATTTTGATTAAACTCCCTATATGGATGTAATATTTAATGGGATTTATTATAATGTAGGTTTCATTCTGATTGAAATAGTCTGACATGGATTAAATGTCGATATTTTTGACTTAAAGTTTCATTAATTTCGTAGATTAAAAAAAAATTACTAATATTGTCTCATTAGTATGGATTAATAACAGCTAATTATGCAAGCTGTGCGAATTTAATTAACAACTAAGTGAGAAAAGTGCAAACATTTTTTTTAATGCAATTTTTGTGTTTTTGAACACAAGAATACTAATATAGATGTATGATATACCCTTGGATAGCTATAGATTTTAGATAAATTATTATCTAATTAAATTATATCTGGAGAAATTAACTAACGCCAGCCAATCATTTCCATTTATCAACTCTAAAATTTGATCCCAGGTTAAATTTTTAGAATTAAAATATTTTTGTCTGAACTCAGTAAGTATCGGACAGGCAGCCAAAAAGTGAAAAAGATCTTCTGTTTCATTTGTATTGCACAAACTACATTTATTATTTGTTTTCATGAAATGTTTGTTATTCAGGTTTTAAAACATCAGCCCTGATTTTAATTACCCATCTAATCACCTCCAGTGAACATTTGTCAGTAATGTAATTTACTGTGGTTAAATGTGGATAAAAGGGAGAAGTTTTAGAATTTTTAACTTTAATAATATTTTGAGTATAAATATCTTTTTGCATTTGAACCCTTAATGCTGCTAGACTATTTTTCCATAACTTAATATCATCACAGTTGAATAGATTTAAGTTAAAATTTAATCCATGCGATTCTTTCAGATAAAGTATATTTTTGAACCATGCTATTTTTTTCTTAATTATATGAAATGCTAATATCTTTGGATATCTATGAAAAGCGGATAAAAAGCTCACTGATTGTTGTAGATAATAATATAATATATATTATTAAATGAAAGATGTGTTATCTATCAAAAACCAATGTAAATCTGAATTTTTTTTTCTGACATTCTTTAAATGTTCCTAAATTAGTTTTTACAACAGGGATGAGTAAAAGCACACGACTTGAGTGAACCTAATTTTTTGTTGTAATTAGATAGGTATTTCTTTTCCTGATATTTCTTTCTCACCTCCTAAGAAGTCAGCCGGGTGTAATAATATTTTTTATTACATCAAATTACATTTATGACCAGTACTTTTCGTCATAATCGGTGTGGAAATGATCGTTAAATGTTAATAAAATTTAAAAACAGTTATGGCTAAGGCATCGTAATTTAGTTTAGGTTCTTCTCCAATCGTTAATCAACCCATAGGTAGTCTTTATAGGCAGTCAAAAAAAGGTTTCAACACATTCTTCCGCGTTAGCTTCTTTTGGTATTGTGATTCGTCCTAACGCATTCCTGATGGAGACTTCGATGCCTTCTTGTGAACCCGCGATAATAACCATGCGATTGGACGCTAGGCTTGATTACAATACGAACCGATAATGCCTTTGTGATAGGGCCTACCGGTAATTGAAGGAAGAAGATGGCCATCATCAAATGGTCGAGAGGCTACTTCCTGAAAGATATCTTCCTCTAGAAGATAAGGAGGCTGCGATTCGACCGGTTCGACTAAAGGTTAAGCGAGGTTGGGTTGCAGAGATCACTGGAATACGAAGTTTTTCAGTATTCCTTTCTCATCATATAAACATTATTTGTATACAGGGTATCTAATAAATGTCTTGTCATATTGTGAGAGCAGATTTTAGGCATTAAGTGGAACAAAAGACTTCATATGATCCATAGTCCCGTTGTCAACAGTTACGGAGGAAATTCAAAATTTAGGTTTTATGCTGTAATCATCTAGTTAATGTGCTCACACAGAAAAACAAGTGGTATCAAATGAAAGAAGTTAAAATTTCATCAATTACAAAATTTACCTTCGTTGGCCAATCGAAGATGTGAAGGCAACAATTAAAAAAAAAAATGTTTAAAAGTTTGTATGTTAGAAAAAAAATCTGGTAAGGGCAACACACGACTTTCACTTACCTCCATATTTAAAATCAATGAAAGCATTTTCTAATACAGATAGATATTAAAATGCGTGAAACAATTAAAGAATTAATTAAATGAAATTTCTATAGAAACATGTGTTATATTATATTATTATCTAAAATAATCAGTTTTATCGGCTTTTCATCACTCTTTATTAACTTTTACGTGTTTGCGCATTAGATAATATTTATTCTAAAAGCTTTAGCTTTCCAACGGTATATTATACGTGTATATTACTGTTGCTATGTTCAAAATAAAAAAATTGCATTAAAAAAATATTTTTTCAATTTTCTCCTTTAGTTAGATATCGAATTCGTTCAACTTATATATCGGTGGTAACAAGATGATATATTTATTTTTATAAAATATACGAAATTAAAGGTACTTTACAGGAAAAAAAAAATGTGAAATATCGGCATTTAAGCCCTGTCAGACCATTTTAATCAGAATGAAAACTACATGATATTTAAGCCCATTAAATTTTATATCGATATAGCGAGTTTAATCAAAATCGTCGGAAACGTTTTCGAGAAAATCGAAAAAAGGTGCAAAATGCATGGTATAAAGTGGCTCTTCTGGTAATCTCATTTTTTTATGAAAAAGGTTTTGTAACGGCTCGGGCGTATAGTTGTCTTAAATATAAAATTTCAGTTTCATAGGAATTTTTTACTTTTTTAGGGAGTTACCACACACACACAAACACACAGATTTGCCACTTTCAACGTTAAATACTCCGAAATGTGCTTCCTATCATGATGACTTGGCGGTCTGGTAGACTCAGTCCTGTATTATATCCCTATAATAGATGCCATCAGTCACTTCAGCGGTTAAGGCCAAAGTTATTTGTACTCTTCCTTCTTAACGAGTCAATGACATACAATTACTTTCGTTGTTGCAGTATAAAATTACACGTTTGTTCGTTGTGTATTATGTTGTATTTTTTTACCTGTTGTTAGTTTCAGGTATCCTTTTTAGATAATCTTCGTAAGGTGAGACAAGGACAAGTGAGATTGTGCTTTGATTATATCGGGAGGATGGAATGACTCAATATGTTGTTTTAATAATCTTACACTTATTTTTGCCGAACAGTGTGTTACCTAAAACTCCATATTGAAATTCTCAAAATCCTCTTACATCACTAGAACGATAATAAAATCTTAATTCGGCATCTTTACAACCTCTGAAGGGTCTTGGGCTCAGTAATGTTTCTAGGCCATGACCATCAACCGGAAGGTTTTTCTCCAATTTCGGGTACCCACTTTTTAGAGGCTGGGTCCTGCCCCAAGAGGATCTCCGTACCCTAAGGTAGCCTCCTTCCTCCGCGTGAATTAACAGAATAAATAATATTCTACCACACCCGGGATTGAACCCAGAGCCCGAAGATCAGTAGACTTGTGTTCTATCCACTAGACCAAGCCACTCTTTACGGTAATAAACTACTCCTAAATACCGATTGCTATAATAATCTGTATTTGTAAAGGAAGAGTGAAATTTGTAAATAAAACACTAAACAACTAAAAGGTCCTTTATATAACACCATAATGTCGATTTCCACATATAGTTTTGAGGTTTAGAACTTAACTAAACCATCAAATATCTACCCTATTTTAATCCAAATTCCTTAGAAAAATATCAATTTTTTTTTTCCACAACATTATGTTAATAAATCTTCCATAAAAACTCAATATTCCTTTTGTTTCAGGCTTAGCCCAAAACAGATACACGTCTTTTAATTAACATATAAATATTTAAAAAGCACTTATTTATTACCCAACAAACTTTAGAACAATAATACATTTACTATATTGTATATTTCCTTTGGGAGAGGTTATTTTAGTGATGAAGAAAATCAAAAATAATAACTATTAACTAAATAACTAATAATTAAAATATATGAAAAATCAACGGCCCTGTTTAAGTTTTCATTACGAAAATTGATTAATGTAATCTTGAAATGTTCAAAGAAAATGAAAATAAATGAATTTTCTTTATGAGGTATTCAAGAGAAACAGAAAAACAAATCTTCAGTGATATTTTCATAAAATAACTTTCAACCATCACCACAAAGTTATAATGAATACATTTATGTCCTATTTTACGTACTTTTAATAAAAATAAATTCTTTTAAATTACTTAACTATTGTTTTTTTACATTAACATTCTGTTAAATGCTTTAATTTCTAAGTATTCTTTCCTAGAGGTATTCATAATTAATTATAATATAATTTTTTGATAAGTTTTACAAACGAATTTATAATATCTGTAAGAAAAAAATTGGTTTCGATCGTTAAAGATGTAAGCGTTTAGAAAACTTACTTGGTTTCTTCATTACTAACTCAAGATGGCTTGGTTTTAATGGCTCTTCTTGCCTCCACCATTTAAGCCACTTTCTTCAATTTAAACCGCTTTATTTTAAGAAACATTTTAATTACCCTATAATTTTATCATTTTTCTTTTAATATATACATTATTTTTCATTTTATAATAACAGCTCTGAAGGGTTCATTATCAAAACAGTTTTACATGTCTTAAGTTCATTTTTAACAAGCTGAATTTATGCACACGGACTAAATATGTTTCTGCTAAAATGTAAATGATGGGATTGATACTTTATAAATAAAAAATATAAATTTTTTAAAAAAATTGTTAACTGTAATTGGTATAAATAATAATTCAGCAATAAAAGGCATAAAATATGAACGTTATGAAATATAAATTAAATAAAGCGAAAATCGTTATTATCTTTTTAAAACGATTTTTTATGTAGGTCTATCAATTGTTCGTAAAATGTGTTGTTATTTTTAGTTGTAGTATATATAATTTTAGACGTTTATTATTGTGTTTCAATTTTTTCAATTAATTAACTTTTCTCCATTTAATCCATTTCAGCATAACTTACTAAATTGTTCATTTTATAGTTCTTGTTTTTTTTTCAAGAGTTAATATGTTATTTGTTATTATAGATAGACTATGTTGTATAAGATCCTTTCTTAAAAACATACTAATAAAATAATGAAAATAATAAACTAAAAAAGTTTTAATAAAAAATAAGCCATTCTTATAAGTAAATGAAATATATTCTAAATTCTAAATAATATATTCTAAATAAGTAAATATAAAAGAAATAAAATATATTCGATGTATCTCTAATTTTTGAAGTGTGTATTTTATTTTTATTTTTTAAGGAGAGCTATTGTATTAATTATATTTAATAATAAAAAAATTAAAAGTTATCCCCTAATTCGAACTAACGAATTCGAACGTTTTAAGGACAAATAGTTTGAAGTTTTTTTGTTTTTTTTTAAGCAAATTTACTTCAATCATATCAAAGTAGTGTGTGCTAAACATATTTAGATAATTAATTTCCATATTTGACATTAATTGAAAACTCTAATACACCTCTATCTGTACTATCCTTGTTTTATGCCATCAATAAAATAATAGTTATTGATGTAGAAATATAATTTTATAGAAAATATTCAATATTATATGCACTGATATTTGTATTCTATTTAAATGTTATTATTTGGAATTAATGACAATAAAAAAATTGGCTAAATATTCATATAAATAATTTTCTGATGAGAAGTTCTTACAATCTAACAGTTTTTTCTTTAATACCACGAGTATGAAATGAGACTTAATTTAAGTTCAAAATTGTAGAAATAATTACACTAAAAATCTAAACACACATCTAACTATTTATAGGCTCTTTATAAATTCAAATATTAATAAAACTCATTAAAAAAAAAAAAAAATTGTTAGTAAAGGACAGGACTCGAACTCAAGCAAACCCTAGTGAGTAAGGTCATTGCCCGGAACAGGCCGACGAGTATACGTTTGTGTTTTCAAAACATAAAAGAGAAACCGGCTTTGGGAAGGATTTTTTGCGGTTTTTTCACAAGAAAAAAAGTTCACTATTTTTATCGAACATCCTTTAAATGAATCCTGACACGTACTTTTTCTTTTTTACGAGTATTATGCAAAACACCAGGTTGTAAAATGATGGAATTTCAATTAAACTTTTCCTTTTTTTCGTATAGCAGAACGATATAGTTAAGAAGATTATTGAACTCTAAAAATACATCCATTAGGTATTTAGTGGAATTTAAATAGAAGGAAATAAGTATAGGTTTTTTTTTTTGTTTTTTTTGTTCGTTGATAAATACCGGAGGAACAACTCCAAAGGTCTGGTATGCCAGACTAGTTTTCGATTTCTATGAGATGATTTCTTATTATTTAGTTAGGAATCTTTCAAAAACCAAAAAAAAAAATATATATATTATATATATATATATATATATATATATATATATATATATATATAAATTAAGCCTAATCGTCATAATTAAGTGCTTTATCTAAATTACAAAAAAATCATGAAAATTCTAAATATATGTTTTTTTTTTATATTTACGATTTATGGAATGATTTTGTGTTTTCTATTATTTTGCTTTATTCGTGATAGTTTTATTATAATTTTTTTTAAGATAAATAAAATACTGAATTTAAAGTACTGCATTATGAATAGAATAATCTAAATAAAAATATTTCATTTATCTGTTAAGCATTGTATTGCATGTAATGAGCACGAATGTTTTTAAAATTAGTGTATATGTAATAATTTATATTTACTTATTGATATGTTAGTTTTGATCAATACTGATTTTTTAATTATTAAAAATATTATTACATTTTATTTTAAGTTTATCTGTTATCGTTAATCATTTAAAAATCTGCATTTCAGTAATTTTTGGAGATTTATAATAATTTTATAAACTTTGAACTTAAAGATGTTCTCCTTTTTTTTTTCTCACTTCATTTTTGTCGATTGATTGTTTTTCGGTCATTTTACTGAACTTCATCTTTTGTAAATATTTTAAATCTATTTGTTTTGCATATTTATTTCTTTTAAGTAACTTTTTTTTTTAAATGCCTGTGAATCTTTGACATATGTTTAATTGGTGTATATATACATTTTGTCTCCCTTAATATTCCGGGAAACACAAATTGGAAAATCAATATCTTCCTTCTGTGTTTCAAGGACAAAAAAATACTAAAAGCATTTCTATTTAAAATTTTTGATATTTGTATTTATTAGAAATTTAACAAAAACAAACGTATGACAATTATTTGTTTAGCATATTTGAATCGTTTATTTTAAAAGTGCTTAAGTCCATTTATAATTTAACTTATATATTTATTATTGATAATGTCTGAGGGTAGTGATGAAGGTAACTTTAAATAATTAGTATTTTACAAGTTAAGCTCGGTTTTTTACGACTACATTTGTCGAATAAACAGTACGTTTAAGTAACCCAAAAAAAAAAAAAATCCCAATTTACGTATAAGGGTTTTAGGCTACTTTATAATAGACGTCACGTTTATTTTTTTTTTTTAATTAAAAATGAGGCGTTTGATAGTGAGCCTTTGACATCCTGTTTAATTGGTAGATATATCAATTTTTTCTCCCTTAATATTCCAGCAAGTTGGTGATTTTTGTGAAATTTAACTTTTCCTTTTGGCTGTGATTAAAGTTTAAAAAAAATATTTTGAATAGGGAACTTAAAAAAAAAAAAAAAAAAAAAAGCAATAGTTTAATGATAAACTTATAACAACTGTCTTATTGGCATGTGTATATTTTTTATCGCTAAATATTCCGTAGAAATTTAAGATACTTAGAAGATGAGAGATCTCGGTTTAAGTATAATTTGTAATAATTAAAAGAATTAATGTTGCAGTTTTGTAAATACATTGATAATGAACTTGAGTACGAAGTAATTAGTGCTGAGAGAAGCGATTACTTAGCGCTTATCGTGGGAAAGATACTACGATAGATGAGCTGTACTCACAGGTTCGAGGAGTAAAGTTCCCATGGCGGTGGCGAGAGTGGGACTGGAGTCGGCGGGAGCCGGTCCCTGCTTCGGGGTTAGGCGGGAGGTGGGGAGTCTCCAGGTGAGCTTAGGGCTCTGTCAGGGGTCACTATCATGCCTTGTCGATAGTCATTGCTGATAGTTTAATCCAGGCTTATAAGTTTGTTTTTGCAGCGTTTAAATATAGACAATAAACACATATTTCTTCTCTCTTAAAGTATGATGGCAAGAATATAAATATCACAATTTTTAAGCGTATTTTCGGGATAATGGAAGGTATTGGAAAAGTTGGGATCTAAATGAGAAGAGAGATGTCGCATGGCGGATATGAGTAGGTAGAGAATTCCAGAAAGTAGAGGAGCGGAAAAAGAAGAAGCGATTAAAAGTTTTAGTCATACGGGTACACTCACACAAGACTGAAATGACAAGAAACTGTTCGAAGATACCGAGTACTACAACAATTACTAGACAAACGTTCAAAACTTCCAGTATATTACTCAAAAGACTCATTTACATCACTATTATCAGACCTAGTTGTACATATGGAATCGAGCTTTGGAGCTATACTAAACCATCCAATTCCTCCCGCATCCAATCCTTACAATCCAACATCCTTCGCAAAATCCTGAATTCTCCTTATTTTGTCACATATCAACTCCTCCATAATGACCTAAACATCCCATTTGTTGCAGACATAGCCCGTCATAGATACACCTCTTTTTATTCTAAGCTCCCGCACAAACCCACTTAACCGTAATTTATATTCCTGGTAACCCTCTGAGGCGATTAAAAGAAGCTGATCTCGAGACCTACTGCCTTAAAAATATTTAGTGAAGTGCTACCACAGGGTATTACTTTCTTAAGACATTTTTATGACTTTTCTTCATACTGCATATTTGCTTATTGTGTTTATTAAAACAGTTGTAAATTACAATAAATATTTTTTTTTTTAATAATGAAAAAGTCCTACGGGTAGAGATGTAAATGTCAGAATGGCGCGATCTTCTTTTAAATGACTGGACTGAAGATTTAAATTGTAGGAGAATGTGGATGTAGGGAGGATGCTGGCAATGGCATTGGCATGAGTTAATAGCATGGTTAAGGTATGATCCGGGGAAATATTGTCTGCGGATTGGCAAAAGGAGGCACTTCAACTCGCTGTGAAAATCTGATCCAGCAGCTGATTCCGCCAGAGTGGGAGAAACAGTGGACATTATCGGAATAGTAAAAACCACAATGGAGGATTGGGTGAGTCGCTTTAAAAAAGTACTGCTGAAAGAGTGGGAGGACGGTTGGAGGGAGCAAATGTCCAAATTGAGAACTATCAAATCCGACTGTCAAAAATAGAGAATTTCTGTTCCGACTGTGAGAACTTCAAGGAGAGAGGTAATTATTGTATGCAGGCTAAGGATTGGGAACTGCCAGTTTATACATGGCTACCTTTTGGGATGCCTGGAAGCACCAAACTGCGAAAATGCAACAATATTCCTTTAACTGTGCAACACTTGCTAATTCGAGCAATTAAGGGAAAATGTCGACCTAAAGAAATTCATAACAGAAGTACTTCAAGATGAAGAAGAGAGTATAACCACATTAATAGAATTCAAAAAGATCACAGGATTTTACCATCGAATATAATTATTTCAACCACGCCAATGACCCCAAAGGGTAGAGGCAGATAAGCAATTTTTTTTATTATTCTCGCGTTTTAATCAATCGATTAGCGAATTCCAGGAAGGTTATGATGCTCAGGCCTGATAGCTATGATGAAGACTAGAAGCCCAGCGACACCTCTTACAGGCGTGCTTAAAATTACGCATTTATGTCAGAAATTCCCTCATCCAACTTCTTTTTAGCCTTTTGAGAGTATTGTTCGGCATGTTACTAGTAGCTGTGTTTTGTATTAGTGTGTTAATGTGTTTGTGCAAGTTGTTGCGAAAACGTTTGTAGGGGGTCGGAATCAGTTGACTGTTGGTGAGCGAAGGTGCGTAAAGTATTTTTGCTTACGTAGCAGGGATAATTTGTTATAGTTCTGAACGTTCTAGATTGGAAAATTCCTGTATATCTGTGAAGCGTAAATCAAAATGGGCTTCAGTAAGTTGACGCAAGTGTTCAATATTTGTTTGTTTTAATTTTGAACATCTTGAAAGTAGTTGGTTGGTTGTTATATTTTATTGGCACAAAACATCTCGGTCATCAGTGCCAGACACTCATTTTTAGAAACTTATTTAAGGTTAAATAATGAACAATTGTTTTACTAAAAAACAAATAGCAACAAATAGTTGAAAACAATTAACTAATAAGAATAATCACTAGTAAGAAAAAAATTAACAGCATTAGCAAAAGATAAACATATATCAGGTTAAATTAAAAAAAAAATATATATATTATTTATTTATTATTATTTAAAATTATTATTATTATCCTCAAAACCATCATAATCACTATCACTTCACCCTCCAAACCAATTAATCAATCAACACAACAAATATATATACATACATACACATACATATATATATATATATATATATATATATACACACACACACACACACACACACACACACACATATATATTAATTAATTAATCTAGAAAACAAAATAACAATAATCACAACAATCCCAAAAACAATAACAATAATAGTAAAATACAATTTTCAAATCTGCTTGTAAAAGTCCATTTCCGTAAGAAAGCACATCAATTCGTCAATTCTATTTATATCGTTCCCCAAAGCAACCGCGACATTGAGTGGTATTCCCCTTTGGTTCAATTTCCCCGTGTAGAAGGGATATTCCTCGAAAATATGAGTAACTGTCAGGGCTCCCCCACAATGCTGACATCTTGAAGGCAAATCCTTAGATATTAAGTGCCCATGGGTTAACCTTGTATGTCCGATTCTCAGGCGGGCCAGGACCACCTCCTCTCTGCGGTTGATGCGAGTTGAGGTTTTCCAAGACTTTGGCTCACTCTTGTGGAGGTACGAAGTGCCCCTGAGTCATGAAACTCATGTCATATAATCGTCGAAAGACAGTCAGCCCATCCAATTTGGATATCTATATCTTGAAAGTAGTGCCCAAAGACAGACGTTTTAGCCTTTTATGTTAAAGTTGCCTGTCTGTTATTCATATGTGAGTCCCTTGTCATTCTTCTGTCGAATGTCTAGCCAAGATATTTTATTGTGTCTGTCTGTGGAATTAGGATGTTGTCAACATATACTGGGCAGGTTTCATATCGGAGAGTAAAAGTAATGTGTCTTGGTTTAGTCGAATTTTCCGAAGTTTTTACCAGTCGTGAAGTTGTATTAGGTGGTGTTATAATGTCTGGGGGACGTGTGTATAAAAATGTTTCAAGTTCGTATGAAACACCTTCATATTTCAAATCATCCTTTTTTTTCTTGCTCAATGGTCGTATGACAGCAATTATATTTTTCCTCAAATCCTATCTACCTTGGTCTGTCTATTCTTCAAATGTCACATAATTAATACGTCTATTTCCCCAAAACAAAGTGACATTTAATATATTTAGACAAATTCTTACCAAAATACTATTACACCTGAGTTATTAGAGGCAATTGAGTGATTAAAAACAACTTCCTCCTTACTACCCATACAGGCTATATGGTTCAATAAATAGTAATTGCCAATAGATTGTTTCTCAAATTTTTAGGTAGCCTTTTTATTGCTTTGTGTACCCCCGCAGGATCTCCCTACCCACTCCAGGGCACTCCACAGATGAGCTAACAGAAAACATAATTATCCTGTCACTGCTGAATTCGAACTCGGGACTTAAAGATATGTAGATCAGTGGCCTATTCAGTAGACTTTACCTAACATGAAACTGAATTTAATATTTGTGTTTAGTATTGTTTTATTATTATTTAATGTATTTATCTATTTTTGTTTATTTTAAGGGTATGTAATATACTCCCAAAATGGGATCACTTGTGGTCCTAGGATTTTTTAATGGGAGTAAAAAATCCTTAGTTATGCCGTCCTTCGGAGGGGACGTTAATAGGTGGTCCCGAGCCTGTGCTTCAGGTACTCGTTAAAGATAAGATCCCTATCCTAATAAAACCTGGATAAGCGACATTTAGGACTCCCACTGTAGCATCGTCCGATTAGCCATAGTAGCATAAAGTGACGTTAAATAAATAAACAACAAATACTCCCAAAAAAAAAAAAAAAAAAAAAGATTTCGTTAAAAAAAAAAAAGTTGTATTCTTTCAATCCATGAAGTAAGTGTTGGGTTCAGTATACAGTGAGTATTTATGCTGTATTTTGGACAAACGTGTATGAAGGTGATTTAATTGATAGTGATCACGCTCATCAACCACATTAGTTCTACAGTTTTTATGTACCCACTTGGAGGGAGCGACGTGGTCTAGTGGATGGAGAATTATAGTTATAGTTATTTGAAAAAAATAAAACATTGTGTAATTAATTGCAGCGTTTTTTTTTATTTTTTTATATTGCTTGATATATATTAGAGTGCATATTACTGTTCTTAGATCGTAAATATATATTACTTTAAACTCTCACATCTTTCACAATATCAAAAAAGTGGTACTTCAATCGCCCGTAAAGGTTTTTTGTTTTATACTATACTGTATTAATCACTAAAAAGAAACATATTACTCAATGAAACTCTTCAACTAGTTTATACGTGCATAACAAATTCTCCTGTTGCATTCACATTTCCTAGCAGATAAGGCTGCATTTTTTCCATTACATGTTCCCCTCGAATTTTCTTCCATAGGTTAGGGGGCCTTATCCTTCGATCAGTCACGTCTTGGCGTGTGAATAGAAATTCCTTCTCGACCATAAGGATCTCAAGCGATTCCATCATCTTCAGTCATTGCCGTGTGTGGTTTCGAAAAATCATGTTTTTCTTCAATCTAATAATTTTCGTATTATATATAGGTATTTACTTAATTTTAATTTTTTTAAAGACATTTTTCTTACATATGTATGATAGTTAGTGATGTCTTTATTTTTTAGTTCTTCGATATTATATCCCACAATTTTAACATTAAAAAACACACTGGCATGTCACTATTACAAATTGAAATAGCTTTTGACTGCGTTTAGCACAGAGGTCTGATATTTAAACTTTGAAATAACTAATTTCCTGATTACTTAATTTTCCTAATGAATAATTATCTCTCTAACCGTCAATTTTATGTTCAAATTAATCACTCCAAATCTAATTTAAAATATATACAGCCTGGTGTACCACAAGAATCTGTCCTTGGACCAATTCTTTTGAATATTCTTCTTAATGACTGAACAAAAAATTGTCAGAAACAATTCTTTATTGAGTTATATTACAATAAGTCCAATTTAGGAAATTTGTAATAGTGATAAAGTACAACATTCACACGATATATACTAAACAATAAATTATATAATAATAATACAATATACATATATATATAAAACAAAATCAATAAAAATATGTACAAAAGTCACTCATACCTATATACAATACTCAAGCATACAGCACGTGAGTGGAGAATCTAAACAATACTAGAACTCTAATATACATGTTACAAGAGGTCCCGAGGCCACTGCCGTTTCAACCTTCTAGGAGGATGGTAAGGATTGTGTGAACTGGATAAGGATTCAGCTAGGTGATTAGGGTGATGGATAAGGTTCTGATGGAATTTAAAGAATTTTGATGGTATAAGGTCTAAAATAAATGGAATATTTAGGTCGCGGTGTAAGGTTGGTGACATGATAAGGAGCATTAATTATTGTTCGGGGGAACTTTGGATTGGAAGGATGGAATGCGTTTGATGTTAGAAAATTTGGCTGTCCCCCACAGTTCAAGTCCGTAGGTCCAGATAGGTTTCAGTTCTGTCTTGTATATTAGCAGTTTGTTTTCGATAGATAGTTTAGCATGAGTGATAATTAAAATTAAAACACATATCGCTCTTTTTTGTAGAAGATGCATGTATCTTCATCATCTTATACAGAATTTACACCATAGCAAACACCGTTCCATAGCTATTTCTAAGTATTTTAAGTATTTACATGAATGGAAAATTAGAACTAATAATCCTAAAACTTAAGTCGTACTTCTTACCGAACGCAGGCCTTTAATAGACAGATATGTAACAACCCTATAAACAACCCTTCTAAATATGTTACCTACTTAGGGGCGTATCTAGATTCTAGACTTACTTTCACAAACTATATTAAAACTCAAATTAATAATGCTATAGGGCTCATACAAAAATTATTCCCCCAGTTATTCAGGTATTCTCGGCTTATTATAATTAATAAAAAGTTATTTTATTATCTTTATATTAGGCCTATAATATGTTACGCTTGCCTTGTATGGTCTAAAGCATGCCCCACAAATTATAATAATATTTCTAATTTTTTTAAATAAATGCTTGAGACTAGTTGGCAGTTATCCTACACGCCAATTGACCTATTACATTATTGTTTAAATGTGCCAGCATTTCAACTTTTATTTATAAAATAACAAAAGATTTTTTTTAATTCATGTGCAAATAGTAAGTATGGCCACATAAGGGAAATTGTGAATTATTTTAAAGCCGATTTAACTTATAAAGCTTACTAACTTAAAAGGCTGAAGCATATTGTTATTAAAATTAACTACGTTTGAATTTCTTATTATTTTTCCGCATTTTATTATTTGCCTTCTTTTTTTAGAGGGCTTTTCATTTTTTTATTGTTTTTCCGTATTTTACTAGATTAATTTAAGTCATGATTATTTGTACTCCTATGTCAAGTGAAAAACAGTCCGACTTGAAACCTTACTTTTGTGTATTTCACAATACTCTGTTTTGTACATATATTTATTAATAAAAATTTCATTCATTCATTTTTTGGTTATTATTCGTCAGAAGAAATCTGACAACCAGCAAACGTGATGGAGGAAATTGGATTAGTAGAAAAGTAGGCATGGGAAAGGAAAGTATCCAGTAGCACCCCTTTCTGGGCTTTAATTTAATAAAAAAGGTCTCTCATCAAGCTTCTTTTTAGCCCCCTAATAGATAATTAGGCTATTGGCATACCGTTAATTTATAAGTCGATTGTCATATTCGTAAGGTTTCTATGAAAACGCAAATAAAAGTTCGTATTTATTGGTCAACTAATGTTATAAATCCATGTTTATAATTTTTTTTTTTTTTTTACATACCAACGAGCTATAGTTATGAGTTTAAGAATTGTGATTAAAATCTGATATATTTATTTTATTTGACGTCTGATAATTTGTTATCCTTACTTCACATTTATATAATTTTGTTCACTATAATGTCTTGCAATTATATATGTTTTGCTTCTTACCTATTATTTATTATTTCATCAGCTTTCATTACATTATTTTCCTCAATTGTTTTTTTCCAAAACATTTTTTTTTCCTTTATATAAAGTGATATTATATTATGTCCTAATTAGGACATTTATAATAGTGATCAAGTTTATACAAAACATAAACTGTATATTTGTGGCTATTGCTCCCTAACTCAGCCTCCACTGGCTCACACCTGTGATGCGGCTGAGAGAGAGGCGATGGGATCACTTAGATTCCAATTTTTCCTCCACAATTGAAGAGAAAAGCCAAGTCTGGAGTCCCTTTAGCAGATTGTATATATTGTTTATAGTTATGATTGTTTGTATGATGTTTATTTATTCGCCAACTTTGTATTTATCTCAATTATAGGGTGTTGTTTTGATTTGTTCTTTTTTTATTGTATATATATATATATATATATATATTATATATATATATATATAATTTATTTATTTTATATTTTATGTAATTTGTCTTTATCATTATTTTCTGTATATATTCTATGAATGTGGTCTCATATCACTATCACTATTGTTCATTTAGAAACAAATTGTAATATATCTTAATAAATTAATAATAATAATAATACACACACAATTAAGAATCAATAAAAATATGTAATACTTTCAAACACCTAACTCTTTTATTCTGTTAATGTTTGATAGACATTTATTTATGAAACACCATTATTGTATCTTGTTATTTTTCAGCTCTGATTAAGACGTGAGTCGAAACGTTGGTTGATTCAGTATTTTCTTCACTATTTTTTTTACCATCATATGGACTATCTATCACTTATTTTATATTGAACTATTTAATATTCGAAATCAATTGAAATAAAAAATAGATAAATAATTTTTCGTTATTATAAAATTTCTTATGTCTGTATCTAATCATATTTTCAATTTTAGAAACAGGTTACAATTAAACTTACTTTCAATATATATTTTAGGGGAGCGGCATGGTCTAGTGAGTTGGTAGAGCGCTAGTCTGCTGTGCTTCGGGTCCTGGATTCGAATCCCGGCTATGGCAGAATATTATTTATTCTGTTAATTCAGTCGGGTGGCGACCCAAGGGTATGGAGACCCTCCTGGGACAGACCCATCCTCTATAAAGTGGGTACCAAAGATAATTGGGGAAAAACGGCTTATGGCGGCTGAGCGTGATTAAGGCCTAATCACCTCATTTCACTAATGAAAAAGATAAGCGTTTACTCAACAGCTATCGCCCCATATTCCTCACTAGTTGTTTGAGCAAAATTATGGAGCGTATGGTAAACAAAAGACTGATGTGGACGATAGAAAACAACAATTTGCTTCAACCATTTCAATCTGGATTCCGCAAAGGCCGCTGCACAGTTGATCACCTAGTCACACTAGAAACCGAAATCCAATACGCCTTTATCAATTCCCAGCAACTAATAGCCATATTCTTCGACATGACTAAAGCTTTTGATAACATTAACCATTCAGTGATCCTCAGCAAACTCTCGTCCAATGAGATACTTGGTCATCTATTCCATTACATACAGGAATTCCTTCAACATCGTTTCTTTAGAATTAGGATAGGATGCGAACTGTCTGCGAACCAAGAACAGATGAAAGGAGTCCCACAAGGCTGTGTGCTTAGTCCGACTTTGTTTTGCCTCGCTATCAACGAACTGGGGCTCAACCTACCTCGAGGTGTCAAACCGATGCTGTTCGCAGATGATTTCGCCATTGCCTGCCGTTCTGGAAACGTCACTACTATACAGCACAAGCTACAAGACGCTATTAATCGCATCAACAACTGGTCACATTCCATTGATCTCGAATTCTCCTCCGAAAAAACCAGAACTCTACATTTCAGCAGGAAAAGAAATACTCCCGCCTCCCCTACACTTTACCTCGGAAATTCTCCCATTCTTTATACAAATAGTCATAAATTTTTGTGGTTGACGTTCGATAAAAGACTATCATGGGAACCACATGTTTCAGCACTTAAATCGGCTACAACAAAAAAACTTACTATATTAAGATACCTTAGCAATACTTCCTGGGGATCCGATCGCTCTACGATGTTTAAGATCTACCAACATTTAGTTTGTTCCAAATTAGATCATGCATGCTTTGTTTATGGATCGGCTCGTTTTCGTACTCTAAATAAGCTAGATACAGTGCACCATATGGGCATCAGAAACGCAACCGGGGCCTTCCGAACAAGCCCAGTTCTTAGTTTATGCGCCGAAGCAGGTATACCTCCGCTTTTATTTAGAAGAAAAAAACTAGCTGTGAACTATATATCAAAATTAATTCTCCAACCTGATCATCCTACCCATAGCTCCATATTTAAACCAAAATTCACAAATGCTTTTAGAAACAAACCTAACTCAACCCTCCCTTTAACAGAAAGAATGTCTTCCGCCATCGATTTCCTTAAAAGCTTACCTATCTGCAAACCAGAACCTCTAAACCCTCCGTGGCTTCACAAACCCCCCAATATTATGCTTGACTTGTCACGATTACTCAAAACCAATACCTCCCCTTCCGAATACAAAAATGAATTTACCACTCTGCTCCATACTCTTCCGGATACCTTTTTAATCTATACAGATGGATCAAAATCAGAAGAATCTACAGCCTGCTCATTCGTTACACACAACTCGACACACAAAATAAAATTACATAAACTATGTAACATTTATACTGCAGAGCTTCAAGCAATAGTTTCAGCTTTACACTACGCTATGTCAGTTCCCTCACACTCAATCACCATAGTTACCGACTCACTGAGTGCCTTAAAAGGTTTACATAGCATGTACTCTCCCCAACCTCTCGTCCTAAAGATACACCGATATATCCATATGCTCCAAGAATTGGAAAAGACAGTATGCTTTATTTGGATCCCAAGCCATGTGGGGATAGTGGGTAATGAGCTGGCGGATAGGGCCGCCAAACAGGCGCTCACCCTTCCGGGTCAAGGTGTAGCTATCCTAACACCGCGAGATATGTCTCAGCCGCTCCGAAAGGAAATATCGGCTGCCTGGCAGTCCATGTGGGACGAGATTCCTGCTAGCAAACTGAAAGTCGTCAAAAAAAAAGTGGGGCCTTGGTCCTCATCATGTCGCTCAAACCGCAGAGAAGAAGTTGTCCTGGCCAGATTAAGGATTGGCCACACTAACATGACCCATCTTCATCTCATTACCAAGGAACCACCTCCTAAGTGCCCACATTGTAACAGTATCCTGACTATCAGCCACATTTTAGAAGAATGCCTTTCTTATAGGACAGGTTTAAACAAATTTGGGCTTATACCTAATATATCCTTCATACTTTCCGATAATGAAAACAACATCTCGGCGCTGTTCAGGTTTCTTAAGAAACACCTACTATTTAATAAAATATAGTCTTTTAATTTAACTTATCTTTATTTTATTTATTTATTTTTTTACTATTTTATCTAATTATTATACGCCTAGTTTATTAGTTTTAATTTATTTATACTTAAAGAGAACTATAGGCGTTGATGACCCCTGGGTTTTACGCCTCGAAACCCCAAACAACAACAACAACCTCATTTCACTGCCGTTGGCCTAGAAACAGTACGAATCTCTATATGTACTGAGCCCAAGACCCCTTCCTGGGTTGTAGTGGTTATTTTATTTTTTTTCAATTTTTATTTTACCCTTAAAATATGTAACGAAATTCAGAGGTATTTTGCTTTAACGAAGTCATGGAGTTTTATATCTGAGTGCCATTTTATTTATTCACTATCGGCTTCTACTCAGCTTTTTTAAATATTCATGAAGCATACAAATAAAAAAGAGTGGAAATGATAATTGAGATGGGTCATTTGTAAAAGGTACTAAGGAACATTTTTCACGAAATTGATATTTTGACGTATCTATTCACATTATATTCTAATCGTTCTGTTGTATTGAAATCTGTCAGCCGATTCCAATTAAAAGTCACCAGTCCTATAAAAGCGCGTTTGAAAAGTGCAATTATTTCAATAAAGACATACCAAACATTTACTTCAACAACGCAAAAATAATGTTATTAATTTAAAAAATCTGGTGCGGGCGACACACGACTTTCACTTACCTCCATTTTAAAAATAAATGAGAGAATTTTTAAAAACAGTTATAGATACAAATACGTAAAATTATTAAAGAATTAATTAAATTGAATTTCTAAATAAACGTGTGTTTTATTAAAAAATCTATTATATTATTATTAGTATTAAAATATCGGCATTAAAGCCCTCTCAGACCATTTTAATCAGAATGAAAATTACATGATATTTTACATCGGTTTAGCGAGTTTAATCAAAATCGTCGGAACCGTTTTTGAGAAAATCGAAAAAAGGTGCCAAATGTATAGTATAATGTGGCTCTTCTGGTAAGCTCATTTTGATAAAAAAGGTTTTGTAACGTCTCGGGCGCATATTTGTCTTAAATATGAAATTTCAGTTTCATAGGACTTACCGTTTCAGACCGAGAGTTATCACACACACACACAGAACTTTTTGCGGGACTTGGTTATTTGGACTCAGGGGACCCTAAAATGTGTATTATTGAATACTGGAATTAGAAAATTTTCACGACCGCGATTCTTTCCCTTACTATATATAGTAAGTGAAAGCAAAAAGATAATAAAACCTTGATATTCTTATTCTTTTCATATCTATCTATCACACCTGTTAGAAGGTATCTGACAATTACAAAATGTGCTATACAAATGTGAGATCAGAAATGGTAGGCATGGGGAAGGAAAGTGCCCAGCAGCACCCCTTCCAAGGCTTTATTTTAGCTGAGGAGGTCTCTCATCCAGCTTCTCTTTAGCCTTCTTCTGCCTGGCATTTCAGCTACCGACATGTCGTTAATCAGTCTAATGTCGTGTCCGTTAAGGTTACTGTGGAAACGAGAATAGAGTGTTCGTATATGTTCGTCAACAGTTAGTTGTAAGTCCGTATGTAGGATTGTTAACGCACCAAAGAGCTCTCGTTAAATGATCCATCTCAATTATCATTTCCACTCTTTTTTATTTGTATGCTTCATGTTACTCAACTAATCGGCTTTTACCCAAATACCTTTTTAATTTAGTATTATAAAACTTTTTGAACGTTCGGCCTACTTTCTATAAGCAAATAGTTCCTTGACCAAACCACGATATATAACTTTATTATAAAAATTACAATATTTTTATTTTTTTATAATTATAATTTATGTAAAATATTTTTAAAAAAATATAGAGATTGATCGAAAGTACAGTTATGAGACATTTAATAATTTTTGTTGAAAATCATCTAATTTAAATTTTTTTTTCCAGGTGCTATATATACACATAATGTATTATAAATTTTTTAGCCTTGTAATTTTTGAATTATTATACGATTTACTTCATTCTTTTTATTACTTCATTTGTTAGACATCTGATTTGTTATCTTCTTTTAACCTTTATATATTGTGTTAAATACTTTCTTTTACTGTTACCTTATGTTTTTGTATGTGAGTCTTTTTTGCAGGAATATGAATTCAATAAAATCTCTTAATGTCAGTTCAATGAAAGATTTTCGTGTTTCCTTTAAAATTTCTTAAAATAAATACAGTAGTTTTGGGATATATTTATCTTAATTGTCTGGTCAAGTTCTGATTAATGTCTGGTAGAGGTTGAAGATGAATTCGTATTTAGGTTTAGACAATAAAACAAAACCAACATAAAGGATATGATACTTCGGATGGCGGTAAAAAAATGTTAGAAAATAGTGAAAAAGCATTTATTAGCTAACATTTCGACCCACGAAGCTGGTCTTTATCTGGGCTAAAAAATTACTAGATACAGTGTAGGAGTTTGATTAGTAAAGGACCATGAAACATTAACAGAATAAAAACAAGTGGTCAACTGTTGGTGTAATGGCTCACATAACAGCCTTTCAAGCCCAATGTCACAGTTTCAAACCCAGCAGATGGCTCAAGGATTTTTAAAGGGAGCAAAAACTTTATTAAATGTTGTCCGGAGGAGACGTAAACTGGTGGTCCTATCCTAATTACACTTGGACAGGCAAAATTTAGCACTCCCACTGTAGCATCGTCCGATTAGTCACAGCGGCATAAAGAAGCGTTAAATTAATAAACAATACAAATTAGAAAGTAGTGAATTAAAGAGTAATAACAAAAGAGGAAAATGAAATAATAACAGCTGATAAAACAATAAATCAACATAAGGTAACAGTAAAAGAAAGTATTTAACACAATATATAAAGGTTAAAAGAAGATAACAAATCAGATGTCTAACAAATGAAGTAATAAAAAGAATGAAGTAAATCGTATAATAATTCAAAAATTACAAGGCTAAAAAATTTATAATACATTATGTGTATATATAGCACCTGGAAAAAAAAATTTAAATTAGATGATTTTCAACAAAAATTATTAAATGTCTCATAACTGTACTTTCGATCAATCTCTATATTTTTTTAAAAATATTTTACATAAATTATAATTATAAAAAAATAAAAATATTGTAATTTTTATAATAAAGTTATATATCGTGGTTTGGTCAAGGAACTATTTGCTTATAGAAAGTAGGCCGAACGTTCAAAAAGTTTTATAATACTAAATTAAAAAGGTATTTGGGTAAAAGCCGATTAGTTGGGTAACCTAAAATGATAGAGAAAATAGTTGTGTGGTAAATGAAAGAACGTAAATGTAGGTATGTGTTTGATATATATATATATATATATATATATATATATATATATATATATATATATATATATATATATATATATATATATATATATATAGTAATTATATATTATTTAATTACAAATTTATATATTGTAATTAAATGGGGATTCAGTAACAGCCTCTCCCCCGGGTATGTCAGACCCGTCATCCAAATGGTGGCCACTCACAAAAGGCGTAGGGAGTGATGACCCTACTCTACAAAATGCTTCGAGAAATGTGAGTGTCCTGGAGATTACACCACAAGGCCTAGGGCCTACACGGCCTGTCGCGCCACTGAAAGAAGAAGAAAGATATATATAAATAATCTTATTTTACTTTTATTCCCTCGTGAATTTTAGTGAAAATTATTGTCTGATGTTTAATTTTAATATTTATTAAATATAAAATATGTATAAGCCAATATACATATAAGAATAAAATATTATCACTTTCTTCAAATAATGATTTTTTTTTTAAAAACCTGTATCCAAAGGATTTCAAGGCATGTACACAATCTTACTGTTCCTACACAAATGGTACAAGAGGTTAAAAATGTTTAAATCAAACTTAGCCGCTGCAGCGCTTAACCAGGCACCAATGGTTGAGGCTAGGTTCATCCAAGTAGGGTCTCCCTACCCGAAAGTCACCCCACGGGTCAAAACTTAGAATAAATAATCCACTAGATCATGCCTCACCAACCAGTTCGTTACTATTAATTGAATTTTAAAAAAAAAAAAAAAATTTAAACAGCTCACATCTTTTGAATGTATTTTGAAACCACAAAAGCGATAAGAAAAATTATACATTATTGATATGAAAGTAATTGTTTTTATTTATAACTAGTGACCCGCCCCTGATTCGTACGGCTACAACTTGAAGGTAGTTCATCTATGTCAGAAGAAGCAGTTTTTGACCGATTTAAAGCTTATCTCTTTGGGATTAGAAGTTCATCATAACGAAAAGAGCACTTAGCAAACAAATTTTATGTTTATCTATTTATTATTGTTTTTAATTACCATCAGAAACATAAATTGGTTATTGAATTAAAATAGGTTCTCTTCACGGGTTTTGGTAGTTTAAAGTAAAACGTATACAACGATGTATCCACAACTTCTAGGAGCTCAAACAGCTTTGGGAAATTTATAGATGTCATTGTCAAAGCTTTGTCATTACTACTAGTTATTATTGGATGAGCTTTTCTACTTAGTTATTCGGTTTATTAGTATTTTATATTTTAAATAACCTACTTTTTTCATTTACAATTTTTTTTTCCGAATTGCTATTTGCCATCTGCCAAAAAACCTTGCAATAAGCAAATATGTTAACTTCCAAAAAAGTAGGTTAAATCAAGGCGTCTCTATACCTCAGAATTCGTCGGGGTGGATTGTACGGATCGTTGTTGGATTAAAGTGTTTGGGCCGATGGGTTCATGTTGTAAATCAGCCTGTCATGAAATCTTTTATAATATTCGACGGCTCGATCTGAAACTGTGAGTATGTCCAAGTAATTTTGAAGTAATTCGTTGGCTACATAAAAGGTGCATCCACGATTTTTCGCAATATTTTCGATTGAAGAGACTGATTTATTTGGGTGTTAGAGGTATTATAAGATCCCCATAGCTCTATCCCGTATGTAAATAAGGTTTTGATCAGTAATTTTTTAAATCGTAATTTTGATGTTCACGGATTTTGATCGTTTGTCAAGTAGGCGGGATAATAGTCGAAATCGACTGTTCAGCTGTTTTCTTTGTGGGTCCTCCATGTCATTCTTTTGTCTAAGTACAGTCCCCAATATCGTACTTCTTCTGATATTGGAAATAACTTAGTTAAAATACATTTTAAAAGTTTAATTTTGTTTCTATGGGAACCGTATTTAGTTTATGGATTAGGTTAGGTTATATATTTTACGGACACTCAACAGCCAAGGTCATATGTGTCCTGTTTTAACATTTGTTTTGATCACAGTGGAGGTTATATTGTGTTTTGATCATTGACATGTTGTTACAATATGTTTTAGTGTCAGAGGCATGTTGTTACAAAATGTATTAGGGTCAGAGGCATGTTGTTACAAAATGTATTAGGGTCAGAGGCATGTTGTTACAAAATGTATTAGGGTCAGAGGCATGTTGTTACAATATATTTAGTGACACAAGCTTCTTACATGTTATTATTAGAGGTTCAGTGTCTCATCCGGTAACCTGGCGTGAACTCCTGCAGCTCCATGTCCAGTTCTTAGTCCACTTCTTCAAATCTTGATTTTCTGAAAGCAGTTTTCCAGAAGAGGGTGTCCTGTTTTATTCCTGTGCTGGGTGCTTAGCTTCAAATTTGGTGTATTTGTCCCCTATGAATGGTTAAATGGTTATCTATTGTATTTCTCTTTTTTTTTTTTTTTTTTTTTGTTGCTCAAATTTTGTAAAACAACCCGTTATTTTTCAGTAACTCTATTAGTTTTGTTAACGTTGAGGGATCATCTCCTAATAACGTGTCTAGCCTTCTTTCAATACCAAGATTTTGGAAGGAAGTGGTGTACTGGGGGCAGTCAACTAATAGGTGTGCGATAGTGAGTTAAACATTGCACATGGTGCATTGTGGAGGGGTTTCCCTTTTTATCAAATAGCCATGAGTGAGGCGTGAGTGGCCTATCCTCAATCGCGCAATAACAACTTCTTCTCTCCTCGAATCTCGAATTGAGCTTTTCCATGCTTTTATTTCATTTTTTATGCTTTTCAATTTATTGTTTTCCTCGACTGATTCCCAAATCTCTTCCCACATCTTCCTAGCTAGACATTTTAGGTGATTAGTAAGATCAGATGGGGTATGAATATTTATTTCCTCCAATGTGGACATTGCCGCATCCCTCGCTGCTCTGTCCGCTTCCTCATTTCCTTTGATGCCAATGTGTGATGGGATCCAAACTATTGATACTTTTTTATTTTGATTATTAATCATGGTTGAATATGCTTGGCATTTTTTGATTATTAAATTTTTTGAATAGATATCACTTAATGCCTTTATAGCGGAAAGAGAATCCGTGAAGATTAGAAAATTTTGTCATCACGCTGCATGATTAGATGAAGCGCTGCACTTATAGCGTAGCTTTCAGCAGTAAAGTTACTTGCCGTGTTAGGTAATTTATATTTAGAGGTTATAGAATCGGTGACAATAGAACAACCTACTGTACCGTTCAACTTGGAGCCATCGGTATAAATACAGATACTGTTGGTATATTTTTCTTTAATTTTTTGGAATTCAGTCAAGTATTGGAATGCGGAAGTGTCGTGTTTTTTGTGTTTGCTCAGAGTTAGGTCTAATATTGGTAATTTTAAGGTCCACGGTGGATAGTTAAGTTCAGTGGTGGTTAGCAAGTTTTTTATTTCTTCTACGTACCTTCTCGCTCTAATCCCAAGTGGGGCTGGTAACCTTCGATTTTCTGTGAACGGTCCAGTTCTTGGTCGAAAAATCGCTTTCCATGCTGGGTTTTGATCATTAAATTTCAGCCTCCCAATGTATCCGCATGCTAGATGATGTCTCCTGACTGCTAGTGGAGCTAAACCGGCTTCAACACAAATACTGCTTACAGGGCTTGTTCTAAATGCACCCGTTGCAATTCGGATACCTGCGTGGTGGACTGAATCGAGTTTTGAGAGTACTGTGGTACTGGCCGATGCAAATATGAAACTACCATAATCTAATTTCGGTTCGATTAAAGTTTTGTAAACTTTTAACATGCTGGTTCTGTCGGCTTCCCAGGAACATCCTGCAAGGACTTTTAGTATATTTAACCTTTTCGTAGATTCCTCTTTGAGCCACTTAATATGATCTTTCCAATCAAGTCTTCCGTTTAAGTAAAGTCCTAAGAACTTAACTTTTGTCTCAAAATTTAGTTTTGTGCCCTTGTAGATTAAGTCCGGTGGAGTTGTAGGCGTTTTTAGTCTAGAGAAGAGGAGACATTTTGCTTTTTCGACGGAAAAATGTAGCCCGTATTGTGCTGACCAAGATTCCAGTTTTAAGAAACAATTTTGTAACGTTTCTCTCATTGATTCTCGGCTCTTGAACGGAAGTAGCAAGGCCAGATCGTCTACAAATAAAAAGGGTATTATAGGTTTCGGAATTATGTTAGTGATTTTATTAATTGCTATGGCAAAAAGAGCACAGCTGAGAACGCTCCCTTGTGGTATTCCATTAGATATTACTTTGACCGTCGATAGATGATCTCCCACCCTTACTTGGAATGTGCGATTTCGTAGCAAATTTCCTATCATCGTAAAAATGCGACCTTTAAATCCACATTCCTTCAACTGTAACATGATAAGGTTGGGATTTAAATTATCATAGGCTTTATCGATGTCAAAGAAGATCCCAAGGCATTCTTTTTTTTCCGCAAAACAGTTAAGAATCTCGTATTCAATTGTCACCAGATGGTCTAAAGTTGAACGTCCTTTTCTGAACCCACTTTGTTCTTTAGCTATTAGCTGATTTTCTTCTAATTCCCATACTAAACGTTTGTATACCATCTTCTCGAGCAGTTTAGACATACAGCTTGTCAATGAAATGGGTCGATAGCTTGAGGGAAACAACTTATTTTTTCCAGGTTTAGGGATGGGAATTATAACCGCTCTCCTCCAGGTATTAGGAAAGTCTCCAGTGCACCATATGAAGTTGTAGAGAGCTAGAAGCGCGTCCTTCGTCTTCATTGGTAGATGTCTTAGCATCTCGTTATGAATGTCATCTAAGCCTGGTGTTGAGGGTTTAAGTTCTTTAATGCATGTTAACAGCTCAAGCTTAGTGAATGGGAGGTTGTATGCTTCTTCCGCTTGGTTGCCAACACAAGTGTGGAAAAATGCCTAACGAGCACCATGATAGGTCTATGGAAGAAAACGAGTTGTAAGCTGGACTTAAGTACGTTGGTTCTCCGGAATTTAGAATGATCGAATCTGTTGTATCGATTGTCCGTTTAATAATATTTCCCCGTGTTGAGCAATATGAAGAGCCCCATGAGGTGTGATGGCCGTTGACATCGCTCATACAGATATAAGGGGAGGGAAGAACGTGCAAAAGATTTAGTAATGAATTAGCGTCAAGAGTGTCAGGAGGTAAATAGAGATTGCAAAGATATATAGGGAACTTAAGGAAGACTTTAACTACTAAAGCTTGTAGAGAAGTATTGACGGGGAATAACTCAGAGACGATATTATTTCGGATCGCAACTAGTACTCCACCGAAACCTCTATTATTATTTTCAAAATCTTTTCGATAAACGGTATACCCTTTGAGATTAAAACTTTTTCTGGGGGTCAGCTTACTTTCTTGAAGGCATATGGCTATCGGTTTGTATTTATTAATTAATAGTGCCAATTCCTCGCGTTTACCTGAAATGCCGTTGCAGTTCCACTGTATAATATTTGTTGGAAGTGTCATGTTGCTAAAACGTTGGTACTTTAATACGATAATAATAAAGACCAAATAAATACAAATCAATAAATATGTTAATAATAAATTGTTAAATTTAATGAATAATAACATGATAAGAAAATAAATTAACTTTTAAAAAGTTATAAGCAGTAACATAAATTAAAAAAATAAAACATGGCTTTACATGAAGACCGTATTACTAATTTGTTTCCATTTTTTCTTTACTGTCATTTCTATTTTGAGACCTGTTTCGCGTTTTACTTCTCGTTCTTTTTTCTTTAACAACCGTCCACTTACCCTATGGGTCAATGTCATGACCACTAAGGGAGGTGGTTTTATTATAAATTTCTTCCGAAAAAACGACGGCTGTAGAGGAAAGCTCGTGAGAGCTAGGAGCAGCTTCCTCTTCAGAGGAAGGTCCTCTTATGTATGGGGACGGAGATGAAATGGAAGGTGGAGGAGGAGGGGAAAGGGGAGTGAGGGGTGGAGATGAAGGAAGGAAAACAGGTAGGGGAAGGGAAGGAGGTGGGAAGGAAGGAGGGGGGAAGGGAAGGAGATGTGAGAAGGGAAGGAGAAGGGATAGCGGTTTTATTATTCGTAATACAGCAAGCGTCCGATCTGGATATGGAACTAACCTTTACATGCTCTAGGGATTTAAAAAATATTTTGTTATCATCAGTTTGAACACTAACATCTGTTTTATTTTTTACGATATTGGAAAAAGTAATCCGTGATGACATCGGATGCAGTAATTCGTACTTTTTCTTAGCGGCTAAATAGGTTATTTTTTCAACATCTTGAACGCCTTTAATTTCTTTCTCTTTTTTGAAGATCGGACAATGTTTCGAAAAGGAATCGTGTTGTTTGGAACAATTTACACATTTTAGGGGGCTGTTACATTCGGAACCTTCGTGTTTATTTTTACCACAATACCTACATAAAGGTTCTTTTTTGCACGCAATTTTAGTGTGTCCAAATTTCAAACAAACATAGCACCGTGTAGGGCTTGATATATATTGCCTAACAATGACATTGTGGAAACCTATTTTAAGTTCATTGGGTATTGTGGGTGCGTTAAAGGTTATTAAGTAATTATGGCTTGCCTTAATTTCATTATTTTTGTAATAAGTCATTCTTTTAACGTCTTTTACAGCTTGAGACTTTAACTCTGCTTTTATTTCCTCAATGGTACAAAAATGTAAATCTGGACACCAGATAATGCCTTTGCTGGAATTCAGTTTGCCATGTGGTTCTACACTAACAGGGAGGTTATTTAAGAATTTTTTGCATTTTAATAGTACATCAGACTGATTATTTGACAGTACTTCAACAAGAAGTGTCCCGTCTCTTAACTTTTTTACATTTTTTACATCTCCTACTACGTTTTTAATGCTTTTATGAATAAAGAAAGGCGAAACCTTTCCAAAATCTAAACTGTTTCCTTCATCATCTTTCTCGTCTCGTTTGACAATCAGAAATTTGACACAACTTTTTTCTATATTTTCACTTATTTCTAAGTTAGGAGTTCTAAATCTCCCTTTTTTCCGTTTTACCGGAGAAGATTCGGCCATCTCATCAGGTAAAAAAGAGCGGAAAAAGAGAAAAAATATGTATCATCAAAATTTAAATGGGAATAGAAAACAAATTACCGTATAATACAAAAAGAAAAATTAACTTTATAGAGAAAAAAGAGGTTATGAAACAAAAATTTTAAATGTATAAGACTTATCAGTTAGTCGTACACCTTAACAGCTCAGCTTACAACACGTCTGCTTTCCACCGAGCATAAACACTTACTTCCAGTCCTCTGCTGTATTCTTTACTGGCCAATATGAAATGTTTTACAATGTTCTTGCACCTTGCCTCGTGGTAAGTTATAACCTTACCCGAGCTGTGAAGTTTATTTACACTATTCACAGATAAATAACAGAAACATTTTTCAGGAGTAACAACAACGAAAATTAACGGTAGTCAATTTAAACACAGTAAACTAAGTCTCCGTGAACAATAAATCTTTCAAAAAAGAAAAAGTTTCAAGCACAGAAACACTTTAAACTTTAGCACATAACCTTCCACCTAGTAATCAACCTAGTAACCAAATGGATTTACAACTACTTTCCTTTCATTTTAATATTTAGGATTTGATTCATAATACTTTTTATAAAATCATAAGTACTGTATGGAAGAATAGAACTTGTACGATACTGTACGGTGGCAACACTGAGCCTCGATAACCTCCCTCATTAATAAATTACAAACAACATGAGTTCATAGGCTTATAAAAACTTTCTGTGAACGTTTACGCCTTATTTTGTTGCATATTACCTTGTCTATAATCTTGCTGTTTCCAAAAGTATATAATAGACGTATTATATACGTACAGACGTGTGATACTACTCATATTACAGGAAAGGTTTTTTAATTCTTTGATTACTGAAAATTTAATTAATAAATCCTCAGAAAAGAATGATAGTGAAATCCGTATTAATCACGTGATTTCGCGGAAAAACAAGAATCGCGACATCATTTTATGAATAGAAAGTAAAAGGAGAATATTTAGAAATAACAAACCATTACTTTTTTTTTTTTTTAAATAACCTCCAAAATAAAAGACTTGATGCTTTTAGAAACCCTATACATTCACATTAAGGATGCAAGAACAGAATTAAGTACCTCGTGTTAGAATAAATAAATATTTGATGTAAGCGAAATACATTTCCAGACCCTGTGCAAATGAAATGGAATCGTAACACGTTTTGAATACGTAAATCAAAGAAGGTACAGCCTTAACACTCGGCACGTAACAAAAAGGAATACAATAGACTATTAAGTTAAATACTTCCTGAATCCACAGACCGCATAACTCGGTGGGTTATTCTGTAGAATAAAGTTGGAATGTGATATACTTTCACTAGGATTGGAGCATAATGTTTCCTATACATCAAGTGAGATGTAAAAGCTGTATGATCCTATAGGAATGTGAAACCGTGGGGGTTTATGTTCATTACCAATCATTTTTCTTCTTTCTAGGAGATGATGCCAAATGTGTTTCACCAATTTCGATGATTTTTTAAAAAGTGGAATTAGGTATTAAAACTGGAAGGAATTAGTCCGGGTGGCGGTCATTAAATGAAACAACTAAATAGTTTCAACTATTTATTGTTTGCCAACGTTTCGACCCCCTTTGTGGGTCATCATCAGGGCGCATGGTGGGAGAATGGAAACAGTTTCATTCTCAGTTTCCATTCTCCCACCATGCGCCCTGATGATGACCCACAAAGGGGCTCGAAACGTTGGCAAACAATAAATAGTTGAAACTATTTAGTTGTTTCATTTAATGACCGCCACCCGGACTAATTCCTTCCAGTAATTCTCAACGGTCAACTAATTACATCCACAATAGGTATTAAAACATTTGACTGTACAAAAGCTTAGAAGCCAACGCTTCCCAGAAGTCGCGTAAAAAAAATCGGGAAGTTTGCGAACGGAAAACACATTTTAGTTAATATATATAGTTCTAGTGAAATCTTCCATTAGAAGCTTAATCACCTTCCTAACTCCTTGGCACACTCCCTATCCTGTTCCAAACACTCCTATAACCCTCCTGGTAGGCTGAAGCGGCAGTGGCCCAGAGATCTCTTGTAAATATGTCATTGGAGTGCTGGCAATGACTAGTAGCTTCTCCACTCAAGCCCTGAGTGTCTGTTACTCTAAAGCCCTCACTCAGCCTCCACTGGCTCTCAAGACCAGTGACGAGGCTGAATGAGAGACGCTGGGATCTCCTAGCATTGTGCATTGACATGGATCTCGGGGTTTGATTCGGTAATCCCAGGGGCAGTTTGTAAATATTGTGAATAGGTATGAACGTGATCAAGGTTGTTATTATTTTCTTTATATATATATATATATATATATATATAATTTATTTTATTTTAGTTATGTATATATATATTTCTTCTTTTTTTAGTCTTTATTGATTATTCAATTTTGTCACATTTTTTTCCCCCTTTTTTATTTTTATTTACAATGTACATATGGGATGAATGATTTCTTCTAGCTGTAATACTCATTGCCCCAGAAGGTGACAGCAGATATTATTATCTCCTAATAAATCGAACTAAAAAAGAAAATTCTAGTGAAGGTAGAAAACTAAGTGTGGTGTCAAAATTAATCTATTTCAAAAGCGAGAAAATTTAAAAAATAAGCCATGGTTATGTTTTGTGCTTGGTGATTCACCTTAAAATATAAATATTTTTCTTCAAAACGGTATTTTTAATAAGTTTTTTTAAGAACTATGCTTAGATTAAGATTTCTCGCTCTTAAAAATAGTTCATTACAATTTTTGTAATTAATTTTTGTTGATTTAAAAAACAATTTTTTTTGCTAAAAAACCGTCCTTACTTTCAGTTTTGTTTTTTTTTAAACAAAGTTTTTTAAGATTTTTCTTGTCTCACACGTACAATGCAGGATCCTGGAATTTGGCTCAAATTTTAATCATGGTGCAAGGTTTTTAAGAAACAAATTAAAATTTGTTTGGATTGATGCATATACATCTTATAAAGCAAAAATCCCATCCCCCCCTTTCTTTTTTTTGATGATTGAACGTATTTTCAGTATGAAATGATGGTCAGATAATAAATTTTATTATCTTGAATAATTCTTAAAATTTTGCTTTTTCAAACGTGTGTTTAACCTATGTTAAAATTATACCTAAAAAATTGAATAATTGCAAAAATCCTAACCACTCTTTAAGCCAGTTAATCTTTAACTACTCTTTATTTATTATCACCGACTATTGAATATATGAAAAATTCATTTTGATTCTCAATAACATGAACTAATCTTGAATTATCCTTTTTATTTCGTCATAAATAAATATTACATAAGCTATGCCGCAATTGACAACACATATTTTTGTAATATGGTCAAAGAAAATATTAATAATATAAAAATTAAATAATATCTAAAAGAAAATCCCTTGTTTTTTATATACTGAAAATGCACAAATATAAATTAATTGGAATATGAAACTTCATTTTAATTTATATTCACAGTAGAATTCAGGTAATTCACATCTTCTGATAACTTGTGTGAATATGCTAGTTGCGCCCTTGAAAATCTCCTGTTCACTAAAACTGTGCATAATTAGTTGTCTAGTTTCATCTAAAAAAAAAATCGGTGTAACATATTTGGGATCCTCTCGTTGAAATTAAATGAAAATAAATTATATTTTGGTAATAACCTCTTTAATGTAATATGCCAACGGGCAATACGAGGTCTGAGCCATGGACTGTATATAGCATTGCTGTTGTATATACATAGAATGTTTTTTGTATTTATTTTGTAAATAAAGTTGGAGGATAAGAAAAAAAAAAAAAAAAAAAAAAAAAAAAAAACTTTAATGTAATAACAGGTTTCTTTTCTCTAAAACGTAAAACCAGTAATACTTTTGAGGATAAATTAATTATTGTATTTTATTTCCGTTATTATTCAAATGTTTATAAATATATACAGGAGCTTATTATATGATTACGAATAGGCAGTAATTTCACTTTCCGCATACTCATTAGATAACTCTGCGTAAAAAAGGTACATTACGCGTGACCTCATGAGCGGATCAAATTGCATGACTCTTAATTAGGATTGCTCCTGTCTGACCTCAGGTGCACACCAGTCATGGGAAACAACTGTTGGAGAATTTATAAAAAACTTCCAAGAATGTTCATAATCATTTTTATACGATGATGAGATTAATTTTCTATGTTTAAATAATTATTTGCTAGATACTAATAGCCAAGTTCTCAAAACCGGGTATTTACGGATTATTATGCTCAACCATATTAAAATACGGTGGGTGAGGTATCATTTGATATAGGATTTTTCGGATACTTAGCCAATCGCCATTGCAAGTTGTTTGAATCATAAATAAATAAGTCAACTTAAACATCATTAAATATATTTTTCAGTTGAAAATGTGCCTTTTTCAGACCAAGTACCTCATCAGTTCAGAAGATTTTGGCACTGGTTGTGAGAGAATTGGGCTTAGAATCTGCAAGTGAGCCTAAATTGGTTTTAGTTTTTAGCTTTTATGATTGGCCCGTACGAGGTATCAATCCTTCCATGACAAAATCCATTCCCACCCTAATTTTTTCTTTTTCTTCAATTCCTGACAATCCTCCGAGGACGTCTGAAAAGGAGATGGCCCCGGGACCTTCTAGTTTAGAATATTTTAGATTTCTTCCATTGGGAAGCTTCTCTACATGTGTTTCATGCCTTTTTATATTTCATTCAAATTTACTTGTATTACTTGTTATACAGTTGTAAATTCCAATAAATAAATATTAAAAAAAAAAAAACTTTTATGAAATTAATTTATAACTATAGAGTTGGAACTATGTTAAACAATCGAATTCTTCTCGTATCCAATCCTTACAACCCAAAATCCTCATTGCTCCTCACTTTGACCTTAATGCTCCATTCGTTGCTGACTATGCCCGAACCAAGTACAATCCTTTCATGACAAACTTCACTCTAGTTTTACTTGCTTCCTAACCAGATATAAATATTTGATTTAGATTATTTTTAAAGGACTACCAATCGGTAGTCTTCTCACGTGTGGATCAAGCCATTGCTTATATTACCTACTCATATTAATTTGATGTATTTATTTTAATACGTGGCTGCGTTGGTTAACTCATATAGTTAACCCTCGTTGCATGAAAAAAAAAACTTTGAATAAAATAAATAGGAGTTCGCGTCTGATTGCCAGGGGGCTTGTAACTCTGGGTTAACCTCTTAAAAAGGTAAGGTGAAAAGGTAGCGGTGACAAAAAATAAGTTTAAATTTCTATAATTGAAAAAAAATATATAAGAAAAAGTAAACTAATATATTCTATTAGCAGCTTTCGGTGTACATAATTTACCAATACAAGATTGTAAGCATTTGATCTTACTATTTCAAATTAACCTTGTAGATAATTCAGATTGGAACAAAAAATAACGTACTTCTTTTTTAACTTCATAATTAGCTTTTATAATATTTTAATGATTTTAAACCATCTTTGTAGCTGGGTGGTTAGCATAACAGCCTCCTATGCCTAATGTCGCGGGTTCAAACCCGCAGGTGGTCCTAGGTTATTTTAATGGGACTAAAAAATCCTTAGTTATGCCATCCTTCGCAGGGAACGTTAAAAAGTGGTCCCGAGCCTGTGCGATGTGAGCTACTCGTTAAAGACCCCTATCCTAATAAAACCTGGATAGGCAAAATTTAGGACTCCCACTGTAGCATCGTCCGATTAGCTATAGTAGCATAAAGTGACGTTAAATAAATAAACAAACAATAAATAAATAAACAAACCATACGTTCTTTCACGCTGTATTTAAAAATTCAACTGTATGTAAAAATTCTTTCATTGATTTTAAAAATGGTAAGTGAAAGTCGTGTGTGTTGCCCGCACCAGATTTTTTAAATATCAAATACCTTCTCTTACATGCCAAGAATATATTTTGAATCAATAATCCATAAGAAATCGGAATAATCATTCTACTGTAATTTTCTATTTTTTTTATTTTATAATAACTGCTTTGCTTCTTTTTTTTTTTTTTTTTTTGTAAATCGCCATTTAATATATCCTTATTTGTTATTATTATATTTTTACTGACATTTTCCTGAAGCCGAGCCGGTGGTTTCTCCATTTTTACGATGTTGATGGGGATTGCCCCAAATCTGACGTGAAAAGGTTAAGAATCCTTATCTCGGTAATAAATGGTTCCAGGAAACTTTAGCGCCTATTTGATACTATGCGGGTGTATAATCTATTCTATAATACTATAATGTATTTCATTAGTTTGAAATTTCAGGTAAATGGATGCTTTCTAGATAGTTCTGTATAATTTATTTTTTATTTCTTCAAAATTTGAATAACAAAATTTAAGGTGCGGGCGTTAGGTGTTACATAACCAAAACCATAAAGATTTTCTAGACGACCTTCTGATATTTTATGAGGCGGTTCTGTTGTTTGTTTTTATAATGTAAATTACAAATATTATATGTATTTATATAAGCATAGACAACCGACATTTCATAGAATCAATGTTTGGATTGAACGGAAAAAGTGGAAAAGAAGGGAAGTTGGGAGCAGTTAAACCTAATTGTAACAAATGGAAAACTAGCTTCAGAAAATCTAGCAGGAAAGAAATTATACTGTGCAGATTGAGAATTGGCCATTGCCAATTTTCACATGGATACCTTCTGAAACGACTGGAAGTACTCACTTGCACATTATGTGACTACGTCTAACAAACAGTGAATCATTTGCTGATAGAATGCAAATGATATAAATATTTGAGAAAAAATATTGAATTTTCGCACACACACTACACGGCTAACGCATGGACACATAATGTCAAAAGAATTGCCCCCAAGATGCAAGCATTGTAGGGGAACCTTGACCATAGCTCATATTTTAGAAGAATGTACCTTCTACACCAGACATCTGAACAAAAATAGAATACCAAGCAACGTCGCTGATGCTTTGGGAAACAATGGAAAAAGGATTGATGACTTAATGTGTCTCCTCTCTCAAATGGATTTTTACAAGCTTATTTGAACCACTATTGTTTTCTCTTGACTTAAAATTATATTATATTTTTTTTATTAATAATTTTTTTTTCTATTATATTTTATTTTACTTATTTTTCTAATTGCTTTTTTAATTATTATATTTATTACTTTATTTTTCAATTAATATTAATGTATTACTATTACTTATTTATTTTTATTATTATCTATCTTATTTACTTGTCTTTTATCTTTATTTATTATTATTTTTTTATTATTTATTTATTCTTTTCTCTTGAATATTATCTAACATTCATTTATCTCAAGTAGAATTATACATATATTATAATCTCTTTTAATGAATATATCTTTTAATATTTTAACTTATACTATTTATCTTAAATTGATCTAAAATGAATATATCTGGCACTGATGACCGCGATGTTTTGAGCCATTAAATTTTTAAAAACCAACTAACCAACCACACACTACATAAAATACTCAGTGACGAAAAGAAACAGATATCCACACTGCTGGGCAACTTACAGTATGGAAGGGGGTAATTCTATTGGATATAATTTATTTGTGATCACGTCAATGACCCTGTAGGGTAGAGGCGGACCAAGAAATAATAAAATTAAAAAATATAATAAAGGAATTTTCTAGGTATAAATTTTGTTTATATTAATTTATCATATTATAGTTTAAGTATAACTATTTTCTATTTTAGAAACAATTCTTTATTGAACAATATTACAATCTGTCCAATTTAGGACATTTTTAATAGGGATAAAGTACAACATTCATACTGCATTCACACGATATATACAAAACAATAAATTTATATAATAATAATACAATATAAATATATACAAAACAAAATCAATAAAAATATATACAAAAGTCACTCATACCTATATACAATTCAAGCATACAGCACGTGAGTAGAGAATCTAGCCAATGCTAGAACTCCAATATACATTTTACAAGAGGTCTCGAGGCCACTGCCGTTTCAACCTTCTAGGAGGATGGTAAGGATGTGTGGAGCTGGATAAGGATTGAGCTAGGGGATTAGGGTGATGGATAAGGTTCTGATGGAATTTAGAGAATTTTAATGGTATAAGGTCTAAAATAAATGGAATATTTAGGTCGCGGTGTAAGGTATGGTTGGATACATAATAAGGAGCATTAACTATTGTTCGGAGGACTTTTGATTGGAAGGATTGAATGCGTTTGATGTTCGAAAATTTGGCTGTCTCCCACAGTTCAAGTCCGTAGGTCCAGATAGGTTTCAGTACCGTCTTGTATATTAGCAGTTTGTTCTCGATAGATAATTTAGAATTTCTGTTCAGTAGTCTGTATAATTGTCCAAATCGTCGATTAAGAGTTTAAGTATAACTAAAATTATTTTCAAATACTTGTAACAGTATTAACACATTACTTACTTACTTAATCGAGTCCTCTTTACCGCGGAGCAGTGTGAGGTGCTTTCTTATAAAGCCCGACCAAAAGTTCTCTATCCTGTGCCAGCTGTCTTCTCCTTCTCCAATCGATTCCTCTCTTCTTGAGGAGAGTATTGAAATTTTAATGTGTTACTATTTACCCCTAAATTCTTGGCTAAAATCTGGAGAGTGTATAATTTTCGTACAACTAAAGACATGTTGCGTTTTGGCTAGTATAACAGCCATCTAGGCCCAAGTAAGGTTCAAACCTGGCAAATAGTTCGAAGATTTTTAAGGGAGTAAAAATTCTTGGTTCTTTCATTCTTCTTCAGAGTGTACGATATCAGATAATCGTTCAAGATCTTTATCCTAATAAAACCAAGTTAGATAAAATTTAGGAATCCCACAGTAGAATGAATTGACGTTAAGAGTCAATCCATTATAAATCCATGTCGTTCATTCAGTTTCAATATGAACAAAAGTGATAGCAATAAGAGAACGAATTCATACAATATTTACATAAAACAATGATAAAGTCAAATTACTTAAACATATAAAATAAACAAATACATACATGTATTTACAAAAACTACAACCTCAAATTGAAATAAATACAGTGTAAACAAAGAAATGAATATCATACCCACAATCATAACTATATATAATATTTACAATCTGCTAAAGGAACCTCGGGACTGGTCCAAGCGATCCCAGCGCCTCTCTTTCAGCCGCGTCACTTGTGTGAGTCAGTGAAGGTAAACTTAGGGCGCAATGGCCACAAACATACAGTACATCAGACGAAGATCTGATAGGTGTCAGAACCCCAGTATAAATCCTTACAAAATGTCTCGGGGCTACTGCTGTTTCAAACTTCGATGAGGGTTAAAGGGGTGGGCGGAGCTGGTTAGGGATTGTGCTAAAGAGAGGGTAAAAATGACGAATAAGGTTTTGATGGACTTTTGAAAATTTGGATGGTGTCAGGTCTAAAATAAATGGAACATTAAGGTCGTGGTTTAAGGTACAGTTGATAACATAATAAGGAGCATTAACTATTGTTCGGAGGAGTTTGGATTGAAAGAATTGCATGCGTTAAATGATGGAATATTTAATTCATTTAATTTTAATAGAAAAATCCATTTAGAACCAGTATAAAAAATTCCGTGAAAACTCAAAATGACTCAATAGCTTAAGAAATAGATTTAAATAAGTAAGATACTTAATGAGTTATCACAGATTTAACTTCCTCTCATGATCATGTCTTAATACAGAACATTAGGATTACGCTTTTTTTTTTTTCCTGCGATTTGGATAATGGCTCATACAAAAGAAAAGACACGCATTAAGACGCTCCGAGAATCCTCAAGTCGGTTGTATTTCAAGATCAGGCAGTTTAAAAAAAGTGATCGCTTTCTCTACTCATAAAGCAGGTAGTTGAGAAAGTTAAAAATAGATTCCACATTCCATTAATCATGAAGGCACATTTTCCGATAGAATAAAACGAGTTATAAGAATTTGAATCAGTGGAAGGAAGAAAAAAAGGATTTTATTGCAGTCATCTAACACATTGATAATCTGGACTCCCATGTAAGATTCACTTATAGCCAGTAGTTTTTAATTATTGTTTTATAACCAATTCCTTAAAATACGGTGTTGTAAATATTCTGATTGTGAGTAAACTGTTTATGGTAGACTGTAGACCACACAAAACGAGTATGGCAATGTGTTAAATAGAACGGAGAATTTATTGAAATCTATAACTTCATTGTATACAACGTACAGAAAATCATATTTACTACGTAGTTATGATTTGACAGACTTGTAGAGTCTGTTTCCAATGGGTATGAAGTGTACTCCTATAACTTTTACACCATATTTTTCCCCTATTTCCTTATTTATTTCTGAAACTTCTCCTTGAGGATACATGAAGGTTTTCCATTTCATAAATATTTTAAATTTAAGGAGTTACCTTTCTTCATGATAATTTTTACATGTTTTCATTATTATTTAGTGAATTCGGTGATAGGTTCACCTTCGAAAATAAAAATAAGCTTAAACAGCATTCGTCAAACGATTTTTTCCATTGCTGGGATACTCCTGGGTGCCACGTGTTTTGGTGGATAGAGCACTAGTCTGCTCTTCTCCAAGAACTGGGTTCGAATCCCAGCTGAGGCAGAATTATTTATTCTTTTATTTATATATGTATATTCGTCCTTCTTCTAGTAGCGCGAAAGGCCGTGTAGACTCTGGGCCTCGTGGTATCACCTGGAAGATTACACTCACTTTTCTCGATGCATTTTGTACTGTAGGGTCATCTCTCCCTATGCCTAATTTTGTGCACTCACCATTTGGCTGACGGGTCTCGCTTACCCAGGTGAGAGGCTGTGAGTGAATCCCCATTTAATTATATCCTTATAAAAGCCCCGCCGGGACTAGGATTGGAACTCAACCTATATAGCATGCAAGACTAGCGCGCTAGCCACTCAGCCACGGGCTCCCCTTTATATGCATATAGATAACTATATAATAAAATTAATTATATATTAATATATTGTACATAATAAATAATATAATAAAATAAATATATAAGTAAATCATGCTCAGTTAACTAACTGCATCAAATTATTTCCAGGAATATAAGTTCAGTAAGTAAATATACTTCAAAAATCTGGTGCGGGCAACACACGACTTTCACTTCCCTCCTTTTTTAAAATCGATTAAAGAATTTTCTCGTACAGTTAGAGATAAAAATATTTGAAACCATTAAAGAATTAATTAAATGGAATCTCTATAGAAACATGTGTTTTATTATAAACTCTAATATATTATTATCTAAAATAATCAGTTAGTTTTATCGGCTCTTCATTACTCTCTATTAATTTTTAAAATATTGTGTATAAGATAATATATTTTCTAAAATCTTTACCTTTCAAACGGTATATCATACATGTATATTACTGTTATTAAGTTGAAAAACAAAAAATTGCATTCATAAAATATGTTTTCAGTTTTCTCCTATAGTTGTTTTTCAAATTCGTTTAACTTACATATTTAGTTGTTATTTATCAATGTTAACTACATGTTATGGTTATTATTCTAAAAAATTAAAGGTACTTCAGAGAAAGAAAATTTAAAATATCGGTTTTAAAGCCCTGTCAGACTATTTTTATCAGAATGAAACCTACATGATGCTAAAACCTATTAAACATTATATTGATATAGCGAGTTTAATCAAAATCGTCGAAACCATTTTCGAGAAAATCGAAAAAAAATGCAAAATACATGTTATAAAGTGGCTGTTGTTTTGTCTTAAATATGAAATTTCAGTTTCATAGGACTTTTCGTTTCCGCCCGGGAGTTACCACACACAGACCTTTTTGCGGGACTTGGTTATTTGGACTCAGGGGACCCCAAAACGTGTATTTCCGTTGAAAACTGGAATTCGAAAATTTTCACAATCGCAATACTTTCCCTTACTATATATAGTAAGTGAAAGTAAAAAAAATATTGAAGAAGGACTGAGGGAATACAGTAAACAAAATAGAATCGACACAGATGGGAGAAGTCAGATTTAAAATAAATCAGAGAGAAATGACGCAGAAGGAACGTATTGATTAGGAAAAGTTAGAGGAAAGCCTACGTACTCAAGTGAAATTCTACTCTGGCTTTTGAGAAATAAAATATTACTTTCCTCATTCTTTCAATGTTCATAAAATAGAATGCCCAATTTTGTGTGTATAAATAAATATATATAATAATAAAATTATATAATAATAAAATGCCGATATTATAAATTTTCTTTCCCTAAATTAAATTTAATTCATAAAAATAAATATATTATCTTGTTACCACTGATGAAAAACACATAAATATATAAGTTTAATGAATTCGATATCTAACTAAAGGAGTAAACTGTAAAAATATTTTTTGTAATGCAATTTTTTGCATTGAACATAGAGACAGTAATATAAACCGTTGGAAAGCTAATGATTTTAGAATAAATATTATCTAATTCACAAACTTTTAAAAGTTAATAAAGATTTTTAACTAATTATTTCAGATAATAATAAAATAGATTTTTTAATAAAACACATGTTTCTATATAAATTCAGTTTAATTAATTCTTTAATAGTTTCACGTATTTTCATCTTTAACTGTATTTGAAAATTGTTTTATTGATTTTAAAAATGGAGGTAAGTGAAAGTCGTGTGTTGCCCGCACCAGATTTTTTTCATACGAATTGGCCTCTTAGGATCACATAATAAGTTATTTATGTTCTTTACCTGAAGTTTCCTCTGCCACAACTGGCGTGTTCCATTAGTCTTCTGTCCAAGTTCGTGCTGGTTCTGGTCTTCCTTTATCTCGAAATCCTTCCATATTTTCACCCGCCTCTTAAATTCACTAGCCTTTAAGACCCGTAGGCTCTTATTAGGCTCTTATTACCCGTATTTAGCTTTTCGAAGTAATGCCTAGCTTCCTTGATCCATATTTTAGTGGTATTTTTCTTCCAGAGATAGTAAAAAATTTGTAACTTTCCATTTTAGGATTCTACCTCTCACTCCTGCTTTTATTAAACTATTCTTCTGAATAGTATCCCCTAGGTACTTGAACTATTTGACCCTTTTAATCCGTCCTATCTCCGTACTTAAGAAGTTTGGTCCATGCTTACGGTTATGGTAATTCGATCTCCTCTGGGGTCCTTCAAAATAAGACTAAATGTTTGTCCTGTCTTTGAGTAAACATTTTGAGCCTTGACCATTTAATAACTGACGTTTTGTCCGTTAGATGTTACCGACTAAACCTTGAACTTCGGATTCCTTCAGGAATTTCGTTTCAAGAGATTAATGGCTTGTATTTTAGTGAGTACTCTTCTGCCAGAAACGGAAGAATGAACGAAGGTATCATGAGTTGCGTGATGAGGAAAATAATTTGCTCAGAAAGTTCAGGCTACTGAGGTCGTACTCATCCTTGACCTCTCAACCAGGAAGTTTCGAATTCGTCTTCAAAGGTATTTTCGTAGTCTTGTGAAAAATGCTGATTGATTAGATCGTTTTTAGATAATAACTGTTACTTGAGACACAAAGGCTTATATTTTGACGTGGATATGTCTTTTGGTTAGGTGACTGTAACTTTCATTGTGCAACGTTTTTCTCTCCCTCAGTTTGACCCGCTCTAGATCTGTTGATGTTGCTCGGATCGAAAATTTTACGATGATTTCTTTTTCAGAAATAATATTTTTTTTAATAAAACATTTATCGCTCGTATTTGCCGTTTGGGAGATACGTTGGTCCGAATAAATAAGTCACGTTTTGCCACATTTATTTATTGTTGCTCGGTTTAAAAAGCCTATGTTAGTGTAGCTAATATTGAAAATTGGATTTCCGCATATATTATTTGTCATTATATTTTTTATTATCATTATTCAGCTTCAAAAGAATTATATTTTTTTTTTTTTACTTTCACTTACTATATATAGTAAGGGAAAATATTGCGATTGTGAAAATTTTCGAATTCCAGTTTTCAACGGAAATACACATTTTAGGGTCCGCTGAGTCCAAATAACCAAGTCCCGCAAAAAGGTCTGTGTGTGTGGAAACTCCCGGACAGAAACTGTAAGTCCTATGAAACTGAAATTTCATATTTAAGACAAATATACTCCCGAGACGTGACAAAACCTTTTTTAATCGAAATGAGCTTACCAGAAGAGCCACTTTATACCATGCATTTTGCACCTTTTTTCGATTATCTCAAAAACGGTTCCGACGATTTTGATTAAACTCGCTATGTCGATGTAAACTATAATGGGCTTTAATATGATTTAGATTTCATTCAGATTAAAATGGTCTGACAGGGCTTGAATGCCAATATTTTAAATTTTCTTTCTCTAAAATACCTTTAATTTTGTTGATTCTATAAAAATAACTATATTATCTTGTTACCACTGATGAAAAACGGGTTAATATATAAATTGAATGAATTCGATACCCAACTATAGGAGAAAACAGAAAAGATATATAATATATATATATATATATATATATATATATATATATATATATATATATATATATATATATATATATAAGATATTATCTTATACTCAAGCATTTAAAAGTTAATAGAGAGTGATGTAAAGAAGATAAAACTAACTGATTATTTTAGATAATAATAGAATAGATTTTTTAATAAAACACATGTTTCTATATAAATTCGATTTAATTAATTATTTTTTATCTCTTACTGTAAATTGAAAATTCTTTTATTGATTTTAAAACTGAAGGTAAGTGAAAGTCGTGTGTAGCCAGCACCAGATTTTTATTTTTGCATTATAAATTATAACATGCTAGTATTATTCAAACCATGGATACTTGGTATGCAATAGTGTATACCCATTGCGCCTTATGAGGTTAATATAAAATTTTTATCCTAGCTTACTAAGTTTTGATGCACCGACATTTATATTTACTTTACAACTTTGTCCTAACCTTCTAGATCTGTTTTTTTTTTGTGTTCGAATCGAAAATTTGACAAAGGTTTCTAAGGTAGAAATATTTTTTGTCATATAACATTTTTCGCTAGGACCTACTGTCTAGGAACTATATTTGTTCGATTGAAAAAAGTCACATTTTACTTATTTTATTAAGTGTTGGGACATTCTGAACATGCTCCGTGTCAAAAAAGCTGTGTTGGTGTTAAAAAAAAAAAAATCTGTACCACCACAACCCATGAAGAGTTTTGGGCTCAGTACACGTAGAGATTCGTACTGTTTCTAGGCCAACGATTGTGCAATGAGGAGATTCGGCCGAGATCACGCTCAGCCGCCAGGTTTTCCCCATTTTCGGGTACCCACTTTTTTGAGGCTGGGTCTGGCCCAGGAGGGTCTCCATACCCCAGGATCGCCCCCCGGCCGAAATAACAGAATAAATAATATTCCGCCGCAGCCGAGATTTGAACCCAGGACCCGGAGCACAGTAGACTAGCGCTCTACCCACTAAACTACGCTGCTCCAAGTATGTTACTCGCTTTTTTTTTCGTAATCATTATTCTGCTACAAAGGAATTTTATTTTATTAATTTAAATTATTGCATTTTAAATGTTTATGTATATTCCATGGCATGTATATTCCAGCCTATTTCAGCCACGAGTATGTTGTTATGCCATAGTGTATACCTAACGCGCCTTCCGAAGTTAATATTAACTTTTCAGCTTAACTAGTTAAGTTTTGATTCACGAACATTTTTATTTATGTTATCAACTTTGTCCTAACGCTCTAGCTCTGCAGGTGCTGCTCACACTAAATATTTGCTGACAGTTTCCATGTTAGAAAATTTATGGAACAAATGAAGTCAAGTTCTATTCCAATGGAACAAAGAAAAGACAAATTATAAAACATAATGCATGTTTTAGGATTTTGCCCTAATTAATGTTAAATAATATAGCGTCAGATATGTAATCGATATAACACAAATCGTATCATGGTATTTGTATTGGACTAAATATCCTATACAACAAAAAAAAACAAATCGTAGGATGAAATAATCGAGAGTCAGTCGTTTTTTATTTTTTAATAGTTTAATTTTAACGACGCACAGTGAAAAATATGACAGATTTAGGTGGAAAAAATTCTGAAACTTGTCTATATTTAACCTTTGAGGTCCCAGATTACGGAAATATATGAAAAAAAAATATAAAAACTTATTAATTCTTTGACACGATTGGCGAGCGCACAACGGTCAAACATCAAATAAAATTGATTACAACAACAATTTTTATTCAGTAAAATTACAATCTGTCCCAATTTGGACATTAATAGTAGTGCTGAAAGATATCATACATACTACATTCATACAATATTTACACGGAATAAAATTACAATAAAATATATACACAATAATGAATCAATACAATAGTCAAGAATTCACTTATACCTATATACACATACACACACTCATACGTACATCACATTGAGTGGAGAATCTAGCCAGTGCTAGAACTCCAATGTATTTACAACAGGTCGCGGGGCCACTGCCGTTTCAACCTTCTAGGTGGGTTGTATGGATGAGTGGAGCTGGATAGGGATTGAGCTAGAGGATTAGGATGATGAAATAGGTTCTGGTGGAATTTGGAAAATTTAGATGGAATTAGGTCTGAAATAAATGGAACATTAAGGTCGTGGTGCAAGGTATAGTTGGAGACATAATAAGGAGCATTTACTATTGTACGGAGGACTTTGGATTGAAAGGATTGAATGCGTTTGATGTTAGTACGTTTAGCTGTCCCCCACAGTTCAAGTCCGTAGGTCCAAATGGGCTTCAGTATTGTCTTGTAGATTAATAATTTGTTGTCAGCTGTAAGTTCAGATTTTCTGTTGAGTAGTCGGTATAACTGTCCGAATCGTCGGTTGAGTTCTTGTCTTTTAAGTCTTGTATGTGGGTTCCAAGTCAATCTTTTGTCTAATAGTAAGCCAAGATACCGGACTGTATCTGAAGGAGGAATTGGAATGGAATTGAAGTAAACTGGCGGACAGGAGTTTCGTCGAAGAGTGAAGGTTACGTGTTTGCATTTGGCTTCGTTCACCTTAATGCGCCAAGCATTACACCAGTCTTCGATAAGAGAAAGGTGTCTTTGCAGGTTTAAGGATGCTGTTTCAGGATTGGAACTGGATGATAGGATGGCGGTGTCGTCTGCAAAAGTTGCCAGAAAGGTATCAGGATGTGTAGGAATATCAGCAGTGTAAAGGATGTAGAGGACGGGTCCCAAGACGCTGCCTTGAGGAACACCGGCCTCAACGGGATAAAGGTTAGAAAATTCTACACCACAGCGAACGCGGAAGGAACGGTTTGAGAGATAGGATCGGAGAATGAGGTATAGAGTCAAATAAAATAACAAACTAAAATAAAAAACTTCCCTACATTTTACGTTTGAAGTCTCATAATACGGGAAAAATAATACAAGACATCTAATTATGCTCGGAGATGCTAATAGATGTATTTTATATCATTTAGGAAACACTTCAAATTATAGATTGTAAAACGTTTGATTCGGAGTGTTGTGTCTGAAAAAAATTATGTATCACCCAAAACGCAAAAAATCGCAAAAATTCTTTGTAATATTTAAAGACTAGAAGGATTGATGACACAAATCCTTGGGGTAACTTGGGGGTTATATAGTTTTTTGTTATTGAATAGGAGCATACAATTACAAATTGCTAAATTAACTCTACAGGTGAAATTGCAATTTATATTCAATAAGGAATTTAACAATATAATGTCTTACCTGTCTCAGCAATATCCATTGTTAAGTTAAAGCAAAATTACTAGGCTCTAAATACACCTTGAACGCAATAAATGACCATCGAAAAAAGATAATCCCTCTGCCGGTTATTAGGCACTAGTGTGAACAGGAATGATTCAATGATTTACTATTTATTTGTAAGCACGGTATGACGGGAAATATTAGTATTAAGGATCTTGCCAACTATTTTCAAATTCAAATCTTGACTTTCGGCCACCTAAATTGGTGAATTTGCAAATGGTGCGACGTTTCGGCTCAAACTTGTTAGCAATCATCAGGGCATCACTGAGCCCGAAAAAGTTGGTGAGTTATATAGGATATATAGGTTAAATTAAAAAAAAAAATGTATTTAATCATTAGCTCTAAAAAATATCCAAAGATGTAATGGAAGTAATTTTTCTACTCTCCCTAATAAATCATTCCACGTTCATACTTAAGAAAAAAAAATTACATTAATTATATGAAGAGTTGTAGAATTTTGTCCAACTCGTGATTTTTTTTCAACTGTGCGCCGCTTAACATCAAGTATGAGCCGATTAAAATTTCTTTCTTTTTCATCCTAATTAATGAATTGACCAACCCACTCTAACTAGAATAGTTTTGTTATTTATAGATTAATTTTCCTCTTTGTCATACTTGCAGTAGGAAATAACGTAATCCCTCCTCCCTCTACTCCAACTGAAAATATATATAGTTAAGTGATTTGCAAAAAAATATTTATTTATAATAATTAGAAATGGAAGGAAGGGTTGTTTCCAAGTCGAACACATGAGGGTAAGAACGGGAACTAAGTGGACGGAAGAACGAAAACAGCGGTTTTCTGAACAGATGAAGGCTTCTTGGGAGAGGAGAAGAACATATAAGAAGTTGAAATGTGCTTCAAATTAGTCTACCATCGTGATCTCCAAATGGTCAAATCGAATAATAATAATAATTAGAAAAAAATGTATGAAGTTTAGTTTTGATCTGAAATTATGTCTTTAATTTATCCTTTCTTATCTACATTACGTTTCCTTATTCTTCTTAAAAGTCTCTCCTCTCTTTTTAATCCGTGATGGAGATGAGCCTAGCCCAGAGGTAACATGAAGATGCGATGCGGACAATCTAAGACTACTATCTAGGAGGCTGTTGTGTAAGCTCAAGATAGATGCAGCCGTGGCCAAAGCCACATAAATAACAATCAAGAAGCTCACTTACGAGATGCCCCGCTGCTTTTTGTTCGTGTTTTAGCCCGTCCAATGTTAACGCGCGTGCTTGTTCATTATGCTCGTACTTACTTCCCTTATCGTAGATCTCATAACAGCCTAAACCCTCATACTGCCATTGTATTAATTACGTCAGGATTACGAAACACGTGTGTAAATGGTCGTAAAGGATTCCAATCCCTAGTATGGGATGGCCGAGTACGCAAGGAAGAGGGTCGAGGAATGTCATGTCCGGAAAGATGTGCGTTTGATAATCACACTTTAGTTACTGCTTGTATTAGTAATTTGTTATTTTGTGTTCATTAAGTAAACGATGGAATTCGAAAAGTAAAATAGTTAGTACGGAATACCTCTTGAAAATTCCTGTGGAAAATGATTGGTGGATTTTTTAAAGTAAAACTTTTTAGGTGATACGGGTAACCGAATACTTAGATGACTTAATCCACGGAAAGTCGTTAGGGCGATGATTTATAACTTCAAGCTTAACACACGATTAATGTAAAACATCTTTGGTATTGTGACAGATGACGATTAAGGGACTTTTTTTATTTTATTATTATTTTTTTTTTTTTGGGGGTCTTTTAAGTAGAACCTAGATTATTTTTTTTTCGTTATTTCCTTAATCGATTTACCTTAGCTTGTTTATTCATAAGTCATTTTTATACTGCTACAACGAATTATTAATTGCTAATAAGTCAATTAAGATAGGGATAAAATTAACTTAGGAAACGATCTTTTACTAGTACCTGAAATCTCGCAGGTTCGGGACCACTCTTTTACGACCCCACCGAAGGTCGGCAAAATCAAACATTTTTTACTTCCTATAAAAAATCCTAGGGCCACCTGATTTACCTTGTAACTACGATTATAATTAAAGAATTATAGAACAAAATGAGTACGCGTAACCTTTACGCGCGATTGAAGTAAAACGTTTTTGAACGTTAAGTTGAAAATCAATAAGTCAAGTTAGAATTTAATATAATATATACAAACTATTTATATATAAATTTATTTATATCAAGCGTTATACATAATGAATACATTAATTCAATTATTATTATACTTTCAAAATGAAATGAGAAAACTTAATTCTGCTTAATCGATAAAAATAAAATCGAACAATGATCGAGATTCTTCTGAACGGAAAGTAACATTGAAATCTCTAGCAAGAATAATTGTTAACTCATAATAATTCTTTGGGAGAAGTTGGTTCCGGGATTGTTGTGACGCTCGTTCAATCGCCCTGAAAATGTCCTATAATTTAGGCCGAAACGTCGGCACCAGTAAATTAAGTTTATACTTAATTGTGTGTTCTTTCGACTGCACCCTGAACCAACTTCTCCTATATATACAGACAGTCGGACAATTCTCACTTCACCATAATAATTGTTATTTTGAAGTCTTGAGCCTTTAATACCACACAGCTACTCGCCAGCTTATGTTTCTTATATATAATGCAGTAAAAATTCTTAATAACACTTCGTTTTTCATTTTTTCATCTTAGTTTCGAAAAGAGGAAAAAATGTAAATCTTTTAATACTTAAAAAAAAAAAAAACTGTACCACTAAAACCGTACAAATGAAGGGTCTTGGGATCAGTACATATAAGGATTCATATTGTTTAGGCCAGCGACCGTGCAATGAGGTGATTAGGCCTTGATCACGCTCAGCCGCCCGGTTTTTCTCCGATTTGGATACCCACTATAAAGAGGCTGGGTCTACCCCCGGAGGGTATCCATACCCTAGGGTTGCCCCCCGGCCAGATTAACAGAATAAATAATATACTGTCATAGCCGGGATTCGAACCCAGGTCCCGGAGAACTGTAGGCTTGTGCTCTATCCACTAGAACATGCCGCTTCCTAATACTTAATCATGAATAATTAGAGGAATAAAATCGAAACGTTAGGCAATCGAGTACTGTAAAACACAATTTAATTTTACCAAATTTCATAGTTGTTTCAGTTATGTTATCAGCCAAGAGGTTAAAAGTTTTTGAAAATCAGATTGCAAATATGTAATCCCTGCAGGTTACTTTCTTCCATTATTTTTTGTGGTTGGTTTTAGAAACAAATTTTCATGGATTACTTCATTAAACTTTTTTTTCGGTCACCATCAAATTTAATGTTTTTTTTTAAAATGATAAGTTAAGGGTTGTGAGCCCGTTTCTCTCTATTTCAAGAGTCAATAACATTTTTTATATTAAGTGTTAATTTTTCAAGTTTGAAGTTTCAATTTCTTGAGTATTACATGAGTATACATTATTGGAAGTATTTGCAAAACCCTTAAAAAATTTGGACTAAGCTTATTTTCGCACTTAGTCGTGAAGGAATCCTACGCAAATAGAAGTCCTGGAAATAAGGACTTAAAAGAGCCTGCTCACTTATCCAAAGAGCCTTTATAACCAAAAGGGCTTTATCTAATTTCTGAGAATGAAAGTTACCCAATGGAATTCTTTCAGGGATTTTGAAACTGTCGAAATTCTAAGGATTCCGAAGGATTCCCGGTCAAAGAAGTGTGATAGCTAGTCGGAACTATTCATTTTAAGTGGAGCCAGTCTCCTGATTAATTCCTAGGACTTTATTATGTTATTTCAAGTCTTGATTGCTTCGAGTCATTTAGTGTGGAATTTTAATTAAAATCTGTCTCTTTTCGTTAAAATTTCGTGATATATATTTTTAAAAATTCCTATATCCTTTTTTTTTTTTTTTTTTTTTTTTTGTACCAATTTTATTATTTCATTAATTCCTAAAATCTCTAATTTATCCAAAATCTTTAAAAAATTTAAAATTTCGCTCTACATTTTTTCCCTAATAAAATCATCAATGGGACATCAATATTTATTTTATTTAACAAATTAGCTCGAAATTGATAAAGAAATTAAGTATTTAGTTTTTATTATAACTAGAAAAAAACGAAATAAAAATGCTTCTTCTTATTTAGTTGCAAAATTACCTAGCGGCTTCTGTCATGAAACTTCAAACGTTAGAATTTTTTAAAGCATTTTACAACTGTATTATACAATAACATACATTAGGTAAATTGTTAATTGATCAAATCGGCTTGATATAGACATGTAAAGAAACTACCGAGTGGTAGCACTTCGGTTTTTATTTATTTTAGGTCGCGAGACCATCGTCTTTTCAGCCATCTCAGGGAATTATTAGGAATAGATGGTAATGAGAGATTGCGGACGAGTGGGTTGGAGTGGGCAGGTAATTTGGAATCAAAGAAGGTATATCTAGTTCATGCTAAATCTGCGACTGATGGGATTTTGGATTGCAAGGTTTGAATGCGGGAAGAATTGGATGGTTTAGTGGATCCCCATAATCCAAACTCAATCCCATATGTCCAAATAGGCCTAATGATACTAATATAAATTAATTTTTTGTGGTATGTGGAAAGTTTTGATCGTTTGTCGTGGAAGTGTTGTAGTAAACGGTATCTACCAGCTGTTTTTTGTCGTTTCAGTCTAGTATGAGGATTCCAAATAAATCTTTAGTCCTACGGAGGGGACATAAAAAAATGGTCCTGAGCATGTGCGATGTCAGGTACTCGTTAATGATCCCTATCTTTATTAAATATGGATAGGCAACATTTAGGACTCCCACTGAAGCATCATCCGATTAGCCCAGTAGTATAAAGTAACGTTAAATAAAAAAACAAAGATTTTATTTATTTACAATTGATGTTTGTTTGTTCTCCATTGCTATTTGCTATCTGCAAAAAAAAAAAACCAAAAAAAAAAAACATTGTGATAAGGAAATATGACAACTTCCCGAAAGTCGGTGAAAATTAAGGCATCTTTAGGCCACCGCCTCCAAAGTCGTCGGGTTGGTTGTACGGGTTCGTGTAGGATTTAAGTGTTTGGGCCGATGGGTTCATGTTGTAAGTCAGTCTGTCATGAAATATTTTATAATATTCTGTGGCTGTGTCTGAAACTGTGAGTATGTTCAAGTCCTTGTGAAGTAATTCGTTGGTTACATAAAACGGTGCATTCACGATTTTCCGCAATATTTACGATTGAAGAGACTGAATTATTTGGATGTTAGAGCTTTTGCCAGATCCCCATAGCTCTATCCCGTATGTCCATAATGGTTTGATCAGTACTTTGTAAATAGTAATTTTGATGTTCACGGATAATTTTGATCGTTTGTCGAGCAAACTCATATTTTTTTTTCTCTATCTTTAAAAATCACTAAGTTAATGAATAAATAAAACAAACAAACTTGGAGGCTTAATACCGCGTGTTTCGCTCTAAAAACAAACGAGGTATGTGAAAGTCGTGTGTTAGCAGATTTTAAAATATTTATATGGAAATGATTATAATTTTAGACCTGAACTCCATCGTACGTCCTACGGTGAGGTTTAAAACATGATGTAACCATGATGGCAGTAAGGTCTGTTTTATTACAGCTATCGATAAGCGCTGAGTTGAAGGATGTCTCCTTGCCCTCCTGCATCTCAATAGCTACTAATGAATTTGCAATGAGATCATGTAATGGCCCTCATGTAAGTAGCAATAGTATATTCAATAATTTGTCGCCCGCCCACCTTACAAGTAGCCTCTACATAAATCAGGAGTTGTCGTCTGGATCTCGCGTGCAAGGCTTCTTCAGTCCGATTCAAATGTAAATCCGATCGAGGCGGAATATAATTCCAGAGAGTGAATATAAATGGCCATTCCTCTTCCTGAATCCTAATCAAAAGCCGCCAGAGAGTACAGACAGGTTACAAGTGCTGCCCCCTGTAAGATCCCCGCCCTCAGACCCTTCGCGCCGCTCCAGAACAAATAGACGTGCCGCCGACCTCCTCGACACGTGTCCCGATCACAGATAGCTTATCGCTCCCTGCATCTTGAGCGGTTTTCTTATTTGCAACTTGTTCTTTAAGATAATCTCCTCTCTCGTGTTACTTATTAGCAGTTTAGTAAAGATTGAATCGATATATTTTACCTTAGTCAAGCTCCTGCTGGTTAGTGTCACAATTATGTCAACTGTATATACATCCCTTTAAATAAGGAATTAAGGTAAAAAAATATACCATTCCCAAACTCCCATTAGCTAAACTATTTTTTACATTCACTTACTATATATAGTAAGGGGAAGTATTGCGATCGTGAAAATTTTTGAATTCCAGTTTTCAACGGAAATACACATTTTAGGGCCCCCCGAGTCCAAATAACCAAGTCCCGCAAAAAGGTCTGTGTGTGTTTCTGTGTGTTTGGTAACTCCCAGGTGGAAACGATAAGTTCTAAGAAACTGAAATTTCATATTTAAGACAAATATATACAAAACCTTTTTCATTAATATGTGCTTACCAGAAGAGGCACTTTATACAATGCATTTTGCACCTTTTTTCGATTTTCTCGAAAACGGTTCCGACGATTTTGATTAAACTCCCTATATCGATGTAGAATTTAATGGGCTTTAATATCATGTAGTTTTCATTATGATTAAAATGGTCTGACAGGGCTTAAATGCCGATATTTTACATTTTTTCCCCTGCAAAGTACCTTTAATTTTGTAGATTTTGTAAAAATAAAATATTACCTTGTTACCACTGATGAAAAACATATATATATAAGTTGAACGAATTCAATCTAACTAAAGGAGAAAACTGAAATTAACACGTATAATATACCGTTGGATAGCTAAAGCTTTTAGAATAAATATTATCTAATGAATAAACTTGTAAAAGTTAATAATGAGTGATAAAAAGCCGATAAATCTGATTATTTTAGATAATAATATAATAGATTTTTTAATAAAACACATGTTCCTATAGAAATTCAATTTAATTATTTCTTTAATGGTTTCAGGTATTTTAATTTCTAACTGTATTAGAAAATCCTTTCATTGATTTTAAAAATGGAGGTAAGTGAAAGTCGTGTGTTGCCCGCAACAGATTTTTTATGTCTGAGCCCGCAAGCGCAAATGTCATTGGAAGTTCTTTGTCACTTCAAAGCATGTTGTGGAACTTGGTTCTATGACTCTGTTAAAAAATCCACATCATTTTAGGAGTCCTTGAAATGTCCATATGAAATGTCCGTTTTTATAGTTTCTGAAATACATAAAGGATTTTGCAGGTCTCTGTTGTTTTCTTCCGAATGTTTACATATTTAAAGTAAACAGTTAGTAATCCTCTACCTTTATATTATAAACATTAGCTTCTCAATCAATTACCCACTTTTTAGTATACCTCCAAATATGAACATGGAAACACGCGATTTTTGAGTAATATTTTTGTACGAGTTTAAACTCGGCCATTCAGCAGCTGAGGCCGCTAGAAATATTTGCTAGGCGTTTGGGGAAGAGAGTGTTAATGAACGGACCATTCGCCGTTGGTTTTCAAAGTTTTCAGCTGGAGATACCGACTTGGAAAACTTGCCCCGAGGAAGACCTCCGTCCGTGATAGACAACGATGTCCTCAAACATACAGTAGAAGGAAACCCCTAAACTGTTAAAGGACTCTCAGCACAACTAAATGAAAGTGCATCCACCGTTTCCAGACATTTAAAGTGTATTGGGAAAGTAAAAAAAGCTCGATACATGGGTACCTCATGATCTCACTGAGCGGCAGCAAGACCCCATGTTTCAAAATATACCGTCCAAAAATTGAAAGAGCTGGGCTACGAAGTTCTTCCGCACCCACCATATTTCTCCCGACTTGTCTCCAACAGATTACCACCTGTTCAGGAATTTAGGCAAGGAAAACGTTTTGAAAATGATGATCAAGTGAAAAGTGCGTTTTCAGATTTTGTTTCACTTCAAAGCTCAATGTTTTTCAGGCATAATAAAGTTGGTCTCACGTTGGAAAAAATGTGTAGAAAAAGAAGGTAAATACCTCGAATAAAATTACCTTGTTTTCATATCGTATTTTTAGTAAAATTCTTTTACCTTGAAAACAGACATTTCATGTTACACAACCCAATATTTAAAAAAATAGTGTGATTTTGACGCGTCAAAACTTATGTTTGATTTCTTCAGATAAGTCATTTCATCTTTAAGATAGGCGCAATATCATCTATGCTTCAACTCTACTCTTGACCACAAATCAATGGCAGCCGTAACAATACTAGCACTCCCCCACACCACCTTGGATGAACCAATATCCCCCGATCGGCATTTCATTCCCAGGACTAAAGGTCACCGGTGAAGAGCAGCTATTCGGATCACGTAGCCCGCAGATCGTGAACTGTAATATGCACTACTCAGCAGTAGTCTTCATAGATCTTGGTTGCATTAACGGTTCGCTCCTAGAGAAAATAGTATGCACGCCGAGTAATGTACGTCTCTTTTTCGAGGTAACTTCACAGGGGTTACTTTTTACAAATCTAAACGTGATGGTGCAGAACGAAACTACAGAACATAACACCTGACTAAAGATTAGTATTTATTTCTTGCATGATAAATATTCAGCATTCAGTTGGTTTCAAATCAAAATACATTTTAGAAATTATAATTTTTCATTTTTAATTTTAAATATGTAAGTTTTTGTTGTTTACGTAACTAGGACCTGTCGTTATGTTTCTTAAAACGATTGGAATTTTTGGTATGTCAGTCTTTTTAGCTGAACTATAAATCTGCGAGGCGTAAGTTCATATGGCTTTAAGTAGTTATGTAAATGTATTTTCAGTTTTGATGATTCGGATAGAAGATAGGTTCTTCCATAGTACTTTCAGTCGCTATTTGAAATTATTTCTTTTCATCTCAACATGTAGGTCCAAAACCCTACATACGGACTAACAACTAGCAATATTTGTCTTACTCTTCGTTTTTATAGCAAACTTAACAGAACCGATAAAAGACTTATGAGCGGCAGGTAAATAGCTAAAATAGCTGATAAAAGAAAACTGAAGAGAAGCTGGGTGAGTGACCTATGCTAAAAGCTTAAGAAGGGGTGCTTCTGCGCACTTTCCTTCCCCCTGCTTATCATGTCTGCTGTTGAAGGTGTCTGTCTTGCTTATTGTCTGATAACTTCTGACAGGTGCGAATAAAAAAAATTATGAAAATGAATAAAAAACAAAATTCCGGAGGGGAAAAACTTTCATCTGGGTTGTTTAAATTAATTTAAGAACTATTAAATAAAGTTAAAGTTTGAATAGTTAAAGAATCAGTAAGGTGCGATATTAATAGATTAAAAAAATCGTATATGGTCATGCTAGAATTTATAAAGAGATGTGACTTTCTGATAACTCGGTTATTATTGATGATAGAGAAACAAATGTAAGATTTTGTGGAATATGGAAATTTTATTTGAATTATCTGGATGAAAATCGAAAGAAAATAAAAAAATAGGAAATAGTAACGCAGTCTAGTATAAATGCTTTTGGTTTATTATTTTCAGTAATGAATCTTTGTAATCGACCAATAAAAAAAATTACCCTCTCTCAAAATTTGTTTGCGTAAAACCTGAATAACGAAATTAAAAAATCCGCCGGAAGAATGGTCCCTCCAATTTTGTAATTGATACATAAAGGCATAGAGAAGCCCTTGAAATGTTAATAGTGCATGCAGCGCATATAGAAATCCTCCTTAGAATACCTCCGGGTAATAGAAGGACAAATATCTGTGACATGTGTACATATTATGTTTATATTGGATTTTGTGTAAAAATAAAACCAGAAGGTATGAAAAAAAAGAAATAAATAAAAAATCTGTTTCTCCTAATTTATAAATAAATAAATATCTATATATAAATAAATAATAAATTGTACAAAATTGAAATTTGTTAGGAACTAGCAGCGATATGACGCTTTGAAATTAGCAGTTTTGATATGCTATTTTACTTTGAATTATTTATTGCTTTTCATATTACTTAATTGCCTATCAACAGCTTTATAAACAGTTATACCCTAATATTGTTATTTGGAAATAATAATAATATATATATATATAGGTAAGTGGAAGTAATAAAGTGAATTTTAACATTTGTTTCAAGAAGGGTATTAAGCGATAAATGTATGTGTTCCTGTAAAAGGTTTAAATAAATAAAAAATAAGCTTCACCAACGTTTTTTCTCATTAGTTATCTTTCTATTCCGCCACGAATGAATATTGATGAGTATTTGTTTCCTGCCTCGAGAGGAAAAGCAGCATTATGCATGGAGACAAGAGGTTGGAAGTGCATCGTACAAACAGGATTCAAAGTGAGGGCTAGGGAGAAAGCAAGGAAAGTGGCCGGTTACAGATGTTAGGGAGGGAGGTTTGTTTGTAATTTTAGCGGGTGGAATAGTGTCCGGACCAGTCTCTAGCCCTGCGCCTAGTTCATACTCTATCGTCGCCGGATAATTAATATGTTTAGGCAAATCCGCGGCCGGAACACCATGTCCGCTCTCCGGCTCGGCCGTTTCTCTATCAAAGCCTGCCTCGTAATAATTCCTGTTAGCTCTATATCCTTAATAAGGAATCTCGCTCAATATCTCCTACAGTATCTTAGTACCAATAAAACTTGAGAGGTTGGTGCATAGAGCAGCTAGTTTCAAATCACTTGATGTTCAATGGCACTTAATACAATTTTTTATGCACACTTTTCTTTTTTACAGTTATCTACCAGTTCGAAAAACCTTGATGGATTTTGGGTTGTAGTTATCTATTTAAATATTATCCTTATTTCTGAATATAATTAATCAGCCACCTTTTTTAAACTAAACGGCTAATGTTATGGTAGTGTTGCGGTGATCATCTTTGGTCGCGCTGTAGCATCAGCGCCTAATATAAAAAAAAAAAATCTGGTGCGCGCAACACACGACTTTCACTTACATTGTTAAAATTAATTTAAGAAAATAAATTGTTAAAGTGTTTTATTGAATAATCTATTATATTTTTTATCTGCAACAATCAGTTACTGTTTAATTAGTGTGGGGTAATCACCTTCAACTCAAATGTCAAGATGATCACAAATAGGAGCTCTACTTCCTTGACATGCCGCCAGGTGGCAGCACGGTCAACATGAATTTTCTTTTTCAGAAACTAGAAACTGTTAGTTTTATCTACTTTTCATCACTCTCCATTACCCTTTACAATTCCGTGCATAAGATAATATTTTTTCTAAAATCTTACGTACATCTATATTACTATTCTTGTGTCCAAAAACAAAAAAAATGCATTAAAAAATATATTTGCATTTTTCTGCTTTATTTGTTTAAAAAATTAGCTCCACTTTGATATTTATCCATCTTTCCTCAGTGCCATTAAGATGATATGGTTAATCTTTTGGAATGTTCAAAATCAAAGGTAGTTTATAAGAAGAAAATTTAAAATATCTGCATTTAAGCCCTATCAGCTATTTCAATCAGAATTAAACTTACATGATATTAAAAATTAAATTAAAGCCTATTAAATTTTACATCGATATAGCGAGTTTAATCAAAATTGTTAGAGCCGCATTTGAGGAAATCGTAAAAAGGTGCTAAATGCATGGGATAAAGTAGGACTTGCTGTAAGCCGATTTTAGAGAAAAACATCTCGGGCGTATAGTTGTATTAAATATAAAATTTCAGTTTCGTACGACTTATGGTTTTTAGACTTACCACACACACAGACCTTTTGTTGGGACTTGGTCATTTGGACTCAGGAAACCCTAAAACGTGTATTTCCGTCGAAAACTGGAATTCGAAAATTTTCTTCATCAAAATACTTTACCTTACTTTATATAGTAAGTGAAAGTAAATATGTCCGAAAATTGAATATTTCCGGCAGACAAAGGGAATTCTTCACTCAATATTCGGATTATGCGTAGATTGTAAAAACTTAAATCCTCAAAATTATGGGGCAGTTAATGCTTTATTTTCTGTGGTTTATTATTTGAGATATTAAACGAAAAATCATATCAAAACTTATATACCTTTTAGTGCACCCTAGTAACCTTTCTTTACCTCCTTCTTCCCCCCTTGAGTTACGGGTGACACCTCCAGACAGCCGGTATTGTGACACGAGCGGAACGAAGGGAGGAACCACCTTCGGAACTAGACCGTGTTCCCTGACCTTTAGTTCTGTTCCTGCCTCGCTCTGGCATTTGATGGATAGGTGCCAATGAGCAGTCAGTTCTTCGCTTTCTAATCATCTCCTCGATAGACAAGATTCTTCTAATATCAGTTATTTAATACACGGATCATTGTTTTAAAATACCTTTATATTTTTGGAAGATAAGAAATCTTATCGGAGCTACTTTTATGGATGTAAAGTGATGTATCTATCTGCAAAAAGGGCCTAACGGAATAAGCATGTGAAATCTGCCCCCGCGTATAATAGAACCAAATTTATACTATTGATTTACGCCCATAAGAAACAACCTTTTGCACATTTGTAACTCCTTAATCCTCATGGGAGGGAAGTTATGGAGTGAAAAAAAAATTCGCCTGAACAGCTCAACCGATTTTCACGAAAAAAATATATGATATGGATTTTACAAAACAGTTTAAAAAAATATTTGTTTAAATTAATTCCAGAAGAATGTTAGTCAAAAAAACTTTTGTATTTTTCAAAAAAAAATTTTAGATGCTTTAGTACACCTCCAATTTTTCGCCACTTTATTTTATTGGAGGATCCTGCGTAATATATATATATATATATATATATATATATATAATATATATATATATATATATATATATATATATATATTATATATATATAATTATATATTAATTTAGCAAGTGTGCCCGATAGTGAAAATAAAAAAACAAACAATTTTTTCTCCTTAACGGATTAACCGAATTTCACGAATAAAATATAGTTTAATAGTTTTTTTTTCGAAAACGTGAGTCAAAATTTTAATTTTACATACACATTTTGTAAATTATGTTGGATTATTACTCCTACAATTTTTTTATATATAGATATTTATAATAATACGTAAAATATATAGTATGTAGGTGTATAGTGTGTAAGTAATATCTAATGACAACGATCTTACGGCTCTATCCCTACTCTCCATGGGTGACTAGTTACTTATCACAGAGAGCTGTTTTTTTTTTGTTTTTATCACCATTGAGTACATTTGAGATCAGCTTAAATATATATATATATATATATATATATATATATATATAATATATTATATATAATATATATATATATATATATATATATATATATATATCTGCATGACCCTCCAATGAATCAAAGTAGAAAAAAATTGTAGATGTAATAATCCGACATAATTTAAAAAATGTGTATGAAAAATTAAAATTTTGACTCACGTTTTCGAAATAAAAAAATGTTTTTAGAAACTCTTTTAAAAAGCTATTAAACTATATTTTATTTTAGTGTAATAAAAAAAAATTTACACGAAAATGTGAGTCAAAAATTTGTTTGAATTTTTCGAAAAAAATTTAGGTTATGTTATGATTGGTACACCTCCAATTTTTAGCTGTTTTATTTCATTGAAGGGTTCTACGTTATATCTGTATATGTATATATATATATATATATATATATAAATTTTTTTTTTTTTTTTAGATGAATCGCAATTGTATCTCATGGGAAAAAAAAAAGTGTTCATTGTTTTCTAAAAGTTTCTAAAAACTTTTTTTTTACGGAAACGTTAATCGAATTTTTTTTTTTTTTTAATTTTCAAAAATACTTTTTGTTTAGGTTGGATTAGTGCACCTACATTTTTTTTATTTTTTTATTGGAGGGTCCTGCATAAAACATATTTTTCAAGTTGACCTCAAATATATCTGATGGGGAAAAATAAAAAAAACAGCATTTAGTAAAGGATTTTTATTAAAAATACGATATGAAAACAAGATCATTTTATTCGAAGTATTTGCCTTCTTTTTCTACACATTGTTCCCAACGTGACACCAACTTGTTTATCCCCGAACTGAAAAACTCTGGGCTTTGAAGTGAAACAAAATCTGAAAACGCACTTTTCACTTGACCATCATTTTCAAAAAGTTTTCCTTTGACAAAGTTGTCTAAATTCCTGAACAGGTGGTAATCTGTTGGAGACAAGTCGGGAGAATATGGTGCGGAAGAACTTCGTAGCCCAGTTCTTTCAATTTTTGCACGGTATGTTTTGAAACATTTCAATTGCTGCCACTCAGTGAGATTAAGAGGTCCCCATGTATCGAGCTTTTTTACTTTCCCAATACACTTTAAATGTCTGGAAACGGTAGATGCACTTGCATTTAGCTGTGCTGAGAGTCCTTTAACTGTTTGATAGGGGTTTCCTTCTACTGTATGTTTAAGAACATCGTTGTCTATTACGGACGGAGGTCTTCCTCGGGGCTTTTCCAAGTCGGTATCCCCATCAGAAAACTTAGCAAACCAACGGCGAATGCTCCGTTCGTTAAAAACTCCCTTCCTCAAACGCCTTGCAAATATTTCTAGCGGCCTCAGCTGCTGAATGGCCGAGTTTAAACTCGCACAAAAATATTACTCGAAAATCGCGTGTTTCCATGTTAATATTTGGAGGTATACTAAAAATTGAGTAATTGATTGGGAAGCTAATGTTTATAATATAAAGGTAGAAGATTACTAACTGTTTACTTTAAATATGTAAACATTCGGAAGAAAACAACAGAGACCTGCAAAATCCTTTATGTATTTCAGAAACTATAAAAACGGACATTTCATGTGAAACAACCCAATAGCACCAGTAACTTTTTATTCTTTAATCTGTAATTTATTTTTAAAAGCCAAATTGTATTAGTAATTTTTTACTATTTTTTTTTTTTTTTAAAGATATGTATATAAAATGCTAAATCCGTAATATTGTAATTTATAGCCAAGCTAGGCTATATTTTATGGGGAAGCCCCAAACACAAGTAAAATATTTATTTTATTCTAACTAGACTTCGAAAATTTTCTCAGTCATAGTTTTATTTCTCACTATATACTTAAAAATTGTATCATAAAACTAAATCTTTCCTACTATACTTTTTATATAGAGGTATAATCTGTATCAGATTCATCATTTTTTGTTCTGTTCCTTTTGAGATATACCCCTATAACTATTGATGAACTTAGCAATAAACCTTCCCATTATTTTTTTTAACAACAATCATATAATAAATGAATCTATTTATCTTAGCACGTAGGTATGGTCACATGCACATTTATTTAAATAGTTGCTTATGTGATATTTATGTTTTTATTCTGTTACACCTTCTTAACTAATGGCATATCTACCTAAATTATCAATAAACTGTGTGAAAACTGGAGTGAAATATGTAATTAATTACCTTACTAATGAAAATGGGTTATGCAATTAATGTAACTAAGCAACTGCCTTTACGCTAAGGATACCTAATTATTCTCTGAGCGGCATAATTAAAGTTAATTGAATATGGCAGCTACAATTAACATAGCGATACTTCAATATGAGTATTAACTGTTAATTGGTTTACCGCAATTACGACATGTTTGTCACCTACTGGCTAGCCTGGTCCCACGAACTGGTCTTTTAAATTATCCGGATCAATTTCGAGCTGGGTAATTTATCTAATTTATTTATAAATTATTTTTACCTCCTTCCTCGTTTCTAAACTTCGCAGAAATGCATCAGTGCACTAAGGTTTCTAATAAAATACCTTGGAAAATTCAAAATTTTGACTCGTCAGAGTCGGCTTCGAAAACGTTAACTCCAACTTACACTTCTCATAGCTCATATTGTGGACGGGTAACTTAGAGATAGAAAGGTCACGTGGCTAATAAGGGGCGTTGTCTGATCGTTAATTTTAAGTGAAAATAAGTAATAGAAATGTACCTAAAATTTAGTGTTGATTTCAGCTTTAAATCAAGAAAGAGGAGTGTAGTCTAGTGTGTTGAGCACTAGTCTACTGTTCTCCGGGTCGTGGGTTTGAAGCAAAAATCTTTATTTTGTTGTTTCAGCTGCGCAGTGGCCCTGGGGTATAGAGACCCTCCTGGGACACACCGAGCCTCTAAAAAGTGGGTACCCAAAAGTTGGAGGGAAATCTGTCGGCCGAGCGTGATCTATGAGGGTGATTAGCTCCTTACACGTCCGTTGGGCCTAGAAACAGTACTGAACCCAAGAACCTTCATGGGTGTGGAGGTACTACAGGTTTTGCTTCTTTTCTATTTTGTTTTTTAGGTTTACATTAAAATCAAATTTAGCATCAAAAAGTGTTATGAATAGGGGTTTTCTTTACATGTTTATCGTATTTACTGAATATATAGATATAAATTGAGATGTTAATCTCCGAAAATTGTTGAATCCATTTTTAGAAATTTTTAAGAAATGAAAAAATCTTCTATATATTTTCATTGATCTAATTTTTGTTTTATTTTTTAATTAAAATATTAATAACTTCATTTTTACCTTCTAAAAGGAATGTTTTTACTATTATTTATAACAAAATGATAAACTAGTGTCTGTTAAAAAAAATAAGTCAATAATCTGGTGCGCTCAACACACTACGTTCACTTACCTCCGTCCTTAAAATTTTAAAATAAGAGTAAAGACTAAAAATAAATTGTTAAAGAATCAATTATTTAGATGTTATTGTCAGGTAGTTAATTAAGTATTTATAGTTAATTAAAGTTATATAAAACTTACTCAATTACTCAAGATATAATGGTGTTTGAAGCCGCATGGTCTTTTTTACACTCAACATATAGGTAATAATCGGAATACTAAGTTTAATATAGCAAAAAAGATATAAAGTGGCATTTTCAGTTTCGTACAATTTTTCTTTTTTTTTTTTTTTTGCTAGACTTACCACACACACAAGCAAACACACACACACACACACACAACTTAAACACTTCCGGGACTTGGTTATATGGACTCAGGAAACCCTAAAGCGTGTATTTCCGTTGAAAACTGAAATTCGAAAATTTTCACGATTGCAATACTTTACTATTTATTTCATATATAGGTAAGTGAAAGTAAAAAGTTTTTATTTTTTCAGATAAAAGTAGATGATGGATTTAGAGAAAACGTAACATTTAAAATACATGACGAAGTCCAAATGTCGTAAATAATTTCCTTTAGTATACTTTGGTCCAAAAACTTAACATCACTTCAACAGTGCATCATTTCAGGTTGTTAAAGAATCGTTAAAAATAAAATGAACTTATTGTTTCAATTGCCGTTATTGGGAATAGATTTTATTGTTGTATTTTCACTAGCCTGTATATGAAATATACAGTAAGGGAAAGTATTGTCATCGTGAATATTTTCGAACCCAGTTTTCGACAGCAAGACACGTAACATCTCGGGCGCATAGTTGTCTTAAATATGAAATTTTTGTTTCGTACGGCTTTTAGCTTTCGCTAGACTTACCACACACGGACTCAGACACATACCTTTTTTCGAGACTTGGTTCTTTTTGCTCGGGTCCCCTGAGTCCGAAAAACCAAGTCCTGAAAAAGGTATGTGTGTGTGTGTGTGTGTGTGTGTGTGTGTGTGAGTGTGTCTAGCGTGAAAATGAAAAGTAGCACGAACTAAAGTTTCATATTCAAGACAGCTATACGCCCGAAATTTTACGGCAAGTTTTCAATAAAATCACCTTACCGAAAGTACTATACATTTTGCACTTTTTTTTACGATTATCTCAAACAGCTGTAACGATTTTTGATTAACTCGCTATATCAATGTAAAATTTAAAGGGCTTTAACATCATGTAGATTTCATTCTAATTGAATTGGTCTGAAAGGGCTTAAATGGGGATATTTTATATATCCGATATATTCCTCCTTTAATTTTGTAGATTCGAAGAAATTAACCACATCATGTCGTTAGCATAGATAAAAAACAGGTAAATATATAAGTTGAACGAATTCGATAACCTACTAAAAGAGATAACCGCAAAAATATTTGCTCAATGCAATTTATCGTTTTTGAACATAAGAACAGTAATATATATTTATAATATACCGTTGTGAAGCTTTAGATTTTAGAAAAAATTTATCTAATGCTCAAGCTTGTAAAATTTAATAAAGAGTGATGAATAGCCTATAAAACTGATTATTTTAAATATTAATATAATAGATTATTTAATAAAACACACGATTCTATAGAAATTCAATTTAATTAATTCTTTATTAGTTTGAATAATTTTCATCTCTAACTGTATTTGAAAATTCTTAAATTGAGTTTATTAATGATAGTAAGTGAAAGTCGTTTGTTGTTATTTATTATTATCTGAATCTTCCTTCTATCTCATTTTATCCAAAGATCATTCTATTTCTTTAAAAAAGCGATTTCGTTCTAAATTATACTAAACCATTTCATTGCATATTTTCAATATGATTTTATTAATAGAGTAAAAAAAAATTCTAGATGTTAATGTGAAAAAAATCAAATTAGCATATTAATAACATAGTTAATAATATGCATTAATAATATGCAGCGCTGTTCGCGCTTCATGTAAAATTCCCTATAATGGACATATTACTTTTTGGAAACCAACGTCTTAGGCTAATGGTTTTAATCAAAGGTCTAAACTGCTAAAGGAAACAGCACTCAATGTCCTCTCTGAGAACGAATTCCTCCAGCTAATGAACAAACTTAACTACCTGTACGACAAAGTTTTAGTGTACGCATGGGAAACGGCTGTGGGCCCAGCATATTTCAACCTCAAAAGAAGAAGATAAAAAGAACTTCAGACCTTAGAAGTTTACAAGTCAGAGTAAGTTTCTCCGGGAAACGATTTCAGCTTACATGGAAGGCGTTTCTCTAGAACAGTGGTTTCCAACAAAAATTTTTGGCGGACCCCTTCAGTCAATCACTTCAAAGGCAAGGACCCCCTAAATGTATATATCGTGTATATATATATATATATATATATATATATATATATATATAATAATAATAATAATAACTCTTTATTTATTCTGGACAAGTCCCTTCAGAATAACATAACAGGAAAAAAAAAAGGTGGACTTAAAACTAGAGTCTTAGAGTAAAATGACTAAAAAACAGAAAAGAATTAAACTAATAGCATGAACTAATAAAATTACTTAAAAGCTAAATTGTAATAAAAATGTACAAACCAGAAAAATAAAAGTATGTTAACATGAGAAACAAAAAATTATATAAAAAAAAAAAAAAAAAATTAATCAGATAAAAGAAATATATATACATATATAAAAAAAAAAGAAATCCTCTCCATATATATATAAGACGTAGACGTAGCATGAAGACATTATGTCGATGTCGCACGTTAATTACAGACTCAGGAGAGGATTGAGTCGCAGGTGACGAGGCCAAGCTAGAGGCTAAGCTTCGGGAATAAATATGGTAGAATCAGAATGGTGTAGTACAAGTATTAACTTGCAGCTACCCTAAGGACTAAAATTAATAATACGTACATGTAATGCGAAATACCTTTACTACAGAAACTATGTAGTCCAGAAATGACCAAGTAGGAAAAATGAAGAAGAAAGAACCTGGTTCAAAGTTTGTCCATTATCTTTCGCCAAGTTACATCAGTCCTTTAAGCAGATTATTTTAAAAATGTTAAAATCTTACGAATTCAACGATTGTGGCTGTGTAGTAGCAGTTGCTTGTCAGTGATCACTTGCAATAATGTCACTTATAATGTTGATTTGATTGATTGTCTGTCTACATTTGTGATTATTATTACAAGCGAAGGCTTCACAAATATTTTAGTAACTTAAAATAATTCCCAATGACATCTCGCGGACCACCAGTTGAGAACCACTGTTCTAGAACAATGGTAAGCAAATCTACTCTGAAGAAGTTTATTGGTGTAATTAACTTTCTCATATAATCCATTAGTAATGATGGACATAAACCGTATTGCATATTATGTAAGGTAGGACGAACCCATAACAAATAAAATAAAAAAAAAGTTTAGAAGACGTATCTCTACTATCACGATACTAGAATCACATAATTGAAAAACTAACCTACTAAAACTATTACATATCACTCAATAGAAGAAACGCATAACAGAAGGTGAATCATTATGGGTAGATTACTTGATTCGAAACATTAAAAGAAACGATTGCAACACATGACGAAAAAGAGTTTCCAGGTTATTCAAAAATACCAAGAACAACAGAAAAACCGGTATCGTGTCACGGTAGATTCCAAAAGTGGAACGACGGATAAACAAAAAGAACTAGAACGACATTAGTACAATTGATTTGTCAAGGTGGACAAGAGACGGGGTCTGTAAACTATATCGGTATTGGCAGGATATCCAGTCTGTAGTGAACTAAAATTACGTACAATAATTAAATGAAAAAAGCATTGTTGCAATATGTATGTTACATAAATGCGCCCATAACTTAGTAATTTGTGAAGATTTTGAAAAAAATATTAATGTTTTTTAACCGAAATACTGGGAATGCTCAGAAAAAAAAAATAAAAGAACAATATTACTAATAAATACGTCCTAACACAGTTAGTTTTGAAGATAGAGAAAAATGCGTATAGATTTTTAAATTCAGCAAAGCGCGATAAACAAAAAAAAGAAAAAAAGTTGACCTACATATTCCAACAAAATTAACAAAGAATCATTAACATACTGACAGACCACGACATATTACCAGATTACCAATTCCGATTTCGCTCTTTTCATTCCACAACACAACAGCTACACAGAGTTACCGACTACATTACTACTGCACTAGAACTAAAACAGTACGCATCTGGGGCTTTTTTGGATGTTACTCAGGCTTTTGATAGGGTATGGCACCATGGTCTTCTTTTTAAACTAAAACCTCTACTTCCAAGCACATATTACTTAGTTTTACAATATTTTCTCTATGACCGCTTCTTCTCTGTCCGACAGGGTTCTGAGACCTCATCAATAAAATCAATCTCTGCAGTTGTACCCCAAGGTTCTATCCTGGCCCCTCTTCTCTACTTAATATACACATATGACTTACCGACAGACCAAAACATCTTAACTGCGACGTATGCCAACGACACTGCAATTATTACGAGAAACACAGACCCTATACGAACCGTTATGATATTACAACACCATTTGGACAACGTACAAAACTGGTGTAAGAAATGGAAGTTAAAAATTAACCATGACAAGTCACTACATATTACATTTACACTTAGACGCGGAAGCTGCCCTTCAGTTTACATAGACAATCACCTTTTACCGCAAACAAATACAGTAACGTACTTAGGACTAATATTTGAGAAAAAGATTGGCATGGGGCCCACACGTCAAGACAAAACGTAAAACGCTAAACTTTCGACTTAGACTATTATATTCAATATTACATAGACGTTCTAAATTATCCACCAGACAGAAACTGAATGTTTACACTTATTTATTAAAACCAATATGAACTTACGCTTGCCAAATATACGGACCCGCTAAAAAGACACACATACGAAAAATACAAACCTTTCAATCGCAATTTTTAAGACTGGCAATGAACTCACCACCATATGTATCAAACGATACTCTTCATACTGACTTACGTATTTCAACTACAACAAACCAACATTCGAATGACTTACAAACGATTTCACGACAAACTTAAATGGACATAGAAACAAACTTGTACAAAACATGGCTACAACTGACATACCATACATAACTCGGCGTAGGCTGAAAAGGAGTTGGATGAGGGACCTCCTAGTCTGAGAAAATAGTTTGTTTTTGAATGTCAGGAGGATGCACCACTGGGTACTATCTCCCTCATGCCCATGCTATGTTTATCATATATAACTCATTTGCTGATTGTGACATATACAGGTGCAAATAAAAAATATTTAGTTAAACAAAGAATCACTCAAATTAGTTGCAAATAGCAGAAATCTAGTGTTTTGAAATCAGCAGAGGCGATATTCCATTCTTCTTTGCATTATTTATTTCTTTTCATATTATTTAATTGCTTATAAACAGTTATACCCTAATATATTGTAGTTATTTAGAAATAATAAATCATTGTATAATAATTTGAAGCGGTTTTTAATTTATTTTCGCATATTATAAAATATTTTAGACAACAGTCAAACATAGGTCACTCACCGCACTACCATAAATTCCGAAAAATAAGAATAAACTATAAGGATAATTAAATTCTAATTTAATTTCAATTATAATTAAATTCCTTTTTAAGTCTATAAGGCCTTGCTATTTTACAATAATTATACACAGCCAACCAGTTTTTACTATTAGGAATACCACTTCGTCGATGTTCAGAAAATTTTTTAGCAATAACTTTTTATAATTTCTTGGACTTGTAGTGATATGTATCCTTTGTTTCTCTTTTATTATACAGCGGGATTTTTAATCATACTACCATTTAAACATCAATTATAGTTAGGATATTCATCTCACACCTAACTTTTAATAAAAATTTAACCCCTCTAAAACTTATTTTGGTATAGCATATTTCAAATTTTTATACTGGAACATTTTTTTCTAATACTGCAGCCTTAAGCATAAATTTTAATCAATAAAATCGTTACAAATAAATAATTCACAAATCAGTTATCCGCCCGCTGATTACATACGCCTCTCCACTCTGGAGCTCAACCTGCTTGACTAATTATCAAAAGCTTGAAAGAATCCAAAACCTGTCAATGCGGGTAGTTAATAATTACTTATTAAGTCCATACTCAAATATCTTTTTATTTCAGCAAAACTATCACATCCACTAAAAAAAGAAAAAGTTAATTGTAATAAACATTCTCTCCAACGATACACTCCTAAAAGAACAAAACATATGTTGTTAAATTAAGTTAGTTTGTTTTAATTTATATATTTTTTTCAATTATTTTATTCGTTTTTATATGTATGTTTTTTGTATAAGTTTTCCTACAACTGTACATAATTTCAGTTTCAATTTATTAGTTATAAGTCATTTAGGCTAATGAATTATAATTATAAAAAACAAATATACATTTTGTTGATTGTAAGGATGTCTCTTCCCAAATCATTTTTAAATATCTTGTCGTTTTGTAAATATAGTTTATTTTCTTGTTTCTAATCTTATTTTAAATGTCTGAATTCCTGCAGGATTAAAGCCCATTTATTTTTATTATTCAGTTAAATATCTACTTGAACATTATGTTTTTCAGCCAGTTTATGTTTAATATTATATATATATATATATATATATATATATATATATATATATATATATATATATATTATTATTATTATTATTATTATTTATTCACTCGTGAAATATAGTCAAATAAAATTTGTGAGCATATAAAATGGAGCATGGCCACGAAACGTTGAAAACAATTGTTGTTTTTTTGTTTTTTTATTTATTTATTTAAAGAAATTTACAACTGTATTAAATAAATACAACGTATAAAGTAAATAGGCTTTATATATGATTAGTACACATGGTAGTCCTGAGAAGAAACTACCCTTTGGTAGCACTCCAATGTCTTATGTTAGGAGGTCTCTTGGCCATCTAATTTTAAGGCGCCTCGGTGGGTTGTCGGGAATAGATATGGAGGAGAGGTCACGGATAAGCGGATTTGAGTGGGCATGGAGTTTGGAATGAAAAGAAGTATATCTGTAACGGGCCAAGTCTTCAACTAATGGGATATTTAGGTCTTTATGGATGATTTTATTAGTAACAAAGTAAGGAGCATTGAGGATTTTACGAAGGAAGTTTTGAGCGTTTGTCAAGTAAATGTTGTAGTAATCTGTATCTACGAGCAGTTTCCTGTCGTTTCAGTCTAGTATGAGGATTCCATGTTAGGCGTTTGTCGAGGTAGAGTCCTAAGTACCGAATCTGTTCAACAGGAGTAAGTAGGATATTGTTAAAGGATATGGTGGGGCAGGAAGTCATAGGCTTACGATGTAGAGTGAAGGTGATTTGATGGGATTTATTTTGATTCTCCAGTTTTGACACCATTCTTCAATGGCTGTAAAAAAAACAAAAAAAACAATGTTAAATTGTTAATGATGGTATATTTTTAATATTTATTGTATAATATTTTTTATTTTATTATTATTCTAGGAATGAAAGAGACTTAAAAGGAAACAAATGGTTTGGGAAGCTTAGGCAAAGCACGACCCTAGATGTCAAGCTGAGATTTATACCGAGTGCAAGGATGTGCGTATTGCCTTCACTTAGGTCACTTTCCCACGGCGATACTGCCATTTAAATGGAATCCACATTGTCCATCTGTCCTCAGCCGTTTCTGCAAAACTATCTGAAATTAAAAGGAAGGTTGTTACATGGGTGTGTTCTTTCAAAATATATATAACTCTTACCTATAATATCAGCAACCTTCAAAAAAGTGGGTTATAATAATAATCATAATTTATTTATTTGTTTTTTAGGGTATTCCCTTTACAAATGCAGTACAAATAATTAGACATATCTCCAGTATACATTAATACTTTAGTAAATTATAATCTGCTTTCATTAAAATCAAATCGTGATTTCTTGATTTTGTGATTTATCTCTGTTTCTTCCAGAAATATTTATATCATCATGACTTAGTATTTGAAAGATGGTTACAACCATGTCTAAAAAAATGGAAGATTTTTGAGTGAAAAATACTAGAAATCTCAAAATATAATGCGAATGGTGAAAGGAAACGATTTTTGAAGATGGTGAATACCTATATGATAATCCCGAGAAAAAAAAATAATACGGTGGTTAACGTTAAAGAAAATTGTTAGCTAAAAAACGTTAACTTGTTATGAAATGGTTAATTTTTTTTAAATCTTCAAAATTACAGGTGCTTTAGAGGATGAAAATTTAAAATATCGGCTATTAAGCCCTGTCACAGACTCTTTCGATCAAATGAAACCTATATCATATTAAAACTCATAAAATTTTAATTAAAATCGATAGAGCCGTTTTTGAGAAAATTTCAAAAAGGCGCATGGTAAATTAATGGCTCTTGAATTCTTCGAAAAAATTATCTTGCAATCACTATTTTGAGTCTACGTTTCGAGGCTTTGACCCATCTTCAGGAATCACTCTACTCTCTTTAACATTAAATTGTGATTGGTGATAAGTTCTCTCTATTTCTTTCGGAAAATAAATATCATCGTGACTTATTATTTGAAAGGTGGTTACAACCGTATCCATAAAATTGAAATATTATTTAGTGAAAAATTTTCGAAATCCTGAAGTATAATGTAGGAATTTTTGAGGATTAAGAACCATTAATTAATCATGAATATATGATACTTCCGAGAAAAAAAATATAATACGGTAAAATGAATGGTATACAATGTCACATGATTTTTTGCAGAAAACGTTAAAAAATTTTCTAATTAAAACGTTAAAAAAAAATTTAGCTAAAAAACCATTTATGAAATGGTTAATTTTTTAGAATGTTCAAAATTACAGGTGCTTTAGGGGATGAAAATTTAAAATATCGACAATTAGGCCCTTTCACAGATTATCTCAATCAGAATGAAACATATGTCATATTAAAACTCATTAAATTTTAATCAAAAATGTTAGAGCCATTTTTGGGAAAATTATAAAAAGGTGCAAAATTCATTGTATAAAATGGCTGGTTCAATGATTTTCTTGAAAATGTTTCTGTAACATCTACACCATATACGCTTGTAAAGTAGGAAATTGGAAATTACAGATTTGTAAATGATTGATTGAATGATTGATCAAGCTAGTCTCAAATAAAAGACCGTTTTGCAGGACTTGGTAATATAAACATGTATTTCGGGCGAAACTCAAATTCAAAAATTTTTACGATCCACAATACTTTTCTGGGTTATAAATTCCATTATTAGTAAGTAAAAAATAAATAAATAAATACGCCTTCTATTTGACAGCCTAAAATGAAATTCGCAAAGAAAATAAAAGAAACGACAAGAAACTGCCCCTCTTGCTTTAACACTTACTAAATTGACAGACGCTCTAACCTTCCACTTATCTACAAAAGGCTCATCTACATGACTATCGTAAGGCCTATCTGGACTTACGGAGTTGAGCTTTAGGCTCTACTAAACCATCGAATTCTTCCCGTATTCAATCCTTAAAATCAAAAATCCTTCGGAAAATCCTAAACGCTCCTTACTTTGTCACGAATAAACTCATCCATAAAGACAACATATTCCATATGTTGCTGATTTAGCCCGTACCAGGTATAAACCCTTCTATGACAAACTCCACTCCCACTCTAACCCACTGGTTGCAATCTTTGCTTCTTCTTCCATTCTTGACCACCCTCCGAGGCGTCTGAAAAGAAGATGGCCTCGAGATCTTCTTGTTTAGATTACCTAGAGGAGTGCTGCCAATGGGCATTTTAACTTCATATCTTTTCATGTATTTTATCTGATAGCTACTTTACTTGATGTATTAACTAATACAGTTATTACACATTTCAATAAATAACAATAAAAAGATAAATACACATGATCGTAAAGTACCAACAAGTTTAAAATGACGCATTTTTTAAGGGCTTATTATGCAAATATATATGCAGCATATAAAAATATATTTGGATGATTACACACTCTCATCAATTGAGACTTTCGTATTCTCATCATTTGCTTTTATATAAATCTTCTATTTGATTTTTTCTTACGAAATAAATTAATAAAACGTTTTATAAAAAAATTATTATAAGATAGGTGTCCCTTATTAACAACATTTAAAAATTATTGTACAACAAATTTTAAAATAATAAGAGGTATCAAAAACAACAATTAATAATATTACATAGTAATAAGTTAAGGCAATAAATAAATATTTTGAAAATTACCTGATTTTTACTATTTTGAAATTCATCTGTTTATCCCAACATTGTCACTGATACAAAAATTAAACGACAAATCAATAAAAAGAGTCAGTAAGTGAAAAATCATATCTATCTTATTCTGGTCTCATATCACTATTATTATTGTTCATTTTGTAACAAATTGTAATATATCTCAATAAATTAAAAATATATATATATAAGTCACGCCACCATGAGGCCATAGTGCACCTGCAGATCACACCATATTCCTTGAATCTTATTCAGCAGTCCTATTAACCTATATATACCCTGCCCCTTCTCCCAGGGAACACACACTCACACACTCACTCTCTTCAAGTCCTCGCAGTAATTACGGTACGCAATCTATGTCAGATCTAGTATAGCCATATTGTTATTATCAAGATTGTCATTATTGTCTTTTAAAGTGTTATTATCGATATTTTGTAACTTTTGAATAAATAAAATATTTTTTTTTTTCAATAACGAGCACGAACACCAAAATTGGCGCCCGAACAGGGACTGCATATTTTTATCGCAGTTTTAAGAACCGAGTTTCCGCAGATCCGAACTTTTTCCGCAAATCCAGAATTAGGACTACCGCCTAGGATTCCTCACCTGTGAAGACTCAAGATTTTGGCTTACCTACCGAGGACTACCAACTTCGAGATCTTCAGATTCTGGACGAGTTCACTCACCCCGAGCATCTCTCAACGCAGGCAAAGTCTCTTATCTGCACTCAACCTTGGCCGGACTTCACTGTCGTCAGGTATCCAGCTCAAGGACAGATCTTCACACCCCGTCGAAGATTATTTTGACAGCGTACTCAATTTTTGTAAGTTAATTTCCTTTACTATTGTAATTTTATGTCTGATGATTATTTAAATTCTTTAATCCTGCGAGTAAATAATTTAGTATTAACTACAAATATGGCAAGCTTTCAAATTAAATCGGCAGACTACGATCATATCCCTAATTTTAATGGATATCCACACAATCTGTTAAAATTCGTGACAGTTTGTAGACAAGTTTACCAAATCGTGTGTAAACGGGACAACTCGTTTAAGGAACTAAACGAACAAAGATTATTAAGTAAACTTTTAGCAAAACTTACGGATGAAGCTGATTATATAAATACAACGTGCGAATTTAGTCGTGTTGAAGAATTACTAAATTATCTCGAAAGAACCTTCAGAGACAGCCGCTCAATTGAACAATTATCGCATGAATTATTTAATAACAAAATACATCATAAGGAACACCCTCTTGATTTCCTTCAAAGAATTGATAAGATCCGCACTTTAATAATTTCTAAACATCGGATAGAAAACACACCAAATAGAGAAACAATTATTAGCGCATTAGAGAAAAGTATTCTTTATTTTTTTTACACTAACATGCCCCTTCACATAAGAACATATCTTATGACTAAAGCAGAAAAATTAAGAACATTAGATGATTTGAGAAATTTAATTCAGAATGAGAACCATCTACTCTTCGATGACCTCATAAATTCGGGAAATATGAGAAGACCCGGAGAACATGATTACAAAAGAGGCTTCGACCATAAGAAAAAGTTCGATAAAAAACATCACAAACGATTTAATAATTGGCAAAATCCCAATAACCCGTATAACCCACATAATCAAAGACAAGAGCATCAATATCGACAACAAGAACCTCCACAAGACTACCGGCAGAATAATAATAATAATAATTATTACCAACAATGGCCCCGTCAAGAACAACAAAGGTATTTCAACGGTTCAGGTCGATACCGGAATCAAAATTATAATAATAATAAGAAAGATGAAAATCCAACTGTATCCATGAGAACAGTTAGCGCATTCGGGAATAAACCGAAACAGCCTAATTTCCAAATTCAGCAAGAAGACCCGAAAGACCAAGAAATCAGAGAATTAAGAGAGAAATTAGAAAAATTAGATCCAAATAATTCTTTTTTAGAGAAAGGCCCGCCAGACAATCAAAACACATAAAAGAAGAGAATAAAAGCCAACTGCCTTATGTTAAAGACCACGCGAATCGTAAATGGCTTATTGATACCGGATCTTGGAAGAATTATATAAGACCAGACATTGTACCACCAGATGTTGAAAGAGAAAAAGAAAATTTTACAATAAAAACAGCAACCGGAGAAGAACTTGGCACGGAATCTATTTCAGTTTATTGCAGAAATAATTTTCTTAAAAACCCCGAAAAAATAAAATTTTATCTATTTAATTTCAGTCCCAATTACGAAATACTACTAGGAAATGAGACAATGAGGGAAATGAAATTTAATATCGATTTCGAAACCAACAAAATAAAAACTCGCTATACAGAGTTTGATTTTATTATGGAAGACGAAGTTTTAAAATTAGTTTTGAAAGAAGGCGAAAATCAGATAAAAGTAGAACAAAATAAAAATCTATATTTTATTGACTATGAAGATGATAAGATTAAAATTAAACCTGGCATCTATGATCAAAATATAATAATCGACAGTAAAGTTAACGAAACCATATATTTACCTTTATACTATTTGCAAAAAGAAGAAGTAGAATTAACAGATTCTAATAAAAAAGGAAACCATGAAATAATAAAACAAATCCCCCAACTAATCAGAACCGACCATATACCTCCTCAAGAAAAATCAAATTTAATTAAATTATTATCGAAATATCCATCAGTATTTAAGACTGAAAATGATCCCCTTTCAGCCACTGATTTATTGGAGCATAAGATTAAAACAAAAACCGAAGACCCGATATATTCGAAAAATTACAGATATCCCCACCAATTCAAAGAAAATATTAAGGAAGAAATTAAAAAGATGTTAGAATCCAAAATAATAAGACCCAGCAATTCCCCTTACAATTCTCCCGTTTGGATTGTCCCGAAAAAGCCAGACGCATCAGGAAAAAGAAAAATACGAATGGTGATTGATTACAGGAAATTAAATCGAGAAACAACCCCGGATAAATTCCCCATTCCTAATATTGAAGACCTTTTAGGCAAATTAGGAAAAGCGACGATATTTACAGCAATGGACCTTTGCTCAGGCTTCCATCAAATAAAAGTCGAAGAAAGTTCTATCCCAAAAACAGCATTTTCTACAGATCAAGGCCACTTTGAATTCCTTCGCATGCCATTTGGACTCAGTAATGCCCCAGCAACGTTTCAAAGAGCCATGAATATCATTTTTTCAGATTCTATTAACGTTTTAGTCTATATGGACGATATTATAATTTTTTCTGAAAATTACAAAGATCATTGGAAACATTTAGAAGAAACTCTTAAAAAGTTAGAAAAACATAACTTAAAGATTCAGCTCGATAAGACAGAATTTTGCAAGAAAGAATTGTTATTCCTCGGACATATTATCAGCGAACGCGGCATAGAACCTAATCCAGAAAAGATAAAAGCAGTAAAAGATTTTAAACTCCCTAAAAATGAAAAAGAAATTAAAAGCTTTTTAGGATTAACTGGTTTCTATAGGAAAATGATACCAAATTACGCAAAGATAGCTTCCCCATTAACGAGATGTCTTCGAAAAGATCAAAAAGAAATCAAACCAGAGTTATATGAAAACGCTTTTGAGAAATTGAAACAACTTGTATGTAGTAGCCCCATTTTGCAAATTCCAGATTTCAATCAGGACTTTTTCTTAACAACTGACGCAAGTAATTTCGCCATTGGTGCAGTATTAGCACAGAAGAAAGATGGAAAAGAACTCCCTGTATGTTTTGCATCCAGAACACTTAATAAAGCAGAACAAAATTACTCAACAACGGAAAAGGAATGTTTAGCCATTATTTGGGCTTGCAATCATTTTCGACCCTACTTATACGGTAGAAAATTTTTCATATATTCAGATCACAAACCTTTAGAATATTTAAGAACGTGTAAAACACAGAACGCCAGATTAATTAGATGGAAATTATTGTTAGAAGATTTCGAATATGACATAAAATGCATTGAAGGAAAGGCTAATAAAGTATTATTTTTCAATTTAGTATTTTCAATAACGAGCACGAACACCAAAATTATATATAAAGAATCTATCTTATAGCTTAGATCTTTGTCCTCAACTGGATTAAGCATTAGACCAATTTAAAAATTATTTATGGTTCTATTGTTATAAATAGTCTGAAATTTTTAAATAAATTTTACTATTTAATTTTAATATTATATTTTTAATCAAATATGAGTAATTGAAACTTGAATTTCTAGAGACAGTTTTGAAATTTACAGTATTATCTATATTTTTATTTATGTATATAGCTCCTATGGTTTTTCTATTTTGTTTATTCTTAACTATTTATAAAATTAGTGGTATATTGAGATCAGACTTATGCTTTAATTTTCTGCTATGTTGTGATAGTGCTGTTGTATTTATATTTTTGCTGTTATTACAATTACTATTATATTCTTTTGCTCTAGTTGTGACTTTTTTGGATGTTTCGCCTATGTAGCATTTATTACAGTCTAAATTATTTATTATATAAATAACATTCATCTTTATTCATTGTAGGGTCTTTAGTACCAGTGAGAAATTTTTGTAGTTTGTTATGATTATAAAAAACATTTCATTCCGTAACTTTAAAAGAGTTCTAGATTTTAATGCGAAAAGAATCAATTTAGTCAGTTTAATAATATAGTAATAAGAGATTTTCGCGCTTCCTGCGTATCCTAGAATGGATAAAGTACCTTTTGGAAATCAACGTCTCAATTTATATCATTAGTATACGTGATTATTCTTTGAGCGAAGACACATGTTCCCAACACGGACGAGTAATTTTGCAAGCAGTAATACTTCAACCCTCTACCTGCACCCAGGAGTTGTATCACCTTAAAGTATACTTTAAAATATGGCCTGTGTAAGTAGTAATTTCATGAAGGTGTTTCATAATGTTTCCTATAAAGGCCTCTCCAGTATCTTAGACAGGGTCCGCATCCGAATAAGCAGATACTGTGGTTTCGAATACTCCTAGATAGAGAGTTTTAAGTACTTTGAAGTGTAGTGTTAATAATTTACCACCGAATTCGTTTAGGTAATAATTACCCCAAACACTAGGTGTTGTCGTGGTGGTAAACTGTAATGTAGTGGCTAGCATAACAACCTTCTACGCCCGAATTCGCGAATTGAAACTATGGTCCTACAGATGGTCCTAAAAAATTTAAATGGAGTAAAAAATCCTCTCTGCGAGTGGTCTTGAGCCGGTGAGATGTCACTTATTCGTTATAAATCCATATTCTATTTAAATTTAGGACTCCCACTACAATGGACGAACATAAAGCTAGATATTTTTAACAATTTTTTCCAAAATATCATAAAATCGCACAACTAATATAGAACTATAATCTTTTTATTTATTTAACGCCACTTAATGCTACTGTGGGTAATCGGACGATACTACAGGGAGAGTCCTAAATTTTGCCTATTCAGGTTTTATTAGAGTAGAGATCTTTAACGAGTACCTGACATCGCACAGGCTCGGAAAACCTTTTAATGTCCTCTCGGACAGGACGGCATAACTGATGATTTTTTACTCCCATTAAAAAATCCTAGGACCATCTGCGGGTTTGAACCCGTGACATTTGCCATAGGATCCCATAACTGTGGTGTAGTGGCTAGAATAACATCCTTATATGCTTAAGGTTCAAACTTGGCAGGTGGCTCGAGGATTTTTTAATGTGAGTAAAAAGTACTTTCAAAAAAATAAAAGTAAGCAAATAAAAAATACTAAGAACGGATTTCATAACCACCAAAAGGAGAAAACAGCAAACATTATTTTGGTTTGGAACATAAGAACAGCAAAATTGTTGTATAATATACTGTTGGAGAGCTAAAGATATAAAAAAAAAAAGAAAAGTAAAACCTTATTCACGAAATCGTAAAAGCTAATGGAAATGGGTAAGAAGCGGATAAAACAAAGTGATGACGAACCTGAAGGAGGCACTAGATTTTTTTAAAGGAAGTAAAAAAGTCCTTAGTTATGAAGTCCTTTGGAGGAAACGTAAAATGGTGGTCGCGATGTTAGGTATTCATTAATGATCCCTGTCCTAATTCTGCCTGTGAAGGCAAAATTCAAGATCGGCCGATTAGCGAGTCTAATCAAAATTGTTAGAGCCGTTTTTAAGAAAATCGACAAAAAAAGATCCAAAATGCTCGGTATAGACTTGCTTTTCTGGTTAGCCGATTTTGGTGAAACAGTTGCTATAACATTTCGGGCGGATAGCAATGTTAAATATGAAATATCAGTTTTGTATCACTTTTCGTTAGATTTGCCACACACACACACCTTTTCCAGCGACTGAAAACGTATATTTCAGTTAAACGTATATTCCTATGCTAGGAATATACGTTTAACCACGTTACCACCCAGGTGATCCCACTACAATCTTTTTATTTTTTACTTTCACTTGAATTATATTTTAAGGCATCCAATTAGAAAGAAACTAGCTGTACCTCGCGGATTTGCACGCGGCTATTTCATTTTTATTTGATTGCTGTGAATTAAAAAAGTTGTTTATAATAACTTTGTTAGGAGAGGTTATACAGTATAGATATGCTTGAGATAGCAGTGAGTTAAACTTTTAACTATGTCTTTTTTAGAAACAATTGTGATAAAGTACAACATTCATACTACATTCACACGATATATACAAAACAATAAATTTATATTACAATATACATATATACAAAACAAAATCAATAAAAATATATACTAAAGTCACTCATACCTATATACAATTCACAAGCATACAGCACGTGAGTGGAGAATCTATCCAATGGTAGAACTCCAATATACATGTTACAAGAGGTCTCGAGGCCACTGCCGTTTCAACCTTCTTGGAGGATGGTAAGGATGTGTGGAGCTGGATAAGGATTGAGCTAGGGGATTAGGGTGATGGATAAGGTTCTGATGAAATTTAGATAATTTTAATGGTATAAGGTCTAAAATAAATGGAATATTTAGGTCGCGGTGTAAGGTATGGTTGGATACATAATAAGGGTCATTAGCTATTGTTCGGAGGAATTTAGATTGGAGTTATTATAAATTAGTTCAAGTCTGTAGGTCCAGATAGGTTTCAATACTGTCTTGTATATTAACAGTTTGTTCTCGATAGATAGTTTTGAATTTCTGTTCAGTAGTCTGTATAATTGTCCAAATCGTCGATTAAGTTCTTGTCGTTTAAGTCTAGTATGCGGGTTCCAAGTTAGTCTTTTGTCCAGAAGGAAGCCAAGATACCGGACTGTGTCGGAGAAAGGAAGCGAAACGGAGTTAAAGAGAACTGGAGGGCAGGATTGTCTTCGAAGAGTAAAGGTGACATGTTTGCATTCGGATTGATTGACTTTGATTCTCCAGTTGTTACACCAGTCTTCAATTTGAGAAAGGTGCGTTTGGAGGCCTATAGATGCAATTTCGGGATCTAAGTGAGAGGATAGGATAGCTGTGTCATCAGCGTACGTTGCTAGGAAGGTATAAGGGCAAACAGGAATATCATCCGTGTATATATTGTAGAGGATTTTTTAAAAATTTTGTAGACAATTTTTTAATTCCAGTTTTTCACTGAAATATACGTTTTAGGGCCTCCTGAGTCCATATAACCAAATCGCTGGAAAAGGTGTGTGGCAAATCTAACGAAAAGCGATACAAAACTGAAATTTCATATTTAACATTGCTATCCGCCCAAAATATTATAGCAACTTTTTCACCAAAATCGGCTTACCAGAAAAGCAAGTCTATACCGTGCATTTTGCATCTTTTTTGTCGATTTTCTCAAAAACGGCTCTAACAATTTTGATTACACTCGGTATATCGATGTAAAATTTAATGGGCTTTATTATCATACGAGATTCATTCCAATTGAAATAGTCTGACAGGACTTGAATGCCGATATTTTCGTTTCCTTCTTCTAAAATGCCTATAATTTTGTAGATTCAAAAAATTAACCATATGAATTAGCATTCATAAAAAAACGGGTCATTATTTTTGTTGAGCGAATTTTATTACTACCAAGAGGAGATAACAGCGAACATTTTTTTATGGTTTGGGACATTAGAACAGCAAAATAGAGAGCTAAGAATTTAAAAAAAAGTTATTTATTGACGAAATCTTAAATGCTAATGAAAATTGATTTGAAGTGGATAAAACAAAGTGATGAAAAACTGGAGGTGGCCCTGAGATTGTTTAATGGGAGAAAAAAATCTTTAGTTATGCCGTCCTTTGGAGGGTACGTAAAAAGGTGGTTCCTGGTCTGTGCGCTGTCAGGTACTCTTCAAAGATCTGTATCCTAATTAAACTTAGATAGGCAAAATTTAGGACTCCCGCTATAGCATCGTCCGATTAGCCACAGTAGCATAAAGTGGCGTTAAATGAATAACAAACAGACAAAATGATTTTTGTACATAATTAAATACATGTTTCCAACGAAGACCAATATAATTCTTTATCCGTTTTCGTCTCTAACTTTATTCAAAACTTCCTAAATTGATTTTAACAACAGAGGCAAGTGCATGTCGTCTGATGCGCTCACCAGATTTTTGTAATCTTTACTGTTTCTACATTTGAATAAAAATCTCTAAAGCAAATTTTGTTCTCTAGATTAGTCTTCTTACTCTCATTATTGTGAATAGTCCTCATTCCATAAATATTTAAAATTAATGATTATCGCTGTGATATTGGTTTTGATATCGATGCCTTTAACTTTATCATTATTTTTTAATTTTTTAAACATTTAGATCACCTTTAAGTTCCTCGCGATCCCTCGATGACCTGCCCACCAGTATCCTTTAATGATATTCCACTGATCACTGACGAACAGCTCCGTTACCAAGGACTCTATCTTGACAAGCGTCTACACTAATATTATAAAGCTGAAGGGTATGTTTGTTTGTTTGAACGCGCTAATTTCAGCAACTACTGGTTCAAATTGAAAAATTCTTTTTTTCCATTTATCCAGAAAGGCTTTAGGCTATATAACATCACGCTATGACCAATAGGAGTGAACAATCAGAAGAAAATCTGGAAAAAAAAAACGGGGAAAATTAACCTCGAATCCCAACGAATCCAAATGATTTACCTTTTAATTTTAAAATAATTCAATTTCCCGTTAATTTATTTTTTGCCGTAACAATTAATAAATCACAGGGGAAAACAGTTAAACACGTAGAGCTGGCCCGCAGGAAGTCCCATAGGCTCTACCACCTACTCATCTCGCCGCAGCTCTCACTGCGACTCAAGTTGCAAATCTACAAGGCCGTTATCAGACCGACTCTACTCCATGGTGCGCCCCTGCTCCGCCACCTCTATCAGTCCACGCTCAAAAGGCTCCAGTGTTATCAGAACTCCGTCCTAAGGAGGATAGCCGGAGGAACCACACTCCAGCGGGCGAGAAATGCCACCATCCACGAGGAACTCCATCTTCCCTCGGTGCCAGAGTTCATCAGCAGGAGGCACGTCAAGTTCTTTGACGGGTTAAAGGCTTGTGCGAACCCTCTCTTCAGGGACGTAGTTCCACCACCTGCGCCTGGAAGGTGGCAAGGCTCTCTCCCCCTGGTCGACGTGGTCGCCCTGGGAAGGGGTCTGGACTCTGCAGTCTGACCCGCATACATTTAACCACCAGCAAAATGGTTCCTCCCCATTTTACTTCAACAAAGGCACAAAGCCACCCCACTCCTCAAGCGCATACCACGCCTAGTGCGAAAGGAACCTTAGAATGCCAATGGGCAATACGAGGCCTGAGCCGTGGCTGTATATACCATTGTTGCTGTATATACATAGAATGTTTTTTGTATTTATTTTGTAAATAAAGTTGGAGGATAAGAAAAAAAAAAAATTTAAACACGTAGAAATCGATTTACGTCAAGACTGTTTTTTACACGGCCAACTATATGTCGCATTGTCAAGATCAGGTATCCGGGAAAATCAGTATATTCTTCTACCACAAGAAAATAAAACTAAAAATGCTAATTTACACAGAAGTACTTTAAAATATATTATTTTTAAAACCTCTTAATAGCGATCATAATAACAGAAATTGACGCAGACGAAGTTGCGGGCAACACCTAGTTAATGATATATTTGTCGGTCCATTACTGATTCATTACCTAGCTTATAATAAATCTCAGATCGTTTCGCTTTTTCTCGGATCTAGTTGTTGCGGTTTCAAAAATCCTATTGGTCAATACATTGGTTCGAAATTTCTCATCGCCAAATGTGGAACTACCTAAATCTCGTCCTACCAAATGTAAACACGAATTCTATTTGTAATCGATGAATTATTATCGGTTAATGAGCTAATAACAGTTTGCAGCCATTTCATTAAGAGACAATGGATATCAATATGCAAGCAATGAGCTGTCGAAAGGAATCTTGGAGGAGGTCCTGTGTCCTGAACATAACAGTCACCCCAATCGGTTATTGATGTATCGTCCCAATATATCTGATTAGTTTACAATGTCCAACCTTGTCCTTCGCATACTTGCCGCCAATAAACAATTTTTAAATATTGTAACCCTATTTTCAAGACAGGTATCGCAAGTTTATTGCGGCCTTAAGTCTTGTTCGGGCTTGAGCAACGCTTTCATCGTTGGAATTCGAATTGATTGCACTGTCGAAAACGCTACGTGTTCATTTTTCATGATTATGTATGGTCATAAGCCGTTACTATCCTCTCGATCAGTTTGTTAAAACCTACTAGAAGAAATTAAGTTATTATCCAGCCTTTTGAGTGAATTGGCTATTTTACATTTTAATATCCTCCTACTGTTTTACCCACCCACCAAGGAGTAGGAATTTCCTTCTTTCTTTTTTTTTTTCAGGACCATTAATATATTTTCACTTTTCGTTATTCTTTATTAATTTGTAGTCACTTTATGCTGACGTAATCGGACGATCCTGAATTTTGCATACACAGGTAGAATTAGGACAGAAATGATTAATGAGTACCTGACATCGCGTCCACCATTTTATGTTCCCTCCGAAGGACTTCATAACTAAGGATTTTTTACTTCCTTTAAGAAAACCTAGTGCCACCTTTAGGTTCGTCATAACTTTGTTTTATCCGCTTCTTACCCATTTCATTAGCTTTTACGATTTCTTGAATAAGGTTTTACTTTTTTTTTATATATCTTTAGCTCTCCAACGGTATATTATACATCGATTTTGCTGTTCTTATATTCCGAACCAAAAAAAATAAATGTTTGCGGTTTTCTCCTTTTGGAAGTTATGAAATTCGTTTTTAGTATTTTTTATTTTTTTAAAGTACTTTTTACTCCCATTATAAAATCCTAGAGCCACCTGCCATGTTTAAACCTTGGGCATATAAGGCTGTTATGTTAGCCACTATACCACAGGGGACCCCATAACTAGTGGGTTACAGTGAGAATGGAGTTAATCATGGAAGGAGTGATACCTGGTTTGGGAAGGCATGACTTATGGAACATTAAGGTCTTTATGGATGGGTATATTTTTGAAAAAGTAGTGATCATTGAGATTTTACGAAGGATTTTTGATTTTGAGGATTAGATATGGGAAATTCGATGGTTTAGGAGATAACCACAGCTCTCCTCCATAAATCTAGATAGGTCTTATGATAGTAATGTAGATAAGTCTTTTATACAATAGTTAAGTGAAAGGTTTTGAGCGTTTATCTACAAAGTGTTGACGTTGCCTGAAAATATGCCCGTAATTGTCGATGTCATCAGGTTTTATTCATTTTTAAAAATTAAAACTTTCTAATAATATTAATATTCTTCAAATTTCAACTGTTAAAGTAGAAGTATTATAATCGTGAAACTTTTCTAATTCCATTTTTTAACGGAAATACACGTTTTAGGGTTTCCATATAACCATGTCCCGAAAAGACTCAGTGTATGTGTCCGTACTTGATAGGTCTAGCGTAAAAGCTAAAAATCACATAAAACTGAAATTTCATATTTAAGATAGCTATATACCCGAGATGTTACAGCAACGTTTTCACTAAAATCGGCTGACCGGAAGTCCTACTTATTCCCATGCATCTTGCACCTTTTTACGATATCCTCAAAAGCGTCTCTAACCATTTTTAATAAACTGGCTATATCGATGTAAAATTTAATGGGCTTTATTATGATGTAGGTTTTATTCTGACATGGTTTAAATGCCAATATTCTAAGTTTTCTTCCTCCAAAGTACCTTTAATTATGTAGATTTCAAAAAAATATGCATATCATCTTGTCAGCATTAATTAATAACAGCTAAATATGCAAACGAATTGGATAAACAACTAAAGGATAAAAGTGGAATCGTATTTTTAAATACGATTTTTGTGTTTTTGAACACAAGAATAGTAGTATAGATGTATAATATACCGTTGGATATCTTAATATTTAAAAAAAAATATTATCTAATACACGAATAGTAAAAGTTAATAAAGAGTCATAAAAAGCCGATAAAACTAACTGATTATTTTAGATAACAATGTCATAGATTATTTAATTGTGTTTTATTAAATAATCCATTGAAATTTAATTCAATTAATTCTTCAACAATTTATTTTTATCTCTAAATGTATTTAAATATTTTAAAATCGATTTTAACAACGGAGGGAAGTGAAAGTCGTGTGTTGCCCGCACCAGATTTTTACTTAATGTTTAATTAGTGCGTTTTTCAAAACATCGCATACGCGATTATAAATGAATTTCCTTAAGGACTCAAGTGTTATTTATATGAAACACAATGGCATATTTCGATAATTATAAAAGATTATAATACTAATAAACCAAAATATCAATATCTTAAAAATTTTCTTAGATCTTTTGGAAATCAACGTATCCATACGTACCTTGAAATTGGACTGGATGGCAACATTATTGCTGATGTGATTAAATAATATAACGCCTTGAGACAAAAGATCTCCTTGGGTATTATTATATAAGTAATATTTTGATAGTTACAAATATGAATGGTTTAGTTATTACTGAAACATACTGCTATGAAAAAATATTCCTTTTTTTTTATGAAATTATATCAGAAACGAACTGCTGATTAATAATTATTTATAAATAGGTTATCATAGGCCTCAAGATTGCGAAATCAAGACCACATGTTGTGTTATGATTATTTTACATTATTTCAAAAAACAGTTTTATCCTTGATTAAACGATAAAAATTAAAAGATTCTAAAATATATGTATTTCATATCCCATGTTTGAAACATCATATTGGCAAGGTTTTCTATGCAAAACGTTTGTTTGTTTTTTTCTGGATTATATCAAAATAGAAATACAGACTTCTAAAATTGTGTATTTATTTTCAAAATCATTTTTTAAATATATATATTATTGAGATATATTACAATTTGTTACAAAATGAACAATAGTAATAGTGATATGAGACCACATTCATACAATATATACAGAAAATAATTATAATAGTCAAATTACATAAAATAGAAAATAAATAACTTCATATATCTATACTAATATTATAAAGCTGAAGAGTTTGTTTGTTTGTTTGTTTGAACGCTAATCTCAGAAGCTACTGGGTCGAATTGAAAAATTCTTTTTGCGTTAGATAGCCCATTTATCGAGGAAGGTTATAGGCTATTTAACATCACGCTGCGACCAATAGGAAATAGGAAAAATGCTAAGAATCAGTTGAAATTTGGAAAAAACGGATGAAATTAACCTCGCATCCCAATAATTCTAAATGATTTACATTTTAATTTTAAAATAATTCTATTTCCCGTTGTTATTCTTTGTCGTAACAATTAATAAATCCCAGGGGCCAACATTTAAACACGTAGGAATCGAAGCGGAGAAAATCAGCATGTTCTTCTGCAACAAGAAAAAAATAAATAAATAACATTTACGCAGAAGTACTTTAAAATATATTCTTTTAAAATATTCTTAATAGCGATCATAATAACAGACATTGACGCAGACGAAGTCGCGAGCAACAGCTAGTATACAATAAAATAATAAAAAAAAAAAAAAAAAAAAAAAAAAACCTGTACCACTACAACCCATGAAGGGTCTTGGGCTCAGTACATATAGAGATTCGTACTGTTTCTTGGCCAACGGCAGTGCAATGAGGTGATTAGGCTTAATCACGCTCAGCCGCCAGGTTTTTCCCCAATTAATTTGGGTACCCACTTTATAGAGGCTGGGTCTGCCCCAGGAGGGTCTCCATACCCTAGGGTCGCCCCCCGACTGAATTAACAGAATAAATAATATTCTGCCACAGTCGGGATTCGAACCCAGGACCCGGAGCACAGCAGACTAGTGCTCTATCCACTAGCCCACGCCGCTCCTTACAATAAAATAATAATAAATAAAAATCAAAACAACAACCTATAATTGAGATAAATAAAAAGTTGGCAAATAAATAAACATCATACAAACTATCATAACTATATACAGTATATACAACTGCAAAAGGGACCCTAGACTGCACTTTTCCCTCTACTTGTGGGGAAAAAGCGGAATCCAAGAGATCCCAGCGCCTCTATCTCAGCCGCACCACTTGTGTGAGCCAGTGAAGGCCGAGTTAGAGCGCTGTAGCCACAAACATACCGTAGGTACATGAGTGGAGGATCTGACCAGTGACAGAACTCCAATTTAAATGTTTACAATACGTCTCCCGGCCACTACCGTTTCAATATTAAGTAGACTAGCTCTATATATTTGTTCACCCCAAAACCGATTCTACATTTTGATTCAACGCACCTCAGAGTGGCTCGACAATTTAAAAACAATAAAATAACGTTTCTAATTGGAGCTTTCTATCTCTAAATTTAGAAACTTTTAAACCTTGTAAAATATGTTAGGTGTTGTAATACCATACGTACTTTACCATACCACTTGGGAATTCATATCGGACTAAATGGCTACATAGAGAATTAACTTACCTTTCAAATTAATATTAGATGGGCTTATAAGAATTTATAGTCCTTAAATAATCAAATAGCTTAAGAAACACGAACGAATAAAAATTTCAATTTGCGTTGAAGAAAAATTTTTGATTCTGATTGACTATTAAGTTCAAAATGTTATATCTCCGTATATGCTTTACTGTTTCACATTTTATTTATTTTCTATAAGCAATAACTAAATGTGTAAGAAAAACAAAATGGAGCATTCCTCCTTTTTTAAGGTGTTTAGATGGTTTTTATTTATTCGATATTCGTACCTTACTATATAAACGTGGATATTTATCATTGAACGAACATTTTGTCTTCCCCTGTTTTCTTGTCTTTTAATTACCCTCGTAAGAATGAATTCCTATTTAAAAAGTCCCCAATCTGTTGCTATCCTAATAAATCAGAGGAATTTCTCAATCAAACAAATAATTAAGTAGATTTTCCGATTTGCCTTTTATTTTTTAATTTGAAATACGATTTTTTTTTCAATGTTTTAATGATAATAATGGTTGAAATGTTGGTTTATTAGTCATCTTTTTTTTTTTTTTTTTTTTTTTTTTTTTATTAATTACTCATCAGTATTCCATGTTATACAAAGAAAACAACTCAAAATATTAAACGCGTACTAGAAACCTTTGGAAGTGAAACAATAAATAAATAACAATAAGTTCCAGAAATATTCGTTGAATTAATTGTATGATGAATAATCACACAAAAACGAAACAAAATATTTATATTTAATCAATGAAATTCATTTTTTACATATAATTTACACGTTTAAAGCTACAGCTGCATTGTGGTGCCATCTATGATTAGTTTTATTCCAAACCTCTGATCACTACTATCAAAGTCAAATTAAATTATTGTTCTTTTAGCCTTAACTTAAGTAATTTTTTACATAATAATTTTACTTTCACTTACTATATATAGTATGGGGAAGTATTGCGATCGTGAAAATTTTCGAATTCTAGTTTTCAACGGAAATACACGTTTTAGGGTCCACTGAGTCTAAATAACCAAGTCCCACAAAAAGGTCTGTGTGTGTGTGGTAACTCCAGGGCGGAAACGAAAAGTCTTATAAAATTGAAATTTCAAATTTAAGACAACTATACTCCCGAGACGTTACAAAACCTTTTTCATCAAAATGAGCTTACCAGAAGATCCACTTTATACCATGCATTTTGCACCTTTTTTCGATTTTCTCGAAAACGGTTTCGACGATTTTGATTAAACTCGCTATATAAGTAAAACTTAATAGGCTTTAATATCATGATTAAAATGGTCTGACAGGGATTAAATGCCGATATTTTACATTTTTTTTCTTGTAAAGTACCTTTAATTTTGTAGATTTTATAAAAATAAAATTTTTACCACCGATGAAAAACACATAAATATGTAAGTTGAACCAATTCGATATAGGATAAAAACTATAGGATAAAAATGCAATATTTTTATTTTGAACATAGCAACAGTAATATATACGTATAATATACCGTTGGAAAACTAAAGCTTTTAGAATAAATATTATCTAATTCATAAACTTGTAAAAGTTAATAAAGAGTGATGAAAAGCCGATAAAACTGATTATTTTAGATAATAATATAATAGATTTTTTTAAAAAACACATGTTTCTATAGAAATTCAATTTAATTAATTCTTTAATGGTTCCACGTATTTGAAATCTCTAACTGTATTAGAAAACTCTTTCATTGATTTTAAAAATGGAGGTAAGTGAAAGTCGTGTGTTGCCCGCACCAGAGTTTTACTTTTATATTATTTATTCTAAAACATATGTTTCGAAAGAAACTGAATAAAATTCTTTAAACTTTTTCAACTCTTAACTTAATTTAATATTTCTTAAATTAATTTTAACAACCGAAGTGAGTGAAAGTGGTGTGTTGCCAGCACCAGATTTTTAAATTCGAAGTAAGATTTTAGCATGCATTTATTTATTATTCCATTGCCTTGAAAGTTTTATCGAATCTTATACACGTATATAGCCAGTTACATTTTGCACATCTACAATTTCTAAAGCCTTGACATAAATTTCTATTTATTATTTTATCCATATGTTCCTTGTAAAATACTTGGGTTTTAAAATTATTTTAAACTGGTTGGTGACATTTTACCAGTATAGTAAAAATATAATGTAAATATGTTATGAAATTTTTTAACAAATAGACAAGTAAGGTTATAAAAAAATGAACTATTTTTTTTAAATAATGATAATTTTATAATGTTTTATACGAAGCTCTTTAAACCCTAAATGTATTTTAAGTATATGAATTATAATATATTGTATTGTTGTTTAATAAATAAATAAAGTCAAGATAAGATTGTTTATAATTATTCAGATTCATTAAAAATGTATGTTAAATATTAATTCTGATTATTAATTAATAACAAAATTTCATATTACATTACTTGCAATATGTCTAGAATTAGGCATGAGTGATTTTCCATTTGATATGACTAAAGATTTTTTATCAATTTCAGTGAGATGTTTCTGAATTTGGAAAATTACTGATTTTTTTTTTTCAAATAAGAGGCCTGAAAAGCCAGACGATGTATTTTTTTTTTTAATATGTATGATAGATAAAAACATCTAAAAGACTGGCGAATCATATTTTTTCCTTTTATGAACTAAATCGGGAATAGCTACGAACAATATAAAACCTTAATTTTTGCATTATATAGCCACATTTATAAATAAAATCTAATTATTGGGATCACCTACACCTACTGGGGGTAGCAGAGTGACTATCATAACAGCCTTCTATGCTAAAGGTCACGGGTTCAAACCCGCAGGTGGTCCTAGGATTTTTTAATAAGAGTAAAACATGTGTCAGGTACTCGTTAAAGATTCCTATCCTAATCAAACCTGGATATGCAAAATTTATAACTCCCACTGTAGCATCGTCCGATTAGCCATAGTAGCATAAAGTGACGTTAAATAATCTAACAAACAAATCTAATTTTTTTAAGTAATAGTTGATATTGGGAAAGTAATGAATAGGTGATTTAAGATAAAATTTGTTTTAAAAAATAATAATTTTAAATAAATTGATTTGTAACTAAAATGGGTTTAATTTAAACAAAATTTTGGGAGTACAGCTAATGGCACTTTTTTTAAAATTAATTAGAATATAGGATATAAAAATAAAATTAAATAAATAGTTTATTTACTGAATGAAACTAGCAAATATGTTTTTAATTTTTTTTTTCTTCCAAATTAGATACTTGCCATTATTAAATATTTATTAGTAATAATCTACATTATGTTAATTATATCATTAAATAATAATAAAACAGTCATTTAATATTTGAAAAGAGTCCAGAATCATTACACTTCATGGTGTTAATCAAGATGATTAATTTGATTAGAGGTGATCACGTTTTGACCCATCAGGGTTTTTTGTCAAAATCATGCAGTATTTTTTACGGCATGAAGCAATATCCTGTTTACGGAAATCTTTTATTCTTTTGAGAATGTTATTACATTCATATACATTATAAATTTTATTTTTAGTGTAAATTATCTATTGTATGTAAGGATGATAATTATAAAACACAATAAACATAACGGTCAAGGTTAAATAATACCAGTATTTATTATTAGTCCTTATATCTAAAAAAAAATACGTCTTCTGCAAGATGGTGATGGATTTTCATTATACTTAGATCGAGTTTTTAAAATAAAATAGGCTATAATTTACACCACACCAGTTTATTATTAATATTTGAACGAACTTTTGATCTTGTTATGCCATCTTCGAGTAACTATCATTTAAATTTTATACCACCCGACGTATATATTTGTAATATTTTTACATTTGTCTCCGTTCATTTATTGATTTGTAATTAATATTCTTTACTGAGTAATATTGCAATATAATAGAACAAATGCAGTTTATAGAAATACAGTTTAAAATTTCAATAAAAAAAAAAAAAAATATATATATATATATATATATATATATATATATATATATATATATATATATTATTGGTAATTTGATCAAAAGTAGCTGACCGGAAGATGTACTTTATACCCTGCATTTTGCACCTTTTTACGATTTTCTCAAAAACGGCTCTAACGATTTTGATTAAAGTTTATATATCGATGTAAAATTAAATGGGCTTTAATATCAAGCAGGTTTCATTCTGATTGAAATAGTATGACAGGACTTAAAAGCCGATATTTTCTTCCTCTAAAGTACCTTTAATAGATGGTATAAAAATAACAATATGATCTTGTTAGCATTGTCAATTAACAGCTAAATATGCAAGTTGAGCAAATTTGATAAACAGCAAAAGGAGAAACCTGAAAAAAAAATTAATGCAATTTCATGTTTTTGAACATAATAAAAGTCAGATACATGTTTTATATACCGTTGGATAGTTAAAAATTTTAGAAAAAACATCATCTTATACACAAGCTTCTAAGATTTAATAAAGAGTGATAAAAATCCGATAAAACTAACTGATTATTTTAGATAATAATATAATAGAGTTTTTAATAAAACACATTTTTCTATATTAATTCAATTTAATTAATTATTTAATGATTTCACTCGTTTTTATCTCTAACTGTATTTGGAAATTCGTTAATCGATTTTAAGAACGGAAGTAAGTGAAAGTCGTGTGTTTCCCGCACCAGATTTTTTTTTCTGAATGAACTAAACTAAATAACCAAACACCCCTTTTATTTCCCTCTAAGATTTGTGGGAAAATTAAAATATCGGCATTTAAGCCCTCTCTTCCTCTTTCTATCAGAATGAAACATATATGGTATTAACGAGATAATAAGAATTAAATAAAAATCGTTATAGCCGTTTTTGAGATCATCGTAAAAAAGTGCAAAATGCGTAGTATTAAGGGGCTCTTCTGGTTAGCTGTTTTTGACGAAACTATTGAAGAGAGGAGACAATGTTAAGCACAAGAACAAAAGAGCAGACCAGCATTACAGAGTGGTTCAAAACATACTTTTTTGGACAAAACCAAGCCATATTAATTCTCTTAATTTTAGCCATTTCAATACTACTTTGTTGTTTGTTGAATCCATTTTCAATGGTGTGATCGATAAATTTTTCAAATTATAAGAATATATAAGTTTAATGGATAACTTGAGTAAAATATCCCTGTATATAATTATTCTTCTAATCGTATCGTAGGAGCAGATATTAGACCTCAAGAGGAACAAACAACTTATAATCTATAGTTCGATTCTTAATAATTAAGAAGGAATTTTTTTTTCTTTTTTCTGGTATTCATGATTTCATAATGAGGATACTAAGGGCTGGAGGACAGAGATTGGAGCAGGTCAAAAATTTTAAATATCTGGCTGCTCATCTCAATGAGAATGGCTACATAGACGAACAAGTGGCCCAAAGAATTGGAGCGGCAGGGAGGATGTTCTGCATGGTAATGCGAGGTTTTCTGGGGAGAAGAGAGGTGTCAAAGCGGACCAAATTAGCCGTATATAAATCGAAATTTCTTCCTATCCTATCGTACTCCTCAGAATCGTGGACTCTTACCTCAAAGCATAGGAGCAAAATCCAGGCCATGGAAATGAGGTATCTCCGAAAAATAGAGAGAAAGACACGGAGAGATAGGATACGGAAAGTCACTATACGGGCTAACCTTGATGTCAAACCGGCGGAGACCGTTCTAGAGGAACACAAACTGAGGTGGTTTGGACATCTTCTTAGGATGGAACCGGAGAGAAGTGCCAGGAAGTCGTATGAGACCCGCACAGAGGGAAAAAGGCTCAGAGGAAGACCCCGCATCTCCTGGGAGGACGGTGTAAAGGAAGCATGCAGGAAGCGTGGGATAGACTGGAGTAGGCACAGGAAAGAGACATATGGTCCAGACTCTACAGGCAGGATCCTCACACCGAACAGCGGTAGAAGTGGAAACGATTATGATGATGATTTTCATCAGAAAAACTAAAAAACATATACTTTTTGGTTAATTAAATTAAATATGTTAATGGAAAATTAAATTACTAAGAATATTTGGACATTTCAAGCTGTTATTACTCTGCTATGCTTACGTTTTAAATTTTCTGGATTTCAGAAAAAACGTCTTCATTTGAATAGCTTCAAAATGGTGCAAAATAAACCTACCTTCATTGGCCAACCAAGGATGTGAGGAGGCAAAATTAAAAAAAAAAAAGACCAAAAAAAAAATTTGTGCTTAATATGCGTCTCAGAAATGCCATATTCTGAGAGCCGAAACTAGACCGCAAGTTAAACAAAAAAAGTTTATATAATCTGAACATTTATAATCATATAATCTATTTTATTGAGAACAACCTTTTATGACTCATTTCATAGAAATAGGATGGGTATTAAGAAAACCTCAGATTTCTAAGTATTGTTTTTTTTCTGAGGAGTTTGTATAGAAGTTCTTTTATCTGGATGTATCTTATTTTCACTGAAAACTATAGATAACAGTGAAAATCTTAAAAATTTTATTTACCCCCCTAACTGTTAACAATCTTACACAATATGGCTAGACAGTTATGTTAGCTAAATATATATATTAAGTGTTTATTGGATAAGTTTAGAAATCTTTCTGTTTTACATTTTTTTTTTTTTTTTTTTTTTTTTTTTTTTTTTTTTTTTTTTTTTTTTTTTTTTTTTTTTTTTTAATGAATTTTCATAAAATGTTCGAAAAATTATAATTTATGAAAATATCTCAATATACGCAATAGCACCATGAAGTTTCAACTTCTTTTAAACTTTTAATTTGATTTTTTGTTATTACTGACAAATTTCAAAATCTTAAATCGAATTCTATTGTTTTAATTGAGTATTTTAGCTGTAGAGATTTTTTCAATGGAAAGACCCGTCAAAAATTATCATAGAAAATTAGCTTTAAAGTCTAACATAATATTTTTAATAGAAAAAAACAAAATGAATTATTTATATGTAGGTAATTGAAAGTAAAAATCTTCTATATTTTTAAATAAATTATAGGTGGAATAGTCAAGAATCAGTCATTTTTTGAAATTTTTTAAATTTTGCCAACGTTTCGGCTCAAGCTTGTGAGCCATCATCAGGGCATTACTGAGCCATGTCCAAGCATAAACTGTGAGTTCAATTCAAAATTAAAAAAATGACTGATTCCTGGCTATTCCACCTATAATAGTTTCTACAGTCGACTATACATCCTCAATATAATTTTTAAATAAAATTTTCTTATTCTGTTTAAACATTAGTAGGATCTAATTCACTAACCTCAATAATAGGTAATACCTAAAAATACCTACAAATTATGTGTTAAAATTTAAGAATACTAGAAAATTTTAAATTCTTCTTTCATATTAATTTATGAATCTGAGAATCAAATCAGCGCTTTATTGCACATTTTGATAATGCTAAAAATACAAATTTTCCTATGACGAAGACGTTAGTAGCTATCAGCCATTCGGTTCGGGGGGTCCTGTTATCAGCGGGGAGGTCAATGTTGATAGATCCTGGCTGGCTATTTGGGGCGACTTATCACTAGCGAACATTCCAATGGCGGCTGAAAACTCTGTTTTTCGCGCGTGTCTTCTACAATCGTTTGATTGATTAGTGTTGTGATTTTTATTTATCACGCCTACCATCCTTCATCTATATCTTCAACTATTATGTAGCGATTCACTTAATATATCAATGCTATTTTTTTTTGTTTTGTTTTTTTACCAATTTTTTTTTTCATGTTTGGCAAATTTTTAACGTTTCTCACTAGTAATCTTTGTTTCTTTTGATAATCTGCATAAATGTAATTAGAAAGAGTTCCCAACAAAAATTATTCGCGGACCCCTTGAACCGTTCATTTCAATGATGAGGACCCGCTAAATTCTAGAAATCTAAATCCCATATATTATATATCTTTAGATTTTTAGTAAACTATATAAAAAATATAAAAAAAAGAGTTTACTTTAGTCCGTGAAACATTGAATTACTATTTTTTTTTTTCATATATTTTATTGAAATTTACAAAATTATATTGGAATACATCTTTTATATTGGAATACATCCTTTATATTGGAAATGGTACGTATACATAAAAAAAAAAAAAAAAAAAAAAAAAACAATATGAAAGCCAAGCTCCGTTCCACATTTTCGTAATTAAAAGCATGTCTTTAAAGTGTTACTCCAATTAAAAATTAAAGAAGGCTAGCCGATTGTACCTGAGCCGCAGATCCCAACAATTTGAGTAAAAAATCTGGTGCGGGCAACACACGACTTTCACTTACCTCAATTTTTAAAATCAATGAAAGGATTTTCAAATACAGTTAGAGATAAAAATACGTGAAATTATTAAGGAATTAATCAAATTAAATTTCTATAGAAACATGTGTTTTATTAAAAAATCTATTATATTATTATCTAAAATAATCAGTTAGTTTATCTTCTTTTCATCACTCTCTATTAACTTCTAAAAGCTTGTGTATGAGATGATATTTTTTTAAAAATCTTTAGCTTTCCAACGGTATATCATTTATGTATATTACTGCTCTTATGTTCAAAAACGAAAAATTGCATTAAAAAAATATTTTTTCAGTTTTCTCCTTTAGTTGGGTATCGAATTTATTTAATTTATATATTTACCTGTTTTTCATCAGCGTTAACAAGAAAATATAGTTATTATTATTGAATCTACAAAATTAAAGGTACTTTAGGGGAAGAAAATTTAAAATATCGGCATTTAAGCCCTGACAGACCATTTTTATCCAAATAAAACATACATGATATTAAAGCCCATTACATTTTACATCGATATAGTGAGTTTAATCAAAATCGTCGGAACCGTTTTTGAGAAAATCGAAAAAAGGTGCAAAACGCATGGTATAAAGTGCCTCTTCTGGTAAGCTCATTTTGATGAAAAAAGTTTTGTCACGTCTCGGGCGTATAGTTGTCTTAAATATGAAATTTCAGTTTCATAGGATCTACCGCTTCCGCCCAGGAGTTTCCACACACACACACACACACAGACCTTTTTGCGGGACTTGGTTATTTGGACTCAGGACACCCTAAAACGTGTATTTCCGTTGAAAACTGGAATTCGAAAATTTTCACGATCGCAATACTTCCCCTTACTATATATAGTAAGTGAAAGTAAAAATATTTGATAATAATTATTCCGCTTATACGTGGCCGCTCCTCCATATCTATTCCTGACAATCCACCGAGGCGACTTTAATGAAGATCTCCAAAGGACATCCAACCATATATAAGACATTGGAATGCTATTAATGAGTAGAGCATCTTCAAGGGACTATTATGTGATGTATACATTTCTTTATCTCATTTAATTGTATTGGATCAATACAGTTTTAAAAAATAATTAAAAAAGATCTGTTGTGGGTAACACACGACCTTCACTTACCTAAGTTGTTGAAATCGATTAATGAATTTTCTAATACAGTTAGAGGTAAAAATGAAACATGTATTTTATCAAAAATGTACTATATTATTATCTAAAACAATCAGTTAGTTTTATTGGCTTTTTATCACTCTCTATTAACTTTTACAAGCTTGTATATAAATAGGATAATATTTTTTTCCAAAATTATTAGCTTTCCAACAGTATATTTAACATGTATATTACTGTTCTTTTTTTTAAAAAACACAATTTTTTTTTCTCTTTTCTCCTTTAGTTCATAATCAAATTCGTTTAACTTGAATACTTAGCCATTTTTTAGTAATGCTAATCAGATGAAATGATTTTTTTTTAGAATCTTTTTACGATTTTATTACAAACGGCTCTAACGATTTGATTAAATCCGCCATATCGATGTTAACTTTAATGGGATTTAATATCATGTAGGTTTCAGTCTGGTTGAAATAGCCTGACTTGTCTTAAATGTCGCTATTTGGAATTTTCTTTCTCTAAAGTATTGGGTTCTTTCACATGAAATGTCCGTTTTTATAGTTTCTGAAATACATAAAGGATTTTGCAGGTCTCTGTTGTTTTATTCCGAATGTTTACATATTTAAAGTAAACAGTTACTAATCCTCAACCTTTTTATTATAAACATTAGCCTCCTAATCAATTACCCATTTTTTAGCATACCTCCAAATATGAACATGGAAACACGCGATTTTCGAGTAATATTTTTGTACGAGTTTAAACTCGGCTATTCAGCAGCTGAGGCGTTTGAGGAAGGGAGTGTTAATGAACAGACCATTCGCCGTTGGTTTGCCAAGTTTTCAGCTGGGGATACCGACTTGGAAAACTTGCCCTGAGGAAGACCTCCGTCCGTAATAGACAAGGATGTCCTCAAACATACAGTAGAAGGAAACCCCTACCAAACAGTTAAAGTACTCTCAGCAAAACTAAATGCAAGTGCATCTACCGTTTCCAGACATTTAAAGTGTATTGGGAAATTAAAAAAGCTCGATACATGGGGTACCTCATGATCTCACTGAGCGGCAGCAAGACCTCATGTTTCAAAGCATACCGTGCAAAAATGAAAGAACTGGGCTACTAAGTTCTTTCGCACCCACCATATTCTTCCGACTTGTCTCCAACAGATTGCCACCTGTTCTGGAATTTAGACAACTTCTTCAATGGAAAACTTTTTGAAAATGATGATCAAGTGAAAAGTGCGTTTTCAGATTTTGTTTCTGTCAAGCTCAGAGTTTTTCAGTTCGGGGATAAAAAAAGTTGGTGTCACGTTGAGAAAAATGTGTAGAAAAAGAAGGTAAATACTTCGAATAAAATTATCTTGTTTTCATATCGTATTTTTAATAAAAATGCTTTACCTTGAAAACGGAAATTTCATGTGACACAACCCAATATCTTAAATTTTGTATACTCCAAAAAAATTAGCCATATCATTTTATTAGCATTGATAAAAAACGGCATAATATATAAATTGAACGAATTGTCAAACCAACTGCAGAAGAAAAGAGCTAAAAATTTTTTTTTTTTTTTTTTTAATTTTTAACATAAGTTATTCAGATATATAATATTCCTATGGAAAGCTAAAGATTTTAGAAAAAGATATCGCATACGCAAAATTTATAATTATGTAATTAATCTAAGACTCTGAAGCCTATTTTATGTATTTTGTTAATTTTATTCTAAAGGTACTTGCCCCAGAATAATAATGAATTTATTTATTTTATTTTTAAAAGTTATATAAGGTACTGGAACGTGATGAAAATCGGATAAAACAAATTGTGATTTTTGTTAATAATAATATAATATATCATTTAATTTTTCTATCGAAACTCAATGTAATTCTTTAAGTTTTTTTTACTCCAACTTTTTTTAAATGTTCTTGAATTGATTTTAATCTACTGAGGTAAGTGGAAGTCGTGTGATATTTTTTTTAATGGAAAAGAACATTTTTAACTCAGGTGTTTACATTGGTCGTTCAATATACAATACTTTATCAAAATATGACCTTCTTGACATCTAGGAGTGTCGCTCTGAAAATTACGACAAAGCTCAACATCAATGACATTTGTGACACGACTTAATGTTACTTCATATTGTAAATGGAAACGACGTGAAGGTCATGTTATTGTTGGGCTAAATAAATATTAGTCTATACTAGGGGATCATCTGAAGGACTTTCTCATCCATTGCGTTTACGAATACGAGGATTTCGAATTGCAAACAAATATTTGGAAAGAAGATCTTGGTTGTGCTTCCAGTTTACGTCAGCCCCGCCCCTCCGACGATTTTCTCCTGACATTTCGACCGAAGTTGCAATATAACCATTCGCGAACCGATAAAACTACGGTCCTAATAAGATATCTCTCCTCAGTGATAAGAATTATTTATTATCCGTTATTGAAATTTCACGTTGAAGGTAAAGGCTCCACTTCCTACTGATGGTATCTAAGTGGTTGGTAACCCAGTTCTTGCGCCCATGCGTCATTCAGTTTCTTAGAGAGACGTATCGTTGCTGACCCCTCGTCGGCGATGGACCCCGAGATAGAAAAGTGGCGTTTTGATTAATTGCCAAGTTGGATGGAAACGATCAGGCGATTTCTGGTTAGCTCCCGCCTCAAGGCTCATGAATCCTATCTTAACCAGTAATTATTTTAAAAGTGCATATTTGATTTTTGGTTTAGAGGGTGAGAGGTAGTTTCTGCTATATTCGATAGTTTGAAAAGAATGAATAGCCTCGATGTTATCGATGCATTGCATGGATTTTTATCATTCTTACCCTTTCATCAAATATCATTTTATTTATTGATCTTTTGAGAAGTGTTCTATACAACTACGTGTCTAAAGATTATGCAAAACATGGTAAATTGTAGAGAAAACTTAAGTTCTTAAGTTAGATTCAAAATTGGGACCCGTCCTTTAGATCCTATACACCGAAAATATTCCTATTGATCCTGATACACTTCTGGCAACATTTGCTGATGACAACGCCATCCTATTATCCAATACCGATCCTGAAACAGCATAGCATAAGCACCATAGATACCATTCCCTAGTCGAAGGTGTCGCGTTTTTTAAGGACTTTTTATTTGGGAAGCCCCAAAAAAATCAAATAGAGGTTTTTGATAGATTTTTTTTTTTTTTTTTTTTTTTTTTTTTTTTTTTTTTTTTTTTTTTTTTTTTTTTTTAGGCGTAAACCACTTGGGTTATTTTCGCCTTAAATCACTTTTTATAAACGGATTAAATATTATAGTCTATTGTACAAGTCAGTCTGTCGTAGGAAGTCAAAATGTTTTGCAGTTGTCTGTATGTTGTCTTGTAAAACGGTTGGTAAGTCAGTGTCAAATGCAATATGTGCTCTGTGAGTATCATAAGCCCTACACTCTGTCAAAATGTGTTTAACAGATATTGGGCAACCGCATGTTGGGCAGTCCGTAGGAGGTTCCCGTGCCATGAGATGTCCGTGAGTTAGTCGGGTGTGTCCAATACGCAGGCGCGCCAGGATAACCTCTTCCCTTCGCTTTTGTCGTAGGGACGAATGCCAATGGGAGATGTCCCTTCTTATTTCCCTTAATTTGTTGTCAGCAGTGTCATGCCAAATCTTCTCCCACTTCGACCGAATCCGCTGCTTGATGATAGAAACATAGTCGCCAACAGGAACCCCAGTAAAGGGAATGCCATCTGTTATTGCTTCTTTTACTGCACGATCTGCGAGTTCATTGCCAACTATACCGCAGTGGCTCGGTACCCAGACGAAAAAAACTGAATTATTGGAAACTAATGTGGACTGCAGTGATAATAGAATATTTTCCTATAGAATATAATCCTGGTTGTTTTAGTAGGGTAAATAACATTTAAACTTTTATAAATTCCAACTAGTTCTGCGGTATAGTTGCTACAGAGTGGAGAAAGGGAAAATAGATGTTGTCTGCCCTCACACACGACCGATGCTCCCACACCTAAGGAACTCTTAGAGCCATCAGTATATACGTAATCAGCAACACCGAGTCTATCTTGTAGTTTTTGAAATTCCCGCTTATATATGTAAGGATATGTGTTTTGTTTGAGTAATTTGGTAAGGGAAAGACAGATATTCGGAGAGGGAAATTGCCAAGGATAAATTGGAGATGTTTCTATTGTAAGGAAAGAAGGAAATTCGAGGTTAAGCTCGACCAGAAATTTAGAAATGCGGACTATAAAGGATGGTCTTTTGGATAAGGAAAATTGTTGTTGGGTGAGAAATTGTCTATTTGGGAATAAATGAAGGATAGGATGGTTGGGAGTGGACAGGATCTTAGCAGCAAGGATCAGGTCAAATTGTTGCCTTCGTAGTGTAAGTAGTATTAATTCCATAAGAATGTCCTTTAGTACCTTTTAGAAATAAACGTCTCACATGACTTTCACTCACCTTCGTTATTTAAAAAAGTTTAAGAACGTTTAAGGGAAGTTAAAGTTGAAAAAAAATGTTTAATAATTACACTGAGTTTTCATGGATGTGTGTCAGATTCTTCCTTCGCGACAGGCCGTGTAGGCTTCGCGGTGTAGTCTCCTGGTGTAGTCTACAATCACGTTTCTCGATGTACTTTCTTGTATTGGGTCATCACTCACTGCCTAATTTTGTGAGTGGTCACAATTTGGCTAACGGTTCTCACAAACCTGGGGGAGAGGCTGTGAGTATGATAAATACAAAGTTGACAAATAAATAAATATCATAACCATATATAATATTTAGAATCTACTAAAGGAACCCCAGACTGGGCTTTTCGTCCACACTTGAGAAAAAAGCAGAATCCAAGTCTCTCTTGTGTGAGCTAGTGGAGGCTGAGTAAGGGCTCAATAGCTTCAAACATATTTTTTTAAAATGAACGAAAATAGATACATGAATGAATGAAAAAAGAACTTTATTCTGGGACTAGGACCTTTAAGAATAACATACAGGTACAAAACAAATGAGTATTATGACTGACCAAATAACACATAAAAAGAAAAACAAAAAAGACTTATAACAGTAATTATTACTATAAATATATATACAAGTATTTTAAATGGTAAAGACAGAAAGAAATGAAAAATAAAAATTAAAAAGATTACAATAAAGTAACATAGGGCTAACAAACCAATGAAAAAAACTTAAGAATAATTAAAAATAAAAATGAAAACTTTATTAACATTTATGTCATGAAGTGTGGACATTTCTCACATCGCTCTAATCTTTATACTGAAGTTAGTTGCCATCTAGTTGGGAAGCAAGAAGGTGTTTAAAAAGGAGCGATTTGAATGAAGATTGGGAAGGAGCATGGCGGATGTTTGATGGGAGTGTTCCATAAAAAAGTGGACCGGGCTGAAAAGGAAAATTCATATTTCTTGGTTCTATAGGAAGGCGTATAGAGGTCGGAAGAGCGGGATCTGGTTTCCTGAGTATGGATTGCGGATTTAAATTGCAGGAGACTATAGACTTAAGAGGGGCGATGGGAGCGGGACATTATTACTGATAATTAAAATCGAAGGTTGCAGCTACAAACCCGGCAGATGATCCTAGGACTTTTTAATGGGAAGAAAAAACCCTTAGTTATGTCGTCCTTCGTAAGAAATGTTTAAAGGTAGTGATGAACCTGTGCGATGTCAGGTACTAGTTAATGATCCCTATCCTAATCAAACCTAGATGGGAAGAATTTAGTACTTCCACTGTGGCATCCTCTGATTTGCCACAATAGGGTAAAGTGACTTTGAATAAATAAACGAACAAAAAAACAATCTTGAGATCTTGAAATTTCTAAAAAAAAAAAAAAAAAAAAAAAATTATGTGCTTTCACAGGACTTTCATTTACCTCCGTTATTACTATAAATTTAAAAATCTTTGAACAAATTTAGAAACATAAATAAATTGTTAAAGAAATTTTACATTGGATTTTAATAGAAACGTGTGTTATATTAAATTATTATATTCAACAATCAGTATGTTTTATCGGATTTTCATCATTCTCCGTTACCTTTTACAATAGTATGTATAAGATAATATATTTTTTTTAAATCTTTAGCATATTAACATGTATGCTGTTCTAATGCCCAAAAACAAAAAATTGCATTAAAAAATATTTTTGCCGTTATCTCCTTTAGTTCAATATCGAACTCGTTCAAGTTATATATTTAACCCGTTTTTAGCAATGCTAAATAGATGATAAAAAGTTTTTTTTACAGAAACTACAGAATTACAGGTACTTTAGAGGAAGAAATTTTGAAATATATGCACTTAAGCCCTGTCAGACTGTTTTAATCAGAATAAAACCTACTTGATATTAAAGCCCGTCAAACTTTACATCGATATAGCGAGTTTAATAAAAATCATTAGAGCCGTTTTTGAGAAAATCGTAAATAGGTGGAAAATGCATGATTAAGTAGCTCTTCTAGTAAGCTGATTTTTATGAAAAAGTTGCTGTAACATTTCGGGCACATAGTTGACTTCAATATGAAATTTTAGTTTCATAATACATTTCGTTTTCGCGCTGGACTTACCACACACGCACAACTTTTTTGCGGGACTTGGTCATATGGACTCAGGGGACCCTAAAACGTGTACTTCCGTTGAAAACTGGAATTCGTAAATTTACACGATCGCAATACTTTCCCTTGCATTATATTTTACAAATAGGTAAGTGAAAATAAAAAATCTTGTGCGGGCAACACACGACTTTCACTTACCTCCATTTTTAAAATCAATGAAAGAATTTTCGAATACAGTTAGAGATAAAAATACGTGAAACTATTAAAGAATTAATTAAATTGAATTTCTATAGAAACATGCGTTTTATTAAAAAATCTATTATATTATTATCTAAAATAATCAGTTAGTTTTGTTGGCTTTTCATCACTCTCTATTAACTTTTAAAAGCTTGAGGATAATATTTTTTCTAAGACTTTAGCTTTCCAACGGAATATCATACATGTATATTACTGTTCTTATATTCAAAAACGAAAAATTGCATTAAAAAAAATTATTTTTCAGTTTTCTCCTTTAGTTGCTTTTCGCTCAACTGTTTTTCATCAGTGGTAACAAGATAATATAGTTATTTTTATAGAATCAACAAAATTGAAAGTACTTTAGAAGAAGAAAATTTAAAATATCGGCATTTAAGCCCTGTAAAACCATTTTAATCAGAATGAAACCTACATGATATTAAAGCGCATTAAATTTTACATCTATATAGCGAGTGTAATCAAAATTGTTCAAACCGTTTTCAAGAAAATCGAAAAAAGGTGCAAAATGCATGGTATAAAGCGGCTCTTCTGGTAAGCCCATTTTGATGAAAAAGGATTTGTAACGTCTCGGGCGTATTTTTGTCTTAAATATGAAAATTCAGTTTCATAGGACTTACCGTTTCTGCCCGGGAGTTTCCACACGCACAGACCTTTTTGCGGGACTTGGTTATTTGGACTCAGGGGACCCTAAAACGTGTATTTCCGTTGAAAACTGGAATTCGAAAATTTTCACGATCGCAATACTTTCCCTTACTATATATAGTAAGTGAAAGTAAAATTAATTAATTATTATAATTATTTTACAGTATGTTTGAATCCAGGCGTTTTTCCTGGATTAACCGTCCAATTTACCATTACTGGAAGAAAGCATACATACAGAATTCAGATACAAAAAAAAAAACGTTACTATCCGCCAAAGCTGGTGTTCGCCTCCCTTGGGTCAGCTACTGACAGTGGTAGGTACGGTCCTAATATTTTCAAGTAGAAATCTTCAAAAATTATTTATTTCTATGACACTCAAGACATTATATACAGTCACAATTCATTTTGAATTGCTTGTGAAAGAGATAATAATATTTTTCTATTTCCCAGACGGTCCTTACATAAACACGATCGCCATGGAAATATCATATAAGAGTTCATTGTGCCAGATGATACGTTGCTCGAAGATAAACTGACATGGGACTATCGATGCACTGGGTATCGGCAAAAAGGTTAGCCCCAGATTGCAAACTCCCATTTCTCAACTGCTACAGTTACGTCAAATAGTAAATCAGATCCAAGATACGTGCAAATATTTAATGAAGACTTGTACTTATTACGCGGTCCTAGAGAGATGTGAATGCGGGATTGATTTATATTCCAGTAAGAGCTTCTTGTCGATCTTACATTTAACGCATGTAATTTCAAAAATTTAAAGAAAAAATCTAACACGCGCAACATATGAGACGTTGATTTCCAAAAGGTACTATATCCATTCTAGGACATTTTACAGGAAGCGCTAAACTCTATAATTACTAAATTGTTAACCTAATTTGATTATTTTCGCATTAAAATCTAGAATTATAACTTTCACTTACCTATATATGAAATATATAGTAAGGGAAAGTATTACGTTCGTGAAAATTTTCGAATTCCAGTTTTCAACGGAAATACACGTTTTAGGATCCCCTGAGTCCAAATGACCAAGTACCGCAAAAAGTTCTATGTGTGTGAGTGTGCGTGGTTACTCACGGGCGGAAAAGACGATTATCGTATCATTCGATTACTTCAATCATTCATTGTTCTAATCTGGTTTATAATCGTTGACAAAAAGTTTGTTTGTATAAGATATACGTAATGTTTCCAATGAAATCGATTGAGGTAGGTGGGAACTTAATAGGAGAGGACAGGTCCACCATGACAGCCGATAACAGAGGGAACAAAACAAACATGCGAAAATGTAATATATGTATCTGTAATTATTCATGATTGGCTAATTAGAAGACACGGCGTAGCAATAGATTACATTTGAATTTCAAACACATGAATCACTCATCATTATCATAAGTAATCTGATTAATTATCATTTAATCGGGGTCTTACATCTTACAATGGAGGGAGGACTCTTCTCAGCTATATCTTTTGTTTGGAAGTCTGTTTTATTATTTTTATTTTAACTTACACTCCTGGACAACTAGATTCTCACTAACACAATTTTAAATTAATATTTTTTTATTTTATAGAGGTCAGTTTTGAAGTATAAGGAAAGTTGTCAATAAAAAAATTCATTTATTAATTATATTTAGAACAAGACAATTATTTAATCGGTCAGCTAATGGCAAAGTTGGCCACAATAAAGTGTACATGTAAAATAAAAACTATTAGAACATCAACAATACGCCAATTTCAATATTGAATAGTTTCTCCTTTGATACAAAAGACTTGTAATAAACAACGGTTTATAGAACCACAAAGATTTTTTATAAGATTTGACTTTTTTTTCTTTTAATGTTACTGCAGCATCCTGAACCGCTTTCCATAATCGTTCATCTGATGGTAGACTTCTTGAAAGAGACTCTGCCTCTTGAATAGTTCTCGATTGGATTTAGGTCTGGGGAAGCGAGTTTGCCTCTTAAGCGTTTGGATATTCATCTCGGAAAACCCCTGTTTAGTAGCTTTTGATACATGGATAGGAGTGTTATCTTGAAGAAATTTGAAATTTCTGTCTGAGAAGATAATTTCCAACTATGGTATCACATTTTCTCTGACCCAGGTTTAATAGCTTTGGCTATTAGCTCTCCCTTAATTTTTTTTAAAGAGATAGTCCCCAGACGCGGTTATGGCAGCCCAAACCATAACACCTCCTCCTTTCATCTGTCGCTTTGGACGGTTAAAATATCTATTTTTTCACTTTCCAAATAGCTAAATTCATTAGCTGGACCATCTTCTGAAAATCTCTTTTCATCAGTGAAAACAGTCCTTTCCCAGATAAATGCACTCATGGATAGCCATTCCCGGGCTTTGGCGACCCTGATCTCTTTCTGTTGTTTTGTCAGGGGAGCTACTTTTTCCATTTTCTTTCACTTAATATCCATTTTCCGTAACGTTCTTCGAATAGTTCGTGAAGAGAAGGCTAAATTCCAATTTTTTAAAATTTTCGTGATGTGGCGATTTCACCATCATAAGCCAAACTACGAATTTATTTTTTTGTTCTTAATTCTTCCCAACTTAGGATGGGGTCCAGGCTTCATTTTAATTCGGCTGTAGTCCCTTTTGAACATTTTAGCCACCGTTGAGTGGGAAAGGCCGAATTTTTCTCCAACAAGGGTAACTGAACCCATCGCTCACCTCTTTCTTGACTCTTTGAATAAGATCCTGAAAATAAACCATCTTATATAATTAGGGATCCTTCTTCTATAAGATTACGAAAGAAACTGGCTTTAATGTGTCACTTTTATTTATTTCTCAAGGTGTACACTTTATTTTGGCCAACTATTATTTGATTATTTTATAAGTTTGAGATTAAAGAAAACCTAACACTGTATTTTTTCAATCTAAATATTTTCCGAATCTTAAAACATATTTAAGACAACATCAAGAACAAATAAGGCTAGTTTCATCAGACCTTTATATTGCTTTAGCTTTATAATAAGGATTGTACACTTTAATTTGTCCTGGAGTGTATTATAGCCTAAAAGATCTTCCGATTCCAAAGGTGATATAAATTGTAAACGGGCCGTATCAATTAATATGTCGGATTTCACAATCATGGCGTTAGTCTAGTATTTTAAACATATATTGTACACGCTGAGCCATCCGTGGAAGAAAAGTACTTTCAAGTAATAGCTCAAATTTTAAGGGTGGTTCGAATAAAAAAAAAATTGTGGACTGTATAGATTTAAAAAAATAAATATAATGGAACCAACTACAAATCAAAATACATTTATTAAACCAAAATACATATACACAAGATAAGAAACAAAATTAACCTAATAAAAGTTATATAAAAAATATAAGAAACAAAATTAGCATGATTAAAAATATTTAAGACATTATAAGAAACAAACTTAACGTAATTAAATATTTAAAGATGTAATAAATATAGGAATCAAAATTAAACAGTTTTAAGAATGATAATTAAGAAATTAAATGTTCCAATAATGGTTATAGATGGGCTATAGTCACGTAAAGATTTCTGGTTGAGTTGACAATCGAAGAAATCGACCGCAGTGCGGCGCATCCAAGTTCCAAGGGGAAAAACGATGACAAGATGAAGAAATACGTTTGCTAACGTTTAAAACTTCTGGAAAGGAAACATACATACAGCCTCACCGTTCAGACGCTACCTTAATACTAGACTCTCCTCGAGTCCCTAATAAAACAATTGAAGTACGATCGCCTTCTACTGTCTTTTTCTTCTACTATTTTTCACTTATGTGGCAAAAACTTTTAATTATGTTTAAAATAACTATTTAAAAACAAATATAACAAAATAAATACAAAAAATGATCTTATGATAAATATCATAAAAATAATGTAGATTTTTACTTTCACTTACTATATATAGTAAGGGAAAGTATTGCGATCGTGAAAATTTTCGAATTCCAGTTTTCAACGGAAATACAAATTTTAGGGTCCCCTGAGTCCAAATAACCAAGTCCCGCAAAAAGTTCTGTATGTGTGGTAACTCTCGGGCGGAAACGATAAGTCCTATGAAACTGAAATTTCATATTTAAGACAAATATACGCCGGAGACATTACAAAACCTTTTTCATCAAAATGAGCTTACCAGAAGAGCCACTTTATACCATGCATTTTGCACCTTTTTTAGATTTTATCAAAAACGGTTAAGACGATTTTGATTAAACTCGTTATATCGATGTAAAATGTAATGGGCTTTAATATAATGTAGATTTCATTTTGATTAAAATAGTTTGATAGGGCTTAAATGCCGATATTTTAAATTTTCTTTCTTTAAAATACCTTTAATTTTGTTGATTCTATAAAAATAACTATATTATCTTGTTACCACTCATGAAAAACAGGTAAATATATAAATTGAATAAATTCGATACCGAACTAAAGGAGAAAACAGAAAAAAATATTTTTTTAATGCAATTTTTCGTTTTTGAACAAAAGAACAGTAATATACGTGTATGATATACCGTTGGAAAGCTAAAGATTTTAGAAAACATATTACCTCATACACAAGCTTTTAAAAGTTAATAGAGAGTGATAAAAAGGCGATAAACTAATTGACTGTTAATAGATTTGAATAAGTTGAATATAATAGATTTTTAAATAAAACACATGCTTCTATAGAAATTGAATTTAATTAGTTCTTAGGCCCGTACGAGGTATCATTTCTTCCATGACAAACTCCACTCCCACATTAACCCACTAGTTTCAATCCTAGCTTCCTCTACCATTCCTGACAATCCTCCGAGGCGTCTGAAAAGAAGATGGCCTCGAGACCTTCTAGTGTAGACTACCTAGTGGAGTGTTGCCAATGGGCATATTCTCTTCATGTCTTTTCATGTGTATTATCTATATTATGAGGCAATTTACTTGATGTATTTACTAATACAGTTGTAAATTTCAATAAATTAATAATAATAATAATATAATAATAATAATAGGCTTACCGAACCCGAAGGTTCGATGCCGATACCACCAAACTTCGCTTGCATAGACACGTCCAATGTTCACCGGTCAAGCCCAAGCCCCCGAGATCAGCCTTAATGCAATCCTCCCATCGACGCCTCGGCCTACCTTTCGGACGCCTACCAGTCGGTTCAGCGAATACCAACTTTCTCGTAATCCGTTCCTCACTAAGCCCAACAACTTTACACGCCCATTTGAGTCTCCGCGATGCTATCAACTCAATTATATTCACAGGGTACAAACTCCGCAATTCCGCGTTATGCAACCTTCTAAACTCCCCAGTGGCCTCATCTCTCTTTGGACCAAATATTTTACGCAATACCTTATTTTCGAAAACCTTAAGCCGCTGTTCATCCTTTAAAGTAAGCGGCCACGTTTCACATCCGTAAAGAACCGTTGGAAGAATAATAGTTTTATAAATTCTAATCTTTAAGTTTTTAGATAGAAGCCGCGAACTAAGTAACTTAGCAACTGAATAATAACACGCATTTCCCACCTTTAACCGGGACTTTATTTCTTCCTGGATTTCATTTTTTCTAGTTATAATTGAACCTAAATACTTGAATTTCTCTACGTGTTTCAAAGTATGACCTGATACATCAATATCACCAAGATCGACACCGTTTCTGCTACTAATCATATACTTCGTCTTATCGGTATTTAATTCGAGTCCTATTTCTTTACCGGTTTTTATTAACACACTTGTATTTAGTTGTATGGTTTCCGTGTCTTCACCTAGCAGTACCAGATCATCGGCATACCCCAAAACCGGAATCTTGTCACCCATATTTAAGCCTTTCTCGGTACACATCACCTTTTCTATGACATATTCTAAAGCTATATTAAATAACACAGGTGAAAGGGAGTCACCCTGTTTCAAACCCGATCGCACCTCAAATCTCTCGGAGTAATTATGACCGATTCTAACTTTATGGAATGTTTCCGACAAACACATCTCTACTAGGTTTACTAACTTTCTAGGTATTCCCTGTTCAATCATGATGTTATATAGCTTCTGACGGTCTATTGAATCATAAGCCTTTTTAAAATCGATATAAAGTTGATGGACTACACCGTTGTATTCCAATTTTTTCTCTAATATTTGACGTAAGGAAAATATTTGGTCAATAGTCGAGCGATTCCGTCTAAAACCACATTGGTAATCTCCGATAATTTCCTCAGCGTATTCCGTTATTCGACTAGTTAGAATTGACGAGAATATTTTATAGCATACTGGGAGAAGAGAGATCCCACGATAGTTGTTACAATCCGACCTCGGTCCTTTTTTGTGAATCGGAATAAGTATTGATTCTTTCCATTCTTCGGGCATTTTTTCAGTTTCCCAGATCTTTTTAACTAAAAAATGTATTTTGGAAACGCCCGCTTCTCCACACGCCTTGATTAATTCACTCGTGATATTATCATTTCCTGCGGCCTTATAACGTTTTAATTTTCCTATCGCCATTTGGACTTCCTCTTTACTCGGTGCGTCTATCCATGGTTCAGCGCTCTGATATTCAGAGAGAGGAGATTGATTATTATTTTCCGTATTTAAGATGCCGTCAAAGTGTTGTTTAAATTTATTTAATATCTCAGAAGGATCCGCAATTATATTGTTATTTGCATCTTTAACCGCATTCAATAGAGGTTCAAATCTTTTACGCGATTTGTTTATACCTTTGTACATCTCTCTTACGTTATTTTCGTTTCTGTGTTTTTCTATTTCTATTATTTTGCCTTTAAGATACTCTCTTTTCTTATTTTTTAAGAGTTTTGAAGTTTCGTTTTTTACTAACCGAAAGTAAGCCACATTATTATCGCTTGGATTATTTAAGGAATTCAGTTTAGCGGTTTTTCTTTTTTCGCACATATTTTGACAATCCCTGTCGAACCAAGGTTTGTTCTTTTTATTTTCGATTTTTCCAAGACATAAATTACCGACCTCTTTAATATTATCCCTGATCCCTTCCCATAGTTTGTTTACATCTTTGTGTTCCTCGTCTGAAGATTCCAAAGCTTCGAACCGATTTTTTACTTCTATCGCGAATTTTTTTCTAATTTCTAGGTTGTTCAATTTAACTAAATCAAAATTCTCGGGACGAATATAGTTCGGTGTTCTCTTTTTTGTATTTAGTTTTTGTCGAAGTTTCGCGATTACTAATTCATGATCAGAACCGCATTCTGCACCTCGATACGATCTCACGTTAATTATGCTACTTTGCCATCTGTTTTGTATTAAAACATGATCGATTTGATTCCGCGTTTGTCCATCCGGTGATGTCCACGTATACTTATGAATATCCTTACGTTTAAATGTAGTGCTTTTGATTATTAGGTTTTTCGAAATGGCAAAGTTTATTAGTCGGGTCCCATTATCATTACTATATTCGTGCAAACTTTCTTTACCGATTGTAGGACGATATACTTCTTCCCTTCCAACCTTTGCGTTCGCGTCGCCTAGTATTATCTTAATGTAATTTCGCGGTAACTTATCGTAAACCGACTCTAGTTTATCATAAAATTCGCATTTTACTTCATCATTACTGTCTTCGGTGGGAGAATGAATGTTTATAAACGCGATTTTAAACCAACGCCCTTGAAATATAGCAACCGATATTCTTTCACTAAAGAACTGTACGTCCCGTAATGCGGAAAGAAATCTATTCCTAATCAGAAACCCGGTACCTAGACAATAATTAACGCTCCCCCCGTACCAAATAGTATACTTTCCTTCTGTTAACGAACCCTCCCCTGGCCAGCGAACCTCTTGTAATGCAACGATATCTAAATGGTACCCCTTAACTTCATTCGCGACCGACTTTAACCCACCTGCCGTATTTAAACTTCTAACGTTCCACGTCCCTATTGTTAGATCTCTAATTTTCATCTTGCGCCATGATTCCCCTGAAGCAGTCCCCACCCGGAGACCCGAACGGGGGACTAGTTTACCTCCGGATAATGAGCGTTTTACCTCAGAGGAATCCATGACTTTTGGTGATATTTTGTGAACTAAAATATGTGAGTAGGGCGTTCGAACCTACGTCACACCCTCCAGCAAGCCTGGGGGGCCGCTCTCATTGTTGGTCAGCGAGTCCATCGGACTTAGCCGGAAGGAGCTTCCGAGGAAATTCCACCGACCATTCCCACATCCGCCACCCGTGGGACTCAATAAATTAATAAATAAAAAAAAATTAATTCTTTAATAGTTTCACTATTTTTTTATTTCTGACTGTATTTGAAAATTCTTTAATCGATTTTTAAAACGGGGGTAAGTGAAAGTCGTGTGTTGCCGGCACCAGATTTTTTATTTTCAATTAAACAGCCATAAAACCTTATTAGGCCATAACATATGGCGTGAACATATATTTTGGAAGATTTTTTTTTTTATTGAAAAATTGATCGTTTATAGTACTCATTTCCTGAATTTCTCATTGGCTTGACAATTTTTATGCTTTAGAAGTAAGACAATTATCAAAATAGCAATCAATAACAAAACATTTAATTAAACCGCAAAACCCGTGCACTTTATGCAATTACAAATCTGTTACAAATGATAAAAGACAGCATTACCTACAAATCACCCAATTATTTTTCACAACCAATACAAAAACTATAAGAAATATCTATTTATAAATAACTAACATTTTAAGAATAAGAACCTTTATTATAGAAAGTTAATTTTGAACATGCAATTAATATGTATTTAAATTACGTATTTATTCTACTCTAGCACTCATATCTTGACTTTTTTTATTAAATTTTATTGTACTTTAATTTAAATTACTACTATATTATTCTTTATTTATTTTTTTAAATTTATTTGGAGAAAAATATTGTGTATATATGTATTATTATTGTCAGGAAATACCTGTTTATGTTTATTTTCATTTTAAAATCAATGGCAGTAGGAAATGTCTCTTGAAAAAAAATAATTAAAAAAATTAAAATATATATATATGTATTTTTTTTTTCATTTTATACTATCTTATTGAAACTTTATTAAGTATTTTTTTTCTCATTATTGGTTTTTTTAATTTTATATACATTTGTGCAAATCTTTAATTGTAATTTTTACAATAATATCCTTAGTTATATAACTATGTCAAGACGTATAACTTTGTATTACTAACAATGACCTACTATATTTGTGTGGAGGTTTTTTTTCAAAAACAAATAAATAAATAAAAATACTGTCAGTGGGTATGTATTTCATGTTATTGTATTTTTTTTCCATCGCTTTTACTTGATGTATTTCTTACTAGGATTGTAAATGTCATTAAAAATATATATGTTTAAACTATAATAGGAAAAAAAATTAAAATATATATACATTGATATTTACAATTCTAGTAAGAAATACATCAAGTAAAAGAGATGGAAAAAATACAATAACATGAAACTATAATTTTGTTTAAACTATAATAGGATAAAACATTTCATCGAGTAACCTGTGTGTATTCTCCCAGCAGATTACACCGTGCGGCCAAGGGCCTACAGGGCCTGTCGCGCCCCCCTCCTCTCCCCCCAAAATAGGATAAAACTTTCGCATATTTATCTACACCAATAAGCATTAAATGGTTACATATCGGCAACTGGCATCCGCCTTCATCCACTCATGACGTAAATTTCTCAACGGCCTCAAATATTTTCGGGAGGGCATTTAGAAAATCGAAAAGCTATGCAAGTGTCAAGAGCTCACCTCGACTCAAGATATACAGCCGCGGTTCTAAACCTTAAATAAAGAAATCTTAACCCGCCTGTTCCTTCTACTTAAGATAAGGGGTAGCAAGTTGTCCTTAGGGATAAGTCTACAGTAAATAATGCTCTTGTATAACAGCGTAGGTGGTGAAGAATAGTGGTCTGTCTTTAGGAGAATGTGACGATATAAGTGATTTTGTCTGTTTTATCGATTCTCATAAAATCGATAGGTTTTAACCTGAATTTAGTTGTTCACTTGTCATGAAAAACAAAAAAAAGTTGGAAAATAAATGGAGGATAAGAAAACTTAAACACTATTATTACTTTCACTTACTATATATAGTAAAAATACGTGAAAATTTTCGAATTTCAGTTTTCAACGGAAATGCACGTTTTAGGGTCCCCTGAGTCCAAACAACCAAGTCCCGCAAAAAGGTCTGTGTGTATGTGTGAGTGTGTCTGTGTGTGTGGTAACTCCCGGGCGGAAACGGTATGTCCTATGAAACTGAAATTTCATATTTAAGACAACTATACGCCCGAGACGTGACAAAACATTTTTCATCAAAATGAGCTTACCAGAAGAGGCACTTTGTACCATGTATTTTGCACCTTTTTTTCGATTTTCTCAAAAACCGTTCCGACGATTTTGATTAAACTCGCTATATCGATGTAAAATTTAATGGGCTTTGATATCATGTAGGTTTTCTTCTGATTAAAATGGTCTTACAGGGCTTAAATGCCGATATTTTAAATTTTCTTCCTCTAAAGTACCTTTAAAAAAATAACTATATAATCTTGTTAACGCTGATGAAAAACGGGTAAATATATAAATTCGATACCCAACTAAAGGAGAAAACAGAAAAAAAAATTTCTAATGCAATTTTTCGTTTTTGAACATAAGAGCAGTAATATACATGTATGATATACCGTTGGAAAGCTAAAGATTTTAGAAAAAATATCATCTCATGCACAAGCTTTTAAAAGTTAATAGAGAGTGATGAAATGGACATAAAACTAACTGATTATTTTAGATAATAAAATAATAGATTTTTTAATAAAACACATGTTTCTATATAAATTCAATTTAATTAATTCCTTAATAGGTTCACGTATTTTATCTCTGTTTTTGAAAATTCTTTCATTGATTTTTAAAATGGAGGTAAGTGAAAGTCGTGTGTTGCCCGCACCAGATTTTTTCATTAAATTATATATAAGAAATAAAGGGGGAAGATGAGTGAAAAATCCTGTTGTATTTGCGAATTTCTATTCAAAGAAGTAAAATTTAAAAAAATAGGTTTAAGTGATATAGGAATAAGAAGAAAAATTATGAAATAGTATAATCAACAAATATCTACTTAAACAAACAATAACGGTTGCGGTGAAAGAAAATATTAAGCGTCCTATAGGCAAAAGAGACAACGAAAAAGAAAACGGCGCTATAGATATTAGAAAAAAACTATCCATTTTAATTTTTCATAGATGGATCAATCTACTAAAACAGAGTATAATTCGAATTATAATGCTGAAATTCAAGATTAGGAAAAAAATAAGAGTCTTAAATCAGCACAAGCAAAAAGGTGTATGACAAAGACAAAAAAATACCGACTAATTTTTATTGTCATAGACAGGTCCTTCTTTAAAACCGTTCTAAAGCATATTCCTAAATGTCCGAATTTCCCTGATACAAACTGCAGACCTATAAATAATAATGTGCTATGTGTACCGCCAACTCATACAGCCTACAGTCACGTTCATATTACGATGGCATAACTCAAGATGACATTTCTCTACAAGGTGATGATGTTTTACAATTAAATGAAACAATAATAGTATTATAAAAATGCGTTCGGATATAATATACTGCTATGTTTTTGACCGGCTGGGTACTGGACAGGTATCGTGTTTACCAATCCAATAGGTGGCATGCAGGGTAAGATTAAAGTAAACAAGATTCAATTAATACATTACTATAATTATTAATTTACACATATCATTATATTCACATATTGCCTAAAACTCTGATTGAGAATACTGAGGGACATTTTCTATACTACCTTTGCCATACAATATTACAAATAACAATATACCTTTGAAACACTTAACCGGCTGGCGAAGGTGAAATCAGTCTTAGGTCCCCTTTCTTGGCATCATCCTCCAGCTGCTCTCAGAACTCCGACGGCCACCTCCTCTTCTTGTAGATGGAACCCGACTCACTCTTCCTGAGGATAAAACTTGACTGCTCCTTCGGTTCTTCTCTCTCATTCTCGTCACCTCGGGTGGGCCGATATGGGAAGTGCCCCGGTTGGCGGTATAGCCTTTGTGCTATTATTCTTATCTTTTCACGACTCTTGATATTCTTGTTGGCCGCCGCTGGGGGGAAACTACCAGAGGTTTCTGGTACCGTTGGGGGGCCCATACCGATGGGAAATCTAGGGGGCTAGGTACACACCTTTTGATGGTTCGTTATCATTAATTGTTTAATATTAATATTATTTAATAATGAACTCCCCTCAGTATCCTCAATACATTACAATACTTTTACAAACGTACTCTCCTTTCCAACGAAATTCCAGTGCAAATCGCGAATTTTAAAAAAGTTTTCACTTTTATCGGCAGTTCCTATGACTGCCTGAATTTTGTTTTTATTTTTGTTATTATTGTTGTTTTCCCTAGAAACCATTATACATCATTGTTTGTTCATTTAATTAATTCATTAATTTTTTTAAATGTATATTTTATAGATTATAAAAAAGGATAAAATATAATACCAGGACTAATCGTTCACTTTCGATTCAGCGGAAATTCTTTTCCTAGAAATACGATTGAAAAATAAGTATCATATAGAGGTTTGATGTGAAAAGGTGGGACCACAAATATTCCCGGCTGTCAAAACGCATGCAAAGAAAATTATCACGTCATGGCCTGTATATTTTTGATAAATGCAAATTAGTAGTTAGAGAGGTTGTTTATAGCGGGCTCCGGTAGCGATGAGTTGGTTCATTGGGTCAGTTAGGGCTGCCGTTTCGAAAACCTTCTTTCTCGCTAACTATTTTCTAATTGCAACGACCGGTTTAAATGCCAACTCATATCTTGAACTGATGGGCTTATTGAGCAAGGCTCATGTGTGTGGATGGCTCTGTGAAAATTCGCAGGATCACAAAAAAATCGTATTGAATAATCATAATTACTAGCAGCTTACTATGTATAGTCAGGATACGTAAAACTTCCCTCCGTCGGACCTATTACGAGCAACTGAAAAGTTCCAGGATTAATTAAACCGAATTAGTTGTTGGGAAGCTGCCAAAAAGTTGAAGTTGAATGTAGATAAAACTAAGGCGATAGTAATAGGTTCCAATCCACTCCTCAAAACCCTTTCCCTAATCCCAACACCGTTTTTAAATAATAAACCTATAAAATTCCACCAAACCGTCAAAAACCTTAAATTAATCCTCGACCAATGTCTTTCCTGGAAAAAACACGTTTCCGAAATTTCTCGATGCATAATTTCTATCTTAAAACTCCTAAATTCACATCGTCACCTTCTCTCTTTGAAACCCATAGGCTCTTGGTTTGTTCACTAATATTCCCCCACTTTGACTACTGCTGTATGAATGGGGGTGTCTGAAGATCTTGAAGAAAAACTAAAACGATTATTTAACTACCTGATACGTTTCATCTTTGGGATATCCAGGGACACCTCTGTAACCCGATTCTACGATGAGTTAAAGTAGCTTTACCCTTCTTACCGTTATAATTACTTCCTGGCATCCTTTCCCTTCCAAGTTCTCCGATTTCAACGTCCATCGTACATCTCGCATATATTTTCATATAAATCCCTCGTACACTCATGCGACACTCGCTCGCGGCATTCAGACCTGTTTATAACGCCTCATCGAACCGCAGCATTAGACAGATCTTTCCTTATCCGATCCTCATCCATAGGGAATTCTATTTCTTCTTATATCCGTCATTCCAATGCTCTTCCGACCTTCGAATCCCGCTTGTCAAAACACTTACTGTCTATCCAATTTTCAAATGACCCTAGCTGATTTGCAAATTTCAATAAAAATCAGTAAATATAGCAGAGATAAACGATTATTTTATTTTATTTTTCGCATCGTATTTATAGGTTTATGTATTTTATTTCACATATTTTCATAAGCATTATAATTTTTTTTTTTTGGTACTGTATATATGAACATATGTCAAGTTTGTTTTGCTGTTTTTTTTAAATTATTTTAAGAAGCTACCTATTAATTTATAACTATTATTCATTTTCTTTTTCATTTCTGTTGTTTTTTTTGTTTGTGTTTTTACTCTTAAGACAATGAAGTTCTAATTTAGTTTTTTTGTAATATTATTCTGAAGGGACTTGTCCCAGAATAAATAAAGAATTTATAATTATTATAACAACTAATGTCATAGGCTTTTATTTAGATGAGGAAAAGTAATATTTTATAAGTTTAAGTATTGTGACAATAATCTATGACTTTTATTCGTATCCATGATTTTCGTTAAGTAACTATTAAATTAAAAACTAAATAATACCAAAAAGTCATTAGTTTTCAAATTTTGTTTATTGCTACTTGCTAAGCCTTCTTGAATGATAGGCAATTCCTGACCTCGCTGGAGGATTATTATAACGAGCTCCTCCCTACATAAATACGGTATTACTTAGTTCATGGCCACAGGCTTCGTTTGAAGTCATCCCATCATTATCTCTTCTCAAAGGAATGTTTATATTCCCTTATATATATTTTTCATGTTATTTAATATAAAAATAAATATTATTTTAAAAACTCTGGTGCTGAAAACACACGACTCTCACTTAGCCCGGCTTTCAAAATACATATAAGAACTATTAAATAAACTTAAATTTAACAATTTCAAGGTAAATTTAAATTAAAAGATTATTTATTATTCGTTAGAAACATGTGATTTAGGTTAAACAATATAGCAATATCAACAATACCTATATATGAAATATATATAGTAAGGGAAAGTATAGCGATCGTGAAAATTTTCGAATTCCAGTTTTCAACGGAAATGCACATTTTAGGGTCCCCTGAGTCCGAATAACCAAGTCCCGCAAAAAGGTCTCTGTGTGTGTGTGTGTGTGTTGTAACTCCCGCGCGTAAACGAAAAGTCCTATTAAACTGAAATTTCATATTTTTAAGACTACTAGATGTTACAAAACTTTTCATCAAAGTCAGCTAAGCAGAAGATCCACTTTATACCATGCATTTTGCACCTTTTTACGATTTTATTAAACACGGCTCTAACGATTTAGATTAAACTCGCCATTTCGATGTAAAATTGAACTGGCTTTAATAACATGTAGGTTTAAATCTAATTTAAATAGTCTTGCACGGCTTAAATGCCGTTATTTAAAAATGTCTTTCTCTGAAGTAATTTTAATTTTGTAGATTCGAAAAAATTAATCATATCGTCTGATTAGCATTGCTAAAAAAACAGGTAAATATATAAGTTGAATGAATTTAATAATCAACTAAAATAGAGAAGAGCAGAAGAATTTTTGATGAAAAGTCGATAAAAACAAAAAAGATCGTAGATAATAATATAATAGATTATTTAATAAAACACATGTTTTTATTAAAATCCAATTTATATAATTATTTAACAATTTATTTTCGTTTATAAATTTGTTTAAAAATTCTTGAATTGTGTTCCGCGCACCAGATTTTTTTATTAATCTATTTGCAGCTGTATACATATGTTCACTAATGGCATATACTATGATAATATTAAGGATTTAACGAGGAAGGAATTACATGATTTAGTGGAGGATCAAAGCTTAATACAGTATGTCCTAATAATAATAATAATAATAAATTCTTTAATTATTCTGGGATATGTCCCTTTAGAATAATATTACAAATTTTACATAAAGAAACTTTAGTGTCTTAGAGTATAATAAAACAAACAAAATAATAAAAATAAAGACAAATATGAAATATTATAATAAATTAAAAGATACCTTCTGATAATTAATAACAAAAATATAAAAAAATAAAATAAAGAGAAAATGTCCACACACACACACACACACACACAATATATATATATATATATATATATATATATATATATATATATATATATATATATATACACACATACACACATACACACACATATATATACATATACAAATCCGAAATAAAAATTTTAATTAAAAGAACTTTACAATATTGGTGGAATATTGATGAAATAATACAGTAAATGTTCAAATACAACACAAATAAAATATTATATTCAAATTATCGTTTCTATGTTTTTACTGCTTTTTATTGAGATTTTCTAATCTATTTAGGTCTCTTTGGGAATTGGATAGAAAGAAAGTGATTGAATAGTCGGGATTTAAAGGTAGGAAGAGTGTCAGAGTGACGAATATATGAAGGAATAGAATTCCATACGGACGAGGAACGGATGAGGAACGATCTGTCGAAAGCTGCGGTTCGATGGGGCGTCACATACAGGTCTGAAGGCCGCGAACGAGTGTTTCGGGAGTGGACGGAGGATATGAATGAAAACATTTCTGAAATGTAGGATGGCCGAAGGAATTGGAGAACTTGAAAGAGGAAGGTTGCCAGGAAGTACTTACATCGGTAGAAAGGGTAAAGCCACTTCAACTCTTCATAGAAGTGGGTGACAGAAGTGTCCCTGGATATCCCGAAGATAAAGCGTAATATGCAGTTGAATAATCGTTTTAGTTTTACTTCAAGATCCACAGAGACACCTCCATACACCGCACAGCAGTAGTCGAAGTGGAGAAATATTAAGGAGCAAACCAGGAGTCTACGGGTTTCAAATGGAAGAAGGTGACGGTGATGATTTAGGAGTTTTAAGGTGGATATGGTGCGTCGAGAGATTTCAGAGACATGGTTCTTCCAAGAAAGAGTTTGATCGAGGGTGATCCCAAGGTTTTTAACGGTTTGGTGGAAGGTTATTGGATTATTATTGAGGAACAGTGTTGGGATTGGAGGAAGGGTTTTAAGGAGGGGATTGGAACCTATTACAATCGCCTTTGTTAACTCTCACAATCACTAGCTCTCCCGTACTAGTCGTCTGTTTCGTCATTTGTTGCAGCCTTTAATGGAAAAACCAGCTGGATAGTGCTTCCCATGGAATTTTACTACCAACTACCAATAACTTATATATATATATATATATATATATATATATATATATATATATATATATATATATATATAAATATAAGCAAGCAATTAATATCGCGTTCTGAAATGAAAGATATAAATGACATGAATCATTAAGCTAAGGCCAGCGGAAGCTCCAAGATCAGCTCTCACGTGTTAAGCAATGTGTCCTCACCACCTTGAGAAAAAATCTTTCCTTTATTTTCGGTCAAAGCTCATGGACGTTTCTTTTCATGGCCTTAATACATTTTTTTTTTCATTAAAAAAAGACAATTTCATTTTGGAATTCTAGCGTTGTTTCAATATCAGGTCTATTAAGAACGTTCCCTTATTAACCCACTCCAATCCGGCTTCCGACCAGGTTATTCAACACAATCTGCTCTCCTAAAAATAATCCGTTGACCATACAATCCTTCTAACTAAGCTAAAAAAACTCCCATTATACAATTTAGTTCTTTATGCTGGTTCAAATCCTTTCTTTCCGACCGATCACAGTACGTGGTAGTTCCAGGCCAACCTCCTTCCAAGACTTTGCCTCTATGCTGTGGCGTTCCGCAAGGCTCATCACTATCTCCCACTCTGTTTGCTATTTATATCAATGATCTTCCCCATCATATATATCACTCCCAATACCATATGTATGCAGATGATATCCAAATTTACCTATCCTTCCCTCCTTCGGACCTATTACAGGCGACTAAAAACTTCAAGAAGATTTGAACAGAATTAGTTACTGGGCATCAGCCAACAAGCTTAAGTTAAATTTCTCTGCATTTATATATATAAGTTTTTATATATATATATATATATATAAGTTATTGGTAGTTGGTAGTAAAATTCCATGGGAAGCACTATCCAGCTGGTTTTTCCATTAAAGGCTGCAACAAATGACGAAACAGACGACTAGTACGGGAGAGCTAGTGATTGTGAGAGTTAACACTATTAGCAACGCATAATTGTTTTAATAAAGCCGGATAATAACATCAACTATTACTTTTACTTTCACTTAACTATATATGAAGTATATGTAGTAAGGGAAAGTATTGCGATCTTGAAAATTTTGGAATTCCAGTTTTTAACAGAAATACACGTTTTAGGGTCCCAATGTAGAGTCCAAATGACGAAGTCTCGTCAAAAGGTTTGTGTGTGTGTGTTTTTTGTGGTAAGTTCAGCGCGAAAACGATACTGTAATTTTATATTTGAGACAAATAATATACCCCGAGATATTACAGCAACTTTTTCATCAAAATCAGCGAGCCACTTTATACCATGCATTACGCCTTCTTTTTTTTTTTACAATTTTTCCACAAAAAAAAAAAAAAAAAAAAAGGGTTCAAACGATTTTTATTAAACAAACTATATCGATTTAAAATTTAATGGTCTTTAGTAAGATATATGTTTTATTCTGATTGAAATAGTTGAAGAGCTTAAATGACGAATTTTCGTATTCTCTAAAGCACCTTTATTTTTGCACGATCCAAAAGAATAACCATATCATATTATTTAGGGGACCCCGTGGCTGAGTGGCTGGCGCGCTAGTCTCTCATGCTACAGGTTGCGAGTTTGAACCCCAGTCCCGGGGGGGAGGGAGGAGAGGGGCTTTTATAAGTATGTAATATAATGGGGATTCACCCACAGCCTCTCCCTCAGGTATGTGAGACCCGTCAGACAAATTGTGACCACTCACAAAAATAGACGTAGGGAGTGATGACTAAATGGATGGAGTAATAAGTGAATTCTAAATTGTTGATAATGTTTGTTATTATTTATGTGGTTTCGTTTATAGTATTTAATTGTATTTTAGATGATTTTTAGTAATCTGAAGATGCGGCATTTTATTACGTACCTCGAAACGTTGTTATAATCAAGTTTTATATGTGTTATAATAAATAAATATATAAAGAAAGAGAGATTGTTCCAACTACTACATTCTTAATGATAAAGTTTTATTAAAATAAACCATTGTTATAATCACGTTATAATAACTTTTTTTACTTTCACTTACTATACATAGTAAGGAAATGTATTGCGATCGTGAAAATTTTCGAATTCCAGTTTTCAACGGAAATGCACATTTTAGGGTCCCCTGAGTCCAAATAACCAAGTCCCGCAAAAAGGTCTGTGTGTGTAGTAACTCCCGGGTGGAAACGGTAAGTCCTATGAAACTGAAATTTCATATTTAAGACAAATATACGCCCGAGACGTTACGAAACCTTTTTCATCAAAATGAGCTTACCAGAAGAGGCACTTTATACCATGCATTTTGCACCTTTTTTCGATTTTCTCGAAAACGGTTTTGCCGATTTCGATTAAACTCGCTACATCAATGTAAAATTTAATGGGCTTTAATATTATGTAGGTTTCATTCTGATTAAACTGGTCTAACAGGGCTTTACTGCCGATATTTTAAATTTTCTTTCTCTAAAGCAACTTTAATTTAGTTGATTCTATAAAAATAACTATATTACCTGTTACTACTGATAAAAACAGGTAAATATGTAAGTTGTGCGAATTTAAAAAACAACTAAAGGAGAAAACTGAAAACGAAAATTTAAGTTCAATATTTTGTTTTTGAACATAAGAGCAGTAATATACGTGTATGATATACCGTTGGAAAGCTAAAGATTTTAGAAAAAATATTATCTCATACACAAGCTTTTAAAAGTTAATAGAGAGTGATGAAAAAAAGATAAAACCAACTGATTATTTTAGATAATAATATAATTTTTAATAAAACATATTTTTCTATATAAATTCAATTTAATTAATTCCTTAATAGGTTCACGTATTTTTATCTCTGTTTTTGAAAATTCTTTCATTGATTTTTAAAATGGAGGTTAGTGAAAGTCGTGTGTTGCGCGCACCAGAGTTTTTTAAACTATTTTTTACTCAGATATAATACAATTTGTCAATATGAGCAATCACATTCATACAATATTTACAGAATAAAAAAATAGAATAAATAATAAGTAATAAGTAAATACAATATTTACGCGGAAATAATAGACTGACCCAAGATCACTGACCCAGAACAGTAATTGTTAGCTATAATGCTTAAAATTAATCCTAAGATGGGAAATGTGCGTCACCGGTTGTGTAGTGGCTAGTATAACAGTCTTCTATCCCCAAGGTCGCAGTTTCAAATACAGCATAAGACTCTGGGAATTTTTAAAGGGATTAAACTATCATTGGTTATATCCTGAATCCCGGAGATGGTCCAGAGGCCGCCCGCACTGTCAGGTGCTCGTTGAAGATCCCGGTCCTGATTAAACCTAGATAGACAAAGTTTAGGACACCCACTGTAGTATTGTCTGATTAGCCTCAAAAAAATAAATAAAATAATCAAAAATATATAAAATATAGCATAAATAAAAATTACGTTAAATGAATAAACAAACCAATTGTTCAATGCAAACTAAATTCAAATTCCATGGAAACTAAATTTAATTACTATGGCAACTAAACTTTGGAAAGACTAAATTAAAATTGTTTGACTACAATTAATTGGAAATAAATATCAACAAGATGCTCGCCACATGGATAAAGAAATCAGTATTGTTATTGAATTATTTTTTAGCTGTAGTTTGTCACTGATTTGGCTAAAACTGTGTCAGTCTTGTTGTAATAATAAACTGAAAAGAAACAATTTTCCCAAAGAATCCACCACGCATCGAGCATAAAGTAATGTTTCCCATGCTAAATAAGAGTTAATATATAAAATTAAGCTATTTCTTATTTAAGTAAATAGACCAGTTTCAATTTGTTTTATTTTTTAATGTTTGGATGACATTATTGTAAAAGAACTTAATGATCAATAAGTAAATCTTAGAATAACCATTAAGCTTTGGGCATGTTAGCCTCTTCTCAGCCGACCAGAAGTCAAGCTGTCCAAATTGTGAGAAATAGCTCCGGAATCGTGTTTTTTTGGTTCAAATCCAGCTGCATTAGATTTACCATTACTACTTTGCTCGTACTGTTTTATTAATTTAGGTTTCCTTTGCAAAATATTATTATCATTTAGTATACTTTTGTGTATTCTGTCGCTCATTTTAGTTTTCCTTTTTTTAAGCCTCTTCAAGAGCGGAGGTTTAGGAATACTTGTCCTTGCCGTGACTTGGAAGAAAGGCCATATCTTGGTGACTATCGGATCCTGCAACATCATGTGGTACCTTCCGAGTTCCCTTATCAGATCCCTCGCTTCGTAATGGTCCGGCTCATCCATCTCCTCAGCTTCCATGGACACGTTCTTCTTTCTGTTCATTTTTCTGTTAAACGTAGTCGGGGCATTATTTTTGATTTTGTAGCTAGCTGTTTGGTAATATTCAGCCTCGATGATGTCCTCAGGAAGAACCAGAAGAGGCGCGTTTCCAGTCATGTTGAACGGTTCGAAATATTCCTCGTCATCTTCGAGGAAGACCGTGCATTGGGTAGATGTCTTATCGCTTTCGCAGTCAATATTAGTAGAATGCTTTTGATTGGGTCCAGAACTGAAATTGTCTTTTAAATTGTCCTTCCTCGACTCTTTTGCATCTTCAAGTGTTGAGTGGAATCCGAAGCTACCCATCACTGTACAGTTGTCTTTAGTTTTCAACCAATTTTTCATGTCAGGTTCAAAACATTCATTTGTGGAACCTTCTTGAAGCATATGAGGGGAAGATTGTTGAAGCATATGGGGGGAAGATTGTTGAAGCATATGGATGGAAGATTCTTGATGCATATTGAAAGTTGATTCTTGATGCGTATTGAAGGATGATTCTTTTTTCGTCGTGTTTATTGGAATATGCGTTGTGTGGTCCGTTGTAGATTCCAGTGGGTAAGAGTGAGTTTGACCGTACATGGTGGTTTTTCTCTTGGCAGTTTCACACAGTATGAGATCTAGGAACTCCCTCGACGTAGTAACCGCGTCTAGCGCGATCGACACATGCCTGATTATTTCCTTTAACAGAGAGTTAAAGCCTTCCTTCGTATTTTGATGGACCGAGCTGACTTCCTGTGTACAGTTCGCTTTAAATTTTTCAGTACTAGAATCGCTCCCCTCATGTTTGTCTCCAAACCTCTTTGTAAATTCACAAACAACTGTTGTTTCAGGATTTTTAGTTGTTGAGCTTCTCGAACTAGACCTTTCATCGTATCGGAATTTGTCTGAAGTGGAAGGAGTTGTTATTATAGTTGAGTTAGTAGTAAATGATTGAGTCGCAATAGAAGAATGATTTTCCGGTTCTTGAGTGATCTTGGCAATGATGACGGCTAAATTGAAGTTAGGATCGTGCATCTGAGAGGAGAATGGTCCTCTCTGTTTGTTCCTCCGATGGCTGGCTTCCATAGACAGGTTGAGAAACGCTCCAGGAGTTGGAATAGTCAGCCCTAAATCAAACACGGTTTTATTTTCATTAGTATCTTGTATGAGCTTGTTTATTATTTGAAATAAAGCGGCTTCCGATATTTCAGTACTTTTTTTAAAGTTACGGGTCGTGGATTCATGACCACTCTTCTCCAAAGAAACAAAAGGCTCGTTGGATATCTTTCTATGTTTTTTTAAATAGCCCATCGGGCTGTAAGTCCATTTTGGAGGAAAGTGCGAAGCATGGCATACTTTGGGAACTTTACGGCCCATAATAGTAAGGACGTCAGTCGGCTTTATGTAATTAGAGCTGCGTTTATTATTTTTGGGTTTTTTCATGTTACGTTTCGTTTCCTTGAATTTTCTCCAAGGAAATGCAAAAGCTTTATACATCTTCTTGAAGAACCTTGTTGTCGTTTTATGTCGTGGTCCGTATCTGAAAACAGGGGTACTTGTTTTGTAGTATAAGCGTATCTCGGGTGGAACTTTGGTTTCTAATAACTTTTTCAAAGGATTCGTCCTCTTTTTGCGAAAGAGGGATGATTTAGGAATGTCGACAATTGTCTCCTCTTCGATCACTTTTTTTGAGAACAATGCCGCTTTCTTCGGTAGCTCGCCTAGAACATTCACATTACTCTGATCTAGATCTATCACAACCTTAGGATCTTCATTTATCTCACTACTCATACGTTTGTATCTCTCTCTCAAATCTATGAATTTTAAGTAATCCCACATTTTTTCGCTGATAGAAGATGAATTTCTTTCTAATGGCTGGCAAAGATCACTTTCTTTTGTTTTACTAACATCTCTTATTGTATTATAGTTTCCCATTAGCAGAGGGGACATTTTAGCTTCATTCGATGATTTTTTCGAGTTTCGTATCGTAATCTGATTATTTGCAGAAGCAGGGCACCTGAGGAAAACAAAAATTAGACTTTTTATTTTGTTTTTTAACTGTATCAAAATAAAATTTTAATAGGTAGAATAATCAGCCAGTATGGCAAACATTCTTATAATATTAACCTTTATGTTTCATTACTGTCCTCATAACCACTCCTGATTATTTTTCTTTATTATTATTTTTATTATAATTATTTTATTGAAATTTACAACTGTATGTTTTCATACGACAAGTAAATATGCTACTTAATAATAAAATACATGAAAAAAACATGAAGAGAAACTGTCCATTGGCAGCACTCTAGTAGTGAATCTAAACAAGAAGGTCTCGAGGCCATCTTCTTTTCAGACACCTCGGCGGATTGTCAGGAATTGAAGATTGAACTAGTGGATCAAAGTGGGAGTGGAGTTTTTTATGGAAGGAGTGATAACTCGAATAAACCAAATTAGCAACATATAGAACATTAAGGTCATTGTGGATGATTTTATTCGTGGCAAAGTAAGGAGCGTTGAGGATTTTCCGAAGTATTGTAAGGATTGGATACGGGAAGAGTTTATCAGAGCCTCTAAGCTCAACTCTGCAGGCCCAGATATGCTTTATTATTGCCATGTAAATGAGCCTTTTGTAGTTAAGTAAAGTTACAGCGTCTATCAAGTAAATGTTGTAGTAACCGAAATCGGCGAGAAGTTTCTTGTCTTTTCAGTGTTGTATGCGGAATCCGTGTAAGGCGTTTGTCAAGCAGAGGCCTAAATAACGGATCTGTTCTAACGGGACAAGCGGGATATCATTAAAGGACACTGTAGGGTAGGATGTCATTGGTTTACGACGAAGGGTAAAGGTAATTTGATGGGATTTATTGGAATTTATTTTAATTCTCTAATTCTGACACCAAACCTCAAGGTCTCTGATTTGGGATTGGAGAGTTTGAGAGGCATTACTAATATCGTTATTAACTGATAGCACGCAAGTGTCATCGGCATTTCCCTATTATAATTTTAAAAATCGAACATTAGTCCTCAGTAACTTACTGTGTGTAAATGATAAAAAAAAACCTAATTCAGTATTTTATCAAATTGACAGTAGCGTCTAGAATCATAGCTAACTTTCACGAAAGCTAAATATATTAAAATGTTGTCTAGTTTACATTTTTACCATTTACTGTAAATTAATTCAACTTTTTCCAACTTCAGTACTTAAAATTAATATTATTTACGAGAAAATATTGCGTAAACACTTGATGATTTGCCACTTAAAACGTCAACTAAGTGTTTTGTTACGAATGTAAGCGACAATATATGTAACAACTCATGACCCACACATCATCAGCATAAAATTAAATATGGTGAAAAATTGTTAGGTTGAATTTATGAAATATTGTAAAATATATAAAGTTTAAAATGTATGTTTTAATAATTTACCGAATAAAATACATACATGTAAATATAAATTATGAATAAATGGAATGGAAATGGCTTATGAAAGAGCTATCCATTGATAACTCTTCGATTAACATTTATTAAAACTTAGTTAGTCCTGAGGCCATCTTATTTTCAGTTTTCTCGTTGGATTATCAGGAATATAAAAGGATATCAGGGTTAATGGGTTTAAGTGAGCAGAGAGTTTGGAATATAAATATACCTATTTAGGGATAGGTCGTGCCAAATGGGCCATTATTAATATCCCAGAAAAATAAGAATATTTGTGGAAATTAATTCGGAACAAGCTGTAAATCGTTTTAATACCTCTTGATGGTCCTTAATAAAGGTAATCTGAGTTTGCATCCTCGCAGGTGGTGAGCTTAACTTTTTGAAGCTAATAAAACCTCAGATTTTTGGCACTTTCTTCAGTTTGTCTCTACAACTCGAAAACGGAGCATCCTAAGGAATATATCTCTCTTTCCAACATTAAATTTTCTTTCTATAAGCTTCCTTAGGCATTAAATTCGGTTTTGTCCAATTTTGTTGAAAAACTATATTTGGTCTCTAAAAGACCGTTGTAACTTTGAAAAACCTATTTAAATCAAGAAAAGTCATATAATGAAAGTTGTAAAGCATCAAATTTTGAATCTTAAAGCCTTCCTTAATTTCAAATTCGGTTGGTAAGATCCATCAAAAATATCTTTTTATCGATTTTCTTCTACACGCATCGTAAAGCTTGCTAGAAATATTTATATGATACGTCCGATTTAAAACATTCTGCAGTAACTGTTGCTGTAATTTTACTGGGAATAACGATATTTCCAATATAAACCATAATTTAACTATCCAAATGGAAGCTATGTGGATAATTTTTACAACTTTTTATATCACGACTAAGAGTTTAATTGAATATTCAAGTTAGCCCTGAAAGTACTTCTTTAATACGTTTTTATCGACATATGCTCTAATTTTCTTTATATTAATTTATACTATTATTTAAATTAAGCGCGATATTGTTTTAAAAAATAGCAGAAAGTGTAGGTTGGATAAGTAAAAATAGGTTTTTGCACCATATTATATTTATTTTTGGTAGTTACCGACAAATAAACTGCAGTAAAATTTCATATTAGTAAATTGAAATGTACATCTGAGAAATAATTTTGTATATATTCATCAGGTGAAGTGCATTTTCTTCTCTTGGGACTGTAATTGAGGGATATTTTCAAGGACCATATTTACAGAATGTATTATCTTGTATGTATTCTCTTGTACAACGGCTTAAGGTTTTCGAAAACAAGGTACTGCGTAATATATTTGGTCCGAAGAGAGATGAGCCCACTGAGGAGTTTAGAAGTTTGCACAACACTTGATTGCGGAGCTTGTACCCTGAGAATATAATTGAGTTGTTAGCATCGCGGAGACTCAAAGGGGTGAGTAAAGTTATCGGGCTCGGTGAGGAACGGATTCTGATAAAATTGGTAGATGCTGAACCGACTGGTAGGCGTCCGAAAGGTAGACCGAAGCGTCGGTGGGAGGATTGCGTTAAGGCTGATCTTGGGGGCATGGACTTAAGTGATCTTTGGACGAACCTGTGTTAGCGGAATTTGGTTGTATTGGCATCGAACCTTCTGGTTCGGTAAGCCTATTATTATTATCTTGTATGAGATGAAGTACAGCGGTGGTATTTCATTCATCTACCTATCCACCTCGTTCAGATCGTCATCAGAGCATCTTTGACAGCTCCACTTCAGGTGTACAACACATTATAATGAAAGTGTACCAACGGATGGATTGGTATTGATTGGTGAGGGAAATATTTCCTGGGACGCTCCCGGTTCTTCAGAGAAGGGTCTTCCAGTATAGCAGCAATTGGTGGCATCTCATACATCTCTCTCACTATCTCGTTCTGGTTCATATTGTCATCATAGCAGGCTAAGATCTGAAATTAAGTTTCTTTCTCAAAGGGATCTTCATTTGCAGATGCATTGCATTTTGTCGAACCTCTAAGTCCATGTTTGCGACTACTGTCTATGCATCTCTTGGTACACTAACATGATATTGTGCACCTAAAGTGGGTCTGACGATAATGCTAGGACGATGTGTACGAGATAGATAAGCAGATGAATGAAATGACACCGTTATCCACTGCACTTTATCCTATACAAGACAAAACATTCTGAAACGAACCCCAAGCGTCCCAGAAAATATCTCCCTCGTCCCTTCAACCACACCCCCAAGAAAAAAAAATGCGTTTCACCTAATGAATATCTACAAAATCACTTCTCTGATGTAGAAATAGAAATAGAAATTTTTATATTATTATTCTGGGCAGGGTCCCTTAAGAACAATTGATATGTACAATTAAGATATAGGATGTGTCTGGCCAAAAGACCAAAGGATTATAATTAATTTTTATTTACAATGATATCAGGAAAAAAATGGATTAAAGTATATAAAAGTGTAAATAAAAATAAAAGAGTAATATAAATAACATCAGAGATTAAAGCGTTGAATAACATAAAACATTGAAACTGGTTCATAATAACATATTCATTAACTGAGTTTAATATAAACAATAAATAATAAATTTTCTTAATGAATTGAAATTTGATTTGCAATATCAGGCTTGTACTTCAGCGTCTGTTTGGGATGACAGTATGTACTGGAACAGCTGAGACTTGAATGATGGTAGGGATGAAGCATGGCGGATATGAGTCGGTAAGGAATTCCAGAGAGTAGTAAAGCGGACAAGAAAGGAATGATCAAAAGTTTTTGTTCTATGGATATGAATATAAAGGTCGGAATGGCGTAATCTTGTTTCGAGAGAGTGGATTGACGATTTAAATTACAGAAGACTGTGGACATGATAATAATAATAATAATAATAATAAATGCTTTATTTTATTCTGGGACAAGTCCCTTTTAAATAATTTTACAAAACATACAAACAGAACTTTAGTGTCTTGGAGTAAAAACATAAAACAAACAAAAATGAATAGAAAATAAAAAAGTGAACAATAGTGATACATTAAAAGGTAGCTTCTAATAGTAATAATTCTAATCAATAATAACAAAACTAGACAAAAGATAAAACAGAAAAATATGTCCATATATACAATATTTTAATTAATAGATCTTTACTGTTTAAATGTTAAATTATTGAAATAATATAGTTAAATATACAGGTGCGCCACAATGTAAGATGTTGTATTTAAATAATTGTTTCTATATATTTTATTTAACTAATTTAAATTAAATTTGCAAATCTATTTAGGGCTCTTTGAAAATTATGATTGAAAAGGTATAATCCTAGGAAAAATTGTCTGCGGATAGAGGGAAGGAGCCACTTTAACTCGCTGTATAAATGGGTCACATAATACCTCTTCGGTGTGCCGAGGACCAATCTTTAAAATATGTTCATAATTCGCTTAAGTCTGTCCTCGAGCTCAATCGAGAGTCCACCATATACCCCGCAGCAGTAGTCAAAGTGGGGGGAAATAAGTGAGGAGACAAGGAGCTTACGGGTGGATCGTGGAAGAAGATGGCGGGAGCGATGGAAAAATTTGAGGGTACTTATTGTTCTTCGGGATATTTGGGCAATATGCGGTTTCCAGGAGAGGGTTTGGTCAATGGTAATCCCCAGGTTTTTGACAGAGGAAGTGAAGGTGATTGGGTGGTCATTTAGGGTTAGAGTTGGAAATGTAGTATGGGATCTTTGGGAGGAGGGAATTGGAACCTATAACAATGGCTTGAGTTTTCATAGCATTTAGCCTTAATTTATTTAGGGTTGCCCCGGCACAGATTCTATCTAGGTCTTCCTGAATATTGGCAATTCTACTAGACACTTAGAGGGAGAGAAGGATAAGTAGATCTGGAAATCATCAGCGTATAAGTGGTGGGAGCAGTGATGGATGGAATTGGAAGATCATTGATATAGGAATTAAAAAGGAGAGGAGATATGCTTGAACCCTGGGTCACACCTGCCGAGGGACCAAGGAAAGAAGATAGAGGATGGTTAGGAATGGTTACAGCTTGAGTCCTATTAGAGAGAAATGATTTAAACCAATGTATAGTGATGTTGGAAAAATATAGAGACTGTAGCTTGGAAAAAGGATAGAGTGATCAAGTGAGTCAAAAGCTTTTGAGAAGTCTAGAAGTATTAGTACTGTCAGTTTCTTTTCGTCTATGGCAGTATGTATGTCACAAGTGATTTTGAGGAGGGCGGATTGTGTGGAAAAGCCGGGTCGGAAACCAGATTGGAGAGGATCAAGAAGTATGGACTTTTCGAGAAAGTTAGACAATTGTGACTAGACTATTCTTTCTAAAGGCTTGGGAAACGTTAGATAGGGTGGAAATTGGGCGATAGTCTTTAGGAGATGTAGGGTTAGAGGTTTTATTTATAAGATGAACTATTGTTTTTTTTCCAAGTAGTAGGAAATACGGAATTTCGAAGGGAAAAATTATATATGAAGAGGAGAACTGGTAGGATGTCGGGAAGGCATAATTTTACAGGTATTCCATCAAATCCTATAGAGTTGGTATGGGATTTCATAATAGAGGATATAAGGTCAGTTGGTTAGATATCGCAAAAATAAAAATTATCAGGATTAAATGATGGGATTGTTGAAAACTCGGGAGAATATAGTGTAGAATTATGAGAGGAGGTGGATGAGAAGTAAGAATTTAATTGATCGGGTGAGACTTGAGAGACTGGTAAGGAAGATGATTTGCAGAGTGAGAGTTTGCGGAGGAGTTTCCATTTTGACTTGGAAGCAGGAGTAGAGGAGAAGGCTGCGTGAAAGTAATTTGTTTTTGCCTGTCTGATTGTCGCCTGAGTAAGATTGCGGTGTGCCCTGTACGCTTGATAGTCATATGTTTGTCTTGTACGTCTAAAGCGTCTGCGGGCTACCTCATGCCTCTTTTGTAATTCTTTTATTTCTGGATTCATCCAAGGAGCGGGACGGCGACAGAAGGTACAGGTTTTGAGAGGAGCATGTTTGTCTAGGATACTGAGGAGATTGGAAGTGAGAATGTCAACCATTGGGTCAATAGTTGAACAGGTATAAATTGTATTCCAATTCATGGATTCTAGGTCGAGTAAAATATTGTCTCGGGTGAGATTATCTAGGTTTCGGGAAGTTGATGTTTTGGGAAGGAACGCTGAAGTTTGTAAATTGTATGAAATTTGGATAATATCGTGAGATGATAGGAAGGAAACAGGCACTTGAGAAGCGGAAAGAAGGTTTTGCTCGGAATCTATGATATATAGGTCAAGCCAAGTGTCGGAATGATGAGTATGACGAGTTGTAGCATATGGAACGATGAACAGGTGAAGAGAGAAGAGTTTATCAAGGTAATGTCTATCATAGGAGTCAGAAAGGAGGTTGGTGTTAAAATCACCGCATATTATGATATTATTATACAGAGGGATGTAGTTGTGAGGGACAGATTCAAAAGATGGATCAAAAGGTACTAAAGGGGGTCGGTACACCACAGCATAGAGGAGAGGGTTTGCATCATAGGAGATTTCGACGAAAAGGAATTCAATATAAGGATATTCGGAAGCAGAAGAGATCTCTATGACATTGGATTTTAGGCTATTGTGGACAAAAAGACCTAAACCACCGCCAGTCCGGCCAACCCGGTCATGGCGAATTAGGGAATGAACGAGAAGGGAAAATGTACATTTTTATCTATGTATATTAAATTTTGCTGCAGTTTAATTTTAGGTACCTACCAAACATTAATTTAATATGGTGCTAAAACCTATCTCTACTTATCCAATACTTTATAAATTAAAATATTGAATTTCAGAGCATATTTCGATAGAAACGTATCGAAGAAGTACTTTTAGGACTAACTTGAATATTCAATTGAATTCTTAAGCGTGCTATAAAAAGTGGTAAAACTAACCCATATAGAGACAAGCTTCCATTTTGCTAGTTAAAATATGGTTTATATTGTAAATATCATAATTTCAAGTAAAACTACGGCAACAGTTACTGCAGAATGTTTTAAATCGGATGAATCATGTTTACGATGCGTGTAGAGGAAAATCGATAAAACGACCTTAAACTAACCTAAAAATCATAGAACATTATTGTTTAAGCTCTTCTTTGTTTTGAGCCTTCGAAGAAAAATCCTCGAATGGATATAATAAGTAATATAGAGATAAAAATAATCCACGATTGCCTGTTTCTTAAGTATCTACATGAGGCACTTAAGGCAATGTAATATTTACTACGACCCACATTGAAGTAAATCTTTTTCTTATTGTATATTGTTACCGAAAATAAGCTGACATTTCTCCGATTTGTAATTATTACTTATTGCTATGTTATCATTACTCAAAAATTGGATACACGATACATGAATGTCGTAAGTACTTACATGAAAATATACAAGGCTATTATGACAAATGTCATATGTACTTTTCGATGAAACCAAACCCACATTCATCCAATGCATGCGTTGCATCGGGCTAGGTCGATCAACTCTTGAACGTACACACAACTTACAATTTTATCAATAACTGCTGTTTTCAAACTAATTCTTATGATAAAACAAATTTTTCATGCAAATCCCTCTTGAAAGGAACATGAAAAGAAGTTTAGGGGAATAGGTTATGTCAGTTTTCTTATTGTGCACATCCATAACAGAGAAATTTTACAATTAAATACGTTTTCTATCCTATTTTATTATTAATAAATCATAAACGAGCAGGTTAGGAATGGTATAACCAAAAATTGGGTATTTTCTGATATCTGTGTAAACATGTGTCGTGATTTTTCTGATTATTGTATATTATTATGAATGGCTGCATAAGCCAAGGACAAAAACGCCTAATGGGGCAGTATCCTATATGAATCAATGTATACATTTTTTTTTCTAGAAAAAGTTCACTTTTTCTCTGTTTTTACATTGTGCTTTACATTCTATCAAAATGCTGGACAACATCACCAAAATTTTCTCCAAAACCGCTCTAACGAATTTGATTAAACTTCACTATATCGATGTAAAATTTAATATCATGTAGGTTTCATTTTGATTGAATTAGTCTGACAGGACTTTAATGTCGATTTAATGAAGGTGAGGGCAAAACGAATAACAGCCTGGTACAACTGTGACAAAATACTCTTTAATAGTTCTGGAAGTAAAAATGTTAAACAATTAAAACGATGATGGTAAAATAAACAAAATGATGAACAACAAAATAAAAGAGAGACAATAAGAGTAGCTCACAATAATAACAGAGAGAATCACGACCACAGCTGGCGAGAGGTTACAATCGATTTGTCACTGTAAAATAAAATAATCTTTCTACAATAATAAAATAAAGAAAATAAAATAAAATAAAAATGAGCTTAAATTAAATATTAAGAGAATAAAAATGTAAACATGTTTGAGGCAGTGAGAAATCCATTTCACATAACCTCTTGCTCCCCAGCTGTGTATCCATAACCTTACTCCACCACACACACGAGGCCCGTCACATCGATTTTTAAGTTTTCTTTTTCTAAATTACCTTCAATGTTGTAGATTCTATATCAATTTCAAACTCTTAAAAACTATTTATATTGATTTTAACAACGGAGGTAAGTGAAAGCCGTGTGTTGCGATTTTTTTTCTCTACTTTATTTAAAATTCTTAAAAACAATTTAAATTGATATAAACGCTTAAAAGAGCACACATTGACTTCCATTTGTCACTCAATTACTTTATTTCATAAGCTTTCATAACTGTCGACGTTTCGAGGCTGTTTCCCCATTTTCAAGACTTATTTTTTTCATTATATAAATGCTTTTTCACATATCACTTATCATTTTATTTTATAGCACACTGCTATTTGTCCTTATGGGTATTCATTGGCTCACTGTTTCTATTATTTTTCTATTATATTTTATTCTATTATTCTATTCTAGTTTAAAATAGAAAAAAAAGAGAAACAGTGAGCCAATGAACACCCATAAGGACAAATAGCAGTGTGCTATGAAATAAATGATGGGTGATATATGAAAAAGCATTTATATAATGAAAAAAATAAGTCTTGAAAATGGGGAAACAGCCCCGAAACGTCGACAGATATGAAAAGCTTATGAAATAAAGTGATTAAGTGACAAATTGAAGTCAATGTGTGCTCGTTTAAGTGTTTCTATTAAGAAAAACTTCCAAAAAAATTAAAAAAGAAAAGAATTTAAATTGATTTTAACATCGGAGGTGTGTGAATGCCGTGTGTTGCGCGCACCAGGTTTTTTTATAATGCCCACGATCTTTTTTTTTAAATCCTGCCAGGAAGAGGAATATCCATTTCGTTAAAATAAATTCTAGAGCTTTTAAATACTTCGTGAAACCTAAAAGTTCAAGAACGACACGTTATTTATTGATACCGGATCTCAATACAGCAGAAAATTTGTTCCGCTATTAGTTCGCTGCATGTTGCTGTCTTCAGCTAACAGCTTCGACCTCGTCGCATGAGATGTCTTTCTAATATTCTTACAAGCTTGCGTCCATGATCCAAACATTATCGCGTTTTTTTTTTTTTTTGGTTTTTTTTTCCGTTGTTTTTTTCCATCTAAACTGAAACATATAAATTATAGAAATTACTTATGTGTGATCTTCTATATTTATACAATAAAGTACCATTTCACTCACTTTTCTGGTCATCGCACATTATCTCAAAAATGATCATTGTCGTGAAGCTGAAATTTTTTCTAGAGATTCGGCTGTTCAAATCAAATTAAGAACTAATAAATAAAACTTATAGGTGACAAAAATATAAGTCGATTTAAATAAAAAGTTTATTCAGTTTCGTTGGAAGCATATGATGTAGATAAAAAAAAATTGGTGCGTGCAACACACGGCTTTCACTTACCTCGACTGTTCAAGTCAATTTAAGAACTATTACATAAACTTATAGATTATGAAGACAGTTTTGAGTTGACTTAAATAAAAACTGTATCATACTCGCAGTTTTTTGCCTTAAAACCGAAACCGAAAACTGTATTCAGTTTCATTGGAAACATATGATTTAGATAAAATAATAAAATAACATTAAATTGTTACGTATGGTACTCAGTAATAAGTTATGCCTTATTCGTCACTTTAATATTACCATTTACAACTTTTCATATAAGATAATATACTTTTCTAAATTTTAGCTTTCCAACGGTATAGTGTACATCTGTATTGCTGTCCTTATGTTCGAAACCACAAAATTGCACACAAAAAAATATTTTTTCTCTTTTATTCTTTAGTCGGATATCAAATTTATTTAAATTATATATTTATCAATGCTGAAAAGATAATATATATTTAATTTATTCGGACCTACAAAACTTAGAGGAAGAAAATTTAAAATATTGTAATTTTAGACCTGTCTAACTATTTCAATCGGAATGAATCCTGCATGACAATAAAGCCCATTCGATCGCAAATCGATATACCGAGTTTAATCAAAATCGTTGGAGTCGTTTTCGAGAAAATCGTAAAAAAAGTACAACATGCATGGTACAAAGTAGCACTTCCTGACAGCCGATTTAGGTAAACAGTTGCTATAGTATTTTAGTTATACCTGCTTTTAAAATATGAAATTTCAATTGTATACAACTTATCTATTTCGATCTACACTTACTACACACACATACAAACACACACACACACGCACAGACCTTTTGGTGGGACTTGATCATTTGGACTCTAAAACGTGAATTTCCGTTTAAAACTGGAATTCATAAATGTTCACGATTAAAATGCCCCCATAACTCAGTTATTGGTTGGTTAGTTTTTAAAATTTTAATGGCACAAAACATCGCGGTTATCAGTGCCAGATATATCATTTTATAGAAGATTAAGTTAAGACAAATAGTATAAGTTAAAATATTAATTCATTAAAAGATATTATAATATATGTATAATTCTACTTGAGATAAATGAATGTTAGATAATATTCAAGAGAAAAGAATAAATAAATAAATTTAAAAAAAATGAAAAAAAATAAATAAATAAATAAAATAAAAAATAATAATAATAAATAAAGATAAAAAACAAGTAGATAAAATAGATAATAATAAAAATAAATAAGTAATAGTAATACATTAATATTTAATTGATAAATAAGGTAATAAATATAATAATTAGAAAAGTAATTACAAAAACAAGTAAAATAAAATATAATAGAAAAAAAAAAAAAAATGAATAATTAAAATTAAAAAAAAAATAAAATAAAAAATATATATATATATATAACAATAATTTAAGTTCAAAGAAAACAAGAGTAGTTCAAATAAGCTGCTTGTAAAAATCCATTTGAGAGAGGAGACACATTAATTCATCAATCCTTTTTCCATTGTTTCCCAAAGCATCTGCGACGTTGCTTGGTATTTTATTTCTGTTCAGCTGCCTGATGTAGAAGGAACATTCTTCAAAAATATGAGCTATGATCAAGGTTTCCCTACAATGCTTGCATCTTGGGGGCAATTCTTTTGATATTATGTGCCCATGCGTTAGCCGTGTGTGTCCGATTCTCAGGCGGGCCAGGACCACCTCTTCTCTACGGTCGGTGCGACTTGAGGTTTTCCAAGGTTTTACCTCTTTCTTAATCGCTTTGAGCTTACTTGGATAGCTGTTGTTCCAAGTTTCTTCCCATTTCTTCAATACATTTTCCATTAGTGGACGTGCTAGCTCTGATGGTGTCAGTAGTGTCCTACCACGACCTGGGAATGTAAGGACTTGTTTGGCAGCCTTATCTGCCATTTCGTTTCCTATTATCCTCAGTTCCTATTTAACTCAGTTATTTTTGAACATAGAGAAAAATATGTATAGAGTTTTAGAATCTGTAAAGCTCGATAAACAAAAAAAAAAACATGCCAATATATGCGCTTTTGACTCCATTATTTTCAAAGATAGAGAAAGAAATTACTTATGTTTTTAACTAAAAAACCACGAATAATTTAAAAAATATATATATATATTGAAATTTTACCCATAAATACGCCTATAACTCAATTATTTTCGAAGATGGAGAAAAAGATAAAATACACTAAACTAAAGATAAAACACTAAAAAACACGATTTAGTGTTTTTAACCAAAAAAACTGAAAATAATTAGAAAAAAAAGAAAGAAAATGTATTAAAATTTTACCCATAAATATACACTCAACTCAGTTATTTTTGAAGAGACAGATTTTACTTTCACTTACTATATATAGTAAGGAAAAATATTGCGATCGTGAAAATTTTCGAATTCCAGTTTCAACGGAAATACACATTTTAGGGTCCACTGAGTCCAAATAACTAAGTTCCACAAAAATGTCTGTGTGTGTGTAGTAACTCTCGGTTGGAAACAGTGGAAATTTCATATTTCAGACAAATATACACCCGAGACGTTACATAACCTATTTCATTAAAATGGGAAACAGAGCCACCTTATACCATGCATTTTGCACCTTTTTTCAATTTTCTCGTAAAAAGTTCCGACGATTTTGATTAAACTCGCTATATCGATGTAAAATTTAATTGGCTTAAACGTCATGTAGGTTTCATTCTGATTAAAATGGTCTGACAGGGCTTAAATGCCGAAATTTTAAATTTTCTTCCCCTAAAGTACCTTTAATTTTGTAGATTCTATAAAAATAACCAAATTGTCTTGTTAGCACTGATAAATAACAGCTAAATATGTAAGTTGTGCGAATTTTAAAAAAACAACTAAAGGAGAAAACTGAAAAAAATATTTTTTTAATGCAATTTTTTTTTTTATTATGAACATAGCAACAGTAATATACACTTATAATATCCCTTTGGAAAGCTAAAGATTTAAGAAAAAAAATATTATCTAATACACAAGAGCTTGTAAAAGTTAAAAAAGAGTGATACAAAGCCAATAAAACTAACTGATTCTTTAATAGTTTCACGTGTATTTGAAAATTCTTACATTGATTTTAAAAATGGAGGTAAGTGAAAGTCGTGTGTTACCAGCAACCATATTTTTTGGATACCGGGGAAAGTATACAATTACACGCATTGATAATTTGTTTATTCTTGCTATTTTCCTTTAGTTTTTAAGCAGTTTGTACCCAGGCGGACGAGACATATTTGATCTGAGAATGACATTAGGCAGAATTTAAAAAAATAAAAAATTAGACATTTAATTTGTTTTCGGTTGATGTTTTCTGTGAAGGTGAGAGATATGTTAAAAGTTAATGCAAGGCATTGAACGGATGTAATGTTTGATTTTGAAATCATATTATGATTCTAAGCGGCTTTTTAACAGATTTAAATGAATCATTCATGAGAACAAGCTCAATGGATAAAGGTAGCTAAAGCTTGTAGCTCATTAAAATATCCACGACGTCAGTTGTTAACTTGAACAAGGGCTTAACCTCTTCAACTTACCTCTCCTCTTATAAATATTCTATCCGAATAACCTTTAAAAGGATTCCACAAAGCAAAACTAAATTACAGGATCTAAAAAATGTGACTAGCTCTTTCGATTTATTATAAACACATATAATAATAATATGTAAAATAACATAGGGAAGCTATATTATAAGAAGCCTGCGGTAAATAATGATTACGACATGGCTTTCGATATGGGCATTTGTCATGCGGTTGCCTCAGCCCTTGCATGAGGTCGCATCTCTATGACCCCGGTCTCACATCCCGCCGATGGTCTGATATTTCCCTCAGCTGTTAGCTGAAATAGTAGCCAATAACTCTTTATCTCATCTCGGAGGGAATTATTACAGGGAAGTGTTCGAGGTCGTCGCTTAGCTTTAAATTATGATTTAAAGTTGGGATTTCTCCTCGAGACATTTGTTGTAAGGACGCTAAGCGAAACCACTTAAGGCACTAAGTTTCCTAATCATCCATCAATTAGGACAATTAAAAGTTATTTATTGATTAGCTTCATCGTATTGAAATCAAGATCAATCTTTTCACATAGAAACATAATTTAACTCGCTATAAATATAATAGTACATTAAATTTCTGGATATAAATAGCCATGTTGTCTTAATATACATAAACCACATTTTGAAATGGATAGACCATTCAACTGGGGTTTGTATTAATTTGTAACATTTGTTTTCACCCAAAAAAATTAATAAGGAACCCATGCTGTTGTAGCTGTTAGTCATCAACGTACATGTAAACACATGGATCCTGCAGGGATTAAAACTCTCTCTCTCTCTCTCTCTCTCTCTCTATATATATATATATATATATATATATATATATATATATTTGTTGGGCTCGGTGAGGAACGGATCACTGAACGGAAGGCTGAAATCGGGAGCTTGGGCTTGAACGGTGAACATTGGACGAGTCTGTGTAGGCGGAATTTGGTGGTATCGGCATCGAACCTTCGGGTTCGGTAAGCCTATTATTATATATATATATATATATATATATATATATATATATATATATCTGTGTGTGTGTGTGTGTGTGTGTGAGTGTGTGGTGGATGAAAAGCAATTAAAGCACTGGTTATAATCGACTTTCCTAATAAGTAAATATGTAGAATGAAAAAAAAAGGCACGAGTCTTGAGAAAGAACTACCCAGTGGTAGCAGTTCACTAACTATTTTAAGCCAGTAGGTCCCGATGCCACCTTCTTTTCAGTTGCCTTTGAGGGTTATCAGGGATATCCAAGGAAGATAAATTACGGACAAGTGGGTTTTTGTGGGCAGGGAGTTTAGAATGAAAAGAGGACTATCTATCACGGGCTATGTCTGCAACAAATGGGATGTTTAGGTCATTAAGGAGGAGTTGATTTGTGACAAAATAAGAGGCATTCAGGATTTTGCGAAGGATTTTAGATTTTAAGTATTGAATGCGGAAAAAATCAGATAGTCTCGTAGAACCCCAAAGCTTGATTCCATATGCCAAAATAGGTCTGATAATAGTGATGTAAATGAGTCTTTTGTAATATACTGGAAGTTTTGAACGTTTGTCTGGTAAGTGTTGTAGTAATCGATATCTTCGAGCAGTTTCTTGTCGTTTCAGTCTTGTGTGAGGATAATATTATAATTAGTTAGGAACTTAACAAGCGTAATAATCCAGCCGTTTCTCGTCCTAAAACTCCTCCTCCATCTTTCTACATATTCATAATCTCAATAAGCATCGGGAAGTTTTCTCTACCCTCATGTACTATTAGGTTAGACAGTAGGAAGAGTTAGGGAATTAACCGCTCACGAAGAGAGCACATGAAAGCGAGCCAGACGAATGGCACTCCAGCCAGGACCTCTCTTCCTCCTCCGGGCATGAGATCGTGGGGGACAGAAATGGTTCAGCGGGAGTCATGTGCTTCTGTCCCATCCTCTTTTCTTCCTGTACCATTCAGGATTATCTAACCTTTGCCACAACTCTTCCTCTTTGTATATGAAGGGCAGTGCAGCATTGTAAATACCATTTTATTATTACAATAGCTGGTGTATAGAACAGTTCTAATAATTAGAACATTAGAACAATTCAACTATCACACACGTACATCTAATGCATACATATCTAATGCAATTAATATGAGATACGTTCGTAAGAAAATTAGAACATGATATAAATATATTAGAGCAGTGGTTCCTAACTCTCTTCATTACTTTATATATTTAATTTTTCTAAAATCTTTCGCTTTTCAGCAGTATATTATACATCTGCATTACTGTTATGTTAGAAAAAAATGTTACTCTTTGGTAGACTATCGAATTATTTCATATTTTGTATTTAACCTGTACCACTACAACCCATGAAGGGTCTTGGGCTCAGTACACGTAGAGATTCGTACTGTTTCTAGGCCAACGGCAGTGCAATGAGGTGATTAGGCCTTAATCGCGCTCAGCCGCCAGGTTTTTCCCCAATTATTTTGGGTACCCAATTTAAAGAGGCTGGGTTTGCCCCAGGAGGGTCTCCATACCCTAGGGTCGCCCCCGACTGAATTAAAAGAATAAATAATATTCTGCCATAGCCGGGATTCGAACAGCAGATCGTAGCAGACTAGCGCTCCCACTATTTTGTATTTACGCGTTTTTTATCAATTCAATCCAAAAACATAAAATGGTTAATGTTTTGAATAAATGTACTAAATTAATCTACTAAATTAAATGTACTTTAGAGAAAGAAACTATATTAAAAATGTCAAAATTTAAGCCCTGTCTGGCTGTTTTAATCAGAGTGAAACATGATATTAAAGCCCTTTAAGTTAAGATATCGATTTAGCGAATTTAGTCAAAACCTTTTAGGCGGTTTTTGAGAAAATCGTGAAAAGGTGCAAGATGTTATATGGTAGCTTTTCCAGTTTTCCTATTTTGTTGAAAATGTTGCTTTAACATTTCAAACATTTACTCTAAAAAAATTATGGAATTTCGGTTCTATACAACTTATAGTTTTCGAGCTAAACACAAGTATACTTTTTTGCGCGACTTGGTCATTTTTTTTAACGTGTAAAACTCAAATTCGAAAATTTATAAGATCGCTATATGATCTCCCTTACTGTACGAGTATATTCCATGTAAATTGAAAGCTACAATGATTATGCCGCCATTTTTCACAATAATTAATAAACTTTTTTTACAGAGCATAGCTTTTAATATTTAATGCAAAGAAATTTTGTGAACACAAGGCATCGTTGCAACGGATTTTCGAGTGACTGTATATTTAAGTCGGTGGTCCAACTGCAGCAAGAATAGAATGACGTATAATAAATAATGTAGTATTTTCAATCGATTAAAATGAAATTAATTTTTATTAAAATTAAATTAGAATATAATAATAATTATGCAAAAAATATTGCAGAATGTGGCAAAAGATAAGGTCCCACTCTTGTCTCGAAACGTTCCTATTTACGAATAATTTTCGTAAAGAATTATAAAACTATTGCAAGTGTTAAAAAAAAAAAAAATGAAAATAAATTAAAATTTTTTTTTTTTTTTTTTCTTATCCTCCAACTTTATTTACTAAATAAAGCACAACAAACATTTCATGTATATACGGCAACAATGGTATATACAGTCCATATATACCATACGTATATACCATACGTGCTGTAGATTTTATTATAAATCGACATATTCATGATTTTTTAATTTATTGAATTGTTAATAATTATAACAATTCAATAAATTAAAAAATCATGAATATGTCGATTTATAATAAAATCTACAGCTTTTACCAGTGAGAAGGAAATTGAGTTTATGGACGGACGGATGGATTTATAATAATAATAGGCTTATCGTCCCAAGCCCAAGCCCCCGAGATTAGCCTTAACGCAATCCTCCCATCGACGCTTCGGCCTACCTTTCGGACGCCTACCAGTCGGATCTGCGAATACCAACTTTCTCGGAATCCGTTCCTCACCGAGCCCAACAACTTTACTCGCCCATTTGAGTCTCCATGATCACCTCAATTATATTTAACAGGGCACAAGCTCCGCAATTCCTTCCGTTGTGCAACTTTCTAAACTCCCCAGTGGTCTCATCTATCTTCGGACCAAATATTTTACGCAGTACCTTACTTTCGAAAACCTTAAGCTGTTGTTCATCCTTGAAACTAAGCGGCCACGTTTCACATCCATAAAGAATCGTCGGAGGAATAATAGTTTTATAAATTCTAACCTTTAAGTTTTTAGATAGAAGCCGCGAGCTAAGTAATTTTGCAACTCAATAATAACACGCATTTCCCGCCTTTAACCGGGACTTTATATCTTACTGGATTGCATTTTTTCTTGTTATCATTGAACATAAGTACTTGAATTTCTCTACGTGTTCAAAAGTATGTCCTGATATAGCAATATCACCAAGATCGTAATTATGACTGATTCTAACTTTATGAAATATTTCCGACAAACACATGTCTACAAGGTTTACTAACTTCCTAGGTATTCCCTGTTCAATCATGATGTTATACAGCTTAGGACGGTCTATGGAATCATAGGCGATGGATTGATAAAGTATTGAAATTAATCTACTAACAAAATTTACAATTAATTAATCTATGTACATTTAGACATTGGTACAGTGGTAATTTTTTCTATGCAAACCAGTATAGCTTCTAAACGTTAGGTCTTACAGATAAATTTTATTTAACATAATTATTGAACTTCTGATGGAGAAACTTTCGTCAAATATTCGCTCCGAACAATACCAACACAATGGGTAGTGTATTAAATTTTGAGGGTAAGAAAACCTAGGACATATCCATTTCAAAATGTAGTTTATGTATATGAAGATAACTTGGTTTGCTATTTATTTATATCCAGAAATTTTCAGTACTATCGTATTTATTGCGGGTTATATTGCATTTGCTATGTGAAAAGATTTATCTTGATTTTTATATGATATGAGCAAATTAACGATCTCCTAGTATATAATGGATTGTGTCACATGAAATGTCCGTTTTCAAGCTAAAAGATTTTTATTAAAAATACGATATGAAAACAAGATAATTTTATTCGAAGTATTTACCTTCTTTTTCTACACATTTTTCCCAACGTGACACCAACTTTTTTTATCTCCGAACTGAAAAACTCTGAGCTTTGAAGTGAAACAAAATCTCAAAACGCACTTTTCACTTGATCATCATTTTCAAAAAGTTTTCCTTTGAGGAATTTTTCTAAATTCCTGAACAGGTGGTAATCTGTTAGAGACAAGTCGGGAGAATATGGTGGGTGCGGAAGAACTTCGTAGCCCATTTCTTTCAATTTTTGCTCGGTGAGATCATGAGGTACCCATGTATCTTCTTCTTCTTCTTTTGCATCACCCTGTAGTGCCTTTCAGCGTCAGGGGAGCGTTTAGCCAGGATTGCCAATGTTCCCTGTTGTATGCTAGATTTCTGGCTTGGCGAATATTTTTATTTCGTTTCTTGCACAAACGGTCTACGTACTCCAGGTACGACATTCTTGGTCGGCCACGGGGTCTTTTACCAATGGGAATATAGTCCATGGTTTTCAATGGATCTCTGTGTCCCTCCATCCGGACAACATGTCCAAACCACTTGAGCTGCCGAGTTTCCAGGACATCCTTCATTGAGGGAACTCCTAACTCCTCTCTGATCCTATCATTGCGGATGCAGTCCCGTCTTGTTCTCCCTGCGATTCTTCGGAGAAATCTCATCTCCGCAGCAATGATTTTGCTCTCCAGTCTGCCAGTCATCACCCAGCTTTCTGCACCATAAAGGAGTACAGGAAGGTACACCGCCTTAAAGATGTGCAGTTTCACATTTCTGCTGACTTCTCTCTTCCCGATCACTGTATTGCAGATCTGGTAGTATACAGCGTTGGCCTTGCTTATCCTGTTCACTATTTCTGAGTCTACTTTCCCAGATCTATGCATAACAGTGCCGAGGTAGGTGAAATCTGACACCTCTTCCATCGCCTCTCCATTGCAGTATACCAAAACATCTTCCTGTACCCTTCCAACCTGTAAGATCTTACTCTTGCTGGTACTGATGGTCATGCCCTTCCTGCGGAGCTCTTCATTCCATTCGTCAACTGCTTGCTGCAATTTCTCTACAGAATCTGCAATCAGGACAATATCGTCCGCATACAGGAGAAGCTGTATCACGACTGGAAGCAGATTCCTTCGCCCTAGGAAAGTCCTTTCTGTTCGCCTTTTGCAGATTGCAGCTATTTCATCCATATATAATGTGAATAGCAATGGGCTTAAGCTATCCCCTTGTTTAACCCCTCTAGCTATGCTAAAATGGTCAGATTCTTGCCCATTCAGTCTCACTATACCCTTTGGATCTTGGTATACGGATTTTATAGCTTCCACCAGGCTTCTTGGAACATTCTTGGCTCTTAGTGTTTCCCATATTTCGTTTCTTGGGACCGAGTCAAATGCACCTTGGAGGTCTAGGAAGGCAAGGTATAAATTTTTATCATGATCCCATGATTTTTGTATAATATTCCTTAGGGTGAATATATGGTCCTGCGTCTGACGTCCTGGCCTGAATCCAGCTTGCTCCTCTCCTATAAACGGCTCAACTAGAGGTTTCAGTCTATTATGCAGGATGGTTGTATACAACTTGTATACCACTGGAGACAGGCATATAGGTCTGTAGTTGGAGCATTCAGCCTGGCTGCCTTTTTTATGTATGGGAATTATCACATTATATTCCCATTCTGTAGGGATCTTTTTCTCATCCCAGGCTTTTTGAAAAAGTATTTGGAGAGACTTTATTAACTCCATTCCACCATACTTAACAAACTCTCCAACTATAGTATCCCGTCCTGGAGCTTTTCCTGTCTTGATCTTTTCGATAGCTAGCTCAACTTCTTCCTCCTCGATGACCTCATCGAACTCAGCTTCATTCCAGCGCCCTTCTTGACTGTCCAAAGGACACACATATTTATTTATGAATTGTTTTTCATAATGTCTCCTCCATACCTCTAGAATGCCTTTATCTTCTGAGACCATTTCTCCTAGCTCATTCTTAATATTCCTGATTCCCTTGACTGTTCGGCCTCTCAGTGCTTTGATTTTTTTCCAGAATAGCTTTATGTTTTCACCATGATCTTGGTTCAATCTCTCTCCAAATTCTTCCCAAGATCTCCTTTTTGCAGTTTTTACGGCCTCTTTGGTATTATTCCTGGTCAATACATATGACTGCCATTTTTCCGCAGTTTTGGCAGTGCAATAATTTTTCCAGGCTACCTTCTTTTCCTTAACAAATGCTTTTAATTCATCGCTCCACCATGCAGTCCTTTTACCTTTTGTATATATTCTTTTGACTCCGCAGACCAATGTAGCCGACTCTAGGATACTCTCCTTTATATGTTTCCATACATCATCCAAACTAGCATCCGCATCCAATTCCTGAAGTTTTCTTTTCAGTTCCTCTTCATACCTCTGTCTTATCTGAGGGTCCTGAAGCTTTTTTACCTCAATCCTAGCGTATGCTTTTGGTTTTGTCTTGCGCTCCTTAAGTATCCTCGTATCGGCAACCAGTAGCATATGATCACTACCAATTTCTGCTCCTCTGATAACCTTAACATCAGTGAAAAACCTCCTGATTTCCCGGTCGTATATAAAATAGTCAATGATGCTATTTGCATTACGTTCCACTGCTGAGAAGGTGATTTTGTGCACTGGCTTGTGAGGAAAATAAGAATTCCCAATAATCATATTATTGTCCACACAGAACTCGATCAGTCGTTGGCCGCTATCATTCTTCACTCTCTCTCCTCCATGTGGGCCCATTACACCATGCGTTCTCGTGTGGTCATTGCCTATCCGCGCATTGAGGTCTCCCATAATTAGGATGCTCCTGTTACTATTTTTATTTTTGGTCACTAAACGCTCAAGGTCTGCATAAAACTGTTCCTTATCCATTATGTTTGCATCGTTTGTCGGAGCATACACTTGTATTAACGTCCAGTTTCCTGTGCGTAAATTAATATTGACTGCAATAAGGCGTGAGTTCACTGGCTCCCATTCTTCCACTCTTTTGAATAGCTCATCCCTCATTATAATGCCGACTCCCTCTGCAGCTCTATTTCCTGGAGCAACCCCCGAATATATTAACCTATGACCGTCGTCCATCGCTACCTCTCCAGCTCCTTTTCTTCGTACTTCACTGATTCCTAGAATGTCTAACCTGTACGTCTTCATCTCTTCGATGATTTCTGATTCTTTGCCTGTAAGGGATCTAATATTCCAAGTTCCCAAACGTATGTCCTTTTCCATGCCGAGTCGTTTCCTTCTAGACTGTCCAAATCCGAGGCTATAGCTAATGTTTCTTTGAATCATTTTTACATTCTTACGGGTGATTGGCCCAGTAAGAACACAGGTGGTTAGCTATACCCCCAACCTTGGGTCTTCCCAGGGAAGGTGATCCTGAGGTGAGTACTGTAAATGACCTTATGTGATGAATATGTGTTTAGTGTACTGTTCTGAGTGAGAGGGTACCATGTACTGAACTCGGGAGCCCGGGGGAGTGTTATACCCCACTAGTCTGGCACTATGACTAGCCCCTGCGGGAGGTACCCATGTATCGAGCTTTTTTATTTTCCCAATACACTTTAAATATCTGGAAACGGTAGATGCACTTGCATTTAGTTGTGCTGAGAGGCCTTTAACTGTTTAGTAAGGGATTCCTTCTACTGTATGTTTGAGGACATTGTTGTCTATTACGGACGGAGGTCTTCCTCGGGGCAAGTTTTCCATGTCGGTATCCCCAGCTGAAAACTTAGCAAACCAACGGCAAATGGTCCGTTCATTAACACTCAATTCCCCAAACGCCTTGCAAATATTTCTAGCGGCCTCAGCTGTTGAATGGCCGAGTTTAAACTCGTACAAAAATATTATTCGAAAATCGCGTGTTTCCATGTTCATATTTGGAGGTATACTAAAAAGTGGGTAATTGATTGGGAAGCTAATGTTTATAATACAAAGGTAGAGGATAAGTAACTGTTTACTTTAAATATGTAAATATTCGAACGAAAACAACAGAGACCTGCAAAATCCTTTATGTATTTCAGAAACTATAAAAACGGACATTTCATGTGAAACAACCCAATAAAAATCTGCATTTTGGGCGAAAGTTTTGCAGGGGTCCACTTGATAATCATCAAATTCTAATATCCCAATCATTTTCAGTAATCTTCACTTATATAATTATATTTACAATGTTTGCTTCTCTAATTATGACGTTAAATGAGTGATAGAAGCGATAAACTAGGGTTAGATAATGACAATTGTAAATGGAGTTGTTTACTAGTGATATTTTATCTCTTTCGAAATGTTTTAGGCAGTCACACGGCAACGATCCTCTGGGCAGATTAAAAAAAAAAAACAGTGTGTGATATATATTTTTTTGTTCATTCTCTGATAAAATTGGAATTGCTTTCGCTTCATAATTCAATCATTAAAATCAAAACGTGATCTCAATTATTTTTTTTTTTTTTTGTCGTATCTCGAATAGAATTGAGAGTTTGTTTGGTGCAATGGTTTAAACAGAATTTCTTTCGTTCAAAACGAGCTTATGAACAGAATGTTCTGATTTTCTTTCATGAGATTGTAATGGCATTTAACACGGAAATTAAAATGTCTAGAATCTAAATGAAAAATATGTATTATTATCATAAAATAATATAATATAAGTATGAGCTTATAATTACATCAACGGTAGGGGTATATAATAATATAATATAAGTATGAGCTTATAATTACATCAACGGTAGGTTTTTCCAGAACGTGGACGTCTAACAAATTTAAAGTTCGATTAATTTAAATTTTTGCAATTTTACTTTCATTAATATATACTTGTTTTAAAGCGATAGCATGTACATTAATATAAACTATTTTTGCAAAAATATGAAAATGGCTTCCTATGAAGAGGCCTAATTTTAAATGAAAAATCGGGAACGCGCATATACATTCACTTATCATTTATCATCACTTAGGTTAAAATCGATTTCAAAACTTTTAAATGAAGTTAAGAGTTGGAAATGTTTAAGGAATTATATTGAGTTTCCATGGAAACATTTATATGCGATTAAGCAATCCAACAATAGAAATTATTATCTTCAGCAATCACTTAACTTTATCCAGTTTTCATCACTCTCAATGGAGACTTATATAATATCAGCGTATGAGGTTATGAATAACCTTATACAACTTTGTATACATTTTTTCAATATTTTTCTGATATCTTCAGCTTTCCAAAAGTATATTATACACCTACATTACTATTCTTATGTTCTAAAAAACAAAAACAAATATTTTTGCTCCTTCTTCCTTTAGTTGTTTAACAAATGCGTTCAAGTGGTATATTTACCAGTGTTTTTATCAATGCTAACAAGTGGAAATTGTTTTTTTTTCCAATTTACAATATTTAAGGTACTTAAGTGGAAAAAGGTTAAAATATCAGCATATAAGCCCTGTCATACTATTTGAATCAGAAAGTAACCTAAATGATATTAAATTTATCATCTATATAGCGGGTTTAATCCTAATCGTTAGAGCCGTTTTTGAAAAAACTTAAAAAGATGCAGAATGCACGGTATCTATAATGTGGCTGGTTTGTCCATTTTAGCTAATTTTGCAAAATATGAAAATGGCTTCAGAGGCTAAATTTTGGTCTTTTGGACTGATTTTAAATGAACAATCGGGTACCCCCGCATATACGGCATTCACTTACCACGGTTGTTAATATCTATTTCAGAACTTTTAAATGAAATTAGAGCTGGAAATATTTAAGGAGTTATATTGAGTTTCCATGGAAACATTTATATTAGATTAAATAATCTGACAATAGAAATTATTATCTGCAGCAATCATTTAATTTTATCCGCTTATTATTACTTTTCACTATATAATACAGCTTTGTATATTACATTTTTACTTTCGCTTAACTATTTATGAAATATACTCGAGTTTTCACCGGAAATACACGTTTTAGAGTCCCCTGAGTCCGAATAATCAAGTCATTCGAAAAGGTTTTTGTGTCTGTGTGAGTGAGTGTGTGTGTCTAGCTCGAAATCGGTGAGTTATATAAAACTGGAATTTCATATTTGAGAATCGCATATGCCCTAACTTAAAAATTGCTTTAACGATTTTGATTAAACTTGCTATATCGATAAACAATATAATGGGTCAGGTTTCATTCTGATTGAAATAGTCTGACAGGGTTTAAATGCATACTTTTTGTAAAAATAAAAAAAATAATAGAATAAATTAAAAAAAATAAATAAATAAAAACCGAATAATTATAAAAAAGATATAAAAAGGAAAGAAATAATTGAAATTTCACAGAATACGCCCATAACTCATTTTTTTTTATAATATATAGAAAAAAATGTATAGAGTTTTGGAAGCAGTGAAGTGCAATATGAAATTATAAAATTTGAGAATCGCATATGCCCTTACTTAAAAACTGCTCTAACGATTTTGATTAAACTTGCTATATCGATGTACAATATAATGGGTCAGGTTTTATTCTGATTGAAATAGTCTGACAGGGCTTAAATGCATATTTTTTGTAAAAAAAAAATAAAATAAAATAAATTTAAAAAAATAAATTAATAAAAACCGAATAATTATAAAAAAGATATAAAAAGGAAAGAAAATAATTGAAATTTCACAGAATAATACGCCCATAACTCATTTTTTTTATAATATATAGAAAAAAATGTATAGAGTTTTGGAAGCAGTGAAGTGCAGCAAAAATAATTAAATAAATTAAAATCTTAACTTTATATACGCTTGTAACTCCTTTATTTTCAAAGATAGAGAAAATTTCTATCATTGTTTATTAACCAAAAAACCGCGAATAATTGAGAAATAATAAAAGAAAAAAAATGTAATTTTACCAATTAGTACGCCCAACTCTGTTATTTTTGATGATAGGAAAAATATTGTAAAAAAAAAAAAAAAAAAAAAAAAAAAAAAAAAAAAAAGGAGAGAGAGGGAACGGAGACTAGAGAATGAAATTTCCTACAAATCGAAAAAAGAACCATTGAAATTAGTTCAGCACTAGCAGAGATACATCATTTTTAAATCAGCAGTGGTGATAGATATACCATGTTCCTTTGAATTATTTATTGCTTTTCATATTACTCAATTGCCTATAAACAACTATATAAACAGTTATACCCTAATATATTTATTTAAAAATAATAAACCATTGTGTAATAATTTACAGCGTTTTTTCCACTCTACCTTCATAAAGTCATATCAACAGAGTTGATCGTTTGATGCGCGCTCCAGATTTTTTAACTTCATTAATTTTAATCAGAAGCATTTTTCGTATATGAAAATATCAAAATAGAAATTGCATAATGAATGCGATTGTAGCCGTGCTACCAGTTGATTGATAGGTCTCCAACCCAGACCAAGATGAGTTACATAAGAAATATAATCAAAATACCAGAGATGACAATGGACGTAACCTTTTGCTCCAGACTCGAGGAAGTGAGCCGAATATAATGAGTCCTACTGATCCATCATCCGGAAGACAAGAAGTCCTTATGAGACCATCATCATCATCAACTGCTCTTTTCGTTTAAATAGAGAGCATTATCCGCCTCTGAATATGCTATATCTCTATCTCTTGTAAGGATCCATTACTTCTGATAGATCACTGGTTTGACGTCTGCATTAGTTAATTTTCTATACTCTTCATTATAATGTATTTTATTCATAGCCCGTTATACAGGTTGTCTCATAATTGTCTCGTCATATCGTGATACCATATACGAGACTTATAGTGGAACAATGAAGTTTTATTATCAAATTTTAATTGATTCGCTGTTATCCGTGGTTTTCAGTAGAAAAGCTATATGTTCTTGATGTATAAGTACAAGAAAAAAAATGAAATAAGATAAAATTTTCCATTAGGTCAAGTAGTGAAACCCCCAAAATAAGAAAGTATTTGTCGAACAACATCATGCAGAAAATAAAATTTAATATTTCTTAGAATATTCCAAAATTTCAAGGAGATGTAAATGATATTTTTGGTTTCGTTTTCTTGTGACAGAAGAACATACTGATTTTCTCCGCAACCCAATGTTGATCGTAAATCGATTTCTACGTGTTTAAATGTTAGTCCCTGTAATTTATTAATTGTTACGGCGAAAGATAAATTAACGGGAAATTGAATTATTTTAAAATTAATAGGTAACTCATTTGGAATCATTGGAATGCGAGGTTAATTTCCCCTTTTTTTCATAGATTTTCCACTGATTCTTCACTCCTATTGGCCGTAGCGTGATTTTATATAGCCTAAAGCCTTTCTGGATAAATAGACAACCCGACAGAAAAAGAATTTTCTTGAACCAGTAGTTTCTGAGATTAGCGCGTTCGAACAAACAAACATACCCTTCAGCTTTATAATATTAGTGTAGACGCTTGTCAAGATTGAGTCCTTGGTAACGGAGCTGTTCGTCAGTGATCAGTGGAATATCATTAAAAGATACTGGCAGGCAGGTATCGAAGGATTGCGATGAACTTAAAGGTGATCAAAATGTTTAAAAAATTGAAAAATAATGATAAAGTTAAAGACGTCGATATCAAAACCAATATCACAGCGATAATCATTAATTTTAAATATTTATGGAATTAGGACTATTCACAATAATGAGAGTAAGAAGACTAATCTAGAGAACAAAATTTGCTTAAGAGATTTTTATTTAAATGTAGAAACAGTAATAATTACAAAAATCTGGTGAGCGCATCACACGACATCCACTTGCCTCTGTTGTTAAAATCAATTTAAGAAGTTTTAAATATTTTTTTTTTTTTTTTTTAGAATTTATTTTATTAAGAGATAATACAATCTGCCACCTTCTGGGGCAATGAGTATTACAGATATAAGAAATCATTCATTCCAAATGTACATTGGAAATAAAATTAATAATTAATAAAGATTAAACAAAGAAGAAAGAAATGTATATATATATATATATAATATATATATATATATATATATATACAAAATTAAATGAATAGTATAAAGATAATAATAATAACCTTGAACACATTCATACCTATTTACAATATTTACAAACTGCCCCTGGGATCACCGAATCAAACCTCGAGATCCACTTGTGGATGTCGAGGCACAACACCAGAAGATCCCAGCGCCTCTCATTCAGCCGCGTCACTGGTCTTGAGAGGCAGTGTAGGCTGAGCGAGGGCGCTAGAGCAACATACACTCTAGGCATGAGTGGAGAAGCTGGCCATTGAAGGCACTCCAATGACATTTACAAGAGATCTTTGGGCCACCGCCGCTTCAACCTACGAAGAGGGTTGTTATAGGGATGTTTGGAACTAGATAGGGATCGTGCTAAGGGATTAGGAAGGTGATTAAGCTTCTGATGGAAGATTGTGATTTTGGAGTGAATTACAATAAAATAGATTATTTAATAAAACACACGTTTCTATCAAAAATCAACGTAATTAATTTAATGCTACCTTTTTTTTCATCTCTGAATTTGAAAATTTATGAATTGATTTTAACTACGGAGGTAAGTGAAAGTCGTGTGTTACGCTCAATAGATTTTTTTAATCTTATTCGGAAACCTTACATCTATGAGCTCGGAAATTTCCGTTCAGCGACCGATAAGTAGCAGCCTCTTGTTAAAAATCCTTGATGACATAAGCTAAAGCTGGAGGGTGAAGCCCAAGGTCTACGATCCACGTCGAAAAGCCCCTATCGGATTGTAATAATAATAATCAGGGTTACTGCTCGCGGGGAGTCCAAGTCTCTGCGTCATGGTGAGCTTGCATAACGGGAGAAGAGAGTGGACCCTGAGGAACTGCCGCGGTGAAGTCTCCTCAAAAAATATTGAGGGTTCCTCAGAATATTCACAACTTGCAAATAATAATGCTATTTCGAATCATTGGTTTGGTAAACTGTTACTCTAATAGAAATATCATAAAACTGACTATACAGTCAACGAATTTCGGTTCTCTTTTAATTTATTTTAATTTCACTTTTTTGTTAGTATTTTTTTTTAACCTCTTCAAGGGCTATTTAAACATCGGGGGCATTCCTCTTTTACTTCCAAAAGTTCCTCATTTTGAGTCTTATTTAATTTAATTATTCAATTTAAACCTCTCTGTGTTTGTAAAATCATGTTGACTTGGTCAATAATGTTTACCTATTCTAAAAAAGGATTAGTTCAGGTGTTTTATGTATTATGCATCAGTTTCAACCGAGATACCTTATCTTTAAGAGGTATTTTGCTAGCTCAAAACAGAAGAGAAGAAAATGCATTTTTGTCATTTAATGATTTTTTATGTCTGAAAAGAAAAATCCGCTGTACAGACGCTAAAAACAAATTTCAGTGTGTAGGATGATAATGTCTTAAGAGAAAGCACCGTTCATAAGTATCATAAGAACCAGAAATTCTGACTATAAAATACTAGGGCATACATCGATGATCCTAAAACCTAGACGTTGATATTGGCTGGGTTTTTAAAAAAAATGGTAGCCGATTAAATGTTTTAATTCAATAACTCAGTTGAAGATAGAGAAAAAACTATTAGTGATTTTTAGTAAACGCGAATAATTATAAAGAAGAGACAAAAAATTGAAAATGAATTTTTAAAAAATCCGTTTCTTCTAATTAAATTAAATTTTCTACAAAATAAAAAAAGAATCATTGAAATTGGTTTAGAACTAGCAGAGCTTAGCGTTTTGAAATTAGCAGTGGTGATATGCCATTATCCTTTGAATTATTTATTGCTTTTCATATTATTTAATTGCCTATAAACAACTATATAAACCTAATATACTTATTTGAAAATAATAAACCTTTGTGTGATAATATCCAGCTTTATAATGCACTTGCATATACGTAATCTGAGACCTAACTTAAGTCTTGATATGCATTGTGAAGGGACACGTTTCGAACAATATTTTTAACCTTCAGATTTTTCAGGTTTGTGATAGATATTGCTTTTTACTATGTTTCTTGTGAATGCTTAATTTCATTGAAGGAAGAAATTAATAATAAATCCAATTAGGACAAATCGTATCGGTTAGAATATTAATAATTCGGTAAGAGACCCAATTAGGCCGGTATGGGACAAATAAATGACTCCGATAGCTCTGAGGAAATTTCCCAATCTTTAATGGAGACCTTGTAACAGCTGATCGAAAAATTTCAATTTCAAGGCTAAAACAGACAAATATTTTTTTAGGTTTTTTCCTCCTCGTGTCTACTCTAAAACCGATCCTGATTGTTACCCTACGCATTCTCTACCTTTGATCGTGGATCTTTGGTCTCTAACGAGAGCTTGCAACGTTTACATTAATCCATTTTTCATGTTCGGGGAGGCAGTATGTTCTGCATCTACAAACGCGCATCTTCATTTATTTAATTACTTACATTTTCGAAACATTTATATTCAGTAACTCTAGATTTGAATAAATAAAGCTGAAACTTGGAGATTGTTATAGGTAGGTGAGTAAGAAGTAGGTAAAACTGATTTGTTTATAGGTTTTCGGATATTTATAAAAACTACTATGTATATCTCAAACACCATTGTAACAAGTAAAGTTAATAGCCTTTAAAAATTCTATAATAATAGTTTATATATATATATATATATATATATATATATATATATATATATATATATATATATATATATATATATATATATAGCATTTCCAAGTCAATTGTAACCTTTTCCAAGTCAAATGTAACTTTTTCCAAGTCAAATGTAACCTTTTCCAAGTCAAATGTAACCCTTTCCATTTCAAATGTCACCTTTTCCAAGTCAAATGTCACCTTTTCCATTTCAAATGTTACCTTTTCCAAGTCAAATGTCACCTTTTTCTTCACTTCTAGCCTTAAATATTCCGTTTTATTTATTTATTTATTGAAAAATAATTAGTTTAATTAACATTATGACTTTTTTAATAATTTTGGCATATAATAATTGATATTTTTTTGGGGTCTCTTAGATATTTGATATCAAGTTCTGTTTTTTACTAGCTAATATTTAAAAAAATTAATTATCGTCTATTTAGTTTTAAGATAGTTGTTGATTTTGATTTTTTAGAGAGGATGGGTAGTTTTTTGGAATAATTAATGTGTTTTCGGGTATTACAATTAAATTTTTCGAGCTGTATTTTTTATCGCTCGCGTGCATTTTAACTCGCATTAAATTTTAATGTTTTTTATTGATATAGGGATTAATTAATGTGCTTTCGGGTGGTTATGATTACGTTTTTTGAGCTGTATTTTTTTCGCTCGCGCTTATTTTAACTAAAATTTACTTTTTATGTGTTTTATTGATATAGGGATTAATTAATGTGCTTTCGGGTGGTTATGATTACGTTTTTCGATCTGTATTTTTTATCGCTCATGCGTATTTCAACTCGCATTTACTTTTAATGTTTTTTATTGATATTGGGATTGATTGTTTTGTTTTTGGTTCTCATTATAACGTTTTTTGAGCTGTATCTTTTATCGCTTATGCGTATTTCAACTCGCATTTACTTTTAATATTTTTTATTGATATAGGAATTCATTTTTTTGCTTTCGGGTGGCTATAATTACGTTTTTCGAGCTGTATTTTTTATCGCTCTCGCTTATTTTAACTAATATTTACTTTTTATGTTTCATATTGATATAGGTGTTGAAAATTGTGTTTTCGGGTCCTATAATTATGTTTTTTTAGTTTTATTTATTTATAGCTCCCGCGTATTTTAACTCGAATTTACTTTTAATGTTTTTTATATATAGAGAGATAATGTATGTGCTTTTGGGTGGTTATGATTACGTTTTTGAGCTGTATCTTTTATCGCTTATGCGTATTTCAATTCGGATTTACTTTTGATATCTTTTATTGTTATAGACGTTTGTAATTATCTTTTCGGGTCTTGTGATTACGTTTTTTAAGCTGTTTTTATTGTCGCTTGCTCTCATTTCAACTTGCATTTGCAGTGGTCTTTCTTTGTTTTTGTTTTAGGGGATTCTCATAACGTGTTTTGAACTTTATTCTTTTATGCGCTTGGGAATTTCTACAAACCGTAGGTATTATGTTATAGTATGATGTAAACATTATTTATTGTTTTTTTGCAGGATCTGATTACATTTTTGATTTGGACGTTACATCGCGATTGCGCATTCTTCTAGATCACTTTTCATTTAAGTTAAAATGTGCACTAGCTATAAATAAATGTCATAAACTCTATTAGTATTCCCGAAAACACTATAAACGATCCCTCTATCGAATATTTATGAAATAGAAAGAGTAACTTAAAATGAGTAACAAATTTGGTTCAAATAATGTTATCAGAACACCCGAAAATAGAATAAACGATTCCTCAATTAAATTATCAAATAATTGTAAGACCGAGTTAGGAAGCGGATCCTTTACAAAAGATTTAGTTGAAAAAAATTACTCAGGACGCTAGAAAAGGAACTATAACTAATCCTTTTATAAAATAATAATAATAAAAAAAAAAAAAAAAAAAAACTAAACGATGTATATTCCAGCAACGTTATAATGAGAACCCAAAACAAAACAATCAATCCCAATATCAATAAAAAACATTAAAAGTAAATGCGAGTTTAAATACGCATGAGCGATAAAAAATACAGCTCGAAAAACGTAATCATAACCACCCGAAAGCAAAATAATTAATCCCTATATCAATAAAAAACATTAAAAGTAAATGCGAGTTGAAATACGCATGAGCGATAAAAATACAGCTCGAAAAACGTAATCATAACCACCCGAAAGAACATTGAGTAATCCCTATATCAATAAAAAACATTAAAAGTAAATGCGAGTTGAAATACGCATGAGCGATAAAAAATAAAGCTCGAAAAACGTAATCATAACCACCCGAAAGAACATTGAGTAATCCCTATATCAATAAAAAACATTAAAAGTAAATGCGAGTCGAAATACGCATGAGCGATAAAAAATACAGATCAAAAAACGTAATCATAACCACCCGAAAGCACATTAATTAATCCCTATATCAATAAAACACATAAAAAGTAAATTTTAGTTAAAATAAGCGCGAGCGAAAAAAATACAGCTCGAAAAAACGTAATCATAACCACCCGAATGCAAAATAATTAATCCCTATATCAATAAAAAACATTAAAAGTAAATGCGAGTTGAAATACGCATGAGCGATAAAAATACAGCTCGAAAAACGTAATCATAACCACCCGAAAGAACATTGAGTAATCCCTATATCAATAAAAAACATTAAAAGTAAATGCGAGTTGAAATACGCATGAGCGATAAAAAATAAAGCTCAAAAAACGTAATCATAACCACCCGAAAGCAAAATAATTAATCCCTATATCAATAAAAAACATTAAAAGTAAATGCGAGTTGAAATACGCATGAGCGATAAAAAATACAGCTCGAAAAACGTAATCATAACCACCCGAAAGCACATTAATTAACTCCTGTATCAATAAAACACATAAAAAGTAAATTTTAGTTAAAATAAGCGCGAGCGAAAAAAATACAGCTCGAAAAACCATATCATAACCACCCGAAAGCAAAATAATTAATCCCTATATCAATAAAAAACATTAAAAGTAAATATTAGTTGAAATACGCATGACCGATAAAAGATACAGCTCAAAAAACGTAATCATAACCACCCGAAAGCACATTAATTAATCCCTATATCAATAAAAAACATTAAAATTTAATGCGAGTTAAAATGCACGCGAGCGTTAAAAAATACAGCTCGAAAAATTTAATTATAATACCCGAAAACACATTATTTATTCCAAAAAACTACCCCTCCTCTCTAAAAAATCAAAATCAACAACTATCTTAAAACTAAATAGACGATAATTAATTTTTTTAAATATTAGCTAGTAAAAAACAGAACTTGATATCAAATATCTAAGAGACCCAAAAAAAATATCAATTATTATATGCCAAAATTATTAAAAAAGTCATAATGTTAATTAAACTAATTATTTTTCAATAAATAAATAACATATAAAAAACATTAAAAGTAAATTCGAGTTAAAATACGCGGGAGCTATAAATAAATAAAACTAAAAAAACATAATTATAGGACCCGAAAACACAATTTTCAACACCTATATCAATATGAAACATAAAAAGTAAATATTAGTTAAAATAAGCGAGAGCGATAAAAAATACAGCTCGAAAAACGTAATTATAGCCACCCGAAAGCAAAAAAATGAATTCCTATATCAATAAAAAATATTAAAAGTAAATGCGAGTTGAAATACGCATAAGCGATAAAAGATACAGCTCAAAAAACGTTATAATGAGAACCAAAAACAAAACAATCAATCCCAATATCAATAAAAAACATTAAAAGTAAATGCGAGTTGAAATACGCATGAGCGATAAAAAATACAGATCGAAAAACGTAATCATAACCACCCGAAAGCACATTAATTAATCCCTATATCAATAAAACACATAAAAAGTAAATTTTAGTTAAAATAAGCGCGAGCGAAAAAAATACAGCTCAAAAAACGTAATCATAACCACCCGAAAGCACATTAATTAATCCCTATATCAATAAAAAACATTAAAATTTAATGCGAGTTAAAATGCACGCGAGCGATAAAAAATACAGCTCGAAAAATTTAATTGTAATACCCGAAAACACATTAATTATTCCAAAAAACTACCCATCCTCTCTAAAAAATCAAAATCAACAACTATCTTAAAACTAAATAGACGATAATTAATTTTTTTAAATATTAGCTAGTAAAAAACAGAACTTGATATCAAATATCTAAGAGACCCCAAAAAAATATCAATTATTATATGCCAAAATTATTAAAAAAGTCATAATGTTAATTAAACTAATTATTTTTCAATAAATAAATAAATAAAACGGAATATTTAAGGCTAGAAGTGAAGAAAAAGGTGACATTTGACTTGGAAAAGGTAACATTTGAAATGGAAAAGGTGACATTTGACTTGGAAAAGGTGACATTTGAAATGGAAAGGGTTACATTTGACTTGGAAAAGGTTACATTTGACTTGGAAAAAGTTACATTTGACTTGGAAATGCTATATATATATATTGGGTTGTTTCACATGAAATGTCCGTTTTTATAGTTTCTGAAATACATAAAGGATTTCGCAGGTCTCTGTTGTTTTCTTCCAAATGTTTACATATTTAAAGTAAACAGTTACTAATCCTCTACCTTTGTATTATAAACATTAGCTTCCCAATCAATTGCCCACTTTTTAGTATACCTCCACATATAAACATGGAAACACGCGATTTTCGAGTAATATTTTTGTACGAGTTTAAACTCGGCCATTCAGCAGCTGAGGTCGCTAGAAATATTTGCAAGGCGTTTGGGGAATTGAGTGTTAATGAACGGGCCGTTTCCCGTTGGTTTGCTAAGTTTTCAGCTGGGGATACCGACTTGGAAAACTTGCCCCGAGGAAGACCTCCGTCCGTCATTATCTAACCCTAGTTTATCGCTTCTATCATTCATTTAACGTCATAATTAGAGAAGCAAACATTTTAAATATAATTATATATGTGAAGATTACTGAAAATGATTGGGATATTAGTATAATGATTATCAAGTGGACCCCTGCAAAACTTTCGTCCAAAATGCAGATTTTTATTGGGTTGTTTCACATGAAATGTCCGTTTTTATAGTTTCTGAAATAAATAAAGAATTTTGCAGGTCTCTGTTGTTTTCTTCCGAATGTTTACACATTTAAAGTAAAAAGTTACTAATCACTACCTCACTCACTACCTTTGTATTATAAACATTAGCTTCCCAATCAATTACCCACTTTTTAGTATACCTCCAAATATGAACATGGAAACACGCGATTTTCGAGTAGTATTTTTGTACGAGTTTAAACTCGGCCGTTCAGCAGCTGAGGCCGCTAAAAATATTGCAAGGCGTTTGGGGAAGGGAGTGTTAATGATCGGACCATTCGCCGTTGGTTTGCCAAGTTTTCAGCTGGGGCTACCGACTTGGAAAACTTGCCTCGAGGAAGATCTCCGTCCGTAATAGACAACGATGTCCTCAAACATACAGTAGAAGGAAACCAGTACGAAACAGTTAAAGGACTCTCAGCACAACTAAATGCAAGTGCATCTACCGTTTCCGGACATTTAAAGTGTATTGGGATAGTAAAAAAGCTCGATACATGGGTACCTCATGATCTCACTGAGCGGCATGTTTCAAATCATACCGTGCAAAAATTGAAAGAACTGGGCTACAAAGTTCTTCCGCACCCACCATATTCACCCGACTTGTCTCCAACAGATTGTCACCTGTTCAGGAATTTAGACAACTTCGTCAAAGGAAAACTTCTTGAAAATGATGATCAAGTGAAAAGTGCGTTTTTTTAGATTTTGTTTTACTTCAAAGCTCAGAGTTTTTCAGTTCGGGGATAAAAAAAATTGGTGTCACGTTGGGAAAAATGTGTAGAAAAAGAAGGTAAATACTTCGAATAAAATTATCTTGTTTTCATATCGTATTTTTAATAAAAATTCTTTACCTTGAAAACGGACATTTCATGTGACACAACCCAATATATATATCAGACATAATATTGATGAGTTCTCCACATTTCGTAAAAATGCTCAAAACAAAAATCGTGAAAATGATGTGCTCAACATTCAGATTTTGTTTTTTACTAATAATATACTAAGCAATCGATTTCAAACTCAATGTTATTCTCCAGCATCGCAATTATGACAGATATTGAAAAGTACATTTATTTTAAGAATTTTTTAAAAATTTATTTATTGCAATTTACAACTGTATTACATAACAGAATGAGTGAATATGCAGATAAAAGAAAAGTCGTGAAAATGTTTTGAAAAAGAACTATACAGTGGTAGCACTAACTATTTTGAAGCATTAGGTCCTGAGGCCACCTACTTTGCAATCGCCTCGGAGGGTTATCAGGAATACCAAGGGAGATTAATTACGGAGAAGTGGATTTTTGTGGACAGGGAGTTTAGAATGAAAAGAGGTGTATATATCACGGGCTATGTCTGCAACAAATGGGATATTTAGGTCATTATGGAGGAGTTGATTTGTGACAAAATAAGCGGCATTCAGAACTTTGCGAAGGATTTTGGATTGCAAGGATTGGATGCGGGAGGAATTAGATGGTTCAGAAGAGTCCCAAAGCTCGATTCTATATGTCCGAATAGGTCTGATAACAGTGGTGTAAATGAGTCTTTTGTAATATACTAGAAGTTTTGGACGTTTTTCTAGTAAGTGTTGTAATAATCGATATCTTCGAGCAGTTTCTTGTGTGAGGATTCCAAGTAAGGTGATAGTCAATATGGAGACTATTAAAATTAGAAACACTAATGGAACATTAAAAAATTATGCTCACGTTTGGTGGGATCAGAAGAACGTGAAATATTATGAGAGATCACCAAAGCCTCGTGAAACAGTTAAAGCTGAACACTGCTGAATGAAATAAGAAATTATTTAAATTCAATCAAGTACTGCGTGAAAAATGACCAGAATGTTTAAAAAAACGGAAACATAAAGTGATTTTGCGACATGACAATTTATCACTGTCTTATCTTACGTTTGATGTTGGTGATATTTTTCATGAGATTTAAGAACCCATCAATTTTTTTCTAGAAAATAAATTTATTGGAGAAAAAATGTATAAAACAATTATTGTGGAATTTTTAAAGTTCTTTGTTGGCGAACATAGCAAATTTGCGATAAACATAACAGTATTCTGAAAATCCTTAAAAAGGTTGGTAAGGAAAGTATTGGGTCGTAAAATATATGGGTTTATAAAATCATGTTTACTTGGTCAATATTTTTTACATATTCTAAAAATCTGTTGCGGGCAACACACGACTTTCACTTACCTGGGTTTTAAAAATCGATTAAAGAATTTTCAAAGACAGTTAGAGATAAAAATTAATGAAACTATTAAATAATTAATTGAATTTAATTTCTATAGAAACATTTGTGTTTTAAAAAATCCATTATATTATCATCTAAAATAATCAGTTAGTTTTATCGGCTTTTCATCACTCTTTATTAACTTTTAAAAGCTTGTGTATTAGATAATTTTTTTTTCTAAAATCTTTAGCTTTCCAACGGTATATTACACATATATATTACTGTTCTTATGTTCAAAACTATAAAATTGTATTAAAAAATTATTATTTCAGTCTTTTCGTTTAGTTGTTTATAAAATTCTCTCAAGATGAGTATTTATCCGTTAATATCAATGCTAATAAGATAATGTTCCATTTTTTTTAAATCTATAAAATGAAAGGTACTTTAAAGGAAGAAAATTTAAAATATCGGTATTAAAGCCCTGTCAGACTATTTTAATCAGAATGAAACCTACAGGATATTAAAGCCCATTGAATTTTACATCGATATAGCAAGTTTAATCAAAATCGTCGCAACCGTTTTTGAGGAAATCACAAAAAAGTGCAATATGCATGGTATAAAGTGGCTCTTCTGGTTAGCCGAATTCGATGAAAAAGTTTTTGCAACATCCTGGTTGTATATTGATCTTAAATATGGAATTTCAGTTTCATAGGGCTTTTCATTTCCGCCCAGGAGTTACCACACACACACACAGACACAGTGCTTTTTGCGGGACTTGGTTATTTCGACTTAGAGGACCCTAAAACGTGTATTTACGTTGAAAACTGGTTTTCGAAAATTTTCACGATCACAATACTATATATAGTAAGTGAAAGTAAATATGGATTTTAAGTTGCTTTTATCCATCAGTTCCAACTGAGATTCCTTATCATTAAGTGGTATTTTGCTTGCTCAAAATATAAGAGAAAAAAATACTCTTTGATGATTTTTTATTTTACAAAATTTTCAGTGTGTATGGCGATGATGCCTTAGGAGAAAGTACAGCCCGTGAGTGGTTTCCTCGGTTCAGGACCGAATATTTTGACTTGGAAAACGCAAAGCGATCTTCCTTCAACTGTTTAGATTAATTCATTTAAGTTCAAGCATTGGTCACATACAACCCTCACTCTGCGACACCAAAATAGGTCATATATAATTGGTTATAAATATTTAAAAGAATCAGAAGTTTTTAATGAAATCGCCAGTAAAAAAAAAACGCTATTAATGTTTTTTATAACTCAATATCATGAACAATTTATCAAACTTTTCATATTTCTTTTATCAATGTTCAAGATTCTGTACTAATAAATGTTTTCGAAAAAGTATTTTTTCCTATATTTTATCTACTAGACGTAGTGCGGCCGGATCGCCATTTATTAAGTTTTTAAAAAAATCCATATTCATATTATTTTTTCTCTACTTAGCACTCGCACTCTTAATAACCATAGATCGATTTTAATTTTTTTTTTTTTTCATTTTCTTACATCTGGGAGTAATACATATGTAACCCAATATATTTATCTCTATTACTATAATTAATTTTCTATTTGCTTAATCTCTTTAAATAAGTAATTTCGGTGACGTGAAGTGATGCTGTTGTGAATTCTTTATAAGAAATAAGCTCCGTTTTTCCGTTAACGAAACTATCGATTGTTGTGTAAATATAGTCAGGGAAGTGTCAAGGGAATGTAGAAGAAGGCTTAAAACTTCACCTTGTAATTTCCTCCACGTTTCAGAAAAGGAGACTTAAATGGATAATTCAAAAGAAATACAGAAGAACCATTAAAAACGAAAAGATTGAAAAATTTGAAAGGAAACAGAAGGCAAGTGCTGTTTTATTTTCCATACACTCTTGTACTAACCAGGCACTATCAACAGCTTTTCGATGTCAAGGAAAACTGCAGAGCAATATTTGTTTTTCTTATTTTTTTTAAGCCGATAGACAACACCCACATATTATAATATCTCAATTTTTTTTAAAAAATTGTAATTAACAGAATTAAACTATTAAATAAAACTTAAGTTGACCTACATAGATAAAAATACTAATATAATGAGATAAAAAATACTAAAATAATAACAACGTTCTATCCGTTCAATGTTACCGATAACTCAATGAAAAAATACCTACCAACTCACAATAATACCCACTTTCGGCTCTTTCAAATACACGATCTCGTTTTTTCGACTTTTTAAAATTAATTATTGCTATTCGGAGCTGTTTTCGAGTTAATAAATTAATATGTTGTTAGTTTATCCTATTATGAAGAGTATTTTAATATAATTAGGTATTTTTGGAACAATCTCTCCTTTTAATTAACATTCATTTATTCTTCATATTTCATAATTGCACATTTTACACTTCTAGCATTGTGTAAAATTGTTGTAATAGAATATGGATATTTTTTAAAAAGTGTTAAAATTGTTACAATCAATAGATAAAAAAATTTCCATTATTAAATCAAATAAGATTTTTTTTTTAAATTGACAATTAATTTTTATTACAATTAAAAGTTGTTTGAATGAATAATTGTATTGTTAGGTTCCTGTGTTCATGATGTGGAAACTGGATGTGGATGATAACAACCAGGACAGGGCTGGTCAGCCTGTAATAGTTTTATTTTATTAAATTATGACAAAATATATATTTATATGAGTGCATGATGGAATATAAAAAGATCCCTTGAAAATGGCAAAAGGCCGAAACGTAGGGAGAAAAAAATGAGAAAATAAAATGAGTTGAATGAAAATGGATCATTTTAATTAAAGGAACCTAACAAAATTGACAATATTAGGAGATTTTTTTTTTTATTGACAAAAAAATTCTGATATTTTAGAAAATATATCGCTTTTGAATTACTTTGAAAAAATTATCTAATAGAATTTAGAAATATATCTTTTTGGACCATTTAATTGACGATTTTTTTCGAACACATCCTTCTTCCACCTCTTGACTGTAAGACAAACTTTAGGGAAAAACGTCAGCTTCACAGCCATAGTCATTTTTAAGATACTTCTCTGACCTAAAATAGAGTGAGACGGTACTTTCATTTATAAATATACATATGTATTGCTTTTATGTATATATACTTTATATTTATTATTTTATTTCACGATGTAAATGGTTAACATTCAGGACCACACAACACTGTGTTACTATTTACAGAAAGGGAAATTATTGCGATCGTGAAAATTTTCGAATTCCAGTTTTCAACGAAAATACACATTTTAGGGTCCCCCGAGTTCAAATAACCAAGTCCCGCAAAAAGGTCTGTAGGTCTGTGTGTGGTAGCTCCCGGGCGGAAACGGTAAGTCCTATGGAACTGAAATTTCATATTTTAGACAAATATACGTCCGAGACGTTACGAAACCTTTTTCATCAAAATGAGCTTACCAGAAGATCCACTTTATACCATGCATTGAGCACCTTTTTTCGATTTTCTCGAAAACGGTTCCGACGATTTTGATTAAACTCCCTATACCGATGTAAAATTTGATGGACTTTAATATTTTAGATTTTCTTCCTTTATTATTTTATTTCACTGTGTAAATGGTTAAAATTCAGGACCACACTTCACTGTTCTCAACGTTAAATCTGTAATCTTATTTAATTCTTAAAGAACATTAGTTACTAAATTAAAAAAAATGATTTTTTTTTATCTCATTTCATAAAAGCCTTGCCATTCCCGCTATGCTTCTTGAAAAGTTCCATACGTTTCGTATTAATGTGCTAAACGAGTAAATAACCGTTGTAAAAACCAATGGCAAGGTTTCATAGCTCTCTGAATCGTCGGATTGGAGGAAGTCATGCCCCCTCAAATTAGACCTGATGTCCGATTGTCGAGACCAGACAGAGAATTACGGGCCGTGACTGCATTAGACTTGGGAATCCGGAAAAGAAGAAGACATCTAGGCATAATGCTCGCTTCGGAGGATTATGCCATTCCTTACATCAGTCGCTTTCTAATTCAAAACGAAAAATAATAAAATATTTAGCTGCATTTCGATATGACAGGCTAGATCCGGAAACTGAGACGTGGGCTTCCCCGAATCCTTTCGCAAGCAGTAGGTATCTGTATCGGTGCCTGGAGATAAGCCCCTACTTTCGCTTACACGGCCGAAGATTGGCTCAGTAATTCCTGGCTGTCAGCGGCTGAGTCATCGGATCCCTTCGCAATTATACCATCTCGCCTCGCCTGTCCCCGTTTCTCAGGGCTTCTAGTGATTCTTTATACGTATCTCGAAAGCTTTTCGAAACAACCTTGAAAAATATAAACAAAAACAATTAATCTTTTTATTATATCATCTTGAAAATGAAAAAAGAATAAATTCAATTGTTTTGGGGATCACCTGTAGCATGGTGACTAACATAACATCGTTCTATGCCAAAGGTCACGGGTTCAAACCCGCAGGTGGTTCTAGGATTTTTTAATGGGAGTAAGATTCCTCCTTCCTTCGGAGTGGACGTAAAAAAGTGGTCCCGGGCCTGTGCGATGTCAGGTACTCGTAAAAGACCCCCATCCTAGTTAAAGCTGGATAGGCAAAATTTAGGACTCCCATCGTAGCATCGTCCGATTAGCCATTAGTGACGTTAAATAAATAAATAAAAACAAAGAATTATTCTAAAATATTTAGCGTTCCAACGATGTATGTATGTTTTACTGTGTTATACAACTTTGTATATATGATAACATTTTTTTCTAATCTCTTTGGCTTTCTAACCGTTCATTATACATTATATGCACGCAAAACACGATTTTCACTTACCTCCGTTGTTAAATTTAATTTAAGAATTTTTAAAAACATTCAGAGATGAAAAAAAATTAATTCCATATAGTTCCGATAGAAACATGTGTTTTATTAAATAATCTATTATATTATTATCTACAACAATCAGTTAGTTTTATCGGCTATCCGTCACTCTCCATCAACTTTTTCAATTCTGTGTACAAGCTAATAATTTTTTCTAAAATATTTAGCTTTCCAACGGTGTATTATAAATATATGTTACTGTTCTTATGTAAAAAAAAAAAAAAGAAAAAAAAAACACTTTCCACATTACAGAATAAATATTTTTGCTTTTTTCTCCTTTAGTTTGATACTAAATTCGTTAACTTTGTGTATTTACTCATTATTCATAAATGCTGTCAAGATAATATAGAATTTTTTCAAATCTAGAAAATTAAAGATACTTCAGTAAATAAGAAAATTAAAATATCGATATTTAAGCCCTCTCAAACTATTTCACTAAGAATGGAACCTACATTATATTAAAGTCCATTAAATTCTTCGTCGATAGTGAGTTAAGCGAATTCGTTAAAACTGTTTTTGATAAAATCGTAAAAAGGTACAAAATACATGATATAAAGTGGCCATTCTGGCTAGCTGAGTTTGACGAAAAAGTTGCTGTAACATCTCGGGCGTATAGTTGCCTTAAATATGAAATTTCAGTTTAATAGGTCTTTTTGTTTTCGCGCTGGACTTAATACACACATACACGGTTGCACACACACGACCTTTTTGCGGGACTTGGTCATTTGGACTCAGGGGACCCTAAAACGTGCATTTCCGTTAAAACTGGAATTCCAAAATTTTCGTGGTCGCAAAACTTTCCCTTATATTTTTCATATATAGGTAAGTGAAAGTAAAATGATTGGTTTAACGTACCCAAAAAAATATTTATTCGAAAACATTAACCATAAAATCAATCAATAGTCAAGTCGGAATAGTAGCTTTCAAAAAATGTCAGCGAAAATACATGGATTGCGAATGGATTCGATTGAATTAATACGGGATGATCCTGGCTCGAAACCGCACAACCTTTGAAAAGTTCATTAAAGTCAGATTAGCGGTAGTAGGTGTTATGCTTGTCGTATAGATTCAGCTACCGGGAGACATGACACCAAATTGGTTCCATCATATCAAAAACGAATATTGCGAGTGGCAGGCCAAGTGAAGGGCGTTCTACACTTAATTCTCTCGTAAATGAATTCCCTACCAATATTTAACACATTTAGAAAATTTTATAGACTAAAATGTTTTAATACAATTATAGGAAATCGGGTAAGGTGTTGTTGTTTTAATTTTAAAGGCAAACAACTGCTTATGGTTATTATCGATCTCATATCTTCACAAAACAAAACAAAAAGAAAAACGATTTACCTAAATTAAGATAGCAAAAAAAAAAATTAATATAAGGGGTACTCACTACGTTTGTTATAGCATGCTATTTGTGCTATCGTGCTAAACCTATCCATTTTATACAGGAAATAACTGTAGAAACTCGACGGGTTTAGCAAAATAACACAAATAGCATGCTATAGCAAACGTAGTGAGTACCCCTAAAATAACATAGATAAAGAAAAAATGAAATAAATAATAATGATAAAACATAAATAACTAATAACAGTATTAATAAATATTGGGTTGTGTCACATGAAATGTCCGTTTTCAAGGTAAAGGATTTTTATTAAAAATACGATATGAAAACAAGATAATTTTATTCGAAGTATTTACCTTCTTTTTCTACACATTTTTCCCAACATGACACCAACTTTTTTATCCCCGAACTGAAAAACTCTGAGCTTTTTTTTTGCACGGTATTTTTTAAAACATGGGGTCTTGCTGCCGCTCAGTGAGATCACGAGGTACCCATATATCGAGCTTTTTTACTTTCCCAATACACTTTAAATGTCTGGAAACGGTAGATGCACTTGCATTTAGTTGTGCTGAGAGTCCTTTAACTGTTTGGTAGGGGTTTCCTTCTACTGTATGTTTGAGGTTATCGTTGTCTATTACGGACGAAGGTCTTCCTCGGGGAAGCTTTTCAAGTCTGTAGCCCCAGCTGAAAACTTAGCAAACCAACGGCGAATGGTCCGTTCATTAACACTCCCTTCCCCAAACGCCTTGCAAATATTTCTAGCGGCCTCAGCTGCTGAATGGCCGAGTTTAAACTCGTACAAAAATATTACTCGAAATTGCTTGTTTCCATGTTCATATTTGGAGGTATACTAAAAATTGGGTAATTGATTGGGAAGCTAATGTTTATAAAAGTAGAAGATAAGTAACTGTTTACTTTAAATATGTAAACATTCGGAAGAAAACAACAGAGACCTGCAAAATCCTTTATGTATTTCAGAAACTATAAAAACGGACATTCATGTGAAACAACACAATAGAAGATGAAATAAACTATTAATATAACATAAATAATTAATAATACAAAAATTAAATAAAGAAAGGGAAAAAATTAAATAAAATAAAGAATAATAATAATTTTTAAAAATAATAAATAAAATAAAAGTTTAGGTTAAATTGCATAATGAAAAGAAAAAAAATAACATAGAATAATTTATATAAGTTATATTTCCTGAAACAAATGAATACTCTTTATCAATTAAATGGCACTGGTAATATTTTCTTCATTGTAGCTCAAAGCCTCAGAGACTTGGTGAGGTACGCCAGATTCTTCAATTTCTGTCCTAAAAATTTAAAAGATCGGCATTTAACCTATATCAAACTTTTTCTATCAGAATGAAACCTACATGATATTAAAGTGTATTTAATTTTACATCAATATTAAGAAGTTCTCCTAAATAGATCCGTTTAGGGGAAAATCTTAAACAGACTCAAAATTTATGATATAAATTGGATAGATTCATCGATTTTGTTTTTAAAAAATATGTTGCTTTGAAAAAGTTTGTCTGCTCTCGATATCTAATGGTTCCTTGTTTTCTCATTGTTGGGACTCCAGGCTTCATGCTAAGATAATTCTCTCTCCTCATAAGTCTCTGTATCCTACTTGCACACTTTTTCTCATCCCTTCCAATGTATAAGATTCAATTATTTTCCGAATAAAGTCGGAGACAGATGGTATCCTTAAAAGATTCACTTCGTGCCTCGAGATATCCTTGAAAGACCCAGCCTTGACCTGACACATATATCCATCTTACTATTCCTCGCCGGTCCATATTAATACTAATTGACACAAAGTTTAAGAGCATCCTATAATTTAACAAGTGAGACATTAGCATAAGTCGTTTCCATATTTGTGTGAGTATCCTGTCGAAACACATTTGACGAGCAATTATCACTAATGGTGTTTTTGATTAGTAAAAATCTTGTGCGGGCAACACGCGACTTTCACTTACCTCTGTTGTCAAAATCGATTCAATAATTGAGACGTTGATTTCCAAAAGGTACTAAAGGACATTTTTTTCAAAGTTGATATTTTCACATATTTGTATTTTAATGGTTTAGTTTTATCTAAATCCGTCATCAAATTTAATCTAAAAAACATAAAAATCCTTTAAAAAAGTATTTAAAAATTGAATTTCATTCCAAAAGGTACTAAATCCACATTTTATTTCATTCCAAAAGTTACTATATCCTTGTTTCGTTCCAAAACGTCCTATATCCTATGTAAACAGATATAACCTTTCCTTTCATTTCCTTCCAAAAGGTACTACATTTCCTACTATACGGTAGAAGGACCTAACCCCTTAATATATCACCATTAATTTATTGTTTTCTTCATTTTGTGCATTTTTATTGGTTCATTTAGTAAGTCTTGAATCACTGCTATTATTTTGATCAACAGTCTTAAACTAATAATCAGTTTTTTAGGCTGTTTTAAACAACTTAGTTTCGTCGCTTTGATTCTTGTAGGTTGTCAACTAAATTAAATTTTTTCATAGTATTTCTTCTTGCAGCAACATAAATTTGGTTTACAATTTTTCAGAAACTCACATTTCAATAGAATAATGGTATTTGATTCAACAAAAAGTTGGAATTAGTATTCCACGAACTTGCTAAATATGACAGAAAAACCGTGCCTGATCTAACTTAATAGTAGATTTTTTTCATTTTGTTAGGTAAAATAAAAGCTCAAAAGTTATTTATTTATCAGCCTCTATGATTAAATATTGCTTAAACGCAGTTAATAATCTAGATAAATTTGCTAAATTCATATAAATACTAAATACAAGTTCAAAACAAACTTCACAATTACATACTTTCTTATTATAGTGCCATAAATAGATAAATTGTCCTTTGAATATGTTCTTTCTTTATGAATAATAGATAATCAATGCAATTAACAAACAAAAAAAGATATTTCTCAGAGAGAGAATAAGGAAATATACGTAATTTAGTAATTAACAATATAAAGACGTTAGTTATCGGTAATGTTGCATTAGGAAGGTTATAGTGACTGTTACCAACTTACTGGTGTAATATTCTTCCAAAAAGTACTATGTCCCTTTTAATTCTTTCCAAAAAGTACTATATCCACGTTCCATTCCAAAAAGTACTATATCCATATTATATTGCTTAAATGTCATTGGAAAAGTGCAATCATTTGGAAAAATTAGTTGGAAACAAGCTTAAAAATCAACTTTAGATTTAATTAAGATTATTGATTATTGATTATTGATATCATTATTGTGTATACATTTTATTGTAATTTTATGCCGTGTAAATATTGTATGAATGATGTATGTATGATATATTTCAGCACTACTATTGATGTCCAAATTGGGACAGATTGTAATTATACTCAATAAAAATTGTTGTTGAAGATTTAATTAAAAGAAGAATCACGTAAATTGATGCAGTAATAATTTTGTTGGAAACATGTGTTTTCAGATTAAGTGATATAAAATTGTTACACACAATAATCGTTTACATTTATGTCCTATAAGTTAGTTTACATTACCTACTACAACGTTGTATATAAGACTAGCGACTCGCCTTTGCTTCGCACAGGTGCAATTTAAATATGTTGTAATTTATGTTTAAAAAACTTCAGTTTGACGAATTAAAAGTTTATTACTTTGCGACTATGAGTTCATCGTAAATAAAAATGCTTTTAGCGAGAAAATATTATGTTTATTATATAACGTCTATTAATTATAACATTTAATCATCGGCAGAAATTAACGATTAATTGAGACGTTGATTTCCAAAAGGTACTATATCCATTCTAGGAAATTTTACAGGAGACGCGAAAATCACTAATTATTATATTATTAAATTAGCAAATTTGATTCTTTTCGCATTAAAATTCAGATTTGTTTTTTTAGTATATTAATAACATCATATTAAAGTTATGAAATGAAATGTTTTGGTATAATTTAGAACGAAATTAAATGTGTAATTAGTTTTGTTAGAAAATAATTATATTTCGAAATTGCGTTTATAAAGGACTATGGTGTACATTAGATAAAATAAAATAGAAGATTTTGATAAAAATAAATGATAAGAATAAAAATATGTAAAAAAATCAATTTTGTAAAAAATGTCCTTTAGTACCTTTTGGAAATCAACGTCTCAATTCTTATTATTATTATGATTAATTAATCAAATAAAGTAACGAACTTGGAACTGATTTTTTACAAATTGACATGGCGACCACACGTCAAGATAAAACGTAATATTCCAAACTTTCGACTCGGGCTATTATATTTGATACTACATAGACACTCTAAATCACCCATTAGGCAGAAGCTTAACGTAAATACTTACTTACTAAAACCTATATGGACTTACGCTTGCAAATTTACGGTCCAGCTAAAAAGACATACATTCAAAAAGTACAAATCTTTCCATCCAAATTTTTAAGACTAGCAACCAACTCTCCGCCGTATGTTTCAAACGATACACTTCATACCGACTTACGTATTCCAACTACAACAAACCACATACGATTGACTTACAAACGATTTCATGGCAAACTACATGAACACGTTTACAAATTTGCTCAAAACATGGCTACATCTAACATAACTCGGCGTAGGCTGAAAAGGAGTTGGATGGGGTACCTCCTGACCTAAAAACATCATTGTGCTTCATGTCAGGAGGATGCACCATTGGGTGCTGTCTCCCTCATGCCTAACTATACCATGTTTTCCATATTTGTGAAATACAACCCATTTGCTTATTGTATTTATTTTACAGGTGCAAATAAAGTTATTGAGTTAAATATATATATATATATATATATATATATATATATATATATATATATATATATATATATATGTATTTATTAGCTTCTTGATCTCATTATCATTCAATGCTCGAGATTCACTCTCTAATTCATCCCGTTTCCTAATTCCCGAGGGTCACGCCGTTCTCTCGAATGGGTCAACTCCTGCCGAAGACCAACTTACTCTGCCTGTTACTGTCTCATTACCCCAGGTTGCTGTAGCAACATCATCAACATCCATTGCGGTTGCATGACTACTGGAGTTGAGTGGTTTTGTTGCTTTGTGAAAGAGGTATCATAACCCGCTCAGTTGCCAAAGAGGATCCCGCTGCAAGGAACGCATTTCTTTCAGATTAAGGGACTTGGCGAACCTTCATAGTCTTCTTCGCCCACAGTCTAAAATAATTTTCCTTGTGTTACATAAGCACTTCCTCAGTTCGAAAATACTATTCGCGTGTTATCCAACAGAATGGGAAAATCATTTAAGCAAATCACACAACTTTGGCTTGCATCCTTTAATGATATAATGATATAAATTCATATCAATACTTTCCACGGAAATTCCGTTTTGTTTATTATGTAAATATCTATATAAAAAAAAAGAAGTAAAAATTGCTGATTAGATCAACATCTATTACTTTCACTTACCTATACATGGAATATATAGTAAGGGGAAATATTGCGATCGTGAAAATTTTCCAATTCCAGTTTTCAACGGAAATACACGTTTTAGGGTCTCCTGAGTCCAAATTTACGCCCGAGATGTTACAGCAACTTTATCATCAAAATCAGAAGCCCAGTCAACCAGAAGAACCAGTTCACCATGCCATGCATATTGGATCTATTTACGATTTTCTTAAAATTGGCTCTAACGATTTTGATTAAACTCGCTATATTGATGTGAAATTGAAGGAACTTTAATATCATGTAGGTTTAATTCTGATTGATATAGTCTGACAGGGCTTAAATACCCATACTTCAAAATTTCTTCCCCTACAGTACCTATAATTTTGTAGATTTTATGAAATTGACAATATCATTTGAATAGTATGGCTAAAAAACATGTAAATATATAAGTTGAACGAATTCGATATCCAACTAGAGAGAGAAAAATGCTTTATTTATTTGGCAATGCTGCCCAAATACATCGGGTTGCTTATATAACACAGCATACTTATCAATCACTTGGGCATATTTTACATACATTTTCAATTTTTTTTTTTTTTCCTATTCCTATACAAATATATAATATTTACAATTTTTTTTTTCTTTTTCTCTTTTAGCCATTTAAATTATTTTATTTTGTTTCTCTCTACCACTATATTGTAAATTCAGACCTTTGGTGCGCACATTACATAATCAAAATATAATCACATTCACTATTTAATTGCCATACAGGTGATAGTGGATAATCCCCAGGGAGTCCAAAATCACATTTTCTGTTAACACCGCTATATCGACACCCAGGTCTTCCAAAAATCTTCTTGTGCCTCCAGGGATCACTCCGCGAGACCCAAACCATAAACCTGTAACGGTTAAAATTTCAGAAAACTGCAAAAATATTTTTGTATGCAATTTTTAGATTTTTGATAATTAGAACAGTAATATAGACGTATGATATACCGTTTGATCGCTAAAGATTTTAGAAAAAATATTGTTTACACAATTGTGAAAGTTGGCGGAGAGTGATGAAAAGCTGATAAAACTAACTGATTGTCGTAGATAATAATCTAAGAGATTATTTAATAAAACACATGTTTCTTTTGAAATTCAATGTAATAAATTCTTTAAAAATTTATTTTTATCTCTTAACTGTATTTAAAAAATCTTAAGAAAAATTAATTTTAACAACGAAGGTAAGTGAAAGTCGTGTGTTGCACGCACCAGATTTTTTAATTAAGATCCACAACAAAGGCAAATATTTTATTATATTCCCATATTGCAATATTAATGCTTCCCAAGTCGCAATGTGAGACCCAATTATGCACTCCTATTCTCCTTGTTAGATGAAAACAGATATCTCTTTTGGAATAGTAAATTATGTCATGCAATGCAAGAGAATAGGTCTTGACGTGCCTTGACTCTTATGAACGATTGCATTGTTTCTAAAATTTGAAGGCTATACGGGGTTTCTCGAGCCAGCCTGTGAGGGCGGGAGATAAATACTGAGATAAAAGCCTCCCAAGCACCGGTTTTGATTCCAAATTTTTGTCTTCTGCGGTTGCTAATAAGGTTGGTCGTCTCTTAGACCAACCCAGTAGCAACCCACTCAGCCACCCCTCCCCCACTTTTGGTTGGTTATCGAATTCGTTCAATTTACATATATCCTTTTATCAATTTCAGAATGATAATATGTTTATTTTTATGGAATCTACCAAATTAACGGTGCCAAATTAGAGAATGAAAAATTAAAATATTGGCATTTCAGTCGTGTCAGACTATTCGAATCAAAATGAAACTTACACATTATATTGGATTGTTTCACATGAAATGTCCGTTTTTATAATTCTGAAATACATTAAGGATTTTGCAGGTCTCTGTTGTTTTCTTCCGAATGTTTACATATTTAAAGTAAACAGTTACTAATCATCTACCTTTGTATTATAACATTAGCTTCCCAATCAATTACCCACTTTTTAGTATACCTCCAAATATAAACATGGAAACGTGCGATTTTCGAGTAATATTTTTGTACGAGGTTAAACTCGGCTATTCAGCAGCTGAGGCCGCTAGAAATAGTGGCAAGGCGTTTGGGGAAGGGAGTGTTAATTAACGGGCCATTCGCCGTTGGTTTGCTAATTTTCAGCTTGGGATACCGACTTGGAAAACTTGCCCCGAGGAAGACCTCCGTCCGTGATAGACAACATGTCTTCAAACATACAGCAGAAGGAAACCCCTACCAAACAGTTAAAGGACTCTCAGCACAACTAAATGCAAGTGCATCTACCGTTTTCCAGACATTTAAAGTGTATTGGGAAAGTAAAAAAGCTCGATACATGGGTACTTCATGATCTCACTGACGGCAGCAAGACCCCATGTTTCAAAACATATCGTGCAAAAATTGAAAGATCTGAGCTGCGAAGTTCTTCCGCACCCACCATATTCTCCCGACTTGTCCCTAACAGATTTCCACCTGTTCAGGAATTTAGGCAACTTCGTCAAAGGAAAACTTTTTGAAAATGATGTTCAAGTAAAAGTGCGTTTTCAGATTTTGTTTCACTCCAAAGCTCAGTGTTTTTTAGTTCGGGGATTAAAAAGTTGGTGTCACGGGAAAAATGTTTAGCAAAAGAAGGTAAATACTTTGAATAAAATTATCTTGTTTTCATATAGGATTTTTTATAAAAATCCTTTACCTTGAAAACGGACATTCCATGTGACACAATCCAATATTAAAGACCATTAATTGTTTTATCTATATAGCGAGTATAATCAAAGTCGTTAGAGCCGTTTTTGAGAAAATCGTAAAAAGATGTAAAATGCACGGTATAAAGTTTCTCTTTCGGTCAACGATTTCAGTAAAAACATTGCTATAACGTAGCAGACGTATAGTTGTCTCAAATATGATATTTCAGTTTCGTACGACTTCTTGATTCGTGCTAGTTTTATATACCACACACACACACAGGAACACGTCATAAGAGACACTGACTTTTTTTCGGGACTCGATTATTAGTACTCAGGGTACCCTAACATGTGATTTCGTTCAAAACTGGAGTTCAAAAATTTTCACGATCGCAATACTTTCCCTTACTATATACTTCATATAAGTGAAAGTAATAAATTAAATTTGATACAGTATACTTGTAATTATGTGTAAACGCTGCGAATTATTCACAATGGTGTATTATTTCCAACAAAATATATGTATTCTATATCAAATTACATTGCTAGCCACGCCAAATATATAGCTGCATAGGCAACTAATTTATTTTTTGATTTAGGATCAGATGGTTAGAAAGATTTGGTAAAGAAATCAATGATAAAAAGATTTATAGTTTCAAATTACCAATATAGTGGTTGCCAGGTAATCCATTTACAAGAGAATCGAGTGAAGAATGCACTTTACTTTGCCTGTCACTCGCGTTTTACGTTTAAGACATGATGGAACGAATTTGATCTCATGTCTACCTGTAGACGATTCCACACGAAAAGCATAACACCTACTACCGCTAATCCGACTTAAATGAACTTTTTAGAGGTTGTGAGGTTTGGTGCCAGGATGATCTCGAAAATTTATTTTCGTTAACACGCTACGACTTGACTATTATTTGATTTTTTTTTTCCCCACTTTGAGGTACGTAGGAATATTTTTTTAAAAATATTTTATTTGATGCTATATTAGCATATAAAGCTAAAGGTTTTAAAAAAAAAAAATTATCTTACAAAGTTGTATAAGGTTGTGGAGAGCGTTGAAAAGTGGATAGAACTAATTGCAAATGATTCTTAAAGATCATGATAAGACTATTTAATATATAATAAATCAAAACTGAATGTAAATATTAAAACTTTTTACAACTCTAAATTCACTTAAAAGTTCTTAAATTTGATTGAACAACGGATAGAAGTAAAAGTCGTGCATTGCACCAGATTTTTTTTTTTTTTTTTCGCCCACTCTTCTTCTTACCCAAAGTGTGTGATGGATGCCAGTCTCGGGTGGACTTTTTTAATTATTTAATTAAAAAGAGGATTCTCTGCCAGTATCTTTCTGGGCATGTGAGACCCGTGAGCTATAAAAAATAGTTCTTGACACGCCATAAAAAATATATATAGGATACAAGGATATAAGTTTAAATCGTAAAAATCTGGTGCGCACAACTCACGACTTTCTCTTACCTCGATAAAATCAATTAAAGAACTACGAAATAAAGATAGAGTTGCATATATATTAAAGAATTATATTCAGTTTCGTTAGAAACATATCTTTTAGATTAAAAAATATAACAATTTCAAATTATTATGTAAAATAATCACAGAAGTTCATACTCTATTAGTCACTTTACAATACTTTATACAACATTTTAAATGAGATAATATTTTTTCTAAAAACTTTAGATTTCCTACGGTATATTGTACATTTATACATTACTATCCTTAAGTATGGAAAAAAAAAATGTTTCCTAAAAAATTATTTTTGCGCTTTTCTCCTCTTGATGGTTATCAAATTCCTACAATTTGTATATTTAACCGTTTTTTTATTTCACTTACTCTATATAGTAAGGGAAAGTATTGCGATCGTGAAAATTTTCGAATTCCAGTTTTCAACGGAAATACACATTTTAGGATCCCCTGAGTCCAAATAACCAAGTCCCGCAAAAAGGTGTGTGTGGTGACTCCCGGGCGGAAACGGTAAGTCCTATGAAACTGAAATTTCATATTTAAGACAAATATACGCCCGAGACGTTACAAAACCTTTTTCATCAAAATGGGCTTACCAGAAGAGCCACTATATACCATGCATTATGCACCTTTATTCGATTTTCTCAAAAACGGTTCCGACGAAATTTAAAATGTAAAATTTAATGGGCTTTAATATAATTTTGGTTTCATTCGGATTAAAATGGTCTGACAGGGCTTAAATGCCAATATTTTAAATTTTCTTTCTTTAAAGTACCTTTAATTTTGTTGATTCTATAAAAATAAATAAATTATCTTGTTACCACTGATAAAAAACAGGTGAATATATAAATTGAATGAATTCGATACCCAACTAAAGGAGAAAACAGATAAAATATTTTTTTAATGCATTTTTTTGTTTTTGAACATAAGAACAGTAATTAATATGCATGTATGCTACACCGTCGGAAAGCTAAAGATTTTAGAAAAAAATATTATCTCATACACAAGCTTTTAAAAGTTAGTAGAGAGTGATAAAAATCCGATAAAACTAAGTAATTGTTTTAGATAATAATATAATAGAATTTTTAATAAAACACTTGTTTCTATATAAATTCGATTTAATTAATTCTTTGATAGTTTCACGTATTTGTATCTCTAACTATATTTGAAAATTCTTTCATTGATTTTTAAAATAGAGGTAAGTGAAAGTCGTGTGTTGCCCGCACCAGATTTTTTACCAATAATAATGAAATCATATGGTCAATCTTTTGGAATTTACAGCATTAAAAGTACATTAGAGGAAGAAAATTCAAAAATCGTCATTCAAGTCCTGTCAGAGTATTTCAATCAGATTTAACGATTCAAACCTACACGATATTAAAGCCCATTAAATTTAACATCATTATGGCGAGTTTAATCAAAATCGTTAGATCCGTTTTTGAGATAATTGTAAATAAGTGCAAAATACATACTATAAAGTGCCTTTTTTGGTTGGCTGATTTTGATGCAGTGATGAAGTTGCCGTATCATCTCAGGCATATACGTTGCTTAGTTATGAAATTTAAATTTTCATTTCAATGACCTTTTTGTGGGACTTAGTCATTTGGATTCAGGGCACCTAAAACGAGTATTTCCGGTGAAAAGTCGAACTCAAAAATTTTCACGATCGCAATACTTTCCCTTACTATATACTTCATATAAGTGAAAGTAATAAATTAAATTTGATACAGTATACTTGTAATTATGTGTAAACGCTGCGAATTATTCACAATGGTGTATTATTTCCAACAAAATATATGTATTCTATATCAAATTACATTGCTAGCCACGCCAAATATATAGCTGCATAGGCAACTAATTTATTTTTTGATTTAGGATCAGATGGTTAGAAAGATTTGGTAAAGAAATCAATGATAAAAAGATTTATAGTTTCAAATTACCAATATAGTGGTTGCCAGGTAATCCATTTACAAGAGAATCGAGTGAAGAATGCACTTTACTTTGCCTGTCACTCGCGTTTTACGTTTAAGACATGATGGAACGAATTTGATCTCATGTCTACCTGTAGACGATTCCACACGAAAAGCATAACACCTACTACCGCTAATCCGACTTAAATGAACTTTTTAGAGGTTGTGAGGTTTGGTGCCAGGATGATCTCGAAAATTTATTTTCGTTAACACGCTACGACTTGACTATTATTTGATTTTTTTTTTCCCCACTTTGAGGTACGTAGGAATATTTTTTTAAAAATATTTTATTTGATGCTATATTAGCATATAAAGCTAAAGGTTTTAAAAAAAAAAATTATCTTACAAAGTTGTATAAGGTTGTGGAGAGCGTTGAAAAGTGGATAGAACTAATTGCAAATGATTCTTAAAGATCATGATAAGACTATTTAATATATAATAAATCAAAACTGAATGTAAATATTAAAACTTTTTACAACTCTAAATTCACTTAAAAGTTCTTAAATTTGATTGAACAACGGATAGAAGTAAAAGTCGTGCATTGCACCAGATTTTTTTTTTTTTTTTTTCGCCCACTCTTCTTCTTACCCAAAGTGTGTGATGGATGCCAGTCTCGGGTGGACTTTTTTAATTATTTAATTAAAAAGAGGATTCTCTGCCAGTATCTTTCTGGGCATGTGAGACCCGTGAGCTATAAAAAATAGTTCTTGACACGCCATAAAAAATATATATAGGATACAAGGATATAAGTTTAAATCGTAAAAATCTGGTGCGCACAACTCACGACTTTCTCTTACCTCGATAAAATCAATTAAAGAACTACGAAATAAAGATAGAGTTGCATATATATTAAAGAATTATATTCAGTTTCGTTAGAAACATATCTTTTAGATTAAAAAATATAACAATTTCAAATTATTATGTAAAATAATCACAGAAGTTCATACTCTATTAGTCACTTTACAATACTTTATACAACATTTTAAATGAGATAATATTTTTTCTAAAAACTTTAGATTTCCTACGGTATATTGTACATTTATACATTACTATCCTTAAGTATGGAAAAAAAAAATGTTTCCTAAAAAATTATTTTTGCGCTTTTCTCCTCTTGATGGTTATCAAATTCCTACAATTTGTATATTTAACCGTTTTTTTTATTTCACTTACTCTATATAGTAAGGGAAAGTATTGCGATCGTGAAAATTTTCGAATTCCAGTTTTCAACGGAAATACACATTTTAGGATCCCCTGAGTCCAAATAACCAAGTCCCGCAAAAAGGTGTGTGTGGTGACTCCCGGGCGGAAACGGTAAGTCCTATGAAACTGAAATTTCATATTTAAGACAAATATACGCCCGAGACGTTACAAAACCTTTTTCATCAAAATGGGCTTACCAGAAGAGCCACTATATACCATGCATTATGCACCTTTATTCGATTTTCTCAAAAAACGGTTCCGACGAAATTTAAAATGTAAAATTTAATGGGCTTTAATATAATTTTGGTTTCATTCGGATTAAAATGGTCTGACAGGGCTTAAATGCCAATATTTTAAATTTTCTTTCTTTAAAGTACCTTTAATTTTGTTGATTCTATAAAAATAAATAAATTATCTTGTTACCACTGATAAAAAACAGGTGAATATATAAATTGAATGAATTCGATACCCAACTAAAGGAGAAAACAGATAAAATATTTTTTTAATGCATTTTTTTGTTTTTGAACATAAGAACAGTAATTAATATGCATGTATGCTACACCGTCGGAAAGCTAAAGATTTTAGAAAAAAATATTATCTCATACACAAGCTTTTAAAAGTTAGTAGAGAGTGATAAAAATCCGATAAAACTAAGTAATTGTTTTAGATAATAATATAATAGAATTTTTAATAAAACACTTGTTTCTATATAAATTCGATTTAATTAATTCTTTGATAGTTTCACGTATTTGTATCTCTAACTATATTTGAAAATTCTTTCATTGATTTTTAAAATAGAGGTAAGTGAAAGTCGTGTGTTGCCCGCACCAGATTTTTTACCAATAATAATGAAATCATATGGTCAATCTTTTGGAATTTACAGCATTAAAAGTACATTAGAGGAAGAAAATTCAAAAATCGTCATTCAAGTCCTGTCAGAGTATTTCAATCAGATTTAACGATTCAAACCTACACGATATTAAAGCCCATTAAATTTAACATCATTATGGCGAGTTTAATCAAAATCGTTAGATCCGTTTTTGAGATAATTGTAAATAAGTGCAAAATACATACTATAAAGTGCCTTTTTTGGTTGGCTGATTTTGATGCAGTGATGAAGTTGCCGTATCATCTCAGGCATATACGTTGCTTAGTTATGAAATTTAAATTTTCATTTCAATGACCTTTTTGTGGGACTTAGTCATTTGGATTCAGGGCACCTAAAACGAGTATTTCCGGTGAAAAGTCGAACTCAAAAATTTTCACGATCGCAATACTTTCCCTTACTATATACTTCATATAAGTGAAAGTAATAAATTAAATTTGATACAGTATACTTGTAATTATGTGTAAACGCTGCGAATTATTCACAATGGTGTATTATTTCCAACAAAATATATGTATTCTATATCAAATTACATTGCTAGCCACGCCAAATATATAGCTGCATAGGCAACTAATTTATTTTTTGATTTAGGATCAGATGGTTAGAAAGATTTGGTAAAGAAATCAATGATAAAAAGATTTATAGTTTCAAATTACCAATATAGTGGTTGCCAGGTAATCCATTTACAAGAGAATCGAGTGAAGAATGCACTTTACTTTGCCTGTCACTCGCGTTTTACGTTTAAGACATGATGGAACGAATTTGATCTCATGTCTACCTGTAGACGATTCCACACGAAAAGCATAACACCTACTACCGCTAATCCGACTTAAATGAACTTTTTAGAGGTTGTGAGGTTTGGTGCCAGGATGATCTCGAAAATTTATTTTCGTTAACACGCTACGACTTGACTATTATTTGATTTTTTTTTTTCCCCACTTTGAGGTACGTAGGAATATTTTTTTAAAAATATTTTATTTGATGCTATATTAGCATATAAAGCTAAAGGTTTTAAAAAAAAAAATTATCTTACAAAGTTGTATAAGGTTGTGGAGAGCGTTGAAAAGTGGATAGAACTAATTGCAAATGATTCTTAAAGATCATGATAAGACTATTTAATATATAATAAATCAAAACTGAATGTAAATATTAAAACTTTTTACAACTCTAAATTCACTTAAAAGTTCTTAAATTTGATTGAACAACGGATAGAAGTAAAAGTCGTGCATTGCACCAGATTTTTTTTTTTTTTTTTCGCCCACTCTTCTTCTTACCCAAAGTGTGTGATGGATGCCAGTCTCGGGTGGACTTTTTTAATTATTTAATTAAAAAGAGGATTCTCTGCCAGTATCTTTCTGGGCATGTGAGACCCGTGAGCTATAAAAAATAGTTCTTGACACGCCATAAAAAATATATATAGGATACAAGGATATAAGTTTAAATCGTAAAAATCTGGTGCGCACAACTCACGACTTTCTCTTACCTCGATAAAATCAATTAAAGAACTACGAAATAAAGATAGAGTTGCATATATATTAAAGAATTATATTCAGTTTCGTTAGAAACATATCTTTTAGATTAAAAAATATAACAATTTCAAATTATTATGTAAAATAATCACAGAAGTTCATACTCTATTAGTCACTTTACAATACTTTATACAACATTTTAAATGAGATAATATTTTTTCTAAAAACTTTAGATTTCCTACGGTATATTGTACATTTATACATTACTATCCTTAAGTATGGAAAAAAAAAATGTTTCCTAAAAAATTATTTTTGCGCTTTTCTCCTCTTGATGGTTATCAAATTCCTACAATTTGTATATTTAACCGTTTTTTTATTTCACTTACTCTATATAGTAAGGGAAAGTATTGCGATCGTGAAAATTTTCGAATTCCAGTTTTCAACGGAAATACACATTTTAGGATCCCCTGAGTCCAAATAACCAAGTCCCGCAAAAAGGTGTGTGTGGTGACTCCCGGGCGGAAACGGTAAGTCCTATGAAACTGAAATTTCATATTTAAGACAAATATACGCCCGAGACGTTACAAAACCTTTTTCATCAAAATGGGCTTACCAGAAGAGCCACTATATACCATGCATTATGCACCTTTATTCGATTTTCTCAAAAACGGTTCCGACGAAATTTAAAATGTAAAATTTAATGGGCTTTAATATAATTTTGGTTTCATTCGGATTAAAATGGTCTGACAGGGCTTAAATGCCAATATTTTAAATTTTCTTTCTTTAAAGTACCTTTAATTTTGTTGATTCTATAAAAATAAATAAATTATCTTGTTACCACTGATAAAAAACAGGTGAATATATAAATTGAATGAATTCGATACCCAACTAAAGGAGAAAACAGATAAAATATTTTTTTAATGCATTTTTTTGTTTTTGAACATAAGAACAGTAATTAATATGCATGTATGCTACACCGTCGGAAAGCTAAAGATTTTAGAAAAAAATATTATCTCATACACAAGCTTTTAAAAGTTAGTAGAGAGTGATAAAAATCCGATAAAACTAAGTAATTGTTTTAGATAATAATATAATAGAATTTTTAATAAAACACTTGTTTCTATATAAATTCGATTTAATTAATTCTTTGATAGTTTCACGTATTTGTATCTCTAACTATATTTGAAAATTCTTTCATTGATTTTTAAAATAGAGGTAAGTGAAAGTCGTGTGTTGCCCGCACCAGATTTTTTACCAATAATAATGAAATCATATGGTCAATCTTTTGGAATTTACAGCATTAAAAGTACATTAGAGGAAGAAAATTCAAAAATCGTCATTCAAGTCCTGTCAGAGTATTTCAATCAGATTTAACGATTCAAACCTACACGATATTAAAGCCCATTAAATTTAACATCATTATGGCGAGTTTAATCAAAATCGTTAGATCCGTTTTTGAGATAATTGTAAATAAGTGCAAAATACATACTATAAAGTGCCTTTTTTGGTTGGCTGATTTTGATGCAGTGATGAAGTTGCCGTATCATCTCAGGCATATACGTTGCTTAGTTATGAAATTTAAATTTTCATTTCAATGACCTTTTTGTGGGACTTAGTCATTTGGATTCAGGGCACCTAAAACGAGTATTTCCGGTGAAAAGTCGAACTCAAAAATTTTAGCGATTGCAATACTTTCCCTTACTATATATTTCATATATAGCCTTCAAGGTTTAATTAGAATAGGGATCTTTCAATGAGTACCAGACATCGCACAGGCTCGGGACCATCTCTTTACACCCCCTCCGAATGACGGCATTACTAGGGATTTTTCACTCCCATTAAAAAATCCTAGGGCCACCTGCGGGTTTGAGACCGTGACCTTGGGCCAAGGTGGCTGTTAGGCTAGCCACTGTGCTAAAGGTGATCCCTAACGTCTTAATATTTAAGCAATTCTCATAAATCCATTCCCCATGATTACGTTTAAGTTGATCATGGGAAAAACCCTGATATTTAGGACTTCAACTTAGTTATCTCCGGATCTAAAGACGCTAGGTTTGATTGCTTGCAAACTATTCTTGTAAAATTTAATGAAATACTACTTTAATTCTAAGAGTAATATAGACGTTCAGTATACTGTTAGAACGCTAAAGATTTTAGAAAAATTGTTATCTTATACACAAAATCGTAAAATTTAATGAAAAGCTGATAAAACTAACTGATTGTCATAGATAATAATATTTAATAAAACACAAGTTTCTATTGAGATTCAATGTATTTAATTCTTTAACAATTGATTTATTTTTTCTAAGTGTATTTAAAAATTCTTAAGAATTTCTTTAATAGATTATAAAAACGGAGGTAAGTGAAAGTCCTGTGTTGCCCGCACCAGATTTTTTACCAATAATAATGAAATCATATGGTTAATCTTTTGGAATTTACAGCATTAAAAGTACATTAGAGGAAGAAAATTCGAAAACTCGAACTCAAAAATTTACAATACTTTCCCTTACTATATATTTCATATATAGCTAGGTGAAAGTAAAAAGAATGTGTAAATTTTACCCAATTCCCTTCGTTTATTTATTAATACATACAAGAAATATTTTCCTAGATAATTATATTTTGACAACCGCTTTTTTCTCATTAAATTATGAAAACCTTAAATATCTGTCGTAAAAGGTTTGTTTCTCCATTGCGTAACCAATTGGAAAGATGGGATTCTTTACTGACCTACTTGGCAGTAGTTTTTCCTTACATCCGGATTGACGGGATGAATATAAAACTGTAAGTGAAACTAATACGATTTCCCAGTAAATTTGAAGATTGTTGAAGAAGGAGAAATTGTAGGAGCTCTATCAGACAGTCTGGACTCAGGCAACTCCCCGTGACGGATCCGCTGGCTGGTACAACCATCTATATGAGGAGCTGCGGTCCTGATGCAAGAACCAATTATCTGTCTGCCTCAGTTTGTTCAACCGACTGCCTGCAATTATTTCGTTCGCCTGTCTTCAAGCTTCTGCGTATTTTGGCGGCGACTCTCTGATCTCGAAGATTGTTTATCTCGTCAAGAATATAAGTGGTTAGAAGCCTCAAAACGTGTCAAGACAAGGCCATAGGTATAAGAATCATTTTTTAATTTATTCACTATCAGTCATTGAAGAATGGTGTCAAAACTGGAGAATTAAAATAAATCCTATCAAATCTCCTTTATTCTATGTCGTAAAGATATGACCTCCTGCCCCACTGTATCGTTTCACAATATCTCACTTAACCCTGTATATCCGATCCGGTACCTAGGACCCTTATCTTGATAATCGCCTTTCATGGAATCACCGTATCAGACTGAAACGACAGGAAAATACTCGAAGATATCGGTAACTGCTTCGCTTATTCAAAAAACGCTCAAAAATTCCATTTTACTACAAAAAACTCATTTATATGACCATTATCTGGACTAATTAGACCTATGTTATTGAGCCATAGGGGTCCACTTAACTCCTCTCGCATCCAATCCTTGCAGCCGAAAATCATTGAAAAAAAATCTGGTGCGCGCAAAAATTATTACATTTGCAATAAATTTCTTTCCCTTACTATATATTCCACATTTGGATAAATGAAAGTAAAAATTCGATGCGCACAACACACAACTTTCACTTGCCTCCATTGTTAAAATCAATTTAGATACATTTATAAATAAAAATAAATTGTTGAAGAATTTATTAAATTTAATTTGAATAGAAACATGTGTTTTTTAAAATAATTTATTACATTTTTATCTATAACAATCAGTTTTATCGGCTTTTCACCACTCTCCATAAACTTTTACGATTCTGTGTATTAGATAATATTTTCTTATTAAATCTTTAGCTATCCAACGGTATATTATACATCTATATTTCTATACTTGTGTTTAAAAACAGAAAAAAAAAAAAAAAAATGTTATTGCACTTTCCCCCATTAGTTGTTTATGGAATTCGCTCAACTTACATATTTAGCCGTTATTTATCAATGCTAACAAGATGATGAGCCTAATTTTTTTAATCTAAAAAATTAAAGGTACTTTGGTGGAAGAAAATTTAAAATATTGGAATTTAAGTCCTATCAGACTATTTCAATCATAATGAAACCTTCATCATATTAAAGCCCATTAAATTTTACATACATGTAGCGAGTTTAATTAAAATCGTTAAAACCGTTTCAGAGAAAATCGTAAAAAGGTACAAAATGCATGGTATAAGGTGGTTCTACTGGTAAGCTGATTTTGATGAAAAAGTTGCTGTGACATCTCGGGAGTATAGTTGTCTTAAATATGAAATTTCAGTTTCGTACGAATTTTAGTGTTTAGGTTATTTGGACTCAGGGGATACTAAAAGTGTATTTGCGGTGAAAACTCTTATGCGAAAATTTTAGCAATACTATTCCTTACTATATAGTTCATATCATATAAAGTGTTCACTATATAGGTAAGCGAAAGTGATACTTAATGATCCTGACGTCGTTACTAATAAAGTCATCCATTTATACCCGAATATCCCAACAAGCGACAGTTTTGGAAAGAAAGCGATTGGAAGCGACAGAAATTGTTCGTTTTTTGTTTATTTATTTAACGTCACTTTATGCTACTATGGCTAATCGGACGATGCTACACTGGAAGTCCTAAATTTTGCCTATCCAAGTTTTATTAGAATAGGGGTCAATAACAAGTACCTGACATCGCACAGGCTTGGGACCACCTTTTAACGTCCCCTCCGAAGGACGGCATAACTAAGGATTTTTTACTCCCATTAAAAAATCCTAGGACCATCTGCGGGTTTGAACCCGTGACATACTGTTATGCTAACCACTCAGCTACATGTGATCCCCAGCTCGAAATTGATATACATCTTTTCATTCCAAACACCCTGCCCACATAAACCTTATATATTCCTAATAATTTGCCTCGGGGACTTAAATGACGATAGCTAAGGGACCTCCTACAATTAATTAGATATTGGAGAGCTACCAATAGATAGTTTCTTCACAAGACTATCATGTGTTTAAAACATTTATTAATTGTATTCACCTGTAATGTTGAATCAATACCGTTGTTAATTTCATTAAATCAACTAAATTTAAAAAAATTAAATATATTATTTTTTTACTATTTCACACACAACTATTTCACCTGTGGCTATCATAACAGCCTTCCATACCCAAGGACGTGGGTTTAAACCCGGTGGATGGACCTATAATTATTTTAACGGAGTAAATAGTTATTATAATAGGTTATGCCGTCCTTTGGGGAATATGATGGTGGTTCAAAGACTGTGCGATGTCAAATATCCTTAAAAGATCCTAATACTAATTTCTTTGTTTTTGTAAGATATTTTTATTGAAATTTACGACTGTATAAAATACAAACGAGTAAATATGCTGATTAATGATAAAAAACATGAAAAAAACATGAAGAGAAACTGCCCATTGGCAGCGCTCTTTAGTAGTGAGTCTAAGCAAGAAGGTCTCGTGGCCATCTTCTTTTTTAGACGCCTCGGTGGATTATCAGGAATTAAAGACTAATGGATTAGAGTGGGAGTGGAGTTTTTCTTGAAAGGAGTGATACCTGGTACGGGCCATATCAGCAACATATGGAACATTAAGGTTATTTTGGATGATTTTATTCGTGACAAAGTAAGGAGCGTCAAGGATTTTGCCAAGAGCTTTGGAGTGTAAGGATTGGCTACGGGAAGAGTTTGATGGTTTTGTAGAGCCCTGAAGCTCAACCAGTCCAGATATACCTTATGATTGTCATGTAGAGGAGTCTTATGTAGTTAAGGGAAAGGTCAGAGCGTCTGTCTTGTAAGTGTTGAAGTATCCGAAATCGACGAGGAGTTAATTGCATTTTTAGTTTCGAGTGCGGATTCCCTGTAAGACGTTCCTATACTAATTAAACTTGGATAGACAAAATTTAGGACTCTCACTGTAGCAAAAAAGTGACGTTTGATGAAATCAGTTCCTCTTACATCTCAGACATATACGCTTCAAAGTGAAATTTCAGTTTTATACAAATTATTGTTTTTGTGCTAGGCTTACCTCACACACACCTTTTTGCTGAACTTAATCGTTTGGACTAAAACGTGTTTTTCCGTTCAAAACCCGAATTCGAAAATTTCACGATCACAATGCTTTCTTTGACAATACACTTCACATATAGGTGAGTGAAGTAAACAATAGAGAGTTAGATAAAAATACTCCAGCAATCGATGAAAGGCAAGCGAATGCTTCATTGGAGAACCTACCACAGGCAATTTAACGATATAACAGTCAATTTAACGGATTAACTCGAGTTTAGTTCCAGTTATCAGAACCACGGTTATCTCGTAAGGATCCCAGTTCGTGAATAACCTTCAATTAGATGCCCACGATATATCTTCGGCTAAACCGATTCTATTCCCTTCAATACTTAGTGAATGATTGATTAGTTTTTTATGTTTATTTTTTTTCGGAATGGGCCTAAAACAACTCTTCATATAAAATATTATTTATATCAACCGATTGAATTCAACCCTCTCGAGAAAATTCTCCATTTTGTTATTTGCGAACTAATGCTTCATTTGATATATGTGGTAAAACATAAGTAATTTGGTATTTAAATATACTTCGTTTAATCCGCATACAAGGCTGAAAAGACAAGAAACTGCTCGACGTTTTCGGCTACTCCAACACTTGCTGAGTTGAGCTTTGGGGCTCTACTAAACCATCAAACTCTTCTCGTATCCAATCCTTACAATCCAAAATCCTTAACGCTTGTTACTTTGTCACCAATAAAATCATCCACAATGACCTTAATGTTCCATATGAAACTGATTTGGTCCGTACCAGGTATCACTCCTTCCAAGAGATACTCCACTCCCACTCTAATCCATTAGTAACAACAATCCTTGGTTCCTCTTCAATTCCTGATAATTCTCCGAGGCGTCTGAATAGAGGATGGCCTCGAGACCTTCTTGTTTAGAATCACACCTAAAGAGTGCTGCCTATGGGCAGTTTTTCTTTATGTTTATTTCATGTGTTTTATTGTTTCAGCATATTTACTTGTATTTTATACAGTTGCAAACAATACAAATATATTAAAATATATATGTGTATATATATATATAATATATATATATATATATATATATATATATATATGTGTGTTATATATATATATATATATATATATAATATAAGTTAGCTGTGTGTAAGAGAGGAATCATAACAAATATGTAAAAGAGTATTAAGATTAAGTTGTTATCATTTCGATTCCTATATATATAGGATGAAAGAATCAATAAAGTCAGTTGCTAACATACACCTGTGTCGTCTCTATGCCCGAATCCCCCCTTTTTTTTAAGATAATCATTTGTCATAATTGTAACTGGTGCCGAAACCCGGGAGCCATCCGGATTATCGCGTTAGTTATCGGTGATAGGGGATTCGGGAGTACGATACAAGAGTGAGATATCATGACTGATCCCGCTGAGGAAATAAAGAAGCTTGAGTACCAGTTGGCCCAGGCGTCGGTAGATAGGGCGAAATTAGAGGCGCAACTCACGAAGGCCGAGGAAGTCAAGCAGTTTGAAGTGGTGAAAATAAGAACACAAAATTCTCACTTCATCCACGAGGTGATCAGCCAACTGGAGCCCTTTACCGGAGTGATTGGTGACCTCGAGCATTTCATTAAGGGGGCAGACCAAATCAAGGCGCTATTAGTTTCTCGGGAAGAGATAGGCACGCTCCAGGAGTCTGACGTTCGCCTACTAGAAGCATCTTTAATCGGCCGCATATCACGACGCGTCTTAAACGCTATACAAGGAGACCTCTCTCACACGTGGGAAACGATAAGGGCTAGGCTGAAGAAGCTTTACGGCGGAGGGAGATGGACCCCTGAAGAAGACGTATTTTACGTGCTGAAAGAACGGCGGAACCAGGACCAATCAGAGGGCGAATCCACATATTGGAAACACTAATGCCGGGATACGACATTATACTGGGGTGCGATATTCTCCAAAGGGCAGGTTTGAGTATGGATGTCCATGGGAGCCGTTGGCGTTACCAGATAGGGCAGCGGCTATATAACAGCACAGTCGCAGGCGACAGCCGGAATATTGCAGTGGGGGCTGCGGAATGCGGACCGAATGTATTCATGCAAATCGTGGATCAGAATAAGGACCTCTTCTATCGTGACGGGGATTACTTACCTACTACAGGTAAGACAGTGCACCGCATTCATCTTACATCGGAAACACCTGTTTATGTTAAAGATCGGCGGTACCCTCAGGCCATGCGCGATATTATTCGGGTCCAGTTGGAGGATCTACTTAAACAGGGCGTTATCCGTCCCAGCAACTCCCCTTTTCACAGTCCTCTCTGGGTTGTCGAAAAGAAACAGGAAGTTCCAGGTGCGGCTGGCAAACGATATCGCGTGGTAGTGGACTACCGTAAACTGAATGAGGCGACTAGAGATGAACGGTACCCACTTCCGCGTGTGGAAGACATACTAGACCGTCTGTCGGGGGCGACTGTTTTCAGTACTTTAGATCTCAAAAGTGGTTACCACCAGGTTCGCATGGCTGAGGAAGATATCGGCAAAACGGCGTTCTCTTGGGAGCGAGGGCACTTTGAGTTTGTTAGGATGCCGTTCGGGTTAAAAGGGGCTCCATTGACCTTTCAACGTCTCATGGACGAATTCCAACGGGGTTTAGGTGAGGATTATTCTCAGGTTTACATGGACGACTTGATTGTTTTTAGTAAGTCCGAGAGTGACCACGTTCAACACCTCCGTCAAGTTTTTCACAGGGTTCGCGAGTTTGGGCTTAAGCTGTCGCTGGAAAAATCTAAATTCGGGTTGCGGGAAATACGATTTTTGGGACACGTCGTTTCGCGTGTTGGCGTTCAACCGGATCCGGAGCGCGTACGGGCCATCCTGGAGGCACCTTTTCCCCAGAACGCACGTGGGGTTCGGCGGTTTTTAGGCATGATCAATTATTACCGAAAATTCATTCCTAGGATAGCGGAGCTCACTCACCCTCTTACCGACATTTTAAAGAAAGGAAGAAGGTTCCGATTGGAGCCCGAACATTTCGAGTGTATTCAGCGGTGTAGGGAAGTTCTGACAACGCGGCCACTGTTGGCATTTCCGGATTTCCATCGTCCCTTTCGGGTCACCACGGACGCTAGTGAGGTAGCTATCGGGGCCGTTTTATCGCAGAATTTTGAAGGGGGTGAAAAACCGATCGCATACGCGGGAAGGAAGCTGAATGACGCGGAACGGCGCTATAGTGCAATCGAACGTGAACTTCTGGCCGTTGTTTGGGCGGTGGAATATTTTCGCCCGTACATCTACGGTAGGCGTTTCGAGTTGTATACCGATCATAAGCCCCTCCTGCACTTGGGGACATTGAAGGAGTCCTCGGCACGAGTGTCGCGCTGGAAGGAGCGCCTCGCTGCATATAATTTTCACGTTGTGCACAAAAAAGGGGTCGAGAACGCGGTAGCCGATTGGTTGTCGAGAGATCTTGTCGTAAACGCCATCGAGGATGACCAAAACCCAGGGGAGCCGTTTGCCTTACAGTATCTACGCGATTGGGCGGAAAGCGGGCCGGAAATTCCACTGGTAGAGGCGGACCAAGTGGCGGGATCTTCCCCTGGTGACCGACCACCGGAGCTCCCTGAAATTGACGAAATCATTAATGACAAGAAAACCCAGCTTATTATCAAATCGAAGCAGGCCGACGGAATAGAGACGCGTGCGTCCATGTATGAAGGCCTTTCGACGGTCCTCATTCGCACCCCCGTTACGATCGACGATGCAGAACTGGAGCGCCTGCTCCTGGAATTTAGTACTCCGGGTCGGGGTTGCCATATTTACATTGGTAATAGAGTAATCGCTGACAAGTTAAAAAGACTTTATAGGCAGGAACGTGTGGGGGTGGGATACCCCTTAATCCGTTGCCTCCGGCAGGTCGAAACGGTTACCGACCCAGCGGTTCAACAACGCCTTGTGACCGATCATCATAGCGGTAAGACTAATCATCGAGGTATCGACGAGACACTCCGTGCATTGAAGTTGCTGTACTATTGGAAGTCGATGGGTAATACTGTACGTGACTGCATCTCCCGCTGTGACATATGCCAACGGCGAAATATGATCGCCAACCCCCAGCAGCGGCGCAGGTAGCCACACCCACCGCGACGGAACCTCTGAGGGCTGTACAAGTAGATATTTACTCGAATGAAGGGCAGTCGTGGTTGACGGCAGTAGATTCCTTAAGCAAAATCGCGATGGCCTACCCTATTGCGGACAAAACACCTAAATCTGTCTGGGAAGGGATCTTACACTGGTGCGCGACTTATGGTGTTCCGGACGAGGTTGTCTCGGATACCGGGAAGGAGTTCGACAATGCCCTAATTAGGGACGAATGTAGGACTTTGGGTTTCAGTTGGCGGTTGAATACTCCCCATCACATCAAGGGTAGAGGCGCAGTTGAAAGATTACATAACACTTTAGGTGAACACTTGCGTTTACTAAAATTGGGGCGAGATCTCGACCCTTATGATGCGATGCCACGCGCGGTGATCGCCTATAATAACACGATACACGCAGCAACTGGATTGTCCCCTGTCGAAATTGTTTTTGGACAGCGTAGACGCGATAGGGGAGACCTCATTACGGCTAACAATAACGCTTTGCGAAATCAACTGCTCCAATCACGAACGGATCGCCGGGAAACGTGGGTGCGAGTTAGGGACAAACTCATCCGCGAGAAACAGACGCGTGTTGACAAGGCAAATAACCGGTCTGTGGTCTATAAAAAGGGCCCGTTGCAGTTAGGAACGCTGGTATATCGCCGCTTGCGGACGGCGCGCAATAAGACCGCGGCGCGGTTTGAGGGCCCCTACACTATTACGGCCATTCGCGAACATAACTTGTTTACCATTCGGGATACTAATCACCCTTTTCGGTCACGCACTGTCCATTTAGAAGAACTTCGGGTTCCCCGCATGGTGTCAGACCTCGTGCCGGACGGTGGCGCTCCTCAAGAAACTCCTAGGAGATAACATTGTCAAGTGATTATATTGTTTGCCATAGGCACCAAGTCGTAGTGAAGAAAGTTTATTTTTTTTTCTGTTCTAGTATTCATGTCTAATTTTAGGTCTCAGTGGAGTATTTTGTTTTCTTTTCTCTTTTATCAATCATTTTCTGGTTAACAGTGTAAATATTCTTAGATTTAAGGTCACTGTATGTATTTTCTTTTATTTTGTATCCTTGTAATTTGTTTTTTGTTTTGATTTCTCTCCCTTTGTGAGTTCCTCCAGATGAAGGAACTGGAGGGAGGGAGTTAGCTGTGTGTAAGAGAGGAATCATAACAAATATGTAAAAGAGTATTAAGATTAAGTTGTTATAGGATGAAAGAATCAATAAAGTCAGTTGCTAACATACACCTGTGTCGTCTCTATGCCCGAATCCCCCCTTTTTTTAAGATAATCATTTGTCATAATTGTAACTTATATATATATATATATATATATATATATATATATATATATATATATATATATATTTGAGTGGCATGGTTTTTAAATGTAGAGATTAACCTCATTTACCTGACCATCATAAAAGGCATATCTGAGCTTACAGAGAATCCTTCCAACGAATTCTTTCTATAACCAATGCTCACAATATAAAATCCTCAACGCTCCTCACCTTGTCAAGAAAAATCCCATCCATAAAGACATTAATGTTCCAAATGTTGCTGATTTGGGCTAAACCAGATACCATTTCTTTCATGACAAACTCCATTCCCACTCATATCTCGTTCTCATAATTTTTCCAGCATTACTGGAAAACAAAGTTCACTGCCACTAAAGCAACTTGTGAAATTGTAAAATATGCAAAGAAAGGTTTCCTTGACAAAAGCACTGCGCGGCGTTGGTTTAAAAAAACTAACAGTGAAAATCCGACGTTCGAAAGGAAGCTGTTTTTGACAAAATCGTGAAAAGTTACATAATGCATGGTATAAAGTGGTTCTTCTGGTTAGTCGATTTTGATGGAAAAATTCCTAGAACATGTCGAGTCTATAGTTGTCTTAAATATGAAATTTCAGTTTCGTACGTTTTTTTGTTTTCTTGCTAGAGTTACCACACAACACATACACGGAACGTTTCGTGCGACTTAGTTAATAATACTCAGAGGACACTAAAATGTGTATTTCAGTGGAAAACTGAAAAAGTAGAAAATTTCCAACATAGCAATACTTTTCCTTACTATATATTTCATATATATATATATATATATATTTTTTTGTTTTTTATTGAAATTTACAACTATATAGGAATACATCATGTAAATATGCTGATAAAAGATAATAGTGAACATGAAAAACGTGAAGAGAAACTGCCCATTGGCAGCACTCTAGTTAATAAAAAATAAATTTTTTTTTTTTTTTAGAAACAATTCTTTATTGAGCAATATTACAATCTGTCCAATTTAGGACATAAAAAAAATAAAAATTAAGAATATAAATTTGTATATTTGTGATATAATAAATAAAGGAGATGAATATAAATAAATAAAAAAGTCAACAGTAGAATCCCCACTAAATACACTGTAAGTAGGAATTACATGATACAAAGGTTTAAAAAATATGTGTTCAGTAATGATTTAACAGATTTAAATAAAAGTAATTATTATAATTCAAAGACATTTGTATGACACTAATATGGTCTGAAGGATGTCATCACTTTCCTTTTTCCTTGTACATTAATGCTGATATAAAGGTAAAACAAAAAAAAGTATAAAAATTGAAAACCATTTTTATTTGGAAGAAAATTGACATGATTTAAAAAAAATATATATAATTCACATAGAAGAATCGTTATATGTGTTAGTTGAGTTTTTAGAATTAAATATAACGCGATTAATAGTGTAATAAAGCGTTGCTAGGAGATATACAACACATATAGTGATTAACACGAGGTGGAACAGGTACATTTTTTAAAGATCGAGCTTCAGATGTGGAATAATGTCATAGATGGATGCCTGACTGTTTGTGATCACTGGCAGTGAGTTCTGATGAAGTAAACAACATTTTTCAATGAAACTTCAAGCGTTTTTTCAATAACTTCAACCTAAGACAAGAGGACGGAACAGAGGGATGAGCGCAGCGCGTAGTCCAGTAGAAGATCAACTTCATATATAGTTAAGTGCAAGTAATCAACAACAAGAGGAAATAAAATGTTTATGAATTCTTCGTACTCCAATTACTTTAGAATCACCTACAGGACTGCAATACCTTCTAGATATTTCACAAAAACCTCATTAAAACTTTATCAACTTTCACCCTGGGATCCATTACGTTTTTATTCTAAACTATTGCGATGAGCAGCGGTTTGGACCTGTCATCTTCGGTCGCTGTTACATATTGTTGCACAAAATAATAATAAATATTATTGACCGCTCAACTTGAGCAATGGTAGCTCATGAGGTAAGGCTCCTATAATATTGGGTAATATTCAAACAATGCCTCGCCATTAGGTGTTGGATCACGGAACGGAAATGTGGAAGGGTTATGTTTCGCAGTTTTACAGTAATCCACTATAAACTATCATTGAATTATGGCATTGAAGATTTTCCTCCCTTCTTTCCTTCCACAATTCCTTTATGTCTAAATGGGCTTGAGGAGAAGGAAGTAAGAGGGAGAGGAAGCTTCCCCGTCCCTAAATATTAAAAAGACAAATAAAAATAAAAGACAAACAATGAAATAAGGTATTAGGATAAATAGTTACAAACGGTTTACTTACTTATTACTCACGTATATGTGAAATATATAGTAAGGGGAAGTATTGCGATCGTAAAAATTTTCGAATTCGAATTTTCATCGGAAATATATGTTTTAGGATCCCCTAAGTCCTATCCTAAAATATTTGTTTCAGTTTTCTCCTTTAGTTGTACATCAAATTCGCTTAACTTGTATATTTAGCTGTTAATTATCAATGGTTACAAGATAATATAGTTATTTTTATAGAATCTACAAAATTAAAGGTACTTTAGGGGAAGAAAATTTAAAATATCAGCATTTAAGCCCTGTTAGACCATTTTAATCAGAATGAAACCTACATGACGTTTAAGCCTATTAAATTTTACATCGATGTAGCGAGTTTAATTAAAATCGTCGGAACCATTTGTGAGACAATTGTAAAAATGTGCAAAATGCATGGTATAAAGTGGCTTTTCTGGTTAGCTGATTTTGATGAAAAAGTTTCTGTAACATATCAGGCGTATATTTGTCTTAAATATGAAATTTGAGTTTCATAGGACTTACCGTTTCCGCCCGGGAGTTATCACACACGGACACACACACACACACAGACCTTTTTGCGGGATTTGGTTATTTGGACTCAGGGGACCCTAAAATGTCTATTTCCGTTGAAAACTGGAATTCGAAAATGTTCACGATCGCAATACTTCCCCTTACTATATATAGTTAAGTGAAAGTAAAATACAGATTCGATAACGTGTGATTTTTTAATAATTATAATTTCCTTGCCTTCACTGTTTTCCTAAGGTCTACAGCCTTTACTCCTCTTACACTGTACACTATTTGATTAACAAACTACAGCGAACTACATCTCATGGCACCTAGATAATGATTACAATCATTAAGTGAAGGTTGCCTAACTATCTCATTCTTCGTTCCCATAAGACTAATTTAGCTACCTCGATTCCTAGGGTGTTGTGAAAAAGTGACTGAACACTAAATAACCGTTGCAACATAACAGCATGAGCTCAAGACACAACATGCATTTATTAAATTTAGGTAAATAACTTCTTTGTGTAGGGAAATCTATGTGTGCGGATCTCAGATCCAGAAATTGGACTCAAAGAGTAAGAAACATTTCCCCAATATCTCGTCACAGCAATTCAGGCAGAAGAAGATTCCCTTGTTTTATAACTATCATTTTGATTTTTATTTACACTTACCTATATATGGAATATATAGAGTCACGCCACCATGAGGCCATAGTACACCTGCAGATCACACCATATTCCTTGAATCTTATTCAGCAGTCCTATTAGCCTTTATATACCCTGTCCCTTCTCCCAGGGAACACACACACTCTCTTCAAGTCCTCGCAGTAATTACGGTACGTAATCTATGTCAGATCTAGTATAGCCATATTGTTATTATCAAGATTGTCATTATTGTCTTTTAAAGTGTTATTATCGATATTTTGTAACTTTTGAATAAATAAAATATTTTTTTTTACAATAACGAGCACGAACACCAAAATTGGCGCCCAAATAGGGACTGCATATTTTTATCGCAGTTTTAAGAACCGAGTTTCCGCAGATCCGAACTTTTTCCGCAAATCCAGACTTAGGACTACCGCCTAGGATTCCTCACCTGTGAAGACTCAAGATTTTGGCTTACCTACCGAGGACTACCAACTTCGAGATCTTCAGATTCTGGACGAGTTCACTCACCCCGAGCATCTCGCAACGCAGGCAAAGTCTCTTATCTGCACTCAACCTTGGCCGGACTTCACTGTCGTCAGGTATCCAGCTCAAGGACAGATCTTCACACCCCGTCGAAGATTATTTTGACAGCGTACTCAATTTTTGTAAGTTAATTTCCTTTACTATTGTAATTTTATGTCTGATGATTATTTAAATTCTTTAATCCTGCGAGTAAATAATTTAATATTAACTACAAATATGGCAAGCTTTCAAATTAAATCGGCAGACTACGATCATATCCCTAATTTTAATGGAAATCCACACAATCTGTTAAAATTCGTGACAGTTTGTAGACAAGTTTACCAAATCGTGTGTAAACCGGACAACTCGTTTAAGGAACTAAACGAACAAAGATTATTAAGTAAACTTTTAGCAAAACTTATGGATGAAGCTGATTATATAAATACAACGTGCGAATTTAGTCGTGTTGAAGAATTACTAAATTATCTCGAAAGAACCTTCAGAGACAGCCGCTCAATTGAACAATTATCGCATGAATTATTTAATAACAAAATACATCATAAGGAACACCCTCTTGATTTCCTTCAAAGAATTGATAAGATCCGCACTTTAATAATTTCTAAACATCGGATAGAAAACACACCAAATAGAGAAACAATTATTAGCGCATTAGAGAAAAGTATTCTTTATTTTTTTTACACTAACATGCCCCTTCACATAAGAACATATCTTATGACTAAAGCAGAAAAGTTAAGAACATTAGATGATTTGAGAAATTTAATTCAGAATGAGAACCATCTACTCTTCGATGACCTCATAAATTCGGGAAATATGAGAAGACCCGGAGAACATGATTACAAAAGAGGCTTCGACCATAAGAAAAAGTTCGATAAAAAACATCACAAACGATTTAATAATTGGCAAAATCCCAATAACCCGTATAACCCACATAATCAAAGACAAGAGCATCAATATCGACAACAAGAACCTCCACAAGACTACCGGCAGAATAATAATAATAATAATTATTACCAACAATGGCCCCGTCAAGAACAACAAAGGTATTTCAACGGTTCAGGTCGATACCGGAATCAAAATTATAATAATAATAAGAAAGATGAAAATCCAACTGTATCCATGAGAACAGTTAGCGCATTCGGGAATAAACCGAAACAGCCTAATTTCCAAATTCAGCAAGAAGACCCGAAAGACCAAGAAATCAGAGAATTAAGAGAGAAATTAGAAAAATTAGATCCAAATAATTCTTTTTTAGAGAAAGGCCCGCCAGACAATCAAAACACATAAAAGAAGAGAATAAAAGCCAACTGCCTTATGTTAAAGACCACGCGAATCGTAAATGGCTTATTGATACCGGATCTTGGAAGAATTATATAAGACCAGACATTGTACCACCAGATGTTGAAAGAGAAAAAGAAAATTTTACAATAAAAACAGCAACCGGAGAAGAACTTGGCACGGAATCTATTTCAGTTTATTGCAGAAATAATTTTCTTAAAAACCCCGAAAAAATAAAATTTTATCTATTTAATTTCAGTCCCAATTACGAAATACTACTAGGAAATGAGACAATGAGGGAAATGAAATTTAATATCGATTTCGAAACCAACAAAATAAAAACTCGCTATACAGAGTTTGATTTTATTATGGAAGACGAAGTTTTAAAATTAGTTTTGAAAGAAGGCGAAAATCAGATAAAAGTAGAACAAAATAAAAATCTATATTTTATTGACTATGAAGATGATAAGATTAAAATTAAACCTGGCATCTATGATCAAAATATAATAATCGACAGTAAAGTTAACGAAACCATATATTTACCTTTATACTATTTGCAAAAAGAAGAAGTAGAATTAACAGATTCTAATAAAAAAGGAAACCATGAAATAATAAAACAAATCCCCCAACTAATCAGAACCGACCATATACCTCCTCAAGAAAAATCAAATTTAATTAAATTATTATCGAAATATCCATCAGTATTTAAGACTGAAAATGATCCCCTTTCAGCCACTGATTTATTGGAGCATAAGATTAAAACAAAAACCGAAGACCCGATATATTCGAAAAATTACAGATATCCCCACCAATTCAAAGAAAATATTAAGGAAGAAATTAAAAAGATGTTAGAATCCAAAATAATAAGACCCAGCAATTCCCCTTACAATTCTCCCGTTTGGATTGTCCCGAAAAAGCCAGACGCATCAGGAAAAAGAAAAATACGAATGGTGATTGATTACAGGAAATTAAATCGAGAAACAACCCCGGATAAATTCCCCATTCCTAATATTGAAGACCTTTTAGGCAAATTAGGAAAAGCGACGATATTTACAGCAATGGACCTTTGCTCAGGCTTCCATCAAATAAAAGTCGAAGAAAGTTCTATCCCAAAAACAGCATTTTCTACAGATCAAGGCCACTTTGAATTCCTTCGCATGCCATTTGGACTCAGTAATGCCCCAGCAACGTTTCAAAGAGCCATGAATATCATTTTTTCAGATTCTATTAACGTTTTAGTCTATATGGACGATATTATAATTTTTTCTGAAAATTACAAAGATCATTGGAAACATTTAGAAGAAACTCTTAAAAAGTTAGAAAAACATAACTTAAAGATTCAGCTCGATAAGACAGAATTTTGCAAGAAAGAATTGTTATTCCTCGGACATATTATCAGCGAACGCGGCATAGAACCTAATCCAGAAAAGATAAAAGCAGTAAAAGATTTTAAACTCCCTAAAAATGAAAAAGAAATTAAAAGCTTTTTAGGATTAACTGGTTTCTATAGGAAAATGATACCAAATTACGCAAAGATAGCTTCCCCATTAACGAGATGTCTTCGAAAAGATCAAAAAGAAATCAAACCAGAGTTATATGAAAACGCTTTTGAGAAATTGAAACAACTTGTATGTAGTAGCCCCATTTTGCAAATTCCAGATTTCAATCAGGACTTTTTCTTAACAACTGACGCAAGTAATTTCGCCATTGGTGCAGTATTAGCACAGAAGAAAGATGGAAAAGAACTCCCTGTATGTTTTGCATCCAGAACACTTAATAAAGCAGAACAAAATTACTCAACAACGGAAAAGGAATGTTTAGCCATTATTTGGGCTTGCAATCATTTTCGACCCTACTTATACGGTAGAAAATTTTTCATATATTCAGATCACAAACCTTTAGAATATTTAAGAACGTGTAAAACACAGAACGCCAGATTAATTAGATGGAAATTATTGTTAGAAGATTTCGAATATGACATAAAATACATTGAAGGAAAGGCTAATAAAGTCGCCGATCATTTATCCCGTTACCCTATTGAAGAAAGGAAATTAAAAGAACCAGAATTTGATATTTTTCATACAGAAAATTCTCCTAATAACTATTCACAAGAAATCGTAGATTTATTACAAGAAATGGGAATAGAAGAAACCCAAGAAGAAGCTAACAATGAAAACTTAGAAGGAATTAATAATGATGAAAACATAGAAGAAAATAATAATGGTGAACACCAAGAAATAATTCAAGATGATATATCTTCTTTAGCAACGCAGCACTCCACAGAATCCTCCGATAACAGAATCTTAATAGTTGATGATAAATCTAGACCAGTAAATGTTGAGAAAAATCAAATAATAATAAAAAAGGGACACGCGAAAATTCAACGCGAAACAATATTCAATAATAAGCAAAGAACAACAATTGAATTTACTTGGCCTTATCATGAAAAAGATTTTGAAATAGAAGAAAAACTTTTAGAAATCTTAAGACCAAATATAACTTACGGCATATACTGCTCACCCATATCAGATTCTATAGAAAGTGAAAATAATTGGTATAATGCATTATTTAATAAAGTTGCATCACTCATTAGAGAAAAAATTCCCACAAATAGAATTAAAAGATATTATAAACTATTGCCAGATGTAAAGAACACGGAAGACCAGAAATTACTTATCCTTGATTATCATATCGCCAAGACATGCCACAGAGGTATAAATGAAACATATTTAGTTTTGAAAACCAAATTTTATTGGCCCAATATGAAAGATCATATCACAGAAATTATAAACAAATGTGACACATGTGGAAAAGGCAAATACGATAGAAGACCTATAAAACAAAAATTTAAAATTACTCCCACACCTGAGAAACCCTTTACAGATTTAATGATTGATACCTTACACATGAGTAATTATTACATTTATTTAATAGTAGATACTTTTTCCAAAAGAATATTTTCTTATTACGCAACGAGTTATAATGCCATAGAAAGCATGAAAGTATTGAAAAAATATTTAGCATATTTTCCAAAACCCCAAAAAATATCATGTGACAACGGAAGAGAATTCGACAATAACTTGTTTAAAGATTTTCTAAACTACTTAAATATTGAATTACATTATACTACCCCCAATCACCCTAACTCTCTTGGATTGCTTAATCGAGCAAGCTCTTCGTTATTAGAAATTTTAAGACTTACAAACATAGAAAACAAAGATGATAAAGAGGAAGATAAGTTAGAGCAAGCAACGACAGCATATAATAATTCCCTTAATCAAGATCTTAAAATGACCCCTAACGAAATAACTTTCGGTATCACTAATGAAACTTATAATGAATCCCCGGAAATAAAAGAATATCTTGTTCATGAGTACCATCGGAAAATGAAGCAGCTTTTCGAAATAACTAAGAAAGGTATAGAACAAAATAAAGAGAGAAAAATAGGCAAGTTAAATGAAAATAGAGAAGACATAGAAATCCCGGAAGATGTGTATATAAAGAGACAACAGAAAAAGAAAATAGATCCTAAATACGAAAAAGGAAAGTATGTTGATAAAAGATTTCAAAATAGAAATAAAGGTAGAAAGATAAAACTCCACCCTGATCAAGTCAAACGACCGAAAAAGGTCACTAAGAAAAAGAAATCAAATAATAATAATAATAAACCTAGTACAAGTCAAAAAAACCCAGAAATAACTGATGAAGATATTGAGAATGTCATAAAAGAAATAGAAACGTCTAATGTTACAGGAGTCAGCCAAGATGACTTTGAGTTCGACGACGAATTGTTTCAAGTATCTTCTGATCGCAGCGCTTACGGTTCAGATACAGACCCTGCTAATACAAGATTTATCTGACGGACCAGGAGCATCCATCGTACAAATTAATCCATCTTTTATAATTGAAGATTGGTACACATTTTTACATTATAAGAATCTTACAAATTTAACAAGAGAAATTCAAACCCTTAAGATTAGCATTGACGTATTAACAATTAGTAATGAATATAAAACTTTGCATAATATTATTGAACAAAAATATAACAAGATATTAGAAAAAATTAATCATATTGTAAATATAAATCGGAATAACCGATCAAAAAGAGGTTTAATTAACGGACTAGGCAATGCTATTAGTTGGCTCACCGGCAATATGGACGCCGATGACAAAGAAAAGTATGATAATATTTTAAATAAAATCGAGAGAAATATGTATCACATAGAGCATAATGAAAATGTTAGATTAGGATTAAATAAAGAATTAACATCTAAACTTAATAAAGAAATAATTGTTTTAAATAAATATAAGGATAGTATAGAAAAAATAAATAATTTTACAGATTTAGCTCTTACTAAGTTAATGTATCATGATTTATTAGCCGTATTAGATTTAGTAGAAAATCAATTAAATGATATAGAATTTTCCTTAGAACAATGTAAATTAGGAATTACCCATCCAAGCATATTAACGACTAGAGAACTAGAACAATTAAACATACCGTTCGGAGAACCAATCACAGAAAATGTAGAATTAAACTGGTTACTTAGCTCCACATTTTGTTCCCTATCAGATACAGGATTAATTTATTATTTTATTAAAATCCCTTTGAAATCATTGCCAAAAACAACTTATTATGCTATGTCATATCCAGTTACAAGGAATAATAAAGTCATTACTCTAAAGATTAAAGAACAACTAATCATTAGATTTAAAAATTCGTTTTACAATGGAAATTGTATTAAATTCAATAATCATCATTACTGTAAAGACATGATAGAGATTAAGGACAAATGTATTTTAGAATTATGTAAGAATATAGAATTAAATGATTGTAAAGCTGTAGAAATAAGAACAAACCCTATAATCAAACTTATACCCACATTACACCAATATTTAACCTTTAATATTAGCAATGTAACAACTAGTGTAACAAACACACAAATGTATCATCTACCATCTACTAGCCTCCTTAATCTTAATGAAAATGAGAAATTTGTAAATATAAATGTACCACTTTCTTATGTTGACAATGTAAATATTCCTTTTATTTCCTATCATTCTGTTAATAATAAAACTATTGTATCAACAAATTTTACTTTTGAGGAATTACAACAAATAGACTTAAGTAATATAGAAATAGAAGAATTAGAACCTTATGATATAACTGTATCCCAATTTATTTCTTATATATTTTATGTAATATGTTTATATCTTTTATGCTATAATCTTTATCGTCAGTATTGTAAACTGGAATTACTGTGTTCTAATCCTTCAAATGATAATCCAAGTACCCATCCTCAACCACCTGAATGTTTTGATGGCAGAGCCAGAGCTTGGTTTCAATATTTACAGAATAGACAAACCGTCCCAAATCCTTAAATTTAGAGTTCAGTGGGCTTCACTCTCATAAGGACGGAGGAGTCACGCCACCATGAGGCCATAGTACACCTGCAGATCACACCATATTCCTTGAATCTTATTCAGCAGTCCTATTAGCCTTTATATACCCTGTCCCTTCTCCCAGGGAACACACACACTCTCTTCAAGTCCTCGCAGTAATTACGGTACGTAATCTATGTCAGATCTAGTATAGCCATATTGTTATTATCAAGATTGTTATTATTGTCTTTTAAAGTGTTATTATCGATATTTTGTAACTTTTGAATAAATAAAATATTTTTTTTACAATAACGAGCACGAACACCAAAATTTAGTAAGGGAAAGTAATGCGATCGTGAAAATTTCGAAAATTTTCGAATTCTAGTTAAACGGAAATGCACGTTTTAGGGTCCCCTGAATCCAAATGACCAAGTCCCGCAAAAAAGTCTGTGTATGTGAGGTAGCTCTCGGGCGAAAACGAAAAGTCCTATGAAACTAAAATTTCATATTTAAGACTACACGCCCGATATGTTGCAGAAACTTTTTCATTAAAATCGGCTAACCAGAAGAGCCACTTTATACGATGCATTTGGCATCTTTTTACAATTTTCTCACAAACGGCTCAAACGATTTGAATTAAACTCTATATATAGATGTAAAATTTGATGGACTTTATTATGATGTAGGTTTTATTCTGATTGAAATAGCCTGACAGGACTTAGACGTTGATATTTTAAATGTTCTTCCTCTAAAGTAACCTTAATTTTGTATATGATAAAAAATAACAATATAATCATAATCATTGATTTTGACAACGGAGGTAAGTGAAAGTCGTGTGTTGCGCGTACCAGATTTTTTATCTAGGTCCACTTTTCATTAAATTATTTTTTACCATTTTATACATACTGCCCACTCTTCAAAAGGAGCAAGTGCCAATACATTAGGTTGGAGGTAAAATGGATTCCTGCAATTATTTTTATAGCCTGTCTCCAATATTCTACGTATTCTGACTGCGAATCGCTGATCTCAAAGTTTTTTTTTGACGTCATGAATATCAGTCATACGGATTTCACCTACAATTTTACTAATACATTTTAAACGTTGAGCTTCCATTGAAATCCTCCTCAGATTGTTTTCCTAAAATCATCAGTTATCTCTTTACTTATAGCTGAGGCAAGGCAAGCGCATTAAGTTTCTTTTATATATAGGTTCTGACTATAAATCAAGGAATTTTCCAACGTTACTTGTTTATTCATTTAACGTCACTTTATCCTGGAACCTGACATCGCACAGGCTCGGAAACAGCAGTTTACGTCTCTTCCGAAGGGCAGTATAATCAAGGATTTTTTACTCCCTTCAAAAATCCTAGGACCATCTGCCTGATTTGAGCCTGCGATCTTGGACATGGAAGTCTGTTATGTTATACACTGCACCACAGTTGACCCCGTTCAGCATCGGTAATCGGTTAAATCCTAATTTTTTAACCAATGAAATACTTTTTATTGATTTTCCACAAGTTACGTAAATAAAATAACAAAATCATAACACAAGCTAAGCTTGTTTACCCATCAAGACCTTGGACCTGTAGTCGATCGGTTCGAATCTCTGAGAGTTCCCAGAACGTTTTTTTCAGGAAGTTGAATTGGAAAAGAGCCTATCCTAACCGCAAGAACTATTAAATTGCATCACCCCACGTCGGATATATTTGGAAGATCTGCACAACTTTCTTAGCGGAAGGAGCTGATCACTGGTTGCCTCTGTAATCACCATACTGTGGTCAAAGAGCTTAAATTACACGCCTCCCTATGGAAATTCACTTTTTAACTAAAACAGTTTCTCTCAATTCCATTTTTTTCTTACTTGTTCTTACTTAGGTTAGGATAGATTTTATTTCGCCATTTCCAATGTATATTTTAATATTTAAATAAAATATAGAAATCATGAAATACATAATATAAAAATCTGGTGCGGGCAACACACGACTTTCACTTACCTCCATTTTTGAAATCAATGAAAGGATTTTCTAATACAGTTAGAGATTAAAAAAATCTGGTGCGGGCAACACACGACTTTCACTTACCTCGATTTTTAAAATCAATGAAAGAATTTTCAAATACAGTTAGAGATAAAAATAAGTGAAACTATTAAGGAATTAATCAAATTGAATTTCTATAGAAACATGTGTTTCATTAAAAAATCTATTATATTAATATCTAAAATAATCAGTTAGTTTTATCTTCTTCTCATCACTCTCTATCAACTTCTAAAAGCTTGTGTATGAGATGATATTTTTTCTAAAATCTTTAGCTTTCCAACGGTATATCATACATGTATATTACTGCTCTTATGTTCAAAAACGAAAAATTGCATTAAAAAAATATTTTTTCTGTTTTCTCCTTTAGTTGGGTATCGAATTTATTCAATTTATATATTTACCTGTTTTTCATCATCTTTAACAAGATAATCTAGTTATTATTATTGAACCTACAAAATTAAAGATACTTTAAAGGAAGAAAATTTAAAATTTATGATATAAAGTGGATAGATTCATAGATAGAGAGTTTAATCAAAATCGTCGGAACCGTTTTCGAGAAAATCGAAAAAATGTGCAAAATGCATGGCATAAAGTGGATCTTCTAGTAAGCTCATATTAATGAAAAAGGTTTTGTAACGTCTCGGGCGCATATTTGTCATAAATATGAAATTTAAGTTTCACAGGACTTACCGTTTCCGCCGGGGAGTTACCACACACACAGACCTTTTTGCGGGACTTGGTTATTTGGACTCAGGGGACCCTAAAAGGTGTATTTCCGTTGAAAACTAATAATAATAATAATAATAGGCTTAGCGAACCCGAAGGTTCGATACCGATACCACCAAAATCCGCCTACACAGACTCGTCCAATGTTCACCATTCAAGCCCAAGCTCCCGAGATCAGCCTTAACGCAATCCTCCCATCTCCGCTTCGGCCTACCTTTTGGACGCCTACCAGTCGGATCAGCAAATACCAACTTTCTCGGAATCCGCTCGTCATCGAGCCCAACAACTTTACTCGCCCATTTGAGTCTCCGCGATGCAATCAGCTCAATTATATTCACAGGATGCAAGTTCCGCAATTCCGCGTTGTGCAACCTTCTAAACTCCCCAGTGGCCTCATCTCTCTTTGGACCAAATATTTTACGCAATACCTTATTTTCGAAAACCTTAAGCCGTTGTTCATCCTTCAAAGTAAGCGGCCACGTTTCACATCCGTAAAGAACCGTTGGAAGAATAATAGTTTTATAAATTCTAATCTTTAAGTTTTTAGATAGAAGTCGCGAACTAAGTAACTTAGCAACTGAATAATAACACGCATTTCCCACCTTTAACAGGGACTTTATTTCTTCCTGGATTTCATTTTTTCTAGTTATAATTGAACCTAAATACTTGAATTTCTCTACGTGTTCAAAAGTATGACCTGATACATTAATATCACCAAGATTGACACCGTTTCTGCTACTAATCATATACTTCGTCTTATCGGTATTTAACTCGAGTCCTATTTCTTTACCGGTTTTTATTAACACACTTGTATTTAGTTGTATGGTTTCCGTGTCTTCACCTAGCAGTACCAGATCATCGGCATACCCCAAAACCGGAATCTTGTCACCCATATTTAAGCCTTTCTCGGTACACATCACCTTTTCTATGACATATTCTAAAGCTATATTAAATAGCACAGGTGAAAGGGAGTCACCCTGTTTCAGACCCGATCGCACCTCAAATCTCTCGGAGTAATTATGACCGATTCTAACTTTATGAAATGTTTCCGACAAACACATCTCTACTAGATTTACTAACTTTCTAGGTATCCCCTGTTCAATCATGATGTTATATAGCTTCTGACGGTCTATTGAATCATAAGCTTTTTTAAAATCGATATATAGTTGATGGACTACACCGTTGTATTCCAATTTTTTCTCTAATATTTGACGTAAGGAAAATATTTGGTCAATAGTCGAGCGATTCCGCCTAAAACCACATTGGTAATCTCCGATAACTTCCTCAGCGTATTCCGTAATTCGACTAGTTAGAATTGCCGAGAATATTTTATAGCATACTGGGAGAAGAGAGATCCCACGATAGTTGTTACAATCCGACCTCGGTCCTTTTTTGTGAATCGGAATAAGTATTGATTCTTTCCATTCTTCGGGCATTTTTTCAGTTTCCCAGATCTTTTTAACTAAAAAATGTATTTTGGAAACGCCCGCTTTTCCACACGCCTTGATTAATTCACTCGTGATGTTATCATTTCCTGCAGCCTTATAACGTTTTAATTTTCCTATCGCCATTTCGACTTCCTCTTTACTCGGTGCGTCTATCCATGGTTCAGCGCTCTGATATTCAGAGAGAGGAGATTGATTATTATTTTCCGTATTTAAGATGCCGTCAAAGTGTTGTTTAAATTTATTTAATATCTAAGAAGGATCCGCAATTATATTGTTATTTGCATCTTTAACCGCATTCAATAGAGGTTCAAATCTTTTACGCGATTTGTTTATACCTTTGTACATCTCTCTTACGTTATTTTCGTTTCTGTGTTTTTCTATTTCTATTATTTTGCCTTTAAAATACTCTCTTTTCTTATTTTTTAAGAGTTTTGAAGTTTCATTCTTTACTAACCGAAAATAAGCCACATTATTATCGCTTGGATTATTTAAGGAATTCAGTTTAGCGCTTTTTCTTTTTTCGCACATATTTTGACAATCCCTGTCGAACCAAGGTTTGTTCTTTTTATTTTCGATTTTTCCAAGACATAAATTACCGACCTCTTTAATATTATCCCTGATCCCTTCCCATAATTTGTTTACATCTTTGTGTTCCTCGTCTGAAGATTCCAAAGCTTCGAACCGATTTTTTACTTCTATCGCGAATTGTTTTCTAATTTCGGGGTTGTTCAATTTAACTAAATCAAAATTCTCGGGACGAATATAGTTCGGTGTTCTCTTTTTTGTATTTAGTTTTTGTCGAAGTTTCGTGATTACTAATTCATGATCAGAACCGCATTCTGCACCCCGATACGATCTCACGTTAATTATGCTACTTTGCCATCTGTTTTGTACTAAAACATGATCGATTTGATTCCGTGTTTGTCCATCCGGCGATGTCCACGTATACTTATGAATATCCTTATGTTTAAATGTAGTACTTTTGATAACTAGATTTTTCGAAGTGGCAAAGTTTATTAGTCGGGTCCTATTATCATTACTATATTCGTGCAAACTTTCTTTACCGATTGTAGGACGATATACTTCTTCCCTTCCAACCTTTGCGTTCGCGTCGCCTAGTATTATCTTAATGTAATTTCGCGGTATCTTATCGTAAACCGACTCTAGTTTATCATAAAATTCGCATTTTACTACATCATCACTGTCTTCGGTGGGAGAATGAATGTTTATAAACGCGATTTTAAACCAACGCCCTTGAAATATAGCAACCGATATTCTTTCACTAATGAACTGTACGTCCCGTAATGCGGAAAGAAATCTATTCCTAATCAGAAACCCGGTACCTAGACAATAATTAACGCTCCCCCCGTACCAAATAGTATACTTTCCTTCTGTTAACGAACCCTCCCCTGGCCAGCGAACCTCTTGTAATGCAACGATATCTAAATGGTACCCCTTAACTTCATTCGCGACCGACTTTAACCCACCTGCCGTATTTAAACTTCTAACGTTCCACGTCCCTATTGTTAGATCTCTAATTTTCATCTTGCGCCATGATTCCCCTGAAGCAGTCCCCACCCGGAGACCCGAACGGGGGACTAGTTTACCTCCGGATAATGAGCGTTTTACCTCAGAGGAATCCATGACTTTTGGTGATATTTTGTGAACTAAGATATGTGAGTAGGGCGTTCGAACCTACGTCACACCCTCCAGCAAGCCTGGGTGGCCGCTCTCATTGTTGGTCAGCGAGTCCATCGGACTTAGCCGGGAGGGGCTTCCGAGGAAATTCCACCGACCATCCCCACATCCGCCTCCCGTGGGACGCTCCCCATACGCGGTAATGAGATCCGGGCGAGGCCGTTGAAAACTGGAATTCAAAAATTTTCACGATCGCAATACTTCTCCTTACTATATGTAGTAAGTGAAAGTAAAAATTAAAAAAAAAGTTACAACTTGAAAATGTTATACGCAACACACAACTTTCACTTACCTGGTTGTTAAAATCAATTAAAAAAATTCTTAAGAATTTTTAAATACACTTAGAAAAAATAAATCAATTGTTAAAGAATTAATTACATAAAATCTCAATAGAAACTTGTGTTTTATTAAATATTATTATCTATGACAATCAGTTAGTTTTATCAGCTTTTCATCACTTTTTACATTAAATTTTACAATTTTGTGTTTAAGATAACAATTTTACTAAAATCTTTAGTGTTTGAACAGTATACTGTACATCTACATTACACTAGAATTAAAGTAGTATTTCATTAATTTTTTTTTTTTTTTTTTTTATAACTTTACATCTTTATTCACATCTGTCAATAGTACAATAAACAATCAGTGAATTTTCTATAGTATAATACATATGACATGATAGGCATGAGGGAGAGCAGTACCCAGCGGCACCCACTCCTGGCATGAGGTCAGCTAGAATTATTAAAGGAGAAGGTCTCTCATCCAACTCCTCTTTAGTCTTCTGTGGGCATTGTCTGGCATAAGTGTTGTCGCCATGCTGTTGATGAGTGCGTTCGGATGTCCTTGTAGTTTTTCATGGAACCATTTGAAGTGTGTCCGTATGTGCTCATTGACGGTTGGCATGTGAAGGTCAGTATGTAAAGTTATGTTGCTAACGTACCATGGTGCTTTTGTTAAAATTCTCAAATTGATTTTAACAATGAAGTTAAGTGATGTCGTGTGATGTTTTTAAAACAAAATTGGCAAACCAGAAGAGCCACATTATACCTTACATTTTGTACTTTTTTACGATAGACGTATAATATGCCGTCGGAAAGCTAAAGATCTTAGAAAAAATATTAACTTATACACAAAATCATAAACTGTTATGGAGAATGATAAGAAGCTGATAATACAAAGCGATTATTGTAGATAATAATATAATAGATTATTTAATGACAGACATTTCTGTAGAAACACTGTGTAATTCTTTAACCTTTTTTTCATCTCTAACTTTATTATAAAATTACCGCCTTAATAGACTTTTGTTAAAAACTATCTCTACATTTTCTTAGTATCAGGTTCAAAGCCACATTTGGAAAATAAATAAAACCAAAAAAATTATTTGTTCATCATTTATTTAAATAATCGAGAAAAAAAACAATAAAAATAATGCAACAATAATAAAAACAGAGTAAGTAACAATCATAACAAAAAATTGTTATATAAAATAATGAACTATTTTACATTTAATTTTAAAATAATACATAAATAGAAGAATACTATCTTTTTGAGATAATTCATCAGATTAACTGTTCAATTTTCCACTATTTTAAAATATGGTAACTATAAAAGATAATAAACAAAAACAGTTATTTTTCTTCTTATAAAACACAACTTTTACACTGGTTATTTCAAAACTAAACAGCCATCTGACTACAATGTTAACAATTAATTTATTACAACTAACACAGTTTGCAGTCGTGAAAACTAAAACTAAAATAATCTGAAGTTACTCCACTGACAAAAATAAAATATCCCCAAAACACACTGTGATAAACAGCCACAGGAATATATCATAGACATTTTGTTTAAACTTAAATCAAGCTCAAAATAACTAACGAATATACGTGAAATAACTTTATAATCCCATAATTATTAGATCATATGCTGCCTAAAACATTAAATAAGATAAAAAATATCTCACAAAAACAAACGAATATCAAACATGTAATCTTAACGTGAAGATTAAGAAGGCCACCATAACCCTTGCACTGGTCAGCGCCATGTTATTTATCAGTACTGTAGATAACCTAGGCACTGAAATATAGATAACAGTATATAACACATGTTAAAAAACCTAAGTGTCTCTACAATTCTAATAACAATAAAATAAGAATTTACTTCTTACAAAAATATTGCGCGTATGATAAAAAAATATATATTTGAGCATTAACAGTCTTTTTTTATGATTTTATTTTCGTACTTTGTTAAATAGGCTATGAATCGAATTTCCTATCGGAAGGATCATATCATAAAGCCATTTCCTGTCGTGCAGGTTGGAAGGAGACTCCTTGCTGTTTGATAGCTGCCTGGATGATGTCAAATACCTGCGGGGTGAACTTTTGATCTCGAGCAGTAGTGACTAAGTCAACGTCTCCCGTCAGCCGCCCCCAAGCAACTCCTGGGGGAATACTCAGCACCACTCCTCCGACGATTCCTCCTTCTACTTCAACGCTGACCGAAAGCTGTCCGAGATCATTATCTAAATTGTAATGTTTGGTCGCTACGAACTTTGGGGTTTTGCCGTAACGCCACTCCCAACTGTAGAATTCAGACCTGATTTTATCCAGACCTAAAATAAAAAATAAAAATTAATTCAGGCACTAAAGAAAAGTAAACAGACAATATTAACTAACAAGGAGAAAATCCCAAATGAATCTCACCGATTTTTATGAAATTTTTTAATTAAAGACATTAAACCATTTGACTCTGCAAAATATTAGGGAAAAATGCTCACCAGGAGTCATTTTTAAAAACTGAATACTAAAAAACTAAAAACTTATATGCTTAAGAAAATTCTAACCATTTTATCTAAAAACACAACACTAAAAACACTCAAGTCCTTTAAAAACGCAATTCAGAAATGTAATTATTTTCAAAAGATACTAATAACAAATTTAATTTTTTTCTTAATCATGCTAAAACATTTATGCGATTATTCTATTATATGATGAATAGCTGACATTGATTCATAATTATTATAAATAAAACATGGCAAAAAATAAGATTGTGACTATTTAAAAAGTTGTTAACAGTCGATATATAATTGAGAATGAATGTAATAAAGGACATTTAATAAAAATTGTAATTTTGACATAATTTAACTCCAATGATATTACTTTATTTTTCAAAATAAGCCATCTGATTTTATCTTCACTCAAGTCATTCTGTTTTGGATAGATACTAATTACAGATAAAATTTCATTCCAAATCATACTAAAGAATTTCCTTCCAAAACCTAATAATGGTGTAATTAATAAAGTAAAATAACAACTCCAGATTTTAATGTGAAAATAATAAAATATATTTTTTTTTAAGTAATATAGAAATGGGAGGTTTTAGCACTTTTGTTAGTCAGCATCTCAATTCTTGAAGACGCTTTTTCACGAACACAATAACAGAGAATTTCAATTATTCAATAACACATATTGAAAAATTTACAATCATAAACTACAAAACCCAGGAAATAAATGGTTTCTCACTGTAACAACCGTCAAAAGACATCAATTTTTTTTTCCTTTTATCAATTCAATATTTCATCAGCAGTAAATTTCAAAATTATTAGCATTTGGCATTGTAAACATTTAGAAACAGGAACAACGGTTAAAAAGGAAACATGAAATATGCAAGAATGTGATCTGTTAAACAAATTTGAGAAATAGAAACTGTTTAACATACAAAAACCACAATGTCTGACTATATACTTGCAAAATTGGAAAATAAATAATTATAACATGTACGTAAGAGGAAAGCATTTGGCAAACATGCCACAAGGGAAAATGACCCTATCCAAAAGATGGATGCTAATTCAATTTGGCCATGAAGAATAGAATTATCATAGTTAAATAATTCAATTTATTTACTGTTCTAAAGATAGTCTTAAGGCCTAGTTTTATTTTCTTAATAGATTAAATCTTGGATAAGTTTCATAATAATTAGATTAATCTTGAAAACTTGAATTAAATCATTACATCTTTATGCACACGCGATAAGTCATATATTATAAAGAATTGCAAAAAATTAATACATTTATTTTAAATAAATATGAAAAGCAATACTATAAGGGCTATTCCAAAAACTGCAAAAAGTGCCATACCCTACAAAAACTTCTAAGATCCAAAAACAATAATTACTCAGTGTCTTAAAAGATATTGTTACATTTTGCATATACATCTTTGAAAGCTATAAAATAAATTATTATGGCAAATAAAACCTTATGGATTTCTACATAATGAAATTATTTTAATTGAATATGTCAGAAAGAGGGTTTAACTGTTTTACACAAGTTTTTCATTTGTTATAATATAAATTCATTTGTTATAAAAATAATATAATATAAACTGAAAATTAAAATATTACTTACCAGGAAACCATTCATCTGTCGGATTTATCATTTGAAAGCCTCTCTGTTTTGAAACAAGCTCCCACCCTAGATCCTTCTGGGTAATCGCTGATGTTCTCAATATTCCCAACCGACAGCAGCCATCAAGCCATCCATAGTGATATTTGAGTTAACATCGCTTAAATTCAAAGTAGGGGATGGAACACTCTGAGTTGCTGTTGTTTTGAACTGAAGGCCCTATCACATTAAAAACACTTTAATCTTTTTAATGCAAATAACATATTCAGAATTTTTAGCAAAAGCTGATTAATTGATAATATAAACAATAAAAACATATATCCATTAATTAAACATGATTTGATTATAGAATATAAAAATTAGGATTAATACAAAGAAAAGACTCAAAGCATTAAAATAGATTAATTTTAACGAGCTGAATATTATGAAAATAAATTGCTAGTTCTTGTTAAAATAAATGAAACAATACAGATGTAGTTTACAGCAGTGATTCCTAAAGTTGGCACTATGGTGGAGTTATAGGGGCGCTGCAAAATATTAAATGAAACAGTTCGTCTAATTTTCTTGGACAGTTGAAATAATTCATTTTATATAATCTCAAAGGAAAATTGTATCTGTTTTTAATTGTTTACTGTGAAATGAGTGATCACTTTTATAAAGGAAAGTTTTATAATTTTATAATTTTTCAAGAAAGAAAAAAAAATTTAACAGAATAAACAGGAAAAAAATCTGACAAATTGAGGGCATTGTGGAAAAAAATCCAATTCTTTAGTGAGCAGAAAACCAAAAAAGCTTGACACAAAGTGCTGTTAAAAAAAAAACTGTTATAATGCTCTGTTACGGAAAATGTTTGCATTCTAAATCAGATCTATAGATCAAATTTTCAAAACTTTTTTTAGAAATAATCTGTTTATCAAATCATCATTCCATCTGACAATACCTCTAAATAATAAAATAACTATTGTTTTTATCCAATGCAAACGCTGATCTCGTCATGACAATTTTAATACAAAGAGAAATTTTTACTGTTTTAACAATATGATTAATAATCATAATTATATAAAAATAAAAAAAAAAAATTTACAAAATTTAAAGAATACAAACAGATATTTCACAAAAAGAAGTTAAATAAGAGGCATATCTTTTAAAATGAATAAAAACCATGTTGAATTTAAAATGCTGAAGAATAATAGCAAATAGTTATATTATGGAAATAAAATATATTAAATAAATAAAACAAACATATAATATTTTCACCTTATTCTTGTCTAGAGCTCTAACAAGTTGTTCCTTGTTAACATCAACGAGTAACGTGCAATGGTGGTAAGAATTCGGTCGACCTAATTTCGAAGCTGTTCCAGAAATCTTATGAAGTTCATATTAAAGAAAATATAGTTTGTATTTCATTTAGGATATATAATAACATTTAGTTATACCTTCATCAAACTTTGTAAAAATATTAGCATTTTATAAATAGTTCTCAAGCTTGGATGATAAGTACTTTTAAGAAAAGCACAAAAAATATTAAAATTAAATAATTCGTAAGATTATAGAGCAAATGAAAAGACATTATTCCAATCTTATGTGGACATTTTATTGTTTTTATTTTATCAGGTGCATTAACAACTACTGTTAAGAATTTTTTTTTTTTTTTTCGTTTTTTAAATCACTAATTTTTAGAGAGAAAAAAACTTTGTATTCTTCTGTGTATAAGCACCACCTTTTATTATTAAAATTTTATAGGAAAATAAAAAATTAAAATCATCAAAGGCCCCTTACACACAGAAATGATAAAAGAATTTTCGGCACTCTTGGAAAGCAATGGTTTTAATGTTACTGGATTTCTAAATAAATAAAATCATAATAACAAATTTGGATTCTTTGTGGAGAAAACAACTATTTCAATAATATTTAATTATTTCAAATGAAAGTGTCAATAAATAACTTCCTAATCATCTATCAGAATACAAATAATTTCATCTTTTTAAAAGTTAAATAAATAAAGAAAATTCAATATATAAATTAATAAAATATATCCTATATAAACAAGCTAATAATATATAAAAAGAAAATCGTTGATAAAGGATACTTTAAAAGTTGAATCAAGAACGATGTCTTCTTTCTTATTAATTTGAGAATGCAGGTCCCAACCCCTCTCTAAAGTTTTTGCTAATATTTCGAGATTTTGTTTTCTATTATACCTTTCACGTGGAGTGAAAAAGGTAATGTTAAGATTTCCTTCATCATGATAAACAGTTCCTCCTCCACTATTTCTTCGTGCTAATTGAATACCATTTTCAGATTCAATAAAATTAGCTTCCATCCAAGGGTTCTGGTGGCGTCCAATAACAACACATGGACTATTTCGCCATAAAAGCATAACATGGTGGTTTGTAAAATCAAAATTCCTGTACATCCAATCTTCTAAGGCAAGATTTGTGAAGATATCATGAGATTGGGAAATAAATACAGATTTTATGATCTTTTCTTCATTAACACTACTGTTAACCTTGGTAAATGTGGACTTCATATTTGAAGGTGGTTTCATAACAGTAAATGTACGACTTTTCTGTCTCTTAAGAAGAGAACCAAACTTGCAGCATTTTGATGCAACTGAGTGGTAAAACACGAGAGCCATTATTTATGGATTTTTAAAATATTTCACGTCTGTCAATGGCGTAACTTTGATAATTACACTAATAGGTGCTAAAAATTGTCTATGACTAACTTTAAACTGTAAATACAGGTTTAATTTAAAGCTGTGTAGCAATCGAAGCAAGAGATATCATATAATTGTGAAGACTGATGGTCTGATGCAGCCACTTCCAGGTGTGATGCAGATTGCAAGTACGAAATCTCAAAGCTACACAGTCACCAATAACAGCTTGCATTCCTTGAGGCCCCGCCAGGATGAAGTGAACTTAATTGAAACACTGTCTAAAATAGAAATGAATATGATTGTAGCACAACTCACACCTAAGAAAAAGTTAAAAAAATAACACCAGGCTAAAATAATAGTTCAAGTCCAATGGAGTTAGGAAAACCAGTTCACTCAAACAATTAGTGTTCAACCAACTGATTGAATATTGATAGAACAAGGGGCCTTTTATAGGCTCCGAAAAATTGATAATAAGTGATAGTGGGGAATAGACATTGGACCTGATAAGGACAATTTTGAGCAATTCGAATTTTGAATGATAAAAGATTGTTTAACATATTGTCTTACCTACAATAGAAGCTGACTTATTATCCATTATTAAGCTATTGAAGTTAATATTTACAATATTACTTAAGTTGAAAATGAGAGGTGGTAATAAGAAGGTTAACTATTTGACAAGATAAAAATCCGTATTCTAGTAATGTCTTGTTAATTATTTTTAAAATAATTTAGTTTAAATGCTATAACAATTAAAATATATTTTAAACATCCCTTTAATAATGATTGACTTTTATATATTTAAAAACCTAATTTTGAATTACGATTTAGTCAACAGTATTTCATCTAATCAGCTGTGAACTACGAACTATTGGCTGGATCTTTTTTCTTAAGTATATTTTTAGTGAGGTTAGTATCTAATCATTTTCATTTCCTTTATTTTACTGAGATTATTTATTAAACTAATCTTTTTTTTCTTAGATGGCTTTCAGACAATTAATAAAACGAAGCTACTCCAGTGCTAGTGGTAAGTTGCAAAACGGTCAAAGTTTGCTATCATTTAGTAGTGTCTATAACTATAACATATTAAATTAAACCTTTTTTTAGGTCTTAAGAAGTGGGTATATAATGCATCAGGGTTTAATAAATATGGTAAGTTGGATATCCTATTATTGATAATGGTTATTTTTAAATTACTTATCTTGCTTGCAAAATAATGTTATAGTAGTAAGAATGATTTTTCTGGTGATGTATCTGTTATAAGTTTAAATTTTCTTAAATCCTCTAGGTTTAATGCATGATGACTGCTTGCACGAAGACGATGATGTCAAAGAAGCTCTCAGAAGATTACCAGAAAACATTTTACATGAAAGGAACTACCGTTTAGTCCGTGCCATGCAACTGTGTATTACACATGATATTTTACCTAAGAGCAATGGACTAAGTTTGAAGAAGTAAGTAGTTTGTGAAATATTTGTCAGTACTATTAGTTATTTGCCAAATATTAATGGAGTATTTCCTGTCTTTTACTCCATGAATAGTATATATTTTATTTTAGTACATATTTTATTCCTGCTGTACTAATAGGCTCATCTATTAATATTTTACTTGATTTATCAAAAGCTGCTACTTTTTGAAATAGTGGATCTATGAGTGTCACCTAGTTTGATCTACCTTTTGAGAAACCGAGAGGGTTGGAACATAACTTTAATCCATTAGGCCTCTCAAATCTCTGCCATCTCCACCAATGTTAGATAGGAAATATCGCAGATCTTTATTGGTCTTATACTCTTGTGGTTGTCTTTGTCTTAAATTTATTGTAGACTTATAATCTATTCAGAGTTTTACTGGTGTACCAACTTAGTAAAAGATTAATTTTATTTAAATATGTTCATGAAGTTGTTCGAAACCTTATGTATACTTGACTACATTCATGACCCATTTTCAATAAAGTCTAACAAGGATTTAAAGAGATTGTGGGAAATTTTCTGATTATAATGATAATTCTTTATTTATTCTGGGACGAGTCTCTTAAGAATAATATTCAGGAAATAACCAATGGTCTTAATACTGGAGTCTTAAAGTAAAATAATTGAAAATAACAAATTAAATTAATAAAATGAAAAAATAAAATAACTCAAAAGATAACTTCTAATAAAAATGTGTAAACTAGAAAAAAAAAATGTATATGTTAAAATGAGAACAGAGAATAATATCAATTAAAAAATATTAACATTATAAAGAAAAATTAAAACTATACAGTTAATAAAGTAAAAAAATTAAATTACAATGCTTTTATATGTTTGTAAAATTTTATATGATTTAATCTTACATCTTTGAAAAGAAAATCTTTTCGAATAATATTTGCTGCTAAATGTATCTATGAAAATGAAAATTGAATAAGTAAATAACGTATCTGTCTGCATTATTCGTTGATTTTCCCTGAAATTAGCATCTAATTGGGATCTATTTGGGAATTTAATTGACAGGAGATGGGTGAATTGACGGGATTTAAATGTCAAAGAGTTTGGGATTCCCATATGTCGGAAGGAATGAAGTTCCATAGGGATGTGGATTGGATTAAGAATGATCTATCGAAAGCTGTGGATCGATGGGACATTATATACAGATCAGAAGGCCACGTGTTACGTTGAGAGGTTTTACGGGAGCGAATGGAGGATTTGAATTTAAGGAGATCCAAGATGTAAAACGGACACCAGGATTGGATAACTTGGTAGAGGAAGGATGCTAGGAAGTACTTATGGCAGAAGGAAGGGTAAAGCCACTTTAACTCTTTGTAAAATCGAGTGATAGAGGTGTCTTGGATATCCCAAAGATGAAACGTATAAAGCAATTAAACATTTGTTTTAGTTTTGCCTCAAGATCCCCAGAGACACCCCATACACCGTACAGCAGTAGTCAAGTAGAGAAATGTTAAGGAGCTAACCAAGAGCTTCGGGTTTCGATTGGAAGAAGAGGACTAGGTTATTCAGAAGTTTTTAGGTGAAAAATGTATGGCAGGACATGGTTTTCCCAGAAAGGGTTTGATCAAAGGTGGTTTCAAGGTTTTTATTGGATTGATAGAATTATATTAAATTGTTATCAGAAACAGAGTTGGGATCAGTGGAAGGGTCTTAAAGAGGGGATTAGAAACCTATTACAATTGCCTTGGTCTTCTCAGCGTTCAAATTGAGCATGTTCTCAGCTGCCCAGATGCTGATTCAAATCTTCTTGAAGCATTTCCATGGCTAGTAATAGGTCGGAAGGAGGAAAGGATAGATACATTTTAAAATCATCAGCATAGATATGGTATGTTAATGAATGGTGTGTAGAGGAATGTCAATAATGTATACCGCTAATGGGTGGAGGATAATGATGATCCCTGAGGAACACCCCTGGGCAAAGGCAAAGTCTTGGAAGGATATTGACCTTGGACAACAACATATTGTGAGCAGTTGGAGAGGAAGGATTTGAAGCAGCATAGAGCACTGTTGGATTAAGGAAGAGTTTGTAGTTTGGCAAGGATGTTATTATGGTTAACTGTATCGATGCTTCAGAAAAATCTATAAGGATTAGGATGGTTAGTTTTTGGTGTTCAATGGCAGATTATAGGTCGTGCATTATTTTTAGGAGAGTGGACTGTGTTCAATAACCAGGTCAGAAGCCGGATTGGAAAGGATTGATAAGGGAACGTTCTTCTAAAAAAATTATTATCAATAATGTATGATGTTCTCTTGAATTACCAATTGGTAATTATAGTTTTTCTTTGAGATTTAGAATTTGATGTTGCCTCTTCAGAATAAACCTCTCTCAGGAGGCTCTCACAGAAGATGCTAGGACCTTGCTCAGCGTTAAGGACTTTAGAAATGCTGCTCAAGAAAGAGCCTACTGGTGGAAGCTACCGAGGCGACCCAGACTCGGTGACGAGTTGTAGCACCAGATGATCATGATAAATTTATTTTACATTGTCAATTAATTGAAGTAATGTTATATTTTACTGACTTATATGGTGGATATGTTACTGCTCTAATTGAGAATGCAAAGTCTTTTTGAGAAGATAATCTACAGGTTTTCTTGGGATCTGACATTTTATTATGTTATTAGTTTGATCAAGCTCCATGTTTCAATTGCTTAAAACTGAGGTAAATAGTTATATTTGGATTAGGTTTGGAGTAGGATTTGGCTGCATATATGTAAGGTTTATCAAAGGGGAACACAGTATTTACTGGAACCTTCTAATTTTAATTAAACCATAACATTTATCAATGAAATTGTTTATTTTGTTTTAGGATGTTAGGTACCTGGAACCTTACCTTGATCAGGTGCGGAAGGAGAAAAAAGAAAGGGAGGAATGGGAAGACAATCACTAATATTTTTATTATAGCAATAGATGATTGTAATTAGTCATGTTGTACAAACAGCGCAATTTTTACTTGTAATTATGTTTTAAATTATAATCAGTTATACCGTTAACTTAATGTATTTATTTTTTCCTTTACATCCTGTGGTAAATTTTATGTAAAACGCTTTATGGATAACTGTGAATACAAATGTTAATATAAAGGTAAATATTTAGAACCAACCTATTCGTTTTGTTAGGACAAAATCAGTAATTTTTATATCCATTGTATCGTTAATTATATAATGGTACAAAAACTACTAGCCATTAATAATTTGTGTTTATTCCTTAATGATTGATTCACTATCAATGATAAAAAATTAAATTAAAAAACCCATCCTCTAAATTCTTAAATTTTTGTTAAAACATATAGAATAAAATATAAACAATTTGAGAATTGGTTTATTTTATTTTTTAGTTATCAAGCAATAATTTATATAAACCCTTACAGTAATCCAGAGAAATATTTTATACTGTACCTATTAGTTACAAGGTTGTGAAAAGAGTTCTTCATTCGATTTTCCATTCTTTCCAGAAAGAGCTGTTATGAATTAAGTTATAGGTCATATTCCTTGTCTAGGCAACTTCTTTCTAGTGATAACATATATGTCCTAATCCAGTTTTTTAGATCTAAAAAAATCTCTTGAAAAGCTGGATGATGCATTACAAAGGACATTGTATGTTTATAAGAAGTATTATTTATTGGAAGAAGTAGACTGGATGAAGGATAGGATCAAAAGATTTTTTTTTTTTTTTTAATTCCAGAGAGTATATTTGACTAGGATACAATTTGAAGTGGGTCTATAGAAAAACAAAGTTTTCCATATATATATATATATATATATATATATATATATATATATATATATATATATATATATATATATATATATAACCTACACCTATGTCTCACCAATTAAGATGGAATGCGCAGCTATTTAATGTCGCTGCTCGACTGAGGAAAGATTTCACTTATTATCTGTTATGTATGAAGAGTTATTTAATTATATATTATAGTAATAGAACAGCGACTCTTCTTATATCAATGTTTTAGTAAATAAGGTTTCGACTCTGAAGGTTTGAGGGTTTCGTCAAGGCTTCTCTCCGCAAAGTAGGGAAGCTAAACTTGAATATAATAATTTTCAAATCTTTTATGACCGCCATCTGAATCATCTCAGACTTCATGTACCATCACTGATAATTTTTTTGCAAAAGTTTATTAATACTATCATTTAAACTAGGCTTTGTCGGTTTTTAAAAACCGGTTTTTTTGAGAAAATTATGAAATACGAAAACTGGTTTTTTAGTAGAAAATATCGGTTTTCAATGTATGAATAACACTTTGAAAATGACAAATGTACCAGATTCATGAAAACACTGTTACAAGCAGTTTGGTTCTTGAAATCATATCGGTCGGAAATGATTTCAAGAAACTGTGTGTTTTGTCTATTGGATGAATTGATTTTATATCAGTTTATCTTCTGGCTTCTCTATGTACAGTTCATAAATTCAGTGTTCAGTTCCATTGATCGATATTTGATATAAATGATATTATACAAAATGTAATAGATACCATGTTTTAATATTATAAAGTTATAAATTTTTGAAATCAGGCTTTAAAAATTATTAAGCCTGGTTCGGTTGCAAGTGGGAGGGTATTTTCTCTTTTGGGGAATAAACTAAGGACACCGCTAAATAGCAAATCCATAGAAGTCCTCTGTTTTCTGAAATCATATTTAATTGAACAAAAAAATAAATAGAATATTTAAATTTATATTAAAATAGCCCTGAATAGAAAATACTCGGTCCTTTGCTTAATTGTCTTTAAAACTAAAATTGATTTAATAAGTATGTATGCATAAACTTTATTTACTCTTGTCTTTCGGCTTTGATTATAATTTACATTATATAATACACAGTTATATATTTTCTAACTGTTTTTAATAAGTATCCATCTGTACCTAATAACATTGTTATTTAAAAAACTAATATGGTTATTATGAAAATATATTGTTTTTATTTATTTAAACCCTTTGCTGAATAACTCGTTTTACTATTATAAAAATATTTACATTCTTATAGTGAAAATTATGCAGAAACAACAAATAATTGTTTTTAAAGTTATTTAATCATGGTCAACTATTATTTCTTTGTTCTACTAAATTGAATAAAAAATTTTACTGTCAATAAAGTTGAACAGTAAATAATTTCAGTCTAAAACTGCTTTTAATCACTCTAAATTTTCTATTAAAATTTTTTTTTGAATTACAGAATATTCGAGTAAATAATTTTTTAATAAAAATTCTAAACGGGTTAAAACCGGTTTTCTGGGAAAATTACTATTCGAAAACCGGTTTTCTAAAATGTCGGTTTTTGTATAAACCCTAATTTAAACTATTTGATTTTATGCATTTTTCTCAAATAGGTCTTCCCCTTAATGAAATAATATACCTTTTAAATACCAGTTTTCTTAAAAGTTTCTGTAAATTTGAAATAATTAACCATATTTCATTTGTGTGACAGCAACATCAAAATAGGATAGCCACTCAACACTATGCATTTTGGACCTTTTCATATTTTTCCCAAAAACGGTGCTTATGATTTTGATTAAACACGCTAAATCAATGTAAAATTTAACAGGCTTTGTACCATGTAGGTTTTATTCTTATTGAAATAGTCTGACAGGGCTTAAATGTCGACTCACTCAGTTTTTGGAAGTGAAAGTAATCTTATAAAAAATTTTAGTTGAGCGGTCTCCATTTTGTTTGCATAATACATATACATATATATATTTAAAACAACAGTACTATAGAATAGTTGTAGATATTAATTTATTTTATTATATCAATGAAATATTTCCATGGAAGCTAAATTTTCTCTTTAGAAATCTCTTCTGTATAGGGATGTTAAAGAAAGTTATGTGATATGCACATCAGATTTTTACTTTCACTAACCTATACATGAAATATATAAGGGAGAGTATTGTGAACTAGAAAACCTTCTTATTCGATTTTTCACCGGATATACACTTTTTTGGGTCCTCGTGAGTCCAAATGACCAAGTCCCTTAAAAAGGTGTGTTTGGAAAGTCTAGCACGAAAAAAACAAGAAGGCGTATGAAACGGAAATTTCATATCTAGAACAATTACACCCGAGATGTTACAGACACTAACTTTTTCATCAAAATCAGCTAAACAGAAGGAAGAGCTTCTTCACACTATGCATTTTGCACTGTTTTATGATTTTGATTAAACTCGCTATATCGATGTAATTAAATGGGCTTATTAAATGTAATATAGTTTTCACTCTGATTGAAATAGCCTGAGAGGACTAAAATGCCAATATATAAAATTGTCTTCTTCTTAAGTATCTTTAGTTTTGTTGATTCTATAAAAATAACCATATCATCTTTCTAGCATTGATAAAAAATGGATAAAATATATTAAATATTTAATAATATATATATATATATATATATATATATATATAACTAAAGAGCAGTAGAGAAAAAAAATTTTTTAATCAATTTTTGTGTTTTTTAACATAAAAACAGTGATATAGATGTATAATATACCGTTCGAAAGCTTAATATTTTAGAAAAAATATCTTTTACACAAAATTGTATAAGTTAACGGAAAATGATGAAAAACTGATAAAACTAATTGATTGTCATATATAATAATATACTAGATTATTTAATAAAACACATGTTTCTATTGAAATTCAATGTAATTAATTCTTTAATCAATTTTAACATCAAAGGTAAGTTAAAGTAGTTTTTTGTGAGCACCAGATTTCTTTTCATTTGGGTTCAGATTCTCATCCTTTTTATACCACATGGCTAAAGGATTTGATTGGTTGATCTTCACTCAGTAAGTAAGGAATTCAAGTAATAAAAGGAGTGCAATGTACATCAGTATTAGCGACTTTGATTTGAGAGAACCAAAGAGAAGGTACAAAACATTGATTTAAATTGACGGTCTTTTGTAAACACCCACTTATTGTAATAACAGCTGTATAGATTAGGGATTAATAAAATAATGATTACTAAATACTTCAAAAATAGTTTTTATTTCAATAAATAACAAATAAATTATAAACTTTCTTCTTTGTACTTTCATAGAATGTGCAATAAATAAATAAATAACTTAAATATATCTTAACAAATATCACATATGTCATGAGACCTTCCAACACCAATAATAAATAAGACTTAAATGTGTTATGAGAACAAGTCAAGAATTTATGTCGACTTGATTTCACACACTCATGACCTTGTTTCACTAAAGTCAAACAAATAACAAATAATTATCTTAGGATTAGAAGTCGATTGCATCTCTGATGTTTTTCATGTATTTGTTTTCTACTATATCAGACTTATTATGTTTCTTTTCATTATTAGTAATTGATGACCACTTAATTTAACTGCCAAATAAAATCTATTTAAGTCCTAACATCGATGGATCATAGATTCTTAGAATTATTACAATTTAAATAATCAAACAGTCGTATAAGTTAAATTAAATATCATACTTTTCATAAGCTAACATTTACTGTTTTAAGTATTAAGAAATTTCGTAGCTTTACCATTTATCTTAGCAGTCATCATATTTAAAATATTTATTTTCAGTCTTTTTTTTTAGAATTAATTATCTTATTGAGATGTTTTACTCTACTTAAAAAAGGAAATATTATTGATAAAATATACTTTGTTATTATGATTGAGTTATTATATAAAATTCTTCTATGATTTTTTGTAATCTATTAAAAATAATTACTGCTATTAGTCTCACTTAGTATTCTTAACTCTACTTCCTTAAGATATAAGCTCTGCCTATTCGACGACTTGACTGGCAGCAGTAGAAACAGTGTAGGTAGCGTCGGAACCGTACGCCCTCTTCCCCCAGCCTCCTCCTCCTCCAGAGGACCAGCCACCACCACCTCCGCCTCCTCCTGACGACCATCCACCGCCTCCATGACCACCACTCCCACCTCCGCCTCCTGAAGACCAGCCTCCATGACCTCCACCGCCACCGCCTCCCCAACTGTCTCCACCACCACCACCTCCCCAGCTAGCAGTTGGCGGACCGTATGATTCGTGGACCACATGGACAGCGCCGCCACCTCCATGACCTCCGCTGCTTCCTCCATGGCCACCACCGCCTCCATGACCACCTCCTCCATGTCCACCTCCGCTTACCACTATAACATGGCTTTCTCCACCTATAATGGATGTATTCAATTAATTATTTATTTTATCAATAATAATATTCAACTACTATACCAGTGCAAAATTTAGCGATAAAAAATTCTTTTACTCTGTGCTCTTCATATAAATATTGGATTTCCCATTAAATAATAGCAATAACACATTTTTCTATCGAAACATAATTTAATTAATGCTTTAACATTTTTACTTTCACTTACATAATCTCTAACTGTATATAAAAATTCTTAAATTGATTTTAACAACAGAGGTGGGGTTACCTGTACCTGGGTGGCTAGCATAACAGCCTCCTATGCCCAAGATCCCGCAGGTTCAGACCCACAGGTATCCCTAGGATTTTTTAATGAGAGTAAAAAATCCTTAATTATGCCGTCCTTCAGAGGGGACGTTAAAAGGTGGTCCCAAGCATGTGCAATGTTAGGTACTCATTAAAGACCCCTATCCTAATTAAACATGGATAGGCAAAATTTATAACTCCCACTGTAGTATCATCCGATTAGCCACAGCAGCATAAAGGGGCGTTAGATAAATAAACAAACAACAACAGAGGTAAGTGAAAGTCGTGTGTTGCATGCAACAGATTTTTTTAATAAAGAGTTTTAATTTGTTAGTCATCTAGTTTTTAATTAATTCAAAAACACTTAACATTTTGAACTGTCTTATGTCCTTCTACAGAATCTAAATAAATATCTTACAAGCAGTTCCTTCCTTTTGTTAATTGATTCTGTACTTGGCATTAAATAGGCATGTTTCCAACAGAAAAACTATATTTGATGATGTTTAAGACAACTTTATTCAGGACAATTTGATGTACTTGCTTGAAATTCTGAATTCAATGGCCATGTGCCACCAATACAAAATATTAGATTTGGACAATAATTAGATGAAATAACTACGTAGATCAAGAAACCAGAAGTTATGGTTGAGTAGAAACACTTATATCTTAGAATATAATAGATTTTAAAGTTAATTTGAAACAAATAATCTGTACTACTCAAACTCTTGAATATCAATAGTTGACCATAGGAAAATTGCTATTAATAGTTATGACAATACTATTTTTTTGTTGACAGCCGTCTTTCTAATTATAATATCATTCTTTCAAAATAAATGGTATAATTTACTAAGCTGGTTTAAATAATGAATTGAATCATAATAATTATGATTTAGAGTTTTATTTTTCTCCACCTGGTGATTTTCTTTACCTAACAAAATGGTTGATTTCAAAGCAAATTTATTCAAAGGCTTTGTTTTTTGTAAAATGTATTTTGTGTCCACTTACTATCACTTCCTTTGGACGTTAACATCTTGAAGAGCTGCACCTTGGCCAGCGCTAGAGCTATGGCACCAATCAAGAGTGCTTTCATCGCCTTCATTTTGATGAGGCCCATTGTCATCATCACCATCTTACCAGCCATCGCCATCATCATCATCCCCATTCCCATGCCTTTCTTTCCACCACCGCCTCCTCTCCTTCTGGCCATGAAGGAAGACTGATCTGAAATATTCACCTTTATTATCAGATTTGAACTTTATTGTAAATTAAACCATAAATAGCATCCTATTCTATTTATTACAAAAGATAATTTAATATAATATAAAAGTTAAATATAATAAAAAATTATAAAAATACAAACTGTTATTCAACTTAAAAGTCCTAAGAGATATCAGGATAGTAAATCAGTTAGCAAGTTCGGTAATGAATGGCATTTATGTTCCTAATATTCTAAATCATATGCCCAATCAATGTCTTCATAATTTTAACATTTTATTTCAAGAAGTAAACAAAAGTAAATCTAAACTTTAATATATTATGCAACCATAAGTTAAAGCAAAATAACTACAAAATAAGTAATAAAACCAAAAATTAATATTTTTATAAAATACTGATCAATCCAGTTTAAATGTGTGAGCCTATTATCTAGGAGTTTTATCACTGATTCCTCCACACTATATAGAACTATATACGTTGTAAATAGTATTGGGCTACTATATCTCTAATGATGGAAGCTATTAGACTACTAAATAAAAACATAACTTAAATTTTAGCTGTATAAAATTTTAAAGAATAAAACTTTGAACTAAAATACATAATTCTAATCTGAAAACCAAATAGGTAGAGGAGAAGGTGTCTTCAGATTCCGATCTCATTCTCTCTTTAGATGTCTCAAATTATAGATGTTAAACTGTTATTTTAATATATAAAGTTTAATTTTTATGATGAGTTACTTGATATTGCTATATATTTTTAAATATTTTAGTTCAGTATTTTTCACACAATAAAGGCTTTTATTATAATTAAAGAATAAATGCTTGTATTGAAACGTTAAGTGTTTTGGCTTTTATCAGTACTATGAAAAAAAAAAAAATTATTCACTTTTTTTTGGCATCAGTGAAAACTGAGTATGTTTATCAGAACTTACCTGGAACAAGTGCTTTCATAATGTCCACGTCGACTTTATTCTTGTCAGCTTTCATCCAGTCGGGTAAAGTGAACCTGAGACTTCTCGTCTCTAAGAAGGTGTCCATGCCATCGCCTAAAATTTCTAAGAGCCCGTCTGATTCTCCGGATGCTTCTCTTCCCGTGTACCAGCTCCTGTTTTGCCTCACTAATGACATCCATTCTGTCACAGGAATCTCTGTTGAAGGAAATATAGTAATGAATCAGTCGAATGAATTATTTTTCTACCTGTTGCATAGCATATTTCAGTCATATATCCTAACTGAAAATATTAATTAAGGACTTCAGAATAAGAATGGATATATTTCATTTACACTTGATTTAGGAGATATTCTTGTATAAATATTAGCATTTTTGTGAATTATTCTCAAAGAGAGGATCCCAAATGCGTCCCACCAATTTTGATGAAATTGGTTTAGGTAAAATTAGACATTAAACAATATAAATAATCTCGTCAAAACAGTGCTTTTAGTAAAATTTCTGAAAAATTGTTACCAAATTAAGATTCTGTTTTAGGAGTGAGGAACACAGTTTTAAAACCTTATTTTCAGCACAGGGAACAGGGTGGTCTAGTGGATAGAGCACTAGTCTACTGTGCTCCGGTTCCTTCGAATCCCGGCTGTGGCAGAATATTATTTATTCTTTTATTTCAGCCATGAGGAGATCCTGGGGTATGGAGACCCCCTGGGGCAAACCCAGCCTCTATAAAGTGGATACCCAAAAATGGGGAAAACCCTGTCAACTGAGCGTGATTTCGGCCAAATCACCTCATTGCATGGCCGCTGGCCTTGAAACAGTATGAATCTCTGTTTGTACTGAGCTCAAGATTTTTTTTTTTTTTTTTTTATAAATATTTTTCAGAGTCTAATGGTTTAATTTCTGGTTTTGGCTAACAAAATTTCATCAAAATCGGTGACACATTTGGGATCATCTCCTTGTCAGTTTATAATAAATAAGTTAATATTTCTTCAAACTATTTTATTATCAAAAATAAACATTAACATTCATATTACAAGTTTTTTTAAAGCATCAAGAGAGGTTTGTCATATTTCTTCTACAACAGCATTGGACTAAGTATCATTATTTGCAAATTTTCGTCATCTGTTTTTTGTAAAGAATTAACATGATTAAATGGACTTTCATAGAATTTTTATTTAAAGTATTCCTAAATAAAAAATAATATAATGGTTTTAGGACTTGAAAGCCTGAAGACAAGTGATTTTTCCTGCACAGCCAATCCATAAATCAATTTACTTTTAACCGTTGTCGTGAACTTTTTTCATTATGATCATGATGGGATAGCCCTAGCATTACTATTGCAAAAACTGTGCACAAATAGCATATCAGAATAATGACAATGTATCCCTATTAATAATTTTTTTTTTCTTGTTTTGAGATCCTTAATAAATATAGCATTTTACATTTTCAATTGGGACATAACCCTCAAACATTATGTATATTGAAATCAAACCATAAAAAAATCTTTGTTTAAACAAATATATAAAACACTTTCTTATATAATTTCAGCAATTTTTATCAAAGTCACACTTTGTACCATGAAATAAAGATGGTACCATTGTCAAAACAAATATAAGTTTTATTATTATTATTTTTTTTTTCTTGTAGAGATATCCTTATAAAAATAAAAGATCAAGAAATGTAAGTAAAAAAAAAACAAAAAAACTGTGATATGTTCAAGCATCTTACAATAAATTAGTGTATGCTTGAATAACTACTATTATACCATTTCAAACATTTCTTTATAAGCCTTGGATTATCATATTATAATTTTGAATTATGATCAATCTCTGTAGAATAACATTTTTTATTCTTTCTTTTAAGTCCTGGTAAGCATGGTAAGCTAATTTTCCTAAGAGAAAAACTTCCTATTTAGAAAAAATTGTCTCAGCCAATTACCAATACTTTCTAAGTTCTTTCTCTTCACCCAAAAAGAAAACACAAAGGCCTAGAACAAAGAACCTACAATGGACAATGGAATGCTTTTTTTTTTTTTAAGTGTTTATTTATTTTGTTATTATTATTTGCTCAAATTGTGATATAACTTTCTTCAGCTCAATCTTATCTTAAGATCAGGTTCAATGAAGAAAAATCTTATCTATACTAAAGACTTTTCTTTCTGTCAAGTTTTTACTATATGCTGATATGGAGTCTCACAATTGCTGTAAAAGAAAAAGTCAATCCTCCCAAATTCTGGATTCATGTTTATTAAGATTGGCACAGGACTACCGATCTTTTCCAGCTGAGCAAGGGAATAAATTATTTATTATGTTATTTCAATCATGGGGATACCTGGGGTTTCTGGTTCACACCCAGTCAATGTAAAATTTTATGGACTTTAATATGATGTAGGTTTCGTTCTGATTGAATCAGTCTGACAGTGCTTGAATGCCGATATTTTAAATTTTCTTCCTCTAAAATACCTATAATTTTGCAGATTCCTTGAAGATAACGATATCATCTTTTAAGCATTGATAAAAATCGGATAAATATAAAAGTAGAACGAATCTGATATTCAAGTAAAGGAGAAAAGAGCAAACATATCTTTTTATGCAATTTTCATACACACAAAGTTGTATAAGTTATCGGAGAGTGATGAGGAACCAATAAAACACATGTTTCTATTGAATTAAAGCAATATTTAACTATGAAATATTACAATATATTTTATAAAACATTAAAATAAATAATAACTATTAAGTTATTATTTTTTTTTTTTTTTGATAAAACAAAACTTGTTCTTCACTGTTTAAGTAATTAATAGTGATAATTTTTTTAAATTGAGAATTAAGAATCAAATATAAAGATCAATTATTTAAATAATAGATAAATGGATGAATATAAAACCAATCCTAATATTTTTAAATGTACATTTAAAATCTCTGAACTTTGTAGGGGTTCTCAGAACTATATAGTTAAATTATTAGTGATTTTGGAATCATCATCATTATTATAATAATTAATGTGAACATTAGTATCCTTTTATTTACTTAACGTAATATCCTCCACCTCCCTTTTCGAAAGGAATTCCAAGATATTTCGTTTTTAGTGTAGTTCCAACATCTGAAGGAAAACGTATTGTCTTTTAAAAAATAAATACGTGTAGCCAGAAGGAGAAAGATCCTCTTTTAGAGTTCATTGAGGAATACCGAACAGCTACAGTCGCGTCCAATACTTTTCTCGACTTAATTAATTGATTATAAACTGAAAACATTTCCAATCGCAACTGTTTAGGACTGCTGTATATTTGTTTAAAGAGACAACCGGTCAGCTTGGAACGATGAAATTGAACGATGGTGTGAGGGTCCTTAATAATTTGCAGCGTTTTCATTCATGTACTGTTTTGAATAATAAAAAATCTGGTGAGCGACAACACACGACTTTCACTTACCTCCGTTGTTAAAATCAATTTAAGAATTTTTAAATACATTTAAAGACAAAAATTAATTATTTTGAATTTTAAAAGAAACATGTGTTTTATTAAATAATCTATTATATTTTTATCTGAAACAATCAGTTAGTTTTATCGGCTTTTCACCACTCTTCATTAACCTTTAAAATTCCGTGAATCAGATAATGTTTTTTCTAAAACCTTTAGCTATCCAATGGTATATCATTCACCTATATTACTATTCTTGAATTCAAAAACACATAAGTTGCATAAAAAATATGTTTGCACTTTTCTCCTTTAGTTGTTTATAAAATTGGCTGAACTTGAATATTTACCCGTTATTTATCGATACTAATAAGATGATGTTCCAAATTTTTTGAAATCTACAAAATTAGAGGTACTTTAGAGGAAGAAAATTTAAAATATCGGTATTTAAGCGCTGTCAGACTATTTCAAACAGAATTAAACCCACATCATATTAAAGCCTATCAAATTTTACATCGATATATAGAGTTGAATCAAAATCGTTTGCGCCGTTTTTAAGAAAATCGTAAAAAGGCAAAATGCGTGGTATAAAATAGATCTTCCGGCCAGCTGATTTTTATGAAAAAGTTGCTGTAACATCTCGGGCGTATAGTTGTCTTAAATATGAAATTTCAGTTTCATAGAACTTTTCGTTTTCGCGCTGGACTTACCACACAGACCTTTTTGCGGGCCTTGGTCATTTGGACTCAGGGGACCCTACGTCTATTTACGTTGAAAACTGGATTTCGAAAATTTTCACGATCGCGATACGTTCCCTTACTATATATTCCATATATAGGTAAGTCAAAGTATAAACATTATTTATTAACATACTTAATTCATTCATATAAGCAGAAATATAATCAGTTTTGTATAAAAAATTAACAATAACAGCAAAATCAAACTCATAATTAAGAGAAATTTAGGTCTTCGTTGAGCTAAAAAGTGGTATTGTTATGAAGAGAGAAGCCATTTACTCGCAGCCTTAATTGCCTAGACCTGCATCCCCTTGCTCCTCAACCCGTGAAATTAGTTCCTCAACATGCCTTTCTTCCTTATCTTCCTTCCTCTCTCGTAAACAAAATGACACATATGCCTAATAGCTGTTCCAGGAGTCCATGCGTAATCAACGATCCTGAGATTTAATTGTAATGATGAAGGCATACCGCGAAGAAGAAAATCAAATCAGGAACTATTTTGAAGCTACTGGGACACCAAGAGTCTTCTCAACTATGTAGCTTTGGATATTTTTCCACAAATCAAGAACAGATGTAGAAATCTAAAGAACTGCAGTGGTACTATACAGGGTGTTTCAGGGTTAAGTGCCCAGACTTGAGGATTGAATTAAGGACCTAAAAACAAGTCCTTTGGAGATTTATAAAAAAATGCTTAGTTAAGAAGAGTCGAAAAACCAATATTAAAGTATAAAATGTTTTTCCGGGGTTAGGAGATTCAAGCTTGTCAGGAATCGATTTTTCTGTGAAATCTCTGGAATAAAATTTGTAGGCCATGATATTCTACAAGAATTGGTTCCAAGAAATTGAACTTAACGTCTTAACATTCAAGCAGCTCCCATTCCCCCAAATTACGTTTAAATTGTAACATTTAATCATAGGAAAAAAAACTGATATCTAGGACCTCAACTTGGTTATCTCTGGGTGTCAGGACCTAAATTAATCTACTTCTCAATTAGATTACTTTTTGAATTTCTTCACGGAATTATGTTCATCTTGATATCTTGATCTTGAAATACGTTTTTTTTTTTGTATGGGGGTTACCTTTAGGTATGCTATAGCATAATGGTTAGCATAACAGCCTCCTATGCCCAAGGTCTCGGGTTCAAATCCGCAGGTGGCCCTAGGATTTTTTAATGGGAGTAAAAAATCCTAAGTTATGTCTGAGGAGACGTTAGTTAAGCCTGTGCGATGACAGGTACTTGTTAAAGATCCCTATCCTAATAAAGCCTGGATAGGCAAAATTTAGGACTCCCACTGTAGCATAGTCCGATTAGCCACAGTTGCATAAAGTGACGTTAAATGAATAAACACACTTTTCCCTTTTTTTCTCTATCTTCAATAATAACCGAGTTTTGGGGGAATTTCATATATTATTCATAAATTCGTAAAGGGGACTGACGGATTTTTTTTATTCGTTATTGAGTTTCTATGTTATCTTGAAATGTACGACCTCAAATGTTGAGGGAGGAGGTTAAGACATTTTTTTGGTAGATTTCTTTGGTTTATTATTGAAATAATGAACCAAAAAGGGTGTGTGCAACTCACGTTTTTCACTTACCTACGCTGTTATAACTAATTTGTGAACTTTTAAATAATAGTTGAGTTGAAAAAAAACTAAAGAATTACATTGGGTTTCGATGGAAACGTGTTACAGACCAAATAAACTAAAAAATAGAAATTATTAATTACAGTAATCATTTAGGTTCATGTCCTTTTCGTCTTTCCATTCTACGTTTCACATTTTTGTATATCAGATAACAATTATTCTGAAATCGTTGTTTTTCAACAGTATATTTTATACATCTATATTACTATTCTTATGTTTTAAAAAATATATACATAGTTTTGCTCTTTTCTCCTTTACTTGGTTATCAAATTCGTCAAACTTGTATATTTACCTGTTTTTTATTAATGCTTAGAAGAGAAATGGTTATTTTTTTTCGAATCTACAAAATTAGTACTACTTTAGTAAAGGAAAACAAAATTCATTTAAGCGTTGTCAGACTATTTCAATCAGAAAGAAACCTACATTTTAAAAATAACTTAAAATTTTCATATTATCAAAATAGTGCGACAAAGAGACGGATTTTTCTTTATTCGATATTTGGATTGTATTATCTCAAGTTTCCAGGTTATTGCTTGGTCTATCTCAAAGTTTGATTATTGAAAACAATAAACCAAAGTCTCCCTGTCTCCCATGCAAAAGGTAACAAGTTCTAACACTCCATAAGATCTTAGTAATTGTTAAAGGGATTAAATAAATCCTTGGTTATATCGTATTTCGGAGGAGAAGTAAAATGGAGGTCCCAGCCTGTACGATGTCAGGTACTCGTTAAAGATACCTATCCTAATCAAACCTGGATACGAAAAATTTTGGACTTCCACTGTAGCATAGTCCGACTAGCCTCAGGTGATAGAAACATGATAAAAGTGACGTTTAATGAACTTAAAAAAAAATAGCTAAATGGCTATAATGGCCTTGGATATGTCACTATAAGTATGAGACTGTCAAATAGCCTCACCATTATCCTAAACGATGAATACATTGAAATAAAAGTGGGTTGATTTCTAAAATGAACCGCTTATATAGTTTCTTCCGCTGTGGAAACCATCGGCATGCGCCTCATCCACCAAAAAAGAAAAACTCCTCTGACAAGCCTTCAAGTATGAATTGACGATACGAGAGAACTGAAGAAAAATGCTCAAGAAAAAAAGGTCGTAAATGCAAAAAGCATGGATCTCGAAAGAAAACGGCTCTAGGTCCGGTGTCACCCTGGAGTCATGGCCGACCGCCGCATTTACAATTTAGTTCCGGATTATTCGCCCCGTTTCTTCCATAGTCCATACATCACCCTCGCTATGGAAACAACTTTCTTTTAGAAAAATAGGAAAGTAGTTGTTACTTTTTTTGAAGAAATAAGTATTACGATTGTTCTGGAATAAATTTCTCTTCCCACTGTCCAAAAAAGAAAACAAAACAAAGAGAGGTTAAGGAAAGATACTCGTGAAACATTGAAATGATTGAATATATTTTGGAAAACATCAAGAGACGTTAAATAAATAAACACACTTTTCCTTTTTTCTATATCTAATAATGCAATAATAACCGAGTTTTTGGGGAATTTCATATATTCGTACAGGAGACAGACGGATTTTTTTTTATTCTGTATTCGGTTTCTATGTTATGTTGAAACGTAAACCTGGAAATTTTAAGGGAGGAGAGTAATACTTTTTTTTTTTGGTCGATTACTACGGTTCATTATTGATAATAATTGACCAAAATCGAGTGTGCAACCAAACCCACGACTTTCACTTACCTCCGCTTTTATAATTATTTATGTACTTTAGATATAATTGAGTGAAAAAGGCTAAATAATTACATTGAGTTTCGATGGAAACGTGTTACAGACTATAGATGTAAAAATAAAATTATTACCAGAATAGTCATTTAAGTTTATGCCCTATTCGTCTTTCTGCACTACGTTTCATAGCTTTGTATATCAGATAGCATTTTTTCTGAAATCGTTGGCTTTCCAACAGCATATTATACATCTATATTACTATTCTTATGTTAAAAAAAAAAAAAAAAAAAAAAAAAAAAGGTTGTGCTCTTTTTTCCTTTACTTGGTTATCAAATTCGCCCAACTTGTACATTTATCCGTTTTTTTTAATAATGCTAAGAAGAGAAATGGTTAATTTTTCGAATCTACAAAATTAAAGTTACTTTAGTGAAGGAAACAAAACACGATTGTTCTGGAATAAATTCTCTTCCCACTGTCCAAAAAGAAAACAAAATAAAGAGAGGTTAAGGAAAGATACTCTAATCCGCCGTCTCTGAAACATTGAAATGGTTGAATATATTTTCGAAAACATCGAGAGAGAAAGAGGAGGTCGAAGGCCCTTGCTTGTTGCGAAAATAAAAGAGTAAAATTAGATAAAGGTATTATAACGAGGATGTATAGTCGACTGTAGAAACTATAATAGGTGGAATAATCAGGAATCAGTCATTTTTTGAAAATTTTTAATTTTGCCAACGTTTCGGCTCAAGCTTGTGAGCCATCATCAGGGCTACAAACATCAGAACAAAAGAGATACATACTAATATGATAATGAAAATTTTCTTTTGAATGTAGTGACAATGATAACTTTTGAAATAAAACAGAAAATATACCAACATATTTAAATTTTTATAGTGATAACATGATTCACAATCTGATGATGATAAGCATAAAAACAAAACTTTAGACTTTAATATAGAAATAAAAAAAAATATAATATATATATATATATATATATATATATATATATATATATATATATATATATATATATATAAAACGTACCATTACTGAGCCATGTCCAAGCATGAACTGGGGAAAACCATAAACATAGGTAGATGTAGCCCTGATGATGGCTCACAAGCTTGAGCCGAAACGTTGGGAAAATTAAAAAAATTCAAAAAATGAATGATTTTTGATTATTCCACCTATGATAAAGGTATTAGGATACAAGATGTGGTTATAGAATGTTTTTTACTTCCAAGCCCATATTTAATATTCAAATGTATGCGCAGACAGGGTTTGAAAACATAATATATATTTTCTGCTCACTTGGCTCCCTCCTAATGTTTTAACTTAAAATAGGTGAAGATTAGGTCTATAAGAATATTTAATTTATTAACAATTACATGTAAAATCCCGAGATATCTTTACTCAAATCTGACCTAATTGTTTCTAATCCTACAAATTATTTCGTTTCACTCATTAATATCTCGAATTAATTATTATTTATTTAAAATTTTAATGAAACTGGTCCAAAAAGACAACGTTTGTTGACAATGTTCCCAGTTTCCCACCATTGAATTTCACCGACCCAAAAAGCTTTTGTCTTAATCCCTTTAGAAAAATGGAAAGCCTGTTCTCTCTTGGTAGTATAATTTCCATGGCCCATTTTAACCTAATTTTCATTCATTTTTTTCTTCCTTGTAAATACTTTACTTAATTTAAAAAGCTTTCTGGAAGAAAACATTTGATATTACAATAGTTTTTCACAAGTCAAAACCACTTTCCACTTGAATTTTCATTTCAATCGAAAAATACTTTCTCGCTCGAATTTTTCTCCTTTTCGAATATTACCAAAATTGCAATAACTTAATCACGCCCCATCGTTCCGCACGAAAGTTGGAACTCAAAAACAGTGAGTACTATATCATGTTTAGGAAATTTTACTGCAGGCGCCAAAATCTCTTATCAATTTGTTATTAAACTTGAATTTATTTAATCTTTTTAGATTTAAAATCTAAGGTTTTTTAAAATAAGTTTACTTTTACGTTATGGGGAGAAATGATTTGGTATCATTTGGAATAAAATTAAATGTATACTATCTTTTAAAGGGACTGCAATCTTTAAGGGAGTTTTTAGAGACCTGCTATGTTCTTAGGACGAAATCAGAAGGGGAATTTTGATACAAATTAACAACTGGAATAAAAATATGTGATTTCGTAAACTTTATTACCATAAGAACTTTAAAACATATGATACATAACAATTTCGTAGAGTTTTATCAAGAATTAAGCATACACTCTAAATGTTAATAGTATTGATTTCTGAGTAAAAACGCTGCAAATTATTTCACAATGATTTAACTTATTTCCAAATAAAAAATTGTGGTATAACTGTTTATATAGCTGTTGATAGGTAATTAAGTAATATGAAAAGTAGTAAATGATTCAAAGGAAAATGGCAAGTCACTACTGCTAATTTCAAAACATTATATCTCTGAGTTCAAATAACCAAGTCACCCGAAAATATCTGTTTGTTTCATTTCAATTTCATATTTTAGACAAATATACAGCCGAGATGATACTACAAAATTTTTATTGAAATCGGCCATTTAATACATTTTGCACCTTTTTACAATTTTCCCTAAAACACCTCTAAGATTTTTATTAAACTCGGCTTTATCGATGTAAAATTAAATGGTCTTTAATATCATGTTTGAAATGACGACTTTTAATCCTCTAAACGACCTCAAGTATGGAAAAAATCGGGTGTTTTATCTCATAGTATTTATTAAAAAAAGATAAATATACAAGTTGAAAGAATTTAGACATGTTTCTTTAGTTGTTTTTTTTTTCCGAAGCTATTTTTTCCGTAGGTATTTTTTTTTTTCTAAACCTCTTAGAAAAAATGTTATCTTACAGTGTTCCAATGAATATAATTTTTGGAACTCCAACTTTAATAAAAAGTTTTTAAAATTTTTAACAACCGAAGTAAGTGAAAGTCGTGTATTTCGCTCGCCAAGTTTTTTATTTATGTATTACAATCAATAAATGTATATGACAAGTATATTACATTGAGGATTTTATTTCTTAGTGCTCATCTTAATATCAAAACAACATGAATGTTTATTAGGCCGATATCAAGCTCAGCCGCCAGGATTTTCTTCAATTTTTTGGTACCCACTTTATAGAAGGACCATGAGGGGATCTCTATCCTAGTCTTGCCCCACGGCTGAAATAACACAAATAATATTTCTGCCATAGCCGGGGTTCGAATCTGGGACAAGTGGTCTAATGCTCAATCCAATAAACTATTCCACACCTTTTATTAATCCATAAGTTGTTCAAATCGTTATCGTAAAGGATTTATCCTAAAATATAAAAAAAAAAATATATAAATCCTTAAGATAAAATTGGTTTAATTGCGCAATGCACTTTAACAAGTAAATTCTATTTTTCCTTTTAGCTCTTATGAAATCAATAGATATAATCTGGTTTATCATACTGATTATTGATTAAGTTAATCATATCACTTTTTTTTTTAATTCATTTGATTAATATTCAGCAAATCAATATGCAAATAATTATATTATTGAAAATATAATGAGATTATCGTCGTCATGATTAATTTTATAAAAGAATTTTTAATATTAAATAAAGAACATTTATTATGATATAAAATTAAATAATCAATTAAGATGATTTCGAACAGCATGATTACGGTTTATGGTATAATATAAAAAGATACTATCATATGTTATAGCATGATCGTTCACGAGGCCAAATGAGGAACACAAATATCATTCGCTGGAATAACAAGTCAAAGGTCAACGGATCTCAATATTTGTTATCTATAAGTAATATCTATCATATCTTTTTGATATTTTATATAATATATCTAATCAAAAATCTTTGGATGTTGATAGTTTTGATTGGAGTGATTTGGTAACTCAGTATCGGTGCAAGTATCGAATGATTGTCTTTGAATCATACCATATCTTACTTAGGTGGAAAAAAATGTACCACTAGAAACCTTGAAATATCATGGGTACATTACATGATAATGACCTTTTTGTTTCCAACGGCTGTACAGGGATGTGGTTTAGCTGTGTTAAGCCCCAATTTTCGGATACCCAATTAATAATGGCTGGGTTATCCCTAGAAAGTTTTCTATATGTTTTGGTTTAAACATAATAAATTTCATGAACATTTCACCAATATTGTAAATAGCTTTTAATTAAACTTTGTTTACATGCACATTTCTTTTGTTTTATTTTTTATATATCATTATTAGAACCTGAATTTTAATTTATTTCTATTATTCATTTTTTATCCCTATTATTTTTTCAAGAGGAGAATTTTGTATATTATTATTAGAAGCTACATTTTGATTTATTTTTATTATTCATTTTTTTTTTTTTTTTTTAGAAGAATTCATTATCTTTATTAGATAACTATTCTGTCATATGCAATTTTATTTAACCAACAATGTCATTAGAAAAATCATAAACTGATTCTCTAATGGTCTTACCAACGAACGTGAGTTTAAACAGAAAGATTTTGTACTTATTTTTGTGTGACTTTTTTCATTATTATTCGATTGCGTGACTTAACGATGTAACTGTTTAATCCTAAATATAACAAAAATATCATACTATCAATAAAACTGCACTTTTTGTATTTATTTATATAATTCTTTTTTACTTTTACTTATCTATATACGAAATATATAGTAAGGGAAAGAATTGCGATCGTGAAAATTTTTAAATTCAATTTTTCACCGGGAATACACGTTTTAAGGTCCCCTGAGTGGGTCTGTAGTCTAGCTGGAAAACGTTAAATTTTTAAAAACTGAAATTTCATATGTTAAAAGCCTATATGCCTGAGATCTTACAGCAAATTTTTCAACTAAATCGACGAACCAGAAGAGCCACTTTGTACCATGCATTTTGCAAATTTTACGGTTTTCTTAAATAGACCTTTAACGATATTGATTAAACTCTCTCTATGTGTGTACTGTTTAATGGGTTTTAATATTATGTTGATTTCATTCTGATCGAAATAGTATGACAGAGCTGAAATTCAGATTTTTTAAATTTTCTTCCTCTGAAGTACCTTTAATTTTCTAGATTCGAAAACATTACCATATTCAGCTTGTTAGAATTAATAAAAAAAAACGGTAAATATATAACTTGGACGAATTTTATAACCAAATAAAGTAAAAAAGAGCTGTAATATATTTTTAGTGAATATTGTTTTGTTTTTCGGACACAAGAGTAGTAAAATAGATGTTTAATATACCGTTGGAAAGCTAAAGATTTTAGAATTTTTTTTATCTTATTTCCAAATTTTTGGAAGGTGATGTAAATTTATAAATAGGGCTAAACGTAGATGATTGCTGAACATAACAATTTTACACTGTTTTATTTTTAATCTAAAACAGATGTTCAATTTAAAGTTTTTAAATTGATCTTAACCTCGGAATTGAGTGGAATTCGTGTGTTGCGCGCACCAATTGTTTTAAATTCTGGTTTTGAGTAAAATGTTTAGAATTATTGTGAAATAAAGTCACTTTAGGTAGCAAAAAAAACAAAAAAAAAACACTCCTATCGCAATTATAAATCTACTTGTTGCCTTGGTCTGCTGAGGACTTTTAATTACTATGTTTTGTTCAATCCTGTTTTTATTTAAACTGATATAATATATACTACTTGTTATGTTGTAAATAATTATGCTTTTGGTCTGTATTTAGCAATATTTATGAGAATTTCATTAATTTTACGTTCAATGTAGTATTATAACAACCTGATAGTGTTTATTAGATGTCCGAAATCGAAATTCTGTTTACATTCATAAACACGTCTACCAACTTTTAATAAAAACGATATTTTTTGAAGTCTTATTTTAGTAAATTATAATATATATATTAACTTTTAAGGAGGCTGCTTATAGAATAGGATTCAAACTAATTTTTCAACAGTTTTCTGTATTATGATTATTTTCTATATTATATATTTAGAATCTGTGACTTGTTATTTAAAGAATATAAAAGTAATTTTTGTATGTCCTTTAGACTAAAAAGAAAACTTTAGCTAAACAATTGAAATTTCGAATACACAATTTTTAATATTTTCCGTGACTACACACCTATCGGTAGTATCAAATCTGACAGCAATATGATGCTAGCTTTAATTCGATACTCTTTGAATAAACCAAAATATGTTTAAAGATTTAAAGATTAATTTTTAAAATAAAAAGTATTATTAAATTAAATTTAAATATTTCATTAATAAATTTCATATATGAATAAGAAGTGTTGGTCAATTTTTTTTTTTTTTAACCATGATTTTAATTCCAATTATATAAATAATTGATCGCTGTGTATAAAATATATATATAAACATTTTTTTTGTTTTTTTGTAAACATTGGCCAATCATCACTGATTCAAAACGCTATTTTGATTCAATCAATAAATTTAATTTATATTCTAGGAAACTTTAGTTTATTATTAGAATATTCCAAAACTAAATCTTGAGCCTTTCAAACTTTATTTTCCAGTAACTCCGAACAGTATAAGATTACTTAAATACAGGCTAAAAATAATATCACTCGAACACGCAAAAACAGATAAATTGGAGGCTCACAAGGTAACATTAATAAGTAATATTCGAGCACTATTTCATCTTTTTTTTTCTTTTCTCTGCTATCCTATACACTAAAAATCCTATTTAACTTTAAGCGTTGAAAATAAATCCCCAAATTATTTAAAAGACAGCTATGGAACTAACTCGCCACCACACAGTCACTCATCTTGAGAGCAAGATAACCCTAGGATATGAACGCTAACCTGGAATAGCGTTGATCCTCCAGACAGCCTTGCCGAGCTTGGTCCTGATGCAGACGAAGGAGGAGTTGCCGACGCAGGCAGTGGCTCCAGAGAGCAGGCCCAGGAGGGCGAAGAGGATGAGCACCATCTCTGCCGAAGACGGAGGGTCCTCAGCCTCTTATAGTGGCAGGGAGGGGGCTAAGTAGGGCGGATCTGGGGGTACGCTATGCGCTCTTAGGGGTAGCAACTGTCCATATCTTTCATATGTTATTATTTATTAATAATATTTTCAACCTTTTCAGATTTATTTTTAAAATAAATTATTTTCTCCTAAAGCATAAATTAAACAAACTGTTGATATTATTTTCTAAAATTATAAACTAGTATTATTAATCTCTCTCTCTCTCTCTCTCTCTCTCTCTATATATATATATATATATATATATATATATATATATATATATATTTATTTATTTATTTATATATGTATGTATGTATATGTATATACAATGATAACGGGATTTTGATTTCCGCTAACTCCTTCTAATACACTGGACGGATTTTTATTAGTTTTTACTTCCACTTACCTATATATATCGTGAAAATTACCGAATTCCAGTTTTCAACGGAAATACAGGTTTTAGAGTCCTCTGATTCCAAATGACCAAGTCCTGCAAAAAGGTTTGTGTTTGTGTGTGTGGTAACTCCCGTGCGTAAACCAGAAGTTCTATAAATCTGAAATTTCATATTTAAGACAACTATACGCCCGAGATTTTACAGAACCTATGAGGCATGTTTTTTAAGTAAGTACAGTTTTGGAATTTAAAAAAAAGACGTGCAAAGATATCGCAATAATTTTATTTTTACATGAAAGCCTGTACCTTAATCTACTTTTCTAAATGATTTCCATGAATGTTGAGGCACTTGTCATAACGCAGCACCAGTTTTTGAAGACCCTTCTCAAAAAATTCTGCGGCGGATACGATTTCTTAGTGCTAAAGGCGTAAAACCGATCGATATCCATCATGAGATTAACGATCCGTCTGTTTACGGACGGAACATTATGAGGGATGGAATGGTAAGGAAATGGGTGAGAGCATTTAAAGATGGCCGCTCAAATGTGCATGATGAAGAACGGAGTATGCGTCCTTCGGTCGTTAATGAAGATTTGATGCAGAAAATGGACGAAAAGATGAGGGAAAATAGACGCTATACAATTTCATCATTGTCCGACTGCTTTCCTCAATATTCTCGTAGTGTTTTTTATCGCATTGTGACCGAGAACTTGATGCAGTGGTTCACAAGTCAGGCGGCAGAATTTTTTGAGGAGGGTATTCAAAAACTGGTGCCGCGTTATGACAAGTGCCTCAAAATTCATGGAAATTATGTAGGAAAGTAGATTAAGGTACAGGCTTTCATGTAAAAATAAAATTATTGCTATATCTTTGCACGTCTTTTTTTAATTCCAAAACGGTACTTTCTTAAAAAACATGCCTCGTATTTCATCAAAATCAACTTACCAGAAGAGCCACTTTATACCATGCATTTGCACCTTTTTTACGATTATCTCGAAAACAGCTCTAACAATTTTGATTAAACTCCCTTTATCAATGTAAAATTTAATGCGCTTTAATATCAAGTAGGTTTTATTCTGAATGAAATAGTCTGACAGGGCTTATATGCTGATATTTAAAAATTTATTCTACTAAATTACCTTAACCATATCGTCTGATTAGCAGTGCTAAAAAACAGGTAAATATATAAGTTGAACGAATTCGATATCCAAAAGCGGAAAGCAAGAATCACAAAATTATTTGGTTTATAGAGAGGTTGTTGAAAACAAAAGGGCATTGGTCAATCTATCTATTTATATGTCTATGATTACCCAATCATATATTTTATCGTTATTTATTTATTTTTTAATAAATCATATTAAACTTCTTTAAGGTAAGAACTTTTTCGATTAATTAAAAAAACGGATAAAGCAATAAATTAAAACGAACCTTCTATTTATCAATAATTAAACAAACAAAATATCCTTTTTTTTTTTTTTTTTTTTAAATCCGACCCGGAGGACCAAATGTGAGAGTCAATTTTAAATTTCATATCGAATATCCTTCTATGAAATTCTAAAAATATAAGATATTCATGGAAAATATAAGTGATAAACTTACCTGGTACTCTTTTAGACTTCGTTCTTGGCTGATTCCTAATATTTCTACCTGAAGGTGAGAATAAGGCTAAGGAAACTTACTTTTTTTAACTCCTGTCAATATATAAAATATAAAACCGTTTTATATTGCACAATGATTCCAAACGTACTTTTTTTCAGGGCTAAACTCCACCCTGATATTTCTGTATACTCCTTCATCAATTTCAAGTTAAAACACATATTACAACTAATCAATGATACGATTTGGAAATTTTTTAAATATTCTTATTTCAGAAAAACAAATGAATATAGGCAGAACCTGCATGGAATGAACCTTGAATTTTACATCGGTATAGCGATTTTAATCAGAATCGTCAGAGCCATTGTCTTTTTCAGTTTTATTTATTATTATTATTATTTTTTTTTTTTGTTCACTCCTACTTCGCCTTGAAGGCTATACGAGAGTTTATCGGGCTAAGAGGCGAATTGAGACATGAACTCATAATTACTTTTTCTAATTTTTGGTCAGCTGGCTGTTTAAAAATGCACTCTAACCCACGAGTTGTACGAGAGGGTTCACCCGAAAAAAATATTAATGATCTTTGGAGAAAAACGCGTATAGAGTTTTGGAATCAGGAAAGCGCGTAAAAAAAGAACAAAAAATTGATATATTGAATATATATTCGTCACAAATTAGAAGAGTTGAAATTCCCCCAAAACCTTGCTTTATTGAAAATAGAGAATAATCAAAAATGTTTTGGAGATAGCAAATAATAGCGTTTTGAAATTGAGACGTTGATTTCCAAAAGGTACTATATCCATTCTAGGAAATTTTACAGGAAGCACGAAAATCTCTCATTACTATATTATTAAACTAGCTAATTCGGGTCTTTTTGCATTAAAATTTAGAATTTTTTTTTTACTATAATAATAACATCACATTAAAGTTATGAAATAATTTTTTTTAGAATGATTTGGAACAAAAATAAATGCGTAATTAGTACTTTTAGAAAATGACAGCATTTCTATATTGCGTTTTTTAAGGACTTGAGAGTTCATTAGATAAAATCAAATAGAAGATTTAGATAAAACTAAATGATGAAAATACAAATATGTAAAAAAATCAATTTCGTAAAAAATGTCCTTTAGTACCTTTTTGGAAATCAACGTCTCAATTAGCAGTGGTGATAGAATATTTTCTTTTGAATTGTTTATTGATTTCCATATTATTTAATTGTCTTTAAAAAGCCAAACAAACAGTTACACGTTTATATAATTATTTGAAAATAATAAACCATTGTGTAATAATTTGCAGCTTTTTTTAAATATTTGTTTCTCATGTTTTTTGATCCATAGTTTTTCTCACACCCATGTAAAAGTATTCACCTCACAGATGATTAAAGGAATTTTAATCCTAATTAACAAAACTTTATTGACTAACGAAATAATTACAAATATAAATTTAATTAGTTTAATGTTACTAATAAAAAAGTTTCCTACATAACATTTTAGAACAGATTAATTAATTACCTATACGATTAAATTATATCAAGCTGATATATATATATATATATGTGTGTGTGTAAAAATATATATTCCCTATTATTATTTATCAAATATATAGTAACTAACCTCTTCATAGCCCAGTAGAAAATTTTGGTGTTCGTGCTCGTTATTGAAAAAAAAAATATTTTATTTATTCAAAAGTTACAAAATATCGATAATAACACTTTAAAAGACAATAATGACAATCTTGATAATAACAATATGGCTATACTAGATCTGACATAGATTACGTACCGTAATTACTGCGAGGACTTGAAGAGAGAGAGTCCTGGGAGAAGGGACAGGGTATATAAAGGTTAATAGGACTGCTGAATAAGATTCAAGGAATATGGTGTGATCTGCAGGTGCACTATGGTCTCATGGTGGCGTGACTCCTCCGTCCTTATGAGAGTGAAGCCCACTGAACTCTAAATTTAAGGATTTGGGACGGTTTGTCTATTCTGTAAATATTGAAACCAAGCTCTGGCTCTGCCATCAAAACATTCAGGTGGTTGAGGATGGGTACTTGGATTATCATTTGAAGGATTAGAACACAGTAATTCCAGTTTACAATACTGACGATAAAGATTATAGCATAAAAGATATAAACATATTACATAAAATATATAAGAAATAAATTGGGATACAGTTATATCATAAGGTTCTAATTCTTCTATTTCTATATTACTTAAGTATATTTGTTGTAATTCCTCAAAAGTAAAATTTGTTGATACAATAGTTTTATTATTAACAGAATGATAGGAAATAAAAGGAATATTTACATTGTCAACATAAGAAAGTGGTACATTTATATTTACAAATTTCTCATTTTCATTAAGATTAAGGAGGCTAGTAGATGGTAGATGATACATTTGTGTGTTTGTTACACTAGTTGTTACATTGCTAATATTAAAGGTTAAATATTGGTGTAATGTGGGTATAAGTTTGATTATAGGGTTTGTTCTTATTTCTACAGCTTTACAATCATTTAATTCTATATTCTTACATAATTCTAAAATACATTTGTCCTTAATCTCTATCATGTCTTTACAGTAATGATGATTATTGAATTTAATACAATTTCCATTGTAAAACGAATTTTTAAATCTAATGATTAGTTGTTCTTTAATCTTTAGAGTAATGACTTTATTATTCCTTGTAACTGGATATGACATAGCATAATAAGTTGTTTTTGGCAATGATTTCAAAGGGATTTTAATAAAATAATAAATTAATCCTGTATCTGATAGGGAACAAAATGTGGAGCTAAGTAACCAGTTTAATTCTACATTTTCTGTGATTGGTTCTCCGAACGGTATGTTTAATTGTTCTAGTTCTCTAGTCGTTAATATGCTTGGATGGGTAATTCCTAATTTACATTGTTCTAAGGAAAATTCTATATCATTTAATTGATTTTCTACTAAATCTAATACGGCTAATAAATCATGATACATTAACTTAGTAAGAGCTAAATCTGTAAAATTATTTATTTTTTCTATACTATCCTTATATTTATTTAAAACAATTATTTCTTTATTAAGTTTAGATGTTAATTCTTTATTTAATCCTAATCTAACATTTTCATTATGCTCTATGTGATACATATTTCTCTCGATTTTATTTAAAATATTATCATACTTTTCTTTGTCATCGGCGTCCATATTGCCGGTGAGCCAACTAATAGCATTGCCTAGTCCGTTAATTAAACCTCTTTTTGATCGGTTATTCCGATTTATATTTACAATATGATTAATTTTTTCTAATATCTTGTTATATTTTTGTTCTATACCTTTCTTAGTTATTTCGAAAAGCTGCTTCATTTTCCGATGGTACTCATGAACAAGATATTCTTTTATTTCCGGGGATTCATTATAAGTTTCATTAGTGATACCGAAAGTTATTTCGTTAGGGGTCATTTTAAGATCTTGATTAAGGGAATTATTATATGCTGTCGTTGCTTGCTCTAACTTATCTTCCTCTTTATCATCTTTGTTTTCTATGTTTATAAGTCTTAAAATTTCTAATAACGAAGAGCTTGCTCGATTAAGCAATCCAAGAGAGTTAGGGTGATTGGGGGTAGTATAATGTAATTCAATATTTAAGTAGTTTAGAAAATCTTTAAACAAGTTATTGTCGAATTCTCTTCCGTTGTCACATGATATTTTTTGGGGTTTTGGAAAATATGCTAAATATTTTTTCAATACTTTCATGCTTTCTATGGCATTATAACTCGTTGCGTAATAAGAAAATATTCTTTTGGAAAAAGTATCTACTATTAAATAAATGTAATAATTACTCATGTGTAAGGTATCAATCATTAAATCTGTAAAGGGTTTCTCAGGTGTGGGAGTAATTTTAAATTTTTGTTTTATAGGTCTTCTATCGTATTTGCCTTTTCCACATGTGTCACATTTGTTTATAATTTCTGTGATATGATCTTTCATATTGGGCCAATAAAATTTGGTTTTCAAAACTAAATATGTTTCATTTATACCTCTGTGGCATGTCTTGGCGATATGATAATCAAGGATAAGTAATTTCTGGTCTTCCGTGTTCTTTACATCTGGCAATAGTTTATAATATCTTTTAATTCTATTTGTGGGAAATTTTTCTCTAATGAGTGATGCAACTTTATTAAATAATGCATTATACCAATTATTTTCACTTTCTATAGAATCTGATATGGGTGAGCAGTATATGCCGTAAGTTATATTTGGTCTTAAGATTTCTAAAAGTTTTTCTTCTATTTCAAAATCTTTTTCATGATAAGGCCAAGTAAATTCAATTGTTGTTCTTTGCTTATTATTGAATATTGTTTCGCGTTGAATTTTCGCGTGTCCCTTTTTTATTATTATTTGATTTTTCTCAACATTTACTGGTCTAGATTTATCATCAACTATTAAGATTCTGTTATCGGAGGATTCTGTGGAGTGCTGCGTTGCTAAAGAAGATATATCATCTTGAATTATTTCTTGGTGTTCACCATTATTATTTTCTTCTATGTTTTCATCATTATTAATTCCTTCTAAGTTTTCATTGTTAGCTTCTTCTTGGGTTTCTTCTATTCCCATTTCTTGTAATAAATCTACGATTTCTTGTGAATAGTTATTAGGAGAATTTTCTGTATGAAAAATATCAAATTCTGGTTCTTTTAATTTCCTTTCTTCAATAGGGTAACGGGATAAATGATCGGCGACTTTATTAGCCTTTCCTTCAATGTATTTTATGTCATATTCGAAATCTTCTAACAATAATTTCCATCTAATTAATCTGGCGTTCTGTGTTTTACACGTTCTTAAATATTCTAAAGGTTTGTGATCTGAATATATGAAAAATTTTCTACCGTATAAGTAAGGTCGAAAATGATTGCAAGCCCAAATAATGGCTAAACATTCCTTTTCCGTTGTTGAGTAATTTTGTTCTGCTTTATTAAGTGTTCTGGATGCAAAACATACAGGGAGTTCTTTTCCATCTTTCTTCTGTGCTAATACTGCACCAATGGCGAAATTACTTGCGTCAGTTGTTAAGAAAAAGTCCTGATTGAAATCTGGAATTTGCAAAATGGGGCTACTACATACAAGTTGTTTCAATTTCTCAAAAGCGTTTTCATATAACTCTGGTTTGATTTCTTTTTGATCTTTTCGAAGACATCTCGTTAATGGGGAAGCTATCTTTGCGTAATTTGGTATCATTTTCCTATAGAAACCAGTTAATCCTAAAAAGCTTTTAATTTCTTTTTCATTTTTAGGGAGTTTAAAATCTTTTACTGCTTTTATCTTTTCTGGATTAGGTTCTATGCCGCGTTCGCTGATAATATGTCCGAGGAATAACAATTCTTTCTTGCAAAATTCTGTCTTATCGAGCTGAATCTTTAAGTTATGTTTTTCTAACTTTTTAAGAGTTTCTTCTAAATGTTTCCAATGATCTTTGTAATTTTCAGAAAAAATTATAATATCGTCCATATAGACTAAAACGTTAATAGAATCTGAAAAAATGATATTCATGGCTCTTTGAAACGTTGCTGGGGCATTACTGAGTCCAAATGGCATGCGAAGGAATTCAAAGTGGCCTTGATCTGTAGAAAATGCTGTTTTTGGGATAGAACTTTCTTCGACTTTTATTTGATGGAAGCCTGAGCAAAGGTCCATTGCTGTAAATATCGTCGCTTTTCCTAATTTGCCTAAAAGGTCTTCAATATTAGGAATGGGGAATTTATCCGGGGTTGTTTCTCGATTTAATTTCCTGTAATCAATCACCATTCGTATTTTTCTTTTTCCTGATGCGTCTGGCTTTTTTGGGACAATCCAAACGGGAGAATTGTAAGGGGAATTGCTGGGTCTTATTATTTTGGATTCTAACATCTTTTTAATTTCTTCCTTAATATTTTCTTTGAATTGGTGGGGATATCTGTAATTTTTCGAATATATCGGGTCTTCGGTTTTTGTTTTAATCTTATGCTCCAATAAATCAGTGGCTGAAAGGGGATCATTTTCAGTCTTAAATACTGATGGATATTTCGATAATAATTTAATTAAATTTGATTTTTCTTGAGGAGGTATATGGTCGGTTCTGATTAGTTGGGGGATTTGTTTTATTATTTCATGGTTTCCTTTTTTATTAGAATCTGTTAATTCTACTTCTTCTTTTTGCAAATAGTATAAAGGTAAATATATGGTTTCGTTAACTTTACTGTCGATTATTATATTTTGATCATAGATGCCAGGTTTAATTTTAATCTTATCATCTTCATAGTCAATAAAATATAGATTTTTATTTTGTTCTACTTTTATCTGATTTTCGCCTTCTTTCAAAACTAATTTTAAAACTTCGTCTTCCATAATAAAATCAAACTCTGTATAGCGAGTTTTTATTTTGTTGGTTTCGAAATCGATATTAAATTTCATTTCCCTCATTGTCTCATTTCCTAGTAGTATTTCGTAATTGGGACTGAAATTAAATAGATAAAATTTTATTTTTTCGGGGTTTTTAAGAAAATTATTTCTGCAATAAACTGAAATAGATTCCGTGCCAAGTTCTTCTCCGGTTGCTGTTTTTATTGTAAAATTTTCTTTTTCTCTTTCAACATCTGGTGGTACAATGTCTGGTCTTATATAATTCTTCCAAGATCCGGTATCAATAAGCCATTTACGATTCGCGTGGTCTTTAACATAAGGCAGTTGGCTTTTATTCTCTTCTTTTATGTGTTTTGATTGTCTGGCGGGCCTTTCTCTAAAAAAGAATTATTTGGATCTAATTTTTCTAATTTCTCTCTTAATTCTCTGATTTCTTGGTCTTTCGGGTCTTCTTGCTGAATTTGGAAATTAGGCTGTTTCGGTTTATTCCCGAATGCGCTAACTGTTCTCATGGATACAGTTGGATTTTCATCTTTCTTATTATTATTATAATTTTGATTCCGGTATCGACCTGAACCGTTGAAATACCTTTGTTGTTCTTGACGGGGCCATTGTTGGTAATAATTATTATTATTATTATTCTGCCGGTAGTCTTGTGGAGGTTCTTGTTGTCGATATTGATGCTCTTGTCTTTGATTATGTGGGTTATACGGGTTATTGGGATTTTGCCAATTATTAAATCGTTTGTGATGTTTTTTATCGAACTTTTTCTTATGGTCGAAGCCTCTTTTGTAATCATGTTCTCCGGGTCTTCTCATATTTCCCGAATTTATGAGGTCATCGAAGAGTAGATGGTTCTCATTCTGAATTAAATTTCTCAAATCATCTAATGTTCTTAACTTTTCTGCTTTAGTCATAAGATATGTTCTTATGTGAAGGGGCATGTTAGTGTAAAAAAAATAAAGAGTACTTTTCTCTAATGCGCTAATAATTGTTTCTCTATTTGGTGTGTTTTCTATCCGATGTTTAGAAATTATTAAAGTGCGGATCTTATCAATTCTTTGAAGGAAATCAAGAGGGTGTTCCTTATGATGTATTTTGTTATTAAATAATTCATGCGATAATTGTTCAATTGAGCGGCTGTCTCTGAAGGTTCTTTCGAGATAATTTAGTAATTCTTCAACACGACCAAATTCGCACGTTGTATTTATATAATCAGCTTCATCCGTAAGTTTTGCTAAAAGTTTACTTAATAATCTTTGTTCGTTTAGTTCCTTAAACGAGTTGTCCGGTTTACACACGATTTGGTAAACTTGTCTACAAACTGTCACGAATTTTAACAGATTGTGTGGATTTCCATTAAAATTAGGGATATGATCGTAGTCTGCCGATTTAATTTGAAAGCTTGCCATATTTGTAGTTAATATTAAATTATTTACTCGCAGGATTAAAGAATTTAAATAATCATCAGACATAAAATTACAATAGTAAAGGAAATTAACTTACAAAAATTGAGTACGCTGTCAAAATAATCTTCGACGGGGTGTGAAGATCTGTCCTTGAGCTGGATACCTGACGACAGTGAAGTCCGGCCAAGGTTGAGTGCAGATAAGAGACTTTGCCTGCGTTGCGAGATGCTCGGGGTGAGTGAACTCGTCCAGAATCTGAAGATCTCGAAGTTGGTAGTCCTCGGCAGGTAAGCCAAAATCTTGAGTCTTCACAGGTGAGGAATCCTAGGCGGTAGTCCTAATTCTGGATTTGCGAAAAAAGTTCGGATCTGCGGAAACTCGGTTCTTAAAACTGCGATAAAAATATGCAGTCCCTGTTCTGGGCGCCAATTTTGGTGTTCGTGCTCGTTATTGAAAAAAAAAATATTTTATTTATTCAAAAGTTACAAAATATCGATAATAACACTTTAAAAGACAATAATGACAATCTTGATAATAACAATATGGCTATACTAGATCTGACATAGATTACGTACCGTAATTACTGCGAGGACTTGAAGAGAGAGAGTCCTGGGAGAAGGGACAGGGTATATAAAGGTTAATAGGACTGCTGAATAAGATTCAAGGAATATGGTGTGATCTGCAGGTGCACTATGGTCTCATGGTGGCGTGACTGAATATTGAAGGATTGATCTCAGTTCGATACTGAACTGAGGAGAGGTGGTATTGCAATCTCATATGTCATGAAGAAAATGTTCTTTACCATTTACTTTTAATTTGAGAAACGTTTTGGAGAAAATCTGTTCTTCCCATTCTATATCCTCTCCACTACTATTACTAAGCACATTTTGTGACCTATATGGTGCCATATTTCTACATCATGGAATCGAAACCTGCAATAACACACAGGAAAATGAAAAAAAGACAATTAAAACATTTCAATGCTTATTGGCGGGAATGATCAAAAATAACAAAGCCTGAAGGACTTTTAACCTGAAATTTTGTATTTATCAGTAAAATATTATTTAATAAATATTTGTTATATATATTTTTCTGTAATATAATTTTTTTTAAAGATGTAAATATTATTTGATTTTATTTATAAAAAAAACTACCAATTTTTATCGGTGACAACCACATTCCTCATAAAGTACTTCTATCTAAATCACCAAAACTAAATATTATATAGAAACTGAATACATATACATACCTAATAAAACCCGTATGGACTTTATCACAGATTTATGGTTCAGCAAAAAAGACTCACATACAAAAACTGCAATATTATAACTGCAACTTATAACGTCAGCTCTTTCGTACTTATATAATAAAACTCTACATGCGGACTTACAAGCAACAGTTGACGAACACATTTTAACTCACTATTCGAGTTTTTTAATACACGGACACGACAATAGACTTATAAACGACACATTATTAACTGAAATGCCTTCTAGAAGAATGCTGAAAAGAAGCTGGATGAGAGACCTCTTTTGCTAAATTAAAGCCTAGGAAGGGGTGCTGCTGGGCACTTTCCATCCCTATTCCTATAATGTTCGCTACTCATGTTTTATTCAGAACACTCACTTATTGTCACATATTACCCATATTGACATATTTTTCAGGTGAGTATGAAAAAATGTGAAGATAAAAAAATCATCAAAAGTTCACAAAACTGCATATTGCATAAATAATACAATAAAGATGATATTTCATTTAAGGGCACTAATTTAAACAAATATAGGTATTTTACGTTTTCTGCCCTGGATCTCTAAAATTGTTTCTTCCAGGTTTCCAGTAGATTTTGACAGTATTTAAAAATGTTTTGTACGTTTCTAGTAGGAAATTATATTCCTCTACAAGGTTGGTTATTATCTTGTAAACTGTACTAAATATTGGGTAGTAAAATAAGTTTATAGCGTTTTAGAATATTTTAATTTAATTCTCTCTGTGTTTATAAACTGATGTTTACTTGTTCAATAATGTTTACACATTCTAAAAAAGGATTATTTAAGGTGCTTTTATGCATGTTTCATTCGATATCCCTAATATTTAAGCGGTATTTGGCTTGTTCAAAATAAAAGAGAAAAAAGTTCATTTTCGTCATTTAATGATTTTTTATTTCCGAAAAGGAATACCCGTTGCACAGGCGGTTAACAAAATTTTCGGTGTGTTTGACGATGATGTCTTAGGAGAAAGCACCGTCTGTAAGTGATTGTTTTCTCGGTTCAGAATCGGACTGACTTGGAAGACGCAAAAAGTTGTACTTCAACTGTTAATTATGACCAAATTCAACAAATTACCTGAAAGATAGCAACATTTAATAGATCAAAATGGTTCCTATATAATTTATTTAAAATATTTACAAGAATCTGAAGTTTTTATAGAATCACCAGTTATAAAAATCTGGTGCGGGCAACACGCGACTTTCACTTACCTCCGTTTTTAAAATTGATTAAAGAATTTTCAAGTACATTAAGATATGAAAATAATTAAAGAATTAATTAAATGGAATTTCTATAGAAACATGTGTTTTATTAAAAAATTTATTATATTATTATCTAAAATAATCAGTTAGTTTTATCGGTTTTTCATCACTCTCTATTAACTTTTAAAAGCTTGTGTGTGAAATAATATTTTATTCTAAAATCTTTAACTTTCCAACGGTATATCATACACGTATATTACTGTTCTTATGTTCAAAAACGGAAAATTGTGTTAAAAAAATATTTTTTATCGAATTCATACAATTTGTATATTTACCAGTTTTTCATCAGCGTTAACAAGATAATATAGATATTTTTATTGAATCTACAAAATTAAAGGTACTTTAGGGGAAGAAAATTTAAAATATCGGCATTTAAGCCCTGTCAGACCATTTTAATCAGAATAAAACCTACATGATATGAAAGCCCATTAAATTTTACATCGATAAAGCAAGTTTAATCAAAATCGTCGGAACCGTTTTTGAGAAAATCGAAAAAAGGTGCAAAATGCATGGTATAAAGTGCCTCTTCTGATAAGCTCATTTTGATGAAAAAATTTTTGTCACGTTTCGGTGTAGTTGTCTTAAATATGAAATTTCAGTTTCATAGGACTTACAGTTTCCGCCCGGGAGTTACCACACACACACACACACACAGACCTTTTTGCGGGACTTGGTTATTTGGACTCAGGGGACCCTAAAACGTGTATTTCCGTTGAAAACTGGAATTAGAAAATTTTCTCGATCGCAATACTTCCCCTTAGTATATATAGTAAGTGAAAGTAAAAACACAATTTCCCCGCTTTTTTTAAAGCCAAAATGCGAATCTTTACTGAGCTATCCAATAGCTTGAAAGCTATACCTTTTAGGAATCTCCTGCCCAATCGCTTCCATTATAAATAAGATCTAAGAATACCTACACTTGAGTATTAGCAATGTATGTTTTGAAACTAATCCCCTCTTGTTAAACTAATCTGATAGTTGTTATGCGGCATAGTATAACTAATGCGCCTACTGAAATCTAAAGTTAATAAACTTATCTTTTCGTAAAATTAAAGGACAATGATTTATTTACTATAAATTTATTTATTTTAAGCATGTATGCTAATATGCTAAATAGATAAATGTATTTTACTTTTATTTCGGCTGATAATATTGACTATTCAAACAATTAACAGTTATTTATTTTATAAATGTGAATCTAAAAAAAGGCTTTTTGATAATCAAACACCTCTCATGTTTATAATTTGAATTTTAAATGAGCAGAATATTATCTTCTTCTAAAAATATCTTGATACAGATCAATATTTTTCAAAAAACCATTATTTCTTTATATTTTTCTTCAGGTTATAAATTGGATTATATTTTCTATATAAATGTGGTTTCTGTTTTACTCATATTTTAGTATTTTACAGCGATCTAATGTTTTTTTTTCTAGGTGTCAATCTTGAAAGCAGAAAATTAAACTACAGAAATCGATTATTTCGAAGTAAGTAAAATTTTATTTATTCGCACATCGCAAGGTAATTAAAAAATGCATTACATACGTGCTCAAAGTACGCGCTGTAAAGGAATTCATTGATATACATGTGTCTTTTAACGTTCCACACTGCCAGATAATTATAAATAACTTAGAATATTAAAATAAGTAATAATAATAGAATAATTAAAAAATAGATAAGTAATAATCAAATATTAAACTAATTAAAATCATCTTTAACTGATTGGTTAAATAAAAAAAATGAATGATTTTAAGTTTTCAAATAATTGCCGACCCACGTCTTAAACTTTATATTATAGTCATTTTAAAATTTCTTTGTTAAATCTTTAATTAAATTCATGGACTGAAAATTTATTTCTATCATAAGTCAGTTTTTTATCAATGTTAATGAGATGATATGGTTGATATCTTGGAATCCTTAAAGAGTAGGGGCTTGCACAATTTATATATATATATATAGGAAAATCTGGTTGTTTTTGGCAGCAGCTAGTTTCTTCAGAGTGTTCTGGTATAACTTCATAAGTGAAATTACCTGGGTACCATATGTTGATCTAATTTCTTCATAAAATCCCATTTTTTTTTTTCTCTCTTTCCCCTTTTTTCCACTGTTGATTTTTCTTCTAATAACCTTTTGATAATAATATTGTTTGATCAGTTCTCGACTGTTGATAATTTAAGTTTGTGTTGTTCTTAGGTTTCAGTCAATGAATAAACAATTTTATCTATGCGACGTTTCGAGAATTTATTGTTCTCATAATCATGCCTTAACAGTGGAAAAAAACAGAACATTAATATTATTATACAATAATTAATATATGATGTTATTGTTAGAGATATAAAAAAGAGTACATTGAACAATGAATAATCATACAGCAGGTACATAGATATTTTAAATTAGGATTTACATTAAAGATATTATTTTAAAATTACTTACAATTTTTACTTACAATACAGTTTACAATTTTACTTACAATACTACTTAGATGCAGAAAAGAAAACATCCTACCGAAACACATCGAAAATTCTCTAAATAAAATTAATCAAACATGTAAAATAGAAAATAAATACAGGATGGAGTTCAAAAAAGATATGGATAGATTTAAAAAAAACATTTTAAACTTAGAAATAAAAAGTGCTATATCTAAAGTTAGAATTTTAAATAGTGAAATCAACAATCATAAAGTAGAAATTTGCAAACTTTTACCGTGTAATATATATATATATAATATATATATATATATATATATATATATATATATATTTTTTTTTTTTTTTTTTTTTTTTTTTTTTTTTTTTTTTTTTTAAGTTGATCTCAAATATACTCAATGGTCAAAAATAAAAATGAAACAACATTTTGTCAGCCCTCACACCAACCATGCTGTGAGTAGCTGTCACGCAAGAAGAGAGGGATAGAGCCGTAGGATCGTAAAGTCATTAGATAGAAGAAGAAAATAAACTTTATTTACATATTTACAAACTGACCAAATATTTATAAATGATTTCGGATGAGACATCCTTACAATCAGCAAATGTTTGGTTCATTTGGTAGTTATTATCTAATTAACTAATCTATAATTAGTGGTAAAATTAAATTGTGATTATATATGGTTGTAGGAAAAATTATACAAAAACCTACAAATAAAAACGGATAACATAATTGATAATATAAAATTAGAAATTAAAACAAACTAGCTTAAGTTAGTAACACATGTTTAGTTCTTTTATGAGTGTAGCGTTTTAGAGATGTTTTATTATAGTTACCGATATCCTTTATTAATGGATTTTTGGAGACTGGTGTTTTACTGAAGTAAGACGCTGTTTGAGTATGGACAAAATGTTTAATTGTTGGAAGCTGCAAGTCCTGGAGCATAGATGATATTTTAGAGTAGCGGGGGTAATTATTAATTATCCGCATTGAATTCTTTCAAGTTTTTGGTAGTTAGTCAAGCAGGTTGAGCTCCAGACTGGCGTGTCGTATGTAATTAACGGACGAATAACTGATTAGTATATTATTAATTTGTTATGAGACCTCAAATGGGATTTTTTGTTGAAGTATGGGAACATTTTGATATTAATTTCTTGGCTTTATCGATTTTTCTATTGATATGATCTGAAAAAGTAAGAGATTTGTCTAATGTTATGCCTCGGTACTGCACAGATTTTGACCATGGGATGAAAGCTGAAAGTCATTAGATATTACTTACACTTACATATTATGTATTATACCTATTTTTATAAATATCTTCTATTCTTTTCTCCTCCAAAACTTCCCTCCCATAAAGATAATGGGCTAAAAATTTGCAAAAGGTTGTTTCTCATGTATGTGATTCAATGGAATTTTGGTTCTAATATACTCGGGGACAGATTTCACATGCTGATTCTGCACGGACCTTAAGTGAGCTTAATCAAAACCATTACAGTCATCTTTGATGAAATATTTGCTGTAATCTCATTCATATACGCTTATAAATTGAGGCGTTGATTTCCAAAAGGTACTCTATCCAGTTTAGACAATTTTACAGCAAACGAAAAAATCTGTCATTTATTTATTATTGGAACAATGTACTTGATTCTTTTTTTATTAAAATCTAAAGTTGATTTTTAAGTGTGTTGCCAACTTAGTTTTCCAAATTATTGCACTTTTCCCATGACTTTTAAACAATATAATTTGGATACAGTATTTTTTGGAATGAAACGTGGATATTGTACTTTTTGGAAAGAATTAAAAAGGATATTGTACTTTTTGGAAAAATATAACCCGAGATAAGTTGGTAACAGTCACTATAACCTTCCTGATACAACATTACCGATAACTAACGTCTTTATATTGTTAATGACTAAATTATGTATATTTCCTTATTCTCTCTCTGAGAAACGTCTTTATTTGTTGGTTAATTACATTGATTATCTATTATTCATAAAGAAAGTGAATAATCAAAGGACAATTTATATATATATATATATTTTTTTTTTTTTTTTTTTTTTTTTTTGAAACTATTCTTTATTGAACAATATTACAATCTGTCCAATTTAGGACATTATAAAAAAATAAAAAAAAACTATGTATGTAATTATGAAGTTTGTTTTGAACTAGTATTTACTATTTGTGTGAATTTCGCAAATTTATCTATATTATTAACGACGTGTAAACAATATTTAGCTATAGAGACTGATAAATCAATAAGTTTTAAGCTTTTATTTTACAAAAAAAAATCAAGTAAATCTATTATTAAGTTAGATCAGGCATGGTTTTTCCTCTCACATTTAACAAGTTCGTGGAATGCTAATTCCAACTATTTGCTGTTTCAAATACCATTATTCTATTAAAAAGCGAGTCTCTGTAAATTTTTAAATCAAATTCATGTTGCTGCCAGAAGAATTACTATGAAAAAAACTTAATTCAATTGACAACCGAAAAGAGCCGAAGCGACGCTACTAAGTTGTTTCAAATAGCCTAAAAACTGATTATTAGGTTAAAATCAGTGATCAAAATAATAACGGTGATTCAAGACGTGTTAAATGAACCAATAAAAATGCACAAAATTCAGAAAACAATAAATTAATGGTAATATATTACGGGGTATGGTGCTTCTGCCGTATAGTAGGAAATATAGTACCTTCTGGAAGGAAAGGAAAAGAAAGATTATATCTGTTTACAGAGGATATAGTACCTTTTGGAAGGGAATGTTTTTAGTACCTTTTGGAATGAAATAAAATGTGGATTTATTATATTTTGGAATGAATTGCAATTTTTAAATACTTTTCAAAAGGATTTTTATGTTTTTTAGATAAAATTCGATGACGGATTTAGATAAAACTAAACCGTCAGAATACAAATATGTCAAAATATCAACTTTGAAAAAATGTCCTTTAACACCTTTTGAAAATCAACGTCTAAATTTTAAATTTCAATTTTTATAACGTGCTGGACTACCACACACAGAATTTTTTGCTAGACTTGGTCATTTGGACTCCGCAGTCCCTGAAACGTGTATTTCCTTTGAAAACTAGGATTCAAAAATTTTCGGGATCGCAATTTCTCTCACTATATAGGTAGGTGAAAGTAAAAATTAAAACGAACATATGAAACTTGATTAAAATAAATAATAATAGTAAGTACAATAGCTTTAGAAGTGTGTATCAACTGACAACAGGCTTGACGCACTTAAACCTTTTTTTTTTTAAGTAACGCTGCTTCTATGGAATTGATTTGATTATCCTTTAAGAAGGAAAAATGGAGAGGAAAAAATTAATTTTTTTGTAAGTTTATGTAAAACTTAATTTTTTTCTCGTTAGAAGTAACAGACTTCATTAAGTTCGCCTATTTTACTACTTAGAATGTAAGGTAATTGAACTACCAAAAAAAAGTTACAGTAGACGGCATATCTTTCTTCTTTTTCGGGGTAAGATGATTATAATATATTTTAAAAACGTTCAGTCATAGTTAAGAAAAGTAGTATTCATTATTCATAAAATTTCTATTAAGAAAAAAAAAGGGAAGAAAAACTTTCTTTGTCAGCGTATGTCTCTAAATTTTTTTTCTCTCGCCTTCTCCATCCCATTATCCGTTTCTACGTCATCTTCACTTTCCTCGCTCCATCAGTGAAAATTCCGCGAAAGTGAAAACTGAGCTGGGGAAATGAGAAATAAAAAAAAAATTCTCGAGGCGAACACACTACTGGGAGGCGGCTCAAAAGTATTACACGGTGACTGGCCGTTGTGGGATCTATAGCTGAGAAATAGGTTACTGGAACTTGCTGAAGGTAAGGTATTGGCTATCTATCGGTATTTACTCTCTAACTTCAGTTATCTTGATAAAGTTTTATAAACTATATAATATGTTATTAAGAGTATAGACCGAAAACTGGGTATAAATAAATGAACCATTGTAATCGGACAAAAAAAAAAAAAAAAAAAAATTACCTCTCTCCAAAATTTGAGGGCTTACGTTTGAAGATGCGTAGAATCCGAATAACGAATAAAAAAAATCCGTTTATACGCCGTCAGCAGCATTTCTCCGAAACTACTGGACCAATTATTATGAAATTCACCACAAAAATACTAGATGATCCTTACTACTAGACGTTGATATCAGCTAGTTAGTTTGAAAATAGTGGCCAATAAAAGTGATTTAATTTAATGACACAGTTATTATCTTGGTGATATTTATATATCATGGCATACTTTTGAACTCGTAGAAAAATTCAAGTATTTAGGTTAATGATAACAAGAAAAAATGAAATCCAGGAAGAAATAAAGTCCCGGTTAAAGGTGGGAAATGCGTGTTATTATTCAGTTGCTAAGTTGCTTAGTTCGCGGCTTCTATCTAAAAACATAAAGGTTAGAATTTATAAAACTATTATTCTTCCGACGGTTCTTTACGGATGTGAAACGTGGCCGCTTACTTTGAAGGATGAACAACGGCTTAAGGTTTTCGAAAATAAGGTACTGCCTAAAATATTTGGTCCGAAGAGAGATGAGGGCACTGGGGAGTTTAGAAGGTTGCACAACGTGGAATGGTGGAACTTGTATCCTGTAAATATAATTGAGTTAATATCTTCGCGGAGACTCAAATGGGTGAGTAAAATTGTTGGGCTCGGTGAGGATCGGATTCCGAGAAAGTTGGTATTCGCTGATCCGACTGGTAGGCGTCCGAAAGGCAGGCCGAAGCGTCGATGGGAGGACTGCGTTAAGGCTGATCTCTGGGACTTTGGCTTGAATGGTGAACATTGGACGAGTGTGTATAGGCGTATTTTGGTGGTATCGGCATCGAACCTTCGGGTTCGGTAAGCCTATTGTTATTATTAGTTATTTTTAAGATAGAAACAAAATTATCAGTGTTTATTAACCAAAAAAAACAACAACGAATAATTATAAAAAAGAGAAAAAAGGAAAGAAAACTATTAAAATTTTACCTACAAATATGCGCATAACTCAGTTATTTTTTAAGATAGGGAAAAATGTGTACAGAGTTTTAGAATCAGTAAAGCCCGATAAACAAGAAAAACATTAACAAAAATGGATCTGAGAGAGTTCATGGTTCGCAGGGCTTATATATAATATAAAGTGTATATCTGTTGAATAAGTGACATGCTACTGTACTGTATGGACTACAAAGACATAAAGAGCTAAAATCTTTGGAGGATAGAACATTTGCTGGAAGACAGGAGACTGGAGAATCGCCAGGGACGAGCCATCCTTGTTAAAGTCCATGCAAATCCCCACACTACCGCAACCTCAATGGCCATCAGAATAAATATATAATATGGGATTCAAGACAACCCAGAAACAGGCAAAAATATTTTAAGAAGGGAAAGATACAAACATTAACAAAAATGGATCTGAGAGAGCTTATGGTTCGCAGGGCTTATCTATTATATAAATTGTATATCTGTTGAATAAGTGACATGCTACTGTACAGTATAGCCTACAAAAACATTACAGATTTAAAATCTTTGGAGGATAGAACATTTGCTGGAAGACAGGAGACTGGAGAATCGCCAGGGACGAGCCATCCTTGTTAAAGTCCATGCAAATCCCCACACTACCGCAACCTCAATGGCCATCAGAATAAATAGATAATATGGGATTCAAGTCAACCCATAAACAGGCAAAAATATTTTAAGAAGGGAAAGATACAGTGTTCGAGTTGTAAGAAGAAAGCGTTTCTTCAGTAAGTCAACCCAGAAGAAGCGGCTGTAATTTGCAAGAAAGTTTGTAAATAAACACAAAAATTTCTAGGAACGGGTCATATTCTCTTAGAAATCCAAATTCGGGCCAGAAGGAAGGTCAAAAGTATGGAGAAAATCAACCTCAGCTTTCAAAACTAAGAATTTATTTATGGGTGTATGGAAACGTGTTTTAGTAAGTGTAAATTGCATTGTATTTCGTTTTAGACATGATAGATCTTAAATGTAGGTCAAAATGTTGGTTCATAATAAATAGTTAATTATATTTATTGATCGGCACTCAAACTATCTCATTCTTCATTTTATAGTTCATCTATACATTCAACTATTTAATATTCAGTTGAACTAATTTTAAAAACTAATTTCAATGAGTAGACAAAAATATAAATTACTAATCTCCGTTTTACTAAATTAGCAAATTCGCGCATGTTACGCAATATATGTAAACATATTTTCACTTGTTTACGTGAACCTTGAACTCACGAGTTTAGGCAAATTTTTTCTTGTGATCTCTGTTTATCATATTTTAAATTACTATTTTGGACATATTATCATGAATTTGACGAAAACAAAATATTTTGCGCCGTATTCAATTTTTTGTTTTTCTGATATTTAAATTCTAGTATTTTTTAAAACGACTTATGGCTATATCGAGTGAAAAAAAATAGTTTTTAAAAAACATTATAAACAATATTTAAGGTTATTTTGTTAGCAGTTTTAAATTACTGAAAGTGGAAAACAATTAAAATATATTTATTGCTAATCACTCTCTCTTCTCCAGGAGAAAGCTTTGAAAGTTCAAATTTACATTCATCAACTTGCGTACAATATGGAAAATATACTTTTCAAGTGTGAAAGTTTATTAAAGTGACAGTGTAATTAAAAACATTGGTATATCTTATTCTTAACATTGATTAATCTTAATTTCGAAAATGTAACTGTTGACAGAATAAACTACAGCGTGGCTAGCATAACAGCCTCCCATGCCAAAGGTCACGGGTTCAAACCAGCAGGTGGTCCTAGGATTTTTTAATGGAGAAAAAAAAAATCCTGAGTTATGCCGTCCTTCGGAGGGGACGTTAAAAGGTGGTCTCGAGTCTGTGCAATACTCATGTCAGGTACTCGTTAAAGATCCCTATCCTAATAAAATCTGGATAGGCAAAATTTAGGACTCCCACTGTAGCATCGTCCGATTAGCCATAGTTGCATAAAGTGACGTTAAATAAATAAACAACAATAATCAAGAATAAACTACAAGAATCAATTCTATTTAATAAAACGCTGTAAATTATTACACAATGGTTAATTATTTCCAAATGACTATATTGTGATACGACTTTTTATAGGCAATTAATCAATATGAAAAGCAATAAATAATTCGAAGGAAAATGCTATGTCACCACTGCTTATTTCAAAGCGCTGTATCTCTTCTAATTCTGAACCCATTTCAATGATTCGTTTATCATTTTGTAGGAAATTCAATCAAAACTTCAAGTCTATTACTAAGGTTATTGAGAATAATAAACCAAAGGCGTTGATACTAGACTTCGTAACTACTTCCTTTTGTTTTCTTTCAATGTTCATGAAAATGATTTAAATAAATTATTAAGGTTGATTTTGGGCTGAATAATTCTTCCATTAATACTCATTTTTTTATTTCATCAGTATGACGTTTCAGGATATTCTCCCATCTTCAGAATTCTTGTTATATATTCAGTAATCCCAACATTTTCACTAATCACACCTTGAGCTAGGTAAAATATTTAAATGAAATTTTAAATTTTAATAGTTTCACCGGGTTTCAAAAGTTTTGAGAAAATTGTGTGTTATGATTATTTATTACGATAATTAAACCATTTATATCAAGCATCTTTAGTCAGCTTTTCTTCGTTTTATTTTTTTTTTTTTTATTTTTGGTGCGAATTCTTTGCCAATGAATTAAATGATAGTGATTTCTAATGCAAATTATTTTGCAAACAACACTTAAACAACTTAGTTTTGAGTAAAATAACATATTATCTATCTACCTAGACACAATTAATTCGTTTTTTTGGGACATATCTCATTATCTATTATTGATTATGTGTTCCCACGTTAACGTCTCGTCTAGATGCTATGCAAATTATTGAACGATTCTCAGAAAACAGTTCAATTATTTTCCTTAAAAAGTAACAATCTTGGTACCTGATATTATATCGTCCCTTCCATATTCGTTTAATCATTGAATGTAAAACAATTCTTGTTGTCAGTTGAAAAAAACACTCAGAGGGGAGGGGGGAGGAGGGGGGGCATGTATTTGATGATGCTTTGTACCTCAGTCACAAAAGACTTAATTATTCAAACAATGAAGTGATTGTTGGGAATCTATGACTTAAGTCTCATGTACGTTTCAATGTGAAGAATTTAACGCTGCAAATTATTACACCATTTTTTATTAGCATATTGTATAGCTTTGGAGCCAATTGACGTATATATATGTATATATATACATGTATACGTGTCTTGAGGTTCAGTCAATAAATAAGCAATTTTGTGTGGACTACGTTCCAAGAATTTGTTCACTAATTACTATTATTAATACTATTATATTATTTAGCTACTATTCGTTTTACAAAGCATTCTTGAAATTCAAAAATGTTTTCTGCCTCTCTAACAATAACATCATCTATTAATTATTGTACCCAAATTTTAATATTTTGTTGTTTTTTTTCACTGTTAGGGCATAAATATGAGAACAATAAATTCTCGGAACGAAGCCTAAACAAAATTTCTTATTTATTGTAATATATATATATATGTATATATGGGAGCGGCGTGGTCAAGTGGGTAGAGCGCTAGTCTACTGTGCTCCAGGTCCTGGGTTCCAATCCTGGCTGTGGCGGCATATTATTTATTCTGTTATTTCGGCCGGGGAGCGATCCTGGGGTATAGAGACTCTCCACGGGCACATCCTACCTCTATAAAGTGGGTACCCAAAATGGGGGAAAACCCCTGGCGGCTGAGCGTGATCTCGACCGAATCACCTCACTGCATGGCCGTTGGCCTAGAAACAGTACGAATCTCTACATGTACTGAGCCTAAAACTCTTCATAGGTTGTAGTGGTACAGGTTATATATATATATATATATATAAATAAATCTGAGATGGGTCGGACATGGTGCAAGGATGAACTTCTCCTCACGAGTTGTAGCGCCATCAAATAAGAAGAACCTGAAGACCCGTTGACAACTTAAATTATCAACAGTCGAGAACTAAACAACATATATATATATATATATATATATATATATATATATATATATATATATATACTTTACTTGAGAATTACTTCCAGTAATTCTCAACGGTCAACTAATTACATCCACAATGATAAAAAGAACACGGGAACAACAAAAAGATACATCCTCCTCAACTCTCCGCCGCAGCGCCAGAATACAAAATCGCAAGCAGGACATACTATCTACATCTCAACAACAGCAGGCATTCTCATCTCAACAAGCCATCATTTCTACACCTTCAGCCCTGATGATGACCCACAAAGGGCAAACGTCGAAACGTTGGCAAACAATAAATAGTTGAAACTATTTAGTTGTTTCATTTAATGACCGCCACCCGGACTAATTCCTTCCAGTATTATTTTTTATTTGTTTGTCAGTTTACTTTTTTTTTTTTTATTATCTCGTTATCAATAATTATATTTCGGTATAATTTTTAAAAAATTGTTTGCACTGATTGCAAAGAACTCTAGTTTTCTTTTCAAAATCACTAAGTTATTGAAGTAAAACATTATTAATCGGCGCCATTTTGAAACTAATCTTCTGATATTAACGTGGAGGTGTAGAATCGTCGTCTGATGCCAGATTTGTATGATAATTTCAAAAAAATGTTCTGATTGTTTATAAGAAAGGTGGCAGACGGCAGATAGACGATATTTTTAATCTACATTTGTATTCCATATATCTTGAAGCCTGAAACCTTAAATTTAAGTAGGTGATTTTTTTTTTTCTTTCTTGGTAGTTTACAAAGGTTCATTATTTAAAATGATACACAAAATTCGTGATTCTTCATATTTTCTAGTGGACGTAGTATGTTCAATATTTACACCACGGTTCAGCGATATGATTGCTCACAGAATAAGTATAGGTTAGAAAGTTCATCAGTCCCAAATATGTCCCACCGACATTAGAAAGTGTTGAGGTCGAGGATGATGCATAGGATTTTATCAAGTGCAAAACGTGAATGTATCATTTGAATTCTAGAAGACCTTGACAGTATAATGATAAGTAATTCGGTTAGTGTGGAAGGGGAGTGAGTGAGCGCTCCTTAGCGAACGTCTACAGCGAAAGTGTAAGCAAAGTGTATTTGGACAACGGGCGATGAAAGCTGGAATGCTTTTACCTCTATGTATTAAAATCATGTTTTATTTGGCACATCCCTGTTTGGCATTCTGTGGAAGAGTCAAAACAAACCTACTTAATTTTGTTATTTAACCTCAAAGCTGAAGTCATCAAATAAAGGTTTTCTTTACGTATAATAAAGGAAGGTTATGTGGTATTTTTTTTGTAATACTAAAGGCTACGCATCAAATCATAATGAGGAAGTTTTTGGAACAGGAATTAAATTAAATTTATGAACATAGGTTTCATTGTGGAATTGCCTACACACCGTAAAGACGAAATTTGGTAGGCATCTGAAGATGGTGTATTAGTTAAAACGGAGTGAATTTTTAAACAAAGTGGTGGAATAGAAAAACATTTTTAAATTTACTATTAAAGTTTAACCTTCCCCTAAATGAATCAACATTCATTATAGTATATAAAATTTATATATTTGTGTAGCCAATTAACTTAAATGATGAAAATAAATTAATCATAGAACTTAAGACAGAACCATCAACACTGTCAATCTGTAGCTTTTACTTTCACTTACTATTCACTTTTCGACGGAAATACACATTTTAGGGTCCCCTGAGTCCAAATAACCAAGTCCCGCAAAAAGGTCTGTGTGTGTGGTAACTCCCGGGCGGAAACGGTGCCCGAGACGTTACAAAACCTTTTTCATCAAAATGAGCTTACCAGAAGAGCTACTTCATACCATTCATTTTGCAACTTTTTTCGATTTTCTCGAAAACGGTTCGGACGATTTTGATTAAACTCGCTTTATCGATGTAAAATTTAATCGGCTTTCTTATCATGTAGGTTTCCTTCGGATTAAAATGGTCTGACAGGGCTTAAATGCCGATATTTTAAATTTTCTTTCTTTAAAGTATCTTTAATTTTGTTGATTCTATAAAAATAACTATATTATCTTGTTACCACTGATAAAAAACAGGTAAATATATAAATTGAATGAATTCGATAACCAACTTAAGGAAAAAACAGAAAAAATATTTTTTTAATGCAATTTTTAGTTTTCGAACATAAGAGCAGTAATATCCATGTATCATATACCGTTGGAAAGCTAAAGATTTTAGAAAAAATATTACCTTATACTCAAGCTTTTAAAAGTTAATAGAGAGTGACAAAAAGCTGATAAAACTAACTGATTATTTTAGATAATAATATAATAGATGTTTTAATAAAACAAATGTTTCTATATAAATTCAATTTAATTAATTCCTTAATAGTTTCACGTATTTTTATCTCTAACTGTTTTTGAAAATTCTTTCATTGATTTAAAATATGGAGGTAAGTGAAAGTCGTGTGTTTCCCGCACCAGATTTTTTTGTACGGAATGGTAGTTATAAATTCTTAAGAATTTTTTTAATACCATGGAGTGATGTGGTAGTTTTTAAAGCTACACGACGAGAGAACAGATAGATGAAAATTCGTAAGATTTGGTGATAGTGAATTATCATACACTTTCACTTACTTTCATAATAAATATTCAATTACCCAATTTTCTATAAAAGTTCATATTTTATATTTTAAAGCTTTTATTATAAATAATGTTTAATTTCCCAAAATAGAGTTCCTACATTTAAAAAACATGTTTACATGATGCGTATATTACACTTGTATGTTTTGATATAACATTATCATTTATTTTTAAAAAATATATATTTATTGATATAGGCTTTTTTAAAAAGTAATATTTTATGTGATTATTCGAATTAATATATATATATGCTATCTCTTCTCTTACTCTGTAGCGCGGCCTTGATTTAAAGAGGGGGCAAGCTTGAAGCAGCTAGTCCAAAATTGTGCTAGATACCGTTCGTAAAAGCGACAATTCTCATAGGTTTTAGACGGTAGTAGTTTAAAAACTCACGTTGGCCAGCATTCAGATGACCGAAAACAAGATTAAACAAGGGGTCTTTTAACTCGCTAATAATCCCTCCATCCTCACATCCTGTCCCGAAAAACCCTCTACAGCCTTTAAAGGAGCGAAAAAAAAGTTATTCTTTGCTGACAACGTAACCTATTCTTCCTGTTATCTTATCAAGCCGATCAAACATGAATTTGAAACACCTATATTTTTATAAGAGAAACGGTCTCTACCCTTACTGATTAAGAACAATTTCTACCACCTCTATTCTATATGTATTTAACATACTTTCGCCATCTCATACTCATCATATCTTAAAATCCTTCCGAATTTCACCTGTCGAGATGATTATAAAAAAAACAGCAGTGCTGGAAAGGAAATGAGTGAAAGGATCTCCTGGACATAACCATCCCCCGACGTAGTTAGAGCCTTTGTACTCTCCTAACAGCTTCAACTGGGCAGAACGATTCGTCCCGGGGGTTTCGTCTGCCAAGGAGATCATAGCGAGCATTCTAATAGAAAGACTAATTTGACAGGTGTTTTGTTGCTCTTTGGTTTAATTAGCTCTTCGCCCTGGTTCTAGCTCAATACAGAAAGTACCACCTTCCTTCCGACTTTCTCTCAGTTCATCATGGCGGGTAGTTACCACAAATTGAGGCTTTCCAGTCATTTTTGCAGTGTAAGTATTCAAATAACCTCCAGCCTTGTTAGTTTCTAATACATTTTAATTCTTAGGAAAGTTTTGTATTTAAAAAGTGAAGTCCTCACACAAGAATAAAACGACAAGAAACTGCTCGAAGATATCGATTACTACAACACTTACTAGACAAACGTTCAAAACTTCCAGTATATTACCAAAGACTCATCTACATCACTAATATCAGACCTATTTGGACATAAGGAATCGAGAATTGGGGCTCTACGAAACTATCTAATTCCTCCCGCATCCAGTCCTTACAATCCAAAATCCTTCGCAAAATCCTGGATGCCCCGTATTTTATGATAAATCAATTCTTCCATAATGACCTAAACATCCCATTTGTTAAATCATCATCAATCATCAATTTATCTTCCTTAGATATCCCTGATTACCCTCCGAGGAGACTGAAAAGAAGGTGGCCTCGAGACCTACTGCCTTAAAATAGTGAAGTGCGATACTGGATATATGGAAAATTTCACTAGATTCACAAATCACTGGGTGGTTCTCTGTCAAGACATTTTCATGACTTTTTTATTCATTCTGCATATTTAATCATTTTATTCTTGAATACAGTTGTAAATTACTATAAACAAATAAATTAAAAAAAAAAAAAGTAAAGTCTTTTAATAGTTAATAGCGTGGAAATAGCGTGTGTATATAACTCTGTATAGAGGGTGTCTCGTCAATGTATCGCCATATTATGAGAGGAGATACTTGACCTTTAGTAGAACAAAAAAGTTCATATGATCGAAAGTCCGATTCTCAACGGTTATGAAGGAAAATTAAATTTCGAGTTGTTTGCTGTTATCTACGGTTTTCATCGGAAAAACTCAAAAATATCTACTGATGTGCACGCACAGAAAAACAAGTGGCACCAAATGAAAAAAAAACACGAACATTTCTCAGAAGTCTAATAGTTAAGCTCTCAAAATAAGAAACTAAGTCATGCAGAAAATTAAATTTTAATATTTTCAATAATATTCGGACCTTTTAAGGAGCCATTACTCGTCTATCGTTAGGTTTCAGATTTCCCGGAGCTCAGAAAAACTTTTTTATTTGATCATCTTTCAAATGGTACAAAACGAACGTACCTTCATAGGCCAATCAAGGATACGAGAAGGCAAGAATTTAAAAAAAAAGGACCGAAAAGAAATCCAATGATATTGTGGGAGCCGATACTAGAAGAACAATGAAATTTATAAGACCTATAGTTTGATTGTCAACCGTAAAAATTGATAGAGGAATATTTTAAAAAGGTTTTCATCCCAAACCGTTTACAATCAGACTCTGGTTCACGACAACTTTTTTTTTCCACTTAAGGTCTAATATCTTCTTCTAAAGGTCTAATTTACAAGGAGAGGATCTCAAATGTGACCGATTTTGATGAATTTTTTATAGTAAAACTATAAATTAAACCATTAGAATCTGCAAAATATTATGGTACAACGCTCTCCAGGAGTCAGAAATTAAAAAAAGGTGTTGTGTCAAAATTACCCGATCATTTTTGTCTATTGATTTAATTTTTTTTTAATTTATAGTAATTTATACCTGTATTAAATTAAACAAATACAACAACTAAATGTATAGTTAGAAAATATCGAGAAAAGGGCTTATAAAACACTAAGTGATAATTAATAGTGTAACTACTAAGTTAGTAGGCTCCGAATCCACCTTCTTTTCAACAGTCTCGTAAGGGTTATCAGGGATATCTAAGGAAAATAGGTTAGGGACATGTGGATTTGTGAGGGCAGGGGGTTTGAAATGAAAAATGGTTTATCTATTGTTAAGGTTATTATGGATGATTTAATTCGGGACAAAATAAGGGAAATAAAGAATTTTTCAAAGGATTTCGGATTGTAACGATTGAATGTAGGAGGAGTAAAATGGTTCAGTGGATTCCCGAAGCTTAATTCCGTATGTACCATAATAGTGACGTAAATGAATTTTTTGTAGAGTGGAAGTTTTGAACGTTTGTCAAGTAAGTGTTGTAGTAATCGGTATCTATGAGCAGTTTCTTGTCGTTCCATTCATTAATCTTAAAATAGGATGTGACAGAGCTCAGTGAGTAGGGTACTTTGCTACGGATCTCGAGGTTCCGGATTCGAGCCCACCCGTGGTGAGATAATTGTTTATACTGTTATATCATTCTGGAGTCCAGAGACCCCCATGGGGTTCGCATAGTTTCTATAAAGTGGGTGACCTTAATGGAGAAAAACCTGGCGGTTGAGGCTGAATATATGGTCTGGATAATAATAAACAAGGGTTTTCCTAATTAATTTTTTTTTTTATGCGGTCGCTAATCTCGACTACTATAAGTAGCAAAGATTATCACTGTCAACTGTAGATCTCAACTTCGAAAGTATTTGCTTATTCAAATTATTGATACCAATGAACATATTTTTGCTTTTTCAGAGAAGGATAGTGAATTTCGGCTTATTGCAATCATTATCGCTTTCCGATTCCGAGCATTGCTACCTTCCATTTCTTACTTTACATTACTTAAACTATGTCTTCCTTACCCGTCTCCTTTTTGTCTTGGCCCTGGCATATATAAGAAAACTTTTGTGTAGTATGAATGAATGAATGAATGAAAATACATTTTTATCGGGGAGTTAAGTCCACTGAGGATAATATAAATGTACAATTATTATTTTACTTCTGGCTATAAAATTATTATAATACTATCTTCACGAATCTGTGAGTAATACATTCTATAAACTTACATACATACACCTCACATATATGTTCTATATAGATACTTACACAGATGTACAAATACGAAGGTGATCTACTACCTTAATAAATAAATGAAAAAAAAAGAATATTAAAACAGAAAAAAATAAAAATTGATTGAAGAATAATAATAATAAAAGGCTTACCGAACCCGAAGGTTCGATGCCGATTCCACCAAACTTCGCCTGCACAGACTCGTCCAATGTTCGCCGGTCAAGCCTAAGCCCCCGAGATCAAACTTAATGCAATCCTCCCATCGACGATTCGGCATACCAGTCCGTTCAGCGAATACCAACTTTCTCGTAATCCGTTCCTCACCTAGCCCAACAACTTAACGCGACCATTTGTATTGATTAAAGAATAAAAAGGCTAAATAGTCCAACTTAATAAATGCCACGATATAATTATTATTCTAGAAGATGGATTTATAATTGATACTTAAAGGAAGTTCTATGGAGTATCTATTTATAGCTATGTCAACGAAAAATTTAATGTTGAGGTCATTATGGATTAGTTGATTCGTGACAAAATATGGTGCACTCAGAAATTTGCGGAGGATTTTGGATTGTAAGTTTAGTAGAGCCCTAAACTCCATTCCACATCTCCAGATGGGCATGATAATAATTTGTAATAGAGTGGAAGTTTTGAACGTTTATCAAGTAAGTGTTGTACTAGCCTATGTATCTTGAAACGTGAGACCTTAAATTTTGATGTGTGGTTATTTGTTTATCTTTGTCTTGGATGATTACAAAGGTTCATTACTAAAAATAATAATTTAAAATATATGAGACCATGACAGTGTAAAGTAGATCTAAGAAGGTTCCATATAATCGGGCTAGACAAGGAACCTAAATTTTTTCTCACTTGTTTCTTAATGTGTAGGTCATAAGGTTACGTTCCTTTTATTAAGTAAATATACAAAAATGAATTGTAGTTTTTTAAAATAATAATTAAAAGGAGGTTGGTGAAAGGAGATTGGAACGGTAAGCCGACGGAAGGAGCCGTATAAACTGTCACGTCCAAGGGGATCCACTCACTACGTGACCAAACACTCTGTTTTCAATCCCCAGCAAGTCATTCAATAGTAGTACTTAGCGCTAGTTTACAAGGGCTAAGCTTTAACTGCACGATTCTCCTGAATCTAATTCTATTTTAAAAGATTACTGTTCAACTCATTGAAAAAAAGCGAAATATTGTATCTTTTTTTTTTCTCTTCTTTCACCTCAACCATATAGGCACCTTATAGTGCTTCTTAGGCCAGGGAAAGAGGGCAAGAGGTTTATGCCAGAGTTATAAGCCCCCTCCTACTAACAGAGACCCGAAACCGTAATTATTTTATCTTAAGTTTTTGTTTGAGGAGGAACCCGGGGTCTAGATAAATATTTTTTTCCATTTAAAATATGTTTGCTCTTTACTCCTTAGTTGGTTAACAAAGTCGTTTAATTGTGTTTTTTTATTAAATAAAATAAAAAACCTGCATCACTATCGGTCTTGGGGTCAGTACATACAAAGAATCGTACTGGCCGAGCAATCAGTTCACACTCAGCCTACAGATTCTTCCCATTTTTTTGGTACCCACTTTATTAAGGCACGGTTTGTCCCTAGAGGATCTCCATACCCTAGGGTCACCCCTGGCTGAAATAACAGAATAAATCATATTGTGCCTTAGCCGGGATTCATACCCATGACCCGGAGAACAGTAAGTAGACTGGTCCACGCCGCTAATATTAATTAAATAACATTAATAATCGATTAAATAACATGTATGTACCATATTCGCTTTAGTTTATGCTCTATTCGACACTTGATATTACTTTTCTCAATTTTATATACAAGATAACAATTTTTCTAAGATCTTTAGTCTTCTAAAGGTACTATGTACCTATTTTACTATTATTATGTTTGGAATACGCAAATTTACCTGAGAAACAGTTTTGCTCTTTTATCATTTAGTTTGTAAGTTACATTTTAATGAAAAATGGCCGCTGGCTCAGTTCTACTTACGTATTGCTCTGTCTTAGTTTCCTTCTCATCAATGTGATACTGCTTGAAAATGCTTCAAACTTTGTAAATCGTGAGTGGTTGCACTGATAAACACATTAACGAACACATATCACGAGGTGAGTGGCAATTAGTTCGATAGACAATAATAGACTGGTGGCCGTCCTAGGCTGGAGATAAGGCCTAGGCTAGGACTTACTAATCCTCTTCCTTGTTTACAAGGTCTCGGTCGGTAGTGTTGACATTTCCGACTTCGTAACCGAGACCTCTTTATAAACTTAAATTCTTCTTCCTCTAAGAATTTTTTTTTTTTCTGTGTGTGTTTTGTTTTCTCTTTTTCTAAAACATTATTTTTATTTTACGATATCAGAATGTTCGTTTTGTTTTATATTTTCTATGTGTATGTATACATTGTAAATAGTTTAGTTTTAAGATCTTTACGTTAATTTTCTATTATTAGTAATTTATATAAGTCTATATAACTTTTTTTTTTTTTTTTTTTTTTTTTTTTTTTTTTTTTTTTTTTATAATCATTTTATTTTTTTAGCTCACTATATAATATAAGAGGACTTTAAACATATATATACATATATTTTCTCTATTGTATTCATCCATACAGTCGTATTCATCATGGATTTAGATAAGACTCTATCTTATGATGAATCAGGGGAAGAAACGCCTTTCTCTGAGATTAGTGAATCAGATTCCCAGTATTTAATTCGACGCCAGAAACGCCAGAGGAACAACACTGGGTCCGGCGGTAATTCGCCAAACCAAAAAAAAAATAAATCGGCTAAGTACAAACAACCGTCAAAATCAATTCCTTCTCCACCAAAAACTCGCAGCACCACTGCAGCCAACCAACTTGAGTCTCCGGCGCCGTCCACGTCATCCGCTCCACCATTTGCTTCCGCACCGTCTGCTCTTACTAATAATTCCGCCTCAGTCACCAATGCAAAACCAGCCTCAAGGAATAATTTTATGTCGTTTGGTGATGAAATAGCCGATCTAATCGGACAACCGAACTTTCAATGTTTTTCCCGACTAAATGATATAAAAATTAATACAACCACCAAAGAGAACTACAAAAAACTCGTGAGTTATTGGAGCACAAAAAATTATGATTTCCACTGTTATCAGTTGAGACAAGAAAAATCCTATCGAGTGGTTTTACGCGGACTTCATTCATCTACTCCTACCGAAGCAATCAAAAGAGGTCTAGAAGAAATTGGGCATCACGCAAGAAACATTTCTTCAGTGACACACCCCAGAGAAAAATACCCATTGCCTTTGTTTTTTGTAGATCTTGAACCAGCGAGTAATAATTCGGAAATATTTCAGGTGAGAAGGCTGGTGTACTCATCTGTCCGTTTTGAGGAGCCTAGGCAAAGAACTACTATAGTCCAGTACACCAAATGCCAGACCTTTGGACACACAAAATCTTATTGTTACCACCCGGCTAGGTGTGTTAAGTGTGCCGGACCACACGCCTCTGACACATGCCCGAAATCTCGGACTGAGCCTGCAAAGTGTGCTCTTTGCGGGGAAGGCCACCCGGCGAGCTATAGGGGCTGCATCGTTTACAAAAGCCTACTTCGCCAGAGATCTCAAAACATACCTGTAAAAAGAGATGATCAGAATATTCGTACTCAAGTGCCAGAGTTGAATAATTTGTCTGATTTTCCTTCAATTCAGCAACCTACCAATTTCATCACTCCGCAGCAGCCGACCACATCAGCAGCCAGAGTTTCTACTGAGGAAACAAGGGAATCTCTCCCCGAGGTCACAACTATCAAGAAGCAACCTATTACTAGTCAGGCGCCTCCGAACTCTCAATTCAAGCCTCCGTCCTCCCGTCCTAAACCACAATCTTCCCGTCAACCGATCACTCCCCATAATCTACCCTTGCGGGTGAAACTTCCTCCTGAGAATCTCAATAAAATCCCTGAACGCCCTTATGATCAACCAACTCAGCCAAAACCCCAACCTCCAGTATCTCAGCGGACTGAACAGCTTCGTACCCCACGGCGAGTTCAGCCCCAAGCCAACAATCCTGAACCAATCAACTATCCATCCCAGGTCTCTTATCCTCCTCATCCGTTTCCCAACCATGATCCTTTTAACACATTCTCCATTCTCCAGTCCTTTCTCTCAGATCTTAGAGATACCATCCAACCGCTAATTACCCTTCTCACTAGAGTCCTTTCCCAAATCCCTTTTAATTTCCCACGATGAGTGTAAAGCCGCTAATGATAGTCTTGTGGAATGCTAATGGCTTGCATAACCATCGTGACGAACTGGACTTATTTCTTCACGACAACCACATTGACATAGCACTACTCACTGAAACTCACTTCACACAACGATCACATTTTCACATACGTGACTACATCACTTATAGATCTGACCATCCCGACAACACTTCCCATGCTGGGTCATGCATCCTTATCCATAAGTCCTTACCTCATTCCCTTATTCCTTCTACTCCAACTGATGCCATACAATCAACCTCGGTAGCCATTTCAACTCGTCCTTTCCATCTTACACTCTCAGCTGTATACTGTCCTCCTGGTAACTCTCTTTCTTATAACCAACTTGAATCCCTCTTCCGATCCTTAGGACCGCGCTTCATTGCTGGAGGAGACTATAACGCTAAGCACCAACGATGGGGTTGCCGGACATCCAACTCCCGTGGTAATGTCCTTTCTCGCATCTCTACCTCCAATTGCTATACTATCCTTTCTCCTATGAGCCCAACATATTGGCCAACTTCCCTCAAAAAACGTCCTGATATCCTTGATATATTCGTTTCCTCTCAGATATCTTCCTCCCAATCCACAATCAAAACCCTAAATGGCCTGTCATCTGATCATAGCCCAGTTCTTCTTGCCTTGCACTCGAGCCTTGTTCCTGGACCTACCATTCCCACTCTGATTACAGGACGAGTGGACTGGGACGGATTTAGAAGTGACTTGGAGGACAAACTGGACTTAAAAATCCCACTTAAGACTAAACACGATATTGATAAAGCCGTTAAACAACTTACTGCCTCAATTAGTAGTAGCATACTCGACAATACTACAACCATTAATAATACTAACTCACAGGAGACTACCCTGCCACAGCACATTCGAATCTTGCTAAGGGAAAAACGCAGGGCAAGATCGAAGTGGCATAGGACTAGATATCCGTCAGACAAAACTTATTATAATAAACTGACTAACAGACTAAAATCAGAAATCCGAAAAATTAAAATTCAAAACTTACTCAACTTCACTGAAAAACTTACTATTACAGACAGATCATTATGGATGACGACAAGATATCTGGACAAGATCTGATGAAGAGAAGGCCCAGATATTCGGTCAGCACCTATTCCGAACCTTTAATCCACATCCAGATATCCATAATCCCGGTCACATTAAGTTTATAGAAGATGAGCTAGATATCCCACACCAATTGGTCCTTCCTCCCAAAGCCTTCCATCCGTCAGAAATATCTAGCATTATTCAAAGTTTACCATCCCGCAAAGCTCCTGGGCATGATCTTATAACTTCCCATATTTTAAAACTACTTCCTCGAAAAGCTATCCTCTATCTCACTTACATATATAATTCCGTACTCCGCTCCACGTACTTTCCTACTTCCTGGAAATTATCCATTGTCAAAATGATACCCAAACCTCAGAAACCGCCAGAAAATCCATCTTCTTACCGTCCTATCTCACTTTTACCAATCATGGGCAAAATCTTAGAGAAGCTTATACTGAAACGTCTATATCCCATCCTAGATACTAATTCCATTATTCCTGATCACCAGTTTGGATTCAGAACGTCCCACTCCACTATCCAGCAATGTCATCGTGTGGTGGACGTTGTCTCGTCTACATTGGAGCGCGGCTTGTATTGCACGGGAGCCTTCCTCGATGTGGAACAGGCCTTTGACCGAGTCTGGCACCCAGGATTGCTTTACAAGCTCCGCAAATTCCTCCCTCCTACATACTTCCTTATCATCCAGTCCTACCTCACTGGCAGATCCTTCAAAGTAAATCATAATAATTCCTATTCATCCATTTTTAGTCAGTTTGCTGGTGTTCCTCAAGGCAGTATCCTAGGACCCATCCTTTACACAGTTTATACAGCTGATATCCCATCCCATCCTAACACTTTCCTTTCTACCTATGCTGATGACACATGTGTGTTATCAGTCAATGCTGATCCAACTATTGCCTCTCAAACTCTCCAATCCCACATCAGAGACCTTGAAGTATGGTGTCAGAACTGGAGAATTAAAATAAATGCCAACAAATCCAGCCAAATTACCTTTACCCTTCGTCGTAAACCAATGACATCCTGCCCTACTGTCTCCTTCAATAATACTCCTCTTGTCCCGGTTGAACAGATCCGATATCTAGGACTACACCTTGACAAACGTCTTACATGGAACCATCATACAAGATTGAAACGACAAGAAACTGCACGACGTTTTCGACTACTTCAACACTTACTAGACAAACGTTCCAATCTTCCACTTAACTACAAAAGGCTCATCTACATGACTATCATACGGCCTATATGGACTTACGGAGTAGAGCTTTGGGGCTCTACTAAACCATCAAATTCTTCCCGTATCCAATCCCTACAATCCAAAATCCTGCGTAAAATCCTCAATGCTCCTTATTTTGTAACTAATAAACTGATCCACAAAGACCTTAATATACCGTATGTTGCTGATTTGGCCCGATCTAGATACCATTCCTTTCATGACAAACTCCATTCCCACCCTAATCCTCTAGTTTCAATCCTTTCTTCCTCTTTAATTCCCGACAATCCTCCGAGGCGTCTGAAAAGGAGATGGCCCCGAGACCTTCTAGTTTAAAATAGTTACAGGAGTGCTACCATTGGGTAGTTCTTCTACAAGTCTCTTCCATGTCATTTTTCTAATATCATATTTACTTGATGTATTTTTTTGAGTACAGTTGTAAATTTCAATAAATTATGTTTAAAAAAAAAAAAAGTTTGTAAGTTATTGGGAAATTCGTTCAAATTTAAGTCTAGCTGTTATTTTACATTGATATTTTTTAATATTATTTATTTATTGATATTTACAACTGTATTGTTTAATACATCTAGTAAATTAGCTGTTAGATAAAACACATGAAAAATACATGAAGAGAAATTGCCCATTGGCTGTACTCCAATAGGCAATTAAACTTGAAGGTCTCGAGGCCATCTTCTTTTCAGACGCTTTGGAGAATCGTCAGGAATGGAAGAGGAAGCAATGATTGAAACTAGTGGGTTAGAGTGACCAATGATAATCAAATTATATGGTTATTGTTTTGCAATTTACAAAATCAAAAGTACATTTACGAAACGATATTAAAGCCCATCAAATTTTACATCAATATAGCGAGTTTTATCAAAATCTTTAGAGCTGTTTTTGAGAAAATCGTCAAAAGGTGCAAAATTTATGGTTTAAAGTGGTTCATCTGGTTCTCCAGACTTACCACTCACGGACGTATAGTATCTCGTATATGAAAATTTAGTATCACGCGATTATTCGGTTTCGTGCTAAACTTACTTTTTTGTGAGACTTAGCCATTTGACTCAGGGGACTCTAAAACGTGTATTTTAGGTGAAAACTCGAATTCAAAAATGTTCACGATCGCAAACTTCCTCTTAATATATATTGTATATATAGGTAAGTAAAAATAAAAACGCTACAAAGTATTATTCAATGGTTTATTATTTCCAAAGAACTGTATTAAGGTATAACTGTTTATATAGCTGCTGATCTTTACTAGTTTTCTCTATCTTCAATAATAACTGAGTTTTGGTGGAATTACATCCGTTATAATTTGTGTTTTGAATATATGGATCAATTTTTTTTCTATTTATCACGCTTTACTGAATACTGAAAATATAAGTGAGTGAAAGTAAATATATATTTTTTTTAAAATCACTCACAATCTATAAATAAATATACCAAGAACCATCGTGGATCGATATAAAACTCCTAAAATCTGAGAATAGTGTTTCCGATTTTAAGCGCCTATTCATATCCATCGTTGGTTAAGTGTTAGGAGTTTTTACTTTCATAATCCCACGAGTTCCATCGAAAGTAAGCCCTAAGTGTGGAACTGTGTTGGTTTGTGGTCTTCTGTTGAGGAGATAGTGTAGGTTTACCGACAAACTGCGTGTGCCCAATATAATTTTCTACTTTTCTTTTCGTATTTGCAAGAATGATTTGGACCTTTGAGCTACCGACGAAGGGGTTTCTTCTTTTGCTGTTTTTCTTCATTGTTGGAGGTTTTTATTAAAGCTAAAATACTTTTTTTTTTTTTTTTTTTTTTTTCGAATGGGATACCACAAAATCTGGTGCGGGCAACACACGACTTTCACTTACCTCCATTTTAAATATCAATGAAAGAATTTACAAATACAGTTAGAGATAAAAATGCGTGAAATTATTAAGGAATTAATCAAATTGAATTTATATAGAAACATGTGTTTTATTAAAAAATCAATTATATTATTATCTAAAATAATCAGTAAGTTTTATCTTCTTTTCATCACTCTTTATTAACTTTTAAAAGCTTGTGTATGAGATGATAATTTTTCTAAAATCTTTAGCTCTCCAACGGTATATCATACATGTATATTACTGCACTTATGTTCAAAAACGAAAAATTGCATTAAAAAAATATTTTTTCTGTTTTCTCCTTTAGTTGGGTATCGAATTTATTCAATTTATATATTTACCAGTTTTTCATCAGCGTTAACAAGATAATCTAGTTATTATTATTGAATTTACAAAATTAAAGGTACTTTAGGGGAAGAAAATTTAAAAAATCGGCATTTAAGCCCTGTCAGACCATTTTTATCTAAATAAAACCTACATGATATTAAAGCCCACTAAATTTTACATCGATATAGCGAGTTTAATCAAAATCGTCGGAACCGTTTTTGAGAAAATCGAAAAAAGGTGCAAAATGCATGGTATACAGTGCCTCTTCTGGTAGGCTCATTTTGATGAAAAAAGTTTTGTCACGTCTCGGGCGTATAGTTGTCTTAAATATGAGATTTCAGTTTCATAGGATTTACCGTTTCCGCCCGGGAGTTACCACACACACACACACACACACACACACACACACAGACCTTTTTGCGGGACTTGGTTATTTGGACTCAGGGGACCCTAAAACGTGTATTTCCGTTGAAAACTGGAATTCGAAAATTTTCACGATCGCAATACTTCCCCTTACTATATATAGTAAGTGAAAGTAATATAAACTAAATTAGTTATTCACCATCATTTTTATGTTGAGAAGACTCTGTTTAAGATCTGAACCGTATTATTTGAAAAATTAAATGAATTGTCACTCGACTTGTAACAATTAACTGATGATGTAACAATTAAATTGATGATGTAAGGTTGACTGTTAAAATTATCATAGGCAGAATAATCAATTGGTAAAAAATTATTTTAATTTTTCCGAAGTTTCGGCTCAAACATGTGGGCGATCTTCAGAGCTGCTAACAATCAAAGCTAAAGAGGTACATATTAATACAGTACGACAATGAAATTAGTGAATGTAAAAAAGATGATGATGGCTGACATGTTTGAGACGAAACATCAGCAAAATTAAAATATATTTTCACACAACTGACTCCTAATTATTTCTATCTATGAATCATCTATAAAAATATGTGGCTATCTAATATTTTTGGATTATAAAAATATTATTAAAAAAAATATTTTCTTCTCAAAACAAAATAATTTATCTTAGGACAATATATTTACAGAATATTATTTATTCTTTTATTTCAGCCGGGGGATGATCCTGGGGTATGGAGACCCTGCAGATATTTTGCAGAAGGCAGACCCAGCCTATATAGAGTGGGACACAGAAATGGGGAAAAAACCTGGCGGCTGAGTATATATCTCTCCTATGTACCGACATTTCTCACATATTTACGAAAATCGTTGAGTTTATGTTTATGACGAATATACTTTCGTTAGTGGATAACCAGAGTCAAGTTTATGTCGACGAATTTTGAACATTAGACTGTTCAACTAACACTGCCCACATATTAATTTAAAATTTGTTAGCTTAAACGTACATATTCAATAAAGTGTCCGTGTGTCAGCATGCAGGGATACTTAAATCGCAAAGTATTTAAAAGTAGCCATTCATAAATATAAGTCATTATAGTGCAAGCTGGAAACAGTTTTAGTTTCACTTTTCTATAGATGGTATGTCTATTTTTTTTTTTTTTTTTTTTTTTTTTTGAGCAATATTACAATCTGTCCAATTTAGGACATTTTTAATAGTGATGAAGTACAACATTCATACTACATTCACACGATATATACAAAACAATAAATTTATATAATAATAATACAATATACATATATACAAAACAAAATCAATAAAATATATACAAAAGTCACTCATACCTATATACAATTCACAAGCATACAGCACGTGAGTGGAGAATCTAGCCAATGCTAGAACTCCAATATACATTTTAAAAGAGGTCTCGAGGCCACTGCCGTTTCAACCTTCTAGGAGGATGGTAAGGATGTGTGGAACTGGATAAGGATTGAGCTAGGGGATTAGGGTGATGGATAAGGTTCTGATGGAATTTAGAGAATTTTAATGGTATAAGGTCTAAAATAAATGGAATATTTAGGTCGTGGTGTAAGGTATGGTTGGATACATAATAAGGAGCATTAACTATTGTTCGGAGGACTTTTGATTGGAAGGATTGAATGCGTTTGATGTTAGAAAATTTGGCTGTCCCCCACAGTTCAAGTCCGTAGGTCCAGATAGGTTTCAGTACTGTCTTGTATATTAGCAGTTTGTTCTCGATAGATAATTTAGAATTTCTGTTCAGTAGTCTGTATAATTGTCCAAATCGTCGATTAAGTTCTTGTCGTTTAAGTCTAGTATGCGGGTTCCAAGTTAGCTTTTTGTCCAGAAGGAAGCCAAGATACCGGACTGTGTCGGAGAAAGGAAGCGGAACGGAGTTAAAGAGAACTGGAGGGCAGGATTGTCTTCGAAGGGTAAAGGTGACATGTTTGCATTTAGATTGATTAACTTTGATTCTCCAGTTGTTACACCAGTCTTCAATTTGAGAAAGGTGCGTTTGGAGGCCTATAGATGCAATTTCGGGATCTAAGTGGTTATGTCTATTAACAGACAATTTTTGAATTTTAGTTAAGCAAAAATGCACGTTTTAATATGTTTATATGTGTGTGTGTTGTAAGTCTAGGACGAAAACGAAAATTCATGCAATTGAATTTTCATATTTTAGAAGCGTATAAGCTTGAGATGTTACTGCAACTTTTTCATTAAAATATGCGAATCAGAAGAGCCACTTTATAGCCATGGCGTTTTGCACGATTTTCCCGAAAACGGCTTTAACATCTTTGATTAAACTCGCTATAGTGATACAATTTTAATGGGTTTCAATATCATGTAGGTTTCATACTGATTGAAATAGACTGACAGGACTCAAATGACGATATTTTAAATTTTCATTCTCTTAAGAACATTTTTTTTTTTTTTTTTTTTGTAGATTTGAAAATAATAAACATATCCAATTACCATTGATTAAAAACCGATAACTATACATGTTGGACGAATTTGATAACCAACTATAGAATAAAAGATTTAAAATATGTGTAATTGGGTAATTTTTTTTCCGAACACATGAATAGTAATAAAGATGTTTAATGGACCGTTAAAAAGCTGAAAAATTATATCTTATATACAAAGCTGTTAAAAGCACTGCAGAAAGAAGATAATGGAATAAACTTAAATGATTATTTTAGACAATAATTTAATTGTTTCAATCGAAATTCTTATTCTTTCACCTTTTTTTAAGTCTAACTTTATTTAAAATTTCTTAAATTGGTTTTAACTACCTTTGACCGAGTTTGGCACCTAGGAATGCTTTACAAACTCTGCAAATTCCTCCCTCCTACATACTATCTCATTGTCCAGTCCAACCCCTCTGAATGATCCTTTGTAATAAACCACAATAGTTCCTATTCATCCCTTTTTACTCAGTATGCTGGTGTTCTTCAAGGCAGTATGCAAGGACCCATACTTTACACAGTCTATACAGCTGATGTCCCAACCCTTCCCAACACCTCCCTTTCTACCTATGCTAATGACACTTGTGTGCTATCAGTCAATTACGATCCTACTATTGCCTCTCAAACTCTCCAATCCCACATCAGAAACCTTAAGGTATAGTGTCAGATTTGGAGAATTAAAATCAATTCCAACAAATCCCACCTAACTACCTTTACCCTTCGTCGTAAACCTATGACATTCTGCCATACAGTGTCCCTTAATAGTATTCCTCTTGTACCGGTGATCCTTTCGTTTCGTGTATTTTATCTGACAGCTAATTTACTTGATGTGTTAACTCATACAGTTGTTAATCTCAATAAATAATAATTAAAAAAAAATTAACTACGGAGGTAAGTTAGGATATGTGTTACGCGCACCAGAATTTTTTTATTAATCCATTTGTATTAAGCTGACAACATGGGTACATTTAATCAACACTAGATCACAGAAAATGTCTAAGGAGATAGATAATGAATGGTCTAGGTAGGTTGTAAATATGTATTCGAAAGGAAAATAAACTATATTTTAGATGCCTAAGAATAATCAATAATTATCCACCATTCACAAAAATTACTACCATGCACAAAGATCTGGACATCCCTACAATACAAGAATTTATACACCAACAAACACAATCATTTTTCTCAAAATGCCAACTGACTGACGATACTCTTTTAAAACAAATTGGTAATTATACTAAACTATCGAACCTCTAAATATAGACATAAGAGAACTAAACATATACTGTTATAAAATTCTAAATTACTCAATTCCATCATATGATTTTATAACTATAGTTTTGTTTAATTATTTAATTTAATTTTTATTTCTATCTGATTATTTCTTTTTTGTTTTTGTTTAGTTTCTCTTTTTTTGTTTTTGTTTTCTTAGTTGGGCTTTTTTTAATTTTTACCAACAATAAAAACAATTTATGTACAAAATAAATGTTAGCAAATAAGTAGCGCAATGTAATGGATTTCCAATCAATGTTTTTAAAACTGTGCAGGAGCATTCTATACAAATAAAGATTGATATTGTTGTAAAAAAAAAAACTATATTTTCAACCATGCATATGACTGAACTTTTCATAACGTGTGTTTTTATTTTTGTCGAAAAACTTGTTTACCACAAAAGCTTTTGTAATTTAAGTATGGAATTTCCCAGAAAAATAGTAAGATTTGGAGATATTTCATTTTATTTTATTCAAACGAGCCGATATACACCGCTGTGAAAAATATACTAGGCCATGTATAGTATGCAGACATTTAAAAAAGTATGGAATATGTGTTCTATAGAGAATGAAGTAACGGAGGTTAAAAACATGTTGGGTTTCCCTCAGACTTGCGGATCCAAGCCGCATCTTTTTTCTTCAACATTTTTCCCAGCGGCCAGCTTTCCTTTTACAGAACTGGCTAAAGATTCTTTTTTTTTTATTTTTAGATCCTTGCGCGAAATCCATCGAGGGAAATCCATTTTCCATTCCTCTGTTTGATTTCTATCCTTTCGCTAGAATCAATCACAACTGCCAATCTTGTAAAAAAATGGCGTTTTCTATTTCTGCTGTCTTTATTAAATTAATTCATACAATGTATTGGGTTGTTAAATTAACTCCTAGCGTTTTTTAAAATATCAATTTGATCCTCTCTGTGTTTATAAAATCATGTTTACTTGGTCAATAATGTTTACACATGCTATAAAATCTGGAGCGTGCAACACACAACTTTCACTTACCTTCGTTATTTTCATCAATTTGAAAAATTTTAAACAAATTCAGAAACGAAAATGAATTGTTAAAGAATCATTTACATTAAATTTTAAAATATTTTTATACGACAATCAGTTTGTTTTATCGGCTTTTCATCACTCTCTGTTAACTTTTACAATGTTATGTATAAGATTGTATTTTTTCTAAAATCACTAGCATTCCAACGGTGTGTTATAAGTGTACATTACTATTCCAAAGTTCAAAAAAAAAAAAATTGCATTAAAAAAATATGTTTGCAGTTTTCTACTTTAGTTAGATATCTAATTCGTTCAACTTATATATTTACCTGTTTTTTAGCAATACTAATCTGATCATATGGTAAATTTCATAAAATATATAAAAATAAAGGTACTTTAGAAGATGAAATTTTGAAATATCGGCATTTAAGCTCTGTAAGACTATTTCAATCAGAATGAAACCTCCATTATATTAAAGCCCGTCCAATTTTACGCCGATATAGCAAGTTTAATCAAAATCGTCGGAACCGTTTTCGAGAAAATCGAAAAAAAGGTGCAAAATGCATGGTATAAAGTGCCTCTTCTGGTAAGCTCATTTTGATGAAAACAGTTTTGTAACGTCTTGGGCGTATATTTGTCTTAAATATGAAATTTCAGTTTCATAGGACTTTTCGTTTTCGTCCGGAGTTACCCCACACACATAGCGGGACTTGGTTATTTGGCCTCAGGGTACCCAAAAACGTGCATTTCCGTTGAAAACTGAAATTCGAAAATTTTCACGATCGCAATACTTTCCCTTACTATTATAGGTAAGTGAAAGTAAAAAGGATTAATTGGTGATTTTGTGCTTTAGTTTCAATAGAGATTTCTTATCTTTGGTTATTCAGAATGGAAAAAAGAAATTCATTTTCGTCATTTAATGATTTTTTTCTCTCCGAAATAGAAAATCCGCTGCACAGACGGTTAGCAAAATTTGCGATGATGCCTCAGGAGAAAGTGATATGCTTGGTCCAGAATCGGAAATTTCGACTTGGTAGGTGCAAAGCGCTCGGTTCGTCCTTCAACTGTTGATGACGACCGTATTCAACCAAAACGATGAAAGATAACACCATGTAATAGGTCAAAATGTATCATATATAATTGATTTGAATTATTTACAATAATCTGAAATGTTTATTGAAATCACCAGTTAAATACTCAACGAACTTATTTTTATGTTGGGTGGTGTTATGGGAAAAATGTTAATTTAATTAAGATTAATTTACCTTGGATATATTCAGTCACTGATTCAATAATGTATGTTGGTCTGGAGAAATTCCTTTGCTACGAATTTCATTCAACTTGGGTTCGTGCAGAAAAGAAAAATTAAAGTAATTTTGGTCATGAATCCAAGATTCCCATCAACAAACATATGCCCGTACTTGAATGTAATTTCAGTTAAAATAATATACATAATCTCAGTTATGAAGTAGCTATATTTTAGACGGGATGAGCTAGTCGAGAAGATTGGCCACCGTTTTTTCTCTACAGTAAAAACTTACTTTAGGTAAGTGGTGCCAAGACCAAAACACTGCTGGACCATGCTGCAGACTTGTTATTCCATAGCTGCTGTTTACAATAATATTCCTCCAAATTTTACTTTCACTTACCTATATATGAAATATATAGTCAGGTAAGTATTGTTGATCGTAAAAAATTTCGAATTGCAGTTTTAGGGTCCCCTGCGTTCAAAAAACCAAGTCATGCAAAAAGGTCTATGTGCGTGTTCTTGTGTGGTACTCCAGCGCGAAAATGGAAATTCCTATGAAACTAAAATTTCATATTTGAGACAACTATACGCCCGAGATGTTACAGAAACTTTCTTATCAAAATCAGCTAACCAGAAGGGCCACTTTATACCTTGCATTTTGCACCTTTTTACGATTTTCTCAAAAACGGCTCTAACGATTTTGATTGAAATCGCCATATGGATGTAAAATTTAATGAGAGTAATATCACGTAGGTTTCATTCTTATTGAAATAGGTCTGATAGGGTTTAATGCCGATATTTTAAATTTCCTTCCTCTAAAATACCTTTAATTTGTAGATTGTATAAAAATAACCATATCATCTTGTTACCATTGATAAAAAATTGGCAAAGATATAAGTTTAACGAATTCGATATCCAACTAAAGGAGAAAACTGCAAAAAAAAATCTTAAAGCAAATTTTTGTATGAACATAAGAACAGTAATATACATTAAAACTTTGGAAAGCTAATGTAAGATTTTAGAAAATATATCATCTTATACACAAGCTTGTAAAAGTTAATAAAGAGTGATGAAAAGCCGATAAAAATTAATATTTGTTTTAGATAATAATAAAATAGTTTTTTTAATAATACATATGTTTCTATAAAAATTCAATTTAATTAATTCTTTATTAGTTTCACTATCTCTATCTGTATTTGAAAATTCTTTAATCGATTCAAATAACAGAGGTAAGGGAAAGTCGTGTGTTGCTCGCACCTGATTTTTTTTTCTATATTGCTGTAGATTGGTTCTAGTGAAACATTAGAAATCATAACACTATTGAGTACAACCTATCATGTACGCGCATTTACCCCCTTTTTTTCCCAAGATGCTCTAATTTTCCTAGATTAAGCTGCTTTCTATATTATTATTCAGAATAGTCTATAAACAATCTGAGCCTCATACTTCTTCGTGCGAGAAAATGCGAGCCTCATTTCATTTTCACCACAATTTAGATATTACAAATCCAGGTTTGATATCGACATCCCCGCTTAAAGAGAAATTACAGAGTTTTAAAACATTGAAAATAGTAAAACATTATATGGGATTTCGTTAGTCTGTTCATTTGAATATCTAACTCACTTTTCCTGATATGTTAATAACTTAAGATTAAATAAATAAACGATTTAGAGATGTAATGTCGAAATGCTGAGGTTTCACACGTCACCTTGGTGCAGAACGTTTTTTTTTTTTTTTTTTTTTTACTCACTTCATTATATGTCCCATATCCATTCATCTTTTGTATTTTGACTCTTAGAGTTAATTAGAAAGATTATTATAGCTTTAATAAAAATGGACGATAAATTTTATAGACCAATGAAATTAAAGATTATTTAATGACATGACTCAATGAATCAACACTTCCCATGTTTTATTTCTTTGTTTCTTTTACTTATTAATTTTTACTTAAAACATCCAAACCTTGTTGATTTATGTATATTGTTCCTTGATATATTTTCCTTTCATTCATCATCTCACTTCTTGAATATTAATTATCAGATCGGTATAATTCATAAATAACAGAATTCTGCGAAAAATGCTTTCTTAATAGGCACTACTAGTTTTCGATTCTTAGGCAAGTGTTTCCAAGATGCATTTTCACTCCAATATAAAATGCATTCATCAATATAATCATTGATCCTTCTATCACACGGAACCTTAGGTTTATCTTATAAATATTTACACGGATACGGACTTTCGTAATCACAATACTTAAACGCTTCATATTATTACACAATGATGTAGTTTAGTTGACCGTTGAGAATATTAGATGAGGAAGATGGTTGGGGGGTGCGGTCATTAGAATGAAACACACATTAAAAAGTAGTGCTTATTTTAATTTTGGGCGACGTTTCGGCCTACATTGTGGGCCTTCTTTCAGGGTGGCTTAGAGAAGACTTCTTGAGACTTTCTTGAAATTTCTGAAAATTATTGCTAATGAAAAAATTTTATAATCGGGTTCCGTTTTATAACCGACTTGGCTAATACTAAAGTCAAGGCGTTAGGAACATATTCGGGGTGCCCTTTTATACTTGGGCCAAATTTCAAAAAAAAAAATCAGTCCAAACACACCAAGGAAAACCCACAGATAGCATACAGACAGACGACTTTAACTAACCTGGGTGTTAAAATCAATTTAAACTACTAATAAATAGAGTTGAAAAAGGCTTAAAAAATATATTTAGTTTATTGGAAAACACATGTTTTAAAGTGAAGAATTTTACAATATGAAATTGTTATCTACAAAAATTAGTTAGTCTATCCACTTTTTTACTCTCCATTAAATTTTACAATTTTGTGTAAAGGATAATATTTTTTATAAAATCTTTAGCTTTCCAATGGTATATTATACATATATATTATGGTTACAGTAAAAAATACTTTTTTCTGTTTTTTATAATGTTAAAGCCCAATAACGTTTATATCGATAAGGCAAGTTTAATAAAACATCGTTACCTTACTTTGTGTATAAGATAAGATTGATTCTAAAACTTCTTTCCAAAGTTATGTTTTGTTCGAGAAAAAAAAAATTACCTAAAAAATGTTTTTCCTCTTTTCTCTTCTAGTCGGTTATCATTTCGTACAAATTGTGTATTTATCCTTTTTGACCAATTTTAATTAGATGATAAGGTTAATTTTTTGGAATCATGAAAAAAAAGATATTTTACAAGAAGAAAAGTAAAAAATTCGGTATTTAAGCCTTGTCAGTTTATTTCAATCAGAATGAAACCTACATGATATTAAAGCCCATTAAATTTCACATCGATATAGCAAATTTAATTCAAATCGTTAGGGCCGTTTTTGAGAAAATGGTAAAAAGGTGCAATATTTTTGGTATAAAATGACTCTTATGGTTTCCCGATTTTTGATTAAAAAGTTGCTGTAACATCTCAGGCATCTAAAATCTAATCAATCAATCTATAAATATAAAATATTCCCCACCCCCCTCACGCACACACACATCAAGACCTTTACGCGCCACTTGGTTTTTGGAGTCGGGGATCCAAAAATTATATTTCCGTTGAAAACTGGAATACCAAAATTTTCACGATCGTAATACCTTCCCGACTAGAGATGTTATTTCATATATGGGTAATTGAAAGAAATATTTATAGATCTGTATAATCATAACCTATAGTTTTAAGTGACTCTCAATCTCTAAAACTTGTAGCAATTGTTTCTAGTGTAAACAAGTCTTCAATTTTAAAAATGACTCAGTCCATTCGATCCGGATTTGCTTTTTGAGACAAGCTCTTCATACTGTAAATGTCTCTTTCCAGTTCACCACACAATAGGATTCCTTCCCAGTAATTTATTCAAACCAAAAAAGAGTATTTTGTGAAGTAGTTTGTCAAAGACAGGAGAAAATGTCAGGGGAATAGAAACATCTCAATAGCAAGGGGGTATTTGCATAGCATCACTAATGAGGCGTTCAAGCTGCCTGTATTAGTTCGTTCAGTAACTAAACATTGGAGTGAAAAATACTAAAGAACTGAGTGGCGTATCGAATCTTATCATACGAGGTACCTTGACACAGTTGTAAAACCTAGATTTACGTCCTACCACATTTATTTCAAACCTTTATTTTGAATTAAGTTTTGTATTGTTTTATTTATTTTTTATCTGAGACCTTCGAACAAATTCTGTTTAACCCTGCTGTTTTATAGAAAGATATAAATACTTTATTCTTTATAGACAAATATAAATAACAATTTAACTTTGAACAATTTGATCCCTTTAGATTAATTATCTGTCCGATTTTTATGTAATGAATTTTATTTATTCTTTTTTCATAAAAACAGATCTTAAAAATTAAGGTGTCACCTATCGTGTATCGGCTAACTTTCCATGCCCTAAATCGTGTATTCAAACCTGGTAGATGGTCATATATTTTTTAAGTAAGTAAAAATCCTTGGCCATGCTTCAGAGAGGACGTAAAATGGTGGTACCGGGACTGCTAAGTCAGATCCTCGTTAAAGATCCCTATCCTAATTATGCCTGAATTCGCAAAATTTAGGACTCCTACTGTAGCATCATCCGATTAGTCACAGAAGTGTAAAGTGACGCTAAATGAATAAACAAACTACAAAGATGAAATTAAAGGTACTTTAGAAGAAGAAAAATTGAAACATTGTCACTAAGCCCTGTCAGACTATTTCAATCAGAAAGAAACGTACATGATATTAAAATCTATTCGATTTTACATTGGTATAGCTAGCGAGTTTAATAATAATAATAATAATAATAAACTTTATTCTGGGACTATGTCCCTTAAGAATAACAGAAATGTGTAGTAGATATTCATATATATGTCTGGTCAAGAATACAATAAAATTAATTTTTATTTACAAATGTGCAAAAAGATAAAATTAAACACTACGTAGACTTATATACATTCATGTACAAAAAGTATGGACAATAAACACACAAGAAAAAAAAGGAAATAAATAAGAGAAATCTCCTAAAGGCTACTGATAGGGTTGAGGAAATTATAAAAAAACAACTAATTATTCCACACTGCTAGGGTTTGGGTAAAATAGATAATTATAACTTGTATTGAAATTAAAATAAGTCAGTTGCAGATTCACATTTGTTGTGCATCTATTTGGGATGCCAAAAGGTGTTGAAAAAGGTGAGATTTGAATGAGAGAAAGGAAGAAGCATGGCGAATATGAGTAGGTAGGGAATTCCAGAGGGTTGCAAACGGATATAAAAGGAGTGATCAAAAGATTTAGTTCTATGGGTGGGAATGTAAAGGTCGGAATGGCGGGATCCAGTTTCGAGAGAGTGGACTGAGGATTTAAATTTAAGGATGCTGTGAATGTATGGGTTGGGAGTTTATGATTTGGTAAAGGTATGATCCGATAAAATATTACCTCCGTGTAGCAGGTAGGAGCCACTTCAACTCGCTGTAAAAGTGGGTCACTGAAGACCTCTTCTGAGTTTAATCAAGTTCGCTCGAGCCGTTTTTTTGTAAATCATAAAAAGGTGCAAAATTCATGGTATAAATTGGTTCTACCAGTTAGCTGATTTAGGTGAAAAAGTTAGTGTAATATAATATTGCTTCTATAATATAAAATTTCAGTATTATAAAACTTATCTTTTTCCAGCTAGGCTTACCACAGCCTTTTTTGCGGGACTTGGTCATTTGGACTCAGGGAATGCTAAAATTTGTATTTCCCGTAAAAATTTGAAATTGTATATTTTAGGATCCCAATATTTTCCTTTACTTTATAGTCCATAGATAATTGAAAGGAAAATTAAGTCACTTTAATAAGAAAATAAAATCGCTCTCTAACTACACCTAATACCTTAATTTATACACCTAATAATATCCTAATACCTTAATTTAATTTTCACTTTCACTTAACTATATACATGTATCAAATATATTGTAAGGGAAAGTATTGCGATCGTGAAAATTTTAGATTTCCAGTTTTCACCGGAAATACACGTTTTAGGGGCCCCTGAGTCCAAACTCGATACAGTTTGATTAAACTCGCTATATCGATGTAAAAATTTAATGGGGTTTGATATGATGTAGGTTTCATTCTGATTTAAACAGTCTGACAGGTCTTAAATGCTGATAATTTAAATGTTTTCCTCTTAAGTACCTTTAGTTTTGTAGATTGAAAAAAAATATCGTGTTTTTAGGATTAATAGGGAGCGGCATGGCCTAATGGATAGAGCTATAGAGATAGTCTACTGTTCTCCGGGTCCTGGGTTCGCATCCCGGCTGTGGCAGAATATTATTTATTCTGTTAATTCATCTGGGGGGCAACCCTAGGGTTAGGAGATCCTCCTGGGGCAGACCCAGCCTCTATAAAGTGTGTACCAAAAAATGGGGGAAAACCTGGCTGCTGAGCGTGATTAAGGGCTAATGACCTCATTGCACGGCCGTTGGCCTAGAAAGAGTACGAATCTCTATATGTACTGAGCCCAAGACCCTTCATGGGTTGTAGAGGTGTGGGTTTTTTTTTAACTAGGATTTTTTAATTGGTGTTAAATATCCTTAGTTATGACGTCCTTCGGAGAGGACATAAAAAGGTGATCCTGAGCTGGCGCGATGTCATTTACTCGTAAAAGATCCCTATCCCAATTAATCCTGGATAGGCAAAATAGCATCGTCCGATTAGGCCACAGTTGCATGAAGTGACGTTAAATAAATAAAGAAACTATGATAGGTTAAGAATTTTAGTTTATTTTGGGCGCAAACTTTCCGATTTTCTTTTTTTTTTTTTTTTACACAACTCCTGGAGAGCATTGGCCCCTAATATTTTGCAGAGCCTTATGGTTTAATGTCTAGTTTTACCAACAAAAAAAAATGTCATCGAAATCAGTGAGACACATTTGAGATCCTCTCCTTATTAGAGTATATGATGATATTATTTTTGACCTAAATGTTTCTCAAAACAACAGTAAGAATCTCCATATGTTCTGAGCCCAAAACCCTTCATGGGTTGTTATGGTACAGGTATTGTATTTTCTTTTCTTTTTTTTATGATTAATATAAATTAGTTAAATATAAATTTTGAAATAATTTGACAAAAAAACTAAAGGGGAAACGAGAACAATATTTCTCTATGTAATTTTTTGTATTTTTGAACATAAGAACAATAACATAGATGTATAATAAATATACTTTAAAATCTGAAGATTTAAAAAAAAATATTATCAAAAAGTTGTAAAAGGTAATGTAAAGTGATGAAAAGAGCATAAACTTATCAATGATAATCATACGTAGCAAGTTAATATTGTTTTGTCGTTTAATCTAAATCATTTCTTTCCAAAGAAACTGAATAAACGTTTTATTTAAATTAACTTTAAATTTATTTAATATTTTTTTAATTCATTTTAACTACCGAGGCAACTGAAAATCGTGTGTTGCCCGCACCAAATTTTTATATTTTATTTTCTTTATTATTTAAACATCTTTGGGGAAAGGGTGCGATTCCCCATGCTCCTCCCCTGCCTAGACCCATGTTTATCGATCACTACTTCGTATCGAGAAGAATTTTTTTGTGAGGTGTTTACAGCAGTAGGAAGAGTGATATTCCACGGACCTCTCCTAAAGAGGCCTAGGAGAAGGCTGAGTCAGTTTCACCCTGGATTTGGGTAGGATCTTCACGCGGGAGAGCGAGACCACTTCCAGAAGAGTAGGAACCATCACTAATGCGGTCCAGATAGCTGCTATTGCTCTCAGTGACAGAACTCCTGCTCATCCTCGTACTCATAGTCTTTAGCACCTTTCTCTCCTGTCAGTGGAGGAGGAGTATGGTCCGTCGTCATTCCATTCCTTGTCTTTTCATCATTTCATTATCCTTCCTCTGGAGTGACGTCTATATTAGCCGCCCTACATTCGGACTGGGATTCCTGTGGCTTGGCAGACCATATCGTGGCAGAGAACAGACAACAGAGGCCTCACTTTCGGACGGTCACGTTCCAAAAGTAGCCTCTGATTAGAATCGATAATTAACTGAATCAATGGCGAGCTTGATGATGATGTGGTAGGTAGAGAGGTATGGTTAGGATTAGGCCAGCAGCCAGCAGGCGGAATCCTACTACTAGGTCATCTGATTTCTCACTTGTACAAAGCACAGAAATTTATATTAATAAAAAATATTTCTTTGTATCAACATCAAGGATAGAAGTTAAAAAACAAATTTGGTACACACCACTTCCACTTACCGCCGTTATTAAAATTGATTAAAGAATTTCCTAATTCAGTTACAGATAAAAATGTGTGAATCTAATAAATAATTAATTAATTTAAATCAATTACTATTATAGAAGAGTAATTTTAGTTATGATTGTATTATTCGGAACAATCTCTTCTATTGTATTTATATATTTATTTATCATAACATATATAAACTATGATTATTAAACCTCGAAAGGTAAGGTACTTCTTATGCCTCATCTTCAGATCTTTAAATATCATCTAAAATACAATTCAATAAATATTATAAGCAACCATACATACAAACATTATCAATAATTTAGAATTCATTTATCACTTAAAATATTTAGAATCTGTTTATACAATTTTTTTATTAAAATTCTACTTACATTTGTTTCCATATTATATCATAATATAGGTCATTTAATAATGTAATATTATCCATATTTAGTCCCTATATATGAATAATTCTGTCAGTCTGTTAAATTAATCTATTATTTCATTATCATATAATAATTCCTTCAACATTTTGCTGCCTAACACTTGCAACTATCAGGCAGACTAAATTAGCATTTATTTAATGAAAAACATAAAATAAATAATATAGTGTATGTGTATATAAGTGTGTGATGTGTGTGTGTGTGTGTGTGTGTGTGTATGTATGTATATATATATATATATATATATATATATATATATATATATATGTATGTATATGTATATATGTATGTGTGTGCATGTGTGTATATATATTTAATCTCTAACCTAGATAAAAATTATGTTGTGGATATTTGAAAACATTGAATAATACAAGAATGGATATTAGATGAATGCTAATTTAGTCTGCCTGATAGTTGCAAGTGTTTGGCAGCAAAATTTTGAAGGAATTATATGATAATGAAATAATGGATTATTTTAACAGACTGACAGAATTATTCATATATAGGGACTAAATATGAATAATATTACATTATTAAATGACCTGTACTAGGATATAATATGGAAATAAATGTAAGTAGAATTTTATACTCATCTTAATGAGGCATAAGAAGTACCTCGAAACGTAACAGTTTAATAATCATAGTTTATATATGTTATGATAAATAAATATATAAATAAAATAGAAGAAATTGTTCCGAATAATACAATCATAAATAACTAATTAAATTAAATTTATATAAAAACAATTGTTTCATTTAAAATATATTATATTATTATCTAAATTAAAATATATCATTTTTTCTAAAATCTTAAGCTTTCCAATGGTGTATTATATATCTAAAACACAAAAATTGCATGTTTTTTTTTTTTTAATTTTTCTTCTTTAATTGTTTATCAAATTCGCTCAACTTGCATATTTAGCTGTTATTCATGAATCCTAACAAGATGATGTGCCTAATTTTTTGGAATCTACAAAATAAAAGGTAGTTTGAAGGAAGAAAATCTAAAGGAGAAAAGAGAAAAAATATTTTTGTATACGATTTTTGTGTTTTTGGACATAATAACAGTAATATAGATGTAAAATATGTGGTCGGAAAGCTAAAGATTTTAGAAAAAATATAATCTTACACACAAAGTTGTGTTATTTAATGTACACAACATTTTTTAAGTTAACAGAGAGTGATGAAAAGTCTATAGAACTGATTATCGTAGATAATATCTGAGACGGTCGTTAATAAGTGGTTAAGTCAAAATCTTTCATTTTACAGGTGAGCGACTTAAACTTTATGTCATGCCCAAAATAGTGTTATAACATACAGATTTCTTTGCACATAAAGTTTCTTCCACCAAGAAATTTCTTTAACCAATTTAATACGGAGGGAGCGATACGTGGAGTTAATTCATTTTTGACATAACTCGAGTTATCCAGTTTTTCACGACCGCCACAGATATAATAGATCATTTAATAAAACACACGTTTGTATTAATCCTTAAATTGATTTTAACAACGGAGGTAAACGACAAGAAATTGCCCGTCGATTTCGCTTACTACAACACTTACTGGACAGACGCTCCAACCTTCCACTTATCTACAAAAGGCTCATCTATATCACCATCATTAGACCTATCTGGACTTTCGGAGTTGAGCTTTGGGGCTCTACGAAACCATCAAATTCTTCCCGTATTCAATCCTTACAATCCAAATTCCTTCGAAAAATCCTCAATGCTCCTTACTTTGTCACAAATAAACTCATCCATAAAGACCTTAACATCCCATATGTTTCTGATATGGCCTGAACCAGGTATCAATCCTTCCATAACAAACTCCACTCCCTCCCTCATCCACTAGTTTCAATCCTTGCTTCCTCTTCAATTCCTGACAATGCTCCGAGGCGTCTGAAAAGAAGATGGCCTCGAGACCTTCTAGTTTAGTTACCTAATGGAGTGATGCCAATGGACATTTTCTCTTCTTGTTTTTTTCATGTATTTTATCATTACCAGCATATTCACTTGTTATATTACAAAATACAGTTGTAAATTTCAATGAAAAATATTTTTAAAAAAACAACGGAGGTAAGTGAAAGTCGTGTGTCGCACAAGATTTTAAATATATATAAAATTCTTACGCATTTATACACTGTTTTTTTTTCATTATTTTAAATACAAATCTGTTATACTTCCTATCGAAATATCTAGAGCTATCACTCCCAAAAATACTGACAGTTTTGCTATTGAATCTTCAGCGTTCATTGTTAGCGTTCTTTCAAGAAAAACAAACCGTCCTGGAAGAGACCTCCTTCCTTAGTCCTCGAGAAAGTGAAAACAGAAGAAGAAAAAAGAAGAGATGACAGCGGGGGCGGCAAGAGTGAGGTTAGAGAAATGCCAGATCCTCCATGACCCACTAAGGACACTAATACATTCCATGATATTCTTTCTTACCCAAGAGGATCGTGTTGAGGGTCATCACAAGCATGCGGTGGACTTTAGAAAGTTGCATATAATATTCGGGACGACCGGTGTGTCCATAAGAAAATATAAAGAAAAAACTTTGAACGTGGCGAAGTGTGCATGATGTGTGCAAAAACATAACTTGTGATCCATGAACTGTCTAGTGATATATTCTCCAAAGTAGACAAAAACCTAGAAATGTAATCTCAATAAGTTTCAACTTGACAATATAACAATTTATTTTGATTTATCTTTAATAACAACCAAGTTAGATGCGTTATTATTAGAGTTAGCTAGCTTACGCTAAATCGGCCATATAGATACATATATAGAAAAGATTTATTTACATAATTACAACGTACAAGCAATTGTTAATTATATTTGTAATGATTTCGGGTTTCCTTAAAATCAACTAAATATTGTTCGTCTGACACTATTTGAAGGTAGTAAGAATAGTAGGAAAAATATACAAAAACCTTCTAAAAAACAATAAGTAAAAATAAAATAATAATGACAATAAAGTAAATAAAAATTGGGATGGTTAGGGATAAAATTCCCCACTAGGGAAAATCATTAGGGGTAACATTCCTTTATCATGCATCTTTCTAAATGTTTTTTTTTTTTTCTAGTTATGTCGTTACTTTCACTTACCTATATATGTAATATATTGTAAGGGTAGAGTATTCCGATCGTAAACATTTTCGAATTCCAGTTATCAACGGAAATACATGTTTTAGGGTCCTCTGAGTCCAAATAAAAAGGTCTGTGTGTCCGTGTTACGATAAGTAGTTAAATAAACTTTTCCATCAAAATCGGCCAAGCAGAACAACCATTTTATACCAAGTATTTTGCACCTTTTAACGAATTTCTCAAAAACGGCTCTAACGATTTTGATCAAACTCGCTATATCTATGTGAAATTTTATTACATAGGGCTTTAGTATCATGTACGTTACATTCTGATTGAAATAATCTGACAGGGCTTAACGCCAATTGTTTTAATTTTCTTCCTCAGAAGTACCTTCAATTTTGTAAATTCTAAAAAAATAACAATATCATCTTTTTACCTTCGAAAAAAAAAAAACGGATAAATATAAAAGTTGAACGTATTCGAAATCCATCTAAAGTAATCCAACTAATAAAAAATATAAAACTATTTTTGTATATAATTTTTGATTTTTGGATAATAAGAACAGTAAGTTGTATTATCTTATGCAAAAATTAGTCAAACGTAATGAAGAGTTTCGAATAGGGCATACACGTATTACTGATTATTATATGAAACAATTTGATATTGTTAATCTATATCATACGTTTCCAAAGGAAATACACATTTTAGGGTCCCCTGAGTCCAAATAACCAAGTCCCAAAAAAAGGTCTGTGTGTGTGTGTGAGTGTGTGTGTGTGTGTGTGTGTGTGTGTGTGTGTGTGTGTGTGTGTGTGTGTGTGTGTGTGGGTGGGTGGGTGGTAACTCCCGGGCGGAAACAGTAAGTCCTATGAAACTGAAATTTATAATATATAATATACGCCCGAGAAGTTACAAAACCTTATTCATCAAAATGAGCTTACCAGAAGAGGCACTTTATACCATGCATTTTACACCTTTTTTCGATTTTCTCAAAAATTCCGACGATTTTGATTAAACTCGCTATATCGATGTTAAATTTAATAGGTTTCATCCTGATTAAAATAGTCTGACAGGGCTTAAATGCCGATATTTTAAATTTTCTTCCACTAAAGTACCTTTAATTTTGTAGATTCTATAAAAACAACCAAATTATCTTGTTAGCACTGATAAATCACAGCTAAATGTGTAAGTTGTGCGAATTTAAAAAACAACTAAAGGAGAAAACAGAAAACATATTTTTTTAATGCATTTTTTTTTTTAACATAAAAACGGTAATTTACATGTATGATATATCGTTGGAAAGCTAAAGATTTTAGAAAAAAATATTATCGCATACTTAAGATTTTAAACTTTAATAGAAAGTGATAAAATACCGATAAAACTAAGCGATTATTTTAGATAAAAATACAATTGATTTTTTTATAAAACACATGTTTCTACAGAAATTCAATTTAATTAATTCTTTAATGGTTCCACTCAATTTTATCTTTTACTTTATTTGAAAATTCTTTAATCGATTTTAAAAACGGAGGTAAGTGAAAGTCGTGTGTTGCCCGCACCAGATTTTTTTTTCTCCGAAATATGCAACAAATTTTCTAGTGGATTAATATCATGTGACTGAGAAGGAGTAATAAATCATTATTGGCTAAACTTGGCCGTATGCTTTGGACCATTGTGTTGTTGAAAATTAAATTAATCAGTGGGTGACGTATGCCGTTTGTTTAACTTCATATTGCACACACCTTCATCAGCCTTACAGCCCCAGACCATAGAGTATATCCTCACTCATGTTGCATGTTGTACAGCGAGTACTTTTTCTTTTCTAGTTAAGGTAGGTGAAAGCCAAAAACTTATCTTTAATCAGTTAATAATTGATTCTAAGAGCAGTGGCACACAGGAGGTTAATTGAGGCAAATTGCTCTACCTTGCCCCCTGATATTAGTGTGAAGCGAACTGAGGAGATGGCGTTGAAGAAGTAATAATTGAGGGTCGAAAGATAAGAAGTAGCCAAGATATAGGCCATCAGGAAACCTTACTGGCCCAGATCTCAATTAGTGAAACGCCTATTGGCCATTAAAAAGAACAGGCTACAGACTGCCACAGATATTTGGATTTTTTGCTAGTTGAATGAACAAATACTTATTTGACGATTGAGGAAAAAAATATTTTTTTCAATAACTTATATTGGACCAGTAACTGAGGAGAGAAAAAATTGATTGTTTTGAAGAAAAATTCCGGTTATGTAGGCTTAAAGCTTAAGTAAGTATATCATAAACTGTAATTATAAAAGCTCGGGCACACAAATTATATTTATCAACAATCTCATCGTTTTGTAAAAATTACGTTGTGCATTATATAGAAAATTTGGGATCATCAGAGATATAGTGTCTAGCATGACAGCCTTGTATACCCAAGTTCACGGATTCATACCTGGCACTAGAATTTTTATTGGGATTTCAAAATCCTTAGTTATGACGTCCTTCGGAGAGGACATACAAAGGTGATCCTGAGCCGGTACGATGTCATTTGCTCGTAAAAGATCCCTATCCTGATTAAACCTGGATATTCAAAATATGAACGTCCGATTAGCCACAGTAGCATAAAGGACGTTAAATAAATAAAGAAACAAACAGGTTTTATTTACAAAAAGGTTAAGAATTTTATTTTTTCTATTTTTAAGTATAAGGTGAATATAAAAATATTTAAAAAAAAATTTTTGGACACTTGACATTTTTTCGTATGGCGCAGAACTCTAAAAACCGTTCGTTTTTTGGTTCACGTTAAAATTTCTTCTTAACGATTTTGATTAAACTCGATTAACGACGTAAAATTTAATGAGCTCTAATATGATGTAGGTTTCATTCTTATTTAAATAGTCTGACAGGCTTAAATGTCGATAGTGTGAATTTTCTTCCCCTGAAGTACCCTCAATGCTTTAATTTCGTAGATTCGAACAAATAAACTTATGCTCTTATTAGTATTGATTTAAAAAACGGCTAAATATACAAGTTGGACGAATTAGATAATCAACTTATAGAGAAAAGAGCAGACATATTTTTTAATGTAATTACTTTCACTTACTATATATAGTAAAGGAAAGTATTGCGATCGTGAAAATTTTAGAATTCCAGTTTTCAACGGAAACATTTTAGGGTCCCTTGAGTCCAAATAACCAAGTCCCGCAAAAAGGTGTGTGTGTGTGGGTGGTAACTCCCCGAAGGAAACGAAAAGTTCTATGAAACTGAAATTTCATTTTTAAATCAACTATACGCCCAAGATGTTACAAAAACTTTTTCATAAAAATCGGCTAACCAGAAGAGCCACTTTATACCATGCATATTGCATCATTTTATGATTTTCTCAAAAACGGTTCCGACGATTTTGATTAAACTCGCTATATCGATGTAAAATTTAATGGGCTTTAATATCATGTAGGTTTCATTCTGATTAAAATAGTCTGACAGGGCTTAAATGCCGATATTTCATTTTAATTTTTTAGATTCTATAAAAATAACTTTATTATCTTGTCACCACTGATGAAAAACTGGTAAATATATAAATTGAATGAATTTATTGTAAAAGTTAATAAAGAGTGATGAAAAGCCGATAAATCTGATTATTTTAGATAATAATATAATAGATTTTTTAATAAAACACATATATCTATAGAAATTCAATTTAATTATTTCTTTAATGGTTTCACGTATTTCAATCTCTAACTGTATCCTTTCATTGATTTTAAAAATGGAGGTAAGTGAAAGTCGTGTGTTGCCCGCACCAGTTTTTTTGTTTTTTTTTACACGACTCTTGGAGAGCGTTGGCCCCTAATATTTTGCAGAGCCTTGTGGTTTAATGTCTAGTTTTACCAACAAAAAAAAAAAAATGTCATCGTAATCAGTGAGACACATTTGAGATCCTCTCCTTATTATAGTATATGACGATATTATTTTTGACCTACATTTTTCTCAAAACAACACATGTTTTTGTAACCAACTCTGGATTAATGCTGCCATTAAACTTCTTCTCTTTAGCAATCCTTACTGGACTGTTTATAAATCACAACCCCCTACATGTTCCATCGAAGACCCGCAGATTCGCTCGCTTTGGCATCCATATTCATATCTCCTCAGACAACACCCAACACCCTAGCCTCAACCTCTGTTATTCTAATATCTCCTCGACGAAAGAAGCGACTTAATAATTACACTCGTTCCTTTTTTGGCTCACTTTCCAATGTCTCTTTCAAAACTTTTTAAATCCATTTTCTGGCGGAAATGAAAGTATGTAATTTGTTTTAGCTTTCCAATTTTTTTGGAAAAAAACATAATGAATAATATTGGATGTAATTAGGTGACAGTTTAGGATTACTGCAAGGCATTAGTTTCAACTATTGATTGTTTGCCAACATTTCGACCCCCATTGTGGGTCATCATCAGGGCGTGTTGTAGACGAATGGAAACTGATTTCCATTTTCCATCCATCCATTTTCCTGGCTTCCATGGGCCTACAACACGCCCTGATGATGACCCACAATGGGGGTCGAAACGTTGGCAAACAATAAATAGTTGAAACTATTTAGTTTTTTCATTTAATGACCGCCACTCGGACTAATTCCTTCCAATAATGAATAATACTTAACATCTTTAATGTTTTCTTAATGTATAAATTGTCCTTTAAAATATCAGAGAAGGATTTCCTGTAAAAACTGCTTAAATGATAAAAATAAAACCAGAGTCTAATCATGGAAACCACAATCTTATAAGCTGTTGAGATATAGCTAAAGTACATCATTCATTGCTCAATTACTTATTTAATCTTTTTAAGCTACCCATGCTGATGACACCTGCTAGTTATCAGTTCATAACGATCCATTTGTTGCCTCACATTCCCTGCAAGCCCACATCAAAGACCAAAAAGTATGGTGTAAGAACTGGAGAATAAAAATAAATTCCAACAAATCACATCGAATAGCCTTTACCCTTCGTCGGAAACCTATGGCTTCTTGACACTCATCTAGTTTCTGCTGACCAGATCTGATACCTAGGACTCCATCTTGACAAACATGTAACTAGGAATCCTCATACAAGACTAAAACGACAAAACGCCGTTTTGGGCAAATATTCAAAACCTACTAGACCATTTAGGATTTGGTGTCAAGTCTTGACGGTCACTTGTTTATAAAAAAAAAAAAAAAAAATCGACAAGGCAAAACGTCAAACCTTCCTCTTAAAAAAAAAATCTGGTACGAGTAACACACGACTTTCACTTGCCTCCATTATTAAAATCCATGAAAGAATTTTCAAAAACAGAGATAAAAAAAATACGTGAAACTATTAAGGAATTAATTAAATTGAATTTCTATAGAAACATGTGTTTTATTAAAAAATCTATTATATTATTATCTAAAATAATCAGTTAGTTTTATGTTCATTTCATCACTCTCTATTAACTTTTAAAAGATTGTGAATGAGATAATATTTTTTCTAAAATCTTTAGCTTTCCAACGGTATATCATACATGTATATTACTGCTCTTATGTTCAAAAACGAAAAATTGCATTAAAAAAATATTTTTTCTGTTTTCTTCTTGAATTGGGTATCAAATTTATTCTATTCATATATTTACCTGTTTTTCATCAGCGTTAACAAGATAACATAGTTATTTTTATTGAATCTACAAAATTAAAGGTACTTTAGGGGAAGAAAATTTAAAATATCGGCATTTAAGCCCTGTCAGACCATTTTAATCAGAATAAAACCTACATGATATTAAAGCTCATTAAATTTTACATCGATATAGCCAGTTTAATCAAAATCGTAGGAACCGGTGTCGAGAAAATCGAAAAAAGGTGCAAAATGCGTGGTATAAAGTGCCTCTTCTGGTAAGCTCATTTTGATGAAATAAGTTTTGTCACGTCTCGCTAGTATAGTTGTCTTAAATATGAAATTTCAGTTTCATAGGACTTACCGTTTCTGCCCGGGAGTTACCACACACACACACAAACCTTTTTGCGGGATATGGTTATTTGGACTCAGGGGACCCTAAAACGTGTGTTTTCGTTGAAAACTGGAATTCGAAAATTTTCACGATCGCAATACTTTCCCTTACTATACATAGTAAGTGAAAGTAAAAAGGCTCATCTACATGACGATCATAAAACCATAACTCTACTCTGAAATTCCAGATTGGTGCTCTATTAAACTATCGAATTCCTTCCTCTCGTATCCAATCCCTACAATCCAAAACCCTCGTAAAATCCTCTATGCTGCTTGCTTTGTCACGAATAAACTCATCCAAAATGACCTTAATGTTCCATATGTTACTGATTTGGCCCAAACCTTTTTCTCTCCAAGCATATCCTCTTCGATTCTTAGTAATCCCCTAATGCGTCTGAAAAGAAGTTGGCCTCAAGACTTGGTTTAGATTATCTACTGAATCGCTGCCAATGGGCAGCTTCTCCTCATGTCAATAAATAATAAAAACTGTGGTAAGTAAAAGTCGTGGGTTTCCGCACCAGATTTTTTTTGCTTGTAATCACCTGTTGAAATGCTTGATCTCTTGAATAGGTATTGAAATTAATCACTTTGATCAGTATAATATAATTAAATATAATCCTTAATAAAAATAATTGTAGCAATTTTAAAATAGTTTACAGTGTTCCAAAAAGTAATATAATTAAATAAGTGTCTAAATTAATCCAATGTTGGTTTGGGACCCGTATGAAGCAGTCACACTTCAGGTCAGTCTGAAAGTTTTTTTATTTTAAAGAGTGTTTTCTCATAAAATATTCATTATTTCTTGCTATATGGACTATTTGATGGCGCGTGTTTCATTAATAAATTGGAAGTAGCTACAATTTTTAGAAGTTGGGCAACTATACGTCTTTATAGGTGCTCAGAGCTTTTGTCTCTGTAGCCATGTTAGAAAAACCCATTATGCCTTCATTATCCCCTAAAGTTTTGAGACCAATCAACCGAAACGAAAAATTAGTGGAATGTATGTCAAACAATAGTAAAGCAACGTATAACCTTAACCCTACCGAAACAAGTTACGCCAAAGCCACCGCTACCGAACGATTCTCCAAACGTGAAAATGCTATCATTTTACACACCCATCCAGGCATCAAACAAAAGGAATATGTTCTTAAAATTGCATCTCTGATTGATCCTCAATTTATTTGCTATACATCTAGAATCTCTAACTCCCGATTTTGTATCCATTTCAACAACAAAGAAGCAGTCGATACTATTTTAAAAAACCATAAATCGATAGTCATAGATGGTAAAGAAATTCTTATAAAACGCTTAGTGAACCCAGCCAAACGAATAATAATTTCGAATGCGTGTCCATCCATACCGCACGAAACAATAGAAAAAGAACTTAAAAGCCTAGGCTTGAAATTAGTGTCATCTATGCATTTTCTTAGAGCCAGATACCAAGACCCAAGATTAGCCCACGTACTTAGTTTTAGAAGGCAGGTTTATATCCCACCTGAAGATCTATGCAAGCTCCCTTCGTCATTACTAATAAAGCATGACAGTGTCCCTTACCGAATATTTTTCAGTGAGGACATTGTCACTTGTTTTGTTTGTAAGCAGCCGGGCCACATTTCTACTGATTGCCCTGAGTGCGAAAATAACGGTGGTATCCCTGAGTCTCAAATTAACCAACAAGAAAATGAACTAATCAATTTTAATAATGAAACAATCGGCGTCAGGAACAAAGAAAACATAGATAATTCCATATTAGATACGCCAAACCATATTATTCCCAATAGCAATATCACAGTAGCGCCAACGCCAGCCAGTCACCATGACAACATTATCACGGTGAAGAAGCTCCCCGTGAGCCAGGTTATAACTGAAGGTATCGTTACAGGGAAACAACCTATCGAAACAACAGCTGGAATCGATAGTAATAACTTAATATCGATATCTTCTATGGTCTCCGGTGTCAAACGGTGTCATTCCACCACTACTCCTTCCACTACGTCCACAACAGAATTAAACCCAACGTTCGATCCCCTAGAAGATTCCGAGAATACAACTGATTTTAATGAATTTTCACAGACAGTAGCTACTCAAAGTGTCAATAAAAAAACAAAGAAATTAAAAAAGACTGAGATCAATTCTACGACTAACCTTGAAGGCGCCCGAAAGATCATAGTAGAAAATAGCAAGAAATATCCTGTATCTTTTGATGAGATATCCAAAATTATTCAGCTGTCGTCTACCACTAAAAACGTTAGGGAATTAGTTCGTGAATTTACTAGTGATACAGAAGGCCTCAGGGCCATGCTGATGGATACCAAATCTCTAATACACGTTCGCCGTACAAAATTAAAAATAACTAAATTCTTAAAAAAACCGTGGGACACAGTTGAAAGTGTGACAAACACCGATGAAAGCACTGACTAATCGATAAAAAAACTCTAGAAGAACATCATAAACTAATTTTATAAGTTTTTATTTTATGAAAATTAATTGTAAGAACTCTGTTATTATGCACTGGAACTGTAATAATTTCTACAAGCATTACAAAGATTTTAAACTGTTTTTTTTCGAAGTTCATTGGCAAATAAAAGATACCTTCTAAGGAAGTGATCACTTCCCAATTACAATAAAATTCCACAGGTATTTCTAGATGGCTGTTTAAAAAAGCAAATTGGGAGAAGTTCCCGTCATTAATAGAAGCGAAAATGTTAAGAAAGAAATATATACCTAGTAGAACACCGACCTGCAGGACTTGCAAGACACCGCTGACAGTTGAGCACGTCATAATGGACTGCGAGGCATTTAGGAAAGCAAGAAGGAGCTGCAAGATAAGTAAAAGGCTGGACGTCGCTCTTGGTGACAGTGAGGGCAGTGTTTATTTGTGTTTTAAAAAATTGTGGAGTGTATAATCATATATAGTTTATTAACAATGTTAAAGAAAAAACAAAAACAAATGTTATATTCACCATATAATGTATGTATGTCATATGCTAATGACCCTCTTTGGGTAGATGCATGTTATAAATAAATAAATAAATAAATAATCCAATGTTACTAAAGTAATTTTTATTTATTATTTTTTTTTTTTAGTGATACTCTGAAATATAATATATAATGTATTATAGAAAGTGATAGTTAATGATGAAATTTTAAATTATAAGACGAAAATTACTTAGATGATAAAAATAACACCAGAGTCTAATCTTTGAAACCACAATCTCATAAGCCGTTAAGATGCAGCTGAAGGACATCATTCATAGCACTTATTTGATATCACTTATTTAATGTTTTTAAGTTCTTCTACTATTACCAAAAATACTTTTCTCGAACAATTATCACGTTTTCCTTAGTTTTAAATACCCTTCTTTGAAAATATGAGTCCCTAAAAGAATTTAATCTTCACTTCCATCCTCGTTGAATACCTTTTAAATCCTTGTATTAACCCATTTAAGAGGTACAATACAAAGAGCTCCTTTGAAGATCTAATAATAGGTAATTTTTGGCGGCCTGTTACCTTCAGTTGAAAGTAAAAATAACGAGGTCTTTTTTAGAATTTTCTTTATGACTTTTTTTATCTCACTATTGTCCAAGACCTATTTTATTTTATCAGTATTATTGAACTTCCTGTGAGCCATGTAGTATTACAATTTATTTTGTCAATATTACTATACTTATGTCTATTTAAACAAAACGATTTTTCGTGAAAATTTATCTTCATACAACCATCCTTGTTGAAGAATAATATAAATATTTCTTTTAGGTATCGTATATTTACAATATAATAAGAAAAAAAATTAAACCAGTTCCGCCGTGGGTAAAAGAGACAAATGAGTCCTAAGAAAGTGTAAAGAAAAAAAAAGTGTTATAACAGGAAAAATAGCATAAATGAGCCTTGGGAAACTCCCAGTGTGTGAATTACATGATAACGGTGCCATTTTGAAGAAACCTTCACTTATTGAGGACAAACAAAAGCCTAGAGATATTTAAAGAACGGGGGCCACTCAACATTTTTAGAATTGTAATTAATAATTTTAATAAAAATTATGAATTTTAAATATGCTTCTTTACAAAGAACCTTCTCTTTCTCAAATAATTACTTTCACTTTAATTTTTATTGTTTATTGATTTTGGTTTATTTTCAATAATGAACCTATGTAATTTTGATTTGTAAATAAAAATCACCACCCCCTTCCCCATTCAAAATTCGAGAGCTTACGTTTCAAGATGCGTAGAATCCGAAATAACGAATAAAAAAAATCCGTTTGTTCGCCGTCCGCGGCATTCTCCTAAATCTGCTGGACTAATTTTTTTGAAATTCGCTACAAAAATACTAGTCCATGTAAGGATGGACTCGTAGACGTTGATATCAGCTGGTTATTTTTTAAATGGCGGCCGATTAAATGTGATTTAATTCAATAACTCCGTTATTTTTGAAGATAGAGAAAAGATTCATTAGCGTTTTTTAACCAAAAAAAACGCAAATAATTATATAAAAGAGAAAAAAGAAAAGAAAAAAATGAAATTTTTCACATAAATACGCGTATAACTATGTTGACTATAGAGAAAAATATATACAGGGTTTTGATAGAGTATTAAATTTTTGAGAAAATGAAAAAAGAATCATTGGAATTGGTTAACAAATAGCTGAGATATAGCACTTTGAAATCAGTAGTAGTGATATGATATTATCCTATGAATTATTGCTTTTCATATTACTTAATTGCCTAACAACAGCTACATAAATAGTTATATTCTAATATTGGTATTTGGAAATAATAATCCATTGTGTAATAATTTGCAGCGTATTTTATATAAATCCTCCATTTATTTAACAAACAAATACATATAATATACGTAATGATATATCATAGCGGGAATCTATGTAATAATATACATATGCATATGCAGAAGCACTGTTGGTGTATTGGCATCTTGCAACATTCCCCAGTTATTAATTACAAGATTCATCATTCATCATTCGATTTTTTTTTTTTTTTCGAGCCGAAAAAAAATATTGAGATATAAATAATAAAAATCACAAATGTAAACGCTAGTTAATCAAGAAAAGGTATTCTGCACTTAAACTGCTATATCAGAAAAAAAATTAGTTGATATTAATATTAAGATTATAATTAGACAAAAAGTTTGAATTTTTTTTTAATTTTGAGAATTTTAAATAATTTTTAGTAGTAATCGACTTCCACCGGAAGTAGCACAGTATGTCTGAAAGTAGACATAGGCGACCGAAAGATTGGTTTTGATCCATCTTCTCCCATTCTGTGGAAATATTAATTACAGAAACTTATACAGAACGTTTAGTTAATGCGTAGAGGCTAAACGTTTTTCAGCTTCTTATATACTCACCACAATATTTTCTTCTTTGAAAATAAATATCGAAATAAACATAGCTAGCATGTTTTATCCAGCGATAATGAAGATCCCCTGATTATTAAGTGCAATCAGTCTGGTAAAGAATAATTCAAAACCTAAATTAAAATTAATAGTCATTAAGCTCAGCATAAAAAAGAAATATTAAGACATCAAAGAACAAGTTAATAATAACGCAATAAAAAATATTTACGATTAAAATTACCAAGAAAAATGTTTAAATAATATCAATTTCATTTATCTTTCCCGGTTTGAAAAAGAGATATCATCAAAAAATGAAACGTAAATTAACAAAAGCCCACAAAGTTTCTTTTTATGTATACACCTCGGTTTATGTATGTTTCTTACCTTAATGGTAACCAGTCACCATTTTAAATCATTTTGAAGGTTTCTATCTCAGCAGAATAAATATCCGCCTAATCTTATGTATAACGTTACCTAGAAGTATGGATTCCTCAACTCAAAGATTTAAATAGACTTAACGTAAGAGAGAACACTCCCTGAAAGACAATATTTAAGATTAATGCGGGATCGCCTGTGGTGTATTTGCTATCATAACAGAACCCTAACGCCCAAAGTCGCGAGTTCAAACCTGGCAGATGGCTGGATTGATGGGAGTAAAAAGTCCTTATTTATGCCGTCTTTCACAGGAGAAGTCAGAAGGTAGTACCGAGCCTATGTGATTTTCAGGTACTCGCTAAAGATACTATCTAGATTGCAACCTGGATATCAAAAATTTAGAACTCCCACTGTAGCATCGTTCGATTACCATAGTAGCATAAAGTTACGTTAAATGGATAAACAAACAAATATTAAAGCAACTTAAGGCACCAGATCAGCCCCAACCCTCTCTTAAATCTGTGAAAAAATATTGATTGTTTCAGCCATGTTCAGAAGAAAATCATTCCATACATTTTTGAACTAATAATAAATTTGTATTAAAATTGTAATATTAGATGTGACAGTTCGAATTTTTAAATAAGCGTTATAGGGTGACGTCACAAGAAGGAGTAATTTTAGTTCTTCTTTTCGTATCTCTTTGTAACTATTTATAAAAAAAGGTTACATTTGGTGTTATATTCTAGTCAGGTTTTGTTTGTATATAGATAAGGATAGAGCTCTGTCAATGGCTACTTCTAGAAAATTATGGAAAACTAGAAAATTTGCCCAGCTTATTTTCATCACTACTTTTTCCGTTATGCTAATACTTGCAATTTATAGCATGAAAGAAAGACACCAAACAAAGTATGTTATTAAGGAAAAACCTGAGGAATATTCAGAATACCGCCACGGGAAATATGAAAGAAAATCCTCAACATTAAATTTGGATACATCTAATTATGTGAAAATAATTGGTATCAATGATGACATTGATAAAGTGAGTTTTAAGGGTAAGAGTGCATCGGTTTTTGAACATTTATTTATGTTAGTCTCCTTGATTTTAAAATCATATATTGTATTTTTTTTTAGACAAAGATGAAGATTTCTCAGCCGGTTCTTTCCGAGGGTTGAAGATAGTTCACTTAGATTTGAAAGGAGCTCCTCCCAAATCTACTTACTACGCTGACTTTTTTCCTTTTATAAAAAAACTTGGGGCATCAGGAGTGCTTATTGAATATGAAGATATGTTTCCATATTCCTCCATTGATGCTGCTGCACATAACGCTTACACTAGAGATGAAATTGATACGATAATGAAGTTAGCCAATGAAAGTTCTCTTGAGGTGATACCCTTAATACAAACATTCGGACATCTAGAATTTTTATTGAAATTAGAAAAATACAAACATCTTCGAGAAAACAACAAATACCCTCAGGTATATATATTAAGTATTAGTATTGAGTGCTATATATTAGGAGTAATCTACTTGGAGTATTTAGTACTTACTCAATTCAGAATTAATAAGAGTTTATTTAGGTTTACATTAGAGAAATCTCAAAATCGTCAGTATTTCTATTTTCTCCTCATACTCTTTTTCCTCTGCAGTCCACTAGTTGTATGTTTATTTAATAAGGGGACTTTGGACTTTCAAGTGCTCCTTTACACTATCAGGTCTAGCTTTTCTCAGTTCTCTATCTTGATACATTGGAAAATAATTGCAGAATTTTTTAGATATGTATTTTCCAGGGTCGTTTTACACAGATATACTCCAGATCAGTCGCTTATCCTTCTGATTCTTAGCTAATTGTTAGGATATTATGAGTTATAAATGTGTATAGGAAAGCAACTTCGGAAGAACCTTGTTGGAAGAGTTTAAATCTATGAAACTCTTCTCTTTTGGCATAACTTCAGACAAAGCTACTTTATCAAATGTATAATTGATAAAGTGAGTTTTAAGGATAAGATTGGCATCGCTTTTTGAAAATTATTTTATGTTCAGTCCCCTTGAATTAGGTTCGAATTCTCACTGGAATGGGGAGGTTTAGTGGATAGAGTACTAGACTATAGTTCTACAGGTCCTGAGTTCAAAACCCAGCTATGGCAGAATTATTATTTTTTCTGTTATTTCTGCTGTGGTGCAACCCTCGGGTAAAGAGACCCTCCTGAGGTACACCCAGCCTCTATAAAGTGAGAACTCAAAATTGGAGGGAGAAAACCTGAGAGCTGAACATGATCTCAGCCTAATCAAAAATAGTAAAAATCTCTATATGTACTGAACCCATGACCATTTTCATGGACTGTAGAGATATAATTTTTAAAAATTTATTTATTACTTTCACTTACTATATATAATAAGGGGAAGTATTGCGATCGTGAAAATTTTCGAATTCCAGTTTTCAACGGAAATACACGTTTTAGGGTCCCCTGAGTCCAAATAACCAAGTCCCGCAAAAAGGTCTGTGTGTGTGTGTGTGTGTGTGTGTGTGTGGTACTCCGGGGCAGAAACGGTAAGTCCTATGAAACTGAAATTTCATATTTAAGACAATACACCCGAGACGTGACAAAACTTTTTTCATCAAAATGAGCTTACCAGAAGAGGCACTTTATACACATTTTGCACCTTTTTTCGATTTTCTCGAAAACGGTTCGACGATTTTGATTAAACTGGCTATATCAATGTAAAATTTAATGGGCTTTAATATCATGTAGGTTTTATTCTGATTACAATGGTCTGACAGGGCTTAAATGCCGATATTTTAAATTTTTCTTCCTAAAGTACCTTTAATTTGTAGATTCAATAAAAATAACTATATTATCTTGTAACGCTGATGAAAACAGGTAAATATATAAATTGAATAATTCGATACTCAACTAAGGAAAACAGAAAAATATTTTTTAATGCAATTTTTCGTTTTCGGAACATAAGAGCAGTACAGTAATATACATGTATGATATACCGTTGGAAAGCTAAAGATTTCAGAAAAATACTATCTCATACACAAGCTTTTAAAAGTTAATAGAGAGTGATGAAATGAACATAAAACTAACTGATTATTTTAGATAATAATATAATAGATTTTTTTAATGAAACACATGTTTCTATAGAAATTTAATTTAATTATTTCCTTAATAGTTTCGCGTATTTTTATCTCTTAACTGTTTTTGAAAATTCTTTCATTGATTTTAAAATGGAGGTAAGTGAAAGTCGTGTGTTGCCCTCACCAGATTTTTTTTTTTATTATTACTATCACTTTCAACGATTCATGAGTTGATTTTTATTTTAGTAAAAAAAAAAAAGGTATTTTAGGTACTTTAATACTGAATTGTTCTTCATTAGTTTTTTTATCAATGCATTTCAACGATCATGTTTACTACCAGATCTATCTTTATAACTAACCAAAAAAGTAAGGAAAAGATGTAATGACACTTTTCATTAGAGATTTAGATTTTTAAAATGTGCTAAACGACTTTTTTTACAAAATTGATATTTTACCTTCTTTCTATTCTAATCGTTTACCTTTATCGAAATCCATCAAATGATTTCATCTGAATTCATTTTTTAAAACAAATTTAGAAATTGTAGTTCTTTTTAAAAAGTACTAAGAACTTATTAATTTTATTTCAAATCTTATCGAAATGCTTCCTTCTATTACATAAAATAAAAGTTATTTATACAGTAAAATTAAAAAAAACAATTCTAAATTTAAATGCTAATTAAATTATTTATAATAGGCTCAATAACAAATAATTTAGCGATTTTAGAGCTTTCTTTAAAATATTCTGAAATGGATAAAGTACTTTTTGGAATACCTTTCCTCTCTATGTAACTGTAATATTTTCATTTTTCGAAATGAGATATGTAAGTCCTTTAAATATGCTTAAATTAGTGTTAATAACGAATTTCAGCCAATTATTTTTGATGCAGAATGGGATTAAAAAAAAAAAAAACAGGAGTTTGTTTGACATATTGTAGTTTAATTTCTTTTTAAGTCATTAAAAGCATAAAATTATTTATTTTTGAAATTAACAATAACTTTGTTAAAAAATATAACCTTGATTGTTTTTTCTAAAGATAGGATTAGTTGAGATGACCTCAGATTGTTTGAAAGAAAGAAGTTCCTGAATGCTCGACCTATTGTAATATTCTTTTATTCTATTGTTGATACGATCAACTCTTTGTCCTTTTTTCAAAGCTTATCTGACTCATCTCCTTGCTACTGTTTATTCAGATTTCTTTATTTGGAACTGCTTTTGTTATCTTTATAATATATTAATGATTAACACACCTGTAGAAGTTGTCTTAAAAATATTCAACTTTTTTTGTCCACTCTATATTTAATTTAGACTAGCTCTAATCGACTAGTCAATTTTTTTCCTTCTTAAAATATATTCCTAATCTGAAATGTTTAGAGGTACTAGTTGTTATTTTCACTTACCTTATATGAATTAATTGTCCTATTATTTCATTTTGGTTTTACTCTGATAAAAATAATATGACTGAGTGGCAAACTTTCTTCCTCTAAAGTACCATTAACTTAACTTACTTTTGGAAAGCTAATTATTTTAGAAAAAAGTTATCTGACATACTAAGTTGTTGGAGGTAATGCAGAGTGATGTAAAGGCCATAAACATAGGCCATAGATTGTTTTGGATAATAATTTCTGTTGTAATATTATTTAATTTAAAATAAATATTTACATTAAAACTATATTGTTTTTTTAACTTTCGAATAAATTTAAACTTCATTTCAAGAAGGGAGCTAAGTGAAAGCTGTATGTTGCATGCACCAGATTTTTTTTACAGTTAAATATGAACACCTATTAAAATTAAAGTTTTTAATCATTGTTTTTGTGAACATTTTTTTTCTTCTAAACTTGTGTTTCTTTCTTAAATTGATTATAAGGATTGCTGATGAAATGCATATAGTGTAACGATGAAAATTAATAATAATGTACATACATATTTTTTTAAAGAAAATAATTTTAATACTTCTTTCATGTATAAATTTTAAATCATATATTTATAATAATTGAAGGGTAGAAGAAAAAAAAAAATTTTTTATTTCTTATAATTTTGGCAATATGTCATACTTATAAGAAAGACTTACTGCGTTATATACTTGTTAAGAAGAAAACAGTCTGAATTTTTTTTATTGATATTTACAACTGTACATAAAAACTCAACAAGTAAATGTGCAATGCAGTAATTATTGGCTTGAAAAAATCTTGTGAAGAAGCTACCCACGGTACCTTTTAATGTTTATAAAATTAAATGTTTATTATCAGCAGGTCTCAAGACCAACATCTTTTCAGGTGCCTCAGGGGATTTTTTTTATATTTTTTATTTTTTAAACAGAAAAACAAGATTATGTAATTTCACAAAAAAAAAATAATCTAAGTAGTTTTATCTTTTTTTCCTTTATGCCTCTCAAATGTTGTTTATTATTGTTTTGCATAATTTAATATTAACTAATACGTTTTTATTATATCCTACAGGCAATATGTCCTTCTAAAAATGAATCACTTCAAATCTTGTTTACTCTAATTGACGAAATCCTTGATGCTCATAAAAATATAAAGTATATTCATATTGGATGTGATGAAGTTTATCAAATCGGACAGTGCAATGACTGCAAGGAAAAGTTATACCAAAATAAATGGAATAACAAGCATTTGATGCTCAACCATATCACAACATTAGCCAAGTAAATAATTGTTTTTATGACTGAACTTGTTTTGAAAAATCTGCATTTTTTATTATATTTAATTTTTGTATATCTTTAAAAAAAAATCTTTGAATAATTAATTAGTATTCTGCTTAAAGCTGTATTTTACTTTCATTTTTTTTTTTCTTTTTTAAATAAAATTGTAGATATATAAATAAAAGAACTCAAGGCAAAGTTAAACCACTTATTTGGGATGATGAGTTACGACTGATACCTCTGAACGAATTACAACAGTGGGAAATTGGTAATTTAGTCGAACCCGTGATTTGGAAGTACACTGCTGATGTTGAGAACTATCTTGTTGATGATCTATGGCAAAAGTAAGTACAATTGTCATATTCTACTCATCATATTTCTTTTACAACTAACTACCTATGAGATAATTCCAAAATTTTTTTAATGATTTTTTACAACTTAATTGTTTCTTTTTTACTTTCACTAATAGTAAGGGAAAGTATTGCGATCGTGAAAATTTTCTAATTCCAGTTTTCAACAGAAATATACGTTTTAGGGTCTTCTGAGTCCAAATGACCAAGTTCCAACGACCAATTATGTGTGTGAGGTAACTCCCGCGCATAAACGAAAAGTCCTATGAAACTGAAATTTGAATGAAACATATTTAAGACAACTATATGCCGAAGATGTTACAAAAACTTTTTCATCAAAATTCGGTAACCAGAAGAGCCACTTTATACCCTGCATTTTGCACCTTTTTATGATTTCCTTAAAAACGGCTCTAACAATTTTGATTAAACTCGCTATGTCGATGTAAAATTGAACGGGCTTTAATATCATGTAGATTGCATTCTGATTGAGATAGTCTGACTGGGCTTTAATGCTGATTTCAAAAGTTCTTCCTCTAAAGTACCTTTAATTTTGTAGATTCAAAAAATTAACCATATCGTCTGATTAGCATTGCTAAAAAACAGGTAAATGTATAAGTTGAACGAATTCGATATCCAACTAAACAAGAAAACTGTAAAAATATTTTTTTAATGCAAATTTTTGTTTTTGAACTTAAGAACAGTAATATACATTTATAATATACCGAATGCTAAAGATTTTAGAAAAAATATTATCTTATACATACTATTGTAAAAGTTAACGGAGAGTGATGAAAAGCTGATAAAACAAACTGATTGTCGTAGATAATAATATAATAGATTATTTAATAAAACGCATGTTTCTATTAAAATCTAATTTAAATAATTCTTTAACAATTCATTTTCGTTTATAAATTTGTTTAAAAATTCCTGAATTGATATAAATAATGGAGGTAAGTGAAAGTGGTGTGTTGTGCGCACCAGAATTTTACAACTTAGTTTTTTTGTCTGTTTTTTCACAACTTAATTGTATCTTGTTCCTAAAAATTTTTCTTATTTTTTCAATTGAGCCAGTCTCCCATCTAAAAGACCTCTGGCAGCCATACCTTTCTCCACATTCTGCAACCATCTCTTCCGAGATTTCAGATAATTATTGTTTCTTAAGGGAAACATGACAAATGTATTTTTGACAATAATTATGTGTTTAACACCTTTTTTGTATTTCGAAAGATCATCAATATTTTTTATTATGTCATTAAAAGTTTGATGTATCATATGGTTATAATATATTGTAAATTTATTTAAGTCTAGCTTAACACACTGAGACAGTCCAATTATATTGTTTTTAAAAATTATATTCTCATCCTAGCTTTCAGCCAAATTATGCACCATGTTTATCTGTTACAATATCAATACTCATGATTTAATTAAGGAAAATCAACAAAATTTTAACAAGATGAAAATTGAGAATTCTTAACTTATAAATTGTCACCTTCTAAATTGTATATCCTTTATCACCTTTAGAACTTCTTTTCAGATGATAGGATCATTTTATTTTCCTTTATTAAGTCATGAAAATTTATATTGTTACAGATAATGTGGCACTTCAGCTGTCTAAAGCTATTACAAGTTTTTTTGCAAAGAAAATTTAAATGGACTGTCTTAGTGTATACTTACTTTAAGTATAATAAGCATTGTGATTTGCTTTTACATATCATTATTTTAAAGCAAAGGATATTTCCTAGAAAAGGATATTGTCATTATTTTTTTAAAGCAATAAAGTATTTCCTGGCCATTTTGCATTTTCTTCAAAGTTAATTTAGAGCTGAGGTGTAATCCAGAGTATACTATAAAAACCATTAAGTTTATATTGTATCCTTTGTAGCCTAAATTAATTTTTCAAAGTTTTTCATTTAAAAAAAAATATGCATTCTAGTTTAGGATGATAACTGAAAAATGATTTATTTATTTTTTTAATTTTGTTGGAAGCTTTTCTTAATATAAACACTTAAAAGAGCACACATTGACTTCCATTTGTCACTCAATTACTTTATTTCATAAGCTTTCATATCTGTCAACGTTTCGGGACTGTTTCCCCATTTTCAAGACTTATTTTTTTCATTATATAAATGCTTTTTCATATATAACCTATCACTTTATTTCATAGCACACTGCTATTTGTCCTCATGGGTGTTCATTGGCTTACTAGTAAGCTTATGAAATAAAGTAATTGAGTGACAAATGGAAGTCAATGTGTGCTCTTTTAAGTGTTTATAACTGAAAAATGATTATTCATTATGGATGGAGTTTAGTTGACCGTTGAGAAATTAAATGAGGAAGATGTTTGGGGGTGCGGTCATTAAGTCTATAATTACATTGGTTGTTATCATGTTTCTTTTAACCCTGATGAAGGCCCACAATGTAGGCCGAAACTTCGGCACACCATTAAAATAGCACTATGTTTTAATGTAGGTTTCTATCTAATGACCGCACACCCAACCATCTTCCTCATTTTAAAATGATTATTGGTTGAAAAAAATTCAGTCGAATTCCATCAGGGTTCGGGTATATAGATATAATTTCAATTTTCGATTATTTTTCAGATTTTAAATTAATTAAATTTAAATTACTAATTTTTTTCAGGTACAGTGCAATTTTCAAAGCAGTTTGGTTTGCTTCTGCCTTTAAAGGAGCTAGATATCCAAATGCATATACAACATATAGCAGTGAGTTGAAATATTTCTGTTATAAAATTGGTTGTAATAATTACTTTTTCTATGTTAATAATACCCTACTATTTTTTAAAACAGATTATTACTTCGAAAATCACAAATCATGGATGAATTTATTATATAAATATTCAGATAAAATATTCTTCCGCGGTGGTATACTTACTGGCTGGCAAAGATATGACCATTTTGCTGTTCTTTGCGAACTTTTACCTGTCTCGATACCTTCACTAGCATTAAATTTGATCTACCTATCAACAGATATAAAAAGTAAGTCAGTCCAATCAGAAACTATTTTTAATGAGATTTTAGTTCTTAGATTTGTTTTTATATTCAAATTAGTTCGATTAATCATTTCACTGCTCTAGTTTGGAGTCATTTGTACTTGTTTAACTCTTACCACTCCACTCTGGCTATAAAGAGATTATTTAAGCAACTCCGATTTCGAGGGAGCGGTGACATATTCGATAAGTATTAGTTTTACCTGTACTGAAGATAAAGGGGTCCCTTTGCAGTTATAAATACGTTGCTACTCAGATGTGTACAGTACCCGTGCATTTTTCTCTATTCTTTATTCAAAATAGTAACTACACATTATTATTTTTTTTTTAATAATATTTGCTGCAAAAAAAATATGGAGGAGAATTTTTAAGTTAGTGAAAGTGAAGACGAGTTTTTTTTTGAAGAGCAGTATGACTATTTCCGGGAATTTTCAATGAAGAGTGATAGCGATAGTAGTGAAAGTGATTTTATTGGACATAGCTGAAAATAATCTTGTGTTTTTGACATTATCTCAAGTAGTTCGAGTCTGTCAGATGTAGAAATAGTATTTTCTTCAGTACTTTTACATTATAATCCACAAAGTTTCTTCAATTTCATATTTAAAAAAAAACTGGAGTGGTAAGGGTTAAAAAAAAACAAAAACAGACTTACAAATCTAATCTCTATTATTATCTAAAATATAATGATGTTATAACTAAAAAATGAATTTTGATTCTATAGTCATAAAAGTTCAAAATGAAAAACCAATAAATGAGAAAAAAAAAAGTTTTTTTGTGCATACACACTATTGCCAATAAATGTTTCAGTTCCCTTCTTTAGTTTGCAAAAAATAAAATTTAAGCACTAGTATTGTATATACTCTTTTGTGTAATAATAAATTTATTTTATATATATCAGGTTTTAAAATAAGTTTGTAATGTTTTTCAATTTGAATTCTTCTTGTGTTTTTGAAATAATGTTTAAATCTTTTGATAAGATGTTTACATAAATTAGTTTCAGTTGAGAATGTGTATTTGTTTTTCTGCCACAGTTCTTGCCTGTTTCTATATAAACACAATAAAAATTATTGAATTAAAAATATCAAATGACCTGGCCCTAACAGATTACCACTTATTTTGCTCTCTTAATGAGGAAAACTTTGATTCGCTTGAAGACTGCAGACAATTTCTGGAAATATGACCTCATGTTAAAGATAATAATGGCTCGTATTTAATTGATTAAATATATTTACAAGCATCTGAAGTTTTTATTAAAATGAACAGTAAAAAAATCTACAAACTTATTTTATTGAACAATATTTTAATTATTAATTTTTAGCACATTTATATAATCATTAATTGGGTTGAAAACTCATTTTATTAACCCATTTTAAGCATTTGCCAATAAGTTTACTTGAAAACTAGCCAGCATTTGGCAAGAGTGTGTTTTATTTTAATCTTATAGAATGGCCATTCAGGAATCATGTGATTAATTAATTTGTTAATCCAGATTGTTGTCTTTTCTGGCTTGTTTAAGAACAATTGAGACGTTAATTTCCAAAAGGTACTAAAGGACATTTTTTACGAAATTGATTTTTTTACATATTTGTAATCTTATAATTTAGTTTTTTCTAAATATTCTATTTGATGTTATCTAATGAACTCTCAAGTCCTTAAAAAACGCGAATTTATAAAGACGGTCATTTTCTTAATGTACTAATTAAGAAATTCATTTCCGTTCGAAATCATTCTAAAAAAAATCATTTTATAACTTTAATATGATGTTATTATTATAGTAAAAAAATAATTCTAAATTTTAATGCAGAAAGACCCAAATTAGCTGATTTAATAATATAGTAATGAGAGATTTTCGGGCTTCCTGTAAAATTTCCTAAAATGGATATAGTACCTTTTGGAAATCAGCGTCTCAATTGTTCCGAAACACAAAAGCCATCAGTACCGAAATTCATTTCTCACCTATTTGTTTACGTATGTCTATACATCTATGTAATTCAATATCTTCATTCCTTAGAATTTATTACACCCTGGTATATCCTTACTCCCTTTCCTTCAGATCCTTTGCAAGAATATCCTGGTGAAGAACTTTTTGAAAGTCATCAACTTAAGAGTATGTATAATTACTTTTAATTTCATCACATATCTTTTTTGCTTATGTTTTTATTCTTCTCATTGTAATTCACTCATTCTCATATTCCACTAGTCTATATTAATGGTTTTGTTCTTCAGATCATATCAAAATAACCATTTACTCATAATTGTTTCTCATTTCAGCGTTAATTGAACTCTCAGTTAAAACTCAAAGGGTGTGCGGTTGTGATGCTAACCCAATAATGGCCACAGCGCCCCACGGTTCTTGCACATTCCCTGGTGCTTGCCTCTACATTGCGGTCACTCGGCTGCCACAAATCGGTTTCGCTCTTCAAAGAGAAAAAGAACGATCTCACTACAAGGGTTGGATGTCGAACTATAACATGAAATTTTCATTTTCTAATCCATCTCATGTAAGTAATTTCATTGAATTATTATTTTTACTCATAAATCCGCCCATAACTCAGTTATTTTTGAAGATAGAGAAAAATACTATAGTGTTTTAGATTCGGTATAGCACTAACAGAAAAAAAAAAAAGAGGTTGACCTATATGTTCAGCACAAATGTAATTCCACCAAAACTCGGTTATAATTAAAGATAGAGAAAAATCGATAAGATTAGCAGCTATAAACTAGCCTCATAAACTTTTATACTCTTATATATTGTTATAATATTTTATTTTTTAAAGGAGATACTATTTAATTTTTAAATGAAAAATGAATGGTAATTTTAGGGTTTTCAAATTAATACTTTTGAGTCTTGGCTAGGTTAAAAACAAACTTATATTCTTTAAGAAATATACTGCAATATAAAAATAATTAAATAAAAACTTAAACAATTAAATTTTAATATATTAAAAAAAATTATAAATATCTGATTAAGCTGTCTTCAGTTGATTCTCCATTCCTATTTTTCAATGATGTCTTCAAATTCTAATTTGACATATTATTAGTGCACTAATGATGGTTTGAAATCACAATAATTTAATGGTTGGTGGCATAATCCAATTACATGTCTTCAACATCTTGCTACGTCCATGGCTCACAACCGAAGAGAGAGATTGCCGGAACCCACGTATTACTTAGCATGCTCTATTGTGTATTTCGATTCCTTTTCCCATTGGCCGATCACCTCGTGCCTTCTTGATCTTCCTCAATTCTTATTATTTCTACCTAATTAATATATATCACAATAGTTATTTGGAAATAATAAAACATTGTGCAATAATTTGCAGCGTTTTAAATATTAGATTAAAATGACATTGTTTTTAGCATGATTTTTTTTTTTTTTTTTCAGGTTGAATTCGCTACTAATAATTTTTTGAGTATTTATGCCGAATTGAATGACATCGAAAGAGAGATCCGCCAGTGTATGGACAGCATCTATGACAATTCGACTGTTGAAGAATGGGTTTTCACTTTTGTGAGCCCCATTCAAGGAAGAGCTAAGGATTGCAATAGACTCGAGGAATAAAATTATATCAAAGGATACCTGGCCTAAGAGGCCGTTTTTCTAACTTAGGCAACTATGTGATGTGGTGATGCTCATGCCGATGAAGAAATGAAATCTTTTCAAGTTTATCGAATCCTAGATAATTTCATATTTTTCCCCAAGAGGAAATTGATACAAAAATGAAAAATGTATATTTCAAAGTAAAATTATGAAACTAATGGAATTTAAACAAGAGGTATTTTTTTAAGAATGACGATTTTATTTTCAAGTTTTAAATTAATGGATAACAATTTAAAGTAACCTTTTCTTTTTTTTTTTTTATTTGAAAATTATTAGTTTTATGCTGTTCTTTAAAACAGCGTCAATGACAGTATTCAACAGACTGTTTGATGGGTAACGGTTCCAAGACTGATTTTAAATTGTATGATAAGATGTTGGAAGTATATTTAAGAAAACATATGCTTAGATATGTATTGTTTTACATAGATTTATATTTTGTTTTTATGGTTTAGATATATTTATTTTTATTTAGTAATGATGGATATAACCTTGTTTTAGGAATGTTGATTTTTAGTTACCGTCTCATTTATTATATTTCAAATGGTGCCAGCTGTGAAAGGCAAGTGACAAGTACCTTGATTGTCTTTCCAGACTCTCTTTATAAGCTAACATTTTAAAGTGTATTGATTATTTCAATTTAGCTTCTTCCAGAAGAATCAGTTACTATCCATGTTGTATAATCTTCCCAGTTGTATCAATAATATTTGGGAGTCTTTTCATTTATCCATCTTCTCTAGATATTGCTCTGTCAAAATTTCTTAATGTTTCCTGAGCCAAATAACATAAATTATATTTCATTAAAAATAGTGCTTTTAATGTAATTATTTATATAACATTAAGCTGTATAAGATTATTCAAGATGCATTATTTCTTTCTTATTCTTTCTTTCGAATGTGTTTGAAGTTGACTTTTTATATGAGATAGATTAGAGCTGTACATTTATACACTATCCATATTATTTATATTTTTATAATGGTGTAGTTATTTTGACCGTTGAGCATATATAATGGAGAAGTTAGTTAGGGGTGTCATCATCAAGAAAGGACACTAATAAGGAAAACTTATTTATTAGTGTGTCGACGTTTTGCATATATTGTGGGCCTTCATCAGGGCTAAGAGAAACAAGATAGCAACCAATACAATTAAAAGAAACAATAATTATAAGCTAATAGTTCAATAATGAGATAGCAGTACAGTTAAACCCTCGTTTTAACGAACTCCAAGGGACCAAAAAATTCTTGGTTCATTATAAAAGAATTCGTTATATCCGAAAAATATATTGTATGTATGTTATGTCTTGGTATAAATTCAGGTGGTTAAAAAGAAATATTTTCAATACAGCATTCGCTTTCAGGCAAATGTTTATTTAGAAACTACAAAAGCAGTCAAAACTATGCACTATGTGCATATATCTATCTTATTTCAAATTTTATATAATACTTTAAGATTAACATAAACCATCATTCAAAACACAAAACTTAAAACTTAAAAAGGGACTTACAATGTCAAAATCACAGCAATTCATATAAAGTTGAAATAATAAAAAAAAAAAAAATTTTTTTTTTTTTTGCACATCCTGATGGAGACGCAATGGAGGCATAGATTTTATCTTTATTAGCGATATTCATTGATAGAAGAGATTTTGATATCCCGTATTTTTCCGCAATTTTCGATTTCGACTTAATTTTTTTATCCACTTCTTGGAGAATCACCAACCTTGTATTTAAATCAATGGATTTTCTCTTTGACATACTGTGCGGAAGCGCACTTAAAACGGAAAGCAAGACTGACTTGACCTCGTAGGAAACTTGAATTAAAGCAAGTAATAAAAACAGAAAAACTAGCTGAAACTCTAGAAGCCATAAGCTGTCACAGACTGAATCACAGAATTGAGCTGAATAGAGAGGTAAGAAGGATTTGGAAAGAAAGGCACCGATCTTTACTAGAAATTAAGACGTATCGTAATTTTTTTCTTCTAATAACCGTACAAATTCAATTCTAAGGTCCACAAAAGTAGTTCGTTATAAGAGAATTTTTCATTTTAAACGAGTAGGAAGTAGTTTTATATTCATTTTTCAAGGGACCGCAACGATAGTTCGTTATAAACGATGTTCGTTATAACCCTGTTCGTTAACAAGAGGGTTTACTGTATTAACACATAGAAACAAATATTATATAACAGTATTAAATCATGGAAACAAACAAAAATTACATCGCTGAATTAAATCAGCTTGATTGTCTTTCAAGAATAACTCTAGTTTAAATAATGTTTTAAACTATAAACGTGAAGCTTTCCTTGTTACTTCAGTATATCTAAAAGTATTTGAAAACCAGGAACATTTACCATCTTGGATTACCTTTCACTTTCTGATTGGTGAGCTATGGTTTTTATTTGAACAATACCAAAGGAGTATTGTAATCTTTTTAACTTATATATAACAATAGTATATAATAGTTGTTTTGATAAGAGCTGAATGTTTTCATTTATTTTGTATTTGATTCAGTTGAGCAATGTGGCCATCACATTGACTGTACAATATAATATCTCAGTGAATTTAACATATCTGAAGACCTGTTTCCAGATCTCACTTATTTATCTCATTTGATATAAGACTAGCATTATAGGAAAAAGTTTTAATCAACATTTCTACAAGGTTTTCTCTGATTCCAATGAAGTATTTATAGTTTATATACTTAATTTTAGAAAATACATAATTTATATTTTAAGAAGTTACCATCTTATTTATTAGTTTCTTATCGTATTGTTACTTTTATAATATGTATTTATTTATTAGACTTTTTTTAATTCTTCCATTACATTTTAACATGCTTAAAGTTTTATAATCATTTACATGTTCGACAAACTTAAAAGGTGACACAATTCTTTATGTTAAAAAATTGTTAGTGTACGACTTTTAATTAAGTATGGAACATAAAAATTTGTTGTTACTATACACTGTATTGATCTCATTTGTATTTAAATCCTCCTAGAACCCTCATCTTAGTATTTTTAAAAACATACATTACACTAATAGAGAATTATTTCTAAAAGGTGCTATATCCATTCTAGAAAAGTTTAGAGGTCTCGAGGCCATCTTCTTTTCAGACACCTCAGAGGATTATCAGAAATCGAAGAGGATGTTAGAGTAGAAACTAGAGGGTTGTAGTGGGGATGTAGTTTGCTATTAAATAAGAACTACTCGGTTGGTAGATCAGCAACATATGGAACATTAAGGATTCTATGGACGAGTTAATTTATGAAAAAGTAAAGAGTGTTGAGTATTATACTAATTTTGGATTGTAAGGATTTGATGCAACAGGGATTCGATAGTTTAGTAGAGCCCCAAAGCTCAATTCGGTAAATCCAGATTGGTCTTACGATAGTCATGTAGATATGAGCCTTTTATATTTACCTGGAAGGCTTAAGCGTTTGTCTAGTAATTTTAAAGTAGCCAAAAATTTTTATCAAGATGATGTCCAAAATATCTGATCTGTTCAAAACGTATACATGAAATGTGTATATAGTACCTCTTAAATAGAACTGTAAGAACCTATTTATAGGTAAGTTTTTAAAGGACTTGTGCATTTTTAGATGAAATCAGATGACCTAGTTTGATAAAGCTAAATGATGATAATACACATATGTCAAAATATCAATTTCCAAAAAATGTTCTTTTGCGCCTTTTTGAAATCACTGTCTCAATTCTGAAAATATTTTGTGCAATATTGTACCTTCTTACTGTAAGGCGTTGAGACGTTGATTTCCAAAACGTACAAAAGGAAATTTTTTATGAAATTGACATTTTGATATATTTGTATTATCATCATTTAGTTTTATCTAAATATTTCATTTTGTTTCATCTAATGAACTTGAGAGTCCTTTAATAACGCAATTTAGAAATGAAGTTATTTTACACATTTAGTTTTATTCCACAGCAAACTAAAACATTTCATTCCATAACTTTAATGTAGTGTAATTAATACAGTAAAATAAAAATTCTAGGTTTTAATACTAAAATAATCAAATAAGTTGGTTTAATAATATAGTAATTTGAGATTTTTCTGCTTACTGTAAAATTTTCTAGAATGGATACAGTGCCTTTTGGAAATTGTCTCAATTTTTAAAAATGTCTTCAAAACTGCATTATAAAGCTCTCCAAGGTCTCTAGATATTTCAATTTTTGGTATTAACTCACCATTAACCACCTGGGAACATTTATTTGTGATATTTTTTTTTTTTTTAACATTAAAAATGTAATAATTTTCTTCATACATATCTCCCACTCGTTCTTATTTCTCTAAACCTGCGCCACTGCCATGTACCATTTTTCTTATTGTATATTTAGAAGTAATCAAATAATTATTAATAATGAATGATCTGTGCTAATTCACCCTATACAGATCTAGGAGGGTTAACCCAATAAAATTGATATGTGATAAATGTTTTTCTAGTTAAATATATTACACTAATAGAAAAAATTATTACATTCAAAGGTATAGTAAAGGAATATTTTTATTTTAATAATCTCTGTGATTAATATAATGCTTTCAATATCTTTTACATGTTGTAGAACAGTGCTTTCTTGATATATTCCTTGTGTGTGCTAGCAAATTAAGTTCAATGTTTGATAAGATGAAATAATTAGATTAATAACTTATTCCTTTCATGTGTGATTTAAATGTATTTGTGTATTTAGATAAAAAAAATCTGTTTCTTGTATCGATTTGATAAATGATTAGTAATTATTCTTTATGGTTGAATCTTACTAAAATATTATGTAGCATTATTGTAGTATTATTTTGCAGAAAAAATATTTTATTCTGATTATCTCACATAATTTTAATTGTAGAAAAATTGGAATGATCCAAGTTTGAATGAAACTTTTTTTACTTATTTATTTATTAACACAGGTTTGAAAAAAAAAAATCAAAAAGTCGTCTTAATTTTCCAAAGGTATTTATTCACCTATGTAACTTACTCGAAATATTTCAATAAAATAACTTCTTTTATTTTTATTTTTTGTCTATGTTTCGGACTTTCTTGTTCATTATCTATGATATTTTTGTGTTTTATTGCAATTATTCATATTAAATGTTGTGTGTATTAATATCAATGGAAGTAATATTCATATGTTTTTGTATTTGTTTAAATACTTATTTGTCTTTTTGGAAAAAGATTAATTTTAAACAATACCACCGCACATAATGGTTCGTTACTATTATGCATTAAATATTACAAAGATATATTTTTTAATAAATAAAACTGGAGGCTGATGTCTACTTCACCACTATTTTATTGAAAAAAAATTTTCGCACTACGTTTCGGCTACAATGCCATCTTCAGGTGCAGTGGAACAACTTAGATTTAGTGTGGGTAGCTGCTACTGCTCATGTGGTTTTGACTAGGAAGCAGCTACCCACACTAAATCTAAGTTGTTCCACTGCACCTGAAGATGGCATTGTAGCCGAAACGTAGTGCGAAAATTTTTTTTCAATAAAATAGTGGTGAAGTAGACATCAGCCTCCAGTTTTATTTATAAAAAATTTGACCTTCACCTAAAAGAATCTACACCTTAGATATATTTTTCAAGTTCTTTAATTTTTTTTTACATTATTATCTAGAAGTAACAATAAACACCAAAATAATTTCAATTGAAATAATATAATATGGAATTGTAGTGGTAATTTAGATTGACCTCATTTCAATTTGAATTGAGTAAGATCGGTTCCTATCAAGTTAGAACCAATGAAGATGTTTTGTGGTGAATAAATATGTAAGAAAATATTCAGTGTTTAATAAATGGAAGTTTGTTTTTTTTTCATATCAGTTCCATATTTATAATCCTAAATAATGTCACAAATCATCCTGAATTAATTTAGTTATTAATGTTTTGATCATTTCTCACTTTTGTAACATTTCTTACCTTTTACCTTTGTAATTTTTTATTGATGAGTACATACATAGTCTAATCAGAGGAATTCAAGAAATTAAAAAAAAAAAAAAAAATCCAAATTTTGCATTAATTTATACCTCTTATAAACGTGCAATAGTTATATACTCCCTACCATTTCTAAGTATCGAATATGAAAATTGGCACACTGAAAAGAGCAAGTAAAACAAAGTAATATATTTAATATTGGTCATATTTGATACTTTATTCGAGGCATTTCAGGGAATTCTAAAGGGGCTAGAATTACGACAATTTGCCACAAGCCATATCATCCGCAATGCAAGAGCAAAGTATCAAATCTGAAAAACGAGATTTTTCATATTCGATTGTTGGAAATGTTAAGGACAATATCTATTCATAGTTATATCTATAAGAAATATAATTTGCACCAAAGAAAGATAAATTTAGAATATATAGTAATAGTAATGAAAGAATCCCAAAAAAGTTCTGTTCAGCTCAGAATAGTGTGTAGGAACAGATAAGTATTAGGTTTTGCCTATCCAGGTTTTATTAGGATAGGGATTTTTAATGAGTACCTGACATCGCACAGGCTTGGAACTCCCTTTTTACATCCCCTCTGAAGGATGGCATAACTAAGGATTTTTTACTCCCATTAAAAAACGCTAGGACCACCTGCGGGTTTGAACCCATGACCTTTGGCATAGAAGGCTGTTATGCTACAGGTGATCCCCAGATAAGTATTAGTAATAACACGTTGATAAATGTTAAGGCTGGCTTAGGTTTTGATTGAAAGTAGACTAAAGTGAAAGAATTCATTGCAGCATTAGACAGAAGTGCAGAAATTTATGGTGGTATCAGCATTTAACTTACATATTCACTAAGCCTTTTGATATTATTCTAGGAGTAAATTTTCCTAACTGACAGAAAACGTAAGAGCAAAATTTATATAAATATAAGGCATGCTTCCTGGTTGATTAATAAATGTTAAAAAATAGATCATTATAAATTACTTTTATTCAAAATAAAAGAAGTATTTTAAAAATAAGTACAAAGAGTCAGTAACAATAAAAAACTAATATAAAATTTAGAACTGAAAAAACTCAACAAAAGGCAAGAAAAATAAAATCTTTATTTTTGAACTAGAATTATACAATATAACTCGAGATTAAGAGTAAATGAAGTCAGTCTTAAACATCACAGGAATCAGTCTTATATATATTTTTATTCTTTAGTCAACATGACATGACAAAAATTATTATTATCCAGGATCTGACTAGCATATATCTGCCACATCCAGTAATCTGTAACCCCAGCTATGTTGCTACGTAACATTAATTCAATTACTGTGAAATACTTAGATATAGAAATGAATTTAAATGTACATTTGGTCACAAAAATATTCTTTCAATTTTATTTCTTTATCTTAAATTATGGTGGAATAAAAGAAATATTAATTTAATTTAATAAAAAATAAATATAAATATAAATATATATATATATATATATATATAATATATATATATATATATATAGATAGATATACATACCTCTACACTACAACCCATGAACTGTCTTGATTTCAGAAGACAAGAGATTTGAAATGTTTTTAGGCCCATTGTCATGGAACGAGGCGGTAAGGTTGTCATGCTCAGCGGCCAGGTAGTCCCCAATTTTTAGGTACCTACTTTTGGAGGCTGGACAGGTCATAGAAGAGTCTCCTTAACCACAGTATTGTTGAAAACATAATAAATAATTATCCACAGCTGGGTTTGAACTCCTGAGGTACACTACTCCTTCTATTATGTTATACTACATAATATAGATAAGTGGAATCGATGGTGGGTGACATCTAAATAGGGCGCTACCTTAAGAAAGCACTTCTTCACTGTTCAGTCTCCTTAAGATGCCAAATGGGTCCTCCTGGGTTACTGGGTCTCTCTCACTGGTTTTGCACTAAACTCGCTGGCGTTGAGATAGATATATCGATCCCTTATGCCTTAGCTGCAGTGTCCTCGAGTCTGCTGAGTATATCCTATCAACCTGCACAGCCTTTGAAACCCAACGGCTCACACTGCTGAGGAAAACCGGACTCTTCATCTTCTCAGAGAACGAGTTTCCTCAGCTGGTGACAAAAGAAACTAATCATACTAAAAAGATTTTGTGTACGGGTGGAAAACAGCTGTAGGCCCAGCCCATTTAAGGATTGGGAGAAGACTAACCAGTAGGAGGTGCTCCATAAAGCGAACAAAATGGAAGATAGACTTCCTTAAGGAAGTTAATTGGCAACGTTTGCATAATAATAATAACAATATTGCATATAATGCAAGAAAAGGAGGATAAAACATAACATCTCTTTGTTTCAAGTTAATAATATTTTTGTAAGTAACTAAATATAAGAAAAATGAGGAGGGGAGAAACTATTAACTAGATGAAAGTATTTCCCATATTCCTCTGTAAATATATTGATTAAGATATTTTTTAACAACATAAATACTCAAGGCTCTCAAAAGAAATTAATAACTAATCAATGTTTTTCAATTCAGAATATTAAAAATAACATAATCGTAATTATTTTATTTAGTAAAAAAATGAATGGTATGTACACATTTAACTTATTTATTTATATACATTTTACTATTTACAGTATAAAAAGTATATCAGTCGAATTCCATGGTATCTTCATTAAACCCTATTTGTTCATAAGGTATATTGTGCTCATCCAAAATATTTTTAATAGATACATCATGGCCTTTAGATTTTGTGGTTTCATAAATCGTCGAAACAACATCTCTGCAAGCTTGTTTCCACTTTTCTGTTGATTTTCTTAATTCTATAATGTTATGCTAAAAGAGAAAACATATTAAATAACATCAGTACAAGGGAAATAGTATATAAAAGTATAACTAACCACGTTGTGGCCTGCATGCTTATTGTAAATTTTAATATTAAAAAATAAACAAGTATCTTTACCCTTCTAGTGTAAGCTTCGTTTCTCTTTAAATTATTTATCTTTTCTATCTTATTATTGATGCTATTGATAGTTTCCAATAACCTTTCATTTGAAATAGATTCTTCTTTTTCTCTCGGACGAATTTCATTAGATTTTTTATTTAAATAATCACAGCCAGCCTCATTGTTACTCTTTGGCGATGAAACATTTTCCTTCAGAATTACTTTCTCATTCTGGATACAAATTTTATCAGCAACTTTATTTTGAATATTTTTAAGAGGTAATTTCGATACATTTACTGCAGATGACACAGGAGAATCTTTATTTTCATCCTTGCATACAATTTTTGAACCTGCAAAATAATATTATATATATTATAGGAAATATATATATATATATAATATTATATTAATATTACCTTATATTAGAATATTATAGGAAAAACTAACTTTTGCAACCAGTAACATATACAAGAGAAACCTGTCCACGGAAGCAAAAATATGACACTACAATACAGTTGTTAAACCTGTGATACTTACGGGACGGAAAGACGTGCCTCCCCAGTCTGGAAAAATTGTTGAGAATAGAGCGAAGAATTTTAAGAAGGATTTACGGCCCCAACAAGTGAAAAGAAGGATACAGGCTAAGATCCGATCAGGAAATATACAAGGACACAAGAGATCTAGAAATGGAAATAAGGATTAGGAGACTAAAATTCCACGGACGTATGGTAAGAATGGCCCCAGAGAGACATAACAAGGAAATATTCCAAAAAATCTGTAGATACAAAAGCTTGGGAGGATACATCAGGCAGATGAAGGAAGAAACGGAGACTTGGAATAACGGACCAGGACTGTCTGAAGGGTATGGTAAGAGACTAAAGGAGATCACGGTTCTTGTTAAGAAGAAAAGTTTGAGAAAGGGAATCGCGTGGACGGAGGAGAGAAAGGGGCGGCACACGGAGATAATGAGAGAGAAGTGGACAGAAAGGAAAAATAAGAAAGAAGTCAAGTGTCATGATATTCACATGATCTCTATGCCCGTTCTGTGAAAAAAAAAATATATATATATATATATAACCCACTAAATTAATAACTAAGACAAAACTAATACTAATTAACTTGTATAGTGCTGACGCTGGAAGCTTCTCTACATGTCTTGTTCATGCCTATTTTCTTTTAGCCTATTTACTAGATGTGTTGTACAATACAGTCGTAAATAACAATAATTAAAAAAACAAAAAAAAAATTCTTGAATTTATTTCATTCATTGCAGTTAGTATATATTTAAATAGCTGAATATATAAACACAAAATAATTGAGACATTGATTTAAAACCAATTTATTTGATTATTTTCGCATCAAAATATAATTTTTTTTTCTATATTAAAAAATTATTATGGATTATGATAACTATATTTATCATATATTAATATATTATCTTACTTATAATATATTATATTATGATAACTATAATATATTAATTATATTTATTCTGTTAATTCGCCCGGGGAGCGACCCTAGGGTATGGAGACCCTCCTGGGACAGACCCAGCCTCTTTAAAGTGGATACCAAAATTAGGGAAAAAAGCCTGGCGGCTGAGCGTGATCAAGGCCTAACACCTCATTGCATGGTCGTTGGCCTAGAAACAGTACGAATCTTTATATGTACTGAGCCTAAGACCCACCCTTCATGGGGTGTAGAGGTACTGATTTTTTTTTGATTTTTTAGTATAACTATGGAAGGAAATATTTTAGTGTGATTTGGAAAAACATTAAATATGTAATTAGAACCTATTTAAAATAATCGACCTGCCAGGTTTGAACCCGTGACTTTAGACATTGGGGAGAGGCTGAAGCTAATTGAACATGGATCTACAACTTGATCTATTGACTGAGTTTTTTATTTAAGCATTAACCTAATCAGAAATAATAATAAGATAGGATTTTAATATTAACACTGACATATTTATATAATTAACTTATAAAATTAAAAAAAAATTTTAGTTGTTATTAAAATTGAAAGGAAAACATTAACTTAATCTAGAAGCTGACAAGACTGGTTCAGTCTGAGATATTTGTTTGTTTATTTATAAAGTGATGTTAAAACTTTATGCCACTATGGCTAATCGGATGATGCTACAGTGGGAGTCCTAAATTTTGCCTATCCAGGTTTTATTAGGACAGGGATCTTTAACGAGTACCTGAAATCGCACAGTCTCAGGACCACCTTTCATGCCTCCGAAGGACGGCATAACTAAGGATTTTTTGCTCCCATCAAAAAATCCTAGGACCACCTGCAGGTTTGAATCCACAACCTTTGGCATAGAAAGCTGTTATGCTAGCTATTAAGCTATAGGTGACCCCTAAGATGTTTGATATTTCAAGTACAAATACATTTTATATGTAAATAAATATGACAGATTAACGGTATATAAATATTTTATAACAATGTATAAATGTTGATTATCTATTAATTTATAAAAATGATGTTTAGATCCCTTGAAAAAGGACCTTAGGCAAAACGTTGGAATTAGAAAAAAATTGTGAGTGAACAAATATAGATTAAAATTATTTAAAAAGAAAAATTTTGTATTCTAGAAGAGTTTTTTAAGAAATGTATTAAGGAAACTATAATTGTATCCTTTCAGGCAGAAATTGTTGACACCTGAAGATGGCTTATTAGCCGAAACTTAAATTAAGTGATGGAGTAGTAAGACAGCTTCGTTGTTTCAATATTGTATAAATTTATGAATAAAATAATTTCTGTATCGCTTATATAAAGCACTTCATTGTCCTTTAGATGAAATAAGATGGGGATTTCGATAAAACTAAACGATTAGAATACAATTTAAGTCAAAATGTTCTTTAGTACCTTTTGGCGAATCAATGTCACAATTATGAATAAAATATTAAAATTCTATGAAATTACTATTAATATAATAATCTATGAAATTAATAAAAATGTAATATTATTCAACAGATAAATCAAAATATTTGAGAAGAATCAAACTTACATGGTGTACGAGGTGAAGAAGATTTTCTCTTTAGGCCTAAAGTCCTACAAGGAGTCAAATACTTGCTTGCACTGCTGGTCCTTCCTAATTGCAACTTGGACTCTGGTGTACTCATGATGTACTGCAGAAAACGTAACATTATTGATATATATGCATATATAAGAAGAATCAATTTTGAAAGAAAAATTGTTGGAAACTATCAAGGGCATCAATAAAATAGAAAAAATAAATAATTTAAGAGAAATGAAGCTTATACTAAAGGGGTAAAAATACTTGATTTTTTGTTGCTTTTATTAGTTATATATTTCTTATCTACATCTTATATCGGATATTAACGGCTTGGCCAGACAGGAGAGCAGAATCACAGCTTCTGAAATGAAGTTCCTGTGAAGAACTGTGGGGAAGACAAGAAGAGATCATATGTCAGGAATGAACGGATACGCCAAGGACTGAGAGCTGTCCCGTTAAATAAAAGGAATTTAAAAGGAAATTCTACCCCGTTAAAAGGAAATTTTGCAAAGCCATCACCTGAAGTGGTTCGGCCACGTCATTAGAATGGAGGAACACAGGGTCTCCTAAAAACCATGAAGAGGTGCCAGATCTTCTACCTGGAGTATGTTGAAAAGCTTTACAGAGGAAGAGGGAAAGATGTGATCAGGCATAGATCATGCCCAGCCACAAGGTTTTTCCTAAATTTTTACTTTCACTTACCTATATATGAAATATACATAGTACGCGAAAGTATTGCGATCGTTAAAATTTTCGAATTTGAGTTTTCAATGGAAATACACGTTTTAAGGTCTCCTGAGTCCAAATGATCAAGTCACGCAAAAAGGTGTGTGTGGAGGGGTGGGCATAATCGAATGACGATAATCGGACCATTCGATTATTTCAATCATTCGAATTAATTGATTCTCGGATTAATCGGTATGGTAAGGAGCTCGGATAATCGAATGATCTTTTTTTTTTTTTTTTTTTTTTTTTTTATCATCACATAAATTATATGCATATTTACGCCAGCTCAGCCACTATACAGACGGCAATTGTCACATATCCTCTCTCACAATGCATGCTAATCATTCGATTACTTAAATCATCGAAGTCCGATCATCCCATTATGACGATCATTCGATTATGCCCACCCCTAGTGTGTGGTAAATCCAGCGCGAAAACGAATAGTCCTATGAAACTGAAATTTCATATTTAAGAAGCGTGTGTGTGTGCCTGAGATGTTACAGTAACTTTTTCATCAAAATCAGCTAACAAGAAGAGCCACTTTATACCATGTATTTTGCACCTTTTTACGATTTTCTCAAAAACGACTGATTTTGATTAAGTTCACTGTATCAATGTAAAATTTAATGGGATTTAATATCCTGCAGGTTTCATTCTGACTAAAATTAGTCTGACAGGACTTAAGTGAGAATATTTTAAAGTTTCTTCCTCTAAAGTACATTCAATTTTGCAGACTCTATAAAAATAACCATATCAATTTGTTAAAAACAGGTAAACATACAAGTTGAACAAATTCGATAACCAACTAAAGGCGAAAACAGGAACAAAAAATATATTTTTAATGCAATTTTTGTTTTTTAATATAAAAACAGTATTATACATGTATAATATACCGTTGGAAAGCTACAGATTTTAGAAAAAACATTATCTCATACACAAGCCAGTAAAAGTTAATAAATAATGATGAAAAGCCTATAAAACTAACTGATTGTTTTAGATAATAATATCACAGATTTTTAGTGAAGTGAGAATGGTTGACTGTGTGTATATAGGGGAGAAGTTAGTTCAGGGTGCAGACAAAAGAACACAAGTATAAACTTAATTTACTGTTTGTTGTGGAAGCTCTCCTTCAAACGCCCTGAAGAAGGCCTATAATTTAGGCCGAAACGTCGGCACCAGTAAATTAAGTTTATACTTAATTGTGTGTTCTATTGACTGTACCCTGAACTAAATTCTCCCTTTTAATAGATTTGTTAACAAAGCACACGTCTATATAGAAATTTAATTTAATTAATTCTTTATTAGTTATGCTCATTTTCATCTCTAACTGTATTTTAAAGTTCTTTAATAGATTTTAACTACACAGGTGGGAGAAAGTCGTGTGTTGCCCGCACGAGATCTTTTGGGTACCCACGTGACATTGTAGAGGTACGTAAATATTAACGAACACATATGAATTATTGAATATTTATCGGATGTGTTTAAACTTAAACATGAGAATTTTCACGATCAAATTCTTCTTTACCTATCTCACAAGAAGTGAAAAATTGCACAACTTCGCTATTTACGCCCAGCTGCGGAGTAAAGCAATTTATTGGAATGGCCTTTTTTTCTTCTTTTTTTTCCGTTTTCTCCTTGTTTTTCAAAGTCCTTAACAACGTCAGAGGAAAGTGGGGCGGTTGTACTTCTTATCTATACTATAACACCAGGTGCGCCGGCAGCAGCAACTCCCAGTACAACGATGAACATGTTGAGGAGGTCCACGGGGGAACTGTCCAGGAGGTATTTCTCCAGCCAGCTTCCAGAGCCACACAGGACACCGAAGATACCCAAGACACAGGTAAGTCCAAGATGCTATAAGATCTGTCGGGTGGTTCACGAATTATAGACGAAAAAGTATTCTCAGCTCACTTTATACACAAATAAATTTATTTTAGGTAATTAAAAGAAAAAAAAAATATCACAAGCATCATTCAACTTTCAGAAACCTTCCTACTTTAAATAAATTTAACAAAAAGAAGTTGAATGTAAATAAAATTTATTTATTTTAGATTAAATAGTATACAAATGTAAGATATGTTTTTTTGGCCAATCCCAAAAGAAATTAATTTTATTTGATAATTTACAGAGTTTTGCCTCTAGGACCATCCTTAACTTATGTTTCTGCAAAAAAATATTTATATGGTATTAATATACATTTTACAATTTACTTCAACTTTCACATAACTTATTTCATTAATAGTGTTTTTATTTTTATTTTAAAAGGCTTACCTATCAAGCATAACTATTCCACAAACAATGTTGTATATGCGTAATAAATAAGTATTATTTAAAGATAAGCCTTTTTAAAATGAAAAAAAAAATACTATTAATAAAAAAACTATGTAAAATTGGAAAAATTGTAAAATACCATATTAATATTAATATTAATACCATAAAAATAGTTTTTTGCAGAAACGTAAGGATGGTTCTAGAGGCCGAAACGCAGTAAATTATAAAATAATATTAATTACTTTTAGGATCGACCAAAAAAATATATCTTACAAGTATTTAACCAAAAAAAAATTAGGATAATGATAATAAAATCAAAATATAAATGATTATCCATAAAAATCAATTAAGTGTACGCAGATTCCGTCACATACATCATCACATCTTGAAATTAAGTTTTAAATAAATCTAATGTTGAAAAAAAAAAAAAATCAACTATTATTCGTTTAGACGGAAACATATATTTTAGATTAAATAACATTACACGTATTTGTGAGGAAGAAAATCTGGTGAGGGAAACACACCACTTTCACTTACTTCTGATTTTAAAACCAAATTAAGAGCTATTATAAATAAATTTAGATTTGAAAAAAAGTTTAAAGAATTATATTCAATTTTAGATAAAATATTTTATAAAACATTTATCTACAATAATCACTCGATTATATGCTATATTCGTCACTTAACATTACCTTCCACGACTTTGAATATATAAGATAATATTTTTTCTTACATCTTAAGCTTTCTAACGGTCTTTTCATCACTCTCCATTAACCTTTAAAATTCCGTATTTTATAGTATTTTTTTCTAAAATCTTAAGCTATCCAACGGTATATTATACATCTAAATTACTGTTCTTATGTTCAAAAACACAAAGTTTACCTTTTAAAATATGTTTGCCCATTTCTCCATTAGTTATCAAATTCGTTTAACATGATATTTACACGTTTCTATAAATGATAATAAAATTAAATAGTTAATTTTTTTTTTTAACATATGATAATTAAAGGTGCTTTGGAAGAAGAAAATTTAAAATATCGGCATTTAAGCCCTGTCAGGCTATTTCAATCAGAATAAAACTTGCACGATATTAAAGCCCATTAAATTTTACATCGATACAGCGAGTTTAATTAAAATTGTTGAGCCGTTTTTAAGAAAATCATAAAAAGGTGCAAAATTCATTGTATAAAGTAGCACTTTCCGGTAAACCTATTTCAGGAATAAAAAATGAATTTCAGTTTTGCACAACTCACCAGTTTCGCGCAGAATTACCACATCACACAGACCTTTTTACGGGACGTAATTATTTGGACTCAAGGAACACCAAAAATGTATATATTTCCGGTAAAAAACAAAACAAACTCTATTTCGAATATTTTCACGATAGCAATGCTTTCCCTTGCTTATATATTTCATAAATAAGAAAATTGAAAATCAAAATAGCTAATATCCATATGAATATACAAGTATTAATGAAATTCCATTAAATAGTATTATATACTAATTTGGTACATTTTTTTTTTTCTGATCTGTAAATGCATATTTGCATTACAAAAATTGAGTGAGATTCCTTCAGATAGTTTAATTTAATGAAGTAGCTGAATGTAGTCACATATAATTTGCAATTTATTCTTTATACTGCGCTTGTCTATTTTTAGTTCCTTACAAAAATGATCAAAATAGAACAATCGGAATGAAAAATTGTATTTAGCAAATGTTGGTAAAGTAATAAGAATAATAATCAGCAAAATGCAAAATTGATAAGTAAAAAAAAGTAAAAAATGCGTATAAATATATATATGATAAAAATAAATGTTTTAAATAACTTTGAATAACAAATTATACCAAATTTAAAAATTTACTTTTACTCTAAAAAAATTTAGGTTTAAACGAGCAACAAAGTTCTCTCTGTTCCGAAGTATAGATAGAATATAAAGAAATTTTAGTCAAATATAAAATTTAGCATATTTAATTAATTTATGTTTTAAAGTTTTCATGACATTTTTGTATAAGATATTCCTTTAAACGAATATGTTTGCAGGAAAAGAATATTAAGGTTCTAAACATATGTGTGTGCTTATCTTGGCCGAAGTAGATGGTATGTTGGTTTGTTTATTTATTTAACGTCACTTTATGCTGCTGTGGCTAATCGGGCGATGCTACGGTGGGAGTCCTAAATTTCGCCTATCTAAGTTTTATAAAGATAGGGATCTTATAATTGTTCTTAGGTTCAAAAACTCAAAATTGCATTAAAAATATATTTTATCTCCTTTAGTTGGATATCGAATTCGTTCACCTCATATATTTACATGTTTTTCGTCAGCGTTAACCAGATAAAATAGTTATTTTTATAGAATCTACAAAATCAAAGGTACTTTAAAGGAAAAAAACATTGAAAAACATTGCATTTAGCACAGCCAGACTATTCCAATCAAAATGAAACCTATAGGATATTAAATGCTATTAAATTTGACATCAACATGGCGAGTTTAATAAAAATTGTCAGTGCCGTTTTTGAGAAAATAGTAAAAAGGTCCAAAATGCATGGTATAAAGTTCTTGTTAGCTGATTTTGATGTAAAATTTGCTGTAACATCTTTTTTAGCGCATTTAAAAAAATCTGGTGCGGGCAACACACGACTTTCACTTAACTCTATTTTTAAAATCAATGAAAGAATTTTCAAATACAGTTAGAGATAAAAATACGTGAAACTATTAAGGAATTAATCAAATTGAATTTATATAGAAACATGTGTTTTATTAAAAAATCTAATATGTTATTATCTAAAATAATCAGTTAGTTTTATCTTCTTCTCATCACTCTCTATTAACTTTTAAAAGCTTGAGTATAAGATAATATTTTTTCTAAAACCTTTAGCTTTCCAACAGTATATCATACATGTATATTACTGCTCTTATATCGAAAACAAAAAAATTGCATTAAATTTTTTTTTCTGTTTTCTCCTTTATTTTGGTATCGAATTCATTCAATTTATATATTACCCGTTTTTCATCAGTGGTAACAAGATAATATAGTTATTTTTATAGAATCGACAAAATTAAAGGTACTTTAGAGAAAGAAAATTTAGAATATCGGCATTTAAGCCCTATCAAATCATTTTAATCCGAATAAAACCTAAATGATATTAGAACCCATTAAATTTTACATCGATACAGCGAGTTTAATCAAAATCGTCGGAACCATTTTCGAGTAAATCGAAAAAAAGTGCAAAATGCATGGTATAAAGTAGATCTTCAGGTCAGCTGATTTTGATGAAAAAGGTTTTGTAACGTCTCGGGCGTATAGTTGTCTTAAATATGAAATTTTAGTTTCATAGGACTTACCGTTTCCGCCCAGGAGTTACCACACACACAGAGACCTTTTTGCGGGACTTGGATATTTGGACTCAGGGGACCCTAAAACGTGTATTTCCGTTTGAAAACTGGAATTCGAAAATTTTCACGATCGCAATACTTTCCCTAACTATATATAGTAAGTGAAAGTAAATAAGTGTCTTCTGGAATACGCCGTTCATTAAAATTAACATCTGAATACAGGAATCGATTCCTCGTTAAAAAAAGTAATGGTGGTCTACGTTTATTTTATTTTTTTCCGTACAGCCAACAGTCTGCCCATAATACTACAATGTCCAATAGTTTGGTGTTTCGCCCAAGTGTGTACGGAGGACAAACGGTTTTTTTTTTTTTTTTTTACACATTATAATGTATGTAATTCCAAAAAAATTCAGTTATTATTGAAGATAGAGAAAAATCGAAAAGATTAGCAGCTATATAAACAGTTATACCCTAATATAGTTATTTGGAAATAATAAACCATTGTGTAATAATTTGCAGCGATTTTCTATTCAAACCAATATAGATTTTAAACGGTAGGTCTAAGCGACAAATTGAATGCAACAAAAAATATTTCCCATTATGGGAACTGTCGTCAAAATTTTGATTCGAGCAACACCAATAGAACTAAAGCGTGTCAAACCGGGTGAAAAAAACGTTACACGGTGTATGTTATAGACCCTCCTCCCCCCAAAAAAATACATATCTATGTCAAAAGTATCTTATTATTTTGGTTGAGTATAGAGTAAGGAACCGTACTTGTTTGTTCACTCATTTAACGTTACTTTAACGCTAACGTGCTAATCGGACGATGCTACTGTGGGAAGAGTCCTGAAGATCTTAAGGAGAACCCTGTTCGGTTTTCCACTCAGTACAAATGCTCCAAACGTCATGAAATTGAGGTACTAAAGAATACCACTGAGTTAATATAACTAGCTGTTGCCCGCAACTTCGGCTGCGTCAATATATGTTATTAAGATCCCTATTAAGAGGTTTTTAAAATAATATATTTCGAAGTACTTCTGCGTAAATGATATTTTTAGTTTTATTATTTTGTGGCAGAAGAACATACTGATTTTTTCTGCGCAACCCGACCCTGTCAATGCGACTTATAGAGTTGGCCGGGTGAAAAGCAGACGACGTAAATCGATTCCTAAGTGTTTAAATGTCAGTCCCTATGATTTATTAATTGTTACGGCAAAACGAGAAATTGAATTCTTTTAAAATTAAAAAGTAATTAATTTGGAATCATTGGGATGCGACTTGCCTTCCTCGATAAATGGACTATCCAACACAAAAATAATTTTTATGAAATGACAATGACAATTTGAACCGTATCCTGGTTACAATAAATGTCAATTGTTAAGAATCCTTTCAACGAGAATGGCGACTTTAACTTAGAATGAAAAAAACAAAAATTAAAACAGTCCTTAAAATATGAAAATCGGGCATATCCTTTGAAATAGCAAATTAGTCCTTTTCGGGCGTAACCCACCTCACCCACCCTAATATAGACAGTTAGACTTAAGTTATTTCGGACAGCTTCTTGCATCGGGAAGAGAGTTTCTGTATTAAAAAGTGTCCTTTTTATTGTGGTAATCCTAGTTACCAGTGATTTATTTCGATTCGTATCCTTTTAAAAGGAGAATCGAGTCAAAAATGGAGGTTCTCTTCCATTTTGAACCGTATCCTGGTTACAATAAATGTCAATTGTTAAGAATCCTTTCAACGAGAATGGCGACTTTAACTTAAAATGAAAAAAAAAAAAAAAATTAAAACAGTCCTTAAAATATGAAAATCGGGCATATCCTTTGAAATAGCAAATTAGTCCTTTTCGGGCGTTAACTGTGTGTATATGTGAGAGAAGTTGGTTGAGGGTGCAGTCAATATAACACACAACTTAGGCACCAATAAATTAAGTTTATGCTTAATTGTGTGTTAAATTGACTGCACCCTCAACCAACTTCTCTCAAAAATAATTTTTCAAATCGAACCAGTAGTTACTGAGATAAGCGTGTTTAAACAAACAAACTCTTCAGCTTTATAATATTAGTATAGATGAGAATAAATTATATCTCAATCCAGATCTCACCGAAATTTAATGATGTTTTGAGTATTTTTAATGAAAAATGAGATCCCTTTCAATTGTATCCATGATGTATCTCTTTGTATCCATGATGTATCTCTTTAACCATTTGTCTGAGAGAGAATCTTAAGAAGGACAAATTGTATTTTCGTTTGACATCATTTTTATGCTACCGTGGCTAATCGGAAGATACTACAGTAGGAGTCTTAAATTAGGAAATGCTATCTGCCAGGTATGAACCCGCAACCTCGACTATAAAAGTCTGTTACGTTAGCCACTATAAGACGGGTGATCCCATAATCTGTATTGTGATATTATTTTTCCTAAATCAACATTAACTTTAATTAGAAGTCCTAAAACCTGCCTGAGGAAACCTGATTTTTAAAAAGAGGAAGTAAAAGCTGTGTTTTGCGCTTACTGTATTTTATTTCCAGTTTATCTTGGAATTCGCACTTAACTACATCAACAATGTCCTCGGAGAAAAAGTGAAAATTTATCTGTAAGATTGAGTTCTGTAGTCCTTGAAATATTTTTGGACATTCCATCACAACGTTTTATATGTTCTTTATGTACCTTATGGAGAGAAGATAATTCATAGAAAAACTCCTGAAAATTATTTCCAAATGATTTATTATTTCCTAATAATTAAATTATGGTATTACATCACTTTCACATGTATGAAATATATAAAAAGGGGAAGCATTGCGATCGTGAAAATTTTGGAATTCCAATTTTCAACGGAAATACATGTTTAAGGTTCCTTGAGTCGAAATATTGGGTTGTGTCACGTGAAATGTCCGTTTTCAAGGTAAAGGACTTTTATTAAAAATACGATATGAAAACAAGATAATTTTATTCGAAGTATTTACCTTCTTTTTCTACACATTTTTCCCAACGTGAAACCAACTTTTTTATCCCCGAACTGAGAAAACTCTGAGCTTTGAAGTGAAACAAAATCTGAAAACGCACTTTTCACTTGATCAACATTTTCAGAAAGTTTTCCTTTGACGAAGTTGTCTAAATTCATTGAACAGGTGGTAATCTGTTGGAGACGAATCGGGAGAATATGGTGGGTGCGGAAGAACTTCGTAGCCCAGTTCTTTCAATTTTTGTATGTTTTGGAACATGGGGTCTTGCTCCCGCTCAGTGAGATCATGAGGTATCCATGTATCGAGCTTTTTTACTTTCCCAATACACTTTAAATGTCTGGAAACGGTAGATGCACTTGCATTTAGTTGTACTGAGAGTCCTTCAACTGTTTAGTAGGGGTTTCCTTCTACTGTAAGTTTGAGGACATCGTTGTCTATTACGAAAGAAGGTCTTCCTCGGGGCAAGTTTTCCAAGTCAGTATCCCCAGCTGAAAACATAGCAAACCAACGGCGAAAGGTCCGTTCATCAACACTCCCTTCCCCAAACGCCTTGCAAATATTTCTAGCGGCCTCAGCTGCTGAATGGCCGAGTTTAATTTCGTACATAAATATTACTCGAAAATCGCGTGTTCCCATGTTCATATTTGGAGGTATACTAAAAAGTGGGTAATTGATTGGGAAGCTAATGTTTATAATACAAAGGTAGGGGATTAGTAACTGTTTACTTTAAATATGTAAACATTCGTAAGAAAACAACAGAGACCTGCAAAATCCTTCATGTATTTCAGAAACTATAAAAACGGACATTTCATGTGAAACAACCCAATAATAGTATTTACGAATATCGATATTTTAGAGTCAAGAGAATTAAGATATTCATCATATTAACTTTATATACAGTAAGAGGTAAGTTCTAAGACATAGTTTATCTACCATGTCTTTACTCATTCATTTGCACCTGAATTTAATTCAATTAAATACTGAAATAAAGTATTATAAACATCGATATTTTTGTGCCAATATTACACCAGTATCGAAATTGATATCGTTGTCCTATCTCTAACAGATAGGTATACACAGAGCGCATGCACTAGTCTAGAGCGTTACCAGGGTTACGAAATCAAAGCTTGTACCCCTGCCAAAAATGCCATAACGCGCCCAAAGAAGTTTTCAATTCAAAAATTATTCTTTACTTTCAACCTGAGATCCATCATTTCCACTTTTTGTGTTCTGGACATCACAGAAATATTTAAAGTACTAATTATTTTCTGTATTTCACACTTAAAAGATTGTCTCAGCAGTAGTAGGACCTCGTCCGTGAGTGGGAACCCCGCTTCAGCATGGCCAATAGACTCGGACCGGTTTCTTTTTATATTTTTTTAAATAAAACTTAAATGCTTATTCCTCAGCATGATAGAGTATTTTAGACAAAGGCGATGCTTGTAATTTCATGGAGACCGACTACATAAAGCTTACAAAAAGCTTCTTCATTTTGTATTACTTCTAATCTTCTAAGTTTTTATTATTCTTTACCGTTAAAGAAGCAACTATAAACCTATTAAGTTATTATACTTTGACGACCAATCAAGAAAAGCGCGATATAAATGTATACGGCATAATTATTTCTTTATTAACTGGTTGATCCTGAGTCTTTTATGATTTATTTTTAACATCTATACAATACTCTGAGGAACTTATACTAAAAGGAACAATGAAGAAAACACGAATGTAAATTAGAAGGAAAATATAGAGCATTTAGAATATTTTAAAAATACATTTCAAAATTCTGGTGCGTGCAACACACGACTTTCTTTTACCTCCGTTTGAAAAATCGATTATAAATTCTCTAATACAGTTAGAGATAAAAATGATTGAAGCAAAGAATCAATTTAATTGAATTTATACATAAAAAGTGTTTTATTGAAAAATTTATTATATTATTATCTAAAATAATCAGTTAGTTCTATCGGCTTTTCTTCACTATTTATAATGTTTACAAGCTTGTGTATAAGACAATATTTTTTCTAAAATCTTTAGCTTTTCCAACGGTATATTATACATGTATATTACTGTTCTTAAGTTCAAAAACAAAAAAATTGCATTAAAAAAAAATATTCTTTAAGTTTTCTCCTTTAGTTGGATATCGAATTCGTTCAGCTCATATATTTACCTGTTTTTCATCAGTGATAACAAGATAATATGGTTATTCTACAAAATTAAAAGTAGTTTAGAAGAAGAAAATTTCGTTAGAGCCGTTTTTGAGAAAATCATAAAAAAAGGTACAAAATGCATAGTATAGTAGCACTTCCAGTCAGATGATTTTTATGAAAATGTTTTTGTAACATCTCGGGCGTATAGTTGTCCTAAATATAAAATTTTAATTTCATAAGACTTTTCGTTTACGAGCTGGAGTTTTTTTTTGCGGGACTTGGTTATTTGGACGCAGGGACCCTAAAACGTGTATTTTCGTTGAAAACCCTTACTTATATGGAGTAATGAAAATAAAAACGGAGTCAGCAGTGGTAGGTTTCTATGTGGTGTGGCTAACAGGCTTCTAAGCACACGGTCAAGGGTTTCAACCTGAAAGATTTTTCAAAAGGGGTAAAATGGTAAAATATGGGGACGGCAGAAGACCTCGGTTCCACCCCAGAGTGTCCTATCTCGACTACATTGATCGAGATCGAAGAGAGAAGGACCTCCGACGGGCCAGGAATCTGTCTATAAACTAGGAAGAATGGAATTCCTGGACGAATGCTTTGATTTCTTCTTGCGTCACAACAGTAAATTTTTATATTCTATAATAAAAAGCTTCAACAGATGTTTTGTGTCACCTACGGTTTAGTGGCTAGCAAAACAGCTTTCTATGCCTAAGGTTGGGAGTTAAAGACAGACAGTTGGACCTGGATAGACAAAATTTAGGGCTTTAACTGTAGCATCGTCCGATTAACCACAGTAGCACAAATGTGAGGTGGAATGAATCAAGAAACAAACCATATAGAATTTCTCTAGTGAAGACTATTTTAAGACCATTTAAGACAGCATTAGCATATAAGTGACGTTAAATGAATAAACAAACAATATAGAGTTTCAAATACAATATTTTCGAGTTTACTATATTACGAGTTTCTAATATATATATATATATTTTATGCCGAAACGTCGGCAGTATTAGGTTTCTACTTAATTGGGTGTTAATCTGACTGCATCGTCAACTAACTTCTACTTAATATAGAGTTTCGGTCACGAAATAATGTTGCAGGTGCATGAACCAACAGATGTAACACACAATTTAATAAAATATGTTATCTAAACTTTTTTTTTTTTTAAGATGTGAACAGCAATGATACTAGATGAAATAAACCTCTTTTCTACAAAGTGGTGAAGGTCGTTTTTGAAATGGGTTACAGTCCCCAAGGGAAAGAACAAGGACTTAGATAACAATATCTTTATTCCCCCGTCCAACCTACAAAAACACTTTGTCACGTGATAGATATATCGATAAAACTAGAATTTGTTTTCTTATTATCAGAAAAATTATTTGTAAGTATAATATCATTGAATAAAATAATTATCTTTAATACATAAATTGGCTGTTTCCGGATTAAACAACCCTTAAAACGTGGTTTTCTTTATCTTAAAAAATAACTTAGTAATTGAATTAATTCATTTTTATTGAGCCGCCATTTCTAAACTAATCGGCTGATACCAACGTCGAGATGGTTGGATCTTCGGATGCAGTGTTATTTTTCTGCCGAATTTCGAAGAAAATCAGTCAAGTAGTTCCAGAGAAAAGCCGCGGGTGGCGTATAGTTCTACATATCTTCAAACCTATTAGCCCGTGAGCCTACAACGAAAAATATAATTCATTTTACGAACATTTTTATTATGCTTTATGCAAAACGTAAAAGTACTTGTCTGGAAACTGATGGATTACAAAATGGCGGCCATTAAGAAAAGGGACCAAAAAGACGAAATTCTGATTCATTTGACTACGAGTTTTGTTTTAACCTTCTAATACTAGGTAAAATTAGGAATCAAATGACACTAGTCTGCAACCTAAAAGTGGGTGGGAAGCCGCGGCAGACGCGTTTCAAAATTCGATGTTTAGTTACAAATTCTGACCCATGTAACCATAGTACTGACATTATGTCGGTGAGTATTGTGACCTACGGATTTCTATTACTACTTATATTAAAGCTAATTTTAAGCCTCGTAAAGTACTTTATTACCATTATGTTGTTAGGAACAGGCGTTTCCATGATATTAACCAAATTAATGATAAAAATAAGAAGTTTCTCGGTTTTTTGTAAGAACCATACCTCTATAACTATTAGTCATAAAGACATGTTTCACAACTGAACTTAAAGGTGATTTAATTGTCTATAATTATTGTTATAACGATTATCCTCATAAGATGAGTCGTTTCCATGATAGTAACTATAATAATATGATACCTCGTTTTTCCGCAAAATTGATTTTTGTAATACCTCTTTATCATTGAATATAAGACATACAAATGTCTTTTACCAGTCAAATTAAAGCTTAAGAAATACTTGATATTTTATTTTATAACGATTATCTTCATAGGAAGAGCCGTTTCCATGAAAGTATCCATAATTGTGTTAGAAAAGAGTAATATTTCGTGATATTCTCTTCTTGAATGGCCGCCATTTTGTAATCCACACATTTTCTTTTGGCAGAAGTGTATTTTTTGCTTGACCTATTTTAAAGTTGTGATTGTGTAAAAGCAGCCACTGATCAATGACAACTAGAAATTTTATCACTTAGGACATTGCATGTAAGATTAAAAGTAATTTAAAATTATTTCCCAATGTCGTCTCGCGGAACACCTGAGCATTGTCTGGGGACCCCCAGAGGCCCATGGACCACCTGTTAGGAAATACTGGTCTAGAGGAAAAAATATGGAGAAGGAAAATCTAGTTCAGAATTCTTAATGGTTTGGGCCCAAACAAATTTAAACTTGTTTGTTTAGCTACATAACAAATATAAAAATAAATGGTTAATTATTTTATATGTCATCTCGTTAAACAAAAATAATTAAATTATTTTTATTTTTTTTAGCTGTTCATTAACAATGAGTGGGTGGATTCAATTTCAGGAGAAACTTTTAAAACTGTCAATCCTACTACCAATGAAGTCATAGCAGAAGTACAAAAAGGAGGCAAGGTGAGAATGGTTCTGCATTTAGATATCAAGTTTTCAATATTCTTTCATAGTAAATTGCTATGTTAAGAGTTGAGATGATATTTTTTTTTAATTACAGGCAGATGTAGACAGAGCAGTTCAAGCCGCCAAGGAGGCTTTTAAGCTGGGCTCTCCATGGAGAAAGATGGATGCGGCCAAGAGGGGTAAACTGATTAATAAGTTGGCAGATTTAATGGAACGCGACTCTGTGTACCTTTCGGTAAGCTTGAAAACAAACTGTAGAAATAATGTAATGTATTTCTACACAAAGTACCTTCTTTAAATAAAATAGAAACTCATAGAAATACTTTGGAGGAAAAAAGTAATAATCAGATATATCCTAACATTTCAGAGTTTGGAAGCGCTCGAATGCGGTAAAGTGTACACAGCCACCCTCAAAGGAGACTTGCCTTGGGCAGTGAGGAACCTCCGCTACTTTGCCGGCTATGCTGATAAAAACAATGGAATCACTGCTGCGATAGATGGAAACTTCATTACCTACACCCGCCACGAACCAGTAGGAGTCTGCGGACTCATAACAGCATGGAATTTCTCTATTCTTATGGTCTCATGGAAACTAGCCCCTGCACTTGCAGCAGGTAAACAGTTTATTTTCTACTGAATCTAATAAAATTAAATAGTTTAAAGTATGAACATATTATCAATATATCATTTATTTAAACCAACATACACTTATGCATGGTAAAGTAAAATGACATGATTTCAGGATGTACAATGGTGTTGAAACCTTCACAACACACAAGCCTCGCTGCCCTCCACGTAGCTGAGCTGGTCAAGGAAGCTGGGTTTCCTCCAGGTGTAATTAATTTTGTTCCAGGTTTCGGAGAAGTTGGTAGTGCCATGGTGAATCACCCGGATGTTGACAAAATTTCCTTTACAGGGTCAACTGAGGTAAAATAAAAATGAGCTTGAGTCTAGATTATATCATAATACATTAATTTGTTTATTCATTTAAAGACAATTTATACTACTGAGGCTAATCAGATGATGCTACAGCAGGATTTTTAAATTTTGCTTATCCAGATTTAAATAGGACAGGAGGAGAGGGCATCCATATAGAATTCCCCTATGGACAAGTTCTCCAAAAAGCCTTCCTAACACGACTCATCTCAACGAACTATAAAGCTGACCACGACTCTATACTAACGGCACCCAGGATCCTGAGGGGTCTTGAGAGGTACTCACACATAGTGCAAAACGATTAATAAAAGGACGATAAACCAGAGGTGGGAGGCAAACCACCGGAATCACTGTCTCCATGACGATATTTATAAATTAGTAAGAAGTGAACAGGTTATAATATTTCGCCTCAGAACTGGACATAACCGCATGAAGTCACACCTCTTTAAAAAATTTAAGGGGTCCAGCCCCCTATACAAATGTGGTCAAAATGAAGAAACCACAGAGCACATTCTACAAAGCTGCCAACTGGTGGAGGACATACCGAGACAGATATGGTCCCAGCAAACAGACCTTGGGACCAAGCTCTTCAGAAGTCTGGAGGATCTAAGGAGGAGCACTAAATTCATACTTTCACTTCCTGACATAGCCATACAGGGAAGAATGAAGAAGAAGAATAGGACAGGGATTTCTACTGAGAACCTGCCATCACACAGGCTTGGGACCACCATTTTACGTCCCCTCTGAAGGACAGCATAACCAAGAATTTTTTATTTCCATTTAAAAATCCCATATATAACTACCAGGCTTTAACCTCCAACCTTGGGCATAGAAAGCAGTTATGCTAGCCACTAAACCATAGGTGACCCGACTCATTAGTTGAAGAATTTTATCATCTAATATAAACATTTTCTTTAGTGATGCAAGAAGAAATATAAGAATTATTTTCTTCTTTAGCTTCTCTATTTAGTGTCTTTCACCTTAGAGAAGAATTCAGCCAGGAATTCCATTCTTCCCTGTTTCTAGCCAGGTTCCTGGCCCATCAGAAGTCCTTTCTCCTTCAATCAATTTAGCCGAAATAAGATGTCCTGAGGTAGCCTATAGGTCTTCTGCCATCTGGGACATATTCGATGGTCTTTAGAGGATCTCTGTGGTGGTCCATCCTAATAACATGCCTAAACCACTTAAGGTATTAAGTTTCAAGGAACTAAAACCAAAGCATCGTCACTATAAAGTCTATATTCTCTGATTCTTTTCTATACAATTTTAATGATATCCAGAATGTCCACTTCATTCTGGATTGTTTCTGTTTGTCAGTCTGTTTCTGAGACAATTTTTATGGCTCTGAATTAATAATACTTGTCGATAGGAATAGATTTGACAGATAAGGCTCTGATGTTTCTGATTAACTGGTTTTCTGAAGTCCCTTGGATTGACTTTACAGAATGAAAGTATACAAGAAGGAAAATAAGGACATAATTCTAAACACAATAAAGTAGGAGGAAATTAAAAGCTTAGGTGGGCAGGGTTGTTAGGTTCTTTAAGACCTGTTTTTCACAGGGATTAGTGAAAAAGTACTGATTATCTAAATGGAAAATATCCAAGCGGTTTATTAAAATATATTTTAAATTGTTCAATTATTATTTTAAATAATTTTATTATTATGCAACTTAATTATAAAAGCAAACCAAAATATCTTATTTTTTAACTATTTTATGTCCATTACCTATTATAATCAAAATTTTGTATTGATTCACTTTACTATTCAAAATTATAACGATATTGTATAAATAAATATAGAACAGTGAAATTAATTTAAATTGAGAAAATGAGATTCAGTCCTCAAAATTAAAAGGCTAGTCTAAAAATGCTTAGATATGAAAAGACTAATCTTGAGGACGTATCATTCAAAAAGTTTCGTCAACTTTAAACGTTTTTTTGTGAAAACCAGATAAAACTTAACATTCTGGTGAAACACTATTTTTTAACATTTGTATGCAAATGACACAGAATGATAAGAATCCATCAATAACTGGTTTCCCTAAAAATATGGACAAAGCACAGTTTGCATGAAACCTTCATCATTAATATTATTTAGTAAAAAGTTGATAAATTATAGCTAAAAAGAAAAGTCAGTAACTAATAAAGTATGCAAAAGATAGATGTGCTAATAAAACTCTCTATTGCTAAATTCCTTGTTTTATTAAAGGTAGGAAAACAAATATTCAGAAATGGTTCAGAAGGAATGAAAAGATTGACTTTGGAGCTTGGAGGGAAGTCACCGAACATCATATTGCCTGATGCTGACATTGACAATGCAGTCGAACACGCTCATTATGCAGCTTTCCACAACATGGTTAGTTCCAATATTCCCATTATTTTGAATAACTTATTTTTAAATGAGAAATATAATTAGACATGTGTTGTTCTTTATTATTTCAAGGGACAATGCTGTTGTGCCGGTTCAAGAACATTCGTGCATGAATCCATTTATGAAAAATTTCTGGAAAAATCAAAGGCCAGAATAAAAGCAAAGAAAGTTGGTGATCCATTTGACCTGAGTGTTGAACATGGACCACAGGTGACCAAAATCTTTAAATACAGACTCGATTTACTTAAGAAATAAACAAAAAGTATTCATCACTTCAGCTTTAACTAAACATATATTTTCCCTTTTTTTATTTGCTTGAGTATGATAAATATACTAGGTTTATTTTAAATGAAATAAAGCAAATTTTAATAACTTAAGAAATAATGATTTTTTTTTAGGCAACTAAGGAACAACTGGAAATTGTTATGAAAATGATTGAGTCAGGAAAGAAAGAAGGTGCTAACATCGAAGTTGGAGGAAACAGAATAGATAGGCCTGGGTTCTTTGTAGAACCAACATTGTTCACTAATGTAAAAGATGATATGACCATAGCTAAAGAAGAAGTAAGGGAACACAAAATCACCCTAATATAGGTAACACACAAAAGCTCATTTACTAATTACAGTAATTTTTTACAGATTTTTGGACCAGTTCAACAGATCCTATCCTACAAAACTATTGATGAAGTAATAGAGAGGGCCAACAACACTGAATATGGCCTGGCATCCTCAATTTTTGGACAAAATCTAGATCAAATTAACACCATCACGCAAGGTCTTCGAGCAGGCTCTGTTTGGTAAGTTTAATAACTCCCTTACTGATAATAAAAATAACTTATATGGGAGAAGTTGGTTCAAGGTGCAATCAAAAGAACACACAATTAAGTATAAATTATAGGCCTTCTTCAGGTCAATAAAAAAACAAAGATAACAACCAGTGGTAGAATGCAATATATAAAGATGATAAGTAAAAGAAATTATACTGATAATTAAAAACAAAGTGAAACGTTAGTTATGACAATTGACAAATAAATTATAATTAAAAACAATGGGGACAAAAGAAATTTTAATAAAAGGTGAATAATCATAGTGAATAAATAGTATATTATTAATATACTTAATTGTGTGTTCTTTTGACTGCACCCTGAACCAACGTCTCCCATAAATACACACAGTCAATCATTCTCACTTCAAAAAAATAACTATAATTTAAGTAATATTTCATATACATGACTAAACAGCTTATGAACAATCAAAATATTCTCAGTATATAGCACATAAGCAGACATTAGACCAGCTGCTAAAAGGATATCATGACACCTCTGTTTGTCCATGTCCTGGGAGGAAAGCACTTTGTAGGAAAACACATGTTCTGGGCAAAAAAGTGAAGCAAAAGATTGAAAAATAGAGAAACTATTAGAACTATCTCTCCCAAGAATCAGTTTGGGAAAGATAGTGATTATTTTAATACAATGAAAATGCATGAATAAATGTTCAGTTCAGGGACAGTTGTCCAGGTATCCAGATATCTCACAGTCAGTAATTTGGAAGCATTTTCCAAGTATTTTATAATATAAGCATTTTCCAAGTATCCAGATATCTCACAGTCAGTAATTTGGAAGCATTTTCATTGGCATATAAATTAAGTTAATGTAGCTTTTATTTCTATTTTTGAAAAGCCAGCAGACAGGTAGATTTATTTATTATTGCTTAAGAAAGTCAATAGGCTTCCCCCTTTGTGTCAAATAACAATTTTAATTTAGTCAGCGGCTTATTAACTACAATCTTTCTTCCTATTTTTCATTTAATTGTTTGTTTTGATTCATAGAAATAGAATGATCCAGAGGCTAGAGTGCTGGATAATTATTTATTACCATTTTACTTATTACCTAGACTCTGAAGTAGATACCCAAAATTTGGAATTAAGCCTGTTAGTGTGATTTCCACCTAACAATGTCCTAAGAAACAGACTGACAAAACATTCATAAATTTACTGAACCCAAGACATTTTATCTGTTAAAAAGGTAGTCTTTTTTTTTTTCATTGCCTAAACACCATGATTTGAGATGATTATGGATAAGCCTGGCCAAACTAATGTCAGAAACATTAGAAAAATGGACAATCTATTTCCAATCAAGTTTGAACCAATGAATAGTTAAATTGATTAAAGATGAATTCCCATGTTCTGATATATCAAATTATTTACGAAGTTTTTTTCGACTACATATGAATTCAAGTTAGGATCAGAAATACAATAGTCCTGTCTGCATCTGAGCTATATATCCTGAGAGCCAAATTAATCACAAACCAAGAAGAAGAGTATACTCTGTAACTTTAAAGGTGACCAAAAAATAATTCACTTCAGAATTAACAGATATCTTATATAAAACATTAATTTTGGGGCAAACAATAACAAATAAACACAACTCAGCATACAGAAAATTAAGCCATGTCTAAAATATTTAAACTCTACATGGGAATGTGGCTTTAAAACAAGCTAATTGCAAAAGTTTAACTAAAAAACTTAAATAAGGGATGCATATCCGTAAAATACCTCTTATTTAATGAACTAAAACTAGTAATAAAATGAATTTCTTATTTGAAATGCCTTAGCTAAATAAAATTTGTTATTACTTACAGGGTGAATTGTTACTTCATAATCACACCACAAACACCATTTGGTGGCTATAAGATGTCAGGTCTTGGACGTGAAGGAGGACCTTATGGAATTGGAGCATTTACTGAAGTTAAATCTGTATTTATGAAAACTCCAACCAAGAACAGCTAGAACTTTGTTGATCTGTCACATTCAAATGGGTTAACCTGGTCAATATAACCTTCTTTCCGCCAATTGTAATTCTTCCTCTCAGCCCAAAAACGAACTGGCATAATGAACTAAAAAAAAAAACATATATATTTATTTCTATTTTACTGTTTCAATAAAAATGTATAATTCTGTATATACTAATGTCTTTTTGATTTATTAAATAAAATTATTAAAAGGCATTGCATTTTTATTTCAATAAACAGCTACTGTTTCGGGTTTTGATTACCCCTCCTTCTTCCTCATCTGATCATAGCTATCTCATTTGAATTCCCGGTTTATGGTAATATCACAGCCAGTCAGCGTCCAACCTTTGATCGTTTATCTTCCATTACAATAATGCTTAAGTTAACAAGAACCGGCCTTCTTCAGGCAAAATCGCTGACTAGCCTAAGGTTTATGTCAGCTCTTCCTCAACCACAAACTCAGCCTTCTATCAAGCATACAGGGGTAAATTTAAATAGTCATATATTTATTTTTCTTCCTATTTAAAAAAAAAAAAAGAACAAGAAAAGTAATTTTTTCTTTGAAAAACAGAAACCAAATAACATATTTAATGCTTATTGATATGCTTATCAAGATATTTTCATAACAATATAATACTTTGATTTTTGACATATGTTTTCACCCTAATAAATATTAACCAACCCTATGTATTGATGTAATTTGTGATTCTTGTCTTTATAATGATCATTTAAATTTTACATTGGTGCACCAAATCAATTGCAATGAATATTTCTTGTATTATATAGAACATTGTTCATTCTATAAATTATTTTATTTATGCTGACTTCTCTATCAATGCCAAACTTTTCTTTTTCTTAAAGACATTTGAAATTTTTATTTATTGTGAATAGAAAAGGATTTTTGGTATCTCATGGGCTTCATCTTTTATGAATTATCCTTGAGTAAAGATTATGTAAGATAAACTTACTATCTTTGGTTTCATCCCTGTTCTCATAGATTAATACCATTTATTATTACTATAAAATGCTTTTTGCCTTTTAAAGATTAGATCAATGGATTTTGTTCTAAATTAATAACATTAAAATAACAGATCTGTAGACTTCACATTTATCATTCGTCTTTATATATGTTTTTTCCTTCCTTCCATAAGTAATACTGCAGATAAACAAATAATTAAATATATTTTTATTTACCAATATTTTTTATTTAACTTTTTTTCATAATACCATAGTTTTTGAGAATTACTATTTCATTTTATTTTTATTTAACTTTTTTTCATAATACCATAGTTTTTGAGAATTACTATTTCATTTTATTTTTTATTAGTTATTTATTAACAATGAATGGTGCAATTCAAGCTCTAGAAAAACATTTGAAACTGTTGATCCCGCAACTGGACAAGTCATTGCAGAAGTCAGTCGTGGAGATAAGGTAATCACTCTTTTTATGTTATTTAGCAATAAATGTATTTATTAATTACTTTCAATAATTTTTTTAAACCTTTTCAATTTCTGTATACCCATGGCAACGTTATCTTTATTTTAATATTAGGAGTAAAATTTAGTTATTTATTTATTTTCTTTTTTTTTTTAAGTTTTTTTAGAAATAACACTAGAAAAATGTTTGAAGTAGTGAATTGCTGTTGCTATAATCAATACCTTTAAGGAATTTCAAAAAAATTGAAATTGTCATTCATTTAATTTTGATTATTTAACAAATGTAAATATTTGTATAATACCTGAAAGAAAATAACAGTAGAGTGATACTGATTTTTTTATTCTCCTTTAATTAACTGGTGTATTTTTTTTATTCAAATAGTGATGTATTCTTATTAAATTTAATTAATCATGCTTAATATTTAAAACTCTTCCATTAAGGAAACAATTAAATGAACATCTCTTTGTCATCAAGAACTTAATTTACTTTAATTAACTCTTATGAATTTATTTATTCTGTTTTAATTTTTTAAATATTGTTCAAGTCACCGGTTTGTTCAAATACAAATGTGGAAAATCAAATTTTCTGAATGTCTCAGTTTTTTTTTTAATTTACCAGAAGCACGTTGCAAAATAAAATTTGAAAAGGGTATAAAAAAGTCAATAATTTTATACAAAAAATACATATATTCACTGTGAAGAAGTTAAAAGTAAATTTTGTTCTTTAAAAGCGACTGTTTTCTTATTTGTTTTTCAACTTGTTAATAAAATGTTGTCCACTTGTGTCAATTGTGTTTGACCTTATGTAAGAAGTTACCACAGGTTTTTCCTAAGTATAATTTATGATATACTAGTTCATAAGTTGATAAATTTTTATTAAAGTTAATAAACTTTACCTTTATAAATTCGTAATTTTACAATTATTTACTGAAATATTGTTGAAAATTTGTGACCATAAATTTATTTTTAATGGTTAATATTTTCCTTCAATTTTAACATTAAATCAATTTTTGAAATTCTAAAATATCTTATAATTTTGTTATCACATTTTTATATTTTTTATTCAGGGTGGGTAACCTAGACCCTCAGTTATTTTTGTTCTCAAGGTCATTCCTTTCACTTTTTTTTATTTTTATTGTTTATACATACTTAAAAAAAAAAAAAAACATACATATACATATATAAATAGTGTGGAATATTTTTAAAAACTTTATTTATTGTTTATTACTTCTAGTAATTATTTTTACCTGGTTTATTATATTTATCTTTATTATCAAATAGAAACCAAAAGATAAGATATCAGAAGGTAATGTGATACCTTACTTATAAGCTTATCGAATAAAAAAGCATTATTGTTATCATCTCAAGATTAAGGAAAGTTATAAATTCCTTCATTGTTCTAATCACTATTTTTAATTTGTTTTGAAAACAATCTAAATATAGATTACACAATAATATATATTTTATGTAGAGATGTTTTTCTTCGTTAGTACCACTCCTATTTTACATTAAATGATAATCATGTTATATAACGAAATTTTTAAAAGGATAACGTCAAGAGATTTTTTTGGAGTGTGTACCTTAAAAAAATAAATGTTTGCATTTCATGTTTTCCTTGCATCATCAAGATCATTTATATAAACATTCAATAATTTTTTATTCTTAAGTATTTACAGGAAGTTGTTTGATTAAAAATTTAAGTTAACAATTTCATTAAAAAAATTAAATTTAATATTGATCAATTATTTACCATGATAGAAAAATGCTTTATTTCAACATCATACTGCCTAAATATAGTGGATTAATAATCCAAATAATAATAATCCAGCTATATAACAACTAATAGTCTTGTATTTGTTATATACGAACCTTCTGATATAACAAACCCTTGTTAATACTAATATAAAATCAATATAATATTCTGATACTTTTAAAAAATTTAAGTGGTGAACTTAAGCAACATGTTTTCACTACTAAGAAATTCACTCTGGCTAAAGCAGAAATTAGATACTCCTTAACAAGTTCATGGAGTCGTGTTTCAATGATATTTAATCTTTGCATTACTAGCATACATCAGTAAAAAAAATTTACAAAAATAACATGAAAATCATTTTAAATATACCTATTCTCTATATTTTCTCATTTTTATATTTAATAGCCAATTTTAATTATGTTTTCAGTATTCAAAAAGGAAATTATTCAGTCATATTTATGTATCTAAATTTAATTAATAATGAATGTTTTTTCATTTATGTAACTAATGACATCAACTTTCCCCCTCGATCTAGCAGTTGTTTTTTTCTGTTTCTTTAGAATGATATTAATGCCGCTGTTGAAGCAGCAAACAAGGCTTTCGAACTCGGCTCAGAATGGAGGAGAATGGATGCATCCCACAGAGGTCTTTTGTTGCACAGACTCGCAGATCTCATGGAAAGGGATCATGTTTATCTTGCGGTAAGCTTGCAATGAACAAAAATATAAGCTTAAAAGAAATTGCACACTGTTTTAACTGCATTAAGAAATGTCTTTCATTTCTATATGTAAATATTTTAAGTTAAAAATTATTAAAGCTTCCAATTATTTTATTTTTTAAATGTGATGTGTCTCGTCACTGATATATTATATTATTATAGGAATTTAATTTTTATTTAATATGATGCCTTAATTAATTACTTTTATGACTTAATGATCCTGAAGAATTCCCTATATAAATTTTTAAATGGATTCCTAAATTGTAATAGAGTGTGAATTGAAAAACTTTTTAATTCTATTAAAATCAACATAAAAATAGTCATAATCACTCATATGTGTTTACTGTCTATATTTATAGTCTAAATATGTTTTGAAAATCAACAGTTGTTCCAAATCTCTTTTAAGAGATTAAAAATTTGAGAATTTTGTAGTTCGTGTGCATAATAAATAACAAAGATTTTATAAAAGTTACCTTTCATTAATAATCTGAAATAATTATCTCCACCTAAGTCCTAGAGACAGCTATCCTGGTGTAGGGAGCTTCTTTGTACTAACTCGTGCTGTTAAATTAGAAAGGAAGCGTTTGATAGATTAGAATGATTTAAGCTTATACTATATTGTAACAAAATATCAATAAATTTTTTAGGATAATATGTATATTTTTTAAAAACATGTTGGTTACCTTGTCCATTAAACATAAACTAATTTATAATTTATTTTTCTTTTTTTTCAATTTCATTATTATTTCTTAAAAATATTTTATTTCAATTCTCCTCCATTTAACTTCTACAGACTTTCCAAATCCTTATCAAGTTTCATTGAACCTCTTACAAGAAGGTATTTGTTTCGGTTTTTTATAATATTTGTGTATGTTCATATCAGATGTATTATTTAACTATACGATTCTCTACTATTAATTATTTTATTTCAGAGTTTGGAAACGTTGGACAATGGAAAACCTTTTTCAATGTCTTACAATGTTGACCTCCCTATGAGCACTTCAGTCATCAGGTACTACGCTGGATGGGCAGATAAGAACCATGGAAAAACAATTCCAACTGATGGAAATTTCCTATGCTTTACTCGCCATGAGCCAGTTGGTGTCTGCGGTCAAATCATTCCATGGAACTTCCCACTTGCCATGTGGGCTTGGAAAATTGCTCCTGCTCTTGCTACTGGTATTTTTTTTTATCATATTTTGTCTATTCTCAATTTTGTCATATGAAAATGATTTTGGTTTGTTATTTTCAATTATGAACCTTTGTAATTGACAACAGAAAATTCATCCCCCCTTTTAGAGGACTTTGAATTTTAGAGCTTGTGTTTCAAGATGCATAGATTCCAAATAATGGATAAAAAAAATCCGTATCTGCTGGACCAAGAAATTCGGCACAAAAAATACTATGACATTTAACAATGATCCTAACACCTGGACATTGTTGTCAGCTGATTAATTTTAAAACGGGGACTGATTAAATATGATTTAATTCAATAACTCACAACTTTTATTTTTGAAGATATAGAAAAATGTTATGAGAGTTTTCTAACAAAGAAACCACGAATAATTATAAAAAAAGAAAGAAAAAAAATTGAAAATTTACCCATAAATACGCCTATAATTCAGTTAACTTTATAAGATAAAAAGATCTCAGAAAAAATTCTATTGAGTTTTAGGGTATGGTCAGGACACCGACAAATAAAAAAAAATAAATAAATAAAAAAAAAGGAGAGGAAAAACGCTGTCATCTTGCCTATATATGCTTGTTTATTTATTTTATACAAAACTAAAAAGAATCATTGAAATCGGTTTTCAAATAGCAGAGATATATCATTTTCAAGTTATCAGTGGTGATTGACCATTTTCCTTTGAATGATTTATTGCTTTCATATTAATTAATTGCCTTTAAACAGCTTTATGGACAGTTATACCCTAATATATGTTATTTGAAAATAATAAACCAGTGTTATTACCATTGGAAATAATAAAGCATTGTAAATCAATATAACTTAATTAATATTTTGGTTGTAGTTGATTTTATTTTTGTATGAAAACTCATTTGGGTTACAGAAATATACCCACCCCCATTTTGGTGTACTTCGGTCATGTACCTGTTTTGATCATTTCCCTCCTAATGGGTAGAAATTTCACATACATTTAGGGGATATAATATATAAATTATATAAATAAAAAGCATAATTCTTGAATTAAAATATGATAAAGTATTATCAGGTAACACAGTTGTCCTGAAACCTGCTGAACAGACTCCATTGACTGCTTTGTATACAGCAGAACTGATTAGGGAAGCAGGTTTCCCACCAGGAGTTGTTAATATTGTTCCTGGCTTTGGAGATGCTGGTGCAGCTATCGTTGACCATCCTAATGTTGACAAGGTTGCATTTACTGGCTCAACTGAGGTAAGTTCAATTAAATTCTATATTTATACACTGTTTTTTTTTTCTTTTTCTTTTTTTTAAAACATCAAATTTAGAATTTAACTAAAATTATATGCATTCCTTTTTTTGTTTGTGTTGATTTCTTGAGTTATTAGAGTTTATTTTCCAGCTTCAAGAACAAAATAGATATGTTTTTGTTATTAAAACCAATAGCGAATTGTTACCTGTTTTTTTTTCCTAAACTAATCTTCCATGTTTTATTCACAGTTTAAATAATAAATTTTAACACACTTTTAATATACTACTATTTTTTTCTTTCCCAGGTTGGTAGATTAGTCCACAAGGAGCAGGAAAGTCAAATTTGAAACGTGTCACATTAGAACTCGGTGGTAAATCACCAAATATCATTTTAAATGATTGTGACCTTGATCTTGCTGTTGAAGGAGCACATTTTGGAACCTTTTTTAACATGGGACAATGTTGCTGTGCAGGAACAAGAGTCTACGTTCAAGAAGGAATTTATGAAAAGTAATATTTTATTATTATTAAACGTCCTTCAAATTTATCCAATAACTACTACACATATTCCATTTTTTATTTGAATTTCAAAATTATTAATGATCTGTTCTAGATTTGTAGAAAAGAGCAAACAACGTGCCCAGCGCGAGTTGTGGGCAATCCCTTCAAATCTGATACCGAGCAAGGACCTCAGGTAATTGATTATCTGAGAATATTAACAATAAAAAATATTGACCACATTTTGCCTATCAGTTTACTTATTATTTTTAGATTGATGAAGAGCAATTGAATAAGATTTTGGGCTACATTCAGTCTGGACAAAAAGAAGGTGCAAAATTAGTCACTGGTGGTTCAAGAGTTGGAAATTCAGGCTATTTTGTAGCACCAACAATCTTTTCTGAAGTTACAGACAATATGACAATCGCCCGGGAGGAGGTAATCGCTATATTAATCTTATGATATGTATTAACAAAACAATAAACTATTTCATTTTCATTATTGTTTGTTATAACAATTCTTATATGATTTTGTTAATTTTAGATCTTTGGACCAGTCCAACAAATTTTAAGATTCAAAACCCTTGATGAGGTAATTCACAGGGCAAATGATTCCGATTATGGTTTAGCTGCTGCAGTATTTTCAAATAACATTAATAGTATTAACAAAATTATCCAAGGTCTTCGTGCTGGAACTGTCTGGTAGGTTTTGCCCTTTTTTATTTGTTATGTTGATATTTTATTTTAACTATCATAAAACATATTTATATTTTTAAAAAGAATGATTGATCGGGATGCTACAAATCATATCAATATTTCTATGTTAGAAGATAACCAGTTTTTTGTTTACGAAGTTATTCTGGCTTTTTAATCGCAGAAACTATCATTATGTTCTTTTATTATTGGAAAAGTTATTATTTCTGCTTTTTTGTTTTCCAGGGTTAATACTACAACACAATTACTGCTCAGGCACCATTTGGAGGATATAAAATGTCTGGAAATGGACGAGAATTGGGAGAATACGGTCTTAGTGCTTATACGGAAGTCAAAACTACCTTTATTGCTGTGCCAGAGAAAAATTCATAAAATATTTGTTATTTCTGAAAATTTATGTTTTTGAAGATATTGTGATATAATGTGCAAATGTTGAATGTTTTTATTAATGATTTTCTATGTATAAAATGAATGAAGATAATTTTTATACTGATGTATCATATTTACCTTCTCTTATCAGTAATCATGTACCAATTTTTTTATTCTTATAAAGTTATTTTGTTAATATGATGAATAAAAGATTTATATTATAATTAATTTTATTGTAATCTGGGAATATATTCTGTCAGTGTGAAGTTGAAGTGTATTAACAACATTCTCTGATTTCCACGAATGATTTCTGATTTTATTAAATCAGTGTGGTTTCCCTTCTTAAACAAGATCTATCATCTCGACTTCCCATTGGAAGAAAAATATAACAAGTTTAATTTTTGCTCTGAATTTGAATCAGACTGACTTTTAGTAGGACACCCATGCTATCTCAATTTATTTTTTTTTTTTTTAAGAAACTTAATTACATTTATAATCAACCAAAATATCTATACTGTAATTTTCTTTTCACTTAAATCCTTCTGGTCAGTCTATTTATTGAAAAGTAACTGTAATATCTTGCACCTGTCTTTTTTGTTGATAGTGATTCCTTTAATTAGTTTGACTTATCAAAGACACATTCTTATCATTTTACTGTATCAGATTATTTTTAAACGTAGGAGACTTCACTATATGAAATCCAGTTAAAAAATAGTGTTAAAAAATTTACATAATTGCAATACTTTCTTTTACACTATTTCATATTCAAATGACTGTTTACTGTAAAGGCAATAAATACTAAAAAACAAGCAATGAAGCTTCAAATTGATTATAACTTCCACAGTTAACCAGCACTTCAGGATTCCCATTTACCTCCTTCAAAAAGTAATCATAAATGAACTGCTATTTCTGGAAGAAGCTAATACGATAGAAAAAGTGGATAGTCTGACATCTTAGAAATTGTCTTCAATATTGGTTCCAATGCTGTATGATAAATACCAGTAGGTTTGCATTGATGTGTTATGTTGTTTTGTAAAAAGCACATGATGACTATGCTTCATTACGTCATCAATTATTATTATTATTTCACAGCGCTACAACCCGGTCACGGGTCTTGGCCTCCTCCAATCATCACGGTCTTGAGCCGATGCCATCCAGCTCCTAACTCCCAGCAACATGCGAGCGTCCGCCGCCACACCATCCGACCATCTCAACCTTGGTCTTCCTCTTCTTCTTATCCCATGGATCGGCTGAGTGAGCAATATTTTGGGCATTTCTCCATTTTCCATCCTGGCAATATGCCCTGCATATCTTAGGCGTCTTAACTTCATAGCCCGGACCACATCACCTTCTCCAAAAGCATTGTAGAGGTCCTTATTTGTGCGCCGCTTCCACTCCTCTCCAACTTTCACTCCTCCAAAAATACGTCGGAGAACTTTTCTTTCAAAAATTAGGAGTTCCTTCTCAGTCGCCCAACACTCTGATCCATAGAGCAGTACGGGACGCACCAATGTCTTATAGAGGTGGAGCTTGGTCTGTCTAGAGAGTATGCGCTTGGTTAGCTGCTTGCCTAACCCAAAGTAGCATTTGTTGGCTGCAGTTATTCTTCTCCTTATCTCAATATCGGGGTTATTATCTTGGGTGACCACTGATCCCAGGTATGTGAACTCTGAGACCTCAAACTTATGAACCCCGATAGTGACTGTCTCGCCTAGCATTGGGATTTCTTCTGCTACCATATATTTTGTTTTGGACTCATTAACGTTCAGTTGAAGTCTGCTGGCAGGACCCATCAAAGCCAGAAAGGCATCAGTCACGGACTGTAGAGAGCGTCCCACAATGTCGATGTCGTCTGCGTAAGCGAACAGCTGGACAAGTCTGGTAAATATATTCCCTTCTCTTTCGCGTAAACCAGCATCTCTTACGGCCTTCTCAAGTGCTAGATTAAACAGCAAACAGGCTAGTGCATCCCCTTGTCGGAGTCCTTTATCTGCACGAAATTCCTTGGACCTGTCACCATTTACTCTTACCATACATCTCACCTCCTTCATGGTAAGCTTTATCAAGCGTATAAGTTTCTCGGGTATATTAAATTCTCTGAGGGCAATGTACAGCTCTTCTCGTATTATGCTGTCATACGCTGCTTTGAAATCTATGAAAAGATGGTGAGTTTTGGTTTTATACTCATGGCCTCTTTCAAGAATTGTTCGCACACAGAACATCTGGTCTGAGGTGGATCTTCCTTTCCTGAATCCACTCTGGTAGGGACCAAGTTCGCGCTCAGCAAATGGTAAGAGACGTCTAAAAAGAATATTAGATAGTATTTTATAGGCGCAGGATAGTAGTGAGATGCCTCGATAATTGCTGCTAAGTAAGCTATCACCCTTTGTATGTATAGGGCAGATAACTGATCTGTTCCAATCGGAGGGCATCACCTCCTCTGTCCATATCACAAGGAGAAGATCTTATAATGCTTTGTTGAGCTCATTTCCACCGTATTTCAAGAGTTCAGCAGGGAGTGCGTCAATACCAGGGGTTTTGTTTTTTTTCAGTTTGCTGATGGCATCTATAACCTCTTCTTCATCAGGAGGTTCAATGTCTAACCCTTGTTCTCCCACTTGTATTCTGTTGATTTCATCTGTCTCTTGTTTGTCTAGTTCATCATGAGAGTCTCCTTCTCTTGGATTGAGAAGGTCATTGAAATAATCCCTCCATTCGTCAAGAACTTCAGACTTGTTGGTCAACAATAGATTACGTCATCAATAGATTCCCAAAACTTTATCTTAATAATGAGTTGGATGAAACATATTTGAGCTGGATATTGGCTCACTTGGGTTGAAAAGACAAAACCGCTTAAGCTTGGAATTTCATTAGGTATCGAGCTTTTCCAAAACACTTGTAGACAGAAAATTTCAGGAGCGAAACTAATTATGACCTTGATCAATCACTTCATGGTGTCATGAAAACAACTAGTATAAGTGACTTGACCTTTGAATATTAAAGTTATAGATTTGGAATGCCAATCAATGTTTATTAGATCACATCTTTGAAAGTGATGGTTTCTACCCCAACTCAAATTAAGCCAAACATTTTATAATCTTGCCCTGAAAAAGGTCAGTGAAGTAATGAACAGAATGCTGTTCTTAGTCCCATTAACTACCATGAACATTCCATTCCAGATTGCCATCTCTGTTGAACCTTGGTGACTTCTAACTTTGGACACCAAAGTTAAGACTGCATAGAAGCTTAACATGAAAATGTATTATTTTGCCATTAATTAAGCCCATCATCATAGTTTTTGTTAATACTAGAGCTAATGGTTTGATACCATTCTTAAGCAATCCTTTGTAGTTCATCTTAATGTTGAGGGAAAACAGAACCAACCGCTGGGCATTTTATTGGTCATTGGACACTTTAATGGCGAGGAGGAAATCCCTAGGAAGCTGCTAGAGGGAAAACTGGACCGCTCATGAGGAAGAGGAAGGCCTAAGACTGCATTGGGGAGATGCTGTTGCTAAGAATGCCCGGACCCTTCTGAACGTACAGAATTGGAAAGCAGTGCATTCGATGAGCCAACTGGCAAGGACTCATTGAGGAGGCCAAGGTTCACATCGGTCTGTAGCGCCACTGTATTATTATTATTGAACACTTTAAGTCTTACAATGAAGGCTAATTTAGCTAAATCTTTGTTTGAATTAAACAGCTAGTTAACTTGATGAACAACACTCTAGCAATTTTAGCAACATCACATACCTCTTGATAAGACTATTACCAAATAGTAAGGCTATGACTTTCAAGTACTTCCCATTTTGGTTTGGATGCGTTTAAAATTAATTACGTGACGGTTCCACCAAATCAATCACGATCTTCACATCCTGGTTAGAATAGGTCGGTAACCTATACAATGAATCTTTCGGTTTGTCACAATTGAATAAGGAAATGCAGTTACATGCTAATAAAAAAAAAAAATCAATTTTTCTCCCTAAATCGGAAAGAAATGGCAGTAACGATTGCATGAGATTCTCTCCTCAAATAAATTATGTATAGCCTCCAAAGAAGAAAATTCAACTACAACCGAAAGAATTATGGGACAAGCTGAAATACTACAGATTCTATCTGTAATATATTAACATTTAAACAAAGGCAATTATCATTTTCCCTCTATTATTGTTACAAAATGAAGCTTTTCTCGAGACCAACCCAGAGTTGCCAGGAATACTCTGACTGCGGAAGGCAATTAATAGTAAAATAAAAACTCTCATGATTCAGTTTTAATGCCGGACAGATCTATACACAGAAAGAAAATCACCATCTGAAGTAATTTTTTGCTACAGCCTAAGGATCCTGATACCTTCTGCATATCTTGACAGACAGGCGGAAAATCAACAAGAAAATTGTTTTCAACAGTGCTCTGTTAATCCTTAATTATAACCATAAGAGCTTTCAGCTTAGTTGTTTATTTTAAATGACGTTTGCTCTGATCATTTTACTATTAAACTCTGTATATAATATAGATATAATAGTATAATAATATTATTATATATATATATATATATATATATATATATATATATATATATATATAATATATAATATAATTCAAAATTATTGTTGAAAAACTTTATATTTCCTGCTCACCACCTACAACGGTTTGTACCAATGTCACTTGCAAGGAATGACAATTTCAAGTGCATAAATAAAGTATTTGATCTCGTTGGCCTGATATTTGGGATATTTCGAGGTGAGAATAATAAGAAATTATAGCCCAGTTTACGCAAATGCAAACTTCAGGGGCCAAAGAAATTTACTGGGCTCCTCAAGAACGTAGATACCGTCAGAGTTGCAAAAGTAGGATGGCTTCGATTGGCGAGACCTGAGACCTCTGATCAGATTCTAATGATGGTCCTAGATGAATAGATTTAAAGCATAACAAGAAGAATGAGAAGCCCTTGACTCCGATGGATCGACGGAGCATCCGCGAATTCAAGATCCATCTTGTAAATCATCAACTGGAGTGCGGCAGCAACCAATACCAGAGAAGTCTGGCGGATCAAAATGAAGGAGGCTCTGATTTATTTCTCGACTCTCTGGAAGAGTTGTAGCACCTCGGATGACGATTAATTTTCTGCAAACGTATTGCTCCAAAATATTTCGAAAACCTCTATCTATTTCTCTATTATTATTTATAAAGATTTCATTGCTAAGATATTAAAATATTTCGATCTGAAAATAATTAATGTTATAATGTTCCGCACTGTTGGTTTGAAACTAGTATTTATTTTGGAAGTTACATTATTTAGTTTTATCTCTAGGTTTTCCCTCTTTTCGATCTCTATGAATTTGTGTGTTATCCATCGCTCAGGTTTAACTATGAAAGTAATAAGTCTTTTAAAGTAAGATGTTCATCTTGTCTAATGGGATTGTTAATTACGTCATTTATGATTTCTCTAGATAAGCATGAAAAAAATAGGACCTTTTTTTAATTAAAAATTTAACCAATCGGATTCATTGTTCTAATCATACCCCTTATAAAATTGAATGTCTCAAAACATAACAGCCTTTGTAAAGAAAACTATCATGGCTTGCGAAAAATTGCTTCAAGCCCCAATAAAAGGGCTTTTATTAGACATTTCTGGTGTTTTGAAGAATGGTGATCATGCCATTCCTGGTTCTGTCGAAGCTGTCAAAAGGTAAATAGTTAGTGTTTGTTGTTCTATTAATTAAGCTTTCTATTTATTTGATTTTCTATAGATTTATTATGTTCTATAGATTTGTGTAAAATATAATTTTTACAGTTTACAAACAGCCAAGATACCTTTTCGATTAGTTACAAATGAAACTTCACGCCCAATCCATAAAATTTTGAGTTCTTTGAATAGCCTTGGTTTCGAAATTACTGAGCATGACATGATATCTCCAGTTCCTGCTGTTGTTAAAATTTTGAAGAATAAAAACTTAAGACCTTTTCTTTTGATACACCCTGAGGTAAAATATTATATTCTTTAAATACAATGTTAATTTAATAAAATTAGGTATTTTATTACCGAGATTTTCTATTAGAACATTTATACAAGTTAAGTGAGATTTAAATGCTGCATATGATATATCATTCTTTTTTTTATCGATAGTGATGTGTGATGTATATGGGATAGTAATTCAAAGTTCTTGTAAATAAAAACGTATTTAGGATTTGACTCTATTTTCAGTAACATTTTGTATTATAATCTATCTTAATATTTATATTAACATTTTTTTAAAGAAGATAAATCAATACATACACATTAGTAAGTGAATTAATGAGTTCTGAATATATTTTCATGAACTCTCAATCACACCATACCAGATGCATAATATTTTATTTTTAACTAATCACAATAAAATAATATTATGTTGAAGTAATAAATTATTATTGAGAAATCTATTGTTTATGTCTGAAACATGAAAAAAAAATTATTAAAATAAATTAGTTAGAAACCTGTAACAGTTTTAATCAAGTTGGAATTATTGTTAAATATTTTCAGTTTTTAGTATTGTATAAAGAAATGTTTAACTGTCTTTTCAATTTTTTTTTTATAGGCACAAAAAGCCTTGGTTCATCAGCATCTGCGATGTCATTAGAATTTATAATTTTTTTTATTTTTGAGGAAATCTTGGTTAGTGAAAAAGATAACTAAAATGAAATAACTCTTCTAAAGAAATTATTACTAATGGAAAATTCTAGAAGATGCACTGCAACTATTTTTTATCAAGAAACGTGTATTTTTAAATATTCAAGCACCAAAGCTATTAAACTCTCTTTGTAAATTATAAATTAGTATGTATTTTCATTTCATTTATCTTTAAATATTAAATGAATGTTTTAGCTCTTTTATAAACTAAGAAATCATCGTCTATTTGTTGACACCAATTATTATTTTATACAACTACTGAATATATTTTTTTAAAATTGTAATCTATTAATATTAAATTTATAGGAAGATAATTCCATCGAGAGATTAATTTTATTTTTTAATAATATGATCTTGAGATTAATTTATAATTTCTTTCTTTCTGTTATTCAAATATTTTTTCTCTTTTTTTTTTTTTTTTTTTATTGCTACTAATCTTTAGATGTAGATAAATAAATTATTCAAACATTTTTATCTTAAATATATTCAATGAAGAAAAATGCATTTTTAACATCGCCATGATCAGGGTCACAGAAAAATTATAAATTTAATACATTGCAACTTTAGTCATGATACTCCTTGTATTCAATTGTTAACTTTTTATTATTTTATTTATTTATTTTATTGGTGGGTAGGAGATTTTCTTCATCCTGATTTTAGTATTAAATAAATTGTAATAAATATGTTTTGATGAATTTTGACTATTTATGAACTTTTAGGAGTTACTACTTTTAGTTATTTGATAATACCCCTAATATGTTTTCTTAACTATTAATTTAAAGTGTTAGAGGTGAGAAATACTAACAATTGATGAAATGATTTTTATTAGTGGTGTTCAAATGATTCTGCTTTTGATTTCTGTAGGTGATTCCTGATTTTGGTGATATTGATACTTCAAACCCTAATTGTGTTGTAATGGGTGATGCTGCCGAATATTTTCATTATAAATTTTTGAATGAATGTTTTAGGAAACTGATGGGAATGGAAAATCCCATCCTTTTTTCACTAGGCCAAGGGTATGAAAATTATGCTTTGTATTAAAGGCAATTAGAAATGTTCATTATTAGCATTATTATTTTCACTTTTATGGTCTTTAAAAAGTTGGTTTTCTTTTTTTAGAAAATATTTCCGAGATGAAGATGAAGGACTTGCCTTGGATGTTGGTCCTTTCTGTAAAGCTTTAGAATATGCCACTGGTGTTAAGGCAACTGTTGTCGGTAAACCTAGCCCTCAATACTTTTTGGAGGCTGTTAGTGAACTTAAACTAAAACCCAGTGAGGTATATCAGATTTTCTATTGTGTAACCTTGTTTGTTTACTGTTTAATTTTGACAGATAAGATTAAAAAACACTTACAGTTCTACATATCACAATGCACAGTTGAAAACTATTTATTTAAGTTAATTTAAAAGATCTGTTTAAATTTTACTAGTAAAAGATAGGTGAATTAATATTATTGTTGCAATAAATGTTGTATGGACACGCTATGGGTCTACTATGATACAGAATTTATAAAGTAGTAAATTATGTAAAAATGGAATTTGATAATTATTCTTATTTGCAGGTTGTTATGATTGGAGATGACGTAGTATCTGATGTAGGAGGCGCTCAAAGTTGTGGTTTGAGAGGAGTTTTGGTTAGGACAGGTTAGACGATTGTTTCCTCTTTTTAATTATTAGGTTTATTATCCCACTCTGCCTAGCAAGTTGCCATAATATGTGCAGTAAATTGTTTAAAAATTCCTAAATATCTGTTTATTCATTTAATATCACTTTATGCTACTAAGGCTAGATAGAAGATGCTATAGTGTGAGTACTAAATTTTCCCTATCCAAGTTTAATTCGGATTGAGATCTTTAATGAGTACCTGACATCACACTGGCTCGGGGCCACCATTTTGTGTTCTATATTACAGGATTTTACTTTTCTTTCTATTAACCAAAGATTTATTACTCCCTTTAAAATCCTAGGGCCATCTGATGGGTTTGAATCCAAAACATTGGTCATTGGAGACTTTTATGCTAGCCACTACACCTCAGATGACCCCAATTGCTACATGTCTAAGACTAGAAATTAGTGAATCAGAATTAATAAAATTAATTAATCAGAAGAAACATATATTGATAATAAATAGATGGGTCCTTTATCTTCCATATAAGTTTATTATTACATAAGCAACAATTAAGAGTCTGGGGCCTTCCCCATCTTCAGGATTCATTGAGGGCCATGTATAAGTTAAAATTTTATCCATTTTAACTAAAATTTAGTCCATAATAAATTATGTAAGTTATCAAAATTTATAAAAAATTGAATAATCAAAAACCACCCATCTTAACTAACATATTCTTCGGCCCTTAATGGATTAGGGCTATCCTATTACTGCCTCAGGTAATAAGGTGTCTACAGAGGTTCGCATATGGACAGAATACTAAAGACATGTTGGAATTCAGACCCTGGATCTATGATCAGTTAAATTTCGAGATTTCTAGAAAAAAAAAAAAAAAAAAAAGAATTGTCATCTGAAGTGTGGGAAAGAACCTATTATTTATTTTAAAAAAGAAATAATTTAAAAGTATGCCTTTGAAGATGTAAAGGCAGCACATTGTTTAATTAACCCTACTGGTAAGAAGTGAAGTATTCTATTTTTAGGAAAATTTCATTATTTAAATGAATTCTTATTTTATTTTTTATTAATTAAACTTTTTTGTTGTTTTTAATGAAATAGCAGTGCTAATTGAAAGATACGAATTTCAACCATTTTCATCTTTTGTTATAAATTTAATCAAACACCGCTGATGTAATACTTAACACTATTAAAGTTTAAATATCAGAATCATAGTAATTCATAAATTAGTTAAGTTATATAATAAACAAATATTTGTTTGATTTTTTTTTTGTTTTATCGATAAATTTTATTTTAGCTGTATACTAGACGTTTTCAGAGCACATGTAAAATCCATGGATCAATTCAAGTTGAAGTTCATTTAAATATTGGCCATATTAAATTATTTGAGGGTTTATCTGGGCTGGAGAAAAGGTTTACCATTTATTAAAAAATAATAAAAATGGCAACCTGTCTCACATTGGTTTTGAATATGTACATTTTAACAAATTTAATTTTTTCTTACCATAAGACTTGAGTGTATTAGCTCTAAAAGCTAGATTTATCAGTTTATCAGCTAATGCATTTTCAAATACCCTTGATCCCTTATGTTTGATCTCAATTTCTTTTTTCTTTGTTATCAATAGGAAAATATATGCAATTCAGAGATGAGCCACATGAATCAGTCATTCCTGATGGAATTGTTGACAATCTTCAGGAAGCAGTTAGTCTTATTTTGAAACACAAATCGTGAATTAAATGACTTTTATTTATGCTTTTTGTTTTAAATGAAATATTTTACCTTGTTATGAACAGAACTATATAATATATTATAACATAACTAGAGGCTTTTATTTAAATGACATTATATATTTATTGTAATAAGATAATATTGTAAATATGTATTAATATATTTTAAGAACAAAACAATATTCTAATACCCAATTGTCATTTTCTTTTTACTTTTCCTTCCATTAATAGGTTATAAAAGTGTTGTAATTGAGTTAAACTTTTCATATCCAGTTTTCAACAAATTTGTATAATTATGAGCCTAAAGAGAGAAAACACTTTATTTATAAAAAGTAGTGATGTTTAATTGCACTGAGTTGCTTAAAACTAGAGACCAAATTTCCACGACTTAGCACTTTTTATTTGTTTGCTTGTTTCAGCTTCAAACCCGGACAGCTATCCTGTTCATGTATTAGGGAATAATATATTACTATTTTATATTGCACGTTTTGCTCTTTTTGGGCTAAATTGCACATTTTTTATTTTTATTGCATTTTGAGTTAAATTTGATTATCACGAATGACTGAACCAAATTTTCAGTATTAAAAATAAATAGATATACTAAAAAATATTTACAATTTTATTTTATAGTTTTTCTCTGATTAAATCTAGAATAAAATTATTAGTTACAAAGAGAAAAATTGAACAGAAATATTTGGAAGTCAGTAGGTTTCACTGAGAAAACCATATCCCTCTAACATTGTTTTAATGACGTTCATTGTTTTTACCCATTTAATGTTACTTTTATTAATTTAACTTCACAATCAAATTAGCCACTAAATTAACTAATTTGAAGACATTTATTGTTGTTATACTGAATCCCCACTCGGCCTACAACCCTTCAGTATCCTCTCTTGAGTTTGTAGTGCTTAATGCAAATTCAAATAAGATTTTCTTCAGATTTTGTGTTGGTTATTGGTATAAAAAAAGTTAAATATTAATTCTTCCGAAGGTCTGAATAAGTGTCTCATTGAAAATCAAATCAGTTATTGTTTTGGTTTTAAGGCGTAAAACCCTAAGTTCATCAACGCCTAGGATACTATATGTATATTTAACCTTTACTAGAAAGAGTTATTAGGTAACAAATAAATAATTATAAGGTAAAAAATAAATAAGTAATAACAATAATTTAAAAAAAGGGTTGAGACGATTACCAAATTACAACAGTATTGAAACGGTACAATAGTAAAAAAAAAATGAAAAATCAAGACTACATTAATTTTTTTTTTAAATGACCAGGAATTTATAACTGTATATTTAATTAAGATTATAGTCTCTATAATTTAGATAACATTAATGTTTCCTTGAGGAAATCAAAAACTAATTTTATGGATTCTTCTTTATTACCCAGTACTGTTGGATATAGAACTGTAGAGCTGAGGCTATTGTATTGTATATGTAGTTCGACTGTGTATATGTTGCATAGTTTATGCAGTTTGACGTTGTATGTCGAGGTATGGGTCACGATAGCGAAAGCCGTAGAGGTATCTGATTTAGATGCATTTGGTAATATGTGTTTGTCTGTTTTTGTGCTCGGAAGGAGAAGCATTCCTTTTGGAGAGGTTGGAAAGTTGGAGGAATATTTTAGTTGGTTGGTGAGTCCGATCATGGGAATTTATTTTACACAGTGGAAGGTCTCGAAGTAAGGGGAAGGATCGGATTGGCTTTTTTTAAAAAGTATCTGATAAATTTAGGTTTGAATATATATTTGTGTGTGGGATGATCTGTCTGAGAATACAATTTGGCAATATAATTTATTGCAAGTTTTTGTCTCTTAATGATTAGAGGTGGATACCCGGCTTCTGAGCATATACTAAGGATGGGGCTGGTTCGAAAAGCACTGGTAGATATTCTAATTCCTACATGAAGTACTGTGTCGAGCCTGGCGAGAATTAGTGGATGTGCTGAAGCATATATAAATGACCCATGATCAAGTTTTGAACCTATCAAAGTCTTATAGAGTGCTAATAACGTTTAGCTATCTGAACCCCAAGCCCTGCCGCTGAGAACTCGCAGTATGTTTAATTTTTTGTAGTCTGTGTTTTTATGGTGTATATATGATGTTCCCAGGTCAGTTTCCTATGAAATGTCAAGCCGCTAATCAGTAAATTGTAATAGTGAGTTCCCTAAGTACAATTCAGGTAGGGGCGGTGTATTCCTCTTTCGGCTGAAGAGCAGACAGTTTTTTCTGATGAGATTGACTAAGGAGATTCACCGGTTGTTGAGCCGATTGAGAGTTTCCTGAAGTTTTTTTTTTTTTTGGATGCCTCTAATGTTCTGGAATCTGCAGATGATTGCCATGTCATTAGCAAATAGTAATGGCTTCACCCCTCTTGGAAGGTTAAGACCCAAGGCGTTCACTGTCCGGGAGAAAAGGGTCGGACAAAGGACGCAACCCTGAAGGGACATCGCTGTTTTGAGAAAGTTCGCTACCTACCCTAACTCTGAAATGGCGATTAGGAAAAAATTGCTTAACGAAAGCAAGCATTTGGTCTCTTATTCCACTTTTGGATATTTTGCGAAGAAAAACTGCATGGGCAATACAATCGAAAGCTTTTACTAAATCAAAGAATACTGCTCCTAGTAGTTGGTTATCGATAAAGGAATATTGCGCTTCGGCTTCTAATACTACCAAGTGATCTATAGTGGAGCGACCTTAAGGAAATCCAGATTGATAAGGTTGTAGAAGTTTGTCTCTTTCTATCATACATATCAATCTTTTGTTCACCAACATTCCATGTTTTAGCCAATGCAGCTAATAAGGACGATCGGACGGTGGTAGCTAGTAGGTAACCTCTTATCGGAAAGCCTCCTATGGACCAGATATGATTGGAATAATCAAGGGGCCATTGAAGAGTAACGTTGGGTAAAATTTTAATCATTAGTAAATGCTGTCTGGACCAGGTGATGATCCTTTCACTGAGCATAGGACATCTTCAATTCCCAAATTTTAAATTGCATGTTATAGAATTATGCAATCATCGAGGTTGTTACAAAATTCTAATTCATCGGGAATGGTATTGGTACCAGTATTATTGTTTCCATTTTGATTATATATATTAGAGAAAAAATCGGCTAATGTATTTAAAACGATTAAGGGATTGTCAGTCAGTCTTCCTTTAACTGACAAGTTGAGGTTGGGAGTGGAGACGTTTTGGTTAGTTTGCGGTCTTTGTTCTAAACAGTTTCGCAAGAGACGTATAATATACCGTTGGAAAGAAAAAGATTTTAGATAAAATATTATCTGATAGACAAAGTTGTAAAATGTAGTATACAGTTACGAATAGAGAATAAACTTATTACTGATTAAAAATTTAATATAGTTACATTATTTAATCTAAATCATATGTTTCCAACGAGTATTTAGTAAAATATTTTTCAAATTAAAGTATATTTAATAGTTTTTAAATTGATTTTAACAGTCGAGGTAAGTTGCACGCCCCAGATTTTTAAATTTTGTTGATATTATTTTTTTATATATATATATATATTTTTTTAAATTATAAATTAAGTTGTTAAGTAAAACATTACATATTGATATAGAAGTCAATTATTATTATTCTTTCTATTAGTTACATGTAATGTTATTACTTGTAATATGCTATCTGTAACTGGCTAAGGCCTGTTAGTGGGTGCTGCTGTATAATAAAATAAATAAATAATATATATAAATAAATAATATATAAAGACAGCTCCAGATAGGGTGAAGAAGGCTTATTGAGGAGATCAGGAACAAAGTCGGTCGGTACAGTTCTGGAGCGATTGTGTGTTATTATTAATATATATGTATATTTATATTATTTATTTTAAATTGTTTTTTGATTCTTTCAAAATGGATAATTTAAATAATATATCACTCAGGTAATCGTAGCCTGCCAATTCAAAGATCAGTTTTAATGTAATGATTTTTAAGATGGTTCTCAATCATTGAGAAAAAATCTTGAAATACCGAAGTTTTTACATTTTGTTTACCCCTTAGTTAAGAGCAGCTAGATTATCCTCTAAAGGCAAAGTGAATATTGCTTTTGACCGAGGAATTGCATTTTTCAAGCAAACAAATTAGAATGCCTCTCAAACCTCCTCCCCTTTCCCCTCAATATTTAGGTTTTCGTTACGTATTTCATAATTATTTTTTTTAGTAAATTATTTTCATATTTTGAATGGGTTAATCATCGATTTGTCTACCATCTATACATTAAATTTTCATATTTCATGATGGAATAAATGGTGATTAAAAGAGGGTTGGGAATTAATGTTCAAAAAAAAAAAAATGTGTGTTCTTTGTGAGTTGTCAAAATAAAAAGCGTTTCCTGAGCTTTTTTTCTGCTAAACTTTGTTCCTGAGATTTTTTTTTTGCGTTCAGTGTCATTTAATTTTATTTAAATTTTATTACGGTTATCGAAATTTATTTAAACTTCATTTCCTAGGTAATCTGTTCATTAACAAGTTCATATTCGACCAATATTTTTTATTGGACAAGATAACATATTTGGTTTTCTAAGATGAAAAAAACAGATGTTTTGATTCTATTTATTTGTTTTTTAAGCATTATATCGCGAGAGGGGTAAAAAAATATTTTTGGTCAATTAAAAAAGTTCATTCTTCAAAATATTAAACCTATAGTATTCATATAAATTATTTTGCTATGTTTTATTGTATGGTGCTGGAGGACTTTAATCTCAGCATTTATCCCCCATCCTCACCCTCTGGCCCGAGAAACCCCGTATAGCCTTCAAAGGCGAGGTAGCGGTGAACAAAAAAATGTTTTATTGTATTTCTTTTTTTTTTTTATTTCTTAGTGTACAGAAACCAATAAAATTGAAGATTCTTTCTCCAAATTCTAACTCTAACGAGTTTTTATCGAATTCTAATTTCATTGCATTGATGGACATGTAAGTATCTCTGATCGGCTACCATATCGGCTCATTTTTTTCATATCTCGGTGTGCTTATACCAAAAATAATCATGTGGACAATATTCGATTGACGAGTAAAAACGCAGCAAATTATTACAGAATGGTATATTATTTCCAAATAATAATATTAGGGTATAACTGTTTATAAAGATATTTATAGACAGTTAACTAATATGAAAATCAATAAATAATTCGAAAGAAAACGGTCTGTCGCATCTGCTAATTTCAAAGCACTATATGTCTGCTAATTATTAACCAATTCTAATGATTCATTTTTCGTTTTGTAGGAAATGTATTCTCTATAATTCTCTACGGGATATCACTAACAGCAGAAAATAAGTATATTTCTCTATCTTAAAAAAAAATCTGAGCTATTGAATTAAATCACTTTTAATCAACCGATTAAAAGTGACGATGACCAACGAAAGGATAAAAGAGCAAAACTATTTTTGTATGTCATTTTCTTTCTTTATTTTTTTTTTATAATAACAGTAATATAGACGTATAATATACCGTTGGAAAGAGAACGATTTTATTGGATTGTGTCACATGAAATGTCCGTTTTCAAGGTAAAGGTTTTTATTAAAAATACGATATGAAAACAAGATAATTTTATTCGAAGTATTTACCTTCTTTTCCTACACATTTTTCGCAACGTGACACCATCTTTTTTATCCCCGAACTGAAAAACTCTGAGCTTTGGAGTGAAACAAAATCTGAAAACGCACTATTCACTTGATCATAATTTTCAAAAAGTTTTCCTTTGACGAAATTGTCTAAATTCCTGAACAGGTGGTAATCTGTTGGAGACAAGTCGGGAGAATATGGTGGGTGCGGAAGAACCTCGTAGCCCGGTTCTTTCAATTTTTGCACGGTATGTTTTGAAACATGGGGTCTTGCTGCCGCTCAGTGAGATCATGAGGTACCCATGTATCGAGCTTTTTTACTTTCCTAATACACTTTACATGTCTGGAAACGGTAGATGCACTTGCATTTAGTTGTGTTGAGAGTCCTTTAACTGTTTGGTAGGGGTTTCCTTCTACTTTATGTTTGAGGACATCGTTGTCTATTACGGACGGAGGTCTTCCTCGGGGAACGTTTTCCAAGTCGGTATCCCCAGCTGAAAACTTTGCAAATATTTCTAGCGGCCTCAGCTGCTGAATGGCCGAGTTTAAACTCGTACAAAAATATTACTCGAAAATCGCGTGTTTCCATGTTCATATTTGGAGTTATACTAAGAAGTGGGTAATTGATTGGGAAGCTAATGTTTATAATACAAAGGTAGAGGATTAGTAACTGTTTACTTTAAATATGTAAACATTCGGAAGAAAACAACAGAGACCTGCAAAATCCTTTATGTATTTCAGAAACTATAAAAACAGACATTTCATGTGAAACAACCCAATAGATAAAATATTATCTGATACCCAAAGTTGTAAAAGGTTATATAAAGTGGCAAATAGGGAATAAAATTATTACTTATAATTATTAAAGCTTTCAGATCTAGTTGAAGTTTAATACAGCCTTCGTTAGTTTTCAGGATTGTTCGACCAACTTAGCCTTCTGTTCAACAATAATTTTGATTTCCTCCTTCCAAAATCCTTATCCATTCAAGGTCAGCCAACTTTGATATGTTTCATCACACCAATATCTTTGTACAAATCATATATTTCCTGTTTTCTCTCCTTCTTCAGTCCTTGGCAGCCTTAACTGGACCAAATGATCGTCAGAGCATTGCTTCAAAGAACCAGCAAGATCTTTTCCGTGCTTGTAAGGATCCAATCTATAAGAACTGGCGTATTAAGAGATTTGTAAAGGAGATACTTAATGATAAAAGCAATAAATAATTCAAAGGAAAATGGCCGAAAATGGTCTATCGCCACTGCCAACTTCAAAACGCTATATCTCTGCTATTTATTAACCGATTTCAATAATTCATTTTTCGTTTTGTAGGAAATGTAATTTTTTATAGAATAGCACTAACAGCAGAAAATACATATTATTCTGCATCTTCAAAAAAAAAAAAAAAAAAAAAAGTCAGAGCTATTGAATTAAATCACTTTTAATGAACCGCTATTTTAGAACTAATATTACTGATATTAACGTCTAGGTGTTAGATTATCGTTGTATGCCCTGGTATTTTTGTACCAAATTTTTAAAAAATTGGTCGAGTTGTTTGGGAGAAAAGCCTCGGAAGGCGGACAAACGGATTTATTTTTATTCATTTTATGGGTTTTATGTTTCTTTAGCCCTAAAAATTTTTATGGGGTTATTTTATTTTTTGGTCGATTACAAAGGTTCGATATTGAAAATAATAAACCAAAATACTTATCGTAAAATGATGATATAAGAGGAGATGGAATATAATACATCCTATTCGGTTTTGTGTAAAATATTTTCTATTTTGGTCGTTTGCTGGTTGAAGGAGAGGAATTCAGTTTTGCGATCCGACTCTTCAACTGAATGGACGTTGTGCTGTTGACACATGGCGGCCTTCTAAAAGCCTCTGTGTCGATAGAAATGACCATCCCTTTTTTTTTCCTCGACGGTTATTTGGATATTTTTCTTATCTGAGAATTTTATTAACAATACTCAATTTTCAAAGTAAATTCTTGATACTCTCATTTCAGAATGTTTAATTAAAAATAAAAATTGTTTATGTTCTATAATAAATGTTGTTGGTTATGGAGCGGATGGCTCATTGGTACAGGGGTGATGTGTGTTATGTGAAGGCAGACAAAGTCAGCTTACTTCTCTTGTTGGGTTATTATTTTCAATAACAAACCTTTGTAATCGACCAGAAACAAATCTGGTGCGGGCAACGCACGACTTTCACTTACCTCGACTGTTAAAATCATTTCAAAAACTATTAAATATACCTTAATTTGAAAAATATTTGAAGTTGATTATAATATAACGTGTATTCATTTTCGTTGGAAACATATGATTTAGATTAATAATATAACTACAATATATTAAATTGTTAATCAGTAATTTAATCAGTAATTTAATTGTTAATCAGTTTATTCCCCATTCGTCCCTTCATATTACCTTTTACAACTTTGTGTATGAGATTAGCTCAACTTGAATATTTAGCTGTCATTTATCCATGCTAATGAGATGATGTGCCTAATTTTTTGAAATCTGCAAAATTAGAGGAAGCAAATTTTGGCATTTAAGTCCCATAAGACTATTTCAATTATAATGAAACCTACGCCATAATAAAGCCCATTAAATTTTCATCAACATTTTTAAGTTTTACTATAATAAGATAATATTTTTTCTAAAATCTTTAGCTTTACAACTGTATTATAACGGTGTCTATAGGAAGCTCCTCTTCAGCGTTGTCCCAAAGATTAGCCAATGTAGCATATGCCCTATTTAACAAACAAATAAACAAACAAATTAGTTGTTAGGCACATGCCTACACTTCACATAATAAACAGCCATTGTCGAAGTGGAAAAAAAAACAACAAGATAATACTAAGTAAGAGCTCTCGAGTGAGTGAGGAAAATAGAAGTAAGAAATCTTAAGTTTGTTTAAGTATAGGCATGGTTAAGAAGATGGATTTTCATGGGATAGTTTCTTTTTCTTTTTTCGCTCTTCAATACTTTGCCTTTTAGGCTATAAGGGAGTTTTCTTAGGTCAGGAGATTATGTCGGGATATTAATGCCAAGGCTCCCAGGCACAAAAATCGTCAACGAATTTAAACCCGCTCTGCTGCCCTGTCTTCCTTTTTCATTTGATCTTAGAAATACAGTTATTTCAGGCTTTCGAGCCAAGTTTTCTGATCTTGGAATTGATATTGACCCCCTATGCCCTAGCTGCAGCGCCCTAGAGTCTAATGTGCATTTCGCTTTAACTTGCATCGCCATCGCAGCTCAAAGAACCTAATTACTGAGAGAAGCCTGACTATATATCCTCTCAGAGAACGATTTTCCTCATATTGTGTACGAAAAAAAAAAAAAATCGTTCATATATTAAAAAAAATTTGTACGGTGGAAAACGATGAGGAACCAGCCCATTTTTATCTGGAAAGAAGGAGTGCCGATTCTGAAAGGCTACAAGCCAGAGGAGATGCTCACAAAAAATAGAAATGAATGGCGTTCGCATGAAGAAAGAGGAAGAAAATCAACTTTTTTAATATGTTTAAAGGCATCTTTAACTAGCTCGCCTAATTAGTAAATGTCCAAATCCATATTAAATGTTATGCAGGTTGTATAAATAAATATGGTTATTCCGGTGCTGGTCATTAAGAGTTTTCACATTCAAGTGAAAATTAATAGGTCCATTATTGGGGGATAGTAGAGAGAAATCCCCAATCGGATCGGCTACTTCAACTTTGCTGAGTTGCTATGAATACACAGCATGCTGAATCAATCCTCAAGACAATTATAGAAAAAAAAGGATATATATTGGCCAATAAACATATATAGCCATATTACTTTTTTTGAAATCGGTATTGGAAATTTACAAACCAAGGCTAGCATTAATATATATGGTGGTTCAAGATGCCCAATGAGTCCAGGATTATAGTCTCCGCTATGTTCTGGAGCTGATTCCTTTCAAATCCATACTTTTCCAAAACAGCTCTGGTGGCTAATAGGATGGTCCTCCGGCTTGCGAACTAAAGAGCCCTTTGACAGTTTCTTTCGCCGAACTCCTAAGGAAACTTCTTGTTTTTTGTTGTCTAGTTCCCGTCATTTGCTTCATATCTGATTATGGTATCTACTATCAGTGCTTTCATTCCTGTGGCACTAAATGCTAAGATTTCCAAAAATGTTGTTGACCCATGATCCCTCAAGGCAAAACAATTCTTAAAATCATTTGTAGTTTTTCCTTGCTATAAGTTCCGCTATTTCGTTTTTTATATGGTTGTGCCAACGACAGTTTATGTTCGTCTTTAATGCGTTGGTCCACTGTGATCCTGTAAGAATTTGTCTATCGAACATAAAACTATTGAAGCGTGGGCTGACTTTAAAATGGACCACTCTTACTCCCTGCCACTTGCATTGATTCCACTCATCAAATGATTTCTCCCTTAAGAGTTGCCTTTCTTTCTTTAGCTTGAGAGGGGTCTCCATAGTATTTTTTTCGATTCCCAATTGTTCAATGCACTTATGAATTTCATCCGCTATGCTGAATATTGTTTGAAATAGGGTATATGCTCCATTGGCTAATCTTTGGGACAACGCTGAAGAGAAGCTTCCTATAGACACCACAAAAGTCCCAGACCCCTGTATCGTCTCGGCGAATCAGCATAAAGGAGCAGGATTTCAGAATTATGACATTAAATTTAGCAGATTGAGGAAAATAAGGAGGCTAAAACCAATAAAGATTACCAAGGTTTTTCAGTATTCAGCCTTAATATCTTCTTATAAATGGGCGGGTGTGGAGGTTGTAGGTTACGTGGCAACCGTTGAGAGGATAAAATAATTACGAGTTCGCGTCTCGTTGCCGGGGAGGGAAGCGAACTAGGGAGAAAAATTATAAAAATCTTCATGTGTCATTTGGTTTGTCCCAAGTAATGCCTGAAGTGGCGTTGATGGTTTCGTAATTTACATTTGGAATTTATCAGCGCACAGGTATGGTGATTGGTAGCTTAAATTTAGAGTTAAGTGTTGGAAAAGCGAGAAATACATCAATATTTCAACGTTACAATATGTTCCCTTTATTAAGAGTGATATTTTTGATCCTGCCATTCTCGTTTAGAGAGGTAAGTTTAAGTTCTTTGAATGATACTTTTTTAAAAACTTAAAAAAATAAATATATTTATTGATATTTACAACCATTAATGAAATGCATCTAGTAAATGTGATACAAGATATACTGCCATAATTCAAATGCAGGGATACTATCCACTGGCAGATCTCCAAAAACTATGCTAAACTAGAACTTCCCATCTCCTTTTCAAGATGCCTCGGAGGATTATCAGAGATTGTAGAGAAAGATAATAAAGTTAAGAAAGGATTGAAACTGGTTGGTTGGACTGGGAATGGAGTCTGTCATAAAAGGACTGTTACCTGGTACGGGCCAACATATAAAGCAAACATAGGAAACATTAAGGTATTTATGGATAAGTTTATTTGTGATAAAATAAGGAGCATTGAGGATTTTTAGAAGGATTGGAGACGGAAAGGATTAGATGGTTTAGTACCTAGATGTTTACATACAGAGAGGGCTCATTCTGATCTGCAAACCCGCACAACATATTTAGTAACGTCATTGGTCCTTGTAATGTTACTTGTATAGACGTGTTACTAGTCTTTTGTGTTGAAAAATCAATAAATAAATAAAAACTGGTCCCCATTTTTGGGAAAAACATGAAAATTATTAGATGAAAAATGACTGATTTTATCAAAATGCATGATGTGAATAAGAACTGGATTTTTTCAATTTATTTGGAATTGAAAAAAAAAAATTATAATTATAATATATTAGCCTAAAGCAGAATGTACAATTAAATTCTTAATTCAATAAATAATACATTACTTATACAATTCACATACTCATCAATAATACATAGTTAATAGTTAACTATAATAGGTTGTTCTGTAAGTCTCTTCCTTTTTCTTTTTTTGATAAATCAATATACAATGTTTGTTGTTTGCGTTTGATTCATTGTACTATAAATAGAGCCATCTACTTAATAAACTTCTTCTATATATCAGAAAGCCTCAATATTCCCCTTTCAAAATCGAGATTAATTTCCAAAATATTCAATGAGGAAAAACTTATGGAACACACTAATTTCCAAACTTACTTTCAATATTTATAAACAAAAAAGAATTAAATATAACTATAATAATTACTGAGGAGGCCAAGACAAAACGATGAGTTGTAGCGCCCATGAAGATGAAGAAGAAAAAGAAGAATTACTATATAATACAGAATTTTACTTTTGATTTGACCACAAGAAAAATTATTGCGTAAAATAGAACGAATCTCCAAATAAATTTCACTTCATTTCACAATTAAACTAGCGATTATTGGAATATATTTGATTTTTACATTTGATAGATATACAAATAATGCACTTATTTATACCAAAAAAATAATCTAAAATAAATAAATAAAACAAAAAGATATAGGCGAGTGTATAAATCATTAGGAAACTTTAAAGTAGCTTCTGAATCCTATTTTTATTTTTCCATCCATACATTCTATTACATTGTTCAAATAATTCGAAAAGTGCATAGTTTCGAATATTATGCACAATCAAATTTTAAAATTTACTGTATTCTAACTATAACCTTACCTGTGAAATGTTTTACGTGATAATCTATCATCCTTTTTACAAATCGCAACCGCACACGGTCTTACAGGCATATTTTAAGTTTAGAACTATCAAAGAATACTAAACAACAATTAAATAACACAGAAAACAAAGTCTAAATACCTCAATTGCAGTATATTCTCGAAAAGGTTTCCTAGACCTCAATACACCTTTACCGTGCAGAATGCTACAATTTGAAAGCAATTGCAAGCTAACTACGAATCAAGGTTGTAAATCGTCTTACGATCCTAATATATTGAAACAATTAGCTCTCAGTATGATAGATAACCATTATTCCGACTACGTGAAGATATATACTGACGCCTCAAAAACCTGCAATCAAACACGTTAGCCATAGTGGATCCAGGTAAAGAACATACAATTTCATTCTCCATACCTAATAAATTTAGTATTTTCAATGCTGAACTCCTTGCAATTTTGAAAGCCATAGATTATTGTCGTAATACATATTCAAGTACTAACGTAGTTATACTGACAGACTCCGCCTCCTCTTGTAAGTTACTAAAAACAATCAATAGTAGAAAAATTACTTCATATTTAATATTTGAAATAATCAACTCCATAATCTCCGACAACAACCACTACAAATTTCATTGGATTCCAAGTCACGTAGGATTATCAGGAAATGAGAGCTGCTGACAGAGCTGCTGGGACAACGCAACCATTGAAATAGAACGCCAAGGTACCCATGAAGGATCTCCTAAGACACTTAAGGAGAGAAGAAATAAGAGAATGGCAAAATAGGTATGACTGGGAGTCACAATCAAAAGGGAGAGACTTCTATAAGGTACAACCTACTGTGAGCTTTGTTCCATGGTTTGCTAGGCATCAGCAACTTACAAGAACGAGTATCGTACGAATCGTAAGACTGAGGACTAACCACGGGTGTACTTACAAGCATCTTGCTCTTATGAAAATAAAAAAAAATGGAAAATGTGAGTCTGCGGACAGCCAGAGGACCCGCGACACTTAGTTTTCAGGTGCAAAAAATACAAAAGAGAACGGGACATTAAACAAGAGGAAGAAGCTAAATTTTTATACAACTTGGACAAAGTGAATATAAAAAGGATAGAACTGTTCTTTAAAAAAAATACAAATTGTAAACTTTAATTTTTTATCAATGCTGCCAATAACACTGTACTTGTACATGCTTCTCTTTTAAATTGTTCACTGACCGAATACGATCTGTTATCAAGTCTTAAGGGTCATTTGTAATATAAATAAATAAATTAATACCTCAATTGCGCACTGAACTACTACATAGACCAAGCACTTCCATAAAAAAACAAGGACCAGCGACGTCATCAGGATTATCTGCCATATTGCACCTTCTGGAACGAGCCCCCCTCTCTATATGTAAACACCTTGGTTTAGTAAGTCCATTGTAAACTTCTTTTTTTTTTTTTTTTTTTCTCATTTAAATATTTTACCAATTTATTTTTCAGGACTCGAGGACTCGACCCTCCAGAGACCTTCGAACCCTAACCTAGACCACTGGAGAGACCTAGCGACCCGATCGGCCGAGCGGTCGCAGCCAGGCCGGAGCCGCGTAGGCGACGCTGGATCAAATATACCCGCGGGAGGGTGGTGGGGACCGGCCCCCCATCCCGGCCCCCCCAGTCTGCCGCTATGCCGCCTCTCGCTCGCTCCGGCTAGCCTTCTCCCGAAATATCGCGCGCTCAAAGTCAACAACGTTCTACGATATAAGGGTTAATTAACTACTATACAACAGTGAGTAATCAATAACATAATAATAATTAGGATCTCCAAAATAAATATTTTAAATATTAAAACTGTAATAATATTTTTGACATATTTTTTTTCTTGGAATCCATAGCTTTTTAACATGGAGATGTCTCTAGGCTGGAGTCGGTAGTTTTTTATTTTTTAAGGTTAATCCCAACAATGTAACAGGTTTGACACTGTCTAACTCTGTTGGTTATGATCGGATCGAAATTCGACGACAATGCCCATGTCAGGAATTTTATAAAACATATTTTTTGTCGCATAAAACATGTCGCTAGGACCGTCCGTTTCGGAGCTAAATTGGTTCGTATTAAAAAAGTCACGTTATGCCTACTTTTTTTTTTACACTCTCTATCTTTGTTGATGTTGCCCAAATTAATATTTTACGATAATCGGCCTATCAGAAATTTAGTAGAAAATATTTTTGTCTTATAAAATTTTCCGCTTGTACCTACCGTTTCGGGAATATTTTGGTTTGAATGAAAAAATCACGTTTTTTTTTCTAAACGGTTTTTTCACCCTTAAAAAATGTAACACGTTCGACACGCTCTATGTCTGTCGGTATTGCTTGAATCAAAATTTTGACAATAGTTCTTATAACAGAAATTTAAAGAAAAATATGTCTTGTATAAAATTTGTCGCTGGTACCTACCGTTTAGAATGTATATTGGTTCGAATGAAAAAAGTTACGTTTAAAACGCTTATTTTCTGTCAACTTTTTTTATTTAAAAAATAATCATCAATCCGTAGGTTCACCCGCAAATTCAATTTCTTCCTGCATAGAAATATCAGTAGATTATTATATTGGTTCCATTAAAAAAAATAAAAAATACGTTTCTTCACCGTTAAAGCTTCAACACGTGTTCCGTTAGTGTTGTTCGGATTGAAACATTTTCGAAGTTTCTTTTTTTGAAATTCAAAATAAAATAGTATTAGTAGTATAACATTTATTTCTAGAACCTACCACTTAGGAATTATATTCAATCAATGAAAGTTTGAATGTAAAAGGTTAGGTTTGAAAGCCTTATTATCTGTCAATGGTTTTTATTTCAATAAATCTTCGAACCGCCGGTCCATTTTAGCTGAATTTCTTTCTGCCTGGGTAAATCAGTAGATTGTATTTACACATATTCATGATCTATTGTTTTTCACAGTCTGGGAGAAATGTTTTTGTAACATATTTTCACCCTCCAAGATGTGACATGCAACCTATTCTGTTAGTGTTATTCAGATCGAAAGTTTCAAGTTTTCCTTATCATGAATTTAATGGAGAATATTATTTGTAATATAACACTTGTCGCTAGGATCTACCGTTGGGGAAATGTATTATTTTGAATGAAAAAAGTTACGTGTTTGAAACGCTTATTTTCTGTCACCTTTTTACTTTCACTTACTATATATAGTAAGGGGAAGTATTGCGGTCGTGAAAATTTTCGAATTCCAGTTTTCAACGGAAATACACGTTTTAGGGTCCCCTGAGTCCAAATAACCAAGTCCCACAAAAAGGTCTGTGTGTGTGTGTGTGTGTGTGTGTGTGTGTGTGTGGGTGGGTGGGTGTGTGTCTGTGTGTGTGTGTGGTAACTCCCGGGCGGAAACGGTAAGTCCTATGAAACTGAAATTTCATATTTAAGACAACTATACGCCCGAGACGAGACAAAACTTTTTTCATCAAAATGAGCCTACCAGAAGAGGCGCTTTATACCATGCATTTTGCACCTTTTTTCAATTTTCTCGAAAACGGTTCCGACGATTTTGATTAAACTCGCTATATCGATGTAAAAATTAATGGGATTTAATATCATGTAGGTTTTATTTGGATAAAAATGGTCTGACAGGGCTTAAATGCCGATATTTTAAATTGTCTTCCCCTAAAGTACCTTTAATTTTGTAGATTCAATAATAATAACTAGATTATCTTGTTAACGCTGATGAAAAACCGGTAAATATATAAATTGAATAAATTCGATACCCAACTAAAGGAAAAAACAGAAAAAATATTTTTTTAATGCAATTTTTCGTTTTTGAACATAAGAGCAGTAATATACATGTATGACATACTGTTGGAAAGCTAAAGATTTTAGAAAAAATATCATCTCATTCACAAGATTTTAAAAGTTAATAGAGTGTGATGAAATGAACATATAACTAACTGATTATTTTAGATAATAATATAATAGATTTTTTAATGAAACACATGTTTTTATAGAAATTTAATTTAATTAATTCCTTAATAGTTTGACGTATTTTTATCTTTAACTGTATTTGAAAATTCTTTCATTGATTTTAAAAAATGGAGGTAAGTGAAAGTCGTGTGTTGCCCGCACCAGATTTTTTTAATTTCAAATGATCATCAATCCCTAGGTTCGCCCGCGAACTCAATTTCTTCCTGCCCAGAAAAATCAGTAGATTATAGATTGACACATCAAAGATCTATTGTTCTTCTCAGTCTGGGAGAATATTTTGTTACTTTTTTTTCACCCTCAAAGATGTGACATGCAACCTACTCTGTGTTATTCAGATCGAAAGTTTCAAATTTTCCTTATCATGAATTTAGTGGAGAATATCATTTGTTATATAACACTTGTCGCTAGGATCTACCGTTTTGGAGTTATATTATTCTGAATGAAAAAAGTTAAGTTTGAAATGCTTATTTTCTGTTAACTTTTTTTATTTCAAATAATCATCAATCCTTAGGTTAGCCCGCGAACTCAATTTCTTCCTGCCTAGAAAAATCAGTAGATTATAGATTGACACATCAAAGATCTATTGTTCTTCTCAGTCTGGGAGAAATATTTTTGTGACATATTTTCACCCTCAAAGATGTGACACATTCTGTAAGTGTTGTTCAGATCCAAAGTTGTTTTCCTTATCATGAATTTAATGGAGAATATTATTTTGAACGGCCTTTATCTTATATTTTTATTTGAAAGGCCGAAACGTCGGCACCAATAAATTAAGTTTACGCTTAATTGTGTGTTTAACTGACTGCACCCTCAACCAACTTCTCTCACGAGAATATTATTTGTTAAATAAAATTTGTCACTAGGATCTACAGTTAGGATCTATTGGTTTCTCAATTTGGGAGAAATTTCGGTGTAACGTTTTTTCATCCATAAAGATGTAATATGCAACCTATTCCGTTGGCGTTGTTCGGATCGAAAGTTTTTTTACATTTTCCTTATCACGAATTTATTGGATAAATTGTTTTGTTAAGATAATATTTTTCGCTAAGACCTACAGGTTAAGAGATATATTGGTTTTAAAGGAAAAAGTTACGTTTGAAATTCGTGTATCCTGCCAACTTTTTACTTTTTCTTACCTATAAATTGAAATACACGTATTAGGGTCCCCTGAGTCCAAATGACTAAGTCCCGCAAAAAGGTCTGCGTGTGGCACGAAAACGAAAATATGTACGAAAATCAAATTTCATACTTGAAACAACTATACGCCTGAGATGTATAATTTTGAATGAAGAAAGTTAAGTTTGAAACGGTTATTTTCTGTCAACTTTTTTTATTTCAAATAATCATCAATCTCTAGGTTTGCCCGCGAACTTAAATTCTTCCTGCCTAGAAAAATCAGTTGATTATAGATTGACACATCTACGACCTGGTTTGGTAGACATTTTTTAAAACGTTTTTTCACTCTCAAAGATGAAGCACATTACCTATTCTGTGAAAAGTTACGCATTTTCCTTATGAATTTGATGGACAATGTTTTTTGTTATATAACATTTATTAATAGGAACTATATTGTTTTTCTGTTTTGTTTTTTAATTTTTTATAGTAATTTAGAACTATATTATAGAACACAATTAGTAAATATGCAGAATGAAAAAAAAAAAAATCATGAAAATGTCTTGAGAATAAACTACTTAGTGGTAGCACTTCACTAACTATTTTAAGGCAGTAAGTCCCGAGGCCACCTTCTTTTCAGTCGCCTCGGAGGGTTATCAGGGATATCTAAGGAAGATAAATTACGGACAAGCGGGTTTGTGTGTGGGCAGGGAGTTTAGAATAAAAGAGGAGTATCTATCACGGACTATGTCTGCAACAAATGGGATGTTTAGGTCATTATGGAGGAGTTGATTTGTGATAAAATAAGGGGCATTCAGGATTTTGGATTGGATGCGGGAGAATTGGATGGTTTCGTAAAGAAAAAAAATGCATATATATATTATATATATATATATATATATATATACTCGTATGTATATATGTATAGATGTTTTATTCATGTAAATCGTTTTATTTTAATTATAGATAACTAATTTCTCAAAAAAACAGCTTTTAAAAGGTTAAGTTTTTTAGGTTATGTATACCCTGAATTTTATATTTGGGGTTTAGCTGCACAATTTTGCACATTTCCAGATTATTACTGCATTGATTTTTCATGAAAATCCAGACTTCAGTCATAACATTCCAGGCATATAGGCTGTGGCTATATATTTATTTGTTTGTTTATTTAACATCACTTTATACTACTGTGAGAAATCGACGTACTATCGTGGAGAAGTCCAAAATTATCCTATCCTGTTAGAGTCTAAGATACGGAGAGAGATCTTCAACGAGTGTAGTAGATATCGCAAAGGCTCTGGACCACTATTTTACGTCCTCTCTGAAGGATAGCATAAACGAAGATTTTTTACTTTCTTTAAAAAAATATAGGGCCATCTGTCGGATTTGAAACCGTGAAGTGGGTATATGTATGGTTAAGATACAATGTCACTGGTATTTCATTAATTAATTGGAACTTATCAATTTATGAAAATCCAGACTATTTCTATAAAATTATGACTTTCGCTCGAAGGTGATTTCCAAAAATATAAAATGTTCTGTTGGAAACAACTCCAAAAATAACTAAAAATGTGATATGAAACAGTTAAAATTAAAAGTCATTGTTGACAATATTATTAAAGCTGTGCAAGTCCCAAGAAATACTATAAATTATAAGTATTAAATTTTCCCGACAGATTCGCTAGTTAGTTTCTGAGGATGGCAATATTACTAAATCATATTTTTTATTATTTTAATAAAATAACTTTCTTGGGATTGTTCTAATGAAATAAGAAAATAAAGGAATGAAACGTAAATCAACAATTTTCATTTTATACCTTTAATTTTTATAGAGTGGAATGAATGGTTTCTTATAGCTGCGGAACTCATTTCCTACATTGCGGCAGATTGTATCATTTCTGAATGAATCAAGTTTAAAAAAAAAAATGTGTATATTCGACTAATAAAAATTATATTAAAGTAAATGATATTATAATACTGCGATTTATATAGCTGTGGAGGCAATTAACTTATCATTTTTACTTTCACTTACCTATATACGGAATACATAGTAAGGGAAGTATTGCGATCATGAAAATTTTCGAATTCCAGTTTTCAACGGAAATACACGTTTTTAGGTCCCCTGAGTCTAAATGACCAAGTCCGGCAAAAAGTAGTAACTCCCGGGCGAAAACGAAAAGTCCAGTGAAACTGGAATTTCATATTTAAGACAACTATACGCCTGGGATGGTACAGTAACTTTTACATCAAAATCAGCTAACCGGAAGATCTACTTTATACCATGCATTTTGCACTTTTTTTCGATTTTCTCAAAAACGCCAAACGATTTTGATTAAACTCTACATATCGATGTAAAATTTAGTAGGCTTTAATATCATGTAAGTTTAATTCTGATAAAAATAGTCTGGCAGGGCTTAAATGGCTATATTTTAAATTTTCTTTCTCTTAAGTACCTTTAATTTTGTAGATTCTATAAAAAAACTATTTCATCTATTTAGTACTGATAAATATATAATTTGAACGAATACGATATCTAACTAAAAGAGGAAATACCAAAAATATTTTTTTACGCAATTTTTATGTTTTTGAACATAAAAACAGTAATATATCTCTGGATCTGGGAAATTGGATTCGGAAATCTCAAGTTGAATTCTCAAAGCTAATTCCGTCTATTACTAGATCTGCAACTCGGTTGTCGGAAAAAGAGAAGTAGCACAGAACGTGAAGTTACACCTATTGAAATCCATCTTTCTGCCGGCCTTCTCTATCGAGCAGAGAGCTGGATCATGAATGAAAGGCTACAAAGTCGCATCACTGCCACGGAAATGAACTTTCTTAGGGAATTGTGGGAAAGACACGGAGAGACTGTGTCCGAATGAAAGGGTCAGGGAAGAGCTTAATGTAGGATCTGTTTTGGAAGTCCAGGACAAGAGGCAATTGGGATGGTACGGGCATGTCTGCCGAATGGACCACCACCGGAACCCAATGAAACAAGGGAGGTAAGACCCTCCTGAAGACCTAGAGGACGCCCAAGGATCTCCTATATTGGGTGACAATAGTGGGTACATGGAGCGAATAGGGATGCGTAGAGGTAAAACTCTGGGCGAGATAAGAAACCTTGCAGGAACAGAGACGTTGGTACCAATGGCTGGGAGCTCGCCCACGCTGAAAGGCAAATGGGTCGAAGAGAAAGAAGATGAAGGGTTGTTTTGTCTTCGTAATTTTAAAATACTTCCATGAACGTTAAATACTTAATAAAACGACAGTGTTTAGTCTGTTAAAAACTTTTGTGATAAAAAAAAATTAAGAGTTTTAATATTAAAATACTTTTTCTGTAAGTTCTTTAACTTGGTCATTATACGTTTAAGAGGTTTTTTTTAGATCTTCAGACAAATATTTTTTACTTTTCGATTCATCTAATTACTTATTAGATATACAGCTTGGAGAAATTGGGATCAAATATTATTAAAATGATTACTCCATCAATCTCCTAATCATAGTTCAACTTGTGGTTCCACAACTTGTCGCAAGTGCGGATCGCGATGGTCAATGGAACTTTTAAATGAAAATACGTAAAACATACATCACATACACACTCATACAGACAACTTCAAACATTCTAAGTGATATAATTGCTATTAATGACTGACAGGGTCGCAACTGCACAAGTCACACCCTTATTTTTTTTTCATTTTCTAATATTTCGAGGATATTGTGCTCAAGGACAGACATAACTTACATAAATGTACAATGCTTGATTTATTTATGAGCATTTCAATAAATACCTAGCTTGTATAAGTTTTGAATTGTTTGCTTGACAGCTTTCGACTACTTCACACTTACTAGACGAACGTTCTAATCTTCCTCTGTACTACAAAAGGCTCATCTAGATTGACTATCATACGGCCTATATGGACTTAAGGAGTAGAGCCTTGGGGCTCTACTAAACTATCAAATTCTTCCCGTATCCAAAATTTTCGTAAAATCCTCAATGCTCCTTACTTTGTAACTAATAAACTGATACATAAAGACCTTAATGTTCCGTATGTTGCTGATTTGGCCCGAACCAGATATCATTCCTTCATGACAAACTCCATTCCCACCCTAATCCTCAGTTTCAATCCTTTCTTCCACTTCAATTCTGATAATCCTCCGAGGGCGGAAAACAGATGGCCTCAAGACCTTCTAGTTTAGAATCAACTTTTTTTTCTCATGTATATTTTCTTTTAAGCCTATTTACTAGATGTGTTTTACAATACGGTTGTAAATATTTTTATAAATATATTTTTTTGTTTAATCGTTAATTTATTTATATATTTATTCAAGATAATTTTTATGTTACTGTGGCTTATCAGCCCATGATACATTAGGAGTCCTAAATGTTGACAGTCATGTTTTAGTAGGATGCTGAACTTAAGATAACGAGTACATGACATCGCACAGGCTCAGGACCGCCATTTTACGTTCCCTCCAAAGGACGGCGGAACTAAGGATTTTTTACTCTTTAAAAAAAATCTAGTGCCATCTGCCTGATTCAATATCAGATTATAGTTAACCATGTTTTGCGAATTAAGCTAAACATATAAAGCCTGGTTTGGTAGGCGTATTTTCAATTAATGTACGTGATACGGTTTAGCACAATAAAAATCGAAATGTAAATTTAATATTTAGAATTAAGAGAGTCCTTGGCATTGAAATGATTAGATGAAGGGTCGAAGAAACGATATGTTGTATAAAACTGAAGTTTTATGTTTTAGGAACTTATGTAGCTGTGACTTCATAACAACGCTTTCAGCAAAATCCAAGAGCCACTTCATATGCATATTGCACTTTTTTACGATTTTCTCAAAAACAGTTTCAACGATTTTGATTAAACTCGATATATCGATGTGAAATTTAATGGGCTTTCATATCATGTAGGTTTCATTCTGATAGAAATAGTTCAACGGGACTTAAATGCCGACATTTTAAATTTTCTTTTAGTATTAATTAACAAAAAATTAACTTTATCATATTATTACATTAATAAAAAAACAGCTTAATATACATGCAATAACGAATTTTGATATCTAACTAAAGAAGAGAACTGTAAAAATATATTTTTATTGCAATTTTTCGTATTTGAACATAAGAAACAGTAATATACATGTATAATATACTACCGTCGGAAAGCTAAAGATTTTAGAAAAAATATTATTTTATACAAAAGCTTGTAAAAGTTAACAAAGAGTGATGAAAAGCCGATAAAACTGACTGATTAATATTTCAGATAAAAATATAATAGATTTTCCAATAAAAAACATGTTTCTATAGAAATTCAATTTAATTAATTATTTATTCGTTTATCTCATTTTTATCGTAATTGTACTTGAAAATTCTTTAATCGATTTTAAAAACAGAGGTAAGTGAAAACCGTGTGTTGCCCGCACCAGAATTTTTGAATAGCAATCGAACAAAACCTTAACCACTTGCGGTAGTTAACACAGACTAGTAGTAATTTAAAATAAAAAATGTATTATCATGATTTTAGACAGTCACCAAACTGGAGCATGCAAAGTAAAAGTATTTGAAAAAAAACAACAAAAAAAAACTGGGCAAGTACTTTATAGTTTGATGATAGCCCTAACTCTTGTTGGAACAAACTTATACTGATAGCCAATCTGATATTAACCGTAGTAAAGGAGCAAGATTGGATATAAAAGATAGCTAATAACCGAGATCTTATCAGAAGTTTAGAGAGGACATGAAAAGAAACAGTCTCAGGTCCTAAAGGAGATTCGTTACAATTTCAAGACTTGGAGCTGTCATTAGAAGCAGATTTTATATTCACTACAAACCCGGTTATTTTCTTCCAAAGAACCGGTTACTATGTAAACGGTTAGTTTAGTCTTGGATTTAATCTACTGCAGTTCATAACTGTAACTTAATGCTTTCCGTTAAATAAAAATTAAACAACAACTTACTGCTTTTTAATATTTACGAATTAAAGAACAGATCTGTCAGTTATAGTTATCTTCACTGTTTGAAAAAAATCCTGAAAAATAGTTATAATAATTATTCTAGTAGCTAATACTCTGATCGTACATATAATTCTGAAAAAAGGACATCGTTTCAGGAATTGAGAGGTTCAAAACTTCATGGAAAAATAATTATTTGATATCAACCATACATGAAATATTCCATTTCTACTTATACTTACCTGTTTTGTTAGTTTACGTCTTCTAGTATTTCTATCCAATAGTGTAGTTAGGGATTAGAAAGATAACAGTGCCCCCCTTGCCCTCAAGCCAGTACCGTTCGCACTAGTAAGCTGAGATTGGCGTCTTCAAACAATTTTTTGATCAGGACTTTGTCTCGTCTTCTTAAAGATCACCGTCCTTCCAGAGTCGCCTACCCGTCGTGCGGAACTGAAGAATTTATGGACAGTTAACTATCCTTGATATTTTTTTTCTCATTATATTCGTTCATTTTTTTTTTTTTTTTTTTTTTTTTTTTTTGTACCATTCGTAGTAGTACTAACACACTAATCCAATTTATAAACTTATTTTTTTACAGTTTGGTTAATCGAAGAATTTATATTTTTTTTTATAAATCAAATGATTTTTTATTGTTTGTAAATTTTCCTCATTTTTTAATTAAACTTTTATTTATTTTTTTTCCTTTCAATTTTATCTTTTTATTTAATATTACCTATTTTGTTATTGTACCTGTTGTAAGTGCTCAAGACTAGCTCTTTTCGAAATGGGATCGAATCTACGTTAGCCCATCTTTCTTTTATTTTGTTTTAACGTCACTCATCCCAACATAAGTTTTCCGCACGACGGGTAGGCGACTCTGGAAGGACGGTGATCCTCTGGAAGAACGGTGATCTTCAAGAAGACGAGACGAAGTCCTGATCAAAAAAAATAGTTTAAAGGCGCCAATCGAAAAAAGCATGCTCAGCTTACTAGTGCGAACGGTACTGGCTTGAGGGCAAGGGGGGCACAGTTATCTGTCTAATCCCTACATTATTGAATAGAAACACTAGAAGACATAAAAATATTTTCCTCATTAAAAAAAAACTATTTTTAATTTAATTTAATTTTTAAAATTCCAAACAAAAATATACAGGTAAAAAAAAAAAAAAAAAAGTTCAAGCTCAAACATTACCTATATATATACTTACTTTACTTTTGCAGGCTTGATCCCTCAATGGGTTGCCTGATTTAGTCAGAGCGTCCCTCCACTTCCCTCGATCTAACCGATCTTCCTCCTCCGAAGTCCCCTACCGGCCATGTCCTCCTCCACGCAGTCATTTCCCCGGGTTCGGGGTCTTCCTCTCCTCCTTCTTCCTGGCTGTTCCCATAGCAGAAGCCTATTCGGTCACCTACGTTCAGGCATCCGTTGGCAGTGCCCATACCACCGCAGCCTGCTCTTTCCGATCCTCTCTGGAACTCCTTCAGTCCTATATATAAAATAGATAATAAAGGGAAAGTGTTGCGATCGTGAAAAAGTTACGTGTCTTAAGGTCTTCTGAGTGTCAGCCAAATCAAGTCCCGGAGGTATGTGAGGTAAGTCTAACACGAAAACGAGAAGTACAAAACTTTATATTTTAGAATATTAAACGTCCTTGAATCTACAGCAAATTATTCGCAGAAATCGATTCACCGAAAGTGCTGCTTTATACTATGCATTTTGCTCCATTATACGAATTTCTCCCCAACGGCTCAAACTATCGGGTTGTTTCACATGAAATGTCCGTTTTTATTGTTTCTGAAACACATAACGGATTTTGCAGGTCTCTGTTGTTTTCTTCCGAATGTTTACTTATTTAAAGTAAAAAGTTACTAATCCTCTACCTTTGTATTATAAACATTATCTTCCCAATCAATTACCCACTTTTTAGTATACCTCCAGAGCGGCAGCAATAGAAACGCATGTATGAATGTAGTATGTATGATATCTTTCAGCACTACTATTAATGTCCAAATTGGGACAGATTGTAATTTTACTCAATAAAAATTGTTGTTGTTGAAAAAAGAAACGCCTTAAGACCTGCGTTTCTTTGCTTGCGAGGCAAAAAACCGAGCCTTTACTTGAAAAAATAATTACCTGCGATGAAAAATGGATCGCATATGACTATCAGCGTCGGTCAGGGCAGTGGTTGAACATCGACGAAACCCCGGGGCAAATGCCAAAACCGAATTTGCATCCCAAAAAATTGATGGTTACAGTATGGTGGTCTATGGCTGGGATAATTCATTATTCCTTTTTACCTAAAGGTGAAACCATTACCTCTACAACGTACTGCAGTGAAATTGGCCAAATGCACACAAAATTATTAAAAAACAACCATGGATTGGTAAATCGGAAGGGTCCTATACTCTTACACGACAACGCTAGACCCCATGTTTCAAAACATACCGTGCAAAAATTGAAAGAACTGGGCTACCCGCACCCACCATATTCTCCCGACTTGTCTCCAACAGATTACCACCTGTTCAGGAATTTAGACAACTTCGTCAAAGGAAAACTTTTTGAAAATGATGATCAAGTGAAAAGTGCGTTTTCAGATTTTGTTTCACTTCAAAGCTCAGAGTTTTTCAGTTCGGGGATAAAACATTTTCTTTTATTTTATTGCTCTAAAGTACCTTTAATGCTGGTGGCCCTAGGATTTTTTAATGGGAGTAAAAAATCCTTAGTTATGCCGTCCTTCACAGGAGACGATAAAAGGTGGTCCCGAGCCTGTGCGATGTCAGGTACTCGTTAAAGATCCCTGTAGTAAAGAAGTGAATGGAGGAAAGGTTTTGAGCCATTGCCTCTGTTTTCGCTGGATTCAGGCTGAATTTATTTTCCGAAGCCCAACTAAAATGCTATTGATATCTTCTTGGGTTTGACTTGAAGCCTCGAGTATATCAGAAGGATGGAGAGACAGATAAATTGTTATGTATATGAAGGTAAATAGTCTCTGCATTGGCGCTGAAGACTCGTATTCATCCTATAAAATTCAATGGTCCTATCACAATAGGAGTATCTAGAACTAACATTTAATCAAACCTAATAATTAAACCTAGGTAGGCAAAATTTAGGACTCCGACGACAGAAGCATAAAGAGACATTAAATAAATAAACAAACAAGTAACTTCAATTTTGTAGATTCCATAAAATTAATCATAGCATTGGCGAAAAATGGCTAAATATACAATTTGAACCAATTTTATAACCAGCTAAAGGAGAATAAATTATAAAATAGTATTTTTTTTTTTCGATCTTTACGTATAGTAATATATGTAGATATATAATATAATGATGGAAAGCTAAAGATTTTAGAGAAAATGTTATCTTATAAACGAAGTTGTCAAAGTGAGGAATAAGACAAAAAAATAAGTTATTGTGCATACAAATTTGATATTGTTATATTTCTTTAACTTAATCGTATGTTTTCTTTAAACATCATTAACTCTAAATTTTATTACTTCTTAAATTGATTTGAACAAATGAAGTAAACGAAAGTCGTGTTTTGCCCGTACCAGATTTTTTCTCTTATCTACATTATTTCTAAGTGGTTCGGGTAGAGAACTCGTTTTGAAAAAGACACAGAAATATTAATTATTAATAACCTTTTTAAGTTTTAGTAATATAAAACTTCGGTACGATGTTCACCTCTGAATATATTTGATATTATTGTTTGAGAAAATAAACACAAGGGGTGATATTATTGTAAATGAAATTCCACTGATTGGCTGAGGTAGATGTTTCCAGGAATATTAAACTGTGCAATAGCTAATTAAGAGAGAGTTTATTATTCTTTTGTCCCGGATGAAACATTTCTTTTTATGGTGGAAAATGTTTTAGAGTGGTAAGAAGGAACCAACTGGGAACCTTTATTAAGCCAGACTCATCATACAAAATTGACACAATATTATTTATACTAGTAGGTATTTACCATATTTTATATTCCTTTAAATAAAACGTTAAGTAATTTTTTTTTCGGTTATTTTTTTGGTAGGAGCAACTTTTTCTTTTCCTTTATTCAAAACGTTTTCCTAGGCACTTGTGAGAACAGGAATGATTCATTCATTTACTATTCATTTGTAAACAAGGTATGGCGGGAAATATTAGTATCAAGGGTCTTGTCAACTAATAATAAAAAGGTGAAGCACTGGAAAATTCCAAACTTTTGACTTGACTTTTGTCCACCTAAATTGCTGATTTTGCCCACTGTACGCCGTAGCATAAACTGAAGGTAAATGACTAAACAGATTATTTTTATAACTACCTGAAAACCTTGGCTATAGAAACTATTTATACGTATTATAAAACAGTTACTATAACCAAGGTTTTCAGGTAGTTATAAAAAGATTCTGTTCATTCATTTAAAGTCACTATACTATTTAAAGTCACCCTTCATCTATAATGTAATTCATAACGCAAAAAAAAAATATAAATATTGGGTTGTGTCACATGAAATGTCCGGTTTCCAGCTAAAGGATTTTTATTAAAAATACGATATAAAAACAAGATAATTTTATTCGAAGTATTTACCTTCTTTTTCTACACATTTTTCCCAACGTGACACCAACTTTTTTATCCCCGAACTGAAAAACTCTGAGCTTTGAAGTGAAACAAAATCTGAAAACGGACTTTTCACTTTATCATCATTTTCAAAAAGTTTTCCTTTGACGAAGTTGTCTAAATTCCTGAACAGGTGGTAATCTGGAGACAAGTCGGGAGAATATGGTGGGTGAGGAAGAACTTCGTAGCCCAGTTCATTCAATTTTTGCACGGTATGTTTTGAAACATGGGGTCTTGCTGCCGCTCAGTGAGATCATGAGGTACCCATGTATCGAGCTTTTTTATTACGGCGTTATTATTACTCCCATTAACAGTCCTAGGGTCTCCTGGCAGGCTTAAACCCGCGACCTTAGGCACATTATGCTAGGCACCGCATCACAGGTGACCCACACAAACCTAAGCAATTCATAAGTGTTTTAAAGAAAATAACGAAAATTTGTTGTTATAAAATTAGTAGGAGCCTGAAGTTTTTCAAATCTCCATAAATTGTGGGCTGCATAACTTTGGATAAGCCAATCAATCAGGAAGAGCTATCCGACGTATTTGTAGGGCCACGTCCAATTAAATTTCGATATGCAAACTAAGTAATACTCAACCGATTCTGTTTAACCAATCGGCTGCTCCTTAATGAGTTTTGTGTTGATTACTTGTTTCCGTTAGTGCATACACGCGTTCTCGATTACACAGAAATAACCTTACCTTTGTCTGATTGCACTGATTATTTCATAATATAATTTTGATATAGATTTAATAATGAGTATGGGCAGGATTTTCGTTTGGGAAAAAGCTTAGATAGATAGAAAAGTCTGTTTATTTTTCAAAATTACTGCAAATAGAAAATAAAAAAATAAAAAAATTACAAAATACAATAACAAAAATCAGACACAATACATTGTCTATTGACCATCCGTGGAGTCTGTGTTTATTGAAAAAAATTAACCTTTAATCTATCAATATAAATAATCAATAACAAAATAAGAAACAATATATCAACACTTCGGATGTTATTTAAGTATTAAAATAAAATTCACTAATAGTTAAATTGTTTCGTCAGCAAAATTCTATAGGAGAAAGCCGATCTGGAGTAATTAACTAACGCCAGCCAATCTTTTCCATTTATTAACTCTAATATTTGAACCCAACTTAAATTTTTAGAATTAAAGTATTGTTTTCTAAACTCTGAAAGTATCGGATAGGCAGCAAGAAAGTGAAAGAGATCTTCTATTTCATTTGTATTACACAAACTACATATATTATTTGTTTGCATGAAATCTTTATAATTTAGGTTTAAAACATCACCCCTGATTTTAATTATGCCCAGTGAACATTTGTCATTAATGTAATATACTGTGGCTAGATGTGGATAAAAGGAGGAAGTTTTGGAATTTCTAACTTTAATAATATTTTGACTATAAATATATTTTTGTATTTGAACCCTTAATGTTTCTAGATTATTTTCCATAACTTAATATCATCACAGTTAGATAGATTTTAATTACAATTTAATCCATGCGATTCCTTCTGATAAAGTATGTTTTTGAACCATGCTATTTTTTACTTGATTATATGTAATGTTAATATCTTTGGATATGTATATGGTTATAGATTCAAAATTCTATTGGGTTGTGTCACATGAAATGTCCGTTTTCAAGGAAAAGATATTTATTAAAAATACGATATGAAAACAAGATAATTTTATTCGAAGTATTTAATTTCTTTTTCTGCACATTTTTCCCAGCGTGACACCAACCTTTTTTATCCCCGAACTGAAAAACTCGAAGCTTTGAAGTGGAACAAAATCTGAAAACGCACTTTTCACTTGATCATTATTTTCAAAAGTTTTCCTATGACGAAGTTGTCTGAATTCCTGAACAGGTGGTAATCTGTTGGAGACAAGTCGGGAGAATATGGTGGGTGCAGAAGAACTTCGTAGCCCAGTTCTTTCAATTTTTGCACGGTATGTTTTGAAACATGGGGTCTTGCTGCCGCTCAGTGAGATCATGAAATACCCATGTATCGAGCTTTTTTACTTTCCCAATACACTTTAAATGTCTGGAAACGTTAGATGCACTTGCATTTAGTTGTGCTGAGAGTCCTTTAACTGTTTGGTAGGAGTTTCCTTCTACTCTATGTTTGAGGACATCGTTGTCTATTACGGACGGAGGTTTTCCTCAGGGCAAGTTTTCCAAGTCGGTATCCCCAGCTGAAAACTTAGCACACCAACGGCGAACGGTCCGTTCATTAACATCCCTTCCCCCAACGTTTTGCAAATATTTCTAGCGGTCTCAGCTGCTGAATGGCCGAGTTTAAACTCGTACAAAAATATTACTCGAAAATCGCGTATTTCCATGTCCATATTTGGAGGTATACTAAAAAGTGGGTAATTGATTGGGAAGCTAATGTTTATAATATAAAGGTAGAGGATTAGTAACTGTTTACTTTAAATATGTAAACATTCGGAAGAAAACAACAGAGACCTGCAAAATTCTTTATGTATTTCAGAAACTATAAAAACGGACATTTCATGTGAAACAATCCAATAATAACATAATAGAAATTCATCTTTAGGGTGAACAGAAATAAATAGATCTATTGTGGAGAAATTGAGTTGGAGTAGGTTTAAAATCGTTAGCGGTGAGCTAAGGGTGGTGAAAATATTGGTTTATTATATTTTGTTTTTTACAAGGATATGTCTTATAGCTGAGGTTATGTAATATGTATAATAATATATATAATTCGCTGTGTAAAGTTTTTTTCACACGAAGTTTGACAAGCTCAAGCTCTGTTTTTGTGGCCTAAATCTAAAATTTGATGACGGTTCCCGAGTCAGAAATTCAGCGGAGAATATTTCTTATAATATAACATTCTTCACTATGACCTACCTTCTAGGAGCTATGTTGGTTCGAATGAAAAAAAGCCACGTTTTGCTTATCTTTATTGTGTGGGACTATATTGACACTCTCTGTGTCAAAAAAGCTTATGTCCTCGCCTTGAAAGTTTGAAGCTAATTCGGAATATGAAATTCGTCGCTTGGATGTACGGATTAAGAGATATAATATTATGCTAGAATTTACTTTGATTAAACAAATTATTAATGTGACAATGTCTAAATATACATCGATGATTAAAAATAAATGTTTGTCTGTAGATTTTTTTACTGTTTCTTATCATTTTTACTTTCACTTACTATATATAGTAAGGGGAAGTATTGCGATGGTGAAAATTTTCGAATTCCAGTTTTCAACGGAAATACACGTTTTAGGGTCCCCTGAGTCCAAATAACCAAGTCCCGCAAAAAGGTCTGTGTGTGTGTGTGTGTGTGGTAACTCCCGGGCGGAAACGGTAAGTCCTATGAAACTGAAATTTCATATTTAAACAACTATACGCCCAAGACGTGACAAAACTTTTTTCATCAAAATGAGCTTACCAGAAGAGGCACTTTATACCATGCAATTTGCACTTTTTTTCGATTTTCTCAAAAAAAAATTACGACGATTTTGATTAAACTCGCTATATCGATGTAAAACTTAATGGGCTTTAATATCATGTAGGTTTTATTTGGATAAAAATGGTCTGACAGGGCTTAAATGCCGATATTTTAAATTTTCTTTCCCTAAAATACCTTTAATTTTGTAGATTCAATGATAATAACTAGATTATCTTGTTAACGCTTATGAAAAACAGGTAAATATATAAATTGAATAAATTCGATACCAAACTAAAGGAGAAAACAGAAAAAATATTTTTTTAATGCAATTTTTCGTTTTTGAACATAAGAGCAGTAATATACATGTATGATATACCGTTGGAAAGCTAAAGATTTTAGAGAAAATATCATCTCATACACAATCTTTTAAAAGTTAATAGAGAGTGATGAAATAAACATAAAACTAACTGATTATTTTAGATAATAAATTAATAGATTTTTTAATAAAACACATGTTTCTATGTAAATTCAATTTGATTAATTCCTTAATAATTTCGCGTATTTTTATCTCTAACTGTATTTGGAAATTCTTTCGTTGATTTTAAAAATGGAGGTAAGTGAAAGTCGTGTGTTGCCCGCACCAGATTTTTAAAAATATTATTTCATTATTATATAATTCAATTTTGTATTTACATGCCTTAATTTTATATCTTGTTTATATATGTATTCCATATTGCTTTGTGGCAAGTTGAAAGAATGTGATAACTAACTAAAGGAGAAAAGAGGACACATATTTTTTAATTGGAATTCGTGTTTTTGAAGATAACAACAGTAATATACATGTAATATACCATTGGTAACTTAAATATTTTGTAAAAAATATTACCTTATACACAAGCTTGTAAAATGTAATGGAGAGATATTGAAAGCCGATAAGACTGTCTGATTCTTGTAGATTATTAAAGAAAACACTTGTTTCTATGGAAGCTCAACATAATTGATTCCTTAACAATTTATTTTCATTTATAAATTTATTTAAAAATTATAAAATGGGTTTAAACTACGGAGGTAAGTGAAAGTCGTATGTTGCGCGCACCAGATTTTTAAAAATATTATTCAAATATTATATTGTTTCTCACCGTGTAATGTGTTACCGTTTCTTTATAATATATATATATATATATATATAATATATATATATATATATATATTTATATATATATATTTTAAGTATACTGTGATACTATTTGTTATTGTAGTTTTATGGCATTGCCGCAGGTGAACTCCTTTCTCTTTCTCTTTGAACTCCTTTGGGCCTGCTTTAGTGGGAGAGTGACTTCTACTTGCACTGTAAAAATGTCAGTAATTTGATTTCCATTAAGAAGTTATTATTTATTAAAAAAAAAAAAAGATTATTTATTTTTTTCATTTCCAACTCTACCTAAGCAATCTTTTATTCTCTCTGACAGAGGAAAGCAATGGTTTATAAATAGTCGTATCTATGATCCTTTGATAGAGTCTGGCACCCAGGATTGTTGTACAAACTCCGTAAATTCCTTCCTCCTACATATTTCCTGATTCTTCAATCCTGTCTCTCTGATAGATCCTTCAAAATAAATCACAATAGTTCCTATTCATCCCTTTTCACACAGACTGCTGGTGTTCCTCAAGGCAGTATCCTGGGACCCATTCTATACACAGTATATATAACTGATATCCCAACCCATCCTAACACTTTCCTTTCTACTTGACACCTGCGTGTTATCAGTTCATAAAGATCCATTTGTTGCCTCAAATACCCTTCAAGCCCACATCAAAGACCTAGAAGCATGGTGTCAGAACTGGAGAATAAAAATTAATTCCAATAAATCCCATCAAATAACCTTTACCCTTCGTCGTAAACCTAGCTCCCGTTGAACAGATCCGGTACCTAGAACTTCTTCTTGACAAACGCTTAACTTGGAATCCACATACACCACTAAAACGACTAGAAACTGCTCGCCGCTTTAGGCTGCTTCAACACTTACTAGACAAACGGCCAAACCTTCCTCTGAACTACAAAAGGCTCATCTACATGACTATTATAAGACCAATCTGAACTTACGGATTAGAGCTCTACTAAACCATCAAATTCTCCCCGCATCCAATCCTTACAATCCAAAATCCTCAACGCTCCTTACTTTGTCACGAATAAACTTATCCATAAAGACCTTAATGTTCCCTTTGTTACTGATTTGGCCAGGACCAGGTATCAATCCTTTCATGAAAAACTCCGTTCTCACTGTAACCCACTAGTTTCAATCCTTTCTTCCTCTTCAATTCCGGATAATACTCCGAGGCGCCTGAAAAGGAAATGGCCCCGGGACCTTCTAGTTTAGAATATTTGTAGAGTGCTTCCAATGGGATTCCTCTAGATGTATATCATGTCATTGTATTATATAACACATCACATTTACTTGATGTATGTTTTGTTAATACAGTTGTAAATACCAATAAAATGATTCTAGCACCTAATTCTACTTTTTTATCTCTTATTTTTATTTTTTCCAAATTTTTTTAGGTTGATCTTATCTGCCTACGCCTGATGGATTCATTATTTATTTCTAATGTATTTATTTTTTTATTTTTTTTTTGCGTTATGAATTACATTACATTTGAAGGATGACTTTAAATGAATTAAACAGAATATTTTTATAACTACCTGAAAACCTTGGTTATAGAAACTATTTGATAATACGTATAAATAGTTTCTATAACCAAGGTTTTCAGGTAGTTATAAAAATAATGTGTTTATTCATTTAACGTCAGTTTATGCTACGGCGCACAGTGGGCAAAATCACCAATTTAGGTGGACAAAAGTCAAGTCATAAGTTTGGAATTTTCCAGTACTTCACATTTTTATTATTAGTTGGCAAGACCCTTGATACTAATATTTCCCGCCATATCCTGTTTACAAATAAATAGTAAATGAATGAATCATTCCTGTTCGCACAATTGCCTAATAACCGGTAGTGGGATTATCTTTATTCGATGATCATTTATTGTGTTCAAGGTATATTTAGAGCAAAGTCTTTTTGCTTTTATTTAAAAATGGACATTGCTGAGACAGGTAAGACATTATATTTCCAAACTCGTTATTGCAATCTCACCTGTAGTATTAATTTAGCAATTAGTAAATGTATGCCCCTATCCAATAACGAAAAACTATATAACCCCCAAGTTACCTCAAGGATTTGTTTCATCAATCCTTCTAGTATTTAGATATTACAAAGAATTTTTGCGTTATTTTCCGTTTTGTGCGATATATATAACTTTTTTTCAGACACAACACTCCGAATTAAAATTTTACAATCGATAATTTCAAGAATTACCTAAATTATATAAAATACACTTATTAGCAGGTTTTAGCAACTCTGAACCATAATTAGATTTTTAGTATTATTTTTTCTGTAAACGTAAAATATAGGGAAGTTTTAGATTTTAACAAATAAATTTGATATTTGATCACAGTGCGCTCGCCGATCGTGTCAACAAATTAATTACTTTTTATAATTTTTCATATAATTTTTTTAAATATTTTTTCCGTAATCTGGGACACCAAAAGTTAAATATAGACAAGTTTCCGAATTTCGTCATCCTAAATCGGTCAAATTGCCCACTATGCGGTGGCTAAACGGACGATGCTACGGTTGGAGTCCTAAATTTTGCCTATCAAGGTATAATTAGGATAGGGATCTTTAACGAGTATCTGACATCACACAGGCTCGGGATCATCATTTTACGTCTATTCCAAAGTACGGTATAATCTAGAATTTTTTAATCCCTTTGAAACATTCTAGGGCCATCTCTCGGGTTAAAAATATTCTTATTTCATTGGATGGGACCTATGCACACCATTATAGAACAGTTACATTGTTTATAGAATAAATAAATAATGTTTGCTGCTTAAGATGAGTATAACCGCTATTGTTTATAGAAACGTGTTAGAGTTTTGAATGCTTCAAAACTGTTTTGCTTATTTTACTTCGCTTAACAGCTTTACTATTGGATCATTTTATACGGAATGTTCGTTTTTACACGGAAGGCTATTTATTCAAACAAATTTGTGAATATATTTTTATTCTTTGGGTTGTTTCACATGAAATGTCCGTTTTTATAGTTTCTGAAATACATGAAGGATTTTGCAGGTCTCGGTTGTTTTATTCCGAATGTTTACATATTTAAAGTAAACAGTTACTTATCCTCTACCTTCGTATTATAAACATTAGCTTCCCAATCAATTACCCAATTTTTAGTATACCTCCAAATATGAACATGGAAACACGCGATTTTCGAGTAATATTTTCGTACGAGTTTAAACTCAGCTGAGGCCGCTAGAAATATTTGCAAGGCGTTTGGGGAAGGGAGAGTTAATGAACGGACCATTCGCCGTTGGTTTGCTAAGTTTTCAGTTGGGGATATCGACTTGGAAAACTTGAACAGCAAGACCCCATGTTTCAAAACATTCCGTGCATATATTGAAAGAACTGGAGTACGAAGTTCTTCCGCACCCACCATATTCTCCCGACTTGTCTCCAACAGATTACCACCTGTTCAGGAATTTAGACAACTTCGTCAAAGGAAAACTTTTTGAAGATGATGATCAAGTGAAAAGTGCGTTTTTAGATTTTGTTTCACTTCAAAGCTCAGAGTTTTTCAGTTCGGGGATAAAAAAATTGGTGTCACGTTGGGAAAAATGTGTAGAAAGAGAAGGTAAATACTTCAAATAAAATTATCTTGTTTTCATATCGTATTTTTAATAAAAATCCTTTACTTTGAAAACGGACATTTCATGTGACACAACCCAATATATATTTACCCTCATTTTCTATCAATTGTTTCCCAACGTGTCGTTTGTATAGCTGAGAAGTAATAACAACGTTTTAAGCAAAATCGGAGAGCCACTCCATGCATTTAGCACATTTCCAGGATTTTCTTAAAAACGTTAGAGAAATTTATGCTCTTATATTCAAAAACACAAAAATTGCATACAAATATATTTTTGCTCTTCTCAATTTTAGCTTTATATGGAATTCCTTCGAGTTATATACGAGGCATGTTTTTTAAGTAAGTACCGTTTTGGAATTAAAAAAGATGTGCAAATATGTCGCAATAATTTTTTTCTTACACGAAAGCCTGTACCTTAATCTATTTTTCTACATAATTTCCATGAACTTTGAGGCACTTGTCATAACGCGGGACCAGTTTTTGAATAACCTCCTCAAAATATTCTGCCGCCTGACTTGACAATGACAAATGATTTGACTTCGTTATCGTCTTAAAAAGACTTGGGAAATTGAGTAAGGGTATCGTTTTGCTGCATGACAATGCCCGTCCACATGTGGCTAATAGGACCAAAGATCTCATCAAATCATTTAAATGGGAAACTCTAGATCACCTCCATACAGCCCTGATCTGGCGCCCAGCGACTACCATTTGTTCCTGGACTTGAAGAAACACCTGGGCGGTCGGCGTCGTCAAGACGATAACGAAGTCAAAACATTTGTGATGCAGTGGTTAACAAGTCAGGCGGCAGAATTTTTTGAGGAGGGTATTCAAAAACTGGTGCCGCGTTATGACAAGTGCCTCAAAATTCATGGAAATTATGTAGAATAGTATATTAAGGTACAGGCTTTCATGAAAAATAAAATTATTGCGATATCTTTGTACGTCTTTTTTGAATTCCAAAACGGTACTTACTTAAAAAACATGCCTCGTATTTACCCGTTTTTACTTTCACTTACATATGATTATGAAATATAAAGTGAGGGAAAGTATTGCGATCGTTAAAATTTTCGAATTCCAGTTTTCACCGGAAAAAACACGTTTTAAGGTCCCTTGAGTCCAAATAACCAAGTCCCGCAAAAAAGGTCGGTGTGACCGTCTGTTTGTGGTAAGTCCAAAAAAAAACGGAAAGGTGTACGGAATTGAAATTTCATATCTATGACAACTATACACTTGAGATGTTACAGCTACTTTTTCATGAAAATCAGCTAATCAGAAGAGCCACTTTATACTATGCATTTTTTTTTACGATTTTCTCCAAAACGGCACTAACGATTTTGATTTAACTGGCTATATTGGTTAAAATTTAATGGCATTTAATAATATGTAGGTTTCACTCTGATTGAAATTTTTTGACGGGGCTCAGATTCTGTTGTTTCAAAATTTCTTCCTCTGAAGTATCTTTAATTTCCTTGATCCGAAAAAAATAACCTTTTCACCTGGTTGGTAAAAGTGGTTAAAAAACAAAAAACAGGTAAATATGAATTTAATAATCAACTAAAGAAGAAAAGAACAAGTATATATTTTTTAACATAAGAATAGATATGCATAATATACCGTTGGAAAAACTAAATATTTTAGAAAAAATGTTAAATACAAAGTTATATAAATTAATTGAGAAAGGTGAAAAGTGGATAAAATTAACTTGTTGTTGCAGATAAAATAAAATAGATTATTTAATCTGAAACACATGCTTTCATCGAAACTCAGAGTAATTCTTCAACCTCTTTTAAACTCTACCTTTATTTAAAAGTTCTTAAATTGATTTTAACTTCGGAGGCAAGTTAAGATCGTGTGTTTCGCGCACCAGAAATTAAACAAAAGCGGTTTGGAATACAATCAAGTTCACTCAAAACTTGTTCGATTCTCAGAAACTTTGAAGTTTCTAGCGTTCGAGTAAGTTCACTGAAGAGTAGTGATTTCAACAAAGGTGGATCAAATGTTGACTTGGACGAAGATTAAATAAAGTTTCGCTATTCGATAGGTTAAGCGGAATTCGCGGTTGACTAATTCACTATTTTGTGACAAAACTACAATAAGTCTAGGTTCAGCAGAAGTTTTAAAATTAACTTCCGCTAATAACTAACTTCAGTTAAAAAATTACTTGTTGACAGCAACAATTTTTATTGGGTAATATTACAATCTGTCCTAATTTGGACGTTAGTGGTGAAAGATAACATTCATACAATATTTACAGAGAAATAAAATATATATACAGTAATGAATCTATAAAAAGTTTACAAGTCTAGAAATCACTCATACCTATACACGTCATACAAACAGCACATTGAGTGGAGAACCCAGCCAATGCTAGAACTCCAATATACATGTTTACATGAGGTCACGGGGCCACTGCTGTTTCAACCTTCTAGAGGGATGGTAAGGGCGTGTGAGCTGGATAAGGATTGAGCTAGAGGAGTGGGGTGATGGATAAGGTTCTGAAGGAATTTGGAGAATTTTGATCGAAAAAGCTTTAAACTAAATGGAATATTTAGGTCGTGGTGTAGGGTATGGTTGGTGATATAATAAGGAGCATTTACTATTGTTCGAAGGACTTTGGATTGAATGAGTTTGATGTTAGAACGTTTAGGTGTCCCCCACAGTTCAAATAAAATAAATAAATAAACAATAAAAAAAAAATAAGAAAAAAATAGAAGAAAAATAAATAAATAAAAAGAAGAAAAAAGAGTAAAACAAATCTGTTACTACAAATTTATTCGGTGCTAATAACCAAGAGGTTGAGCACCTATTCCAATACCCTAACCCTAAATGGACGGCGCTACAGTGACTGTCTTAAATTTTGTGTAACCAGCCAGGTTTATGGTTATTTAAAGACACAAGCTCGGGCTCACCATTTCACGTTTCCTTTGTTGGGAACAATAAAGACAGATTTTATGCTCACTTTGAAAAATCCTAGGGCCATCTGCCGGGTTTGAACCTGCTGCTTTGACCATATAAAATCCTCAACTCCTTATTAAATTTATTAAGGGTCAACTGTGGTGCAGTGATTAGCATAACAGCCTTCTATGCCCTGGATCACGAGTTCAAGCCTGGAAAATGACCCTACTACCTTAAAAGATCTTTGGTTATTTCGTCCTTGGATAGAAATGTAAAAAAATATGAATGCGTTGAAAAAAATTATGAATTTGTTTAAAAAAAAAATGAAAGAAAGAATTTGACTGAAAAGAGCAATATAGCGTGTTTAATTAAAATCGTTAAGCTGTTTTTGAGAAAATTGTGCAAAATGCATGATATTAATTGGCTCTTTAATATTAATGCTAATATCTTTGGATCTATGCGGTTGTAAATTCAAAATTTTAATAATATAATCAAAATGAACCTTTAGGGTGGACATAATAATGGATCTCTTGTCGTTTCAAAGTGAAGAAAATGGGTTGGGGTATATTTTGGTAATTTAAATAATTTTTTAAGAAAAAATCTCTTCAGTATATGTACTTTCAGTATATGTACCGCAGAAGCGAGTACGAAAATCTTTTTAAATGGTTGAATTATAACCAGAAAAGAAATTATTAATTAGATTTTTAAAACATACCTTTATCATATACTGTTGCATCTTACGTTCCATGCGTAAACAGAAAATTTGTCTCATGTTGATAATATTCTTCTTGACACACTTCAAAATGTTACAGACCCAGTTCAATAATTCTTTGTCATGGCGCACCTACATTTTTGGCAACATTCCAGAAAAACAATTTGTTATTTCAAACAGTTTATTCTGTTGCTAGTTTGATAAACGGGTCACTGCTTGTTGTTTACGAGACGCCATCATAAAGCTTCGTAGAATTATACTTAAACAAACATGGCAAATATTCTCTTCTCTATGTGATAACACATCAAGAATTCTGTTTAAAAACAAATAAGTTTCAACAATGATTCATAAAATGGAATGTTATTTCTTGTCAAAGTAGGAACTTTGATATCTCAACCCCTGGAAATAATAATCTGTCTAGGTACATTTATATATCCATATTAAAAAAAAAAAAAGCTTCTTTAAACCATTTATTCCGGATTTAGGTTTATTTAGCAGTTATAAAATATCCAACAACTATTGAAAACAGGACATAATTTAGAACCAAAGAACCCATCTGTATTTACTACATGTTCAACCCATTCCCCACTGTCCATTCTATCAACACAAGATTCCACACAGACCTTCTTTCGGGACTTGGTTGTTTCAACTCAGGGGACCCTAAAACGTGTATTTTCGTCGAAAACTGGAATTCCAAAATTTTCGCAATCGCAATTCTTTCCCTTAGTATATATTTCAGATATAGGTAAGTGAAAGTAAAAATAATGAGGCCAAATAAAAAATTTTTTAAAGGCACGGTAGATTAGTTTTTACACCAACGATTTTGATTAAACTCGCTGTATCGATGTGAAAATTAATGGGCTTTAATATCATGAAGGTTTTATTTTGATTTAAATAGTTTGACAGGGCTTAAATCCCGATATTTTAAATTTTCTTCCTCTAAAGTACCTTTAATTTTGTAGATTCTATAAAAATTATTATATCGTCTTATCCACCATTGAAAAAAAACAGGTAAGTATATAAGTTGAGCGAATTCGTTATTCAACTGAAGAAGAAAACTAGAAAATATTTTTTGAAGACAGTTTTTTTGTTTTTGAACATAAGAAAAGTAATATACATGTATAATATACCGTTGGAATGCTAAAGATTTCAGATAAATTATTATCTTATATACAATCTTGTAAAAGTTAATTAGGAGTGATAAGCAGCCAATAAAACTAACTGATTATAAAGATTTTTAATAAAGCACACGTTTCAATAGAAATTTAAATTGATTCTTTAATGGTTTCACTAATTACTTTCACTTACTATATTTAGTAAGGGAAAGTATTGTGATTGTGAAAATTTTCGAATTCCAGTTTTCAACGGAAATACACATTTTAGGTTCCCCTGAGTCCAAATAACCAAGTCCCGCAAAAAGGTCTGTGTGTATGTGTGTGTTGTGTGTGTGTAGTAACTCCTGGGCGAAAACGGTAAGTCATATGAAACTGAAATTTCATATTTAAGACAAATATACGCCCGAGACGTTACAAAACCTTTTTCATCAAAATGAGCTTCCCAGAAGAACCACTTTATGCCATGCGTTATGCACCTTTTTACGATTTTCTCAAAAACGGTCCCGACGATTTTGATTAAACTCCCTATATTGATGTAACATTTAATGGGCTTTATTATAATGTAGTTTTCATTCTGATTAAAATGGTATGTCAGGGCTTAAATGCCGATATTTTAAATTTTCTTCTTCTAAAGTACCTTTAATTTTGCAGATTTTATAGAAATAAATATATTACCTTGTTACCACCGATGAAAAACACATAAAAATATAAGTTGAACGAATTCGATATCTGACTAAAGGAGAAAACTGAAAAAATATTTTTTAAATGCAATTTTTTGTTTTTAAACATAACAGTAATATACCGTTGGAAAGCTAAAGCTTTTAGAATAAATATTATCTAATGCAAAAACTTGTAAAAGTTAATAAAGAGTGATGAAAAGCAGATAAAACTGATTATTTTAGATAATAATAAAATAGATTTTTTAATACGTTTCTAAAGAAATTAAATTTATTTAATCCTTTAATAGTTTCACGTATTTTTATCTCGAACTGTATTTGAAAAGTCTTTTATTGATTTTAAAAATGGAGGTAAGTGAAAGTCGTGTGTTGCGCTCACCAGATTTTTTTTTCTTTTCTGTAATTCTATTTGAAAATTCTTTAATCGATTTTTAAAACGGAGGTAAGTGAAAGTCGTGTGTTGCCCACGCCAGATTTTTACCTTCCAGTTGTAGAACACAAATTCGAAAATGTTATCGACACTGTTATTAACTTCGATTACATCGGCCACAGATATATTTTATTGACTACCGTTGGTCAGTGTAGAAGTATACGTATGTAATGTATTTTAAGAATAATACTAGTAAAGGAGTGATTTATCCTTCTTCAGTTATAATGCTTTTATTGATCTAACATTATGGCCATTAACATTAATAGAAGATATAAAAACTGCTTTATCTTTCATTGAAGACGACAACGCCTTCTTGCCGGATTGCAATATATTTTCCAACAGTTAATTAATTAGCAGTAAGCTTATTATTCTGAGAACTAGGGGCATTAGAGTTAATTGAGCAGGTCCCTTGAATACTATCTCAGTAAGTAGGTGAGCTTTGTGCTTCATCTAAGTCCTCATGATTAAAGGAAGTCGTAGATATCCCTGTTGTCATGGCGGTCGTATCCAAAATTAATGGATTGTCTACACAGGAGGAAGGCTTGAGGTTTTGGGATGTTGTATATAATATATGTTTGACTCGAAAGTAATTTTTATTTTATACTTTTCATTACGTATTCGAGGTATAGACTGTACTTCATAGTCCTTCCTAAACAAAATTCTCACTTTTCAAAATAAGCCAGTAGAACAAACTTTTCATATTAATTCATTTGACCTTGTATGGTTTGCGTAAAATATGCTAACCATATAAGGCCATAGGTTTCTAGGTACTAAAAAAAAAAAATAAATAAAAAAGCATTTATTAAATAATATTTTTATCTTCGCTCATCTATGTTTGGAATATATACTAAGAAAAAGTGTGGCGGTCGTGAAAATTTTGGAATTCCCGTTTTCACACTTTTTTTTAACTTTAAATCTTTATTCACCCCTGTCAATAATACAATGAACAATCAGTGAATGTTACAGTCCATTTTAAGATACATAGCGTGAGGCATGAGGGAGAGAAGCACCCAGCGGTACCTATTTCTGGCATGAAATTAGCGTGAATTACTAAAGGAGGAGGTTTCTCATCCAACTCCTCTTCAGCCTTCTGTAGACATTTACCGGCATGAGTGTGGTGGCCATGTCATTGATTAGTGTGTTAGGGTGACCTTGTAGTTTGTCGTGGAAACGTTTGTATTGTGTCCGTATGTGCTCATGTATAGTTATGTTGCTAACGTACCACGGGGTTTTTGTAATTGTTCTAAACGTTTTAGCCTGAAAGATTTGAAGTTTGTTAATGTGAGTCTTTTTAGCTGTCCCATTTATCTGTGATGCATAAGTCCAAATAGGTTTCAGTAGGTAAGTATAGGTGTTTAATTTCTGTCGAAGTTTTAGTTTTGACTAAATCTGTGAGAAAGGAAAAAATGAATAATGAGGTAGTAAGTTGGTGGAAGGATAGTCTTGAGTTTGAAGAGAAGCCCCTGGTGCCAAACTCTGTCGAAGGCTTGAGCAACGTCGAGAAATACGCCAGTAGTGTATAACTTCTGCTCTAGTATATAAATTATAAATTAATTTGTGAAATAATTATATTATGTTATAAATATATTTATTCAATTTATCATATAAGATTTAAATAAAATATATAAATTAAAAATTAATTTGTGAAATAATTATATTATGTTATAAATATATTTATTCAATTTATCATATAAGATTTAAATAAAATATATAAATTATAAATTAATTTGTGAAATAATTATATTATGTTATAAATATATTTATTCAATTTATCATATAAGATTTTAATAAATTATATAAATTAAAAATTAATTTGTGAAATAATTATATTATGTTATAAATATATTTATTCAATTTATCATATAAGATTTAAATAAAATATATAAATTATAAATTAATTTGTGAAATAATTATATTATGTTATAAATATATTTATTCAATTTATCATATAAGATTTAAATAAAATATATAAATTAATAATTAATTTGTGAAATAATTATATGTGGTCCGTCACTCTGTGTAGTTGGTGCAATGTATTTCACACTTAAATAATCGTTTTTAGGATCCCTTGAGTCCAAATAACCATATCCCGCAAAAAGGTCTGAGTGTGTGTGGGAAGTATAGCGACAAAAAAAAAAGTAGTGCAGAATTTGAATTTTATATTTGAGATAACTATACGTCCGAGATATTATAGCATCTTTTTTAGAATAATAATGAGAATTATATAATAATGAAATAATATTTTTAAAAATCTGGTGCGGGCAACACACGACTTTCACTTACCTACATTTTTAAAATCAATGAAAGAATTTCCAAATACAGTTAGAGAAAAAATGCGTGAAATTATTAAGGAATTAATCAAATTGAATTTACGTAGAAACATGTGTTTTATTAAAAAATCTATTAATTTATTATCTAAAATAATCAGTTAGTTTTATGTTCATTTCATCACTCTCTATTAAATTTTAAAAGCTTGTTAATGAGATAATATTTTTTCTAAAATCTCAAGCTTTCCAACGGTATATCATACATGTATATTACCGCTCTTATGTTCAAAAACGAAAAATTGCATTAAAAAAATATTTTTTCTGTTTTCTCCTTTAGTTGGGTATCGAATTTATTCAATTTATATATTTACCTGTTTTTCATCAGCTGTAACCAGATAATATAGTTATTTTTATAGAATCTACAAAATTAAAGGTACTTTAGAGGAAGAAAATGTAAAATATCGGCATTTAAGTCCTGTCAGACCATTTTAATCAGAATAAAACCTACATGATATTAAAGCCCATTAAATTTTACATCGATATAGCGAGTTTAATCAAAATCGTCGGAACCGTTTTCAAGAAAATCGAAAAAAGGTGCAAAATGAATGGCATAAAATGCCTCTTCTGGTAAGCTCATTTTGATGAAAAAAATTTTGTCACGTCTCGGGCGTATAGTTGTCTTAAATATAAATTTCAGTTTCATAGGACATACCATTGGTATTGGACTCAGGGGATCCTAAAACGTGTATTTCCGTTGAAAACTGGAATTCTAAAATTTTCACGATCGCAATACTTCTCCTTACTATATATAGTAAGTGAAAGTAAATATATTGACCTTGTTTAAAATACTGTCTAATGGACTGACTCCTGATTATTTTAACAGTCTATCATACATCGTCAAAGTTTTTTATTTTCATTTATTTTTTTATTACTTAATATAAGTTTCCTTATTTCAAATTCTTATTTTAAAGTGAATACTTGAAATTCACTCCAGAATGAATCTAACCCGAGTGAACTTTTGACATTTGTTTTCGTTTTTCCTAACTAAACCTTTTGGAATATTTTAATATTAAAAAATATCTCAAAAAAATAATCTTCTTCAAGATGAAATAAATCCCTGATTAAGAGGTTGGAATAAAATTAAAACCGAAAATATGATAAATGTTATAAAATCTCGCGATATTAGAAGCGATCTTTATATCTTAATTATCTATGATGTTTGCATTGATTACACAATTTAGTTATAAATATACTTGCTAGAGCTTAATTTTTGAAGAAAGTGAAGGTACAATTTACTTTACTATAAAAAAGGCCTATTCAGGCTTAATGTATTTAAGCTTCGGGACTTAACTAAGTCATCCAATTCATCTCATATTCCCAACACCCCTCACTATGTCACGAATAATATCATTCATAACGACCTTAATGTTCCATATTTTGCAGATTAATTTTTCCATGACATACTTGTTACCACTCTATCCCTCTAATTTTAGTCATTACTTCCTCTTCCATTCCTGATAATCGTCCAAGGTTTCAGAATAAAAAATGGCTTCGAGACCTTCTAATTTGACTTTATTATTGGAGTGCCATCACAAGTTAATTTTTCTACACCGTTGTTTTGTATCATATTATCAAAGTGCATATTTACTTTTATTTAGTTGTATATTCCAACAAAAATATTTTTACTTTATGAAATATATAGCAAGGGAAAATATTGCGATCGTAAAAATTCGGGGAAATCGGAAATACTCGTTATAGGGTCTCTCGGGCCCAAATAACTAAGTCCCACAAAAGATTCTGTGTGTGGGTGGTTATTACCGGGCGAAAACGAAAAGTGCTACGCGAAAACTATATGAGCGAGATGTTACAGAAACTTTTTCATCAAAATCAGCTGCCCTGAAGATCTACTTTTACACTTTTTTACACGATTTTCTCAAAAACGGCTCTAATGATTTTGAATAAACTCACTATATTGATGTAAAATTGGATGGGCTTTATTATGATGTAGGTATTCAATCTGATTGCAATAGTCTGAGAGGGCTTAAATGCCGATATTTTTTCCTCTAAAGTACCTTTAATTTTGTAGATTTAAATAAATTAACTATATGATCTTGTTAGCATTGATAAAAACTATGTAAATATTGGGTTGTTTCACATAAAATTTCCGTTTTTATAGTTTCTGAAATACATAAAGGATTTTGCAGGTCTCTGTTGTTTTCTTCCGAATGTTTACATATTTAAAGTAAACAGTTACTAATCCTCTACCTTTGTATTATAAACATTAGCTTCCAAATCAATTGCCCACTTTTTAGTATACCTCCAAATATGAACATGGAAACGCGATTTTAGAGTAATATTTTTGTACGGGTTTAAACTCGGCCATTCAGCAGCTGAGGCCGCTTGAAATATTTGCAAGGCGTTTGGGGAAGGAAGTGTTAATGAACGGACCATTCGCCGTTGGTTTGCTAAGCTTTCAGCTGGGAATACCGACTTGGAAAACTTGCCCCGAGGAAGACCTCCGTCCGTAATAGACAACGATGTCCTCAAACATACAGTAGAAGGAAACCCCTACCAAACAGTTAAAGGACTCTCAGCACAACTAAATGCAAGTGCATCTACCGTTTCCAGAAACTTAAAGTGTTTTAGGAAAGTAAAAAAGCTCGATACATGGGTACCTCGTGATCTCACTGAGCGGCATGTTTCAAAACATACCGTGCAAAAATTGAAAGAACTGGGCTACGAAGTTCTTCCGCACCCACCACATTCTCTCGACTTGTCTCCAACAGATTACCACCTGTTCAGGAATTTAGACAACTTCGTCAAAAGAAAACTTTTTGAAAATGATGATCAAGGGAAAAGTGCGTTTTCAGATTTTGTTTTACTTCAAAGCTCAGAGTTTTTCAGTTCGGGGATAAAAAAGTTGGAGTCACGTTAGGAAACATTTGTAGAAAAAAAAAGGTAAATACTTCGAATAAAATTATCTTGTTTTTATATCGTATTTTTAATAAAAATCCTTTACCTTGAAAACGGACATTTCGTGTGACACAACTCAATATATAAGTTCAACGAATTCGATATCCAATTATTTTTTAATGCAATTTTTTGGTTTTTAACATACGAACAGTAAAATATTTACATGTTTTATATCCCGTTGTAAATCTAAAGATTTTAGACAAAATAATCATCTTATACACAAGCTTGTACAAGTTAATAAATAGTGATGAAAAGCCGATAAAACTAACAGATAGTTTTAGATAATAATATAATAGAATTTTTAATAAAGCACGTTTATATATAAATTCAATTTAATAAATTCTTTATTAGTTTTAGTCATTTTAATATTTAACTGTATTTGTAAATTTTTTAATTAATGTTAACAACGGAAGTAAGTGAAAATCGAATTTCCCTTTTTGCTGAATTTGACCGCACCAGATTTTTAAAATATTTTCAGTTAAAATGTATAACTGCACAAGCTAAAACAATAAGTAAACAGGCACGATAAAATTAACTAAAGGAATATGTAGAGGAACTTCAGATTATATTAGCACTTCTTTCTTCTTTTCGGAACACTAGGAGGATTATCAGGAACTGAAGAGGAAACAAGGATTGATACCAGTAAGGAGTAGTGAGGCGTTTACAAAAATCTGGTGCGGGCAACACACGACTTTCACTTACCTCCGTTTCTAAAATCTATTTAAGAATTTTCAAGTACAGTAAATGATAAAAATTAGTAAAACCATTAAAGAATAAATTAAATGGAATTCCGGGATCACTTGTAGCTGGGTGGCTAGCGTAACAGCCTCCCACGTTAAAGGTTACGGGTTCAAACCCGCAGGTGGTCCTAGGATTTTTTAATGGGAGTAAAAAATCCTTAGTTACGCCGTCCATCGGAGGGGACGTTAAAAGGTGGTCCCGAGCCTGTGCGATGTCAGGTACTCGTTAAAGATCCCTATCCTAATAAAACCTGGATAGGCAAAATTTAGGACTCCCACTGTAGCATCGTCCGATTAGCCATAGTAGTATAAAGTGACGTTAAATAAATAAACAAACAAATGGAATTCCTATAGAAACATGTGTTTTATTAAAAATCTATTATATTATTATCTAAAATAATCAGTTTTTATCGGCTATTTATATAATATATATATATATATATATATATATATATATATATATATTTTTTTCTAAAATCTTTAGCATTCCAACGGTATATTACACATGTATATTACTGTTCTTATGTTCAAAAACAAAAAATTGCATTAAAAAAACATTTTTTCAGTTTTCTCTTTTGGTTGCTTTTTCAAATTTGCTCAACTTGCATATTTAGCCGTTATTTACGAATGCTAACTAGCTAATATGGTTTTTTTAATAAAATATACAAAATTAAAGGAACTTTGGAAGAAGAAAATTTAAAATATCGGCATTTAAGCCCTGTCAGACTATTTTTATCAGAATAAAACCTACATGATATTAAAGCCCATTAAATTTTACATCGATATAGTGAGTTTAATCAAAATCGTCGGAATAGTTTTTGAGAAAATCGAAAAAAGGTGCAAAATGCATAGCATAAAGTGGCTTTTCTGGTAAGCTCATTTTGATGAAAAAGGTTTTGTAACGTCTCGAGCGTATAGTTGTCTTAAATATGAAATGTCAGTTTCATAGGATATTACGTTTCCGCCCAGGAGTTACCACACACACAGACCTTTTTGCGGGACTTAGTTATTTAGACTCAGGGGACCCTAAAACGTGTATTTTCGTTTAAAACTGGGATTAGAAAATTCTCACGATCGCAATACTTTCCCTTACTATATATAGTAAGTGATAGTAAAAATTTAGGATTGTAAGAAATTGATACAAGAACGATTGGATGGCTCGGTACACAGCCCTAAAGCTCAGTTCCGTAAATCCAGATTGGGATAGTCATGTAAGTCAGCTTTATGTAGTTAAGCGGAAGTTTAAAGCGTTTGTTTAGTAAGTGGTGAAGCAGTCGTAATCAGATCTTTTTTTTTTTTAATGAATGATATTTTGACGTTTTGAGCAAAGATTTTTAAATAAACACAATGTTTATTCATTGTGACATAGAATGGTCATTGCTTGCTATACCTGAAATGTTGGTAGATACTTTAAGATTGACTGATACAAAAACAAACACAGCTCGTATAAATATAACAGGAAAAAAATGGCCAAAATAAATATAGTTTCGAAACTCTTGATGTTTCTGGGTGAGAAGGAAGTTAAATTTTCAGTTATCCGATGTAATAATAGAAGGAAAATAAACCCTGAAGTTTACTACTTAAAATATAACAGTGACGAGACTATTTCTGCCAGGGACCTCAGATATTTTGACTGGACTCCTCTCCTATCTATTTCGGATTGGGAATGCACTAGGTATAAATAGCTTTCGGTGTCCCTTTCCAGTCGAATTGCCTTACCACTTCAATATATAAATATGAGAATTGCGTATTCTGATGGACGAGTCTATTCAACAGTATAGGCATTGTATTCATTCATACGATATAACTCGGTGGGTTTTCAATATAGTTCACTTTCTGTCTGTCGAGGTAGTGGTGACCGATAGTGCGGAGGCAGACTCAGGAGTAGAATCCATATTGTTCTTCTTCTTCCAGTGGCGCGACAGGCCGCGTAGGCCCTGGGCCTCGCGGTGTAAACTCGTAAGATGTTTTACCCAGGGGAGAGGTTGTGGGTGAATTTTTTTTTACATCCACATAAAAACCTTCGAACTCAGAACCTGTAGCATGAGAGACTAGCGCGCTAGTCACTCAGCCACGGGCTCCCCAGAATCCATATTGAATAGGTTAAAATTTAATTCGTGATGGACACACATTGGTTTTCCTCTAGGATAGACTTCTAGCCTGTAAATAACCCTTTCTCCTTCCTTTGTCTAAGTTGGAATGAAAGAAAAAAAAAAAAATTAGGTACTCGATTCACACAACTTTCACCAAGTTAGTTATATATTTTAAATAAATATTGAAAGTTTAAATCTAGTTCTTTTAAATTTTTTTTTATTCATTTACCGAGTCAGCGTTTGTTTATGTGATAACTCTTCGTCGAAAGCGACCAGTTGTATAAAACTGAAATTTCATATTTTAGGAGCGTGAAAGCCGGAAATGTTTCAACAACAGTAGCGAACCAGATGAGCCACTTTATACCATGCATTTTGCACATTTTTACGATTTTCTCAATAAGTGTTCGAACGATTTTGATTAAAGTCCCTGTATTGATGTAAAATTTAATGGGATTTAATATCATCTAGGTTTCATTCTGATTGACATGACTGATTCACATCGCTTGAAGAAATTGTTAAAAAAGATTATATGTTGTCATGACAATATCATGCAAATGAAACCGCACTAAAAACTGATTTTTACTTTCACTTACTATATATAGTAAGGGGAAGTATTGCAGTGATGAAAATTTTCGAATTCCAGTTTTCAACGGAAATACACATTTTAGGGTCCCCTGAGTCCAAATAACCAAGTCCCGAAAAAAGGTCTGTGTGTGGTAACTCCCGGGCGGAAACGGTAAGTCCTATGAAACTGAAATTTCATATTTAAGACAAATATACGCCCGAGACGTTACAAAACTTTTTTCATCAAAATGAGCTTACCAGAAGAGCCACTTTATACCATGCATTTTGCACATTTTTACGATTTTCTCAATGACTACTCGAACGATTTTGATTAAAGTCCCTGTATCGATGTAAAATTTAATGGGATTTAATATCATCTAGGTTTCATTCTGATTGAAATATTCGGCCGATATTTTAATTTTTTTTTCTCTAAAATATCTTTAATTTTACATATTCGAATTAATTTACCATATCATCATGTTAGTATCTATAAAAAAAACGGGTAAATATAAAAGTTGAACGAATTCCATCTAAAGCTAAAATTGAAAAGAGCAAAATAATATATTTTATGCATTTTTGAATATAAATGCATTAATATAGATGTGTAATATGTAATCTAATATTAATAGTCAATGGACTGCCTAACCGCTTCCACACCTCAGTAAGAAACCTTGGAGTTATTATTGATCAGAACCTATCTTGGATTAACCATATTTCTCATATCAGCCAAAAATCTGTCGCTAAACTAAATACTGTAATTTCCTGTCTTTATTCCACCTAAAACGCGCATGCTAATGGTCTCTTTTCTCATTTTCCTCTAGTTTGAGTAAGGTTGCCTCCTATATAGCAGGCTGTCTGATAAAACATGAGACTAAAGATACTGATAAACTGTTTCATTAGATTGACACGTGGAATCCCCTGACACTGCTTTGTTTCAAGTAGGTATACAGAGTTGAATTGGCTCTATCCCTCTTTCCGTTGGCAATACCTCCTAGGCGTCTGTCTCTTTCGATCTTCCAAAATTAAAAATCTCCTTATATTCTTGATATGCTTACCACTTGTTCCTATGTCCATTCAGTAAACACTAGATCCCAACCCTTGAATTTATATATACCTTTTCACAGATCCGCCTCCTTCAAAAAATTGTTTTTTATTTGTGTTATCCTATTTTGGAATTTCTTGCCTATATCCATTCGTAAAGCCTTATCATTACCCACTTTCAAACACCAACTATTTCTCCATCTCCTGAAGTATCACTCTTCCCAACATATGTAATATTTAAAATCTATATAGCTTTTTTCAGTCAAATTCATAATTTTTTCAGTCAAATTCATAATTTTTTCAATCAAATTCATAATTTTTTCAGTCAAATTCATAATTTTTTCAGTCAAATTCATAATTTTTTCAGTCAAATTCATAATTTTTTCAATCAAATTCATAATTTTTTCAGTCAATTTCATAATTTCTTGTACCCATTTTATAAAGTTAATTTAATGAGGTTTTGCTACCAAGAACTTAACATTTTTATTAAATCTTGTTGTTGTTTATCCATTTATCATCACTTTATGTTACTGTGCTTAATCCGACGGTGCAGCGGGAGTCCTAAGTTTTGTCTACCCAGGTTTACTCTTAAGTAAACCTGGGTAGGCAAAACTTAGGGATCTTTTACGAGTTCCACTTATTAAATCTTTTTAGAGTCATCTGTGGTGCACAAATATAGGTGGATCTGCTGGTTTTAGACTTGCGACCTTAAGCATAGAAGACTGTTATGCTAGCCACTACTCCACAGGTGACCCTAAATGCATTCAACAAGGTGTTTGAATCTGCCGGGTTTAAACACGTGACTTTGGACTTATTAATCTTTAACTCCTTGCTGAATACATCCAGGGTCACCTGTGGATTAGTGGTTAGCATAACAGCCTCTTTTAAAGGACGAAATAACCAAGGATTTTACTCCAAGGATTTTAGAGTCATATGTGGTGCACAAATATAGTGGATCTGCTGGTTTTAGACTTGCGACCTTAAGCATAGAAGACTGTTATGCTAGCCACTACTCCACAGGTGACCCTGGATGTATTCAGCAAGGAGTTAAAGATTAATAAGTCCAAAGTCACGTGTTTAAACCCGGCAGATTCAAACACCTTGTTGAATGCATTTAGGGTCACCTGTGGAGTAGTGGCTAGCATAACAGTCTTCTATGCTTAAGGTCGCAAGTCTAAAACCAGCAGATCCACCTATATATGTGCACCACAGATGACTCTAAAAAGATTTAATAAGTGGAACTCGTAAAAGATCCCTAAGTTTTGCCTACCCAGGTTTACTTAAGAGTAAACCTGGGTAGACAAAACTTAGGACTCCCGCTGCACCGTCGGATTAAGCACAGTAACATAAAGTGATGATAAATGGATAAACAACAACAAGATTTAATAAAAATGTTAAGTTCTTGGTAGCAAAACCTCATTAAATTAACTTTATAAAATGGGTACAAGAAATTATGAAATTGACTGAAAAAATTATGAATTTGGTTGAAAAAATTATGAATTTGACTGAAAAAATTATGAATTTGACTGAAAAAATTATGAATTTGACTGAAAAAATTATGAATTTGATTGAAAAAATTATGAATTTGACTGAAAAAATTATGAATTTGACTGAAAAAAGCTATAGATGATAAGTATTCAGTGTCACAAAATCTGTCTTTTATTGTTAAACTGAAATCTTAAACGACCAGACAATTACCATTTATATTGTAATTTTATTGTTATTCTAATGGGACTACTCGTCTCAGAAAAAATTACTCTTTATTTAATTTTCATAGTATTGGAATCGACATTCTATTTATTTTCTTTATAGAAGATCCTGTTCTAAATTTCAATAGTTGTCTAAGATAAATAATAGTCTACATTAAGATAAATAATGAACATCCCTTTTCTAGATGGCTAACCTGTTTGCTTGCAGAGCGAATATGCCGTGATCTGGCCTGCCTTATCTCCTATCAGGAGTTTCATGGCAAAGCGTTGTAACTCCACCGTCTGGTGGTGATTACTATCCAAGTTTGCAGGTCTGTTAATGCTCCTACAAGAGTATCCAACTATTGATAGCAGCTAATGCCGATTTTATTCGTATTAATAAATTCTTAAATTTGAATAATAAAATATTTATTCATAATTACAGATTTAAGTAAAAATTGCTTTGTATGTTATAAACAATTCTTCCTTAAATGTTTAGCTTTACAACAATATATTACATCTCTATAATGCTGTTATAAATTGCGAACAATCTGGTGCGAGCAAAACACGTCTTTCACTTTTCTCGGTTGTTAAAGTCAATTTAAGAACTAATAGAGTTCTAAAACGTTTAAAGAAATATATTTAGTTTTGTTGGAACCATATGTTTTAGACTAAATGATATAACAATATAATATTTTTATCTCTAGTTATATATATCGGCTTTTCATCACTCTCCGTTAACTTTAGTCGATTTTGTGTATAAAATAGTACTTGGAATCCTCACAAAAGACTGAAACGACAAGAAACTGCGCGATGATATCGATTATTTCAACACTTAATAGACAAACATTCAAAACTTCCAGTGTATTACAAAAGACTCATTTACATCACTATTACCAGACCTGTTAGGACATATGGAACCGAGCTTTGGGGTTCTACGAAACCAACTAATTCCTCCCGAACCAGTCCTTACAATCCAAAATCCTGAATGCTCCTTATTTTGTTACAAATCAACTCCTCCATAATGACCTTAATATCCCATTTGTTGCAGACAGCCTGTGACAGGTACTCCTCTTTTAATTCTAAACTCCCTGCCCATACAAACCCACTTGTTCGTAATTTATCTTCCTTAGATATCCCTGATAGCACTCCAAGGCGACTGAAAAGAAGGTGGCCTCGGGACCTACAGCCTTAAAATAGCTAGTGAAGTGCTACCACTGGGTAGTTCTCTCTCAAGACATTGTCATGACTTCTTTTTTCATTCCTCATATATACTTATTGTGTTAATACAATTGTAAATTACTATAAATAAAAAATAAAAAAAATATATCGACATTTAAACCCTGTCAGACTAAAGAATGAAATCTAGATGGTATTAAAGCCCATTAAATTTTACATCGAAACAGGACTTTTTAATCAAAATCGTCGGAGATGTTTTTGAAAAAATCGTAAACATGTGCAAAATGCATGGTATAAAGTTGCTCATCTGGTTCGCTAATTTTGTTGAAAAAATTGTAAATTAGTAACATTTCAGGCATATACGCTCCTAAAATATGAAATTTCTGTTCTATGCAACTTGTCGCTTTCGACATAGAGTTATCACATATACAAACGCAGACCTTTTAGCGGGACTTGGTCATTTGGATTCAGGTCCAATCCTGAAGGCCCTGGGGCCACACTTGGCGGAGTGGAAAAGCGAAGAAAGGAAATACGAATTTTGCGATCGAATGGAAATGACGTGATTTACATAGAATTACTAAGGGTGGCCACACTCAACGGAGAGGTAAGGCAATTGCCAGTTGACTCTAATGGGGAGAGGATTCGAAAGACGAATTCCCTTTCCCCGCCTCTCCACTCCGCCTAGTGTGGCCGTGGAAACGGAGGGTACTGTCGACACCGATGGTGACTTCGGCAGCACTCGTGCGTGATCGGTTTCTCGCTAAATCCCAGTTCGTGTCTCCTACTACTTGTTGTCGTTTTCCATCGTTACTATTATTTTTAACTTGTTCCGAGACGGAATATGAACTTATTTTAACAGTTGAAAAATATTCCGAGCTGTATGATCCTGGATTCTGGAGCTGTATGACAAAATCTTCTAAACTGCTGCTACTCATTGTGATTTATTAAAACAATAAAATAAAAAGATGAATACACTCTTTCATTGTTGACAATGAACAACGCAACAATCAATAAAAATTTCTTTCTTGAGTTGGAGGGGGTCGCCCTCAAGGAGGTAGATGGGAGTAGGCAAATTCTTTTCCTCACCGCTGGGTGTGACCTCCCCAAAAAATCGTTATTTTTTCCCTTTTCTCGCCTTTCCTCTCCGCTAAGTGTGGCCGCGCCTTAAAGCGGCGAAACTCCGGTGAAAACTCGAACTCGATAATGTCTATGATTCTAATACTTTACTATATATTTTATAATATATATTTTAATAATAAGTAATAGTAATAATTAGGCAGTCGTATAAAGTTTTATTTGTAAATCAAATCTTTTTATCTTTAAAAATAAAAAATATCCAAGGATAAACTATTTTTCTTGGTATAAATATTAAAGAATAAATATAAAATATAGAAATGGAGACTTCCTATTGTTGAAGGAAATATAACCTTTATTTATGAGGTTTACGAGGTCAAGGTTTCATTTTATTTTTGATGAAGATATCCAGGAACTGATATGATGACTTATGGTTTGAGTGGGTGTAGAGTTTTTTATATTGGCATCGAGTTGGGATAGGTAGTAAAACTGAGAGCTAGGTCATCTCAATAACTCAAAAGTGACAGTGCCTATAAAGCTGAAATTTATAATCGAGTTTGTTCTAATAGTGTAGATTTGTGGCAAGGCTGAAAATGGGAAAATTCTTCCTCAAAGATTTATTTAAAAATATAAATAAAGATACCTAAAACCATTTGACAAATTGTGTTTCGAATAACTCATAATCTATGCATCTCTCAAACAATTCAAGTAGTTATTTGAAACACGAACAAATTTTCTACAGTTCCAACATAAACTCATCTAAATCTGACGGATAAACGATATAAACTATTATATTAAAAATCTGAAACGTATTAGGAAATTATGGGTTTCCCTATTCCTATAGGTATGCTATTGCAACTTTAACGTAATTATAATAAAATTAATATCAGGCATTAAATAACAACACGTTGGAAAACAAAATAGTTAAAAGAGTAACAGCATTGCTGTAACGATGTATTATATATATTGTAGTTATTCTTACCATAAACGTATAAAATTTACGAAAAATGAAAAATTTGCAAGTGAACCCGTGGGTTAGAGCTAGTACAAGTTTATTTGTTTAACGTCACTTTATGCAGTTTTGGCTAATCGGACGATGCTACAATGGGAGTCCTAAAGTTTGCCTATCCAGGTTTTATTAGGAAATGGGATCTTTGATGAGTACTTGACATCGAACAGGTTTGCGACGACCATATTAAGTTTCCTCCGAAGGATGGCGTAACCAAGAATTTTGAACTCCCTTCAAAAAATCTTAAGGCCATCTGCCAGGATGATTCCGTGACCTGAGTCATGTGAGACGGTTACAGTAGCCACTACAACAGAGGTTACCCCAACTAGTATTTGTATGTAGAATATCATATTAAATTTAATACTCCTATTCCTTCCTTTTTTCTCAATCTGCTGGTGTTCATCAAGGCAGCATCCTAGGATCCGTTCTTTACACAGTCTATACAGCTGATATCTCAACCCATCCTAACACTTTCCTTTCTACCTATGCTGATGAAACGTGTGTGCTATCAGTATATGATGATCCAGTTGTGTAATAACGATTTGAATATTTCCTCCCAAAGTCTTCAATCCTACATCTGAGACCTTAAAGTATGATGTCAGAATTGGAGGATTAAAATTAATTCTAACAAATCCCACCAAATAACCTTTACCCTTCGTCGTAAACCAATGACTTCCTGCCCTACAGTATCTTTTAATGGCACTCCACTAGCCCCTGTTGAATAGATTCGATACTTAAGACTCCACCTTGACAAACATCGAAACGACCAGATACTGCCGGACGTGGACCGTTTGTTCACGGAACCAACTACTTCAACACTCAGTGAACGAACGCTCCAAACTTCTAATTCTATTACAAAAGACTTATTTATATGACCATCATAAGAACGATATGGACTTACGGAGAAGAGCTATGGGTCGAGTTCTTCTCGTATCTAATACTTACAATCCAAAATCCTTCGTAAAACCCTTAACGCTCCTTACTTTGACGCGAATAAGCTCATCCATAAAGACCTTAATGTTCCATATGTTACTGAATTAGCCCGGACCCGGTATCAATCATTCCATGAAAAACTCCATTCCCACTCTAATCCACAGGTTTATATCCTATCATCCTCTTCGATTCCTGATTATCTTTCGATGTATCTAAAAAGAAAATGGTTCCGAGACCTTCTAGTTTAGACTATTTTTAGAGTGCTGCTAATAGAGAGCGTCTCTACATGTGTTTCATGTCAGTTTACTATGTCCATCACATTTACTTGATATTTATATATATATATATATATATATATATATAATACAGTTGTAAATATCAATAAATACGTAAAAAAAAAAATTAAATTTTTCTCAAAGGCTCAAATACTCCAGCAAACTTTCATGTTTCAGTTCTATTATGTACTGAGAAGGATATTCGTGATTAGGCTTTGTTTAGGATGTTTTCAGTTTGGTCGATTGAACTGTTTCCAAGTTGTTAACCCTCATCAACTCCTTTCTCCGACCGTTAAAGCAGTAAATAATGACTGAGATTGCAGGAAATATTCATGATATTTTCTTTAATTATACTTAAAAAACCAATAAAAACTTAATCATTTTCAAATAAAAATAGTTAAAATGTAAAATATGTATAGTTATTAGGTAGAAAATGTATTGCATATGTTAAATGAAAACGAAGTTTTAGTAGAAAGTTTTCCCATTGGTAACATATTAATTGGATGGTTAGTGCTAGAGGGAACAGTGCATGAAAACACATTTAGAAAATCGCTGGATATGAGATCTTTGCCTGTTGAAATAATATTAGCTTCAAATCAATCGGAATTACCGCTCAATTACATCATTTACAAGTCGTTTTATTTATTACTTTATTTGATTGATTTATTGCTTTATTTTATTAATTTATTTTTAATATTTTTATAAACTTTTAATTTTATAATTTTGTCTGTATGATAGTATCTTAGGCCTTACTTAAGACAATAAATCTCTCTCCCTCACTCCCTCTTTCTCTCTCTCACTCCTCTCTCTCTCTCTCTCTCTCTCTCTCTCTCTCTCTCTCTCTCTCTCTCTCTCTCCTCTCTCTCTCTCTCTCTCTCTCTCTCTCTCTCTCTCTCTCTCTCTTCTATCTATCTATCTATCTATCTATCTATCTATTATTATATATATATATATATATATATATATATATATATATATATATATATTATTATTATTATGTGTCACAGTCTTAGTTGGCATACTGCTCCGAAACGGCTTGACCGATTTTCATGAAATCTTATATGTATCGGCTACTATCTATTTTTCATAGCCCTAAAAGATAAGAGTTGTCCACCCCTAATATTTTTTTGGACAAATTTTTTATTTTATTACTTTCACTTACTATATATAGTAAGGAAAGTATTGGGATCGTGAAAATTTTCGAATTCCAGTTTTCAACGGAAATACACGTTTTAGGGTCCCCTGAGTCCAAATAACCAAGTCCCGCAAAAAGGTCTGTGTGTGTGTGTGTGTGTTGTGGTAACTCCCGGGCGGAAACGGTAAGTCCTATGAAACTGAAATTTCATATTTAAGACAACTATACGCCCGAGACGTGACAAAACTTTTTTCATCAAAATGAGCTTACCAGAAGAGGCACTTCATACCATGCATTTTGTACCTTTTTTCGATTTTCTCAAAAACGGTTCCGACGATTTTGATTAAACTCGCTATATCGATGTAAAATTGAATGGGCTTTAATATCATGTAGGTTTTATTTGGATAAAAATGGTCTGACAGGGCTTAAATGCCGATATTTTAAATTTTCTTCCTCTAAAGTACCTTTAATTTTTTAGATTCAATAATAATAACTAGATTATCTTGTTAGCGCTGATGAAAAACAGGTAAATATATCAATTGAATAAATTCGATACCCAACTAAAGGAGAAAACAGAAAAAATATATTTTTAATGAAATTTTTCGTTTTTGAACATAAGAGCAGTAATATACATGTATGATATACCGTTGGAAAGCTAAAGATTTTAGAAAAAATATCATCTCATACACAAGCTTTTAGAAGTTAATAGAGAGTGATGAGAAGAAGATAAAACTAACTGATTATTTTAGATAATAATAAAATAGATTTTTTAATAAAACACATGTTTATATATAAATTCAATTTGATTAATTCCTTAATAGTTTCACGTATTTTTATCTCTAACTGTATTTGAAAATTCTTTCATTGATTTTAAAAATCGAGGTAAGTGAAAGTCGTGTGTTGCCCGCACCAGATTTTTTTTTTATAATGTGACATTAAAAAAATACATACAACCCTAAATTTTCACCGTTCTGTCAACAATTCCTATTTTTTAAAAGTCATTTTAGTATTTTAATAATTTTTCATTCCGCTCGATAACTGATCAATTATCACTTGGTTAGTTATCTCCGCCAGAGGTCTACCGGTTTCACTTCTCAGCAAGCTAACAGCAGAGAGTAGAGATGGGACCGAAGCCGGTCTTCTGTTATTCCAACACAAAAAGCCTTCTCTCACTCTCTCCACAGTTTTCGGCCAGTATTATTGTTTATGCATCAAGCGTAGTAGTAACCTTTACAATTATCATTTTACTATCTCAGTGTAACTCATGTTTTTCACACGGACAACTATACGTGACATGCCCTCGAGTGGGTAAACAATAGTTTCTGTTAGCTAAAGAAGGGCTAACAAAAAATATTGTTCACCCCATAGCATTGAGATTGATATTGTTTGTCAGTGTTTCTTAATTAATTAATGATATATATATAAATAAAACTGATTATATATAAAAATAAATGATATATATATAAAGATGTTTGTTGATTTGTTATTTTTATATTCCTCATCTTTTCAGCGCTCCATACCTCTTTAACTTATATACCTATATATTATTACTCTTATACACGTATATAATATTATATATATATATATATATATATATATATATATATAAAATTTACAACGTCAATTTATAACTTCTCCGTTCATGAGTATATACTTGTATATTGTATCGTAACATGTCATATAACACACTAAGATGACAGAAAGAGGGCAAAATCCTTTCCAAGTGACAGTACAATTAGTTTGAGGATGATGAAAATAAATGGGAATCGGTTGGCACCATGAGATGGAGGGGCTCAGATTCGTTACTCGCCAGCGAAAAGTTACTTTTAACTTCCTTGGCCTGGGTCCTCGAGTTACTTTTCCAGTAAACACCATCCAAAGGAAGGGAGGGGACACAAGTTAAATGAAGACGTTCCAGATCAATCGGCTTCCTCCACATTTACACAACTTTCCTTATAACTTTGAATAAAGTCTCTTTCCTTTAATAAAATTATCGGATCAAATCAATGATGTTTAAATGAATATTTCAACCTTTTTATCTTATCTCTTCTTCGTTATTTATTATAAAGGATATAATAGCCTTTCTTTCTCAACATAATAGATACATTTATTAAAAACAAATCCAGAAATAGCTCTTAGAGGGAAGGGAAGGCTGTAATAATCGGATATGTCGATTTCCAAAAAGGAACTATATCCGACACAAAATAGTCTCATTGATCAATTATTATTTATAGATATTTAATTGATATAAATTGGATTTTTTATGCATTGAAATCTAGAATTGTCTTTTTAGCAATCTAATAATATTATTTTTACTTAATGAAAGAAAATGTTCTCAATCAGGAAAGAAATTAAATTTATAATTAGTAATTTTTGAATCGCGTTTTCAAATGTCTCAAGTGTTCTTTAGATTAAATCTGTTAATAACTAATTATAAACATATTTTATGAAGGACTAGCCTATTTTGATTCTTTGATATTTTATTTACGTCCAGATCTTAAATAACATTAAATTTTTTTTATTTATTTATTTTTTTTTTTTTTGGAGATGGATATTAGGGCTGATTAATTTCTTCCAAATTTTTAATTTTTTATTCTATTAACAATTCATTGTTTCCGGATCACTCCTGTCATCAGGACAAGTAAAATTAACAATTACAAATTACATAAAAAACAACTATAGTGAAGTGAATTATTAAAGCGTTTTTTTAAAATTATTATAAGCTAGGTGTCCCTTTTTAACAACATTCAAAAATTATTGTACAACAAATTTTAAGAATAATAAGAGGTATTAAAAACTACAATTAACGATGTTGCATAGTAATAAGTTAAGGTAATAAATAAATATTTTAAAATTACATGGTTTGTACTATTTGAAATTTATTTGTTTATCCCAACTTTGCCACTGATATTAAAAATTAAAAGACAAATCAATAAAACTAGTCAGTAAATAAAAAACATATCTGAGCAGGGTATTGCTCAGGTCTTTGTCCTCAACTGGGTTAAGGATTAGACCAATTTTTTTTCACTTAACTAAATAAAGAATATTTAATAAGAAAAAGTATTGCGATCATGAACATTTTCGAATTCCAGTTGACAACGAAAATATACGTTTTATGGTCCCGTGAGCCTAAATGAATCCAGAAGCAAGATTTTTCAATGTTTTTGTATGTAGGTGATAAGTCTATCTCAAAAAGGGAAAGTCGTATAAAACCGAAATTTCATGTTTTAGACAATCATATTCCTGAGATGTTACAGCAACATTTCAATTAAAATCCACAGATCAGTAGAGCCACTTTATGCTATGCATTTTGCACCTTTTTAAAATTTTCATTTAAATGGGCTTTACTTATCATGTAGGTTTCATACTGATTGAAATACTCTTATAGGACTTAAATGCTGGTTTTTAAAAATTTCTTTTTATGCTCTAATTTTATAAATTAGAAAAACTGATGCAAGTTGAACGAATTTAAGAACCAAATAAAGGAGAAAAGCATAAACATTTTTTGTATTTTTTTTTCGTACCTAATAATAGTAAAATAGATGTATAATAGGCCGTTAGAAAGTCAAAGAGTTTAGAAAAAAAGTTAACTAACTTACAAAGCTGTAGGGGATAATTCATAGGGACTAAAAGTGAACAAAATGAAGTGACAGGTGTCTATAATAATATTACGGAAAAATAATCTTTCTATCGCTATCATGATATATATATACATTATATATATTTTTTTTTTAAGCTGTGAAGTATGTAAATGTCATGTGTTTCAGCACCTGATTTTTCAATAAATTACAAGTCTAATTAAATTTTTTAATGTATTTTTATTAATTAAATGTTACATTAATTATGTATGGTAATTAAGCTAAAAATATACCATTAGCTGTTAAACATTTTTTCCCGAATTTATGTTTGATTTAAAAGAAAGCAGTTAATCTTAAATTATAGGAAAGAAATGACTTTACAGGTCACTAGGCATTGCCTGAAAATAATTGACTCTGCCAATGGCAAACCTCTTAGGTCTGTTATCCTCCTTTGACCGCACTTCAATTGGTAGATAAAGAATTTCCTATTATATAGCCATGGAGAAAATCTTATTAGCTTCCTTAAAATCATCATTCCTAATTTTAAATGCTCTGATATAAAAGTACTCATATTATTCCAACGATCCTTATATATTCTCTATATATTTAAGGATTATATATAGATATATATTATATATCTATTATATTATATTGGGTTGTCACATGAAATGTCCGTTTTCAAGATAAAGGATTTTTATTAAAAATACGATATGAAAACAAGATAATTTTATTTGAAGTATTTACCTTCTTTTTCTACACATATTTCCCAACGTGACACCAACTTTTTTATCCCCGAACTGAAAAACTCTGAGCTTTGAAGTGAAACAAAATCTGAAAACGCACTTTTCACTTGATCATCATTTTCAAAAAGTTTTCCTTTGACGAAGTTGTCTGAATTCCTGAACAGGTGGTAATCTGTTGGAGACAAGTCGGGAGAATATGGTGGGTGCGGAAGAACTTCATAACCCTCTTTCAATTTTTGCACGGTATGTTTTGTTGAAGCATGGGGTCTTGCTGCCGCTCAGTGAGATCATGAGGTACCCATGTGTCGAACTTTTTTACTTTCCCAATACATTTTAAATGTCTGGAAACGATAGATGCACTTGCATTTAGTTGTGCTGAGAGTCCTTTAACTGTTTGGTGAGGGTTTCCTTCTACTGTATGTTTGGAGACATCGTCGTCTATTACGGACGGAGGTCTTCCTCGGGCAAGTTTTCCAAGTCGTTGTCCCCAGCTGACAACTTAGCAAACCAATGGCGAATGGTCCGTTCATTAACACTCCCTTCCCCAAACGCCTTGCAAATATTTCTAGCGGCCTCAGCTGCTGAATGGCCGAGTTTAAACTCGTACAAAAATATTACTCGAAAATCGCGTGTTTCCATGTTCATATTTGGAAGTATATTAAAAAGTGGGTAATTGATTGGGAAGCTAATGTTTATAATACAAAGGTAGAGGATTAGTAACTGTTTACTTTAAATATGTAAACATTCGGAAGAAAACTACAGAGACCTGCAAAATCCTTTATGTATTTCAGAAACTATAAAAACGGACATTTCATGTGAAACACCCCAATATATTCCTTATATAGTTATGTGAAAATAAAAATAATATTTATAGATTATTTAGGAGTTGAAGACTTTTGTGTCATTGAAACAAATTTTCCCAAAACCTAAAGACTATACTGTTGATACGAATTAGACTATCAAAAATACAATATATTTAAAAACTAGTGGTTCACTCCTACTTCGCACACATGCTATTTGAATGTAAGGTCATTTATGTTTAAGAAAGCACAGTTTGATCAATTTAAATTGATCGCTTCGAGATCATCAGCTAATTCGAGAAGAAGAGATGTTCATTGGTTTATTTATTTAACGTCACTTTATGCTACTATGGCTAATCGGACGATGCTACAGTGGGATTCCTAAATTTTGCCTATCCAGGTTTTATTAGGGTAGGGATCTTTGAAAAAGGAACCAAAAGAGAAAACTGAAAAAATGTTTTTTTAATGCAATTTTTTGTTTTTGAACATAAGAACAGTAATATACATGTGTAATATACCGTTGGAATGCTAAAGATTTTAGAAAAAATATTATCTTATACACAAGCTTATGAAAGTTAATAGAGAGTGATAAATAGCCGATAAAAACTGATTATTTTAGATAATAATATAATAGATTTTTTAATAAAACACATGTTTCTATAGGAATTCCATTTGTTTGTTTATTTATTTAACGTCACTTTATGCTACTATGGCTAATCGGATGATGCTACAGTGGGAGTCCTAAATTTTGCCTATCCAGGTTTTATTAGGATAGGATCTTTAACGAGTACCTGACATCGCACAGGCTCGGACCACCTTTTAACGTCCCCTCCGAAGGACGGTATAACTAAGGATTTTTCACTCCCATTAAAAAATCCTAAGACCACTTGTGGGTTTGAACCCGTGACCTTTGGCATAGAAGGCTGCTATGCTAGCCACCCAGCTACAAGTGATCCCATTCATTGGTTTATAGGCTTATAATAACTTTCTATTACCGTGTACTTCTTTTGTTTCATATGAAATGAAAAATGAACTTTTCAACTTTAAGTTATACGCTTATACAACTACTCATTTTTTTTTAAAGCGTTTTTCAAAAAAAAAAATTTATTGATTGTTATTACAATCTATCCAAATAATATTATTATTTATGATATCACTTTATAATAGTGATCATTTATGAATTCATATTACATTCATACAATATTTACAAAGCAGTACGTCGGTGTCAACATTGACCTATCATAACCTCCCTCTTTACCAATAACATATGTTCAAGTTGATGAGCTTACAAACACTTTATATTAATTTGTACGATTTCTTTTTTAACTTTTCTAAAATTTTCCTTTCCAAGGGTTTAATATTATGCGTCTAATTACTACTTAAATTTCAGGAATAACTTTTAGATGATTTAATTGCAGAAAATTAAATTTTATCCTCTAAAAAAAAAAAAAACCTGTACCACTACAACCCATGAAGGGTCTTGGGCTCAGTAGATATAGAGATTCCTACTGTTTCTAGGCCAACGGCAGTGCAATGAGGTGATTAGGCCTTAATCGCGCTCAGCCGCCAGGTTTTTCCCCAATTAATTTGGGTACACTTTATAGAGGCTGGTCTGCCCCAGGAGGGTCTCCATACCCTAGGGTCGCTCCGACTGAATTAACAGAATAAATAATATATTCTGCCAGAGTCGGGATTCGAACCCAGGACCCGGAGCACAGCAGACTAGCGCTCTATCCACTAGACCGCCCTCTCCTCTAAAGAAAAGCCTAATATGATGTATTTTAATTATAGACCTTCAGGAATGAATGACTTGAATGACAGTGAAAACCGTATCGAAATCCGTCGCGTGGATTAGAAGGAGTAACAGGAAACAATGAATCGCGATATCATTTTATATATATATATAGAGAGAGAAGAGATGTCTAAGTCGCTGTCCATCTTGTTTACTGGCTGGTTATACCTCTTTGGCAATAAAATAGGAGAGGGCATTAAAAGTTTATTGGGGAAGTTTTGAAAGAGTGTAATTTAGACATCAACATAAACAGACCGAGATAGCTTTATAAAGTCTTTTTTTGGATTTTTTTTTTTAAGTTGGAATATAAAAAGTTGTATTCCAATTAATCGTGGTCAATTCTTTTAAGTAAATATTTATTTTGGTTTATTAATTTTTATAATGAGCCTTTGTATTCGTTTAGAAAAAAATAAATAAAAAATAACCTTCCCTCCCCCAAATAAAAGTTTCAAGATACGTATAATCCAAATATGCGCGGCTTTTTCTCGTACGAATTTATTATTTTCAGATAATTTAATTCCCTAAAAAACAAACGGTTTGAAAAAAAAAGTGTAGTTTTCGAGGTATACGAAACAATAATTATTGCATAGTCTGTAGAAACTTCATTTTATGTTTCACCCCTTAGAGGACGATTTTTTTTCTTCAAAATTCCAAAACACCTAGTCGGTAAAAAAAAAAGCCCCTATTAAAATTTTCAGTTTCTTAATTTAGTACTTTTTAGGATACAGTGATGACTACAATAGTGAATGAGTGATAACTTACATTTATAAATATAGAAGATTTACAATACTAGAAGCAATATTATGGCTATTAAGTTTATTTGCTGTTTACAGAAAATTGCCTATTTTGAAAAACAATAAATTAATCAATAGATGCTGGCCTATCACCACTGCTAATTTTAAAACGATATATTTCATGATTCTTTTTGTGGGGAGTTTAATGCTTTGTCGAACATCTAGACCCAATTTTACGGAAAAGAGATATTTTATACATTTTTGGTCAATTTACCATATATGGCCATGAAATAAAGAGTGCTGACCAATACAAAACCTGGTCGAATATTTACGTACCCGGACCAAAGTCAAGGGTTAGAAAAAAAAATACTAAACTATATTTAAGAATTTTCTGATGACGCTGGATGTACTAAGGAGAACATCTTTCTGTCCTCCCAGAACATTTTCGGGCAGCTTTAAGTTTTTAATTGCGAGAATAATGTCGTATAGAATGAGACCGTTGCATGAAATAATTATCGGATATACTTTGATATGCTCCAGCCTATAGAGTTGACATCGTTCCTCACACAGATCTTGATATTGTTGTATTTTCTCTGCAATAGTTTAGTCGATATTGTCATCATTCGGGACAGCAATATCGATGACATTGCCGCATTTTGATCCATCCATAACCACTACATCCGGCTTGTTGATTACTATCAAGTGATCAGTAATGATAGAACGACCCCAGTATATTGTCCTTTTTTCACCTGAGAGTACCTGTTTTGGTTCATATCGGTAATAAGGAACCTCCCCTGCTATCATTTGGTATGATAATGCCAGCGATTGGTGAATAATTTTTGCCAAGTTATTATGCCTCATAAGGTATTCTCTCCCTGCCAATGCCTGACAACCCAGACTATACATGTTGGATAGACTCTATAGCCGTTTTACAAAGACGACATCGTTCACTTATATTTTCTCTACAAATGTATTTCTGATAAGCATTGGTTGAAATCACTTGATCTTGTATCGGCAAAATAAATCCTTCCTGGGATCACTTGTAGCTGGGTGGCTAGCGTAACAGCCTCCCATGCTAAAGATCACGGGTTCAAACCCGCAGGTGGTCCTAGGATTTTTTAATGGGAGTAAAAAATCCTTAGTTACGCCGTCCTTCGGAGGGGACGTTAAAAGGTGGTCCCGAGCCTGTGCGATGTCAGGTACTCGTTAAAGATCCCTATCCTAATAAAACCTGGGTAGGCAAAATTTAGGACTCCCACTGTAGCATCGTCCGATTAGCCATAGTAGCATAAAGTGACGTTAAATAAATAAACAAACAAACAAGTGACCTTTTTTAAGCCAGACGGTAGAAGCTTCCCAATTTACTCCTGATTGGGATATAGAGTTGTGAAATCGACCATGTAGTGACTTATTTTTCCAATTTTCAATCAGAGTTTCTTCGGTAGGTCCATCTTTATGCTCTTCTGAATTGAGGTTTGGAGCTGTGTATCTAATATCTAACACTTTTATTGCAGACCATACTGGAAAACCATTATCTAGGAAGCTACGTCTTAAATTATTTTCTTGCTATCTGTAGCTCCTCAACAGAAAAACGAGTCCCTTCCATTTTATTATTATTTTTGATATCCAGTTTATTAGTATTATTATTATTATCATACTATTGTATAGAGATATATGATTTCATTGCATTTTAAAATGTAATTAAGTAAGGTTTTGGTGTTGCAGTTGAGAGAGGAAGAGAAGATGGAGGAGGAGACGCGGGAGCTGACCTCGCCCCGCCGCCCCCGGCCCCAGATCACGCTGCAGATCCCCGTGGCCACTCCCAACGGCCCCAGCCCCACCACCCCCATCAGGCCCTACTACACCGGCCCCCTCACCCCTCAGGGCGAACCTATCTACCAGAGCGTCAACATCCTCCAGGCCTATCCCAACAAGGCCGGCGAGTTCGTCTCCAAGCAATTTAACAGTAAGTGTCATTGCAGACTTCAAGATAGTTACTATTAGAGCAGGAAAGGACCGAAACAAAGCAGGAAATAACTATCTAGGCCAGTGGTTCAAAAAAAAAAAAAAAATCGCCGACCCCTTTGTCTAATTAGTAAAGTGACAAGGACCCCCAAATTAAAAAATCGTGCACATACATATATATAAACGGAGTTTTTTTTAATCACTATTCACAGTTATTTAGGAAAAGTTTATGAAATAGAAACCTCTATTTACTTAATCTAAAAAAACAAAGAAACATGACTTATGGTAGGATCAATAATGCATAACTGTTTAACAAGTTTTTAATTTTCCCGCTCGGTTTTCGTCCGCCTGGTGTCTTAAACTTGAGCCGATATATGGAAACGTACAGTGTCGCTGCCTAGGATAAGTACAGACGAGATAGGGGGATTCCGCGATCTTAAGGCATTCCCGTAGAAAGTCTCGTACCGAATAGATGGATGGAAGTACCTAGTTAGCAGGGAAGCAACCAGGAGCAGTTTAAGACTATTTCTATTTAATATATCGTCATATATATTTAATATACCCCGCGGTAAGCATCCTCTGTTAACTTTACTTTGAAGATTATTTGATATTATTTCCTTTTTTTTATTTTTAAAACTGATTATTATTCAATTAATTTTAGTTGGTGTTATGGTAGAATTTTTTTTTGACGTATGCTTGTATGCCGCTGACAAAGGAAATAAAGTATAACATCGAAAATAATTGTATTTTCTATGAAGGACCTGGACCTTAACCATTAACCATGTCACAACAGTTTTACTTTCGCTTACTAAGTATAGTAAGGGAAAGTATTGCGATCGTGAAAATTTTCGAATTTCAGTTTTCAACGGAAATACACGTTTTAGGGTTCCCTGAGTCCAAATAACAAAGTCCCGCAAAAAGGTCTGTGTGTTAATAGAGAGTGATGAAAAGCCGATAAAGCTAAGTGATTATTTTAGATAATAATATAATAGATTTTTTAATAAAACACATGTTTCTATAGAAATTCCATTTAACTAATTCTTTAATGGTTTCACTCATTTTTATCTCTTACTGTATTTGAAAATTCTTTAATCGATTCTAAAACGGAGGTAAGTGAAAGTCGTGTGTAGCCCGCACCAGATTTTTTATTGCTGCTGCCACAAACAGTATCAAAATAAAGTTCAAATTTGTTCAAAAACTTGTTAATTACAATTATCATTAATCCTTGAAATGGTAATAACCGCAGATAATGACCACTAAAGTGGCCAGTGCCATTACTTTAGTCGAAAATCACCATAGTCAGAGAAACGCTGCTCGGGCATTAGAATTACCTGCAACCACTGGGTTTCAAGCGATCCATCGTTTTCGTGACACTGGACTGATTATCTTCTGCGATACATCGATTATTTTCGAAATATGAAGAAATGGCCAATTTTCAGGTTGCGATTGTGAAGTAGCAGTCGCTTGTCAGTGATCAATAGCAATTATACGACTCAAAATGCTAAATATGTTTTTAATTCTCCCTCAATGGCATCTTCCGAACCCCCTTACATCGTAGTTGGGAACCACCGATCTAAGGAATGTTTCACTAATTCAAAGTCAGGACTGAATAAGATAAGATCACATAAATACAGATCAGGGATAGCATTCCTCACGCTAGTAGTCTAAAAATACTTACTTATAAATATAGAAGATACATCATTCTAAAAACAGGTCAGAACTTACATAAATTATAGTCCGAACAGGATGAAGTCCATTTCTTAAACAGATTGACTTCAAAATAAATAAAACAGTGCTAGGTTTTCACTTTTTTTTCTCTAACAGGGCGTCCCAAAATTGCATATTGCTTATTACTGTTTATTCCTAAATGGAACAGAAAGATGGTAGTGTATTATTTATTAGACATTTTATTTTTCCAAAACCAAATAATCAATTTAGCAATCCAAACTTCGCCAACAAAGAATTCTATTTATTTTACAATACAATGTTTTTATCAACTATTACTTTCAGTTACCTATACTCGTATATGAAATATATAGGAAGGGAAAGTTTTGCGATCGGACGCCCATCGGTTAAGCGCATAATAACTTTTTCGGGATTCGTTCTTTACCAAGTTCAACAATTCAAGACACCTATTTGAGTCGCTGCGATGCTATCAGCTGAAGAATACTGATCGCGCACAACGCAATTCCGCGTTGTGTAATCCCCCGGGGGCCACAACCATCTTTGTACCAAATATTTTGCGTGGAACAGCATTCTATATCTAATATATAAAACTCTCGTGTCACAATGTTAGTTACTATACTCCTCCTAACGGCTTGACCGATTTTTATGAAATTTTATAAGCATATTATAAATCTGAGAATCGGCTACTATCTATTTTTAATACCCTTAAGTGACAAGGGTTGTCCACCCAAACATTATTTTTTAATTTATTTGGACAAATATTTATTTTACTATTTTTTTGTAATGCTGTATTAAAAAAAATACATACAACCGTAAATTTTCAGCTCTTCTATCACCCACCCCAATTTTTTAATAGTCATTTTAGTAATTTAATAATTTTTCATCCCGCTCGATAACTGATCAATTATCACTTGGTAAGTTATCCCCGCCAGAGGTCTACCGGTGTCACACCTCAGCCAGCAAACAGCACGGAGTAGGGATGGGACCGAAGCCTCTTTCTCTCAAACCATAAGCCTTCTCTCACTCCCTACACAGTTTTATAATTATTATTTTATATGTTTTCTTCCTCTCAGGTAACTGGAGCTTCGTCTACTTCCCGGATAAAAGTCAAGGGAAAGTAGAAGTTTTTACTTATTTAAAAATTGTCTAACAATTTTGCAGGTATCTAGCAGAACTGCTTTCTGTGCTAGTTTTAGATGCTTGTGGTCTACGCCAAGCTCTTCTGTGCCCTCCTTCGTGCTTTTTAGGATTAGACCATTTGAAGAGAGAACTATTGGAGTTGTTGCAACTTTTTCCAGACGGTAGAGCGATTTCAGTTCTAGTGAGAGTTCTTGATATTTTCTAATTTTTTTTCAGCTCTAGTGCTTAACAGATTGGAGTCGCATGGGACAGCAATATCGACGATGCTGGCCATTTTGTTAGTTTTATCTAACACCAAAATATCTGGACGATTATGCAACAGTCTGTGGTTGGTAATAATCTGTTCATCCCAGTAAACTTTTACGTCTTTATTTTCCATAAGTTTTTTCAGGGGTATACCGATTATAGGGTATCTCTTCATCACCCAACAATCCCAGAGTTCTGCACAAACCTTGGAGGTAAATTTTAGCAACGTTATTATGCCTCATTAAATAGTCCGTCCCTGCCAAAGTTTCACAACCATTTGTTACATGCTGAATAGACTCGTGGGTCTTGGAGCAAAGACGACATTTATCTATTACCGTATTTTCCTTCATTATGTGCCTCCTCTATGCTCTCGTTGCAACAACTTGGTCTTGTATAGCAAGAACAAAACCCTCTGTCTCCCCAAACAGTTGACCCATCCTCAACCAATCGACCGAGAGCTCGCTGTCAATATCAGGCGAATTCAGTTGATAGTAAAACCTTCCATGCAATTCTTTCTCTTTCCAAACTGATTTATACTGATCCGCATTTTTTATTTCATGCAGCATGGGGTCTTTGAGATTAAGTGCTGTGAATTCCTCATATAAATCTCGCATCATGTTGATGATTGAAGATGGGCTTGTCAGAAAATACTGCTTCATGGAATTTTCTCGTTTTCGGCACATATCTTCAATTGAGATAAGCCCACGACTACCTTCTTTTCTTTTTAGATAAAGCCTATTCACAGAAACTTTTGGGTGATGAATTTTAGCGTCTGTCATCATCGTACGCACTAGCCGGTCGATTTATTGTAGTTACAAAGTTAATCAAAGTTATTATTATTATTATTATTATTATTGTATATGCATCAAGCGTAGTAGTAACCGTCACAATTATCATTTTACTATCTTAGTGTAACTCATGTTTTTCACACGGACAACTTTACGTGACATGCTCTGCAGTGGATAAACCATCCAGTTTGTTTGTATTAGCTAAAGATAGGCTAACAAAACATATTGTTCACTCTATAGCATTAATAGATTGATATTGTTTGTTAGTGTTTATGTCGTAATTAATTAATGATATATATAATTTTAAGGAATAAATTATAATAAATTAAAAAAATTAATGTTTGGTGTTTTGTTATTTTTATATTCCCTGATCTTTCACCCGGCTCCATGCCTCTATCGCTAATATACCACTACCTTACACACTTATAATAAGTTAGTTATTTTTTTTTTACCCTAGAAATTCCCTAGAAATAATTTATATAGTAAAAGAACATTTGCCGGTTCAGCTAGTGTACTTATAAAAACTAAGTACGAAACTGCATAATTTTAAATGCTGTGACAGATACTAAATAACTAATAATTATAAATAACTAAAAAATATAAAATTTCAGCTACCGCAATATTTAATTTAGCTAGAATGGATTGGTAATTAATTTTGATTAGCTTAGTTAGAGTAGATACGGGCGTTAAACAGTCTTAACTACCACTTATCATTTACGTAAAATACTCCCAGAAAAAGTTTGTTTATTTCAGGTAAAACTCTAGTTTTATACAAGAAAAGAAACGTCTTAAAATAAGATATAATCCTGTGGCTTAAAACATGTATTATGTCCAGTTAAATCAAGCTTCCTATTGATCTGTTTCTGCTTATATTATCCTTAGTTACACACTGTTACTTACCTCTGGGCTCATACTTACTTGGATATCCTTACTTTTCTACTTATACTTACTCATGTTCCCGTATTTACTTATACCCTAACGTTTTCTTATACTCCTTTTACTACCTATTTTATCCAGATTAAAGGAAAGTCGAGACCAATTTTAGGTGTTCCCCAAAAATAAATTTCAACCCACTCAAATTGGATTTGAACACGCTTCTGAAGATAATTGAAATTGGTGACGCCTTTTCACATCCAGAAACTATGAGAATTTTTATATCAATAATTCACTCTTCTACACGTTGATACAAACTGTATAAAAAAGAAATAAGTATATTAAGTTATTTGAAAAGCTTGAGAGTGGGTGTTTTCCTATTTCCACAGTAGGGCCGGAACTACCATTTTGCCAGGCGGAAATCAACTTAATTTTTCCGCCTCTTCAACTCTTTCCTCTCTCCAGTAAATGTCGACAATCTTATAAACGTATTCTAAGTTTTATTGACTGAATAAAGGTCAAAATCCTTTAAAAAGAAAAAAAAGAAGCGGAATACAGTTAATAATAAAAATTTCTCTTGAACCTTGAGAATCATAAATTCTGTAGGCAGAAGTAACTGCACCCTTCGTTCTGTCCTAATTTGAACATTATTTGTAGTGTTGAAAATAATGTCATACAGTCAAAGTTCCAATTTTTACCAAAAAACAATCCGGTGCGCGCCATAAACGACTTTCACTTACTTCGGTCAATCATATTAATTTAAGAAGTTTAAAATAAAATTAGAGTTAAACAAATTTTAATGAATGACTTTGGAAACATTTATTTTTAATATAACTGGGAAAAAAAAAAATTGGTGCGGACGGAGTTATTTAGATGGACTTGTTTAGTTTTAGAATTGAAAACAGTTTAAAGAATTATTCTCAGTTTCATTGAATACATATTTTTTGGATTAAATAATATCTGTGGCGGTCGTGAAAAACAGGATAACTCAAGTTATATCAAAAAAGAGTTAATTCCACGTATAGCTCCCTCTGACGACGTGTTAAATCGGTTAAAGAAATTTCTTGGTGGAAGCTGTGGAAAGAAAGCTGTATAGCTGTTATAACTCTATTTTGAGTATTAGGTAAAGTTTAAGTCGCTCACCTGTAAAATAAAAGATTTTGACTTAACCACTTATTCACGACCGCCACAGATATTTATTGTTTATATAACATTGATGTGTACAATAATCAGTTAGTTTAATCCGCGTTTCATTACTCTCCATTACCTTTTACAAATGTATGTATTAGATAAAAAAAAAATTTTGAATTATAGTTTTCCAAAAGTATGTTATATTTCTATATTACTGTCCTTATGTTCAAAAAAACAAAAATTACATTTAAAATATTGTTCTTTTGTCCTTTGTTTGATTCAACTTGTATATTTTTCTGTTTTTTTTATCCAAGCTTATAAAATGATATTTTAACAAACTTAACCTTTAGGATTAGGAATGATGATTAGGCGTTTAACTTCGTGGTTTTTTACGCCATATACTAATTGTTTGTTAATTTATTTGGTATGAATTTTAAAAAAACTTTTTTATTATTATTTATTTTTTTTTTATTGAGAAATATTACAGTTTGTTACATAATGAACATTAGTAATAGAGATGTAGTACACATTCATACAATATATACAGAATAATGATAATAAAGTCAAAACTTACAAAAAAAACTTAACCTTTGTTTTTAATCTACGAAAGTAGAGGTACTTTTTTATTATTATTATTTTTTTTTTTATTTAAGAGATAATACAGATCTGATACAGATACAGAATTTTCCACCTTAGTAGAGGTACTTTAGAGAAAATAAATGTATATATTAGGCATTTAAGCACTGTGAGACTATTTCAATCAGAATGAAACCAATGTGATATTAAAGCATATCAAATTTTACATCGATATGGCGATGTTAATCAAAATTAAATCAAAAGGGTCCTAAATACATGGTATAAAGCCCCTTTAAAAAGGTTGCTGTAACATCTCAGGCATATAGGATTTTAAAATATTAAATTTAAATTTTATACACCACCAAATAACCTTTACCCTTCGTCGTAAGCCAATGACATACTGTGTATCCTTTCATAATATTCCACTTGTCCCTGTTGAACAGATCCGCTACCTAGGACTCCTCTTTGACAAACGTCTCACATGGAATCCGCAATCAAGACTGAAAAGACAAGAAACTGCACGCCGCTTTCGATTACTTCAACACTTACTAGACAGACGCTCAAACCTTCCACTTAAATACAAAAAGCTCATCTACATGACCATCATAAGGCCTATATGGACTTACGGAGTTGAGCTTTGGGGCTCAATTAAACCATCGAATTCTTCCCTATCCTTACAATCCAAAATCCTTCGTAAAATCCTCAACGCTCCTTACTTTGTCACAAATAAAATCATCCATAAAAACCTAAATTTTCCATCTGTTGCTGATTTGGCCCGAACTAGATATCAATCCTTCTATGACAAACTCTATTCCGACCCCAACCCACTAGTTTTAACCCTTGCTTCCCCGATTCCTGATAATCCTCTGGGGCGTATGAAAAGAAGATGGCCTCGAGACCTTCTTGTTTAAAATAGTTACTGGAGTGCTTCCATCGGGTTGCTCCTCTACAAGTCTGTCTCATGTGATTTTTCTTTTAGCATATTTACTTGTTGTAATATAAATTACAGTTGTAAATTTCCATAAATAAATATTTAAACAAAAAAAATTATACAAGTTACGATTTTCGAGCTAGAATTAAGACACACAGAACTTTTTGCATGACTTCTAATTTTTTGTTTTTTGTTTACTCCTACCTCGCCTTTAAAGGCTATACAGGGGTTTCTCGGGCCAGGGAGTGAGGACGGGGGATAAATGCCGAGATATAAGCCTCCCAATACCGAGACTCGAACTAATTATTTGTTCTGGCAAGTTTTTGGTCATCTAAGTGGTTAGGTAATGCGCGCTAACACCCTCAGCTATACCGCCACCTCTTTTTGCCGGACTTGGTTATTTAGATTTGTTAACCCTAAAACGTGCATTTCTGGTAAAAATTCGAATTCTAAAATTTTCTCGACTATAGTTAAATGAAAGTAAAAATTACATAGCCTTTACAAAAACCGCTCTTCTTGGAAACACCCCCAAGTGTACACAAATAGATATATGTATAATATAAGTTTTTTTCGTACAAAGGTATGCTTAAACGCGTATGATACCTGTCACTTGAGTGTCACCATACAAGAGTTCAAAGCATACGTGTCCGGAAAAAATGTGGAACATTACATTTCCCGCCTTGTGGGACCTTGTATATTTAGACACCACTTCTCTTTTGGCACTCCTCAAACTCTTAGCTGTTATGTCAGACGTAAAGACATTGAAAGGTTTATTTATATATTCAACATTTCGAGAGCCAGTAGAGTGGTTTTGTGAACAAAAAATTAATAATAGAATGGAAAAACAACCTGTTGATGAGAAAAGGCAAAAAGTCAAGAAGGAAGGAGAGGTTATGATAAGCTACTTTCATTTTGATTAATCAACACTTCAACACTTAGAAGACGATTTATCTTCCAATTAACTAAAAAATCTGATGCGCACAATACACGACTTCCACTTACCCCTGTTGTTAAAATTAATTTAATAATTTTCAAAAAACATAGAGATGATAAAAGATCAAAGAATTAATAACATACGTTTTCTACAAATATTTAAAGTTAAAAAAAGAACAATATGTAAACAATTGAGATGTTGATTTCCAAAAGGTACTGAAGGACATTTTTTTCCGAAATTGATATTTTTACATATTTGTATTCTAATGGTTTAGTTTTATCTAAATCCGTCATCAGACTTTATCTAAGAAGCATAAAAATCCTTTAAAAACGAACTTAAAAATTTCATTTAATTCAAAATGTACTATATTTCTTAGTATACAGCAGAAGCACCTCACGCCGTAAGATATTACCAATAATTTATTGTTTTCTTCATTTTGTGCATTTTTATTGGTTCATTTAGCACGCCTTGAATTACCGCTATTATTTTGATAAATGGTTTTAACCTAATTATCAGTCTTTAGGCTGTTTTAAACAACTTAATTGCGTCGCTTCGGTTCTCGTTGGTTGTCAATTAAATTAATTTTTTTTATAGTATTTCTTCTTGCAGCAATACAAATTTAGTTTATTTTTAACTTCAGAAAATCACATTTTAATAGAATAATGGTATTTGATCCAGCAAATAGTTGGAATTAGCATTCCACGAACTTGCTAAATGTGAGAGGAAAAACCGTGCCTGATTTAACTTAACCCTGTGTGTGACATATCCGTAACGCAAATTTTTTCCATATTCAGGGGGTAACACGGAACATAAGTGAGAGTGAATAAAATAAAAAAATTTAACAAAAATAGTTCTCGGACTTGGAGGGTTAATAATAGATTTACTTTTTTTTTTTTTTTTGTAAAATAGACGCTCAAAACTTATTAAATTAATCAGTCTCTATAGCTAAATATTGTTTACAAGTAGTTAATAATATAGATAAATTTGCTAAATTCACACAAATAGTAAATAATTCAAAACCAACTTCATAATTACTTCTTCTTTCACAAGCTCCTTAGTGCCTTTCAGCGTGGAGCACCAGCCTTAGTCCATCGCTTCCACTCATCCCTTTGAATGGCCATATTTTTCATTTGGGTAACTGATTTGCCTCTCTTTCTTCCGAGTCTTTCCAGGTACTGCATATACGTAGTTCTGGGTCTGCCAACTATTCTTTTTCCTATTGGTTTGGCTTCCATGAACCATTTCACTTCTGGGAGTCTGTACACATGCCCAAACCAGCGCAGTTGGCGTTCTTCTATTGTCTCCTTTAGTGCCACCACTTTCAATTCTTCCCTGATGACTTCATTTCTAACGCAGTCCCTTTTTGTTTTTCCAACTATCTTTCGCAGGAATCTCATTTCTGAGGCCGTCATTCTATTTATAACTTGCTTTGGGCCTGTCCAGTGCTCTGCTCCATACAGCAGGATAGGAAGAAAAATTGTTTTATAAAGGACTAATTTGGTGGCATTAGTTATTTCTTTTGTTCCAATTATGTGACTGATTTGATGGTATGCGAGGTTGGCCTTTGTAATCCGGCTATTTACTCCATGTTCTATCCTTCCATCATTGCTTACGGTTGTGCCCAAATATTCGTATGTGTTTACAGTTTCGAGCAATTCACCATTGCAGGTCACATTCACGTTTGCTTCGTCTCGCCCTACTTTCATGATTTTGCTTTTCTGTGCATTTATAGCCATTCCCTTTCCATATAGTTCTTCTCTCCACTCATTAACTGCTTGTTCTAGATTATCCTGTGAATTTGCTACTAGAACTTTATCATCAGCGAAAATCATGGCTTGAGCTGATACAGGCATATAAGATTCTGAACCCAATCAGGGTTCGTGTAGTCCTTTTCTTACACATTTTTTAATATTTCGTCCATGAAGGGTATAAATAGCAAAGGACTAAGGCTGTCCCCCTGTTTGACTCCAAGGTGGAAATAGAAGGGCTAGGATTTTTTTCCATTTAGGCGTATTACTCCTTTTGAACTCTGATAAATGGACTGCATAGTCATAATTACATACTTTCTTATTACAATGCCATAAATAGATAAATTGTCCTTTGAATATTTACTTTCTTTATGAAGAATAGATAGACCGTATATTATGTTTATTGATTGATGAAGGGGTGCTAAGGAAGCCGAGTTACAAATAGTTTAGATTGGCAGTAGGAAGATCGAGTGGGAAAATACTCGGATTACTTCAGTGATTTCAAATATCTTGGCATCACTTGAACGAATCATTTTGGATCGGCAATGTAATCAATGAACGGATTAAAGCTGCTGGCAGATGTTTTAAACTACTCCACTTGACTGACATGTTGATTTGGTCGAGATAGAGCTAGAATGTCGTTGGCATTTCTTTCAATCGAACACATTCCTATTTTTGTACACATTTCGTACCAGCAAACTGGTGTCATGAAGGTCTAGCAGGAGTAGTTCACTTCCCAAGATTGGAAGATCATTTTTATCATCATCTAGTCCTACTTCTTGCATTAAGCGTCATATTCCCATTGTTGTATACTTTCTATAGATTTGCATTTTGACGTGTTGGTCATTTGTTTTATCATAGCTACGATGTAATGGACATTTTATAATTAGTTTCGCTCGGGTTCAGAATAATTTAGTGAAGCAGAGGACTGCACGATGTAAATGATCTCTACATAATTGTGTAAGGAGTATCAAATCGATATGATAGGAACGGGTAAGTAAATCTTCCCAATATATTAATCCTGATCAGAAGTTTTCATAACCTCAAACAATATGATAACATAGATTCTGAATATTATTTTAAGTTATGTTAATAAACATATACCTATTTATAATTAACGATCTTAGTTCTGCCTAGCTTTCTGTAATTTGAACAATTACTCGAAATATTCTTCTTTGAACTATATATTATTCAAATGATTATTTCAAGGTTAGAATTGTGGTTTCTAGCGAAGTAGAGGATGAATTATTGTAATCTACATAGTAGGTTTTTTAATCGTACCATTCTTTAACCACTTATGATTATAGTTGTGCGTTTGCTTGAACTTTGACGGGTTCTTGTTTTTTCCAACATCTGTGCTTTTTATTTATTTGTCCATACGCAAACCAGAATGGCCTGGTAGTTATTTAGCCCTATTGGAAAGAAGTTATTATCATAATTAAGCCAGTGTTGCATTTTCCGTATTTAAGGTTGTCAGAACATTTGAGACAATATGTTTCCATGATATAACTTTTTTTTAAGTTTAGAATCGAAAACTTCGACAGGTCGGAAGAAATATTAATATAAACTTCTTTTAATCAAACAAACAGGTATCATTTTTATCTTAAACGATCCAAACTTTTAGTTCGTATACTCGATAATAATTCTGCATCACATCTGAAGAAATTGTTAAAAAAGATTATATGTTGTCATGACAATATCATGCAAATGAAACTGCACTAATAACTGATTTTTTTTTCTAAAATTACTACCAATTTTTCTTGGTTCTTATTTTATTTTTTATTATTAGTAATATTTAGTCATATGATTCTATGGCTGTTAAATTTGGTGAAACTATCCAAGTAACAATAAATTTGAAAACCAACCATATCCATTTCACCAAAATGTTGCCATTCGTTTATGATCTTCGCGTTTATTCTGTAATGATGGAATAAAAGAGGGCCTTTATTTCTTCTAGCGAATGTGCCTCTGTTGCTGCGCTGTCAACTTCCTCGTTCCCTGATATTCCGGAATGAATGGGAATCCAAAAGAAATTTTTTTGGAGGGAGGGGATTCGTCTGTTCTAGAACAATTCTTTATTGAGTAATATTACAATCTGTCCAATTTAGGACATTTTTAACAGTTCATTCTACAAATAACATTCGTACTACATTCACACGATATATACAAAACTATAAATTTATATAATAATAATACAATATACATATATAAAAAACAAAATCAATAAAATATATACATAAGTCACTCATACCTATATACAATTCACAAGCATACAGCACGTGAGTCGGGAATCTAGCCAATGCTAGAACTTCAATATACATGTTACAAGAGGTCTCGAGGCCACTGTCGTTTCAACCTTCTAGGAGGATGGTAAGGATGTGTGGAGCTGGATAAGGATTGAGCTAGGGGATTAGGGTGATGGATAAGGTTCTGATGGAATTTAGAGAATTTTAATGGTATAAAATCTAAAATGAATGGAATATTTAGGTCGCGGATACCTTACACCGGTTGGATACATAATAGGGGGCATTAACTATTGTTCGGAGGACTTTAGATTGGAAGGATTGAATGCGTTTGATGTTGGAAAATTTGGCTGTCCCCCACAGTTCAAGTCCGTCGGTCCAGATAGGTTTCAGTACTGTCTTGTATATTAACAGTTTGTTCTCGATAGATAGTTTAGAATTTCTGTTCAGTAGTTTGTATAATTGTCCAAATCGTCGATTAGGATCTTGTCATTTAAGTCTAGTATGCGGGTTCCAAGTTATTCTTTTATCCAGAAGGAAGCAAAGATACCGGACTGTGTCGGAGAAAGGAAGCGGAACGGAGTTAAAGAGAACTGGAGGACAGGATTGTCTTCGAAGGGTAAAGGTGACATGTTTGCATTTGGATTGATTGACTTTGATTCTCCAGTTGTTACACCAGTCTTCAATTTGAGAAAGGTGCGTTTGGAGGCCTATAGATACAATTTCGGGATCTAAGTGAGAGGATAGGATAGCTGTGTCATCAGCGTACGTTGCTAGGAAGGTATTAGGGCAAACAGGAATATGAGCGGTGTATATATTGTAGAGGATAGGACCAAGGACACTGCCCTAAGGAACACCGGATTTGACTGGATAATAATTGGAATATTCTGAACCACAGAAAACTCGGAAGGAGCGGTTTGATAGATAGGATCGGAGGACTAGGTATAAGGATTGGGGTAAATGGTTTTTGAGCTTAAAGAGTAATCCCGGGTGCCACACCCGGTCAAATGCTTGCGTTATGTCCAGAAATGCACCCGAGCAGTACTCCTTGTTCTCAAGGGCAGAGGAGATATGGTCAATGACTCGGAGCCTTTGCTGAACGGTTGAATGTTGGGAACGGAATCCAAACTGATAGGAAGGAATAGTGTGGGATTTCAATAAAGGTAATATTCGTTTGAGGAGGATTGGGAGTAGGCTGATAGGTCTATATGATGTTTTAGTGTTAGGAGGTTTACCTGGTTTTAGGAAGAGAATTATAGTGGAATGTTTCCATAAGAGAGGAAAATGAGTAGTGCGTAGAATGGAGTTGTAAATATATGTAAGAAATATAACGGCATTAGATGGAAGCTGTCTGAGAATCTGAGGAGTGAGGAGATCGTGTCCAGGAGATTTACGGAGTGCAAGTTTTCGGAGAAGATATTTGACCTCAGAGGGATCGTCTGTTATTAGTCTTAACGTCTTAGACTGTAAGGTTTTTAATGAGTCTGTTTTGCAGTATCGCACATAAATATGTTTTTATTGGTTTTAGTAGTTGGGTGTAATAAGCCAATATCTCTTGCCTTCAATACTTGCCGTACATAATTTTCATTATCGAATTAAAATATAATTCTGACCGTGGTTGGTTTGTGAATTAGAGGATTGTCTAGGTAATGGTTGGGATAGTATATTTTAAGAATAAATTAAATTAAATTCCATTTACTAATATTCTATTTAAAAATACATGTTATTTCCTACGAAATTAGTTGGGCTCTTAAACGTTCAGTTTATGAATAACACAATTGGGAATTACAAACCAATTTGTACAAAAGACCAGACAGAATAAGACTGCATTGTCTTTCTGCAGGAGACGATCCATTCCTAAGGAATTAGCCCTCCGTAATGTATGGAATGAGTATTTAATGTGGGCATTAGCAAAAAGGGTGCAACAAGGTTAGTTGTGGAACGCATCGGGCATTGTAAGGAGAAACGTAGTGCAGGATTTGTATAACAAAAAATGCAGACTTCAAATCTACAACTTAGATGTCATAATTTTATTTCTTAATAGAATATATTTTGGCTTGTTTATAAAAGTTACTCGTAGTAGCAGTTTCATCGTTAAGTAACGGTTACCGATTTATAACCGGAGGCCTGGAAACGGACGTGGAAAAGTAACAGGAGACTGGAGATCAGGTGTGAATTTTGGAAAGAAATAATTTTATGAACTTGTTAAGCATAATATCTTCATAAGAGAGAGTTTACTTACACTCACTCATCGACAACTGGTTTCTGACCCCTAGGTTTCCGTGACTTCACCTTGAACACCGCCAAGTCCGGCCTTAGCGTCGGTGAGAAGGCGTCGATATGGTTCTACAGCCGGATCTGGGCCCTCTCCAGGAAGTGGTTCACCCACATCTTCCTGGTGGCCTGCGTGGCAGGGTACAGCCTCGCCGGAGGGTTCCTCTTCCACTACATAGAGGGCACTGCTGAGCAGGCCAACGTCATCGACATCCTTAAGAAGCGGAGGCACCTCCTTCTTGAAATCAGGCAGGTAAGTTTTTTTTATTTGTGTGATGTGCTTCTTCTATATTTATAGATTGTCGACGAACAAGTGCTGGATGAATGATGTCTGATAAGGCAATACTAATCATTTAATCGGAAATCAATCAAGATTTATCTTTTACAGTAGAGGTCAAGAGAACTTGAACATCTTTAATTTAAGGATTTTTTAAAATTCATTCTCTGCTTATCAATTTTTTTTCTCACCTCTTTTATTGTTTTACACTTAAGTAACAAAGAACAACAAATAGGGCAACAGTACAGGCCTTATCAGAACTTACACTACCTTTTAGGTATTTCAAGTTGAACATTCCAAAGTCCACTCTATGTAGTGGTTCCAAGTGGCTTTCGCCTCAACAATACTGGATGGGGAGAGACCATCTTCAAGGCTTTTTAAAATATAATGGATTCAGACTGCAGAGTCCAGTCCCCTTCCCTCGGCGAGAACGTCGACCAAAGGGACAGTGCTTTGCCACCTCCCAGGCCTGGGTGGTGGTGCAATATCTCGGAAGACAGGGTTGGCACAGGCCTTTAGTTCATCAAAGAACTTGATGTGCCTCCGGCCTATATACCCAGGCACTAAGGGTAGCTGGAGCTCCTTGTGGATGTGGCTATTCCTGGCCTTTTGGAGCGAAGTGCCACGGACGATTCTTCGGAGGACGGAGTTCTGGTAGCTCTGCAGCCTCTGAAGAGTCGTTTTATAAAGACGGCGTAACAATGGTACACCATAGAGCAGGGTAGTTCTGATAATAGCCTTATAAATCTGAAGTTTCAAGTCTTCAATCAAACCAATTTCAATCTCTCCCGAACGTGAATGGAGAAGGTAAGATGTCCAAAGTCAAACCAGGTAGAGAATAGTGTTGGAAACAGGTAGGTCCTTGGTATCCAGCTTAAAAGTTCTTGGTAGAGGCTTCTTACCATTTTGAAACGACATGACGATGGCATCTGTCTTAGCCGGATTCACCTTGTTGCCTTTTTTCCTTAGATTTTCAATAATGAAAGTTGAAGCCCCGTGTGCTTTCATTAGGGCTTGTTCAGCGTTTACACTGGATACGTATATTCCGATATCGTCAGCATAGGCTGCTTCTGGATGCTTAACTGGGACCACCGGTGGTGTAACAACAACGAAAAGTATTGGCCTCACCACAGACCCTTGAGGTACTCCGCAGATAGTGACGCGTGAAGTCGATAGGTCCCCGCTAACCCGTACGATGAATGATCTTCCACTGAGATCGCTTCGGATCCTGCAAAGAGAGTCAGGGAACCTGAACTCCTCCAGACGGTGAAGTAGGAGTGTGTGAGACACACTGTAAAAGGCCTGTGTGCAGTCCAGGGAGATGAACGCCGTTGCTCTGTTGTTATGCATCTGCTCTGTGGTGTGTACCTGAAGTTTTGCCGAATGCTACTTATCAATTTATCAAATTCTCATCTTTATTAATTAAGGTAAACAATAATTCAAAGAGAAGAACAATGATATGACTTGATAGACTTACTTAAATACTATTAATTGTTAACACTTCTATAACAATGCCTTGTTATATATTTTTAGATGTTTTCTAAACTTAATATATGCTACGAAAGAGTATCAGAATACTAAGGAATGAGAGGGTATGAACAGGTATTAATGTCTTTATGGATAATTTTATTTGTGACAGAGTGAGAAGAATTTAGGATTTTGGATTTCATGTTTTAGTGGAGCCCCAAAATTCCTTCGCCTATGACAAAATATGTCTAATGATATTAATGTTAATAAGTATATTGGAATTAGTAGGATAATATAGTAGTATATTGAAAGTTTGTTTAGCTTGTCGATATTTATGTGCAGCTAGATTGCGGATCTGTTCGGCAGAGATGAGTAGGTTGTTAAATTATTCTGTATGGCAAAAGTTCGTGGCTTTGACGTGAAAAATCGTAAATGTAATTTGATGCTGACTAGGAATACTATATTAAATCGTTGAAAAAAAAGCTATAACAGTGTTTATGAAGTTGTATCTGTTTATGTTGATGTTTCCTCTGACCAAATGAGACTAGTTCAGGACTTCCTCAAATAAACTGTTAATATCACGTCCATTTGTATCGCCAAAGAGGTATAAACATCTAGTAAACATGACTGAAACGAGTTAGACAACATTTTAAAATAAATTGTTTCTTTTAGAACCTAATTTCTACCGAAAGTATGCTTCAGTGTTGATAGATACGAGATTTTCATACACTTCTATTCTATTTTCATTTTAAGTCATTTCTATGTTACTGGTTTTGAATCTAGGGGAATACATCTAATGATGGCACCATAAATGAGATATTTTTGTAGAATATTCAAAGTTTGTGTCATTCGTCAAGTAAGTGTTGTAATAGTTGGTATATAAACGACTTTTTTACAGCTTAAACGTTATAAGTCGTTTTTTAATAGACCTATCCGCCACTTTGCTCTGTCCTTATAATCTTCCTCAGTGACGCTTTATGCATCCCTTCCATCCATCTCTTTTCCGGCCTACCTCTCTTCTTCCTTCCATATGGTATATAGCGGAGAACTCTTTTCGGCCATCGGTCGTACGGCATCCTCAAAACATGTCCGTACCAGCTCAGCTTTCTTGTCTCATTAGAATGAAGGATATTTAGGGATTCCTCGACCTTTTGACTGATTACATGATTTTAAATGTGTTGTAATCTAGAAATCCCACAGCTACGTCTCCTCCATCCATTTCCATTGAGACAAGTTTCCTTGCTGAGCCAGTCGGAACAGTCCATGTTTCTGTGGCATATAGTGTGGTGCTTTCGACGAATGGATGGAAGAGCCTCTTTTTCGTACTGAGCTGTACATCCTTACACCACCGAATGGAATTTAGTGTTCGTATTATCTTTCTCTTTTTTATGACTTTCTCATCGATCTATTTTTTGCTGCTGTTGTCATTTGAGAGCCACTTCCCTAAATATGTGAATTGTTCTGTTGGCATTTCATCCCAATTTCCAACTTTTAGAGCTGCGTTTCCATTTTTATTAATTTCCAAATATTCAGTTTTTGATTTGCTGATTTCCAGGCCTCCTGCCGTATAGGCTTCTAATAACTTCCTCATCATAAATGCTGAGTCCTCTTCGTCATTAGCAATAATGACCTGGTCGTGAGGAGATTGTAAATTATAGAGGCATTTATTGTCTAAGCTTATTCCCATGCCATTACACTTCCTCTTTCACAGGCTTAGGATACTATATGAAGGTTCTTTTCGTTTAAATATTGTAGGAAGATTACGAGCAAAAAAGTATAGGAAATTATTAAAATCGAATAGGAAACAAGATACAGATGTTGCTTTAATGGTTATTTTTTAAGTAATGATGATGTAGACGAAGTAAACAAATAAGAGAAAAAAAAGGCTTTTGATTAAGTCAAGTTGATTAAACGATTTAACAAAATACAGAAATATTTTTAACCGCATTATTTTATATATAAACCAACGTCAACGATTTGTTGACACATTAAGCTATTTGAAAGCTTTACATTTTGACTGAATGTCATTTATAATTTTTATTATTGCTTCTTGATTTGAGAAAGCTATATTCTACAGAAATTTCTATTAACGACATTTATCTCTATTTGCCAGTCTTTTGAATTTTGAAGGGAGTGAATTATCTGGCAATCTCCTAGTAAAATATTAGTTCTAAAACCCATTTAAAATGATTGATTTATACTTTAAGTGATAAAGAGTGTTCGGAAAGGGTGTTATTGGTTATTATGTTCATTTTTAACTACTCGTGGATTTAAAGGAACGCATAAATCTTGGAGTAATAGCTCTTCCAGATATAGATCCCCCCAGCGGTATTTTTATCTGACTGAATATCGTCTCGGTCTAAGATCAGATTCTGATCCAAGAATGTTTTCCCTGTGCAATTCTAAGGATCGGAACTGTAATTTTAGATGATGTCACAGTTAATACATACAGAGAATAAGTGCTATTATTAGGTTATCTCAGAAATAATGCAGGTTTTGGACAGAAAAGGTTTGATTTTATTTCGGCAAAGAAGTGTAGCACAAAATTAATAACAATACTGTTTTTTCGACGATCGTTTAACGTACTTGAACTCCAACTTTCAACTTTTCTTACCTTTCAAATCGCCTTAATATAGTTTTTTTTTTTTTTTTTTTTTTTTTTTTTTTTTTTTTTTTTTTTTTTTTTTTTAATTATGCCTTCCCATTTCGACTTCAGCCATAGGGGATCTGGCAGCCCAGTACCACTCCGATCTGGATGGGGTTTCACTTCTTATTTTTTGTAATCGGGGACATACTTCTAGATGTGCTGCATCCATTTCAATATTTGCATGAAAAGGCAGCAAAGTGGAGACCCTACCACTCCGATCCGATGCAAGTGTTTTACGAGGTAGTAATGGCCAGTAATCATTCGGAACTGTGCAACAGCATCTTTTCTCTTCAAATCTACTGGAATTCTTTCTTCTTCTAAAAGGAGTTTGGCCCAGTGCTTGTTGATCGAACTGAGCCTTTGGGACTCCGTTAGTAGAGCATGATATGCCCTCTTAACTTCATCCCTAGCTCTACGATAGGAAATTCGGTTGTCCAACTGTTCCGAAGCTGCACCTTCTTTTGCAAGCTTGTCGGCTACTTCATTCCCATGTATACCACAGTGGCCGGGTACCCATTGGAAAACCACCTGTCTACCTTGTTGAAGCAGCTGTTCAATTTTTAATTGGCAGTTCACAACGTCATTTTCTTGATATGCATTTGGCTGCGTAGCTGCTATGATGGCCGCCTGTGAATCCACAAACAACACAATTCTCTTTGCATCTATATTTATGATAGCTTGCAAAGCTAGTAATATAGCTCGAATTTCACTATCGAAATTTGTCGACCATTTTCCTACCGGCTTCGAGATTTGAAATAGATGGCAGTACACGCCTGCTCCTCCATTGTAATTTGCATGTTCCGCTGAACCATCGGTGTAGACATGGAGCCAAGGAGGGCTGGGATAACGATCAGTTATGGTTTCGAGCCTTAATATAGTCATCGAATGGCTTTACGATTTCTTCCACCAAAAATCACAGAACATCGTCATTAAAGAAAGAAGTTCCTCCTCGAACTCCCCCCCCGCATTTCAGGCAGAATTCTACCACTCGAAATTTTTGAACCAACGTATTAATGTTTATTGAAATTTACAACTGTATTGGACATTACAACAAGTAAATAGATAATAATATAAAATACCTAAAAAACATGGATCAAAACTGCCCATTGGCAGCTCTCCAGTAGGCAATCTAAGCCAGAAGGTTCGAGGTTATCTTTTTTTTTTGACACCTCGGAGGATTATCAGGAATCGAACAGGAAGGTAGGATTGAAACTAGTGGGTTAGGGTGGGGGTGGAGTTTCCTGGATCAGACTAAGTCTGCTATATATGAAACATAAATCATGGAATATCATCTTCAAAGGGGAGATATTCTTCTGACCTTCGTTATCTTAAATACTGCATTCTCCATCTAGAAATCGGTTTAACCACCATTAAAAGGTGCTCTGACTAATAATGTCCTCTTCCCACACTTTGTTTATGTTCATGTGCGTTTAGGTTCCGTTCCGGCTTTGTTTAAATTCTTAAAATAAAATTATACTAAAATCGCGTTTTGCACGTTAGTAAAAACTGGATTATTTCCAAGAATTGCGATGCAACTGAGGTAAACAATATTTTCTTTTGGAATAGAATTAATAAGTTTTTACATTTATAAACTCTTCAAACGGAAATCAAAGACCTAGGGGTTTGGTGTCAGAACTGGAGAATAAAAAAAAATTCCAACAAATCCCAATTAATAACCTTTACCCTTCGTAAACCTATGACTTCCTGCCCTACAGTATCCTTTCATTACACAACTAGTTCCTGTTGAGAAGATCAGATACATAGAACTCCATCTTGATAAATGTCTAACTTGCAATCCTCATACAAGACTAAAACGAGAAGAAACCGCTCAAACCTTCCTCTTAACAACAAAATGCTTATCTACATGACTATTATAAGACCTATCTGGACTTACGGAATTGAGCTTTGAGGCTCTAGCAATATTTGCAATAGCCTCCAATCCTTTCAATCTAAAATCCTTTGTAAAATCCTCAACGCGCCTTACTTTATCACGAATAAACTCTTCCACAAAGACCTTAATGTTCCTGTTTTGGCCCGAACCAGGTATGAATCCTTCCATGAAAAACTCTATTCCCACCCTAACCCACAAGTTTCTATCCTAACCTCCTCTTCGATCCCTAATAACCCTCCGAGGTGTTTGAAAATAAAACGGCCTTCTTGTTTAGATTAAGTTCTAGAGGGTTGCAATTGGGCAGTTTCTCTTCATGTTATTTTATCATTAATCAGCATATTTACTTTTTGTATTATAATATATAGTTGTAAATTTCAATATTTTGTTTTAAATCATAAAAATGAATAATTCAGAAATTTAAATAGTTTATTATATAGAGGATGGGAGAGTATTGAAAGAAAAACATAAAACCATCTTTTTTGGACAAACCAGTAGTAATTGTAATGATAATTTTACATCTTAAACAGCGAGTAAAGTAGACAGATTTTATATGTGAATTACTGAGGACTCTCAGCGCTCAATGCAGTAATTATAACATTCCCATTATTATTCCAATTAACCTGTTATTATTTCAATTTGTTTATTTGGCTACCCTTCATGAGAAGTACTATTCCTATAATAATAATAACAACAGAAATCATTATCTACAACAATCACTTAGCAAACCATGCATTTTCAGTCTCTATCCATCACCTCCTGCACTTTAGGCGAGCCGATTTTAGTTAAACAGTTTCTGTAAAATCTTAATTATATTTTATATGTGGGACCATCCATTTCATATCGTTCAATTTTCATTAATTTTGCCGCACGCCATTTTTGATTTTCGTTATTTTTTGACCAGTTATTCTGTATCCTTTCGTGAATATAAAACAATAAATGAAATAATATTTCTAGTCAATATTCTTAGCGTTGCACGAAACAAAATCTAGAATGATGATGAGAATATTTTATATAATTTTGGTCATTACAACACATTACTTAAGTAGCCAAGAAAATGGTTAAAAAAGCTCACGAAAATTAACATTAACTGTAACGTTTGGCGCTTAGAAATGATTCTCAATCTTAATTATTTTTTCTTATATAGCCTTATAATTGCACTACTTGTTTCAGAAATTTTAATCGTGTGAGCCTTGTCATTTTTTTCAATATTAATTTTCCAAGAGGGACGGCTGCAACACTAAAATTATTGGCAAAAAAAAAAAAAAAAAAATCTAATTTTATATTTGGGAATGAATAGAAAATAATTGGTAAAAAAAATCAAGAGGATGAGAGCGGCAACGTCTGAACGATTTCGAATGTATTGACCCTTGTGTGATTTTATTTTCGTACAAACTTCTAGTATTTTAGGTAAAACACAGTCTACTAAAATAAAATACTTCACATAAGCAGTAAACATGAGTCTGATAATGTTGCTGGACTTGGTTATTTTCACTCGAAAATTCTGAAAATGTATATCCGACATAGTTATATAAAATCTTCTTAACTCTTGATTAAATTATATTTTTTGGTATTTTTTAAATGCCTTCTTTTATATATATACAATTTTTTTTCCTTTTCGGTTTGAGTCACAATACCTTTTTTCCAGCTTTATCTTGCTCACGTCCCTCTCGTGGTCCCTTGTCAACAACGATAGCAGTCCTTCTTCTGAATACAGATTATTCTCATCAACTTACCCTTCTCACCTTAATACCAAGAGATTCATTTTTTTTTTCAATTTTTTTTTTTATTATTATTTTTTCTTTTTTAACATCTTAAAGTCTACTATAATCTTTTTTTAAATTACATGGTTATGCTTGCTGTATTGACAATTAATCTACGCATCGAAATAGACCATATTATGTTTTGAAAACCCCAATCATAAAGTTTCTGTTATTCCTAAGCGGTTTAATGAGTTAGAAACTGTTCGATAATTATAATATAGAAAAATTATTCTAGTTAAGAAAATTAACGACGTTAAATATACAAATTGAAAAAAAAAATCGAAAATTACGTGGACTTTACGATTATTAATTATTTAACTAACAGAGAAAAATCTTTCGAAGAGGAAAGATTGAATAATGAGGCAGTACGTTCTTTAGAAGCTTGAGAAGTTTAAAGACTAGCCAGACTTTATCAAATGCCTGAGCAACATTTGCAGTTGCCCCAGTTGCATATTCCTTTTTTTCAAGTCAGTAAATCTGTGTAATTGACGTGTCGTTGAGTGTGACATGCGAAAACCGAATTTATGGTCAGGTTTTATATTTTGGTCAGCCAGTATGTCTTTTGTAAATTAATTTTTCAAAAAGTTTAGAGTATATCGAGAGCAGACTAGTAAGAGTTAAAGAAAGGTTTGTACACATCTTTGTCTTTTTTGTGAATCATTTTTAAGATTGAATATTTTCACTGTCGTGAGACTGGCTATCGTAAGTATACAATTGTCTATTACCGTCAGGAATGTTATTTCAATATTTTAAAAGAATATTGCAGTTTAAATCAACTGATTGTCTTAACCGAACGCATAATAGTCAACATTAGTTGTTTTGTTTTTTATTCAATTTAGGAAAATTTGACATCCCACGGTCTGGTCGCTAAAAAAGCATTCTTTGAGTTATTGCAATTATTCGACACTACAATGCTTATAATTAACGAAATCAATAAGTTTTATAGGATCGATCAATCATATTATGAAAAACGCCCGTAACTGTTAAATCGGAAGGTTTTTGTTTACCAAGACAATGATACGCTTTACACTTTATTGGTAACTCAAAATCATTAAGCTATCCAAAGCCTATTTACTTTCCAAATACATTCTGGATTGACAAAATTTCAATGTCTATAATACGCTTATTTTATTTATCTTTGAAAAAACAAAAAAACGGAAGGACATATTTGCTAACCCTACACAAAAAAAAAAAGTAAAAATTAATCAAAACTAATTTTCAAAATTTACTCATCTCTCGATTTTTAATTATATAGCTAATAACGGAAGCCATAATGGGTATGGTTTTAATCAAAGCGAGCAAGATATGAGAGACCATCAGCTGCTTGGGTATGCGAAGGGTGACTATAGGCGGTATCGAAGTTCGCTTCTCAGAAGGTCTCGTAGCCAGCTTCATCTCACTTAATATTCAACTGGAGGTGTCAGAGATATTAACCGGTATCTTTTCGTCGATCAAACTCAAGCTATTTATTGCATTTATAGAATGGGGAATTCAAAATCTGGCGCACGACTTTCACTTATTTTCATTGTCAAAATCAATTTAAGAATTTTTAAAAACAGATATAAAAAGAAATAGTTAAATAATTAATTAATTAGTTTTTTTCAATAGAAACATGTGTTTTATTAAATAATCTATTATATTTTTATCTACAACAATCAGTTAGTTTTTACATCACTCTCTATTAACATTTACAATACAGTGTATTAGATAATAATTTCTTCTAAAATCTTTAGCTACCCAACGGTATATTATATATCAATATTATACTATACTTGAGTTAAAAAAAAAATGCATAAAAAAAAGTTTGCACTTTTCTCCTTAAAAGAAGCTTTATCTGTCTTTGAAAAATTCAAATTGATGGCTTTTCACTTTCACATACCTATATATGAAATATATAGTAAGGGAAAGTATTGCGATCGTGAAAATTTTCGAATTCCAGTTTTCAACGGAAATACACGTTTTAGGGTCTCCTGAGTCCAAATGCATTCGAGATGTTACAGCAACGTTTTCCGTCTGGCCGGGCTTAAATACCGATATTTCAAAACTTCTTCTTCTTAAGTACCTTTAATTTTGCAGATTTTATGGAATTGACCATATAATCTTAATGACATTGATGAAAAACGGTTAAATATACAATTAGGACGAATTTGATGACCAACTAAAGGATAACAGATCAAAATTATTTTACATGAGGAAGATAGTTGGGGGTGCGGTCATAAATTAGACTCCTTTAGACACAGTCTCAGAGTCAACCCTGATGAAGGCCCACAATGTAGGCCGAAACGTCAGCACATAATTAAAATAGCACTTGTTTTAAATGTGTTTCTAATTTATGACCGCACCCCCGACCATCTTTCTCATCTAATTTCTCAACGGTCAACAATAACTCCATAAAAAAAAAAACTATTTTACATTGTGATTTTTGTTTTTTTGATGATCAGAACAGTAATAAAGAGGTATAATATACCGTTGGAAATAGAAATATTTTACAAAAAATATTATCTAATACACAAAATTGTAAAAGGTGACAAAGTGACGAATAGATAATAAACCTGAATGAGTATAGGTATAGGTAATAATGATAATGATATATATGAATATTGTATCTGTAATAAATAAAAATGAGTTAACTGATTAACAATTTAATATAATATAATATAAGTATATTTAATAGTTTTTAAATTGATTGTAACAGTCGAGGTAAGTGAAAGTCGTGTGTTGCCGCAACAGATTTTTCTTATCCCTATTCCACACTTTTTTTTTTGTCAAATAATTTCGTAGCGTGATGGAGTATTTCTTAAAGGAAAATAACATAAAATTAACTAATTAAACCAAGGAATTTCAAACTGAAAAGGACCCATTATTAATGAAAATACGCCGCATAATGAACTGTAGGCTTGACGTGAGGACAGAAAATACTAGACACTATTCCTTTTAACTAAATGTAATCTGTCATGTGAGAAATTGGGCTGTTAGGAGAAGAAATTTGTTTAGGATGTCACATCTGCTTTATCGCCCCTTCAGTTTAAAAAATGGCTAGGAGGGAAAGGCGAGAGTCTACAGTAATGTTTTAAAATGATGGAAGAACTTTCCAATAATAGTGTTCTGTTTTAAAATAAATATCCCTGGCCCACAGAAGCTGTAATATGAAGATCAATCAACGAATAATGATGAGTTAACTTTAAACCATATCAAACAAAAAATCTTGAGCAGGTACTTACACCGGTTGTTTTAAGAAATTAAATTTAAGAACAATATAATAAGTTAGCTTTGAAAAATACCAATGAATTACATTGACTTTCGATTGAAACATGGGTTTCATAATGTATTGTATTATTAGCTACAACTATAAATCAGTTCTATCCGGGTTTCATCACTATTCATTAACCTTACTCATTGTAAATAAGATAAAAAATAAATTCCAAATTCTTTAGCTTTCCAAAGTTGAAAACTCTGATGCGGGCAAAACACGACTTTCACTTACCTCCATTTTTAAAATCAAGGAAAGAATTTTCAAATGCAGTTAGAGATAAAAATACGTGAAACTATTCAAGAATTAATTAAATTGAATTTCTATAGAAACATGTGTTTTATCAAAAAATCTATTATATTATTATTTAAAATAATCAGTTAGTTTTATCGGCTTTTTATCACTCTCTATTAAATTTTAAAAGATTGTGTATGAGATAATATTTTTTCTAAAATCTTTAGCTTTCCAACGCTATATCATACATGTATTTTACTGTTCTTATATTAAAAAACGAAAAATTGCATTTACAAAATATTTTTTCTGATTTCTTCTTTAGTTAGGTATCGAATTTATTCAATTTACATATTTACCTGTTTTTCATCAGTAGTAACAGGATAATATAGTTATTTTTATAGAATCAACAAAATTAAAGGTACTTTAGAGAAAGAAAATTTAAAAGATCAGCATTTAAGCCCTGTCAGACCATTTTAATCATAATGAAACCTACACGATATTAAAACTTATTATATTTTACATCGATATAGAGAGTTTAATCAAAATATTCGGAACCGTTTTCGAGAAAATCGAAAAAAGGTGGAAATGCATGGTATGAAGTGGCTCTTCTGGTAAGCTCATTTTGATGAAAAAGGTTTTGTAACGTCTCGGGAGTGTATTTGTTTTAAATATGAAATTTCAGCTTCATAGAACTTACCGTTTCCGCCCGGGAGTTACCACACACAGACCTTTTTGCGGGACTTGGTTATTTGGACTCAGGGGACCCTAAAATGTGTATTTCCGTTGAAAACTGGAATTCGAAAATTTTCACGATCGCATTACTTCCCCTTACTATATATAGTAAGTGAAAGTAAAAATGTTCAAACATTTACATTAAGTTTCTTTGGAAACATATGTATTTGGTTAAATAATATAACGGGGAGCCCGTGGCTGAGTGGCTAGCGCGCCAGTCTCTCACGCTAAAGGTTGTGAGTACGAATTCCAGTACCGGCGGGGCTTTTTTCAACCATTTAATTAGTGTGTTGGTCCAAGTCACTTCACGCTGGTTAGGGGAGAAGCATGAAGAAGGCTGCCGAACATTTGAACTAACTTTGAAGACATAAAGCAGCTGTGGGTTGTAGCTTGGTACTTCCTACAGCTGCAAGCACCCGTATTGCCTTCAAGGCAGGGAAGGGTTTAAATAAATAAAAAAAAAAAAACATTTAATTAATAAGGATTCACTCACAGCCTCTCCCTCGGGTATGTGGGACCCGTCAGCCAAATGGTGGCACTCCCAAAATTAGGCGCAGGGAGTGATGACTATAAAATACATCGAGAAACGTGATTGTATGTACGATAATAAATTTCTCAGGAGACTACACCGCGAGGCCAAGGGCCTACAAGGCCTGTCGCGCCACTGAATAAATAAATAATATAACTATATAAAATTGTTATTTACAATATAAATACGTCACTTTGCATGGCCTTCCACTGTATATAACACTTTTTCTAAAATATTTAGCTCCTAACTCTTTATTATACATCCTTATTCCGTATGTTCGGAAATAAATAAAATTACCTTTAAAAAATGTCTTTGCTCTTCTTTTACCCTTAGTTGGTTATCCAATTTATCCGACTTGTACATTTACCGGTTTTTTTCATTAATGCTAATTAGATGATATGGGTATTTTTTTGGAATTTACATTTAAGCCCAGTCAAACTATTTAAATCAGAAAGAACTCTACACGATAATAAAGTCTATTATATTATAACTAGGGAGCGGCGTGGTCTAGTGGATAGAGCACTAGTCTGCTGTGCTCCGGGTCCTGGGTTCGAATCCCGCCTGTGGCAGAATATTATTTATTCTGTTAATTCAGTCGGGGGGCGACCTTAGGGTATGGAGACCCTCCTGGGGAGACCCAGCCTCTATAAAGTGGGTACCCAAATTAATTGGGGAAAAACCTGGCGGCTGAGCGTGATTATGGCCTAATCACCTCATTGCACTGCCGTTGGCCTAGAAACAGTATGAATCTCTATATGTACTGAGCCCAAGACCCTTCATCGGTTGTAGTGGTACAGGTTTTTATATTATAACTATATCGATATAGTGAGTTTGATCAAAATGATTAAATCAATTTTTTAGAAAATCATATAATGGTGCAAAATGTATGGTACAAAGTAGCCCTTCCGGTCAGTCAATTTCAGTACAAAAATGAGTACAAAAACGGCTCTAACGATTTTTATTTAACTCGCTATATCGATGTAAAATATAATGGATATCAATCATATTTACTTGTTGTTTTGATTTAATATAGTTGTAAAATTCTTTAGATAAATAAATAAAATAATTTTAAAAATATTAATGGGCTTTAATATTATGTACGTTTCATTCTGATTGAAATAGTCTGACTGGCCGCTGATTTATGCCGGTATTTTAATAAATTATTGAATAAAACAGTTTCTATTAAAATTCATTTAAATAAATTTATTTTCATCTCTAAATATATTTAAAAATTCTTAAATCGATTTTAACAACGGAGGTAAGTAAACATTGTGTTGCGCGCACCAGATTTTTTAACTTGACTATGAATCTTTCTTGGCTGACTAAATACTCATATATTCATAAAGTATTTGATTAGTAAACGTTAACTTCTGATTTATGGTTACTTGTTAGCTATTTTTGTTTATTATTTAGTTATAGTACTTTTATTCTAAGACACTAAAAGATTCTTCTTATTTGGTGTAATATTATTTTCCCCATAATAGGAATCTTCTTCTTCTTCTTTTGCTTCTCCCTGTAGTGCCGTATTAGCGTAGGGGAGCGTTCAGCCACCGGCTCCAATCCTCTCTATTCCCAGCTAGGTTCCTGGCCTGGCGGAGATCTTTCCCTCTTCCTCTGCAAAGCCTGTCCACGTACTCCAGGTAGGACATTCTTGGTGGCCCCCGAGGCCTTCTCCCATCTGGCACGTAGTCCATGGTTTTTAGAGGATCTCTGTGATCCTCCATTCTAATAACGTGGCCGAACAGCTTCAGCTGGCGGGTTTGCAGAATTTCCTTTAACGGCGCAACCTCCAGTTCCTGGCGTATCCGCCCATTCCTTACATGATTTCTTCTCGTCTTTCCCACTATTCTTGGCAGGAACTTCATTTCAGCAGCTGTGACTCTGCTCTCTTGCCGGTCCGTCAATATCCAGCTTTCAGCTCCATATAGTAGTATAGGCAAATATACTGACTTGAAGATATGGAGCTTAACACCTCTACCCACCTCTCGCTTCCCTACTACAGTATTGCATATCTGATAGTAGACTGCATTTGCCTTCATGACCATAATAGGAATAATTATAGATATTATTATAATGATCACAACGTATATTATATAGATCTGTAACTCATTTAGGTAAAAGCTCGGGAGTCACATTTTTAAAATTGTATAATTACTTTAGTTTTTTTAAATATAGAAATCTATTTATATTATCACTACCTACAAACTTCATTGAAAAGAAGAAAGTTTAAAAAATTTCATAAGTTTAAATTTAAAAACGCTGCAAATTATTACAAAGTTGTTTATTATTTCCAAATAACAATATTGGGGTATAACTGTTTATAAAGCTGTTGATAGGCAATTAAGTAATATGAAAAGCAATAATTCATACGATAATATCATGTCACTACTGCTGATTTCACAACGCAATATCTCAAATTTTTTTTCTTTTTTTTTTTCTCTTTTTTATAATTATTTATTGTTTTTTGGTTAGAAAAACAATAATGAATGTTTTCTCTATCTTCTACAATAACGTAGTAACAAGCATATATCTGTGGCGGTCGTGAAAAACTAGATAACTCGAGTTATATCAAAAATGATTTAACTTCACGTATCGCTACCTCAGACCTTCTACGTCATGTTAAATTAGTTAAAGACATTTCTTGGTGGAAGAAATTTTAGGTGGAAAGAAAGCTGTAAATTATAACTCTATTTTGGTATTACGTAAAACTTTAAGTCGCTCACCTGTAAAATGAAAGATTTTGACTTAACCACTTATTCACGACCGCCACAGATATATAAGCAAGATTTCAATTTTTTCATTTTTATACAAAATATATATATATATATATTTTTTTTTTTTTTTTATCGCTCTCTACTGATTGTAAACCTCTATACATACTTTTCTCTATAGTCAAAAATAACTGAGTTATGAGCGTATTTATGTGAAAAAATCTATTTTTTTCTTTTCTTTTTTCTCTTTTTTAGAATTATTTGCAGGTTTTAGGTAAAAAAACACTAACAATTTTTTTCTCTGTCTTCAAAAATAACTGAGTTATTGAATAAAATTAAGTTTAATCGGCCGCCATTTTAAAATTACCAGCTGATATCAACGTCTAGGTGTTGGGATCATCATTGCATAGAACAGTATTTTTGTGGCGAATTACAAAAAGTCGCGAACGGCGGACAAACGATTTTTTTTTTATTCGTTATTCGGATTCCACGCATCTTGAAACGTGAGAACTCAATTTTCGAGGGGGAGGGGGAAGGTAATTTTATACCAAAAATATGACCTTAATAAATAAATATATAAATTATTGTAACATTCCTGATATGCCCTTCTTGTACGGTGCAAATGTAAATTACTTCCGCTGGACATACAGTGCGATTTGAACAGGTCGTTTAACACACCCACACGAAGTATGTTCGTTATCTCGATTCGGTGAATTCTGAATATGCTCTATATAGAAAGATCTATCAGGTCTATCATAAATACATTTTTTTTTTTTTTACTTTCACTCACTATATATAGTAAGTGGAAGTATTGCGATCGTGAAAATTTTCGAATTCCAGTTTTCAACGGAAATACACGTTTTAGGGTCCCCTGAGTCCAAATAACCAAGTCCCGCAAAAAGGTCTGTGTGTGTGTGTGTGTGTCTGTGTGTCTGTGTGTGTGTCTGTGGTAACTCCCGGGCGGAAACGGTAAGTCCTATGAAACTGAAATTTCATATTTAAGACAACTATACGCCCGAGACGTGACAAAACTTTTTTCATCAAAATGAGCTTACAAGAAGAGGCACTTCATACCATGCATTTTGCACCTTTTTTCGATTTTCTCAAAAACGGCTCCGACGATTTTGATTAAACTCGCTATATCGATGTAAAATTTAATAGGCTTTAATATCATGTAGGTTTTATTTGGATAAAAATGGTCTGACAGGGCTTAAATGCCGATATTTTAAATTTTCTCCCCCTTAAAGTACCTTTAATTTTGTAGATTCAATAATAATAACTAGATTATCTTGTTAGCGCTTATGAAAAACAGGTAAATATATCATTTGAATAAATTCGATACCTGACTAAAGGAGAAAACAGAAAAATACTTTTTTAATGCAATTTTTCGTTTTTGAACATAAGAGCAGTAATATACATGTATGATATACCGTTGGAAAGCTAAAGATTTTTGAAAAATTATCATCTCATACACAAGCTTTTAAAAGTTAATAGAGAGTGATGAAATGAACATAAAACGAACTGATTATTTTAGATAGCAATATAATACATTTTTTAATAAAACACATGTTTCTATAGAAATTCAATTTAATTAATTCTTTTATAGTTTCACGTATTTTTATCTCTAACGGTATTTTATAATTCTTTCATTGATTTTAAAAATGGAGGTAAGTGAAAGTCGTGTGTTGCCCGCACTAGATTTTTTATCTTCTACATGTTGCCATCTTTTAGGTAATTTTTGGACTTTGGACAGTTGAAGAACTGTCTGGGTTTGGGCCATAATCTGAAAATTTTCTGAAAAAAAAAATACTACGATACAATTTCGAACGCGATTTAGACGCTGATTGTAAAAATTCATTTCAAATTATTGTTTACAAATTTAACATTTCGAATTATTTGTATTCTAATCGTTCAGTTGTTTTTATCAATCGTTCATCCTATTTTATCTAAAAAACACAGTCTTAATAAAGCGTTGGAAAGAAACTTGCAGTTATTTTCAAAAGTACTAAGTATATATTTAATATCATTTCATCACAAATATTTTCTGCATTAAAAATGTTTGAAAAAAAATTAATACTGAAAATAAAATAATTATAGCCTTTAAAAAAAAAAAAAAAAATCAAATACATTCGTTATGTAAGAAATTAATTAATGATTTTTGGGTTTTCTGTAAAAGATTTTAAGAGAATTTTTCTAAAATCATCGTCTCAATTTGCGCATCATTATGTTAACTTATTCAAAAGATAATATAAAATCACCAAGTTGTGATATAGAACCCATTGGTTTCTAAAATAAATTTAATATTAATTGCAAAAAAATGTCATAAGATCGACAAATTTTATCTTACTTTTTATTTGAAATTTTATTATGGATTTTTATATTAAAATTTCAGAAACATTGAACTTAGAAGGATGTTATGCTAGCCACTACACCACATGTGACCCCCCAATCGTTATAATTGATCACAATAATCATTATAATTAATATTCCTGAACCAGTATTAATAAGTACCTCCCAAAACCTAGGCACGATAAATAATTTTAGATTTTTGAAATGTTTTTATGACCGCATCCCACTGCTTTCCCCTTCTCCAATCAAGGTCTCCTCATATTTTCATTATTTTTTTTCATAAAATTATTCTTTACATTTGATTTTTCACTTGTTTATAAATAATGGGCTTCTGCTTTATATATTTGATAGTAAGAATCATAATTTTTACAATTCGAAAATCATTTGCTGATGATAACCCACAAGCAATTAGTCATACCCAGGCGAGGCCTAGTTATCGAAGAAATAGTCATTATAAAAGACGAAGCCGTACAAATTCTTTACACTAAAAAATATGAGAGTGAAGTAGAGGACACGATGTGAATGAAGGATTTCCTTTTGTTAGGACTTCAAAAAGACTTAGGTCACTCCAGAACATCGCCCCTCCGGAATTCCAAAATTCTTATCCTTTTTCTATTATTATTCCAGCAAATTTAAATCGCTATCTCGGTAAAGAAATATCCAGAAATAAATCTTCGTTCTATCTTTAAAATGGTTTCTCGAATCTTGCTTTTCGTTAACAACTCCTTCTAAACTACAAGACGGATTTCGTTGTTTCAATCATTTAGGGCTTTCATTGCTGAAGGCTTATAAGTAAAACAGATTGCAATTACGTTTTTCTTCGGAAGTGAATATTAAATTTTAAGTAATCAAGCCATCAAAAAAATATTCCTGAAATATGACTTGTAAATACTTTTGGGAAGCGCAAGATTTTAAAAAAGTTAGTTTGCTGAAGTAGAAGCACTACAAGTTAATAGCAAGTCGTTACAAGTCCACAAATATATGAACAAATGTTATTTATACTGTAATAAGGGAGACTAAAGTGATTCAATGTAGCAACCATACAGTATCTTATAAATTATATTTCATAACTACCTCACCTTTGCAGGCTAGGCACGGGGGTTTCTCGGACGCCTAGGAGAGAGGGTGGGGTTATGCTGAGTTAAGCAAGGTTATAAATCCATAAACTAATTGTAATTATTTCTACTTCTAGATTATTTCATGTAATGGATTCCCATGGAAACATTTAAAATGTATTTTAAATAGTTCATCTCAATATTTATAAAACGATGTAGCGGTTTTTGGTTTCCTCGAACTTCTTCTGAACCACAAGACGGATTGTTATACGGTTTTCATTTAGGGCATTTTTTTCTGAAGGTTTACAAGTACAATACATTGCGATAAGGTTTTTTTTTTTTTTTTTTAGAAGGTAAAATTTAGTTTTCTGTAATGAAGTCATTAATTGAAGAAATTATTCCTGAAGATGAGAATTTATTAATTTATTCTTGGCGCCACGGTCTTGTCTTTAACCTGGGCATCTCTTGAAACTCTTCTCCATTCCCTCTTATCTTGGGTAAGCATACGCCATCTTCTTTAGGGCGTCCTCAACTTCGTCCTGCCACATAAGGCGTGGTCTTCCTCTACCACGTCTACCATCAGGACGATCCTCCAGAAGACGTTTAGGACGAAATTATCTAGGTATACGTATTACATGATCCAGCCATTGGGTCTCGTTCCTGCTCATGATGGAGACCAAATCCGGTTTTCCATATATTCAGCTCAGCTCTTCGTGTGCACAGATCCTCCATTGGCCATCTTCGCGAACTCGGCCTTAAATCCAGCGAAGAACTCTTTACTGTTTACCATGTTATCATTATCCTTTCCGCAGCAAAGGAAATCACTCAGGTTTTGAAACCATACGTAACAGCCGGTCTTACTAATTTTTCGTACATGGTCCTAATTCTGTAAGACAGCTCTCTATGATTTAAAATCTATCGAAATATACATTCTAAGAATTCCAATTTTGCTGTGTTTTTGAATTTATTTTAATTATCTTCAATGAACTATCTAATTTGATTTATTTATTTTATCCTAATATTTTGATTTGTAAATATGTACATAGGGATCACTTGTAGCTGGGTGGTTAGCATAACAGCCTCCTATGCCTAAGGTCACGGGTTCAAACCCACAGGTAGTCCTAGAATTTTTTTAATGGGAGTAAAAAATCCTTAGTTATGCCGTCCTTCGGAGGGGACGTTAAAAGGTGGTACCGAGCCTGTGCGATGTCAGGTACTCGTTAAAGATCCCAATCCTAATAAAACCTGGATAGGCAAAATTTAGGACTCCCACTATAGCATCGTCCGATTAGCCATAGTAGCATAAAGTGACGTATAATAAATGTAATAAATAAACAAATATGTACATAGTTTATGACCTCAATTTATTATTTTAGTTTTAGATTTGTATGCTTAAATATATGACCTCACTGTTCCTGCGATCAAACCTGTATTTTATTTTTATTTTTACGTCCCAGGACAGTAAAAACTTTTTTCATTTTATTTCATTCATCAATATTATTCCTGGCGGTCATTCTTGCTTTTGATTCATCCGGCATTTGATTATTTGCTGTCACTGATTCTCTCAAATACTTAAAGCTCTCTATTGCTTTCAAGTTATAGTTTCCTATATTTATCAGCAAACTCTAAATCTGTCAATCTGTGCTTTCTATAACATAAATGACACTACATTCAAATTGCACCCGTGCGAACCAGGGATGGGTCACTATTATCCTATATTACAATGACAAAGAGGGAGCGGCGTGGTCTAGTGGATAGATCGCTAGTCTGCTGTGCTCCGGGTCCTGGGTTCGAATCCCGGCTGTGGCGGAATATTATTTATTCTGTTAATTCAGTCGGGGGGGGGGGCGACCTTAGGGTACGGAGACCCTCCTGAGGCAGGCCCAGCCTCTATAAAGTGGGTACCCAAAATAATTGGGGAAAACCTGGCGGCTGAGCGCGATTAAGGCCTAATCACCTCATTGCAATGCCGTTGGCCTAGAAACAGTACGAATCTCTATATGTACTGAGCCCAAGACCCTTCATGGGTTGTAGTGGTTCAGGTTTTAAAGAGACTTCTCCTATGTCCTCTTCCCAACTGAGGAGTAAATGTAAACTAAAACTAAGGTGAGAAAATGCTGTTGGTGAGGACGCCCCAACTGTTGGGCTGTCCATCAGATGAACCATTGAGCCGTGTACCTTGGCTAAGGGCCAGGACGTGGGAGTCCCGCAGATATAGTACTGTCCAATAATGTATGCTGTATAAATGGCAGCTTCTATTTCTGCTTGTAGTAAATTGAGAGTTTTTTTGCAACGTATATACACTAGAGAAAGGTTTCATAATTTTACACAACATGAAAATTCATTGCATATTTTGATCTGTGCTCTCTTAAGAAAAATATACATAATTTCTCCAATTCAATAAAGAAGGTGTTATTATTATTATTATTAATTGTTTTACTTTCACTTACCTTTATATAAAAAATATTTACGAATTCTAGTTTTTAATGGAAAAACACGTTTTAGGTCCCATGAGTCCAAAAAATCTGGTGCGGGCAACACACGACTTTCAATTACCTCTACTGTTAAAATCAATTTAAAAACTATTGAATATACTTCAATTTGAAAAATATTTAAGTTAATTTTAATAAAACGTATATTCATTTTGTTGGATACATATGATTCAGATTAAATAATATAACTTCATTAAATCGTTAGTCAGTAATAAGTTTATTTACCATTTGTCACTTTATATCACCTTTTTGTATCACATAATATTTTTTCTGAAATACTTCTCTTTTTAACGATATATTATACGTCTACATTGCTGTTCTTATCATCAAAAAAGCAAAAAATACATTAATAAATAATTTGTGCTCTTTTATCCTTCAATTGATCATCAAATTCGTCCAACTTGTATATTTAGCCGCACTTCATCAATATCAAAAAGATGATATTCTTAATCTTTTGGAATGTACAAAATTAAAGGTACTTTAGAAGAAGAACATTTAAAATAACGGCATTAAGCCCTGTCAGACTATTTCAATCAGAATGAAACCTTCATCATATTAAAGCCCATTAAATTTTCCATCGATATAGCGAGTTTAATCGAAATTGTTAGAACCTTGAGAAAGGTGCAAAATGCATGGTATAAAGTGTTATGATATTTAGTAATATAGATGTATAACATACTATTAGAAAGCTTAAGATTTTTGTAAAAATATTATCTTATAATCGAAATTGTAGAAGTTAATGGAGAGTGATGAAAAGCAGATAAAACTAGTTGACTGCCGTAGATAATAATATAATAGATTAATTAATAAAACACATGTTTTATTGATACTCAATGTAATCAATTCTTTAACAATTTATGTTCACCACGAAATATATTTAAAACTTCTTGAAGTGATTTTAACAACGGAGGTCCTATGCTGATGACACCTGTGTGTTGTCAGTTCATAAAGATCCATTTGTTGCCTCAAATACCATTCAAGCCAACATCAAAGACCTAGATGTATGGTGTCAGAACTGGAGAATAAAAATAAATTCCAACAAATCCCATCAAATAACCTTTACCCTTCGCCGTAAACCTTCGACTTCCTGCCCTACAGTATCTTTTAATAACACTCAACTGGCTCCTGTTGAACAGATCCGATACCTAGGACTTCTTCTTGACAAACGCCTAACTTGGAATTCACATACACGACTAAAACGACAAGAAACTGCTCGCCGCTTTAGGCTACTTCATCACTTACTAGACAAACGGTCAAACCTCCCTCTGAACTACCAAAGGCTCATCTACATTACTATTATAAGACCAATCTGGACTTACGTAGTAGAGCTTTGGGGCTCTACTAAACCATCAAATTCTTCCCGCATCCATTCCTCACGATCCAAAATCCTTCGTAAAATCCTCACCGCTCCTTACTTTGTCTCGAATAAACTTATTCATAAAGACCTTAATGTTCCCTACGTTACTGATTTGGCCCGGACCAGGTATCAATCCTTTCATGACAAACTCCTTTCTCACTCTAACCCACTAGTTGCAATCCTTTCCTCCTCTCCAATACCGGATAATCCTCCGAGGCGCCTCAAAAGGAAATGGCACCGGGACCTTCTAGTTTAGAATATTTTTAGAGTGCTTCCTATGGGAAGCTTCTCTACATGTATATCAAGTCATTGTATTATATAACACATCACATTTACTTGATGTTAATACAGTTGTAAATACCAATTAAAAAAACAAAACAACGGAGGTAAGTTTAAGTCGTGTATTGTGCGCACCAGATTATTTTTTCTTGTACAAATTAAAATCCAGTTGGTCGTCTATGAATAATTTATTTTGTTTACGGATGGGTGGATCCATTCGAAATCCATATTTTTTATTTTCATGTTTTTTTTTAACACTCATTCTGTACCCTTTCTTGAATAAAAAAACATGGATACAAATTTTTTTCTGGTAAATACTTTAAATGTTGCAGCTGTATTAAGTCAAATTGCTTTAGGATAGAGTTTTTACAAGTAGGACTATAGACTTTTAAAAACTTGTTATTAAATTGTAGGACTTATTTTATTGCATACAATAAATACACAGTAAATACTTTCCTTGTGCTTTTCAACGGTATATTATACGTCTATAATACTACTCATAATTCAGGAGTAATTTTTTGATGAATTGATTACAGAAAATGTAATTTTCCCTTCTAAAGAAACAGTTAATTGTGATGTATTTTACCAAGGAACTTTTAGGAAAGAATGATAAATTATGGTTAAAACCTTATCAAAATCCATCGTGTGTTTTAAGAGTTCGCTGGTACCAATAATCGCGGTATAAATATAAATATATATATATATATATATATATATATATATATATATATATATATAGAGAGAGAGAGAGAGAGAGAGAGAGAGAGAATAATAAAAGGCTTACTGAACCCAAAAGTTGGATGCCGATACCACCAAACTTCTCCTGCACATACTCGTCCAATGTTCGCCGTCAAGCCCAAGCCCCCAAGATCACCCTTAATGAGGGAGAGAATAAATAGATACATTTTAAAATATTTTTTTCTCTAATTAAATTGTGGATTTTTTAAAAAAATATAAACTATAAATGGACCAATTTTCTCTACAGCACTTCCGAGAGATGGAGGTCCCGGACGCGGAAGAGGACGAAGACAAGTGGTTCGGGAAGTCGACGGCCTCTCTGCGAGCCTACGAGGCGGTCCTCTTGGAGTACTTCAAGCAGGATACACACATCATGTCCAAGGGGGACAAGCCCATGTGGGACTTCTGGTCTTCGGTCTTCTACTGCGGCACCATATTCACCACCATAGGTGAGTCATTTACATCTTTAACTAAAAATTGTATAACACAGCGGAAATATATTTTTCTTAATATCATGATACTGATATGCATCCAGGGCGGTGGTAGAAATAAACAAATGTAAAAGATGAATAAGAACACATTTTTAGGGGATATCTTGTCCCATGAGAATAATGAACACGATATACAGGTAGATAGACATTTAGTTTATTGGATATTATAAGCATATAAGCCATGGAGTTTGGCCCATTTGGTTTCAGTGGTTCTTAGTAGTAAATGGGAATATCATAGATATATATGCATACATATGGCATAGATATAAATAAATATAATGATAATAGCATATATATAAATGAATACTTAAATTCCAATTGCTTACCATAACATCTTAGTTAGGGACTCTAGCAGTGGCTGAAATCGTTGGTATGTTCAAGTCGTTGTGTATAATGCCATTTGTCACGTGGAACAGTGCGTCTACTATTTTACGTAGCACTTTCGACTGAAACAATTGAATTCTGCTAGTGTTTGATGCCCAGAACTCTATCCCTTATGTTCAGATTCGAAGAAGATCGTGAAAGGAAATCCGGAGGAAGAAAATCCTAGAACAACTGTCTTTGAACTTGCAGGAAAACTTAATAATACTTAAAACTTAATTAATAAATTAATTAATTTATTAAACTAACTTAATTAATAAAAAATAATTAAGGAAAACAGATCAATCTTCATGACCACCTTATGGCGATTGGAATGATAAAAAATCCTTAGAGTTTTTGTTGTTGTTTTGGTTTTAAGGTAAAAAACTGCGAGTGGTTATTATTGCCCAAAACATCTTCAGAAGACGACTAACTTACCTATGATGAAGAGGAAAAAAAAATATAATAAATAAATAAAACATATGATAAATAAATAAAAATTTGAGTAAAATATCAAAAATTGCGTAAAATAGCCTGAATGTGTTAAATGAGTTGATATAAACGAATGTTCTTCAATAATTGAATGACACCGTCGACGGCCCGATCACTATCGCTCAATGCCTCCGGGACTTTACGTGGTACGCAACATTTTACAAGTTCCCTACTGTAACGAGGACACTCTTCAAAAATATGACTTACTGTGAGAGTCACTTTACACAGTTGACATCGAGGTGGATCCCTTCATGCTATGAGGTGCTCATGAGTGAAACGGCAGTGTCCTATCCTCAGGCGGGCGATAACTACCTCCTCACGCCTCCACTTTCTTGATGATGAGACCCAGCAGCTGACGGTCGGTTTGACATTTTTCAATTTGTTGTTTCCAAGAGCGGTCCAAGACTGTTGCCATTCGTCTATGATCTTCGCGTTTATTGGCAGAAACAGCTCAGATGAAGAAATAAAAGAGGGCGTTATTTCTTCTAGTGAATGTGCCTCTGTTGCTGCTCTGTCGACTTCCTCATTCCCTGATATTCTGGAATGACTTGAATCCAAAATAAATTTTTTTTTTTTTGAAGAGTCCACCAACTGTTTGATTGCGAAGTGGATCTCCTGTACAATAGGGTTTGCTGAGAATGGATTGAATCCTATAAATAATAATCCTATAAATCCTTAGAGTTAGTCTCCACGCACATTAAACGAGCAACAACCCAATACTTATGAAGTATATGCTACACCTTCTTTGCCGAAAAAATAACGAGCCTTTTCTTTCGAGAATTGTTATTGGGTTGAAAAATAAGTTCTTAGCGTTTTTCAATATTTCAATTTAATCCTCCCTGTGTTTGTAAAATCATTTTTACTTGGTAAATAATGTTTACATATTCTAAAAAATAACTAGTTAAGGTGTTTTTATGCATTCTTTTTAACCGGAATCCCTTGTCTTTGAGTGGTATTTTGCTTGCTTAAAATATAAGACAAAAAAAATTATTTTCGAAAAAGAAAATCCGTTGCCCAGACGGTTAACAAAATTTCCAGTATGTATGGAGAAAACACCGTCCGTAAGTGGTTATCTCGGTTCAGAACCGGAAATTTTGACTTGGAAGTACTTGGGTCTCCTCCTATTAACTATTCAAGCATTCGTCATAGACTCACCGCATTCTACGACACAGGATATAATTGATAAAAAATATTCACAGGTTTTTATTTAAATCACTTATTTAGATAGATAGATAGATAACTGTTTTTTTTATTTTTTCTTTCAGCATATTACAACAAAAATATAACATATAAAAAACATTAATAGAACTATGGTCTTTTAGACCGTCTAGTCCGGAGCCGACCTGTTCAATTTTATAATTTATATAACAGTAACTATATTCATATACGATACACTACACAATAACAGTAAAATAATCTCACTCACTGATTCAACTATTTCATTATCAGGCTCAAAACAACAAAACAATAACAATAATAATAAACAAGTACATATATATATATATATATATATATATATATATATATATATATATATATACATATATAAATATATTACAATTTTTAAATATAGTTAAACTCTTTTATAAGTTTATATCTGTAGGGCCATGCTATTTTACAATATTTATACACAGCCATCCAGTTCTGTCCATTAAGATAGTTTATTACTTCATCGGTGTTTAAATAATTCATTCCGAAACACCTTATTCTAATTTCAGATAAAATGGGACATGTGGCGAGGAAATGAAAGGTATTTTCTACTTCTTTTCTATTACAAAGTGAACACATCACATTGTTATTTGACCAAAATCTATTATAGTTGAGGTATACCATTTCACATCTAACTTTAAATATCCATTTCGCCCCATTAAAACTTAATTCGGTATCAAACAAATATTGCGTCCCATTATCATGATCTAAGTTTTTATATACAAACATTTTCTCTGAGACTATAGCCCTTTGTAAAAATTTTGATCTATAAATACCTATCAGTGATTGTCTAAATTGCTGTAAGATTAGAGCCCAGTTATATTTGTTGCTAAGTTGAATGTCTATTGAAATATTATGTTTTTCAGCCAGTTCTCTTACATCTTTAATCCAGAAAATATTTTGTTTGATGACTTCCTCATTTATGAAATGTGGCAGTCTATTATTGGGTAGATTTTTAACTTTTAGAATGTAGTTATTTTGAATTTTTAAAGTTTCCACGAACATTGGGACTATTTTTGTTTCGATGTGCAGCAGATATGACGGTGTGGCTTGTGGCAGGCTAAATATTTTTTTAATAAAATAATATAAAAGTTTTTCAGTTCAAATCACTTATTTAACAACTGAATACTTATGATAAAAAGTTGATACTTTTGCGATAACAGTTGACGCTATATCTTATTTCGTAGTGTTCAGCTTCTTAAATCCTGGAGAAACCATTAGTTACGAAATTCATTATAACGAAACTTATGCAATGTTTCAGAAATTAGCAATAACGAATTCATCTTTGGTCATTCGGAAGGTAGTCATTTAAATTCTTTTAATCCTTCTTTTTTATTTTGAAACTGAAATTCCGCATTATTTTTCCAGACAACACAATAGTTTATTTGACCTCTAACCCAGATAGTGTACCTAAGCTGGACCAAAGCAGACACTACCCAGTCGATAGGTCTTTGACTTCCGATAGATGTTTAGGGAGACTGAGAGGCCACTTAGGAAATAAGGAGCAAATCCTTGGCGCTTTCTTAGGATTATCTTTAGTTAATTTGATAGAATACGATTTATTTAATCGAATTATTATTTGGATGAACAATATACATACATCGCTTCGAATGATAATTGGAAAGTAATTGCATTTTTGTTTGTTTGTTAGTTTATTTATTTAACGTCATTTTATGATACAGTGGCTAATCGGACGATGCTACAGTAGAGTCCAAAATTTTGTCTATTCAGGCGTTATTAGGATAGGGATCTGTAACGAGTGCCTGACATCGCACAGACTTGGGACCACTTTTTTCGTCCCCTCCGAAGGACGGCACAACTAAAGATTTTTTATTCCTATTAAAAAATGCTAGGACTACCTGCGAGTTCAAACCTTTAGGATAGAAGGCTCTTATGTTAGCCGCCCTGCAACAGGTGATCCCAGAATTACATTTTTAACGAAAATTCCTTTCACTTCTTTAGGCGCGAGTCGAGTTTTCGGGTACCTATACATATTTTTGAACTTTCCAGATGATCATTAAAAATATTATTATAATCTGTCATTATTAGCTGAGTATATTGAGAAAAGTTTAATATTAGCGAAAATATAGCCAACTTATTTTGTGTAAGACTCGAACCGAAGGTGTAGAAAAGGTGCCTTAAGAATAATAAACCGTTCGGTAATAATTTGTAGCACTTTCCTCAGTGATCTTAGTAGAATAACTCTAAAATGGCATTAATTTTGCTTTGTTTTTTTCGGATTTATTAACATTTATATCTGTACATAAAAAGACAACAAGAAAATGTGCGAGACAGTAAATATTGGCTTGACAATGTCTGTAGAACAAGCAATACAGTCGTAGCACTACAATGTTTATGTTCTTAGTAGGTCTTGACGCTACCGTCTTTTCAGGAGCCTTGGAGAATTATCAGAAATCGATGGAGATAAGCCGTTTATGGAATTAAAGGAGGTATATCTATTTTGGATCAAGTCTGCAACTAGTTGGATATTGAGGCTTCAATGGATAAGTTAATTAGTAACGAAGTAAGGAGCATTGAAGATTTTTCGTAGAATCAAGGAATGCAAGTCTGAATGCGAGGAATTTGATGGTTTAATAAACCATCATAGCTCAATGCCATAGGTCCAAAGAAGTCTAAGAATGGCTATATATACATATATGAGTTTTTGGTTGTAAACAGGAAGTTTTGAAAGTTTTTAGAGTAACTGTTGTAGTAATCCGTTTTCTAAGAGCAGTTTCTTGTCGATTAAGTTTTGTATGAGAATTCTAAGTAAGATTTGTCAAAATGGAGTCATAGGTATCGGATTAGTTCTACAGGAATGATTGGTAGTGTATTTTTTTTATGATACAGTGAAACAGAAAGATACAAGCTAATGAAGTAGAGTAAAAGTGTTTTTAATTTTATAATTTGATGGGATTTATTTTAATTCTCGGTTTTTACACCATTCTCTAATTGCTGTAGAATGTGGAATGCAGCACCAGGATCGTAATACACGGATAACACTCATGTATCATCGGCAAGGAAAAAATGTCAATTTCATATGTTTTAGGGATTACTGATCAAAGCTTACATTTCTTGAAAAGTCATGTTCTGATTCTTGAAGTAGCGGCGGGACATTATTTATAAAAACGCAATATTTTGTATTACCTTCGTTACGCGAAACATTCAATCAGTCATGTATTCGATTGATGAAATTATCTTGTTTTCATATCGTATTTGTAATAAAAATCCTTTACCTTGAAGACGGACATTTCATGTGAAACAACCAATACCTTTGTAACGCGAAACATTCAATCAGTCATGTATTCAATTGATACCTCAAAGATGATTACTATTTCCTGTGAATGGAGCCGGTTACCTAACACAAGGTATAATTCATTACGTAATCGTTAATATTATACCTTGATGCATTGATACACATTGATTACATCACTACGCCCACGTTGACTTGATGGTAATTAAACTAAAATTCAATTTCTATCTTCTCCGTATCATGTATCAATTCTGAACTAACTATAACTATTATGTTCTCTTGTTTAATTGACTTATTGCACAATAATAATGACGAAATTTATTACTTTTATTGTTTACATTATATTCATGTAAGAGCTTTTTTTCATATTACAGCATCCACTATCAGACCAAAGCCCAATTAAAGGCGGTGAATTATAAATAATCATTATACTTATTACTAATTGAAATGTAAAGTAAAAGGTATTTTACCACATCCAAACTTAATTTATATAAATAATCAAAATTAAAAAATAATAATATTAATAAAAACACATCAAACAATGAATCATACACACACACACACACACACACACACACAAATATATATAAATATATAATACTAAATTCATGGTTTAATAAAGTGTATAAGATTTCCCACCTACAGTAATAGGAATATTTCTTCAAAAATCGCTTTTGCGACCTCTCAATGAAAGTTAATCGTTTATTGGAAGGAATTAGTTCGGGTGGCGGTCATTAAATGAAACAATTAAATAGTTTCAACTATTTTATAGTTTGGCAACGTTTCGACCCCCATTGTGGGTCATCATCAGGGCTAAAAAGTTACATTTAAAATAAGATTAAATATACTATTTTTAAAACTATTACGCTAGAGAATGTCAATATTATAACATAAAAGGAACTAGATGTGTAAAGAAATCAATTAATTAAATTACAATGGCAAAGGTATACTAATGAGAGGGCTATACAAAGCAGATAATGACTAAGGATAATGTACAAATACATATGAAAAAAATTACATGAAATAACATTGAAAAATGGAGTACAGTGGAGATACGTACCGTGTTGTAGGCGAATGGAATATAGGTACAATTTGGTAGTTTGGGATATATGCAGGTAGATAGGAAACTACGTACAAAAGGTTGGGTAAAATGGAAAATACGTACCGCATTTTTAGACGGGATCTGACAACAATGAGTAAAATTGTAATATTAACATAAACAGAAGTAATCAGATTAAACCTATAATAGTTTGTTTGTTTATTCATTTAACGTCACTTTATGCTACTATGGCTAATCAGACGATGCTACAGAGGGATTCCTAAATTTTGCCTATCCAGGTTTTATTAGGATAGGGATCTTTAAAGAGTACCTGACATCGCACAGGCTCGGGACCACCTTTTAACGTCCCCTCCGAAGGACGGCGTAACTAAGGATTTTTTACTCCCATTAAAAACCTATAATAGTAATAACATCATAATGGTACTAGAACATGTTTTAACATGATTGTTAAAGTAAAAACCTATATAATACAATAGTAAGATTAATAATGTATAAAGTGTATGTAGTAAAACTGACTACCTCCCAACCGACGTTTTAATAAATATGGTAAATATATAAAGACAGTACAAATAACAAGGTGAAAATATTATGAGAAAAAATTAAGTAACAATCATTGACAGATCATACAAGTTGATACAAAAGAATAAAGAAATCACAATTAATCGTTTATTGTTTATATAAGATATTCACTATATTCAATTGACTTGTATGGACTAGATTAAGTGTTCTCTGGACTTTGCAGTAAAAAGGTGGGTTCCTTAACGCAGATTTAATATCCAGACTTTCATACCCAAGAACCATTTTTCTCATGGACTGTCACATCAAAAAGAACCCTGAGATAATAAAGAAGGCTTTATTACCTTTATTACACTTTATTACCATGAGTTTTTATTTCTCTCTCTCACCTTCTAGTTCCACCATTTTCTATTACTGTAAGTCCCTATGCTGTCTACCTTGAGGCATTCTTTTCAAATGTGAAATCTAATCGTTTTTCTTAATCCCGTTTCAGACTTTTACTTTAACTTATTTCTAGTTTTATATATATATATATATATATATATATAGAGAGATAGAGAGAGAGAGAGAGAGAGTAAGGAAAAGTATTGCGATCGGAATATTATCAAAATTGAGTTTTCAAATACACGTTTTAGGGTCCTCTTAGTCCGAATACCAAGTCTTGCAAAAAGGTCTGTGTCTTTGTCAAGTCTAGCTAGAACCGATAATATATATTCTATATAACTGAAATTTTATATTTTTGAAGCTTATAAACCTGAGATGTTACAGTAACTACATGCATTTTATCCATTTTCTCTGTGCTCTGAGGATTTTGATTTCGCTATATCGGTTTAAAAAAAGAATATTATTAGAATAGTGATCTAAGTTCCGCGAGACCTTCGGAGGGAGTTCACCGTGAGAGGTCTCTGGTTCGGATCTCGGATTTTGTAAGGCTGGGGTGTTGGCAATACGGAATCGTCCATGATGGCCAAGAATATAATATAATGGGGGCGGGGTAGCCGAGTAGGTTAGCGCGCGTTGCCTAGCAACCACAGAGAACCAAATATTGGAAACCATAAAATTACGAGTTCGAGTCTCGGTACCGGGAGGACTTTTATCTCGGCATTTAAACCCCGCCCTCACTCCCTGGTCCGAGAAACCCCAGTATAGCCTTCAAAGGCGAGGTAGGGGTGAATAGGAAAAAAAAAAAAAAAGAATATAATATAGGACTGTTTGGGAATTACTCATCATTACCTGTATGGATGTTAATTGGGTTAAGATTTCTACCTAACCTTATTTATTTACTTATATTTATGTTTTTCTTTATTCGTCTTATCTTTTTGCTTAAATTTTGTCATTGATTCTTTGATACTGTTGGTCCTTTAGGTGTGCATTTTCAAATTTGTTTGTTTGTTTTTGTTTTGTTTTTTGCAATGGATTTTGCTTTGTATTATAAACTATATTACACATTATAAGGTATAACATAGAAAGCTATTGATAAATAAAGTAAATGTATGATAAATTTATAACTTTTCAGGTCAATATCACATGTCATCAAGATTGATAAGTACGCTGTGTATGATAGCAACCCAATACAATTAGGTAGCACTGTTTTGTTTTGATGTAATTTTGAACAAAATAAAGCATTACTCTCATAAAATTATGCCGCGATGTTTGGTTTTCAATATCTCCTTTTTAAGCACGGGGCGGATTTTGATAGATTTTCCTACATCATTTAGGGTAGGACATTCTTTCCTGAAAGGGAATGGTTTTTTTCTTTAGGAAAATTAATTTTCATATAATAAAGGTAAAAAAAAAAAAAAAAAAAAAATCGTTCCTAAAATAGGACTACTCCTATTTTAGTAGTCTACTAGCATCGACGTATAATATACCGTTGGTAGGAGAGAGATTTTAGAACACGTACACGTCAATATAAAGTTATTATATGCCTATAAACTTAAGATTATCTCTTTTCCTCTAACTAACTGATGACCCTAAAGCAATATACCCTAAATCAGGCTAACAGTTCTTTCTTAAACATATATGACAGTACAGTCCAATTGTACCCGTCCAAAGCAGGAACGGGTCACAACTATAATCCTCTTACCTTGCCTTAGGAAAGCTAAAGATTTCAGAATAACACGGTACCTTATTTACATAGTAATAATAAATAAAGTAATGGAGAGTGATGATAAGTGGATAAAACTTTGCAAGTGTTGTAGGTAATAATGTCTTTGGTTATATATTTTAATCTTCTTCTTAATCCGCTCCTTTTATACCGCCTGATCTTCTCCAATAGACTGCCTAGACCTCTGGCCGTAAACTCCTCTCCAACACCTTCCTTCAAGGTTTTCCTAGGGCGCCCTCGGCTCCTCCCATCCACTATCAAGTATTCTCCATCAGCCTGGCAGTTTCTCCCATTCTTACCAAATACCACGATATCATCAGCGAATGCGAGTACATTTAAGTGAAGTGGTTGAAAGTTGAAATGTCCTATGTGAAAACTCATCATCTTATTTTTGGCATTCTTCAAGGCAGTATCTAAAACCTAAATGAAGAGAATTATATATGAATTTGATTATTTAATCTGCGATACATATTCCCATCGAAACCTAATGTTATCCTTTAACGTTTTTTAATTTTTTTTTTTTTTTTTCATTCTAAGTTAAAGTCGCCATTCTCGTTGAAAGGATTCTTAACAATTGACTTTTATTGTAACCAGGATACGATTCAAAATGGAAGAGAACCACCATTTTTGACTCGATTCTCCTTTTAAAAGTATACGAATCGAAATGAATCACTGGTAACTAGGATTACCACAATAAAAAGGACACTTTTTAATATAGAAACTCTCTTCCCGATGCAAGAAGCGGTCCGAAATAACTTAAGTCTAACTGTCTATATTAGGGTGGGTGAGGCGGGTTACGCCCGAAAAGGACTAATTTACTATTTCAAAGGATATGACGGTTTTCATATTTTAAGGACTGTTTTAATTTTTGTTTTTTTTCATTCTAAGTTAAAGTCGCCATTCTCGTTGAAAGGATTCTTAACAATTGACTTTTATTGTAACCAGGATACAATAATAAAAATTGATAGTCGCAGTTGCAGGAACCAATTTTTTTTTTACTATAGTTATGGTGTTATTGTATTTTATTTTCTTTGATTTTTTAATTCATGATTTTTCAGTTTTGAATATTCCTTTCATTAGTCCATAGTTGTGTCCATTGTTTCTTCTAAATGTTATAATTTACAATATAATGATCATTATACTTAATAATAGAGATGATATTCTTATTCCATATTATTAAATTTACCATAGATATGTTTTGTTTTTTACTTTTACTTACTATATATAGTTAAGGGGAAGTATTGCGATCGTGAAAATTTTCGAATTCCAGTTTTCAACGGAAATACACGTTTTAGGGTCCCCTGAGTCCAAATAACCAAGTCCCGCAAAAAGGTCTGTGTCTGTGTGTGTGTGTGTGGTGTGTAACTCCCGGGGGGAAACGGTAAGTCCTATGAAACTGAAATTTCATATTTAAGACAACAAAAAGGCCTAGACGTGACAAAACTTTTTTCATCAAAATGAGCTTACTAGAAGAGGCACTTTATACCATGCATTAAAATGTAATGGGCTTTAATAACATGTAGGTTTTATTCTGATTAAAATGGTCTGACAGGGTTTAAATGCCGATATTTTACATTTTCTTCCCCTAAAGTACCTTCAATTTTGTTGATTCAATAAAAATAACTATATTATCTTGTTAACGCTTATGAAAAACTGGTAAATATATAAATTGAATAAATTCGATACCCAACTAAAGGAGAAAACAGAAAAAATATTTTTTTAATGCAATTTTTCGTTTTTGAACATAAGAGCAGTAATATACATGTATGATATACCGTTGGAAAGCTAAAGATTTTAGAAAAATATTATCTCATACACAAGCTTTTAAAAATTAATAGAGAGTGATGAAATGAACATAAAACTAACTGATTATTTTAGATAATAATATAATAGATTTTTTAATGAAACACATATTTCTATATAAATTCAATTTAATTAATTCCTTAATAGTTTCACGTATTTTTATCTCTATCTTTTTTTGAAATTTCTTTTATTGATTTTAAAAATTGAGGTAAGTGAAATTCGTGTGTTGCCCGCACCAATATTTTTTCTTTTTGAAACGATTCTTTATTAATTTCTATATCATTCACTAATATTCTATACAATTCAATAATGGAACCAAGGTTTTGATTAAAATATTGAACCCCTGGAGTCAGTTCTATTATATCCTCTTTACTGGATGACAGAAATTCCGTTTTCCAAGCATTATTAACTAAACCCCATTGTTGGTATTTCTCATTTAATTTTCTCGGCATATTCCACTTCTTCTGTATTCTAAACAATGAAGATTTGGTCGTAAGCAAACGAAAGGTTATAGAGGAATCAATGGAATCATCAGGAGTTTAAATTTCATACCATAAATGTATATGTATATATATACTACATATCTGATTTTTCCATTGACATGACTTTCCTTATCACTTGGGATAAGATTTCAATAGAAGATATATAGCTGATAATAATAACGACGTTGGACCATTTAAGATTTTTTAAATTTAAGTTTTGGAAATTCTTCCCGTATTCAATCTAACAATCCATAATCCTTCGAAAAATCTCATACATAAATACCTTAATATCCCATATGTTGCTGATTTGGTCCGAACCAGGTATCAATCCTTCCATAACAAACTCCTCTCCCACTCTAACCCACTAGTTTCAATCCTTGCTTCCTCTTCCATTCCTGGCAATCATCCGAGGCGTCTGAAAAGAAGATCGCCTCGAGACCTTCTAGTTCAGATAATCCAGTGGAGTGTTGCCAATGGGCATTTTTCATCACGTATTTTCTCTGTTAGCTAATTTACTTAATGTATTAACTAATACAGATGTAAATTTCAATAAATGATAATAAAAAAATGTTGGAGACAGTTAAATTATCTCTCATATTGTCTTGTTTAATATCAACGTATACCATTGGATTTATGTATGAAGGGTGTAACCGAATAAATATGGAAAATCTGTCTCCATTTTTTAATTTTTTTTTTCTTAATTCTCGTGTTTAAAAAAACTTATATTTTTTGACCATTGAAAAATGTATAGAATGTTCTTTTTTTTTTTACGAAAAAAAAAAACCGTTCTTAGAGAAAAACAGAGAGTTCTTGAACAATCGAAATCTCAGAAGACATGAATAATAGTGACAAAATAAATGGTTGTATAATCTGGCACGTGTTTTGAAAAGCATGGCGCTTATGTAATCGTTTTGCAGTAAAATAATTTATAAGGAATGTAATACTGGTTGATCGATTAAAAAATAACTTTTCTACACATTTTTCAATAATCAATAATCTAAATATAAATTTGTTCATAAAAGTGTAAGTTTATTAAAAGCAAGATAGCAGAACAAAAATTGTTTTTAATATTTTTACACTTCTTGAAAATTATCATTTTTTCATGTCTTTGGCTCCAAGAATCGGGGGGAATAATTATCATTAATAAATATTGAATTTTACCATTTAAAAACTAATAAAATTGAATAAAGAAGTTTTTTGAAAATTTCGAAAAAAAGTTTGGGTTGAAGAGCTAAAAATTTAGTTGAATTATTTTTATTTGACGCCAAAACGATCCATTTAGTGCGAGTCAAAAAAGCCGCGGGGGCAGATTTCCCATATTTATTCGGCCTTTGGTGTCATTATTCGCTTAAATGTGAACGGCGAGCTATCTGATTTGTTTTTTCTTTAAATCATAAAAACTCAAATTTTGAGAATGTATGTTTTGTTTTTTTCATGATCGATGAAAAATCCCCTAGATGTATAAATAAGCCATCATCTATCTTATTTAAAATATTTTTTCTCAAGACAGTTTATTGTATTAGCTATTGAAAAAAAATATTTTGTAATCAAAGCCGTTAACATTTAAAAAACCAGAGAACCGATGCATATTTTTTATATCATTGCTAGTAAAACCCAAATAAATTGTTAAATCATAATTTTCACAGCTGCATATTTTTTGAAATTAAACACACACACACATATATGTATATATGTGTTATATATATATATATTAATGTTAACATAGTGTGAATATACAGTAGTATCATGCTAAACAAGGATCAATCTGTGTTAAATAACCACCTGCAATGCGGTCGGCACCATCTTTATTTAGATTGATTACAATAAACCTTTCTCTCTAAATAGTGTCGATTTCAAGCAGCATGAATGGATAATTGAATACATTTAGTACTCGTATATAAATAACTAGTTACAAGTTATCATTTAAATATTAATATTTTATTTAAAAAAATTCTAAATTATCATTTTTTAAATAACGCACTGTGAAGTCCCTCCATTACAGAAAACTATTTTTACACCGTGAATGGATACACTAACTGTGTATATGATCGTTAGTCATTACTAATAAGAAATTCATTAATCAACAACTATGTTCTTCTCAGTAGAACCATTTTTGACTCGTTACATATTAGTAGCACCGTGGTGACGAAATAAATATTTGTTGTCCACCAGAGGCGAATCTGAAATCGGATCACTCAACGTCAGGTTATATTTTTGAAACCCTATTTTCCTTCAGGTTTATTTTAAGGTGTTGCCTAAAGAGAAAATTTAGTGGCTTCGGGAAATTAATATAGATCTGAGTATAGCCGAAAAGAAAACTTGAGAAAATCCCTGACGTCACTTTTATATTTTGTCCTTTCCAGTAAACCTGACCATGATCTAGTTGCCAAATCATTTTTCATATCATTCGACCTCCGAAAACTTGGTATATCTGTATACCTCTTTCTTTTTTTTTTTTTTTTTTCTTTAAGAGATATTTATTAAGAGATAATACAATCTGCCCCCTTCTGGGACAATGAATATTACAGCTAGAAGAAATCATTCATCCTGTATGTACATCGTAAATGAAAAAAATAAAACTATAATAAATAAATAAAATAATAATAAAAAAATGAAAATTACAAGAATAATTAATAAAGACTAAACAAAGAAGAAAATAAATGTATGTATATAAAATGAAACAAATAATATACATAAAGAAAATAATTACAACCTTGACCGCATTCATACCTATGTACAATATTTAAAAACTGCCCCTGGGATCACCGAATCAAACCCCGAGATCCACTAGTAAATGTCGAGGTACAATGTCAGGAGATCCCAGCGCCTCTCATTCATCCGCGTCACTGGTCTTGAGAGCCTGTGGAGACTGAGTGAGGGCGCTAGAGCCGCATACACTCAGGGAATGAGAGGAGAAGCTGGCCATTACCATTATTCCAATGACAAATTTACAAGATATCTCTGGGCCACTCCAGCTTCAACTTACGAGGAGGGTTCCTATAACCTCCTACAACCATCCCTATGATAGTTGGAGCTAGATTGTTTGTTTAATCGTTTAACGTCACGTTATGCTACTGTGGCTAATCGGACGATGCTACAGTGGGAGTCCTAAATTTTGCCTATCCAGGTTTTATTAGGATAGGGATCTTTAACGAGTACCTGACATCGCCCAGGCTCGGGACCTCCGAAAGACGGCATAATTAAGGATTTTTTACTCCCATTAAAAAATTCTAGAGCCACCCGCAGGTTAGAACCCGCGACCTTTGGCATAGAAAGCTGTTATGCTAGCAACTACGCTATGGGTGACCCCGGTTGGAGCTAGATACCAAGGGATTAGGATGTTGATAAAGCTTCTGGTGAAGGATTGAGAATTTGGATGGGATCAGATCAAGGACAATGGGATATTCAGGTCATGGTGTAAGGTTTCGTTGATGAGATAATTTGGGTCATCTACCATTGTTCTAAGGACTTAAGACTGAAAGGATTAGATACGTTTGATATTAGAAAATTTCGGCATTCCTGCGGTTCACCCGACATGTTTATTTATTTTTAATCACGTTTCTCGTGGCATTTTTCCGCATACTCAATCTTTTTAAAAATGACTTCTTAGTCTCTTTCCTAATCCAATCTATGCAGCACATGTACCCGGTTTACGACTTAAAACCTTGTTTACATTGTTTGCGATTTCTTAGATTGTCCCAATATCGTCATGCTGTGTATATGTCTGTTATAATTTCTACATTAAACCACCTATAGAAAAAGTTTATCAGACACCCTAAATAAAAATCCTTTTATGATAAACAAAGAACTGGAATAAAGGGCTGCCGAATTTATCTAAGACGATTATCAAAGCGGTGAGGTTTAGGATGCCACCTAGAGACAAATGGCTCTCCTCTCTGACTGTTTTCGTTGCCGCTAACCTGCATTCCCTAACTTTCTCAAAAATCGTATAAAGAAAAACTTATATTTTAATTTCTTAAATGTATAAACTATTCTTTTTTTAAATTATTTTAAAATTATTTAATAAATAATTTGAATAATTTTAGTAAATGTCTGACCATTAACTGTGGATCATTTCTAGATAGAAAATTTAGTTTTATTACAGCTTTAGGGCTCCACTCAACGACTTAGTCATCACAGAGATAAAGAGAAAATAGTTCAGTTTAGTTAAACTTCCTTTTATGGTTTTTAACCTTAATGTTTAACATTAATCACGCGTGAAAAGGAATAATTTTACTATTTCGAAAGATATTCCCGGTTATAATATTTTAAATACTGTTTTAATTTTATATTATTTTAAGTTCAGTAACCGTTATCCTTCAATAGGATATTTTACAATTAGTGTATTTTGTAACTACGATACGATGCAAAATGGAAGAGAACCACCATTTCTGACTGGATTCTTTTTTTAAAAAGAATACGAATCGAAATATTTCAGTGGTAACTAGGATCACCACGCTAAAAAGGACAATTTTTAATATCAAAACTCTCTTCCCTATGCAAGAATCGGCCCGAAAGAGCAAACTTCTTTCTATATTTGGGAGAGATGAGTTACGCGCGAAAAAAACTTATTGCTTTCACTTACGTATAAATGAAATTATATAAGTTAGCAACTTAAAACTTCAATCTGCAAGGCTTTTGATTTGAAATCGATTAAAAATCAAAAAGAAAACGCTCTATTATTCACGCTGAAGGTACAAAAAAATACTTTAAAATTTTATTTTACTGACATAGTACACATTTCAGCTATTTCATATTAACACTTTTTTGTGTTGTTTTTTCACCTTACTCTCACCAAATTAATCAGAGAGGCACTGAATTTTTCTACTCGAATCATCGTCTCATCTTGTAAATGTAACTTCATACCTATCACTAACTGAAAATGGTTAACTTTTATTCATCTATACGATAAGCACTATGGTAAACGAATCATTAAATAAGAACAACAAAAAACTTAATTAATGATACTAAAACTGATTTTTATTAAAAGTAATCAAATTGGAATGGTCCTAAAAAGAAAAGAGGAAGGGAATTCGCAATGGATTCGAGAAAAACAAGTTTTTTAGTTTGTAGCTCAGCCCTTTTTCATTCCATTAGAGTTCTTCAAACGCTTATAACAAAAGAATCGTCTACATTTCCTTCTGTTTCGATTTACCATCTAATTCCAATGAATTGCCATATCGTACAGCTTTAACTTCGTTGCGGTAAAATATTATGACACATTCTTATTTGTTTACGTCCTGCCTAAATCGATAGCAAAATTCCTCAATAAAACATTACAAAACATGTTATCCGATACGATAAGTTACTTCTATAAGAATTTCGCACTAAAAAAACTTTGTGATTACTCCAATCTGTCATTTCAAGACAAGAGACTAAAAAAAAATATAATTATTTCCATATTCTTTTTATTTTTCCTCATATAAGACTTAAACGACAGTAAACTGCTCCTAGATATCGACTATTAAAACACTTACTTGGCAAACGATCAAAACTCCCTCTTTACTTAAAAAAACTCATTTACACAACCGTTATCAAACCTAGACCATCGAAACCCTCCCACGTCCAATCCTTGCAATCCAAAATCCTTCGACAAATCCTCGACGTTCCTTACTTTGTTACCAATAAACTCATCGATAAAGACGTGAATATCTCACTAGTTGCAAAAATTGCCCAAAAAAGATACAACTCTTTTCATTCTAATTTACACGCCCATACAAACCTGCTTGTCCGTATCCTTACACCGACATCTATTCCCGATAATCCATTCAGGCGTCTGAAAATACGGTGGCCTCGAGACCTTCTGATCAAATAAACATTGAAGTGCTACCGCAGGGTAGATTCTTATCAAGACTTTTTCAAGCCAATGTTTTGTAAAAAAGTTCATTTACTTATTGTACTATGTACATTTGTAAATTTCAATAAAATAATTTAAAAAAATATATATTATTTATTGTTATTTGTTAATAATTAAAATAGCCATATTTCTCGATTTTTAATTTTATTTGTTCTGTGTTGTGATTCATTATGTGCAAGCGCTACAGTCAATTGTTTTATTCAATTTGAAACAGCTGATAAGTGACTGCGGGGCAGAGTGCACTCTGGGATTCTGAAAGGTTTAATGGAGTCACTCGCGAGTGTAGATGGTGTTTAATTAAGTTGGTTGTCGCTGAATGTCGCATATTTTTCGTATAATCGCAACTCGCACATCATCATAGAATATTGTCTCAGAATTGTCGCATGTAGTAGGAGTCTGCGAGCAAACGCGTTAGTCGCCCCTCTTCCCAACATTATTAAATGGAGAAATAAATGGATTTTTGCTAACTTTATATATATTTATATATATATATATATATATATATATATATATATTTTTTTTTTTTTTAAACATTTTATTGATATTTACAACTGTACATATAATATATACAACAAGTAAATGGGCTAATTTACACTTATGGGCGTGATATTGTCTAGTGAAGAAACTACCCAGTGGTAGCACTTCAATGTCAATTTAATTACAGTAGGTCTCGAGGCCATCGTCTTATTATATATATATATATATATATATATATATATATATATATATATATATATATATATATTAAACTTCATTTTGATGCAGCTGTAGTTTTATTTTCCTTTCATTATGTAGATTAGTCTAACATCTGATTTTTAGTTAGTAATACTAGATTTTGGTATTAAATATAATTTTTATCATTTTGATTGATGTTTTCTCCTTTTTTTTTTTTTCTCCTTATTATTAGAAAGAATATGTTTCAAGATTCGTAAAACCCGAATAACGAATAAAAAAAAAATCCGTCTGTCCGCTGTAGTTATGTACAGGACATTATTAGCAGGACATCGCTGTTGACGAGGGAATTTAAACAAAGAGATTTACCGGTTGGTCAGAACGTGGGTAGGCCTTGGGTTTAACCGAAATGGTTCGATAAAGCTGCAACCAGTGAGACATTACCGTTTCCCGTTTGCTGGATGTGCAACACTAACAGTTATAGATGTAGCTGTTCCTATAATCATTTATTTTATAGTTTTGACTAAAATTTACAGCTGTTAACAATAAATTAAAAAATCTGGTGCGTGCAACACACGACATTAACTTACCTCCGTTGTTGAAAATCGGTTAAAGAAATTTCAAATATAGTTAGAGATAAAAATGAGTGAAACTAATAAAGAATGAATTAAATTGAATTTCTATAGAAACATATGTTCTATTAAACAATCTAATCTTTTATATTATTATCTTAAAAAATCAGTTAGTTTTATGTTCATTTCATCACTCTCTATTAACTTTTAAAAGCTTGTGTATGAGATAATATTTTTTCTAAAATCTTTTGCTTTCCAATGGTATATCATACATGTATATTACTGCTCTTATGTTCAAAAACGAAAAATTGCATTAAAAAAATATTTTTTCTGTTTTCTCCTTTAGTTGGGTATCGAATTTATTCAAAGTATATATTTACCTGTTTTTCATCAGCGTTAACAAGATAATGTAGTTATTTTTATTGAATCTACAAAATTAAAGGTACTTCAGGGGAAGAAAAATATAATAAAATATCGGCATTTAAGCCCTGTCAAACCATTTTAATCAGAATAAAACCTACATGATATTAAAGCCCATTAAATTTTACATCGATATAGCGAGTTTAATCAAAATCGCCGGAACCGTTTTCGAGAAAATCGAAAAAAGGTGCAAAATGCATGGTAATAAGTGCCTCTTCTGTTAAGCTCATTTTGATGAAAAAGGTTTTGTAACGTCTCGGGCATAAAAATAAAGGCCTAAAATTCAGTTTCATAGGACTTTTCGTTTTCGCGCTGGACCTACCACACACACAAACACAGACCTTTTTGCGGGACTTGGTCATTTGGACTCAGGGGGCTCTAAAATGTGTATTTCCGTTTACAAATCAATTCGAAAATTTTCACGATCGCAATACTTTCCCTTACTATATATTCCATTTATAAGTAAGTGAAATTAAAAATTGGCCTTATTCTGTCTTCCATAAATGCTCTATGAATAGAGTTATACTCTTTTAAAACATTCAATGCTTTAATTAAAATTCTTGGAATGGCGAATTAGCCTTAGAAATTTGAATAGTAAATTTTTAAACTGTTATACCCTAATTTAGTTATTTGTAAATAATAAACCATTGTGCAATAATTGTCGCGTTTTTTGTGTTACATACTAGCTATTTATATACTACGGCAGTCAGAGTTTTTAATATAATAACTATGTGTGTATATGGAATAGTGAAATGGAGCAGATATACTATATTTATACGACTACTCATGTTTAGGTTTGCCATATTGCCTGATGATCAAAGAGTATTTTTGGACGTGATAAAATACCAAAGATCTTTTTAGATTCAACGTGGGTTTTTCCATTAACTGGGTGTCATCTAATTTTCAGAGTGGTCTTTTTTTAAACTAATATTTTCTCAGGTTTATTAGCAAAAGTACTATACTAATATTTTGCATCGCTTCTTGGCCTATTGGCTATGATCGAACTGTATTTAAAAAGATTCATGTTTCTATTTTATATCAATACCATTCCATTCATGAAATTCCAATCCCACCCTGACACACAAGTTGCGATCCAGCCACTAAACCATTGAATTCATCTTGCATAAAAACCTTGCAATCAAAAATCCTTATTAAATCTTCAACGCTTCTTACTTTGCCTCGAAAAATTTATTTAAAATGACTTCAATGTTCCCGGTGTTGCCGATTACGCTCGAACGAGATGAAATTTCTTCCATGACAAACTCCTTCATCCTTGCTTCCTCTTAATTTCTTGATACTCATCAGAGGCGCCTGAAAGGCACATGGCTGCAAGACATTATGATTTAGACTATTTGTTGAGTGCTGCCAATGGTTAGTGTCTCTACATGTGCATCAATGCCATGATCAATGTAATATATTTCCCTTGGATTCACTAGATTAATTTATGATAAGAAGATGGCTTAGAGATATTTTTCATTCGAATTGGGATCTTATTATTATGTAGTTTCTTGACACGTTTGTTTCAATTCAATTCGTCTTTGTTAATATTTACTTGATGTATTACCAAATACAGCAGTCAATTTCAGTAAATTATTTTTTTAATGGTTAATACGATAATTTTTTTGTAACAGAACGCATTTTGCTATTTCTATAACAATTAGATTTATAATTTCTTTCATTTTATATGAATTTTTATACTAGTCATATCAGAACCATCAATGAAAATGAACAAAAAGTCATCAGTTACAAACATAGTAAAAAAAACCTGTACCACTACAACCCATGAAGGGTCTTGGGCTCAGTACATATAGAGATTCGTACTGTTTCTAGGCCAACGGCAGTGCAATGAGGTGATTAGGCCTTAATCACGCTCAGCCGCCAGGTTTTTCCCCAATTAATTTGGGTACCCACTTTATAGAGGCTGGGTCTGCCCCAGGAGGGTCTCCATACCCTAGGGTCGCCCCCCGACTGAATTAACAGAATAAATAATATTTCTGTCACAGCCGGGATTCGAACCCAGGACCCGGAGCACAGCAGACTAGTGCTCTATCCACTAGACCACGCCGCTCCCTCTTAGAAACATAGTACTTACAACTAAATACATTTTGAATTACACATCAAACATATAGATATATTTTTTAATGGGAAACTTGCCCAATGACTTTATCAATCTCATTTTTAATTTAATACATTTACGTAACTTCTTAATTTCAATATTAAACAGAAACAACACTGAACTATTGCAAACGCTAATTTCGTTTCTTGCAGCTATTACTAAAATCCAAGTCAAAGTCTAGACTAGTTTGACATTATGTCATTATAATATCAGATTCTCATTGAATCTTATAATATCAACTAAGATTAAAAGTAAATTTATTACCTTTATTAACTAAAAATCACAATATAACTGTTCCTAATTACTAAAAAGAAAAGAAAAATAAAGAAGGAAAAGGTAATAATAAAGTTAAAACTATTTGTTTATATTTTTATTATAAGTAAAAACAAAATTTAGGTAAACAATTTACCCGTAATGTTTTCCATTTATATAGTTTATATAGGTATGCTGTATTTCAAAAATTTTTATTTATGTTTTATTTATTTGAAATAATGCTTAAAATTATTATTATCAAGAATTAGAATGTTTTTTTATTAATGTTTTCTTTCTTTTTTGGTATGTTTATCTCTTTACATTTATATATATTTACTTTATTCATAATAAGTTTGACATTATTCACTTTTGGATTATTCGGAATCCACTTTTGTCTTCTTTTGGAGAATGTGTAACTATTTATTTTTTTTCGATCAACAGGGTTTAAAAATATAGTCCATTTTAATTGAAAAAGCAATTGATTAAACAATTAATACTTTTCTATTCATCTACATAACGTAACTGCCTATTGACCCCTTTACAAAGATACAACACAGTACATCAATACTTTCCGGTATTACAAGCAGAGTATTTCAATACTCGTCGCGGCGCAAGGTGCTACCGAGCTACAGCCCTATTCCTTCAGTTAGTAAATTACCTACTTAGTGATCTCCTGTAGTGCAGTGGCTAAAATATCAGCCTTATATTTCCAAAGTGACAGGTTCAAACCTTATAGATGGCTCCAGCAGGAAAATGTGGTCCCAAGCCTGTGCGATGATGAAGTTGATTTAATTGTGACAAAAGGAGCATAAACCTAAATGATTGTTGAAGGTAATATTTTCAATTGGTATTTGACTTGAGCTAAAATTAATATTTTAATCGAAACAACGCATTTATAGTTTCTTAACTATGATTTTATTTAAAATTCTAAAATTGAATTTAACTTGTAAGGCAAGTGAAATTAGTGTGTTGGAATTTTTAATATATTAAAAAAAACTTTGTTGCAACTAACATAAAAAAAAATAACAGAATTTAGAAATTTCATGAAATATTCTATTATAGCTTACAGTATATATTTATATACTTAATTGTGAAAAGCAGCATTTACTTAAAAATTATTAACTATTAAATTATTTGGCAATGTGGCATGAGTTCAATATTTTAAAAACCATACCTATTAGTGCATTTGTGAATTGGTCTTTAGGTTTGTGAAATACTGCAATTCAATAATAGAAAGCAGGATGAAACCCAAAATGAATTAATCAGAATTAATAGTTCAATGTTTGAAAATTAGCAGGACATTACAGCTGTTGGCATGAGAACTTAAACAAAGAGATTTACCGGTTGGTTGCAACTTAGGTAGGCCTTGCGTTTAACCGAAATGGTTCGATAAAGCTGCAACCAGTGAGGCATTACCATTTCCTGTCTGCTGGATTTGCAGCACTAACACTAATATATGCAGGTGTCCCTATAATCATTTATTATTACAGTTTTTAAAAAAAATGATAGCTGATTACACCAATATGCAAAAAAATCTGGTGCAAACGAGAAGAAAAAAAAAACACGACTTTCACTTACCTCCGTTGCTAAAATCAATTTAATAACTTTCAAATAAATCTGTAGAAATTTTGAACTATTAAAAGGGATTTCGATGGAAACGTTTATTTTAGATTAATTTATGTAACAATTGAAATTGTTATCTACAACTATCACCAAATTTAAGCCCTTAACATTGTACATAAAATAGCATTTTTCTTAAACCTTCAGGTTTCCAACGGTGTATTACACATCTATACTACTATTTTTCTATTATAAAAGTAAATTTTCCTAAGAAAATATGTTGTTTTTTTTTCACTTTTGTTGGTTATCAAATTCGTTCAATATGTATACTAGAAAATGTAAGTTACTTTATAGTAAACGAACTCAGGAGTAAAACTCCTAATTTCTCTCAGCTAAGAAAGAAAAATGTAGTAATATGGATAAAAAGCACTCATGGAACTATAACTGTAATTAAAAAAAATCCTTGAAGATAGAGTACTCCAGAACATAGGTATTTCATTAAAAAATTGATAGTACAGGTAATTATTAAAAGAAGTTTAGTTTCACTAAATATATTTATTTAAATATAATTAAAACTTCCAGATAGAACTGAAAACTTTGATTAAATTATATTTCGTTGTTGTTTTTTTAAACTTTTAGAAATGTTTTTTAACTTGAAAATTGAATTACATACATGACACTGGAGTGAAGAACGAAAGTTTGAAATGAAAACAATAGAATCCTTTTAACAACAAGCTTGTTCAAAACTTTCTTTCTTAGTTTTTTTTTTTGTTTATGAAGGAACATTTTTTTTTTTTTTTTAATGCATTGTTGAAGTTATAAATATAATAAAAGAAAAGAAAAAGTAGACAATTTAAAAAAAATATTATTGATTCTTTTATATATTTATATTTAAAAGAATCGATTTCTTTGCTTAGTTGTATTGAAATCTGGTATAAAACATAAAACACGACTTTTGCTCACCTCCGTTATTTTAATCAATTTAAGAATTAAAAAAAAAAAATAGAGATGAAAATAAATTGTTGAAGAATTTTTTACATTGGATTTTAATAGAAACATGTGTTTTATTAAATAATCTATTATATTATTATCTAAGACAATCAGTTTGCATTACCGGTTTTTCACAACTCTCCGTAAACTTTTAAAATTCAGTTTATGCTTGGACATGGCTCAGTAATGCCCCGATGATGGCTCACAAGCTTGGGCCGAATTAAAAAATTACTTTTTTTTTTCAAAAAATGACTGATTCCTGATTATTCCACCTATTTTAAAATAGTATGTATAAGATTTCCAACGGTATATTAGTGTTCTTAAGTTCAAAAACAAAAAAATGCATAAAAAAAAAATATTTCTGCAGTTATCTCCTTTAGTTGGATTGGATATCGAATTCGTTCAACTTATATATCTACCTGTTCTTTTAGCAATGCAAACAAGATGATATGGCCTATTTTATAAAAATATAAAATTAGAGGAACTTTACGAGAAGAAATTTAGAAATATTGGCATTTAAGCCCTGTCAGCCTACTTCAATCAAAATGAAGCCCACATTATGTTAAATCCCATTAAATTTTACATCGATGTAGCGATTTTGAACAAAATCGTTAGAGCCATTTTCGAGAAAATCGTAAAAAGGAGCAAAATACATAGTATAAAGTGGCTCTTCTGGTTAGCTGATTTTGATGAAAAAGTTGATGGAACATCTCGGGCGGATAGTTGTCTTAAATATGAAATTTCAGTTTTATAGGACTTTTCGTTTTCGCGTTGGACTTACCACATATGGACGCACACAGACCTTTTTGCGGGAGTTGGTCATTTGGACTCTGGGGACCCTAAAATGTGTACTTCCGTTGAAAACTGGAATTTGAAAATTTTCGCGATCTTTACTTTCCCTTACTATGTACTCCATATTTCCATAGTTTTTTTTTTCAATCATTAATAAACCCAGGTTTATGTGGTTGATAAACTTGACAAAGTGTGATTCTGCAAGAATATCCAGAGCTGAGTTTGATAGCTCATGCCGAAACGTCTTTTTAATTACCTGACAAATTCCTTGAACTTGTAAATAGAGACGGGAATTGAATAAAAAGGGAATGAGAACTTGAAATGGTGAATGTAGATAATTGAGCTTCTTTCTGAAACTGCGTAGGTTTTACAAGAATTAAATCTGAGTGGGTATATTCCTTCATTTTCTGGGGCTTTGCTTTGTACACGACGGAATCATATTCTTGCCTAATTACACCGAATTTAGAAATTAAACTCCTTCTTTTTTTTTAAATAATTATTCAATGAATTAAAAGGCGAGGTAGGGACGAAAAAATTTAAATAAATAAATACAGCGTTAAATTAATTCTGAATACATTTATACAATAATAAACTCTTTCCTCGTAATTTTGAATAGGTAATTCCTTTAAAAGTACATTTTAATTAATTGTTATCTAATCTGTCTCTTCGTGTTTATGCTTCTGAAGAAGAAAGAGCATTTTCTGAGTTTTCTTAGAAATAAGGTTTAAAAACACAAACACAATAAGCTCTAAACAAATCTCATTTACCATTATTATTATTCTTTCTCTTCCTCTTCGAGCCATTAATGGCGTAGAGGGGCCTCGATCCAGCGCTGCCAGTTATCCCGGTTTCCGCTGAGTCTTTTCATTTCTGCAAGGGTCTTGCCCCTCTTACTCCCAATCCTCTGGACCATGTCCTAATAGGAAATTCTAGGTCGGCCACGTGGTCTATGGCTACCTTGTAGGTCTAGCTTCCAGTGTCCTTCTGGGTTCCCTTATTTTATCCATACGGCAAACATGCCCAAACCATTTCAATTGCCTATTATTCATTATTGTCTTCAATGGTGGTACCTCGAGTTGCTCTCTGATCTTGTTTCGTACGCAGTCTCGCCTTGTCTTTCCCATTGCTAATATGCTTGTCGAGCATCACCCAGCCCTCGCCTCCATATGTTAGGACTGGCAGGTAAATAGCTTTATAGATGTGCATCTTAACATCTCGCCCTACTTCACGGTGTCCTATTATACTATTGTTGTTCTGGTAGTACTCCTGGTTCGCTTTATTGACCCTATTTCCTATCTCTTGGTCAATTCTGTTAGACCTGTCTATAATGGTTCCCAGGTGGTTTAATTCATTAACACTTCTAGGATCTTCCCTTTGCACACCATTTCAACATTTTCTTCTTCATTCCGTGAGAGAACTAGATCCATAAAGTCTGCAAGCGAAAAACGGCATTGACTGAAATAGGAAAATGGAAGATGCAGACAGTTCTGATGAAATGCCTCCTATATGCCGATGACATTGTTCTATTAATTTTTATATTAATTTTATTCTATTAATTTTATTAATTCTATTGAAGAACTATTGCGTAAGGTAATGTCCATCAATGACTCCAAAAGTAAGATTCTAGTTCATTTACCATTATCTGGAAATTTATTCTAAACCTGGGAAAATATTTTTCCTTTTGCTTTATTTTATTTTTAATAATGAACCTTTTTAATTCACCAAAAAATAGTTACTTTCCTTTTGAAATTTAAGGTCTTACGTTTAAATATATGTAGAGCCCGATTAGGGAATACAATAAAAATCCGTCTAAATTTACCTCCGTTGTTAAAATCAATTTAATAATTGTTAAATACATCTAAAGATACAAATGATTTGTTGAAATAATTAATTATTTTTAATTTCAATAGAAACATTTGTTTTATTAAATAATCCATTATATTTTTAACTACAACAACCAGTTAGTTTTATCGGCTTTTCATCACTCTCCAATAACCTTTAAAATTCCGTGTATTAGATAACATTTGTTATAAAATCTTTAGCTATCCAACGGTATATTATACATCTATATTACTGCTCTTATGTTCAAAAACAAAAAATTGCATTAAACAAATATTTTTTCTACTTTCTCCTTTAGTTAGATATCGAATTCGTACAACTTATATATTTATTCGATTTTTATCAATGCTAAAAAGATGAGATAATTATATTTATAGAATCTTCAAAATTATAGGTACTTTAGAGGCTAAAGATATAAAATAAAAAAATTCGACATTTAAGCCATGTCAGACTATTTCAGTCAAAATGAAACCTACATGATATTGAAGCCCATACAATTTTACATCAATATAGGGAGTTTATTCAAAATCGTTAGAAATGTTTTCGAGAAAATCGTAAAAAGTTGCAAAATTTGGCCCTTCTGGTAAGCTCATTTTCATGAAAAAGTTGGTGTAACATTTTAGGCGTATAGTTGTCTTAAATATGAAATTTCAGTTTCATACGACTTTTAGATTCCGCGCTGGACTTACCACATACGCTGACTTTTTGGTGGGACTTGGTTATTTCGACTCTGGGGACCCTAAAACGTGTATTTCCGTCGAAAACTGGAAATCAAAAATTTTCACGATCGCAATACTTTCCCTTACTATATATTTCATATATACATGTAATTGGTGCACTTACCACAACATGTATAAAGTTAGAGGCATGTGGCCATTTCTAAAATACTGAAAAGTAAAAATCTTAATCTATTTCATATACGAGTATAGGTAAGTGAAAGTAATATATATTCTATATTATATAGACTCTTGTATATTATATAAACTTAAAATATAAATCAATTATATATATATAATATATATATATATATATATATATATATATTGTTGTGAAATTCTTGTGCTAAAAATTATGTGCGTATGTCTATTTACCCTATGTAAGTAAAGTGTACCTAACTTAAATATATAATTTCAGTTCTGCACAACTCTTCATTTATGAGATTAAGTTAAGTACATTATACCTGGATGCTACAGAAACGTTTTTAAAACGTGGTCGAGTTGTGGGAAATTGTAAGCATTCCCTGACGTCCTACATTATCAGTTGAATTTCTTTTTTTAATGGCCAGGACGATTCCTCTGGGTCGTACGGCGAAACAGTCGGAAGATCCTGAGCCAGTAATAAGCCCAAATCTCCCTCCAGGTCGTATCATTAAAATTTTCCAGTCCTAGCTTCTATTGTTCCTGGAAAAAAAAAAATTGTTTCAGGTCCTCACAAAATGAGAAAAGTATAATCTTTTGTTATAAGGTTTTATTGTTACATTTTTTCTTATGCTCCGTGAATCTAATTCAATCATGATGATTTACATAGCGTATTATCATCAATTATTTTTTTTTTTTAGTTTTATAATAGTTTCATATTAAAATCTAATACATAAAAATCTCGTACCAACCAAATATACCTTATCAATTTCATAAAAATCGGTCGAGCCGACTTGGACTACAAACACTATGATACGAGATTTTTATGTATTAGATTTTTTATAGTTTTTTTTAGTTTGATAATATTTTCATTTTAAAATCTAATACATAAAAATATCGTATCATAGTGTTTGTAGACCCAGTCGCCTCGACCGATTTTTATATAATTGATAAGGTGTATTTGGTTGGTATGAGTATAGGTCGTAAAGTATATCTCTTTTCGCTGGATGATTCGAAATGTTCCAGTACAAAAAAATTAAAAATAATAAAAAAATATATATATATTTTATTTAACAACCAAAATTTTCACTGGAAATAATTTTTATGGAAAAAATACCTTTTAAAATACCTTTATCACTAACAAGTGATTTTAAAAAAATTAGAAAAATCAATAAAATAAAAATTAAATGCCGACTTCGGCTTTCAATGCTCATATTTAAAATATTACAACTTTACACCTGTCATCAACATGCATTTGCCATATATGTGAGAGAGGCAGGAGGAAGGGTAATGTATTTCGTCTGAGTGATTGCAGACTGGCCTTGGGTTGAAGTATATATATCACATCTGGGTAAATGAAACAAAAATAAAAATGTTATGTAGGTATGAATAGTTCAATAGTGTCTGACATTTGCATTTTGGTTCATAAATTTTTAATTATAAATTTATATTTGCCCTTAATTATTTATCCTAAAAGGATAGAACAAGGAATTCAGGAATGAAAAGAGGGAGACCTGTACCACTGATCCAGTTAAAAAAAATGACAAAATTTAAGAAAAAATCTGGTGCATCCAACTCACATTTCTCACTCCCTTTAAAATAAAGTAAGATATAAAAATGAGTGAAACAATTAATCAAATTTAATTTCTATAGAAACATGTGTTTTATTAAGAAACCTACTGTATCATTATCCAAAATAATCAGTTAGTTTTATTGGCGTTTCGTCACCATTTGTTAACTTTTACAAGCTTGAGCCTAAGATAATATTTTTTCTAAAATCTTTAGCTTTCCAGCGGTATATTATACATGTATATTATTGAATAATTTACTGTTCTGAATAATTTACTGTTCTTAAGTTGAAAAACAAAAAATTGCGTCAAAAATGCTTTTTAGTTTTCTCCTATAGTTGGATATGAAATTCGTCCAACTTATATATTTACCTTTTTCTCATCAGTGATAACTAGATAATATGGTTATTTTTATAGAATCTACGAAATTAAAGGTACTTTAGAAGAAGACAATTTAAAATATCCGCATTAAAGCCCAGCAGACTATTTCAATCAGAATGAAAACTACATGATATTAAAGCCCGTCCAATTTTACATCGATATAGCGAGTTTGATCAAAATCGTTAGAGCCGTTTTTGAGAAAATCGTAAAAAGGTGCAAAATGCATGGTATAAAGTAGCTCTTCTGGTTAGCTGAATTTGATGAAAAAGTTTTTGTTACATTTCGGGCGTATAGTTGTCTTAAATATGAAATTTCAGTTTCATAGGACTTTTCTTATACGCGCGGGAGTTACCACAAACACAGACCTTTTTGCGGAACTTGGTTATTTGGACTCAGGGAACCCTAAAACGTGTATTTCCGTTGAAAACTCAAATTCGTAAATTTTCACGACAGCAATACTTTCTCTTATATTTCATATATAGGTAAGTGAAAGTAAAAATAAAAACTTTATTATGAATGAGTGAACTGCAAAAATAAAGTAACTTATTTAATTAATTTAAATTAATTGTTTTGGCCAGATAGATATTTGCCATCCGCAAAAAAAAACAAAAAAAAACTATTTGCAATAAGCAAATATTTAAACTTCATAATAAATTGTAAATTCATAGTATTCAAAATCGTCGGGGAGGTTTGTACGAATTAGTGTTTTGTTTTTAAGTATTTGGACCGATGGGTTCATGTTGTGAGTTAGTCGTGGAATTTTTTTTTAATATTCTGTAGCAGTATCCGAAACTGTGAGTAGGTCCAAATCCTAGTGAAGTATTTCGTTTGTCACATAGAACGGTGCATCCAAGAATTTGCGAAATATTTTAGATTGGAAAGGCTGAATTCATAGCATGTTGGAAATTTTACAGAGCCCCTTAGTTCTGTCCCGTATGCCCATAAAGGATTAATAAGTACTTTGTAAATAGTAATATTGATATTAAAGGATCGTTTGTTAAATAGTCTGATAATAGTCCAAAAAAGGGAAGAGATAAGAAGAATAGTAATAAGAAGTTCCAATAATAATTATAAAATATATCGAAACAATAAGAAAAACGATTTGATGATTAAATAATACCGATTTATATTGTTGAATAATAAACAAGAAAATATGTGTGAAGTAAAAAAAGAAATATTATTTATTCTGTTAATTCAGTCGAGGGGCGACCCTAGGGTATGGAGACCCTCCTGGGGCAGACCCAGCCTCTATAAAGTGGGTACCCAAATTAATTGGGGAAAAACCTGGCGGCTGAGCGTGATTAAGGCCTAATCACCTCATTGCACTCCCGTTGGCCTAGAAACAGTACGAATCTCTATATGTACTGAGCCCAAGACCCTTCATGGGATGTAGTGTTACAGGTTTTTTGTTTTTTTTTCAGGTAAAAAATCCTTAGTTATGCTCTCTTTCGGAGGAGACGTTAAAAGATTGGCCCAAGCCTGTGCGATTTCAGATACTCGTTAAAGGCCTCTATCCTAATTAATGGAAACACGAAATTTTGGAATCCTTCTGTACCATCGTCCGATTAGTCACAGCAGCATAAAGTGACTTAAAATTAATAAACAAAAAAGTGCGTGTATTATGTCTTATATGGATTCATTGGGGTGCCAGTGGCTGAGTGGCTAGCGCGGTAGTCTCTCATGCTACAGGTTTCGAAATCAAATCCCAGTCCCGGCGGGGCTTTTATAAGGATGTAATATAATGGGAATTCATTCACAGCCTCTCCTCCGGGTATGTGAGACCCGTCAGCCAAATGGTGGCCACTCACAAAATTAGGCGTAGGGAGTGATCATCCTACACTATAAATTGCATCGTGAAACGCGAGTGTAAACTCTCAGGAGATTACACCGCGAGGCCCAGGGCATGCACGGCCGGTCGCGCCACTGAAAAAAAAAATGGATTCATAAGTATATCTGAGTTTGCAGTAACCCTTTCTACCTGGACAGAATAGCTAAAAAACATTGGATTTTATTATTATTTTATTATTGTTTACAAAAAAATAAAAAATCAGAGATTTAAAACGCACATTTCGGGACAAAAGTCTGCACTGGTCGTTCTACTTAAGATATATTAGCCATTTTAACGTAATTTTGTTCCTAAGTAAATTAACTTTCAATGGTATGATTGGCATATTTTTAGCTCATTTTCATATCAATTTTAGAGAAATGTCCTTCTAACTAATTATTCTTATATATACCATTATATTTCTATTACATAGTTAGTAATAGAGATTTCTTCAATGGAAAGACAAGAAAAAATTTGACATATAAATTTATTTTGACGTTTAACTTAATTTTTTCTAGTGATAAACCATAATAAAGTACTGTCACGATGCGAGTTACAATTATTAATGTGTTTGTTTAAGGTTTTTTTTTTTTTTTTTGACGCGAAACGGCCTTAAATACCACGCTAATATCATTTTCTCCCAACTTTGCCACACATTCCACTCTTTTTCTCTCTTCCCACCTCTTCTTCATTCGCTCAGGCTGGACTCTTCTCTGTTCCTCGCTCCATGCTTTTCCCTTTCTCACCTCTTTGGCACCCACAAGGACCTTTATCTCCCTATACTCATCTCTATTGACACAATCCTGTTTTGAGATTCCCAACCTCATAGTCTCTTTCCTCATCTACTGAATGTATCCTCCGAGCCCTTTATATTCCCACATTGTTTCAAAGATTTCCTTATTTATTCTGTTCGGGCTCATCCTTACCTTATGCCCGTAGAAACGCAGCCTCCTTAACCTAATGTCCGTTTCCAGGCCATCCATTTTTTTGTTAGGTTCTCTGGTAGGCCTCAACCTATATCCCTCTGGTAACTTTACTAGCCCATAAATCTTCCTCTCAATCCCCAAAAGTTTCCTTAAGCTAGGAAGAGAAGCGGTCTCCATTCCATACATAATAACCGGTTTGACAACGGTGTTATAGTTCCTTATTTTCGCTCTTATTGAAAGAGCCTTTTTACAGTTTAGGCCACTGGTGGCAAAGCTGAGTCTTTCCATTTTGACCAGTCTCTCCTCCATACCCTTTCTCGCGGACCCATTCTTACAAATAATCTCCCCAGATATCTGAAGCTATTTGTGACCCTGATTTCTCCATACTTTGTTTAAGGTATTTTTATTATTTATTTTCCTTACATTTTAATATTTCAAATATACCTATGCCTTTGATAGAATCTGGCACCTAGAACTGTTGTACAAACTCCGTAAATTCCTTCCTCCCGCATATTTCCTGATTCTTCAATGCTACCTCTCTGACAATAGTTCCTATTCATCCCTTTTCACACAAACTGCTGGTATTCCTCAAGGCAGTATCCTAGGAACCATTCTATACACAGTATATACAGCTGATATCCCAACCCATCCTAACACTTTCCTTTCTACGTATGCTGATGATACCTGCGTGTTATCAGTATATGATGATCCAGTTGTGTAATAACGATTTGAATATTGCCTCCCAAACTCTTCAATCCCACACCTGAGACCTTAAAGTATGGTGTCAGTACTGGAGAATAAAAATAAATTCCAACAAATCCCATCTAATAACCTTTACCCTTCGTCGTAAACCTTTGACTTCCTGCCCTACAGTATCCTTTAATAACACTCAACTAGCTCCTGTTGAACAGATCCGATACCTAGGACTTCTTCTTGACAAACGCCTAACTTGGAATCCACATACACGACTAAAACGACAAGAAACTGCTCGCCGCTTTAGGCTACTTCAACACTTACTAGACAAACGGTCAAACCTTCCTCTTGACTACAAAAGGCTCATCTACATGACTATTATAAGACCGATTTGGACTTACGCAATAGAGATTTGGGCCTCTACTAAACCATCAAATTCTCCCCGCATCCAATCCTTACAATACAAAATCCTTCGTAAAATCCTCGCTTACTTTGTCACGAATAAACTTACCCATAAAGACCTTAATGTTCCCTTTGTTACTGATTTGGCCCGGACCAGGTATCAATCCTTTCATGACAAACTCCATTCGCACTCTAACCCACTAGTTTCAATCCTTTCTTCCTCTTCAATTCCGGATAATCCTCCCAGGCGCCTGAAAAGGAAATGGCCCCGGGACCTTCTATTTTAGAATATTTTTAGAGTGCTTCCAATGGGAAGCTTCTCTACATGTATATCATGTCATTGTATTATATAACACATCACATTTACTTGGTGTATTTTTGTTGATACAGTTGTAAATACCAATAAAATGATTTAAAAAAAAAATAAATATATATATATATATATATATATATATATATATATATATATACCTATGTAACGTTCACAATTTAAATGATAAACTAGCATATCAGATTAGATAGAATGTACATCCTCATGACATAAAATATCTATATTAAAGTACTATACAAAACAAAATACTGGAGAGATTTCAGTCCTAATGACCTAATTACTTATCCCCGGTTAGAGATAAGACAAGTCTCGTGGAACTATTACAAGGACTGGGTCTGACTGTGGAACTGTTTGTTCTTGGACCTCAACGGGAAATATAATACGCTAAAAAATCATATTTATTATTATTTCTTTCACAGGGTTTTAATTACTCCAAGTAAATGAAACGCCTAAAAGTAGAGTTTAAAATAAATATAAATATAAAATATAAAACGGTAAAAATAACATTTTAGATATCAGTTCGGCGGCTTAGTGTTTGAAGATATTATCTTAAGCACTTTAAAGAGATTTTACTTTTTTGTAACTGCCTGAATCAAAATCATTATATCAATTTATTTGCTCACTCCTATTTGTCGCTTAATATATTCCTTTGATGCACTAGCACTTATGATTATGTTTAATCACCAATTTCTTCTTTGAAATAGCAAAAGCTAAGCCGATAGTTTAGTATCTTTCATATCACCGGACAAATACTAAACATATTACACTGAAAAACTAGCATAATGCAATTTTACACTTTGTGTGTGTGTGTGTTCCGAAAAATAATTCAGGGTTTTAGTTAAGAAAAAAAATTAAAAAATAAAATAAAAAGTTTTAAATAAACACTTACTAGACCAACGCTTAAACCTTCCACTTGAGTACAAAAGGCTCATCTATATACTTATCTATGTATAGACGTATAGACCGATATAGAATTACGGATTTGAGATTTGGGGCTCTACTAAACCATCAAATTCTTCCCGCCTCCAATCCTTACAATCCAAATATACTTCGAAAAATCCTCAATGCTCCTTATTCTGTCAGAAATAAACATAAAGACCTTAATGTTCCCTATGTTGCTGACTTGGCGCGAACCAGATACCACTCCTTTCATGACAAACTCCATTCCCACTCTAACCTATCAATTTCTATCCTTGCTTACTCTACAATCCCTGATAATCCTCTGAGGCGTCTGAAAAGAAGATATTCCCAAGACCTTCTAGTTCAGCATAGTTTTTGGAGAGCTGCCAATTGATAGTATCCCTAGATGTGAATCATGACAGTATAATCTTACATTACATTTACTTAATGTATTTTATCATACAATTGTAAATATCAATTAATATATTTAATTTTTTTTCTTTAATCATGATAAGATCTACTACTATCAATACATTTATGCAAACGTGTTGGCAACTTATCCATTTCCTCGGAATAAAATTACCCATTTTCGGAATTAATAGACTCCAAAAACGTGTTTTCTAATCCCCTAATCTGTTAATATTTTTTATATGTAAGTAGCCTTTCAGGTATCTAATAAAATGATAATCCGTATCCTAGAGGTCTAGGGAACAGGGCGGATGTGGCAGAGTTCCGTAGCCAAGCTCCAGCCGTTTTTGTGACGTCACACCTGAGACATGTTGTAAGCAACAATATGTCCAAAGATGGCTTTATTATTGCCAATTTCTGATGCATTGCATTTACTTAGTTACAATACGATTCGGCAATGATGAAGAACAGTAATAAGTGCTGACTTTCATTGAAATGAATGACCCGGTTGATGTAAATAGTTAGTTATACAGAGTGATATTTTAAAGATAATTCAAATTCCTGTTTTACTTAACGGACAACCAATATTATCTACTGTTTACGACTAATATATATTTAAAAATTTAAGTGTTATTTGTATTTTTAAAGCCTTTTCTTTCTCAATGACTCAATTTGAAATAAATTGAATAAGTCCCAATGTAGTTATACGAGAGTATTCAGTTTTATGGCCTGAATAACGGTCGCTGATATGAGGAGTAAATAGTAAATTTTACGGTATATAAACCCTCTTTCGTTATAGGAATAAAAATAAAAACCTGATAATAAAAATTTCCTTCCTTCAAACAGCTTTCTTTTCTCTCTTGTTCTAATTATTGCTATATCAATATGATTATTATTGTTTTCATTTATTTATTTTTTACCGTATAGGCTTTTCAACCACTAGGGTTATTTCAGCCCTAAATTTAAAATCCCCAAAAACTATTATAGGTGGAATAATCAGGAATCAGTCATTTTTTTGAATTTTTTTTTAATGTTGCCAACGTTTCGGATCAAGCTTGTGAACCATCATCAGGGCTACAAACATCAGAACAAAAGAGATACATATTAATATGATAGTGAGAATTTTCTTTTGAATGTAGTGGACAATGATAACATTTGAAATAAAACAGAAAATATACCAACATACTTAAATATTATAGATACAAATAATGATAATATGATACATAATCTGATGATGATAAGCATAAATTTTTTTTTTTTACTAAACTTTAGACTTTAATATAGAAGTAAAAAAAAATATATACATAAACGTACCATTACTGAGCCATGTCCAAGCATAAACTGAGGAAAACCATAAACATAGGTAGTATGGGGAGGGATTCATGTAAAAACCCTGAAGGTTTTCCCCTCTAAGTGTAAATACTACAGCTTATCTTTGTTTTTAAAAAGTTTTACAAAGTTATACAATAGAAAAACAAAACAATATAGTCGTATGTACAATAAGGCTCAACATTTTTTAACAGAAAATTATAAACACTAGAATCTGAGGTATGTAAAAGATCCATGAGGTATATAATAAAAAATAAAATAAAATAAAATAAATAAATAAATAACAAAAACAAGAGGTGTTATAAACGAAAAGATAAATATACAGTAAATAAAATATAAATTACACAAGCAATTTGTACAATAAAGTAATAATTTAAGAAGACGGAAGATGTTGGCATACGAGGGAGAGATTATCTCTTTGTCTGTTTTATGATTGACGGGTGCTCGATCTTTTTCCATATGGATGTGTATAGCTTCGGAGAGGAGTCGCTTTTTGTAGTTAGGTACGGTGGCTAGGATTTCAGGATTATCAAAATCAAAATGATGGTCAAGGGATGTAGCGTGTTCGGTAATTTTGGGGAAAATGGGTTACGAGTAGATATTGTGTATTGGTGCTGATAAATTATTTTTTTGAGATAGTTTTTGGTCTCGCCTATGTAACATGAATTCTAAGTTGGGGAAGAGCAGGGAATACGATAAACTAAATTTGATTTTTGTAGGAAAGGGATGGGATCTTTAAGTTTTGAATATAGATTCTTTAATTTGTTACCATGTTTTAAAACTAAGCGGAGATGGGGAAAGCTAGAGGATAAGACTTTTTTTTATTTTTTGAGATAAAGATGGGATGTATGGAATGGATCTGTACTAGGAAACTATGACGGGTTGTGGAGAGTGTGCGGGGGTGGAGTGAGGGTTTGAAGAAGTTTTTATAAGGTTTTTAATTAATTGGTCAGGAAAATTATTAGATACCAATTATTAGATAGAATACAAAAAACATTTAATTAATATAAATAAAATACAAACAATGTTTAAATAATTAAATTTTAAAAGAATAAAATAAAAAGGATATATGTATAAGTATATAACTTTAATAACTTTTTTTTTTTTAATTTTGTAAATATTGAAATTCCTTTTAGGTAAGACGAAGAAGGTAAGAAGGTAGTTTCATAGCCGACTCCTGGATTTTTTTGCAGTATTGTCGCAATGTCTATATTATTAATCAATTTTTCTTCGTTTTTGCACCGGAATGGCAAATAAGTCCTTTTGGTTTTTCAGGGTAAAATAAAACCAGTAACTTATAGACATAATGATCATTTTAATCTGACCATTATTTTGAATGATCTGTTTCCGTATCGCTACTAATGCCACTTCTACAGAACTGCTGGGATTTCTTTTAAAAACTGATTTAATTTAAGCAGTTTTTAACTGCTTTCGATGCAGGGATCAATTATAAATAATTGATAAACGGATAATTATTAGAAAAAGCATCACTCACTTAGATTTATCAGTTTGCTGAGTTGGGAGGGCGAGGCAAAAGATCTCATCCATTGCTTAATTATTAGTTGAGTTACTAATGAATTGTGGTGTCTTACTTATCAGCCCTTGAAATCTGCTAACAATTTTATTTCCACATGTCTAAAAATTAAATTTATAGCGAGGAAAGGTATTGTAATAGTACAAATTTAATTTCAGTTTTCAATGTATATACACGTTTTAGGGTCTCTTGAGTCCAAATAAAAAAGCAGGCACGAAATTATCTTTGTGTATGTGGTAAGTCTAACTCGAAAAAGATAAGTTTTATGAAACTTTTATATAAATGTTTCCATCGATACTCAATTCAATACTTTTAACTATCTTTAAATTTATTTAAAAAACGGTTTTAGGTAAAAGGCGTGTGTTGTGCGCAACACATTTTTTAATAATACAGCAAAAAAAATTCCAATAGTGAAAGTTATTCCCTCCTATATTCACAGAGCTCTAACAAACGCTTAAACAAAATTTTAGACGGAAATAGTAGTTAACAAAATAAAATATATCTTACGGATTAATCCGTTATAAAAAAGTGTGGGGTAGTGACGTAAAAATTAACAGTTAAAACGAAGAAACTAATTTTTAAATATATGATCAGATTTAAAGAAATTGTTTTGTTTCTTTATTTAATTAAGTTAAGACAAAAAGTCTTCGATGTGAAGTTTACACTACGATTTTCCATAGTTTTGAAACATCATTTTAAATCCTGTCTAAGCTTATCTGGACCTACGGACTTGAACTTTTTCGGACAGCTAAACTTTCTAACATCAAACTCATTCAACCCTTTCAATCTAAAGTCCGTCGAACAATAGTAAATGCCCCTTATTATGTCACCAACCATACCTTACAGCACGACCTAAATATTCCATTTATTTCAGATCTTATTCCATCAAAATTCTCCATATTAAATCAGAACCTTATCCATCACCCCAATCCTCTAGCTCGATCCCTTTCCAGCTCCACACATCCTTACTGCCCCCCTAGAAGGTTGAAACGACAGTGGCCTCGAGACCTCTTGTAAATATGTATGTAATGGAGTTCTAGCACTGGCTAGATTCTCCACTTAATGTGATGTATGTATGACGTGTATATAGGTTACACGTTTGATAACTAGACTTTGTTAACAGTTTATTGATTATATATATATATATATATATATATTATTATTGTAATTTTATTGCTGTGTAAAAAATATTGTATGAATTATATCTTTCACCACTATAATTGATGTCCAAATTGGGACAGATTGTATTACTAGACAATAAAAAATTGTTGTTGAAAAAAAAAAAAAAAAAAAAAAAAAAAGAATCCAGTCTAAATATTACTTTATTCATTAATCACTATACATCTCACAAGATGTGATCTTTACAGTAAAATACAAACTTTAACAAAATATTATTTATTTATTTGAAGTCCTTTAAACCTCATTTTCATAAAAAATGATGACTTAAGCACTTTGGACGGATAACCAGTGAATTATTTGAATTTAGAAATTTTCCTGTCTCTGCCTGTAGATTCAGCATAGCCAATTTATCAAAAGGGCATTCAAGGAAAGTGTCTCTTCAAATATTTAATTTTATAATCTAGTAAGATTCTTGCCCTTTTCCTGTTTTAAAATAAGAAAATAGAAGTCCATTTTTTTATAGCTTATTTTTAGCTCAAACAGCATCAAACTTTCCGAAAACATGATTAAGATCAACAAAGATTCAGAAGCTTTCAACATTCCCTTTTTATGGAGAATAACTATCTCGGGCCGTGCCAAATGAACTTTCCCAAAATAACGATGATTTATATCTGCCCCAGATCTGGTAGGAATCTCAGCATAACTGTACCAATTTCTAATAATGGAATTAGTTTTTGAAAGATGTAAAAAAAAAGAAAAAAAAAGGGCTAAGTATTACAATAATTATAATGGGATGGCTATGAAAATAATATTATTTCAACACTTCAATAATTATTACGAGGTTAGGTGCTCCTGATGTCTAATAGGAAATATAGTACCTTTTAGAAAAAAATGAAAGGTAATGTTATATCTGTTTACAAAGGATATATTGGGTTGTGTCACATGAAATGTCCGCTTTCAAGTGAAAGGATTTTTATTAAAAATACTATATAAAAACAAGATAGTTTTATTCGAAGTATTTACCTTCTTTTTCTACACATTTTTCCCAACGTGACACCATCTTTTTTATCCCCGAAATGAAAAACTCTGAGCTTTGAAGTGAAACAAAATCTGAAAACGCACTTTTCACTTGATCGTCATTTTCAAAAAGTTTTCCTTTGACGAAGTTGTCTAAATTCCTGAACAGGTGGTAATCTGTTGGAGACAAGTCGGCTGCCGCTCAGTGAGATCATGAGGTACCCATGTATCGAGCTTTTATACTTTCCCAATACACTTTAAATGTCTGGAAACGATAGATACACTTGCATTTAGTTCTGCTGAGAGTCCTTTAACTGTTTCGTAGGGGTTTCCTTCTACTATATGTTTGAGGACTTCGTTGTCTATTACGGACGGAGGTCTTCCTCGGGGCAAGTTTTCCAAGTCGGTATCCCCAGCTCTAAACTTAGCAAACCAACGGCGAATGGTCCGTTCATTAACACTTCCTTACCCAAACGCCTTGCAAATATTTCTAGCGGCCTCAGCTGCTGAATGGCCGAGTTTAAACTCGTACAAAAATATTACTCGAAAATCGCGTGTTTCCATGTTCTTATTTGGAGGTATACTAAAAAGTGTGTAATTGATTGGGAAGCTAATGTTTATTATACAAAGGTAGAGGATTAGTAACTGTTTACTTTAAATATTTAAACATTCGGAAGAAAACAACAGAGACCCGCAAAATCCTTTATGTATTTCAGAAACTATAAAAACGGACATTTCAAGTGCAATTACCCAATAGTACGTTTTAGAAGGAAATGTTTTTAGTACCTTTTGGAATAAAATGAAACGTGGATTTAGTACCTTTTTGCTAACTAGGAACCCGCATACTAAACTTAAACGACAAGATCTTAACCGGCGATTTGGCCAATTATACAGACTTGTGAACAGAAATTCTAAACTATCTATCGAGAACAAACTGTTATTTTACAAGACAGTACTGAAACCTATCTGGACCTATATATGGACTTGATCTGTGGGGGACAGCCAAATTTTCTAACATCAAACTCATACAATCCTTCCAATCCGAACAATAGTTAATGCTCCTTATTATGTCACCAACCATACCTTACACCGCGACCTAAATATTTCATTTATTTTAGACCTTATACCATCAAAATTCTCTAAATTCCATCAGAACCTTATCCATCACCCCAATCCCCTAGCTCAATCCTTATCCACCTCCACACATCCTTACCATCCCCCTAGAAGGTTGAAACGGCAGTGGCCCCTGCGACCTCTCGTAAATATGTATATATTAGAGTTCTAGCACTGGCTCCACTCAATGTGCTGTATGTATGACGTGTATATAGGTATGAGTGACTTTTATATATATTCTTATTGTTTCTGTTTTGTATATATATATATATATATATATATATATATATATATATATATTGTTTTGTATATATTGTGTGAATAAAGTATAAATGTACTTTATCACTATAAAAAAATGTCCTAATTTGGAAGGATTGTAATATTACTCAATACAAATTAAAAAAAAAAAGTACCTTTTGGAATTAAATGCAATTAACAAATACGTTTTTGAAAGATGTCTATGTTTTTAGATAAATCTGATGACGGGTTTAGATAAAACTAAACCTATAGAATACAAATACGTCAAAATATCAAATTTGAAAAAAATGTCCTTTAGTACCTTTTGGAAATCAACGTCTCGATTTATGTATTCAGGGAAGAATATGAACTATTAGGAAAATAATGGAAATCTATAATACGGCATAGTCGGGACAATTTCAAATGAATTGAGAAGTGGACATGATAAATCTGACTTCCTCTGTTCATTTTTCAACGGAAATACTCATTTTAGGGTCCCCTGAGTCCAAATAACCGTCCCGCAAAAAGGTCTGTGTGTGTGGTAACTCCCGGGCGGAAAAGGTAAGTCCTGTGAAACTAAAATTTCATATTTAAGACAAATAGCTTACCAGAAGAGCCACTTTATACCATGCATTTTGCACCTTTTTTCGATTTTCTCGAAAACGGTTCCGACGATTTTGATTAAACTCGCTTTATCAATGTAAAATTTAATGGGCTTTAATATCATGTAGGTTTTATTTTGATTAAATGGTCTGACAGGGTTTAAATGCCGATATTTTACATTTTCTTTCTCTAAAGTACCTTTAATGTTGTTGATTCTATAAAAATAACTACATTATCTTGTTACCACTGATAAAAAACAGGTAAATATGTAAATTGAATGAATTCGATACCCAACTAAAGGAGAAAACAGAAGAAATATTTTTTAATGCAATTTTTTGTTTTTGAAAATAAAAAAAGTAATATACATGTATGATATACCGTTGGAAAGCTAAAGATTTTAGAAAAAATATTATCTCATACACATGCTTTTAAAAGTTAATAGAGATTGATGAAATGAAGATAAAAGTAACTGATTATTTTAGATAATAATATAATAGATTTTTTAATGAAACACATGTTTCTATATAAATTCAATTTAATTAATTCTTTAATAGTTTCACGTATTTTTGTCTCTAACTGTAAAATTCTTTCATTGATTTTAAAAATGCAGGTAAGTGAAAGTCGTGTGTTGCCCGCACCAGACTTTTTTGAATCTCTAATTGAACCTGGATCGCAGGTAGTTCCCAATTAATTGATACTTGGACCAGATGGCCAATTCCGAAGCTATTGGCAGGATTCCCATTACTCGATCGATTGCAGATGCTGCAGGGACAATAGAGAATGGGTGAATGCTCTTGTGAGAAATGCATATTTAGCATGCTATATCTGAGGGGCTATTCTTGTGGCTATTGTCAACTCGCAGGCCAGCTGGGACTATGCCGAGGCCCGTTCTTTAGCCACATTAGTTAGACGCCGTTTTTCTTCAAAGGAAACATGATGTAATATGTTTCAGGAACAACGGAAGGAAAAATTTTAGATAGCTCGATAATTATATCTTCATCAGAGGAAAGCTGTTATCAAACTTAAAATTTCGGAGGATCGTTAAACAACTTAAGATAAGCAAGGAAATAAAAACTAACTGTAAATTATGAGAAAAATTCCTCTAATAGAAAAAGTATCTAAAACATAGGATGAAACGTAGAAAACAGCTTTCCAAGTAAGCTAAAAACCATAAAAAAAGAGATAAAATCTTAGAAAACCTCAAATCACATCAACCGCGGTCCTGGCCCACCTTAGAATCGGACGTACAAGGTTATTGCATGGGCACTTAATATCTGAAGCATTGCCCCCAAGATGTCAATATTGTAGGGGAATCCTAACAAGTACTCACATTTCCGTAGAATGTCTCTTCTACATTAGACAATTGAACTAAAGGGGAATACCACACAATGTCGCGGTTGCTTCGGGGAACGATGTAAACAGAATTAAATAAATAAACAGAACACCTAGACGTTGATATCAGTTGGTTAGTTTTAAAATGGAGGCCGATTAAAAGTTATTTAATTCAATAACTCAGTTATTTTTAAAGATAGAGTAAAATTTAGTAGTTTTTTTTTTTTTTTTTTTTTTTTTTTTTTTTTTTTTTTTTTTAGAAGTTCAAAAAAAAAATTTTAATTATCCTATATGGTCGAGCCACAACTTATAAGAGGTATGATTCCTTGATTAGTGCCATTTGAAAGATAATTACATTTTGGACCAAATGTAAAAAGAATCATTGAAATTGGTTAAAAACTAGCTTAGATATTTCGTTTTGAAATCAGCGGTAGTGATATGACATGTTTCTTTGAATTATTGCTTTTCATATTACTCAATTGCCTATCAACAGCCATATAAACAGTTATACCCTAATATTGTTATTCGGAAATAATTAACCGTTGTGTAACAATTTGCCGCGTTTTAAATGGATTATCAAACATGCCAAAAATTAAGTTTTAGCGATATTTACACGGAAATATCACAAAAGGTACTGAGTGAAAGAAATATAAATAATTTAAGATTACACATTTCTTCCATATAAATTTGGGTCAGCTGGTTCCCGAGTTATAATATCATCTCGGTTAAGAAAAAGCTTTATTTACAAATAATTTATTTTACATATTTCAGAAGGAAACTAAAAATTTAATTATGAGATTGCTTTCTACATATTTTTATTATTTTTTATTTATTTTATTTTATTGTCTTATCATTATAGAAAATTTCGAAGTTGTGTCCTTTCTTTTAATAGTTATGGGAGGATATCTATACCTAATATAATTAATATATAATTTATAGAATATAATTTAGTAGCTAAAATTCATTTTTTAAGAATTATAATATATTTAACATTAATGCCTTTTAAGAGCTGCAATCATCTTATCAACACACTTGAAGTCTACTCAGATTAATAACACTAGAACCAGTCGAGTCCCAGCCAGTATATTTCATAAGAAAAAAATTAAAGCACGTCCTTATCATATTGTTTGCTTTTGTTTCGATTTGATATCTGCAAAATTACCATAATTAGAGAGATTTCCCCAACACGTTCTTAGCCTTAAAACTAACATTAAAAGCATGTAAAATAAATATTATTGGCCAGAAAATTATACTAAAGGTGTTTCTTCTTTTGTTTAGATAGAATAGTTTGATTTACATATTTACAAAATACAATAATTTGTTAATTAAATTTTTAAATGATTTCGGCGAGCTTTAAAATAAACAATTTAGAAACTAGTCTTCTAAACACTAATTAAATATTTATTTGAAGGTAATAATCATATTAGGAGAAAATATACAAAAAATCTACCAAAAAAACCAAAAAAAAAACCTGTTTTATATCTAGAAAAACTGTTTTATATCAAGAGTGGCAAAATCATTGGAAATTGGACAATTTCAAATGGATTGACCCTTACGAAAATTAACGAACACACAACAATGGACGCTTGGCGAAATTACTTTTATTATATAAACAAACTATCACAATGTTATATAGTGTAATTCGTACAAACTAAGTTGTAAGATTCTACCTATGTTTAAAAGATGTCTGACTGTCGTGGGATGATCTCGTATAGGAAGAAGGGGGCTTTTAAGAAATAAATATGGAATGGGGATAGGGTAAAGAGAAACAAAAAGTTTTCAGGGTCTGAGTGGATAGCTTTGGTAGTGATATGAATTTAACAAATACATATGGCATTTGTCGGCGGTGCAACAGATGTTTAAATGACATGAAATAAAATGAAAACAAATTTTATTCTGGGATCAAGTCCCCTTAGAATAATGAACAATGAACAAAAGAAATCCTTATGCTATGGTCACCTTAAAAAAAAAAAAAAAAAAAATATATATATATATATATATATATTTTTTTTTTTTTTTTAAGTTTGTGTTGTTCTCAGGTTTAAGTCAATGAATAAACAATTTTATCTATGTGACGTTTCGAGAATTTATTGTTCTCATAATCATGCCTTAACAGTGGAAAAACAAAAAACAGAACATTAATATTATTATACAATAATTAATATATGATGTTATTGTTAGAGATATATAAAAGAGTACATTGAACAATGAATAATCATACAGTAGGTACATAGATATTTTAAATTAGGATTTACATTAAAGATATTATTATAAAATTACTTACAATTGTGGACAAAACAGTGTCTTAATTAGACATGTTTAGCCTACAAGCTTTGAAAGAACACTGAACAAATAAAAAAGGAATAGTTCAAGTATGGAAGATTTTCCAGGAATTTATGATGACGTCAGGATATTTGAGGAGAACTGCATATGATGACGTCATCATATGATATATATTTATATATCTATAAATCTTTGAAAATTTATACTATATATACCTATATTTTACAAAGGAACGGAAGATTGAGATACGAGTAGGTAGTGGAAGAGTTGATGTTTGAAGGAAGAGAGAGAGGTGGCTTTACGAATATAGATAGGCAGCGAATACCAGAAGGATGAACGAACGAGAAACGGTTTGCGAAAGGATGCAGTTCTATGTGATGGGGTATAAATATTGATTCATTGGGTTCTAGTATTTAACGAATGGATATCAGAGCGGAGGGTGAGGAGCTCAGTTATGTAGGATGGTTTTATATTTTTTTAAAGTTTGGAATACAGAAGGATAAAGCCATTTTAAGATGGTATAATAGCTGGAAATACGATCACGTCTACGGGCTCTGAAAATAAATCATATAAAACAGCTCATAAGACGTTTTAATTTTATTTCCAGTTCATCAGTTAGTCCGCCGTACACCAGGCAGCTGTTGTCATAGTTCGGGAAGATAACAGAGGAAACAAGTAGCTGACGAGTTTTAAAGGTAAGGATTCATGGAATCTATAGAGCTGTTAGAGTATGGAAATGTATTTTCAGGATATTCGGATACATGGTTATTCCAGGATAGGTTTTGGTTAAGTTTAAAGGTAACTCCAAGATTTTTAACAGTTTCTGGAACTAAAACTAATAAATGGGACTCTCATGGAAACTAAATTAAACTCTTAAAATATATTTAGAAGCAGTTCATTGTAAATATATATTTTTTTTTATTGAATTTTACAATCGTATATTACATAAATACAATAAGTAAAAGTGATGAATTATAATAAAAGGCGTATAAGGCTTGTGAAGAAACTACCCAGCGGTAGTACTTCGATGTTTATTTAAGAAAGTAGATCCCGAGGCCATCTTCTTTTCAATCGTCTCGGAGGGTTGTAAGGAATATGTGAGGTTGATAGGTTGCGGACAAGAGGGTTTATATGAGTTGGGAGTTTGGAATTAACAGTGGTATATCTGGTACGATCGTAAATATAAGATAGTTATAAATCGAATAAAATATTAACCGTTCAATATAACAAATCAATAACCGAACAAATTTTGATTTGTTGCCCAATTTATGTTTCTAATTTCTGCCCATTGATTAAATATAACAATGAATAGACATTATAAAATAAACACAATACTTCCTTGCTAAATGCACTCATAATCCCAAAGTAATAAATCCTTAATAGGTCAAATGAACTTTTTTAAAGACAATTTAAATGACAACACATTTAAATTGCACCATTGTTTTTACTTTAATTTTCTAGAAAATTTTAAAAGTGATTTTAGTATTGAACTAGTAAAGTGAAATCGTGTGTTGTGGTTACCAGATTTTTTAGTATTACTCATGAATAATGTTTCAAAAAATTTTATTTTATACCATCTAATATCTACGACCAAATATTTATATATATTAAATCAAACATAATTTTCTTCCATCGTATCTTTATTATTATAATTAATTATATCAGACGTCAGTATTAGGGGGCTTTGTCTCCATTATCAAGACTTTTTTGTTCATTATTTATTGATATAAATTTTTTGTAGCTAACAGCTACATGCACCTCTAAATGTTGACTGTTGGCTCAACGACAGATATATTTATATGTAAATTGTATTATTAAAACCTTTTCTTTCTGTTTGAGCAGTTAATGAACCAAACAGTTCCTTTGTAAAAAAAATAAATTGGATAAGTCCCATTGTAATTAAACCGCAGTATCCATATTTATGACCTCAATAACGGTTGCAGATGCGAGGAGTGAATTGTACATTTTATGAGAAATAGTCCTTTCATCGTCATAGGAATTAAAAATAAAACTAGGATATAAAAGTTTAATTATGAGAAAACTATATCTGACCAACATTTTTAACACAAGTTAATAATATTAGTCGTATGTCAGTTCACATATTTAGTAAGGAATATTATAGAGATTTTGAAAATGTAAGAATCCTAGTTTTCCATGAAAAAACATCTTTTAAGAACCTCTGAGTCGAACTAAGATCGAAGATGTCGATTACTACAACATTTACCAGTCAAACGTTCAAAACTTCCAGTATATTACAAAAGACTCATTTACATCACTATTATCAGACCTATTTGGACATATGGAGTCGAGCTTTGGGGCTCCACGAAACCATCTAATTCCTCCCGCATCCAGTCCTTACAATCCAAAATCATTCGCAAAATCCTGAATGCTCCTTATTTTGTTACAAATCAACTCATTCATAATGACCTTAGCATCCCATTTGTTGCTGAAATAGCCCGTGATAGATACTCCTCTTTTCATTCTAAACTCCCTGCCCATACAATCCCACTTGTCCGTAATTTATCTTCCTCAGATATCCCTGATAACCCTCCAAGGCGACTGAAAAGAAGTTGGCCTCGGGACCTACTGTCTTAAAATAGTTAGTGAAGTGCTACCACTGGATAGTTCTTTTTCAAGACATTTTCATGACTTTTTATTTTCATCCCTCATATTTACTTATTGTGTTCTTTAATACAGTTGTAAATTACTATAAATGAATAAATAAAAAAAAGTTAAGAGTATACACCCTCTCTCATACCATGACAGGCCATTTATACCAATTGCCTTCAAATCCGCTTCTAGTCACGGTCTCAGCTAATGGCGCAGATATAAAAATAAGTAATAATAAAAAAAAATCTAGTATGCGCAACACACGACTTTCATTTACCTCTGTTGTTATAATCAAATAAAGAATTTTAAATTTATTTAGAGATGAAAATAAATTGTTAAAGAATTAATTAACCAGAGTTTAATTTTTTTTTTTTAGTAATAACAATTTTTATTGAGAAAATTTTACAATCTGTCCCAATTTGGACATTAATAGTATTGCTGAATGATATCAAACATACTACATTCATACAATATTTACACAAAATAAAATTACAATAAAATATATACACAATAATGAATCAATACAAAAGTCAATAATTCACTTATACCTATATACACATACACACACTCATACATACATCACATTGAGTGGAGAATCTAGCCAGTGCTAGAACTCCAATATATTTACAAAAGGTCGCGAGGCCACTGCCGTTTCAACCTTCTAGGTGGGTTGTATGGATGAGTGGAGCTGGATAGGGATTGAGCTAAAGGATTAGGATGATGAATGAGGTTCTGGTGGAATTTGGAAAATTTGGATGGAATTAGGTCTGAAATAAATGGAACATTAAGGTCGTGGTGCAAGGTATAATTGGAGACATAATAAGGAGCATTTACTATTGTACGGAGGACTTTGGATTGAAAGGATTGAATGCGTTTGATGTTAGAACGTTTAGCTGTCCCCCACAGTTCAATTCCGTAGGTCCAGATGGGCTTCAGTATTGTCTTGTAGATTAATAATTTGTTTTCAACTGTAAGTTCAGATTTTCTGTTGAGTAGTCGGTATAACTGTCCGAATCGTCGGTTGAGTTCTTGTCTTTTAAGTCTTGTATGTGGGTTCCAAGTTAATCTTTTGTCTAACAGTAAGCCAAGATACCGGACTGTATCTGAGAGAGGAATCGGTAATGAGTTGAAATAACAGGATTTTCGTCTAAGAGTAAAGGTTATGTGTTTACATTTGGCTTCGTTCACCTTTACACGCCAGTTATTACACCAGTGTTCGATAAGGAAAAGGTGTCTCTGAAGGTTTAAGGATGCTGTTTCAGGATTGGAACTGGATGATAGGATGGCGGTGTCGTCTGCAAAAGTTGCCAGAAAGGTATCAGGATGTGTAGGAATATCAGCAGTGTAAAGGATGTAGAGGATGGGTCCCAAGACGCTGCCTTGAGGAACACCGGCCTCAACGGGATAAAGGTTAGAAAATTCTTCACCGCAGCGAACTCGGAAGGAACGGTTCGAGAGATAGGATCGGAGAAAGAGGTATAGGGACTGGGGTAAATGGGTTTTCAGCTTGAAGAGTAATCCAGTGTGCCATACCCGGTCAAAAGCTTGCGCAATGTCCAGAAACGCACCAGAACAATACTCTTTGCATTCAAGAGCTGAGGAAATATGGTCTACAACTCGGAGCCCCTGTTGAACTGTGGAATGCTGAGGACGGAATCCAAACTGATGGGAAGGAAGATTTTGAGATTCTAATATGGATAGTATACGTTTAAGAAGAAGCCTTTCGAAGATTTTTGAGAGGATGGGGAGTAGACTAATAGGCCTGTAGGATGAAGTGTTGTTGGAAGGTTTACCTGGTTTTAAAAAAAGGATGATGGTGGAATGTTTCCATAACAGAGGAAAATAGGTGGTGCGGAGGATGCAGTTATAAATATAAGTAAGGAATATAATAGCTTTCTGCGGAAGTTGTCGGAGGATCTGGGGAGTAAGGAGATCGTGTCCAGGAGATTTACGGAGAGTCAGTTTTTGGAGAAGATATTTGACCTCAGAGGGATTAATAGCTTTAGGAGGTAGGGAAAGTGGAATCGGTGACATAAGAAAGTCTTGCACTTTTGCGGTGTGATTGATGTGGGATTCCGGGTGAGGAGTGAAAACTTTGGAGAGGTGTGTGGCGAATTCCTCGGCTTTATCTTCATCAGACGCAGCCCAGGAGTCATCACCACGTCGGAGAGGATGGGAAACATGATGGTATTTTAGGATCTTTTTCGTGACATTCCACAGGGAATTATCACGAGCTGATAGAGAGGAGAGGTAGGAATTAAAGGACTGGGAACGGAAGTTCGCCAACTCCCTCTTCAATTGTCTACAATAGAAGTTATAGGAGCGGCGATCTGTTGGGTGTCGGGTGCGCTGCCATAATGATCTTGCTCGGCGTTTGGTGTGGATAAGGTCTATAATAGGTTGTGGAAAATGATTTTGGTCTGGATTTATATTGGAGTGTTTAGGAGAGGAAGCAGTCCAGACAGCTTGTTGGATGGCGGTGGTAAAGGAATAGACGGAATTATCTAGGTCATCTTGGGTTTTGAGGGTTACTCTGAGGTCAATATTATCGGTCAGGATTTGGCGGAAAAGGTTCCAGTTGACAGGGCCTCGGATGAATGATGGTGGAATGGGTTTTGGAATTGGAGTGAGAGATACTTTTAGGATCAGTGGACTATGGTCTGAGGATAGTTCATCAAGGCGAGTTAAAGACAAGTTGAGAGAGCCTAATCCGCTGTGGATAAAGAAGTCGAGGATGTCAGGATTGCGGTTAGGATCGGTTGGCCAGTAGGTAGGGGAGTCAGGAGGCAGGATATTAAAATGTCGGGAGTTGAGTGCAGACAGCAAATTTCGTCCCCGAGAATTCGTGGTTCTGGAACCCCACTGCTGATGCTTGGCGTTTAAGTCTGCACCCAGAATGAAACGATTTCCTAAGGAATCCAGGAAGGATACAAATTCAGAATTGGAAATGGAATGTTTAGGAGGGCAATATGCAGATGTGAGGGTTACCGGAAAGGAAAAAGTCTTGATTACTATGGATGTGGCTTGTAGGAAATCATAGGTGGGAAGTGGGAGTAAATGATGAGAGAGGGATTGGTGGACAATGATAGCAGAACCGGCATGGGCTTTACCGTCTGGGTGGTCAGTACGGTATGTCATGTATTGCGGTATTTTGAAGTACTGTTTAGTCGTTAGTCTTGTTTCAGTTATAAGTGCAACATCGATTGTTTTGTCTTGCAACAACGCTGTCAGTTCGTCAGTATGATTTCTAACACCATTCGCATTCCAAAGGAGAATGGATAAGGAGTTAGGTGAAGTCATTTAAGGATTTTTCAAGGCAGGGATTAGATTCGATACTAGATTTGTAAGGAGTGATATAAGCGGCATAACAAGAGATTTGATTTCGGAGATGAACGATGTCATTAGACTGGTAAGATCTGTGACGTTTGATGGTGGAGGGATATGAGAAATTTGATGTTGAGGAGTTTTTTGAAGATTAGGTAAACTTTGAGGGATAGATTCTTGTACAATAGATTGAGAATGTTGAGGAAAATGTTGTTCCGGCAGTGCCTCGACTTCATGATTCTGGTTACCACCTCCAAGCAAGTGGGCAAATGACACGTTAGAATTTACAAGTTTTGATGGTTCTCTTCTGCTTCTGGTTGGTACAGCTGTTTCATTCGGATCCTGAGGTTTTTGGTATCTGGTTCTGAGTTTCTTGTAGATTTCACATCCCTTATAGTTAGCCGGGTGGTCCTTGAGGCACAGAGCACATACAGCGGGTGCTGATCTTGATCTTGTACATTCTTCTGTTTTATGCTGTTCACCGCATTTCACACAGCGTGGTATGTGATGGCAATAACTTTTGGTATGACCATATGCCTGACAGTTATGGCACTGGACTATTTCTTTCTTTGTGTAAGGTTTTTCAACTTTTACACGGGTATAGTACAGTCTGCTGAGGTCATAGATTTTTTCGACTCCTGCTGATGGTTCCAAGTCCACGAAGAATAGAGGAAGTGGACTTTTATCTTTTAGAACGTTGGTGACTTGCCTCACTTGGAATCCTAATTCTGTCAGTTCTTCTTTGATTGCTTCAACGGGTGTTGAGGAATGTAGGTTTCTGATTACGACCCTTAATGCTCTCTCTTGGCGCAGCTGATAAGTATGAAAGTCAGCTTTGGTCTCAGTCAGATATTTTACAATCTTTCTGTAGGTTTCAGCAGTAGTCGGAGATATTTTAGTATCATTGGTTCTACTTATACAATAATAACTATTAGGATCTGTTACTTTGTTTAAATGCGCACACATCAGTTTAAAATTTTTAATATTTTTAACAAATATTGGTGGAGGTAGTGGTTCTCTGGGTATAGGAGAAGATTCCATGGTTTCTTTTTCATTTTGGAGGATCTGAAATGGATTCGGTGTAAAAAACGGAGATTCATCAATTATTCCTTGTGATGATGTGCTGGGCTGTGGTTCAGAACCTAATGAGGTAGCTGACGCGGTCGCTGGTGGAATCATTTTTTTATTTTGTTCACGGCGGGGTCTCTGTTTTGTGGGAGACGAGTTAGAACCTGCAGATCTAGATCTTTTACTTGCAGACTTTGAGGACATGACTTGATGAAAATATCTCATTGATTAATAAAATAATAATAATAAATAAATAATGAGATAAGAATTAAAGATAAAAGAAAGATAATTAAAAGAAAAGCAAGCCCGAGCTTGCCGAGCTAGCGGCAATCAGCTGATCAGTGACCCTTCTTTCACTTTTTCGTGATTGTACAAAGTAAATTATAACTTTGCTTACCGAAACTTCTCCAATATTCACTGCCGTAATATTCCTGAGGTCTAGTGATGTTCTCCAGACTGAATTCTAGCGAATTCCTACTGAAAAAAGCAAAAATCTGAGAGACGATGTAACGTATGACTGTTATCATCGAGTGCATCAGCTGATCTTCCAGAGTTTAATAGAAACATGTGTTTTATTAAATAATCCATTACATTATTATCTACAATAATCAGTTAGTTTCATCGGCTTTTCATATTTTTCCATTAACTTTCGCAATTCTGTATATAAAATAATATTTTTTCTAATTTATTTAGCTTTCCAACGGTATACTATATATCTGTATTACGATTCTTATGTTGAAAAACACAAAAATTGCGTGAAAAAAATATGTTTGCTCTTTTCTCAGTCAGTTGGATAGTTCAACTTATATATTTATTCGATTTTTATCAATGCTAACAAGCTGATTTGGTTATTTTATCCGAATCTACAAAATTAAAAGTACTTTAGAAGAAGAAATTTTAAAATATTAGCATTTAAGCCTTGTTACACTATTTCAATCAGAATGAAACATATATTATATTGAAGCCCATTAAATTTTACATCGATATAACGAGTTCAATCACAATCGTCAGAACCGTTTTGGAGGAAATCGTGAAAAGGTATAAAATGGTGGGGAAAAGTGGCTCTTATGTTTCTCCAATTTTAATGAAAAAGTTGCTGAATCATCTCGGGCGTATAGTTGTCTTAAATTTAAAATTTTAGTTTTGTATGACTTTTCGTTTTCGTACTAGACTTACCACATACACACACCTTTTTGTGGGACTTTGTTATTTGCACTCAAGGGACCCAAAAATGTTTACTTCCGTTGAAAACTGGAATTCGAAAATTTTCACGATCGCAATACTTTCCCTTACTATATACGTAAGTAAAAGTAAAATAATACACTAATGAAATGAAACCTAAGATATATTTATACATAAAATATTACAAACAATTTAGAAATTTGTATACCCCATCAAGTTGAAGTACATTTTATTTAACTTTTCGACACTGTTAATAGTCAGTATGGTCTGGATGTTGAGATTATCTGAAGAATCTGTAAAGAATGTCCGGAGGTACTGTTTTCTATATTCATTAAATGTTGTGCAGTGAAGCAGGTTGTGATGTATTGGAAACATATTGGTTGCATGACACGCAGATTTCTTGAAAGTTGAATGTAAAGGTTGTGTATTTTAAATAGCTGCTGATATGATCTTGGTTGGCAACTCACATGTGACTGACGCATCTCAGTTACTTTATATGGGCTTTGAAAGATAAATACGTTTCGGCATCGGAGAAATTTTAACTGCATAACCTTATAGTTAATATTTTAGTTGCATAATTATAAGTTTAAAGATCTTTCTATGTCGTTTGATAAGTACTGGTTATGGTTTTGTTTTTTTTAATCACCTCATGTTTGAACCTAGAAGTCCGTTTGTCTGCTGCGTAGAATGCTCTTCGTCAAATGAATTAAGCTTAGCTAAATGCTAACTTGAGAAACCCAGTTGTAGCCTATGTCAGAATTAACTTTGTCCAAAGCTTTAAGTATGTTAAAACATAGTTATGGAGTCTCTCGTATGGCATGACTGCAAGTGTTGGAATTGGGAAGGCTTGATAAAAATACACGATTCTGTTCAAAAAGTGAAAGGGTATTTGAGTTAGGCACTCCAGACACTATTTGCACCCTATTTTGTTGTTCAGTCAATGAACTCTGAACACCAGACATGATCTCCACTCGATTTTGTTCTAATGCCATGGTTCCAGCAGTAGGGCCTCCTGAAACTATCTGTACCCTGTTCTGTTGTTCAAGAGACACGTTAGAGTTTTGAACTCCTGATAGAATCACACGATTTTGCTGCTCCGTCAAGGAGTTTTGCATTCCAGATACTATTTGAAGTCTATTTTTCTCTGTAATAGAACTGGGGATACTAGACAAAATCTGCAATCTATTTTGTTGTTCCAAGAACATGTTACTGGGTACATTAGAAACAATTACTCGGTTCTGTTCTGTCAGAGAGAGAGCACTGGAATTACTTGCGACAATTTGAAGTCTATTTTGATGTTCAAGTGATCCAGTTGAGACTAGTACACGGCCCTGCTGTGTAAGCATGGTATTAGGAGTAGCACCTGACACTATTAGTTTATTCTGTTGTTGTTCAAAGATAATGCAGATGAAGTAGGAACACCAGCGACTATTTGAACTCTATTCTGTTCAAGGAGACCAGGAGCTGTTATTCCAGAAACTATGAGCCGGTTGTGTTCAGTAAGAGAAGCAAGCTTGGGCCTCAGATTCGTCAGTTTGTTAACCAATTGTGAATATAACCCTCCACAAATACAAAAGTAATATGATGGTTTAATTAACTTTTTTTAGGATGCTAATTATGAATTTCAACATCGTTACCTCAAACGTTTTCCTGGAATTAATTATGAGGTATACTTTAATATCAACTCGCCCTGTTTTGCTTGCTGATTTTGTTTGTATTTTCCTGGCATTTTGAACTCTGTTATGAACCGAGAGGAGTCAGTGGGTAGGGCATTGCGCTATGGGGTCCCAGATTTGATTCCTGCTATGGTAGAATAATTATTTATTATGTTTAAAAAGTCTTGGGTCGGCCATGTTTTTACTACAACACTTACTGGACAAATGCTTAAACCTACTTAATTACAAAATTACAAAAATCTCATCTACATAACTATCATAAGGCCTATATGGACTTATTGGGAATCTTTTAAATCGTCAAAATCAATTCAAACGTTAAGAATAAATTCATCCATAAAGACCTTAATTTTCCATATGCTTCTGACTTGACTCGAAACATGTACCATTCCTTTCATGACAAACTCCATTCCCTCTATAACCCCCCAGTTTCAAAACCTTGTGATTAATTTTATAGAAACTTGTTCGTCAACCAGTTTAAAGATTTTACGCTTACATCTTAACCTTCGTAATATCATTAATTATACTCATATATAAAGGTAGAGTGGTAAGTGGAGGTTGAGGGATTATAATAGTGGATGAGAACTGCGGGAGTTGGCTAATATATTTGAGCAGCCAATATTGGGATAGCATGTGTTCACGTGACCACAGACGTCATCACAACGGTAAATATGATTTTGCACATCTATCATAAGCAGCCTGTATGATGACATAATATGACAGGTAACCAAAAGCTGGTGGCCTCTAATAGTCTGCTCAAAAAACCGCGTCAGCTCCTACAGTACTTATCTACTTACAACGAGATGCAAGCCCAAATATTTCTGAATTCACAAGTAGAGGTTCGAATGCTGCCATACTATTCGATACCATACTATTGGGTTTATCCGTTTTCAAGGTAAAGGATGTTTATAAAAAATACAATATGAAAACAAGATAATATTATTCAAAGTATTTACCTTCTTTTTCTACACATCTTTCCCAACGGGACACCAAATTGTTTATCCCCGAACTGAAAAACTCTGAACTTTGAAGTGAAACAAAATTTGAAAACGCACATTTCACTTGGTCATCATTTTCAAAAAGTTTTCTTTTGACGAAGTTGTCTAAATTCCTGAACAGGTGGTAATCTGTTGGAGACAAGTCGGGAGAATATGGTGGGTGCGGAAGAACTTCGTAGCCCAATTTTTGCACGGTATGTTTTGAAACACGCCGCTCAGTGAGATCATGAGGTACCCATGTATCGAGCTTTTTTACTTTTCCAATACACTTTAAATGTCTGGAAACGGTAGATGCACTTGCATTTAGTTGTGCTGAGAGTCCTTTAACTGTTTGGTAGGGGTTTCCTTCTACTGTATGTTTGAGGACATCGTTGTCTATTACTGACGAAGGTCTTCCTCGGGGCAAGTTTTTCAAGTCGGTATATCCAGCTAAAAACTTAGAAACCAACGGCGAATGGTCCGTTCATTAACAATCCCTTCCCCAAACGCCTTGCAAATATTTCTAGCGGCCTCAGCTGTTGAATGGCCGAGTTAAAACTCGTACAAAAATATTACTCGAAAATCGCGTGTTTCCATGTTCATGTTTGGAGGTATACTAAAAAGTGGGTAATTGATTGGGAAGCTAATGTTTATAATACAAAGCTAGAGGATTAGTAACTGTTTACTTTAAATATGTAAACATTCGGAAGAAAACAACAGAAACCTGCAAAATCCTTTATGTATTTCAGAAACTATAAAAACGGACATTTCATGTGAAACAACCCAATATATCCATAGGATAGCTAATACTCAGGAAAAGAAATCGTAATAATTACACATATAAAGGTAGGGCTGATACGATACATAATAAATTAAAAAAAATTAAAAAACGGGTTAAAGTTTAAAGAGTAAAATAAGAATAGCTAGGATTCCTGATAATCCTAAGAGCCATCTGAAAAGTAGATAGTCGGGGAGCTTCTGCTTTAGCATACTTTTTGGGGTACTACCAATGGGTATTTCTCAACATATGTTTCGTGCCTTAGTCTGATTTTTTCACATTTATTACTTGTATTCAATAATACAGTTGTAAATTTCAATACATATATTTGTTTTAAACTTATTAACTGAAATTACTTTTATAATATACTTTATATTACTTTAACATTATATCTTCTTATCTTAAAAATGTCTTTCATTGTTTCAAACGATTAGTAATTATTTTATTAAACCTAAAACTTTTACCTCTGCAATCCATGAAGGGTCTCGAGTTCAGTACTCGTATATTCAAACAGTTTCAAGGCCAACTGCCGTGCAAGGAGGTGATTAGGCCTAAATCATGCTCGGCTGTCAGGTTTTTCCCTAATTATGGGTACCCACATTAAAGAGAGTGAGTGTGCCCCAGGAGGTCTTATTATTTCTTAACATAATATAATATTCCATATTATTTAATATCATACTATAATTTTTTTTTTTTTTTTTTTTTTTTTTTATTGAGATATATTACAATTTGTTACAAAATGAACAATAATAATATTGATAAGAGACTTCATTCATACTATATATACAGAAAATAATAATAATGGTCAAATTTCATAAAATATAACATAAATTCAAATATATACAATAAGATAATAATAATAAATAAAAAATAAAACAAATCGAAACATAAACCTATTATTGAGATAAATAAAAAGTTGGCAAATAAATAAACATCTTACACACAATCATAACTATATACAATATATACAATTGCTAAAGGGACCCCAGCAAGCGCTTTTTCCTCCACAAGTGGAGGAAAAAGCGGAATCCAAGAGATCCCAGCACCTCTATCTCAGCCGCATCACTGGTCTGAGCCAGTGGAGGCTGAGTTAGGGCGTTGTAGCCACAAACATACCGTACATGAGTGGAGGATCTGACCATTGTCAGAACTCCAGTTTAAATGTTTACAATAGGTCTCGTGGCCACTGCCGTTTCAATCTTCGAGGAGGATTGTAGGGATGGGTGGTGCTGGATAGGGATTGTGCTAGAGGGTTAGGATGATGACTAAGGTTCTGATGAAATTTGGAAAATTTGGATGGTACCAGGTCTAAAACAAACGGAATATTAAGGTCATGGTGTAGGGTACAGTTGGTAACGTAATAAGGAGCATTAACTATTGTTCGGAGGACTTTGGATTGGAAGGATTGGATGCGTTTGATGTTAGAATGTTTAGCTGTCCCCCACAGTTCAAGTCCGTAGGTCCATATAGGTTTCAGTACTGTCTTGTATATTAGTAATTTGTTGTCAACTGTAAGATGAGATTTTCTGTTTAATAGTCTGTAAAACTGGCCGAATCTGCGGTTAAGTTCTTTTCTTTTTAGTCTTGTATGTGGGTTCCACGTCAGTCTTTTGTCTAGTAAAAAGCCGAGATACCGGACTGTGTCTGAGGAAGGATGCGGTATGGAATTGAAATTAACCGTTGGACAGGATTTGCGTCGAAGGGTGAATGTGACGTGAGTGCATTTGCTTTCGTTCACCTTAATGCGCCAAGCATTGCACCAGTCTTCGACAAGGGAAAGGTGCTTTTGGAGACTTAGCGATGCTGCTTCAGGATCGGAATTGGATGACAAAATGGCGGTATCATCAGCAAATGTTGCCAGAAAGGTATCGGGATCGGTAGGGATATCGGCGGTGTAGAGGATATAGAGGACGGGTCCTAAGACGCTGCCATGAGGAACACCGGCCTCAACAGTATAATGTTTGGAAAATTCGGAACCACTGCGAACTTGGAAGGAGCGGTTTGATAAATAGGATCGGAGGATTAGGTATAAGGTTTGAGGTAAATGGGTTTTGAGCTTAAAGAGCAGTCCCGGGTGCCACACCCGGTCAAAAGCTTGAGCTATGTCCAGAAAGGCACCCGAACAATACTCCTTGCATTCAAGGGCGGAGGAAATGTGGTCTACAACTCGGAGTCCTTGGTGAACCGTGGAATGTTGAGGACGAAATCCAAACTGATGTGAAGGAAAATTGTGAAATTTGGCTAGGATTCGTTTTAATAGGAGTTTTTCGAAGATTTTGGAGAGGATCGGGAGCAGGCTAATAGGTCTGTAAGATGAAGTGCTGTGGGAAGGTTTGCCTGGTTTTAGGAAAAGGATGATAGTTGAATGTTTCCATATGAGAGGGAAATAGGTAGTGCGTAGGATACAGTTATAGAGATATGCAAGAAATGTAATGGCTTTGGGAGGAAGTTGTCTTAAGATCTGAGGAGTAAGGAGGTCGTATCCTGGGGATTTACGGAGAGGAAGCTTTTTAAGAAGATATTTATCCTCAGATGGATTTACTGCTTTAGGTGGTAAGGATAGTGGTATTGGTGACATAAGGAACTCTTCAACTGTTGCAGTATGGGTTGGATTGAGCTCAGGATGAGGAGTGAAAACTTTGGAAAGGTGCTGTGCGAATTCCTCGGCTTTATCCATGTCGGAAGCAGCCCAAGAACTATCACAGCGCCGGAGGGGGTGGGAAATGGTGTGGGATTTTAGAATTCTCCTCGTGACATTCCATAGGGAATTGTCACGAGTCGAGAGAGAGGAGAGGTAGGAATTGTAGGATTGGGAACGGAATATCGCCAACTCCCGCTTTAATTTTCTACAAAGAAAGTTGTAAGAGCAGCGATCTTCTGGGTGGCGGGTGCGTTGCCATAATGTTCTGGCTCGGCGTTTGGTGTTGATGAGGTCCTTCAGGTGTTGTGGTGAATGGCTTTTGTTAGGAATTCTTTGGGATTGTTTGGGAGAGGAGGCAGTCCAGGCAGCTTGTTGAATCGTGGTTGTAAAGGAATATACGGCATCATCAAGGTCAGTTTGGGTTTTGAGAGGTACTCTGAGGTCAATACCATTGGTGAGGATTTCGCGGAAGAGGTTCCAGTTGACAGGGCCTCTAATGAATGACGGTGGGAAAGGTTTCGGAATAGGAGTTATGGATACATTTAGGATTAATGGACTATGATCAGAGGATAGTTCATCAAGGCGAGTTACGGAATAGTTCAGGGAGCCTAATCCGCTGTGGATGAAGAAGTCGAGGATGTCAGGATTACGGTTAGGATCTGTCGGCCAGTAGGTAGGAGAATCGGGAGGTAGGAGATGAAAGCGTCGGGTGTTGAGTGCAGACTGCAACGTCCGTCCACGAGAATTGGTGGTTCTAGAACCCCACTGTTGATTCTTTGCGTTTAAGTCGGCACCCAAAATGAAGTGATTTCCCAAGGAGTTGAGGAAGGATCCAAATTGGGCAGAGGAAATGGGATGTTTAGGAGGGCAGTATGCTGATGCGATGATAAGCGGAAAGGAAAAGGTTTTGATTACAATGGAAGTTGCTTGTAGGTAATCGTGGGCGGGAAGTGGGTGTAAGTGATGGGAGAGGGATCGGCGGACAATGACAGCAGTACCGGCATGGGCTTCGCCGTCTGGATGGTCTGTCCGGTATGTTATGTATTCTGGTATTTTGAAGTACTGTTTAGTGGTTAGTCTAGTTTCAATAATGAGTGCAACATCAACGTTTTTGTCTTGCAGTACGGCTGTTAGTTCGTCAGTGTGAGTTCTAACACCATTTGCGTTCCAAAGGAGAAGAATGGATAAGGAATTAGGTGAGGTCATTTATGGTTTTTGTAAGGCAGGAATGAGATTTGATACAAGATTCGTAAGGAGTGATATTAGAGGAATAAGAAGGGATTTCATTTCGGAGATAAAGGATGTCATCAAACTGGTAAGGTCTGTGGCGTTTGAAGGAGGAGGAATATGAGAGATTTGTGATGGATTAGGATTCTTAGGATTGGTTACATTTTGAGAAAGAGGTATATGTGGAATGGATTGAGGTACATTTTGTAGTTCCGGCAGGGCCACGGCTTCAGTACTTTGATTCCCACCTCCAAGTAGGTGGGCAAATGATACATTGGCATCAATAAGTTTTGAGGGTTCTCTTCTGGTGCTTGCATGTCTTGTTGTTTCATCCAGTTTTTGAAACCTGGTCCTGAGTTCCTTATAGATTTGGCATCCTTTATAGTTGGCCGGGTGGTCCTTGAGGCAGTGAGCACATACAGCTGGTGTTGATTTTGGTTTTGTACACTCCACAGACTTGTGCTGTTCACCGCATTTCACGCATCGAGGTATGTGATGACAATAACTTTTAGTATGACCATATGCTTGACAATTATGGCACTGAATTATCTCTCTCTTTGTGTAAGGTTTTTCAACTCTTACACTGGAATAGTACAATCTATTGAGGTCATAGATTTTTTCAACTCCTTCAGCTGGTTCCAAATCCACAAAAAAGAGAGGTAGAGGAATTTTATCCTTTAGGACGTTAGTGACTTGCCGCACTTTATATCCCATCTCCGTTAGTTCTTCTTTAATAGCTTCAACTGGTGTCGAGGGGTGTAAGTATCATACTATAATAGTGGCGTAAAAAAAAAACACGGAGTCAAACGCCTAATCATCAACCCTAACCCCTGCCATAATACTATTTAAATATAATACCTAAATTTTGGTGAATACTTAATTGGCAACAGTTGATTAATATGAAAGATAAAATTAGAAAATAGTGTCAGAATTGTTTCCAAGAATGCTTTCTATGTACTTTATATATATATATATATACATACATATATAAGGACTTTATCACCAAAAGTAAATTCCTTACATTTCTGATCATGAGTAATCTATATAAAATATATGTTCCTAAATTAATTAAAATGCCTTTTAATCACCCATTCCATTATAAAGTAAATCTCAGGATAATGAATTTAACAGAACAAATTGAACTTTGTATTTCATTCCTAATGTATTTTGAAGTGCTTTAAATTTACAAAGTAGTCAGAAGGAATCTCCTTAAAAACAGCTTGTTCGAGATCAACTAAGGAAGGATGTGTATAAACTTTGGATAACTTTACCGACAGGATACAACGTAATTTCCTCATGTTAACGAGTAAGTTTAATTTGCGTTAGGATAATGTAAGTCAAGCTTCTGGGTTTGAGTTGTAATAAAGCAAAATTATAACACCATATAATACATAAACAAGCTCTTTTAGCATACTCGAAAGCGTCAACCTATTGTTAATCTTGTTCTTTATTAACCTAACTTATAATTAATTAGAAGAGAACGTTTTTAAAAATATGAGGATGCTATTATTATTTTCATGATTTATTACATTCTATTACTAGACTACCTACTCCCAGCATCTTCCCTAAATATACAATCTTCTGCCGTTAAAACTATCAATTCATTAACAAAACAAGATTCCATCTTTCCAATCTTTATACCTCTTCCAATAAAACAAAAACATATGAATAATCCTTTCTTGCCCGTTCCACTACTTTATGGAATTCTCTGCCACCAATTATCCGCCATGCTCCCTCCCTTTCTACATTCAAATAACTTGAATGAAATGACCCTGCCTGACAATTAAATAGTTTTAGTTATACTTTATTTAACATTATCATTTTAACTTTCACTTACTATATATAGTAGGGGAAAGTATTGCGACCGTGAAAATTTTCTAATTCCAGTTTTCAACGGAAATACAAGTTTTAGGGTCCCCTGAGTCTAAATAAACAAGTCCGGCAAAAAGGTGTGTGTGTGTGTGTGTGTGGTAAGTCTAGTACGAAAACGAAAAGTCGTACAAAACTAAAATTTTAAATTTAAGACAACTATACGCCCGAGATGATTCAGCAACTTTTTCATTAACATTGGAGAAACATAAGAGCCACTTTTCCCCACCATTTTATACCTTTTCACGATTTCCTCCAAAATCACGATTGTGATTAAACTCTATTTCAAAACTAAGTTATATCGATGTAAAATTTAATGAGCTTTAATATAATATATGTTTCATTCTGATTGTAATAGTACAACAAAGCTTAAATGCTAATATTTTAAATTTTCTTTCTCTAAAGTACCTTTAATTTTGTGGATTCTATAAAAATTACTATATTATCTTTTTACCACTGATGAAAAACCGGTAAATATATAAATTGAATGAATTCTATACCCTACTAAAGGAGAAAACAGAAAAAATATTTGTTTAATGCAATTTTTTTTTTTGAACATAAGAGCAGTAATATACATGTATGATATACCGTTGGATAGATATAGCATTTCCAAGTCAATTGTAACCTTTTCCAAGTCAAATGTAACTTTTTCCAAGTCAAATGTAACCCTTTCCATTTCAAATGTCACCTTTTCCAAGTCAAATGTAACCATTTCCATTTCAAATGTCACCTTTTCCATTTCAAATGTTACCTTTTCCAAGTCAAATGTCACCTTTTTCTTCACTTCTAGCCTTAAATATTCCGTTTTATTTATTTATTTATTGAAAAATAATTAGTTTAATTAAAATTATGACTTTTTTAATAATTTTGGCATATAATAATTGATAATTTTTTTGGGTCTCTTAGATATTTGATACCAAGTTCTGTTTTTTACTAGCTAATATTTAAAAAAATTAATTATCGTCTATTTAGTTTTAAGATAGTTGCTGATATTGATTTTTTAGAGAGGAGAGGTAGTTTTTTGGAATAATTAATGTGTTTTCGGGTATTATAATTAAATTTTTCGAGCTGTATTTTTTATCGCTCGCGTGGATGTTAACTCGCATTAACTTTTAAAGTTTTTTTATTGATATAGGGATTAATTAATGTGCTTTCGGGTGGTTATGATTACGTTTTTTGAGCTGTATCTTTTATCGCTCATGCGTATTTCAACTCACATTTACTTTTAATGTTTTTTATTGATATAGGGATTAATTAATGTGCTTTCGGGTGGTTATGATTACGTTTTTCTAGCTGTATTTTTCATCGCTCATGCGTATTTTAACTCGCATATACTTTTAATGTTTTTTATTGATATAGGGATTAATTATTCTTCTTTCGGGTGGTTATGATTACGTTTTTCGAGCTGTATTTTTTTATCGCTCGCGTGTATGTTAACTCGCATTCAATTGTAATGTTTTTTATTGATATAGGGATTAATTAATCTGTTTTTGGGTGGTTATGATTACGTTTTTTGAGCTGTATCTTTTATCGGTCATGCGTATTTCGACTCACATTTACTTTTAATGTTTTTTATTGATATAGGGATTAATTAATGTGTTTTCGGGTATTATAATTACGTTTTTCGAGCTGTATTTTTTATCGCTCGCGTGGATGTTAACTCGCATTAAATTGTAATGTTTTTTTTGATATAGGGATTAATTAATCTGTTTTCGGGTGGTTATGATTACGTTTTTTGAACTGTATCTTTTATCGGTCATGCGTATTTCAACTCACATTTACTTTTAATGTTTTTTATTGATATAGGGATTAATTAATGTGTTTTCGGGTATTATAATTACGTTTTTCGAGCTGTATTTTTTATCGCTCGCGTGCATGTTAACTTGCATTAAATTGTAATGTTTTTTATTGATATAGGGATTAATTAATCTGCTTTCGGGTGGTTATGATTACGTTTTTCGAGCTGTATGTTTTATCGCTTATGCGTATTTCAACTTGTATTTACTTTTAATCTTTTTATTTTTATAGAGATATATCCTTGTGTTTTCGCGCGGTTATGAAAATGTTTAAAAGCTTTTTTATTATCACTCGTGCAGATTTCAACTCGCCTTTATTTTTTATATATTTTTTTTTTTTGATATTGGTATTGTTCATTTAGTTTTTGGTTCTCATTATAACGTTGCTGGAATATACATCGTTTAGCTTTTTCTTTTATTTTTATTTATTATTATTAATTTATAAAAGGATTAGTTATAGGTCCTTGTCTAGCGTCCTGAGTAAATTTGTTCAACTAAATCTTTTGTAAAGGATCCGCTTCCTAACTTGGTCTTACAATTATTTAATAATATAATTGAGGAATCGTTTATTCTATTTTCGGGTATTCTGATAACATTATTTGAACCGAATTTGTTATCGCTTTTACTCATTTTAAGTTACTGTTCCTATTTCATAAATATTCGATAGAGGAATCGTTCATAGTGTTTTCGGGAATACTAATAGAGTTTATGACATTTATTTATAGCTATTGCACATTTTAACTTAAATGAAAAGTGATCTAGAAGAATGCGCAATCGCAATGTAACGTCCAAATCAAAAATTTAATGAGATCCTGCAAAAACACAATAAATAATTTTTACATCATATTATAACATAATACCTAAGGTTTGTAGAAATTCCCAAGCGCATAAAAGAATAAAGTTCAAAACACGTTATGAGAATCCCCTAAAACAAAAACAAAGAAAGACCACTGCAAATGCAAGTTTAAATGAGAGCAAGCGACAATAAAAACATCTTAAAAAACGTAATTACAAGACCCGAAAAGATAATTACAAACGTCTATAACAATAAAAAATATCAAAAGTAAATCCGAATTGAAATACGTATAAGCGATAAAAAATACAGCTCGAAAAACGTAATCATAACCACCCGAAAGAACAATAATTAATTCCTATATCAATAAAAAACATTAAAAGTATATGCGAGTTGAAATACGCATGAGCGATGAAAAATACAGCTCGAAAAACGTAATCATAACCACCCGAAAGCAGATTAATTAATCCCTATATCAATAAAAAACATTACAATTTAATGCGAGTTAACATGCACGCGAGCGATAAAAAATACAGCTCGAAAAACGTAATTATAATACCCGAAAACACATTAATTAATCCCTATATCAATAAAAAACATTAAAAGTAAATGTGAGTTGAAATACGCATGACCGATAAAAGATACAGCTCAAAAAACGTAATCATAACCACCCGAAAACAGATTAATTAATCCCTATATCAATAAAAAACATTACAATTGAATGCGAGTTAACATACACGCGAGCGATAAAAAAATACAGCTCGAAAAACGTATAAAAATATTTGTTTATGTACGTATAAAAACATGTGCCAATTTAAACATTTTTTTTTTTTTTATAGTTTATATTCGATTAGAACACCTACAATTTTTGGATACATTTTTTCATTGGAGGGTCTTAAGGAATATATTTCTTTTTTTAATAATATTTTCGTTGAAAACGTTTTTTAAAATATTTTTTGAAACTCTTTTGGAAAATCCCTAACATATATTTTTTCGTGAAAATCGTTTGAGCCGTTAAGCAAGGAGAAAACTTTTGTTTTTTCTTTCCTCCTTTATTAATTTCTTTCCCTCTCTTGACGATTAAGAGGCTAAAACTTTTCAAAAGGTTGTTATACACTCATAGGTGTGAATCAATGGTCTAAATTTGGTTATAATAGAAGTGGAGGAATATTTCACACTCTTATTCCTCTAGGTCCTTTATTTTTATTGTATTATTATTATTTTGTCGCTGGAAAAAGTTATTTCTAATCATTGACCTATATTATTTTTATTTATGTTAAATCGTTTTATTTTTAATTAATTTATATTCTCGGCCAGATATTATGCCAAATCTAATGTTATTCTTAGGTGACTTAGTCCCGGAACAAAGTTTTTTTATACTTTTTGTTCCACTACCAAGATTTTTTCATTTATTATAATTTTTTAATAAATGAAAATTGAGAGCTCTCTCTTTAAAAAAATATACTTAATCTTAATGACTTTATCTTTAATGATTCAGCACCTCGATAAGAAATCTCGTGTCTCTTAATATGTCAGGTGTTGGTACATTAAGTACCTGGGTACTCGAATTATGTAATATCCGGGAAAATGTCATACATTTTAGCGGCATCAAATCATTAATTCATTAGCGAAAATTCCTTCATTTAATTTTTAACTTATTTCTAAGCTTTCGGTTACTTTAACACTTACTGGACAGACGCTCTACAATTTATTTTCATCTCTAAATGTATTTTAAAACGCTGCAAACTATTACGCTATAGTTTATTATTTTCAAATAACTATATTAGGGTATAACTGTTTAGATAGCTATATATAGCTGCTAATCATACTGATTTTTCTTTTCATCGGGCCTTACGGATTCTAAAACTTTCTACATATTTTTCTGTATCTTAAAAAAAATGGTATTACAAGCGTGTGTATATATATAGCCAAGATTTCTATGTTTATACTTTTTTGTATTGTTTTTTTTTTTTTTTTATCGCGCTTTTCTAATTCAAAAACTCTTTACATGTTTTTTTCTCTATCATAAAAAATAACCGATTCATGGGCATATTTATGGGTAAAATTTCAATTTTTTTTCTTTTCTTTTTCTCGTTTTTATAATGATTCAGGTTTTTTTGGAGGAGGGAGGGGAGGAGGGAAGGGATTAAAAAACACTAATAATTTGATCTCTATCTTCAATAATAACTGAGTTATTGAATTAAATAACTTTTAATCCCCCGCCATTTTGAAAATAACCAGCTGATATCAACGTTTAGGTGTTAAGATCGCCTTTGCATGTCCTAGTATTTTTGTGACGAATTAAAACAAAATTGGTCCAGACATTTCGGAGAAATGTCGCGGACGGTGGACAAACGGATTTTTTTTTTATTCGTTAATCGGGTTTTAAGTATCTTTAAACGTAAGCCCTCAAATTTCGAGGGGGCTAATATTTTGTTTGGTCGATTATTAAGGTTCATTATTGAAAATAATAAACCAAAATTGTCAAACTGATTTTAACAATGGGGGTAAGTAAAACTCAAGTGTTGTGCGCACCAGATATTTTTGACTTGGTCAATTTTGCATTTTATTATTTATAATTAAAATTTTTGAAATTCAAGATGAAAAGCGGACAAGTTGTATATAGGTTAAGGTATGCAAGCCCTAGGCCTCGAAATGTAATAATATATCTTCGATGCTCTTTGGTAACCTTCCAAGAGCAAGTCAAACCTCTATCCTGCAGGAGCCTACAGGATGATTAAGCAGGCAGTAAATTATCAAGATCCTGGACAATCAGAAATATTTATGATTAAATTTATGACTTAATAATCTTTGTTTAATGTCTCTATAACCATATTGTCAGTCCAAACAGAAAGGAACAGGTGATTCTGGAGCTCCGCAACATTTATTTATTTTATCTAAATACTTTAAATTTTATATAGAATTACTTTAAAATATTTTGAAAAAAAAAAAATCTGGTAGGTACAACACAGGACTTTCACTTACCTCTGTTCTTAAAATTAATTTAAGAATTTTTAAATAAACTTAGATATGAAAAGAATTCCATAAAGTTTCGATAGAAACTATATAGGGAAAGTATTGCGATCGTGAAAATTTTCGAATTCCAGTTTTCAACGGAAATACACATTTTAGGGTCCCCTGAGTCCAAATAACCAAGTCCAGCAAAAAGGTCTGTGTAACTCCCGGGCGGAAACGGTAAGTCATATGAAACGGAAATTTCATATTTAAGACAAATATGCGCCCGAGACGTTACAAAACCTTTTTCATCAAAATGAGCTTACCAGAAGAGCCACTTTACACAATGCACATTACACCTTTTTATGATTTTCTCAAAAACGGTTCCGACGATTTTGATTAAAAAATAAAATTTAATTTAATTGTGATTAAAATGTAAAATTTAATAGGCTTTAACATCGTGTAGGTTTCATTCTGATAAAAATATACTGATGGGGCTTAAATGCCGAAGATTTAAATTTTCTTCCTCTAAACTACCTTTAATTTTGTAGATTTTACAAAAATAACCATATAATCTTGTCACCATTGATAAAAAACAGGTAAATATATAAATTGAATGAATTCGATACCCAACTAAAGGAGAAAACAGAAAAAATATATTTTTAATGCAATTTTTCGTTTTTAAACATAACAGCAGTAATATACATGTATGATATACCGTTGGAAAGCTTGAGATTTTAGAAAAAATATTAACTCATACACAAGCTTTTAAAAGTTAATAGAGAGTGATAAAAAGCCAATAAAACTAACTGATTATTTTAGATAATAATATAATAGATTTTTTAATGAAACACATGTTTCTATAGAAATTCAATTTAATTAATTCCGTAATAGCTTCACGTATTTTTATCTCTAACTGTATTTGGAAATTCTTTCATTTATTTTAAAAATATAGGTAAGTGAAAGTCTTGGGTTGCCCGCACCAGATTGTTTTATTCGTTATTCGGATTCTACGCATCTCAAACCGTAAGCTCTCAAATTTTCAGCAGGGGTAATTTTTTTTATTTTTTGGTCGATTGAAAATAATAAACCAAATTACGTAATAGTCTACAAGTTAATACAATGTGGATATCGGCAATTAAGATTGTTTCCTTTTTAAACCACGGTATATCTTCCCTATAAATTACAATGTTTATACTCCGTTTTCGACATGGTATTCAACGCCGCCATAAACGAGATTTTATAGCGCTCTTGGAAGACATTTCAAGAATAAACGGAGACGACTCATCTGATGGCAGCGGTCCAGAGCCCAGGGGACGAAGGCTGTTAAAACGGGAATTCCGCGCGGCCTCTTCCAGCGGGAAGATATACGTTCAGAGGAGACATATATTAGGTCTCACGGCTTAAATAAAGTCTTCCTCGGTGAATCAACTTCTGGGACCTTCAGTGAAAAAATTCAAATATTATAAATTACAAGAATGAAAACCAAAAAAGCTGCTCATTATTGCGCAATCATGTGCTATTTCAAAACAGTTATCTGTACATACAAATTAAAATCACACGTCTTTCACCTCACTCAGTTGTTAAAAAAGATTTAAAAACTTTTAAATAAAGGTAGAGTTTATGTTTGAATAAGTTTATGCTCTATTATGTGACTAATACATTACCTTCCGCAACTTTGTTTCTAAGATAATATTTTTCCTAAAGTCATTAGTTTTCGAACGGTATATTATAATAAATCGATATTACTATTGTTTTTTAAATATTTATTTATTGAAATTTACAACTGTAATTTATATTACAAGTAAATATGCTAAAAGAAAAATCACATGAGACAGACTTGTAGAGGAGCGACCCAATGGAAGCACTCCAGTAACTATTTTAAACAAGAAGGTCTCGAGGCCATCTTCTTTTCAGGCGCCTCGGAGGATTATTAGGAATCGAAGAGGAAGCAAGGGTTGAAACTAGTGGGATGGGGTGGGAATGGAGTTTGTCATAGAAGGATTGATATCTAGTTCGGGCCAAATCAGCAACACAGGCAACATTTAGGTCTTTATGGATGATTTTATTTGTGACAAAGTAAGGACCGTTGAGGATTTTACGAAGGATTTTGGATTGTAAGGATTGGATACGGGAAGAATTCGATGGTTTAGTCGAGCCCCAAAGCTCAACTCCGTAAGTCCATATAGGCCTTATGATAGTCATGTAGAGGGGTATTTTGTAGTTAAGTGGGAGGTTAGAGCGTTTGTCAAGTAAGTGTTGAAGTAATCGAAATCGGCGAGCAGTTTCTTGTCGTTTCAGCCTATTGTGCAGATTCCATGTGAGACGTTTGTCAAGGAGGAGACCTAGGTAGCGGATCTGTTCAGCCGGGACAAGCAGAATATAATTAAAGGATACAGTAGGACAGGATGTCATTGGTTTACGACGGAGGGTAAAGGTAATTTGGTGGGATTTGTCTGAATTTATTTTCATTCTCCAATTCTGACACCCCTGACACAGAGGTCTCTTATGTGGGATTGTAGGGTTTGAGAGGCAATAGTTGGATCGTTATTGACTGATCACATACAAGTGTCATCAGCATACGTGGAGAGGAAAGTGTTAGGATTGGTTGGGATGTCAGCTGTATAGACTGTGAAGAGAATGGGTCCGAGGATACTGCCTTGTGGGACGCCAGCGGACTGAACAAAAAGGGATAAATAGGAACTATTGTGATTTATTTTGAAGGATCTGTCAGTGAGATAGGACTGGATGATGAGGAAGTATGTTGGAGGGAGGAATTTTCGGAGTTTGTAAAGCAGTCCCGGATGCCAGACAATTACTATTGTAATGTTTAAAAAAATATGCTTGCTCTTTTATCCTTTAATTAGTTATCAAATTCGTTCAACTTATATATCTAACCGTTTATTATCGATTCTAATAAGATGATACGTTTAATTTTTTCAAACCTACTAAATTAAATGTATTCAGACGAAGAAAATTCAACAAAGTCAACATTTAAGCCATGTACACTATTTCAATCAGAATGAAACTTACAAGATATTAAAGCCAAATAAATTTTACATCAATATAAGGAGTTTAATCCAAATCGTGAAAGATGTTTTGGAGAAAATCGTAAAAAGGTGCAAGATACATGGTTTAAAGTAGCACTTTCGGTCAACCGATTTCAGTGAAATAGTGCTGTAAGATCTCAGGCATATAATTCTCTTTAAGGCTAAAGGTAACTACATTTTAGCATGTTTCTGGGCCCAAAGATGGCATATATATATATATATATATATATATATATATATATATATATATTTTTTTTTTTTTTTTTTTTTAAATCTACAAAATTAATGGTACTTCAAAGTAAGAAATTTTAACAAATTCGAAATTCAAGCCCTGTCAGACGATTTCAATCAGAATGAAATTATACCGATATTGAAGACCATTAAATTTTACATAGATTTAGTGTGTTTGATCAAAATCGTTAGAGCCTTTTTTGGGAAATCGTAAAAGGGTGCAAAATGCATCGTATAAAGTGGCTCTTCTGGTCCACCGATTTCGATGAAAAACTTGCTGTAATATCTCAGGCGTAAGTTATCTTACATATAAAATTCCAGGTCACACACAGACACGCACACTCACACAGCTTTTCGCGCGACTTGGTTATTTGGACTCAAGGGATACTAAAACGCATATTTCCGCTGAAAACTGGAATTCGAACATTTTTACGAACGCAATACTTTCCCATATTATATATTACATGAATAGGTAAGTAAAAGTGATAGGTGCCATTATTAAGTTCATAATTCTTATATTTTAAACAAGGATTTGACTCGAATAAATAAATACAATTTTATAACCGTAAATGTCTCACCATGCATTTTGCACCTTTTTATGATTTTCTCAAAACGGCTATAACGATTCTTATCAAATTCGTTATATCAATGTAAAATTTCATGATTAATTACTTGATGGATGAATCCAATTTATTTTTATTTTATTAATATGTGATAATTATATATTCATGTTTCGTCAAAAGGTCTGAAAATCATTTAGTCCATACTGAATATTGTACTTATATTTGTTTTTTTTAAATTGGATTTATTGTACACAGATTACAATGAACCTTGGAACATGAGCCAATCAAAAATCAAAGGTCCACATCAACAAACTGCCAATATCAGCCTTCTCCTTGCTTCATTTTGGAAGTGATGGCAGCTATAAAAATGATATTTAAAATGGCATAAAGGGTCACTGATAAAAAAAAATGGTTTGAATAATAATATATAGGTCATGGAATACTGTCCACTCAAACACCAATAATCTCTCATGATTAATCTTACTAGTTTATTTATGTACTAGTTCCACAAAGTTTATGTATTCTTAGGGTGCAATCATTATTATTATTATTATTAGGTTATTACGAGTTGAAATAATTGAAAAAAATTCTTAAAAAATATTGCACAGTGGTTTACTATACACTAATAACTTTTTTTTATTTTTTTTATTCGTACGTATTACAATTTGTCATAATAGACAATAATAATATCGCTAAAGGATCACATTCATACAATATAAACAAAAAGGAAAAACAAATTACATAATATGAAACCAAACTAAATAAACAAAACATGTCACATTCATACCTATGTACAATATTTACAATCAGCTAGGGAACCCCGACTTGTCCCTCTACTTGTGGAAGGACAAGCTGAGCCCAAAGGATCTCAGCGCCTCCCTCTCAGCCGCATCACTGGTGAGAGCCAGCGGAAGCTAAGTGAGGGTGCCATAACCACGATCACACCGTACTTGAAAGGTGAATCTGACCAGTGTCAGAACTCCAGCATACGTATTTACAAAATATCTCGGGGCCACTGCCGTTTCAACCTTTTAGGTGGGTTATATGGATGAGTGGATCTGAATAAGGATCGTGCTAGAGGATGAATGAGGTTCTGGTGGAATTTGGAAAATTTGGATGGAATTAGGTCTGAAATAAATGGAACATTAAGGTCGTGGTGTAAGGTATAGTTGGAGACATAATAAGATGCATTTACTATTATTCGCAGGACTTTGGATTGAAAGGATTGAATGACCCTAATAACTAAAAAGAAAAAAAAAAAAAAACCTGCAACCACTACAACCCATGAAGGGAGAGGGTATCCTTACCCCAGGATCGCCCCTCGACTGAAATAATAGAACAAATAATATTCCGCCACAGCTGGGATTCGAACCCAGGACCCGGAGCACAGTAGACTAGCGTTCTACCCACTACACAACGCCGTTCCCACCCTAATAACTAAATAAGGGTATAACTGTTTTTAATAAATTAATTGTTGGTGTTTATTTTTTTATCGTATAGCGGACAAACGGATTTTACTTTCACTAACTATATATAGTAAGGGGAAGTATTGCGATCATGAAAATTTTCTAATTCCAGTTTTCAACGGAATTACACGTTTTAGGATCCCCTGAGTCCAAATAACCAAGTCCCGCAAAAAGGTCTCTGTGTGTGTGGTAACTCCCTGGCGGAAACGGTAAGTCCTATGAAACTTGAAATTTCATATTTAAGACAACTATAAGCCCGAGACGTGACAAAACTTTTTTCATCAAAATGAGCTTACCAGAAGAGACACTTTATACCATGCATTTTGCACCTTTTTTCGATTTTCTCGAAAACGGTTCCGACGATTTTGATTAAACTCGCTATATCGATGTAAAAGTTAATGGGCTTTAATATCATGTAGGTTTTATTCTGATTAAAATGGTCTGACAGGGCTTAAATGCCGATATTTTAAATTTTCTTCTTCTGAAGTACCTTCAATTTTGTAGATTCAATAAAATTAACTATTTTATCTTGTTAACGCTTATAAAAAACAGGTAAATATATAAATTCAATAAATTTGATACCCAACTAAAGGAGAAAACAGAAAAAATATTTGTTTAAGGCAATTTTTCGTTTTTGAACCTGAGAGCAGTAATATACATGTATAATATACCGTTGGAAAGCTAAAGATTTTAGAAAAAATGTTATCTCATACACAAGCTTTTAAAAGTTAATAGAGAGTGATGAAATGAACATAAAACTAATTGATTATTTTAGATAATAATATAATAGATTTTTTAATAAAACACACGTTTCTATAGAAATTCCATTTAACTAATTCTTTAATGATTTCACTCATTTTGATCTCTTACTGTATTTGAAAATTCTTTAATCGGTTTTAAAAACGGAGGTAAGTGAAAGTCGTGTGTTGCCCGCACCAGATTTTTTTTTTTTTTGTATTCTTAATATCTTCGATTTTCCAATTTTGAGAGAGAGTAATTTTTTTTTTTATTTCGGTCGATTACAATGATTCATTATTAAACCAAAATAACATTTTAATAACTTGTCCCCTTTATTGATTGTTTTGATTAATCTAGTTTAGAGTTTTTTATGGCTCCTAAAAAAATATATTATCCTGTATAGTTGACTATAAAAGTTTGGAAAGACGTAAGTCTATTACTGATTCATAACATGACTATAAAATACAATAATATATAATATAATTCATGAAATGGGGCAATATTACTTTTATCTGGAAGTGCTCATGTTTTATAGTGAACTTCTTCAAATAAAAATAAAACAAAATGGTTGTGTAAAAGTTAAATAGTTATGTTAATTACTATCAATAATGAAACTTTTTTATCATCTGTTTAATTTTTTTTTTCACTTTTCAAAATAAAAATATCTTTCTTTTTACATTTCTTCGAAACTTTTAGCTTTTGCTTGCTGTTTTTTTAAAAGTTATTAAGTTCTTATGGAACAAAAAAAGAAATTTAACATGAGATTAATACTAGGTAATAGTAAGTATAGCCTTCAGACTTGTAATATAGATGCATCAACATAGACTCAGAGGTCTCTAAAAGGTAATATATAAAAGCAATATATTTCATATAATTTCATTTTTATTATTCAACCTTTTCACAATATCACATGTTATATACATGATTCCGGAAATTTCCTTTTTCATGTATTTAATAAAATAAAATAATTTTTTTTTTACAACATAATATGTTAATGAAGGTTACATTTTTATAATTATAATAATTGTAGACATTTTTTTTAAAATAAATACAATATTGATTTAATTTAATACACTAAGGATGGTTCTTTTGTGCGTATATCATTTGAGTGTGGTTTTAATGTAATTGCTGATATTCTGTATGGGACTATGAGAGGTCGCAGTGAACAATAGTCAAGAAATGACTTTGATATTTATTTATACAATTAAAGTAAATGTTGAATTTATGTAAAATTGATTAGGCTATAATATTGATTGAAACGGTCTGATGCGGCTTACATACAGATATTTTAAATTTTCTTTCTCTAAAGTACCTTTACATTTGTTGATTCGAAAAAAATTAACCATGTAATCTTGTTCACATTGATTGTTTATTTATTTACTTCACGTCCTTTTAAGCTGTTGTGGCTGATCGTACGATGCTACAGTGGGAGTCCTAAATTTTGCCTATATAGGTTTAATTAGGATAGGGATCTTTAACGAGTACCTGACATCGCACAGGCACGAGACCACCTTTTTACGAAGGACGGCATAACTAAGGATTTTTCACTCCCATTATAAAATCCTAGGGCCAACTGCGAGTTTTAACCCGGAACTTTGGGCATAGGAGGCTGTTATGCTAACCACCCTGCTAGAAGTAACCCACTGTTCACATTGATTAAATAAAACGAGTAAATTATTAAACGTATGTTAACATATTTGATACTTGTTGATATGTTTGTTATGAACACACTTTTCAAATCGAAACTCTGTTTAATCCTACCACCTTTTTTCAGGTCTAACTTTATTTAAAACTTATCAAGAATTGCTTAATTCCTCAATTGAAAACTATAAAATTAAGTATTGCCTTAATCTGTTTCTTCTTATTATGAATTTTCTTCGTATTCGGGTTTGAATGTACACTCATCTCTTTATTTTGCCCATCTTTTTTTTTATTTTCATATTGCCTTGCCAAATTTTTTTCTTGGAAAAAAATGTGACGCTGATAATTATAAATAAATAGCGTGGCCATTACGATGAGTCCAGCCCCTGTTCCCGTATTAGCAAGGATGACTATCATATCTTGGAACCCATTCAGATTCATGTTTGTTTTGAGTCCTTGATTTAATTTATACCCAAGTGGGCAAGTTCCTCTTTAAATAAAGCAACCTGAGAGTGCTTTAATCCCTTTAAGTAATTAATATTATTACTTCAGGGAATTGAGATTCTAGGGAAAGCTGGGTGGACTTAGTCTGTTTGCGATGTATGTGTTCAAGTTAGCACATGCATGTTGAGATACAGGCACTCCATTTTACTAGTGAAACGTTAAATTATAATGAAAATTAATTTAAAATAATGAAAATTGAACGATATTAATAAAATGGGAGAAGTTAGTTCAGGGTGCATTAAAATAAACACTCAATTAAGTATAAACTTAATTTAATGATGCCGACTTTTCGGCCTGAATTATAGGCCTTCTTCAGGGCTATAAAAAACAAAAGATAACACCCAGTAGTAGAATATAATATATAAAAATCATAAGTAAAAGCAATTATACCGATAATTAATATATATAACTACTATTTCACTTTGTTTTTAATTATCATTATAATTCCTTTTACTTATCATCTTTATATATTGTATTCTACTATTGGTTGTTATTTTTTGGTTTTTATAGCCTTGAAGGGAGCGGCGTGGTCTAGTGGGTAGAGCGCTAGTCTACTGTGCTCCGGGTCCTGGGTTCGAATCCCGGCTATGGCGGAATATTATTTATTCTGTTATTTCGGCCGGGGGGCGATCCTGGGGTAAGGAGACCCTCCTGGGGCACACCCAGCCTCTATAAAGTGGGTATCTAAAATAGGGAAAACCCAAGAGGCTTATTGCACGGCCGTTGACCTACAAACAGTACGAATCTCTACATGTACTGAGCCCAAAACTCTTCAACGGTGTTAGTGGTATAAGTTTTTTTTTTTTCTTTTTAATTATTAGGGTCATTCAATCCTTTCAATCCAAAGTCCTGCGAATAATAGTAAATGCTCCTTATTATGTCTCCAACTATACCTTACACCACGACCTTAATGTTCCATTTATTTCAGACCTAATTCCATCCAAATTTTCCAAATTTTACCAGAACCTCATTCATCATCCTAATCCTCTAGCACGATCCTTATTCAGATCCACTCATCCATATAACCCACCCTGGGGTGAGTAGACCCTCCTGGGGCACAGCCTCTGTGGGTAAATAGTAAAGTGGGTACCCAAAAATGTGGACATAACCTGACGGCCGGGCATGATCTCACCTCATTGCACGGCGGTTGGCATAGAAACAGTACCGATCGCTACATGTACTGAGCCCAAAACTCTTCATGGGTTGTAGCAGTTCATGTTTTTTGTTTTTGTTTTTAGCCCTGAAGAAGGCCTATAATTTAGGCCGAAATGTCGGCATCATTAAATTTAGTTTATACTTAATTGTGTGTTTATTTGACTACATCCTCAACTACCTTCTCCCATATATATATACACTTAGTCAACCATTCTCACTTCACGATATAAATAATAATTGTGCCAGACTTACTACAACTCAATAAATAATAGTTTTTATCATTTTAGCTAACAATTTTGTCAAATTTTGTAAACAAAAAATCAATTTTTTTTAAATATTCAAGTCAAATAATTATTAATTATATTAAATAGTTATAATACCTGGGATGAATAAGGGTACCCTCTTTGTTAAATCATCATATATATGCTATTCACCCATTTTCAACAATAACAGGTTGTAAATAAAATATTTAATAACATTTTGACAAACCTGAGGTTTTGCTATACTATACTATGTCTTTGGGTTTGTTTTTTTGGTTCAGATTTTCAAGATGCTTTCGTTGTTTCCTTTTTTTTGTAAGCTATTCTATTCATTTAACGTAACTTTTTTTTTTTACATCATCAATCTTTATTTGTATGGAATACATCTGCACAGTTTTAAAACAATGAACGTAAATTTATGTTACTGTGGATAATTGGACGATGCTACATGAAATAGGGTACATTTTTAACGAGTATTCGATATTGGAATTCAACATTTTAACAATATTATTGGAATAAATAAATTTACGATAACTTATGTTGTTTTGTTTTTTATTTATTCATGTAACTTTACGGACGATGCGATAGTGGGTAGCCCTTAGTACTTGACATCGGACATACTTAGGACCATCATTTTACGTACCCTCTGAAGTTCATCTGCCAGATTTGAACCCATTTTCTTGGAAATGGAATTCTGTTATGCTATTCACTACACCACTAATGAGTCCAACATAGGTATTTTATTTGATAATTGACGATGCTACATTTAATTGGTACATTTTCAACGAGTATTCGATATCGTTCGGGACCAGCATTTTAAGTCACTTTTAAAGGTTTTTTACTTCGCTTAAAAAAACCGAGAGTCGTCTGCCTGGTTAGAACCTCCGATCTTGGGTATATTATGTCATGCCACTACTTCATTGGTGATCCCATTTTATCAAAACCTATTTAAATATAACTTATCTCACAATAGCTATCGACAAATTAAATAGCCAGCAATAATGAGCTGACAGGTTTAGTAGACATGATTTTAGGCATTATCTGCAGGAATATCTTGGTTTATGTGTGCCTAGGAGTGGAAAATAAAAAAACGAACTTCACAGACTTTTGTGATTTTGTTGATTGATAGGTCAGTTTTGTATTCATCTTACAAATTTACTTCGTTTGTATATGAATGAACACCTTAAAAATACCAATTTTTTTCAAGCTTAAATATTGTAGATAACTCAGCTAAAACGTGATGGGCTCATCTAAAAAAACAAAACTATAGATCTAGATCCCAAAGCAGTTAGTAACAAAGCACTATGATCGCGAGAAGGTTTCAACTTACATAACAGTTTGTCTTGTAGTTTAGTATTTCCCGACCTTGAAAGAAAATATGAACAATATAAAATACAAAGTACGATGAATGTACGCCAGAAGAATTATCGAGGATTAATGTTGCAAAGCTACCTTCCTCTCTACCATTATTCCAACTGGCTCCGAGTGGACCACTGACTTTTTTTTTTGCACACTATGTACTCCATTTATTTTTACTCTAGTACACTCGGAAACACTTAAAACTAAAAAAAAAAAAAAAAAAAAATCCTTCCAACAATTTGATAATGTTTTCAGTCCTTTACTACTCCCAATTATTCGTTATACTGACCGCTGCAGTGACGATAAATTTGCTTGACCACAATTTCAAGGTTCACACAGCCGAGTTTTAAACTTCTTTACTAAAATTCACCTTATAAATTTTTCATCTAAATAAAAGAAAGAATCTTTTATTTATTTTTATTTTTAAGAAAACATTTTCTCTTAAGTAAATTGAATTTACGTCTATGTATCATGATGTAATTTTATGTTAATCATTACTTTCACTTAGTATTATAAAATATATAGTAAGGAAAAGAATTTCAACGGAAATCCGTGTTTAAGGGTCCTCTGAGTCCAAATAACTAAGTCGCGAGGATTATTACGAGGGTAGGTGGGAATTTTCAAAAAACGTGGATAGGCCCGTACCTATCCGTGTCTGGGATTTCTACCCACTAAAACCAACCTCCCTACACCAGTTTCTCACCCTCCACGGGACGATCGTTAGGCACTTGTGTGTGTATGGGTGTCATTGTGTGGTAAGACTACCACGAAAATGAAATTTCATATTTTAGAAGCGTATATTCCTAAGATGTTACAGCAACTTTTTCATCAAAATGAGCTTACCAGAAGAGGCACTTTATACCATGCATTTTACACATTTTCAAGATTTTCTCAAAAATAGCTCAAACGATTTTGATTAAACTCCCTATATCGATGTAAAATTTAATAGGATTTAATATCGTGTAGGTTTTATTCTGATTGAAATAGTATGGCAGGGCTTAAATGCCGATATTTTAAATTTTCTTCATCTAAAGTACTTTTAATTTTGTATAATCTATAAAAATAACTAAATCCTCTTGTTTGCATTGATAAAGAAAAGGTAAATATGTAATCGATAACCAACTAAAGAAGAAACGAGCAAAAATATTTTTTTAATTCAATATTTTTAATTAAATATTCTTTTTGAAAATAAGAACAACAATAAAGATGTTTGTTTGTTTATTCGTTTAAAGTCACTTTATGCTGCTATGGCTAATCGGACTACGCTACAGTGGGAGTCTTAAATTTTGCCTATCCAGGTTTTATTATGATAGGGATCTTTAACGAGTACCTGACATCCCACAGGCTCGGGACCTCCTTTTCGTGTCCCCTCCGAAGGACGGCATAACAAAAGATTTTTTACTCCCATTAAAAAAATCATAGGGCCACCCGCAGGTTTGAACCCACGACCTTTGGCATAGAAAGCTGCTATGCTAGCAACTACGCTATGGGTGACCCACTAAAACAATAAAGATGTAAGAAATACCGTTGGAAAGCTAGTTATTTTAGCAAAAATAATGTTATACACAAAATTGTAAAACTTATTAAGAGTAATAAAACTAATTATAAATATTTAGAAAAATTAGTCATTAAATGATTCAAGTTTTATGTTTGGTAATAACCCTAAAAATATAAATAATCTCGTCAACAGTACTTGAATAAGGTTTTTAAAAAATTTGTTCTTCACTCCTAAAAAGGAATCTTCATGTGAGCTCTTGGCAAGATTATTTATAATTTTAGGGTTATCATCTAGCATAAACCTTAAATATTTTAATGGCTTATTTTTTAATTATTCCGCTTTGAAATAGGGAAATTTTATAAAATAGAATACTATAGAACATGAAAAAGTCATTTGGTCTGTGCGGTAAATATTTAAAAATTAATTGGATGGAAGTGCTAGTTTTAAATGTTAGTGATTTAAATAATGGAAAAAAAAATACCTTAAATAATTAATGACGCAAATTAATAATAAACATGAGCGTTGCTGCTGTGCACTATCCTTCATCTTGCCTAACATATTCTGCTACTCATGTTTTCTAGAACATCTGCTCAGGTGTCAGTGAATAAATTAAATTAAAAAAATAAATTGAAAAATAAGATTTATTACTTCTTTTTTTTTAATTAGCGTAGAAACTTGTTTTTAATATTATTATTTTTTTAAATTGTATTGATTTCAGAGTTTTAACTGCGTGAAAACTCTGACAGACGTTAAAATATTTAAAACATTCTTCTTGTTATGATGTAACCGTTTTTTATTCCGTTCGTTTCTTCGCTATTTATTGTTAAAATGCATAAATTCAGTTTCACTACCGAAATTTCAAACTACTAACCTTCTTGATGTTTTTATAGGCCATATTCAAAAAATTTAAAGTAAGATGATAGTATCGGAATAAACAATCTCATAAATATTATGAACTAGAGAAACCATCCAAATCAAGCAATCTATATCTCGGGGATTCATATAACGTTTGTGTTCACATGTGATCGACTGTTAACAGAAATGTGATTTTATAAATCGAATTATACGATTTTTTATTTTAATTATGCTTTAAATTTTTTTAGTCTACCATTTTAAGTACCTATTACATAACTTAATCCTTTTTTCATTGTAAAATTAAATTCTTAAAAAAAATAGCAAACAAAAAAAAAAAACAAGAAACTTATTTCTTAGATCAATATTTTATTCTCTATGTTTTCTATAAATTATTTTTCCTACCAGTCTCATTATATAAGATTAAAAAAAAAAGCCGCAAATTATTACACGATAGTTTATTATTTTAAAATAATTATATTACTGTAAAAAATATTATATAGTTGTTTAGGCAACCAAGTTATATGTATACTGACTAATTTATCGAAAACATGAGAAAGAGGAACCAACAACACTGTAAATTTGTATTCACGGAAAATGGCCAACCACTAACAAGGAGAGTATCCAACATGTGTTTCAGCGATTATTATAATTTTTTAATGGTAAAACAAGACATTAAACTATTAGATTCAGCAAAATAATATGGGCCAAAGTTCCACATAAATTGCGTAAAATAAAATCGGGTTTGCGTGCAAAAAAACACATTTTATTTAATGTCTCTGGATCCAGTAAAGATAAAAAAATAAGTTTGGTGTAAAAAATACCGTATTTAAAAGAAAAATAACTTTAAAAAAACTAATATAAATATTTAAGTTTTATGCTTGTCAATAATCCAAAAAATATAAATAAACTCGTCAAACAGTACTTTTAATAAGACTTCTTAAAAATTGTATTCCTTACTCCTAAAAATGAATCTTAGTCTGTTCACAGTTTTTAAAAAACCTTTTTAAAAGTACTGTTTGACGAGTTTATTTATATTTTTTTGATTATTAACAAGCATATAATTTACATATTTTAATGGATTATTTGTTCAGTTGTTTTGCTTTTTAATAGGGTAACTTTATACCAAACTTATTTTTCTATCTTCACTAGGACTCGAGATATCAAATAAAATGCGTTTTACGCAACTCCTAGGGAGAGTTATACCCTAATATTATATTATACTGAATCTAAAGGTTTAATGTAATGTTTTCTCTTTTAAAAAATTATAAAAATCGATGAAACACATTTGGGATCCTCCTCTTGTTTGTGATTGGCCATTTTGTTTGAATCAAAATTGAAAGCTCTTTGATTAATTTGTCAGTATACATATAAGTTGGTGGCCTAAGAAGCTACATAATATTTTTTACAGTAATATAGTTATTTGAAAATAATAAACCCCCGTGTAATAATTTACAGCTTTTTATTTTAATTTTATATAATGTGAATGGTAGGAAATTAAACGTAGAGAATAAAATATTGACCTATAATATAAGATTATTGTGTTGTTTTTTTCGTTGCTATTTTAAGAATTTTTTTCATGTCAACGAGTTTTTAAAAAACCTTTTTAAAAGTACTGTTTTGAGGAGATGATTAAAATTTTCGGGGTTAGTATTAAGTATAAAATACGAATAGTTTTTTTTTTGTAATTATTTCGCTTTGAAATAGGATAATTTTAAAACCAAATTTATACTAGAACAAGAGTTATAAAATAAAATGTGTTTTTAGCGCACAAATTTTCCGACTTTTTTACACTACTCCTGGAGAACTTTGGCCCCAAATATTTTGCAGATTCTATTGGTTAATGTCTAGTTTTACGTTTAAAAATATGGCAACAAAATCGTTAGGAGACATTTGGGACTGCTCCTTGTCAGTATAAATACTGATGTAGCATTCCTTTTTTTTTTTTCATACCCTCTGGTTTTATTTTCAAACATACAAATACAAATATAATATGTAAACATGTCACAGATATTTGTCCTTCTATATGCGCTGCATGCACTATTAACCTTTCAAGGGCTTCTATGCCTTTATGTATCAATCGCAAAATGGGAGGGACCATTCTTCAGGGATGTTGGATAGAATGTTACAGAGAGTTTTTTAATTGTAACATTCCACGTATATTGTTGTCTTAAATATGGTATTTCAGTACAATATAGACCATTTAGGGAACTTGATCATTTGTAATATTTCCGCTGAAAACTGGAATTCGTAAATTTTCACTATACACTAGCCATTTCTATATATTTGATATATAGTATCTTATCTGATTGATATAATCTTAATGTACCAAGTCTCAGACTGAAATTATTTACTGTTCCTATAGGTAAAAAAATATATAAAAAATGATAGTTTTATCAAGTTGTAATTTTTTTTTTTTTTTTCAACATACTTATATTTTTCACCCCCTCTCATTTTTTTATAACTCCTATTCTGAAATATTAATAGGGAGAGAGTCAAATGTATTATTTCGCTTCCTGCACAGGCTTAGTAGTCTTTATAATTTATTGAAAACGGACGAAATATTTCCATTGAGGTTTATTCGCCTAGTATAATCTAACTACACAACCTAAAATGGAACATGGATCGACTATGCGTATGAAATCCTTTGTGAGTTTTTCGGATTAGTGGGAGTAGCTGGAATTCTATCAGCTCTGAATTGAATTGCGTCAGACCAAAATTAAAATACTTCAATCAAGCGATAGAAAAAAAAAATTTATTCTGGGACTGAACCTTAGAGAAGAACATATGTGCATATTTAAAATATACAACATGTTTGGCCAAAATACTTACCAAAGGAACGTAGTTAATTCTTATTTACAATAGTGGCATAAAGGTTAATTGCAAAAAAATTAATAAATATATAAAGTCAGGTAAATAAATGCGTAGGAAACAAATAAAGTAAATGATTAACTAAATTACAATAGAGTAATAACTAATTATTTTACTTTATTCAAAGTTTCGTATTAAATTTGAAATATCTGAATTATTGAGCGTCTGTTTAGGAAGACAAATGTCTTGGAACAGATAAGACCTGAATGACGATGTGGGAAAAGCATGGCGGATATGAGTAGGTAGGGAATTCCAGAGGGTAGGAGAGTTGACAAGAAAGGAATGATCATAAGACTTAGTGATATAGATATTGAATTTAAAGTCATACTAGCGCAATCTTATGGCCTACTTTTGATGTAGAGAAGGAGTGCTAGGAGTTAATGGTGAGGTAAGGTATAAACCTTTTTTCTTCTTCTTCTGTTGGCACGACAGGCCATGGAGATCCTTGGACACGCAGTAAGGTTACAACGCGATTATCGATAATATTTTATAGGGTAGGGTCATCACTCCCTAAGATTTTTTTTTTTTTTTTGTTTTTTTTGTGGTGAATGGCCACTAGTTGGCTCATGGGTCTCACTTATCTGAAGGGAGGTTGTGAGATAATTACATTTAATTACATGTTTGAAAAAGTCCTCCCGGGACTGGAATTCGAACTCGCAACCTTTGCCGTGATAGTCCTGCGCGCTATATACACAACCCGGGCTATCCCCACCTTTTTTTTGACCTATTAAAAACATAAATTGGGGAGCCCGTGTCTGAGTGGCTAGCGCGCCAGTATCCCACGTCAAAGGTTGTGAGTTTGAATTCCAGTCCCGGAGGGACTTTTTCTCAGGTATTTAATCAAAAAGGATTCACTCACAGCCTCTCACCCGGGTATGTGAGACCCGTCAATCAAGTGGTGGACACTCAAAAATAGGCTTAGGGAGTGATGACCCTACCCTACAAAAATTTCATCGAGTAACGTGCGTGTATTCTCCTAGCAAATTACACCGCGCGGCCAAAGGCCTACACAGCCTGTCGCACCACTGAACATAAAAAAAAGATAAATTGCATGTTCCCATATCTACATATAATAACAAGGTAATGTGAATTGTATAATGAAAAGGTTCCTTCAGAATTCTAATAAGTTTTAATTTAGATATGTAAAACTATGTCCATTATAATAGGATAAATTATAAATGCAACAAGGTTTTATAACTTGCTTGATTTAATATATTATAGTTTATTCATAAGAATTGGTGTACTAATTAACAACAAGAAAAACTACTGAATAATATTTTACAATATATGTTTTCCGGCGAAAGTATTTCTTGGGAGTTTTTCTATTCCGTACTTTCAATACCAAAAATCCATCCTACATTCTTGACCTACTCATCCCTTGTTCATCGGTACATTCGTTTAATACAAGATCTCAGTCCAGTAACCTATATATTCCTTTTCATCAAACATCATCCTTTAAAAAATCATTTAGTTTGCGTGCCACATCGTTCTGGAATTCCATATCTACCTCTATACGCAAAGCACCTTCCTTAACCTCATTTAAAAGCAAACTGTTCCTTCATCTCCTCAACCATCCATCTACAGATTGATTGTAAACAAAACGCTAGAATAGTGGTCATGTCACATTCTAAAATGAGGACCACAACAAATATGTAAACAATGTTTTAGATATATATTCACCTTTCTCTTATTTTCTTCTGTTTTTCTCGGTGACCTTATTATACCATACAATAGTAATATATCTTTAGATACACATTAATGATTATATAATTATAAACATATATGCATACTAAGTAATCGTAGTTATTTATTTAACTTTATTTATTCTTATTTTTAAATAATATTATATCTTAAGTTTGTATTTCTTTTATGTTTTTGTTTCTGTGCTAGACACAAGCCATAGTTTTGTACTTTTCTGTTATTCTTAGGGGACTGAAGGTCCCAGAATAAAATTTACTTTCTTCCTTTCTTCTCTTTATATGCTTTATAACTAAGTGTTTCCGGTCAATTAAAAACTTAATAGACAAAGTCTCTAATGTACCAACTATCCACTAAAGACACAATTATGCATACTACAACAAGGCTTATTTAGATACTCTTAGTTGAGTTTTAGGACTACACTCCCTCAGTGTTCTTTTCGTATCCGATCCTTAAAATCCAAAATCTTTCGTAAAATTTACAACGCTTCTTATTTTGTTATGAATGAAATCGTCCATAATGGCCTTATATTCGGTATGTTACTGATTTGGGTCAAATTGTCTAGGTCCCTTGCTATCCGTGACAAACTTCATCCTCACTTCAACCCACTTGCCTCACACATGCTGTCTCTTAATAATGCTCCGAGGCATATATAGGGTTATTTCTCGACATGTTGTTTTATGTTCGTTTGAATGCGACTGTATGTTTAAATTAATTGGTTTAATTCTAAAAACTTAATACTGAAAAACTTGAAATTAAAGAGAAAACTGCTGACACAGGCGATTTGGACTATGGTCTTACAAGTAGACGATCAAAATTATTATTGAACACCAACATTAATATTTATGAAGTAATCATCAAACAGTTTTTTTTGTTTTGTTTTTCAGATGGCAAATAGCTATTTGGCCCAAAACTATAGTAAATCTATACTAATATTATAAAGCTGAAGAGTTTGTTTGTTTGAACGCGCTAATCTCAGAAACTACTGGTTCGAATTGAAAAATTCTTTTTGTGTTGGATAGTCCATTCATCGAGGAAGGCTATAGGTTATATAACATCACGACCAATAGGAGTGAAGAACCAGGGGAAAATCTGGGAAAAAACGGGAAAAATTTGGGAGAAAAAAAAACCTCGCATCCCAATGATTCCAAATGATTTACGTTTTATTTTTAAATAATTCAATTCCCGGAAGAAGTCAAGATCGGGCTTTAAATAATAACAAAGAGTAGCTGATAGTTGATATTTAATGTAGCCAATCTTACCATAAACGCACATAAATTAATACGAAATGCAATATTCGCGAGCAAAGCTGCGTGTCACAGCTAGTAAATAAATAAAAATAAAAACTTTCTGAAATATAAATAGACGATCTTGGTTTATTATCAGATTTAGATGTTACATTTTAAAGTCAGAAACACTTTCATATTATGTTATGTTAATTCAGTTAATGTTTTTAAATTTCGGTTGTAAATTGTAAATTGAGAAACTTCGTATTTCCGTTCGTTCAATTAGTAATAATAATAAATTGTGTTAGAATAAATTTAAATATAACTAGCAACATTGGCCCAAACATGACAACAGTGCACCCTAGCGTTACTGGGCAGAACTACTCTACAGCCTGGTAGTATTGCAGTGTTAAGTTCAGTTTTAACTTGAGATTTTATTTACAAATGAATTTATTATTTAACTTAATTAATTTCAGATAAACCTCCTTACAGCAAAATGTATTATAATTTAAAAATTTTTAATGTTCTTCAGAAATATCAGTTTTCAAAAGTATTGCGAGATTACCATATATCCTTGTTAAATCAAACTGTTTTCTAATTTTTTTTTCTTGCCTAGAATTAAAACATTACAAAGAAAATAGCATTTTTATCCATTTGTCTTTGAAAAATATATAATCTCTTTTAGTGAATTATATATATTACAAAATTGGTAATTTTGTAGCTTCTTGCAGCTAACCAGTTTGTTTAAGTTTGAATAAGTTATCTGAACATCCGGCCTTATCTTGGTTTTACTCTCAAAGGTAAACAGTATTTCTTATTAATCACTAAATTGCATAAATTTGTATAAGGCAGTAGTACATCGTCTACCGGTTTTTAGGCGAGTTTCTAAAACTGTTTAAAACGTAGTTGCAGAAAACGTATATTAACAGTGACACATAACTGATTTCAAGATTCACATTTTTAACTGTTGTCAAAAAAAAAAAAAAAAGAGGGGATAGAGTTTCTAGGCGACATTAGATTCTGTTAGCTAAACAGACTAGACAATATAGACATTCATAAATTGCTAAACTATGAGTTTAAAGATTAATCATAATTGTTCAATATTAGTTTGAAATAATGACTTTTTTCATTCATAGTCATAATTAATTATTAAATTCTTATACGCATTACTTTCGACATTTCTACGTGTTTCTTGTCTTCAGGAAATTCCATTATTAACTATACTTACTTTAATTGTTTTGTCCGTTTCCAATAAAAAATCCGGTGCGCGCAACACACGACTTTCACTTACCTCCGTTGTTAAAATCAATTTAAGAATTTTTAAATCCATTTAAAGATACAAATAAATTGTTATAGAATTAATTATTTTGAATTTAAATAGAAACGTGTGTTTTATTAAATAATCTATTATATTTTTATCTATAACAAAGTAGTTTTATCGGCTTTTCGTCAATCTCCATTAACCTTTGAAATTCCGTGTATTAGATAGTATTTTTTCCAAAATCGTTAGCTATTCAACGGTATATTATTATTTTATATTACTATTCTTGTGTTAACACAAAATTTGCATTAAAAAAAATAGTAATATGAATATATTTGAGGTTCCTTCATTTTTTATCGAAGAATATATGAAAAGTAGATTAAAGAGAATTGATTTTAACTCACATTCAGCTGATCCGAAGTAACCCGTCTAATATCATAATGTTCTTTAAGTACAATCAGGAATACGTTTATCTCACAAAATACAGAGTTAAAGCCATTATAACGCATTAGATAATCATTATTGGTTTCTTTAACTTTCAGGATTATCTTTCTCAAATTAGGATTACTTCTCTCTATTTCATCTATGATTTTTTTTTTTTTAAACATTCATTAATGTTTTGATACTTCGTCTTATAGAAAAGTTATCTTAAAAGTGAGAATACTTGTGTAATTCCGAATCTGTTAGAGCTGCAACATGACTCTAGCGCTACCTGTTGCACCTACTAGAAACTAGAGAAAATCGATTTTGCGCATTGCCGGCGTGTTGACTATTAATAACGCAGGAGGGTGCTAGACTAAATATACCCCGAGCGCTGGGTCAGTCGGCAGCAGCGTGTCATGGCAGACGAGGGGGTGGAGGGGGTACAAACAGTCCGGAAGCCGCGCGGCGTAGTCCTACCACGGGGCACAGGAAGCGTCGCCATCCGGAAGCCAAGAGGAGCCTGTCCTCGCCCAGGGAGAAGGAGAGGCTAACCAGTTCCGAGGAGGATCTCATCGAGAAGTGCAATGAGATCTTGGAGGAGGCCAAGCTGATAAAGCGGAAGGGGAAGGGGAAGGTAGATGAGCTCAAACAGGAAGATGAAGTCCCCGAAGAGAAGAAACCGAAAGATGAACCAAAACAGTCCTGGTTGATGTCTTTCTTCAAGAAGAGAGAAAAACAGGAGGAACCGACAAAGGATGAAGAGAAAAAAGTAATCGCAGTTCCCAAAGTTCCTAAAGTTCCCAGTGAGCCTTTCGATTGGCGCGAATTCAAGCGTGATGTTAAACTGGAATACGTAAGGTTTAGGATAGAATTCAGGCACGAAGTCGAGCGGCTGAAGAAGTTAAGGAACCGCTGTCTCTGTGACCTCGTAATCGGTATTATAATCTGCGGATTAGGCGCTTTCGTCTTCAAGACCACCGAAGGCGCGTTCGAGTCGTATTACAAGTGCGGGGTGAAGCGAGTGAAGAGGGACTTTATCGACGAGCTGTGGCGTGGCAGCCACTTCCTGCGGGAGGAGGAGTGGAAGTCGAAGGCTAGGCGGAAGTTGATGGAGTTCGAGAACCAGCTGCAGGACGCCTTCGAGGCGGGAATGAACAGCTACAGCGGCCAGCGATCTTGGAGCTTCATCAACGCGCTCCTCTACTGCCTAACCGTTGTCACCACCATAGGTCTGCTTCATCTCTATTCTCTGTTTTGTATTTAGACTAATCTTTTATTTGTTTTTTGTTTACTCATTTACTCCTCACGTTTTGCTGCTGTGGCTAATCGGACGATGCTACAGTGAGATCCCTTATTACCTATCCAGGTTTAATTAAGAAAGGGATCTTTAACAGGTAGCTGATATTGCACAGGCTCGGAACCACCATTTTACGTCCCTTCCGAAGAATGGCATTACTAAGATTGTTTCATCCTATCCTAGGGACATCTGTCAGGTATGAACCCGCGACCTTGGGCATTGGAAGCACTGTAAAAATATTCTAAACTAGAAGGTCCCGGGGCTATTTCCATTACAGACGCCTCGGAGGATTATCAGGAATTGAAGAGGAAGAAAGTATTGAAACCAGTGGGTTAGAGTGAGATTGGAGTTGGTCATGAAAGGATTGATTTTTAGAATTTGATGCTTTAGTAGAGCCCCATAGCTCTACTTCGAAATTTAACTCTATTTCACTGTAAAACTAAACGGAATTCCTGTGGAAACAAATTAACTATTAAAATGGAATTTAATTAGTTATTTGAAATATAAAATAGTAATAAACCCAATAGGATAGGAACCTTTGTTATTTCTATAGTTTTTGAAAATATACATTGCTACTACTAGCACTTAAGTGGAACAAAAAAGTTTATATGGCCCGTATCCCGATTCTCAACGGTTAGGGAGGAAAATCAAATTTTGAGTGTTTTGCTGTTATCTATGGTTTTTATCAGAAAATCTCAAATATATCTACTTAATGTGCACGCACAGAACAACAAGTGGTACCAAATAAAAGAAGATAAAATTGTCCAGAAAGTTAGAAAGTCAAACCCTCAAAATAAAAAATTAGGTGCCCCACAACGTCTTTGTGGAAATTGAATGTTTATATTTATAAAAATATTCTGACACGGATTTTCAAGGAATTACTACTCTTCTATCGTTAGGTTATAGATTTTCCGGAACACAGAAAAACTTCTTCAGTTAAATAGCTTCAAAATGGTGCAAAAAAAATCTAACTTCATTAGCCAATCAAGGATTGAGGGGACAAGAATTAAAAAAAAAAATCTGGTGCGGGCAACACACGTTTTTCACTTACCCCGTTTAAAATCAATTGAAGAATTTTCAAATACGGTTAGGGATAAAAATGACTAAACCATTAAAGAAGTTATTAAATTGAATTTATATAGAAACATGTGTTTTATTAAAAAAATAATTATATTACCATCTAAAATAATCAGTTAGTTTTATCGGTTTTTTATCACTCTTTATCAACTTTTAAATGATTGTGTATTATATAATATTTTTTTCTAAAACCTTTAGCTTCCCAACGGTATATTACTGTTCATAAGTTAAAAAACAAAAAATTGCAAACAAAATATTTTTTTCAGTTTTCTCCTTTAGTTGGGTATCGAATTCGTTCGACATATGTATTTACCTGTTTTTCATCAGTGGTAACAAGATAATATGGTTACTTTTATAGAATCTACAAAATTAAAGGTACTTTAGAGGAAGAAAATTGAAAATATCGGCATTTAAGCCCTGTCAGACCATTTTAATCAGAATCAAACCTACATGATATTAATTACCCATTAATTTTACATCGATACAGCGAGTTTAATCAAGAAAGGTGCAAATTGCATGCTATAAAGTGGCTCTTCTCGTTTGCTGATTTTGATGAAAAAGTTACTGTAACAGTTTAGGCGTATAGTTGTCTTAAATATGAAATTTCAATATCTTAGGACTGTTCGTTTACGCGCAGGAGTTACCACGCACACAGACGTTTTTTGCGGGACTTGGTTATTTGGGCTCATGGGACCCTAAAACGTGTATTTCCGTTGAAAACTGGAATTTGAAAATTTTCACTATCGAATTACTTTCCCTTACTATATATAGTAAGTGAAAGTAAAAAATTACTAAAACAAAATGTAGTATTTAAAATTTGTCTCATAATATAATAATAATATCTTATTAGGATACAGTATATAGTAGGCGCCGATACTACACTTTAAGAGAAAAAAAAAAGTCGATATGACCGATAGTCCGATTGTCAATGGTCAAGGAGAAAAAAATTAAATGTTGTGATTTTGCTGTTATGCACGGTCATCATTGAACTCTTCTTTCATTTGGTACCTCTTTTATTTCTGCGCGTGCACATCAAGTTGATATATTTGAGTTTTTCTGATGAAAACCATAGATAACAGCTAACACCCAAAATTTGATTTTCCATCCTAACCGTTGAGAATCGGATCATATGAACTTTTTTTTTGCACTTAAGGTCTAATATCGGATCATGACGAGACATTTGTGGAATCACTTTGTATAAACAACGTCCATACAGTGTCTCACTCTCTCTAAATTATGCGAACTACTACATTATTGTTTAATTCTTAATGATATTTATTTAACAATTTACACAATCCTTTTACATAATATGTACATTTGTTTGGGGCAAATTCTCTTATTGATTCTAGGTTGATAATTACCTTTAATCGTTCTCGAATATTTGTAAACCATTTGGTAAAAAGTTTGAAACAAACTTGAGTACTTCTATTTATATTTTTAATTTTTTTTCTAATTTATTTTTAAACTGAAAATAAATATTGCATTTTCTTCTTTCTTTTTTATTTTATTTAACGTCACTTTATGCTACTATGGCCAATCGGACGATGCCACACTGGGAATCCTAATTTTTGCCTATCCAGGTGTAATTAGGATAGGTATCTCTAACAATTACCTGACATCGCACAGGTTCGGGACCTTTTTTTTTACGTCCCATCCGAAGGGACCCCCTGCGGGTCTGGACCCGTGACCTTTGGCATAGAAGACTGACTACAAATGATCCCGGTTTTATTTATTTATTTTATTTTTTTCCACTGTATTCTTCATTTCTATTATTTCAACTGAAGATTTTGTTTTTATGCTAATTAATTGTTGATTTAGTTAGATTATTTAATATATAACGAGTAAAACCGTAGTACATTTTATATTTTCGAATAAATAGCCGTATTATATTAAAATTAAAAAAGATAAACATTATAAAGTAATGGAAAACAAGAGTAAAACTGACCTTGACGAAGTGTAAAAATCAATCATCCATCTATAATTTTGTTTGTTTATTGTTTATTCATTTAAGGTCACTTTATGCTACTGTGGCTTTGATAGTCATAAATTTTGTCTATTCTGATTTAATCACGATCTTTAAAAAAATATTTGACAACAGGATCACTATTTTACGTCCACTCCGAAGGACGGTATAACCAAAGACTTTTTTAAGGCGTGAAAAATCCTATGCTATCCACTACACGTCAGGTGACCCTCTGATAAACATCAGTCAACATGGAGCAATTTTCCAAGATTAGTTAGCGAATATAAACAATATTTTATGACTTTTAAAAATATTGATAGAGAAACATACATTTTATTAAACTACCTATGCTGCCCAACTTAATTGGGTCGCTATTTACACAGCTTATTTTTTCATACTTATTGGAGAATTTTTAATATATTAATCTTAACATACAATGAACCAAAAAAAAGAATAGATTAATCTATTTTTTTCCTTTAACTTTTCTTCCTTTTAACATTTTTTTAAAAATTATTTATCTCCTTTTATTTCATATTTATTTCCTTTTCTCGCTTATTTCTCATATTAATTCAAATATATATTTTAATTCAATATATTAATAATAATCATAAGAATTATCAAATATCAGCAACCTTATTACACTCCGCTTCATTATCGAATCTTTAGCATATATAATAAAACTTACAAAGTTAGATAAAATAATAATAATCATATTAACAAAATAAAAGTAATTTAGTATTAATTTACATTTAGTAGTAATTTACGAAACTGAAAGAATTATGAATGTTTTAATTGTTACCAAATGCTCTTCCGAAATGACCTTCACTTGATTTCCATTCAATCGCATCATAATTAGTTCGTATCGCTAATCATTTGACACTAACCAGACACGTGAACTTTGTATTGTTTATTTTTTTAAACGCTAATTTAACTGTCTACAAACATAACTTTTTTCCGACTACCATCAGCGAAGGACGGCCTCTGATATTTGTTTATTCATTTTACGTTATTCAATGCTACTGTGGCTAATAGATACGATGCTTAAGTCGGGAGTCCTAAATTTCACTCTAAATATTCTTTGGAAAGGAATCTTTAAGAGTACCGGAAATCGGAAAGGCTAGGAACCACCATTTTACGTGCTCTCAGAAAGATGACTAACCAAAGTAAAAAATATTTAAAAATTGCAATTAAAAAATACTTGAGCCATCTACCGAGGTTAATTCGCGACCTTGAACATATACGGCTGTTATGCTAGCCACTACACCGCAGGTGACTCCAACTTACAACCTTTCTTATACGTTTAACTCCCCAATCAAAATCATAATTGATTACGTACCATCAATGGTACATTTTATTTTAAAAATAATTTATTAAATTAATTTCTAGATATTTCTTTACCAGTTATGAAGTGAATTTCTAAGGAGAATCACCATGCGTTATAAACACTTACCTACTTTAGTTTTCCTTTCAGCCCCTTTGTTTAGCTGCTTAGGTTCCTGGGAATGATATTTTTTACTTTCACTTACTATATATAGTAAGGGAAAGTATTGGGATCGTGAAAATTTTCCAATTCCATTTTTCAACGGAAATACACGTTTTAGGATCCCCTGAGTCCAAATAACCAAGTCCCGCAAAAAGTTCTGTGTGTGTGTGTGTGTCTGTGTATGTCCGCGTGTGGTAACTCCCGGGCGGAAATAAAAAGTCCTATGAAACTGAAATTTCAAATTTAAGACAACTATACGCCCGAGACGTCATAAAAGCTTTTTCATCAAAATGAGCTTACTAGAAGAGCCACTTTATACCATGCATTTTGCACCTTTTTTCGATTTTCTCAAAAAAAGTTCCGACGATTTTGATTAAACTCGCTATATCGATGTAAAATTTAATGGGCTTTAATATCATTTAGATTTTATTCTGATAAAAATAGTCTGACTGGGCTTAAGTGCTGATATTTTAAATTTTCTTCTTCTAAAGTATCTTTAATTTTGTTTATGATATAAAAATAACCATATGATCTAGTTAGCATTGATGCATAACAGCTAAATATGCAAGTTGAGCAAATTTGAAAAGCAACTAATGGAAGAAACTCAAAAAATATTTTTTTAATGCATATTTTTTTTTTTTTTTTTTGAACATAAGAACAGTAATATACCGTTGAAAAGCTAAAGTTTTTAGAAAAAAATATTATCTTATACACAAGAGCTTTTAAAAGTTAATAGAGAATGATAAAAAGCCGATAAAACTATGTGATTGTTTTAGATAATAATATAATAGATTTTTTTATAAAACACATGTTTCTATAGAAATTCCATTTAACTAATTCTTTAATGGTTTCACTCATTTTTATCTCTTACAGTTTTTGAAAATTCTTTAATCGATTCTAAAAACGGAGGCAAGTGAAAGTCGTGTGTTGCCCGCACCAGATTTTTTTTTATTATTCTGACACAGTGGCTTGGTGACACGTCACTCTCTTTGCTATCTCATGCGAAGAAAGTTCACCATATGACACTATTTTAACTTTTTCGTTTTTAGACATTTGTTTGCAACTTAGTCTATTGGACATAATAATAGAAAATAACGTGCTAAATATTGGATACTCTGGGCTAAACTAAACTATGAGTCACTGATTCCATATCTCGCTAATACTAGTTAATATACAAAGGCAATCCCACTAACTGTATACACATTTAGTATTACAAAGATAATAAAGATAGGTGATGCAATTTCTAGGACCACGGCTGTAGTCAGTTTAATCAATATGGTTATTTCTATGTTTAAGAAAATCGTAAATAAGGTGCAAAATACATGGTTTGCAACATTTTTATCATGTTTCAAAATTACCATTTTATTTGTTTATAATATATTCGTCTGATTATTTATGATTATTATATAAGAAATTACTTATATAGATATATATTGATCTGAGTTGCTTCTATTCCATCCTCAGCTTTAAATATATATGGACTGTGGGAGAGTGTAGTTGGATTCAGCTCTGACCCAGTTGGCGTGTCCAGCCTGTAGGACAAGATTTAATAACATCTTTTGGATTTCTCCTAACATTCCTGAAATTTTCATCAAAATTATTATTATTACAACCATTATTGTTCACAGTAGTATAATGCCATAGTGAAAAATCTGGTGCGCGCAACACACGACTTTCCCTTACCTTAGTTATTTATATCAATTTAAGAAGAGAAAAAAATATATATAGATATGTACACACTTACACACATGTAAATACATGTGCTTATATAAATACACATAAACACATACACATATGTATATACATATGCTAATATAACACATACATACCTACACATATAGACATACACATATACAGTTTTATGTAAACTGTATAAACTGTTATAAACTAATAAAAAAAAATTCTTCAATGTATGTTAACATAAGAACAAGAAAAGATATAATAGGGGTACTCACTACGTTTGCTATAGCATGCTATTTGTGTTATTTTGCTAAACCCGTCGAGTTTCTACAGTTATTTCCTGTATAAAATTGATGGGTTTAGCACAATAGCACAAACAGCATGCTATAGAAAACGTAATGAGTACCCCTAATAAAAAAATATTTCAAGATTAAAAATTTGAGGTATGAATTATGACAATGACCTGTCAAATTAAAGTTTCATGGTTTTAATATGGTACAATTTGTGAATATGAGGATTAAGCAGTAAAACAATACTAGATTTCCAACGATATCAATTTGAATAAATCCAATTCTTGAATATCACGAAAAACTTATATAAAAGTTAAATGTGCAAAATTTTACAGAAACCTCGAAAAACTGGTCTACTTATAATAAAGTTTAGGAAATATTCCTGCGCCTGCTATGGAAAAAACAAGTCAGATGAAGTAATCTTTATAAGAGACATCCATGAAGCTCGATGTCCCGTTGTTGTTATCAACCAAGTTATGGTTCCTTCGGATTTAATAAGTTTTCCCATTCTATTGTTATGAGTGATAATATTAGATCTCTTGATATAGCAAGGGACATAGCAGCTTAGATGTTATGTGGTCATACAATAAACTGCACTCATATATTTCATAACTCTTCTCACTTTGGAAGGTCTTAAACGAGAGCAAAAATGCTAAATTGCCTTTAAATGGTTAATTAAAGACTGGCACCGTCATACTCCCATTCTTCTTAATTTAGCACACGAAATCATGACGTTCAATTTCGTCTGCTAAATTACTTGGTCATTTTATTATTTTCCTCATTATAAACTGTTTTGTCTATATATATTATTAAGTATAATACTATGTGCTAACTTAAACCAAAACAACCGAAAATAGTTTTTACTTTCACTTACCTAAATATGAAAGTATTTTCTAATTCCAGTTTCCAACAAAAATACACGTTTTAGGCCCCCCTGAGTCCAAATGACCAAGTCCCGAAGAAAAGTCTGTGTGTGTGTTGTAAGTTTAGCACGATAACCAATAGTCGTACACTACTGAAATTTCATATTCAAGACAACTATACGCCCGAGATGTTACAGCAATGTTTTCATCAAACCAGAAGATCCACTTTATCCTAAGCATTTAGCACCTTTTTACGATTTTCTCAAAAACTGCTATAAATGTTTTGATTAAACTCTACATATGGATGTGAAATTTAATGGCCTTCGATATCATGTAGGTTTCATTCTGATTGAAATAGTCTGACAGGGCTTAAACGCAGATATTTTAAATTTTCTTTCTTTAAGGTACCTTTAATTATGTAAAATCCATAAAAAAAAAACTATATCATCTTTTTAGTATTGATGAAAAAGGGATAAATGTATAATTTGAACGAATACGATATTAAATTAAAAGAGAAAAAAACAAAAATATTTTTTTAATGCAATTTCGGTGTTTTTGAACATAAAACAGTAATATAGACGTGTAATATACCGTTAGAAAGATTTTAGAAAAATTATTATCTTATACTCAAAATTGTAAAAGTTAATAGAGAGTGGTGAAAAGCCGATTAAACTAACTGATTGGCATATATAATAATATAATAGATTATTTAATAAAACATGTTTCTATTGAAATTCACTGCAATTAATTTTTAGTAATTTTTTTTTATCTCTCAGTGTATTTAAAAATTCTTAAAATCTATTTAAATTGATTTTAACAGTGAAAGTCGTGTGTTGCGTGCACCGGATTTTTTATTATTATAGGAATTGAAAATAAATAAACATCAAACGAATAATACAAATTCATTAGCTTTACTCCCTTATTTATCTGCTAAATTTATTAAAAAAATCTTTCTAGCTCTCATGAAAAGATCTGGAAATAACCTAAAAGCGAAAATTATTAAATACAACCATGCGGGATCACCTATTGCGTAGTGGCCAGCATAACAGCTTTCTATGCCCAAGATCGCGGGTTCACACCCGATAGATGACAGATTTTTTAAAGGTAGTAAAAAATCCTTGTTTATGTCGTCTTATGGAAAGGACGTAAAATGGTGGTCCACAGTCTATACGACGGTAGGTACTCGTTAAAGATCTTTCTAATTTTACTTGGATAGGCAAAATTTAGGACTCCCACTGTAGTATCATCCGATTAGCCTCAGTAGTATTTAGTGACGTTAAATGAAGAAAACAAACAAATGCATAAGTTTGGTCACTCTATACAGTTTCTAAGACTTTATTTATTGAATTTTAATAATTCTAAATACTGTATATTTATTTAACGCATATATCACTGTGCTCATTTACGGAAATATGTTTTACTCGTAAAAAAAATAGTTTTCTCATTTAGTTGTTTCTCAAATTCTTTCATGTTTCATCTTTAACCTTTTCTAATCAATATTAACAATTAGAAATGATATTTTTTTCAAAAAAAAAAAGTTTTTATTCATTTAACGCCACTTTTATGCGACTGTGGCTAATCGAACGATGCTACAGTGGGAATCCTAGATTTTGACTATCCAGATTTTATTAGGAGTACCTGAAATCTCACAGGCTCGGGACCACCATTTTACTTACTCTAAGGCGGCATTACCAAGGATTTTTTACTCACATCGAAAAATTCTAGATTCATCTGCCAGGTTTGAACCTGGGACCTTGGGTGTAGTAGGCTCTTATGCTAGCCACTACACCACAGGTTACCAATCAACAGAGTTAAAGGCACTTTAGAAGAAGAAATTTAAAATATTCAAAACTTAAGCTCGTCAGACTATTTCAATAAGGATAAAACCGACATGATTATAAAACCTGTTCAATCTATACTAATATTATAAAGCTGAATAGTTTGTTTGTTTGAACGCACTAATCTCAGAAACTACTGGTCCCAATTGCAATTCTTTTTGTGTTGGATAGTCCAATTATCAAGTAAGGCTTTAGGTTAAAAAACATCTAGCTGCGACCAATAGAAGTGAAAAATCAGTGGAAAATCTGGAAAAAAGGGGGAAAATTAAACTCGCATTCCAATGATTCCAAATGATTTACGTTTTAATTTAAAAATAATTCAATTTCCCGTTAATTTATATTTTGCCGTAACAAATAATAAACCACGGGGGCAAACATTTAAACACTTATTAATCGATCTTGACGGGTTGCAGAAAATCAGTATGTTCTTCTGCCACAAGAAAATAAAAACAAAAATATTATATATTATATAAAATATTACTTTAAAATATATCCTTTTAAAAACTTCTTAATAACAGAAATTGACGAAGTCGTGGGCAACATCTAGTTCTACATAAATATGGCGGGTTTAATCAAAATCGTTAGAGTCGTTTTTGAAAAAATCATAAATGCTGCAAATTTTTGCTATAAAGTAGTTCTTCTGGTTCGCCGAATATGGTTAAAATATTACTGTAACAACCCTAACAAAAGTTTAATAATTTATGTATTTTAATTTTGGTCTCAGGGTACCCTAAAATGTTATTTCCGTTGAAAATTCTAATTAAAAAAATTTCACGTTTGAAAGAAAGTAAAACTCTACGGAGCAATTTCACAAAAAATAGCGGTTCACACCACACTTGCTACTACCTTGATAAAAAAAAAATCTCTTTGAATCTTTATTACATGATAAAAGAAATAAGCGTTTTTACCATTAATGCAAAGCCAAGGTAAGGAAAAGATAATTTGAGGAATTAAATTAATTAAAATATTTATGATTTTTTGTTTAAAGCTTCAATAAGATTTCAATTAATTTTAACACTAACCCCGACTACTCAATGTATAGGTCCTGTATTGATGATATGTGTCGAACCATAAAAGCTTTATTTATTTATTTTTTTTTTTTTTTAATCAAATCACATAAAAACAACAACGAAGATAAATTTTTTATCATAAATGATTTATTATATCAGTTTAATACTATATAATATAATTCGACCTGCATGCTTAAGCTTTAATATATTCATTGACACAATGGACATCTTTACGATCACCTTCCTTTGAGGAAAATCAATTAAAGAATTATTAAGGTCTCATTTATAATGCAAACTTCATAAATAATTCATTTCGAATAAAAAATAAAACAATGAAATTACTGCACCTAAAAACATTTTCAAACAAAAAAGTTTCTTGGCAAATATTTTGTAATTGATTGCCAATTTATAAACTATTAAACCTATTGAATGAAAGTTTTACGTTGTTGGTTAAGTGTAGATTGACATATTTATAGGCATAATTGAGATTTAAAGACAGTATCCTAGGACTCATTCTTTACACAGCCTATACCGCTGACACCCCAACCCATCCTTTCATTTTACCTATGCTAAAGACTCTATTGTGTTATCAGGCAATAATGATCCAACTATTGCCTCTCAAACTTCAATCATTCATCAGAGGCCTTGTGGTATGGTGTCAGAATTGGAGAATTAAAATCAAATCCAACAAACCCAGCCTAATTACCTTCACATTTCGTCGTAAATCTGTGACATCCTGTCGAACTAATAATATTCCGCTGGTCCCTGTTGAACAGATTCGCCATCCTCCATCCGCCATTTCGCCAGATCCAGGGCTCCTGCTTTACAAATGTCTTACATGGAATCGGCATACAAGACTGAAACGACAAGAATCTGCACGCCGCTTTCGATTACTTCAACATTTACTGGACAGACGCTCTAACCTTCCATTTAAATATCACTTAGGCTCATCTATATCACCGTCATAAGACCTATCTGGACGTACAGAGTTGAGCTTTGGGGCTCAACTAAACCATCAAATTCTTCCCGTGTTTCAATCCTTACAATCCAAAATCCTTCGAAAAACCCTTCTTGCTCTTTACTATGTCGCGAATAAACTCATCCATAAAGATCTTAATGTTCCATTACTGATTTGACCCAAACCAGGTGTCAATCCTTAAATGACACCCTTCCTACACTAGTGTTACTGTTTTGTTTTAAATATAAATTATACCAAAATATTTAATATTCCTTCCTTATCTGCATGTTGTTGATTTAAACATTTTAAAATGTTATACTGTTTAAAATAAATGTTAGTAATCCTGTTATTATTAAATGAAAATAATTCCATTTCCACATTTGTGAGAAAATACAAAAAGAATGCTGATGAATGTATATGCAGTGGAACTGTGTTATCGTTCTATGTTTAACGTGGCGCTTTGCCAATCTTGAGTCCAACATATTTATAATCTCCTAAAAAGCTCTTTAGATGAAACACTTTTAGTGCATTGACCTCAAAAAAATGTCTCATTTTGCATTATTTTTTAAATAAAATGTATCTTATTAAATTGAGAATTTGTATAGGTTAATCTATTGAAAATCGTCTGACCACAATCTATATGATAAGCACTGAAGAATAAAATTAAGAAGCTGAAACTCAGTTTGTTTAAGAATTATAATACATTAAACATTACTGTAGTATTCAAAAGTACTCCTCTCATCTTATCAACCAACCTGCAGCCGAATTAATTAATAACACTTGAACCAGTTGAGTCTCAGCCACTAAATTTTATTCTACTGTACCTATTTTATGGAGGTTTAATCTGAATGGGTTTCGTCATTTCTTACTAAGTCCATTTTTAAATATTCCACTATAAATATAGCTCGACTTGGCTATAACCTTTTTTGAAAATTAATATTAAAAAAAGGCCATGCTCATCGGATAGAAATTTTTACAAGTAACTTCGAAAAAATTAAATAAATCATCTTTGGTTTAAATATAAGTTGTGAATATAAGGTATGAATTCCTACATCCTGAACTCTAAATCCGATTCAGAAACAAAATGGCGAACAAATGTTTTTTTATGTCATTTTTCTGTTTTTGAACATGAGAGTTGGAAAGCTTAAGATTTAAAAAAAAAAATCTTATACACAAAATTGTAAAATTTAATGGAGAGAGATGAAAAGCCGATAAAACTAATTAATTGTTAAAGATAATAATTTTTTTAAAAGTACCTCTACAACCCATGAAGGGTCTTTGACTCAGTACATATACAGATTCGTTCTGTTTCCTGGCCAACGACCGTACAATGAGGTGATTAGGCCGAGATCACGCTCAGCCGCCAGGTTTGTTCCTCAATTTGGGTACCCACTTTAAAGAGGCTGGGTCTGCTCCAGAAGGATCTCCATACCTTAAGCTCGCCCTTCGGCTGAATTAATAGAATAAATAATATTCATCATAGCCGGGATTCGAACCCAGGACCCAGAGAACAGTAGACTAGTGCTCTGTCCACGAGTCCACGCCGCTCTCACAGATAATAATATAATAGATTATTTACTAAAACCCATTTTTTTCTGTCGAAACTAAATTTAATTAATTCTTTAACCTTTCTACTTCCACTTACCCATATATCTCTAACTGTATTTAAAAATCCTTAAATTGATTTTAACAACGGAGGTATGTGGAAGTCATGTGTTGGGAGCACCAGATATTTATTATTACTTATAATAATTGTTGACTTATATTATTACACATAATTGTTTATGGTCAACTCAAAGGCTTACTAATGGTAAGTCTAGGAGAATTGGGCAATATGCTGCAAAATATTTACCTCTAAGCTTAAAAATTAAAAGATATTGACCTATATTTTTTGACAAATAAAAAACTATTCCAAAATACCTGGATTTCATAGAATAAAACTTTCAAATTTTTACTTTCACACACATATATATGAAATATATAGTAAGGGAAAGTATTGCGAGCGTGAAAATTTTCGAATTCCAGTTTTTAACGGAAATGCACGTTTTAGGGTCTTTTGAGTCCAATGTTCAAGTCCCACAAAAATTGTGCCCGTGTGTGTATTTATGTAGTAAGTCTTACGCGAAAACGATAAGTTGTAAAAACAAATTTCGTATATTAAGAGCGTCTGTGCTTGAGATGTTACAGCAACTTTTTCATCAAAATCAGCTTACCAGAAGATCTACTTTATACCATGCATTTGGCATCTTTTTACGATTTCTCAAAAACGGCTCTAACGATTTGGATTAAACTCGCTATATTGATGTAAAATTTAATGGGCTTTAATATCATGTAAGTTTAATTCCGATTGAAATAGACTGACAGGGCTTGAATGCCGATAGTTTAAATTTTCTTCCTCTAAAGTACCTTCAAATTTGTAGATTTGTAGAAAAAACCATTTGTAACCATTTTACATTGCTATCACCAAGTCCCGCAAAAAGGTCTGTGTGTGTGTGTGTGTGTGTGTGGTAACTCTCGGGCGGAAACGAAAAGTCCTATGAAACTGGAATTTCATATTTAAGACAAATATACGCCCGAGACGTTACAAAACCTTTTTCATCAAAATGAGCTTACCAGAAGAGCCACATTATACCATGAATTTTGCACCTTTTTTCGATTTTCTCGAAAACGGTTCCGTCGATTTTGATTAAACTCGCCATATCGATGTAAAATTTAATGGGCTTTAATATCATTCAGGTTTTATTCGGATTAAAAAGGTCTGACAGGGCTTAAATGCCAAATATTTTAATTTTTTTTTCTAATGTACCTTTAATTTTGTTGATTCTATAAAAATAACTATATTATCTTGTTACCACTGATAAAAAACAGGCAAATATATAAGTTGAACGAATTGGATATCCGACTAAAGGAGAAAACTGCAAAAATATTTTTTTAATGCAATTTTTTTTTTGAAAATAAGAACAGTAAAATACAAGTATAATATAACGCTGGAAAGCTAAAGACTCAAAAAAAAAAATTATTTTATGCACAAGCTTGTAAAAGTAAATAAATAGTGATGAGAAGCCGAAAAAACTAACTGATTGTTTTAGGTAATAATATAATAGATATTTTATTAAAACACGTGATTCTATAGAAATTAAATTTAATTAATTCTTTATTAGTTTCACTCATTTATATCTCTGTCTTTGAAAATTCTTTTATCGATTTTAACAACAGAGTTAAGTGTCAGTAAGTCATGTGTTGCCCGAACTAGATTTTTTTATTTACTTAAAACTAATGTCTCAATGACGTATAGAGTATTTATGCTGGCAATGGACACTTTCAATGCCAGTAAGACATTTAATATTAATGATCTGTTGAATAATAGCTTTGTATAATGGGGCATGCTACCTTGAAACCTTATCTAGTAGGGATTCGGCTTCCAACATCGCATTAATTGTTATATCAACTGAAAAACATTTGGAATGCTGATTTGGCATTTGAAAAAAATGAACAGCAGAAAATAACTTTAAATAAATAGATTCTAATATTGGTTAGAGAAAATGGCAAAATGTAGTCTATCAAGCCATAAACACTATGTTCTCTAATATTCCAAATTTCGAATATTAAATGTAAACTTAAAAGGCCTAAAATCCAAACCAACAGATGTTTTTTTAATTTCACTTACCTATATACGAAATATAACATTTGAGCCCGTGGCTGAGTGTCTAGCGCGCTAGTCTCTCATGCTACAGGTTCTGAGTTCGAATCCCAGTCTCGGCGGAGCTTTTATAAGGATGTAAAAAAATGTGGATTCAATCACAACCTCTCCCCCCCGGTATGTGAGACCCGTCAGCCAATGGGTGGCCACTCACAAAATTAGTCGTAGGGATTGATGGCCCTACACTAAAAATTGCTTCGTGAAACTTGAGTGTAAACTCGCAGGAGTTTACACCGCGAGGCCCAGGGCCTATGCGGCCTGTCGTGCCACTGGAAGAATAAAAAGAAGATATATGAAATATAATGTGAAGGAAAGTATTCAAATCGTAAAATTTTCTTAATTACTGGTTACAGCGGAAATACACGTTTTAGGGACCCCTGAGTCCAAATAACTAAGGTCTAAAAAGGTCTAATGTGTGTGTGTGTGTATCTGTTTCTGTTTGTGAAAAAAAGTCATACGAAACTGAAATTTCATATATAAGACAACTATACACCCGTATAGGTTGCACAATGCGGAACCGCGGAACTTGTATCGTGTGAATATAATTGAGTTGATAGTATCGCGGAGACTCAAATGGGCGAGTAAAGTTGTTCGGCTCGATGAGGAGCGGATTCCGAGAAAGTTAGTATTTGCTGAGACGACTGGTAGGCCGAAGCGTCGATGGAAGGATTGCGTTAAGGCTGATCTCGGGGGCTTGGGCTTGAAACGGGCTAAGCCTATTATTATTATTATTATAGGTAAGTAAAAGTAAAAATTCTTCTTCTTCTTCTTCTGCCAGTGGCGCAATAGGCCGTGTAGGCCCAGGGCCTCGTGGTGTAAATTCTTACGAGTTTACACTCACGCTTCACGATACAATTTTTAGTGTAGGGTCATCCCTCCCTACGACTAATTTTGTGAGTGGCCACCCTTTGGCTGACGGGCCTCACATACCCGGGGGAGAGGTTGTGAGTGAATCCACATTTTTTCACATCCTTATAAAAGCCCTGCCGGGACTGGGATTCGAACTCAGAACCTGTAGCATGAGAGACTAGCGTGCTAGCCACTCGCCCACGGGCTCCCCTCGTAAAAGTAAAAATTACTACACCATAAATGATAAAAATGTCTCTTGCAATAAAATTGTCTTTGATTGAGAACTAATTCCTTCTAAACCTATTCTTACAATTTTCTTCTTTCCCTTTTTGTCGTGTTACACTATAATAGACGTATCAAATACTTTATGACTTCTTCCACTCGATTTATAATATCAGGATTAATTAAGATATTTGATCGCGATAACTCGAGAAGCCGGGCAGTTGCAGACTAATGAGCAGCCCCATTAAAATCGGGCGTGTTCGGTAGCCCTTCTAAAAACAACCCTTTCCATCTCCACTACCCACAATCGAGGAGAAAATGATTGTATAATATTATCCCACTTCTTCTCTGCGGTGTCTCAATTAGATAAAATAATAACAAAATATAATAACTTTTATTTCTACCGACTATGTCCTATTCGGGGAAGACTGAGCTTCTTAAATCTAGCTAAAGAATTGTTTAGCTTTCATATGCTTATAATTTTAACCCTTAGTTTTAACAATCCAAAATCCTTCAAAAAATCCTCAATGCTCCGTACTTTATCACGAATCAAATCATCCACAAAGACCATTTCCATATGTAGCAGATTTGGCCCGAACCTGGTATCAATCTTTCCATGACAAACTTCAATCCCAATCTAACCCTCTAGTTTCAATCCTTGCCTCTTCTTCCATTTCTGACAATCCTCCGAGGCGTATGAAAAGAAGATGGCCTCGAGACCTACTAGTTTAGATTACCAACTGGAGCGCTGCCAATGGGCAGTTTCTTCTCATGTTTTGTTCTTGTATTTTTATCTCATAGCTGATTTAATTGTTGTAAATATCAAGAGAGAAATGCTTTATTTTATCAAAATTACAATAAAACAAAACAGTGCTGCCCGACTGTATTGGGTTGCTATCATACACACCGTATTTATCAATCTTGATGACATGTGATATTGACCTGAAAAGCTATAAATTTACAATACAATTACTTTCTTTATCAACAGATTTCTATGGCATACCCTATAATATGTAATATAGGCTTGTGGTGGATGCTACACACGCTCGCTCACAGATAGCGCTAGCGGCGTCCATATGGCTTATCAGCCAAATATAAAAAGACGCTATATCCAATAATATTGTATATTGTTACTAATTAATGTCATTGTAAATATTGATATCTATATAACTGTTTTATGAGAATAAATAAACCACTCAAGGTAATTTGACCTAGGGCCAAGACCTAATCTGCTAGCAAAGCTCTCACTGTCAATTATTGACATAGATGACTAAGATCCCCAAGAGCTAGCTCAGCTCTTCAAATCACCTAACTGTTATCACCCTAGGTCAGCTTAACTCTGCCTTTGTAACATTATGTGGTCTATCTTTAATTTTCATCCTTCTTGTACCTTCTCTCCTTTTATCCTACGCTACTGTCGTGCTACTACCACGCAGGGTATAATCCATCCTAGCCAGTCCTCTCTGCTAAGTGGTAGGTGCGGCTTCGCCCCCTACCTGGCAGAGTAACCTCATACCTGGTGCTGGGGTACGTGCTACTATCACGGTGAGCATCATCTCCATCTAAGTCTCTTCATTGCATAAATACGCAATTGTCGAGGCCTTCTGATACACTTTCTTGTCCACTACAACATCCATACCTCGACAGGCTATAATCCAAAGTAGATCCAAGCATAAAAAAAAAGAAACAGATTTGAAAATGCACACCTAAAGGACCAACAGTATCAGAGAATCAATGACAAAATTTAAGCAAAAAGATAAGGCGAATAAAGAAAAACATAAATATAAGTAAATAAATAAAGGTTAGGTAAAAATCTTAATCCAACTAATATCCATATAGGTGATGATGAATAATCTCCAGATAGTCCGATATTATATTCTCGCCCATCATGGACAGTTCACTATTACCAACACCGAGTTCTTCTAGAAGGCTCCTTCTTCTACTGGGGATAGCCCCGCGAGATCCGAACCAGAGGCCTCTCACGGTGAACTCTCAATAATAAAAGAATAAATAAATCCTTCAAACTTTTTACTTTCGAATAAACATTCAATGGCTGACTTTGCATACTTCCAGATATGACATATCGGTCTCTTATTCCTAAAAGCAGGTGAAAATGGATTCTTTCTTATCTTGATGGTGTTTTCGATTCTTAAATAGCATATGCAGCAGACTTTTCGCATTCTGCTTTTTGGAGGCAGTTTATAATGGATTAGATGAAGATGGTTTAATGGAATTCTAAGTATAAAATAAATATCAATAAAGTCATAAAACTTTTTTTTATCTTTTATTTTTACACCCACACCTGTCGCTCAGCCTGTGATAATACGCGGATTTGATAACAATTGGTATAATTGCCATGTCAGGCATGAGGGAGATTGATACCCATTGGCATCTACTCCTAACTTGAATTTTAAAAGAGTTTACTTAAGGAGATCTCTTGTGAGACTTAAGGAGAAGGTGGTGTGTTGTGATTTGTCACTGTTAAGTTTGATTTTCCATTTTTTAAACCAGTCTTCTAAGTGTTGTAAATAATGTTGAAGCCTGAAATATGTTCGCATGTCTGGTGAGAATAGTTGTGTCTGTTGCGTATGTCGCTATCAATGTGTTAAGATGGGTAGTCATATAACTTAACGAGGTTATTCGTAAATTATGCTTCACTGGTGTATGGACAGTTCATTCGCGTTCTTTCCTAGATCTTTATTTTAGTTTATTTATATTAAACTGAAAACCTTATAAAAAATACAACAATTAAATGTCAATAACTACGAATATTATTCACTAGCTGTTGCCCGCGACTTTTAAAAGGATATATTTTAAATTACTTCTGCGAAAATGACAATTTTAGTTTTATTTTCACTGCAACCCGATCTTGACAATGCGGCTGATCGTGTGAAAAGCAGTCTTGACGTAAATCGATTCCTACCTGTTTAAATGTTTGCCCCTGTGATTAATAATTAACAATTAATAATTGTTACGGCAAAGGATAACTTAACGGAAAACTGAATTCTTTTAAAATTAAAAGGTAAGTCATTTGGAATCATTGGGATGCAATGTTTTAATTTCCCCCGTTTTTTACAGATTTTCCACTGATTCTTCACTCCTATTGGTCGCAGAGTGATTTTATATAGCCTAAAGCCTACCTCGATAAATGGACTATCTAACACAAAAAGAATTGTTCAATACGAACCAGTAGTTTCTGATATTAGCGCGTTCAAACAAACAAACTCTTAAGCTTTATAATAGTAGTATAGATTAAAGAAAGAGAAAAAAAAACATTAGTTGCGTCCCAGGAACAGTTCAGTTCGTTGATATCCGATCACCATTTATTTTTTACCCGTCCCGGAGACCTATTAGGGATTGATGAGGAAGCAAGTTTTGATACTAATCGATTTTTGAAGGAAAATCCAATTATTCCTGAAAGAAATTGATGATTTTATGTGTGACATGGTAGGAATCGGGAAAGATTTTACCAAGTATTTTGTATTTCAAGGATTTAATACGTGTGGGATTCGAAGTTTTTATAAGAGCTAGGAAGTACTACTACATAAGCCCAGATAGGTCGTATTAGTATGTCCGATTTTTAAATGTTCTAAATGAGCTTCTTTCTTTCTTTGCCTTCTACACTTCATCAATCGACGCGTACACCATTTCTCTCCCGCTAGGAAAAAAAGTAAATTAGAGATAGACTTATCCATGATCTATTGTTTTCTTCCAATCAGATATGAATTTTTTTTTCAGTTATTTTCATTTAAATCTATACATTTTAATATTATTTCGATTTTTACAGGATACGGACACATAGCTCCAGTGACCACAACTGGACGAGCGCTGACCATTGCGTACTCCATCATCGGGATACCTCTGTTCCTGATCCTCTTGGCCGACTTCGGCAAGATGTTCACCAGGGGGATCAAGTTCATCTGGGCCTTCGTCAGGAGGGTTTACTACACTGGCAGCTGTAGGAAAGTGCGCAAGGCGGCTCCGATGCAGGTATTATTTTATGTCTTATTATTTGACGACTCATAGTATCCATCTTGTCATAGATAGTGGTTTGGAGACATATTTAGCATTGTCGGGAACTCTATCCAGTCCTCGCAACTTAACCCTTTGCACTCGGTTGTCTCCTCAGATGGAATAAAGTAAGGCTAGTATAACATTCGGTCGTCTCTTCTTTATCAGGACATGAAAGTTTGTTAGCAATTACGAAAAATGAACTTATTCAACCGCAATATCTTAAGAAACCCATATTTTCCTGTAGTTTTCTATTCAATTGACACAAAAAAAAAAACAAAAAAAAACAGATCAAAATATCAAGGAGCATGGTAAATAAATTAACCGGATTTACGTCGAAATAGAACGTGCTAAGTGCATTCACGACGGATCATACACTTCAATAATTCGTTTAGCAGTAAGTGGAATTAGTGGAAGAAAGATACAGGAGAAAGGTTCAATGACATAAGGAAACAGGATAGGATAATAAAGAAATACGAAAACTAAGAAAAGAAATTTACTCACATCGTATTGATTTGTAAAGATATCTGCTATAATTAAACAGTTTTGTGATTTCGTATTTTACCATTATTAATTTTCACATCATCTCTTTATACTTTCTTTCATTTTATATATATATATATATATATATATATATATATATATATATATATATATATATTTTTTTTTTTTTTTTTTTTTTTTTTTTTTTTTTCCCGAAGTTCAAACGCCAGTGAGTCTCGTGATTTATTTAAACAGTAGCCTAAGACGAATTTCAGATAGGCATTTATAGGGATAGATTTAACAAAATTAATATTCAAGCAGAAGATCTAACGAATAATAAAACGAAGGAACATTTTACATAGTGATAGCGACACAACTAGTGTGAGAAAAAAACATCTACGTAAAAGACGTGTCAATCTTGAGGAATAAATTTTGATTATTTTTCTAATACGGATACGTAGTGGTATGGTTATTATGGTGGACAAAAAATGGTTCAGAAGACCTCGACAATCGCGTCTTCATGCAAGGAAGAGAGTTAGATGGGAGGTGGTGCTCGCCGTAGTAGCAGCACGTACCGCAGCACCAGGTATAAGGTTGCTCTGCCAGTTAGGGAGTGAACCTGCATCTACCAATTAGCAGAGGGGACTGACTAGGAAGGAAATGCTCCATGTGGTAGAAGCACAACAGCAGCGGATAGGATTCCTCATAGGTGCACATGGGTAGAGGTCATGTACCCAGGGAGGGGGGAGATTACCTCGAAAGGTTATTTATTCTTATAAATCAGTTACATAACCACAGATATTTACAAGCGTGTTAATGAGTTACAATGTACAATATAATTAAATAGTACGTCTTCACATATTCGGCCGGTGACCCAAGTAGCCGCCGCTAGCACAATCTGTGAGCGAGCACGTGAAGCATCCGCTACAGGTTCTTCAATTTTCTCAATACATAAAAATCAAATATTATTACATTTCACTATTGTGTTCTAAAATGTTGCTATATTTTATCACGAATCGTGGCTGTTTTCATGGCATCGAGTTACTGGTAGGAGTTCAAAAGGTTAAATTTCATTAAAGTTTAGTATATTTAGAGCAAACGTGTCCAAAAGAATTTGGAGTGAATTAGTTTTAGAAAAATTGAGAGTGAGGTAGTTAAATATGCAAGACGTAAAAACCGATTATTATTAAAGAGATTTTTTTTCATCTCTGTACTGCTTTTTATAGTATGGTAATGGGGAAAGAATAACTTAATACACCGTGCGAAAATGGTATTTTCTCAGTGATATATTAACAAAGAAGTTAATGAATGATTGTTATTGCGCATGGACGTTTATGGCTCTAATTTTATTTTATCCTCTACCCGGAAAAAAATACGATGTCGGATTTTGCTATAGAAATATCTAGAAATGGCACTGGCCATTCAGGTCGAATACTGAAATCGATAATGAATAGGAGACCGTAGGTTGAAGTAAGAGAGACCTGAAATACAATGGTAAAATGTAGTTGAGGAAATGACGGGAGGACCTGTATTGACAGAACGGGGCGATTCACCCAGAGAGATGGAGAGAAAGCCACGAGAACAAATTCGGTTGAGGAAAACTTGATACACAAAGATACAACAGACAATGAGAAAAAATCGGATGCGCAGAACACACGAAAATTACTTACCTCCGTTGTTAAAATCAATTTAAGAATATTCAAATACGGTTCGAGATAAAAAATAATTGTTAAAGAATAAATTAAATTGAGTTCCGATCGAAACATGGATTTTATTAAGTAATCTATTATATTAGTATCTACGACAATCAGTCAGTTTTATCAACTTTTCTTCACTCTCCATTAACTTCTAAAATCTTTAGTTTTCCAACGGTATATTATACCGTTATCTATATTACTGTTTTCATATTCAAAAACAAAAATCACATTAAAAAAATATTTTTCCTCTTTTCCCTTCAGTTGGTTATCGAATTCGTTCAACTTATGTATTTATCCGTTTTTATCAATAGTAACAAGATGGTATGGTTAATTAAGTGGTATATATAAAATTCGGTATTTAAGCCCTGTCAGACTATTTTAATCAGAATGAAACCTACATATATAATATTGAAGCCTATTAAAGTTTACATCGATTTAGGTAGTTTAATCAAATTTGTTAGAGCTATTTTAGAGAAAATCTTAAAAAGGTGCCAAATCCATGGTGTAAAGTAGCACTGTCGGTCAGCCGATCAGTTGTTTTAACTATGAAATTTCAGTTTCGTATAACTTTTCGTTTTCGTACTAGACTTGCTAGACACACACGAGCACACACGGAGACCTTTTTGTGAGACTTGATTATTTGGACTCAGGGCACCTTAGAACGTGTATTTCCAGTGAAAACTATATTTCAAATATAGGTGAGTGAAAATAAAATTCTAATAAAAGCACTAGTTTTTATTTCAATAACCATTATTTAAATCTTTGAACAACAAATTACTAATATTTTTTAAGTCGTAGTTCGCACATTTGAATGAATGAAAATAAATTTGTATTCGGGAACATCTAGTACTCTGATAATGATAAAAATGTACAATTTAAAATTTGTGTTCTGGCTATAGACAATTTTATAATAGCATATACATCATTTAATTTTAAATTTTATAGCCAATATTCCGCTTGTTCCAGTTGAACAGATCCGCTACCTAGGGCTTCTACTTGACAAACGTCTAACATGGAATCCCCACACAAGACTGAAAATATAAGAAACTGCTCGTCGCTTTCGCTTACTACAACACTTACTGGACAGACGCTCCAACCTTCCACTTATCTACAAAAGGCTCATCTATATCACCATCATAAGGCCTATCTGGACTTACGGAGTTGAGCTTTGGGGTTCTACGGACCATCAAATTCTTCCCGCATTCAATCCTTACAATCCAAAATCCTTCGAAAAAACCTCAATGCTCCTTACTTTTTCACAAATAAACTCATCCATAAAGACCTTAACATCGCATATTTTGCTGATTTGGCCCGAACCAGGTATCAATCCTTCCATGACAAACTCCACTCCCCCCCTAATCCACTAGTTTCAATCCTTGCTTCCTCTTCAATTCCTGACAATCCCCCGAGGCGTCTGAAAAGAAGATGGCCTCGAGACCTTTTAGTTTAGTTACCTAGTGGAGTGATGCCAATGGGCATTTTCTCTTCATGTTTTTTTTTTTCATGTATTTTATCATTACCAGTAAATTTCAATAAAAATATTTTTAAAAAATAAATAAAATTTAAAGCGTACTATGAATATGCATATGCAATGTATGCAATATATGAATATACAAGTTAATATTGGTACCCCAAAGGGAAAAAAAATAAATGTAAACTACAAAAACATTGAAAAAGTAAGATAAAAATAAAAGATACAAAATGAGCCCAAATATTCAATCTCACAAGCACGATTAATGTTCTAGGAAATAGATGAACCATTGATGCTTTAAGAAATTTAAGGAGCGGTATGTACGAATGGGGATGGATAGAGAATTAAAAAATAAAGATAGAGGAATGACGATAGATCTCTTAAAAGAAGCAATTCTTAGGAAATGAGCAAGCTCTTTGGGGTTGGGATCTTGTGTTGATTAAGTGGACAAAGGAAAGGAGGCTTGAACATGTTGTAAATGTAGAGGTGGCTTTTTTATCCTGAAGAATTGGAAAATAAAGACACCTTTGAAAAATTGCAGTCGAAAGTCCGAGTAAAGCCACTTCAACTCAACATGCCTCGTGGACACATTGAACTGGTTCAATTCAATTAATTTATCTCAAAAGCACATGGGCGGGCTCTGTACCAACATGCTCGCAGCCTGTTTTACCAGTACCACATGGAGACATTAGAGCTCTTGGGAACCCTGAAGATGAATCTAATGAAACAGTTTATCAGTCCCATCTCAAGCCTCTCCGAAAGGCCGCCGAGCACCTGACTGCCATAGTCGAAGTGGGGGAAGATAAGAGAGGATATTAGGAGCTCGCGAGTTATAAGGGGTGTTAAATTGTGTAGTTTAAGAAACTAATTGAGAATGGCGATGGATCACTACAACCAATCGGTTATTCTTTATTTTGGCAGGAAAAACGTTAACATTGTCAAAACGATACGAAAACAGTATCTTCGTATCCGTGACCTTTTTACAACTTTATTCAAGAGGCTTGATCGAGAAATCATTTATAGAGATAATAAAAAAATTGTCGTCGATTTTTTTAATTTTTGGTTCTTTTCTTTGGGAGGTCTTTTCTACACTACTATATTCCACTGTTATTACATCTATTAAAAATCAAAGCCTCCATCAGCTGAAGCGGGTAATGTTCGCGGTTTTGTACTGCCACCTTCCAATTCTCGCTCTTGCAACTCTTCTACGTCCAAATACTCTTTTATTCTAAAAGCATATTGGGTAATTCAATATTATTCATATATGCAATAATCCCTACTCATGTTAGTCTTCCAATATTTAATATACAATGTGGACGATATCAAGTTCCTCGTAAAGATTCATTATCTCGGCGTTTTTCATCGATTGCCAAACAACGTTGAAACTCGCAGATTCCGTAATTGTTCTCGAAAAACCTTGAACCTCAGTAGATTTGATTCCAGCGAAAACTCCACCGCCCGGTTCTCTGATGAATATGTGAGACCAGGCCTGATTTGGGTCTTTCTAGATGCCTCTGCAGCTTCTAGCATATACTAGCTGTCATAATCCGTCAATGAATCACTGGTTACGTATTGTTGATCCAGCTCACCAGTGTTCTTTTTGTTTTTTTTAAATATATTTTTATTGATTTTTACATCTGGTATATACAATATAAACAACAAGTATAAGGGCTGAAATTACAAATTTGGCATGAAATAATCTTGTGAAGAGGATATACGATACCTAGGACCCCCAATCAATCTCAAAATCTCTAGGACTCCCAATCAATCCCAGTCAATCATTCTTTTAGGTAACACTGTAATGATTATTTTATTAACAGATCTCGAGGCTACCGTCTTTTGAGGCGCCTCGCGGGATTATCAGAAAGAGAGGGAGATGAGAATGTACGGACAAGCGGGTTGGAGTGGGCTGTTAGTTTGGAATTGAAGGAGGTGTGTCGATTTTGGGCTAAGTCTGCACTATCTCTATGATTGAGGTATTGAGGTCTCTATGAATGATTTTATTGGTAACAAAATAAGGAGCATTGAGGATTTTTCGTAGGATTGCAAGGCTTGGATGCGGGAGGAATTTGATGGTTTAATAGAGCACCATAGCTCAATGCCATATGTTAAAATTGGTCTATGAATGATTATATAAATCAGTTTTTTGTAGTAAATAGGGAGTTTCGATCGTTTGTCAAGAAAGAGTTGTATTAAACGGTATCTGCGAGTAGTTTCTTGTCGTTTAAGTCTTGTATGAGGATTCCAAGTACGCCGTTGTCAAGATGTCCTAGGTATCGTATTTGTTCAACAGGGATGAGTGGGGATACAGGAGTGATATTAAAGGAAACAGTAGGGCAGGAAGTCATAGGTTTACGGCGTAGATTAAAGGTGATTTAAATACACTCACTGACCCATTCGAATTTGGACCTATTTTTACTCTTATATCTAGATATTATACGTATATTTTATTATTAGATACATTTTATATGATATATCATACTATTTTATATTATTTATTGTTTGTTTGTTTATTCATTAAACGCCACTTTAAGCTACGTGTTATTTGTTGAGAGATACACTTAATTGATGCTGGCCGACTTAATTGGGTTGCTTTTACACAGCTTACTTTTTTTTCCCTTACTTTTAATATACATGCTATATCTAACATTATGACATCATATGTAACATAACATGTACATGCATGTTATACAGGAGGTGATGAAGGGGGTGCAGATCATGTACGACCTGGCCCACCTGCGCAGACCTTCTCAGGCAGCGGAAGCTCCGCCACTGCCTCCTAGAGCTCCGACGTCACCATCCTCTGCCCCTCCGACGCCAGCGCTATCTACATTCGCTATAGATGACGAATTCAACCTTCCAATATCCGTGGCCATCTTCATCCTTCTAATTTACATCTTCATGGGAGCCGTTGTGTTCTGGATATGGGAGACAGACTGGACCTTCTTCGAATCCTTCTACTTCGTCTTCATTTCAATGTCTACCATCGGTTTTGGTGATCTGGTTCCACAGGTGATATATTAATTATCATTTTATTACTTTAGTGTAATTTAAATAGGCGAAGTACGATTTATACTAGGCCTGTTTCCATCTCAATCGCTGCTCAGTTTTCACACCTTATTTTGTTCAGCGCATGCCTCGACATGGTCTACACATGCGTAGCTGAAAAAGTAGTCGTGTAGGAACAGGTAGGAACCTAATACTTTTTAGATTACACGCTTAATTTCTACAACATGAAGAATTGATACATTAAAGACGACTTAAGCAAAATATATTTTCATTAATTAACTTCTAATAAATAATTAATTCGCCGTTGCAACTAACAAAAAAAAACTTTTTTGGTACACTAGGATAAAGAAATAAAGAAGAGAAATTTAAATAGAGATCTATAATTTAATTCATACTATATTCTTCTTAATTTTTAAAAATCTAGTCTTCCGTGATATTCTATGACACATGATAAGATATATTTATTATGTACATAATGAAGATATATTTATAATAAGAATTAGTTTTAATGAAGATTTCGGTTTCCAAAGATGAAGAAATAATGGAGAGAACCGAAAGATCTAAATAGAGATCTTTAATTTAATTCATAGCATAAAAGGCTGATATACTAGCCACTATACCTCAGATGAACCTTCTTACATTTGTTTTTGTATCTTTTTAGCCGTGAAGAATACTTGTTGGTCTTTTAATTTATTAGGGGCAGAACCGGTATTAAAATATTTGGAAGCATTTTATTGTGTTTCCTGACTGCTGAATGAACTCTCTTCCATCTGCATTTCCTAATGGTCAACTAAATAATATTGACTATGAATGAATTATACATTTTATGAAGTAGTGAAACATGTTAGCTCATGCAATCATACCAGGTCTCCTTACGTGCCCCAACTCCAAATTAGATGAAAGTTGAGTTAGATTGAAAGTTTATCTTCTTAATATAAATTCGCTGCTGATTTTGAGTTTGACATCAAAGTCACAAATTTAAGAGCTTTTTCATGATGAATCTTATTTCCGGAACATCATTTGTTATATTAAGAAGATAGTCCGTTTGTTTATTTATTTAACGTCACTTTATGCTACTACGGCTAATCGGACGATGCTACAGCGGGAGGCCTAAATTTTGCCTATCCAGGTTTTATTAGGATAGGGATCTTTAACGAGTACCTGACATCGTACAGGCTCGGGACCACCTTTTAACGTCCCCTCCGAAGGACGGCGTAACTAAGGATTTTTTATTCCCATTAAAAAATCCTAGGACCACCTGCGGGTTTGAACCCGTGACCTTTAGCATGGGAGGCTGTTACGATCCCAGTCCGTGTAGTGGTCAAGAATTGCTTAGTATATTCTTCTTAATTTGTAAAAATTTAAATCTCCGTGAAACTCCATGATTAATCACAAGATATGTGTTATTATGTACAAACTCATTTTAATAAACATAAATGAAAAATTCTTAAAATGTTACAGAACCAGATGTATATGATGGCTTCCATCGTGTATTTGGTTTTCGGCTTGGCTTTGACATCCATGTGCATCAACGTAGTCCAGGTAAATCCAGCAATTAGTTATTAATTTGATTTGTATAAGTATGTTCATATTTTTTTGTAGACAATAAACATAAAAAATGCAAAAACTAAGGAAAAAATTGATTCTTATATCAGTTATTTTTTAATATATATTTGAGTTACAATAGTTATTCCTATGGAATGGGTTGAATGTCTTTAAGGCAATTTTAAATACACATCAAAGCATCGAAAAAAAGACCAAGAGTGTTGATGCAGGTTTACTTTGCATCATAGGCCTCCTTCTAGCATTTTTATTAAATAATAACAAAATCGCTTAATCCGATGAAATTCGGTACTTATGGTTTAATTTGGACAAACAGCTGAAATGGAGGCCACAAATTCAGCTAAACAGACGATGGAGTATTTTATCTAGATTACTTGACAGGCATTCAAAATTATTTTTAAAAAATGTACCACTACAACCCATGTACTATCTTGGACTCAGTAGATATAGAGATTCGTACTGTTCTAGGCCAACGGCCGTGCAATGAGGTGATTAGGTCGCGATCACGCTCAGCAACCAGGTTTTTTTCCCCAATTTTTTTGGGTACCCACTTTATAGAGGCTGGGTCTGCCCCAGGAGGGTCACCATACCTAACTGTGAACTGTAGGCTAGTGCTCTATCCATATGTCCAGATGGGTCTGATGATGGTACCATAAATGAGCTTTTTGTAATAAATTAGAATTTTTGATCGTTAAAAAAAAAAAAAACTTAAAGTTGAAAAAGTTTATTCAGTTTAGTTTGAAACATATGATTTAGATTAAATAATATAACAATATAAAATTGTAAAGTATAATAATCAGTAAACAGCTTAATCCCTTTTCGTCACTTTATATTTTATATCGCCATCTTTTACAACTTTTTATATTAGATAGTATTTTTCTAAAATCTCTTTCTTTCCAACGGTATATTATACATCTTTACTCTTCTTATTTTCAAAAACAAAAATTACTTTTAAAAAATATGTTTACTCTTTTCTTTTTCAGTTTGTAATAAAATGCTCCCAATGTCCCAAAACATTCTCCTGAAAATGTCCCAATGATTTTTCTCTACAAGCCAAATGCTCAGCTTCGTCTGCCGACATTCTACGACGTTTTTGGGTACCCACTTTATAGAGGCTGGGTCTGCCCCAGGAGGGTCACCATACCTAACTGTAAACTGCAGGCTAGTGCTCTATCCACTACACCACGCCACTCCCCATTCTACATTATAACTCACCAAAAAAACTAATACCATCAACACTAGCAAATACGTTAAAATGCTCTAGTGATTCCAAGAGATAAGCTGAGGAATTAAAACGCTCTTCTGAGATGAGCCGGTGCCACAGCTGTCTGTATATTAGCTTATTCCAAAGCGAATACAGATTGAAAATTATATTATATGACTAATTGCGGGTTGTAACAAAATAAAATAAAAGGGTATTGCAATGTTCTTCTGATAGTGGTTATCTATGTAAGCGAGTCCTGTCTGACACGCAACTACGAAAGGCTCTTAAATATGTGGGAAAGAAAAATCCTCGGAATGATCTTTGGCCCTACAAAAGAAGGAGTACGCTGGTGGATGAAAACAAGCGAGAAACTTCGAAAGTTATATGAAACACCAGATATTATTGCCTCAATTAAGTGCCAGGACCAGATGGCCAGAGCACGTAAAAAGAACGGAAAGTGGTACCCTGACCAAAGTGATGTTGGAGGGACACCCTGGTGCCAGAAGGCACAGAAGGAGACCTAACCTAAACTTCGTTGGCTGCAAGATGTAAAGGAGGACCTTCCGTCGTAGAGTGTCGACAGACGAAGCTGAGCATTTGGCTTGTAGAGGAAAATCATTGGGACATTTTCAGGAGAATGTTTTGGGACATTGGGAGAATTTTATTACAAACTGAAAAAGAAAAGAGTAAACATATTTTTGACGTGACAACGTCTTAAAATTCATTTTGCTGGGTGGCATGTTAGGAAAAGTGTAGCGTTACGGAAGTGGGTAGTTGGTGGGGGTAAGTAGTATTGTAGTAGTGGGGGAGTGACATCATGAGAGTCAGGAGTCATGTAGGCAAAAGTGTAGCGTTACGAAGATGGTAGTGGTGGGGGAAGGGTGTCTTAGGTTATCGTCAATTTGTATTTGACTTAATTAATAAGTAAAAGTATAAAACCGAATGCGCGATGATATTTGATCATTATACCATTGCTATTGAACCTGTCAACATGGCTAGTAAAAGTGAAAGCGGCGCTAAACCTAACAGTCTTCGTCAAAGTGATTATATTTCTCCTATCATCGTCCGAGTATGAATAGAATATTAGAAATAAAGTCTTAGCATTAAGTATACGTGTATAAGTAATATCTATAATGAAGCAAAAATAAATATCTGTATTAAATGTGTGAATTGGTTTATTATTTGATACAAGTACATAAAATTTGATAGTTGCATTAAGTATTAAGTAGTAAGCGTCAAGTAGTAAGCGTCAAGTTGTCACGTCAAGCGTCAACTCACACACCGGTTTTTTTAAAAGAAATTTTTGTTTTTGAAAATAAGAAGAGTATAGATGCATAATATACCGTTGGAAAGAAAGAGATTTTAGAAAAATACTATCTAATATACAAAGTTGTAAAAGATGGCGATATAAAATATAAAGTGACGAAAAGGGCTTAAGCTTTTTACTGATTATTATACTTTACAGATTTATATTCTTATATTATTTAATCTAAATCATATGTTCCAACTAAACTAAATAAACTTTTTTCAACTTTAAGTTGTTTTTTTTGTTTTTTTTAACGATCAAAAATTCTTATTCATTACAAAAAGCTCATTTATGTTACCATCATCATACCCATCTGGACATATGGAATCGAGCTGTGGGACTCCACTAAACCATCTAACTCCTCTCGCATTCAATCTTTATAATCCAAAATCCTTCAACAAATCATAAATGCTCCTTATTTCGTTAGGAATAAAATCATCCACAATGACCTAAATATCCCATTTTTCGCAGAACTATCCCACAACAGATATGCCTCTTTTATTCCAAACTCCCAACCCACACGAATCCTCTTGTACGCAACTTATCATTCCCATCTATTCCTGACAACCCTCCGAGGCGATTGAAAAGCCGATGGCCTCGAGACCTACTTTAATTAAATTGACATTGAAGTACTACCACCGGGTAGGTTCTTCGCAAGACATTATCACGCCCATAAGTGTAAATTAGCCCATTTACTTGTTTGTTAAATTGATTTTAACAGCCGAAGTTAGTGTATGTCTTTTATTGTCCACACTACATTTTTATAATACGAACGAATGTCAAATTATTTTAATATAATGATCAATGTTAAAATCGTGATTTACAAAAATTCGAGGATGGGGGAAGGTGGTTAGAAATTTGGGGTTATACGTATTTTATGCCAAATAAAAGAAAAACTTTTTTTTTTTTTAAATCGTTAAAAAAACCTCTCTATATAGTGACACCCGAATTACTTAGGGGTATGAAATATACTTAAGGACCGTTCTACCAACCAAATTTGACCACAAACACCGTGACACGAGATTTATATATATATATATATATGGTATCATGTACATAATTCATTTATTAATTATGATGAAAATTCATGTTTTTTAACTATTTAAATGAGAGTCTTAATTAACGAAGCCTATCATTTTATTGGCTTGGAGAAGCCTTACCCCAATATGCTGAAAACTGTTTTTGGTAAAGATAACTATGTTTCAAGCATGTTAGCTGAGTAAATACGAAACATTTCTCAATATTTTTTAGTACTTTTTACTTTCACTTACCTTTATATGAAATATGTAGTAAGGGAAAGAATTGCGATCGTGAAAATTTTCGTTTTAGGGTTCCAGAGTCCAAAACCAGGTCCCGATAAAGGTCTGTGTGTTGTAACTCCCGGGCAAAAACGAAAAGCCCCATGAAACTGATATTTCATATTTAAGATAAATATACGTCCGAGATGTTACAGCATCTTTTTCATCAAAATCAGCTGACCGGAAGATCTACTTTATACCATGCATTTAGCACTTTTTTACGATTTTCTCAAAAACGGCCCTAACGATTTTAATTAAACTCGCTATATTGATGTAAAATTTAATGGGCTTTAATATGATGTAGTGAAATAGTATTGAAATAGGGCTTCAATGCCGATATTTTAAATTTTCTTCTTCTAAAGTACCTTTAATTTTTTAGGTTTAAAAAAAATAGGCACATCGTCTTATTAGCATTGCTAAATAACAGGTAAATATGCAAGTTGAGCGAATTTGATAAGCAACTAGAGGAGAAAACTGAAAACATATTTTTTTTTTTTTTTTTTTTGGTCATAAGAACAGTAATATACATGTATAATATACCGTTAGAAAGCTAAAGATTTTAGAAAAAAATATAATCTTTTGCACAAGCTTGTAAAAGTTAATAAAGAGTGATGAAAAGCCGATAAAACTAACTGATTATTTTAGATAATAATATAATAGATTTTTTAATAAAACACATGTTTCTATAGAGATTCAATTTAATTAATTCTTGCCCGCACCAGATTTTTTTTTTTTTTTGGAACATAATAATGTAAATTAGATTTAACACCTTACAATTAGAAAAAATTTAACAAGCAAAAAATTCTTCATGGGCAATTTTTCAGATAAAACTTGTATCTACTTTCAAAGAAGCGAAACGTAAAATAGAAGAGGCTGCGAATGTATTGAAGAACTAATTTAAGCAAGTATTCAAGCTATAGAAGATGTTATTGAAATAATTGATGAGAAGATCGAAAAAGAGAATCTTATTACTTGGAGAAAAATTAATTACAGTTTAAAACGGAACTTCTGTTTAACAATATATCAAAAATATAATATGTATTATAAATGAGTAAATCTACATGCATTATATAAAGTACTAGGCAACATAACCATTGTTAATTATATCATTTAGGTCTCGGATAAGTTTATATAGTTATTTAGCTTTTTAAATTGTATCATTATTACTACATAATAATAATAATAGGCTTACCGAACCCGAAGGTTCGATGCCGATACCACTAAACTTCGCCTGCACAGACTCGTCCAATGTTCACCGGTCAAGCCCAAGTTCCCGAGATCAGCCTTAATGCAATCCTCCCATCGACGCTTCGGCCTACCTTTCGGACGCCTACCAGTCGGTTCAGCGAATACCAACTTTCTCGGAATCCGTTCCTCACTAAGCCCAACAACTTTACGCGCCCATTTGAGTCTCCGCGATGCTATCAACTCAATTATATTCACAGGGTACAAACTCCGCAATTCCGCGTTGTGCAACCTTCTAAACTCCCCAGTGGCCTCATCTCTCTTCGGACCAAATATTTTACGCAGTACCTTATTCTCGAAAACCTTAAGCCGTTGTTCATCCTTCAAAGTAAGCGGCCACGTTTCGCATCCGTAAAGAACCGTTGGAAGAATAATAGTTTTATAAGTTCTAACCTTTAAGTTTTTAGACAGAAGCCGCGAGCTAAGCAATTTAGCAACCGAATAATAACACGCATTTCCCACCTTTAACCGGGACTTTATTTCTTCCTGGATTTCATTTTTTCTTGTTATCATTGAACCTAAATACTTGAATTTCTGAAATATTAATATCATCAAGATCGCCACCATTTCTGCAATTAATCATATATTTCGTCTTATCGGTATTTAATTCGAGACCTATTTGTTTACCGGTTTTTATTAACACACTTGTATTTAGTTGTATAGTTTCCGTGTCTTCACCTAGTAGTACCAAATCATCGGCATACCCCAAAACCGGAATCTTGTCACCCATATGTAAGCCTTTCTCCGTACTCATCACCTTTTCTATAACATATTCTAAGGCTATATTAAACAAAACAGGTGAAAGGGAGTCACCCTGTTTCAAACCCGATCGCACCTCAAATCTCTCGGAGTAATTATGACCGATTCTAACTTTATGAAATGTTTCCGACAAACACATCTCTACTAGGTTTACTAACTTTTTAGGTATCCCCTGTTCAATCATGATGTTATATAGCTTCTGACGGTCTATGGAATCATAAGCCTTTTTAAAATCTATATAAAGTTGATGGACTACACCCTTGTATTCCAGTTTCTTCTCTAATATTTGACGTAAGGAAAATATTTGATCAATAGTCGAGCGATTCCGCCTAAAACCACATTGGTAGTCTCCGATAATTTCCTCAGCGTATACCGTGATTCGGCCAGTTAGTATTGACGAGAATATTTTATAGCATACTGGGAGAAGAGAGATCCCACGATAGTTGTTACAATCCGTCCTCGGTCCTTTTTTGTGAATCGGAATAAGTATTGATTCTTTCCATTCTTCGGGTATTTTTTCATTTTCCCAGATCTTTTTAACTAAAACATGTAATTTGGAAACGCCCGCTTCTCCACACGCTTTGATTAATTCACTCGTGATATTATCATTTCCTGCAGCTTTATACCGTTTTAATTTTCCTATCGCCATTTCAACTTCTCTTTACTCGGTGCGTCTACCCATGGTTCAGCGCTCTGGTATTCAAAGGGAGGAGATTGATTATTATTTTCTGTATTTAGAATGCCGTCAAAGTGTTGTTTAAATGTATTTAATATCTCAGTCGGATCCGCAATTATGTTGTTATTCGCATCTTTAACCCCATTCAATAGAGGTTCAAATCTTTTACGCGATTTGTTTATACCTTTGTACATCTCTCTTACGTTATTTTCGCTTCTGTGTTTTTCTATTTCTATTATTTTGCCTTTAAGATACTCTCTTTTCTTATTTTTTAAGAATTTTGAAGTTTCGTTTTTTACTAACCGAAAGTAAGCCACATTATTATCGCTTGGATTATTTAAGGAATTCAGCTTAGCGGTTTTTCTTTTTTCACACATATTTTGACAATCCCTGTCGAACCAAGGTTTGTTCTTTTTATTTTCGATTTTCCCAAGACATAAGTTACCGACCTCTTTAATATTATCTCTGATCCCTTCCCACAATTTGTTTACATCTTCGTTTTCCTCGTCTGAAGATTCCAAAGCATCGAACCTATTTTTTACTTCTATCGCGAATTGTTTTCTAATTTCGGGGTTGTTCAATTTAACAACATCAAAATTCTCGAGATGAATATAGTTCGGTGTTCTCTTTTTTGTATTTAGTTTTTGTCGAAGTTTCGCGATTACTAATTCATGATCAGATCCGCATTCTGCACCACGATACGATCTCACGTTAATTATGCTACTTTGCCATCTGTTTTGTACTAAAATATGATCTATTTGATTCCGAGTATGTCCATCCGGCGATGTCCACGTATACTTATGAATGTCCTTATGTTTAAACGTAGTACTTTTGATTATTAGGTTTTTCGAAATGGCAAAGTTTATTAGTCGGGTCCCATTATCATTACTATATTCATGCAAACTTTCTTTACCGATTGTAGGACGATATACTTCTTCCCTTCCAACCTTTGCGTTCGCGTTACCTAGTATAATTTTAATGTAATTTCGCGGTAACTTATCGTAAACCGACTCTAGTTTATCATAAAATTCGCATTTTACTTCATCATCAATATCTTCGGTGGGAGAATGAATGTTTATAAACGCGATTTTATACCAACGACCCTGAAATATAGCAACCGATATTCTTTCACTAAAGAACTGTACATCCCGTAATGCGGAAAGAAATTTATTCCTAATCAGAAACCCGGTACCTAAACAATAATTACCGCTCCCCCCGTACCAAATAGTATACTTTCCTTCTGTTAACGAACCCTCCCCTGGCCAGCGAACCTCTTGTAATGCAACGATATCTAAATGGTAACCCTTAACTTCATTCGCGACCGACTTTAACCCACCTGCCGTATTTAAACTTCTAACGTTCCACGTCCCTATTGTTAGATCTCTACTTTTCATCTTGCGCCTAGATTCCTCTGAAGCAGTCCCCACCCGGAGACCCGAACGGGGGACTAGTTTGCTTCCGGATAATGGGCGTTTTACCTCAGGAATCCATGACTGTTTGTGGTATTTTGTGAACTAAAATATGTGAGTAGGGCGTTCGAACCTACGTCACACCCTCCAGCAAGCCTGGAGGGCCGCTCTCATTGTTGGTCAGCGAGTCCATCGGACTTAGCCGGGAGGAGCTTCCGAGGAAATTCCACCGACCATCCCCACATCCGCCACCCGTGGGACGCTCCCCATACGCGGTAATGAGATCCGCGCGAGGTCATTATTACTACACTCATCTAAAAACCCAGTAAGAAACGAGCAATTTATTAGTGAAACATTAACCAGCAACATTGAACAGAGTGTGTGCCATTATGTTTTCAATAATCAAAACAATCTCCATCACTTTCTTGCTTTTCTATACCCTCTGAATAGAATTATAAATCCTTAGAATTTATAAATTCACTGAACCCATTTTCTAATGTTGTTTGATCAATTTTTTTTTTCCTTTTGTAATAAGTTGTTTAGATGTCTAAAAATATGGTGATCAGTTGGCGAGTGGTCCAGAAAGTACAGATGGGTGTACAGAAATGGATTGTTATTTCGGCAAAAAATTAAGGTGCAAATTTCATAATGCTGATTTTTATTTGGCGGTCGTTTAATCTCCCCCAACATAACTAAAGGAACCCAACATTTTTCACCTTTCCGTCTTAATACGGTTGCTTTTGTTACATCGATCATCCCTGGAAATTCTCGAACAGTTGTACTGGGATTTTCTTCCAACAAAGCTCGCAGAACTTCTTGACCATTGGAAGATCTTTGTTTTCCAAGCTAAAAGCTCGACTAAAGATTTGATTCTTTTTGCATTTAAACCTAAATTATTTTTGAAGTGAAAACTTCTTTATGAGCTTTATTCGATTTTAGGCACGGGTAAAAGCTTTGATTTCGTAACCATGGCAACGTCACCAACATGCTCTAGACTGGCGCATGCGCTTTGTGTATACCTGTCTATTAGAAATAAGATAACGATATCACTGTCCATGAACGTTATCGATGCCGGTGTAATATCGGCACAAAAATATCGATATTTATAATACTCTATTTCATTTTTTAATTGAATCAAAACCACTTGCAAATTTAATAATAATAATAATAATAATTTCTTTATTTATTCTGGGACAAGTCCCTTCAGAATAATACATATGAAAGTCTTAGATGCCTTAGAGTAATAATGGAAGAAAAAAAAAATACAGTGATAAAGTAAAAAAATTAATACACAAGACAAAGATAACATATAAAACCAAACTCCTGAATATAATAAATCGACTTCTCATTCCCATTCGAGTGAGAGGAACAAAAAAAATAATATATATGTACATAAAACTAATTTAGATGATAGTTAAAAATAAAATAAAATTTACTGTATATAAAGTTAATAAACTGAATATCTCAACTCTCTTGACTCTAAAATATCGATATTTTTAAATATTATTAAAACATTACTTTGCATGAACACATTTCATATATACGAAGCAAAATCATGATGAATGATCTTACTGTCAATATTTAAATCGTGGTAAAGTTAAATTGAAAAGAATGTCTTGATCATATAAAATCTGACATTTGAAAATTAAATTAATTTTAATAATATAGATTTCAATTAAGCACCATGTATATTTCTTTACTAATTAAAACATGTGTTTTTTGTTTACTTAAGAGAGAAACTGAGGTTATCTCTGTGTTTAGGATACCCTCTGTACCATCGTTCGAGTAGCCACAGTAGCATAAAGTGATGCTAAATGAATAAACTTAAACATAAATTAAACGTGTACTTAAAAGCTTTTGAAAAAAATTAAATTTTTTAAACACTTTTTTAAAGTAGCTGATTGTTCTTTAGTGATCTCTGCCCTTCTTCCCTCAATTCGACCGTATGCTAAATTATGCTTGACAAGCTACACCCATAACTTGAAGAATGACATCGATATGTAAACAATCGATACTTGATAATTCATTGATAAGTGGATATATCAGTACCACTATCGTAGGCAGAGGGATTACAATTATCAGCTGTTTTTTTTTTTCCAATTATTTGGTACTTAACAGATTGGGTAAGCCACAGGAAGAATTCCAAATCCCAGGGCTGCTCCACGGCTGAAACAATTTTGTAAAATAAAATCCTTCCAGCGGTGTTCGAACCCAAGACCCAAAGAACAGTAGTCTAGTGCACTGAGGATTATGCCACTCCTTCTGTACTCCTCAATCGAGAAAAATAAATATTCATTTTCTTTTCTTTTTTAATTGTTTTTGGAAGTTTTTCTTAATAGAGACACTTAAAAGAGCACACATTGACTTCCATTTGTCACTTAATCACTTTATTTCATAAGCTTTTCATATCTGTCGACGTTTCGGGGCTGTTTCCTCATTTTCAAGACTTATTTTTTCATTATATAAATACTTTTTCATACATCACCCATCATTTTATTTCATAGCACACTGCTATTTGTCCTCATGGGTGTTCATTGGCTCACTGTTTCAGAGAACAGAAAACAGTGAGCCAATGAACACTCATAAGGACAAATAACAGTGTGCTATAAAATAAAATGATGGGTGATATATGAAAAAGCATTTATATAATGAAAAAATAAGTCTTGAAAATGGGGAAACAGCCCCGAAACGTCGACAGATATGAAAAGCTTATGAAATAAAGTGATTGAGTGACAAATGGAAGTCAATGTGTGCTCTTTTAAGTATTTATAAATATTCATTTTAATATATGGAACTACACTTCAACTTTTTTTATTATCGTTTATTGCATTTAGTACTTAAAGAAGTGAAAATCCATTTATTAAAAGTATATTTAAATTTAAATGTTCTAAAAAGAAAATAAGTTAATAAATATTGAAATGATATTTCTCATCTAATATCTCTTTTTGATAGCAATTGTCAATATTATTTTATGTTTATATAATTGGTAATATCATCTTGGATTCTCCTAAAATGGAAGTAATAATCAATGTTACCTGAAAACTTACATAGACTACCTATTTTTCTTTCGAATTTCAAACCTGAATATCCATTCCTTTCAATCCAATGTCTCTCCCCCGTGTAATTACCAGCCGGCTTATTAATTTTTATTAAATATTTGGAATTAACTTTTATTCTAAACTCTTTGGTGGCAACACTGATTCATACGCAAACTGCTTGGTCACGTGTACACAATTTATTTCAGAAGAGTTGTTTCATTCAATGTCATTTAGATATTTAATATTAATTACCTCGTTGATGACTGAGGAAAACCTTCAAGTCTGAAAGAGATAACATTTCTTTAGTGGATAGATGCACTTTACCAATATCTCATACATTACTTAAATTTTCTCTTAGATTTCTAGCATTAATTCTTGAAAAATCTCTTGTTACCTGCCTTGTATGATATACATATGTACGTGGTAAATTATATTTACTTAGAACTCAATGACATTAACAAAATAAAAGAAAAAACTCTGAAACAGTCATATTTAAATGATGAATCACGAAATGATTACCTAATGAGAAAAATATTTCCACCTGATTGCGTCACTTACACATAACTTTTAAAGTCATAAAGAACGGCATCACGTGGAACTGGGTTTCGAAGAATCACTTCAAAAAGAATAAAGTATCAAGAACTTGATGGGTTTTTTCTAAAAGTGTCGAAATAAAAAAATAAAAAATATGTATACATATATATCTGGTATTTATTTAACGTCACTTTATGCGACTGTGGCTAAACGGACAATGCTACGGTGGGAGTCCTAAACTTTGCCTATCCAGGTTTTATTAGGATAGGTATCTTTAACGAGTACCTGACATCGCACAGGCTCGGGACCACCTTTTAAAGTTCCCCTCGGAAGGACGGAATAACTAAGGATTTTTACTCCCATTAAAAAAAATCCTTGGGCCACCAGCGTGTTTGAACCTGGGTCGTTTAGCATAGGAGGCTGTTATGCTGGACACCCTGTTACAGGCAACCCCTCAATAATGAACCTTCATAATGATCGTCAGTGGCTTTTCTCCGAAACTATGATCACAACACCTAGACGTTGATATCAGCCTTTTGAATGGCTGCTGATTGAAAATGGTTTAATTCAGTAACTCAGTTATTTTTGAAGATAGAGAAAAATTGTAATAGTGATTTTTTTTCTTTTTTGAACTTTAAATCTTTATTCACATCTGTCAATAATACAATAAACAATCAGTGAATGTGTGGTCATTCAAGAAACATGGCGTGATAGGCATGAGGGAGAGCAGCACAGAGCGGCACGTACTCCTGGCATGAAATCAGCGTGAATTACTAAAGGAGAAGGTCTCTCATCCAACTCCTCTTCAGCCTTCTGTAGGCATTGTCTGGCGTGAGTGTTGTGTCCATATCATTGATTAGTGTGTAAGTGTGACCTTGTAGTTTTTCGTGAAAATGTTTGTAGTAGCTCCGTGTGTGTTCATTGATAGTTGTCTTTTGAATGTATTAGTGTTTTCTAATCAAGAAACCGTGGTTAATTAATTCTAAAATTATTTTACTTATAAATCCGCCCATAAATCAGTTATTTTTGAAGATAAAAATACTATTGTAATGAGTTTTAGGATCAGGATAAAAATTTAAATCTCCCGCCTATGTATACATAGGCTTACCACTCGGTTGGTTATTTTTGAAGATAGAGAAAATATGTATAGAGTGCGATATATAAAAAAAAAAAAAGTATTAATGCATTATAGTCACAAATTATAAGAAATGTGATTCCCCCAAAACTCGGTTATTATTGAAGATAGAGAAAAATTTAAAAGATTTTCGAGATCAGCACCTCGCCCCTACCCTGGAAGAGTTGAGGAACCTTGCCAGGAACAGAGAAGCTTGGAACCGATGGCTGGAAGCATCCCCACGCTGAAAGGCAAATATAACGGCTGGAAGAAAAATAAGGCAAGAAGGATATCAAATAAGACCGACAGCATGCCACGCTGCGTTTACTGCAACACGTACAAAATATCACATTTTCAAAGAATTTTATTCTGTAATTTCACGCTTCGGTTTTTATGAGAAAGAGTAACAGAAGTTGAGAAAACTGGCTTTTTCATAGTTTTCCTGAATATCTCAAAACTTATCATGTTTATCTATACAATATTATAAAGCTGAAGAGTTTGTTTGTTTGAACGCGCTAATCTCAGAAACTACTGGTTGGAAATGAAAAATTCTTTTTGTGTTGGATATTCCATTTATCTAGGAGGGCTTTAGGCTATATAATATCCTGTAACCAATAGAAGTGAATAACTTTTAAAGTCATAAAGAACGGTATCACGTGGAACTGGGTTTCGAAGAATCACTTCAAAAAGAATAAAGTATCAAGAACTTGATGGGGTTTTTTCTAAAAGTGTCGAATAAATAAAATATGTATACATATATTTTTGGTGTATATTTTCAATAATGAACCTGTTTATTTATTTAACGTCCCTTTATGCTACTGTGGCTAATCGGACGATGCTACAGTGGGAGTCCTAAACTTTGCCTATCCAGGTTTAATTAGAATAGGTATCTTAAACAAGTACCTGACATCGCACAGGCTCGGAACCACCTTTTAACTTCCCCTCCGAAGGATGGCCTAACTAAGGATTTTTTACTCCCACTAAAAAAAATCCTAGGACCACCTGCGGGTTTAAACCCGTGACCTTTGGCAGGGAAGGCTGTTATGCTAGCCACCCTGCTACAGGTGATTGCTAATTGAAATAATCCATTGTGTAATTATTTGCAGCGTTGTTGTTTTGTTTTTTTTATTAATTCTGAATACGTAATAATTTTTAATTTATTTTTTTTAGGAAAAGCTTTCAGACACATTCAGGCAAGCGAGTGCCAAAATAGGAGCGACGATTGGATTGAAGGTAACCGAAGACGACGGTACAGTCTCCCCAGTGTCGCCAACTCATGTCGAAATCGCCGAAGTCCACAAACCTCAGCATCCTGAAGCGCCAGAAACTTAATTTTATTTAACTGCAACACTGTTCATTTTATACTGTGCTCAATTATTAATTATTAGAAAGGAGATATATTTACGAGTAGTTTGACGCAAACTTCAACTTAACAAAGCTCTTCGTCACATTATCGCAAGCATCAAGCGTTCTACAACACTTTTAAAAGTGGACTTTTTTAAAACCATTTAGTTGAATAAAACTAAAAATATGAAGCGTTTTAGGGACTATTAAATAGTTTGTTTCAGTGGTAAGTCCAGAGAAAGGTTTTTTTCTTATCCTCCATTTATTTGTCCAACAAAATATACAATAAAAAATATCATACATCCATAATACATGATTTAAGTCTTTCTTTTGCCCGAGAGCTTTAATGTGTAATAATACAAGATGCACTGCATGTGCTTTTAGCTCTTCATAGACCATGAAGTTTCTTGTTGCGAGATTCCTTTGACTTTCCGCTGAAGGATGACGTTCTGGAAGATATGCAGCCGCATACAGGTTATTATTTTTTTTTACATTTCAGTAATTCAAGATTATTTAGATAAATATTGATTTAGTATATACTAATTAATAATTACTATTTTTCTGGATGGTTATTTTTATTAAAAGAACTTTTACCACTACGGATTTACCACTGGTTCAACTACGCACTTTTAATTCTTACTGTTAATCGATAAACCGCTGCAAAGCGGTTAAATTTAAAAGAGGACTTTTATATTTCCTTAAAGTAGTTCTAAAATCTCCTATTCGTCCAAATAAGTCGTTCTATTTATGTATATAACTAGCAACGTTTTTGGTGCTTTTACTATTATCATAGGGTATTTGAAGATGATATATTTTAAATAAAAAATCTTCGTATAGCCTAAGGTAGTTTTTGTTTACTTTTAAAATCTTACGAATTTCTATGCATTGAGCAGCATTACTTATAAATTTTCAATTTAAATCTGATTGAAAATGAATTAATGGCAGTTTCGAGAATTATCTGTTACATCTAGGATTAGTGATCGAAAATAACTCTTGTTTCTCGGGAGCAAAGAATAAAAGCCAAGAATGTTGGACAGTATCGATATCGGGGTGTATTATTAGGTTGTGGTTGTTCTGAACATGAAAAATAATTTGGTTTTCAGATCGCGCGCTTAGCAATCGGTTTATTAGATCATATCTGAAATTACAGGAGGACCACTGGGTGCTGTCTCCCTCATGCCTGCCCACGCCTTGTTTCCTCAGATTTTAGCACATTTGCTGATGGTAATATTTTTTACAGTTGTAAATAAAATGATAAGTGAAAAAAAAGACACATAATATAATATATATATATATATATATATATATATATATATATATATATATATATATATATATATATCTGTCTTTTTCATAACGTTCATTTAACGTCACTATATGCTGCTGTGGCTAATCGGACGATGCTACAGTGGGGGTCCTAAATTATGTATATCCAGGTTTAATTAGGATAGGGATCTTTAAGTAGTGCCTGGCATCGCACAGGCTTGATACCACCTCTTTACATCTCCTCCGAAGGACGGCATAACCAAGGATTTTTTTTACTCCTATTAGGGCCACCAGCAGGTTTGAACCCGTGCCTTAGGCATAGAAGGCTGTTATGTTAGCCACAATGCCACAGGTGACCCCAAATCGGGGTGTATTATTGGGTCCTGAGGAGTACTAAACTTGGAAAATAATTTATTGTAAGATCATGCGCTTAGTAATCGATTTATTTTATCGTTTCGGAAATCATCGATATCGAGGTGAATTGAACATGGTAGGAGTACCGAATTGAGACGTTACAAAAGGTACTAAAGACATTTTTATACGAAACTGATATTTGGACATATTTGTATTTTCATAATTCTGTTTTATCTAAATTTTCTATTTTATGTATATGTAATAAACTCTAAAGTGCGTTAAAAAGTCGATTTAGAAATTCAATTATTTTCTAGAGGTACTAATAACAATTTAAACCTAATAACCCATTTAGTATCGTTCCAAATCTTACTAAAACATTTTATTCCATAACTATAATAAAGTTTTATTAATACAATAAAAAACAATTCTAGATTTTAATGCGAAAAGAATCCAATAAGTTGGTTTAATTATATAGTAATGAAAGATTTTCGCGCTTTCCGTAAAATTGTCTAAAATTGATATAGTACCTTTTGGAAATCAACGTTTTAATTACTGAATCGGGGTGTATTATTGGGTACCGAGGAATACTGAATATTAAAATATAATTGATTTACAGTTCGCGCGCTTAGTAATCGATATTTAATCATATCGGACATTATCGATATCGGAATGTGTTATTAGGTTATGGATGTGCTGAAAATGGAAAAATGATATTCAGATCATGCGCTTAGTAATCGATTATTTGAACATATCGATAAAGGGGTGTATTATTTGGTACTGGAGAGAAGAGAGTAGGTAATGAACATGGAAGAATAATTGATTATCGATCTCTGTCCAGGAGTGTCTACTGAGACGATGTGAACTGTGTCGTTAAAATTTGAAAGGACAAATTGGCTTCTTTGGGTAGTTATGCGAATGGGTGTGGAGAATCGTTTGAAAAAAAAACTTAATATATATATATATATATATATATATATATATAATATATACCTAAAATCAAATTATGTCAGTTCCATATGAAAATAATGAGCTGAAATAATGAAAAACTGTTAATTTTTGACCAAAGTTTGATAAATTCAAATAGGTTAAAGTCAAGGTAAGACCATTTAATGGATGAATTACCAAGAAATTGGAATATCTGTTTTAGATTATTGTATAATCACTGTTTTTTCAATTGGGTTTAAGACACTGCTCATTTGTATTTTATTAATCCATTTTCTGCAAAGATTATGTACATCAAAGCACTGGATTTTTTTGTTAAGAGTTTTATTATGAGGTAAGAAATCATTAAAGGAGGATGGAAGTGAAGATTTGTATGCATTGTAAATATTGTTGTATAATATTAAGCATTTATATTAAATGTTTGAGTGAACTATTTTTAATTTATTTAGCTGGATTTATTTTATTAATACTCTAAATGTACTGTTAACATATTTTTTGTTTTTGTATGTGATTTCTTTGAAATAAAAACGAATTGAATTTTTTTAAGTCGATAATATAGATATGTTATAATATAAAACCTTTTTAAAATTTAAAATAAACAAAACCTTATATTGTTTTTTTGTTTGTTTTTTTATCCCATTTATATTACCAATAACAATACAAACCAATAAAAATTATGTACCAGCCAAATTCTGTAATATAAGTATTTGTTTAAGTATTGGCACTATTTATAAGAACAAATTTTTTCCTGCAATAATAAAGACAGTTATTTTCAAGATTAAATTTAATCTATTGAATGCAATCTCTTCTTTCTCTTCTTGGAAGGCGCTACAGGCCGTGAAGTTTCTTGTGTCTTCACGCCGCGATTCTGGATGATAATTTATAGGGCAAGGTCATCACTCCCTACATCTATTTTTTGTGAGTGGCCACAAGCTGGCTGATGGGTCTCACATACCCGGGTGAAAGGCTGTTGGTGAATTTCTATTAAAATACATGCTAGAATACATCTACCCCGGAATTCGAACTCACAATCTTTGGCATGGTAGACTAGCCTGCTAGTTCCCAGACCTCTACTTACCAAAATATTTTTCTGATTTCTCTCATAAAAATTTTCTCTCTGTAACAAGTTTAACTGTTATCATGAGTCGTCAAATAATTTATTGTAATGATGATATTTTAAAACTATCCCAAAACACCAAACAACAAAATATATCTGTATATGAAGGATTCCTAGTTTGATAAAAACGAAGGAAAAGGTATTGAAAATCTGCTTTCTAAAACTCAGTATTTTATATCAATTCAATGGAAAAATAATTTATTTAATCAATATTTAGTGTTTTTGCTTTTTTTTTTAAAGATTGTCTTAGCGGCGTAGTAGGTAGAGATAATATAAAATTATTATTTCGATTTTTATTGTATCAAAAAGCCAAGGGGACCCCATGCTGTGTGACTTATTTTTTTATTTATTTATCTCCAGATCGGCTGCGTGAGCCATACATGGGTTTATATATAAACAGTTTACATTACAATTTCTAACAATTGACAAAGTGGGGGTATAGTGTCATGCAAAGACACCCCTAACTATTTTATTTTAATTTACTGATCAGTTAAATAAAAAGATTGATTTAAATCAAAACAAACACTTGAAGTCAAATTGAAACACAAGAAAGAAATGAAACTGGAAGTAATAAGTTCATGCAAGATAATAAATGAATACATATATAAAATAATTCAAATAAGAAAATAAAGTAAATTTAGCTTGAAAAGAATCAAATGAATAAATAATTAACTTTTTTTTTAAATGCATTAAAATAATAAAAAAATAAATGAAACATAATAGATTGAATATATGCTGAATGACGTATATTCCAGAAAAATAATTTAGTAATTAATAGTTTAAAAAAAAAGTTTATTGACAAATAAAAGCTTAATAGGAAGATTCACAGAAGATCATCTTGCAGAAGTATGGGTTTGAGCCTGCGAGTTGTCGTTCGAACCCCTGATGTAGGCTAAAGCACTTCTTACTGCTGGGAGCTGTGAGTGGTATTTAGTGAAGTCATCAATAAGTTCAATTTGAAGCTCACGGCGCAGTTGACTGTTTCTAATGAACCATGGAGCATCTACTGATATTCGGAGTATTTTATTTTGAAATGTCTGGAGCTTTTTTCGTTTCGTTGAGGAAGCTGCGCCCCACACTTCAGAACCATATATAAGTAGTGGCTGAATTACTGTTTTTTGTCTTTGACGGAGTTTGGAACCTAGGACTGCTGTACAAACTCCGCAAATATCCAGCCCTACCTTTCTGACAGAACCTTTAAAATAACTAACAACAGTTCCTATTCATCCATTTTTACTCAGTCTGCTAGTGTTCCTCAAGGCAGACTTCTTGGACCCATTCTTTACACAGCTGATATCACATCACATCCTAATACTTTCCTTTCTACTTATGCAGATTACACTTGTGTATTATCAGTCAATAATGATCCAGCTATTGCCTCTCAAACTCTCCAATCCCACATCAGAGACCTTAAGGTATGGTGTCAGAATTGGAGAATTAAAATAAACTCCAGAAACTCACACCAAATAACCTTTTTTGTCTACTTACTTATATCATACGCTTAATGAAATAGAGAAATTTAAAAAAATATAATAACGTTTCTTAGTTAGATTTTTTTTTTTTAATTATTCGAATTTTAAGACTTTAACAAGTTAAAAGTATAAATAACTCTAATATTATTTTTACAAAATATTCCCGGGTCATTGCCGTTTCAACTCCGAAGAGGGTTATAAGGAAGGCTGGAGCCAGAAAGCGATTAACTAGAAGGATTAGAAAAGTAAGCTTTTGGTGAAAGACTATTGTGTACTGAACTAAATAACTAAATTTTTTTTTTTTTTTACTACTGTTTATTTCAATGCGTCCCTGATCACAGAAATTGTTTGTTTATTCGTTTAACGCCACTTTATGCTACTATGGCTAATCGGACAGATGCCTAAAGTAGTTTTTATTTACTTTTAAAATCTTACGAATTTCTATGCATTGAGCAGCATTACTTATAAATTTTCAATTTAAACCTGATTGACTATGAATTAATTGAAGTTTCGAAAATTATCTTTATACATCTAGGATTAGTGATCGAAAATAACTCTTGTTTCTCGGGAGCAAAGAATAAAAGCCAAGAATGTTGGACAGTATCGATATCGGGGTGTATTATTAGGTTATGGTTGTTCTGAACATGAAAAATAAATTGGTTTTTAGATCGCGCGCTTAGCAATCGATTTATTTGATCATATCGGAAATTATCGAATCGGGGTGTTGTTAATTTAGTTAACGTCACTTTATGCTACTGTGGCTAATCGGACGATGCTACAGTGGGAGTCCTAAATTTTGCCTATCCAGGTTTTATTAGGATAGGGATCTTTAACGAGTACCTGACATCGCACAGGGCTCGGGACCACCTTTTAACGTCCCCTCCGAAGGACGGCATAACTAAGGATTTTTTACTCCCACTAAAAAAATCCTAGGGCCACCTGGCATAGAAAGCTGTTATGCTAGCAACTAGCTATGGGTGACCCCATACAGAAATAAAAATCTTGATAATAACGTACTATAATTATGTTAGCCAAAAACACCGGAGTCGGAAAAGAGAGAATGTCTTATTAAATAATTGTTTTACAAAGCAGGAAGCGAACCCAAGCTCAACCTAATTAATATAGACTTAAATCTTATCAATCAAGAAAGTTTTTCCAAAAGTTACGAATATTTAATCTGGAAGCTGATTAACTGTGGAATTTAGGAGTTCGAAAGTAACTTTAAGTGGATTAAATAAAGAAAAATTTCAATTAAAAAAATATTTATACAAAGTTCACGATAATGCAATTTTTAATTAGTGATCACTGATAAAATACTGTCAAAGTTGGTTACACTGTTCAACTGAATTTGATATATTTGTGAGGTGATTAGAGGATTAAGATGGTTTTATATTTCTGTTTACGAAATTATATTGATTTATGAAATAAATGTTCTGGTTCTAATAAAGAGCATATTTCATTTTTTTACAATTAAAATTATAGAGAATATAATACTCAATTTAATAAGTTGACTTGATTAACCCTACATTAAACAAGCTTGAATGATAATCTTATAAAAAATAGTTGTGTGTAAAGTGGATTAAATCTAGCAGTTGTATGTATTCCACCGGACAATATGTGCATTTTATAACTCCCTCGGGTAAGTTGCATTTTCTTAGCGATTATAATAGTTTAGTTGTAATTAATTTATAACAACCTTCTTGTTCCCTAATAATTTGTAAACAGTAAAGGTAGGTCCAATATTTGTAGATTGACAACCTACTTTAAAAAAAAATTTACAGATTTTGATCCCATCCCGCAATTGATTGTTGTGCCAACTTTTCTAATTGAGAACTGGCTATATTTATGTATATATCTAATATTTATTCATTATTATATCTTTTTGATTAAAAATAAAAAATTATTTTAAGGAATTTAATTAGTCTTTTTCAATTTGACCCATAAAAATTAAGCCTTTAAAAGATACCGAATTTCATACATAAACATAATCTCCGTGGTTATTTCGAATATTCATGGCAAAATTTTGCAGACAATCAATACTTCTAAACAACAGCAATTGTCTTAGTTACGATTACTCTGTAAATATTTTAAGAGACGGTATTTAAATAACAAATAAACTGTTGCTTCATAACAATTGAATAACCTTCTAAAGATGCAAATCAGTTCTTTTTATTGGTATATCTGAAAAGACTTATTAATATAATTACGGGAAAATAGTACAATTCAACTCCCTCCACTATCGTTCCTACCGTAGTTAATTCTTTGTCCAGCTATGTTACATCATGTCTATGACGGATTATTAAAAGTTTCCTTCCTTGCTTCAACTAGAGAAAGTGCAAAAAATCGGTTTACGAGTAGAAGCTTTCCATAATCGGTTACATTTTTGAACTGTAATCTTTAAGCTAAGCTCTTTACGAATAAGCTTTCTTAATGATTTTGAACTTTCAAATGTTTCCCGTGCCTTGAGTTAAGATACTTGTATGAATCTGTCAGTGTAGTTTCTGGCAAACTTTAAGCAATTTATAAGTTTAAATTTTAGATGAATCACTAAAATTAATTGCTTGTCCCCCCTCCCTCAATTCTAATAATCAAAACGGTTCAAAATGGAGGGATCTGACTCACCAGCTGATACCGCCCAAGTGACAGCTGAAGTGAATGTAGGTAGTGCTGGGAGAGGTGTTATTGTTTTTCTGACAGTTTAGTGTGTTTTAAGCTTTGGAATGGTAGTGTTTGACTCGCAACTGAGTGAAATATTCTACGCTGTAGTTGTTCTGCTTGTATTTATAATATTTCTGAACCAAAAAGCATTATGACTGGAAAACTTAGTAAATCGTTTAAACTCAAGTTCGTTCTTAATTAACGTTAGACTAATTTTCATTAGGTAAATATGTTTAAAGTTACAATATTGTTAAAGGTAAACGGTATGTTTTGCTATTACCATCTATATTTCATTAGAATAGCTGGACTGTTTGTTTGAAAAGTTATCAATTTCAAATTTTGGAGGGTTCAATGATTTCAGGTCAATAATAGAGTCATATATCACATGTCTTATCTCATACAAGATAAGGGATTAAAAATATTCATTCTGCCCATTACTCACAGTCTAAGATAAGTTGGATTACAGGTGCGACATGATAACTTGAGAAACAGCCCCTCACAATGTCAGCTACAAAAGTTATTGAGGCAACTATACCCGAGGCTTCACCATGGAATATTTCTTCTACATTAAACTTGGACGACTTAAAGATGGACAGCAATTTTGCCTGGCTCCTTGTATCATTAATAACAGCAATAGTTTGGGTTGTTTACATTACCTACTACAACTCCAGAGTTATCGGCTACGTATTCACTCGGGCTGTGAACAAGTTATATGTAACTGATGGATATTTTAGAGCTGGTAATTAGTTTGAATCTGGTTAGGGTGTGATTTAATTAATATTATCAAGTTCTAACAGTGCTAAATATTGTTTAGGCTCTTTTACTGTTTGTATGCTGTCTGGAAAGATCATGTTTAGAGATGTTGTTTATATCACTCATGACTTCAGTCTCCGGATACAAGATGGTTGGATGATATTTCGTTGGTGGAGATCTTACGTTCCTAAAGATGTTTCTGAAGGTATGTATCAAATTTCTGTATATTTTCTATCCCCCCTATGAAAAAAGTGCTAGCCTTAAATCTGATTAATAATAAATTTGAGTATTAATGTTTTGAACTATTTAAAAATCTTAATTTAGTTTCTAAAGATAATTGTCATTATAAAGAAATTAAGTGCAAATCAAAGTCTGATTTAAATTGGGTTGTTTTATTATGCAAATAATATTCTAACAAAAAAGGAAGAAAGAGAGGAATCTTAAACAATATATTTTGTTTCATCAAGTAAATATTTATTTAATTTACTTATATTCTTCATACCATTTCCTTATATATATTAATAATTATATATAATTGTATTATGACTGTTAATAATTATTATTGATTATTGTTCCTGGTAATAATTTAACTCTTGAATGCAGTTATAATAATATTGTATATTAAATGCACTTTAATTAAGAATTTTTTAAATAAAATTATAGATATTTATAGAGAGATATATTTCGTTATTAATGTTAAAAAGTATTATATTATAAAAATACTGATATCAGTGATGTTTTTTTAGTTTATGGTTTGAGGATTCTAAATTTGTTACTATTTCTATATCTCTCTGACTGAAAACATACGTCAAAACTTACCAGCCCATCCATTTGTGACGAGGTCATTATACGCTGATGATACAGCATTGTATACCTCATCATATCGCATCGATACAATAGTGAATCGCCTTCAACAATATTTTAAAAAATTTCACAAATATTGCATAAAATGGAAATTGAAAATTAATCCCACCAAATCCGAAGCAATTCTTTTCACTAAACGTCGCCCACAAATCAACCACCAAATCAAGATAAATTCAGCTCTCATCCCTTGGTCAAAATCCGTACAGTACCTAGGCATAACATTAGACAAATCTCTTACATTCACAGACCATATCAATAGAAAAATCGATAAAGCCAAAAAATTAATATTTAAAATGTTCCCATACTTCAACAAAAAATCCCATTTGAGCTCTCATAACAAATTAATAATATACAAATCAGTTATTCGCCCGTTAATCACATACGCCTCGCCAGTCTGGAGCTCAACCTGCTTGACTAACTACCAAAAACTTGAAAGAATTCAAAATCTATCAATGCGAATAATTAACAACTACCCCCGCTACACTAAAATATCATCTATGCTCCAGGACTTACAGCTTCCAACAATTAAACATTTTGTCCATACTCAAACAGCTTCTTACTTCAGTAAAACACCAGTCTCCAAAAATCCTTTAATAAAGGAAATCGGTAACTATAATAAAGCATCTCTAAAACGCTACACTCATAAAAGAACTAAACATGTGTTGCTAACTTAAACTAGTTTATCTTAATTTCTAATTTTATATTATCAATTGTGTTATCTGTTTTTTTTTTGTTTTTTTTTATATGTAGGTTTTTTATTTAGTTTTTCCTACTACCATAGTTAATATCAATTTAATTTTACCACTAATTATAGATTAGATAATTAGATTATAACTACCAAATGAACCAAACATTTGATGATTGTAAGGATGTCTCATCCGAAATCATTTATAAATTTTTTGTCAATATGTAAAAATGTAAATAAAGTTTATTTTCTTTTTCTTTTCTACGTCAAAACTTTGAATTATCAATACTACCTAATTTTTTTGTCCAAAAAATTGTTTTAGATTTATCTCATTCAGATACCAGATTGTCTGTTATGCTAAATGGGTTCGAATTACATGTTTATAATCGATCTGAAGTATACAATCATTTAGAAACTGTGTTTGGATTGGACTCCTGTATTTTTTCTCAAAATGAAAAGCAAGATGGTAAATATTTTTAATATTGTATGTGTTAAGTATTTTGTACTTCATTTGGAATATATTAACGTAATTTAATTGTTGTAGTAAATCGAATCATAGGTGAAAAATTAGACCTTGCAAAAAAGCAGAGACCCCAGCCTGGAGCTGGTTCTCTCGGACAGAGTTGGAGAGATCTAATTCCAGTTATTAAATTTGATTTATCTTCAGTAAGTAGTTTTTAATATAATTTTATTATCACATATTGTTCGTTACTTCTTAATTCTATATTTAGGTGTTATAGTGACTTTTTCATTCAAATGAGTTGTATTTAATTTAATTTTTAATACTGCTATGGATGCTAAATATTATCATATAACTTGAAAATAAAAATCATTACTATCCTTCTGCATTTAATGGTGATTCTTCATTGGTTTACTTCAAATAAATATAAATATTAAATGAGCAATTGTAATCCTTTGATATATTTTGTATTGATCTAAATCTAATATATTTATATTTAATGAATCATCGGCCTCAATGTGAAAAAAGCTAAGTATTATAATTGATTTTGCCAACATTTTCAATAGAAGTCATATATAATTTTAATTGTGGTTTGTCTTAATGTATCTATATGGGGTTGTTTACTCTATTTGAACCAAGGTGCTTTCACTAATTATTTAATGTTTTTTTAACCCACCCCAAACACTTTTGAGGTGGTGGCCTAGAGATTCATTCGGAACCATTCATTAACTTCATTTATTCAAAAGAGAATAATTTTGCTAAAACATTTATTATTAGTAAATAAAAAAATTAATTTGTATAAATTTAATGGCTATTCTATTAGTCATTGCTATGTATGTTTTATTACTGTATCATCATATTGTATGTATCATAAATTATTATTTGTATGCAATCCTTTTTTTCATTTTTGTAATTATACTTATTTCTAAAAGGGCAGCATACATTTATAAAAACAATAAATTTTTAAAAAACGAGGTGGTCAGGAAGATATTTTTTTTTATTTTCAGGTAAATTTTACGTAGACTAATTCTTATTTATTTATTGTTTTGAAAAATATGTACTTATTAATGGAAAATGGAAAAAAAATCGAGGCTGTAATTATACTTCACTCCTATTTTATTAAAATGCACAATGTTTCGGCTACAATGCCATCTTCTGGTCCAAGAACATTTTTCATTTCATATAACTGTTCCAAACTTCCTTGCTTTTTCAAATCAGTCTGTTACAGGTCATTTCAATTAGGTGTAGATAAAAGAAGATGTCATTATAGCTGAAACGTCGTGCATTTTAATAAAATAGTGGTGAAGTATAATTAATTACTCTCTCCAATTCTATATTAAACTTTGATCTTCACCTTAAATTATTTAAACCTAATTTTACTTTATAATTTATTGTAAATATTTAAAATGTTACATATTATAAAACTTGTCTAATTCATAAATATCAATCAAAGAAAAACTTCTTATTACATTATTCTTATTTTAATAGGCTCATTTTATTATTTCCATATAATAAGAGAATAAAAATGGGAAAATGTTCTTTGCTTAATGTGTAATTATATATATCCTGTTTTTACTTGAATTTAAATAGTGAGAAACATACAGTTCTATTCCATTTATCTTGTCTAGGCCCGTATTGTTTTTGGAAACCGACTCGTTCCTACAACTCTTTCTATTCAAGTAGAAGAAGCTCACGTAACTTATTCAACGAAACCTGCTGCTTCAAGATTAGATCATTTCATGCATTTTGCTAAATGTAAAGCTGAAAACTTTAAGGTAAGCTATTTATGAAAAACTTCTTTAAAGTCAAAGTAATTTTATTGAGATAATTGTTTAATTCTTTATTTCATCTGTTACTAGGTCATTTTAGCCCCCAGTCCGAAGTATACTGGAATGGCGGATGACCCTCCTAGGTATATGGGTGAAGGATTTGTTGTGCTTTCTTCAAACAATGTCGATCTCTATTATTATATGGATGAACCAGGTAACAATTATTTTTCATTTTATGTACATTAAAAAAAAGTATTTTATTATTTACCTTACAGAGGAGTATAAAATACCTAATCCAATTGAATCATTTCACATCATTTAAAGTGTGTTGGTTTTTCTGTACATCACTATGATGGAGACAATCATGTACAGTAAGATTTTCGTGATAGTAGCAAGAGAGAGAAAAAGCATAATTGTTTTTAATAAAGTCAGATAATAACAAAATATTGCTTTTTAAAAAATCTTATAATATTATGAAATATTATTTTTCAAAAAAGCTATTACAATAATGACATTTATTTTGAATTTAGAAACACTATTTTAAGAAATTAAACATTGTTTATAATTAAAGTTAAAAAAGGATCTATGGCCCCAAAAAGACACCAGAAGGATACAGGCTAAGACTCCAGCAAGAAATAAAAGAAACCTGTACCACTACACCCATGAAGAGTTTAGGGCTCAGTACATGTAGAGATTTGTACTGTTTATAGACCAACGTTCGTACAATGAGATGATTTATTTTTATTTTTATTTTACATCATCCACCAACAGTCTTAGGCTCAATTACAGGTGGTAAATCATACAAAAAAAAGTAAATACAAACCAGCTTAATTTATATAATGAAACAAAAAATAAAAATATAATATATATATATATATGATTTGTCCAAAATCACGCTCAGCCGCCAGGTTTTTTCCCCATTTTGGGTACCCACTGAATATGAAATATCTCAGTTTAAAAATTGAATCAAATACTGTTTATATTCAATAATTGAGACACTGAGTTCTAAAAGGTACTATATAACATTGTTTATGAAATTTATATTTTGACATAAGGGTCAATCCGTTCAAAATCGTTCAGAGCTTGCTGCTCAACATTTTTGATTTTGATGATTTTTTTATTCTCTTTTTCTACTTTTCTAACTTCCCCCAAATATTTTATTTTGACGCTAAGCTTGATAGATAGAAATACCTACTGATAATAATTACTTATGAATACTTACCTCAATATTGGCCAGTTCTGATTTTGTAGATAAAATTAATTTATTATTAGTTATTAATTATTTGATATAATTTTTTATGAAACTCACCTCCTATCTGTTGATATTGTTTACAGGAATAGTTCCTGCAGAGCCGTTAATGCTTGAACTTGCCAATGGAGACATTGTTGAATCTGCTCCACCTATCTGGGGGATGGACGTCAAGGTATGTTATAATGGAAATTTTAAATTCCACAATAATTACTTGTGATTTTCTCTCAATAATTTATTAATGCGTTCAATTTCAGTGTGGAAAAGGAACGGACTTCAGTTATGGCCCTTGGGCAGATAGGCAAAGAGAACATCTTTTCAAATTCTTTTTTCCTCAAGATTACCAACCTTTGGAGGTAAATAAAGGACTTTATTTGTTACTATTTAAAATTTAAAAAAAATCAAACTATACTGTAACATTATTTATTTTACATTATTTTATTTTTTCAGATGACGAAAGCTCCACTGCCTGGAGAGAAGCGGCAAGTCCAGTCATTTGATATTAGATTAAGCACTTTATACGATGCAACGATTGATATTTTATTTTCTAAAAACAAGGTAATAAAATTTTTATAATAATCTAAAAACTAATATTATATTCAATAACTAGTGACTCGTACCTGCTTCGCACAGGTGCAATTTGAATATAGTGTCATTTATGTTTAAGAAAGTACTGTTTGACAGTTTTAGAGTTTATCGCTTTGGGATTGTCAGCTCCTTAGAGAAGAAGTGTTTTATCAGTTTTTAGGTTTACAACAACTTTATATTAACGTGAACGACTTCTTTTATTGCAAATTAACTTTTCTAAAATCTTTTGCTTTTGAATAGTATATTATATGTCTAAATTACTACTCATGTTTCAAGAAAATCTGATTTTCTATTCTAAAGAAGAATGCAATAGCTATGTATTATACGTATAAACCTGCAGAAAAGAATTTCCTAAATCACAGTGAAAACAGTATCTAAATCCATTGCCAGGTTCAGAAGGAGTTCGCGAAAACCATGAATCGCAATATCATTTTATATACATAGAGGTTATGAAGAAGTTATTTAAATTATCTTAATTTAGATTAATAGTTTGGTTATTCATGGAATGTATTTTGTTTTAAATGTATAATTCTTCTTTTTTTTTTTTAAATTCACAGGAAACGAATGCTGTTCACGTGAATATAGGTCCAGGATCTTATTTAGAAGTCACCATGCCTTGGGTTGTTGGACCTGACGGGTATACCACTAAAGTTACCGGACAGCTTTTACATTTAGAAGCTTCTACTAGTTTACAAGTAATGATATTTGTTAATTATATAAGTATTTATGATTTAAATTACTGGAGATTTGTGTAGTTTAATGAAAATTAACACAGTTGCTACTTGGCAAACTTTGTTCACCTCTCACTGATGATTTTTATGAAATTCGCCTGAAGTCTTCTCCTTGAAAAATACCACCTATCTGTAGTGCAAGTTATACTCGAAATAGTTCCTTTCAACTAGGTTAAGCTGTAAACCTTATCAAACTTTACTTAAGGAGACTTTCCTCTTATCTTGGACTTCCTTCTGTGTACACATATATACTTTGCAAATTAAAAAACAATACAAATTATTACACAATGGGTTATTATTTCCAAATAATTATATTAGGGTATAACTGTTTATAGCTGCTAATATTTTCGATTTTTGTCTATCTTCAATGATAACCGAGTGGTGGAATTACATTTATACTTATACTTATATTATAAAGCTGAAGAGTTTGTTTGTTTGTTTGAATGCACTAATCCCAGAAACTACTGGTTCAAATTGAAAACTTATCGAGGAAGGCATTCGGCTATATAACATCACCCTGCAGCCAATAGGAGTGAAGAATCAGTGGAAAAAATGGGGAAAATTAACCTCGCATCCCAATGATTCCAAATGATTTACCTTTTAATTTTAAAAGAATTTAATTTTCCATTAAGTTATCTTTTGCCGTAACAATATATATATCACAGGGGCAAACATTTAAACACGTAGGAATCGATTTAAGTTAAGACTGCTTTTTACACTTCTAACTATATGTCGCATTGTCAAGATCGGGTTGCGATGAAAGAAAATCAGTATGTTCTTCTGCAACAAAAAAATAAAATTAAAAATATCATTTACGAAGAAGTACTTTTAAATATATTTTAATTTAAAAACTTCTTAATAGCAATCATAATAACAGAAATTGACGCAGACGAAGTCGAGGGCAACAGCTAGTCTATTATAATTTGTGACTTGAATATATAGATAAACTTTTTTTTTTTTTTTCAGTTTTTCGTGTTTTTCTGTATCTATAATTTTATTTTTATTTTTTATTTATTTATTTTTTTTTTTTGTGGTCGATTACAAAGGTTCATTATTGAAAATAATAAACCAACATATTAAAATTTATTTTTTCCATAAATCATTGTGTAATGGGCATTGCCCGTATATATCAATAAAAATAAAAAATCATAATTAAGCAGTTAAATCCAGAGAAAAATTCATTTTGTAAGAATTATTGAAATAATCTGTTATAATTATGCTAAATGAGACCTCTCAATTTTTCCCAGGATTAAGTTTAAATGTCTCAACGTAGTACTGTACTATTCTATACTTGCCTAAACATGTTCTCCCTGAGAAAAGTGTCTATTGCTTTTCCTAATTTGATTTAAACTGTTTTGTCAATTTTCAGTCAAAACGTTTTGTAAACGATATATTAAGTATTTCTTTTCGCTAACCTATCTTTTTACATCAGCCTGAATGAAACCAAAATTTAATTGTTCTTCTGCCTTCCATATTATGATCAATATTGTTTTTTTTAATTTGTTCATTTGTGTTATATCGGTTTAGTTTATTCATCAATATAATTTACTGATTTGTTTTAACTTCTGTGATCGTTTAATATATTCAGACTTACCCGTTTTAATTATTATGTCATTTAAGAGGATTTTTCTTTTTCTTTCAGTATCGTAGTTTAGTTGAAAGTGAAACTTTGGAGTACACTGTGAAATCAAAATTTCCTTCGAAATGGAATGGACATCAGGATTGGGTTCTTAATTTGACCGGTTGCAAAGCTACAGTTTGGTTTATTTACGCTCACAAGGAATTTTTCCAAGCGATGATGAACGACTGGGCTTCGAAAGCTCGGCCAGATCTGCTTCACTTCGTACCCTACACGTGGAGGATTAATCTGCTCATGAAAGAATTTGAATTTATAATGCCTGCCAACGAATATAACTGGATCGATTGCTCGTCTCAAAGCCATGAAAATAGTGAGTCATGTTTATTTTCAACATTTGTTTCAATCATGATATAAATATGTAATACATAAATTAATTTGTTGTAATTTTTATTTTAGTGTACCTAGCAATCTGTGGTGAGGTATTTGATTTTTCTTTTGATCTCCCTTTCACGGATTTTCTACCTCCAAATATCCCTCTGAAATTTTGGATTCAGGTATTATCTTATTCCTATAAAATCTTGTTTATTATGTTCACACTTATAACTATACATTTTCTGTTGCTAACTAATTTTACTGTTGGAATACCATTTTTATAGAAAAGGCATAATTATGTTCAGGAACTTAAAATATAATCTTAAAAATAAAAATATGTGCTTAATTTCTTGAACTTGCAATATTTAAAATTAAATCTATGGAATTAAAAAAGTTTTTATTGGCCATAGATTATTTGAAATAATCTTAATTAAAACAGGTTAAAAGGAAGATTTCAAAATTATATCAATAAATTAATTGGTTTCTATTTCTTCCCAAAAAAGTTTATTTCAGTAAACTTTAATTGTTTTTTAAACTTTAATTGTTTAATTGTTCAGTAAACTTTAATTGTTTCAGTAAACTTTAACAACTTTAAAGTTAAAAGTTAAAGTTGTTGCGGTTAAAAAGCTCGTAGTTGGTTCTGCGTGCCACGCTGTCGGTTTACCGCCTGTCGGTGCAACTGGCATGTCCTGTCGGTGGCTGACGGGCTTCGCGGCGCCCCCCACTCGCTCACGCGTGTGGGTCGGCACGCCGTGTAGGCCGACACTGTTTACTTTGAACAAATTAGAGTGCTTAGTCACAAATGAGTCCATGTTTCGGGGGCCTTTCTCATCATCAGGACTCACTGAGTTGTTTAAAAGTTGAAAAATCCAGTTTTTTATTTGAAATGTCAAAATTTTTTTTGTCAAAATTGTCTTTAAAAAATAACCAACAGGGAACAACAACCATCCCACCTCACATATTCTTTGGTTATTTTTTAAAGACAATTTTGACATTTTTAATAAAAAACTGGATTTTTTAACTTTTAAACAACTCAGTGAGTCCTGATTATGGGGAAGGCCCCCGAAACGTTGACTCGCTAAAGTTTACTGAAATAAACTTTTTTTGGAAGAAATAAAAACCAATTAACTTATTGAAATAATCGATTTCAATTAAAGATTAAAGATTACAATTAAAATCTTTTCTATGTGAATTTCCATTGAGGAACTACTAAAAATATCCCACCCTTTCAGACAATATTCAACCTGTGAAGTCAAATTAGCAATGTTGAGCATTTTTCATGACTGAGCCAACATTTTTACCTCAAAAAGAATCAGACTGTCTTTGCAGTCAATTAAAAAAAATTGTTAAAGGTCTGCTTGTGGTATAGATTAAATTTTATAAAGTATACAAGCCATTTTTTTTTTCTTTTAATATCTTGATAGCATTTGTTTTAAAACTGCTTTACAGCATTGCATGAGTGTGAGTTCATATTCATTAAAATATTGAGAAAATATCTATATTCAGTAATTAGTTTAATATTTAAAAATCTAATTTATTTGACTATTTATTAATTTATATTATAATTATTATTATTTGTATTTCGCACTTTCTCAACATACGCTGGAAATTTTCACCTACCCGGACTCAATGAGTCAAGGGTTAGGCTCTAATTATGTTATATTTAAAAATTTTCGAACAGTGGCTGCTGTCCCTAGGACGACTGCTCGCTGAACCTCCGCTAGAATCCTTACAGGTAGCTCTAGCTGTTGGATTGATTCTAGCGTACTCTCTGGAATCAGGCCATTGCAAGATAGTATAATTGGGTAAATCCCACAGCTCTCCAATCCGTAGAGTTGCTTTAGCTCCTCTGCCAGCTCCTGGTATTTCCTTTTCTTTTCAGAAACCGTTTTTTGAAGATTGTCATCCGATGGGACGCCTATTTCAACAATCTGTGCCAATTTTCTATTTTTATCAATAACTAAAATGTCTGGCCGATTATTTAAAACTGTGTGGTCCGTAATGATTGGATGATCCCAGTAAATTTTAGTTTTGTGACCGGTAGTTATTGATAATGGGTTATATTTGTAATAGGGAGATTCGCTACTTAGGAGATTCATCTTTAATGCAATGGCTTGATGAACAATTTTCGCTGCATTGTTATGTCTTTGGAGATACTCCTTACCGGCGAGAATTGGACAACCCGAGGTCACATGTTGTATGCTCTCAACACTTTTTTTGCATAAACGGCATAGGTCACTTATGTCCTCTCCGCAGATATGTCTTCTGTATGCTTTCGTGGCTATTGCTTGGTCCTGGATAGCAAACAGAAACCCTTCTGTTTCAGGAAAAAGATGACCATTTTTTAACCATGTTAGCGATGTCTGCACATCTATTCCTGTTTCGTTCAATGAATGATAAAATCGCCCATGCAATGGCTTATTTTTCCAAGTCTCTGTTAGAGAAGCATAATCAGTATCATTATTCGGGGTCGCTCTGTTGACTAGATTCAAAGCTGTATAATTTGCATCCAATGCTGCTATAGTCGAAAGAATCATAGAGTCATTATTAAACATATATCTTCGCAAATTATTTTCCTCTTCTCGGCATAACTTGAGAAGACTGATCAAACCACGCCCACCAGATTTTCTGGGAAGGTACAACCTTGCAACTGAGGATTTTGGGTGTCTTTTCCTATTAAGCACCATCTGCACTCTAACCATGCGATCCAATCTTTCTAAGTCCGTCTTTGACCACTTCAGTAATCCAAATGAATAGGCTAAAGCTGGTACCGCCCACGTGTTTATGGCCTTTATTAAATTCCTTCCATTCAGATGAGATTTAAGTATCGACTTGATCCTGCATCTAAATTCGTCTTCGAAGAGTTTCTTTGAATCGGCTTTGAACTTCAGCAGTTGATGCATACCTAGGTATTTGTATGAGTCAGTGTCTCTGAGTTGATTAATAATTATTTCATTAGATAGCTCCATATTGTCACCTGCTGTAATTTTTCCTTTCTTCACAGTAAGCACTCCACATTTTTCTGTACCTAGTTGCATGTTTATATCATCGCTGAATCCCTTTACTGCATTTAGAAGAATCCTCATTTCTTCTTCACTTCTTGCGTAAAGTTTAAGGTCGTCCATATAAAATGAATGTGATAGCTTCGCTCCGAAGTTGAGTTGGTATCCTTTGCCTGTATCTTCCAGCAATCTGCTAAGAGGGTTAAGTGCAAGGCAGAACCATAGAGGACTAAGAGAGTCACCTTGAAATATACCTCTTTTTATAGGTATATATTTATCAGCATGTCCTGGTGTACATAGTGACACATTCCAATTCTTCATTAGACGTCCTAATAAGTCAATTATACCCTGATCCACTTTATAAATCCTCAATACTTCTAAAAGCCAATCATGAGGAACAGAATCAAACGCTTTACGGTAGTCTATCCATGCTACTGTAAGGTTACGAGATTTTTTAGCTACTTGTGCAGCAATGAAAGAATCTATAATCAGAAGTTCTTTGCATCCTCTCGAACCTGCCTTATTCCCTAGCTGTTCTACCGCCATGATGCCCTTTCCCTGAATGTAGTCAGTTAGCTTATTTTTAATAACTGTTGTCAGCAGTTTATATACACTGTTGAGACAAGTTATGGGCCTTAAATCTTGCGGTTCCAATTTTTCTTTATTTTCTTTTTTTATTAAATACGTCTCCCCAGTACAGAAGTTAGGAGGTATCTCTATTTCTTGACATAGTAATTTCTGATACCATGAAGCAAGATAGCTGTGAATGCTACTAAAATACTTCAACCAATAATTTTGTATTTTATCTGGTCCAGAAGCTTTCCAATTTTTCATTTGTTTAAGTGCCATAGTAATGTCCTCTGTGCTAATGCTGATTGCTTCCATGGGCTCAATGTCAGCAAGATTACTGCAGGTTTTTTCTAACCATTGAGCATTCCTTTTGTAACCTTGTTTATGGTCCCATACATCTTTCCAGTATTCAGATACTTCCTTAGGATCTGGGAAGGCTGTCTGATTAGCATTTGCTTTCGGTTTTAACTGCTTATAGAAGTTTCTCTCCGATGTGTTGAATATACGATTTTGCCTTCTTCTAGAATGGGCTTCAGTATACCTCCTGATCCTATTTGCATACACTGCTAATTTTTGCTTAAGAGTGTCTATGTAAACACTCAAAGTTTGCCTTAACTCACAGCTTGCTACCCCTCCGATATTTAAAACTATGATTTCGTCAATTTTCTTCTTAAGTTTTAATGAAGCATTTTCTGGATTTCGAAGATAATTGGTAATGATTCCAATTTTCTTTCTCAGATTTTCAATCTTGTTCTTGATTCTTCTTTTCCAGGGAGGATCTTTGCTCTCATTACTTCTATCACATCGTTTCTCATCTTTTATCAGTTCAAGCTCGAGTGCTACTGTCCTACCTCCCACATATATCCAGTGACATATATCTTCTAAACTTATTTCCTCTGACATATGTTCAGCCAATATTTCATTGACATCTTTAACGGCGGAAAGCGTCCTTTTTGAGTATGGTACCTTAGGTATTTTTGGCCTACTATTCAAAGGTATTCCATAATATAGCATGTGCTCTTTTTGCATTTTACTACGTAATTCAGTGAGGGATTGCGTTTCTTGGTTATTCGTTGACGTCGTGTCTAACTGTCTGCTGACAATAACTGGATGTCCATCCTCCACTTGATCTAGCTCCCCTTCTGAGTCCCATACAAACAAGTTCCTTACCTCAGCTTTAATTGCAGTAATTTCTGAATCTGATAAGAATTTCATGTCCAGAATTTGCTTTACCTGATCAGCGAGTCTTTGGGAGGTTATTGTTATTTCAGGGTATTGGTCGTTCCAGTAGCGGCAAATCCTATTGCGATATCCTGTTTTCTCTTTTTCTGATTTTGTTGCCAAAAAATAAGCACGGATCGCAGCAATATTCATATTGCGGTCCCACTTCATCCTTCGTTGCCTATTTCTTTGGTTGGTGGTTCCTCTTCCTCGTGCGGGAGACTCAATAGTATCCAAGCCCGGATCAGAGTTTAAAGTTCCAAGTCCTGTGGTAGCCGGTCTTACGGTTCCATACGGCATCGGGGCACCGCTCGCACTGCCTGCCGATGTCGAGGGCTGTGAATCCATTCCCTCCAGAGCAGCCCTCACTCTGGATTCGTCCGAGGCTATTTGGCTTCTAGTTCGCACCATTGTAATTTGGGTAAATGCATTTTATACCTGCTGCCAGGTCTTCCTAGAGAAGGTAGCCCTAGGGTGTGTACTGTGAGTGTGCTTCATGTCAGTGTGGATGTGTTAGTGGTAATAATTATTATTATTATTATTATTATTATTATTATTAGTATTATTATTGATTATAATTAATAATTATTAATTTAGATTTTTATTCTGAAATATTCATATTAATCTACTAAACAGTATATTATTCTTTATAGGTTCTAATTTTATATTTTAACTTGTGTCAAAGATTGACTATGTTTTATGAAATCTTAAATAATCAATGCTTCTATAGATTCTTGTAATATAGAATACTTCCTATTTCCCTAAAATCATCAAAATGCATTGCTTTTCAATTGTTTTTAAATCAGGGCTAATAATCAATTACGGTATTTTTTCCCGAAGCTTTAAAAATGTTGAGAAATTTTAAAACTAAATTTAAATCTTCATATGATTTTTGTAATGCTGCGATGATAGTTGGCTGTCAATGTGTTATTATCATTTTATCTTCAGTTGATAACATAAACTTCTATTTATGATTCAGGAAAAAAATAATAAATTATAATTTTTACTTTTACAATTTTTTTTTTCTCGTTTTTAAATGTTGTCGTCATAAAACTGCTGAAAAAAAATCATGTTTATTCTATTGTTTTAGGGTGAAAGCATGGATTTGTCTGTGTACCTTCCCGAGGTGAATACATCACGACTCATACTTCTTTCACTTGATAAAAATGCTAAATTACTTGGCAGAGATGGCAATATTATGCCACCTAGATCCACTGATACCAATAAAAAATGGAGAAATATTTGTAAGAGAAAGTAAGTCTAATATTCATTTAGGTAAATACACTAATTAGCATTGCAAAGATATTTTGGTATTAGTATATTATAACTTGAAATTTTTTTAGAAGTTTCTTTTATATTTTCATAGTTCTATTTATAAAATAAGCATTGAATTTCCAATTACATTTATAGTTTATATTCAGTATTCCTATGATATTTTACTATCAGCATTCAAGTATTATTTCTTTAAGGGATTCTATCACTTTATTTACCCTTAAAATTTTGAATATTTAGCTATTATTATCTTTAATGAAGTTTAAATGACCAAGATATTTGGGTATATTAATCCCATTTGTCAATAATCATTAATTAAATAAATTGGATTAATTGAATAAGCTGATAGTTGATAACCATTGACATTTTATTAGAAAATTATTAAGCATGTAGTTATCTTTAAGACTTGTTACTCCTAGGATTTTATGGATATTGGAGAGAAAATGGGTCAAGGCCCAGGATGTGAGAAAATTGCAAAACCTGATAATAAAAATAATAATAAAATATTAACTTATTATTATTAACTCAAGTATCTGGACAAATGGATAGGACCCACCATCTTGGAGAAGGAAGTATTCACATCGGGAATTATAAAAAAGGGGACTGCATACCAGCTGAACAAGGGCGTCTATAATAAGAAATTAATAGCTTGGAATGCTAAGCTTAGGCACTACAAAAGCATCATTTGACCAGGAGCATCATATGCTACAGAGTGCCTTGCGATGAATAGGAAAGGAATGATGGAAAGTCTGAAAATAAGAGAAAGAAGGATTTTAAGGAAGGTTTTAGGCTTAGTAAAGGAAAATGGTGAATAAAGAAAAATAAATAACCAGGAACTCTATGAGTAAATGGAAAAAATAACGGACGCTATGGGGAAGAGAAGGATCAAATTTTATGGTCACATGGCATGCGTGAACCAAGCAAGGTTGATAAACAGAATTTTCACCTGATTTCTAGGAAAGAAGATCAAGGAGGCATGGTGGAGAAGGATTTGCAGGAGATAGGAATCACATAGACAGATGTTCAAGAGCGTGATCCTCTTAAAAAGAAACTTCAAGGAATTGAAAGTTTCCAAGAAAGCCCAAGCGCGCGCAAAACAGGCTAGAGGTGGACTGAAGAGGGGAAACAGGAATATGCAGAGCGGATGTAACAATACTGAGCCATAAGAAAACAGTAGTAGCATGGTCCCAAGTTGGCCGTAGCAAAAAAATATACTATTTTTAATTTTATATAAAAAAAAATTTATAAATATTAGTGTTTATTTTTAAAAAATTGTTAAGGTCCTTTTTGAAAACTGTTACATAAAGATGGCATAAGTGGCCGAAACATAGTGTTTTAAAATATTTTAACCAGGTGATGAAGTATATGATACCCTTATTTTATTTATCAACTAGATATTTCTACCTTTACCTTAAAAATCAACGCTTTATAAAATCTAATTTATTTGATTTTTGGTTAAGTATATTATAAATTTATTTAAATGTAATTTTGCTTTTAGGGAAGGATGGTTGGACTGCTGGTCAGTTCCGATTGTTGCCCTCTCAATTAATTATATTTACCATCCCATGCCGTTGTTCGGGCCTTCCCCTCAGGCCGACATTACTACACCAGAAAAAGAAGAGATACTACTTTCTCCTATGCGAATCCCCCATACCAGAAAAAGGCCATTAATAAGGAATTGGAAACAGGTATATTTTTTTTTTTTTAATTTGAGCCATTTTTAATATATTTAATGAATAGATGAAAATATATTTTCTAGGTACTGTGAGACATGCTTTTGTATTTGAGTATATTTTAACTTATATTCTTTATCTAAATACTTCTACATCTTTAATAAAAACAAATATATAAATTTTTAAATTGAAACTTTGAGGTTAAAACATATTTATTTTATTCCATTAGGATGGACCTAAATTTGATCCTACAACTCTTCCTCCTGACAAAGTTAGTCTTGAACTGGAAATAGGACCATCTGTGATGTTGATATATGGAACATGGATCAAAGGATTTGTCAATTTAAAGGTAAGATGTTGAGTTGTTCAAAAATAAATCATAGTTAAATGCTGATTTTTCTGTCTAAAAAATAATAACTTTATTTAAATTATTCTGAATCAATTGATAAATGTATTCATTCTTTTCATTTAAAGGGCAAAAACTGCTTGTGGTAATTATCACCCTCACAATTTTACCAAACGAATTACTTATTTATTTTTAAGCAATAAACAAAATTAATTGTAAATAAATAAATAAAATTAAATAAAAAATTAAGTGATGTAACTTCCATCAAAAGCTTAAAGAAATATGAAGGAAGAAAATTAAAATTAAAATGTTCCTTCATAAAATTAATCAAATCAATGGTACTGTTGATGATTTGTTCATTTTCAATCAATGTGTCATAGACCTGACGTGAACCAAATTTTCGATTTCTCTATATTAATTTATTCTTTATAATATATTATTTTTATCATTTTATTTTAACAAAAGGTTTTGTTTTTTACAGGAAAATATTTTTGGTGATGATCAAAATTTCACAGACATGAATGAAGCTCCTCTGTTTCAAATTACTCCAAAAAGTTCTAATCCCATCCCAGAAACACCCAACTCCGTCACAGATGATTCTATTAAAGAAGAATTTGATCCCAGGATTTATCGTCCCCTTGAAGTTACCGTTTCAATTACGATGCATGATATCCAAGCTCATTTGATGAAGGTAAGTGCTGGGGAGCCTGGGACACTTACGTCTTAATATGATTATTACTATATTCAATTAATTTCTAATTATTGATACATATATCAAGAGTGTCTAAGAAAAATATATAATTGTCAAAACCAAGAGATAGACATTTTGTGTAAACATGGTTCATAAGTCATATTTATTTCATAAAACCTATTTATATATACATATTTATATTTATATTTTTTCCAATTTGAACTTAAAAGGAGACAGATCTATCAACTCAAAATCTGAATTTTTTTTTTTTTTGTCACTTAACCATTCTGCTTAGAGACTGTTTATATAAAGTTGATAATCTGCTACGTCAGTCTTCTAGACTACTTCTAGTACAGTAGTGCCAATCATTTAGAACTAAATACTAGTTTTTATAGATGCCATCCAGTAAAGACATATTTAAGAGCTTCTCAATTTTAGGAATGTACAGAAAAGGATCCACCCTGTCCGATTATTCTACTCGAAAGATTTGGATTCGAAATGAAGAAAGGATATAAAGAAACACAGCTGCAACTTCTCCTTTCTCCTGCCATTCTGTTAAGCAGCGATAAGTTGGCCAATCGTCCTTCAAAAGAAAAACATCTTAATCAGGGTCATCTTATGCTTTCAGGGTTTCAGGTATATTTTTCTCTGTAATTTAATTTTATGTTTATTTTATTAAATAATAGATTCTTAGATAAAAGAGTTTTTCTTGGTTTGCATGTTTTTTTTATTTCTGGGCTTTTTTTGCTTTGGCCTGGGAAACCAGGTTTATTATGAATCTTTCAACTCCGTACTAGCTTCTGATATCTCCAGTAAGCATATAGAATGAAATGGAAATAAATTTTATTCTGGGACAAATAGTCCCCTAAGAATAACAAAAATATACTCAAATAAATCATATTTTCTGATATTTTTTATGTCTTCAGTTCAAAAATGGATCAGATTTGGTAACAACTATTTTTCATCTATAGCTTTAAATATTACATTTGTGGGGAAAATTGATAGTTTAGGAGACAGAGAGTTATTTGATGTTTGAAAGTGGTTAATGATAAGGCTTTACGAATGGATGTAGACAATGAATTCCAAAATAGGGTAGCAAAGAATGACAAAAGACTCTAGAAAGAAGGTAGAGCCACTTCAACTTAGTGTACCTGCTAGAAACATGGGAGCGCCTGGGAATTCCACGTGTGAATTAAATAAAACAATTCATTAGTCTCTTGAGTCTCCTGTTCAATCTTTCAAACAGCCCACCATACACGAGGGGACCATAGTCAAACTGGGGAAAAATCGAGAGGAGAATAGAAGCTGACAGCTTCTACGAGGGATAGAATCACAAAATCTTAAGAATGGTTTTGAATAGCAGTGGATTTTCAGAGTAATTTGAAAAATGTGGGTACTCCATGATAGGTTTTGATCAATTATGACTCCAAGATTTCTTGCTGAAGTATGGAAGTGGATAGGTAGGCTATTGAAGTAAAGTTAGGGATAAAACTGAAAATAATTTAGAAGATGCATGGAACTGATAAGGATTCATGCTTTCAGCTTCAAATCATTGGTCGTAGCTTATGCATTGATACGATTGAGTAAATGTATTTCTTACCTGCGAATCCCCTCATCAATATTTAATTATAAAACTTGTAAAAATGGGATGGAATGAAATATTATATTTATTTTAAACCCTCAAAGAACTTTTCCGAATAAAATCATTGACTTAGCAGCTAATAAATATTTGTTGTCATCATATTTAATGTAGGTAAAAGTTTGAGTTTGTACAGAAAATAGGTTGTTTTTTATTAATTCATAGTCCTCTAAAGATTATAGGAAAACCAAATTTCTTATTTTATGGTATTTTAATCACCAGTAATGTTTCCATTTTTTTTTTCTTTTCAGTTGCGTGGTCAAGCCATATTTAGCGATGAAGGAAGAAGTTACGACCAGGAAACAATTGAATATGCTTGGTTACTTGAACTCCAGCTCGGAAAGCTTAGTGGAAAAATGACAACTGCTCAAGTGAGAACTCATAATTTTTTTAGTTTTAAACTTTGAATTTTTTTTTCCTGTTCTTATTTAAGTTAGCTAGTCAATTTATAAGCAATTATATTATTATTTTTTATTTTCTTTTTTAATAGCTATATAACGTGATGAGTAGTCTAGAGTGCTTATTGCTCCTTACCCTAGACAGCGAAAACCGATTGTTACCTCCTCGAGCCCCGCCGCCATGCCATCATGGTCTTGTTCCAGTCGACTGTCCTGAGAGCGATCCTTCTGGAGTTTACAGGTGTCCTCCGCCCGATCAGATCAAATATCGGCTGGTCAGGGTAGCCATAGACTCTGTAGATTTGTTCCTTGTTGAGTCAGGAACTGCTATTAATTTAGTAGTAAGTTTAATAATTAATGATTTGTAGAAAATATTTTAATTTTATATGTCCCCTTGGTATAAGATAAATATATTTCCAATCCAGATGACTATAACTCTCAAATAATTGATACTTTCTCATTTCAAGGAATATTCTCTAATGCAGTGGTTCCTAAAATATGGTCTGTGAACCTCTGGGGGTCTGTAGTATGATGATAAGGACAACTCAAGATTCATTTTATATAATATTTTTGCAAATATTTTTATAAATTAAATGAAAAGTATTTGTCAATCCATATCTTGCTATAAGAATTCTTTTACACAGATGCAGTCAACATTTCCATTTACAATGTCAGTAAAGTAGACCTATTTGAGACTAGTGTTCGCCATTAAATAACTACTTCTTTTTGGGTTACATTATAACATTTTTCTCACATTAAAGAAAAAAAGTAGACTTATAACAGACACATAGACCTTTTTACATTACTTGGTTATTTGGACTCGGGTATCATAAAACGTCTATTTCTGTTGAAAACTCTAATTAAAAAGTTAACTAAAAATACTTTCCCTTACTATATTTTATATATAGGTTAGTGAAAGTAATAATCTCACAGGACATATTCATGTTATCATATTTACTTAGGAATAGTAGTTTATTTTTTAGTACATGAATATAACTTAAGTATGATTTGTTAATATAAAATATATAATATATATATATATATATATATATATATATATATATATATATATATACTATATTAGTGTACACTTAATACAAAAATAAAACATAACTTGTTAATAATAATTTTATTAATAATAATAAAACATAACATAACATAGCTTGTTTATGTAAAAAAATTATTTATGTTTCCGGTTCTCATAAACAGTAACAATGATAAAAATCTTACTCTTTTCTTTTAACTATAAAGGTACAAAAAATAGCAAGTTTATGATTATACTAGCTATGTCAGTATTTATGAAAGAAAATAAATTTTAGGATTTAGGAAGTCCTTATCATTATAGTGATTAGATGATAGGTTCTTAAAACATTAGTTGGGAACCATTGCACTGATGGATGAAATCATTAATAAATTAAAGTTTTTAAAAGTTTAATTGGTTCAAAATATTTTCAAAATTTCAAGTATTCTTTTCTATTTCTTAAATTCTTTGACTAATGTTATGATTGTTCTTACAGGCTGCTCCAATAAGATTTTCGACTTGTAACCTTCATGGCAATCAAGTTAAATCCGGTATGACTGGTGTGATCCCTTCTGTTAAAGTCAGGCAGGTAATAGTTACTAACCATTTGTCCGCAACGAACACAACGGGCAGTGGGCGCTCACAACATAAGTAAGTTTGTTTTTATTAGACTTGATGGTAAATATATCCAATTTTCAAGTTCTATAGAGGTTTTTTTTTTGTTTTTCTAGATCAAGTAATGAACCAGACATATGGCTTGAAGTTGGTTCCATTTCTCTAGGACCTTTGATTATTGAAGCAGCAGTCTCACTCTCAAATACAGATCATAACCTCCATCTTGTTCAGCATAGGTCATTACTCCAGCTATTGATATTTATGATTAACTATTTATTATTTTATTGTGTTATAAATTATTTTTCTAAATACTTGTAGTACCTGAATTTTAGTATCAGTATATAATATTATTTAGACTTTAATTTTGCTTATAAATATATGTAAGTTTTAGTATTATTAAGGAAACTACAAACATTTTTACAAAAAAAAAAAAATAATTAGGAGTTAAGGCCTTTTAAACTATGTTTTAACTATATATAAAAAAAATATATTTCAGATTCCTGAAAACACACGACGAACGCTCAAGAAGATTATGGTTACTATGGCCTGGTGAAAAATCTGGAAAATGCGGCTGTATTGGCGGTTGCAGTTTCTTTGGTAGCAATGCAAATGGTCCTAGATTTTTCAGACCTAGTAGACAAGACGCTGTTGATGGTATTAATATTGCTGCATTTAGGTATGTTGGATTTTTTCAAATACTTGTATTTATTTTTTATTTAAGAATGAAAATTATTTATTAAACTATCTGACTATTATTTTCTTTTATGGCAAAGTTGGATCAACCTTAAGGAAGCTTATTCTGATACTGTTCCCTGTAAAGAAAAAAAAAAAAATCCCTGTGCCACTACAACCCACGAAGAGTCTTGGGCTCAGTACATATAGAGATTCGCACTGTTTTATGGCTAACGGCCGTGCAATGAGATGATTCGGTCGAGGCCAGGTTTTTTCCCCATTTTTGGGTACCCACTTTATAGAGGCTGGGTCTGCCCCAGAAGGGTCTAAATACCCCAGGATTGCCCCCTGGCTGAAATAACAGAATAAATAATATTCCGTCACAACCGGGATTCGAACCCAGGAACCGGAGCACAGTAGACTAGTTCTTTATCCACTAGACCACGCCGCTCCCAACACTGTTCCCTGTATTGGCTGTAAATGATTGGCAACCATTATTGCTAGTCTGTTTTTGTCGAAACTGCTCAGTGTTGTGGCCAACTCCTCTTGCATTAAACATTCTAGTTTAAAATATTTAGTGTTTAGACTTGGCTTAAATCTAATCTTTCCAGTTGGTTCTAAAACACTGAAAAATATATATGTTGCAAAGCTATCTTATTAAAACATGCTATTTGCCTTTTTATCTCAAGTATAAGGTTAGATTAGGTCTTTAAATATTGATTGTGTCTCAATAAACCTTATTACAACCCCTAACTTCTTCAAAGTTATGGCTCTGGTATTGAATAAGCCAAATTGGACAAAATACAGCACTAGAGTAGTGATGTTATATCTTTGAATGTCAAGTTATACCTATGAAATGTGGATCATATTATTTCCCCAAATCAGTTGTAAACTATCCAGCCACTTCAGTTGGCAATACAGATGAAGGTCTAACTTTACTTAGAAAGGAAATTAGGAATGCTAAGTCTTCTTTTCACTTCTGAAAATCGAATCGATTAACAGATGTTGATAATCATTAATATGTGATGATTTTAACTTTTTAAATTAAGGCCGATATGAACTTATAGAGTAGTGCTATAGGGCTGTACTAAACCATCAAATTCTTTCTGCATCTAATGCTTACCATCCAAAACCCTCAATGCTCCTTACTTTGTCCCTAATAAACTCATTCATAGAGACCTTAATGTTCCATATGTTACTGAATTAGCCCAAACCAGGTAACAATCATTCCATGAAAAACTCCATTCCCACTCTAACCCACTAGTTTCTACAATATCGTCTTCTTTGTTTCCTGATAATCCTCTGAGTTGTCTGAAAAGAAGATGGCCCTGAGACCTAGTTTAGAATATTTTTAGAGTGCTGTCAATGGGTAGTTTCTGTACTTGTATTTCATGTCAGTTAACTATATTTCCATCACATTTACTTGATGTATTTTAATACAGTTGTAAATATCAATAAATATGTATTAAAAAAAAACTTGATAAATTGAATTTAAATTTATACCTTGTTTCAGGGTCAATGAACCTGGTAAAGACCCAGGATTTGGACAAAGCATCTTACACGAATCTCACCTAATTTTTCATACACCACCTTACAATTCACATGATGTCAATATACATGAGTCTGTTGGAATGACATCAGACCCGATTCTTCGACCTACTGGACTTAAGGTATCTTATTTATTTCAGTTTAATAAATATAATTTAATTTTTGGGGAGCCTGTGGTTGATTGATTAGTGCGCTAGTCTCTCATGCTACAGTTTGTGAGTTCGAATCCCAGTCCGGTGGGGCTTTTATAAGGATGTAATTAAATGGGGATTCACTCACAGCCTCTTCCCAGGATATGTGACACCCGTCTGCCAAATTGTGGCCACTCACAAAATTAGGCGTAGAGAGTGATGACTGAGGCCCAGGGCCTGCATGCCCTGTCGCGCCACTGAAAAAAAAAAAATAAAATAAAATTTAATTTTTACTACAGAGTATAATTTAGTAGTATTAATTATTCTTATTCACTTTTAGATGAACCATATCACTCAGGAAGTCGTTGATGGGCCTCACAATGAGACGAGAGTGGAAAGATCCAGGTCAGTGACAGATCATCATAGAGAAAGGAGGAAAGTAGAAACTCCAAGCCCTGTAGCAAGTATCAAATCTAGTCAGCCTAGGAGGTTCTCTTATACCTCAACAACGCCTAATAGGTAAATTTATAGTTCAGGCTTCAATGCAGTTTATTAGTTTCAGTTATAGATTATGTTTGGATAACTTTATAATATTCCAATTTTTATCAGATCGGCAACACAACAAACACACAACCTGCTATCTGTATGGGTTACTTAGCTGATTTTTTATACATTTTGTGATGTTTCTGATGTATTTAGTTTTTTTCAAGTGTTAATTTGCATGATGTTTTTTATTTTTTATTTTATGTGAATAAATAGATGGTTTGGGTTGTGGGGAAAAAAAGAAGATAAATAAATTAATAAAAGATCCATTCAGCTCCCGCACTTTGTGGAGAGAAGCCCTGATGAAGACCCCCCCCCTTCTCCCTCCCTCCTAACAAGGATCGAAACATTGAATATTAAATAATTTCTTCACTATTTTTTTTCTTTTTTTTTTTTTTTTTTTTTTTTTTTTACCGCAACCTTAATCATATCTTCCTTCATATCATCTCATGAAGGGTCTCAGGTTCAGTACTTACTGAGAATTCGTTCTGTTTAAAGGCTAACAGCTGTACAAGGAGGTGATTGGGTCTAAATCACGCTTGGCCGCCAGGTTTTTCCCCAGTTTTGGGTACCCACTTTATAGAGGCTGGGTGTGCCCAGGAGGGTTGCTCAATAACAGAATAAATAAGTCTGCCTCAGTTGGCCGAGATCGGGATCTGTGAGCTGGAGAACCAGTAGCCTAATGCTTTATCCACTAGGCCATACCGCTCCCTTTATTAACGGGATTAGAATAATATGATATACAATGTCACCAAAAAGGAAACTCTTTATTATATTGAGAAAACAATGAAGTTTCAGTTATTTGAATAGTATAGAGAGCCCGTGGCCGGGTTGCTAGCACACTATTTTACCCCAGCAAATGTTGTGAGTTCAAATCTCTGACCTGTGGAAGACTTTTTCAAGCATATAATTAAATGGGGGTTCAATGACATCAGCTAACAGGTGGCCACTCAAAAAAATTGGCCTGATGATGACCCTACTCTATAACTTATTGTCAATAATCGCAGTGTGGAATCCTATAAAATCACATTGTGCAGCTAATGGCCTTCTTTTTTTTTCTTGAGAGTTATTTTAGGAGGGAAAACAATATTATGAGGAAATATATTTCTCATTCTTCATCTAAATATGTTTTTATTATCATGTCTTAAAATTATATCAAATAACAGTCAAGCAATCTTTATTAGCCTGATCGTAAAATAGGAAAAAGAAAGTTTATAAATTTGGTCGACAGTAAAGACACACTTCGAGAATGTCCAGTTTAAGTAGTTGTTAAGAAATTAATATTAGAGCATGAGCTTTAATTTAATGCATGATAAGGATTTTAAAATTCAAATATCTTTAAACTTACTAGAATGCACAATAAATTAGAGAGAATTTGATCTTAAAGCAAGAACAAATATTATTTAATGTAATGTCAGAAATCAAAAAGGCATTCAATTTTAGTGATTAATTGTTTTTAATTTTTGTTCATTGTACTTACTTTAATAAAAAAAATTGTTTTTTTTTTCTATATTCAAATTTTTTCTTCATAATGTAAAACATGATTACACACTGAATAATCATTGAAAATAAAATTTTCTATTGTTTGTTTTATATATTTTTAATTGAACTAGCAATTAAAAATATTAATTGTTTGAAATATAAAGTTGCCAATTATTATGTGGTTTTTGATTTTTCGTACTTCTTTTTCGCAAAATATTTTGTCAAATTTAATTGAGTTTAAAAAATTTCATATTTTATCCATAACTAAAAATTTTATAAGTCTTTAAAATTATGAAAACCATTAGCTTTTATTCCTTGTTGATAGCTAAAAATTTTCTAGTACAGATGTGAAAAATAAATTAAAATAATTTTGATTCTATTTCAACTTAATTTTTTTTTATTGTGTTCCTCTGATTTTTTCAGAGTATAGTACTTTTTTTCATGAATATTTGTGCTTACTGTAAACATGATCTGTATTTTATTTAGTAGAAGCTCCAATGGACCTACACGTGACGTTCCTTACTCGCGCCTGCTCGACGCTAGCCCTACCAGCCTCTTCCCACCGAAACTGGAAGCTGATAGCGTGTCCATGAGGCTTAGCACAGGCTCCGCAGAGAAGACCAGAAGTATATTGAGTGTTCCTCAGGAGTCAACGGAGAGCCAGCCTAAATCCAGTATTTCTGATTCAAAACTGGCTGTCGATTACTTCAATTCGACAGTGCAACAATATAACGCACTTGTAAACAGTGCTATTGCCCATCAGGTAAATAATCAGCAACCATTTATCATAAAATCTAGTTCTTTCTGAGAAAAAAAAGATTAGTTGACTTTTAACAGCTGATCCATTATTCCATAGCTACTCACAATCTTATTTCATTGTGTTATATGATAATAATGCTAAATTTAAGATTAAAGAGAGATCCAGTGCAAGTTCTATATTGCTAAATAGAAAGAGTGGTATTTTTTACCTGCAGTGTAGCAAGCTGAAACAACTTTAGTTTATATTAGTAACCCTATGTTGTTTATTCATTTGTTTTGTCATTGGGTTTGAACCCATGACGTTGGCCATAGAAGACAGTTATATGCTAGCCACTATTCCACAGGTGACCCTCAGTAACCCTATGTTTATCATTTGATTTCTTTCTATCTCTACCTACTTTATCTATCAATAGCTATTGTAGAGAGAAATCTCGTTACTGGATCAGTCCAAAAGACATCTTATGAAAATCTAGAATTTGCTCATTGAACATTATTCTTTGACTAAATGTTTCATTAATATTTATTTAAAAAATAGAAAAAAAAAGACTATCCTATTGCTTTTTTTCTTGACCACCACCTGAACTATCATCCTTCTAAACCTCCCAACAGTCAACTATTGATGTTAATTATGATCTTTAGCTCTGGAATATTTTTCCAGTTAGTTTAATTGTTTGGACTGTAGAGATAAAATGCTTCTTAAATATCTATATATTATGATTTGGAAGATTTTTTAATTCTTTCGATATGGTTTATTTACTTAATTATAAATTTTTATTGTCTTTCTTTAAAGATTAATTTACACTAATAATGTGTATTCTTCTACACTTATAAAGTTTTTTTTCTTTAAATGATTGTCTCTCTAATGAAAAACCATAATATCCTAAAAAGTATTTTGCATAATTTTTCATAAACGCCTTGCTGTATTTTTTAGGAAGTTTTATAATATATATATATATATATATAATATATATAATAATATACTTATTTTTTAAAAATATTCTTATAAGAAAAAATCAATTCACATAAATATTTACTTCATTAAAACTCATTTTACTCTCAGGGTATGCTATGGGTTCTTGACAATCAGGAATATTTTTATTATTTAACTTTTTAATTATAATAATAACTTACAAAATAATACAAACAATATACAGGCTAACTATAATTACTCTCCATGTTCAGACAGCTGCTCCTACCTCCCTCAGGTCCCTACTCAAAACTAACTAAGACGAGGTATAAAGATACCTGCCACTTTGTACCTAGTTCATTTTTACCTGTTAAAACCATTGCATCCAAAATGGATTTATGTTTGTAAAAAAACAACCAAATAAGAGCTGTTATTATTTAAATTTCACTTTGTATTCTATTGTTAGCCTGCCTAACGCAATACTCAAATAATAAATAAATACTTTACTAACAAAAAATGGGTATATTACATTATATATATACACATATATATATATATATATATATATATATATATATATATATATATATATATATATATATATATATATTATTTTTTTTTTTTTTTTTTTTTTATTTTTTTTTTTTTTTTTTTTTCACAACGGAGGTCATATTAATTCATTACATAATAAATGGATGGGTCCTCTCATATTCTGTTTTAAAAATATATATACTTTTTTCTGGATATTTTTTTAAATGTAAAAGCTTTAAATACACGGTGGATATTTTCATAAATTGACTTAATTTTTTGTTTACTTACTTCTTTTTTCTTTTTTAAAAAATTGTTTTATTCAATAGTGTGAAGTCGACCCTTCAGAATCAGACCATTCTCTCCAGGAACAGCTTGTCCAGAGAACTATTTCCATGTGTAGCGAAAATCAATCAGAAGGTTTCTTTTCTGCTGAAGAGGAATTGAGCCAGGGAGGTTTGGCTGCGATCAATAGTCGTCCTGGGTCCTTAAGGCACTCAATTACCAGGGCAGATGGAAAGTACGTAAAAGTTATAAAAAATAAATAAATAAAATGTTATTTAACTAAAAAGATTAATTGATTTTTTATATGATAAATATTTTTATTTATAAAATTCAACAGATTATGAAATGTAATTATTATCAGTTCCTACTCAGTTAATTTAGTAAATTTTTCTGATTCTCATTCTATATATAGTACTTTGCTTATTTTTGCTGTTTCATTGCAAAAAGCTTGATAGGATTATTTTGATTTTATTTAATTTTTTTAATAATGGACCAAGAAAATCAAAATCTGCTTTACTTAATTTAACTAGTATTATATATCATGACTTTGATGGTCGTTTTCGGGGTTTTCTTATCATTTTTTTTTCTTATTATTTTAGTGGTGATATACTATAAAGTTGTGTATTTTCAGCCAATTATTTAATAAAAAAAAAGAATTAAAGTTTTAGCAATATTTCAGCCATTTAAGACCATTTTTGAGCTACTAGAAAGAAAGAAAAGAAAAAGTTGGTAAATTATTAACTGAAAATGCATACTTAATCATTTTAAGAACTTTTTTTTTGTCTCAGGATTCTTTTTCTTTTTTTTTTCTTTCTTTCCTCTGGATAGAATATTTAACAGTACAAATCTCTATATGTACTGAGCCCAAGACCCTTCAAGTTTTTATTTTTATTTTCTCATTATAACTTTAAAAATAAGGGGAAACATAAGATCTCCTGCAGTTCAAACTCTCAGTACATTCACAAGAAACTAGATCCTGACTTTCCAACCTTTGTATCCCTTCCTACAGAACCAAAACATGGGAACATCTGTTCCATCAGCTTTTGGAATTCTCTCCATTCAAACATTTGTTATGCTCCCTCTCTTTCCACATTCTTTTCCAGTACCTTCTCATATCCCAAAATGACGCTTTCTGAAAGTAAGAATTTTACTGTTAATTTTTAGTTGATATTGTAATCAATATTTCTAGTTTTTCACTTATATTTTTATAAGCTATTCCAAATTTCCCCCCAAGTCCCAGAATAATGTTTTTTGTTTTTTTTTTTCTATCTTTCTTTCTTCTAATATTCCGGTAAAAAATGATCAAGAATAATAGTTTAATTTTCAGGAAAAGATATGGAAGTGACATGAGTATTATCGGAGGTATCGCGGCTCCTGGAACCTCTCAAATTTCAAGATTATGTTCTCATCGTAGCGATCATGAGATCCATACCCCACAACACCGTGCTGATCAGGTAAACAATACTAATGTAACTTTAAATAATTTTTAAATATTTTCCTTTTTTGGTTTTTATATAATGTAATATATTTTTCAGTTACAGACAAGCGTAGAACAAGATAGTAATAATCTTGTAACACCCCAATTCAGGCATGGGGCTATCAGTCCTAAGTCCACCAACTCTGAACAACAGGTGATTTTTGTTTTTACTATTTAATATGTTAATAAATTAATTTATTGTAAAATACAAATAAACACTAAATAATATTTTTGACACAGGATCCCTTAAATGGTGCTCTGTTAGATTCTTCTGATTCACATTCTATATCTAGTACATCGTTTATATCTGCCGTTTCATCGCAGGAAGATTTAACTATGGTGAATCTTCATATGCAAGTAAATAGGCCAATTGTGGAATCTCCTCTTCTGATGTCTAGTTATGTCAGTCATCTGTCTCAGGTATTTATTTTGTATTACCTTTCAAAACCCTATATTCTCAAATTAATCAAAATTTTATATTAATATGAGTATTAATTATAATTACTTTACTAATTACTTTTAATATAAATTAAATATATGTGTTAATTATAATTATTTAACAGGTGAGCTGCCTCAACTGGGCATTATGTTCTTTCCCCACTGGTGCTGATACATTTACGGCTCCTTTGTTCCAAAAAACGGAAGACGGGCGACTTGTTTATGTTGGTAAGCATATGTACATATAGGTATACTATATATGGCCATAAGTTTTTTTTTTTCATTCATACTTTTTTTTTTAATATACTGTTGTATCCAAATAGATTAAAGTGATTACAATTAAATCTAGATTTTTTAATTTATCTCATTATAATCCAATTTTATCTATAAAAAACGTTGCAAATTATTATACATTGGTTTATTATTTCTGAATAATTATATTATAGTATTGCGAATTATATAGCTGTGCAGGCAATAACTTATATGTATTGCAATAAATTGATCAAAGCGCTTAAGGAAGAAGAAAGAGTTGCACTGTCAATTTATGTTCAAAGAAAATGGCCGAATGAAAAATCATCGCTGCTAAGTTCAAAATCTCTACTATTTTGTGGACTTATTTATGTTCATGGCAATCTCTTGATCCAGAAAAACTTTTTTTATGTTCAATAATAACCGAGTTATAGGCATGTAGTAATTGCTTTATTTACTGTACTATTAATATTTTTTATAAATTAATCGTAGTGTACTGATTTTAAAACTATAATTCTTTTTCTCTACCTTCAAAAATAACTGAGTTATGGAAGTATGCCTTGATAAAATTTCAATGTTTTTTTCATTTCTTTCCTTCTTTATTTTATTTTTTGTCAATTGCGGTGCCCTGAACCTAAAACTCTATACATTATCTATCTTTAAAAAAATAAAATAAAAATAAAAAATAGAGTTATGCCATTTTGAAACTAATGGGCCAATATAAACTTCAAGGGTGCCCTGTTATTGATCCTATTGTTTTAACCCGTCGTCACCACACTTCAGTTGACCAACCGGGGCTACCACACTAGTGCGAATCGGGATTCTCAAATTTCAACCGCTTAAAACTTTTATTGAATTATAGGATTATTAATCCTTAACACATGTTTCTTATGGGAAATTTAACGTAGAATCACGTGGTGATATTGATTTTTTTGTAACAATTCATTTTGTTGATATAAAATGGGGTTAATTAAAAATTTTTTTTTCAAAATTGCATTTTTTTTCATTAACATATTATACATACATTTTACGCATAGAGTCAACTTTTGACCATGCATAATTATTAATTAAGGTCCGTATTTTTAGATTTTCATGTTTATAAAGTAATAAAATACTTCTAAATATTTTTTAGTGGAGTGGGAAGTTAGGGTATATTCAGACGTCGATTTTTTACACATCATTAAATGTTTTGAGTAATATATTTGCAGTATTCCAGAAAATGCTTACAAAAACTTACAAATCGACTTAAGAAAACTAATTTTATGCATTATGACTGCAGTCAACGCATACAGCTGTGCGGTGATCGTCACACATGCGTCTTTTACAATCGGAGCATCGCAATCTTGTTCGACACAAAGAAGCGTTGTCGCACAAACCACATTTTGCTCTCGATTCTTCTTTTATGACTTTTTTATTGACAGTTGGAGGAGTATCACATGACAGTATTTTGGCAATTAGTTTTTTAGTGTTTGTTCGCAAAGTTGGAATCTCAAGATGACGGCGCAAGTGCGGCTCGACAAGTCCGAGAGCAAGATTTTTCATGAATTTTCATTTATCTCATTATATTCATTTTTCATGAACGCAACAATCTGACGGCGTCCGCTACCACAGTAGTGCATATACGCACCTCACCGATCTTTAGACCTGCCCTGTTCCGTTACTACAGTCGAACTTAGATGCGCAAGTATTAGGACCGAAAGAGAGCCCTATAAAGATATTTGTCGTAGTGGGGATTCCTTTCTATAAAAACTATTCTAGAAAATACCGACGGTTTTAAGTTTTGGGCAGTGCGAATTCGCACTAGTGTGGTGACGACGGGTTAATAATACCTCAAATTTTAAGGGAGGAGGGAGTATTTATTTTTTTGTAGTCGATGATAATGATTCCTTATTGAAAATAATAAATCAAAACCTTTAAAAACATTTGAAAATAGCAGTTTCTATCCAAAAGAATTTAAGTACCTATTTAATTTCATTCAAAAACATTCCCTTCCATAACATTAAACTCATTATTGAAATTCTATATTGTAATACAAAAATAATTAAATAAATTGGTTGGATAACAAGTTAATGAAATATTTTTCTTCTTTCTGTAAAATATCCTAAAATGGATTTAGTACCTATTAGAAATCATCATTTCAATTGTTTAGTATCCATTTATAGTGCATTTAAAGTTTTTATTCATAGTTAAGCTCATCAAGTAAACAAAGTATATAGCTTAAATCATAATATAATTATTCAATTTTAATAAGTTTCTAATAATTTCTTTCTTGATTTTTATATTTATGTTGAAATTTCAGGCAGTAGGTTTACACCAAAGTTTGAAATGCTGACTGAAGGTTTCACATCTCTAAAAATGATCACCCGAAACAGGGATGCTTTCTCACCACCTCCATCATTAGGAAGACGCCAACACACCCATATACATGGGATATTTTACCTCCTGAAACGAGCATGGCTGAATCAGAAAATGAATTAGGTATTGTTGTTTTCTAGTGAATAACATAGTTTAAGCATGCATCTACATTTATTTTTTTATTTTATTTATTTAACGTCACTTTATGTTACTGTGGCTAATCAGACAGTGCTACAATGGGAGTCCTAAACTTTGCCTATCCAGGTTTTGTTAGGATCCACTAGGACCACTTGCGGGTTTGAACCCGTGAGCTTTGGCATAGGAGGGTGTTATGCTAGCCACCCAGCTACAAGTGATCACCATGCAACTACAGAAATTATAGTCAGTTTTAGATGATGTTCACTAGTCAAGTTATTGTTTATAGAATGAAGTATTGAACCGTGGTTTAATAGTTCACTCATCTTCATATTCTAATAATTCTTCCCTTTGGCTTTACTCCGCCTATCTTCTTGACTAGCCTTATTCTTTGCCAGCCTCAGTACCTTTTCATATCCAAGAGGATCCATTCAGTTAATTTCTTGGCCCAGTTTTTATCGTTTTTCTTCATAAGATGTCCAGGCCATTGCTTTTTTATCTTCTTGACATGTCTGATTGCATCATCGACATCTTTCCTTATTGTTTGACTACTGAGCTTTTGACCTTTCCTTACACCTAACATGTTCCTCCCATTGCTGTTTGGCATCCATAAGACAGTACAGGTAAGATACTACTGTAGGCTAATGTTTTTAGAGGCTGCATATTATTGTTGTTCTTCATTATCATACATATTTCTGCCCTATGATTCAATAATATTTCCGCCAAGCCATAGCTGTCCTTGTTCGAATTTCTGTTTATTGTCTATCTTTAAAAAAGATCACTTGCCCTAGATATGTTATCTCATCTACTACGCTTATTTCGGAAAGTTCTGTATTCCATACTGTTTATGCTGAGCTATCCGTGGAAGAACAGTGCTTCCAAGTGATAATTCTAATTATGTTCACACCATATGTTATGGCCTGATAAGGTTTTCCATGGCTGTTAAATTGAAAATAAAAAACTCCTTAAATTTATGATATTTATCATAAGATCATTTTATTGTATACATTTTTATTTTTTATTTGGTTTAAAAATAGTCTTTGTAAATATAATTAAAAGTTATTGCCAAGAAAGTGAAGAATAATAGAAGAAAAAAAAAGACGATCGTATTTCAATTGTTTTATGACTGCCTCGTGGCGAGTCGAGTCTTAATGTAGAGTCTGAACGGTGAAGATGTGCCTTATATAGACCCAAGTCTCCTCTCAACGTTCAAACGTTTACAAACGTAACGCATTTCTTCATCCTCTCATTGTTCCCCTTGGAACTTGGAAGAGCCGCCCTGCGGTCATTTTCAACACTCAAAAGGACTTCGTTCAAGCCGCCCTGCGGTCGTTTTCTTCAATACTCACGACGACTTCGTTCAAGCCGCTCTGCGGTCGTTTTCTTCAACACTCAACTGAACATCTTTACGTGAATATAACTTATCTATATCCATTGGAACATTTAATTTCCTAATTTCATTCTTAAAACTGTTTAATTTTGATTCATATATTTTTTACATCTTTAAGTATTTATTTAACTAAGTTAAGTTTGTTTCTCATATTTTCTTCAATATTTAAATTAGGTTTATTTTTTTTCCTACACTTTCTTACAGCTGTTTAAGCATATAATTAGGTTAATTTGGTTTCTTATCTTGTTTATTTGTATTTTAGTTTATTAAATGTATTTTGATTCGTCGTTTGCTTTCATTATTTTTATTTTTTAAATCTATACAGTCCACTAATTCTCTTTAATAGAACCACCCTCAATTTTGAGTTATCCCTTGGAAGTACTGTTCTTCCACGGATAGCTCAGCGTATACAAATTCAGTGTGGTTCGGTTAAAGAAAATCAGTGGACTATATAGATTTAAAAAAAAAAAAAAAAAAAAAAAAAAAGATGAAAGTAAAGGTTGAATCACAATAGTTTATTAAACCAAAAATACCTATAAACAACATAAGAAACAAAATTAACCTAATAAAACTGATATAAGTTGAATGCTTGAACAGATGTAAAAAAAAAATAGGAATCAAAAGTAACCTAATTAAACACATTTAAGAAAAGATAATTAAGAAATTTAATGTTTCAATAAAGGTAGAAATTAATTAGATCAAAGATAAAGGTTAAAGATTGGCTATATCCACGTAAATGAAGTTCAGTTAAGAGTTGAGAAGTGAAGAAATCGACTGCAGGGTGGCTTTTCCTAGTTCCAAGGGAAACAATGAGAAGTGGAAGAACGCAGCTAGTAAACAAATACGTTTGCAAATGTTCAAGAGATTTGGGTCGGTTTACGGCACAGTCTCACCTTTCAGACGCTATCTCAACACTAGACTCCTCTGAGTCAGTAATAAAAACAATTGAATTGCGATTCTCTTTTATTGTCTTTCTCTTCTTCTATTTTTCACTTCCGTGGCTAGAAAACTATAATTCTATTTAAAATAACTATATTTTTAAAATGAATATAACTTAATGGGTAAGATAAATACAAAAATTATCGTGTTTTTTTATATTCAATTAAGTAACCATAAAAACAATTAAATAACCATAAATCAGGTCATAAAATATGGTGTGAACTCATACTTTTTTAGCTGTGTCTTTTTTGTATTCTTTTTTTTTTTTTTTTAATAGGAAAGACATGGAAATATTTAGAAAGATATTAATTCAAATTTTTTAATTTATCGGAAAAAAACCCACAAAAAACTATGTTTAATTCAGAGATTTATGCTAACTTTGATTGTAAACTTATGTTGGATTTAGTACATTTTAATGGCTTAAACACATTCTATACTTGTGGTGATTTTAGACATTATTTAGAGCTATTTTTATATTTAAGACACTGAACATTACATGCTCACCACTGCAAAAGAAAAACCATTATTACTTTTTCAAATAGTTTTATTTGGTTAAAATAAACTTACCTCTTTGTTGAAACAATGCCTTCATTATTTTCAGGTACTCGTGATGAATTATTGTCGTTCAGAAATGAAACAGGAACCAGGACGACTGTTGTTATCAAGATGAAAGGTGATGTCGATGTAATGGTCAGCCCTTTGACTCTAGAGTCATTACAAAGGTATGATATAGATATTATTTAATGATAATAATCATAAAACTTTTTAAAAAAAAATTAATTTTGCTATAGTTATTGATTATTCTCATAAATTTTGGATTCTTTCTAGTTGTTTGTAGTTTCTTTACTTTTACTTTTCTCAAGCAGGTTGAGCTCCAGATGAGAGAGACTTATATATTATCTGAGGACGAATTACGGATTTATAAATGATTTATTTAGTTAGGTAGCTCAGGGCTGATTTTTTTATTAAAATAAAGAATTATTTTAAAGGTTTTTTAGGAAAAGGAAACATTTTAAAGAACCTTTGAAGTTGAGAGATTTGAATGGGGACTGAGTTTATTTTGATAAGATGGTATATATGTTATATTATGAATCAATTCCTGAGTATAAATTTAGAGATGTCATTATATTTATAATAATAGTTAATTTTATTAAGTACTTAGCGTATTTCCTTGTTAGATATCAATTGAGTAAATTGTTTCATTTGATTAAAGTTCTTTTGAAAAACCCTGACTGGAACTACTAGATTTTTACTTTTTTAATTAGGAAAAAAAAACATTTTCTACTGACTTCATATTTTAATAACAGAGCTTATAATGGTTATCTTTCTTTTTTAGGTTTGTAGATGCATTGACTCCTACATTATCGACACTTCACCCGCTAACTGCCATAAACAAATTAGACTTGAGCTGTATGAGCCGAGTTGAAGCCAGTAATGTACTCAAAAGGGACCAGTACCTAAGTCAGTTTCAGGGAGGCGGCAGCAAAAGAAGCACTGCTGAGAGAGGTGGTAAGCTGAAGGGCCAACCGCATTGCGTGATAGAGCAGTGTATTGCAACCCAAGTGCAAGCCACGGTTATATTGCCTAAGGTAGGTCTTGAATCTGTATAGTTTACCATAGCACTTCTGATTTGATGACAGGAATTTAAAATTATCAAATTACATGTTAGACGTCACTACTAATACTTAACTAGTATGGTTATTGCATCATAGATAGATAGAAAAGAAACTATATTCTTGAAACAATGTCCCTTAAGAATAACAAATATCAACAAGAAAAATAAATACTCTAAAAACATACTATGTAAATGGTAAAAATATCTCTCTCGCAGATAAAAATCAGTCACTGTAAAAGGTATTGGTGAGGTGAACGACGTTATAACTACAAGGGTGACCGTAAACTCAACCCCGTGTCAAAATAAACTGGTTTCTGAGCACTCAAAGGTTTAATTAAATAAAAAAATAGTGTAATATTAAAATAAATTGAACAGAAACAAAAAGGGAAGGAGCATAACGGATGTTTGAAGGGAGAGTATTCCATAAGGCAGTGGATCGGACTAAAAAGGAGGAATCATATTTTTTGGTTCTATGATGAGGAGTGAGGAGTGTAGAGGCCGGACAGACGGGATCTTGTTTCCTAGTGATGGATTGAGGATAAATACCAGAAGACTATAGACATAAAATGGATGGTGGGCGTTAATGATTTGATAAAGGAATGATCCAAGGAAATATTGTCTTCGAAAGGTTGGGGATAGATAACCACTTTAACTCGTCGTAGAGGTGGAATACATACGACCGTCTCAAGATACCGAACACAAATTTTAAAAAGCAATTCATTTTCCTTCTCTAACTGTCCTGGAGTACCTTCGAGAGGTCGCCATTTGCCACACAACCATAGTCAAAGTGGGGGAAAATGAGTGATGAAACTAGGAGTTTACAGGTAGATCGTGGGAGGAGGTGGCGGGATCGGTGGAATAATCTCAAGGTATTTATCAATCGACGGGAAATGTGGGCAATTTGGAGTTTTCAGGACAGGTTTTGGTCAATGATGATGCCAAGATTTTTGACAGAGGAACTAAAAACAGGATGATCACTAAGCAAAAGCAAAGGAAGGGTGGTGATAGATCAGAGGAGGGTTTGGAACCATTAAGGATGGCCTGAGTTTTTGTAGGATTAAGCCTTAAGTTATTCAGGTTTGCCCTGGCACTGATTTCACACACAAGTCTTTCTGGCAAATGCTACAGATAACTCGAAGGGAGGGAAGGATAAATAGATTTCATATCGTAAATAGATAGTATATAAATAGATTTCATATCTATATGATAAATATACATTATTATATTTATATTTTATCTAAATATTATTTTTTATAATAAATTTTTTGTCTATTTTAGGTCAACATTGCACTCTTACAAGCTTCTGTGGTAGAAGAAGTTATATCATTCTCAGCTCTTGACAACGTTCGAGATTTGACATGTGTATCATTATTAGCTGTTTCGTTTGAAAATTTAACTGCAAGTTTTCACTGTGGAAAACAAGTATGATATTTTTTTTTTATTTGTACCTCTGCATTTCTTATTTTGTTTCTACTCTATTTTGTAAATTATTAATTTCTACAGACGAGAGAAATTGTCGAAACTTTTGAACGACCAGCAGTCTTACCTACGGGTGCTAAGAAAAGTGGATTTGGTAAAACAGGAAAAGCTCTATTCTTGGGGCTTAGAACTAGTACTGCCAAACATGATTTAACTGGGGAACCCGTCTTTATTGAAACATCACAAAAGCAGCAAGAGGAAACAGTCATTACTCTTAACATCAGTAAGAAAAATTCCTCCAAGAATGTTTTTATTTATTTTTTATTCCCAAGTATAATACCTAAATTATTTATCTATGGTTATAGGTAAAATTCATGCTCAGCTTCGAAGATTACATAATGAATGTTCGTTATTGAAGGATGCCGAAATCACTGCTATTCCCAGCCATTGTTCGAAAGTTATATTCACCACAAAATTAATGACTAAAGCTGCTGATGAATCTTCTGTAAGTTGTTAATGGATTAGAAATAAAAGTTATTAAAAAATTTGACTATTTTACAGATAATTACATACATATTTTTTAAGCACTATCAATTATTTAATACGTAGGTATTATATTCTATAAAGTATTACATACTTCTGAATTAGTATCATACCTAGTAATGTCCAACTATCAAAAATGAAAAAATGAGATTTTCAAAGTGTCACTTAATAAATGCAAAAGAGATAGACACATATTTTGGCATTAAACCTTTAATACCCTCATTGGAGACTTCTCTGGAAAAGATGCCTCACCTATTGCATTTTTAAAGTGATGATTTTTTTACATTCATTTGTAGAATATGTAGGGACAATAAAATAATTTAATTGAAAAATTGAGTGGGTAAAGGTGCTTTGTACTTATCTTTGTCTTGTAATATTAATGACCCATATTTCAGTGGATTGAATTGAATTGGTCCTCGTGTTTAAAAAAAAAAAAATCAACAAAAAACTTAATTGTCATTTTCTCTTCACTTAAATTTTTTTTACATTATAACTTGATACAACTCTGTCTTCAATCATCAAACCTTATTTATTTAGTTGAAATATATGATAAATGTTATTTTATACTTTGATTATTTCTCCACATTGTGATATTTAGTTTATTATGTTTTACAGGTTAGATTTCCTAATGAAGAATTAAATCTTACATCCTTATCTGAGGAAAAATTAGGTTTCATTATGTTCGAATCTGGTCTTGAAGGTGTATCATTTAAGGTATTATTATATATATATATATTTTTTTTTTAGATCTATAAAATTAATGTTAAAAGAAAAATGTTTCTCTGTGTTGTCTAGTTTTTAAGATTTATTTATAAGTACCATTAATTCTGATTAAAAAAATCTATGAAGAGAGAAATTCCAATTGGATCGGCTGCTCAACTTTGCTGAGTTGCTATTAATGCATACTAATCAATCTGACAAAATCGTTACAAAAACAAACAAAAATGGGGAAATATATTTTAAATAAACATATTTAGTCATATTAATTACATTGAAATCGGTCTTGGAAGATTTAAAGATAAGTTAATCAAAGGAAAATGGCCAACCAGCACTGCTATGTTAAAAATGCAATACCTCGATATAACTTTTTTTTTTTTTTTATCAATTACAAATATTATTGAAAATAATAAACCAAAATGAAATATTATTATTGTTGTATACCATATTTTATTGTTGATACTTTCTCTGTTTTATTATCGATATAAATATAATTATTTCACACATATTTATTATCATGTTAATAAGAACATTTTTTCTATAGGTCGTCAATAGATCCAAATTTGATATGGAAGAAACTGATGATGGTAAAGGTTCTTCTGCTCAGCCGTGTGAAAATGAGACGAATTACACGGATTCAGTTCGCTCCAAGGATGAGTTAGAATCAGTAATTGTTGAGCATCCTCAACATCCAAGTGAGCTTTTTTCCTTTTCATGTTTCACTTCATCAAATTATTCATTTTTTGTAAAAGTTTAAAATATTTAATTTGATCATAGATTAAGATCCTGAAGGATTGTATTCGAAGCATTGCTAACCTTTGAATAACAACAAATTGTTAATTATGTCCACATATTAGTTATCATACTGTTCATGAATTTATGATAAACAAATAACTATCAAAAGTTAAAAGTAAAATATCATTGCCATCTAAACTTTTCAGATATATTGCATGTTTTAATAATATTCATCTTATTTTCTATAAAATGTTATCACAATATAAGTGTATTATATAATAGAATAGGGAGCGGGATGTTCTAGTGGATAGAGTGCTAGTCTACTTTTTTCTAGGTTCTGGGTTCGAATCCTGTTTATGAGAGTATATTATTTATTCTGTTAATTTAGCTGGTGAGGGGGAGGGAATGGCGACCCTAGGGTATGGATACCCTCCTGTGGCAGACCCAGCCTCTTTAAAGTGGGCTCCCAAATTGGGGGGGAAAACCTGGCGGCTGAGCGTGATCAAGGTCTAATCGTATCGCTTCATTGCACTGCCGTTGGCCTAGAAACATTACAGATCTCTATATGTACTGAGCCCCAGATCCTCAGATCCTTCATGGGTTGTTGAAGTACAGGTGTTTTTTATGGATTAGAATTACAACGCAAGCTTTGCCATTCTGGGCTGTTTAACTTTCCCAAGTTGATTCATCTCTCTTTGAGCCAAATATTTCATCTATTACAAAAAGATATTCATAATAATATATCCATAAAATTCTTGGTTTCTTGAAAACCTACAAAGTTAGTTACAACATTCCTAACCCTTAATTCTAACTTTTAAGTTTATTGTCAAAATTTATGAGCTATGTAATTTTGTAACTGGAAGTATATTTTTATAATCGAAAATCAATTCAAAAAGATATTCATAATAATATATCCATAAAATTCTATATGATTTGCCAGAAAAAATTATATTAAACTATTTTTATCATAACTAACATGAGTAAATCTAATGTTGAATCAATTTTACTGCCTTTATTTCTTTCATAGAGATGTTTGGCAGCTAATTTGTATTATAATTATAATCAATGTATTTTAAATTATTTTTCATTTGACATAATTCCGACATATATATATTTTTTATAATTATTTAACAGATGCAAACCTACCAGAAAACTCAAATATGACACCTACGAGTGTAAAAGCTGTTCATACGAGCCAAAGTCAGCAAACAGATTCAAACAGTCATCAAGAGTGCCATTCAGAGCCAACGTAATTATTAAATTTCTTTTCTTTTCTTGTTTGTAACTCTATTTTAAAAATATATAAAATTATATTTTTCATTTCAGAGTGAATAATACGTTGTCTATACAAGGTAAAGATGGAAATGCATCATCATGTGTCATCGATGTGAAGCAGGTTTGGTTTAATTTCGCAGCACCTCCCAGGATTCCTATTACGAGGAAAATAGATTATACAAGGTTAGTAATTTTGACTTTTATCAACAATTTGAGTAAAGGACTATGTACAGTAAACTTTGAAAATTTATAATATTAGAGTTGATAATTTTTAGAAATATATTAGTTTCAAAAACATTTGTACTTAAAACATTTTTTCCACTGTACTGTACTATACTACAGTTGACTAGTTTATTTATTTGATATAACTTAATGCTGCTGTTGATAATTGGACAATGCTGCAGTGGGATTCCTAAATTTTGTCTATTCAGGTTTAATTATGATAGGGATCTTTAACGAGTACCTTACATAGCTCAGACTCTGTACCACCTTTTTATGTCCGTTTCGAAGGACGGCATAACAAAGGATTTCTTTACTCCCATTAAAAAATCCACCTGCGGGTTTGAACCCGTGACCTGTAGCATAGAAGGCTGTTATGCTACAGGGTGAAACCTAGTTGACTTGTTAAATAGAACATTACAATTTTTGAAAAATAACATAATTTTTCAGATTGGATTGGAATTTACTAAGTACAGCTTCTCCGGCAATTAATGCGTGGATGAATCCTAATAACAGATTCGCCATCAGAGTTGTCCATATGTTGAGGTGCAAGTATAGGAGGAGTACTGCTATAGTTACCTGTTTGATGGCTGAGGCTCTCGATGTTCAAGGAATTCACATGCCAATAAAGGTATTATATATAATATATAATAGTTTTAAATTATAACAATATACTCAGTATTTTGCATATAAACTAATATGCAATCTTATTACCCAGTATTGTACAGTTGTACAGTGTGTCACATAAATGTCATGTCATACTGTGGAAAAAGATAATAGACCTCTATTGTAAGAGCTAAATTGTAGAATTAATTAAGAGTGTGGAACTTAATCTCATATTTTATAGTCTGTTAAAAACAATAAGAGTATTTGTTTTTTTATAACTTAGTGACTGGATTTTTTTAATTTTGATGTCATAGAGTCGTTATGGACGATTGACTCCTTTAAGTAAAACATTACAAGAAGACCCATCTTGCCAATTATGTTGCGTTTTGAGGCGTTATCTGTTAGAAAGCGATTCCAAAATTGAAGATTATCTTAAAGAGCCAGAACTTCCTCATTTATCTACCCTGCGACAAGTAATGATTTATTTAAATTTATATACGAATATTAAGCAGATATAAACTTTATTGATTTGTAAAAATGAATTTTAACATTTTCAGGGAGTGATTGTTCTCACAAGACAATGGAAAAACATTCTCTACACCCCTCTACTTTTGGAACATAACTTTAAAACAAGACACAATGTAGTTAAGCCCTTAAATGTCACTTTTGCTATTCCTGATGCAGACGATGTAAGGATTTTTCTGATTTTCTGTATTTGTTTTTTTTTTTCTACTAACATTAAATTTTTTTTGTGTTTTACAATCGGCTTTTAATTGATTATGAAAAAAATGCTTATATCTACAAAGGAGAAGAAAATCTATGTATAATATGTATTTTTCAACCACACATTACCTAAGGTCCATTTGCAGTGCATAATATATAATAAAACATTCTTTAAGATTTGTTTAGAAATCAAATTAATTTAAATTCAAGTATAAAAATATATGATGCGGGCAACACACGACTTTCACTTACCTCGTTTGTTAAAATCAATTTAAGAACTATTAAATAAAGTTAATTTAAATTTTTTTTAAAAAGTTGAAAAAGATTTAATATTTAATATTCAGTTTCTTTGGAAATAATGTTTTACATTAAGTAATATAATGATATAAAATTGTTGTGTTTAATAACCAGTAATAATTTTATGTCCTATTCATCACTTCATATTAGCTAGTTTTATCAAAATCTTTTTAGCAGTTTTGGAGGAAATCGTAAAAAAGTGCAAAATACATCGTATAAAGTGGCTCTTCTGATAGGCCGATTTCGATGAAAAAGTTGCTGTAACATGTTAGGCACATACACTTTTAAATTGTGAAATTTCAGTTTTAAAGAACTTATCGTTTTTGAGCTAGACTTACTGTACATAGATCTTTCTTGCGGTACATGTTCATTTGGACTCAGGAGAACTTAAATGTGTAGTTCTGGTGAAAACTCTATTTCAAAAATGTTCACAATCCCAATACTTTCCATTACTTTATATTTCATATGTAGGTAAGTGGAAGTAAAAAAAATCTGGTGCGTGCAACACACAACTTTCACTTACCTCCGTTATTTCAAATTAAGAATTTTTAAACAAATTTAGAAACGAAATAAATTGTTAAAGAATTATTTACCTTGGATTTTAATAGAAACATGAGTATTATTAAATAACCTATTATATTATTATCTACGACAATCAGTTTGTTTTATCGGCTTTTCATCACTCTCTGTTAACGTTTTACAATAGTATGTATAAGACAGTATTTTTTCTAAAATCATTAGCATTCCAACAGTATATTACTGTTCTTAAGTTCAAAAAATAAAAACTGCATTAAAAAAATATTTTTTCAGTTTTCTCCTTTCATTGGATTTTGAATTTTTTCAACTTATATATTTACCTGTTTTATGGACAGTTTCATATAATGTACCAAATTTAAGGTACTTTAGAGGAAGAAATTTTAAAATATTGGCATTTAAGTCCTGTCAGACTATTTCAATCTGAATGAAATCTACATTATATTAAAGCCTGTCCAATTTTACATTGACATAGTGAGTTAAGTCAAAATCGTTAGAGCCGTTTGAGAAAACCATTAATAAGTGCAAAATGCATGATATAAAGTAGCTCTTGTGGTTATCTGATTTAGATGAAAAAGTTGCTGTAACATCTCGGGTGGATAGTTGTCTTAAATATTAAATTTCAGTTTCATAGGACTTTTAGTTTTCGTGCTGGACTTACCACACACACACAGACCTTTTTGTGGGACTTGATCATTTAGATTCAGAGGGCCCTAAAGCGTGTATTTCTGTTGAAAACTGGAATTTGAAAATTTTTATGATCGCAATACTTTCCCTTACTATATATAGTAAGTGAAAGTAATAGACATTTGAATAAAAGTATTTTATAATAATTGTATTTGTAATTGTTTTTTATTTTAATTATCAGGTTTTATTAAATAAAATGCACTGCATAACTAAATTGAACGCTATGTGACTATGTTTAATCATTTGATATTGTCCTAGTTTATTCAAGTACTTTGTTTGCAGTCTTGGCTAACTAACTTGAAATATTTTAATATCCCTGTTTATCCATCCCTCTTTAATTTTAAAGAAAAACTTTATTGATTTAGTTTTTGTTTTGTTTTTTAGTTTTTTTATTTATTTAAGTTTTCATTGGTTCAATTTATGTTCATACACTACAGGTATCTTTGTGTTACATCTCAGAGGGGAGTGATGAGGCTTTGCCCGATGACTGTGAAGAGTTTTGTAAGGATTTCTCTATTGAGCATATTTATAGTAAAAAAAGAAAAGAAAAGAAAAAGAAAATCAATTTAAAAAATACTCAAATGATAAAACATCAGAAAAAATACAAAGAACATTCCGTACTAGTTGCTTTAGTCTTATTTTTCTTTGTGTTATGATGTTTATTATGTGTTGCTAACCTATTTTGCAATAATAGTACCGAGCCGCAGGCTGAAAGATGGAATATAGCTTTCAACCCAAAGCATGTATTTGTCATCCTTTTTTTTTTTTTTAATTGTTTCGACTCTTTCTCCTCCTGTAAAATAATAACTCATTTTTTGCTTACTAATCCTACATGTTTCATTTCTACTATAAAAAGTGTTAGCCTTGCACTGCTGTACGTAAAAATACATCAGTATGCACTTACATATGTTTTTCATTAGCATAGCATCATTAAAAGTTTTGATGTTTATTTTTGAAAGGTGTGTATATATTTGAACTTTTACATGTTGTAAACCCCTATTTACATATTCTATTAACCAATTTTTTTTTATATATTATGTGGCAAACATGTGTAACAAAACACGTGCTTTCTTTAATTTAATTTTTTGAAAATATTGAAACGATGAGTCCAATTTTGGTGTTGGGCACAGGAAAATGTTCTCACGGATGGAGAATTTTCTTATGAGGACTGCGAAATCACTGATGAATGTGCAATGCTACTTAATACTGAAGCAGGGACCAATTTAAGGAAAGTCCTCAAGGCAACTCAAAAAAATGGTAACCAAAATTTAAAAAAAGAAACAAAAAAAGGAAAATTTTAATTTAAAAAGAAAATTATTTCCCTTCATTATATCTTGTTTATCATTGATACTTTTATACTTTACTTAACTTTTTATATATGATGAGTATTTATTTTTTTGGCTTAAAAAATTAACATACTATATGCAAACTGTACCAGAAGTTTAATCTATGCCATTGATTTTTAAAGTGGCCTAACTCCATTTATACTTAATGATTAATAATGTCCCAAGGAAGTGATGAAGATAATTTTAATTAATTAGTATTTAACAAGTTACCCTTAGTAACAAGTTATTTTGTGGACAATAGCAGTAGATGAATAATAAGTACATTCAATTAATTCAGATAAACAAAATTTAATTTAAATAAAAAATGTCTCAATTTAAGTATAAATGGACTTATGCCGCTTTCAAATGCTTCCGATTGTGATCCAACATTCTAAAATTTCATTGCAATAGCTGGATCTAATTCTAAACTTAGTTTATTGCAAATAATAATCTATTTAAATATAAATTGTGTCACCTGCAGTTAATTTAATTTTTTTTTAAATATATATATTCAAAATTTTGTTTTTAATTTATAATGATTGATTTCTCATGGTAACTTTAGTGGCCTTAACTTTTTTTTTAGTTTTAATGATGGTTTATATCATAAATTTAAACAATATTAAATTTAAAGATAAAAATAATTGTTTACTTATTTTAAGTTGGATTTAAAATACCGCGTAATGTTTCTACAACCTTTTTTTTTTTTATGAGGTAGAAAAGAAATAGGTTTGTTTTTTAATCCTTCCAAAAACATTTGATTACAATAAAAATGAGTGATCAATGTTTCAGGGTATTTTACCTACCTTCAGGATCCTAAAAAATCACTACAGATTCATTTAAAACAGATAGTTGTAATATAATTAATTAAAATTTTGTTGTTAATTTAAAAATATGTTAAAAATAGTTATAACAAATCATCAGTGCCCTATAAGCAATAACTATATAAAAATTCTGAGATTAATACCTTCTTTTGAATAAATTCCTTATGTGCCTGTCCATTTTTATTAAATTCCATCATTTGTTGCAAAAATTTAATTAAACAGTAAAGATTGGTAAAATAATATCAGGAAAGGCAAACACTGCCCAAGATCGTTGTCCCTAACTGGATAAAAAAAACAAGCCCATTTCTTTTCTACCTCTGTATTACTGTAATTCTTCTGGGTAATAATATATATATATATATATATTTTTTTTTTTTTTTTTTTTTATACATATAACTTAGTAAAACTTGAGTCTATTATTAATTACGCATTATTATATAAACTTTTCAGAGCCTTAATATTGTTTAAAAAATAATCAGCAGTTTCTAAATTAGGATATATTTTAAATGACACAGTTTTTGTTAGTTCTGAAAGTTGATATCTTTTTATGAATAATGGAAGTTTGATCAGAAGTAATGTATTTAACAAAGTAATTATGACTTGAAAATAATTAAATTAAAAACAAACTTTGATGATGGTTTAAGAAATAATTCAAGTGTGAAAAATAAGTTTAATTGTACGGCATATAGTGTGTTAATAGAATAGAAAAAAATTCTGAATTTTAAATTTTAAAAAACAAAAAAAGAATAGTAAAATGTATAATGGAATGAAATAATCAAAATTTCAATTTGTTCATAAACATTTTTTTATTTTTTTTTATTATTATATTTAAGTTCTCACGCAATAATGTTTGCTTCATAGCCTATTACTTCCTTTATTGCCTTATCATATTAAAGTATTTTAGTATTAATAGCATTATTATTAGTTTTATAGTTGCGCATTAGAAATTGCATGATGCATGCTGGCCCTGCATGCCTGCTTTTTATTCACTGCAAATTAATGTATTTAGTAGTAGACATGTTTGTCTTAGTAGTCAATTAGTTCATGTTGTGCTCACATTTCAACCTCTTCATCCAATCACAAACAAGGACGATAAATTCTTTTTATTTCTTCTTACTGTATGTTTTATTATTGATCCCTTTCATTAGTATTTATTTTTATATTTTCATTGATAAGTTTAATCGTTCTATTAAAATTAAAAATATCACATTTATTTGTTTTTTTAAACAATTTTCTAATTTTTAGATGATATATATATATTTTTTTTTATGTTTATATAAGATAAAATTTGCCAGAATCTTGATCGAATTTTCAAGAAAAGCATAATATGTGCTAAGTACAAACAAGTTTTAAGAATTATTTTAAGAAAATGGATTGCATGCCATAACTCACAAAGGAAATTTGTCATAAGTAAAATTTCATCAGATAAATGATTTTGCTTTTGAGTATTATTATTATTATTATTATTATTATACAGTTTTTTTTTTAAATCATATATATTTTTTGACTACTTATTTATTTACTTATACATTTTCCTTTCTGAAAGCCTCTACTAAAGCTTAATTTAATATGATATATAAACTGGATATTTAAATTTATTCATATTAATAATTAAAGGTGAATTGTAGTATAGTTCAGATTTATTTTATTATTATTAGTTAGGCATAGATTTTTATTTAATTACATCTCACAGCTATTAAATCTCTCAGTCAGATTAATTAAATATTATTTAAAAATATAATTTAAATACTTATATTAGAATAAATAATGAAGTAATGTTTCATCTCTTTTATTGATTTTAGTTTGCTATTTATAATTTCATTTATACACTTATTGATATAAGGATTGCATTAGCACTTAAACCCTATTTAGAAAGCAGTGAAACCACTTTTCTTTTTTGTAACTTTTTTTTTCACTTAATTTAAATAAACTAAGTTGACAGAGAGTAAGGATTTCAAACATAAATTTTTTCACTCATACCGATATAATTGCTAAACTGTAACACAATAATTAAGGAGATTGCCTGTTGCAGAGTGGCTAGCATAACAGTCTTCTATGCCAAAGGTCTCGGGTTCAAACCCGCAGATGGTCCTAGGATTTTTTAATGGGAGAAAAAAACCTTAGTGATGCCGTCCTTCGGAGGGGACGTAAAAAAGGTGGTCCCGAGCATGTGTGATGTCAGGTACTCGTCAAAGATCCCTATCCTAATTATACCTGGATAGGAAAAATTTAGGACTTAGTATCACCTGATTAGCCACAGTAGCATAAAGTGACGTTAAATAAATAAACAAACAAACACAATAATTGAACTAATTATAAATTATTTTTTTCATTAATTCTAAAACTGACTTTTATGTTTTTTTCCTTCATTCCAGTGGTGCCACAGGCTGTGTAGGCCCTTGACCTCGCGGTGCTACCTCCTGGGAGATTACACTCACATTTCTCATTGTATTTTAAAGGGTAGGGTCATCACTCCCTATGTCTAATTTTGTGAGTGGCCACCATTTTACTGACTGGTCTCACATACCCAGGGGAGAGGCTGTGAGTGAATACCCATTTATTAAATGCTTGAAAAAGTCCCTCTGTGACTGGGATTCGAACTCACAACCTTTAGCATGAAGACTAGCGCGCTAGCCACTCATCCACGGGCTCCCCAACTTTTATGCTATACAACCAAATATCTAACATTTTGCCTTAGCTGATATTTAATTCTAAAAAAAAGGTTTGGTAGGAACTGATACATGAATGCTCTTATGGTTTTATCATAATGAGAAAAATTATGTAATATGGCTATGAATATTTTTTTAAAACAGTTTTTTTTTTTTTTTTTTATAGTGAAACCTTTATCAAAATAAATGATAAACTCTATAATGTTTCTGTTAGAGATTTATCTGATACTCACTTGACTGGATTGAAAATTTGTCATCAGTTCCTTTATCAGAACATGTAACATTTATTGGTTAGAATGAAAAGTTACACTTGAAACCCTTATTTTTTGTCAACTTTGGTTATTTCAATTAATCATCAATCCACTGGTCTGTCCGCAAACTAAATTTCTTTTGTCTTGGAAAATCAGTATATTACAGACTGTAATATCCATGACGTATTGTTTTTCCCTATCAGGGAGAAATCGTTTTTTTTTTTTTTTATATATAAACAATCTTTTGAATCTTATAAAGTTTTTTTTTATTTCATATTATCAATGCCATTTAGATTTATCCTAGTATTATAAAAATAACATAATCATTTAAACCTCTTTGTGCTACAAATTAAAAACTCCTTCTTAAGCATATATCCTTTAACATTTTTTAGGTTTGTCATATCAAAGAGGTTTGACAATTCTAGTTTAAGCTGGCTTTTTTTTTTGTTTATTATTCACTGTATTATTTGATCGCCTTTTTGCATAAGTGTTAATGAATTATAATTCTTATTTATTTACAATCGTTAATTTAGCTTTTATTTTCTTCCCTTGAACTTGTCTATGCTGCTTACTTTCATTTTTTTTTTTACTTTATTTTTCAGGCATACATGTCTTAAGTTCATGATTTGTCTGTATAAGCCTATTTAATGTGCTCATCAAATTATCTTTTCTACATCTGTTTTATGAGCTTACCTCAATTCATCTTTAATGTGTAATCTGAAATATTGCAAAATCGCATTATATATTTATTTTTAACAATTTATTATCAGTTGATTTCACACATACTCTAATATAATTTACTTTATTATTGCATTGAATTAATTAATTTAATCAATAATTTTCACTATATAATTCAATTAATATTTGCTTAAGATTAAAGAAAGAAAAAAGTTGAATTTTTTGCATGTATTTAAATTTTTAAATTGGTGCAATAAGAATAAGGTGTATTTTTTTAAGTTTGCAGAAAAACCCTGTTACTAGTTTTTCAAGAGAATGGTTTGAAAATCGATTCTTCGATAAATATAAATCATCAGATACTTGTTTATTATAATAAAAAATGATCTTTTAAAAACTATATGAAATGTCTTTCGTATTTTATTAATTATATCAAAAGAAAGAGCTACTTTTTTGAAAAATTAGCAATTAGGCTTTTCCTGCAATAACCATTTGTTTATAATTATTAATTAAAAATTAAAAATTTAGTCTAATGGTTTTTATTTTTTTTTTTTTTTTTTACGCGAAACAGCCTTAAAGACCACGAAAATATCATTTTCCCATAACTTTGCCCACACATTCCACTCTTTTTCTCTCTTCCCACCTTTTCTTCATTATCTCAGACTAGACTCTTATCTGTTCCTCGCTCCATACTCTCCCGTTTCTCACCTCTTTGGCACCCACAAGGACCTTTATCTTCATCAATTTTTCCCTATATTCATCCCTATTGACACAATCCTGTGTTGAGATTCCCAACCTCACTGTCTCTTTTCTCATCTGCTGAATGTATCCTCCGGCCCCTTTATATCTCCACATTTTTTCAAAGATTTCTTTATTTATTCTTTTCGGGCTCATCCTTACCATATGCCCCTAGAAACGCAGCCTCCTTAACCTAAGTCCGTTTCCAGATCATCCATTTCTTTGCAAAGTTCTCTGGTAGGCCTCAGCCTATATCCCTCTAGTAACTTTACTGGCCCATAAATCTTCCTTAAGACCTTCCTCTCAATTCCCAAAAGTTTCCTTAAGCTAGGAAGAGAAGCGGTCTCCATTACATACATAATAACCGGTTTGACAACGGTGTTATAGTTCCTTATTTTCGCTCTTATTGAAAGAGCCTTTTTACAGTATAGGCCACTGGTGGCAAAGCTGAGTCTTTCCATTTTGACCAGTCTCTCCTCCATACCCTTTCTCTCGGACCCAGTAATTCCCTGATGATGGCTCACATAGTTAACGATCTAAATCAGTCATAAAACAATTAAGGGTTCTAATGTCATGGTTTCAGCTGTGATGAATAATTCTTTATTCTGTTACATCAATCATTGACCAGTTTATATAAAATGGTTATTTTTAAGTGGTGAAAACTTCATACATCCATATTTGTTGAGAAATATGCCAGATAATGTTGGCTGGAAATACATAGGTCCATGATTTTGTTGAATATTGTCCTTCTGTTTTCACTATCAAATATAGTAGCTTAGACATTACATTGAGTCAACAATCAATATAAAATTTGCAATATTGCCTTACAGATAGATGTTCTCACATTTTTTTGAAGAAACAAAGAAATAATTGTATAATTTTAACTCTTCTTCTTCTTTAAACTTCTCTAAATTTCACGTCGTGATAAAAGTAAGTCAAAAGCTGTTCTCCTTAGGTCTTCCAGTGTTCCCTAGTGCTTTGTTTCTAGTGACTTTGGTTCAGGCTAGGCCTGTCTTCTCCCTTCTTCCAGAAGAACCCAGCTTTGCAATTATAATGGTTTCATTCTTTTCCTAATCGTCAACTACAGAAATTCCCTATTAGTTGCTTGATAAAAAAGTTTTTGAGAAGATTCAATTTATGGAATCTTAAAAATCACAAGGATCAGTTTTCAAATACTAGTTTCATTAAGAAAATTTATTCAAGGTTTCCAATTTCTGATGTTCTAGCCTTTGAAACAATCCAAAGGAGTCATATATTTTCTTCTTGATTTTTGAAATATTGACTTACGTATCTGGTTGTATCACATGAAATGTCAATTTTTCAAGATAATATGAATAGTTTTTTATTTTCTTATACGAGGAATCCTTTGAAAAGGTTATTAATTTTCTGCTTGTTTCGCACTCCACATGCATGTATTATAAAGTAAAGGTATAATTAATTCCATATAAATATAATAATATTGGTAACATTTAACGATAAGACTATAAATAACATTGAATTATAACTCATCGAATGTATTCACTCGTATTAATTTCTCAATTATTAAAACATTCAAGATAAACTATTGGTAATACAGTAACACAATAATTCAACTAATAATATATTAACTTTTTCATTAATTCAAAAACTGACTTTTATGCTATACAACCAAATATCTAACATTTTGCCTTAGCTGATATTTAATTCTAAGGTTTGGTAGGAACTGATACATGAATGCTATCATGGTTTTATAATCATGAAAATTTATATAATATGGCTATGAATGTTTTTGTATAACAGTTTTTAAATTTTTATTGTGAAAGCTTTATTAAAATAAATGATCAAATCTAACGTTTATGTTTGAGATTTATCTAAAACTCAGTTATTAACGTTTGAATATTACATATTTATTTATTAACATGTTCAAAAAATGTATTAAGAAATATTTTTATTACTCCCAGACGTACCCACAACCAGCATTGAAGATCCTACACCCAACATTCAGTCTCCTCAAACTGGCCATCTTACTTTGGGAAGTCTCGCGTTCAGTACTCCTGCTTCGCCTAGCTCTGTTCACCAGGTAAGGAATTATTTTAATCAATGACATTAATGTTTCTAATTATTACCATACTTCAATTATGTATTGTGAAATGTTCTTTATTTATCTTTTGAGTCAAAAATAACAAACCGTTTTATGAACTGTAATCTTTTTACAAAACACGATCGTTGGTTGGAATATGCATCCAAAGCTCAAGTCACCTGTACACATTCAATAGTAGACAGGTTTGCAAGCAAGCCTAAACAAATCGAGAGGTATGAGATTATCTGGTAAGGCTTGCTCATGTTCTAGTCCGATCACATTATTTGAGAAAAGTGCCACATAAAATCTTATTATTTTATATACTGCTTTAGATATTATTATAATTATATATTTCTTTAATTTATAATTTGATTTTTCATGAAGATTATAAATCCATTATAAAAATTTTCTGTTTGGTTGGCCTTTGCAACTGGCCAATACTTAGTAAAAGTAGTAAAAACTATATTTAAAAAACATGGATTTATATAAGTTCACTGTTTATATGTTCTACTTTCCCTTTTATTTGTCTTCACTAAAAACAACTTTAGATTAGATTAGATTAAGATTTTTAATTTTCAATATTTTTTGTTTTTTACAAACGGCCACATGCCTCAAACTTTATACCTGTTGTGGTAATTACACCAATTACATGTCACTTTTACATCATATTTACAGTAGGGGTGGTAATTTTAGCCTATGTTACTTTTGAACAGTAGGAAAATCTAAAAACAAAAACCTACATAAAAAAAAAAAAAAATAAAAAAAAAAGAATTTAAGTAAAAACAAAATAATTACAGTTAAAAAACAATTAAAGTAAAACAAAACATTATAGTAAAATATAACTAAGTGGAAACGAAACAACACAAAATAACAATATTTTGGTTATATGTTAATATATAAAATTAATAATATTTTTTTTTTTACATTTTAAAATTAATGCAGTAGTACGTCTTTTGTACGTTTATGTAGTAACGTTGTAGTGTTTTCTTGTCGCAATCGCCTATTTTTTGAACTATTGGGTTGTCACTAGTAGGAGTTAGAGAAAAGAAAAGTTGTGCCAGTGAGTACGTACACAAACAACTTTGATACTATTTTTAATTTCTCTACATTATGCTGTTGTCCTTTCTCCTAATTATTATTTTACTTATTTTGAACTATAAGATTTTACTGCATTTTTGATTTAGTGTGTATATTAGCTCTGGCTTGAAATATCATAAGTTTTGAAAATTGTTTTCGATGTTCATAATATATATGTATAATATATAATGTATAACACTTCATAATCATATGAGATGCTGATTCCCAATAGGTACTAAAATGATTTTAGGTAATGCCAATGGCCATACAATGAGGTGATCAGGCCAAGATCACATTCAGCCACCAGGTTTTTCTCCCACTTTTGGATACCTACTTTATAGAGGCTGGGTCTGCCTCATGAGGGTCTCCATACCCTAGGGTCACCCCCGCTACGAAAAAAAACAGTCTTATAGGACCTTTCGGAAATCAGCATCTTTTATATTATATATGGCATGTTCTATTTTATAAATTTTAATTATTATTTTTATTATGTATTTTTTAGCTTCCTAAGAAGAAGTCACTCTTACCAACGCAGATCCCATCATCTTCGAGAGCCAGTATTGTGTTTCCTCTTACGTTTTTAGGTCATCATAGATCAGAAAGTGACACTAAGGGAATCGGTAAGATACTATATTTCTTTTAATTTAGCATTATTAAGTTCAATTTCCTTTTCAAGTACATTAAACAATTTGTCTTAGTTTAGTACTTTTCCTATTTTAATTTTTTTAAGAATATCTATGGCAACAATGTTGTTTAAAGTTTTGCAATTATTATTATTATTATTACTTTTTTTTTTGAACTAGTGAAAATCTATGAAAATGTTTGTTTGTATGCATATCTATCGAAAGAATTATATTTAAATAAAGATGTCTTGATATTTGTAAAAAATAGAAAACATACTCACCTAATTAAATATAGTTAATACATTATAAATAAAATATTAATTTAGTATTTAAAGAAAAAAGAAAATTTTGTTCATCTCATTGTTGTGTTATTATTCTCTATTTTTAGATGTTTTCTAACCCTGACTAATAAAATAAAATTTAGCTAATTTTTAGAATTGTCACTAACTATCTGTTGTATCATAGACATTTTTACCTATCTCTAGTTAATTTACTAATAAGATTTTTTTTTTTTTATAAATTAGTTGTGTGTTATTTCTCCACTCTACTAAAAACTATAAAATTATACCTGTCTAAATAAGGCTCATCAGAGTTCACTCGAAAATATGTATATTATAACTTCATGGTTATGCAGTTATAAGTCTTCCCAGTGCTGTTTATGGTTTGTTTGAAATCATTTTACTTATTGTGGAATATCCAAAAAATAGTCCATCTGAAAACAAAATTAAGGTCATATGTTGTTGCTTGATACGAATTTGTTGTGCCAATATTCCTTCCAGAGTCCTCTAGCCACTACAGCCTTCTATATTTCTATTTTTCTAGCCGACCTCTCTTCCTTTTTATGCTTGTGGAGCATTCTTGTCTCAATAGAGCATAAGATGTTATGGGATTCTTTCACTTTTTCTATTATGGCACTATTGGGAACATGTTCTAATCTAGATATTCCACTACTACGTCTCCAAATATCCTTTCTGTTGAGAAAAATTTTCTTGCTGAGCCTGTTGAAATATTCCAGGTTTCTGAGAAATACAACACATTACTTTCTACTAATAAATGGATAGGAGAACCTCTTTTTCGTTTGAAGCTTGATGTCCTTATTCAAGAGAAAAGAATTAATATAGTAGAAAGATAATAATATAATTAATTGATTTATTGCAGTATAATTTGTTCCCTCATACAGAGTTAAAAAGAAACAAAATTTTATGAATAAAGACTTATATTTATACAATTCTCATGAAATAATAAGAAATTTGACAAACAGTTCTTGGTGAAAAGTTATGAAAAAAATTAATTAATTAATAAGAAATAATAAGAGTTTTATAACAATATGGTTTCATTACTTCCGTAACTAGGAAACACATTTAACCTTACTGCTACTGATACACTGCATTTAACACGTTCATGCCGGCGTGTCACTCTTGACTATTCCGTGGGGTGGTATGACACACTAGTGGGTCACACTTAACTATCCTGGGGTGTGACGTGCATCAGAGGTGAGTCACATCACATGTTATCAGAAAATAAGTTTAGTTTATTTTTCTCACATTATATGTTGTAGGAATCAACAAGCATAATGGTTTATTTTGTATTTTATAACCTTCAACATCCCCCTCAAAGGACTCTTATCGGTTAATTTCATTTGATTACTCTTCTTTTAGAATTTCCTTAAGCTGTATGTGATTTCTTATCATATTTTTATTTCCAATTCTGACAATATAGGAATCATTTTTTAGTATTTCCATAATTTCTCCTTCAAGTCATATGTGTATGTCAAAACTGTTACAATTTCGCATTAAACATGGAACTTGCAACAGGGTCGGCTCCCTCCTCCCCTTCCCATGAAGCATATGCAGCTATTATACTACTGCCTCTTGCAAAAAAAAACGTAGATGAAAGTATTAATATTATATGTTGTTTATTCATTTAAAGTTACTTTACGTCAGTCTATCTAATCGGACGATGCTACAGTGGGAGTCTTACATTTTGCCTATCCAGGTTTATTTAGAACAAAGAACTAGTAACTGAAATCGCTCAGGCACAGAAAAACCATTTTACGTCCCATCCTATTATTTTTATTAACATATTTTACTCCTTTTAAAAAATCCTAGTACCATCCCTCAGGCTTGAACCTGTGACCTTGGGATAGAAGGCTGTTATACTAGCCACTACACTAGAGGTGACCCCACCCTTAAGAATATATTAACAGAGCATTGTGTTTCATTGTTCTTAAATTTGGACACTAAATAAGATACAGGCACTTTTGGCATCATTTATTAATGTTCAGCTCTCCATTTCCTATAAATTATATGCATTAACAGATGACATGTAATATTAGAATAATATTAGAAAAGTAATATCATGAAAAGAATCTTTGGATTTGGAGGAAAATAAGAGAGCAAAGTCCTTAGTAAAAGATAGTTAAAAAGAGTTGAAATAATGCAATTTATTTGTTTAAAAAATGAATTAAAATAACATTTTATTTTTTTTTAGGGAATAAACAATTATGAAAATATATATTTCTTCTACATGTTTCCTCATTAGTATCGTGTTTACATCATCCGTATTAATATGTATACATCAAAAGATATTTTCAGACAAATTAATAGCGAAGAAGATGCAGTGAATTAATTTTCTTCGGGTGTAAGGATTTATTCCAAACCTAAAAAAAAATGTAATAATAATCGTGACAATAATATCTATGTTGCGCAATATTATATTTTGAAACATTTGTTGACTGGAGTAGTCACATGAGGGAAGTGTGGCTTTGTCAGGAATGTGTCACAGAATGTGAAGAAACTCAAATGGACATTTTTCACCGAAGAATAAACATATAACTAAGGACTTTATAATGAAGAAGTTATACACATCAAACAGTGAATCATAATTTTCACTTTGTTGGTCCTGAAACTCTTGTGAGTACTCCCTCCAAGTTCTTCAGGCCAGATCAACAAAGCATGTCAGAACACTTTTATTCTTTTCTATTACCTTTTCAGTAACCTGCCACATAGTGAATCTCAGATCTGGGGTACTTCTGTTTGGCCTGAATCTGCACTGTTCTTCTCCAAGGTTTTTCTCAAGTTGTCTCCTTAGCCTTCTCTTAAGGATGGCTTTATTGTTTATTATTCAAATACATTTTTGTGTTGGTATAACTTTATTGAATTAGGTAATTTTTTGTGATCCCGGAAATTCATTTAATTTTTTCCTAATTAATATTGCCCATGTATCATGGATAGTTTATGAATTTTGAGTGAACTGCATATTCTGGTATTTGTAATAGAAGAATAAGAGACAAGATAAGTGTGGCAGTTTAGGCTGTTGTGTGATTCTGATTCTAAATATTGAGCTTCAACTCTTACTTTGATCTGTATCTGGCCCCTGGCTCATCACTCCCCTTGCTCAGCCTTCCCGGTGCTTCTCTCACTCACTCATTCTGTGATCATAAAACTGTTTCTTCACTCACTGTCCCTTTTCTTTTACACCATCCTTGAAAGGTTCGCAAAATGGTGAAGCCCTCCTTTACAGATCATTTACAATCTATTCCCTTTGTATTATGAGGATCCTTGAACAGGTAGGTTATTTGTTCATCGTATGATTGATTTCGCTTAAGCTAATTCAATGTGTCCTGTGTAACGACAAATACCTCATAAATATATATCTTATTGTCCATTGTATAAACAAAAAGTTGACTATTTAGTATTTAATATTTTATTTATCCTACATTGATAAATTATCAAATTCAAAACTTAGGTTTTTTTATTGATGTTTTCACCACTGTTTTGATCAGCTCGTGTGATGTTTGATCTTAAAACCCAACATCATACCTTTACATATTTTTTTAAGTGTCTATCAGGCTATAGCACATTGAAGGAAGATCCAGTCCTCGGTAGGAAGGATAACATGACAAATGGCTCGTTGGTTTCGCTGTGCTCGAAAGGAGGGCGTGGGGAGCCGGACGGGCAGGAGTCGATGGCCTCCCTGGACAGGACGGTGTCGCCGCCAAGAGAGGCAGCTGCGGAGGACCTCTACACCTGGATGGCCAAGCAGCAAGAGTTCACAGAGTCCAAGAGAGAGAAGGTTAAACAACCTCAGAGTCCAATCACAAAGGCCAAGCCTCCGGTTTGTAACTGCAAAATAATGATCAAGCTCAGTGTCCATGTCCGCTAGGTTCCACCCAGTTTGTTTTTATTTTGTTTTGTTTTTATGTTGTTGTTTATTTTTATTTTTTTATTAATTTAGTTTGCAGTTATTAACTTGGCTTAGAGCTTTTTACATTTTTATGCATTTTTTCATTAAGTTTTTATTTTTATTTTTTATTATTATTAGAAAGCACACTATCTTACTAAATCAATCTTTCCAAGATGTTAAGGGAATTGAATAATAATTAAAATAATCATGTTTAATAAATTCACTCACAGTCTCTCCCTGAGTATGTGAGTCCTATCAGACTATGGTGGTGACTCAATAACAGAGATTAAGTTAAGCCAACACTTTTAGTGTTGCAGCCATTTTAAGTCAGCTTCGCGGGCCAAAACATGTGTTGGGAAAAACTAACTATAAGATGAGGACATGGTTTGTAGTGAAGAAGGCTGTTTGAAAAATTCTCAAAAATGAACAAAAAACGAGACTTTTAACGAGATAAAAGTGTATAATGGAAAAGAGACTCGCTGTTAATTATTTTTTTCTTTTATAACTTAGTCATAGTCCTACTTGTTGTAAAAAATTCAATCTTGGGAACATAGTCCTTTGTTGTATATGAATTTTCAAAATTGGCAAAAACTCATTTTTCGTGATCTTTACACGGAAATATCTTAAAAGGGACTGAGTGAAACATTATGAAACTTATTCAGATTATTCAGCTATAAAATGAGCATAAGTGATATAAATTGGTTATAGAGACAAAGCTGGTTCCGGAGTTATGAAACTCTCTTCACTGTTAAAATAACGTTTTCTTTAAAAAATATTAACTCTTAATAAAAACTTCTTAGATTCTTAATAAAAATCAGGAAAAAAGTTGTGACATAGAGAAAGATATTTTTTTGCATAAATCGAAAATTATGATAAATAATAATACTATAGAAAACATTTTAAAAGTACATCTAAATTTGGTCATTGTTAGCAAAGATATATTTATTGTTTGTTTTTTGGTAATCCAAAATTCTTATTAAACAAATCTATCTTGGTTTCAATTTAACAAAAGTGTGCTATTAGTTTATTAAGTTTTTAGTTTGCATGTAGTAACTACCATTTAAACATTTAACCCCTTTTTATGTTGTATCCTTGTGCCTCATCTCTCATTATCTCATTTTAATTTATTTGCTATAGTGCATTCATTTTTTTGCTTTATGTGAATGATTTTTATTGAAAGTCAGGCTAGAAATTTTCTTTTATTGATGTCGATACCACTTCCTTATCATCATAAATACTTATGTGTTTTTAATTAAAATATACGCATATTTAGATCAACTAAAAAGTATTTTCACTTTTGATTTGTAGTCTGTTTTTTTTTCCCTTTTTAATCTGATATAGAAGTTTGTTTACAAGTTAATGTGCTAATTATGGTGCTTTATCTTGAATAAATGTTTTGATGTAACTTAATTTTCCTAAATTCTGTTTTTTTTTTTTAAAGATGCAAAAGAAATTTAAAAAAAAAATCAAATATTTATATTTAATTGAGAAACCATTAATTTACAATGGCAATTAGGTTATTCGTTAAATGTATTAACCATAAACAGATTGATGAGTGTAATGTGTTGTTGTTCTTTAATTGTGTAGATAAAACCCTTAATTATCTGATTTTATTAAAAAAATATTTAATATTTGTATTCTTAAACAATAAATAAAACTATATAATTTATAAAAATATTTTGCAATATTAAATAGTATATGTTTTCTTAAAATTATGAGATGAATTATTTTGTAATTGTGAAGCCATTTAATTTTAATCTACTACAGGATTATTTCAAAAGGTCTGACTTGACTATATGCCTTTAATTGCAAACTATATGCAAAAATTATGCTAGCAGAATCCTCAGTCTGCTGAATAAAAGATGTAACTGTGTATCATTTTATTTTTCATACATTCTCATATTACTACAGAAGCTAAACTTCTCCTATAAAACAATTATAATCAGAGTTATTAGATTTTATATTAAGGTATTGATTTTTAAAATATTTAGTGTATGTATGTATTAAAAAAAAAAAAAAAGTGATCCTGCAACATGTTTATACAAATTCTAAATAATGAAGCTTTCTCTGTTTTGACCGTTTTATTATTGATATTATTGATTCTACTTAGCATTAATTTCTTTTAAACTTCAGGTTGAAACAAAATCAAGTGAAAAAGATGTTCCAGAGGCTCCTATAATTAATCCAGATTATCTTTTGCTTGCATCCGGCTACAGTTTGTATCCGATGCACGATTCTTTAAGGCTTCTAGATGCACATTTAATTTTCGAACCTCTTCTATCAAGCCTTGGGGTGATGCCTCAGCAGATGATAAGCAATACAGGTTAGTTTGTTTAAAATTTTATTTTTATATATTTGTTTACAATTTTATCTTGATTTATTGTTATGAGTTACTCAACTTTCATGGTTTTATTGTTTAATATTTCTATAAATTTTCGCCAGAAGCCAAAATCACTCCTAAAATTATGCTATAAACAAGATTTTATAAAATTTAGAGGCTCATTAATTGTCATAAAAAATGGGCAAATGGGGACGTATCGTAGTCTATCAAGTACAAGAATTGTCTTAGGTACTCTGATTATTTTACTGATTACTAGCTTTGAGTTTGGTAATGGTGACATTAGTGAAGGTAAATAGTGAGGAGCCCGTCCATATTGCGATTAATATGGAAAGGCAAAAATTATAGCTGTAGAAAAAATCAGACTGCACCTTGCCCCAACATAGCTGTGCAAACATTGAATTAGTTTCCTTAAAACATCGTATTGGAAAAATATTTACTTTGATACCGCTGTTCTTAAACTTTTTTCATTATTTATTAAAATTTACTGCTAGTTAAATGAGGTACCTTCAAAAAATGATCAGCCGAACATGAAGGTCGAATTAGAATAGAAATATGAAGGGATCTGAGTACTGTCTCACTGAAGGATCTAGAGAAGAGAAAATTAAGATGGTTTGGGCATCTATGGCGGATAGATGAAGAAGGTGACCTCAGAAAATTCATGGAACTAGACCCTCAGGAAAGGGTCTGAGAGGAAGAACAAGAATAAAAATGAATATTCTCCAAGTTAAGGCATGTATCTACTTTGCACAATCCAAAGATCTGGGATGCATAGATCGAGGCACCTCCATCTTGAAAGGTACAAAGGATGAAAAGAAAAAAAATTTACAATTAAAAAGAAAATATTAAATGAGATGAAATAGACATGTAGGGAAACTATTCATTCTTAAAATTTTTATAATTTTGTCTATCTATCATTTACTTTTTATTGGTTTGAATAATGAGTAGAGATCTACAATTCTGAATCATCTTTATCCAAAAGTATTTATTACCTACAGATTTTTTTCAAATTTTTAGGAACTAGAACAAATACCTTGGAATCATGGGGATCCAATCTTTCGCTGATCGGAGGTGTTGACTCAATGAGAATCGATATTGTCGTCAGTGAACATGGAAAACATCATGATAAGAAAGGAAAAGGTATTTTGATAATTTTTTAATGTAAATAGATAGTGATAATTAATTTAATTCAGAACTGAGTTAGTCCAATAATCAGTAAATATTCTCTTATTTTGAGGATGTATATTGACTAGAAACTATTATAGGTGGAATAATCAGGAGTCTGTCTTTATCTAAATATATTTAATTTTGCCAATGTTTCGGCACAAGCTTGTGAGCCATCATCAGGGCATTACTGAGCCATGTCCAAGCATAAACTGAAACGTCGGCAAAATTAAAAATATTTAGAAAAAGACTGACTCCTGATTATTCCACCTATAATTCTCTTATTTGTATCCAGTTTTATAATACCAAATCATACCAGAATAGCTTAATACTATATGTCCAAATTTTTTTTTAATTTTGGTTTATTATTTTTAATAATGAACCTTGATAAAGCTAAACATAGTTGGGTTGATTGTTTTGTTTTTTCAGATAAGTTTTGGTTGGAAATGCCTCCAGAGACACCAGCCTTCATATGTGAAAGAGTGGGAGTTGAATTAGAACTCTGTCGACTGGCCGATATGACCATCGTTGAGGACTTAGCAGGCAAAGAAGGAACATGCTTTACGTTTCCAGGGGGCAACTCAAAAAGCACTCGAGTACTGTTCTGAACATTAGTGTTAGCATCAGATACATATCACAGCAGGTAATTCACATTATTTATTCTTTTATTTTATTATTTTCAATAATGAACTTTTGTAATTCGTAGAACTCAAATAACAAATTTTTAAAAAAAATCGTCTGTGCGATGTCTGGGTATTTCTCTGAAACAACTGGACCTTTTTTTTTTAAATTTGCTACAAAAATACAAAGGCATGTAACAATGATTCTAACTCCTAGACATTGATATCAGCTGGTTATTTTTAAAATGGTGCCAATTAAAAGTGATTTAATTCAATAACTCAGTTATTTTTGAAGATAGAGAAAAAATGTATCAGTGTTTTTAACTAAAAAACTATAAATAATTATAAAAAAAGAAGAGAAAAAAATTGAAATATTACTCATATATACGCCCATAACTCATTTATTTTTGAAGACAGAGAAAAATATGTATAGAGGTTTAGATCAGTAAGGTGTAATAAACAGAAGAAAAAAAAGTTGATCTATACATTCAAGTCATAAATTATAATAGACGTAATTCCACCCAAAAATAGTTATTATTTAAGATAAAAAAAATCGAAAAGATTTTGGAGATCAAGACATCTCGATGAACAAGGGAAAGAAAGAAGTAATCTTATATGGTCAAGCCACAACTTATAAGAGATCTGATTCCCTGATAAATCGGTTATTATTGATATAGAGAAAAAAATGTAAGGTGTTCTGGAATCAGGTAATTTTTTTTAATTGTTTGATTTAAAATCTAAAAAAAAAAAAAATAATAATGAAGTCTAGTATAGATGGTTTTGATTTATTATTTTCAATAATTAACATTTGTAATTGACCAAAAAAAAAAATTATTCCCCTCAGAATTTAAGGGCTTATGTTTCAACATATGTAGAACCCAAATAAATAATGTAAATAGAATCATTGAAAATTTGTTCAGAACTAGCAGAGATATTGTGTTTTGAAATTAGCAGTGGTGATATGCCATTTTCTTTGAATTATTTATTGCTTTTCTTATTAGTCAATTGCCTATAAACAGTTAGACCCTAATACAGTTTTTTCGAAATAATAATAATTTGCAGCATTGTTTTTTTTTTGTCTTTTGTATCATTTGATTCATTTTGTTTACTTATTTATTGATTTATTATAGGTTAACATGCCATTATTAAGACTCCTTCTTCAAATAAGTAATATGTACCAGAATGTTAAAGAAACTCAGTCAGAACTCAAAGAGCAGCAACCTACTGAGAATAAAACCATTGCCAAAACTCCTCCTGCAACTGTCTCTGGTATGAGCCATGATTTATCTGTAAATAAATAATAATCCTAGTATATCTGAAAATTATTTTTATCATATACAACTTTTTTTATAAAACATTTATTTTCCAATAACTTACTGTAATGTAGCTATAAGTTTTGTTCTTGTTACTTTCCCCAGTTTCTTTTCTTCATTACTTAGATACTATTCTTTCAAGTTATAGTCAGTTTAGTATGTAATCGTGAAGAGAGAACAATTTCTGAAAATGAACGTGAACTCAAAAAGTCAACAGGCAAGCAATATAATGTGTACAGTACCACTGTCTTCACCCCACATTATGATTTGATACAGAGTTTAATGGCTGTTCTCTGATCAAGATAGACAAGCTTGCTTCATCCAAGAGGCACTTCCTGTTACAAATCTTGGATTCCTCGAAGAGGAAGGTCTTTTAAGATAATTCTAGCCAATTAAGTTATTAATTATCATCATTGGCTTTCTCAACACATTAAAATCAAACTAAGTTAATGAAACAAAGTTATTCAAGCTGCATACATGGCAAATTAAATTATCTGTCCTAAAATATTAAATTATCAAACTCTAATTTTTTAGGATGATAAATTACATTATTGTATTTAAGTGACTTTTTATGTTGTATCTGTTGTTTAATACAATTAATAATGTTCTTAAGACCAAATATTTGCTATATATTATGTTATCATTTAAAATGATTAGTATTTAAGATTTTAGAGCTTTCTTGTTTATAAATTTTAATATTCGCTTGGTCAGGAGAAAGTTTAATTTTCATATTATTTTATTTATATGTAAATTTAATTTAAGAAAGTTTAAAAAGTCTTTTTTGTATGTTATTTATACTACATATATTATGTATTATTTTGATTTTCTCATAATTATAAGGTTCAACTTCATCTTCTACAAATTCTGTCTTTCTTATTCTCTTTTAGTAAATTATTATTTTGTATAATATTATAGGTTGTTATACCTAAAAATTAACTTTTTTCTTTTATTTCAATACTTTTTTAATTCTAGGATCGGATATTCAAGACATGTTAAATCCATTGTTATCAGAAGCTGAGAAACCTAAGATGTTCCAGAAATCAAGGTTTGCAGATAAGCCCTTCGTTTCACCATCTCCTTCTGTTCGTGCCCAATCTCTCGCTCATCGGCTGAGGTCTACAAGCAAAAGTGTCAGAGGTAAATTTAGTTATTTTATTATTTTGTGGATATAATTAGTTGACCGTTGAGAATTACTGAAGGAATTAGTCCGGGTGGCGGTCATTAAATGAAACAACTGAATAGTTTCAACTATTTTATTGTTTGCCAACGTTTCGATCCCCATTGTGGGTCATCATCAGGGCGTCTGGTAGGTGAGTGGAAACTCTCCTGGAAAACTCAGTTTCCACTCACCTACCAGACGCCCTGATGATGACCCACAATGGGGGTCGAAACGTTGGCAAACAATAAAATAGTTGAAACTATTCAGTTGTTTCATTTAATGACCGCCACCCGGACTAATTCCTTCAGTATTTTATTATTTATTTAATCCTATTAATTCTTTGAAGAAAGCATATTAATAATAATAAATTCTTTATTTATTCTTGGAGTAGTCCCTTAATTTATTGATGTTTTGTATTTAAGGTTATATGAACCTCTCAGATGTGAGCCAAATCACATCACCTACATCAGCACTCGATCGCAGGGTCTCGGTGAAAAGCAAGGAAGAGTCAATATCTGTCACCCCTAGATGTTGGAAAACTATGTACCATCTTCTCGATCTGTATGCAACAATGCCCCATACGAGAACTATTGCTCATAGGTACTCTTCTTAATTATATGTTAATTAAAAAAGTTGTTTACAGCATTACTAAGATATATCTAAACTTAATTGTAATTTATAATTCTGTCCTTATTAGCTTTTATTATGTATTGACTCAAGGTTTGATTACTAGAACATTCTGATCAGTAATTGATTCGTTGATTTCCATAGGGACTATAAGACTTTATTTTTATTTTTATGGCATTGATATTTTGACATTGTTGCACTTTAATTGTTTAGTTTTCTCTAAATCCGTTATGCTATTAGACCTAAAAAATACACAAGTGCTTTCAAAATGTGTTTGAAAATTACAGTTATTTAAAAAAAATTAACTACTATATATTTAATTTAATTCCAAATCCATCCCAACCCATCCTAACACCTTCCTTTCTACCTATGCTGATGACACGTGTCTTATCAGTAAATAATGATCCAAATTCTTCAATTCCACATCAGAGACATTGAGCATTGGTGTCAAAATTGGAGAATCAAAATAAACTCCAATAAATCCCATCAAATAACCTTTACCCTTTGTCGTAAACCTATGACTTCCTGCCCTCCTTTAATAATTCTCCTCTGGTCCCTGTTGAATAGATCCGATATCTAGGACTCCATCTTGACAAAGGACTTGGACTCCTCATACAAGACTGAAGACAAGAAACTGCTAGACAATTTTGGCTACTTCTACACTTACTAGACAAATGTTCTAATCTCCCACTAAACTACAAACGGCTTATCTACATGACTACTGTAAGGCCAATCTGTACGTATGGAACTAAACTTTGAGGCTCAACTAAACCATTGAATTCCTCACGAATTCAGTCCTTACAATCCAAAATCCTCAACGATCTCTACTTTGTCATAAACAAACATCCATAATGATCTTAATGTTCCGTATGTTACTGATTTTCCCCGTACAAGATACCTCCCCTTCCACGACAAACTCCATTCCCACTCTAACCCATTAGTTTCAATCCTCTCTGCCTCTACAATACCTGATAATCCCCGAGGCGTCTGAAAAGAAGATGGCCTCTAGAACTTCTAGTTTGGAATATTTTTAGAGTGCTGCCAATGGGTAGCTTCTCTACAAGTCTTGTTTATGTCTATTTTCTTTTAGCCTATTTACTAGTTATGTGGTATGACACAGTTGTAAATATCAATAAATAATTTTTTTTTTTTAAATCCAAATCATACTAAAATATTTCCCTCAAAAAAAGTTATTACTTTAAAAAAATCACAATATAAAAATAACAAATTAATGAGATATTTTTCCATTTCCTATAAAACTTCCTAAAACCTTAGTACCTATTGGAAATCATTGTCCTGGTTCTATATTTTGTAATTAATGTTTTCCTCTCTTTTTTTTTTTTCAGCCGTTTTTCTGTTGTTGGGGATTTATCTGACAGTTTCAGGAAAAAAATGGAATTAAGCGATTCTAAAAACGATGACACCGAAAAAGAGGCTCAAAACAATACTCCAAGTCAAAGTCAAAGCAATGCTAAAGATCCAAGTATATCAGTTATTTTATTTTTGATTATTTATAAACATTTAATTTAAACAAATTTGGGTTTCCTTTCGAAACTTAGCAATTAAAAAAAAAATGTATTTATTGTCATTGACCTTTTATTTTAATTTATTAATGTGTCTGAAGATAAATTTTAAGAATCACAGAGGAATACTGAACCTCTTTTCAGTTTGTATATTTAGTAAATATTATATTTAAAACTATCTACATTTATTTTAAGTTCCAATAAAACTACTTGAAATTAAGTCAAATATAATTAGTATTAATTTGCCTAACAATTAGTCCAATAAATTCTGTTTGATTCTTATAATTGAACTGTTGGCATATCAATAAATTTTTTTTTTTTTTTAATTGTTTCTGTTGATTAATTTCATCAGTTGATGGTTCGAGTTCTCTTTTTAGTGTCAACAGTTTCTTGTTTGCTAGATTCCTGCATAGGAGAAAGGACAAGGCTTATAGTGTTCGCAGTTGCAAAGATACATCGTACCCGGCTGCTGGCCACCCTCAGCGGCTTAAAGCTGGAAGCCGAGATGACTAGCCTCCATTCGTCCCTCACCGTGAGGAAGAAAACTAGACCCACCAGTTTAGAAACCTCTGTTACCGGCCACGTCGGGAGGACGATGATAGTCTTGTTGGAAGGTGTCCCTCCGAATCAACAGTAAGAATCAATATTCACAATGTATTTAATTATGATAGTAAAATCATGGGTTTATTGGTTTAATTTTATTTTTATTTTATTATCTCTTCCTTGTTTGTTAATGAGGGTGTCAACAGGGAAAATCGGGAAAAGTCAGGGATTTTAAAAACATATGGAAAAGTCAGGAAATTTGTTCTTTGGTAAGAGAAAATGGTCCCTAAATAACATCGTTTCTTCTTCACTCAGACAAAATTTCCAATGTGCCTACTTGTTGTGATGTTGCAAATATCATAAAGAGAGTTTAATATTTAATATCATAAAAGGACAGGAGGCTGTAGAGAAGAGTAAATTCAACCTTCAGGTGAAGGAATTGGAGGCAAAATTGCTCCTAGAAGGTCTTCAGAAGGCTGAAGATTTGGCTCCAGAGATTCAAACGTTAAAGAAAAGATCTTAAAGTTTATATAGATATATTGATTGTAAATAATTTGTTAATAAATTTGTAGTCAGATTTGTTAATATTGATTATTACTAACAGCAGTATTCAAGTTTATCATAATTCATTGGTAAGTCAACTTAAACAACTACAATTTCAGCTGTTGTTGCGTAGATATAGTTGAATCTTATCGTAAAGTAATTAGTCATTTATATATATATATATATATATATATATATATATATATATACCCACATGATAAAACCACGACACAAACTTCGCCTGCACAGACTCGTCCAATGTTCGCCGGTCAAGCCCAAGCCCCCAAGATCAGCCTGAATGCAATCCTCCCATCAACACTTCAGCCTACCTTTCGGACGCCTACCAGTCGGTTCAGCGAATACCAACTTTCTCGGAATCCGTTCCTCACTGAGCCCAACAACTTTACGCGCCCATTTGAGTCTCCGCGATACTATCAACTCAATTATATTCTCAGGGTACAAAAGCCGCAATTCCGCGTTGTGCAACCTTCTAAACTCCCCAGTGGCCTCATCTCTCTTCGGACCAAATATTTTATACAGTACCTTATTTTCGAAAACCTTAAGCCGTTGTTCATCCTTCAAAGTAAGCGGCCACGTTTCACATCCGTAAAGAACTGTCGGAAGAATAATAGTTTTATAAAGTCTAACCTTTATGTTTTTAGACAGAAGCCGCGAGCTAAGTAATTTAGCAACTGATTAATAACACGCATTTTCCCACCTTTAACCGGTACTTTATTTCTTCCTGGATTTAATTTTTGTTTATTGTTTGTTTATTTATTTAACGTCACTTTATGCAACTGTGGCTAATTGGACGATGCTACAGTGGGAGTCCTAAATTTTGGCTATCAAGGTTTTATTAGGATAGGGATCTTTAACGAATACCTGACATCGCACAGGCTCCGGACCACCTTTTAACGTCCCCTCCAAAGGACGGCATAACTAAGGATTTTTTACTCCCATTAAAAAATCCTAGGACCACCTGCGGGTTTGAACCCATGACATTTGGCAAAGGAGGCTGTTATGCTAGCCACCCAGCTACAAGTGATCAAATGTATTTCTTTTTTTTTTTTTCTTGTTATCATTGAACCTAAATACTTGAATTTCTCTACGTGTTCAAAAGTATTCCCTGAAATATTAATATCATCAAGATCGCCACCATTTCTGCTACTAATCATATGTTTTGTCTTATCAGTATTTAATTCAAGACCTATTTGTTTCCCGGTTTTTATTAACACACTTGTATTTAGTTGTATGGTTTCCGTGTCTTCACCTAGCAGTACCAAATCATCGGCATACCCCAAAACCGGAATCTTGTCTCCCATATTTAAGCCTTTCTCGGTACATATCACCTTTTCTATGACATATTCTAAAGCTATATTAAACAAAACAGGTGAAAGGGAGTCACCCTGTTTCAAACCTGAACACACCTCAAATCTCTCGGAGTAATTATGACCGATTCTAACTTTATGAAATGTTTCTGACAAACACATCTCTACTAGGATATATATATTCATATATTCAATCAAGTATACCATATTAATTATAACTATTCTTTGTTTTGTCAATTTTCACCGAGATTCGGCCAGGTAAAAGATTTCTTACAATATGGAAAAGTCAGGGAATCTCTTTTAGCTAATTTGCTAGACACCCTGGTTAATGGGCTTATTATCCTGATTTATCTTATTTTAAAAAAATTAAATAAATATTGCAATGGCATTTGTTTTTGCTTAAAGTTGTAAAACCCTAAGCCATTAACCTCAAATTTCCTTCTTTCCATAAAATAGAAACATCTCCAATTTATCCTTGGCAATTTCCCTCTCCAAAAACCTGTCTGTCCCTCACCAAATTACTAAAACAAAACACATTTCCATACATATATAAACAAGAATTTCAAAAACTTCAAGCTACCATTGAGATGGGATGGTATGGTCCAAATTGCCCATTAACAGTTCCTAAGATTTCATGATTCCATCCCTCCTTAAACCCATCAGAACAATATTAATAATAATAATAATATTAATACCAAACTAATTTCAACAATTCAAAATAAAATAATCCTTTATTCACAAGGCGCACAGATGGATTTTTTATTCAATTTTTAGATTTTACAGATCTCGGCATGAGACACCTCCAACTTTAAAATGGTTTATTTTAACTTTTCTTCGCAAATTACAATGGTTCATTATTAAAAATATTTATTGGCAAGGAAGGGTAATTATCTTAAGATGTAATTATCTTAACTAACCAATAAAAGATGTTTGATAAGAGTAATGAATATTAATTTAAATTCCGCTTTTCAATCCTTTTTGGGATTTATTTAAATATTGTTTTTTTTCTAATTTCAGGACTGTTGTCAAAGTAATGATTGGAAAATCACAAGCTCTCTTTTCAAGCATGAGCGTCCCTGGTAAAGACAAGAACTCTGCTCTTTTGACCGTTGGCTCAGTCGCTATCACAATCCCACAGCATCCCGTAGCACTTCATGGGATGATGGCCCGAGGAAGCAAACATCTATCATCGACTCTTCAGGTTAGTGTCTGTTAGATTATATATTATACATAGCTCCAATAAATAACTAATGCAATTGTTTCTAAATTATATTCTTGGAATTTAATTTTTTTGTTTATTTTATGACAGGAATTGCGTGTAACACGAACCTCTAGTCGAATTGGCCGTGCTACAACTGTTGATGAAAGTGAAACTCACAATGGTCACAATTCTCCATTTGAAGCTCGTGAAGTTATTTACCCAAGTTCTCAGCAGAATACTGAACCATTGTTACATCCTTTAGTTGTACAGTTCACAATAGTTCTTCAGGTAAGCTTATAATGAATGATAAATAATAGGTTCTTTATTCTTCCCAAATTATTTTATACCTTTCATTTCTGACCTAATTTAAAAACATATTAATCCATTGAGGGCCAAGGAATACGTTGGTTGTGATGGGTAAATTTTATGAGTGGAATTTTTAATAACATTTTTTATTTTATAATTGACTAAATTTGAGATAATAAAAACCTTTCTCTCTGGCGCTGCAGGACGTGTAGACCCTTCACAGATCTCACGTTTCTCGATGAAATTTTATAGCGTATGGTCATTACTCCGTATGCCTATTTTTGCGAGTGGCCACCACTAGACTGACGGGTCTCACATACCCGGGGGAGAGGCTGTGAGTGAATCCGCATTTAATTATTTGCTTGCCACCAAGCCACGGGCTCCCCTATGTAATGCAAACCTACATAACTGATATTAGTAACCAACCCCGTATGCCAGTAATGGCAAGGTAGGGGATAAATACAAAAAAGATATTAGTAACCATTGGTTGCTGTTACTGTCAGGTAAATTGACTTTCATGTAACATTGTTGATTGATCTAATATTGAATGTTTTTTAATGACATTTATTTTTTTGAAATAATAATTAATATTTATTTTAAAGTATTGTAGTGGGTCCTGAAGCTGGAGATAATCCCCGAAATGTCTCAGAATAATTTTAGGTGTATATTAAACTTTTTCGGCTTACATTTTTGTTACTTTTATAATCCTATTATATGTTTTAGAGTTTGAGTATAACAGCTGCTTTACTTCCTTCACTGCAAGCTCAATACAAAATGGAACAAGTGACTAGTTCGGGAGTAACTGCGAGTAAAGTGAAGTTTGTTATTGATTTACCTCGGCATTGTCTTTCATTTTCAACTAAGGTGAGCTTTTAACTATCTTAATTAATTTAGTAAATGTAAAAATTTATTATATTCAAAATCAGTAAATATACCTTCACAAATTTTTCTTAGGTAATGGAGGCCAATCTACCTTCTGAAGCGAGTATTGAACTGCCGCAAGTACATGTTACGGCTGAATACGTCCAAGATACTAACACATCCCTTGAAGGCCAATTTGGAGGTTTTTATTTTCAGATGTTTTATTTTAAATATATTTTCCTTAAACTTTTAAACATTTGTAAAAAAAAAAAAAAAAATTCTTAGATGGAGTTGTTCTAAGGCATGGAAACTATTTAAGTGCCTCTGCTGAAATTGGAGTCTTTGACCACTCATTAACCACAGATCTTTTGAATCATCTAGTCTTTGTCCAGAATGTCTTCATGAAAGTAAGTGTTAGGCTTATAATATTTTAATTTCCTAGTTTTAATTAACGGTGTAAGCATATTCATGATGTGGTATGAAAAACTAAAAATTTGTATGACAAATTTATACTCGATATTTAGAGAGTAATCTAATATTTCAACAGCAATGCTTATAAAAAAAAAAATAATGTGTGTGTGTGTGCTCTATATAGTACGATTAAAAGAAGGGAGATCGAGAAACACACTGGTATAGACTGAAAACTAAACTGACTTTATTTCATCTCAATATGTACATAAGGCATCTTGTTTATAAATAGAACTGGTATTAGGCCTAATACAATCGCACTTGTGATCTTAACTCCCCCTTCCAGTTTATGAACATCCCTTCATAAACTCACAAGTGAGACCATTAAATGAATGATTGCACATTCTAAGATACAAAAAGAAAAATTAACTCCAGTAACATAGAATGAAAAATGAAAACAATCTAAACTACAAAACACAATAAAACCACAAACAAAACAAATTCCAATTAAAAAATAAAACTATAAAAACATTTGAAACAATAGCATTTGTACATGAAAAAAATGAAAATCAATTCAAACAAACCACTAAGACATGTCCGGCATCCCTATATGGAGCTTCAGTTGCTCAAGGTTATCAGTCCTCCTCTTCCTAGGCTCTCTAAGATTCTTATGGTGACAATATTGTGCTCACGAATACCAATCACCCTGTATGGCCCTTCATAGCTCTCAAGAACCTTACCTCAATTGGATTAAAAAATAAAAAAGTTATTTTGGTACCAAGGTCCCTAAGAATAACATAAATGTACAAAAAAATAAGAAGTATCACTGGCAAGGGCAAAAAAATAAAATACTAATGATTACAATAAATATATACAATAATCTTTAAATGATAAAAAGATGCAAAAAAATACAATCATACCTTAATGTAGTATTTAATATTAACAAAACAAAAAACAATAGAATAAATAAAAATCTGGTGCGGGCAACACACGACTTTCACTTACCTCCATTTTTAAAATCAATGAAAGAATTACAGAATTCAAATACAGTTAGAGATAATAATAAAAGAATTAATTAAATTGAATTTATTTAGAAACATGTGTTTTATTAAAAAATCTATTATATTATTAACTAAAATAATCAGTTAGTTGTATCTTCTTTTTATCACTCTCTATTAACTTTTAAAAGCTTGAGTATAAGATAATATTTTTTCTAAAATCTTTAGCTTTCCAACAGTATATCAGAAGTGGTAGGACACTACTGACACCATCAGAGCTAGCACGTCCACTAATGGAAAATGTATTGAAGAAATGGGAAGAAACTTGGAACAACAGCTATCCAAGTAAGCTCAAAGCGATTAAGAAAGAGGTAAAACCTTGGAAAACCTCAAGTCGCACCGACCGTAGAGAAGAGGTGGTCCTGGCCCGCCTGAGAATCGGACACACACGGCTAACGCATGGGCACATAATATCAAAAGAATTGCCCCCAAGATGCAAGCATTGTAGGGAAACCTTGACCATAGCTCATATTTTTGAAGAATGTTTCTTCTACATCAGGCAGCTGAACAAAAATAGAATACCAAGCAACGTCGCAGATGCTTTGGGAAACAATGGAAAAAGGATTGATGAATTAATGTGTCTCCTCTCTCAAATGGATTTTTACATGCATATTTGAACTACTCTTGTTTTCTTTGGACTTAAATTATTTTATATATATATATATATATATATATATATATATATATATTTTTTTTTTTTTTTTTTTTTTTAATTTTATTTATTTTTTTTTTTTTTAATTTTATTTTTTATTTTTCTATTATATTTTATTTTACTTATTTTTGTAATTACTTTTCTAATTATTATATTTATTACTTTATTTTTCAATTAAATATTAATGTATTACTATTACTTATTTATTTGTATTATTATCTATTTTATCTACTTGTTTTTTATCTTTATTTATTATTATTATTTTTTATTTTATTTATTTATTTTTTATTTATTTATTTATTTTTTTTATTTATTTATTTATTTATTCTTTTCTCTTGAATATTATCTAACATTCATTTATCTCAAGTAGAATTATACATATATTATAATATCTTTTAATGAATATCTCTTTTAATATTTTAACTTATACTACTATCTTAACTTAATCTTCTATAAAATGAATATATCTGGCACTGATGACCGAGATGTTTTGTGCCATTAAGATTTTAAAAACCAACCAACCAGTATATCAGACATGTATATTACTACTCTTATGTTCAAAAACAAAAAATTGCATTAAAAAAATATTTGTTCTGTTTTCTCCTTTAGTTGGGTATCGAATTCATTAAATTTACATATTTACCTGTTTTTCATCAGTGGTAACAAGATAATATAGTTATTTTTATAAAATCAACCAAATTAAAGGTACTTGGAGAAAGAAAATTTAAAAGATCGGCATTTAAGCCCTGTCAGACCATTTTAATACGAATGAAACCTAAATGATATTAAAGCCCATTAAATTTTATATCGATCTAGCAAGTTTAATCAAAATCGTCGGAACCGTTTTTGAGAAAATCGAAAAAAGGTGCAAAATGCATGATATAAAGTGGCTCTTCTGGTAAGCTCATTTTGATAAAAAAGCTTTTGTAACGTCTCGGGCGTATATTTGTCTTAAATATGAAATTTCAGTTTCATAGGACTTTTCGTTTCCGCCCGGGAGTTACCACACACACACACACACCCACACAAACCTTTTTGCAGGACTTGGTTATTTGGACTCAGGGGACCCTAAAATGTGAATTTCCGCTGAAAACTGGAAAATGAAATTTTTCACAATCGCAATACTTTCCCTTACTATAGAGTAAGTGAAAGTAAAAATATATTTATTCATTGAGATATATTACAATTTGTTTCATAATGAACAGTAGTAATAGTGATATGAGAACACATTCATACAATATATACTGAAAATGATGAAGTCAAATCACATAAAATAGGAAATAAATAAATTCAAATATATACAAAACAATAATATTTAATAAAAAAAAAAATAATTAAAACAACAACCTGTAGTTGAGATAAATACAAAGTTGGGAAATAAAAAAAACATCATACAAACAAACACGACAATAAGAATAAGTAACAATAAGAAAAATAGGAAGGAAAATTGACTTGAGCTACGGTTGATGTTATTATATTTATTCATTTTTTTTTTTTTTTTTTACTTCAGGAAGTGAATGAAGTCGTGCAGAAGGTTTACGGTGGTGAAAAGCCTGTTCCTCTCTGGGAAGATGATCCTGAACATCCGAATCAGAATTTCAAACAGATCTTGTTTTATCTCACCATTAAATTAAAGGTATTTTATTTTTTTAATGTTAGCTACCACACATGAATTTCCCACCACACAGTGATCGAAACAGACAAGTGAAAGCTGGAAGTGTGATAAGCCATTAGTGTGAAAACTCCAATTTCTATTTATTTATAATGAATAACACTGTAACTGTATTTTTTATTAAATTTATCTTTTTTTTTACCTTTACTTTTACAGTGGAAATCCTAAATTTTAGCTATCCAGGTTTTATTAGGATAGGGATCTTAAAAGAGCAAATGACCACCATTTTACTTCCCCTCTTGAGAACGACATAACAAAGGATTTTTTACTCCCATTAAAAAATCCTAGGGTCACCTGCCAGGTTTGAACCCATGACCTGGGAAAAAATTATATTTTGTATCATAATAAGATTTTTTAAGTAATATTTGATGTTATTAACTAAGTGGTGCTAAACTAACATGCACGCATCTCTTGAATCACTTTTTTCCACTCTTCTATGTCCACTGGCTTTTGCCTCCACGTTCTCTCACCCATTTGCTGGAGATGTCCTTCCATATCATCTATCGATGGTTGGATGTTTGGAGTTTTGCTTTTCAATCTCTTTTCTGGAATTTACTTAAGCTTGCGCTTCTGTCTTCTTCTATGCACTCCAAGTGTCCTCTTCATCTTAGTCTACCTTTTTTTAAATAAGTTACTAGATCAGGCTCTACGAAAAGAATTTTTAGCTTAACATTTGTTTTGATCCTCTACCTGTTGATGTTAATATACGACTTGGTTAAAAATATTTCACATTTTTCCCTCTCCTGCTACTCTCTTGAAAGTACTTTCATACCTGAAATTCGCATTGTGTAATGTGGCATTAAGACTTACTGATAAGGTAAAGATAATGTTTCGATTGCTTGGGCGCCAGAATAGACCTATTTTAATTTAAATTTTCCTTTGTATTCTTCTTTGCCGTTTCTTCATTACATATTTTTGTTTTTAGAGAATACAAATCACTGCTGTGACTCCCACCAACTGTGCAGTTCGCTTGGAGACTGGCCTTGTAGATTTGGAACTATCCAATCGGGTACAAAACGTCTCCGGGCCAGCTCAGCCGAGCACCAACATGAAGCTGTTCATCAAGGCGACGGTCGAGGTCAACCTATCCCTCGGGCAGGTTATCAAGCATGCCTTGTTTGAGGAAGCCGAGCCTGATTTTCAACAATTTGCATTTTTCAAAACGAGAATCGGTAAAGGAGCTGTTTGTATTGTTATTATTCATTTTCTTAATTATCAGGATTAAAATTTATAATACATTTATTACTATTCAGGCCTGAGAAACGCTTTTCAAGGAGAAATGATTGGAACTGGTAGTGAAGGTAAGGAGGTGATACTTATCACCCTCCAGAGGCCCCTGATTTACATCCAGCCCATGGCTGTTGATAAAGCCATCCTCGTCTGGCTCAATTATAAAAATGCCTACGAATACTGGAATGAACAAAGGTCATCCCTTAATAAAGAAGTCCTCACAGCTACACAGCAGGTTAGAAATACATTTAATATATTTAGATTATTCAAAGCAATTGCCCTAAATGTTTTAGACCAGAGAGAAATGCTTTATTTTATTAATAATACATAACAAATCAAAATAGTGCTGCCTTACTGTATTGGGTTGCTCCTATACACAGCGTAGTACTGATCAATCAAATGACATATTGTTTTATTTTAGTTGAAATTTTATGAATTTTCTTTACAATTTTTTTTATCAATAATGTCATGTTATAGTATATTATATTATGTTTAATGCTCATTCGTTTAAACTGATAGCGAGCACCATCTATAGGGATATTCTGGTTTCATACTTGTACACCTGTATATAAGACCACATTCCTTCCAACACTGATATATGCCAGTGAATTATGGGCCCTCACTACTAAGCATAAAAGGCAACTTCAGGATATGGAGAATAAAGAAAGTAGAGGGTAAGATATAGGGGGACAAAATTATAAATGCCACAATTATGATTAATCTCAAAATAAGATCAGCCGAGGAACTTACTTAAGAAAATCAGGAAAAGGAAGGAGTCAAGAAGAGCCTTATCCTATTCTTGGTCCATAAATACTTTATAGATTTCTATGCCCATCTTTTGTCATATCGATCCATATAGGTCATAATTAATTTTTTTTTTTTTAATCTCAATGTTGTACTATTCATTTTTATTATATTTTTTGTCTAGGTATTTGAAAAAATGCCATTTGAGAAACTTACTGGTCCCCCAATTCTTGGTACTTTATTCTTGCAACTGACTGTTGAAGACATGGGAATATGTATACCATTGAATCCCCCACCTCCAGTAAGTTCACATTGTTTTCTATATTTATTTTGCTCAATATTTTTTTAAGTTACCCTTTATAGTTTTTAATTATTTCTTTATTTCTTAAAGCCTGCCTGGGGTAGACATTTATTTGCTGAAGATTCTTGCTCAGCTGTTCTTGTCACTCTGGAGTCCACCAGCATTTCCGCTTGCAGTTGGGGATCTTTAGTAAGCAAGGGGAGATTCGTAGGTCTCTGTCTTCGATTTGCCGATGATTTCGAAACGTCTCTTGATGATTGGAAACCAGACCCTTCAGAAGCTTCTATGAATCTCTGTGTCGTTTCTGAAGGAACCTATGAAGTCTGTAGCCGCACAGTGGCAGCTCAGAAGATTGATTCAGGTGCTTATTTATTTTAATTATTTACCCCAAATAGATTCCTGAGATATTAATTGTTGACATTTAAATATGTAAATATATTTTGTATTTCAATGATTATAGACATTATACTCAGTTATTTGGAACATGGTTTTATAGATAATGCGAAATGGTTCCTGAACGTTCAATGGGCGATGCAAGGTGTGGACATTCACTTGGACGTAAACATCGGTAAGCAGCTGTCTGCCCTCGGTCACACGTTAACAACCCTTACCAGTTACCAAGAGGATGACATCCCTAATCCTTCTTATGACAGCGATGAAGCAGATAATGCAGATAACCCAGAAAACTCTCAGGTAAAATTCTACCACTACATCTATACTAGTACTATCTCTATTGTTCTTTGATTACAATTTAATCATGAAAAATTAGAATGTTTGTTAAGTCCTTAATAGATTTCTTAAGTTTATTTCTTGATTAAATTGATTAAAAAACATAAGGACACATTAGCTTTGTATATAAAATGAAGAGTTTGTAGAAGTTTGACTAATATCAGAACGTTTCTCTACTTTCTTTTACTAAATTATTGAATAGTAATGATTTTACAAGGGGACCCAGTGGCTGAGTGGCTAGCGTGCTAGTCTCTCATGCCAAAGGTTGTGAGTTCGAATCCCAGTCCCGGCAGGGCTTTATAAGGATATAGTTAAATAGGGATTCACTCACAGCTTCTCCCCCGGGTATGCGAGACCTGTCAGCCAAATGGTGGCCACTCACAGAAATAGGCATAGGGAGTGATGACCCTACCCTGTAAAAACTCATCGCGAATCGTAAGTATATTCTCCCAGGAGATTACACCATGAGGCCAAGTGCCTGCATGGCCTGTCGTGCCACCGAAAAAAAAAAAAAATGATTTCACAATGTCCTAACATTTTGTGGCTTTGCATTCCTTCAGATTTGATAAAGATCATATTCACAATTTTGTACTAATTTCTAACTTTTTCTAATTTTGCTAATATATTTATATTTAGATTGTACATCGTTTAATTATACTGAAACTGTTTCCTATGGAATAAGGGAATAAAATCTGTTGAATATTAATGAACAGTCTTTAAAAAAAAATAATAATAATATAGAAAATATTAAGTGATTCAGCAATAGTTAGAAAATAGAGCTAAATTAAAATTTTGACTTCCAAAAGATACTATATCTGTTCTAGGAAATTTTATATAAATTGCATAAATTTCGTATTAATTCTTTATTAAACCAATTAATTTGATTCTTTTCGCACTGAAATACAGAATCGTTTTTTTTTTTTATTATATTAATAACTTTATTTTACATTATGGAAGGAAGGTAGTATTTTAGTATCATTTGGAATAAATTCATAAAAATAAAATGTTTAATTAGTATTTTTTTTAAATAATTGCATTATAAATCAGGCTTTTAAACGAATTAAGTGTTCTTAATATGGAATCAGATGCCATTTTAAAACTAAAGGATCAGGATACAAATATATCTAAATATCAATTTCGTAAAACAGTACCTTTTGGAAATAAAAGTCTAAATTGTAGATATGATATTAATTTTGTCTTGTAGATGAGGCATAGCCTCAAAATGTTAGGACATCTTAATAATACTTATAATTCTGATTTTATTCAACTATATGGACATAGTATTCCAAAAATGTCCAAAAGATAATTAAATGATATAAGAAGAAAGTTTTTCTTTGATTTTTCGTACCTATAGAAAAAATATTATAGACAAAATGACAGGACATTAATGCAAAAAAATGAAAATATACCTGTATACAGATATTATTTTAATTAGTTACGATCATCAGCTTTGTATCATGAAATGAACTTAGTTTCACTAATATTTTTTTTTTTTTTTTTTTTTCGTAGGAAACACCATTGATCAAAAGGAATCGCCAAACTGTTGATGGGTTTCCAGCTTTTGCTTTAGACCCGTCCATTGATGCCAAAAAGCGTTCTAAACTCATTGAAAAGGAAATGAACGAACAGGCCAAGATAATCAATGATCTTCGCAGCCTCGGAGCATCCCATGGCACGATTGAACAGGAAATGAAAAGGCTGAGGGAGCTAGAAGCAATGGTTTTCAAGGATTTCAGGAGGTATTTATTGAACCTTGTATCTTAGTTTGTATTACGTTGTTATACATGAATTACATTTGGGAAGAAAGTTGTTATATTAAAAAGTGTACTTTTTAGTTTGGTAATTCTAGTTACCACCGAAATATTTCTATTTGTATCTATTAAATCAAAAATGATGATTCTATTCCATTCAGACCTACTTATAAGATATGTCAATTGTTAAGAATCCTTCAACAATAATGGCAAGTCAAACTTAAAATAAAATAAAAAATTAAAATAGTTTTTAAAATATTAAAATCCTTTGAAATAGTTAAAATAGTCCTTTCCATGCATTCTGGAGACCTGCGCGCGAATATCCTCCTTGCCTGCACCAGATTATGAGGGTATGAGAACAAAGCTTCTGAAGGACACAGGACTGAGAGTGATCTTCCTCAGCTGATGATTAATGAGAACTACCACCCGTACTACAGAGCCTTTGTGTACGGGTGGAAAGAATTTGTTGGTCCAAGCCATTTCACCTTGGGCTGGGGAGAAGAATGGAGAAGGCCACCTGAATTAGACGCTACTTACAACTAAGTTTGAATAGCATGCTGCGTGCATAGCCATTGATGTAATTAGTTTCATAGCAGAGGAGGGTTCAAATAAAGAAATAAAAATACATGAATTGTTTATTAATTCTCTAATGATTAATTGAATTAATGATTAATTTTCAGCAAAATATCTACAACCTGCAATAAAAAAAAAAAAAAAAAAAAAAAAAAAAAAAAAAAAAAAAAAAAAAAAAAAAAAAATGGTATGGAGAAGGAAAGAGGAGCCTACCTCTGTGGAAATAAAAGGTCACCCTTCAACTGGGAAAATCATTGCCACTGTCTTTTTACAGGCAATAAGTATTGCTGTAGATTTTCTCCTTGAGCATCGAATAGTCAATGCTGATTATTATTGCCAGATGCTAGATAGCTCTAAAACTGCCTATAGAAATAAAATACGCAACCAATCGGTCGGAGTTGTCATTTCATTGCACAACAATACCAGGCCTCAAGAAATAGTGGATTACACAATTACACCGAGAAACACTTGAAGACCTTCCCTACAGCTCAGACTTGTCCCCTGTGACTTCGATCTCTTTGGGCCTTTGAAGGAAGCATTTGGTGGAAATCAATTACAGTCTAGAGGAACCATTTGTGTGCAATTGGTTTAAAATACTTCCTCAAAAGTTTTATCAAAAGGAATCCAGAAATTCTCCATCCGTTGGGAAAAATGTATAAAAGTGGAAGGAGGGTATATAGAAAAACTATAAAATATTTTATTAGGTTGTTTCACATGAAATGTCCGTTTTTATAGTTTTATAGTTTATAGTATAGAAATACATAAAGGATTTTGCCAGTCTCTGTTGTTTTCTTCCAAATGTTTACATATTTAAAGTAAACAGTTACTAATCCTCTACCTTTGTATTATAAACATTAGCTTCCCAATCAATTACCCACTTTTTAGTATACCTCCAAATATGAACATGGAAACACGCGATTTTCGAGTAATATTTTTGTAGAGCTGAGGCCGCTAGAAATATTTGCAAGGCGTTTGAGGAAGAGAGTGTTAATGAACGGACCATTTGCCGTTCGTTTGCTAAGTTTTCAGCTGGGGATACCGACTGGAAAACTTGCCCCGAGGAAGACCTCCGTCCGTAATAGACAACAATGTCCTCAAACATACAGTAGAAGAAAACCTCTACCAAACAGTTAAAGGATTCTCAGCATAACTATTGGGTTGATGCAAAATTAATGCAGGTTTTTAGTAGGTATTGTAAATACGCCATATCTTTACTTTAACCATATATATTTAATCAAAATAATTTCCATCTGAATAATGCACTTTTGCCAACGTTCAACAAGCTTTCTTATTCCACCAGAAAAAAAATCCGAATCTCTGGACTCAATGAAATCACGAAAAGAATTTTCAATGTTGTCCTGGTTTTGAAAATTTTTCTCCCTCAAAAAGTTGTCCAGATGCCTGAAAAAGTGGAAGTCTGTAGGAGAGAGGTCAGGTGAATAAGGCGGATGTTGGAGAACTTCGTAGCCCAACTCGTGCAGTCGTCGAAGCGTTGGTTGTGCAACGTGTGGTCTGGCGTTATCGTGGAGCAGGATCGGCCCCTTCCGATTCATCAATGCTGGGCAAAGACGTTGCAATTTTTGAGTTCCGAGTTCCGCCGCCATTTCTCGTGTGGTTTTGGTTGGGTCTTCTTCCACTTTTGACCTCAGCTGGTCGTTGTCCAGAGCAAGATGACGGCCCCGACCTTCCTTGTCTTCGAGGTCGAAATCTCCTCTGGGAAACTTCTGGAACCAACGCTGCACCGTGCACTCATTAATAGCCCCCTGACCCCACACTTCATTAATATTACGAGCCGTTTGCGCAGCGCTGCGCCCTAATTTAAATTCGTAAAAATAAATTTGACGAAAATCGCACTTTGACATTTTCGATTCAAGACCTTTGAACACACTGAACAAAACGATTTTACTAAACAAATTCATGGTGAAAGAGAGGGTATTAGATAAGGTTTGTTTTGGTATAATAATGATCAATGTTAGGATTAGCTTTGTTTACACAATTGGAATTAAGATATTGCAATAGAGGAAGCCTGCATTAATTTTGCATCAACCCAATAAATGCAAGTGCATCTACCATTTCCAGACATTTAAAATGTATTGGGAAAGTAAAAAAGCTCGATACATGGGTACCTCATGATCTCACTGAGCGGCATGTTTCGAAACATACCGTGCAAAAATTGAAAGAACTGGGCTAAAAAGTTTATCCGCACCCACCATATTCTCCCGACTTGTCTCCAACTGATTACGTTCAAGTGAAAAGTGCGTTTTCAGATTTTGTTTCACTTCAAAGCTCAGAGTTTTTCAGTTTGGGGATAAAAAAGTTGGTTTCACGTTGGGAAAAATGTGTAGAAAAAGAAGGTAAATACTTCAAATAAAATTATCTTATTTTCATATCGTATTTTTAATAAAAATCCTTTACCTTGAAAACGGACATTTCATGTGACACAACCCAATATTTTAGACAAATAAATAATTGTGGAAAAAGTCTGGTTTATATTCGACTCACCCCCATAAGAATTAAATGTTTACTAGTTATTAACTAATACTATTGAGTTGTGAAATAAGTTAGTAGTGTTTTTCAATATTTCAATTTAATCCTCTCTGTGGTTATGAAATCATGTTTACTTGTTCATTTTCGTCATTAAATGATTTTTTATTTTCAAAAAGGAAAATCCGCTGCACAGACGATTAATAAAATTTGCAGTGGTATGGCAATGATGCCTTAGTAGAAAGCACCTTCTGTAAGGGGTTTGATCGGTTCGGAACTGTCCCTCGGATTGTCCTTCAACTGTTGATGATGTTTAAATTCAGCTAAAATTATAAAATATAGCTATATGTAATAGATAAAAACGGGTGGTATATCATTTATTTACAATATTTACTAGAATCTGAAGTTTTTGTTGAAATTACCAGTAAAAAACGCTATGAACTTATTTTACAATCCAATAGTTTACTATCAAGAATTTTTGCATATTTACATCTTTTTCACTAGATATATTATTTATTTTTGTTAATATCTAGTCCTAAAGCTTTATTATATATTTTTTTAGGGATATGATACAGAAATTGAGAAGACAAAGCGTGAAGTCTTCCTCAATGAAGAAGAAACTAATGAGCTCAAAATCAGCTACCTTCAGGTCCAGGTCATTCATCGTCCCATCTCCTACTCCGGAGCATCAGCTGGAAATCGAGAGGTATTTTTAATTAATTTTAGATCACATGGGTTGGTTTCCGGAAATCAAATGCTTTTCATAAAGTATTATTATTTTTTTTTTTTGTTTTGTAGACCTTGTGTTAAATTTAGTCAACAAGATACTTAAATTATCTTGTAATTATATGTGTGTTTTTCTTTCTGTTTGTTTTGTTTTGTTTTGTTTCAATTAAAAGCTTGCTTATAGATAATTAAGCAAATTTATGTAGTTTGTTTCGATTATACGTAATTTAGAGAGAAAAAAAACTAGTGAATACCTGAAGTTATTTTTAGATATTGTTTTGTTAATTTAACTTTTACTTGAAGTTAAAATTTAGACTTTATTTTCTATCAGCCCTGATATTGATAAGAGCAGTTTTGGAAGCTCACCGTCAAGCAGTATCTTTCCCAGGGGTCACCTGTCCCCAAACACAAGGGTCACATTTAGTGCAGATTCTCATAACTTTGCAAGGTAATATCACTCTTATCAAATATTGCATAAATTTGTGTTATAATATAATGAAAATATTTTTTTAAAAAGGTTTGTCCATAATTATTATTTTGAAAAAAAAAAAAAATGAAGAATACTGATATTCATTGATAGGTTAAATTAATTTTGAAATAACTGCTGCTTTTTGTTTTTGTTTTTTTAACCAATATTATAGTTTATGTTTTATATTTGTCTTGTAAACCTATGGCCTCTTGGCCTTCTATATCCTCATTTAAATCCATTTATACTTTTTTTTTATCATAATGGAAGAGATTTACTACTAGTGTAGATTAATAAAGAATGAAGTTTTTTTGATTTTTTATAAAATCTATTTCTCTAACTTCTTCAACTCGATTATTGATCTTAGTTTTAATGGAACCATTTATTCTTCATATTGCATTCATCCCTAAGACTCAGATATTGCATCAGCCAATTCATTTTAACATCAAATGCTTAATCAAGCAACTTGTTTGTTTGTTTATTCATTTAATGTCGCGTTTATGCTACTGTGGCTAATCGGGCGATGCTACAGTGGGAGTCCTAATTTTCGCCTATCCAGGTTTTATTAGGATAGAGATCTCTAATGAGTACCTTACATCGCACAGATCGGAACCACCATTTTATGTCTCCTCTGAAGCACAGCAAAACCAAGGATGTTTTATTTCCATTTTAAAAATGCTAGGGTCACCTGCTAGGTTTGAACCTTCCAATTGGAGCAACTGTTAGTACCAAACTAAATGAATAGTTCTGTTTCTATCGCTGGACATGTTTAAATCAGATGGTAGGCAATTTAATCTTGTCAATATCCATTGTGTTGTCCGTTGTCTTGAATTTTTTCTTTACATTGAACATACATAATGGAAACCTAATTTTCATCCGTCACCATTATGAGGAAATTTTTGGTTTCTGTATCTTCTCGTTTCTGTCCTTGCAACTTTTTCAAATTATAAAAATGTAAATTTTACAACATATTGTATAATTGTATAGCATATTTTTATCTTTCTTGTTTCTCAACTTATGACCATTTGTTTCTTTATTGGAAATCATTCATAAGTTTAGAAAAACTGAGTGTTAACCAATCAAGGAATACCAATTTTGATTTTTTAAGTTTTTTCTTTTTCTTTGGGATTGTTTAAGCATTCATTCAATTATGCAAGTAATCATTACCATCCAGCAAAGAATCCATATATGATTCCTCCATATTATCCATTAACGTTCATTGTATTATTAGTGAATCAAGACATCTCCAACGAATATTTTCACATAAACTGTTTTGTATTAACTTCAGTTTTTACTAGAGCTGTTGCACATTCAGATAGGTTATTTTATTATCAACCACATAAATCACTTCTTTTCATTTGATAAAAATTTAGGGAAGGATTAAATTCTTCTCTGTTTAATTCAGTCGCTAAAATAAATAGATGCTTATTTATAAGGAAAACGAATATTACTATTTAGAGATACACAAAGTATCTGTTAATAGTGCTTAATTGATTTTATGTTGCAAGTTTTGTTTTGTTATTTTGCATTTTGCATGTCTTGTTAAGCTTAGCATATCTGTGTGTTTAATTTCACTTTAAGGTCATGTTAACATGTGTCAAATCATCATGTTCTATCTTCAGTCATGCTATAATCTATAAATATCCATATTTACTGAAATGGATCGTTTATCATAAGCCATACTTGAATATACAAGGTTTGTCAATCGCTTAATTGCTTTTAAAACTTTAGTTAGCTCCTGGCTGCTTATCCTTTTATTTTACAAACTTTTTGTGTTCTACAATATAAAAGAATAGGGAAAGTTATATTATTATATATATAAATCATTGTTTCCTTATATACTATTAGGAAATTTCTTGAAGAAAGTTACTTTTCTAATGCCTTAAGTTTTTCTCAACTACTGCTATATCTAAGACATTTTGTGGAAGTATTTATATTATTTCGTTAAAAATTCAAGATTTATTACAGTTATCTTTTATTGAAAACAGAAGCAGCATGGTCTAGTGGATAGAGCACTAGTCTACTGCTCTCCGGTCCAGGATTAGAACCCCGCCTGAAGCAGAATTATTTATTTTGTTATTTCAGTTGTGAAGCGACCCTGGGATATGGAGACCCTCCTGGGGCACACCCAGCCTCTGTAAAAGGTGTACCCAAAGTTGAGGGAAAAACCTGGTGACTGAGCGTGATCAAGGCCTAATCACCTCTGTTTATGAATGGAAGGCCTAGGGCGTTCCAGGGAACTCCTAATCATAATTATTAATTAATAGTGATGGCTGGATGTTTAAATGAACAGTGGACTGTATAAAATCAATGAATCTATATTGTTCTAATATGGTTACATGATATATTGAGGTGGTTTAAATTATTGTCTATTAGTACATATATAGCTGATGAGATGGGCGAATTTTTCTTCTGTCCGCTTCTTCTTGGCTGTGGTTTACTCTTCCATACTGCAAAGTAACTATTACAGATGAAAAGTGTCTACCTACACTGGTAGGGAGGGGGGGGGCACGTGTGATCACTATACTTTTTCTTCTCTGTCTAGCCTATCCAGACTTGTCTTCTGATCTTATGCCTTCCTGCAGTTCTTGGCAGAGCTACATTCCCCTAGATTGCGTTGTGCCCTTGATTGTGTTGCTGCCCGCTAGTGGGCAGCATTTAAAATAGGTTAAGGGCTGTGTTCCCTTAACAATCTCTCCGGCCGTTGGCCTAGAAACAGTACGAATCTCTATAACTACTGAACCCAAGACCCTTCATGGGTTAGAAAGGTATAGGTTTTGTTTTTTATTGAAAGCAAAATAAAAACATGGAATAGAAGAATAGAGTTGGTTCAGGAGAGAGACATCTGGGTCATACTCTATGAGACAGACCCTCATAAATGAGGAATGAATATGATGATGATCAAAGAAAAATAAATTTTTCAGATTTCATTCCATTTTATTTTCATAGCCATTAACCATTGCTACTGGTACTGTTTAAGTTTATCAATGCCATGGTGAAATTGGCATGCCAATTTTGTGTACCTATATTTTCTTTTTCTCTGAATTTAGGACAAATAAATCAAAATAAGTAAAATACTTAAAATTATTATTATTATTTTTTTTAATTTTGAATCTATCCATTTCTGTTGTTTTATATGTATGTTTACCATTTATGTTTAAGGCTCATTCTCCTTGAGTTTTAATGTAGCATAATTATGATGAGCAATTTTTTTTACTCATGTATTATCAGCTTAACAAACTTATATATGAATAGAAACATCAAATCTTTATTTATTGATTTTTTTTTTCTTTTATTATAGGCAATCTTCATTGCCGAGTGCAAGTTCAGAATTGAGCCTCCCTATCGAAGAAAATTTACTTGAATGGCAAGGAGTTCGACATTCCACTGACAACATACCTCCTAGCGATACTGATCACAGGTTAATGTTCATAAATTATTTAGTTGATCATCAGTCTTTATTTATTTTATTTTTAGTATCAATGATAAATCTGGGATGCTATAATTATGGTAAGACTGGAGTTTCCTTAATCTATGGCAGCAAAATTTATTTTCTGTTCATTCTGAGGTCAAGAGATCCCTTGGAGCAAACATAGCTGCTGTGAAGTGGGTACCCGATAATTGTTTAAGGGTTTGGGCAAAAAAACTTGGGAATTGACAGCCATTTGTCATGAAGCTCTACTTTATTAAAGATTAAGATTCAATTAGCAATTATGTGAACATTAAAGATTTTGTAATAGTAGCTATGATTTTAATGCTTTATACCTTTTTTTAATTTTTTTATGTTTGGATTTCAATGTTTTGAAATACAATACAAATGTTTTGTAGTTTGAATCAAAGTTTAAAAAAGATATTTTCTGTCAAATTCAATCATTCCCTTTGCCAGCTTATAAAATATAAATATTTTGTCTGAATCAGTAGTTTCGTTTCCAGAAAACCTATAAGTTTCTATTTTGTTGAACTCATGAATATCTCTCTCAGTTTCCTGCCAAAGTTAACAATGTGTGTTATTATGATTTACTTTAATATTTATTTTATTAATTTGGGTTTAATTATTCATATCATAATATCATACTATACATATTTTAATTGTTTTATAATAAAATGTATGTTTCAGCACTCTTTTACTTGGAGAAGGAGAAAGCAGTACAACGGGTTCAAGTCCTAGCACGGCACCAGCTCAACAAAAACCTACCGAGCCCAACATAGATTTTGAATTAGACATTAAAGTTCTCATTAACAGGGGAAAATGTGTTTTGCATACCAAAGATTTAAATAAAGAAGATGAATTAAAAATGTATGTACAACTTTTTTAATAATTTTATTTAATATATTCGAGGAATTTATGTTTTACTATTTCTGCTTCCACTGACCTGTATATGAATTACATAGTTAGAGAGAGAAAGGTCCCTGAGTCAAAATGACAACTTGTCAATTACTGTAAGTTATTTAATCAGAATTTACTGTGGTAAGATGCCATATGATAAACATTTTCCGTAGTCTCAGATGGGTATAAAAATGGCCCACAGCTTAAGTTTCAATAGTTTTTATTTATAGTTTCTTTATTATTTATTTATTTGTTTAAATGATGATTCTTAAGATTTTTTATCAAATCCTATTCGGTCAATATGAACAAGAACTATTGACAGCACTTAGCTAAATTTTACCATTTGCATATTTTTTGAAGAACATATTCATCTTCTTGGCATTAACTGTGTCCATGTTTTTTAAAAATGCAGTCTCTTCCTCTGGTGTAAAGTTGCGTTCTCTTTCATATTCACATTTTTCATCTTTTTTTTTTATTCTCATTAGCGCAAGATATTTGTTTGTGCACCCTTCTTTATAATTAATTGTCTTTCAAGGATTATTTTTAGGATAAAACAGTTGCTAAGATGGAAAGAAGAAAAACTACTATTAAATAATTTTGTTCATATTTCCACCTTAGTGTGGTTTTGTAGTACAATCTGTCTTTATAATATATTTTTCATCATTTAAACTTTTGATTACTTATATATTAGATTGTCTTATTTGGTAGTGAATAATGTATTGCTGAAATTACTGTTGGTGGATTAAGGGTGTTTAAAATTTATTGATTAGGCATGTCTGTCAGAAGTTAGTTTCCCATTAATAATAATAATAATAGGCTTACCGAACCCGAAGGTTCGATGCCGATACCACCAAAATTCGCCTGCACAGACTCGTCCAATGTTCACCGGTCAAGCCCAAGCCCCTGAGATCAGCCTTAATGCAATCCTCCCATCGACACTTTGGCCTACCTTTCGGACGCCTACCAGTCGGTTCAGCGAGTACCAACTTTCTCGGAATCCGTTCCTCACCGAGCCCAACAACTTTACGCGCCCATTAGAGTAGTTTCCCATTACTAATTTATATTATTTTTCCTGATTTTTACTCATAATTTGCCTACAAAGATATTCTGTTTGCAATTTAGATTATTGATAAATATACAGTGGGTTGATTAATTATAATAGTACACAATTGTACTGATTTTTTTATGTTAGTTTATATAAAAGACCGTTTGAATGTTATAATTATGCTATTAATAGGCTGACTAGAATGAAGAAGGAACGAAGCTGTTCTGGAGGAATGTTCGACTTCCCGCCAACCTCACCCGGTCTCAGCCGACGGAGCCACAGCAGGAGTCACAGTAACACGACCGCTCACAGGCTGAGGCAGCTACAGTCGCAGGTACCGCTTGGGGATGTCACCATCTTCCACATTCCTGGGCTCGATGTCAAGGTATTTTCACAAATTGATTATTCCTTTTATCATTTCTATCTACAGCTAGGTGTGGAGATATTCATTATGTATCTTACTTGGCTAATTAATTAATTAATCATTTTTGTCCATAGGTTCATTACGAATCTAAAACTGTTCCTGATTTAAGTAAATTTGAATCTCCTCGAAGAAGTGTTCTGAAAAAGGCTGCTCTATTTGCTTGGGCTACACTCCAGTCAATACCGGAAGAAACCGTAAGTTTTAATAAACATTAAATAGATTTATTTATGAGTCTATTTAATCTTTGAATGAAAAATAATTTTTATTCTGGGACATTTCGTCCCCTAAGAATAATAAACAGTGAACATAAAAAGTCCAATTTGTCTGGCTTCATTTGATGCATAATTATTTAGTCAATTAAATTATATAAAGTTAATATGAATAAAAGAAACAAAAAAAAAAAAAAAAAACCGATAACAACATCAAATAAATTTAGTTAAGTATTACCAAAGTCTAGATTTATCACATGTGTGCGGAAGATCGATTTTTGAGGAGGTTAAATATTTGGTGTTTGAATGTGTTTAGGGATGACACTTTTCGGTGGGAGGTGGGTAAAGAGTTTAAAAGTATGGTAGCACGGATGATGAAGGACTTTTCAAAGGATGCTGTTCTATGAGAGGGTAGGTATAGATCAGTAGGTTGGGATCTTGTATTTAGGGTGTGCATGGAAGAGTGCAGAGTAAGAAGGTCAAAGATATAGGAAGGTTTTTTGGTTTGCAAGGATTGGAATAGGAAGATACCTAGAAGGTATTTTCTTTGGGATTCGGGATAGAGTCACCTTTGACCAGAATACCAGTAAGAGGTGTGTGACTGTCTATGTACATAAATCTTATAAACCTATTCATTAATCTTTTTAGCTTAATCTCGTTTTCACCACTGAGTCTCTCACATACTAGGCTTGCCGAATACTATGCCAACTTTGTCTGACCAGAAGAGGTACTTAACACCATCTAGATTCCACATTTTTACATTTTTCTCAAAAACAGCTCTACTTACTATACCTATGTAGAATTTAATGAGCTTTGATATCATATAGGTTTCATTCATTAAATAATCTGACAGGGCTTAAATGGTGGTATTTTAAATTTTCTTTCTCTGAATTACTTTTAATTTAATTGATTCGGAAAAATTGACATTACATGTTGTTAGCATTGATATAAAAGTGATAAATACTTATTGTGAAAGCTTTTGATAACCTACAAAAGAAGAAAAGATCAAAAAGTTTTTTGTTTTTTTTATTATATGATTTTTCCTTGCCCTGGGAGCATAAGCACCTTTCTCAATGCCTGGCCTGCAAGCTCATTACTAATCATATATATATATATGTTTGTTTATTCATCACTGACAAATTTAATATAAGCATTATATTATGCTCTGATATAATATTGGATTATTACAGGAATTTCATCAGATTTGTTTTTAACTTTTTTTTTTCTATCAGGTGATATCACCTCATATCCTAGACTTCTTGGAGCAGACATTGGAACCTATTCCTCCTCATGAGAAGAGCCCACTTCAGTCTCACGGTGGAATGTTTGAAAACAACACCCAGTATTATGCCTCTTTCCCCGTGGATGTTATTGTCTACTTCCACATGCAGCCATCAACATTCAGGTAACCAAACATGATAAATACCAGGCAATTGTGTTCATTCCTTAATACTTTTGGTTTTTTGTTATACGTTAATTTTTTTACACTTTCCAGATTTTCATGTTTACCAGTATCCCGAGTCGAATGTATGCTGCAATTACCTTCTGTTGATATTGTCTTTTCTTCTAAGAGAGCCGATTCTCAAACTCCTACGTCTGTATTTCTTAATTTAAATTATTATGGTATTAAATTTATTTAAATTATTTCATAAATAATGTTCTTTTGCAGGCCTGGGGCACATGGAACAATGGGTGGTATTAGTGTTACGAGCTGTCTCTCAGACTTTTCTCTTTATATATTCCATCCTTATGGAGGGAAAAAATCAGGTACGATGCTCAGTCTTATTTTTTTTATAATCTTTATTTATTATGAAAATATAGTAATAACAACGTATCATATTTTGTCAAAGGTGTGAAAGAAGCGCAATGGAGTCCTTTACAAGACAGTGAAAGGAAGGATTCGCTTAGCGTTAATGTAGAATTTGTCAAGTTGCATTTGTCCCGATCCCGTAAGGTTAATGTTGAATCCAAAAGTGCCACAGAACATGGTCAAGCTGTTATTAGATTTTCTAGTAAGTTTCTCATAATAATTACATGAAAGCAGTTTTAACAGTCAGGTTTTCAACTCAATATATTATTTATGACAAAGCAACTCACCATATTATTTATTTTAATGTTTAAGTATTTGTCAAGAAAAAAAATCTAAAGAACTTTTTGTTGTATTTATTGATTTATATTTTTATTAGTTTATTATGATGTGTCAAAAATATTATTTGTAATACAATGGATGGGAGTTTCTTTCAACTTTTTTTTTATTAAATATGAACTTTTACGTCATTCATATTATTATCCTCTCCTATTCAGAATTTATTTCTGTTATTGAACATTTTATGTTTTTAAGTCTTTTTTGCAATTAATAATATTACCTTAAATTTTTTTTTTTTTTTTTTGTCATTGTTTGTTACCTTATCTGAAAATTCAGATTTTTGAAACATTTCCAAATTATATAGATTATTTATTATCTATCAGTTTTTAAATATAATTCATTAAAAAAAGTTGTGGCGTAATTCTTCAAATTAATCTTTAGTTCATTATTTTGTTAAATATTATTATCACTCTCTTTAAATTGTTGCTTTTGTCATTTTCCCTAAACTACTAAATACAATTTAATAAAATTCAAAATTAGGCCATATTTAAGAAAATTAAAAAATATTTGAATAAATAAAATCATTGAAAAATACTTTTCTTCTTCCAGCACTACAATTCAGGCCTCCTGCAATATCAAATGCCAGCATTATTATTTATAATTATTGTATTGTATTATAGTTATTTGTTTCTTTGGTTTGATGTAATTTATTATTTTAATGGAAATTATAAATAATCTCTTTCTAAATTTTTTTATAATTATTTCTGAACTGATACATTTTATTTTATTTAAGTTATTTTCAAATTGAGCCGTATCAATAGGTTTATTACCATACCTTCAACCTGGATTTTCATTCAAAGCTAAAACTACTCTAATTTTCAATCGAGGAAAAGTTGGTAGGGGCATTTATTATCAAAATTTTGTCCTAAATTTTAGGTCATCTTGAGGGCTATGAAAAAACAAAAAATAACTAGTTGTTTAAAATAGTATATAAAGAAAAACAAATTTAATACAGTATAAAGAGAAATTATCAATACTAGATAATGAAAGAGAAAAGTACTAGGATGATATGTAATAGATATTATACTAATAATTATAAATAAAAGAGAACAGTAGTTATTATAATTAACAATAATTAGAAACAAAAGAGAACAGGAAAATTCTTCACATTTTAAATATTTAAATTCTCCAATCAACTTCTCCTCAATTTATACATACAGTCAACCATTCTCCCAATATTAATCTAATTTTCATTCATTAATAAGTATGTTTGTTATGCAGCTATTGTAGACATCGGGTCAGCTTCTTTTAAATATGACATGAGAAGATTGACGGAAATCCTTGCGTTTCCAAAAGCTTGGTATCGACGAAGTATTATGAGAAGATTATTTCTTGGCGATCTTAGCACAACGGCAACTTATAGTGATGGAGATGAATCAGATACTGGGTAATGATAATTTATTATTTTTTTATAATATATTATCTAATTTATTAATTTTTTAATACCTTTTTTATTTATTTTTTTCTCATCCTCCATTTATTTGTCCAACAAAACATGCAATACACAAAGAAATATATCGTATATACATAGTAAAAGATTATAGTCCTTCAAATGTAGACTTATTTTCCGTAATCTAGACAGACTTATACTATCTGAGACCGATTCTTGCATCCTATATTAAATAGTGCCCTTTTTAGTGTGATAATCCTAGTTACCACTGATATATTTCAATTCATATCCTTTTTAAAAGGGAATCAAGTCAAAAATGGTGGTTCTCTTCCATTTTGAATTGTATCCTAGTTACAAGAAATGTCAATTGTTTAGAATCCTTTCAATGAGATTGGCGACTTAATATAACTTAGAATAAAAACAAAATATATATAATAATAAAGCAGTTCTTAAAAATATTAATATCAGGTATATATTTTGAAATAGTAGATTAGTCCTTTGTGTGCATAATTTTTAATAGCGATAACTTCTATCTTGAATGAAATTAGGAAAGCTTTTGCTAAATGTGTTTTATATTATTGTTTAATTTTCTTTATAGTGAGCCCCGCTACTATAGTGACAGAAATCCAATACTATCTAGAGACAATCTAAGGTTGAATTTTGACAGTGAAAGGAGCAAAATGCGATTTAGGCCAGGTAATATTCAATTAAATATTTAATAATTGTAGGTTTATATTCTATTCGTACAACCCAAAAGAGAACACTAATTGTGTCAAACTTATAACTTTTTTTTTTTCATAATTTGGATCAAAGTTGTCTATTTTCTCTAAGGTGAAGATAGATTTTTGTAAATTAATTAAACTTTTTTTTCCCACAGAAAGAACATCAAGCTCAGAGTCGAGCCCTGGAACAGGAGAAAAAATCTCAAACTCGGGATGGGAGACTCTTGTCCTATTTGCTGTTAATTTCAAACGCCTCAATGTCCACATGAATATGGGAAACGTTATGGGCAATGTAATGTAAGTTTAAAAAAATTTAAATTTACCTTACTTTTAGACTTTGGCTCACAATTTTTCAATATAATCCTATTTTTGAAATCAAATTTAACTAATCTACATATCTGAAACATTAAGTTTTGAAAATGTTCCTGTAAACTTGACATCATGATCCCTTTGCCGAAACATCAGTGATTGAATAATGCATCAAGTTAATATGAAAAAAGATAAAATGACACAGTGAGAAACTACTCAATGGTAGCGCTCTAAAAATTCGAAAGTCAATTAATATACACTATTGTGCACAACCGATTTCTGTGGTTTTATGACTAAACAGGTTCTGAATCTGATGGAATAAGAATAACTGAATATTAGGTTTTAAAAATAGAATTGAATTTTTGTTTAATGATACCAAAATTAATACATTTTTTTTTTTAATGAAATTTAAGTGGTCAAATAAAAGTGCACACTTATTAAATGATAGTTAAAACTTAATAATAGTAAATTAAACTCTCTAGATGGTGTATGGTGTTTCCATAATTTTCAACTACCAGCAACAACCCTCTGTTCATTTATAAACAAAGATTTCTTATTGATTCTGGTTTTTCAGTTTTTATTTTTTCTCCTGACATTAAAATTTTATTCTAGAGTTAATCGTTACTATGAAAAGCTCCTTGACGGTAAACTTCTTGGGAAAGATGTTGCCAGTTATTTACTATTGTATTTAAGTCGGGCGAATGCGCAGGGCAGTCTAAAACCTTAATATTCATTTCCCCAAAACAAGCTTTTGTAATTCGGGAAGTGTGACAGGGAGAGAGGGAGTTATCTTGCAAAAAAAAGTAATCCTCACCTCAGAAAAACTCCATTTAGTCGTCATGGATGCACTTTCTCTTTAATTAGACCTTTGTAAACATTACTGTTCATCTTCTGGTTGACTCGCAACAAACGGTAGGTGCTTCCCTGAAGCAGTCACTCCCCAAACCGTCACACCTTCGCCTCGATTTGGTCGTTACGGACGATTGCTTAAACATGTTGCACCCCACTCGACAAAGGAATATTCATTATCAGGGTCATTATGCAAAATCTCGTTCATTACGCCTGTAAACACGGTTTCGATCCATATTTCCTGGGGTGATGCTAACCAGTTAGTAGTTCTCTTCGCTCGCTCCGTCTTTGCACTTTGCCTTTTATCATGGCCTCAACATGTTCTGATATATTTTTCCTACCTCTCATATTTTTAGTATTTAAAAATTTTGTGTACCGATGAAAAAGTTTTTTTTCCCACTTCCCGATGGCTCATTCCCCAGCCCATGTCACGTTTCACTCTTATTCTAAGATCTTTGGAGTACATGTTTCCGGCCCAAAATCTCAAAACATAATGACTCATTTTGGAGTTAAATAGGCTTGTACTTGTACTTATTTGTCTAGTAAATATATTGAAAGATTTGTGATTAATACTTTTAGTTCACAAAAACAAACTCAATCTGAGTAATAGGTTTAAATAAACAAACATGGTTATGATACAAATTAATATTATATAATTTAATTTGTGATAAAAATGTGGTGTGCACTTTGTTTTATTCAGTGTAAAAGAAAAAATATGTTGGACAATTTTTAATATTCTATAGTAAAATTTTGTTGGTGGTTGTGTGATAGATTAGACAAGGTTGCTCTATATCACACTATGTTCTGTTTTTAAATAATCTAAGGGGTATTAATTTTGTTATTTATCTCATATCTTACAGCTCCATTTTGGCAAAAATAGTTGCTAATATTTAATAATAATTTCATTTATAAGTTATGGGCGTCTGCTAATACTCTAATGTGTTCATTAGTGATCTTGTTAAATTTTATAAAATCACTGCAAATATAAAATAAAAACTTATGGTTCAATTCTTATGTATATATATTTTTCCAGGTGGTTTACGAAGGATTTCAGAGCTGAAGGAAGGTTAGCCATTGGCAGCACTGGCCATAAGAACATGTACATAGGCCTTGGGCTAGCCGGAGCCAGTTTGGACGCTAAGGGCGGTATTGTTGGTGGCACTATTGATCTTAGTAACATAGACACTTTCAGTAAGTATCAATTAATTTCTTCTTATAATAATTTTTAGTTTCACTTACCGATATATGAAATATATTTTAAGGGAGTGACAATTTTTTAATACTAATTTTTAATGGCAATTTCAACTTGACTTTTTTTTTTTTAAAACATTTTATTGATATTTACAACTGTACATATAATATATACAACAAGTAAATGGGCTAATTTACACAAATGGGCGTGATAATGTCTTGTGAAGAAACTACCCAGTAGTAGCACTTCAATAACGTAACTTAAAACTTTTAAAATTGGCTTTAATAATGAGGGAGACAAGTGAATTTTATGTATGGTGCATAACAGATTTTTTTTTTTTATGTTTTGAATTTATTTTATTGTCATGTTGATAAAGAATAAAAATATGATTGAAGTTTGTTCAATTTCTAATTTATACCATCATTTTGCAGTTACCATTCGGGAAGACCCCGGAACAGAACCAGAGCACAACGTAGGCCTGAAGCTCTCCGCACTGGAGTGCAGGCTGGACTACATGGGAACCGCCGTGCTCATGTGCAGGGTGAGCAGTCTGGAAGTCCTTCTCAAGGACGAATGGAACACCCATAACAAAGATGCCTTCTCCCCTACTCGAAGGTAACAGTTATTTTATTTAAAATATTTGTCAAAGTTATTTAGTTTCACATCAGAGATGTAAAAAAGTAATTTTAATGATTTTCCAGACCTGCCATGATTTTCATGCATGGAGATCTCAGTTGGGACCAGCTTCAGATAATGATATCACGGTCGACAACTGTAGACCTCCTCAAAATGTATTATAAGTTGGAAGAATTCTTTACACAACAGTTTAAATCAAGCAAAAGAGTGTTTATGGGCCGGGCAGGACCTGAAAATTCTTTCAGAAAACGACAACCAAGGAAAAAGATCTCTAATGCAGAAAGTAAATATGTTATTGCATATGTTATTTTGTATTATATAAAATGTATTTATACTATAATCATTTAACTGTCAGTTATTTTTTATTGAGGGGTTCTCTGACTCATCTGTTAGGAGTTAAAAGTAAAACAGAAATTGTCCTAATTCTAGTATAAGTACATTTCATAAGAGGTTTATATTCTTCAAAAAATGTTTTGAAATGAAAAGTAATTTTTATTTCAGAATATTTAGTCTTCTAAGAATAATACACGATGTAATGGTTTTTAAATATTTCAATTTAATCTTCTCTGTGTTTATAAAATCAAGTTTACTTGGTCAATAATGTTTACATATTCTAAAAAAGGATAGTTCAGGTGCTTTTATGCATTAGTTTCAACTGTGATTTCTTATCTTTAAGTAGTATTTTGCTTGCTCAAAATGGAAGAGAAAAAAATTCATTTTCCTCATTTAATAATTTTTGATTTCCAAAAAGGAAAATCCGCTGCACAGATGGTTAACATAATTTGCCGTGTTTATGGCGATGATGCCTTAGCATGCACCATCCGTAATCGGTTTGCTCAGTTCAGAACCGGAAATTTTGACTTGGACGATCCAATGCACTCAGCCTTCAACTGTTAATGCTGACCAACCGAGATAGCAACATGTAATAGATCATATATAATTGGTTAGAAATATTTACAAGAATCTGAAGTTTTTATTTAAATCACAGGTTAAAAAATGTTATGAACTTATTTTACAACCCATTAGAAAATAAATAGACATAAGCTGAGTATCTCTGTTGGAGGATACTATATCATAAATTTCAACTTCTGGATCAACTCAAAGCAGGTTTTTTTTTTTTTTTTTTTTTTAGGGGGTTTGTTTTATTATTTTCATTAATGAACCTTTGTAATTTACAAAGAAAAAATAACTTCTCTCTTCCCAAAATTTTAGGTCTCACGTTTCAAGATACTTAAAATGTAGAACCCGTATAATGAATAAAAAAAAAAGATTTGGCTGTCCACCAACCACAGCTTTGTTCTGAAACTGCTGGACCGATTATTTTGAAATTAGGCTTTAAAAAAAACTAGGCATTCTACGATGATTGTACATTGATTTCTTTAGAGTTTAATTGAAAAAAATAATGGTTAAAACAATTTAAAATTCTAGTTAGGCACTTTTACCAGAAGATTATGAAGTGGGTACTGCAGTTTGATGAAGTAGTAGGTCATTCAAACCTTAACCTTAATACTAGGTCAATTATCATCAGTTAACTATGCAAACTAATAACATTGAGACAATAGCTAGGGATACCATAGATGGTTATAGCCATATAAACTCATTAATAGCTTTTGAGTTTAGAATCTGGAATCATTATCATCTATCAGGAAATTCATGATTTGTATTTAGGCTCACTTTTCATACATTTTAATCAAATTATGTTGTTATTTATTTATAACAACTATGTATGTTTTTTAGATTGGGCGCAGGAGGCGAGACACCACAGACACTGGCAGAGGGCGCTGGGTGTGGCGATGGGCCTGAACCTCTCTCGCACGGTCGACAACAGCGCTGTCCTCGGCGGTACCTTGGACCTCCATGGAGTCAACATTTCCCTCGCCTGCTTCCACGGCATCAACTTCAAGTCTAAATCCTGGGCCCTCTTCTCTCTTAAGGAGCCGAGTATTTCCTTTGCCACCGAGGCCCAGAGGGTTCCTAATTCTGAGAGTTAGTCTTCCTTTTTATATATTTTTATTACAATACTTGAATGTATTTTTATTTTTATATTTATAGCTTAAGATGATCCATTTCCAAATTCAAAGATTTTAAGAAAAGTAACTGGACCCTATAAAAAGTTTGTTTGGCCCACCCATCACAATCGAGATAATTTAATCACATCGACCATGTCTAATTGTTCTTCATCTCCACTCTCCCCTAACACATGCTCCAGAGCCTCCACATGTCCAAGCACCTGAACAAGTTTGTTTAGAAGTATCCCTATAGTCTGGATACCAGCTGTCTCAAGAGCCAAGTTAAATAAAGTCACAAGACATCCCAAACCATCTCGTTGACGAACTCCCATCCCAATGTTAAAGTTTCTTGAGAGGTCCCCGAACATTCGCATGCAGCAAAGGTTTCTCTCTGTTGTCATGTGTGTGAGTCTTACCAGTTTTGGAGGTATCTGCATGTTGGTCATAGAACTCATTCCTGTTTACAGAATCAGTCGTAGGAAGTCCACAAATATATGATGCATGCTCCATATTCTCTTGTTCTCTCAAGAAGCAGACGGAGAGTGAAGATTTGGTCCGTTGTCGATCTGCCTGATCTTAAAACCACTTTGGTATTTGCCCAATTCTTGTTAGCAATAGGGGAGCAGTCGCTCAAATAACACCACTGACAGTACCTTGTGAGCACAGGTCATCACCCTCCTTGTGAATAGGTCTTCTTTCATTTCCAGAGGCAGCCTTTCCTCATTCCAGATCTCCAGAAATAGATCCTTTCGAAACATTGTAAGCTTGCAGCCACCATGCTTCAGAATTTTAAGTTCATATTTATTTTCATTCCGAATCATACTTAAATCTCCTTTCATAACATTAAATAAAAAAATTAGATATTAATGCAAAAATACTAGTAAATCGGTTTAAAAAAATTACTGAATATTTCCTAAAACAGATATAGTACTTTTTGCAAATCATTGTATTAATTTTAAGTTGCTACTGATTAACAGTAACCATTTGTTATTTAAATAATATACTAACCATTTTGTGACCGGGATTGAAATAACTAATTAATCAATCAAATTTTCTTGAGATTTTGTTAAAATGTTCAATTATCAGTTATTAATAGTGTTTTTTTCTCACAACTCACAACTCAGTGAACTAGCAGCACTCTGGCCACACAGAATATAAAATTATTTTCTCATTTTCTATCTTTCTGTAATATATATTTTCATGTGAATTGCTTTATTAATAATACTGCTTGGATGAGGTTTGAAAACTGTAAACTTTTTTACACATTTTATTTATCAATTTTTTCCTTAAATAATTTTGAATTTAAGGTTTATTTATTTTGTTTGTTAAATTTTCTTTAGAGATTAATTTTATTATTGCAATAATTTATTCTTTCCTACCTTGCAAAACCAGGCGGACAGATAGACTCGCACATCGTGCAGACACTCACATTCAGTATGGGTATGAGCGGGCAGGCACCAGCAGCCCAGCACGACAGCATGGCTACGGTCTGCAAAGTGTCCCGCAACGTACTGTTCCCTCCGCAGTTCAGAACTCTTCATGAATGGTTCCACTATGCATTCTCCTGTTCTGCCATTGATGGTAGGTCTCATATATTTCAGTATAAAATAATCATCCATATAATCTGTTATAGTATCTGATTTTATCAATAAAGTGTAACATTTTTGTTCCATATTACATAGGGAAACATTTTTGAGAAGACAAACTATTTATTTTTAAACAATTAATTTTATTAATCCTCATACAAGACTGAAAGGACAAGATACTGCTGGACGTTTTCGGCTACTCCAACACTTACTAGACAAATGTTCTAATCTTCCACTTAACTACAAAAGGCTCATCTACATGACTATCATGCGGCCTATATGGACTTACGGAGTAGAGCTTTGGGGCTCTACTAAACCATAAAATTCTTCCCGTATCCAATCCCTACAATCCAAAATCCTTCGTATAATCCTCAATGCTCCTTACTTTGTAACTAATAAACTGATCCACAAAGATCTTAATATTCCGTATGTTGCTGATTTGGCCCGAACCAGATATCATTCCTTTCATGACAAACTCCAATCCCACTCTAATCCTCTGGTTTCAATTCTTTCTTCCACTTCAATTCCTGATAATCCTCTGAGGCATCTGAAAATAAGATGGCCTTGAGAACTTCTAGTTAAAATATTTTTAGTCATGTCTTGTTCATACCTATTTTCTTTTAGCCTATTTAGTAGATATGTTGTTCAATACAGTTGTAAATATCAATAAGTAATTTAAAAACAAAAAAGTTTATTAAGAAATGTTACTTGTTAAATAGTTATCTTCATTCTAAAATCATCCTTTTGATCATCTATATTTTATTCACCTATATATTCTTGTTTCTCTTCCTTTTTAATGTTTTTCATCATAAAGATGCCTCAATCCATATATTCCTAGTCCTGTGATTATGTGCTGGGATTCTCATGTCCCTTTATATACATGCATGCCTCTATTTTGTCTTATCTTGGAGAAGTAGTCCATCTATGATATTTTAGGTATTCTTCTTGGTTGTTTTTGAGCCTTGAATTTTATGGCTTCCAGTCATGTAACTAACATTCACCCGTCATAAATTCCTAAATATCTCAATTGTCTCTTTATTTAATAATCCTTCTGTGAGACAGTGTTTACATCCTCTCTCATCCTTTTTTTTAGGTACTTGGGTTGGGAAGATAATTATTTATTTTGCTAAATATTGGATATAGGAGTTACCTATTGTGTACTAGCTTAACAGCCTTCTATGGCAAAGGTCACGGGCTCAAACTTGGCAGATGGCCAGGATTTTTTAAAGGGCTAGTTTTTTACAAATCCTCTTACTTTACTAGAGGAGATGTAAAATGGTAGTCCCGAGCTTGTGAAATATCAGATTCTCTTTTAAGGTCCTTATACTAATTAAACCTGGATTGGCGAAATTTAGAACTCCCACTATAGCATTGTCCGATTAGAAACAGTAGCATAAAAGCAATCCTAGCAATATATGTCAATTGTTAAGAATCATTTCAACGAGAATGGCGACTTTAACTTAAAATAAAAAATAAATAAAATGAAAACAGTCCTTAAATGTTATTCATTGATTCACCATGAAGCCTGAAGACCCTCCTGGTGTTCCCCTTGTCTCTCCAAAGCTGTTCCAATTAATTGGAGAAAGATCTACACCAAATCAGGTCCTTACCAATTACTTTATCCAAGATCTAGATAGTTTTTTTTTTGTTTCTTTATGCCCATCCATAAATTTATTCAACTAGAATAAATTTGTTTTCACTACTTTTATTCTCCTCATCAACATTTTAATTGTTTCAAGCCAGACCATTCTAATGATTATAAGGGCTTAATGATTTTGGCACTATGGCAATAATTAATTGCTATAGTAAGACAACTTTTAATCTTACCAGAAACTAATTTTAACTTTTCTTATTCACAGCTGTGGATCGCTTCCCATGTGTCGAAAGAGATTCAGTCAACGAGAATACTTCAGGGCGAGCAAGGCCACCGAAGTCTCCAGACAACAAACACACTAGTGAAGTGATATTTGGTCTACCATCGCTACAGACTCATCTTAAGACTGAACACCTTCAATCGCCTTCTACTCCTGACATAGGAGGTAAATTTTACTTTTAATATTAAACAGTCCAAATTTTAAGTAATTAGATATATTTCATTAGTTTTAATCTAAGATTTTGATGCTTAAAATGATTTAATTAACTTTTCAGAAGAGAAGCCTGTTGTCGAATGTAGCTTTGTTACCGAATTCGAAGACCACATATTTGTCACTGTCGATGCTGAAGCTTTCTTCTTTTTACACGACCTTATAACTTCATATCTCAGAGAGAAAGATAGAATGGTGAGGATTGATTGTTTTATATTTTAAATACTTGATAATTAACTAATATTTTAGCCAGCAAGTGAATTAAAAAATAATAGGAATAACTATTAATCTACTGTGACGTTTTACTCATTACTATATTCAAAAGTTTCTTTATAAATACTTTAGATCAAAAATAACTAACCATTATAATGAACTTTGGTTTATTTACTAACCAGAAGTATCGTACATTAACACTTAAATGCAATAACCAATAACTAAGAGGTTATATATATTCCAAAGAAAATGTGTTAAAATCATTAAAAAGTAGGCAATAATTTATTATTGATCTCTCAAATCTATTTAAATGATTAACCATGCTCTGGAATATTCAGTTAGATATTTTGCCACATTAAAGTATTAACCAGTGATAGTGCATGATTTTTGGTTTGTTCCAACAAGAGCTGAGATTAGCACCAAACTATTTTGGAACAGAAAAACTGTATTGTACATGTGCCAACAAAGGCTCGTGTTGGAACAAACCTTTGACTTACAGAGTTTATAATATTGACATAACTTACAGTGTGCAGTATTACAGTTCTTATCCCCCTTGCTAATCATTCCGACATATGCCAATTTAGATGGGAACTTCCTTCGGTTCTGGACGAGCTCAGAGTCCTGAGACAGTCCGCGGCAGTGAGAGTAGCAGCCAAGAAACTACTGCCGACGAATCAAACAAGGCCTTTGATCCGACGGATGTCTTTAATATGGATTGGAGGAGTTTCATTTGCAAAACGTGGCATTTAGAACCCACTGTCAGGTATGTATTTATTGAACTTTTGATTTTATTGAATTATATTTTAAATATTTCACTTTCATTAATAAAGGAGAATTTGTTGGTGTGGGTCCAAATTAAAACCCGACATAGTAAAAAAAAATGTCATCACTCAAAATATGAAAATGACATGTTAAAATAAAAATAAAAATGCTGCAAATTATTACATAATAATAATAGGCTTAGCGAACCCGAAGGTTCGATGCCGATACCACCAAATTCCGTCTACACAGGCTCGTCCAATGTTCACCGTTCAAGCCCAAGCCCCCGAGATCAGCCTTAACGCAATCCTCCCATCTACGCTTCGGCCTACCTTTCGGACGCCTACCAGTCGGATCAGCGAATACCAACTTTCTCAGTATCAGCTCCTCATCGAGCCCAACAACTTAACTCGCCCATTTGAGTCTCCGTGATGCAATCAGCACAATTATATTCACAGGATACAAGTTCTGCAATTCCGCGTCGTGCAACCTTCTAAACTATCCAGTGGCCTCATCTCTCTTCGGACCAAATATTTTATGCAGTACCTTATTTTCGAAAACCTTAAGCCGTTGTTTATCCTTCAAAGTAAGCGGCCACGTTTCACATCCATAGAGAACCGTTGGAAGAATAATAGTTTTATAAATTCTAACCTTTAAATTTTTAGATAGAAGCTGCGAACTAAGTAACTTAGCAACTAAATAATAACACGCATTTCCCACCTTTGACTGGGACTTTATTTCTTCCTGGATTTCATTTTTTCTTGTTATAATTGAACCTAAATACCTGAATTTCTCTACGTATTCAAAAGTATGCCCTGATATATCAATATCACCAAGATCGACACCGTTTCTGCTACTAATCATATATTTCGTCTTACTGGTATTTATTTCGAGTCCTATTTCTTTACCGGTTTTTATTAACACACTTGTATTTAGTTGTATGGTTTCCGTGTCTTCACCTAGCAGTACCAGATCATCGGCATACCCCAAAACCGGAATCTTGTCACCCATATTTAAGCCTTTCTCAGTAAACATCACCTTTTCTATGACATATTCTAAGGCTATATTAAATAACACAGGTGTAAGGGAGTCACCCTGTTTCAAACTCGATCGCACCTCAAATCTCTCAGAGTAATTATGACCGATTCTAACTTTATGGAATGTTTCCGACAAACACATCTCTACTAGGTTTACTAACTTTCTAGGTATTCCCTGTTCAATCATGATGTTATATAGCTTCTGAATCATAAGCCTTTTTAAAATTGATATAAAGTTGATGGACTACACCGTTGTATTCCAATTTTTTCTCTAATATTTGACGTAAGGAAAATATTTGGTCAATAGTCGAGCTATTCCGAAATAAAAGCATAAAAACCACATTGGTGATCTCCGATAATTTCCTCAGCGTATTCCGTGATTCGACTAGTTAGAATTGACGAGAATATTTTATAGCATACTGGGAGAAGGGAGATCCCACGATAGTTGTTACAATCCGTCCTCGGTCCTTTTTTGTGAATCCGAATAAGTATTGATTCTTTCTGCAAATTATTATATAGTGGTTTATTATTTCTGAATAATTATATTACAATTTATAGAGCAGCATAAGCAATTAACATATTAGTATATCAATAAATTAATCAATGAGCTTTAGACAGATTAACCAACAACACTGTCACAATTTTCAAGGAAAACGCCCCATCACAAGTGACATTGTTAGGTCTGTTTTTTGTAAGTGAAAATAATCTTTTCAAAAATTTTAATTTAATAGTCTCTATTCTATCTGCAGAATAATACATTCTCAACAGTTCTTAGCTGCATGACAACATGCTCAGTACTCTAGAGTTGTATAATAGCTTTTTTGTATCCCATGTGATGAGGAGGAATGTATGAGGATTTCCAAAATGTTGTTAAAGTCCATGGTTCCTTTAACTATTGTTTCGTTGCAGGCCAGGTTAAATTTGCATGATTTAACTATTGTAATTCTAAGGTAGTTTACAGAGCGTGCTATTTTAATTTCCTTGCCTAGAAAAATTGTTGGTTTTAATTTCTTCTTACTTATATAAAATGAAATTCACCCACCAAGTTTAACTTAAATTTTACATCTCTAGAGGATATAACAAGTATTGCAATGTGAATGAAGATTCCCTCGGCTCCACGATCCTAAAAGAACTTTCTCAGTCCTTAAATATCTAATGCAATGAATAGAGTGCTCAGTTTTTCTCCTTGCAGGACCCCTTCAGATATAGGGAACTTATTGGAGGAATGAATTTCTTCAGACGATTCACATGAAGACATCTTATTATTCTTATAAATTTTGGAGAAATCCCTATATCATTAAGTTTCTGCCGTAGTTTTTTATGTGGAACTTAGTGAAATGTAATACTGTTTCATTTTATTTCTTGATCACTACCTGACCATCTTCTCAATAAATTTCCTAACCATTATCTATTGATATTCATTATAAAAGATATCATATTTTAAATTATTGTCTCTTTTAATTAATTTGTCATCTCCTGTTTCATGAAAGATTGCTGTCATGGCGAGGTAAAAGTATCGAACCTTACGGAGTGGATTATATCCTGCAGAAGCTAGGGTTCACCCATGCTCGCACGACGATCCCCAAGTGGCTCCAGCGGGGCTTCATGGACCCCCTCGACAAAGTCCTCTCCTTGCTCGTCCTCAGGATGCTTCAAGTCGCCAAAGAAGAATCTTCTAAAGCGAGATACTAACTCTCATGACATTTAATTGTAAATTTTGTTAATACTTTTGTGTGAACAAAGACTGAGCAGATTAATTAAGACTGATTAGTTTCAATTGAACTACTTTTGGACCTTATCGAGGTTAACTTTAATGTATAGCGGTTGTGTAAATTAGTCGAGTGGCCTGGGCGATGTTAAATGAACGACGACGCCTTGATTTAATCAGTATAAATATTTTATTTATATGTAATATTGTTGTAATTAGCAAATTTTGTTAGATTTGGATAGTTTCTTTATTTTATGAATTTGTTGAAATATCTTTCTTTTTTTTTCTTTTTATAAATTTATTTATTAATATTTATATCTCTTGTTACGATGCTATTGCTTGTTATTAAAATAATTTGTTTATATCTGTAATATATGTATATGTCTGTAACTTTTAATAAAAGGGAAATTATGTAGATTCAGCATTCTTATTTTAGAGACTTGTACTTTCACTTATCTACATAAGGGGTACTCACTACGTTTGCTGTAGCATATTTTTTGTTCTATAGCAAACGTAGTGAGTACCCCTATAGTAAGGAAAAGTATTGCAATTGCTAAAATTTTCTAATTCTAGTTTTCAACGGAAATACTCATTTTAGGATCCCCCGATTCCAGATAACCAAGTTGTTTGAAAAGGTCTCTGTGTGGTAAGTCTATTACAAAAACAAAAAGTAGTTCGGAACTAAAATTTTATATTTAAGACGATTTATAAAAATCATGCATTTTGCACCTTTTTATTTAACAATTTTCTCAAAAACGGCTCTTAACGATTTTTATTAAACTCACTATACCGATGAAAAATTTAATAGGCTCTAATATTGTGTATGTTACATTACAATTGAAATACTCTTAACAGAGCTTAATTAAATGCTGATATTTGAAATTTTAATTTTGTATATCCAGAAAATTAACCATATCATCATCTTAGCATTGAGTTAATATATAAGTTAAACGAATTTGATATCCAACTAATGGAGAAAAGAGCAAAAATATTTTGTCATGCTATTTTTGTGTTTTTGAACATAAGAATAGTAATATAGATGTATAGTATACTATCGAAAACTAAACATTTTAGAAAAATATTATTTTGCGCTAGACTTACCACACACAGACTATTTTTCGGGACTTGATTATTTGGACTCAGGAGGTCCTAAAACTTGTATTTCCATTGAAAACTGGAATTAGAAAATTTTCACGATCGCAATACTTCCCCTTACTATGTATTTCATATATAGGTAAGTGAATATAAAAATTACTATCTAATTTCCCCTTATTTATAACCAACATGAAGTATGAACTTTTATAAAATCAATTATATGTCATCTCTGGCAGAATAAAAATGTCCATTATATGATTTATTATTCATAGAAAAATATACAGTAATTAGTTTGTTATGGTAAATAAATGTTTTGATACATGCAACATATTATTTTTGTTTTTAAATAAGCACATTTGTAGAAATGAACAAAATTGAATTACAAAGTACAATCCAGAACATAAAATGAAAATATTGCTTTCAACACTTTAAAATGTACAACTGATAGTTACACATAAGTGTACAATTTAGGCATGATATTTACATACATATTAATGTTTAATGATCGTATACAATTTTAACATATATTTTTTTTTTTTTTTTTACTAAATCAAATACACCTTTTAAAGAAATAAGGAGTTTTAACAATAATCAACTACATTAAATTAATATGTGTAATATAAAAGGATGTTAGACTGTAAACAATGAAACAGAAAAAATATGAGCAACATTTAAGATAAAAATAATTAATATTCCAACAAAGTAACATATTACTGAATAAAAACTTAAAAATTGGAGTTGCTAACAGTAACAATCAATATAACATTCACTTGTAAATCAACACAATAATGCATAAAATGGATAAACACAATTCAAAACAAAATAATTAATGAGTGCCAAACATTTTAGTGAATACAATTTATTCATAACAAAAAGATTCCTTAAATAGAAAAATTTAAACTGAAAGTAACACCTGATAATTATATAAAAAGGCTAACTTTTAAACTCAGTCTCCATAGAGTTCAGCTTCATCAATAAAAAGACGAATAAACATAAAATATCAGATGAAAGAACAAAAAAAAAATTCAAATCGTAACATGCAATATATACTTTTTCTTTAGCTAACAGTTGCTAAAATAGAATTAATTAAACCTAAGAAACGCTTAAATAAAATGACAAAGAATTGAATTTAACAAATCATAATATATTTAACACTAACTACTACAAAGAATATCACAATGTAAGTAACATGACCGATGTATGTTAAATTTAATATTCAACAATATACAAAAAGAAGCGATGAAAGGTATTTTCATAATTAGTAACTAATAGCAAAGTTTTGAGGTAGTCGTTACATCAGTTTAGGAAGATTTACAAAATAAGTTCAGTTTAACTTGAAAGAAAAACAATACATTATTATTCGCTACAATAATTAATAGCTTTGAATAGACAAATACCAATGAAATTTTTATTTCTTTTAATGAGAAAAAAAAATTAAAACTACATTCTTCAAACAGTTCTGGTACTAGAATTTACGATTGATTTATTAATTAGTTTAATATCAAAGTGAAATACTAGAATTTCGATTCATTTAATTTTTAATAGCTTAAAAAGATTCATAGCGACAAAAGAACAGGAAATGTTGGGAATAGAATAAGTAGCAACATCAAAATCCAAATTATTTTGATATTTTTCATATTAGAACAAGACCATTAAAATAAGACAATTCAAAATTTAAGGAAACATAATCAATCTGCTATACTTGAGGCACACAGGGCACCAGAATAAGGATAACATAATTTAATTTAATTTTGAATAGACCAAATTATAAAAGTCACGATTTGAGTTTGTCCAAATAATTTCAAAACATTGAATGATCCACGAAAAACAGTCTGAACCCTGAGAACTTCTTGAATAGTCATTCAATTAATGTAATAAAAAGGAAATAGAAAAAAAAAAAAAAAAGGAAGAAAAAGAATCAGTCTACGACAAAACTATCATGTATAACATTTGCAGAAAACATTTACATACAATAAAATTATACCATAATATACAACATATTTATAGACTCCAACTTTGTAATGACTAATAAATATAATTTATTTACAAAATATACAAACTATGGATAAAACTGAAAATAAATTTGTGTAACGGTAATAAAGCAACCTTCCTTGGGGGGATTTAAGTTTTTGTTAACTTATACATAAAATGAACAAACAAAAAATGTTAATACAATAAAAATACAACTAAAATTTTAGAAATTAGTTTTTTATAACTTTTACATATTCAAAATCATAATGAAACTTTACATATTTATTTAAAACAATAAAAAAAAAAAATTGATTAAAACTTCCTCAAATCTATTTCGTATTGGAACTCGATACTAGGTAAAATGTAATGAAAACTATACACCATATTCCAACCCAAGCTAATGGTTAAGATGAAACACCGAAACAGGATGTTCATTGTAGGTCCATTCCAAGTCTGTTCCGAACTTACTGATGTGAGCTGCATTCTTTGCCGAATATAATATCTATAACAATTTATTTTTATTAATTATAAAGGCAAAAATAATAATATTCTAAGAAATGAGATTAATATTAACTATCTCATAACAAGGAACAAAAGAAAATTAAGAGATAAAAATTAAGAAAACGATCATTAAAGAGCAACAAAATTGTATCAGTTTAATATTCATCATTATGATATTTTTCAGCTTAACTTAAAACACACAGCCAATTTAAACTTTACATTGATTATTTTAACTAACAAAAATTTATTTTTATAGTTGGACAAATCAATTTGTAGCTGGCCTCTAACTATTGACTTGACGCCTGAGCGCAAGGTGGGAGGATGTAACTACACTTCTACTTCATTTCTTGGTTGGACTACGTGTCATTCATAATGTGCATAATCATAAATTGTTATGTGCACTTACAATCAGCTGTTAAGAGGGATTGTGGGATGAAGGTCATAGAGTCGCTCACGTTGTGGACTGTTTTTAAGTTTGTTGTCACAAAATGTCTCCTATTATTCGTATATTTGCAAATCATACGTCATCATAGAAAATAGTCACAGAATCAAGCAAGTTAGGAAAGAAAGAAAGAACATCAGAGAGAAGAAAGTCATTACAAAGAGAAGGAACCACCGCTTGTACATACATAACCAGTATTTTTTAATATTTTTAGTTAATTAGATTTATCTTGACTGTAGCTACAGTAAATCGTAGTACTATGTCTCCCGCCTTAAGCTACATCCGAGATAAATCGTAGTACCACGACTCCGCCTTTAATGAGTTAATACAGGCAAAGCCTGCTGACAGTTACTGGAATCAAATCCTCAAGTTCATTCCATCTATATATTAATATAACAGTTATGGAGATTCGCATGTGGTATATAAATAAGGTATTAATAGTTTCATAAGGAGAGAAGAACTAATTAAAGTAAATATTTATTGTATACCTGATTATCGATGTAGTTCTGACAGGGGTAACACCATACTGAGAGGTCAGAAAAGCTGAGGGTTAGTGGGTGGTTGGTTGATGTGTTGTGCTCCATCATGTGTCCATTCACATACCTACCGCATTCCACCTGAAAATTTGATAAGTTTAATTCAAGTATAGACATAAATTAACATTTATGATTCAAACAGTAGCATTGCCTGATTAGCCACAGTATCATAAAGTGACGTTAAATGAATAAACAAACAATTCAACATTGTAATGTGAAGTAATAAAATAAACTGGTTTAATAATAATTAATGGGAGATGTTTATACTTCCTGTAATATTTGCTAGAATAGAAATAGTATCATTGGAAATCAATGTCTTAATTACGAAATTGAAAACAGTTAATCAGCAGTGGCCAATTATTTTTTTTTTTTCATAATATTTCATGATATGGATAGATCCAATACTTACAGTGTAACAGGTGAGGCAGACCCAGTTCTCGGACGGATCTCCACAAGTTGAGCAAGGAGTCCTGACGTCGAGAACACCATTAGGAACTGGAGCCACCTCGGGCAAGTGAGGACAAGTTTTCAGAGGGACCACGGCAAACATTTCTTCATTTTGAAGAGCCTAAAAAAAAAAAAATTGGCTTTTAAATCAAACAACTTTCACTCTCCACAACTATTTACTACTTTACATACATTAGTAGGAAATAAATTTTAAACTTATATGTTTTCGTTGCGATTGCATTCAGTTTCCAAGGAAACATCTGTTTTATGCAACTATTCTTCTGATTCTCAGAAAACTGTCTTAAGCATGGGAAAATCTATCTCTTTTAAGTTGGTATCAAATAGTTTAATAGTCGATAATTATAAATTGCTTACACTTACTAACAATGTGAAAAGTTCAATTATTTAAATAAAAAATGGATTAATTGTTGACCCTGGAGTACATATGATGGAGAAGTTGATTGAGGAGGCAGTCAACAAAAATTTCATGCTAAAAAGAAAAACTTAGAATAGAATTGGAGGCTGATATATAACTTCACCGCTCTTTTATTAGAAGCCATATACATTACTAAAACCAGCCAGCAAGTCTGTAATTTTTAACAAGATACTCATACATTATGTAATTCATACACCAACATAATCTCAAAACTGAATATATAACAATAGGAATGAAATGGATATTTATAAATTATAACCTCTGAATGACATTGGTCATTTAGTAAGGTAATTAGATGTCTTTAAAAAAAATTTATATTTCATTAAATGATCGACCATTTTAATTTAAACACCCTTCTCCCCCCTTTCATGGACATCCTATTCAGACATGAGGCTTCTGGGTGTAAGCATCCACTAAAGGTAATTTGCACATTTTTTAAAATTAATTAGTTATTGTTCATATTTATTAATTAAATTTTAACAATGATGAGCATAGTACATCAACTGATTCCTTTCATATTTCATTATTATAGTGGAATTATTTTTATTGTTCTTTTGTTTCATGTTTAAATTGTTTTTATCTATTTTTAGCAATTTAATGTTAATCTTATAGATTATTAACATTTTACTGCACATATTTTATTCATTTTATTAAACAATTGTTATTGTTATATGATTTTCATGATTCAACTGTGAGATTATTTTTAAATGGACGATATTTTGTACTTGTAGATAAAATTGTTCTTTTGCACCTGAAGATGGCATTTTAGCCAAAACGTTGTGAATTAATATTTAATAAAAGAGTGGTAAAGTTAAATATCAGCCTCCAATTTTATTCACAGAATTTGACCTTCACCTTGAAGATTCTACACCTTATTAAAAATACTTAGTATATCTGTACGCCAATGATTCGTCCTAAATTTTAGGCCTTCCTCAGGCCTAGGAAAAAACGAGATAACCAACAAAAATAACAGAAGAAATAATAAAAAGTTAGGAGTAAAATAAGATTACATTAATAAAACATGAAAAAAAAAGAATAATATAAGGTGACTTTTTGAGGATGGTTAGGAATTTAAGTTTTTATTCATTTATTTTTATCTGGTAAGACCTTTTTTTTATAAACAAAGAAGTCACCTTTATTAACGTTTGTTTCAATATTTTATTACTGTAACCCAATTATTATACAGTTAACTTATTATTATTTTCATTAATTGTTATCTCAATTTTTCTCAGTCCTGATGAAGGCATGAAAGTCGCCACACATGTGTAATAAGTTTTTTTTTTTTTTTATTAATTAGTGATTTATTTTATTTATGACCACATCCCTAGCTAAATTCTTAATCATATTAAAGTTAAAGTAATTTAAGAGAAAGAAATAATGAAAATTCATCTTTTAATTCCCATCAAACTATTTCAATGAGTAGAAAACCTACCTGATATTAAAGAACCTTAAATATACATCGATATGACTAATCTAGTCAAAATGGTTAGAAGCTGTTTTAGAGACAATTATTAAAGTTTCAAATTACTTTTGATTTTCGAGCTAGACCTGCTCCATACATTAACTCACACCATTTTGTGAGATTCAGTTATCTGAGACAAGTAGAAAATAAAATGCTTATTTCTTTAAAAAATTTGAATTAGAAAATTTACACGATTGAAATACTTTCCTTCCTTGCTATAACATTAATGAAGAGGCAAGTTAAAGTAATGATCACAATCAAACGGACAAAAGATTTGTAATTATGTTCTCAGTTATTATAAAAAATTTTATCCTTACCTCCAAATGTTCGCTGAGGAACTCGGTGAGGGTGGGGCGAGGGGCCGCAGCGGCAGAAGAGCTAGAGCTGGATCCCGGCTGGTTTGGTGCCCGACCACTGCTGCTTCCGTCCTGTTTATTATTGCCTTCCTCGTTCCCATCAATTGCTTCCTCGAACTTCTCTTCTCCTAGCGATAAGTCTCGCACTTCGCGAGCGAGCGTATCCGCGTTTTTTTGGTTCTGAACGTTGGTAGCATTGTTATTCCCTTTTTTCTGTTTTCTTTCAGAAAGAACATTTTCTACCTATGACAGAATTAAAACATTAATCAATAACATGAAAGAAACAAAAACTTAAACAAAAGCCAACTACTGAGTTGTCACACATGAAATGTACGATTTATTAATGCCAATGCAGTAAGGAATATTGGACACGCTTAGGGTGAAGAAACATTTCCTGTTGGTTTTATAAATTTTGTTTAAGGAAAATATTTAGGAAAAAATAAAATGTTACTGAATCTCGCCCAATGTAAGATCTTCAAAATTAAAACAGTCAGAGGACTTGCATCCGATCTCGACATGAGTCGAATGACCGTTTTATGACACTTAAAATTAATAATAAAGGTGAAAAATGTTGATTTCTGGATCCCACACAAGATAAATGAATATCAGCAGTTGTTATTAAATGTTTAAAAATCAAGGAGCTGGCCTGCGAATAATGAATAAACTAGAACTCCTACTGCATCCCTCATATTCAAATTTTACTCCATGCAAGGAAAACTATTTAAAACAATTTAAACATTAAAAATGCGGTTTTTACTTTTTTTTCAACAGAGGGCTTTAACTTTTTCAAATCTAGGATTGAAAACTAGGTAAACTGTTGGAAAAAAATGTATAAAAAAGAATGGATATGTTTTAATAAAATTTCTCTATTTACTTCAAGCGTGCCCAAGAGTTTTTTAAGTAACAACTTCCAAACAAATATTTATTAGATTTAACTATTAACACTTGGAAGAACACTAGTGTCTATGCCCGTCAAAGCGAGATTCGCTATGTGGCATGATGGCAATAACCATACAGAATGAAACGGTCAATTTTAGACACAGCGGCTGTAGCAGCACAAATATGCATTTACCGGTGTACAAGTAGAAGCCCAGTGTCATGTTTTGGAACTTCACTTTTCCTACTGTCTGTCCATGTGTTAATACCATTTTTTTCAAATAAAAAATTTAATGACAATTCATAATAAAACAAAAAGTAATTAAAACAAATAGTAAAGCACCTCATCTTGTTCAACGGTATGATAAAACTTACTGAAATGTCCTCGAATTCTAAAAATTTGGGTGAATTAGTTAAGGAATTCACAAACAACATTGAGGGGCTAAACGATATGTGTGTTGATGCAAAAAAATTTCTGACAGATCGTCATTGCAAATCAACTATCACGAAGCTCCTTAAAAAACTGTGTGCCTTAAAATAAACCATAGTACACCCAGACTACAGCAGTGAACATCAATTTGTGAAATCAGAAAAAATTAAACAAAACTAAACGGCTGCTAGAATCACGAGACCTGAAAAACCAGCACAGCAATCTTCGGAGGAAATCATAGCCATCGGCCTGTTGGACCCATAAGATAATTCTGACCGGAATCCTTCACTCTGAGCCCATTAATTAGTGCAAAACTAGAATAACACCTAAAGTGAAATCTGAGTACTGTGAAATTTGAGTATCAATCTTTTATTTTATTTATTTATTTTTTAAATGAAATATGTGAACAAAAATTACATATAATTAATAACACCTTTAAAATGCACTTGTGAAATAAAAAAATAAAAAATGATGTAGTATGCTAACGACCCAATAAGGGTAGATATTATATAAAAAATAAATAGTAATTAAAAACTAAAAAACAGTATAGATAAAACATAAAATCATGTTGATCAATTAATAAAAACATTATAAATTCCTTTCATAATTATGTAAAAATTGAAAAGTATTGATTAAAAAAAAAATCAAAATCATCGATTATACTAAATAAAATAAGACTGATTATTGATGCGTTCAGAAATATTAAAATGATGAATAATATCCTATAATCTAACAACATACAATAGAATCAAAATTTTACTGAATAGAACTCATAAAACTCATCTTTTAAAAAATACAGTAACTGCATCAATACTATTCGATTTTATGATTAAATCATCATGGTTAGAAACAAACAAATATAAACAAGAATTAATAATAAACTTTAGAAACAATTTTTTTTTCTTTTAAAGTCAAATAAAGAGAATAAAAATTCTTGGTGAGCACAGACCATAATAAAAGAAACATAAAATGAACAACATGGAACTAGCATACATTAATTCAAAACATTGCCCAGATGAATTTTCTAGACATAACCTCCCATAAGATTTTATACCCACTCATAAAACTGAAAGTATTGTTGAGATTATTTATAGTGAAGAAATAGAAAAAATGTAGAAGTGTTATACATAAATATTGTGATTAAGTACAGTCTTAATGCAACTTATTATTACTGAATGTAAACTGAATACTTTTGAATTGTAAATGAATCAGAGTATAAGATATTGTTAATTTTAGCAAATCAATAAATTAAGACACTTATTAAACAGACTACTTTATTTTTACTTTTTATCTTTTGGGATATAATAAATTATTTATAAAGAAAGTTTTCTTTTTTGAGTTTGAGGGTTTCATCACATTTTAGTTTTTAAATTAAAATCTGCTTTAGAAAAATAATTATGTTATCAAGTCATTTAGATTCCTGCTAAAAACAGAAAAAAAAAAAATTAAATGTGAAATAGAAAAAGGCACGATACATAAAGTGAGACACAAGTATATTTACAAAAATAATGCAGCACAAATAAACATTTCCAAGTGTCCTGTGTTTTTTTTTTTTTTAATTTTCTGAGCAGAAGTGTTAGGATTGGAAAACGAATTTATGATGAGCAATAACATATCAAACATTTATGAACATAAAAAATAGCGGCAAAAAAAAAAAAAAAAAAAAAAAAAAAAAAAAAAAAAAAAAAAAAAAAATTGCATAACTTTATTCCAACTAAGTGTACTGCAAAACAATCACAATTTGGCAAAATATAGGCTCACCTACTGATCGCCATTGATGTAACAAATGTTAATTAATTCTTCTTCTTCTTTTTGGTTTTTACTGCGTCCTTCAACACTGCGTGCATAAAATGACATGAATGGATTTTACTTTAATTAGTACTTTGTGCTTTTCGAACATCAAAATAATAAATCTATAATTAAAAAATTAATTATTTTAAGATAATATTTCATATTGAAGGAATGTTTTTAAAATTTTTTTTTTTTTTTTTTTTTTTTTTTAAACAGACAACCGAATGCTGGATTAGCACATTATATTCTAGAATAATAAACTTATTTAGATTGGATAATCAAATTTAAACATGCAAGTTTTAATATAATTATTTTAAATAGTTATGTATTAATAAAAACAAGCAGAACTCCTTTATTTAGGTAATCAAATCAAGGGAAGAAGGAAATAAATATTATTTTTAATTGGATATATCTTAAAAGTTTCATTGCAGTGAGCCCTTGCAACCACACATGTTATAAAATAATGGAATCCAAATATACATATTATTATTCTATACATCCAAATATATTAATTTTGATTATTTATTGCGGACTTATATAAAATAAATCAGAACTGTTTATTTGTATCAATAAATTAATTGGTTTCTATTTCGTCCCCAAAACGTTCATTTCAGTAAACTTTTACGAGTCAACTTTTCAGGGCCTTCCCCATCATCAGGACTGTTTAAAAGTTTAAAAATCCATTTATTAATTAAAAATGTTGCCAAAATTGTCCCTAAAAACTAAACACAATAACCAAAAGGAAACAACAACCATCCCACCTCGCATATTCTTTGGACCCTTAAGGGGTTATTTTTTAAAGACAATTTTGACATTTTTAATTTAAAAAAAATGGATTTTTTAACTTTTAAACAACTAAGTGAGTCCTGATGATGGAGAAGGCCCCTGAAACGTAGACTCGTTAAAGTTTACTGAAATAAACTTTTTTGGGAAGAAATAGAAACCAACTAATTTATTGATATCATTTTGCAATCTTCCTTTTAACCTGTTTTTATTATGTTTATTTGTAAATTTATGATTTAAATTCAAGACAAAACTGGCGGAATAGCTACTTTTAAAGTGTGAGAAGAAGATTTATACTATTTTCTACATGCTTAATAGAAAACTAAACTTCAATAAGTTACCCAGCAACTTTCGTGGGTTGATATAAATCCAGAAACCAGTAATTTTTTTATTTTGTGTGTTTTGCTCGATTAATAGTATATTTTATCAATTAATATTTGTAATGTATGATTAAAATTTTGTTTACAATACCTTTGAGGTTACCAACCTACCCTAACCTGAGTGGGAAAGTAAAGATTCTATTTAAGGGGCAACGAAATTTCAAACCTATGCAGACCAGAGGCTTATTTAAACCTCATTTCAACAATATAATAGTAAATATTACAGAAACCAAGCATTATACAATAATACTTATCATAATATAAACTAATGGGCATTGAATAAGCTTTAATTTCAGACCTGATAGACGTCTGTAGGTCTTATAGGTACTGAGATATCTTTGTCCATATAATACTTAGTGTCAGAGGAATTCACTAACTTCGGTCTTCACTGTTCCGCCCAATATCATAGAAACTGCCAATTTTACCAAACTACTCATCATAATAATAAAAATTAACAAGCACCTTCGTCTTCTTCTTCCTCCTTGGTGCCTTTCAGAGTGGAGGGGCCTCATCTATCCATTTTCGCCAGCCATTGCGGTCCTTTGCCAACGTTCTCAAAGCTCCCACCCAGCTGCTTGCCCCTCTTCTCTCCTATTTTGGCAATCTCGTTCGACCATGTTTTTCGAGGTCGTCCCCTAGGCCTCTTGTCAGTCGGTCATGCCTCAAAGAATTTTCAGAGCTCTCTTTCCTCGTTCATCCTTATCACATGGCCAAACCATATGAGTGCTTTACTTTCCATAGTTTTTAACAATGGAGTCACTTTCAGATCTTCTTGAATCCGTTTGTTTCAGATGTGGTCTCTTCTGGTTCAGCCAGCTATTTTCATTAGATATTTTATTTCGAATGCGGTCAGTCTGCTTTTATGTTGATCCAGTAGGACCCAGCTTTTGCATCCGTATAGTAGGGTATGAAGGTACAGCGTGTTATAAATGGTCATTTTTGTTTATTTTTCAACATCTCGTTTTCCTATGACAGTATTTCTGATTTGATAATAGACCCCATTAGCTTTTTGGATTCTGTTCGATATTTCATGGTCTGTTTTTCCATTTCTTCCGATAACTTTCCCGAGGTACATACTCATCGACCATCTCTAAAGTCCTACCCTTACAGTTAATCTGTATGTCCTCAGCAACACGCCCTATCTGCATAACTTTACTTTTTTCCTCATTTATCAGCATCCCTTTTCTTTCTAGTTCAGCTTCCCATAAGCTTTAATATGAGAGGTGACAGGCGGCTGTAGGTCTAATAGGTACCGAGATATCTTTGTCCATGTAATACATAGTGTCCTAAACACAGGAATTGATCTTATTTAATATTATGAAAGTAAATGATACAGAAACTCACGACTAAGAGGTTGGGGAGTTGATGTCTAAACATTATCAGAAAAAAATGACCTCCTTGTCTTCTTTTTCTTTATTGCTGCATAAATAATTTCTAAGTTAGATCCTCTAGGATCAATTTTATCCAATCCTATGCAGTACAACATCCACAGTCTTCCGTTATGTCCACACAGCTAATGTGGAGTTGTATGACCAATCCATTAAGAGACTTACTATGCCAACAAACTGGACACCGCCCAATTATTTGCACATCACATACAGCTACTGAACTGGATTATTCTTCCATATCTGGCTTGAGTAAACTCTCCCCAAAATGCATCAAATTAGCTTTTTCATATGAACTGAAAGCTTCTTCCATGGTTTCGGAAATAATATTATATCTCCAGTCTCTGAAAAACGCGTTTACACTGGATGTATGAGGATTTTGGAAAATTTTGACAACCCACATCTGGTTGCATTGAAATAATTATTTATGAAAAATCTATTTGATCAAGAGTGCTAATAATAATAGATAATAGCAATAGGAAAAAGGAAAAACAATACTGGTATACCATACCATTTTGGTAGATGAAATATATAAACTTTAAATGTAAAACTATTACATGAGGAAGATGGTTGGGGGTGCGGTCATAAATTAGAAACACACATTTAAAACAAGTGCTATTTTAAATTATTTATTTATGTTCTCATATTATATTACTGTCATATTATTACTATATACCTAATGCATCATTAAGTCTATATATTACATTGGTTGTTATCTTGTTTCTTTTAGCCCTGATGAAGGCCCACATTGTAGGCTGCAACGTCGGCACATAATTAAAATAGCACTTGTTTTAAATGTGTTTTTCTAATTTATGACCGCACCCCCAACCATCTTCCTCATCTAATTTCTCAACGGTCAACAATAACTCCATCATTATAAAACTATTATAGGTTTCAGAGTTGTGTAAACTAATATTCTAAATAACTGTAAGTACCAATACAATAACTGGCGCCTAGAACAGGCAATAAACTAGATTTTTTTTAAATTGACAATTTGTATGAGAATGTAGATACTTTCAGAGTGAATCTACTAGAATAAGCCCAACTAAAAAGATCATCCAGTAGACATCGCAAGTCAAGAGATTACTCATTTAAGATGTCTAGCTGTGCCTCTCTGGATTTCATTGCAAATCACGTATCCAGGAGGCATGTTCAAATGGCAACAGTAAAATGTAAACATACTTATGTATTCAAGATTCCTTTAACTAATAAAATTAAAAATCAATAATTTTTTTTAAATCATAAAACTGATCAACATGATTTTTTTCTCCCTTCAATTCTGTTTCTGTTAAAACTTAATTAAAATTAAAATTTCAAGATAAATATAGTAGTATATTTATAATTTGCAATCGATATATAATTAACCCATTTCAGCAGTCAAACATGAATAAGTGGACTTTTAAAACAATTTATGTGTAGGCTAATGTATATGTGAAGGCATTTCTTCCTTGTAATTAATAACTTAATAATTTTAATTTACATAAAATATTTTTTCGGTAATTATTCCGAAGTGTCACTGCTGTTAAGTGGGCGTGGCCCTACTTATTCCTTGTGCACAGCTATGGTTAGGTTAGCTTTCCCGCCTTTTTACAGAGGAGTATCAAATTTTTATTATATCACCCCCACCACAGTACCCATTTCTCCTACTTTTTGAATTTCCCGCCATTATATGTTCACCCCAAATTCAACTAATACTTCATTTTATCTACACATTTTTCAATAATAATAAGAAATATAAGTTACATGTGAGATTTCAGAAAAAAATAAGTTTTTATTTTTTTTCATATTGTTCCACCACTTCAATAAATTCGAAAAAATTCCTGGGTATAGAGGAGTATAAAAGACATTTTCTGCAAAAAAAATCGGTGATTGACACTTTTCAAAAAGGTAAAAAAAAAATACATATTTTTGTTTTATTTCTTCTGCTAAAAATTTTCTTTTAGTTTAAGAATCATGATCATATAATTTTTTTTATGTCTTTGACTCCTAAGAATTAGAGAAAAAATCATCATTAATTAATTTCAAATTTTTCTATTAAAAAATAAACAAAATCGAAAAAAGAGGTTTTGAAAACTGTTTGAATAAAAAGGTAAAAATTTAGGTGAATTATTTTTATTCGACACCAAATTGATCCCCCAAGTTTGAGTCAAAAAGGAATCGGGGGCAGATTTACCATCCTAACCCACAACACAATTTTGTACAAATTAATAATAATAATAGTTAAAAAAAATATTAATAAGATAAAGAATATTAATTCTTAACAGATATTGACAGTGATATTCTCCTCATGATATTGTTCTTTTTCCAAAAAATAAACATAAAAAAAATGATAAAAATTTAGTTAACACATAATTGAATGAAGATGATATTTCATTCAAATACACTAATTTGAAAAGAAATTGATATTTAACATTTTACAAATTTTTTTTAATGACAGTATTTACAAACGTTTGGTACGTTTCTTAAATGAAATTTAATCCTTTACAAGATAGGCTATTATGCATTATGCTGTAAACTGGAATAAAAGTTGTCAGAACTAAATATCTGAGATAACTGACTTGACGGTTTTTAACCATTATGACAGTTTTAAGGCATCCCATATCTCAGAAGCTGTTTCAATTACTTAAATATGTTAAGCATCAAACTCACAGTGAATTTGATGGTTTTTAAAATTGCTAACAATAAACATAAACTTAAAATGCACTAGATGCGAGTTATTTAGATAAAATTGAGAAAGGTCCTTTTTTTTTTTTTTTTAACCCATTCGAGACCGATTGCACACCGTGTGTGCAATAACAGTAATGTGAATTATCAGTTATTCTCAGTAAACTAGTTGTACTGTAGTAGTTTAAAGTACAGGAAAAAAAAATTTGGCATTGGTTTTACTGTGTACCAAAAAATCTAAAAATTATCTGAAGCCCTGAACAAAGAAAAAAAAAATTAGCTCCTGGAGACGGTGTTTGAAAAAAATTGTTGTCTTGAATGGGTTAAAGAAGATTTTTCAAGATGGCGGGAAAAAATACAAGGTCTGCAAGTGTGTAAACTTGGTTTTTAACCCTTTAGCGTCAAACTATTGCAGAGGTAGAGCGGGCTTGCTGGACGGACTACTTATTGACTCTGCTATTTTTAGAATTTTAATTAGTTCTTCTTCTTCAGTTTTTTATTTTATTCTTTCTCTTAAAACTTATTGTTAGAATCAGACATATGGCGCTAAATATTCGATACGTGTTTGTAAAAATTTATGGCGTGCTGAGACTACTATCGTATTTATGATGCTAGCTAAAGGTGCATACAATCATACCTGAAAATGAAAACTATCCACTCCACCTTTTTCAAGCCAAAATACTATCTCTATTGGGCTATAAGGGAGAAATATATTAGCTCACATGTATATTAGCCTACATTTTAACAAATCTTCCAGGAAAAATATATATGAATCATCTGTTTATGTACTAAGTTTACATAATATTTTATGAAATCAGGTTTTAAGGGTGTCTCAAAAACATTTAAAAACCTCTCTAGTCTCCCAGTCCCAGAGGGATTTTCAAGCATTTAAACTAATGGGAATGGGTGACCCGTCAGCCAGCTTTTGGCCTCTCATAAAAATAGGAGTACGGAGTGATGACCCTACCCTATAAAGTTTATCTAGAAACGCGAGTGTATTCGCCTAGCAGAATACTCCGCGCGGCCAAGGGACAATATCCATATAAATAAAGAATGAAATTTTGTTCACAAATTAACACAGATTTTAATTACAAGTTCTCAGAATTGTTCTTAGAGATATTTCAGAATATTTCTTTTATTTTTATAGTTAAAGTTTCACAAGTTTATATCATATAAATAAAGAATGAAATTTTGTTCACAAATAACACAGATTTTAATTACAAGTTCTCAGATTGTTCTAGAGATATTCAGAATATTTCTTTAATTTTTATTTTAAAGTTTCACAAGTTTTTCATATAAATAAAGAATGAAATTTTGTTCACAAATTAACACAGATTTTAATTACAAGTTCTCAGAATTGTTCTTAGAGATATTTCAGAATATTTCTTTTAATTTTTTTATAGTTTAAAGTTTCACAAGGTTTATATCACTAATATAGGAATTTCGCTTATAGAAGTATATTAAATAAACTCCTCTGACTTTAATGAACTATAAAATGCCATATATAAAATTTACTCACTGGAAGGGCTGCGTCGAAGCAAAGAGATGACCAGTAGTTAGAATGGGCACTGATCACTTCCCTGATAGACTCGGAGGCTGACGTACAAGGAACACTACCCTCTTTCAGAGGAGGTAATGGATCACCGAGTAGTGCTTTTGTACACATTGTCATAGAATATGAAATAGAATGGATGTTATACCCTCCTTCTAAGGAAAGTATCACTTTCCCACCAGCGAGCGGCAACAGCCATGAGGTCATATGGCCAAAGCACTCCGGTGTCACCTTACAACCTGATATAAAAGAAACAGTTAACCTTGAAAAATGTTTAAATACATGTATAGGGAAATATATTTATTTTTGGAAAATATAATGGGTCAATCCATTTGAAATCGTCCAAATTTAAAAATAATGAAACTCATACAGACTATACCTGTATATAATAAGTAGGATAGAATCAAATTTAGTGGCTGAGACCCAATTTGGTTTTTTAAATATAATACATCAAATATTACTTCTCTTGTCAGAGAGGCCTCCATCTCGTCAACCAACTATAAGACAAACCAAATTATTAACACTAGAACCAGTAGAGTCTCAGCCACTAAATTTAGTAACTAGTAACTGTTTACTTTAAATATGTAGTAAACATTCGGAAGAAAACAACAGAGACCTGCAAAATCCTTTATGTATTTCAAAAACTATAAAAACGGACATTTCATGTGAAACAACCCAATAGTTTTTGTTTAGTTCTTAAAGATGCAAAATTACCAGAGTTAATATTTTTAAAAGAAAATGTTATATAGAATTTTATAACTCCGGAACCAGCTTGGTCTCAAAGACCAAATTTATATCACTTAAATTCATCTTATAGATGAGTAACTGTATAAGTTTCATAATTTTTCACTCAGTCCCTTTTAAGATATTTCCGTGTAAACATTGCGAAAAATGAATTTTCTCCAATTTTGAAAATTCATATAAAAAAAAAAAAAAAAAAGGACTAAGCTCTCGAGATCAAAATGTTTACAGCAAGTAGGACTATGAATAAGCCATAAAGGAAAAAATAATCAAAGGTGAGTCTCTTTTCCTTAATATACTTTTATCTCGCTAAAAGTCTCATTTCTTAGTCATTTTTCAGAATTTTTTAAACATATTTCTTCACTATTCAGGAAATGAGTCATAAGGACAAAAAATACAAAGCATGCTGTTATCTTATTGTTAATTTTTGTTTTGATTTGATATCTAAAAAATGACAGGAACTGGAAATATTTTTCTCTCACGTGTTTTTGCCCGCCAAGCTGACTTAAAACGGCTGTAACACTAAAAGTATTGGTTAGAAAAAAATTTTATTTATGGAATAACTGGTCAATAAATCATAAAAATAAAAAATGTGAACAAAATATGGTTATACTTAGGCTGAAGACTGCATTAACAGTAAACAGATCTACCTGTCAGTAAATGTAATTGTAATTTTTTTTTTTGAATTGTTTAAAAGCTTTTTTCTGTAAAATCCAAAAATAAATAAATAAACTAGCGACCTCTTGTGCCATATATGCTAACATTACTATTCCTATAAGTCAGTAAATCAGGTTAGGTCATTTGTACAATATAAATTATTAAAACAATTCACAATTCCCAAGGTCTTTCTTTGAATTTCAAATAATAGGGTAAATATGACAACATTATAAATTGACCTAGTAAGTAGTAGTAATCTCCAAATAAAGGTGTTTTTTTTTGTTTACACCTTGTATAAAGAAAAAAATTGGATTGTGATATTGATATTGTGAGTGTGAACCAATTCAGTAACCAGGAACAGCATTAAAGATTATTAGCACAGATAATATTGTATTAGTGTAAGTGATAGCTAAAATAAACTTATAACAAATTCATTCTTTCATGAAAAATAAATTAAATAACAACACTATACTTATTAAAATTCAACATATGTAATGGCAACATAGTAAAAAAACAGGCCACTTCATTAAATTAATTATCCTTACACAGGCCAAGACAAAAATTTAGGACAAAAATCACCACACAATTAAATAAGATTGCTAACATGAATACATTTAATGTCACTTTTATGCTCCTGTGGCTAATTGGACGATGCTACAGTGGGAGTCCTTAATTTTGCCAGCCCATGTTTAATTAGAATAGGTATATTTAACAAGTACCTGACATCAGACAGGCTTGGGACCACTATTTTACATCCTCTCCGAAGAACAGCATAACCTAGGATTTTTTACTCCCATTAAAAAATCCTATGGTCACTAGCCAGGTTTGAACACGTGAGCATTGGCATAGAAGGCTGTTGTGCTAGCCACTACACCATAGGTAACCTCATAAAGAGATACTCCTCTATTTAATCAACTATACACCTAACTTTACTTTTATGAAGTTAAAAAACAGGCCAGGCAAGTCATACCACGCCATCCCTTGTATAATTATATTAAATAGAATAAGAATTATAACAAGTAAAGCAAACCCTCATCAAAATCTACTGATAATATAAGTAGTTGAAATATAAGAAACTATAAATGTGAATTCACCTCCTAAAGGATCGCCGATGGCAGCATCAAATCCAGCCGAAACTAAGACAAGCTCAGGATCAAACTGGTATGCTATAGGTAAAACCACTTGGAAAAACGCTGCAACATAGTCTCCATTTCCCATATTTCCCTGAAATTTTTAAAATAATATAAATTACAAAACACTTAATATTAATGTATTATACCCGTATTGATGTATATAACAATACAAAATTTTATCTAGATTTTTTTATGATAAATGGAAATTACAAAAACAATAAGACCATTATTCATTCCAAAAACCTATTGCCATACTAAACATAAAAACCTTTTACATTTATATAATCTACTTAAAATAAGGAAAAAAGTATCAAGATAAAAAACCTATCTTGAAGAGCTTAATGTATTTTTTTTTAAACTACAGAAAATTTCAGAACCATCTCATTGTTGCTTAGTTATTGCTTAACAGAAGCTTTTGAAATGATGAAGAAAAAGAAAAGCCTCTTTAAACATAATGTAGTACAAAAAAGTCCTAATTATCAAAACTCAATGGGGCTGAGATTTATTTGGTTTATGGCAGTAAAAAATGTGATAGCCTAGGAAACTATAACCTCCAAGTCTTTTGTCACATAAGAGCCCCTGACTGTGTGGCTAGTGCGCTTGTTTACTGCACCAAAGGTTTTGAGTTCAAATCCCAGGCCTGGAAGGACTTTTAATAAGCCTATAATTAAATGGAGAATAAATTACAACCTCTCCCCAGGTATGTGAGACCCATCAGCTCACAAAAATAAGAGTAGGGAATGATGACCCTATCCTAAAACATTTCATTGAGAATCTCGGAGTGGAATCTTAGGAAACCATTCCGCACAGCAAAAGGCTTCAATGACCTTTCGTGCCAACCACAAAAAACTGTTTTATCACAGATACAAAAAATACTGCTTTTGTGTTGTTCAGAAAATGTTATTGTTCTATAATGTTAAAATAAATAATAATCCATTATTCGCCTTATTTATGTGGTGATTCCAACACAGGTTTATCAAAAGTTTGGATGATCTGGAAACATTCTATCCCAGTAATAAAACAAATGTATTGCACCTCATCTAAGTTTGACTTGAATTTATTAGTAAGGTTATTTACTTTCAATTAATCAATCTTAAAATAAAGTTTTTTTTAATGGTAATAAAACATATATTGAAATGAAAAGTAATTTTATTCTGGGACGAGTAGTCCCCTAAGAATAACAAGAAAAGTATACATGATAATTGTCTGGTCGTTTAAGACTTCAGTTTAACAATAAAAGATGGATTTTGTGACAATAAATAGTATCATCTATAGATTTTAAATATTACATATGCTGGGAAGATTGATACTTTAGGAGATGGAGAAATAGATAGTGTTTGAACGTGGACAATGGTAAGGATTTCTGAATGGATACAGGCCAGGAATTCCAAAATAGAGAAACACGAATAACAAAGGATTTTTTGAAGGAGACGGATCTGTGTGAAGGCATATACAAGTTTATGGGTTGGGATCTAGTGTTTACTGAATGGACAGAGGAACGAGTGGTAAGAATATCAAGAATATAAGGAGGTTTTTTAGTTTTGAAAAATCGGAAGAGACAGACACCTAGGAGGTACTGCCTACGGAAAGAGAGATAGAGCCAATTCAACTTAGTATACCTTCTAGAAACATGGGAGCGTCTGGAAATTTCCACATGTGAATCTGATAAAACAAATCATAAGTATTTTGAGTCTCATATCGAATTTCTCAGACAGCCCACCATATACGAGGCAACCGTAGTCAAACTGGGGGTTTTAGGTGGGATTGAATCACAAAATCTTAGAAAATTTTTAGGATAGCGATGGATTTTCGGGTGATTTGAGAAATATGATTACTCCAAGATAGGTTCTGATCAATAATGACTCCAAGGTTTCTTACTGAGGTGTGGAAGTGGATAGGTATGCTATTGAGGTAAAGGAGTGGATAATATGGAAGCGAATTTACAAGGTTCTTGGAACCGATGAGAATGGCTTTGGATTTTCCTGCATTCGACTTCAAATCATTTAATTATATTGGTGATATAATTAATTATATATTTAAATATGATCAGGGGAGCGGCATGGTCTAGTGGATAGAGCACTATTCTACTGTCCTCCAGGTCCTGGGATTGAATACCGGCTATAACCGAATATTACTTATTCTGTTAATGGAGACCCTCTTGGGACAAACCCAGCCTCTTTAAAGTGGGTACCCCAATTGGGGGAAAATCTGGCAGCTGAGCGTAATCAAGGCCTAATCACCTCGTTGAATGGCTAATGGCCTAGAAACAGTATGAACGTCTTCTGTTCTGTTTATTTTTTATACAGATAAAAAGATAACCCACCTTGTTCCAAGGGATGTTGACAGTGTAACCCTCACCGCTCCCTCTTCCGATCTGTGTCGCCGCACCATCTCCAGTATTAGGGAAAAAGGATCCATTATCGAATCGGTGAATGGACATGTAAAGTACACTCGATTCCTCAAAGAAGATCTCTTGAGTGCCGTTCCCATGATGGACGTCCCAATCTAATATCAGAATCCTGAAAAATAAAAGTTAGGTAACTATTTTATTTAATTACATATCCAAGCGTTAAGATATGATAAAGCTAAAAAAAATTCATGAAGAGGAAAATGGCAGGACAAGGAAATGAGGAGGGAGGTACAGCTGGAGGTAACCAGAAACTATTTTTAAATTTCATTCTAAACGAACATGAATCAGAAAAATTGAATAGTATAAAAATGAATAATATAACTATTTGCAGTTCTGTATCAAGCCTATTTGTTGAAGAAGCATTCTGTTAGCTCTAGCTTATGTAAGTTTAAGTTCAACTCATGTTTATATTTAAACAATGACAACAGTAAATTTCAATCTGTAAGTATAACAAAAGAAGTTTTTAGTTTCAAGCCACAAAAAGGCGAGCAAGAAAAGCAGTTTATTCAATTTTCTGCTCATGCAGAGATGATAATTATGAAATTATATAAACAACATTTAAAAATAAGATTACCTTCAGACATTCATCATATTTTAATTATATGTCATTTTTACCACTTATGTATAAATTCGTCAACTAATTTTTTCCACAACATTTTTCTTCTTATTAAGTTATATACATTACATCTTTTAGACTATCCCATTTATGGTTCACCTGCGGTATAGAGGGTAGCATAAAAGCCTACAATTTCTAAGATCACAGGTTCAATGCTGGCAAGCAACCCTAGGATTTTTCGATGGGAGAACTCATTGGTTATGCCGTCATTCGGAGGGGATGTAAAACGGTGGTCTCGAGCCTGTGCGATGTCAGGTACTCGTTAAAGATCCCTATCCTAATAAAACCTGAATAGGTAAAATATAGGACTTCCACTGCAGCATCGTCCGATTAGCCATAGAAGCATAAAAGTTATGTTAAATGAAAAAACAAATAAGCAAACTTATTTAATTGTATGGGGATTTTTGCCCTAAATTTTGGTCTAGACCTGCATAAGGATAATTAATTTAATGAAGCAGATGAAATATTATGTGCAGTAATATAGGCATATAATATACCATTAAGCCTTTAACTAATAATGTCGGCATATGCCGACGCGCCAACTGGGTGGCACCAGTACTAATGTCGGCATATGCCGACGGGCCTAAAGCGTGCACCTGGTACTAATGTTGGCATACACCCCACTTTCCTCTCTTTTCTATTACCGGTGCTGCCTTGCCTCATTCTATCAACCCCTCTGTAAACTAAAGTTTCTTCTTCAGCCCAACAGATGTCATAAGAATTCACCTTAAAGACTTTAAAGCCGTTCTTTGAGGATAATTAATACCTGGTAAGGGTCGACTGCCTGTTCCGTCCTATTCCTGGCTATTTTCACCCTTTCTATTTATTCTTGATTGTGCGTTCAGTGTGAATCAAGTATTTGTTTTGCTGCCCTTAGCCATTATTTAATTTTGTGAGTTTTATTTATTAGTTAGAAAGTAATATTTTATTTAGAAATAGAAAAAACGAACTCACAGAAGATGTGTTGTTTGTTCAAAAAAACAAAAAACATTTGAAACGAAAATCGAGTGCCGTTTTTGTAAATACGGACTATGTATGGAAAGGTGTTTTGAAGATTACTACACAAAATTAAATTTCTAAAAAAAAAAAATAAACAAATTTAACTCTGCCAGTGTCGGTCCAAAGCCCGAATCAGAAAGGAGGATGGAAACAATTAAATATGGGGCAGAAAGTAGAGAGGGCCATGATGAAAGAAGGAGCACGCGAATGTAAAATTTGCAAAAAAGTATGCAGTACAGTGAGGCACGGAGGCAGCCGTCATTCTCAGTACTGTGATTGTCACAAAAACCATCCTTCGCGTGTAGTGAAAGGGTTAAAAGCCCAATATTTTGGAAAAGTTAGTCAGTACCAAAAGAAGTCGTACACGCCTACAAGTTTATAGGCTTATAAACAACTTTCTATTAAAGTTGTTATAAGCCTATAAACTTATGAACACCTCTTCTCTAATGAACTAATGATCCCAAAGCGATAAACCCTAAATCGGCCAAACATCAAATTTTCAAACATGAATGACACTACACATTCATTAATGAATGTAGTATTCATTCATTATTAAATGAATAAGACTACATTTAATTGCACCTGTATGAAACAGGGGCGGGTCACTAGTATGATTATAATGTGTTTCAAGGAAGTGAATGTCTAAGGAGAGGCAAGGCCTCGAAACGTATTGGAGATGTTATAATAATAATTTAATAAAAAAATTTAATAGAAACTCTATTGATTCAATAAATTTACAATTAACTATTCTAATTAGAAAATAAAGTTAACAATAACTGTTATAAATATAATTTTAAAAATATTCACCTTTTAAGGCCATATTTTTTTAAGGCATAGTGAGCAGCTATTGCAACATTATTGAAAATGCAGAATCCACAAGGTTCGTCGGTGTCTGCATGATGTCCGGGAGGCCTCACAACAGCAACTCCAGTCCCACTTTCGCCCTGAAGGACTGAATCCACAACCTAAAGGTCACATTTCAATCTATTAAATTAATTTTTTTGTCCAAATTCACCATTTTCATTTATAATGTAGCAAATAATTATTATACAACATTGTAAAATAAACTCTTATAGTTAAGATAAATCTGAGATTACCTGCAGGAGAGAGCCCGCAGCAAGACAGGCTGCTTTATAAGTGTCTTGATGCAGATACACAGAATGGTACACTTGCTGTTTCTCATTCAATTGAAAACTGCTCATACTGGAAAGGTTCATCATATCGTTAACGTGTGATTTACTGTGTACGTATTTGATTTCTTCTTCTGTCACAGATCGACTCTGTATAAAATACAACCACAATTAGAAAATAAAAAAACCATAGTCAGCACAGTCATCGATTTTACAGTTCATAATAACAATATTAGAAAAAAATTAATAAAATAATGAGAATAAGGAAAATATGACTAACTTTCTATGAGCACATGGATCCCAAAAGGTTAAAAAAGAAAATATTTGATAAACTATACAGAATGGTTATGCTAGGCAAATGAAGGAGGAACTTGAGAGGATTGGAATCACCAAAGAGGACTCTCCCTCGGCAAAGGCAGGTTTAGGAACAGAATCTGAAACATCCGGATTCTTGCGGGTGAGAGGACAAGATGGGCAGAAGAAGAAATGAACATGCAACATGTTATCAAGATATCTGCATAGTTCTTTGTAGGCCGGTTAAAAATAAATAAGAATTTGGGAATAAATTATTCATTTAAAAACAAATAAATAAGAATTTGGGAATAAATTATTCATTTAAAAACAAATAATTCAAATTTGTTTAATAAATGAGCTTTCAAAACAGTGCAGCCACTAATTTTTTTCTATATGGACACAAATATCAAATATGTCTAGATATAGGATATTATTTATTTCTATTTTTTTATTTCGTTACTATTTAATGATAGAACATAAGATAAATATGATGAACACAAAAAATCAAACAGAAATTATGCCTTATTCACTAATTATACCAATTTCAATCAGAATGAAACCTACATGATATTAAAGCCCATTAAATTTTACATTGATATAGCGAGTTTGTTTGTTTATTCGTTTAACGTCAATTTATGCTACTATGGCTAATCGGACGATGCTACTGTGGGAGTCCTAAATTTTGCCTATCCAGGTTTTATTAGGATAGGGATCTTTAACGAGTACCTGACATCGCACAGGCTCGGGACCACCTTTTAACGCCTCCTCCGAAGGACGGCATAACTAAGGATTTTTTCCTCCCATTAAAAAATCCTAGGGCCACCCGCAGGTTTGAACCCGCGACCTTAGGCATAGAAAGCTGTTATGCTAGCAACTACGCTATGGGTCACCCCCTGATATAGCGAGTTTAAATTGCTAATCAAATAAATAAAATAAAAATCGTTAGAGTCATTTTTGACAAAATTCATAAAAAGGTGCAACATGCATGGTATAAAGTAGCTCTTATGGTTAACTGATTTTGAAAAAAAAATTTGTAACATTTCGTTTCATAGGACTTTTCGTTTACGCATGGGAGTTACCACACACAGACACCCAAGCGCCCGCACGCACGCCACACACACACAATGCAATATTTTCCCTTACTATATATTTCATACATAGGTAAGTGAAAGTAAACATCTGATGTGGGCAACATGCGACTTTCACTTACTTCCAGTTTTAAAATCTATCAAACAATGTTCAAATACAGTTAGAGATAATAAAGATAAATTAAATTGTATATTATTATACAATGTAAAGAAACCACATACCTTCAATACATGCAACCTTGAAAGAAGTCCATAATCATCATGGAATTTGTAAATGGATGATATTCTGGCAGGTTTTTCTATATGATCCCTAAAATCAGATTTCAATAAATTTAATATATGTATAAAACTTATATAATTTAGTAAAAACATAGAGAAATATGAAGTAATAATTCGCAAACCTGTCTTCATAATTTTTATGGTCCATCATCTTTGTATCATAAACAAAACACACTTTATGCTTTGGAGAAAATAATTTTGTACCTAAAACGAAAACAATAAATAAATAACTTAAAAATTATGCCAATTTGTAAAATAGTAATTAACTTTCTTATGTGACCTAATTCAACTATCAGTTTCCATTTAGAATAACACAACTTGGCAGAAAATAACATTTTGATTTCTATATGTATATTACCTTCAGAGCATGAAATTTGCTTGGTTGTGAACACTAGTTTTTCAACTAAAAACTCTATTTTGAAGAAATTAAAACAAATAAAGGCAAGTCTACTACTGGGTTATAGGATAACATTAAAAAGTTCAGTAACTGCCATCCTGGCAAGGAAGAACAAATACAACAAAGGCTAGAACTAGAGATAAAAATATAAACGTCTTAGCTAACATTGTAACCCTATTAAATCATTTTGAAAACTCTTTGAACTTTTGTCAATAGGAAATTATAACAAATTTCCTCCTACTAAATACTGGAGTCCAGGCCTATAAGCTTTCTGAAATCATCACAATGATGATGATGGATTATATAATGATGAGAACTAAACTCTGACAACCGTTGGTAAATTGAGAGGTAGGAAGGGTAATTCAGCTAAGCTTGCCGATGTTTGAAACAAACCTATTTGTGAGTGGAAAGCACTGGCATTGTATCTTTTAAATTATATTTATTATTGCTTATTTATTTAATATATTTAATGATATATTTAATTGAATTTTTTTTAAAATAAATATAAATAGAAAAAAAAAAAAAAACCTGTACCTCTTCAACCCAGGCTTGGGTTCAGTACATATAAGGGTTTGTACTGTTTTGTTTGTTTATTCATTTAATATCACTTTATACTACTATTGCTAGTCTACTGTGCTCCGGGTCCTGGGTTCGAATCTCGGCTGTGGCAGAATATTATTTATTCTGTTATTTCAGCCGGGGGGGAGACCCTAGGGTATGGAGACCCTCCTGGGGCACTCCCAGCCTTAATCAAGTGGGAACCCAAAAATGGGGAAAAACCTGGCGGCTGAGCGTGATCTTGGCCAAATCACCTCATTGCACGGCCCTTGGCCAAGAAACAGTACGAATCTCTACATGTACTGAGCCCAAAACTCTTCATTGGTTGTAGTGATACAGGTTTTTTTTTTTTTATACTACTATGGCTAATAGGAGGATGCTACAGTGGGAGTCCTAAATTTTGCCTATACAAGTTTAGTTAGGATAAGGATCTTTAACGAGTACCTGACATTGTACAGCCTTGTTCGGGACCACCATTTTACGTTCCCTCCGAAGGACGATACAACCAAGGATTTTTTACTCCCTTTAAACATTCTTCAGCTACCAGCCAGGTTTGAACCCACAACCTGAGGCATAGAAGGCTGTTATGCTAGCCACTAAACTACAGGTGACCCAAGTGGATTCGTACTGCTTTATGGCTAAACACCAAGGATATCATTAGGACTGGACAATGCTCAGTCACCATGTTTTTAGACCTAAGGTTTTTGGGGATCCACTTTGTAGAGACTGGGTGTGCCCCCAGGAGGGTCTCCATACCCTAGTCGCTCTACAGTTGAAATAAAAGAATAAATAATCCTGTCTTAGCCAGGGTTCAAACCCGGGACCCGGAGAACAGTAGACTACTTGTGTTATATACACTAGACCACCTTTCTCTCCTAATTTAAACCACAAGTCCCAGGAAAGTTAGAGATCAGCCATTTTTCACACTACCATAGCTCAGTAATTTGTTATATGGATTTTAATTCATTATGTCAAACTGAATCATTTTATCAACCTCTCAGTTTACCAACAATTGGCAAAGGTGTATTCACACCATAAGATGTTAAACCCTAAATAAACAAACAAAAAGATATTTACTGTTGATCAACGAGTCCAGCCTCAAATTTATTTTGGAGATGAAGTCACTGTTCTGAACTGGGTAGCAGTCTCTGGTAGGGTACTTATCAGTCTGCACGACATTATGGTTGTAAACAATACGAGGAAGGTGTCTTTTCTCATCTTCGCTTGCAGTTTCATAAATGCTATATGTCGGGTAGTCTCGGAAACACTTCCAAACATCTTTATGACTATATATTACATTTGAAATTGATTCCACCATGCTGTAAAAATGATTGTTGAAAATTAAAAATCACAATTTACTCCAAACACCACTATTAAAAATTACTTTATATATAAATTTTAATACCTTTTAGATGAAGGCTTCAATGATCCTATGGAAGGTGCAGGTTCTCCGATAAGTGCCCTTAACGTCAAAGCTGCACATTCAGACAGTGACTTAATGCAATAACCTCCCTAAAATCATTGCTATTGGTTAATGTTTAAAAAAAAAAAAAATTCAAAATATTTTCAAGTTCTCTGAAAATAGACATTGTATTGTAATCTTTATAGATCCATACTCAATAATAATATGGTAAACAAGGTTCATGAGATATGTTATGAAAAAAATAAACTTGAATTTATTATCATTCTTAACAAAAGAGAGTGCAGGAAAGGATTCAAGCTCCGAACCTCCAAGACAAAAATAAATCCACTTTTATATGAATAAAATTGGAGGCTGATTTATATTTCACCACTCTTTTATTAAAAATCAATGCACGACGTAACGTGGCCATAGAGAACAATAGTAAAAAAAAGAAGAATATTAGAAGCCATACACATCACCAAAAATATCCAGCAAGTTTATAATTTCAAACAAGACACTCAAACATTAGGTAATTCGTACATACATATTCGTATTATCTCTGAACTAAATATAAAAAAATATGAATTTTTATAAATGATACTTCCTAATGACATTCATCATGTTGGTTATTAGATGTTTTTATTTATTTAAGTTTTATATTTATTAAATACCTGCCATTTTAATTTTAACTCCCTTTCATGGACATATTATTTAGACACGAGGCTTCTGGTTGTAAGCATCCACTAACACTAAGTAACTTGCACATTTTAATTTAATTAGTTATTGTTTCATATTTATTAATTAGACTTTAATATTTTTAATTGAATTTCAATAATGATGAGCATATTACATCAATTGGTTCCTTTTATAATTCATTTCTATTGTGGAATTATTGTCATTATTATTTTTTCATGTTTTTATTTTATATTTTAATTGCTACTGTAAGATTTTTAGAATTTAACGTTAATCATATATATTATTAACAATTTTAAATATATGAATTTTATTTTTATTATACCTTTGTAATGTTATATAATTTCATGATAAAACTGTTACATTGATTATTTTTTATTGTTGACAATATTTTGTACTTACAGATAATTTGTTCCTTTGCACCTAATAATGGCATTTTAGCCGAAACGTCATGCATTGATTTTTAATAAAAGAGTGGTGAAGTATAAATCAGCCTCCAATTTTATTCATAGAAATTGACCTTCACCTTAAAGAATATACACCTTCCACTTTTCTTTTTTTATATTTTAATTTTAATTTTTTTTTTTTTTTTTAATCATTTAACGTCATTTTATGCTACTGTGGCTACTTAGGCGATGAGTCCTAAATTTTGCCTGACAAGGTTCAATTAGAATAGAGATCACACACTGGCGCAGGGCCACCATTTTATGTTCCCTCTGAAGGCCATCATAGCTATGTATTTGTTTGTTTATTCATTAAACATCACTTGTACGTTACTGTAACTAATTGGACAATGTTACAGTGAGAGACCTAAATTTGCTTATCTAGGTTAAGTTAGGAAAGGGATCTTTAATGAATATCTGACATCGCACAGACTTGGGATCACAGTTTCATGTTCCCTTCCGAAGGACAGCATAACCTAGGATTTTCTACTCCCTTTAAAAAATCTTAGGGCCACCTGGGGTTTGAACTGCGACCTTGGGCAAAGAAGGCTATAAAGCTAGCCATTACACCACAGGTGGTCCTAAGTATTCTGTCTTCCTTTAAAAAATCCTGAGACCATCTGCCTAGTTTGAACTTGTGATCTTGGGCATAAAAGACTGTTATGCTAACCACTGATACCATGATTAGCAATATGTGGTATTCTGTTTCCAATGGAGTATACCACAGCATTTAACAAAAGTAAGATCAGATACAAGTTTTTGTGTAATAATAAAATATAACATACCTCCAATATGACAGCCACTTTTCCACTAGCTAGAGGCATCAAGTAAGAGACCAAATGAGCATAAACAGCTGGAGTAAGTTCCATTTCACCCTAAACCATAGACCATAATTAAAAACATAGTAAAATAACAAACTAAAAAAATGTATTTATGAAAACATTAATTTTGAAATAAAATGCATGCTAACAATGATAGTTTTGATAGGAGAGTAGTGAGATTATTTGCAATAAAGGCTCATTTAAAAAAAAAGTGTTTTAATTTTAAAAAAAAAGTTTCCTCATAAGTGAGGGTATTATATATTTGTTTTATCATCATGTAGCCTTAAGAGCTAATAGTTTTTATGATCCAAGAGAAAACATAAAATCTTAACATTGATTAAAATACTGAAGGAATTAGTCCGGGTGGCGGTCATTAAATGAAACAACTGAATAGTTTCAACTATTTTATTGTTTGCCAACGTTGTTTGCCAACGGCTCCAATCTAATCCTGTCAATCATAAAACTGATAAACAGTGCATCTCCTCCACCTACAGCCATATATTAAACTCTCTTAAGTAATACAGCTTCCCATGTCCATCCCACTGTATACCTTTTGTTTATTTATTGGTTTATTTTTTACTTATTTATGTATACATTTATTTTATATATGTATCTATTTCATTTGTTTCTGCACTTAATAAATTCTTAATGGTTTTACAATTCAATTTATTCCTATTTGTAATTATTTTACTATTTTGTATCAACTATATGATCTGTCAATGATTGTTACTTATTATTATTTTTTTGTCATAATATTTTCACTTGGTTAATTTTAATGTCTTAATATATGTACAATAATTATTAAAACGTTGGTTGGGAGGTAGTCAGTTTTACTATATATATAGTTTATACATTATTATTCCTACTATTGTATTATATTGTTTTTACTTCAACAATCTTATTAAAACATCTTCTAATACCGTTGTGATGTTATTAATATTGTAGGTTTAATCTGAACACTTCCTTTTATGTTAATATTACAATTTTACTCATTGTTGTCAGATCCCGTCTAGAAATATGGTACGTATTTTCCATTTTACCCAACCTTTTGTACGTACTTTCCTATCTACCTGCCTATATTCCTTATAACCAAATTGAACCTAGTTTTCACTCACCTACCAGACGGTACGTATCTCCACTGTACTCCATTTTGTTAATGGTTTTTATTTCATGTAATTTTTTCTTATATATTTGTACATTATCTTTAGTCATTATCTGGTCTGTATAGCTCTCATTAGTATACCTTTATCATTGTAATTTAATTAATTGATTTCTTTACACATCTATTTTCTTTTATGTTATAATATTGATATTCTCTAGTGAAATTGTTAATTTTTTTTTTTTTTTTTAAATAGTATTTGTAATCTTATTTTAAATGTATCCTTTTTGTATCTTTTTAGCCCTGATGATGACCCACAATGGGGGTCGAAACGTTGGCAAACAATAAAATAGTTGAAACTATTCAGTTGTTTCATTTAATGACCGCCACCCGGACTAATTCCTTCAGTAATTCTCAACGGTCAACTAATTATATCCACATTGATTAAAATAACTAAAAATAAATTGAAATTGAATAACATGGCTATGTACGTTAATTTGTTCAATACCAGTTTAAGGCAGAATACATCTCCTCTAAAATGGACATTACATATTTGAGAATATTGATAAGATTTTGAAAACTAAGAGGGGATAATCTTTTTGGAATAGTTTTCACCGTTGAGGAGTATTAAACTTTAAATATTTAGAAGTATGGACAATATTTTTAACTTATATTAGAAAAAATAATAAAAATAAAGTAGTTCATGTTAAAAGGCAATAAGTCAGTGATAAAAGTTCATTGTTTATTGTGTAATATGCTCAGTATGTAAAGCAATCTGCCAAGATCAAATAATCAACAGCATTTCTGAGGACAGTAGAAACCCAAAATTTACCCATCAGAGGAAACTTTCATAGATTACATCATGGTCACTACTCAGAAAAAAACTTTGTTTCTCCGACAATCTCACTAACCCATGGAGAAGAAATTTCAAAGGGAAATTTTTTTTTTTTTAAAAAGCTGCAAATTATTACACAATGGTTTATTATTTCCAAATACCAATATTAGAATATAACTTTTTATATAACTATTGATAGATAATTAATTAATAAAATATCACTACTGCTGAATTCAAAGCGCTGTATCTCAGCTAGTTGTTAACCAATGTCAATGATTATTTTTTCATTTTGTTGAAAATTTAATCTCTGCCAATCTCTTGAGGAACGCTGGGAGCTGAGTTATGAGTGTATTTATTTGTAAAATTTCAATTTTTTTCTTTTCTTTTTTTTCCTTTTATATAATTATTCGCAGTTTTTTTGGTCAAAAAAATCTAATGAACTTTTTCTCTATCTTCGAAAATAACATAGTTACAAGCGTGTATATAGGCGAGATTTCAATTTTTTTTTTTCCTTTTTTTTGTTTATCCCGCTTTACTGTTTCTATAATTCTATACATACTTTTCTTTATCATTAAAAATAACTGAGTTATGAGCATGATTACGTGTAAATTTTCAATTTTTCTCGTTTATATAACTATTTGCAGTTTTTTGGTTAAAATCGGTAATGAATTTCTCATCATTGTCGTAATTGTTCTTTTCGTTAAATATTTGTTCGATAACTATTAGGCCGTTCTACAAAAGAAATCTTGGATATATTTTTTTAAACAATTTATTTAATTTCCAGTCATCGCAACGTTTCAGCTTCTATGATATAGATCCCTTTTTTTTAATTGATGATGAAATATAATATGATATTTTTGAGTACAGGTTTTTTTTAAAAATGATATTTTAAAAATTATGACGAAGCTGCTGATAAGCGGTGAAATAAATTGATATGATATGGATATGAATGGTAGGTGACATAATTATTAAAAATAATTTATTATGTTGTTGATATAAGATGTTGAAAATGTATAAATGCAATAAAACTTTAATTGATTACAGAAGCTTGAGAATGGCCCTAGAGGCTGAAACGTAGCGATGACTGGAAATTAAATAAATTGTTTAAAAAAATATATCCAAGATTTCTTTTGTAGAACGGCCTAATAGTTATCGAACAAAGGTAATGAATTTTTTCTCTATCTTCAAGAATAACTGAGTTATTGAATTAAATTGCTCTTAATCGGCTGCCACTTTAAAAATAACAAGCTGATATCAATGTCTAGGTGTTAGGATCATCATTGCATGGAACTACTATTTTATTTTTTAGAGAAATTCAAAAAAGCATTTGGTCCATTACTTTATGAGAAATGCTGCGGACGGTGGACAAACGGATTTATTTTTTATTCCTTAGGGTTCATTATTGAAAATAATAAACCAAAAATTAGTAGCAAGTAAACCAAAAGCAAGAACTGCCTAGCTAAAGAGCTAACTATGATAGGCCATATAAACAGACTAACCCATAAGGCCAATTTTGCTTCTATTATGCTGTCATACATGAACTGTCCATATTTTAAAAATCTTTTTTAAAAATTTTTTTTTATTCATTTACTAATACTGTGACTAATCTGATGATGCTCAGTGGGAGTACAAAATTTTTCTCAGATTTGATTAGAATAGGAATCTTTAATGAGTACCTGACATCGCACAGGCACAGGACTACCATTTTACGTACACTCCCAACGATTGCAATATTTATACACACGACCCTTGGCATAGAAGGCTGTAATGCAAGCCATCTTTAAAGGTAAGGGAAGATTAAAAACTTGTCTGCTTCTTCTCAGAAAACATGCGATATTTATAATAAACAATTACTAATTCTTTATTTACTAATAGTGTTTATTTAATTTGCAAATAGGCTTACAGATTTTAGTTTCATTTTAAATGTGACCATAGTGACACGGGGTTATGGAATGACTTGGTCATTCAGCTGCCTCGGCAACAAGGAATATTGAACGAGCATTTAGTGAAGGGAGTTGTAATCAAAGAACCATTTATCATAGGCTTTTTATATTTACTTTGGAAGATGCAACATAATAAAATCTACTCTGTGGATGGCCTCCAACACCTCAAGAAAGTTATGGAAGACATGTATCATAAAATCGGATTTCAACACAAGTTGTATGATCGTTTCCGAATATTTGAAATATATTTTTAATTTATTTCCAGCAACTAAAAATCGTCATTTCATTTGCGATGACCCAATCCATAAATACAGACACAAAGATACATACAAAATCAAGTTATTACCTTCTCATCACCAATAGCTGAATCATAACCAGCTGATACTACAATCAGTTCAGGATCAAACTGTTCAAACATATTAGTAACAATATAAATCAAAGTGTATTATACAATGAAACATTCCTTTTTGCCAGCTTCAAACATTTCACCTTTTGCAAACTAAATCGATAAAATTAAACAAGATTACAATTGTACAGTTAATAAAAAAAATTCAGGCAAAAGATGATTTTTCCAATATAGCTAGCAACAAGGATGTTTCATCTGGAAAAAAGTAATATTTCTACCTCGGGACATCCCAGAGCAGCGTCATAGCCTGCAGATACAACAACCAGTTCAGGCTGGAACTGAAACCCAGGTGTTCAACATTTTTGAAAATTATAATATATAAAAATTGCCAAATATTAAAAGTTTAATGAACAAATATAAATAATTATTAGCCTTGGCTGGTCATTGCATGCTGTACAACCATAACTGGCTAAATATATTCAACAATATAAGATACAGGACTATTGTAATTACTACTTTATATTTAATTGATACATAGCAATAATCATATTATCTCTGTGTAAAAAAAATTAATTTAATTTAAATTAAATTATCTTCACAGCCGTTTTCTGGTTTCAACAATGTTTTCAAATTTTTCACAAACGTTTCACCATACATACCACCTTCTTCTTTTCTTTTAGGTAAAACTTCTTATTTCTATTCTTACTTAGAACCCTACAAAAGCTGGCAGTATGTCTGGTGAAATGCTAGTAAACAAACTAAACATATTCAAAACCAAAACACAGCTATAAAGGTAAAAACAGTAAAAATTATTAACCTTAATAATAATAATAATAATATAAATCAAAGGAATAGAAACTAATATATTGCTACTAACTAAAACGTTATGTTCTTATAACTGAAGTCAGTCATAAACATTTGTACACCTAAATATAAAATTATGTATATATTTCAATTTCAATCTCAACATTAATTCCAATTTTTAAACATTATTACAAAAATTATTTTTATTTAGTTTTTAAAATCATTCTCGGATAACACAAACAAGTTGCCAGAACAAAAAAAAATTAATAATAATTATGTAATCAATGTTAAAACAAAGATATTTATTTCCACACAATATTCGGCATGATATGAAAAAAATATTCTATGTATAATTATATACTACACTATATCGTATATGAGATGCTTATAGAAAAACTTAATCTTTTTCAAAAATATTTAAATTAAAGAAAAATATAAGTAATGAAATCCAGTGAAATACATATGAAGTAAGGTGGCAAGGCAAACCATATATGGTTTGTGAATATTTGAATATAATAGGATTACTTCTGTTTATATATGGTACATCATCAATTATGAAAAATAAATTAACACTCTAAAAAATTATTGCTACAATATTAACAAATTATTCAATAATCTTAGGGAGAGCCTGTGGCTGTGGTAAGTGCTCTAATCTATCACGCTGAAGGTTGTGTGAGTTTGAATCTCGGGAGGACTTTTTCAAGAATATAATTAATTAAATGGGGATAGACTCAAAAATCTACCCTCAGGTATGTGAGACCCGTCAGCCAACTGGTGGCTACTTAGAAAAATAGACTTAGGGAGTTATGAGCCTACTCTATAACATATCATCGGGAATCGTTGTGTGAATTCTTAGAACACGCCAAGGGACTACATGGCTTGTCAAAGAAGAAATAGATAATCTCAAACGCAGAGTATATTAATTTAAAATAAGGATCATTAACAATGTGCCAAAAGGATGGTGACAACTCTTACACCAGATATTAATCTGATTAAACAAAATAAATACTGGTAACAAACAAATTATCCACATGTAAATTTTCAATATGAAGAAATAATTTCATGAATTAAATACCTTCATTCTGCAATATTTCACAGAAACTTTTAAAGTGCGCAAATATTTATGTCTCTTGACTCTATTGATGTCAATAAAATTTTTCACTTTAATATTAATAAAAACAATGAAATTGAACTTTGTATTAGAGGATCAATTAATAAAATCTTATATATTCAATAGATTGTTTTCCTGAAAATACTTATTTAAAAATTTTTTTTAAGGAAACATTCCAAAAAGAACGTAAACAAATTACACGTCTGCAACTTATGAACTGACTTTTAACTACACAACAGAATTAATCACTGGAGTAAAACTCTATAAAAGTAGAACTGTTATAAAACACTTGTATTTCAATGTTTATAGTAAAATTGTTAATGATTAAAAACATATGTTTATTTCATATTTATAATTATTAGCAACCACTGAATTACAATAAAATGATTAGTTAACAAAAAAATATGGAGCAGGCAACACACGACTTCCACTCTATGCGGTTGTTAAAAATCAATTAAAGAATTTTAAATGCAGTTAGAGATAAAAATTAGTGAAACTAATAACAAATTAATTGAATTGAATTTCTATAGAAACATGTGTTTTATTAAAATTTTATCAGATTTTCATCACTCTTTATTAACTTTTACAAGCTTGTGTATAAGATAATATTTTTTCTAAAATCTTTAGCCTTCCAACGGTATATTATACTACTACTACTACTATCCTTGTGTTCAAAAACACAAAAATTGCATTAAATATATGTTTTCACTTTTCTCCTTTATTTGTTTATCAGATTCACTCAACTTCCATATTTAGCTGTTATTTATCAATGCTAACAAGAAAATGTGCCAAATTTTGTTTAAATCTACAAAATTTAAGGTACTTTAGAGGAAGAAAATTTTAAATATCAGCATTTAATATCTGTCAGACTTTTTAAATCATCAGAATCATACCTACATCATATTAAAGCCCATTAAATTTTACATCCATATAGCGAGTTTAATCAAAGTTGTTAGAGCCATTTGGGGAAAATTGTAAGAAAGTTCAAAATACATAGTTTAAGTGGTTCTTCTGGTTAACTGTTAGATGAAAAATTTGCTGTGACATCTCGAGTGTATAGTTGTCTTAGATATTAAATTTTAGTTTCATAGGAAATTTAGTTTTTGTGCTAGTTTACCACATAGGAACACACACACACAGACCTTTTTGTGGGACTTGGTCATTTGGACTTAGGGGACCCTAAAACAGTATTTCTGTTGAAAACTGGAATTAGAAAGTTTTCACGATCGCAATATATCCCTTACTATATATTTCATATATAGGTAAGTGAAAGTAAAAATCCGGTAAGGTAAATAAGATCTATATTTTATATATATTATAAGATCTATATAAATGTTTATACATTAAAATATTGTGATCCTCTTTTTTACTTTCACTTACTATATATAGTAAGGGGAAGTATTGCGATCGTGAAAATTGTGTGTGTGTGTGTGGTAGCTCCCGGGCGGAAACGGTAAGTCCTATGAAACTGAAATTTCATATTTAAGACAACTATACGCCCGAGACGTGACAAAACTTTTTTCATCAAAATGAGCCTACCAGAAGAGGCACTTTATAGCATGCATTTTGCACCTTTTTTCGATTTTCTCAAAAACGGTTCCGACGATTTTGATTAAAATCGCTATATCGATGTAAAATTTAATGGGCTTGTATATCATGTAGGTTTTATTTAGATAAAAATGTTCTGACAGAGCTTAAATGCCGATATTTTAAATTTTCTTCCCCTAAAGTAGCTTTAATTTTGTAGATTCAATAATAATAACTAGATTATCTTGTTAACGCTGATGAAAAACTGGTAAATATATAAATTGAATAAACTCGATACCCAACTAAAGAAGAAAACAGAAAAAATATTTTTTAATGCAATTTTTCGTTTTTGAACATAAGAGCAGTAATATACATGTATGATATACCGTTGGAAAGCTAAAGATTTTAGAAAAATTATCATCTTATACACAAGCTTTTAAAAGTTAATAGAGAGTGATGAAATGAACTTAAAACTAACTGATTATTTTAGATAATAATATAATAGATTTTTGAATCAAACACATGTTTCTATAGAAATTTAATTTAATTAATTCTTTAATAGTTTCACATATTTTTATCTTTAAGTATATTTGAAAATTCTTTCATTGAGTTTAAAAATGGTGGTAAGTGAAAGTCGTGTGTTGCCCGCACCAGATTTTTAATCTTAGCTAACAATTATATTATATATCGGGGTAAGTGAAAGTAAAAAATGTTTTAATAATTATTTTTTTTGAATATGTTAACTGTCGAAACACTACTACTTCATACTATGAAATGATTAATAAATGTTGTTTTATATTTTAGTATAATTAAGACTTTTTCTAAACAAATTAATGGATTTCTTTAAAGTTAATCTAATAAAAATAAAATAACATTAAACACACCTCATACGCGACTGGAAGAAGAACTTGTTGGAAGACAGCTAAATAATCAGCATTACCCATTCCAACTGAATTAATGGGAACATTAAAATTAAAACCCCTGCCTGTTCCTTCACCGACAAAGTCGAAGTCAGATTCCCTCAGATTAGGCCAAAATGAGCCATGTTCGTAACGGTGAATGGAAAAATAAACTACCCTAAAAACAAAAATATATTGATATGAAACAAACTTTCATCAAAGAGTAATTAAAGAGGATCTGTATATGATTATTATTAACCTAGGATCATTATAAAACATCTGCTGTGTTCCTTGCCCATGGTGCACATCCCAATCAACGATCAGGATTCTTTTATAACCAAGTTTCAGCGCGTGCCTAGTGGCCAAAGCAGCGTTGTTGAAAAAACAATAACCGTTAAATTCACTTCTCATAGCATGGTGTCCAGGAGGCCTGAAAAATAGCACTATCATCAATAAAAAGGCCTTAACCAGAAAATAATTCTAGGTACAAAACATAATTACAACATCATTTCCAAGTATTACATAAATCCTCTACAGCAAACATAAAAAATAGAATTAAAAAAAAAATCTGGAGTGAGCAAAACATAACTTTCACTTACCTCTGATGTTAAAATAAATGTGAGAACTTTTAAATAAATTTAGGGTTAAAAGGGTTAATGAATTTTGATTTAATAAAATTTGATCTATTTGTATATTTAGCTGTTTTATTACTATTATTAGGGTCGGAAAAAAAAAAAAAAAAACACCTAAAAAATATGTATGCTTTTATATCTTCCTATTAGTTATTGTTGTGATCTCCCGCCCTTACAATCCCCTAAAGATGGTCTAAAATTTAGGCCAAAATGTTGGCACAATACACTAAGTTTTAATTAATTAAAGTGTTCTGATGACTGACCTTTTCCTCAATATATATATACATACATTCAACCATTCTATTTATACTATAGAAAATTAAGGTAAGTAATTTATTTATATTTTTCATAAATACATAAATTGTCTTAAACTCAGCTTAAAATACTCGTAGTCTTCATATTTTATATTGATGGCAACTATTATATCACCGACCTTAATCTTAAAAGAAATTTTATAAAGAAATATACAAATAAAATGTTGCCAATATTTAAAGTCAATCAAACTAATTTCGTTATTAACAACAATAAAATATGTTCATGTAAATTATGTTCAAGGCAAATTAATTCGGCGAAATTTTGCCGATGTGAAACGCAGATTTGTACTGTATGTGTTTATAACATTTTAGTAATTTTTTTAATTCTCATAGACATATAATATTTTAATTTACTAAAGAACAGTTAGATAATCACAAATAAATTTAAAATTTGAATTTATCTTTAAGAATCAAAACATATAATTATAAGTTTTTCTACAGTAAATCAAATGTGGACATCATGGATATTAATAACAGAGGTAAGTGAAAGTCGTGTCTTTCATTCACCAGATTTTTTATCAATGTTAACATGATTAACAATATCATCTAAGCCCAGCAGTTGACCCTAGGATTTATAAATGGGAGTAAAAAATCCTTGGTTATATCGTCCTTCAGAGGAGACGTACAATAGAAGTCCCAAGTTAATGCAATGGTAGGTATTCATTAAAGATCCCTCTGGGTCACCTGTGGTGTAATGGCTATCTGTTAAGCCTTATATGCCCCAAGTGTGGGTTTAAACCTGGCTGGTAGCCGTAAGATTGTTTAAAGAGAGTAAAAAATCCTTGGTTGTATCGTTCTTCAGAGATTACATAAAATGGTGGTCCCAAGCCAGTGCGATGGTAGGTACTCATTAAAGATCGCTATCTTAAGAAAACCTGGCTAGGAAAAATTTAGAACTACCACTCTAGCATAGTCCGATTAGCCTCAGTAGCATAAAAGTGACGCTAAATAAATAAACATATCAATGTTAACAAGATGCTATGGTAAATATTTTCAAATCTACAAAATTTAAAATATTCTGAATTCAACCAAAGGGAAAATAATTTCCGATGTCCGATGATGGAAGGGAATATAAAGGAATGGAGAGGAAATACAAAAATCAGAAAATCATTAAGGTTGATTAAGGGCTGAATAATTCTTCCATTAATACTCATCTTTTATTTCATGACGTTTCGGGATATTCTCCCATCTTCAGAAGTCTCGTTATAATATATTCTGTAAACCCAACATTTTCACTAGTCACACCTTGAGCCAGGTAAAAAAGTAAAAACGAAGTCAATATCTAAACACATCAGATCCGAGCAAGAGTATTGCTCAGATCTTTGTCCTCAACTGCAGAAAATCAATAATTTGATTGAACCAATTGACTTGATTCTTTAAGTATTAAGATACAGAATAGCATTTTTAATATACAAATAACTTTTTTTACTCAGAAGAAAGTCATCAATTAATTGTAAATAAGGTTTATTTTTGTGTTTATGGAGTTGATAAAGAATAGAAAAGCACCTATATTAGGCTACATAATCTCGATCAATTCTGACAATCAGAAAATTTTATGAACAACATAAGGATTGAATAATTATAAGTATGTAGAAGATTTTTTTTTTAAATAAATTAAAAAAATATTGCTCTATTGTATATTAGAGTAATCAGAAATGATATTGTGGGACCAGGATATTTTAGATTTAAGGCAAGAATTATTCTCAAATCCAGGATCGAGCATTCAAATTCATTTAATTCAAAAGCAAAAGATATACATAACCAGTTCAATCTCTTTCGCAATAATAATGATAAAAACGAATAGAAAAAATATTTCAATTACACATTAAACAAGGAAATCATCACAAAAGTTTCTGCTACCAGAAAAATTAAAGATATTGACAAGTAATCACCTTATCAGAGCCATTCCATTTTGGATTCTTTTATTACATATTTCATCGACAAGCTTTATAGCACTCCCAGCAGCCATTAAGCTACATTCATAGGTAGTCTAAAAAAAAATATATATTTTAGATTGTAATCAATTAAAAACATAGAAGATTAAGTAAATTTAATTTAATTATTTTGTGTTATAATAAAATCAATTTTGCAACATTCTAATAATTAATTTTATAATAATTTAACACAGAAGATAGTTTGACAGTAGTACTAAATTTCCAAAATAAATTAAATAGTTGGTTTGAAATGCTCTTACAATAATTTAATTAAATTATAAGTCATTTTTATTTAATACATGTTCATTGAGAGGAAAATAATAATATGCCATGATAGTTATGAATATTTTTTGCAAATATAGTCATAGAAAAAAAATGACTAAAATTTGTAAGTCCACAATTCCAAAAAAGCTACTTTATAATCAATATCATTGTCACTGATGGAGTAAGGATTTCATGGCCAATCATAATGATAACTCACTTCTTTCCAATCTTACAAAACTCAAAATCTACTAAAATCAAAACAAAATTGAGGATGTATAGTCGACTGTATAAATATGTTAATTTTGCCGATGTTTTAATTTTACCTAATTTGCCCTGATGATGGCTCACAATTTTGAGCCGAAACATCAGCAAAATTAAAATATTCAAAAAAACGACTGACTCCCGATTATTTCTACCCACTAAAATCAAAACAAAACATAGTCATGATAACAGAGACTATATTTCTGCTTTCAAAATAAATTTAAATAAGATAAGAATTAAGAATTCAAGTTTTTACAAACAAATTAATTATTAAGTTAATGTTAAGCTCAAATATTATGTCTCACACCCTTTCATAAGTATAATAGTAACCATCGTTAACTAATCAAATACTGAATACAAATATATGCTGAATACCTCTTTTTTGCTTCTTGCTTATACACAACTTGAAGTACACATAACAATATTTTTATAACAACTAATCAGTTATAATAGATTGTTTTCCGCTTAATTAGGAAATAAAAACATCTCATATTGCCAGACAGAACTCATAATGGAAACAAAGCATGTAAATATATTCAAGAAGTAATATAATCAGTAGGTCTTATAATGAGAAACGCTTTGCACATAGTTCATACTTCACAAAAATGTTCAGTACTAAACAATGAACCTCACAATGAAGACATAGAATAGAGTTAGTGATACTATAAAGAGTTAAATATGTTTTCAATATTATACAAACACAAGCAATGAGCATCTGTATAACTGATTTTAGGTTTGTTTTTAAACAAGTTTAATTTATTTAAATGTTTAATCTATGTTCTATGATCGAACAATTTTTTTTTTTTTTTTTAACAATAAATACAGTAGTGGAGTACATCAGAAAGCTTCAATGTATATATCACTTAATTCAATTTACCTTTAGAATATTTTTTGGGGGGGGAGTATTAACTTTGTTTTGGGGAAAGGGGGGCAAGTGGGAATAGAGAGAACTTACCAACTTCAAACCAAACTGGACACAGGAGTAACAAACTGCTAAATAATCAAGGTTTTACTCTATTTATAATATTACTAGTTTAATTATATAACGAACTTACTGGATGTATATAAATAGAATCATAACGAGAAGAAATATTTTCAAGGTGACTATCGTCGATGCAATTTTTGGTTGATTTTAATAATGATATAGAACCAGGGGCATGTAAGGTAAGGATTTCTTCTTCTGAAGCCTTGCGAGATTCAATTAATTGACAAGATTTCACAAGACCAAGATCTTCACATCTAATAAAAAAATGATAATAATTATTAAAAATACCATAACTTGATTAATAATACAAATTTGTCATTAAAAATTACCTCTGGATTATACTTGTGAGCCTTTTCGGACATTCAGGATAATTTTCATCCCACAAGCATTTATGCTCCGCCATTTTGTTATCATAAACCAGGCCAGTAGGCAAGCGGGTGGCCTCTTTTGCATCTCTAGCCTTTAAATAAAAATAAACATCATTCAAATTAATTAATTAATTTGATCATAAAACATTTTCAATTGAAAAATTAATTTACATAAAACATCTATGAGTATAAATAAATGATTCCAATAAAGAATATCAAAAAAGCAAAATAAAACGGGAATAAAATAATGAAAATGGGTAGATTACAAGCCCAGAATGAAATATAAAAATAATAAATGTAAAGTATAACAGGTTTAAAAAGGATTTCGCTAAAAGAATATCTACAAACTGAAATTAAAATTAAAATAAAGAAATGTATATATATATATATATAATATATATATATATACCTAATTACCATCTATATAATGAATATTAAATTAATATGAATATTTAATAGCATTTTAAATATGTATTTTTAATTTTTTGTTCATTAATATTTATTTTCTAATTGTAGATTAACTAATTATTCTTATAATTTAGGAAGATAATTAACACATTCATGCATCATTTCTTTACTACAACCGTGATTTTTCAGACTCATCTTTTGTCCTCTGATCTAACTGCTAAAAATATTTTTATAAATATATATTTATACACATAAAATCAACAATTTTATTTGTCGAAAATTAGATGTATGTCCTTTATAACTGCAAGTTAGGTGTTGACGGTATCCTCTATGCCGAGAGAGATAAATAAATAAGTAAAAAGAAGAAAGCAATTTACTTTAATAGAAGGGCTTGGGTCAAGAATCAGAGGGAAAATAAAATTTAAGATGACAAATATTTTGTATAAAATTGATTAGTTAATATATTAAAAATAACTCGGTAATTAACAATTAAGAGATAAAGAAAGAACGTAGAGTTATGAACAATTATTTCATCAACTAGAAAATTATATCTTGTCTCATTCTGATCCTGCACTCTCCATCAACATTTTTTTTTTAAATACAAATTGTTTATGGATAATTGTATGTATAATATACTTCAAAAGTTATAGTTTTATTTCTTCAAAAATATGATCTTATATACTTCTAATTATCCAATGCCAAACTATTTTCAGTTAATAACAGATACTTTTCTCCAAGAATGAAAGCATGTCCAGGAAATGCCATTATTAGCATTGATAGAATTTGTTTAAATGTCGCATAAATTTAAGAATAATAAATGATTTTTATTTTATCTGTTTGAAATCAGAACCTTAATTTTATATAGAGCTAGGCAGAAAGAAGTAGGAGTACAGAATCTTAAATATTTAAACTAATGAGAAACTGGGAAAACCCAATCAAGTATTAATTAAGAAGATGAACCACTCTCGATAAGATATTGATCAACTTAAATCACAAATATTTTATGATGTACTACACTGCATAGCCTGGAAACAATTGATCTCAGAATGAACAAATAAATCATAATTCATAATAATTTTCATTACAGATTAATAAAACATACACCTTTATTAACTTAAATTTTAAGGTAATTACTTAATAAGTAACTGTTAAATAAAAAGTGGGATTTAAATAATTATCTGATTATAAAGCTACATACCAATTTATTTAGTATATTTAACTTTACATTTTAATTATGGTACGTACCATTTAAATTGTGTATTGCTTGTAGAGTAAGCTCGATAATTACAATGACAAGGGAAGAAAAAACAAAACAAGAATTAATTATACTAGTAGAACAAGAAAAATAACATTGCGTATGATTATTGAAATTTTGTATCTGATAATTAAAACAAACAAGATACCCCTTTAGAGGGAGGGAGGGAGAGGGTGTTAAGAACTGCCAAGGTCATATGGCAGATCTGCATTCCCTCCAAAACTTTGATAAGCAAAAGATAACACAATTTAGGGAATTTTTAATTTAATAATAATAATTAAAGATTTGCATTTGATTTTAGAACATAGGGTGGCTTTTAGTATTAATATGAAGATCATAATTTAGTTAAGGCATTTAATCACACGATGTAGGTACAAGCATAAACACGGCATTAATTGTAGTTCAAATCACTTAGTTCTACAATAAAATCAAGATTACTTACAACTTGATATACATCCTGCACAAACGAGAAGACTGGTTTCTTATTTCCCATTTTGAGTTGCGCATTTTTCTTTGCTGCAACCAACCCAGGGTTCGGTTTAGCCTGAGATAAGTTAAAATTTATTAAAATGAAAAAAATATTTAATCACTATTTGACTGTAAAAACTTGTACTACTTATACCTGACTATTGATCCGAGATGATCTCCTTAAAGGACCTTCTGAAGGTTTCTTTAGGTGCTTTTTGGGAGGCTCTTCCATTTCCTTGTGCCCCATGAGTCAAGTTTAAGTTACAGTTGGGTGCTAATTAATGTTTGGGTCCTGATAGTTTTTCAACAGGATTGGCTAATATCCATAACACTCTTCAATAAGAAAACACGGACACAAAGAAAACAAAGAAGTTAGTTGTTAGTCATCTATAATAAAAGAATTTTCAGCTATTAGAAACACAACACTTTCAATGACATTAATTCCAATTAATAAACTTATTATTATAGTTGATGGATATCAATACAAACATGAATTTGTAACCCAAACAGTGATTTTCAACGGGTTATTTCTAGAGAAAAACATAATTCACTTACACGCACATATCACACCCACTGAACTTTTTACATCTGACAAATCCATAAGAACTCTGAGTCTGCCTTGATAAAAATGAAAGATTGCGGTCGAGTTGGGGGAATGAAAGATGAAGTAAGATCTTAGAATCTCAGAGACTCGGAAGTTCAAATGCAAAAAAAAATTAATGTTATCTCGTACCCCAACCTCTTCCACCCCAATATCAGTCAAAGGTCATGTAATGAACATATGTTTACCTATTTGTTCGTAGAGCTATTGGCCGTAGGTTCCTGAAATCATCAAGTGGGCACTGATCTGGCTCCTGATAGGCTAGGGCATTGAACAACCGCGGTCATACTCAACTCTTATTGGTTCCCTCCAACCAGGGTCCTTCCTCACAAGGGATAACTTATTTATCATTATCCAATCACTGCTTAGTATTGTCTAATGACGTAAACCTTACACCTTTTCCTTAAATTTATTCTAATCATATATTCTTTAACTAATAAATATATTTAGTATAACATTATATTTTGATAAACCTTTCGGTTATAAGAAAATATAAGAGAACTTTATCTATTTAATACGTACCGTCAGCAGTGATTTATATTTTTTCTGGATTAAGGAAAAGGTCCTTCTATTAAACTTTTTTTTTTTTACAGGCAACCAAAATAAACTTAAGGACCAGCTAATAAGTATTCAACACCAGGAAATATGTGGTTTAGTTCTATATCCCTTCTGAGATCTGATAAAATTCCCGAGCGTAATCGAACTTTGACTGATCTCGGATCTACGGTCTGTGTTCTTACTCTTCTCATCCCTTAATTTTCTGACCATGAGCAACACTTCTGACAGTTTGGAAGTCGTGTTGAAACAAATGTATGATTGGACATGTTTCATATGTATGAAAATAATATATTGCTCATGTTCTAGTGGAAATCGAACCTCTTTTATGGTCTTAGACGAATAAATATAAAATATAATTCTCTGAAGTCATAAGCAGTTGGATTTCTTTTCAATCCTTAATTTATCTAAGTTAATTTAAATAAAACATAAATTATAAAATGAGATAGGGTAATCTCGTTCACTCGTCAGCATATTTATCAAGTCCTATAAATTCAGTTAGTTCTTTGATAAAGTTCGTTTTCTATCTGCTTTAATGGTAATTACTATGAGACGAGACTCTGAAAAAGCTGTAAAAACTGGATAAGAAATGAAATCATCACCAAGATGATTGAAAATATCTTCTCTAAAGAAAAGAAAAGAAAATTATGAGTAAAAATAACATAAATGTTAAGTAATTATCCATACGCATTCTATAAAAGCGATCCAGGAGTTTGATAATGACTGCTTTGTACCACATTTCTTATGATCTGATATAATACCATTAATTCCAACAAAGTATTCTGAAAAATTCAGTAACCTCTGAATATAAAGTGGTAATGATAAATTGATTGACCACTATCGTAGTCTTATTAAAGAATTAAAATAGTTCACGTTACTCTGTTCTAATAAACTACATGAATAAAATCTATCACAAATTCTTTAAAAATAACAATTAAAATTAATATTCAACATCCCTTCCACAAATATATGGTCATAAAAATGGCTACAACCTAGTAATTGAAGTTTTAGTTCATACTTGTCCATTCAATCAAGAAGATTAGTGGTTCCAGTTTTTTTTCAACTCTATTGACAGGAATATCCCTTTTCTTTAGCCTTTTTTAAAGATATTCGTAGAAAATAAATGTTAGTAATAAAGAATATTTACCGATCTTTTATTTTTACCAGACATAATTCGTTTAATCCAATACATCCTTAAATGGACCACTGTTCATGAAAGGTCCTAGTAACTAAGTAACCTGTAATGTAACGTAACGTTATTTGTAACGGGTCGCTATCGTGTGTCTTTCAATATTTCCAAACGAATGGAACATGTTGACATATACATACGTTAGCTTATCAGTGACAAAAAAATTATCATTCATATCTAATCGTTGTGCTGCTTAGCCAAGGAGTTGGGTTTCATGTGTATATGTTGTGATAAAAATCGAATTGTTTAATAAGCAGTTTAGTTATCAGTCTTTAATTGTGTAGTGTTAATTTTTAGTTTGCATCTGATACTTGCCTTAAATTATATCAAAGCAATGCCTTCAGAAGGTGACAAATATTCTATTTTGCTTCCAACTTATAATGAGAGGGAAAATCTTCCAATAATTATTTGGCTGATAGACCAATACTTGACAAAAAAGTAATTCATCTTTCACTAATCATTGAATTAACACCAAAAGTAAGTAGGTCATTTTAATGTATTTTATCACTGTTTTAGGGATTATAATTTTGAAATTATCATTATTGATGATGGTAGTCCCGATGGAACTCTAGAAGTAGCAAAAGAACTTCAAAAAATATATGGAGAGGATATCATAGTATGTTACATTCCGCTTTTTCTATTGATAAATATAACAGGGTTTTATGAACTGGATTGTGTATTACAGTTTAATCAATGAGGGGTTGTGATTTCAGTTGCTTAGACCTAGAGAAAAGAAGCTAGGTCTTGGAACAGCTTATGTTCATGGGATTAAGCATGCTTCTGGAAACTTCATCATAATAATGGATTCTGACCTCTCTCACCATGTATGTAACATAGATTTATATTTGTTTCTCTGATCTATTATGGGACATTTGTTCATTATTAAATTTCTGTTTTAGCCCAAATTCATTCCTAAATTTATTGAAAAACAAAAGGAAGGAAATTATGACGTTATCTCAGGTTCAAGATACATCAGTGGAGGTGGAGTATCGGGTTGGGATTTTAAAAGGAAACTTGTTAGTAGAGGTGCTAACTTCTTAACACAGCTGCTATTGAGACCAGGTGCATCAGATTTAACTGGAAGTTTCAGGTGAAATACAATTCAAAAAAAGTCGTATTTTTTATAATTTATTATATCAACACAAATCAAAATGGGTTAAATTATATTTTTCCCCTTGTGTACTGCCTGGAGAACTTTATAAATATCTAATAATTTATTTTTCCTCTTCCTCTTCATTTTCTTACATTTATTGAATGTATTGCCTTCTTCAACTAGAACATTCTTACTAGAAAGTTTATATTTTGTAATTATAACTTTTTCTCTTGGATAAAAGTATTAAAGTTGATGAATTAAAGATTAGATCTTTTATATACCCATGATGCTATAGCCCAGTATGGGGGCTGTTCTCATTAAACCATATGGTTTGGTCATGTGCCACTGCTCTCCAATTTCCTTTGATTCTCGATTGGGCTATAGCATCTCAGATCACACAGTCCTTCCGTTTGTGTCTCTGCCTCTTCAGCTTTTGGATTTATGAAAGTTTTTATCCAGGTGCCCTTTTACGGCCGCCTCACCACTCATTCAGGCAACATGTCTAGCCCTGCAAAGTTGTCCAAGCTCTAGTAATTTTATAATCATATCCATGTACAGATCATACTGCTCAGCGTTATTTCTTCTTTGCCAGTTGTCACAAATATTGGAAGATCCAAGTATTTTTCAGTGAATCTTTCATTCAAAGATGAGGATTTTAATTTTATACTGAAAAAATAAAATATTTTATCCTCATCAAATAATTACATATGAGATTGATATTTTAAATTTTTGATTACTTAGTAGTATTAGTATAGCAAATTTTGTTATTAAAAATTATAAAATAAGTTATTGTTAATTGATAAACTATATTTTACCATTTTTATTAACTATTTTTAGGTTGTACAAGAAAGATGTTTTGGAAAAGTTGATAAGCTCTTGCATTTCAAAAGGTTATGTGTTTCAAATGGAAATGATTATACGTGCAAGACAGTTTAATTATACAATAGGAGAGGTACAGTATTACAAATGTTTAGATTATTTACCAAAATATTTCAGTTTTTGTTTGATTTTAAAAATATCTTTCTTTAGTAGTTTTATTACCAAGGATTTCTATATGCACAGTTAATTATTAAGTATCTATTATATTGGTCATGATTCTGCCTAGAGTTATATTAGCATATTCAAGATATTAGTATCTTTATCATTATTTTTAATTTTCTGGTAACTCTGGATTCAATCGAGCTGAGGTAATGAGAATAAACATCTGTATAATCTGCCCAACACTGTATAAATCTCTGAGGATTGAGGAATTGATTAATCATAATTTATACTGATAGCCTAGAGGCTCTAAATTAGTGAAGGAACATCACTAAGATTATTGAGCAATCGTAACCTTCTATCCCTTAGCTGGAATATCCAGGTACAGTAAGCGCCAAATTATGTAGGCCAGGTACCTATATAACCTACAAGTTATATATGTGGCATTGGCTTTGTCAAAAGAAAGATCAAGACCGCTGCTAGCAACTCTGTTCTTAAAAGGTAAACCGCCTCTGAGTTCTATTGATTTTCAATGGATAGAATAAGTGCGAGGAGGGTGACAGGACACTTCCTGCTAAAAAAGCCCCTTAACAGCATGGGATTAATGGAATCATTGTTCTGTAAAAAGAGAAATGAAATTGATTATCATGCCATCCAGTTATGATGTATTAGCTAGGACTAGGATATGGTACTTCCACTTTGACTGTGATCGTATTGTAGATCCTAAGCGTTGTGAATTGATTGACCCCTTTTGTGTGATCCGATTTGGAAAGGTCATTGTCCTGCATTCAGAGTATTGGCAGCTTATTTATAGCTGTTGCTTCATATACCATGAAAAAGCATATAAATCATTCTAATATTTCCTATTTTATAGTTTTTGCTGTTGAAAACTCGTGTATCAGCTGGTATTTTCAATGCATATTATTTTTAGTTTAATACATATCACAGTAGCTATATCATTTTTATAACAATAATCTTTTAACTTTAAGGTACCAATTACATTTGTTGATCGAGTTTATGGAGAAAGTAAATTGGGTGGCTCTGAAATAGTGCAGTTTGCAAAAGGCTTATTCTATTTATTTGCAACCACGTGAAGGTCACCTGTTAATAAAAGGTATAATATAGATTTTGTTTTACTTTTAAACTTATATCATTTTAAGATACTCTTTTATTACCTTTATAATAAATAAGTGAAATTAATCATAAAGTTGTTGTTTATTCATTTGACCTCACTTTTATGCTACTGTGGCTAATCAGACAGATAATACTACAATGGGAGTCCTTGATTAAGTTTATCCAGGTTTTATTAGGATGGGAGTATTTAAAGAATTCCTGACATTGCCCAGATTTGGAATCACTATTTTACGTCCCCATTAAATCAAAAGGACGGTATAACCAAGAATTTTTTACTCCCTTTTAAAGTTCAACCTTGTGTATAGAAGGCTGTTATGCTATCCACTACTGTGGTGACTCCAAATTATATAGTAATAAAATGTTTTCCTCTTTCAAATGCATTTTCATCTGAATCCTTCAAATTTGGAATTTCACTACATAATATTCCATGCTCCATAATTATAGACAAAATATTCCCTATTAAACTTTCTGGTTTTATGTCTCTAAACCAAACCAACTGACCAACCTTTTAAGCTGCTTTAAAAATCAAATTTTACTCTTTACAGCCTGAAAATAAAATAACAATTTAAAAATTGTCACTATACCTTTATCTTCCTTACTCTCTCATTTTTAAACTCCATTTTAGTTTAAACAAAAGTTCAAAAAACGCATAATTAATGTAATAATGTAAAAAACTCCATCTTGCAACCAAAACCTTTTCTCAAAAAAGTTTCTCTAAATTTTTCTTTATTCTAAGGTGTGGACAGAAATGAAAAAAACAACGTATTAATATTACCTTTCAGATAGTGGGACAGCTGTGCAGATCCTTAACCTTGATAAATATAATTCCCTACTGCGATTCTAGATGATAAGTTTTATGGTAGGGTCATTACTCCCTACACCTATTTCTGTGAGTGTCCACTGGTTGACTGACAGGCCTCACATACCAGGGGGAGAAGTTGTAAATGAATACCTATTTAATTATATGCTTGAGAAAGTCTCTCCGGAACTGGGATTCGAAACTACAACCTTTTGTGTGGTATACTAGCTTGCTAGCCACACAGCCAAGTGTTCCCCTTCTAATGCAGAAAAACAAAATATAAAATTTTTAATAGATTAATTTAAATTAAAAATAAACAAGTTGAATCAAAGTAAGTAGTAGAAGTATTTATTCTGATATGCATACACCTTCTTACTTGTTTTCTTACTTTATATAATTATAATTTTTTTATTGTTGTCTAGAATGGCTGCCTGATGTGAATTCGGAACTGTTTAAGAAAAAGTGCAGATTACTAACTGACTGAATAAGTATATTAATTCCTTTTATGTGATGATGTTAAGGTGCTGGATATGCCAGAATATTATTTAATCATGAGGAACTGTTATGTCTTCGGCCGTTTTTATTGGCCTTGATAGTATTTAAAGACTATTCAAAAACAGGCTTGGCATGATAATTTTTGTTTCTGATTGCAAATCCTTTAGAATAAAATTGATCATTGCCACTTGGTCATCTGACTGTTACATATTGTATTTTAATTAAGTACTTAATTCATTACTTCAAGAAGCAACCAAGTTCCTTATACAATTGTGAAATATTTGGTCTGAGATGATATTTCTCGTAGACTTGAAGATATTTGTTGTTATTTTATTCATTTATTTCAATTGATTAATCACACTAAATTTCTACAATTCAGTTTTTATTTACTAGCTACAAAAAAATATTGTAAAAAGTATTATATTCCATTAAATATAGACCATATTACATTTATATTTTATATCATATTTGCATATAATATTAAACAAAAATTATATTTTATTCATGAAATGTTAAATTATGAAATTCTATAATCTTTGTTTAAAAATAAAAATTATTTTCTTAAAATGAAACAATATTTATATTGATTTAAGATTTAAATTAAGTTTTTATTTATTCATTCCTATGTTGTAATTAAATTTTCTCAATAAAGTGGGTTACTTTTGTACTTATGATTATTTAAATGATGTTTGGCAACCATATTATCACTCTCCACAGTTGACACATAACATTTTCAATTTTTGGCCTTTTGATAAATATTCGCAGAGGAGCCCATGGCTGAGTGGCTAGCGCGCTAGTCTCTCATGCTGCAGGTTCTGAGTTCAAATCCCAGTCCCGGCGAGGCTTTTATAAGAATGTAAAAAATGGGGATTCACTCACAACCTCTCCCCTGGGTATGTGAGACCCGTCAGCCAAAGGGTGGCCACTAACAAAATTAGTCGTAGGGAGTGATGACCCTACACTAAAAATTGCATCGTGAAACGTGAGTGTAAACTTGCAGGAGTTTACGCCGCGAGGTCCAGAGCCTACATAGTCTGTCGCGCCACTGGAAGAAGAAGAAGATTGATATTCGTTATGTTTTTTTTCATTATATTTATTCTGAAAAACTATTTAAATTGTAAATTCAATAAAACAAGTTACATATTACAAGATATGTGAATAAATTTCTAAATTGCTATATTTTTGAAAAGAATATATCGTATTTATGAATATGAAACAACTTGTTTAATGTTTGTAGTAATATTTTCCAATATGACTAGACTTTGAATTTGTATTTGTCATCCCTTTTCTGTTCTCAAAATTTGTTCTTTCTAACTTTGATTTACCATTACTAACTCTTAAAGTTCCTAAATAAAACATTTCAATAATATAAGAAAATGAAAAATCCCAGAAATAAATACAGACATAATTTTGTTTCAAATCATTCATTTGATCTCAGGAAACTCTAGATCTTTTAAAGTAAGTGAAATCACGGGTACAGTTATGTTGTTTAGTTACATAGAATTTTATAAAAACAAAATTTTACTAATGATAAATGCTCTTATTTATATTTTTTAACTGTTAATAAATAAAACTGAGTATTAGATATTTTTTACAAGTTTTTAAATGGGTCCAATAAAAAAAGTAAACATATATTTTTTCGTTTTATTTATTTACTAAATGTGAATTTTTAAACCTAGATTTGTAAATCTAGTTTTAAATATTCTGCTAATAACTATGGCACATATTTTATAGATTATTCATCATAACAACATTGATACAATAAAATCTCATTGATTTATTTTCCGATTGGGAAATAGATGTTACCCTGTCACAATAAGAATTACTTTTTGTAATAATAACAGTGCAACTTGATATTTTTACAGCTATAAATATAATTATCAAGTAATAATGATAATGATGTATTTTACATAAGATATTATTTTTAAATTATAAATGTAATAGTCAAAGTAAAAGAGCTCACTATAGAAAGTGCTAGATAGATAAAATAATTAAAAAACATTTACCTTAATTCATTAGTAATAAATACTACATTATTTTAATATAAATTCATCAAACTTGATGCTCTATATCGGTTTTTGTTTTGATTCTTAAAAGTTAATTTGTAATTTTTTTATCCTAACCTTTTATTTTTAATCGCATTCACTATGTATTTATGTTTTATCTCTTTATTATACAAAGTTATGTTTTACAGGTCTTCAAATGCCAACTTCGGGATTTTTAACAGTTTTAATTAGATTTCATTTGGAACTAAATTTTTATAGCACGTTTTACATACTAATATAAACTATTATTGTTTCAAAATTATATCTTATTAAAATGTATATTTTTAGAGATCTTAAACAAACATGTTTATCATTAGTCCTAAATTAAAAGTCATTGTTTACAAAAATGTTAATTAACGGCATAGAAGTTATATTTACTAAAAGTTCTTTATAATTTTGTTCAAAGAAATTAAAATTTATCTTTAAAACAGAAATTTATTTCTTTTTAAATGGATTAATTCTCAGTCTTAAAATTTAAATTCACTTGAAACAGACATAGGATTTGTGGTTGTTAAATATAAATATAAAATTTGTTTTAAACAATTATCACATTATTAAAAGTCGCTACACCTGATCAGTTTGGCAATAAGTCCGACTAAGTAATTGTTAAATTTGTCCCCATCCCTTTATATCTTTCAGTCAATTATCTGAACTAATACAATTTATAGTCATTTTTAAACATTAAAAGGTTATAAAGTACTTTTTTTTTTACAAATAAAATATATGATTATAATGTTCAATGATAGATAAAAATTTGTTTCGTACAGATGGTTTGCTTATTCCAATACAACGTAGATCTTCCTCATCCATTGTTAAGAAGGTCCTAAAACTTATCTGTAAATTATTATTTTAGCATTTATTTAAATTCAAAAAATATATTTTTAAATATAATTATTCATTAGACCTATCCATACCTGTTGTTCCTTAAAAATTGGCCAATACTGTTGTAATTTGGCTATTTCAAAAATGGACTTCAATACACTCACATCATCATTTCTCTTATTGTTAACTTTATGTTTCTTTTTATTATCTAATGACCGTGATCTCCTTAAAAGAAAATATGATTTAAAAACTTTAAAATCTTGAAACATATTTACAACTCAAAATCGTCATACATAAAAAAATATTACTTCACTCTCATTGACTTTTTTATTGTATGCGAATATTTTTTAGGAGATGGAACTTTTTTCACTGGAGAAAAACACAGATTAGGCGTTAATGGATGTGGTGGCAACGGAGGTAAACTCAGTTGATTTGATGGATTTTCAAGAGTTAATTCTGGTATTTTAAGTTCTAAAAGTGGAAATGACAGCTTCATAGCATAACACATAGAAGAAAAAGATGCCTTGCTGGTCAAATTACAACTTGCACCATGAGAAATGAGTTTTTTTGCTGATGAAATGTAACCACCACATATAGCAAGCATCAAGGGTGTCATTCCTGAAATTAAAAATATTTCTAAATAAATATATTTTAAAATTACAGTTATTAAAGCAACAAATAAATTACTGAAAATGGTTTTTAATAAAAATAAACACAGTCACCTGATTTCTCTATAACAGCATTAATTTGTTCTGGGTTCTGTGAAATAATTAAATTCATTAACTCTTCATTTCCAATTGAAGCGATTATGGCAAGTAAAGGCATTTTACCAAGATAGTTACTATTAGACTCATGATTAATATTTCTATTTAATAAATATTCTGTTATGCTGTAACCACCATAAATAGCCAATGTAAGTAAGCCAAAACCTTTATAACAAAAAAATGTATTACTACTGTTCATAAATAATATAAACACCAAGTAAGAATTAAGTTTATTAGCTCTATTAATTATTATTATTAATGTTTTAAATATTTTTTAACAATGATTAAATCTAAGATACACTGTTTGTTGGTGGTGCTATAAAAAATTAAATATATCAAGACAATTTGAACTGTTTTGTTTGAAACAGTAAAAACTTCAGTATTTTACCGTCAGGAGTCATCAAAATTTTATTTTGAACACTTAAGTAACCAAAACAATATACATTGTTTAAAAATAACGAATTCGCTGCATCAATAATGTCTCTTAACTGATTTTATTAACTCTTAACTTGGAGAATGCAACTTGGTAACGTAGTATCTCTTTAAATTTTCAATAAAGGATTTATCTACTTTTCATTTTTATTTAATTTTTTTCTGAAGTTCTATTTACAAATAAATCAGTTAAGAGCAAGGTAATCATTTTAAAGGGTCTAAATTATATTGACATTTACATAATTCCTTATTTATTTCACAAAAACAAAACAAAACAACTTTATATGAAGAAATACTAATCTATCTCATATTAAAAATAAGAAAATTAAACAATATATCATTAGTAAATTTATTGGAAATTATTTATTTACCATAAAAATCATTGTAGTTAATATCAGCAATGTGTATTATTAACATATCAACTATGTTCTTATAACCAGCATAAGAAGCTAGCATAATTGGTGTTCTGCCAAAACAGTCCTTAACATTAATTTGTGCATCATGCTGTAATAGGATTTGGACAAGTTTTTCCATTCCCATTTGACAAGCCAGATGTAATAAGGTCCTACCTTCTTCATCAGTAGAGTTTATATTAAATTCTGAAAATATTTATTGTTTTTAATTACTTATATCAAATGGTGCATTACTAAAGATATAATCATTTGTGAACCTGGGCATGCAATATTTTTTAAAAATTTCTGAATGATATTTTCTTCTGCAGTCCATATCCTTGTTTTCTCATTCATTGTAAATAATCCTCTTCTATAGATGATGCTTTGAGACCGACTGTAACTTTGATTTAAACACTTGCCAATGGCAATCAAATCCAATCCTGTTCAAAGTCCAATACCCATGGCAATAATCAATAGCTTGATATAGAAAAGATTAAATAATATAATGAAAAAATGTAACATTTATTCAGAATAGTGTACTGACATAATTATTTCGTTTACCACAGTTCTTTTATGCAAAACAGTAATACAATATTTACGTGTTTTTTTTTGGTTTTAAATCTTAAATTTTTTTTTTGAAGTGTTGTCAGTCTCAGAGGTTAATTAATAACCAAGAGTTTATTATATTTGAATTTTATAAGTAGAAAGATTCGTGTCAATGGAGGTTACTCCATTTTCCTGGTGCACCCCTCCATTAAATCTATTCTATGTATGTATGTATTCTATTTTATCGTATTATTAAGTTTTATAACGTTAAATTTCAATCGACGTTGAATAAAAACAATGATATTATAAAAAAAGAGGAAAAAAGTAGATTAAATGAGTAAATGTTCAGAAATAATAAAGAATAAAAACGAAATACTAAAATTGATAAAACATAGTACTCCATTAAATTCCGTATAACAAACAATTTATTCTGGATTTCATATATATCTTTAGAAAATTAGCGAAATGAATTAATTAAGTCGACGAAGAAATTAGATGGCTAAATAATATAAATGAAAAAGTAATTTATTTAATTGAATTGCAAAATGAGTTTTGACTGTTTAACAACAGATGGCAGCGCGAACTCGAAAATGACAATTTTGGAGTTATTAATATTTAACCATCTTTTCCAAATCTTGATACTTTGTTCGAAACTGGAGAAAACTTCTTAATTCTGGCTTATATTATTGTTGGCAGTTTTTGCTTTAAAAATTAACATTATGAAATGGCAGACCAGGCATTGGAATTTAAAAAGATACATGATATTCCGGACCTATCTATTTTTGAAAATAAAATGCGTGAAAAAATATATGAACTAGAACGAAAAAGGGTATGTTTAATAAAACTTCGAAAAATCATGGCTCATTTCTATAAGTAAATAAATAATTAGATTAATAAGTATACATCTTTTAATGGAATACTAAGGTTTACTTTTTGCTAAATAAATATGGTTTTATAGATGATTTTACAAAACGCAAAAGCAATTTACATAGCTCCCATCATATTTCTGCTCTAAATAGAAATTTGGTTATCAAGATTGAAAATTTTATGAATGATTCCTATACCATCAATTTTGTCATTTGTCAATTACTGTATAAAATACATAACACAAATTACATTTTATTATTTTGAAAACGATTTTTGGAGCTATCAGTATAAATATGTATCCCAAATATTCACCAATCATCATCTTACTACCATTGAATATTGTAGTGGCTTAAACCCTAAAGTAACTTTTTCACTGATTTCACAATTAAATTTATAATGTATCATGTGACTTTTTGAAAATATTCTAATTCAATCGAGACAGGTTGAAAGTTAATGAGAACAAGTAGATTTAGTAATATAACTAGTAATACAACTAAGAATAATGTTTAATGTTTAAGAAACTTGTGGATGAGTGTAGAGCTACTATAACTAAGCTTGATGCAGAGAAACATGTTCAAGCACAGCGTGCAGAAAAAGCAGAAAGAGAGCTCTCTGAAGTAAAAATCCATTTAGAAGTAGCAATTAAAGCTGCGAGGGAAGCTGAAGCTGAACGTTCTTCCGCTAAAGAGCGTCTAGCAAGACAAGGGGCTCATCTTGAAGCTGCCTCTAAAGAAAGAGATCTTCTCCAGCAACTCAACAGAAATCAACAGGTGAAGGGTGTTTCCATTGTTGCTTTAATCTGAAATAATAAATAAAATGTTGTACTCCTGAATTTATGCTCAAAGATTTCAAATAATATTACAGAGCTTAAAAATTCATCTGTGGTGGAAGAAATTCATTTATTTTCAGAATTCATAAATGTATCTGTCTAAATAAAAATATTCAATTTCTCAAATTAACTACCTCATAATTGGGCCAAAATGTTGGCTTTTATTATTAAAAAAATCATGTTTACTTCATTATTTTTAATATTTTTATAAAATTTAAGGTTTTAATTTATTAAGTTGTCTGTTTTTTCTACTCCAGCAATCCTCTATTAGAGGTAATGTGTACCTTGTCTTAAAACACCATCAAATTTTTTACCAACTTTTTGTTTTAAATTAAACATTGTTAAAGTTTGATGTGAAAAAAGCTCATTATTTGCTTCTCGTTCCAATTTAATTTAATTTTCTTATTATTAGTATAACTTTATTTTAATATGCAGTTGTTTTAAATTTTGCTTTGCAGTTAGATATTACAAACCTCCACCGAGAATTAGAAGAATCTAAGGCCAAAATGAAATCCCAATCTTACGTAATGGATGCTATTCAAAAGAAGGATGTTCAGATACGTACAACACTTGAAACTCTCAAATGGTATTATGATCGACTGTGAAGTGCGAAATAGCATGGAGTCAGTCAAGATGACTTTTTATTGTCAATGTTTTGTGCATGTGAGACATACTTAGGGCTAAAAATGTCCAGTTTCTAGAATTAACCACCTCATGATTAAGCCAAAATGTTGGCTTTTATTATTAAAAAAATCATATTGACTTCATTCTTCCTAATATTTTTTATTATTACTAAAATTAAAAATATTTCTAATTCTGTATAAAATTGTTAAAACTGGTAATATCATTTATACAATACCCAAAATAAGAACAGTAGGTTTCATAAAAAACAGCATATTACTTAATATATTTATTAATCTTATTATATATGTATTTATTTGTTGAGAGAATTAATCCCAAAATAAATTAATTTTATGATGATATGCATGGAAGGCCTATACGATGGCCTATGAGCTGTAGAATAGTGAAAACCGATGACATTGTTGATGAAAAGGTGAAACATTATATGTGGAATAATTATGTATGATAGACAATTGAGGATCACCCTAACGTAGCTGAAATGTAAATTATGAAATAAAATAAATGTATTTTGGGATTGGCCACAAATTATATCTCATAAATAAATATATATATAGCTTTTTTCAGTCAAATTCATAATTTTTTCAATCAAATTCATAATTTTTTCAGTCAAATTCATAATTTTTTCAGTCAAATTCATAATTTTTTCAGTCAAATTCATAATTTTTTCAATCAAATTCATAATTTTTTCAGTCAATTTCATAATTTCTTGTACCCATTTTATACAGTTAATATAATGAGGTTTTGCTACCAAGAACTTAACATTTTTATCAAATCTTGTTATTGTTTATCCATTTAACGTCACTTTATGTTACTGTGCTTAATCCGACGGTGCAGCGGGAGTCCTAAGTTGTGCCTACCCAGGTTTACTTAAGATAGTAAGGGATCTTTTACAAGTTTCACTTATTAAATCTTTTAAGAGTCCTCTGTGGTGCACAAGTATAGGACGATCTGCTGGTTTTAGACTTGCGACCTTAAGCATAGAAGGCTATTATGCTAGCCGCTACACCACAGGTGATCCTAAATGCGTCAACGAGGTGTTTGAATCTGCCGGGTTTGAACACGTTACCTTGTACATATTAATCTTTAACTCCTTGCTGAATGCATCGAGGGTCACCTGTGGAGTAGTGGCTAGCATAACAGCCTCTTTTAAAGGACGAAATAACCAAGGATTTTCACTCCCTAAAAACAAACATAGGGCCATAGGGTTTGAACCCGTGACCTTAGACATATTAATCCTTAACACCTTTTTGAATGCATCGAGGGTCACCTGTGGAGTAGTGGCTAGCATAACAGCCTCTTTTAAAGGACGAAATAACCAAGGAGTTTTACTCCCTAAAAGCAAATGTAGGGCCATCTGCTGGTTTTGAACATTCGACCTCAAGCATCGAGAGCTATTATGCTAGCCACTACTCCACAGGTGACCCTTTATGCATTCAAAAAGGTGTTAAGGATTAATATGTCTAAGGTCACGGGTTCAAACCCGGCAGATCAAACACCTTTTTTTAATGCATCGAGGGTCACCTGTGGAGTAGTGACTAGCATAACAGCTCTCTATGCTTGAGGTCGAAAGTTCAAAACCAGCAGATGGCCCTATATTTGTTTTTAGGGAGTAAAAATCCTTGGTTATTTCGTCCTTTAAAAGAGGCTGTTATGCTAGCCACTACTCCACAGGTGACCCTCGATGCATTCAGCAAGGAGTTAAAGATTAATATGTACAAGGTAACGTGTTCAAACCCGGCAGATTCAAACACCTCGTTGATGCATTTAGGATCACCTGTGGTGTAGTGGCTAGCATAATAGCCTTCTATGCTTAAGGTCGCAAGTCTAAAACCAGCAGATCGTCCTATACTTGTGCACCACAGAGGACTCTTAAAAGATTTAATAAGTGGAACTTGTAAAAGATCCCTCACTATCTTAAGTAAACCTGGGTAGGCACAACTTAGGACTCCCGCTGCACCGTCGGATTAAGCACAGTAACATAAAGTGATGTTAAATGGATAAACAATAACAAGATTTGATAAAAATGTTAAGTTCTTGGTAGCAAAACCTCATTATATTAACTGTATAAAATGGGTACAAGAAATTATGGAATTGACTGAAAAAATTATGAATTTGATTGAAAAAATTATGAATTTGATTGAAAAAATTATGAATTTGACTGAAAAAATTATGAATTTGACTGAAAAAATTATGAATTTGACTGAAAAAAGGTATATATATATATATATATATATATATATATATAATAAGAATATAACAGATTAAGGTATCCTTGAAAATAGCCTAGGGCTGAAACCTTGGAGGATAATAATTATTTTTAAAAAAACACACTATAATTATTTAATTAATTATTAAATGCATATTTTCAATTTCAATAGAATTATAAATTATATAATTCTCATATGAAAATGTAAATTTAGAATTAACTGTTTTTAACATATCTTGTTAATTTACATTAAATTGGCTAAATATATTTTCTTCACTTTTAATCTATTCTAGTCAAAGTGATTTTTATTATAATTTTTGTGTTGTTTTTTTTCCTCAAAAGTTTGCATGTTTTATGATTTGTTAAAAAGAAAGTTTATTTTTTAATGTGTTTTTTTAATAGTGAAGTAGTAAAGTTGGAGAATAGTCAAAGTAAATTAAAAGAAATATGTAATAAAATTGCAAACATTAGCAAAGCAGTTTTAACTCTTTGGAATCAAAGAAATACTGAACTATTATACTTAAGAGCTGAAAAATCAGAACTTGAAAACTCCATGATTTCATTGAAAGGTAAATTTTATACTCAGATATTTCTTGACTATGACAATAATTTTAATCAGTATACATTTAAAGGATTGGCATGGTCTAGTGGATAGAGCACTAGTCTCTTGTTCTCCGGGTCCTGGGTTCGAATCCCGGCTGTGGCAGAATATTATTCATTCTGTTAATTCAGTTGGGGGACGACTCTAGGGTATGGAGACCCTCTTAGGGCAGGCCCAGCCTCTATAAAGTGGGTACCCAAAATAATTGGGGAAAAACCTGGCGGCTGAGCGTGAAGGCCTAATTACCTCATTGCACTGCTGTTGGCCTAGAAGCAGTATGAATCTCCATATTTACTGAGCCCAAGACCCTTCATGGGTTGTAGTGGCACAGTTTTTTTTATTTTTTATAAATTTAAAAGTTTGTTCATTTTCCTACTGCAAGTTTTGAAATTTATATTAATAAGCTATTCAAGTGCAAGTCTTTTGTTTTCTCACATTTTCTAATTAACAATTCATGAGTAAAAATCAATCAGATTCTTTACCATAGTTGTTTCTAAAGCATTTGTTCTTTAAAATAACTGAAAAATATATGCCTAGTCAAATTTCTGTTAACTATCCCAAGGGATATTAATTCTTACTGCACCATCATTTGTGATATTTATGAATGCCTACATTTCAATGTAATTTTCAAATTTATTCCAGTTAAGATGAGGAGTTTGGTTGAAGAACATTCACTAACTTTGAAAAAGGAGCCCACACAGAGTGATCATATGCAAGAGGTAATTTATTTCAATACTCCAGAATTTGTAAACTATACTCAAATTAAAATTGTATTGATGCTTATTTATTTATTAATTTATCATTGTTTTTATGCTATTGTGGCTAATCAGACGATGCTACAGTGGGAGTCCTAAATTTTGCCCGTTCAAGTTTTATTAGGATAGGGATCTTTAGTATAGTATCTTCAGGGAGTGTATCTGACATTATACAGGCTCGGGAGCACCATTTTACGTCCTTTTCGAAGGACAGCATAACCAAGGGTTTATTATTCCTATAAAAAAAGCCTTTGGATCACCTGCCAGCTTTGAACCCCTTGGGCATAAATATTATTGAGTTTTCGAGAAATTAATGTAGGATTCTGGTTAAAAAAAAAGATTTACAACTGTTTAATTTACTCTAAATAGTCTCCACTACTATCAATACTATGCCAACTTTTTTATTCCCTCGGAATTCAAATGGATTTCATTTCCCATCCTTATAATTGATAAATTCCAGTTTTTTTTTGTTTTTTTTTTACAGAAGTAGTGGTCCACATGTTTGGTGAGAGGTCCATAGAGTAGAGTGGATGTGGCAGAGTTTTATATCTAAGATAAATTTATAAATTTTGTGACATTCAGAATTTATCGTTTATGCTAGGAGATAAGAAGCGGTAGTGTATGAAAGCAAATTAAGCCCACCAAATAGTAACCATCACCTTTTTTTGACAAGTTGGGGATTTCGGAAGATGTTGTGCTGCTTCTCTTTGTTGAGTCACTGTCCTACTGTCTACTGTTATTGTACAGTATCCAATTTTCATCAGCATAACAATTTGTTTTGTTTTGGCAAGGAAATGTAGCTTAAATTTCATAAAACTGTTTTTGTTTTTTTTGGTAGACATTTAGTGTGTGTGGAACCAAACTTGCAAACTTTCCAATCCAATCTCTTTGAGGTGGTCAGTGATGGTCAATTTGATAAGGTTAAGTTTCTCTGCAAGTTCTCCAACGGTTGCGGTTTTCTTCCACCAAAGCCTGCAGAGCATCGTCGTCAAGAGAGAGGAAGTTCTACCACAACCTTCTTTGTCTTTAATAGTGAAGTATCTCTCATAAAACTTTTTGACAAGTGCACTCATTAATGTTTTCCTCTCTCCAGACTTGATTAAAGTTTCCAGTCGTCTAGGCACTATTCCAGGTGAGTTTAAGCTCATAAAACAAAACAAAACGAATTTCATGCATTGACATCATAAAAAAGATTGAACTATTTCTAAGTAGCTAGCTACTGAAGTAAATAAACAATATCGTTTGGAAGGGGATTGATGAGTGTTGACATTCATAAAAATGAATAACTCAGATGAGTAAATAGTTATATAGAGGGTTATTTTAAAGAAAACTCAAAATCCTCCATTAATTTCTGGTCAACCTAATAGATACCTTTAAAATTACCCAGACAAATGCAAGGTGAGACTAAGGTAGATCCTGTATGTTTTGTAAATCTTCTCCTTACCAGGTCAGTCACAACACAAAACCTTTATTGACTTGCATCAGATGTGGTTTTGTAACTTGTAACTAACAATGCTTATTCTACTGTCTTATAAGGGACCAAGAAAATAAACAAATATTGAAAATATATTTATTTATTGCTAGCTGACCTGACAGACGATGTTCTATCTTAACCATAACTTAGCGAAGTCGGTCAAGTCGTTCACTTGTGATGCGATGACCAAGGAAAATGGGATTCATATCTATATATGTAGTTAAAGAGATAACTTAGAAAATTATTTTAAAAAACACTTATCTACCAAAGTGAATTTTCTCTTTTTTTCTTTCATAAGATCCTTCTCCTGACTGATATTAAGATAACAAAAAAAGAATAAGGGAAATCGGCAAAGCCGTTCATGCGTGATGCGATGACCAAGGAAAAAGGCGATTCATTTATATATATATATATATATATATATATATATATATATATATATATATATATATAGATTATTATTATGATTTCCAATTTTAAAAATGATTCTGTACATTTTAAGTGGGAATCAGTGCAACAGGAAATGCAAAAAAGAATTGAAGACAATGAAAATGAAATATACCGCCTCCAGTCTTCTTTAGACTCAGCTTTAGCAACTCTGGCTAAATACCAAGCTCTTGATACTGAAAATTCTAAAATTATAAGGTACGTTTTTATAAAAAGTTAAGTAATTTAATTTAATTTATGTACTTAAGAAAAGGGTAAAATATTATTAAATATGTTTTTCATTTATTTAAATAGATTTGTGACTATTTGAGTTTCTTGACAAAATTCAAAGCATTTAAAATTGTTTAAAGACTTTTCTCATACTAAGTAACATTTTTCTTAATCTACTCAGTGATAAAAAACTTTTTTATATATTTTTTTAATATGATACCTTGAATATTTTGTTAATTTTATTATTATTTTCCTTTTTTTTTTTTTTTAATTTACTTAGGAGATTGGAAGAAGAACTAAAAAAGTGTTCGGTTGCTCAAAAGGAATGCAAGAGTGTACAAACAGAAGAAAAGCAAAACGAAAAAATAAGTGTCAGATTACCAACCATCTGCTGTTCAGTAATTCAGTCTTCAGAAGTAGATACTCAAGAAGGAAGTGTGACCAGTTCTTAAAAATAATAAAATAGAAATAATCAAATTTTAATAAATTTATTTTTACAATAAATAAAGACTTTAATGCTTTCAATGGCTAACATTTATAATTCCTGTTTTATTTTATGTTTTTATTAATTAATATATTTTTTGGACCTTTATTTATCAGTTAAGACTATTATACAGCATACTATAATTAAATGCTTAATTACATAGTGAAATAGCGAGGAAGGTCAAAGTGAAATGCGCAACAGTGAAGATAAGATCAGTTCATAAGAAAACATTTAAGAACCAGTGATTGGTTCATTCTCTTAGTCACTACTCTAAATTTCATGTTTGATTATTTTATTTATATATTTTTATTTTGATCATATCTGTATACCTTAGTTTCAACGATGATCTAAATATTTTCAAATAAAAGGAAATAAACATTTCTAGATCCACGGTCCATTTCGAAGGACTGTAAATATTTTTATTCATTTTTTAATACTTAAAAGTCTCTTTAGAGCATTCTATAAGCTTGCTTAATCCCATTCTACTTCTTCAAAAAAGCCTCAGCTTAGTTTTTTGTTTGAAAAAAATTCCCATCATCTGAAGCAACTTGTGAAATTATTAAATATGAAAGAGAGGTGTCCTTGACCAGCGCATTGTCTGGGATTGGTTTGAAAAATTTAGCATGGAGATAGGGGTTGGATAGAAATAAGGGCTGGGGAAAACCAATCTGGGTATTTATGAGGTTGTGCAATGAGGAGCTGTTGGGTCCAATCCATTCACAAGTACTCCCAAAGGGCCTAGTGGAATAAGCATGTGAAATCTGCTCCAGCGTCTTTAGAACGAAATTTATACAGGGATCACTTGTAGCTGGGTGGCTAGCGTAACAGCCTCCCATGCTAAAGGTCACGGGTTCAAACCGCAGGTGGTCCTAGGATTTTTTAATGGGAGTAAAAAATCCTTAGTTACGCCGTCCTTCGGAGGGGACGTTAAAAGGTGGTCCCGAGCCTGTGCGATGTCAGGTACTCGTTAAAGATCCCTATCCTAATAAAACCTGGATAGGCAAAATTTAGGACTCCCACTGTAGCATCGTCTGATTAGCCACAGTAGCATAAAGAGACGTTAAATAAATAAACAAACAAACAAACGAAATTTATACCATTGATTCACACCAATAAAAACAACCTTATGCAAGCTCCTTAATCCTTATAGGGGGGAATAAAAAAAAAAAAAATTGTTTTCTCCTGAACAGCTCAAGCGATTTTCACGAAAAAATATATGTTATGGACTTTACAAAACAGTTTAAAAAAAAAAAAAATTTTAAATTTTTTCCACGTAAAAGTTTGTCAAAAAATTTTTGAATTTTTCTAAAAAATATTTTTAGGTAATGATGGTTTGGTACACCTCCAATTTTTCGCTACTTTATTTTGTTGGAGGGCACTCCCTAATATATATATTTTTTCAATTTTATCGCAAGTGTACCCCATAGTGAGAAATAAAAAAAAAAAATTTCTCCTGAACGGATTAACCTACTTCCACGGAAAAATATAAGTTAATGGTTTTCTAAAAGAGTTCCAAAAAACATTTTTTATTTCGAAAACGTGAATCAAAATTTTTATTTTTAATTAAAAAAAAAAAAAAATTTAAGTTTTTTGGATTGGTACACTTAATATTTTTTGCTACTTTAATTCATTGGAGGGTCCTGCACACTATATATATTTTTCAAGTTGATCTTAAATTTACCCAATAGTGAAAAATAAAAAAAAAAAACAGAATTTTTTCACCTCTCTCTGAGTAGTATGAAAAATTCAAAAACAATTTTTGACTAACTTTTTCCTGGAAAAAAAATAAAACTATTTTTTGAAGCTGTTTTGTAAAATCCATAACATTCATTTTTTTTTTTTTTTTTCGTGAAAATCGGTTGAGTTGTTCAGGAGAAAACATTTTTTTTTTCTTTTTCCCTCCATAACTTCCCCCTATAAGGAGTTAAAATTTCGCATAAGGTTGTTTCTCAGAGGTAATCAATGGTATAAATTTCGTTCTAATATACGCGGTGGCAGATTTCACATGCTTATTCTGCTAGGCCCTTTGCCAGGAGTGTGGTGTAGAAAGATACTGTTAATTAGTCGCCATTTTCCCTCAATGGGAAAGGTGAAAAAGAGTCCTGGTCCCCTCACGAACTTACTCCTCAGCAATCAGCTAAGAAATTAGGAATTTGTAAACATGTATTGAAAACCCCTTCTGAAATGAGATTTCGCCAGCATATTGTCACCTGTGATAAAAAAAATCCGAATACCCGTGGGCAATGGCTAGATCGCGGTCAAACTATTTTCCGGCTGCTGCAAGGGGTTAATTTGAAAAAAATCCACACTTCGTGTTTTGTTTTTTTAATTTCGGAAGTGTGAATAAATTCTCCCTGATGGATGCTCTCTGAATACTGAACTCAATTGCGAACAACTGGAAAGATTGTGAAGTTGTCAGCGCGTTATCCAGCTTTGATCGACCGGAAAGGAGCTTTATTCCAACAAGATAATGCTCTTTCTTCGTCGAACCACAGAAAAGTTTAAAGAACTTGATGGGTTGGAACTCCTGCCTCATCCGCCATCGGATTACTATGTGTTTCGATCCATGGCCTATTTTCAAGGAAAAAATGTGATAATTTTGCGGAAGTTGAAATCGCGGTTCAAGAGTTCTTTGACAGCCATCCCAAAGAATGGTTAGTTTATTTATTCAACGTCAATTTATGCTGCTGTGGCTAATCGGACGATGCTACAGGGGGAGTCCTACATTTTGCCAGGTTTAATTGGGACAGGTATAACGAGTACCTGACATCGCACAGGCTCGAGACCACCTTTTAACGTCCCCTCCTAAGGACCGCATAACTATGGATTTTTGGCACAACCTGCGGATTTGAACCTTTGGCACCCCAAAGAATAGCATAAGCGTGGTATCGAGCAATAGGCTAGCATATGGCTAATGGTGGTAGATAGAAATGTACAATACTTTGAGCACTAATTGTATTTTATATCAAAGAAATTATAATACAAATATCTGATTGAAAAACATTTTTTTTTTTTAATAACAATATAAAATTGTTATTTTTTAAAAATTATACAGTTAATTACTATTAACGTTATTACCTCGTTAATATAACAAGAATACAGATAAAAAACACAAAGAACGTCCTCTAACGTTATTTTTTATAACTCCACCCAGACAGGAAAATACTACAAACTACCTTCTGTTTTACTAGTGAGAACTTGCGTAGCCACCTCGTAGGATATCTGGGATAACTAATAACTACAGGAAAATCCTAATCGGTGTCAATATGCCGCACCCAAATAGCAATGTTATTAAAAACTGTTGGATTTAAGCGAATATTAAGGAAAAGCGAACAACGGTGGACAGTAAAGGATGATCAGTGAAACTTGAAAAGACGAAAAAAGTTAGCAAGAAAATAAGTTATTGATAAAATTATAACTGTTTCATGTCATAAATATTTTGTAACATTACATTGTTCTGCCAACCGGAGTATCTGATATACTTGCGTGATTTAGATTTTTTCAAAATCCTTATATTAGTACAAAGGTAGAAGAAATCTTTAGTAATATAGATGGCCTGAAAATGAAGTGGTATGCTTTCGTCTTGGGCGAAACGCAGAATAAAGAAAGGTGAATAAACAATCGAGACCTATTTTACAAAACTTCGAGTTAATTGAAAGTAAGTTTAATTAAAGACTTAATAACGAGAAACATATCAAGATGTATTCACTACAATCCAATATAAGGAGCAGTACCAAAGAAGTTGTTGGAGTTGTGAAAATATTTCATCGAAATCAAAGATGCATAAGTTTTTCAAAACTCCTTGGCTTAAGCGGGAGGTTTCTTGGAGGTATTCGATTTAAAAACTAGTCAAATATACTTTCTGAAATACGGAATTACTGTTTTGGGGAAAGGATTGTTTCTAATTGATTTATTTCTTAATGCACTGTGTTAACATATTTTTATGTATATTTTAACTGAGAAGTCATTAATTTGTTGATACTTATATATTTTTAAAATGTTTGATTTATATCCCATTTCAAGTTTTCTTTTATGATTTATTCTTTTATTTAATGTATTATGAGTTCCCACATGAAGAAGTATTTATTTTGGTTTGCTAATGAACATTTAGATTTTCGATTGAATGTTAGTACTTTTGTGGAAGCATTATTTTTGTCAACTGTTCTCTTTCTCTTTTTTTAATTCTGTTTTTTATCTTCGGTTTTCAGGAAATTAAGTCTATTTCCAGTTTGCTGAATGTTGATTTGAAGTGGATTAATACGCCTCATGAAGATGTGAGTATTTTGCACATTTTCAATTTTATGGACACTGTGGTGAACTCAACTTTGATCGAATCATTCTATGATTTTTTACTATTTGTTGGAATGGAATTATTTTTATGTTTACAAAATAAATAAGATTTAATTGTAAATTATTTCTTAGTTCTATATTTGTTTCTCACTTCCTGAGATTGTCATTAGTTTAGAATTGATGAATATTTACTTACAATTTTTAGCCAGTCAATTGTTTATGAAATGAAATGGTATTACTTCCAATATTTTTACTTAGGAGGACGGGATGGTTTGGGTGGCTGTCAAAAAGAATATAAAATAGGAAACAAAATATATATTTACCAACATTCCGACCCACTTTGTGGGTCTTCATCAGGGGTTAGAGGCAGGAGTCAAGAAGCCAGTTTTTAATTTAGTTTACAAATTAAAGAAAACTTCTCATTAAAAAAGTCAAATTTTAAACATTACATGGATTTTAGTAATATTTAGGAATGTCAAGAATTATTTCCCGAGTTTTCCAAAATAAAAATTAACTGATTCAGGATGGGATTGAACCCCACCTGTTTTGAGCCAGACGCTCTGTTTAGTTAAATTTTAAATAACAGGAAAAATTCCAATTGAATTAAAATACAACTTTGTGATAATTATAGTTGGTAGATAGCACACATGTCACACAAGCTATATTCTAATTATTTCTTTTGATATGTACATTGTGACAAGTTTCTGTTTTGAATGAATTTGATCTTGGTTCCTGTTCGTCACCAATAGGAATTTATGAAGTTGTTAGATTGTATAAAGGATGAATCATCAAAATAGTATTTATATAGTATGAATTATCAAAATAGTCTATACACAGATAGACCTAGGTGGTAGGATTTTGTACTTTTGGCTTTTAACAGGGTTTAACAGAATGAGGATAAAGATTATTAGCGTTATCGACTTTGTACCTCAGCTTTATTATGACATCATTGTTTTGTTTCTGTATGTTTGGATGAGATTGTACTTCATTTTTTTTATTTTATTCTGTTGACATTACAGTTACTTTAATTTTTTTGTTTTCAGCCTTTTTGGATTGCTGAGCTTGATTCAGATGAATCAGCTTCAAAAATAGCCAGCCGCGCTGTTACTGTGCGTTATATAATTGATTTGTGGTGCAAAGCTTCATCAGTTTCTGAACTACATAATGAACTACGTGAATTATCTCACTCTTTGGTTGCTCCTTACAGAGATGCTTCTTTCAAAATGAAAGTAGAAATATTTGGTAGTTCTCAGACGCAAAAAGAAAAACTTGATAAAATAGAGGTATGTTTATTAGAGATTTACATTGCTCTCGAATAGAAAGCTACTGAAACACAATGTATAAAAGAAATTGATTCTGATGAAAACAGAATTTTCATATGAATGGATTAAAATGAGGGTGCTTAGAAATAAAGTAAAATTGAGAATTTTGCTTAGGATAAAATTGAGAATAGTGTTGGTCAAGATTGTTATAAATTATAATTACCTAAGATTAAGTATTAAATTGAGACTTTGATTTAATGAATTATGATGACCAGAACAGACCTCAAACAATTGCCCTATCTAAATTTTCATCAAAAATTGACTAAGTGACTAATCACAGATCTATAATTACCGATGGAGTGTTAGTTTGTGTAAGACTTGAAGTAAATAATCTTTACAATTATAAAATTTGATTAAAAGTTTGACATTTATAGTATAGATTTATTTGCTTTGTATTTTCATTCCAGAGTTTTAATTACCTACCGTTAAATGGCAGAGTTCAATTGAAAAATCCAGAATTAGCTCTGCAATATATTGAGTACTATGGAGTGGATCATACCATTGCTCCACTGCAGCCAAGGGGTTGTATTTCGGCCGTGTGGTAATTTTCTTTATTCATAATTCTATATTTATATTTCACCATATATTATTGTTTGTATTTAAACTATTTTACTACTATACTGCCTCTCAAGCCTTCCTAGTTTCAGTCTAAATTTAATATAATTCTACATTTTATTTATTTATTTTTAATATATAGGTTACTGAATGCCAGCGTGATTTAATTTCTAAACATTCTCTGAAAAAAAGAAAATTTATCGGCAATACAAGTATGGATCCTCAATTGTCTCTAATTATGGCGAACCAAGCTAAGATTTGTAAGGGAGATCTTGTTTTTGACCCCTTTGTTGGATCAGGTATTAAATAAAATTTAATCTAGATGTTTTTTTTTCATTGATGATAATTACTCTATCAATTAGACGTTTATCACCTAATTAATTCTTCTTATTCTGATATCATAGATATCATGTTTTAAAAAATTATGATATTTTATTTTTCAATAGTACCGTTCTTCATTACTCTATTTTAATATGAAGTATAGTTATGCTATTTAAAAAACGTATATAGAAAGTGTAACATTACTAAAATATGTTTTTTAACTGAAAGCTAAATTTCTTTTAGCAGTTTCCATGTCATAATAAGCTTCCCAGATTCATTCATTAATAATTTAACAGTTCGTAGATAACTAATTTTATGGTTTCATTGTTTATTAAAGGTTGTTGTAACTAACATATATTATATATTAACTATATTGGTAGTTTTCTATTATTTTAGGATCGCTACTTATAGCAGCAGCTGAATTTGGTGGCTATGTACTTGGTACTGATATTGACTATTTAATGGTTCACGGAAAAAGTAGACCAACGAGGAAACAAGATCGGGTAACTACCCACTGATACATTATTCATGTTTTAATTTTAATAATCACCAACATTTCGCAGCCGTTTCATTCTGCATTAATTTTGATTAGTAAATAAATAAATAATAAATAAAATTTTTATTATCCTGGGACATGTACCTTTAGAATAAAATATAAAGAATGTACAAAAAGTGCTTTGGAGTCTTAGAACATATTAAATACTTAAAAAGAAGTTAATAATTACTTATATAAAATAGGCATATTTAGTTGATAAGAAAACAACAACAAAATAAAAAAGCTTATTTACAATTTTATTGAGCCTGGATATTCATTAAGTGATTAAATATGCGCGTTTGGTGGGCCGTACTGTATAAATCTGAAGGCCTGGAGCGTGTACAACGAAGATGGACAGAGGATTTGAAATGTAGAAGGTCAAAAATGTATGATGGATGGTGGGATTGAATAGCTTGGTAAAGGAATGATGCAAGGAAATACTTGCGACGATTGGAAGGGTAAAGCCACTTCAACTCGCCATAAAATTGGGATACGGAGGTGTACCTAGGGACCCTGAAGATGACTCGTTTAATTTTTACCTCGAGATCCTTAGAGACACTATCGTATACCGTACAGCAATAGTCGAAGTGGGGAAATATTAGAGAGGTAATGAAGAGTTTTCGGGTTTCATGTGGGAATAGGTGATGGAGGAAATACAGTCACTTTAAGGTTGAAAAGGTATGATGGGAGATTTCGGAAATATGATTTTTGAAGGATAAAGTTTATTAATCTGTAATATGTAAAACAACCATTGAGATAATAATGTGTTTGTTTGTTTATTTGTTTAACGTCACTTTATGCTACTAGGGCTAATTGGACGATGCTACAGTGGGAGTCCTAAATTTTGCCTATCCAGATTTTTTTAGGATAGGGATCTTTAACTAGTACCTGAAATCGCACAGGATCGGGACCACCTTTTAACGTCCCCTCTGAAGGACGGCATAACTAAGGATTTTTTACTCCCATTAAAAAATCCTAGGGCCACCAGCAGGTTTGAACCCGTGACCTTTGGCATAGAAAGCTGTTATGCTAGCAACTATGCTATGGGTGACCCCTAATATAATAATGTGTTAATAGGTTGTTTATCCTTATTTTTTGTAGAGAGTATCGAGAAAATTTGTTGAAACAATTTACTTTCACTTACCTGTATATGAATTGTGATCGTGAACTTTTTCTAATTCCAGTTTTCGATGGACGTTGTAGGGTCTCCTGAGTCCAAATAATCAAGTCCTGCAAAAAGGTCTGTGTGTGTGTGTGTGTGTGTGGTAACTCCCGGACGAAAACGAAAAGTCCTATGAAACTGAAATTTCATATTTAAGTCAACTATACGTCCGAGATGTTACAGAATCTTTTTCATCAAAATCAGCTGACCGGGAGATCTACTTTATACCTTGCATTTAGCACCTTTTTATGATTTTCTCAAAAATGGCTTTAACGATTTTGATTAAACTTGCCATATCATTGTAAAATTTAATGGGCTTTAATATCATGTAGGTTTCATTCTGATTGAAATAGTACGACAGTGCTTAAATGCCGATATTTTCTTCCTCTAAAGTACCTTTAATTCTGTAGATTCTATGAAAATAATTATATTATCTTGTTAGCATTGATAATAAACATATAAATATGTAAGTTGAGCGAATTTGATAAACAACTAAAGGAGAAAACTGAAAAAATATTTTTTTAATGAATTTTTTTGTTTTTGAACTTAAGAACAGCAATATAGATGCATAATATACCGTTGGAAAGCTAAAGATTTTAGAAAAAGTAATATCTTATACACAAGCTTGTAAAAGTTAGTAAAGAATGATAAAAAGCTGATAAAACTAATTGATTATTATAGATAATAACATAATACATTTTTAAAGAAAACACACGTTTCTATAAAAATTCAATTTAATTAATTATTTAATATTTTCATTCTATTTTATCTCTGACTGTATTTGAAAATTCTTTAATCGATTTTAAAAACAGAGGTAATTGAAAGTCGTGTGTTGCTCACACCAGATTTTTTTTGTAGAGAGTATCGAGAAAATTTTTTGAAACAATATTTTTTTTACAAATGGCTATTATTTCACACTTATTGAAAATTTAATTTGATAAAGTTGCTTCTATGAATATTTAGTTGCAATGCCAAAATAACTCAGACATCAATGGATATAAGGCCTGTTCAGCTCTGTATCATGTGTTATGTTGAAAACAGTAAATTTTAAGGTTTAAAGTAAATTCTGATCTGTTCCATCTCAGTTTGCCAATTTAAGACCTCATACGTTTTTCACATCTACTAAAGTAAAAGTATTAGGAATAATAGAATCAAAATTGAAAGGTATAGTTTCTTCTTTTATTTCCCTTTCTTTTCACCCATCATTTTTCAAAAACAATATCTCCTTAGAGCTTTTGCTGTTCACTATCATTTAGTTAATATTTATTGGTTGCTGTTTTACCACTAGTATTAAATAGCTGGTTTTATTGGATTATAAGTATTGTGTAGATTATAATTATTGTCATATCCTTTATAATCATCATATTTTTTAGGATTATCAAAGTTTCTGCTCTTTCAAACTTTGTTGTGATTTTAGATATGAATAGGGTGACATAGGAGTAGGCTAGAGCAAAATGTAACTTCTGTAGAGAAAAGCCTAGATTGCTGTTGAAATAATTTGTAGCAATAACTTAAGTTCTCAAAACTTAACATTTAGGATTTAAAGATAATTTTTTATTATATATTACAATTAAATTTTTTTTATAATTAATGAAATTATTTTAATAATTCGTATTCAATAGTTTGTAGGCTACAAAGATAAGATCTAAGTCTTAAAAGATAATGCTATCGTAGGCAATCATCAGAATGAGTTTTAATGCGGCTTAGAGCTATTCTAATTGTTAATTTTAAATTTGAAGCATTAAAATTACAGACATGTTTATAAATTACTTATAATTAAATTCTTATTTAAGTTTATTTGAAATAATTTGGGTCTTAGCCTTTATTGGCAAATTAATGCTTGAAGTTTTTGATGTTTTCAGCATAAACCAAGAAATAATGAAAGTGTTTTATCTAATTTGAAGCAGTATAAACTGGAACATAATTACGTTGATGTAATTGTAGCTGATTCATCGCTTCCTCTGTGGCGACCTGGTATTCTGTTTGATGCCATCATTACCGATCGTAAGTTCACTCTCAGAGCATTTATTAGTTGCACTGTGCCAATTGTTTGCTTATTTTTAAGATTAAAATTTATGTTTTGAGGCTTATGTGTTATCCTGAATCAGTCTTATCTACACCCAAAATAGACTTTTGCACAAGATTTGATTTAATGAAGAATATAACCAGTTTCAGTTTTAAAGTCATCATTTGGCTCATTGATCCCACATGAATGTTAGACAATTAGTTTATCAAGATTGATATTAATAGATCCCTTTGTTTTCTTTTTTACTTCTTCATAAATAGTTATTTTCAACAGTTCAAATACAAAATTGCTTACATTTTTTTCAAGAAGTAAACATCTGATTTAATTTTAGAAAATAGCATAAAAAAAAAAAAGGTATTTAATGATAGTGAATAATTAAAAAACCACTATGTTGGACTGGAATTAAATGTTTAAAAATTGTATTTATTGTTTGGCAGTACTTACAATACAACATTATGTTCCACAAATCGATACTCAATAAATGATTAGCAAGTATATATGGTGCTACCTTCACCAGTTTAACATTACATCTTGGATTTGGAATCCAAGATTCAAGTATGACTAGTACATATTAAACTAATTTGCAGTATCTTAATAGGATAATAGCTGTGTCATTGTCATGTACTTACTTACACACAAACACACTGCAAAACATCTTATGTTTGTTTATTTCTTCTTCTTTCTTTTTTTTTTTTTTAATACAATTACAAACAAAATTAACAATAGGTAAAATAAAGAAATATTCTTGACGATTTATATTCTGACCTGTAAACCAGGAAGAAACCCAAACCAGCCTCTGTAATTCAGATGAGAGCCCTTGAGAACTCTAATGGTAATGCAGTTCATGACTCACAGAGATGATTTCAATTAACATTTATTTAAAATTGAAAGAATATTAGATAATTTGTTATAATCACCTAATAAGCTGACACAGGAGATATCAAATAATCAAATTTAAGTAGGATTTCCCTTATTTGTTTTAGTTGGCACGACAAGCCATTTAGGTCCTTGGTCACGGTGTAAGCTTCTAGGAGAATAGACTCACAATTCTCGATGATTATTATTGTGTAGGCTTATCACTGCCTCAACTCTTCGTCAATTATTTATGATAGAACAATTTAACCTCATTTGACATGTCTTCTAAAGCCATTGAATGTATGATGGAGGTATAATTTAAATGTTTTTCTAGCCAAAGTTTTAATTAAATATTTTTATTATGATTCCCAGCTCCATATGGAATGAGAGAAGCTATTGAAAGGGTTGGATGTCATAAAGAAGACAAAAAGATCAGTGAACATCACTTGCCTACTCATATCCCTAGTAAAATTGAATATCCTCTTCTCGACTCATGGCTGATCTGTTGGATTTTGCTGCATTACACTTAAAAATTGGTGCACGGTTAGTGACGTGGCTTCCTATCATCAGGTATAAATTTTGAATTTACTTCTAGAGATTAGTTTATATTGCTAAAGAAATGAAATTACTGTTTAAGAACAAATTATTCTGGCAACATTTTTCTGCAGTATTTTATTTACAAGTATCAACTTCATATGTAATCATTATATTTTATGGTATGCTTATTTGTCTCGAAGTTTTGATTTTAACTGTGATCAATAGTAATAATAGTTACTCCTTTTAATGATTATCTCTGTATATGTTATATATATATAAAATGATTTTGGTTTCCGGGAACTCCTTCTAAACCACGTGGCGTATTTTGATATGGTTTTCACCATCATTTAGGGCATTGTTTCCTGAAGGTTTACAAGTAAAATAGATTGCAATAAAGTTTTTCTTTAAACAGGAAAAACAAGTTTTCTGTAACCGAGTCATCAAAAAATTATCTCTAAGATATAAGTAGTATTTAAACGTATAAAATACCATTGGAAAGAAATTGTACAAGTTAATATAAAGTTGTTGTAAGCCCATAAACTTATGAACATATGTATGTCTGAAAGAGGGAGGTTATAAGTCGTACAGGATCGTGCAAGTTGCATATCTTCTTCCCTTCAGTACGCAAGATTTAACATAAATGGCAAGTTTTTATAAATCTATAAACTAACATTGTTATTATTTATTTCAAATTTAATACTATTTCATGAAAGCAGATATTTCAGTGTAAACTAAATGAGATCCCTATGGAAACTTAATTTAACTTTTAAAATATAATTTAAATAGTCTATATGAAATATAAAATAGTAATAAACCTAATAAAATAGGGACCGTTGTTATTTCTGTAGTTTTTGAGTACATACGTGTAGCAATCAAGTTTTTCTTATATGGAAAATTAAATTTTCCGTCATTTGTGCTTCACTTTAAAATAACAAACAAATAAACCTTAATTTCTTATGAAATTGATGATGATTAAATATAATAATGAATAGATGTTATAAAATAAACATATTTTCTTGCTCATTACACTTTTTTTCACGATAAACTAAAACTACCAAAGCAATAAACTCTAAATCAGTCAGACAGCGATTTTTTTAACATAAAAGACACCTCATTCACATTGCACCCGTGCGAAACAGGAGCAGGTCCATTATTTATTAATATAATATTTATTTTACAGATGTGAATATGATGAAAACAAATTACCGCAACATGGTTGTTTACAATTAGTTGGGAATTCTGAACAAATACTTTCAACTACTTCTTCAAGAAGATTACTTACTTATGAAAAGATTAAAAACTTTAAGGTATATTGCACAAACCATTGTAATATTTTTCATTTTTATACTATAATTTTAAGCTATTAAAGAAAAAGAATAAGTTAGCTTCAAAGATGTCTTTTTTCTGATTTCTAAGGATTGCTGAAGGAAAAAAAAGTTTTCTAATACTGTCACATACTCAGATATCCATATTATTAATTCATGGTTTCTTTTATTTTTTAGCCCAGTTTATCCTCCAATTGTTTCCTGTATACTGAAGAAACGTTCAGAGAACGATACTACCAATATGTGGAGCAACTTCGGAAAGTGAAAGATGTTGGAAAGGACAGTTAAATAGTTGATGGTGTTATACTGACCAAAACTTCAGTGCAAAATGTTATTATGCTCATGTCGAGTCAAGACCTGTTATATCATATTAGATTATGATAAATAAAATGTTTTTAACTTTTTTAGAATATTTAAAAATGGTACCATCAGTTTTTTGTTTATTTATTCAATGTCACTTTTTGCTACTATGGCTAATCAGACAATGCTACTGTGGGAGTCCTAAATTTTGCCTATCCAAGTTTTATTAGGATAAGGATTTTTAACGAGTACCTGACATGGTACAGGCTCGGGACCACCTTTTAACATCCCCTCCGAAGGACGGTATAACTAAGGATTTTTTACTCCCATTAAAAAATCCTAGGACCACCTGCGGGTTTGAACCTGTGACCTTTAGCATATGAGACTGTTATGCTAGCCACCCTGCTACAAGTGATCCCTGTATCAGTTTTTTTTTTAAATTTATTTTTGTATCACATAAAAGCGATTAATCTTAAATATTACATGTTTTTAAAGAGGTAATACTGAATTCGCTCATTTATTTAACCATTTGCATTCATTAGTTTATTTATCCAGGGTGTCTAGCAACAGGGAAAACCGGGTTAAGTCAGGGATTTTAAAAACATATGGAAAAGTCAAGAAATTTGTACTTTGGTCAGGGAAAATGGTCCCTAGATAAATTTCTTCTTCACTCAGACAAAAGTTCCAATATGCCTACTTGTTGATTCAAACAGTAAAGAAAAGCTCTTAAAGTTTATGTAAGTATATTGATTGCAAATAATTTGTAAATAAAGTTGTAATCAGATTTATAGATATTGATTATTACTAACAGCAGTATCCAAGTTCATCATAGTTCATTGGTAAGTCGACTTAAACAACTACAATTTCAGCTGGTGTCGGGTAGATATAGTTGAATCTTATTGTATAGTAATTAGTCATTATATATATATTTTTTTAATCTAGTATACCATATTAATTATGATTATTCTTTGCTTTGTTGATTTTCACCGAGATTTGGCCAGGTAAAAGACTTCTTACAATATGGAAAAATAAGGGAATCTCTTTGAGCTGATTTGCTAGACACCCTGTTATACTAAAATTATTTATACCTATGACACTCAAAGCAAATATCCAAGTTGTTAATAATTAATTTTATTTTATGAACCTGATTATATGTATTGAATCATGTTGAGTAACAGTGGCATAGCAATCATATAACTTTCTCTTCAGACCAATTTCCCTGCTGGATAAGGATAATTAATGTAAAAATATTATAGCAAGCCAAACAATTTAATTGTGGAATCTTAGGATTCACACCATGCGACAAAGCGTCTCCATGGCCTATCTCACCAAATAAAGACAAAATGTAGGGCATTGAAAAGAAAAGAAGAAAGATGAAAACTGCAAAGTGGTGTGTTGGAGAGTGATCATTGCAAATTAAATGGAATAAAATTTGAAAATAATCTAGCACATTTAATAAAGGATATTTCAAATAGTTGTATCAGTATTATAAAGAAGAGTTAAGACCCTATTGCATAGGCTAATACTATAGCTGAGCTGTTTATCCTGAATGTTGCATCTCCACTGTGTGTTATATAAATAAATCATGCCAGGCTGTATCTATGTTCAGATATTAGTCTAGAAATGTTTCATTTGAATAATTTTAGCCATGGACTTCAAACTACTTTCTACTTTAGATGCTATGTGCCCAAAACCAGCCAAAGTATGGATATAATACTTATTATGTAGAATTTTAAGAGGAATATTTTTATTCCCATTCGTTATTCAACCCAGAGATTTGTAGTTGAAAGAGCCAATCAGGGTTTATTATAAATTAGAGGATGTTTTATCAAATGAAAAACTTCTGAGCGTTTCAAAACTGAATAATTTTTTCCTCCTTGAATTTTTTTAAGGGATCCTTGAATATCAACCAAGATTCGTTTTTTTTCTTTATTCATCGAAATATTTCCAGCCATGATTGTATTACTGTAGTGTATTCACCTTGCCATGCTCAATATTTTAGAAGAGTCCGTTAACCTGTGCGAAAAAACTAAAGAAATTACGAATTGAACTCAGTATTTTCAAAAAAGCAACCGATTATGTCAATTTAGTTAACTAACGTTGAACACAAGTTTACCACTTTTATACCTCTCAGAAAGGGAATTTAGTTTGAATATTTTGTCAAAGAAATTACCTCTTTGTAGTACACAAGTAACCTTTCCGTTGATCCAGGTTTACTGTCGGTAATATTGTGTAATAAAAGTGTGTATTGTATTCTTTGTTGCTAAATTTACGTTCAGTTGTTGTGTATAACGCAACATGATGTCAGTTGCAGCGGCTGAAGTCAAGCCAGCAGAAAAAGCTGGTGAAAAGAAGTTGAAACCTTGTTGTGCGTGTCCAGAAACCAAAAAAGCCAGAGATGCTTGGTATGTACACGAATGCGTCCGACAAAAATAAAATTATTAGTTTTAATCAGCTATTTTATTATTAGACTCTTTTTTAAAGTTTTACTATATCAATGTATGTAATTATTGCAGCATAATTGAGAATGGTGAAGCCAATTGTCAAAATCTTATCGAAGCTCACAAGAAATGTATGAGGAAAATGGGATTTAATATCTAACATGTATTGTACAGTGTAAAATATGTAATTAGCATTAATAACTGATGAAGTTTTAAGTGATTGTTAACCAAAAATGTGATCTTATTGTATGTGAGAATTAAATTAATCAAATCAAAAAGTTCTTTTGTTATCATTACCACACCCTGTGAGTCTTTGTTTTATCTTTGGAATATTTTGTTTTTAACGTTTTCTTACTTCAATTCTGTTAATTCTTTTTCTGTGAAGTGATTAAATTAGTTGTTAGCTGTCTGTTCTATCACATATATAAACTTTTTATGAAAGTGACATTCATTAGGTTTTCCTTTTTATTTAATAAAGTGCTGTTCATGAATTTATTATTTAAATTATGACCTTGAAGAGTTACATGAAATTACAAGGTTAGTCTGCTATTAATACATTTATTTCTGAGTAAACATGATTGATCTATTGCTATTTTGACTAGAATTCAACAATTAAATTCAGTTTAAATGATTAGAGAATTTCTTCCAGTTTAAAAAAAAAATATTGCAGACTTATTTACTGGTCTTTCTAAATTAAATTTTATAGATTATTGATTTGGTTAAAATTGGAGAATGAGCTTAATATTATTATGATAGTTTAAGGTGAAGAGTTTAAAAAAAAAAAAGAAGTTTAACTTGTAAAATGGAAAATAATTTAGTTTTAACATAAATGTTGTAAATATTATTTGTAAGTACAGTTGTTTTAAAATTAGATGTCATGATAGCTTTCAATTTTGTCTCCTCTTTTTAAGTCACCACTGAAAAAAAAATATATTAAGCTATTTAAAAATGCTATAGTATATACTGGTACCAATTCTCTTAGAATACTTTATTATAAAAGTCTGTTTGGCTTAATTGAAGGAATCTTCACCTCCCTAAAACATATGTATATCTATGATGGATGAATACATTAGGAACCTCAAAACAGTTTTAATGAGAGAATGAATTTCATTAGTTAACTGGAAGCTGCTGTGCATAACAGGAATGCCTGAAGAAAAGGAAGTGCAAAATGAGTGGATATTGATCATCTCAAATCATCGAAATAATAAAATTTCAAAAGGTAATATCACATATTAAATTACATCTATACACATAAAATGCTTTAGTGTTCTTATAACTTGAACTATTAGTTTACAAGGTTATTGTGAAATTAATAAATAAATTATGAAGTAAACTAAAGGTAAGAATACTAGAACTAAAGTGGTCAAGAGGGTAAAGGAGTGTTGCCATAGCAACCTCAAAAGTCATACTGTACAGTACTAATTTTATTAATCTGATCAGGCAGATTAATATTTTACTTTCCCTTACCTATATAGTTAGGGAAAGTATTACGATCGTGAAAATTTTCGAATTCCAGTTTTCAACGGAAATACACGCTTTAGGGTCCCCCGAGTCCAAAAACCAGGTTCTGCAAAAAGGTCTGTGTATGTGTAGTAACTTCTTCTTCTTCTACTGGCTCAACAGGCGCATGAGGCCGCCCTTGGCCTGCTCAACAGTCGCCAACCATCCTTCTCGATCCTCAGCTCGTCTCAGAGAGATCCCGAGCTGTCTAAGATCCTTCCCTACACCATCCTTCCATCGACCCTTCGGCCTGCCACGCCGGCGCCGGCCATCCGGAACATTCCTGTACACTCTACTTGCAACCCTGTCACAATTCATCCTCATCACGTGCCCAATCCATTTTAACCTCTGTATCTTAATATGAGAGGAGATACTGATATCCTGGTAGAGCTGAAACAATTCCTTATTTTTCCTCCGCCGCCATTGACCATCCTCAAATACGGCCCCCAGGATTCTCCTTAGGATTACCCGTTCAAACCTATCAAGCAGGTCCACATTTTTGTTGTTGAGGATCCACGTTTCTCCACCGTACGTAACCACTGGTCTTACAAGGGTTTTGTATAGCATCAACTTGGTGGAGCGGCTCAAAAGCTTGCTTCTAAATAGCTTTGATAAGGAAAAATAGGCTCTATTACCAGCTGCTATACGCTTCCTTACCTCTTCTTCTTCCTTCAGGTCATCATTTATAATAGAGCCTAGATACTGAAAACTTCTTACCAGTTCTATTTTATAGGGTCCCATTTCATAATGACTCTGCCTCTGGTCCATTCGTGTGCCTAGTACCATTATCTTAGTTTTCAGCTCGTTGACTTTTAGACCGATCTTTCCTGCTTCCTTGTCCATTGCTTCAAAGGTCGCTCTTATGCTCGGCAGGGATCTACCAATAATGACCACGTCATCTGCATATGCGAGAATTTGAGACATCTTCGTAAATATTGTCCCTTGTTGTTCTAATTCCGCCCTATTGATGATAACTTGCAGAGCAATATTGAACAGAAGAGGAGCTATTGGATCTCCTTGTCTCAGACCACCTTCTACTTCAAACGGCTCCGATAGCCCACAGCATTTAACTTGGCAAATTGTATTTGCCATTGTGCATTTTACTAAACGAATTAGTTTACATGATAGTCCCAGTTCATGCATGGCTACTACGAGCTTACTCCTAACTATGGTATCATAGGCGGCCTTAAAATCGACAAACAACATCCAGGTAGTCTGCTGAAACTCATTCATCTTCTCACAGATTTGCTTCAGGGTGAAGATTTGATCAATAGTGGACCTATTGGGCCGAAAACCACCCTGATAGTCGCCCAGTTTCTGTTCTACATATGGGAGGAGCCTGTTATAAAGGGTTATGGAGAAAATTTTATATGCTGCACTTAGCAAACTAATCCCCCGATAGTTACTGCATATTGTTGACTCGCCCTTCTTCTTGTACACGGGCACTACAAGAGCCTTATTCCATTCTTCAGGCAGACGTTCCTCTTCCCATATCTGAGCTACCAGTTCCTGCAGTTCCTTTGCAACTTCATTATGTCCCGCTTTTAACAACTCTGCGGGCAGTCCATCATTACCTGGCGCTTTATTATTTTTGAGTTTATTAAGGATGTCTTCGATGTCCTCTACATCTGGTGGAATGGTTTCCAAGTCATCCTCATTTGTCCTCAATGGTAACTGGGCTTGATCTCCCTCGTTGGTCTCCGAATCTCTTGGGTTCAGCAGGTTCCCGAAATACTGTCGCCACCTTTCCTGTACCTCTTCTTCCAGCATTAGCATTTTACCCTGGTCGTCCCTTATTAGGTTTCCTTTCCTAGTCGGTTCGCTTTTGATGTGATTCACCGATCTGTAGAATTTGCGTGATTCATTTTTTCTTTTTGCGTTTTCTATGTCCTTGATTTGCTTCATTAGTGATTCCTTCTTTTTTCTCCTAACCAATCCCTTCGCGAGTTTCCTGGCATCTTTGTACTGCTTGAAGCTCTGCCGTGTATTTCTACTAATCCAGATTAGTCTTTTTTCATTCCTTATCTGGACAGCCTGCTCGCATTCTTCATCAAACCAACCGTTACGATGACTTCTTTTCTTTACTCCACACACTTCTTTTGCAGACTGCGTTAAACCTGTCTTGATGCGTCTCCACCTACTTTCAATAGTTTCCGTACCTTCACTAACTGTTATGCTCATAACTGTCTCATGGAACTTCTCGGTAAATCTATCACTCTCTTCTTCAGTCCCGAGGCGTTCTGTATTCCACTGCTCACTTCGGGGCATTGGTTTCTTTGTAGAGCATTTTATTTTTTGGTGAAGTTTTATGATTACTAAGTAGTGATCGGAGTTAACATCATATCCTCTATATGACCGTACATCATTTACACAGCTGAAATTTTTGGTGGAGACCAGTACGTGATCAATTTGGCTTGCAGAGGTACCATCTGGAGAGTGCCATGTTTCTTTGTGCACTTTTTTATGAGGGAACATAGTACTCATGACTGCCATGGATTTCACGGTTGCAAAACTTACCATCCTTAGTCCATTGTCATTTGTCACTTGATGTAAACTATGCGCTCCAATTGTTGGTCTCAGCTCTATCTCCTTCCCGACTTGCGCATTGAAATCTCCTAGGACGATTTTCATATCATAGTTGGGACAGGTATTATAAGCAGCTTCTAATTGTTCATAGAAGGTATCTTTCAACTCCTCATCCTTCTCTTCTGTGGGTGCATGAACACAAATCAAACTAATGTTTCTGAAATGCCCTCTAATGCGTAGTTTGCAAAGCCTTTCGTTAATTGGTTGGAAGTCAAGGATTGCAGATTTTATTCTGTTGGAGACCATAAATGCTACTCCAAACTCATGTCTGTTTTCTGACCCACTATATAGCATCGTAAAGTTCTTTCCCTTTATATCTCCTTTACCAGTCCATCTCATCTCTTGTACAGCCAAAACGTCTAAGCGACTCTTCTGGGACACATCAGCAAGTTCCTTAAAAGCTCCAGCTCGATATAGGGTCCGTACATTCCATGTGCCAATTTTGTATGTCCGTTTCCGAGGTCCATGTCGTTTCCGTGAATCAATTCTACATCCGAGGCTTTGTTGAGTATTCGTAACATTGTACTTTTTTACGTTTCATGGGGAGTCAGCCCATGACCCAACCCTCCTCCTTTATCCAGGCTTGGGACTGGCAATGGCCTTAGTATAACTATTTCCATTGGCGGAGTTATGTGTAGTAACTCCTGGGCGAAAACGAAAAGTCATATAAAACTGAAATTTCATATTTGACAACTATTCTCCCGAGATGTTACTGAACATTTTTCTTCAAGTTCAGCTGACCGGAAGATCTACTTCATACCATGCATTTTGCATCTGTTTACGATTTTCTCATAAACGGTTCCGACAATTTTGATTAAACTCGCCATATCAATGCAAAATTTAATAGGCTTTAACATCATGAAGATTTCATTCTGATTAAAATAGTCTTACAGGGCTTAAATGCCGATATTTTAAATTTTCTTCCTCTATAGTACCTTTGATTTTGTCGATTCTATAAGAATAACGATATTAAATTTTTATCATTGATAAAAAAAAAAAAGGTAAATATGCAAGTTGAGCGAATTTGATAAACAACTAACAGAGAAAACTGAAGAAATATTTTTTAATGCAATCTTTTGCTTTTGAACATAAGAACAGTAATATAGATGTATAATATACCGTTGGAAAGGAAAAGATTTTAGAAAAAATATTATTTTATACACAAGCTTGTAAAAGTTAATAAAGAGTGATAAAAAGCCGATAAAACTGATTTTAGATAATAATATAATAGAGTTTTTAATAAAACATATGTTTCTATATTAACTCAATTTAATTAATTATTTAATGGTTTAAATCATTTTTATCCCTAACCGTATTTGTAAATTCTTCAATTGATTTTAAACGGGGGCAAGTGAAAGTCGTGTGTTGTCTGCACCAGATTTTTTATCTTGATCTCTCACTTTGGTCAGAAAAGAATTTAAGTACAGTAGGATATTAAGATCAAACAAATACGGTGTGAGATAGGTTATTGTGATAGGTTTAAAAAAAAAAAAAAATGCAATATTATTTTAAAACATTTATTATGTGAAGTCAATACATGAGTGGATTTGGCAATATGAATTGATCTGAAGCCATAGCCTACAATCATCACAGCATTATATATATTTTATATTTAAACAATATATAAATATAAGTATTAAGGTTTTGTTTTATATGAACTTCAAGTAATATATCACAGATTGAGACAACTCTGACATGGTGTATGCAAAAGCAGAAAATACATAAAAACCTCATTTTAAAATATTAGTTTTCCCCATTAATTAAAAGATTTTTCATCAATAAAAAACTTAGAATCCCATTTCCACGATAATATTAAATAATCAGTATACAACAGTTAAAGAATTTAAGGGCACTTCAGACACTATTATTCTATTTCATTCCTAATTGTTTTGGAGTAAAGAGAGTATTTAGACATTTGGCAACAATGGATAATATACTGTACTTTATAATGAACTTTGCCTTTAAGAAATATCAGTAAAAGATAAAAGTTAATGTGAATACTGATTTATTGACAAATATTCTTTATGTTAAAATTAAAATTCTTTAAAAAAAATTGACTTCTACCTCTTTACCCAAATACCACAGAATTAATACAAATAATTAAAAAGTATGTCATAAAGTTCCAATTTTTTTATTAAGATTAAAGTATCTAAAGAGTTTGTAGTTCATGTATATTTGTTTAAAAATAAAATTACTTTAAGTATTATGCTATGTCAACAACCATGTCAAATTCAAAGAAAAATATCTATTTAGTTATAAGTACCAAATAACACCTGGCACAGAGTTCTCAACTTCATCATATTGAAAACAGTACATTTAGGAACTGACCTCCATATTATAAACAATAACTTTTAAAAATATATATAAATAAGTGAAGATTGAATAAAATACACTTAGGCTGACTAGAAGGCTAAAATCATACCATCAAAATAGGCATTATGATATAAGGCAAAGATAAAAATAAAAAAAATCTTAATAACAATTCTTAAAAATGAGAAATGAGTAGGAAGGAGATGGTTCGGTTGGCAATCAAAACCACCACTATTTTTTTCCAACAGCCGAACCATCTCTTCCTTCAAAATAAGTAAATTTAAAGATACATAAAGAATAAATAGAACAGGAAAACAAAACGATCAACATAATTTATACATTAAAAAATATATATATAGGAAAATAAAAAACATTAATAAAAAGCAGATAATGAAATCACAATTTCCATTTTCAATTGAAGATACTTAAAACTATTCAGCCAAATCCGTTACATTTGTGACTTCAATCGAAAAGTTTTGGAGAAAGAAATCATTATATATTGAAAAAGTAAATACAAAACAATATGCCTACTTATAAAGTATATTTAAAGAAAGAAAATAAGGAATAAATACATTTAATAAAGGAATCACAAAACCATAACATAAAATAAAATCAAATTAAACGATGTAACAAAAATGCAAAATGGGCACTCTCTTATATCTAATTCTAATTTGTTTCACATGATCCATTTTATCGAACATACCAAGTGTTATTAGTTAATTATGATCAAATAATAATTATTAGTTGATTTATAAAGAATAACCATTGTTTCATGCCCTCAGAGAATTTTTTTTTTCTTTTAACGAGCATTTTTTACTCAAATGATAGCAGAACCTCAGAGTCAAACTAAATTTTACCATTCTTTCTTAAAAAACGATTTCCGAAAGCAGTGTGAATGTACTTGAAATTGTACTAAATTATATTTCTTACAACGAGGAAAAATAGACAATATTTAAAAACTTAAATCATAGCCACCAATTCTTCACATTTTATACTTAAATATGGTGGTATAGTAGAGTAGTATATAGCAACTGTGTAAATTTCAAATAATAAACTGAGCACAATGTAACTTTTGTAAAATAGCAAACTGTTGAAAATAATTCAGTTTTTCTCTGAGGGCCTGACAATTTTCGGGCCTACCTAAGCCGTCTGCAATAAAATACATAAGGCAAAGGCGACGCTACACAGTAAGAGAAGACGTTGGTTGTTATTTCTTGAAAGTGAGAGTTCATGAAAGTAGCGGAAGATGGGGAAGGCATAGTTTAAAAAAAAAAATTTGGATAATAACATAAGGTAAAAAAATAGTATATTATTAATTTTTTTTTTTTTTTTAATATGAGTAAACTAAATGATAAAATTATATGAAACAAACAATTTTAATATACAAATGATGAAAACATATTTTTTTAAATATAGAAACTCCCTTTTAAAAATTTAAACATTATGTATATAAAAGTTAAAAAACGAAAAATTAAAACAGAAAATGCGGTTATTAACTCTCACTGTGCAACGTGGCCTTCTTAAAATAATAAAAAATAATGTTTATTTATATCATAATAGAGATAAATATATTGCACTGCTATCTATACAAATTTAGTCTATTTTATTCTTTATAAAAAAAAAAAAAAAAACTATAAAAATGTTCGGCCATGATCAGTAAAAACAAATTTTATTATTTATTTTTGTTTTCCAAATTTTAATTTAAATCAGTGTAACATTTATATTTTATATATTAAGTGGAAACAAGAGTATTAATTTACGCAAGCAAGAATAAATTCAGTATTGTTAAACAATGCATGCATGTGTAATGACCATCAAAGAAATTATTGATAAAAATCAATTGCTTTACAGGGAAGAACTATTAGAATTATAAAAATTTAGTAATATCTAAAAGTGTAATTGAGTCAAATATAGTGAACTAAATGCAAAGTGCCATGAAATTCCAGTCAATCAATACGAGAGCTATAACGTTTCTCAAAATTTAATTAACAAGGGTTTATTCCTTATACAAAATATTTGCATTAATAATAATGAAACAAATAAATTTTAATAAATATTTGCTAAACATTTATTGTATATAAATAACCACATCATATATATATATTAAAACTTGACAGAATTATTTTGACAGTATACCTGAAAAACTTCCTAGAGTGAAATTATGACTAAATAGGTTTTGCTATAATCTCTGGTATACTGTACTTTTAAAAATATTTATCTAAATAATATTTTATTTAATATTATATTCAAATTTATTTGTTTTGGATTTTTAAATTAACTTTAATCATCATTACTTCAACAAATCAAGTCGATTAAGAAAACACCACATCTTAACAGTTTTGCTACGCAATCACTTTTTTTTTACATAGCCCATCTTATTGAAGAGGGTGGGGATGAAATCGAGATACTGGTTAAGATATGGATTAAAATGAAAAATTCACTTTGGTACTTAAAGGAAAATATTTTTTTAGAATCCTACACAGAAGGATTCTAATCGCTAGACAATCTTCTTAGAAGATATTCAGTAAAACTAAAGATTATAGGAAACAAACAGTGAATACGTCAAAAATAATCATCAAAACAATAAAATACATTTGTTTGACTATAATTAAAAATAGGAACTTAAAATCATGAGAATTAGGTTTAAGCAAAAGTTTAAAACTACAGCTTAGCCAATCCCCACAGAACAACGACGAATGATGCTTCACACGAAAACTTAAAATACAATAACAGCTACTTCTACATTATACTTCAGTTGATAAATGGATGATATTATTACAACAGATCAATAAAAATATATTATGGTCAAAATTAACTACAATATAATTAGTAATATGAAACAAACAAATACTTTCTTTGAACAAAAAATAAATTTAAGAATTTCAACAGTTGGGATTGTATCATTGATGAAATTACATTCAAGTATTAGCTGACTATCCATATATATATATATATATATATATATATATATATATATATATATAATATATATATATAATATATTTTTTTTTTTTTTTAAATATGTTCCTTTTAGTAAAAAAATGTCCTTTACAGCAGATACGCCCCATTTAAAGACCATTTTACATCTGATAAAAAAAAAAAAAAGTATTTATTTAACATCTAAATAAAGCCAGATGATTGTAAATACACACACATATACATATTTATGATAAGGCACCTATGAGTACATAAATAAAACAAATTTTTTAATTTTGTAATGTGCATTTTCAAATCATATATTACCATTCTTATGAGAAGAAAGTTTGATTTCAATATATCTTTCCTATTAGATAATATTCTAACACAGACAAAATTTTGATAGTACTCCAAAAATGTTTAGAAGTCGCTACCGCACAAAGCGATTAAGAACCCAGAAATGAAATTTTGGTAGAAACTGTTCATTATTTTTATTATTCATTTTTTAATTTAAAACATTTCCTGATCAATCTTTATTTGATAATCTAGTTAATTTCTTATCTCTCTGAGATTATAAAATACAAGAAATATATAAAACTTCAATTTAATGAGCATTGTAATAGCAATTGTGTTTATACTAATGATTTCTTCTTTAAGTAGATTTTTTTGTTTAGTAAAATTATTCCTCTTGAATCGACACCTCCCTGCAAAGGACAAGAAAACAGTTCCGATGGCAATCTGCTGCAAAGAGGTTTTACAGCGCATTTAATAGATGAATAAAATTATCAATACAAAAAGAAATATCAAGGATACTCAGCTAAGTTAAAGTTTTTGTACCTAACAAAAAGAAAAAGGTAATTTACTAAATTAGATAGTTAATTAACCTTTGCTTAATTTTTATTTTTGGATTAGATACAATTCACTTATAATAAATTTGAACTAATACGCAAAAAATTCAGTAAATATACAGGATTAGATTTAAGCAGTTTATTAATATCTTTATCAAAAATTGACCTAAAAATTAAACCAACACAGCAAATATTAAATCTCTGAGAAATATTGCATTCAGTTTAAAAATACAAACAGTGCATTAATTATGTTTATATTTTTATGCAGAATTTATGGCACCAAAATATTGAAGAAAAATACAAAGAAAATTTTAAAACATTGTTAATATTTTTAAAAGCATTTTTAAATAAAACTGCTCTCATTTTTATATCGTTGAGAAATAGAAATAATGGAAAAATAATAGTATTTGAATATTTCACATTACTTATTTGAAAAAGTGATTTGTAAGTTATAAATTTAATAAATAATAAATATGAAAAATGAAAGCTGAATTAATAAGTCTGACTAGACAACAATAAATATCTAATAAGGCAGTAAAATAAGAAGTTAAAAAAACATTAAGGGTTATTTTGAAAATGAGTAAAAGGAGAGAGTATAATCTTATAAATACAATTTGTAATAAATTAAGATGTATACAAAACATAAATTAAGCCAAGATATAATTAATTATCAAGGGACATTATAAATGGAATGAACAATCGAGCTTAAGAAACCACCCATTGAGATCATAGAAACAACCACTTTAACTACTTTTGCATTAGCTATAATAATTATTTTATTTGAATAATCTTACGTACAATCAGCATTTGCAATACTGCTAGTAAAGGCCACAAAGACAGGAATATTTCTTAAATTGGAGACACAAGCCATAAATCATTAAAATAATTATTATAATTTTAAAGAATTTTTAATATATATATATATATATATATATATATATATATATATATATATATATATATATATAAATCAAATTAACGAAAGAGCATTAGGCTTCTTGAGAATTATAAAACAACAGGAACACATATTGATGTTATAGGTATTAAATATATTATAATCTGTGAAAGTGAAAAAAACAACAACTTAGAAATAATTGATTTAGTCTATAATGAGAGATAATTAAGAGGAAGTAAGATTTTTTAAACAAAGGAAGCATTCTATTTTTTCTTTTTATCAGAAATTCATAAAGATTTGAACCGTTCAATATTTTATGATTTAGTTCAAGAACATTTTTATGTATTTTTTAGAGCATATTTATTCCAATCAATAAAATTGTATCACCTCAATTATTGTAATAGGTTAATAATTCACTTTGGGGAAAAAAAAAGTAATAATAACAAAATATTCTCTAAAATTTTTCAATGCTTATTGACTTTTCTAACTTAATATTTATTAAACCAGAATAATTAAAAAAAAAGAACATTTTAATCCACCCCTGGACACTAAGAATAATGTCATTGATTGCTTACTGTATTTTAAAAAGGCTTACAACTTCTTTACTTTTTCAACGATGCTTAGAGATGATTTAATGTCAGAAGCATAGAACCTATTTATTTTTACAAGAACAAATTTAGCTTACAAATGCAAAACATTTATTATTCAAGTAGAAAATAGAATCAAACAATTTATATACTGCTATCAATAATATTAATAAAATATATTTATCGCTGAACAGATTGGTTTAATTTGCTTCCGTCACTCCAGCTTTTTATAAATAAATACTGACATAATCGATAAATAATAAATAAAATATAAAAATTATGAATTAGGAAGTAGAGAGAAATATATTTAAAATTAATGAAATTCTCCTATTCCTCATTATAATGAAAACGTTTAATAGCTGTCCGATGGACAGGATAATGTCTGGCGTAGGGTTAAAAGACTAATGTTAAACTTTTTAATTAATTTGATAATATCTCATCATTTTCAACAAAATTAATAGACAAATAAATATTAATTTTTAGTAAAAAATATCCTCAATATTGTTTCAAAATTGATTAAATAATCTAAGAGATTATTAAACGTATGAGAGGGATTTGAATAGAGAGAAGAAATCATCTATTACTATCAACTGATTTGAAGAGAACAACCTTAAAGCTATCCAGGTTCTTCGAAACTGAATAAAACAATTATAAAAATAATAAATTAAAAAGAATCCTTTATTATTTACTATGATACAGTAGCAAAGTACGGTGAAGTTACAATAGACTCCCTTGTGCCTGACAATTTAATTCAACAGTAGAACTAGGTAACATTTTGAAACGGGCATAGGGAGTGGACACTGTTTTTCATCCTTTTGTTTTTGAAACAATGGAAAAACTATTCAAGAGATAAATTAATCCCATAATCCAATTGGGATTAACAAAAAAATGGACATTTTATGTATCAAAAATAAAAACTAATCAACACTTACTTCAATTTTTTGTAATAAAAAGTCTAAATAAAACCTCTACTCTAGAAATCAACACCAAGAATCCTTATCAGCGTTTAAATGACGATGGTTTGACCAATTATTGAAAATAAAATCACTAATTTAACCACTGTTTAAGATTTTTTCAATATTCAATATTATCAATATTAATGAAAATCGTGTGACATTTGATATTTATTAAGAGTTTGGTGATCAAAGTGAAACAAGACCACATAGTTGCAAATGTATAAAAGCTACAAGTACCTTGAAAATAATGTTATGTCAATGCTTTAAAAAAGCACATATGTGCTATTGAAAGCCAATTAAGCTACTAGGTGAATTTGGGATGTATATATATATACACACACGCTTACATAAAACTATCATGTAAAAAAAAGTTGCAGAACCGATGTCTAAGTCTAATATTGCTATTTAGAACTGTTTAAAAAACTATTATTGCTCAGATAAACTGATATATTTTCAGTTATATAATTTCAATCTAAAAAAAAAAAATGATTATAGATAAGATAAGGCATTTAACTTAATAAATTTAAGTATTTGTAGATAACTATATTTTTTATTAGCTAGACAAGGGCAATATTTTAAATAGTTTTATTTTTAGTCATCAAATAGAAAGAGGTAAGTAAGGGAGAGGCAATATATAATACAGTAAAATATCAGAAAAGTCGAAATATTTCAACCAATAAAGTACCATTTCCCCAAGCCTGGCTTCTTGTCATAATTACAGCAAAACTTTTTAAATTAATGCCCTAAGAATTAGGTAAATATGAGGATTAAATAAACTGTTCCATCGCTGTAATGATTTTGAATGATCGATACAAAAGCAAATTAGACTATCAGCTCTGCCAACAACTACTCATAAAAATCTTAATTAGATAAAAATAATTCGAGTAGCATAAATTCAAAAGTAAACAGCGATAAAAATATAATAGTGTAGAAATAAATTACTAGATGTTATAATAAATAATACAATATTAACTACACAAGAAATACTGCTTAGTTTAAAATAAAACAATATTAAAATAAAACAAAGAAAATATGTATGTCACCATGATAATTTCAATGACTAGCCATTTTGTTTTTAAAAAACTTAAAACTAAAAAAAAAAAAAAAAAAAAAAAAAAAAAAAAATGAACAACCTTCAGCGGATGTTAAGACAGCAATAAAGGTGCTATTAATTTTCTCTTTCTATTGAAAAATCAAGTAAATTATGAATGAGTTGGAATAAATATGTTGAATGGAATGTATTCAAATCCTTATTTAAAAAAATGAAGATAAAAACAAAGGGCGCCAAGACCCATAATATTCTCATTATATTAAAACAATAAAAGAGTTAAGACAATCGCTTTCTTTTTTAACAATTACATTCCAGAACAACACCGCTTTTTTCTATTCTTCTGCATACATTCATGAAACCAAAGTAAAACTTTAAATAAAACTATAACATACTGGTATCAACTAATACTAAGCTAAATATAAATTAGGACGAACATGACCCACTGACGACTAGAAGGGTATCTCAGTAAATAAAGTGCAAGTTCCCACGGCTATAGACTAGTGGCAGTATAAGCATATCCATTCATAGGATTCATTCGTAGGCTTAAGATACGCCAGGAACGTCAGGAGGCACTCTTACTGACCGCAATACTTTACTATTCTGTAAAAAAAAAAAATATCAATTAATATATAATTTCGGACAGAGAGAATCTATAAATATATTTGTATGCTTGTTCTCGACTGTTTTTTTCTAAGAGTATTGAGGTTCAGTCAATAAATATACAACTATGTTTAGAGAATTAATTGTTCTTATATTCATGCCCTAATATACTTTAATTAATTGGGAGAAGTTGGTTCAGGGTGCAGTCAATAGAACACACAATTAAGTATAAAGTTAATTTACTGGTGCTGACGTTTCGACCTAAATTATAGGCCTTCTTCAGAGTGATTGAGTGAGCTGAGCGGGCGTCACAACAATCATCTATTTTATTGGTTAATAAATTTTTGAGGTTCATTATTCTATTGTTAAGGAAGCTAATCTGCTGGATAATTTCTCAGATTTTTAAGTTTAATATAAATTTTTTTAATTTAGAAGCAGCAGATGAAAATTTAGATGTAAATGGTTTGGATATGGGAAAGTGGCTTAAGCAGAAATTAATAGATTTTGGAGAAATAGAACTGGAGCAGCATTTCAGAAGAAAGATTTTATGTTCTAAATTACGAGCAAGACGTTTGTGGAGGTTTGAAAATTTATTGAAATTTGACTTATGTTCGGTAAACATTGTTTTTAAGGAAAAAAAAAGGATATATTAGAAACAGATGGAGGGGGAACAGAACAGGAAAGACTACTGCACACAGAGAGACCGTTGTATACAGCTGGAACACTATTTACAGAAAGATTAGTTGTAGAATAATTTGCAGAAAGACTGGAAGCATGTTGAGAGGTCGAAGAATTTGAAGTGGATGGGTATGCAGAGTGAACGGAAGAATGTTGAGAAGGAGACGGCAAATCTTGAACGTTCGGAAGTTAAAGAAAAGATCTATTTTGTAACCGAGAGCGGCAAAGAGATTGTTGGTTGTTATCTTGTGGGCCCTGGACGTTAAAAATCATCATGAAGTGACAATGGTTGACTGTGTGTGTAAATGGGAGAAGTTGGTTCAGGGTGCAGTCAATAGAACACACAATTAATTGTAAACTTAATTTACTGGTGCCGACATTTTGGCCTAAATTATAGGACTTCTTCATGGTGATTAAATAAGCTGAGTGGACGTAACAACAAACAAAAAATCAGAGAAATTATCCATCAGATTAGCTTCCTTAACAATAAAATAATGAACTTAAAAAATTTAGTAACCAATAAAATAGATGATTGTTGTGTCGCCTGCTCAGCTCACTCAATCACCCTGAAGAAGGCCTATAATTTATACTTAATTGTGAGTTCTATTGACAGCACCCTGAACCAACTTCTCCCATTTATACACACAGTCCAACCATCCAGAGTTCATGATACTTTAATTATTATACAATTTTGGGATCCGTTATGTGCTGGACAGCCGGGAGCCATTTGTAGTTTTTAAATAAAAAATTGACTTCTTTAATTTGGGTTTTATAGCAGTTAATGAATCATTAAAATATAAATAATATAATGTGAGAGGGTCGGGCCTAAAAAATTGTAGTCTTTAATCTGATGTCTGCGGGGTGGCTCCGTACTGTAGTCCTCGTCCTGTATGGACCTGTGTCAGGAGGCGGTACAGGGTCAAGGGGCCTGGATGAAGATCCGTGAAGATGGCCCACTGTGAATGGGGGGGATTTTAGGGACTCCTTGCTCTGAGATTGGTTACTCCAGATGGGGGATTAATTCCATCTGGAGCAAACTTGTCTATTTGCATGAGACCCTGACCCAGGTGGAATTAAATAATAGAAAAATATTTTGCTTTGGGCAAATCAAAAGGAGGTCTAAATCTGACAATTATAATATAATAAAGATATGTAGTGAATACGCAGTAATCAAAGTGAATATGCAGTAATTAATTATATATCACAATCGTAATTAAACTTCTCATGATACACATAAATCCAAAAGAAAATATTACTAAATTTACATACAATTATAATATTCACCTAGTTCTATGTAGGATACTATTTTTCTGAGAATTAAAATTTTAATGTCATTTAATAATATTTTTTATTTTTTATTCATTTAATGAAACTTTATACTAATGTGGCTTATCGGAAGATGCTACAGTCCGAATCCTACATTTTGCCTACCCAAGTTTAATCAAGATATGGATCTTAATTAATTAATTAATCCAAAGGATGCCATAACCAAGGATTTTTTACTCTTTAAAAAATCCGAGAGCCATCTGCCAGGTTCGAATCCATGAACTATAACAGAAAAGGCAGTTATGCTAGCCACTACACATCAGATGATCCCAATATTTTCTTTTAAAATTATTAATAAACGAATAAACAAGCTTCAATTATACTGCATACCTTCAATATATCATATAATTGTTTTTAATGGTAACGTTATGTATTAATTATTATATGTAATATTGTTTTTTTTTTACAACTATGTGTGTTTATTGTTGAATGTGAGAACAATAAATGTTCCGAACATCAGCTGAACATAGTTGAATATTTTTTTATTGAACCTCATCATGCATACGAACATTGATATTAAATATAATGAGTATAATACTAAAGGATCTATCATAGGATGATGAGAAAATTCCAGGGATCAAATCCCTAATCAGCTCAAATGCATACAAAAATTATAACTTGTAATATTGTTAGATGCTTGTGATATGTCCTGTATGTAAACATTCATACACAATATTACTTTTAATTACATATATATGAAATAAATGGTAAGGGAAAGTATTAAAATAACGAAATTTTTTTGTAAATGTTATGAAAAAATACCTGATATTCCACCTCCGAGTCCATTATCCCTGCCACTGCTACCACTTGGTACTGCCTTGCCTTCATTGAAGACAGAGGTTTTCGCATCAGACCTAACACACCTTGAGCTGTAGAAGTGAGACGCAAACCAGTCATCTGAGCTTGTGAATGACTTGGATCCAATACAATTAGATTCTCTCCACCACCACGAAGTTCTTCGACGCCAATGATTGTACGACTGTGCCCTGGTTTGTTATAAACAAATTCGAATTCAATATTTTTGATTAATTAGTTTTAAGGAAACATATGTAATGAAATAAATCTAAGTAAAAAAATTGGACAAAGTTTTGAGGATTATTTGACTTTGATATTTTGGTGTTTTAACAAGAGAACCTATCTTAAATAAGTACCTATTTTAAGTATTGCAGTACTCATAGCGGGTACAAAAAACAAGCTGCAACAATCCCTGAAGGAATGGCAGGAAGAGCTTCTCCACTAAGTAATGACCACCAACACCCCCAAAATAAAGTCTTGCTAAAACTAACAAGGAGAGGATCCAAAATGTGTCTCACCGATTTTGATGTATTTTTGGGGGGTAAAGCAAGACATTAAACCATTAGACTCTGCAAGATATTAGGGGCCAACGCTCCCCAGGTGTCGTGTAAAAAATCAGAAAGTTTGCACACGAAAAACACATTAAATATTAAATAAAAGATATTAAATATTAGATATTAAATAAAAATATCTCTGGTTCTAGGGAACATAGAAAAATAAGTTTGGTGTCAAAATTATCCTTATTTCAAAGCGGAATAATGAAAAAATAATCCATTAAAATATTTAAATTTTATGCTTGGTAATAACTCTAAAAAAATCGGGTACAGGCAACACACGACTTTCACTTACATCCGTTGTTACAATCAATTTCCTATTCCTACCACACTCCAGAAAATGTGGATGCCATAACTTAAATTTTTTGCAAGAAGAAAACTTGAAGAACAGTAAACATATACTAAATAACCTATGTAGATAACAGTTTCATACTTACAGATAAAGTTTGCGGGAGAGAAAAATTTCGTAGAAACTAATACAATTTTTCACTGGTTGAACAGATAAGTCCAAAGTACTACCAACAAAACCAAACTATATAATCAAATTATTTACAGATTGGCCAACTAATAACAACATTAATCCCTACACGGTAAAGTAAGTGGCTTTCCCGCAACTTTGAAATAATATTGAAGTTTTGTTCCCTTTCACCCTACTGTTCCTAGTCACTCCATTTTACGGTATGAATTTTCACAAACAATTTCTCTTGAATGTTTGTTAAACTCATGATGGTTAACAAATAAATCCGAGTAGTAACAAACCTCTTCCATACCTGGAAATCTAGCATAAACCTTTTAAGTGATTCCTACTCTCAACTCTCCAAGCTAAACACTTCTAGTTTAAAAAAGGCCTTATGAATGGCAGGTTATGCTGGAAAAGTAAGTTAACCGGGTGACAGGTGCTGAAATGACATTCTTTTGAGAGCTGATGGAAAAACGAGGAGAGATTATATCAGAGATGAAAGGATAAGTGAGGAGCTTGAGGTATTAAAGCTTGAGACCAAGTCTTAAAATAGTAAATGAAGTGGTTTGGTCACATTTATTAAATGGATATTGAGAGAGAATCACGGAAAGAACTGGAAGTTCAACCGAACCACTGGAAGGAGGTCACTCCAGGTACATTCAGTGGATAGTAAGGAAAGAGCGATAAAATACATCAACAAAAAAAAGCAACTGAACAGGAACCAAGAGGCTATCTAATCAACCATGTAGTATCCTAATGTTATTTTTAATAACCAAAAATTAAATAAAAGCAAGCTTGAGGACCGAAAACCATGCCACATACATGCTGCTTACCCTGGTGTTGGAGATATAAAGGAGGCTTGAAGTCATCGTAAGCTTGGAAGTAGTTTAAGACCCACTTGAACATTTCGGGGTGAGAGCCGTTAGGACTTGTTGGTTGATGAAAATCTACCAATTGACACCTGTAGCATATTAGAACATTTAATTTAGCATAATATAGTATTCTCATGTTTGCAGGTAAGCTTACTAATATGTTAAACTATACAATAAAAATAATTGTTATTTGGTATCCACTTTGTAGAGGCTGGGTCTGCCCCAGGAGGATCTCCATAACCTAGGTTCGTCCCCAAGCTGAAATAAATAATATTTTGCCTTAGCTGGAATTCGAACCCAGGGCCTGGAGAACAGCAGAATAGTACTCTATTCACTAGACCACACCGCTCCCTTAACTATACACTAAAATGTTATGAAATTTAATCCTATAAATCTCAGTACAGTTTTCCAAGGACAAGATATTACTTAAAGTAAAACTTAATTAAAACCTTTAATTTTAATTAATGAGAACTTAAACTAAATGAGAATTTGACGAAAACGGAGCAGGAGATTTAGAATATTAAAGTAACATTTTTAGTGTAGTTACCTAATTACCACTGATAATATTTTTATTCATATACTTTTTAAAAAGGAATTGAGTGAAAAATAGAGAATCTCTTCTATTTTGTGTTGTATCGTAGTTACAAAAAAATTAAAAGTCCTTAAAATTCTATTTTAATTCTATTCTACAGGTCCTTCGAAAATGTAAACATTATCCTTTTTGTGCATTAATCAAAGCTTTTAGAGATCAGACATGCTACTATACTCTTGGTTTTAAACACAGTATTAAAGACTTAACTTGTCCTTTATCCAATCAATTCCTTTAAATCGAGTGTATAAATTGAATAATGGTGGATAGCATTTTTTTTTTGGTTCAGAAAACAATCAACTGATTGAATAAAGATAATTAAGTTTATTTTATTTTTATACGATGTTGAGAACGATTTACCTTATTCTAAGAGATGACAAAATAGTGACAACTTCAGTGGCACCAATCCACTTCCTTGTATTAACAAGCTTTCCACCCAGCTGATCAGCGCCTTGCACATCAAAGCCTTCCCTCCAAGCCCACTCAATGTGCTCCTGAAGCCTTGAGATCGAAGGCATAGCAGAGCGAGATGGAAGTTCAGGATTGCGACCGAGGAGCCACTGTTTATAGAGCTGTTCATTATAGCCAGTATGGTGAACTAGAGATGACAACAACATCTGAGTGTTCCTAAAACAAGGAAAACATTATTAATAATACTATTCATAAACAAAATTAATGTGAGAGTAATATTTATTTGATTAAAAATCACGTCCATTATTTCCCTATTGGTTTATTATTTTCAATTATAAACCTTTGTAATTGACCAAAAATAATTACCCCTTCTCAAAATTTGGGGGCTTATGTTTCAAGATATGTAGAAACCATCATCCAACGATGATCCTAACACCTTGACGTTGATATCAGCCGATAAGTTTTAAAATGGCGGATGATTAAAAATGATTTAATTACAATAACTCAGTTATTTTTTTTTATTTTTTTTTTTTATTTATTATAGAGATATTTACAACTGTATTAACACAAAAAATACATCAAGTAAATGTGACTGTTCACACATGAGATATGGACATGATAGGCGTGAGAAGAATCTACCCATTGGTAGCACTTCAAAGGTTTTTCAGACAAGAAGGTCTCGAGGCCATCGTCGTTTCAGCCGCCTCGGAGGATGATCAGGAATAGAAAGAGATGAGAGATTGCGGACAAGTGGGTTTGGGTGGAGTGGTAATTTGGAGTGAAAGGAGGTATATCTAATTCGGGCTAAGTCTGCAACTAATGGGATATTCAGATCTTTGTGGATTATTTTATTGGTGACAAAGTAAGGGGCATTTAGGATATTTCGGAGGATTTTGGATTGCAAGGATTGGATGCGAGAGGAATTTGATGGCTTGGTGGATCCCCATAGTTCAATTCCATATGTCCAAATAGGCCTAAGTATGGTAATATAAATTAGTTTTTTGTAGTAGGTGGGAAGTTTTGAACGTTTGTCAAGTAAATGTTGTAATAAGCGATATCTGCGAGCTGTTTCTTGTCGTTTCAGTTTAGTGTGAGGATTCCAAGTAAGTCGTCTGTCAAGATGCAGTCCAAGGTATTGGATCTGTTCAACTGAGGTGAGTGGAATATTGCCAAAGGATATAGTGGGACAGGCAGACATAGGTTTGCGGCGCAGGGTAAAGGTAATTTGGTGGAATTTAGTAGGATTTATTTTGATCCTCCACTTTTGACACCATTCTTCAATGGAAACAATGTGAGACTGAAGAGTTTGGGAAGCAATAGTTGGGTCATTGTTTACAGATAACACACATGTGTCATCGGCGTATGTAGTGAGGACAGTGCAAGGATGAGAAGGAATATCAGCTGTATATATGGTATAAAGGATTGGACCCAGGATGCTACCTTGGGGCACACCTGTGTTCTGAGGAAATATGGCGGAGAAGGAAAGGTTATGGTTTACTTTAAAGGTTCTATCTGTGAGGTAGGAACGGATTAATAAGAAATAGGTAGGAGGGAGGAAGTGACGAAGTTTGTAGAGCAGTCCTGGATGCCAAACTCGGTCAAAAGCCTGTTCCACGTCGAGGAAGGCTCCAGTGCAATACATTCCGCGCTCCAATGTGGAAGATATCAAATCCACCACACGGTGACACTGCTGTATAGTGGAATGGGATGAGCGAAATCCAAACTGGTGGTCAGGAATAACGTGATGAATGTCAAGGATTGGATATAGATGTTTTAGGAGGAGTTTTTCCAGTATTTTGCCCATGATGGGCAAAAGAGAGATAGGACGGTAGGATGATGGATTTTCTAGAGACTTTTTAGGTTTAGGAATCATTTTGATAATGGACAATTTCCAAGGATCGGGAAAGTAGGTAGAACGAAGTGTGGCATTATATATGTAGGTGAGTAAGAGTATGGCTTTTTTGGGGAGCTGTTTCAGGATATGGGATGTGATGAGATCATGGCCAGGAGCTTTTTTGGATGGTAATCTTTGAATGATATTAATGATTTCGGAAGGGTGAAAGGCCTTAGGAGGAAGGGACATTTGGAGAGGAACAGTTAGTTCTGCTTCAACAAGTTCACTATGGCTGGGATTAAGGATATCAGGGTGCGGATTAAACTTGTTGTAAAGGTGTTCTCCAAAGATTTGGGATTTCTCTTCATCGGATCTCGACCAGGTTTGGGATTTAGTGAGGAGAGGATGATTAAAGGTTTTAAATTTCAGCAGTTTTGCGGTTGTTGTCCATAAAGATTTGTCTGAAGTGGTCAAGTTCTCTGTAAAGTTCTGAAAGTTTTGTATTTTGAATTTTCTTATTTCTGTTTTTAATTTGTTTGTCAGGTGATTGTAATGCTTTTTGTCAGATGGATATCTTGTGTTATGCCATTTTTTCCTTGCCCTACGTTTGTCAGTTAGTAGGAGTCGAATGTGATTCGGTAAGTTTGTTTTATGAAGATGTCCAATTTTGTGAAGCGATGTGTTGGTGTCTATGACAGTTTCTATCGACTTTGTAAGTTCTTGTATGGCGGAGTCTATGTCATGTTTAGTTTTTAACGGAATGTTTAAGTCAAGTTTGATCTCTAAATCATTACGAAAACAGTCCCAGTCAACGCGACCTTTAATCAGGGAAGGAAGAGAGGGTTTAATAACTGGTTGTGAATGCATGAGGAGAAGAACCGGACTATGATCTGAGGAGAGGTCATCGAGGGATTTGATTGTAGTTTGAGTTAACACAACACTTCCGAGAATAGAGAAGAAATTTTATAGAATCAGTAAACCACTATTAATTAAAAAACAGAAAAAAAAAAGAAAATTTTACAAACCTATACATAATCGCCCATAATTCCATCTTATTTTTGAAGATAATTTTATCGCCTTTCAAATGAGTACCTATCAGGAAACAAATTTAAGTTCTAGAAGACCTGTAGTTTTATGTTTAAAAAAATATATTTCTTTAAATGTTCAAAATATCTTTTTTTTTCAACCACTTAGAGGACAAATTTTCCCAAAAACATCTAGACGATAAGGAGGAAATCCATTAAAAATTTCACCTTCACAACCAGTCATTTTTGAGATACAATGATGACTACATGAGTGAGTGGGTTGTAACTTGCTTTTATAAATAGATTCGGAATTTGGCCCTTCCTCCAATAGCGTTCCATCCTTCAGAAATATCTAACATCATCCCGCAAAGCTCCTGGGCATGATCTTATAACTTCCTATTTTTTAAAACTACTTCCTCGAAAAGCTATCCTATATCTCACTCACATATATAATTCTGTACTTCGTTCCACATACTTTTCTGCTTCCTGGAAATTATCCACTGTCAAAATGATACCCAAAACTAAGAAACCACCAGAAAATCCATCTTCTTACCGTCCCATCTCACTTTTACCAATCATGGGCAAAATCTTGGAAAAACTTATATTGGAACGCCTATATCCCATCCTAGATACTAATTCCATAATTCCTGATCACCAGTTAGGATTCAGAGCATCCCAACTCCACTATCCAGCAATGTCATCATTTGGTGGACGAGGACATTGTCTCATCTGCATAAGAGCACGGTTTGTATTGAATGGGAGCCTTCTTCGACGTAGAACAAGCCTTTGAACGAGACTGGTACCCGGGATTGCTTTACAAACTCCGCAATTCCTCCCCCATACATACTTTCTTATCATCCAGTCCTATCTCACCGAAAGATCCTTCATAGTAAATCATAATTTTTCTTATTCGTCCATTTTTAGTCATTCTTCCCCAAGACAGTATCGTATGACTTATTCTTTTCAGTTTATACAGCTGATATCCTGTCCCATCCTAACATTTTCCTTTCTACCTATGACACTTGTGTGTTATCAGTCAATACTGATCCAAGTATCGCCTCTCAAACTCTCCAATCCCACATCAGAGACCTTGAGGTATGGTGTCAGAACTGGAAAATTAAATTAATGCCAACAAATCACCTTTACCCTTCGTCATAAACCTATGACATCCTGCCCTACTGTCTCCTTCAAAAACACTCCTCTTGTCCCAGTTGAGCAGATCTGATATCTAGGACTGCACCTAGATAAACGACATTTGGAACCCTCGTAGAAGACTGAAACGACAAGAAACTGCACGACGTATTCGACTCCTTCAACACTTTCTAGACAAATGTTCTAATCTTCCACTTAACTACAAAAGACTCATCTACATGACTATCATAAGGCTGATATGGACTTACGGAGTAGAGCTTTGGGACTCTACTAAACCTTCAAATTCTTCTTTTATCCAATCCCTACAATCCAAAATCCTTCGTAAAATCCTGAATGCTCCTTACTTTGTCACAAACAAACTTATCCTTAAAGACCTTAAAGTTCTATATGTTGCTGTTTTGGCCCGATCCAGATATCATTCCTTTCATGCCAAACTCCATTCCCACCCTAATCCTCTACTCTAGTTTCAATCTTTTCTTCCTCTTCAATTCCTGACAATCCTCCGAGGCATCTGAAAAGGAGATGGTCCCGAGACCTTCTAGTTTAGAATATTTTTTGAGTGCTTCCAATCGGGAAGCTTCTCTACAGGTGTTTCATGCCTTTATATATTTTATTCAAATTTAGTCATTGTATTCTATTGGGTTGTTTCACATGAAATGTCCGTTTTAATAGTTTCTGAAATACATAAAGGATTTTGCAGGTCTCTGTTGTTTTCTTCTGAATGTTAACATATTTAAAGTAAACAGTTACTAATCCTCTACCTTTGTATAATAAACATTAGCTTCCCCAATCAATTACCCACTTTTTAGTATACCTTCAAATATGAACATGGAAACACGCGATTTCCGAGTAAACTCGGCCATTCGGCAGCAAGGCGTTTGGGGAAGGGAGTGTTAATGAACGGACCATTCGCCGTTGGTTTGCTAAGTTTTCAGCTGGGGATACTGACTTGGAAAACTTGCCCCGAGGAAGACCTCTGTCTGTAATAGACAATGATGTCCTCAAACATACAGTAGAAGGAAACCCCTACCAAACAGTTAAAGGACTCTCAGCACAACTAAATGCAAGTGCATCTACTGTTTCCAGACATTTAAAGTGTATTGGGAAAGTAAAAAAGCTTGATACATGGGTACCTCATGATCTCACTGAGCGGCAGCAAGACCCCATGTTTCAAAACATACTGTGCAAAAATTGAAAGAACTGGGCTACGAAGTTCTTCCGCACCCATCATATTCTCCCGACTTGTCTCCAACAGATTACCACCTGTTAAGGAATTTATACAACTTCGTCAAAGGAAAACTTTTTGAAAATGATGATCAAGTAAAAAGTGCGTTTTCAGATTTTGTTTTACTTCAAAGCTCAGAGTTTTTCAATTGGGGGATAAAAAAGTTGGTGTCACGTTGGGAAAAATGTGTAGAAAATGAAGGTAAACACTTTGAATAAAATTATCTTGTTTTCATATCGTATTTTTAATAAAAATCCTTTACCTTGAAAACGGACATTTCATGTGACACAACCCAATATTAAACAGTTGTAAATTCGAATAAATAAATTAAAACAAAAAAAATCGGAATTAGCTAGACTCATGCAAAAACAAAAATCATATGTATCAGATTTTAATACATTATATACATACGTTAAATTAATACAAATAGTTTTAAATTCATAGAACTATCAATAATTAGAAATATTCACCTGTAACCACATCCCCAACCTCGGTCACCATAAGTTGAAGCATAATGATCAACCTTTGAGCAGAGTATAGTCCTAATGACATTGCTAGAACTGGTGCTTACAGCAGGTATCAGCTCAATAATATCTGCAATAGTTAAAAGCTAAGCGATAGTATAAAAAAATAAAACTATAAAATAAGAATATTTAAAAATTTTTTGCAATAATATTAAACTTCAACGGAGAATTACTAATCCAGATGAACCTCAATAATTCATAGTTCTGTTTCATAGAAAACCCTTTGCTTCTACAGCTAATTGTTTCTAATAAATACAAATACCTAGAAAAAGAAATCTGTAGATTGCTGATTGTTCTTAAAATAAATCAGTATAGAATTTAAAATTCAATGTGTATTAACAAAAACAACATAACGATTATTATAAAACATTAATTGAAATTATCGTAAAACAGATTTAAATTATTAACTGACAATCCCATTAGCCAAATGTTATCATTACTGATTTTATCAAATTAAATTAATTATATAGTTTGTATGTTTATATATTTAACATCACTTTATGCTACTGTGTCTAATCAGACAATGCTACAGTGGGAGTCCTAAATTTTGCCTATCCAGGTTTAATTAGGATAGGGATCTTGAATGAGTACCTGACATTGCACAGGCTTGGGATCACCTTTATACTTCCCTGCAAAGGACAGCATAACTAAGAATTTTTTACTCTCATTAAAAAATCCTAGAGCCACCTGCGAGTTTGAACCCGTGAACTTTGGCATAGAAAGCTGTGCTAGCCACTATGCTACAGGTAACCCCATTATTATTATTAATTATATAGGTAATTACTTACCTTTAGTACAAGAGCTACCATCATCAACTCCATTGCTTTCTGCCATTTTTAATTCAATTTGTCTTTCATAATAGTCTGCTACAGAAAGTTCGCCAGAGTATACAGCTCTTTGCATATTTGCAAGACTCTGCTCCTTAAAATTTCCTTCATTATCCATGCCATATTGAGCCTATTTAATTAAAAACAAATATAACCAAAATAAAATATATGTAAATAAATAATTTCTCAAAAAACATATGTTGATTTGTTTTATCATAATAATTATAAAAATCTTAAAAAAAAAATTAGAGACTCAGGGTTAGATCTCTGAAAATCAGGCACAATTGTTATAATTAATACTAGAAATTACAATAATATGCAGGACAACCATGTTTCTTGAGCAGCTGTTCTCCACCCTTAAGGCAGCGCTACACGGTGAGAATTCAGGTAGATGTAGGTGAGGTGAAATTCATGATTCGTAGGTGAAAGTGAATATCACATACTTTCAACATATTATAATAAATATTCAATTAACAAATTTTCTATATTACTTCATCGTTTATTTTTTTTTTACATTTTATTATAAAAAATGTTTAATTTCTTAAATTCTACATTAAAAAACATGTTTTCATGATGTGTATATTATACTTGCTTGTTTTGATATAACTTCATTCAGTTTTTTTATTTTAAAAAATATATATATTTAATGATATTATAGGGTTTTTCTAATAGTAATATTTGATGTCATTATACATTTTATTTTTATTTTAAATAAGCCTTCCCCCTCTCCTGCTACTTTCGTGAACACATACAAAACTTGCTTTCACCTCACCTACACATACCCTATTTCTAGCCTTCACCAATCTAAACACCAACTGTCCTTTTTTCTACCTGCTTTTTCTCAAGGGTGTTTTCAGTCATCTAGCAACCGAAACAGAGCCTCAATGTATAATAAATAAGTGGTTAAATTACAATATTATTCATCTATGTTACTGTTCTTCTTATGTTCAAAAATATATATTTTTCTCTTTTCTCCTTTAGTGGGTTATTAATAAATCAGTTCAACTTTTATATTTAGCTACTTTTTGTCAATCCTAAAAAGATGATATGGTTAATTTTTTTGAATTTACAAAATTAAAGATACTGTAGAATAAAAAAAAAATTATATATCAGCATTTAAGTTCTGTCAGACTATTTCAATCAGAATGAAACCTATATAATGATATTATAGCCCATTAAATTTTACATAATATTTTAAATCTTTTTAAATTTTAAATAAATTAAATCACAATCGTTAGTCATTTTTGAGAAAATTGTAAAAAGGTAGAAAACCCATGGTATAAAGTGCCTCTTCTGGTTTCCTAGGCTTAGGCTTATTCTAGGCAGAAGCTGTGTGTGGAATAAGTCTAGAAAAGACTGTCACTAGATTTTAGGAAAATATGCATCTCTTAACATGTAGTGACAGTCTTTTCTAGGCTTATTCCACACACAGGTTCAGGGGTAGAGGGTAACTGAGCAGAAGCCCTCCTTGCGAGGCTGTCAACTCTCTCCTTGCCTAAAATGCCTGAGAGACCAGGCACCCAATGAACTCAACCCTTATTCAGCATGGAGAGTGTACAAGCATACCGAGTCATGTAGTTACCCAAGGCTCCGATAGCAGCTTGACTATCAGTATGGATAGTTATAAGCCTGCCTCTCATCCCTTCTGAACTTAGGGTTTGAGCAAGAATATTAATCGCCATTACTTCAGCCTGAGAGACTGAAGTATGTTTACCTAGAGAGATAGATATTCCTTCCCTCGATTTGTACATTGTCCGTCTGTGTAACACTTGACTCCATTGTGTGAGCCAGCCATATTAATCCCTACACAGTAAAGTGTGTCCGTATATTTCTTTACTGAAGATCAGAATGCATGGCTGGCACCGAATCTTCATCAAGATTCTGAACATGTTACCATGACCCCGGTATAGTACAGAATTAAATATTGTTCCTAACTTAGAGAGCCTATAGGCTGTGCTAAGTGCTTCAGTTTCTACTGCTATGTTCAATGGTGTTAGGTTCAGTAGAACTTCCATTGCATCAGTCGGAGTAGTATTCATAGCTGCAGTTATCATAAGAAATGCTAATCTTTGCAACTTTCCAAGCAGGAGCATGGATTTGCATGTAATTGCCTTATGACCCCACACAACAGCAGTATATAAGACTATGGGCCTTATTGCTGTTAGATATACCTTTAAGGAACATCTTAGGTTTAAGGGCCCAGGTTCTTCCAACGGCCTATTTGCACACATATAGACACTTAAGTACTTTGGTGCAAGATTTGTCAATGTGGCTATTCCATTTTAATTTACTATCGAGAGTAAAGTGTTTAACTTCATTACAGATATTGACCTCAACCTCACCAAGGCAGGGTGGTCTAATTTTTACTTTCACTTACCTAAATATGGAATATATAGTAAGGGAAAGTATTGCGATTGTGAAAATTTTCGAATTCCAGTTTTCAACGGAAGTAGACGTTTTAGGGTCTCCTGAGTCCAAATGACCAAGTCCCGCAAAAAGGTCTGTGTGTGTGTGGTAAGTCCAGCGTGAAAACGAAAAGTCCTATGAAACTGAAATTTCATATTTAAGACAACTATACGCCCGAGATGTTACAGCAACTTTTTCATCAAAATAAGCTAACTAGAAGAGCCACTTTATACCATGCATTTTGTACCTTTTTACGATTTCCTCAAAAACAGCTCTTATGATCTTGACTAAACTCTATATATTGATTTAAAATTTAATGGGCTTTAACATCATGTAAGTTTCATTCTGAATGAAATAGCTTGACAGGGCATAAATGCAGATATTTTAAATTTTCTTCCTTTAAAGTACATTTAATTTTGCATATTACAAAAAATTAATTAATACCCATGTCACCATCTCCATTTCAATAAATTAAAAACAAAAAAACTGTAAAAGTAACAAATGTTTTATCGTATTTAATTTTTTATGACAATATGGTGATTTAAATATTTACAATAAATAAATTTGTTATGCAACATAAGTTCATAAGAACATGATCTCTGTATGGCTTGCTACAACATAGGATGCTAGTTTAATGATAGTTTTTATATCAGACCACCTCTTCTACAAGAAAAACTATCTAATCAGCTTGGTGTACACAAGATTTTTAAAAAATATTTACAGTTATATCAATACCACTAAAACTTATAGTCATAAGCTGAGTCATGAGATATAAAAAAATAAATTAAGCACTTACCCTCAATAGTTCAAATTCATGTTGTTCTCTCAACCTTTGCACTTCTTTATCTCTTTTTTCCATTTCTTTTGCGAGAAGACGGTCACATGAAACATCTGGTGTTAGAGGAGATACGCCTTAAATAAAATATAAATCATATATAGAAACTTCATTACTTAGGACAGTTAAAACAAAATATAAAGACAATGAAATAATTTAATTTTACACAGCCAAAACTTAATATGATGTTAAGCAAAAAAAAAAAATAAATAAATAGAAAAGAGTTCATTTATCACCTTTTGGATTAAAATGTTGATCTATATGATGCGCCAATTCCTCTGTAGAGGTGAAATTAGACATACAACAAATGGGGCATTCCGTAGAAGTTTTCTCTTGGACTATATCATGAACAGGCTACACAAACAGAAGAAACAAGAACTATTAATTACTTCACAATAATACGACAACAATAAAAATGAATCATTTAAAAAATATACCTTTGCAGGACTCAGGACATCCTTGTGCTCGATGTTGACATGTAATTCCAAGTCAGGGGTGTTTTCAAATGTATGGACACAAAGAGGACAACTGTATAAACTATGGTGCTTAGAAGCTAAATCAGGATTTACAGATGGACTGGTTAGATCAAAATGTTGTCTATTAATATGCTCTTCTAAATTAGAAACAGTATCTCCTCGATAGGTACACAGGGGACATTCAAACATATACTGTAGATTGGTTTTTGGGACTGCTGGAGCTGTGTTAGTCCTTAAATTAAGAGCAAGCTGCGATCTTTGTGGTGAACCCCAAGAGGGAATATCACCATTTGTAAGTTGTTTCCCTTGTATATTATAGAATTCATTATTGTTGTTATTATTATTATATTCAAACCATTTCTTCCATCTTTACTTTCCCACCTACTTTCTGAAAGAGGGCTTAGTAATCCATCTCCATCATCGATGAATGTAAGAAGCTCTTGTTCAGGAGTAAGGTAGTCTAAATGAGCACTATTAACATGTGCTAGCATCTCATCTGCAGACATATCACAATTACAAAATGGACAAACAGCAGAATTTTTTATATGACATATCATAACATGAATCCTCATTTCTTCATCTGAAAATCCTTCAGCACCACATATTTCACAGGAGTAACTTATGTCAGGTACTTTAGCAGCCATATCACAACCTATATAAGAGCATTTAAATCAAATAAAGTACTTTTAGTAAAATTATCCTAGTTATATTTATATATTTTTTTAAATACAAATAATTACCATGGACTGAAATATTCACGCTTGAGACTTACTTACTTGATTCTGTATTAAAGTAATTTATTTGTATAAATATTCATTATTAATAAAATCTTTTTCAAATTTTCTTACAAAAAATAAAATTGCAGAGAAGGCTACATTTTAGTAAGGTTATACATTTGGGCATTATCCTTCAACAAAACAGTTTTCCCAAGGAAAACTGAATATGCTCAAATTGATTTAAATACAGTTCGCTTTAAAAAAACAAACGATTAGACAATACTTCATATATTAATTATGTATTTTAACGTTACATAAATCAAGTATTTTAATACTTTCAAGTTTTTTACCAAATTTCCATTCTGTTATTAATAATCAGGTTTTTTAACTTAATATCGATTATTCCATTTAATTATTTAGCACAACTTAAGTTTTCATTCGATGCCGACGATCAATTCGAAGTAAATGTGAAAGACGTTTATACTGTTGGTACTCAAATAAAAAAATTAGTTGTCTTTTTTAAGTACGTCACAATTGTTTAGCTTAGTACAAGCTAAAATCTTAAACTTTAAATGTATTTAGTTTTGGGCAGATAGATCTGAACTGTATATTAAAAAAAACAATAAATTATATCATCCTTATCCTAAAAAAAAAAAAAAAAAATATTATTTAGTATGGCTAATCCCAAATACTGTTAGAGGTTCATTAAAAGCTAATAATGGTGCTAAAATCTTTTATATTTTTACGCTATCTTTATTAGAAGAATTAGGAATAAAAAAATAACGCTGAAATTATAGGACATGTCATTAAAGACAGCCGTTTGGAAAAAATAATGGCGGATGGTAACGTCGAGTTCTGAGGATTATATTTACAGTGATTATCAACAGCGTTTTTTCTTTAAAACTATTATAATGTCCGTATGGCGTACAGCTCCATACAAAGAATATTTTATTATTCTCATTAAACTGTAAAACTTTGTGCAAGAGCCATCACTGATGTATAAAGTCATGATCCCTGATTTTTTTATCTTTACTCTCAAAAATGTCAGGTTTACCAACCACAAATAAGTTGTTTAACATCCTAGACAAACTCCTGTTGGGGTAGCTCAACGAATGACGATTATTAGATCATTCGATTATTTCAATCATTCGAATTAATCGATTATCTAAATAATCGGTTTGGAGAAACGAGTGATCATTCGAAGTGAATTTTTTAACGCAAATCGAGGGGTTGGGAATAATCAAATGATTTTTTTTTTTTTTTTTGCTCTTCACATAAATTATATACATATTTGTACCAAGGCTCAGCAATCATAGAAAGGGGTTGCCATTTTGTCTTTTAGAATGCATATTAATGATTCGATCATTCGATTATTTAAATCATCGAAGTCCCATCATTTGATTATGCCCATCCCTAATATTTTTCCCTGATGTATCCTGTTTGTTTGTTTATACATTTAACTCCACTTTATGCTACTGTGGAAAATTGTTGGATGCTACATACAGTGGTTGTCCTCAATTTAGCCTATCCAGTTTTAATTAGGATAGGGATCTTTAAGGAGTAGGGAACATTGCACAGGCTTCAGACCTCCATTGTATTTCTCCTCTGAAGGTCATAACCAAGGATTTTGGGGATCACTTGTAGCTGGCTGGTTAGCATAACAGCCTCCTATGCCAAAGGTCACGGGTTCAAACCCACAGGTGGTCATACGATTTTTTAATGGGAGTAAAAAATTCTTAGTTATGTCGTCCTTCGGAGGGGACGTTAAAAGGTGGTCCCAAGCCTGTTCTATGTCAGATACTTGTTAAAGATCCCTATCCTAATAAAACCTGGATAGGCAAAATTTAGGACTCCCACTGTAGCATCGTCCGATTAGAAATAGTAGCATAAAGTGATGTTAATTAAATAAACGAACAAACCAAGGATTTTGAAATACCATTAAAAAATCCTAGTGCCACCTGATAGGATGGATCCTATGAACCTGTGACTTTGGGCATGGCATAGCCACTAAACCAAAGGTGACCTCTCTCCCCTGCCCTGTTATGCCATGTCAGCCATTCATTCCCATACAGACCAATGTGGCTTGTGAATTTGTCATTTTTTGAACAATGGACCTCATGAGGATGCATAGGTGGATTCTTTGGCTTAGGGGGCTAAATTGATTATGCCTCATTTCTTATACTATAGTTACTATTTTTTGAAAGAATACCATCTCTTCTCAATTGAAGGGCTTATGTACCAGCTTCAATGTAAATAGCATGGATTTGCCTTAATAGAAATCCTCCTGACAATACTCTTGATACTTAATATAACAATTAGATTCATTTTACATAATGATGCAGAGTAAATAATTTTTCAAGTCATGTCTTACTAAGCAGCAATAAGCTGCCAGAGTGAGCTTCCCTCAGATAACTATAACTATCGATAGAATAAAGATTGATTTGTTGTATATGTCATTGCACACCTAAGAATGGTATAATAATAACGGTAAGTATTAATACAACTTATTTTACCCTCCTAGGGTTTCGATGATGATTTTATTAGGTTTATAATTTTTTTAAATATAAAAGTGATGATTGTGATACTGCTGCATATTCGGACATTACTTCCCTTAAGCTTTTCTTGCAATGTATTAAATTATTTTTCTGGCTATAACACACATATCATATATTATATCTTCAGCTTACAGTAGAACTTTGCAGTTTTCAGGAACTTTATTGAGGATGTATAGTCGATTGTCAAAATTATAATAGGTAGAAATAATTAGGAGTCAGCCTGGTAAACAATATTTTGTTTGTTTATTTATTTAACGTCCTTTTATGCTACTATGGCTAATCGGACAATGCTACGGTGGGAGTCCTAAATTTTGTCTATCCAGGTTTTATTAGGATAGGGATCTTTACCCATGATGTACCTGACATCGCACAGGCTCAGGACCACCTTTTAATGTCCCCTCCGAAGGAGTGCATAACTAAGGATTTTTTACTCCCATTAAAAAATCCTAGGAGCACCTGCGAGTTTGAACCCGTGACCTTTGGCATAGGAGGCTGTTATGCTAGCCAACCAGCTACAAGTGATCCCAAAATAATATTTTACTTTTGCCAATGTTTCAGCTCAAACATGCTCAGTTTATGCTAGAGGTGGCTCATTGATGAGTTGATTATGACTTATATATTTGATTAAAATTAAAATATTGTTTACCCGACTGACTCCTGATTATTTCTACTTATTATAACAGGAACTTTGTAGTAATATATTTCTGTAAATTTTGAATAAAACGAGGCTTAAGGATCTTCACCTGAACTGGTAAGCATGAAAAACATACTGATAATAAACAATGCTATCAGATATTGAACTGCTTCTACGTAATATACAATTTTTTTTTTTTCAAAAAAACCACTAATATTTAAGATATGCTATAAAGTTATATACCTTACTTTGGCATGAGATGAGGATGATGGGCCTTGAATGGGATAGGATGGAAAGATCTTGGCATGGTTCAGATATAGGAATTAATAGATCCATTCTATATTTAATATTTCCAAATACCAGTGAATGTTCTTCAGAACTTATAAGTGAAGAAATCTAGATAGGAGAACAGTCATATTATAGTTGATTTATTCAAGAAGGAAAGCTTAGTATTTCTAGTCATATTGGCCTCCACATAATCTTGGCTCAAAAAATCAGCACCCATTGTTTGAAATGAGTTCTCATCATTTTGCTAGTGAAAATTGGTTTGACCTACATAAGGAATTTCAAATTTGCTTAGTTTGGCTTTACATGAGGAAATACAGTTTATAGATGAGGAAGACACTTAAAAACACTGAATTTCACTAAACTGTCAGGAGGATACTCTAAGGAAAGTTGTTTTCTCCAACTATCCATTAGATCTTCGCAACAAGAACATTTATTAAATTATCTGTGATAGCCTTCTGATATCAGTGTTAATATAAAATTGGAGGCTGTAAGCACTTCACCACTTTTTATTAAACAATGCATGTCTTGGCTATTCTGCCATCTTCAGATAAAAAAATAATTTTTTATCTTTAGGTGTGTGAGCAATTCCATCAAGAAGCCTCATGAAGATGGCGAAATACGCAAACCTTTGTGCATTGTTGAATAAAAATTAATGAAGGGGTCTTAAAGCCTACAATTTTATATTAAATCTTAACCTTCACCTTAAATTATCAACACTAAATTCATTGTTAATATTTTATTAATAATTTTTTACTGGCGCATTTTTAAGAGAATTTCCCTACAAGTCCTCATTTAACCAGTTTTCAACTGATTAGAAAACTTTTACATGGCTTATGTTTAATTCGAGGAACTGTTATTAGAAGGAATGTATAGGGATGCAAAATCATGAGAAAAAAATTAAAAATCCTTAAGTTTTTATGGATATGCACACACAATTCTATGGTATGATCTGTCTATAAAACATTTGGACAATCAGATGTTTAGCATATTTGATCCTAATATGGGCCATTATACAAGACATATCTGGAGCCAAAGTGTTTGCATATAGAGTATATGTGTTTATACACTCTACATATAAACAACTTGATCCGAACCATGTTCAAGAGGTTATGAAGTGGATTTAAACGACTTTAAGTACGGTGTAAAAGTCTATTCTTTTGGGAAAAATATGACTAAATCACATAACAGTAATAATAATAAGCTTTAACCAAAATGTGTGTAATCAACTTTTACCGAAATAGTTAAGTTAAACAGAGAATAATAAATAAATGGCAGATTAAACAAGATGAAATAATTATTTGCTGGTTACTAAACAAATCTGGATGAGGGTAATGAACTAACTAATACTACTTTTTATTTTATTTATTTAAGGGTTAAAGTCTAAATAATATGCAATATAAACTATAGTATAAAATTTTAACCACAATTTAACAAACCATAATCCAATCAATAATGATTTTTATAATCTAGACATCATAAATAAACATGAACAAATAAAACATTGAATCAAATACTCATTGAAATGCAAATGTTCCATAATATCATTTAAAAGCATTGCAAAATAATCTACTACACATTTTGTTTCTCCAATACATAAACTTTCCACATTTAAAGAATGTAGATGTAATATATTGATTAACCCCAAAACATCAATATCAATTGGCCAAAAATATCTTTTAAAACATTGCCAACTTTACAAATATGTTATTAAATCTACATTTATTCTGAACTGTTGATACGACTTTTTATTTTGTCAATAGCACCTTGATGTCTCTTGATTTGTTCTTCATGAAACTTTACATCATCATGCATGCTTTTCTTCAGTTCGTCAAGCTGCTGCTGTTTCTGAAATATAATATTCATCATATAAATTAAGGTGTATATTTATAATTGAACTATATTGAGGAGGTATAGTCAGCTGTTGGAATTATCTTAGATAGAAATAATCGGGAGTCAGCCGTTTAAAAATATTTTAATTTTGCTGACTTTTCAGCTCACTGATGCCCTGATAATGGCTCATATGCTTGAGCCAAAACGTCAGCAAAATTAAAATATTTTTAACGACTGACTCCCGATAATTACTTTCAGTTACCTATATATGGAATATATAGTAAGGGGAAGTATTGCAATCGTGAAAATTTTCGAATTCCTGTTTTCAACGAAAATATATGTTTTAGGGTCCCCTGAGTCCAAATGACCAAGTCCTGCAAAAAGGTCTTTGTGTGTGTGTGGTAACTCCAGTGCGTAAATAAGAAGTCTAATGAACCTGAAATTTCACGTTTAAGACAACTATCAGCCCGAGATGTTACAGAAACTTCTTTATACCATGCATTTTGCACTTATTTACGATTTTCTCAAAAACGGCTCTAACAATTTTGACTAAACTGGCTATATCTATGTAAAATTGGACGGGCTTTAATATCATGTAGGTTTCCTTCTGATTGAATAGTCTGATAGGGCTTAAATGCCAATATTTCAAAATTTCTTACTCTAAAATACCTTTAATTTTGTAGATTTAAAAACATTCTCCATATCGTTTGATTAGCATTGCTAAAATACAGGTTAAACTAATTCGTTATCCAACTAAAGGAGAAAACTGCAAACATATTTTTTAAAGCAATTTTTTGTTTTTTAAATTATGAACAGTAATATAGATGTATAATGTACCATTGGAATGCTAAAGATTTAAAAAAAAATATTGTCTTATGCATACTATTTTAAAAGTAAACGGAGAGTGATGAAAAGGTTATAAAACTGATTGTGGTAGATAATAATATAATATAGCTTTTTTCAGTCAAATTCATAATTTTTTCAACCGAATTCATAATTTTTTCAGTCAAATTCATAATTTTTTCAATCAAATTCATAATTTTTTCAGTCAATTTCATAATTTCTTGTATTTCTTTATACAGTCAATTTAATGAGGTTTTGCTACCAAGAACATAACATTTTTATTAAATCTTATTGTTGTTTATCCATTTAACATCACTTTATGTTACTGTGCTTAATCCGACGGTGCAGTGGGAGTCTTAAGTTTTTCCTATCCAGGTTTACTTAAGATAGGGATCTTTTACGAGTTCCACTTTTTAAATATTTTAAGAGTCACCTGTGGCGCACAAATTTAGGGCGATCTGCTGGTTTTGGACTTGCGACCGTAAGCGTAGAAGGCTGTTATGCTAGCCACTACTCCACAGGTGACCCTCGATGCATTCAACAAGGTGTTTGAATCTGCCGGGTTTGAACCCGTGACCTTGGGCATATTAATCTTTAACACCTTGCTGAATGCATCCAGGGTCACCTGTGGAGTAGTGGCTAGCATAACAGCCTCTTTTAAAGGACGTAATAACCATACACTTTTACTCCCTAAAAGCAAATATAGGGCCATCTGCCAGGCATGAACTCGCTATCTAGTGGATAGAAGAATGTTATGCTAGCCACTACTCCACAGGTGACCCTCAATGCATTTAACAAGGTGTTTGAACCTGCCCGGGTTTGAACCCGTGACCTTGGACATATTAGTCCTTAACACCTTTTAGAATGAATATTATGCTAGCTACTACTCCACAGGTGACCCTCTATGCATTCTAAAAGGTGTTAAGAACTAATATGTCCAAGGTCACGGGTTCAAACCTGGGCAGATTCAAACACCTTGTTGAATGCATCGAGGGTCACCTGTGTCACCACCAAAAACAGGTCAATAAATAATATACCTAGCAGGTATTAGGGCGTGTTTGTACTTTTGCGTGTTTTGAAGGCTGAAGCGTTAGCGAGATCCCAAAATTCTAGGAACTTACAACCATTTTAGTGACCAAAACGCGTACAGTATAAATGCGCCCTTAGAAAAGAAAAACTGGTTGAAAAAACAGTGTCTTGTAGATTTTCTGTATTAGGACTCTTGTGCTAATACCTTCCTATTGGTTTGGTACAAAAAGCCCAAAACAGGTAATACATAATAATAAACAACATTAACTAGTATTTTCATGATAAAAATTCATCTGGCAAGTAGATATATTTATGAAATTACACATCCTTAGAGTTAATGATCTCACTACAGATTTGGAGATGGGATTGACATCAAAGAATAAGATATGAAAATAATAAACCATATTATATTGGACAATCACTAGATAAGAAAGTAAATATTTATTAGGCAAATAGATTTAAAAACTTATAATAGATTTATAAGTTAATAAGGACAAAGGTCTCTTATCTATTGAATACTAAAACATTGGGGAGGGAGGGAGTGGCAACTACAGCTGATGAACATATATTCCATGAGCATAAAATTCACACCTACCACTATGTTGAAGGACACTTCAATAGAATTCTGACTCAAAAAATTTTAGTCACATAGTGGCTCAATGAAAGATATGAATCAGGTTATAAAAAAGGATGAGAACAAGGTTTACTCATAAAATGAGAGAGAAAAAATACACCATTATCAATTAGTATAAGAAGAACTTACCAATCTATTAAAATATTCTCCTTCTAATCCAGCTTCTCTTTTTCCAAAGCTACCGCCAGCTTGCCTTACAGAACCGCCATCTCCACCTCCCTGTCCGGCACCACTGCCGAGATCTCCCAAACCAGTAGAATAAGACTGACTAGACAAAAATTATCATAAATAAAATACTATTCAACATTTATACCATTAGGGACTTGTTGACCATCAAACAAATACTAGAAGAGAATTAATTTTTTAGACTAATCAAGAGTCTAAAGACTCACCTCATTTTGAAACCAGGAAGACTTACAAGTCTAGAATAAAGTTTGGTACTGAATAATGTTTTGCAAGACATTATTTTCTCAGAGAAGTTAAAAATAACACAACTGTTTGTAATTAGAACTTACGGGAGGTTAACTCTTATCAGGTTAATCTATGCCGGGTTTTTTTATGCAGTGTATAATGTCTGTGCTGAATTTAGTTTCTTAATATTAAGTTTAAAATAATTTTAATCATTTAATTAAATATAATCAAATGTTAATTTTAATAGTCCTCAGTATAAAAATTACGCCTATATTTTTAAAAATGTACAGTGTACTGTAAAATATACAAGTAGTTTAATATTTATAAATTTCAAAAATTTATAGTAAGAATAAAGTAATATTTTTTTATCAGAGCTATGTCTTGTTTATTTTGCAATATAGACAAAAGTTGCATCATGTGACGATCAGCTGTAGCCATAATGGAAGCTCTACTAATAGGCAGGCAGTGCATAACTTAATTTCAGCCTAGGTCACGTTCGATTTCTTTGTGACATCTGATTGTTCGTGTCGAAGTGCAGTTGGGTTAAATCGACGAACGTAGTGTGTTTATTTAGGATGCCTCGATTTTTTATGTGATTACCTTTGTTTTGTAGCTATAGCTGTGGTTGTTGGTGTTGTTATGGAAAGGAAAAATTTAGCCTTCAGATCTGTTAATTATCACAAGCCCTCTGATCACCATTGATACTTGTGTGTCATAAATTTTAGCCATTTCTGACCATAATGTTACTGTCAATGCTGAAACAAAATTCGAAATGACATCTGTAAAAACGTACACTTCTCCAACAAACACTGCCAAAAGTGTTCTCCAGCATGTGAAATATGAGCACATGATTGCTGGAATAACAGGTGGTGTAGCTTCAACGCTCATACTTCATCCTTTGGACTTGATTAAAATTCGTTTTGCAGGTATGTTACAATACAGTTACATTATGTGTCTCCTTCAGTTTCATGATTGTTTTAGTTAATTTTACTCTTAACAGTGTGTGATGGTCGATCACCAACTCCCCAGTATAATGGCCTGCGTAATGCTGTCACTACCATTTTCCGCCAAGAGGGATTACGAGGACTATATAAGGGAGTTACCCCCAACGTTTGGGGATCTGGAAGTGCTTGGGGTTTTTATTTTCTTTTGTAAGCATTCGTTTTCAGTCATAACTTAGCTATATTTGATCATCAATTCAATTTTAACATATTTATTATTTCAGTTACAATTCAATAAAGACATGGGTTCAAGGTGGTAACTCAAAAACTCCTCTTGGCCCTTCGATGCATATGCTTTTGGCAGCTCAGGCTGGTGTGTTGACTTTAATCATGACAAACCCTGTTTGGGTTGTAAAGACCAGGTAAATTATAAGTTTCATGGTATATTTGTAATAATTCCTCTGTCGTATGTGTAGTGTTTATTCAATTAATTTGAAAGGAATTGTGTGGAAGTGTAACGGGCCTTTGTTTTTGAGAACAGTTGATGTTTGTTGTCTTTATACCCCTAAAAGGGTATTTAATATTTTTTGAACAGGTTATGTTTGCAATATTCCAATGCAAAACCCCAAGCAGGGAGTGGATACGCTGGTATGGTAGATGCGCTTATGACAATTTATAGACTTGAAGGTGTTCGAGGATTGTACAGGGTAAAGAAAAAAACAACTTTAAATTAATTTATATAACTTTAATGTATATTTTGTGTGATAGATGCTGTTCATGTTCTTATATTTATCAATATTGCAGGGTTTCGTCCCAGGAATGTTTGGTGTTTCTCATGGGGCTATTCAATTTATGGCTTATGAAGAAATGAAAACTTTCTATAACCAATATAAGAATTGTCCTATCGATGCTAAACTGGTAAGACCACACTTATTACTCTTATTATTATATCAAAAGTTTTCTCATGAAAATACTAGGATTTTAGGATACAATGTAAAAATATATAAGTTATTAATATATTATTATTGGAAGATTTAAGTTTTTCAATGTATTTTCTTTATATAATAATAAGTCAAAAAATTTTTGTTATTAAATGATTTGGTTACTGTGATTTGTTCCAATTTTTAAAAAGTATTATCAATCCTATTATTTTAAAACCTAGTGAAGTACTTTGAAACTGTGTTGCTTACTGAGTTTTAAAAATGCTATTATAAATACTTATTTGAATAAGGTTCTTTGTGCTGGTTTGTTGAGAATTTTATTAACCTTAATAATGATTACTTGATAATAATTGATATAGTTCTGTGTGACCCCTAGCTGTAACCATTTATTTTACTCTGCAACCTTAATATTAGAATTTTATAGGATAGTAGTCAGTGGAACGGATTTGTGGTTGTACAAGTACTAAGTTTGATGATAAGGTTTAAAAGAACAATTTTTGCCAATGACGTATAAAACAGTCAACATCAATTTTTTTTCTTTGGTATTTTGAATACCTAAGTAGTCACTTATGTAATATATCATTTATGATATTAATTTTCTATTATATAGATAACTGATTCCTCAGATACATTATGCTAAATGAAGGATTATCATTAGTTCAGTCCTAGTATAATATTTATGTTATATTCCTAACCAAATGTTGGCTAATTTTTATTTTTATTTTAGGGGACTATGGAGTATCTCGGTTTTGCTGCTACGAGTAAGCTGATTGCTGCTTCAGTAACCTACCCTTATCAGGTGATAAGGGCTCGCCTGCAGGATCAATACCACTCCTACGGAGGTTCGATGGACTGCATTCGTCAGACCTGGAGGTACGAAGGTCTCAGGGGTTTCTACAAAGGGCTTTTACCTTATCTTCTCCACGTCTGTCCCAATATCTGCCTCGTTTTCATCATTTATGAGAAGTTCACTGACACAAGCTAGGTTTCCTTTTTCCGAAAACCAGGCATATCTGTGCTTTTATTCTCATTTTTAAAAAGACATCTGTAGATATTTTCATTTGTTTGGCCTTAAACATTGTGTCATTTGTTACCTGTTATAACTTATTATTACTTAATTTATTGGGAATTTCTAAATAAGTATTTTGATATAGTGAAGGAAAAAAGACAAACAAATCCCATTAAATTGTGATTTTACCTTCTATAAATTATATTATTTTCAGTAGCATATATTTGGTGTTTAACATCTCGGACATATTAGTTCATGGCTCATGAAATTAGCTTATTACTGTTAAATTATTCATTAAAACATTCAATTTCTGTGAATTGAAAAATGATTTTTATTTAAAGGCCATTTAATAAGTTTTTAAAAATTACATTGAGGGGAGGTGAATTAAATAAATGATTAATAAGTAAACAGTTATTCTTTTTGATATGTATTCCAGATTGTATTACAATTTTTTTCCCCCTTTAATCCCTTACATATTATAGGAAAGAGATTCGGATTTTTATTTTAATATATTTTTTTTTTTAAATCATTGGAATAGACTCACAGCTTTAAGTTTAAAAAATAATAGGGTTTAATTACTTATATAAATAGATTTCTCTTTATGAAAGTAGATTAAAATATTTCTACTAATGAAACGAAATAGTATTAATCACCTCATATCAGAACAAAATGACAATAGTTTATGTAATAATTTTCATCTTAATAATGTCTATTGTAAATTTTATTTAAACAGGACACCAACCAATTTTAATTTTAATTTAAATTTTATTACTGGATTATCAAGTTTTATTTTACCTCCCTAATTGGAGTTGATAAATTTAAATTTCCAAGTATATCCTCTTATTTCAACAGCTTTTATTTTTTTCCTCCCTTCTTTCCTTCACAATCTATTAGGTCTGTAAAATGAAACTTTTGGTCAAATCGATGAAGCTTTAGTACTTATTCTATGAATTCTTTAGATCTTTGTAATCATATCGTATGTAGGATTAAATTTTTCAAAACATAAATGATCAAACTTTGTTAATAACTGGCTGGTTAAATGTATCAGTGAATAGTTAATATTAATAGGGTTTACAGATTAAAAAAAAATTAACAATCATTGTTATTGAATATTAGTTCCTATGTATGTTAATTTTATGAATCGATTAATTTTCAGTAAGAGCACTGAAAATTTTGTGATCATAGAAAATATTTTCAGTTTATCCAAAATTTATAATAATAGTTAAATTTAATTAGTTAATTTCTGAATGTAATTTAGCATATATTTTATGGATTATTTGTGTCTGTTCAACTTGGAAAGAAAGGTAGTTAAATATAATTTATAAATGGAAGAAAAGAATAAGTTGTCTAGATCACCATTTACTATTTGTATGTATATTGCGTGTATGAACCATTCTTTCCTTGTGAATTTGTGGAAACTGTGACATTTATTTATTTATTGTAAGCAAGCCTGCAGGCGGGGACTGCTTATAAATTCTTGTGTGCTTACTTCCTGTATGAGCCGAATTGGTGTTTGTACCTTAAAATAAATCATTCTACTTGTGATATTTTATTACTCCATTATAATTTACTTTTTTTTTTTTTCTACTTGATTTTTTTATTTTGGTTTAAATTTGCGTTGAAAGGGTGTGTTTCTATTTAAAAGAAATTGTGATATGATCATGATTGTTTGACGATTATTTGAAAAATTATCTAATGGAAGAGATTCGATTTGTAATCAAATTTCTCCTTTATTTATCAATGAGTATATTTCGCTATAAATGCATGCCTTCATTCAAATAAATTTATAATGCCCATTTGCCTTAATTACTGCCTTCGCATTAATGTTTGTAGCAATTTCCCCAAAAAACCGGCATTGTTAAGCTTAATTAAATTATGAATATTTAGCATTATTAAAACAAAAATAGCAAAAGTAAAAGCATTCCTTTTGAGGTTAACATTAAAGTACTTTCCTTTTGAACTTTTTGCAGGTACGAGGGATTTCTGGGCTTTTACAAAGGTTTGACACCTAATCTTTGTAGAGTAGTACCTGCTACAATGATAACGTTTGTAACATATGAAAATGTGTGGCGATTTGTCGACAAAATCAAAATTCAAGTCAGTGAAACTGAAGCTAAATGAAAAAGCTTAAGTTAAATAGAAAAATCCCTCATTTGTTTTTTAAATTTATTTATTTCATTGCTAGCTATTTTTCAATTTCTGAAGTTAATTTAGTAAGCCAGCTCTGTACTTGCAGTTTAAATTTCTTTTAATTCAAATTTTATGATGTACTCTTCCTCATTTATTTATGAATTCAAACGAATATGAATTTGTTACCATTATTACTATTTTCACAATAAATTATTTTAGATTGTTAATGTTTTGTTTTTTCTTGTTTATAAATACCTCTTTAGTCTTTTGGCTTAAAATTATTATGCTTGTTAAAAAAAAAATATATATATATATTTAACAACATTAATTCCACACATGATAATTAAATTAGATATATCCTTAGAGCATCCAATTTCCCTTTTCTTTGTGTAAGTTAAAACATTGAGGCTATACTATTATGAATGCATGGGCATTGTAATCTTTCTATTTATGTTGGCAGTAGGACAGAGAGAGAGAGAAATAGGTTTTGTAATCTATAGTTAAGAACGTAATTATTTTATCTTTTATGGTTGTTTTTAAAAGTAGTATTGTTTGCATGATGTTCATTTCTTCTTGATTGGTAGTGCTGTTTATTTTTCTCGACAAGATTTACTTTTAAAAAATATTTGTTTCGATTTGTTAAGGTTCAATCCTCGTTTTCATAGATGCAATCTTGTAGTTTCTAAAAATATTGGTTTCTTTTTATGATCACAGTATAAAAAGTAGCAATTTTGTTTCAAGTTGGCTTTGAATGTCCCCTGGATCAAATAAAAATTATAGTGTACAGGTAGTATAGTTTTAATTTTAAGTAAAAATCTATGGTTTTCCATCATAACAATGTATTAGTTATTTGGAATTTAATATTAAAGGAAGTTAATCATTGAAACATTTTTTTGGTTTGAGGAAGGGATAATATTTTAAGCGTTTTATACTTCTTTGCATTTTGATTTCACTTTTTATTTTTATCAACTAGAGTAGAGGAATTAAATCAAGTATTAAAAGTTTATTATCAAGATCTAACTTAATTTATTCACTCATATCATTTTACTTTCACTTATGTATATTTGAAATATATACTGGAGGGATCGTAAAAATTTTCTAATTCCAGTTTTCGACGGTAATACATGTTTTAAGGTCCCCTGAGGCCAAACGACCAAGTCCCGCAAAAAGGTGTGTGCGTTTGTGTGTGGTAACTCCTGGGCAAAAACGAAAAGTCCTATGAAACTGATATTTCATATTTAAGACAACTATAGGCCCGAGATCTTACAGAAACTTTATCATCAAAATCAGCTAACTAGAAGAGCCACTTTATATATACCATGCATTTTACACTTTTTTACTATTTTCATAAAAACGATTTTGATTGAACTCTATATATCAATGTAAAATTTTATAGGCTTTAATATGATATAGGTTTCATTCTAATTGAAATAGTCTTACAGGGCTTAAATGCCGATATTTTAAATTTTCTTCCTCTTAAAGTACCTTTAATTTTGTAGATACTAAAAAAATACCAATATAATCTTGTTATCAACAATGAAAAAAAACAGGTAAATATATAAGTTGAACGAATTCGATCTCTAACTAAAGGAGAAAACTGCAAAAATGTTTGTTTAATGCAATTTTTCATTTTTGAACTTAAGAACAGTAATATAGATGTATGATATACCGTTGGAAAGCTAAAGAATTTAGAAAAAATATTATTTTATACACAAGCTGTCAAAAGTTGATAAAGAGTGATGAAAAGCCAATAAAACTAACTGACTATTATTTCAGACAATAATATAATAGATTTTTTAATAAAACATGTTTCTATAGAAATTCAATTTAATTAATTCTTTATTAGTTTCACTAATTTTTATTTCTAACTGTATTTGAAAATTCTTAAATCAATTTTAACCATGGGGTTAAGTGAAAGTCATGAATTACAGATTATAATCTAACTGGAAGTTATAATTTTAATTTATTAGTATTTAATTAAAAAAATAAACTTCCTTATGAATTAACTCTATTTTCTATTGTAACTTTGAAAATATTTTGTAAATTCTATAACATATACAATTCGGAGTACTTCATCTTCTAGACTTCATGTCTTAAACTGATACACAGCTGCTGTATTTACACCAATCTTTGTGATAGATGTAATTTTATACCATTCTTAAAAAGATTTATGAACCCTCATTGATAGGTTGTCTACAAAGAAACTGATTAGTTTCTTTATAATTAATAAAGTTAATATGTAAGCAGTCTCTACTTCTCTTTCAGGCCTAATTTTGTTAAATATTAAGTTATTCAGGTAATTCCTTGGAAAATTGTTTTAAAACTAATTAGAAAGATAAAAGCTGCCTTGTATTTGGTAGGCTAAAAAAAAAAAAAACACATACTTTAACTATTACTTGATTGAGTATAATGCATGCACTTAACTTTTTTTCTTTTTTTTTTAATACAAAAGATTTATTTGTATATAATACATCTGCAATATTAATAATACATTCTTGGGATACTCCTTTACAATTTGCTACTTATTCTCTCGAATTGATGTACTTCAAAATGTTTATTGTTGGTAAACCTTTAAAAACCACAATTAAGAAAAGAAAGAAAAAAACAATAGTAAACAACAAAAAACCTGTTTTAAAACTAATTAAAAAGATAAAATCTGCCTTCTATATTGATATATTAAAAAAACAAACTTCTTTAATTTTTGTTTGGTCATGATTACTCTTAAGTCTTGATACTGATTTTTTTAAAGTGATTGGTATGCAACTACAGTCTTAAATCATTTAGGCTTTTTATACAATTGAAACACTGACCATTATTCAAAATGTATTGATCCAATTCTAATCGATCTTTTATTCTGTATCATAACGAGCATTGATGTATTTTTTTTTCATAAGACTATGATTAAAATTTTATTTAAATTACGAATTCAATTTTTACTTTGATTTTGTATGAATTGTTTGATAGAAGTGATTTTCAATGGACTTTCTGAGTCAGGATATAATTCATCAATTTAAGAACATAAACAAATTTTTGTGGAATAATTTTTTTTTTTTTTTTACATACACTTACCTTTCTTCTACATGAAATATAGAGTAACATGTTTGTTCATTAAATGTCATTTTTTTACTGCTGTGGCTGATTGGACGATGCTACTGTGGGAGTCCTGAATTTTGTCTATCCAGATTTAAATAGGATAGGGATGTTTAATAAGTACCTGACATCCCACAGGCTAGGGACCAGCATTTTAGAACATCCCCTCTAAAGACCGTCACAACCAAGGATTTTTAACTCATTTTAAAAATTCCTAAAGATATCTGGTTCAAACCCGGGCAAGAAGGCTATTATGCCACTGCACCCTGAGAACAATTTTGAATCCTGGTTTCCAACAGAAAAATAAGGACTATTGAGTTAGATAAAAATGAGTTCAGCAATAGTCAGTGTTTTTGCTTAGCAACTGTTGATTAAAAACAAAAATTAAAAAAGTCGTAAAAACATAAATTGCATATTTAAGAAGAGAGGTGAAAGGTAGGCGTCTTATCAGAAGTATCACTTTATACCATGGCTTTTATCATTTTATAATGATGGAGTTTTGTTGACCGTAGAGAAATTAGATGAGGAAGATGGTTGGGGGTGCGGTCATAAATTAAAACCACACAATTAAAAATAAGAGTTATTTTTATTATGTGCCGACGTTTCGGCCTACAATGTGGGCCTTCATCAGGGCTAAAAGAAACAAGATAACAACCAATGTAATTAGACTTAATAACGCATTATTAAGTCTAATTACATTGGTTGTTATCTTGTTTCTTTTAGCCCTGATGAAGGCCCACATTGTAGGCCGAAACGTCGGCACATAATAAAAATAACTCTTATTTTTAATTGTGTGGTTTTAATTTATGACCGCACCCCCAACCATCTTCCTCATCTAATTTATCATTTTATGTTCTAATTGTTTGCTAGGGCATACATTTTAAACTTAACTTCAATATAACTTTAATTTTGTTCATTTAAAGTATAATAGACCACAACTTATTATTATTTGTAGTGAAAAATTTATGAATAGAAAAGGATTTCATGAGAGAGGAGGAAAACAGGAAAAAAAAAAAGAAGATATTTAACCACTTTAAAAACACACGGAAGAGAAATTTTATATATATATACACACACACACATTATTGTAAGAGTTACAGCAGAGAAGGAAATGTTAAATAGATAGTCTTTCCATGATCTATAGTTATATAAAAAAAATAAAAGGTTTAAAAAAAATTAATTTCTTGGGAATCCACAATTTATATATTACATATACAGATTGAAAACATTTGTAAGTGTTTTTAAGACTTTTGAAAATTAAACTTCTTATAAAATTAATGAATGACTACAGATTTAAAAACATATAAAATAAAGGTAAGTTAAAATAAAATAAATGTGATAAACTTGGCTCCTAATTCTATAGAAAAAATTAACTAGATGATATAAAAATTGATTTATAGCTAGAAATATATATATATATATATATATATATATATATATATATATATATATATATATATATATATATATATATATATATATATATATATATTAAAAAAAAACCTGTACCTCTACAACCCATGAAGGGTCTTGGGCTCAGTACATATAGAGATTCGTACTGTTTCTAGGCCAACGACAGTGCAATGAGGTGATTAGGCCTTAATCACGCTCAGCCGCCAGGTTTTTCCCCAATTAATTTGGGTACCCACTTTATAGAGGCTGGGTCTGCCCCAGGAGGGTCTCCATACCCTAGGGTCGCCCCCCGACTGAATTAACAGAATAAATAATATTTCTGCCACAGTCGGGATTCGAACCCAGGACCCGGAGCACAGCAGACTAGTGCTCTATCCACTAGACCACGCCGCTCCCTATATATATATATATATATATATATATATATATATATATATATATATATATATATATATATAAATAAATGAGAATTAAGCATTACTTTGAGCTCCAAAAGGATAATTAATTTAAGCCTGACTCATAATGATAAATGAAGATAGGATATGTCTGGCGAGAGCAGTTGGTTACAGGGATAACCTTTTACCTAGGTTGTTGGTCGGAATTAAGTTGTATAATTTAATACTTACAACTTATGTATATTTAATTTTAAAATACATGATGAGGATGTTTTTATATATGTTTTTCATTTATTTATAAGAAATTATGTCCTATGTTTATGTTTCTTTGTAATTAATTCAGAGACTGGTATAGTTTTGGCAAAGCATTTATGTGAATTGTATGATTTGATATACTGCAACTAAAATTTAAAATATAAATAAATAAATATATAATTTGCCACAACAGTCATAAAGGGCAAGATATATAAAAAAATTAATATTTGGGCACATAGAAGCAAAAACCCATAACCTTACATTGTTAATAAATATTTATTAATAAAAATGGAGGGGATAGATGATTGATGAGGATTAGCGAAGAGAAATTGGATAGATTAAGATTCGCAACAAAAAGAGTTTATTTTGGGGTTATGAAACTTGGGCACTATGAAATTGTGGTGAGGCCAATGATATTGTATGGTGCAGAAACAATGGGGTTCACAAATATGGAGTTTTTAAAAATAGAAAGAAAGATTTTATTGAATATATAAGATCCTAAGAAAGAATTGAACAAGGAGATATAAGATACTAGGATATCTATGAAAAAGAGTAGAATGAGATTTTACAGGCATATGGTCAGGGTAGAGTAAATAGATTGAATAAGAACATTTTTGATCAGAATATAAAGGGCTATCCGTAACAGATAAAAAGCGACACAGCCTAACTGATAATAACGAGCGAGGTTTGGGGATCACTTGTAGCTGGGTGGTTAGCATAAAAGTCTCCTATGCCAAAGGTCACGGGTCCAAACCCACAGGTCGTCCTAGGATTTTTTAATGGAAGTGAAAAATCTTTAGTTATGCCATCGGAGGGGACGTTAAAAGGTGGTCCCGAGCCTGTGCAGTGTCAGGTACTCGTTAAAGATCCCTGTCCTTATAAAACCTGGATCGGCAAAATTTAGGACTCCCACTGAAGCATCGTCCGATTAGCCTTAGTTGCATAAAGTGACGTTAAATAAATATACAACAAGCGAGGTTTCCTTGGATTGAGTCAAATTCTGGCAACTTGATCAAATGATTGCAGCCGAAGACAAGAGTGTAGGAAGGAAGGCTCAGCACTCCGTGAGGATGAAGGTAGTATGGAAAAGGAGAAAAGACTAAGTGATATAGTCGTGGTCCAGAGTTGGCCTATATAAAAAAAATTAATAAAATTATTTAATAATAAATAAATATTATTAATTAATTAACTTTAATTATTTATTTATTGATAATTAGAAAAGTTTATTAATATTATTTTTTCTCTAAGATTATGTTATGAAAAACATTGAATCTAAAAGAACTTCCATACAAATTTTTCTTGATGTGAATTAAGTTTTAGTCCTTAATAATCTTTCTACTAAATCTAAACTTTTAAAATTTATAAAGTAAGTTTAAGTTGTCTCCACTGGATTTTTTAAATAATTAGATTCAAGAGAGCTTTTGGAAAAATATTACTCCTCTAGAGATAAAATTTTGGTGTGAGTAGACTTGATAATCATAACTCCTTAGTTTCATTGATAATAATAGATAAGGAGCTTAATCAGCCCTAAGATTTTATATAGATGAGGGTTGAATCTAGATCACTGATTTTAGTCTGTACATTCTTTCAGATCTAATAATTTTGACATCATTATGTCGGATTGCCAACAAGTTAGGGGCAAAAAATATTCCTAAACTATTGTATAATTTACTTAACAGTGAATTTTTTATTTTCATTTTTTGATTACTTATAAGCAAATCACCATCACCTTCTCCATAGATGTCTTTAGATAGGATCACTCGCTTGAACGTTTTCAATGTTCATTTTTTCTGCTTAAAGTTTTGTATTTTCATTTGAAATATTTTGTCCAATAGGAATTTTACGTTGATATCATTTTTATACTAATAGTTTTGGAGTAATCACTTTTCTTGAGGTGCTTTAATTTTCTGTCAAGTCCAGATAAATTTCTTTTTATTTTCATGATGATTTACAGGTTGTATTATTAACTACAGTGGTAAACTTCAATAAATAATAGGTAAAAAAAAAATTGTAGTGATGTAAATAACTGTTGAGACATTATGATCTTTGGAAATGGCTTGAATGATTTATTGTTTAAGCCGAATGGACCATAGAACTTCTCAGGTCATAAAATACAAACTAAAAACACTTTTTTAAAGAATTGAGAGTTTTAAAACACAAAAACATATGAAAACCGAAGTCCGTAAAAACTATATCCTCTATCTAACTCACGATCTCTTTATCTCAAAAGCTTTATAATTTTACTGGGTTTTAAGTTTAAATAAAAATAAATTTATAATGATGTAAGAATTAGTTTCATTGATAATAATAGATAAGTGGAGCTTAATCAGCCCTAAGATTTTATATAGATGAGGGTGGAATCTAGATTACTGATTTTAGTCTGAACATTCTTTCAGATCTAATAATTTTTACATCAATTATGTCTTTTTGCTGGGGATCTATAGTTATTATTGTGTTACTTTTTTTCACTCTCAAAAATGTTGGCTCGCTTTAGCTCTGTGGCTGTTTCTTGGATCAAAAATTTGATGTCAGTTGCTTCATCAGAAATTTAATGTAAAATATTTTTTAATGCTATGACTTAACATTTCTTCCAAGGACCTATCATCATTAAATATTTGTTGCTAGGACATACCGTTTAGGGCAATTGGTTTGAATGAAAAAAGTCACATTTCGAAGGCTTTATAGACTCTCTAGCTCGGATTGAAAATTTGATAACAGTTTCCTGATCAGAAATTTGATGTAAAATATTTATTGTTACACATAATTTGTCACTAGGACATATTGGTTAGAATGAAAAGTTACCAATGTCTGAATGTATGTCTGTTTATTTATTTAACGTCACTTTATGCTACTATGGCTAATCGGACAGTGCTACAGTGAGAGTCTTAAATTTTGCCTATCCAGATTTTATTAGGATAGGGATCTTTAACGAGTACCTGACATCGCACAGGCTATGGATCACCTTTTAACGTCCCCTCCGAAAAACGGCATAACTAAGGATTTTTTACTCCCATTAAAAAATCCTAGGGCCACTTTCGGGGTTGAACCCGTAACCTTTGGCATAGGAGGCTGTTATGCTAGCCACCCAGCTACAAGAGATCCCATTGCTGAATGTAAATAGAAGATTAACATTAAATATTTGTATTTGGTTATTTCTTTCTTCCTTTTATGCTTCATCAATCTGCCCCTCCATCTGCTAACTCAATTTCTCCATGACTGGAAAAGCAGTAGACAATAGACACATCTACGATCTATTTGTTACCCCACTGAGGGAGAAATATTTATTCAGAAGGTCTACTAATTTTGGTTTATTATTTTCAATAATGAATCTTTGTGATCGACCAAAAAAAATTATCCCCTATTACAATTTGAGGGCTTACTCAGACGTTGATATCAGTTGGTTATTTTTAAAATGGCGTTCCATTAAAAGTGATTTAATTCAATAACTCAGTTATTTTTTAAGGAATAAAATTATTAGTGTTTTTTAACCAAAAAACACCCGCGAATTATTATAAAAAAGAGAAAAAAAGGAAAGAAAAAAAATTGAAATTTTACCTATAGTTTCACCCATAACTCAGTTTGAAGATAGATTAAAATAACTATAGAGTTTTAGATTCAGTAAAGTACGACAGGGAAACTCATGGCTGAGTGGCTAGCAGGCTAGTCTCCCACGCCAAAGGTTGTGCATTCAAATCCAAGCGACAATCCTTAAATGGGGGTTCAGTTCACTCACAGCCTCTCCCTCCCTCAGGTATCTGAGACCCGTCAGCAAACTGGTTACTACTCACAAAAATAGGCGTAGGGAGTGATATGATCCTACCCTATAAAATATCGGAAAACGTGAATACATTTTCCAGCAGATTACACCGTGCGGCCAAGAGCTTACACGACCTGTCATGCTATCTAAGAAAAAAAGTGTGAACAGAAAAAAAAATGATCAATATTATCATGCCACAAATTATAATAAAAATGAATCTACCAAGACCCGGTTATAATTGAAGATAGAGAATTTTGGAAAAATTAGCAGCTATATTAACAGTTATACCCTAATATAGTTATTTGGAAATGATAAACTATTCTATAAAAATTTACAGCATTTTTTTTTCTTTTCAAAACAATAACATTTTGCAGAAATTTGTGTTTTTTTTTTATTTTTTATTTCGCTGTATCGCATTTAGCATTACTGTGTAACAAATATTCTTGTAACAGAAATATTTTCAATTAATTTGGAAAATCTATAGACTTACCTACTGTTGTCACTGTTCCTTTATAACATGTTCTCCATTTCAGCAAAGTAGATTCATTTTATGAAAATCTGTCCTTCCAGGTCTTAAAGGCCATGCCACATGTCAAGAGTAGGGGAAAATAATATGTGTGAAGGTTTGATGCGATCAGTGATAGTGATTATCATACACTCTCAAATGAATAACACTAACTATATTTTCAATAAAAGTTTATCATTTATTATAAATAATGCCCTAATCTCTTAAAATGGAGTTTCTATATTTAAAAAGACATGTTTTCAAAATGAATATGTTACCATTGTTTGTTTTTATATAACTTTCATATATTAGTTTTGTTATTTTATTTCTTTAAAAATATTTAATGATATTATAGGATTTTTAAAAAGAAATATTAGATGTAATTATGCAAATTTATTTTTAAAAATTATGCCTTCTTCCTCTTACGGAACTTTCGTGAACTCTCACAAATTTTCATCTACCTCTTCTCTCACTATATATATATATTTTACTATATAATATAGTATTCCTTTACCCTTAAGATTCCTTACCTTATTTCGGACACTCTTACCAAACTTCTAACATCCAGAATTCCGAGGTCTAGTATAACATCTTTTTATGAGGCTGCTTTGTTAATTTTTTTTTTCAAACTGCCTATTACATCTGATACCTTTCAAAGACTGTCTTTGTTCTATTTAGCTTTACTTTAAAGTATAAGAGTCAACCTATTGCGTAAAGACTTCTCTTGATTGTAAATTGTATTAATAAATAATTTAATAGCTGTAAGATTTTAAAAAATATATTAATTTTAAATTATCATGTAAAGCTTTAAAAAACAAATTTCTGGCTCCTGTGAAATGCTACATCATTAAAACCATTTGCTATTTGTTTCAAGAAGTCCAAGTTCCGCACCAGCTTTCTCCAAGACGATTATCAAGAAGTACTTCTTATTTGTCATTATTAATATTAGCATTGCTGGATTATGGCTAAATTTGAATGTTTAATATCTTATAATGCGAAAAAAAGGAGGATAGCATTATTAAAACAAGGAGTCAGTGCATAAAGATATATTTTTAGTCTTCATGTACAAGCAATATAGATACATAATTGTCCAAAAGAGCTGGCCTGGGTATAAACCAGTTCTCACCAGCTCTGGCACATTTAAATTCCTAACCTGACTAATTCTGGGACAGACCAGGCCCCTCCATTACCCCTAATTTCGCAGCCGTACTACTGTGGTATAATAGTAGAATTATATCATTCTTTTCATCTTTGACAAGCTAGACATAGTATAGCAGTTCACAATATTGAAATAGTTGCTTCTTTCTTTTTTTATTTTAATTCCTTTATATCTTTAAAACAATAGAAAAACACAAGACCATAAGATCCCATATACTAAAAAAAAAAAAAAAAGAAAAAAAAGGAAAAGAAAAAATAAAATAGTACAAGAAGCATTTACACTCAACTACCTGAAAATGGGAAATATAATCAAATACCAATATTCTTTTCAAAATTGTAATCTATATATATATTATATGTATATAGTCACATAACTATAAGTGGCAGCTCTTTTATATCAATCTTTTTTAATTAACAAACTTACATTGTGACTTTTCTTTTATATAAGTCGTATTCGAGAAGAGAGAAAAGAGAAAGATAGTTATATATATATATATATAGATAATATATTTACAAAATAAATGAATCTTCTTAAATAATAGTGGGAACAGGGTTTACAAGGGGATTTGCCCTTAGCGTGTGGGCAAAAAGCAACACAAAATAAAAAGCACTGTGAAGTATTGACCAACCGCACTGGAGCATTCCCCCACCCTGTCCGCATATACTAGGTATCTGTATCTGTGAAAGTGTGCACTTAGTGGCTCCATTTTGCCGCCCAACCCTAAAAACAAAAAAATATATATTAAAATAAATTAACATAAATGTGTGATTAAGTAATTAAAAAAGCAAAACAACGAAATACAGCAGAATTACAATAATCTATATTTAAATGGAACAAGAGACAAAAAAAAGTATAGGGTGTAAAAAACAAAATACAAAATTATGATATAAATAAATTATACTAAAACAGTGGTTCTCAAGAAGTGTTCCGCGGACCCCTGGGAGTTCCTGGATGATGCCTAGGTGTCCAAAAGGTGTCATTGGAAATTTATTTTAAATTATCTTAATAAAAAATATTTGCGAATCCTTGGCTTCTAACAAGAATCACTCACACATCGCAAAGATTTCAGAAATACTTTTTTTTTTGTTATTCTTGTCGGATTGCCAACATGTTATTTTTTTTTTATAAGGATGTAAAAAAATGGGGATTCACTCACAACCTCTCCCCTGGGTATGTGAGACCCGTCAGCCAAAGTGTGGCCACTCACAAAATTATTCGTAGAGAGTGATGACCCTACACTAAAAATAGCATTGTGAAACGTGAGTGTAAACTCGCAGGAGTTGTCGGCCTGTTCCGCCACTGAAAGAAGAACTCATACTGAGTAGACACTTCCTTCCATTAATATTGGGACTGTCTAAGAATTTAAGTGAGTGTTTTAGTCCCTTGTTTAGCCAGAGTTAATTTGGTAAAATAGGATGGTCTAATAGTCCTAAAAGCAGAATTTAAACTGATACCACATAGGGGTTCCAGTGTTATGGGAATTGTTGCTGAACCTTTCCTAGCCAGTTCATCAGTTCTCTCATTTCCACTGAAACTAGTGTGTCCAGGTACCCACCCATTCGGTGCAAACTCTATTAGGGGTACAATAATAAAATAATAATAAGTAGAAATAAATAAATTAGTTTTTTAATTGAGTCAAAAAGGGTGGTTCTCCATTTTGAACCGTATCCTGGTTACAATAAATGTCAATTGTAAAGAATTCTTTCAATGAGAATGGCGATTTTAACTTAGAATAAAGAACAACAATTAAAACAATCCTTAAAATATGAAAATCGGACATATCATTTAAAGTAGTCAAATTAGTCCTTTTCGTGAGTTTTAATGATTAACCCAAACTTACAAATCCGGAAGATTATCAGTGCCAACTATAATGCCAACATTGATAAATCAATCAAACATGGTATTAACTGCTACACGGATGGCTCACTAATGGACAGCGGCTCAGGTGCTGGTGTCTGGAGGAAAGACAAACCGAACTCTGGAGCTATTATTCCACTAGGCAAACACACAACAGTTTTCCAAGCTGAACTTCTTGCTATTCTCCACTGTGCTACTGACCTATGCGCTGAAAATACTAATGGCAAAAAGATATACTGACAGTCAGGCAGCACTTGGGGCCTTGAACAATTACAAAACTACCTCAAAAGTCGTTGAAGCATGCAATCTGACCCTAAATAATCTTGCTAAGAAGAATATCGTTAGCATCGAACGGGTACCTGGACACACTGGTTTCAGTGTAAACGAAAAAGCTGATGAATTAGCTAGGAAGGGATCAGCAATAATTCCCATCACACCAGAACCCCTAAGTGGAATCAGCCTAAGTTATGCCTTTAAGAATATCAATCAATCCTACTTGATTAAATTTAAACAACTTTGGTTAAATAAAGGACTTAAACAATCACTCAAATTCTTAGATGGTCCTAGCATTAGCAGAAGGAAGTGTCTTCTTGGTATGAGTAGGTCATGCCTAAAAACCTTAACTGCTATCCATACAGGACACGGCAAACTTAATTACCACATGTTTAAACTTGGTATCCCTAACACCCCTTTATGCAGACTATGTATGTAATGTACATCGAGGAGAGAGAAATGTTCACAAAGTAACGGGAGATTTTTAAGGAACCAATATATTCAAACGAATTATTGAGATTCCGCTGTATTTCCATTTAGTCTAAGAAAAAATAAAAAACTAACATGAGTTTTATCCGGATGGAGGTCTTGGATCTGAATGGGAGGAAGCCTCGTTGGCTCCCATTGTGGTTCATGGAGGTCGGGGACTGTGGAACCATAGTGTGCCAGTACTGGCAGGCTGTGGAGGAGTGCGCCGTTGTATTGGCTACCGTCTAGGCCACTCTGCAACAAAAGGCAATCAAAAATCAATTCAGATACATCAGAACAACTAACAAAGGCAAATATCTATCTCAACTATTATTTCAATATTTTAAAAATAAATAATTGTATACTTACTTGGTAAGGTGGTGTATCTATAATATGGGAGATGTCGTCAGGTAATGGTATCCTGGAATAAGGAACCCCCGCGGCCGGGTTAGGCCTGAACATGTGGTGAGCCGCACGCTCCAGGCCTCCGCCTTGGCTGGGAGCTGCGGCCACTATCCCGTTCCAGCCTGGAATCTTACCGGCGGCGGCCTCCAGCATCCAGGACGGTGTCATCTCGACCTCTTGGCTCGACGCGAAGTTCTTCCAAGATGCTCTTTCGGTACCTGCAACACCAACCACAAATTGAATAATACTCAAAATAAAATAAAAACATAGCAATTATCTTAAAGGTCAATTCATTTTAGATTATAATGTTGGCATGATTAAGATGTTGATTTCCAACAGATATTAAAGGACATTTTTCATGAAATTGAAATTGTTAAGTTTAATCAAAATTGAAACTTTCTTCTTCTTTTTTTTTCCGATGCTGTAGGTGCACCCTAACCTTAAAGGTCTGTTGTGTGCCTAAATGTGGATATTTATAAGATTAGTACATGAGTTTTGTTCCCAATGCAAACCAAAGAAGACTGTTTGGGTTGAACATCTAATTGCTAGTGGACTCTCTAGTAGGTCAAAAACAAAAACTAGTTATACCAGAGCCTTGAAAAGCTATCGCACCAACAGATTATATGAAAAGAAGTTTCATTTTCTTGTCTACAAAATTGAAAGCCCAAGTTTGAACATGTGATAGTTGAGTTTACAGTGTCCTGTGTAAATAGCTGTAATTGTTTTTAAGGAAGATCTACTCAGAATGAGTAAAGTCTTAATTTTGCTAACACTAGAGCAAATCTTTCTTTAAAAATGCAACTCAGAAATGTAATAACTTTGTAAGTTATTAAAATAAAATTAATGGAATTAATATAGTAAAAAAAAAAATATTCTAGATTTTAATACAAAAATTATCAAATAAAGTGGTTAAATTAATAATAAATAAATTGAATGAATAAGAGATTTCTGCACTTCTGGTAAAATTTCCAAGAATGGATATAGTACACCTTTTGGAAATCAACATCCCAATTATTGACCATAACAGACCAAGTAGGTTGGGTGCTGCAGTCATAAATAAAAAACTCATGATATTTGTATGCTGACGTTATTTTATGATATTTGTAAATAGCTGTAATTGTTTTTAAGGAAGATCTACTCAGAATGAGTAAAGTCTTAATTTTGCTAACACTAGCAAATCTTTCTTTAAAAATGCAACTCAGAAATGTAATAACTTTGTAAGTTATTAAAATAAAATTAATGGAATTAATATAGTAAAAAAAAAAAATTCTAGATTTTAATACAAAAATTATCAAATAAAGTGGTTAAATTAATAATAAATAAATTGAATGAATAAGAGATTTCTGCACTTCTGGTAAAATTTCCAAGAATGGATATAGTACACCTTTTGGAAATCAACATCCCAATTATTGACCATAACAGACCAAGTAGGTTGGGTGCTGCAGTCATAAATAAAAAACTCATGATATTTGTATGCTGACGTTTTGGCCTATATTTTATGCCTTCATCAAAAAAACCAACAGTAATCAAATATGACTTTTGTAATGGAAAATATTTAAAAATTAAACAGTAAAAACCAAACAAGAAATGAAAGCTAATAAAATTTGGTACATTGTATTCGTTAAAGGTGGAAAAATAAATGTGGAACTAACATATTAACAATAGAATTAAGGAGTCAAATAAACTTCTTAGTTCTATTCTTAATAAGTTAGTTTCACATGCATTTATCCATCTATACACCATTATATACTAAATTTTCATAACTTCAATTCATTGTTTGGTTTGTTAAGATAATCTTTAGATAACTAAAAGTCACCTTACTGTTTTTTTTCCCACATTTCATTACTTTTAATTATATTAAATTTTTAATGGTTATCTTGTTTTTTACTAACTCTGATGATCATGGTGTAAAATATAGACAAAAATGTCAGCACACAAGATATAATAAGTTTTTCTAATATATTTTTTTTTTCAGTGGCGCAACAGGCCATGCAGGCCCTGGGCCTCGCGGTGTAATCTCGTGGGAGAGTACACTCGTGTTTCTCAATGCAATTAGTAGGGTAGGGTCCACCACTCCATACGCCTAATTTTGGGAGTGGCCACCATTTGGCTGACGGGTCTCACATACCTGGGAGAGAGGCTGTGAGTGAATCCACTTTGATTACATCCTTATAAAAGTCCTGCCGGGACTGGGATTCAAACTCACAACTTTAGCATGAGAGACTAGCACACTAGCCACTCAGCCAAGGGCTCCCTTAAGTTTTTCTAATTAGCATAATTAATTAGATGACTGCAACCCCTACCGACTTCTTCAATCATTTTAGATTAGTCTAAATAAATACATTAATACTAGAAATGATTCAGTGTTCATTAGGTTTTTTTAAAGGAAAAGTTTGGATACTATTTAAAAAAAAAAAGAAGGTTTCAATTTGACTGAATCTTAAGTTTATCTAAATATGTTTCTTACCGATGGGCCTTGGAATTTTCCTGTCATCATGCTGAGGCGAGGAAGGTGAAGAAGCAGCATCGAGGTCGGGCTGATACTGCGGTTGTTGTGGCGCCTGTGGTGCAGGAGGCGGTGGGCCCGCGAAAGGCCACCTCGCTACGCCACCTGGCTGCCCACCGGCTCTCGGTGGGAACTTGCCGCTGGCAAACGAGATGTTACCGGTACCTGGAGGAAGCACCTAGAAATTTAAAAACAACAATTAGAAATGGAAATGGTAATGTGACATTTTATAAGTTTTGAATTGTATAAAATAATATAGAAACAACTTTGCACTTGCAAGGAGAGTGCATGGTACTTATTACTTATTTTTTTTTAAAAGGTTGAGTCAATTCTTTTCAAAGTAGAAACAATAATAAAATTTTGATTGAAATATGAGATTAATACACTAAATAATACTCTTGAGAGTCGTTAACAAGACAAGAAAGATAAAGAAACAAGTAATACCTCAGAGAGACTTAGATTTACTTAATGTAATTGATACTTCATTAGATCACTAACAGTGATATGAAACCTTTTTTTCAATTCAATAAAAGTATTTACCATACTGCACAGAAGCAAACTTTTTAATATTATTATCTAAATATTATAAGCATTTTTTTTTTCTAGTAATCTTTATAGCCTAAATATCTATTAAGTCTGGACTCTAGTACGGCTATAGTGCCCAGAATAACATGAATATATCCATATATGAGAGACCCTTTTTTAAAAACGGTTTTACTTTCACCTATTGCTCAAAAGATCTTAGCAATAATCAATTTTCCCAATAAAGGTTCACTATAAGTTGTTATTACAATTATTTTATTTTCAACAATCAAACTCAATCTAGTGGTTAATTTCATATGAAATGGCATAATGTTTTTATTATTTAAGGAATTCATAGTGGGATTTGTGAACGCCTGTCATTTACTATGATAATGTTTATAGATAATAATAAGTCAATATTAATCCTATCTTTCTTGATAATGTTTATAATCACTCACTGCCATCAAATGCTATGGAAGTACACAATTTTCGAGTAATTTATTTTTACGAGTTTAAACATGGACATTACCAAGACGTTCGGGGTAGGTTACTGTAATGGACCTTTTGTTGTCGTTTGAAAACTTTTTGGCTGGCAACATAAATTTGGATAAATAAACAGAGATGGATCATCACATTCAAATCATACTCCAGCGATACTGACATGAACATTTAAAAAAACAAAAACAATATTCAATGGTTAATCAGAAGGAAACTATACTCAAGCCAACCAACAATAATACCTTCCATTTCCACCTATTAGCCAAATTCATTCCCAAAAAATTTCTATCTTCATAAATTTGGAAAACTTGTTTGAAAGTAAACTTTTTTAGAATGATTCTAAAGTCAGGTAAGACCGCATAAGGAATGAAAAGGTGCAAGAAGAACTAGGAGTTAGATCCATCCAAGAGATGATTGAACAAAGAGAGCTGAAGCGGTTTGGATATCTAAACAGAATGGGAGATGATCTCAAGGCAAGCCACAAGACTAATATTGAAAGAATTGGCACTGCGAGAGGAAGCACCATGCCCAGATATGAAAAGGCTCACATAGGACAGGGAACGTTGGTTGGAGGCAGCTATTCCATGCATTACAGCACACAGAAGATAATGAGAGAAGAAGATAAGAAGAATTCTAAGGTCAAAAGGCATTTTCAGATTTTATTTCCTCACAAAACCCTGAATTTTTCAGTTCTGGAATTGAAAAGTAGGTAATAATACTTTGAGAAAAATGTATTGAAAATGAGGGTTTTATTTTCAATTTCATGCATTAAGTTGTTTTACTAAATAATCTATCTGTTCCTAAATAGACATTTCATATAAAATAACACCACTTGAACTGACAGATAATAAACAAACCTGGCCGAGGTAAGGGTAGACAGGTTTGATGGCCTGAGTGGAGAAGTCAGGTGCCCTCGGGTTGAGGCGAGAGGCCGCCGGGTGGAACTCCAGCTCCTGATTGGCACCGCCCTGGTAGAGCGGAGGTGGTCGCAGGTCCGTAGGAGGCGGGAAGTACGAAGGGGTAGGCGCGGTAGCAGCTACCGAGGCAGGCTTAGAGACTGGTGAGCAGACCACGTTTCCTCGATAGCCTGGGGCTTTAGACGCATCCACCTGGAAATGATTGATTCAGTCATATTATTAAAAGAGAAGGAAGCTAAAAATATATTAAATGATTAAGCTAAGTAAGAGATAAACAAATTCAACATTCATAATTTAAAAAAAAACACACAAAAACATTTCAAATAATTGACCGTTACAATTAATAAAATACTAGCTCTTGGGTTTAATCAAGCTTAAACAAATGCTGCCAAGAGCCCATTTATAGGGAATGGGTGATTTGAAGTTTAATTATTTTTTAAGTATCTGTAATCCATGGCTTCACTCACTAATATACATATTTTTTTCTCTTCTTTCTTTTTCCAAAATCATATTACCCAAAGGTATTTTAAGATTATATACAATGGTGCGCTATATGCACTTTAACAGTAAGGTAAGGATGAGTCAGACTTCAGACATCAGAACTACCTTTCTAGATGACTCCCTTATAATAGGGGAAGAGAGCGTTGGTACCTCCCAGTCTGGGTGGAGGTGTCACGTCATTGAAGAGTGATATTTAATGAAGAATAACTACAATATAATATAGATTTTGCTAATAGTCAATAAGGTTACTCTTTTATCTATTTTATGTGCAACAAATAAAATGTTATTATTCAATGCCAGATCTTAATTTCATTCGGTAAATTTACAATAAATACCACAAGAATTAGGCATACTTATATATATTTTAACATAGAAACATTACCGTCTCAACTTTTTTGCAACCACATAAATGTTAATTTTTTCCATCCATACCCACGAGCTTTCCACAAAATAAAACTATAGTTTTTTAGGTTCAAGTAATAATTTCTTCTAAGTTCTAATTAAACAATGTTTTTCAACCATATAAAATCACTGTAAGGCAGCAGTAACAAATGTATGTGCTTTTTGGTAACCGGTACAGAGTGTGTGAGTTGCTTTAATATTTTCAGATTAAAGTGGAAGCATATTTTTTGAGATATTTGAAAAACTAATTTTGTATAGGCTTAAGAAACAAAAGAATTTTTTTTTTTTTTTTTAACCCAGCCTTATTGCATATCAAGGCAATTAGAGGAGCAAAAATTAATAATTTCAACTTCATATGTAATATAATTTTCTGAGATATGGCAATGACTAAATGAGTGGGTGACAAGCAACTTGCTTTCATAAATATGGATAACAAAATACAAATTATTTGTATTCTATATATATAAGTCAGTGAGCAAATAATAAAGAACAGTATAAATAAAATAAAAACTTTGAAACTTTAAAATGGTTTAGTCATGATTGTTTACATAAATACTGAAGATTTATCTTTGAGGAAATGGAAATGTGAATGGTGTCACATTGAGGTCAGAGAAGAGATTTTAAGAACAATAATAAGTAAGGAATCGCAACATAATGTAGCACTGATGATAAAGATTTTCAAAGGAAGCAGTTCTATAAGATGTATATAAAACAGTAGTTTGAGATCTTATCTTTAGGGTCTAGGATATAGGAAGGTTTTCTGGCCCTTTGGAATTGAAATATGAAGGACACTAGAGAGTCTCAATTAAACAACAGAATCTAGGAACTGGCTTTTTGTTACTTAGGGCTAACAGTAAAAAATTTCATTTCATTATTAAATTATTGTATAATAAATATATAACATGAAAAACACTTACCAAATAACGTACATGGTAAAAACCTACCTGGGGTGGTGAAGGGTCCAGGTACTTATTCGAGGGAGGTGGTAACTGCGATGCTGAGGAGTTGGGGGCTCCAGTTGCAGCAACACTCGCAAAATTAATACCTTTTTGGCAGTCGTTTTCCCTACCCCACATGGACTGTTGCGCCACCTGAAATTAATATGAAAAAGTCTCTGAGTACTTGAATTCATTAAAAGGAATAAGAACAAGATTACAATCATTCTTGTCACTAAATTTAATTTTTAAAAGCATAATTCTTCAATAAGCTTATGGCTCCTACATTTATTAATGGGTCAAAATGTGATTTTCCCATATTTTATAAACTAGTAATAGATAGAAAAACAACTGAGTAATTTAACTGTAAACCAGAAATCCTTTAACTATTAAGTTTTATTATCATAATTTTTTTTTTTTTTTCTGCAGAACCAGTGATGACATACGAAAAAAGTTTAAGTTCAAGTCTTTCTTTTACACCAAAACCATCTAGACTTATTAACAGATTACTATTTGCCAGGCTCTTCAAGAGCAAATGTAACCAGGAAACGCAATGTGTTATTCAGAAGGCTTTATTAGAAAAGAATCAAGATTTCACTCCCTGTATAGCATATTGCTCCAAGGGATATCATATGACAAAATAATTATTATGTTTGTTCAATTAACTTTTAATGCATTTCAGTATAAATTTATAACTTAAAAATAATTTTTTCAAGTAAATATAATCCATGAGTTAAAAATTATTTCCTTATTTTACTTGAAGTTTGATAATCTGTATATATAAAAATGAAACCCTTTTCCCATTAGTCATCAAAGCTTGACCGATTTCGCTTATTATTTTTTTGTAGTGTTTACAACAGTCTGAAGAAGGTTCTTATGAAATAAAAAGAGAAAAGTTAACATCGTTCGTTAGGTTTTCTTTAATTTTCTAAGGTAATAATAATATCTCCATCTATATATGTATAAAAATGAACCCCCTTTTCCCTTGGTCATCGCATTATTCATGAATGTCTTGACAGATTTCACTAATTCTTTTATCTTAACCTGAACATAAGGCTTGACCGATTCCCTTGGTTTGACAGAGTTTAGACAGGACATCGTTTGTCGGGTTATCTGGTTACTTAAATTTGTTCAATTACTTTTTCTGCATTGACGTTATTTGAGTTATCAGTTATATAATATTTTGCCAAATTTATATACTCAATTAGTTAAACATTATTTCAGTGAAGTGAATGATTGACTATGAGTATCTATATGGGAGAAGTTGGTTCCAGGTGCAGTCAACTTAACAATTAAGTTTTTAATTAATTAAGAGTTAATTTAACTACACTTTGAACCAACTTCTCCCCTAAAAATGATTTCCTTTTATTACTTGAGATGTGATGATATATCTTAAAATTACATATAAAAAAATATATACATTTTTGAAAGGAGTTAAAGAAAAGTCTATTCCCCCTTTAAAGGAAACAAATAAAACAAAATATTACCTTCGTAAAGGTGTCATTGAAGAGAGAATACTCTAGCGTAGCAGTGGTGGAAGGCGCAGAGGCGATGGATGGAGCAACCGCAGCTGAGGAAGGAGGTGGCAGGCTGACCTGGGCGCTGGGGGTGGTGGTGGGAGGGCAGCCGGAGGGAGGGAACAGGGGGCAGTGCGGCAGGCGGCGACGGCGGTCGCACCACTGCCTCCGCTGCGATGCTGGTCACCACTGCTGGGGCGGTGGACGGCTGCGCGACTGCCTGCTGGGGCTGCTGCTGCGGTGGCGACGGCTCGGTCAGCTTAGCGGCGAACGTCTGCGTCACCGCGCTGGCTGGCTGTTTACCACTGCTGCTGTTACTGCTGAGGCTGACGGATGTACCGCTTCCTCCTCGTCCGGATGTCATGATGGCTCCTGTGTAGGACATGGTTGTTTTGGTACTAGTGAGGAAGGTGCGGAAGCTTGCCTCTTTCCAACTGAAAATATTTTGTATATTATTACAAGGATATAATAAAACTTAGAAACTAATAACTTCAGGCATTTATCAGCGATCTCATAACAGAAATAAAAGGAATAATATGAATGCTACATTGAAATGTTGATTTCCAAAGCTTTTTTATTTTATCATTAAAATTAATTTGATTAATATAGTAAATAACATTATTTGAAATTTTAATGCAAAAATAACTGTTAAATAAAGCAATAAACGAGAAATATCATTGCTTCAAATTAATTTTCCAAGAATGGATATATTATATCTTTTGGAAATCAATCTCTCAATCGATGGGCCCAGAATATATTTAAACCATAAAGTAGTGCCTGTTAGTGTTGTATTAACATTTTAATTTTAATTATTTTAAGCAATGTTGACAAATTTTTAATTTAATGATTTTAATTAGCTGTTACCAAGAACTGGCATGCGACCTAACTAAGCTCCCCGGCTCCTACACACTATTGTTGTTATTCATAGAAAGGCCTCTCTTATTTATATTAAAAAGTGAATCTGGTGTGTTTAGTCATTTAACATAACTTTATGCTACTGTGGCTAATCAGACGATAATAGGAGTCCTAAATTTTGCTTATCCAGATTTAATTAGGATAGGGATCTTTAAGGAGTACGTGAACTTGCACAGGCTGGGGACCACCTTTTTATGTCCCCTTTTTAATCCATAAAGTGGAGCAGGTATTACCCATAAGAAATGATATATAATATCATTAATCAATAATAAATTAACAAAAACTTGAAAATTAACAAAAAAAAAATCAATTTATATAGCAGCCATTCCGTATCTAAATATAAAAGGTACTAAGATATCAGTCTGAGTTTACAGCTAAATATACTGACAGGATTAAACTAGCAGTCATCGATTCTTTTCAAGAAAAGCTAAATTAAGTTAGTATTGCTTACAGATAGAGAAATGCTTTATTTTTTGGGAATGCTGCCTGAATACATAAGTTGCTTGTTACCATCATACTAGGGATATTGCAAATAAATTTTGCTTAGTTTATGCTCACCTGTTCTAAATACTTAATTTCTATAATTTAAAATTTCCAAGTTTCAACTCCTTAAGTATTAGTTCGAACTTGAAAAGAAGAGAAAAAAAAAAAAAAAAAAAAAAAAAACGCTGCAAATTATCACACAGTGGTTTATTACTTCCAAATAACAATATTAGGGTTTAACTGTTTATATGGCTGTTGATATGCAATTAAGGCATATGAAAAGCACTAATTCAAAGCATCATATCATAACACTAGTGATTTCAAAACGCATTATCTAAGCTAGTTGTTAACCAAATTCAATGATTACTTTTTCATTTGGTCCACCATTTAATTCTCTATCAAATGGCACTAAAAGAAAAAAAAAAAAAAACTGAGTTATGAGCGTACTTACGTGAGAAATTTCAAATTTTTTTCTTTTCTCTCTTTTATAATATTATTCGCGTTTTTTAGTTGAAAAACGCTAATAAATTTTTTTTATATCTTCAAAAATAACTGAGTTAGTAAATAAAATCCTTTTAATCGGCCACAATTTTAAAACTAACCGGCTGATATCAACGTCTAGGTGTTCGGATCATCTTTGAATAAACTAGTATTTTTGTGGTGAATTTCAAAAAAATTGGTCCAGTAGTTTTGGAGAAAAAAAAAATGGATTTTTTTTTTATTTGTTATTTTTATTCTACGCATCTTGAAACGTAAGCTCTCAAATTTTGAGCAGGGATAATTTTTTTTTTTTTTTTTTTGGTCAATTACAAAGGTTGACTATTGAAAATAACAAACCAATACTAAAAGGAAACGATTGCAGAAATGTAATGTAGAGGTAATACGAAACTCAAATTATTTTAAATTCCTAACATATTAAACAAATAAAATCAGTATTTTGTATTAGAAATAAAAATCTATAATTATAGATGACCTATATGACATATCAACTGGGAAAATATGAATTTAAGAAGCATTACTGGTACTTGTTAGAAGTTATACACATTAATTTTATTATTTAAGTATTAAATAGAGAATATTATTGATTTTGTAATAAGACTGAATAATAAACAGGGTAGTAACTAAATTACACTTCTCTACTTCTACATATCAAAAGGAATTAACTATAGAAATATTAGGGGTACTCACTATGTTTGCTATAGCATGCTATTTGTGTTATTTTGCTAAACCCGTCGAGTTTCCAAAGTTATTTCCTGTATAAATTTGATGGGTTTAGCACAATAGCACAAATAGCAAGCTATAGCAAACGTAGTGAGTACCCCCCTATTATACACTTCATGCTTGCTATATATAATTAAGAAAATAAGGCAGTAATCCTAACCATGAGAGGCAAGGCGAGGTGCTGTCATTCTACTAGAAGAAGAGGATGCGGAGCTTCTAGGTGGTATCAAAGGAGCTACACTAGTTAATACTCCTGAAAAATTATTAAAAATATTTAAATAAAAATTAATGAAATAACATTACTTAAAGCAGGATGATATTTGGATGGCTTTGTAATTTTTATAAAAGAAACAATTGTCGGAATTCAGTAAATACTGCCCATTGTATTGAATTTTTATCCAACAATCAAAGGAATAATTTCAATAAGTTCATCACGAGTAATCCAACACACATTTTTCTAAAATAGTTTAAACCTTTGACTAATAAAGAAGAATCTGTATCTCTACAACCCATGAAAGTTCTTTTGCTCAGTACTGTCTATATTCGTACTGTCTCGAAGCCAATGGCCGTGCAATGAGGTGATTAAGCCGATCACTCACAGTTGCCCCCAGGGCCCCTCTCCTCATTTTTAGGTACCCACTTTCTAGAGCCTGGGTCTGCCCCAGGAGGGTCTCCATACCCTAGGGTTGCTCGCACCCCTGGCTGAATTAGCAGAATAAGTAATATTCTGCCACAGCCGGAATTTAAACCCAGGACCTGGAGGACAGTAGATTAGTGCTCTATCTACAAGACCATGTCGCTCCTACAATAATCATAACTAATCTCCAATCAATGTCAATTTTTTATAACAATTTTCAGGAATCATTTATACAAATTTAAATAAACTTTACTGTTACTTGCGATTATGTTATAATTTTCATGAATCACCATAAGGACATTAAATATATAATTAATACACCTTATTCTTTGTAAATCTTTTATAAATCCCTAATACAGTTTTGAGGAATTACAGTTATCAGCAATTTGTAGAGCTAAAAGCTGCTATACCTTTCTCAATATTAATCAAACTCCAAGAAAAGGAAATTAATATAAAGGGGATCCTAAGGTTTGGATAAAATGCCACGTTTCAAATCTAAAGTGAATGAACAAATGACCTATTGGAATACAAAGTAATATATATAAGTAAATGTACATAGAAGCTTACCAGAGGTAGTAGTTTTATTACTCGATGAGACTATTGCACTAGGTTGAGATGTCTTATTGCTAGGCTTGGATTTAGCAGTATTCTGAGAAAGAAAAAAGTCATACATTTTTAACTGGTGATAATTATAACAATATTACTAGAAATATTTTTATGATGGAAAGGTTTTACAAAGATTAAAAATATAAACGCAGCTATTACGAAATAACTTACAACTGATTTCTCCCAAACAGCAGCAGCTGATTTTGCTGACTTGGGTAGAATTTGGAGGATATCAACATCCGGATCCTTAATGAGCGCGGCTATCAAGGAGTGAGCCTGCTTCGTTGCTTCAGAGGAGCCCCTAAATAAAAAATATAACATATGATCATTTGCAACATTATGTTTTTAAAATAATTTGTTTATCATCTCACTTTATCTTTTTAAATATTATTCAAGGCATAATTATTATGATCAAAATGCAAAACAAGAAACTGTAGGTACGAAGTCCAGATGTCGTTTCTTTGATCCTTGCTGATAATGGTTTTATTATAACTATTATGGAGTGTTTTTTTTTTACTTTTACTAACCTATATATGAAATATATAGTAAGGGAAAGTATTGCGATCGTGAAAATTTTCTAATTCTAGGTTTCAACGGAAATACCCATCTAAGAGTCCTTTTAGTCCTGACAAAAGGTATGTGTAACTCCAGCGCGTAAACGAAAAGTCCCATGAAACTGAAATTTCATATTAAAGATAAATCTACGCCCGAGACGCTACAAAACCTTTTTCATCAAAATCAGCTTACCAGAAGAAGAGCCACTTTATACCATGCATTTTGCACCTTTTTTACAATTTTCTCGAAAACGGCTATAACGATTTTTATTAAACTCGCTATATCAATGTAAAATTTAATAAGCTTTGATATCATGTGGGAGCGACGTGGTCTAGTGGATAGAGCACTAGTCTGCTGTGCTCCGGGTCCTAGGTTCGAATCCCGACTGTGGCAGAAATATTATTTATTCTGTTAATTCAGTCGGGGGGCGACCCTAGGGTATGGAGACCCTCCTGGGGCAGACCCAGCCTCTATAAAGTGGGTACCCAAATTAATTGGGGAAAAACCTGGCGGCTGAACGTGATTAAGGCCTAATCACCTCATTGTACTGCCGTTGGCCTAGAAACAGTACGAATCTCTATATGTACTGAGCCCAAGACCCTTCATGGGTTGTAGTGGTACAGGTTTTTTTTTTTTGATATCATGTAGGTTTCATTCTGATTGAAATAGTCTGACAGGGGTTAAATACCGATGTTTGAAACCTTATTCCTCTAAAGTACCTTTAATAATGTAGATTCTTTAAAAATAGTTTCTAACTGAACTTGTTTCCGTATTTTTTTAAATTACTGTAAAGGAAAAGTAAATGCTTAGACAAGTTCTATCAATACCATAAGAGCAATTATGTACTGTGGTCTACAGAAAAACTAGACTAGAGGATGCCTGAATGTGACCATACATTGAAGGAGATTAACGTGACATTAATAAACACACTAACTAGTTTACAAAGTAACTATTTCTATGTATTCAGGATTTCCACTAATTCAAAAGATTGATATATTTAACTTTTTCAATTGAACAGTATATGTAACATTTTAATATATTTCATAGATACTAATAATACCTTGAGTTATTACTTACGAACGCGATCAACTAATAAAAAAATGAAATCATATAAGTAAGGCTAATTTGTCCATAAAGTCATATATCTTACAATTGGCATAGCCAAATACAAAATCTCATTAATGCATTTTGTTTTGTATCTATTGGGTTGTTTCACATGAAATGTCCATTTTTATAGTTTCTGAAATACATAAAGGATTTTGCAGGTCTCTGTTGTTTTCTTCTGAATGTTTACATATTTAAAGTTAACAGTTACTAATCCTCTACCTTTGTATTATAAACATTAGCTTCCCAATCAATTACCCACTTTTTAATATACCTACAAATATGAACATGGAAACACGCGATTTTCGAGTAATATTTTTGTACAAGCTTAAACTCGGCCATTCAGCAGCCGAGGCCGCTAGAAATATTTGCAAGGCGTTTGGGGAAGGGAGTGTTAATGAATGGACCATTTGCCGTTGGTTTGCTAAGTTTTCAGCTGGGGATACCGACTTGGAAAACTTGCCCCGAGGAAGACTTCCGTCCGTAATAGACAACGATGTCCTCAAACATACAGTAGAAGGAAACACCTAACAAACAGTTAAAGGACTCTCAGCACAACTAAATGCAAGTGCATCTACCGTTTCCAGACATTTAAAGTGTATTGGGAAAGTAAAAAAGCTTGATACATGGGTACCTCATGATCTCACTGAGCAGCAGCAAGACCCCACGTTTCAAAATATACCGTGCAAAAATTGAAAGAACTGGACTACGAAGTTCTTCCGCAAACACCATGTTCTCCTGACTTGTCTCCAACAGATTAACACCTGTTTAGGAATTTAGACAACTTCGTCAAAGGAAAACTTTTTGAAAATGATGATCAAGTGAAAAGTGCGTTTTCAGATTTTGTTTTACTTCAAAGCTCAGAATTTTTCAGTTCAGGGATGAAAAAAGTTGGTGTCATGTTGGGAAAAATATATAGAAAATGAAGGTAAATACTTCGAATAAAATTATCTTGTTTTCATATCGTATTTTTAATAAAAATCCTTTACCTTGAAAACGGACATTTCATGTGACACAATCCAATATAATTAAATTCTTCATGATGATTCAGAAGCTTATTTCAATTAAGGCTTGAACATATATTTGAAGGATATCTTATGTACTTATTTCCTTTTATTTAAAAATAATAAACATTTACTATAAATATCAGTATTTTAAATTTATTAATTAGTGCCTTTGGCCAATTTCCAACAATAATTTTGTTTAAGTTTGTTATTCTCAGGGGACCTTGTTTAGGACCAAGAATAAAGTTTCTTTTCTATTAAATTTTATTAAAAAAACATATTTTATTTCTATATGTATTTTATATGACTACTTACTTCAAAGTGATGATACGCTCTCCCTGCCCCTTACTCTGTTTCTCAACCTCGATGTGGGCTCCTGTTGCGGTTCGTATGGCATTAATATTACTACCTCCTCTGCCTATTACCCTACTGATAGCATTAAGAGGAACTGACACCTTTTTAGATCGAAAGGGTGAATTGAGGTACCTGAGAACGAAAAAAAATATATATAACAATAAGAGATCATTGATATGAAACATGAAAAAAAATAAGCAAATTTCGACAGCTTACTTTCTCACGACTTCTTTCCATCCTTCATCGCGCTTGCCACCTTGCTTAGGACTTGAAGAACTACCGCTAACACCTCCTGCACTTCCTTTGGAAGGAGTAATCATATCATCACAATAGGGGCTGAAACAAGAGAAAAATGTTATTTCAGAATTTCATTAAATAATATTAAGTTATTTAAAATATATATTAAGAAAGAACTTACATGTATGATATCTTCTTCCCTTTAGTGGCAGGAAGGTAGGAGTCAGAGCCTGTGGCTTCAAAGTCCTCCCGCTCGGCAGGGTGCCGCGTGGGTTCAAAGACGAGACCAGTGCCTCCTTTCTTTCCCCTCCCTCCGCCACTTCCTCCTTTTTCTTCCCTTTTATCACTTTTGTTAAGAGCAGGTTCTTGGTTCTTCGACATTCCACTGTTAGCGGTGACCGAACTTTTATTGCTATTGATGTTATTTACATTTCGCCTTTCCTATAAGAAAAAATTAAATACATTAATTTCTCAATAAACACAAACATTCATATTGATATATTAAATTTAAATATATATATAAAGTTATATCAATAATAATATAGAGGAAAATCATCAGATCTGGAAACCTTTTAAAGATTATTATGAAATTCATCAAACAATTGATGAATTATTAAGATATACCCAATGCAATTAACAATTTAAAGTATGTGTTCTAATATAGGTCAGAAACTTGGAAGGTCACAGAGTGTTACCAAGAAGCTGCAGATATTTGCTAATAGCAAATAAATCGCTGGTCTCGACTGTATCCTCAACATCTGATTACATAAAAAGGTCTCCAATCAAGAGCTTTGGTGCAAAGATAGATTGTAAATTAGATCAAAATTAAAAATGCACTCCGAAAGCAGACACTGGACTGGTATCCTCAAGCAGTACATTGAAACAGGTGATCATGTATCACTTGTAAAAGATCCCTGCTAAGGAGGTGGAGCAAGCAGAAAGGACTCGGAGTGAGATAAAGGCACCGGCTGATTACAGGGGTGGGTTTGGTTGATTCATTTAATGTTACTTATTGCTAATGCGGCTAATTAGATAATGCTACAGTGAGAGTCCTTGATTCAGGTTTAAGTAGGACAAGTACCTAACATTGCACGGGCTTGCGGTGTCCATTTTATGAAAGATGGCAGAATCAAGGACTTTTTACCCTTTTAAAAAATCCTACATCCATCTATTGAGTTTGAATCCGCAACCTTGGACATAGAATGCTGTTCTGCTAGCCACTACACCACAGGAGACAGGTGGATAAAGGCTACCCATTCAGGCCTTTTACTCAACTGGGAGTTTAGAAGTTAAGTCGAGTCAAGTCAATGAAATCCAGAAAATTATGATTCAGCTACCTTCTGAAAATCCCTATTTTAAAGCAGCACATGTACTCTAAATCATAAAATAACATCAGGGAATTACCATATTAATCAAGATGAACTTTGTTGGCTGGCTTAAAGGTGCCCTTGAGTAAGTATATTAAATGATTACGCATGATAATAATATGGGATACCATTGGTTCTTAACTCACAGAAGTCTGCAGCATACTAAGGCAGAAATTAAACCATGACAGACAATCGGACCCCCTGACATGGGAATCAATTTGGATGCCAGACCTTCCAGACTAACTTTGGTACTTGATAATTATCATTTCTAGATTCATACTTGTTTATTTATAAATCATTTTCAATAGCATTGTTTTAAAATTGAATTAGAAAATTTAAAGCCAAGACAAGAAACATGGAGGCACCCTTAAGGAGGTAGTCAATTATAACAAATTTTGAAAACTACTTGTTTAAAAAATGACAAAAACTAAAATAAAGACAAGTTGCAGAATCTTTATCAAGAATCCTGGTGAAATTAGGATAGTCAAAATTAAATAAATAAATGATTGAGTACGAACATTTTCTGAAGACTTGGTAGAAGTGGATGGAACTGACGTGGCGCTCGGATTGGATATGACTTGCTGCTGCCCAGGAGGCGGCTTTTTCTTTTTCTTCTCCTTGCGCCTACCAGCGCCTGCCTTCACTTCGTTCGACGAACAAGAGCCTTGGGAATTTGCATCTATTCCACTATCACCTTCCTCACCTTCACCAACTCGAGCAGGAGATTCAATCACCTCATTAACTTTGACTACAAATTTATAAATTTCATTAGTTACTTCTACAAAAACTCTGCAATTCTTACATCCTATCAACTCTTATAATACAAACTACTCTCTTAGGAATCCTTTTGCATATCAAACAAAAACTTCCTCTCTTAACTGCAAGTTCTATCATCACATATAGTTTCAATAAATTATGTATTGAACGCCTTAATATATACTATACTAAGTGCTATTTTGTAAGAGAGTGCCATGTTGTTAGGCACCATAAGTCAATTGTCTCAGATATTTTTTTTGTTCCTGTACATCAAAACTTAATTAAATATTATTATGTTCTATAAAAGCTATTGATAAATAAAATAGGTGCTAATTGACAACAAACAGCTATCCTAAAATATAATGAAGTTCCACAGCTTTGCATGCATGTAGTGCCATCAGACCTAATTGGCAACATGATAGAGAACTTGCAGTAGATCACTAACAATATTGTCATGAGTATTTTTATTATTTAACAGATAAAATAATTTTACTAGTAGCCCTAATATGAATAAATAGAATATCAGTGTATTTGTATTTTAATACAAACAAAAATACTACAGCCCAGTTGAATAATTTTAATTTAAAAATAAAAAACAGTCAAAACTGTCTGACAACTTACCTTTAATATCGGGTTTATCCTCATCCTCAATTTCTGGTTCTTCTTCATCTTCTTCTACGGCTGGATTATTGGCATACCTTTCATTTTTCTGGTTTTCTTCTTGTAACTTCCGTTTTTCTTCTTTCTTCTCCAGTTTTTTCTTCTTCTTTCTCTCCCTTCGCCTTGCTGCTGCAGCCCTTTTACTTTCTTCTCTTGTTTTTTCCATGTACAATTCTTCTAAAAGGATAGTCGCATTCTTGTTAGCTTTGGCTGCTTGCTGATCTTTCGCTGCTCTTATAATTTTTGTACATTCTTGACATTTTTCTAGAAGTTCCTGTGAAAATTAACATATTAACGGTAATTATTATTCATAAATTTTGCAATTTTGTCAAAACCAATCTATTTTGTCAAAACTACCAACTCACACTCACTTTGTCATTGACCGTTGAGATGTACCTAGTCATTTCTTGATCACTAGGGAATTGCATTACATGATTAACCATCCACTTGACAACCTTAACATGACCTTTCCTAAATGCAGCCATGAGACATGAAACCTAAAAATAAATAAATATATATTTAAATAAAATATGATGAAGCTTAAAAAAAAAAAAAGAAAAGAACAATAATAATAAAAAGGTTTAAAATACTGGATACTATACCTTTCGGTTGTCTTGGGAGTCTATATCAGCGCCGGCATTGTACAGAAGTTCCACTACAGCAAGGTGGCCACCATTCGCAGCTAACCACAATGGAGAGTTTCCCTTCTTATTTTTGACTTCCACTTGGGCCGATCTAGGTGATAAAGAAAATATTAATATAAACACACTCACAATTTAAAAATTCTCATATTTTATTTTATTTTATACAAATAAATATGCTTTTTTACAAGTAATTTTTTTGTATAAGTAACCACCTGATTTTGAAATGGGTCTTCCCCATCTATTGTTCAACCTCGAAGAGGAAAATATTCACTCTGCCTTACGGAATCACTCCGCAATGACTGTTTCCAGCACTAAGTAACTAAACAAATCTCTGACAACCCTTTTTACTTTCACTTACTATAAGGGAAGGGTTCCGACGATTTTGATTAAACTCGCTACATCAATGTAAAATCCAATAGGCTTTAATATCATGTAGGTTTCATTCTGATAAACATAGTCTGACAGGGCTTAAATGCCGATATTTTAAATTTTCTTCTTCTTAAGTACCTTTAATTTTGTTGATTCTATAAAAATAACTATATTATCTTGTTACTACTGATGAAAAATAGGTAAATATATAAATTGAATGAATTCGATATCCAACTAAAGGAAAAAACTGAAAACATATTTTTTTAATGCAAATTTTTGTTTTTGAACATAACAACAGTAATATACATGTATGATATGCCGTTTGAAAGCTTAAGATTTAAAAAAAATATTATCTTATACACAAGCTTTTAAAAGTCAAGAGAGAGTGATGAAAAGCCGATAAAACTAACTGATTATTTTAGATAATAATATAATAGATTTTTTAATAAAACAAATGTTTCTATAGAAATTCCATTTAATGGTTTTACTCATTTTCATCTCTTACTGTACTTGAAAATTCTTTAATCGATTTTAGAAACAGAGGTAAGTGAAAATCTTGTGTTGCCCGCACCAGATTTTTAAAGATGTAATTAACACACTATTAAGAAAACAAACATTTTTTTCCGAGACTCCTTCAGGAAAGGTTGGGCAAAATGGTAAAAAAAAAAAAATTTAAATAAGATTTTTATGTTATTTTATCTATCATTTTTTGTGTTTACTAGCCTTATAGCTTCATCTGACTAATTATTGTGGGAAATGCCAAGGTTGCTGATGTAGAGGGCTTTTCAACATCTATTCACTTTGAAAACTGCAATATTCCACTATTTTTTCTTTGAACCAAGTGATGGAAATTTTTTTTTTTGTAACTAACTAATAGACAATATTTACCAACCTGGTACCAAAGATGAATTCAATGGTAATTATTTGAAACCACTTAAAACTTTTATGAAAAGACGTATCATACATTAAATCGATATGCACCTTTCTCTCCTTGTATTTAACTATAACATTAGGTTTAGTTTTTACCTTATTCATTTCTGGCCCATGTTTTCTTCATAAAACCAAAATGTCTTGCAATATGAGTAAGAGAATAAATGCAGATAATTGGAGTAGGAAAATTCTGTAATACTCCTAGCCTAGTCTGCTACCCTTATTTCTGGTGGTACTCCAGTATGGCAAACCATTTGCACCATGACATGGCGGAATATGATGCTGCTAATTGAAATCTTATCGCATAACGTTGTAAATGCATTATCAAACAGAGAGCTCTTATGGACACTCAACTGTGGAAAGGTCTTAAGTGCCCTTCAACGTTTTTTTTTTTTTTCTGCCATCATTTGCTAACAATATCAATTTTTTCGAGAATATTGACTGTTTTCCTTATGTTTCTGCAGTTTTCTTCTTACATTCCTATTTCATAAAAATACTTACCATATAATGAAAATTCTTTTAGAATATGGACAGTTGTCAACTGCATGTAACATATTCAATTTCGGTGTGTAGTTTTTTTATGAGGCATCCTTAGATACACATGTATGGCGATTATCATTCTAATAATGACAACTTCCTTTCAGCAGTTTTTAACTGAGCTATGCCATGCTCTGTTTATTATTTAAAATTATTTTTAACTTATTAGATTCTCCTGAATCCTAAAGATAGTCCAGGTCACTGCAGTTTGTATCTTGGTCAATGATGCTGCTGCTTCTTTAGCGGCTTGATCCGCCATTTCGTTTTCTTTCATACCCATGTGAGATGGGATCCAGAAAATTAAAGTTTTTCTTTAGGTTGTTAATCATTGATGAATATGCTTCTTTTTTTTAATCACTGGGTAGCTGAATATAATGTCATTTTTTAACCTAATTAAATCATATTGGATAAAAAAAACTTCATATCTAGTACATTATGTGTATAACAAGTGCTAATGAATTAAAAATAGATCACAGTTAGAACTATTAATAGAACTTAATGTAATGAACAGTTAACATAATGTGAGGAGCGAAAAAACATGTTATTCCCTAAAAGGAACAGATGCTATAAATATATACCTGTTAAGAAGTAGCTCAACAAATCGACAGTGGCCCTTGTCAGCAGCTATGGTGAGTGCTGTGTCCCGAGATGAAGGTACGGGAGGTGCGTTTACATCAGCGCCCTTATCAAGAAGAACACGACCTACTTCCACGTAGCCACCGCTGGCTGCCTCCATTAGTGGCGTCAGTCCAGTCTGAGGGTCAAAGAAAAACATAAGAAACAGGAAAAATATTACTAAATCCTAATTTAGTTTTTTAATCATTCATAAAATAATTCAGGATGCTTCCAAAAGTATAAGAATAGTTAAAAATAATATGACTCTGCTAGCCGCAAAAGCTTACCTTTGCTCTGTGTTCAACATTGGCTCTTCGGTCTAAAAGGAGGCTCACAACTTCATGCCTTCCTTGAAAGCAAGCTAAGGTTAATGCAGTGTTTCGGTTGGTTTCAATTTGGGCATTTATATCGGAACCCATATCTAACAGTAATTTTACAGCCGCTAAAAAAGCAAAAGAAAACAAACATCAAAACATGTATATAATTAAATAATTTTATTAAGAGATAAATACTCGACAATTACCTGTATGTCCATTCATAGCAGCTAGCATCAGAGGGGAAATACCCAGCTTGCTGCCAGTCCTGGAGTTGATTTCGGCACCGTGTGTTAGCAAAAGCTTGATAATATTAACGTAACCACCTGAAGCAGCTAAGCTCAGGGGGGTATAGTCGGAAACGTTACGGTGTTCCTTATTCGCTCCTTTAGAGAGAAGGAGCTCAACCACCTTTAATAATATACAGATAACATAAGTAAAATTATCTCTATTATTTAAAAATAAAACAAATAAATAAAAAGTAAAGAATTACATACTTCATATCGACCTCCTGAGCAGGCCAAAGATAGAGGAGTATCCTTAGTTCTTTCCGACTGCGCTTCCATATCGGCAGAATGGTTCATCAAGATTTCTACCACTTTCTCATGACCCGCCGTGGCAGCAAGGATCAAGGGTGTAAAACCTTTTTTATCTCTATGTTCTGTTGAATAGTATAAGTTGAAGTAAGAAAATTATCCATATTCACTGTTGAGTAAGTATAAAATATAAACATAAATTGATTAAATTAAATATTAAGGATTATATACCTATATTTGCTCCTCTCGAGAGAAGTAATTGAACTAGTTCTTCATGACCTCCTGCGCACGCTAGCGTAAGGGCAGTATCATTATTACTATCAGTTGCTGAATCCACGTCCATGCAGAACGGTGGAGCAAGGCCTGGGGTAGCCTCACCCTCACATCCTGGATATCCCACTGGAAACAAATAAAAAGAAACATTAAGGTTACAGAAACCTTAGGAAAGTATTCTTAAAATCAAAGAAAACAACAGAGAAAAACAGCTTAATAATCTGGATTTATCAATCTGAGTAGTCTAAAAAAATTTGAGATTATTTGAAGGGCTAGGGGAAAGAACCAGGTCAATCATATTTATTTTTCTAATGCATCAGAAATTTTAATGAAGATGAGAAAGTGGCAGTCGATGAATTTACCAAAAATATTTAAAGCTGTTCTTTGAGAAACAAATATTTCAAACCACATTGTTGGTCTTTACCAGGGCTAAAATTATATCTTGTTTAATTAGGCTTCATTAAGACCCAAAATGTCGGTTTTAAAATAGGATAGTTGATAATATTTTTGGTAAACATTCTTTGACCACCATATTATCATTCATTAGTTAGGACTACATATAGTCAATTACTTGATACGTAATTTCTTCCTTTTTGTTATTAAAAAAAAATTTATAATTTTGTATTATAATGATCTGGAAGAAAGTATCATTGCTTCACTATCTTTTAATTTAATGCCGAACTACTATATATTTTTGTAGTAGGATATATGAATATCTTCCAAATCTGATCAACATTAGGGGCTAGATCTGATTGATTGGTGTAGACTATATCAGTTTAGAAAAAAAAAAAAAAAAAAAAAACCTTGCTTAAAAATGGCACATTAGAGCTTCCAAAAATAAGGAAGTTTTGCTAAGAAACACTTATGAATATTCTATTGGATTGTGTCACATGAAATGTCCGTTTTCAAGGTAAAGGATTTTCATTAAATATACGATATGAAAACAAGATAATTTTATTAGAAGTATTTACCTTCTTTTTCTACACATTTTTCCCAACGTGACACCAACTTTTTTATCCCCTAACTGAAAAACTCTGAGCATTGAAGTAAAACAAAATCTGAACTTTTCACTTGATCATCATTTTCAAAAAGTTTTCCTTTGACGAAGTTATATAAATTCCTGAGCAGGTGGTAATTTGTTGGAGACAAGTCGGGAGAATATGATGGGTGCGGAAGAACTTCGTCTATTACGGACGGAGGTCTTTCTCGGGGCAAGTTTTCCTGCTGAAAGCTTAGCAAACCAACGGCGAATGGTCCGTTCATTAACACTCCCTTCCCCAAACGCCTTGCAAATATTTCTAGCGGCCTCAGCTGCTGAATGGCCGAGTTTAAGCTCGTACAAAAATATTACTCGAGAATCGCGTGTTTCCATGTTAATATTTGGAGGTATACTAAAATGTGGGTAATTGATTGGGAAGCTAATGTTTATAATAAAAAGGTAGAGGATTAGTAACTGTTTACTTTAAATATGTAAACATTCGGAAGAAAACAACAGAGACCTGCAAAATCCTTTATGTATTTCAGAAACTATAAAAACGGACATTTCATGTGAAAAAACCCAATATAATTGATCTGAATAGTATTATCCTCTAAATATCATCAACCCCAACCTCAAAGCAGGGTTGCTACCAATATTAAGTTTCTATGACATTCAAATTAAATAAATACAATATAATACAAATGTCATAAATAACACCTTATTTATATGACATTTAGGCCATGATAAGGACCTTATTTTTGCCACAAAACTGGTTTTCAGATTTACTGTAATACTATGTAGCAGTCATTGACCCATAACCAAGATCTATGGTCCTTTATATAATTGACTATTATTTCATTATAGTTTTTATTTTTTTTTTTTGGTTTGTAAAAAGACTGAGTATATTTTTCTTGAAAATTCTTCAGAACATTTTTATTTATTTATTTTTTTTGGTTCACCCCTACCTCCCCTTTGAAGGCTATACGGGGGTTTCTCGGGGTAGGGGTAGAAGGGAGGGAATAAATAACGAGATAAAATCACCCAGCACCGAGACTCGAACTCGTAATTATTTGCTTTCAAGTTTTCGGTTCTCTGTTGCTAGGCAACACATGCTAATACGCTCGGCCACCCCTCACACACATTCATCAGAACCAATCTACTTGACCTATGTATATTAACCTTTAATTAATTTCATAACGTTTTCCTTTGATATTATTATGTTTTCTATTACTTATATTAATCATCATAAAATCAAATTGTATGATGTGACAATCCTGATTCTTGAGCTGTAAAACATTGTGGACCATTTTAACCCATAGAAATATTTGTCTTATAACTTGATTAAGAATTTCATTAATGGTTGAGTACGGGGTGCTGGCTTGCGTATGTGGAATGTAGAAGTTAAGTGGTAAGTATTAATGCATAACTGCCATGTTTTACCCAATCCACTGAGGCTCTGTGTGCCTTAAGGTTTTCCAATTTGTCAGTCCACAGCTGATACAACGAAAATGAACTTACTGTCCTCAGTGAAGGGCCTGGAATTTAGGAGCCTGATAGCTTACCTTATTCCTGAAGGCTGATATGAGAGAAATTTAAAGTTGTAAAGTTTCTAGGAATGAGGTTCGTACACAGCAGAAATGACATATGGTTCTGACAGTAACAAGACAAGCACTTACTTACCAAAAACCACATAAATAAAAAAGACGCAATGTAAATCCATTTTAATCAATGCTGATGCTTTTAACCATTATGAGAATTATGTTATGAAAGCCAAAGCTTATTTTCATTCAGTTAATAAATATAATACAACTTTGAAAGCATTGAATGGAAGTCTTTTAGACTTGGGAGCAGCATTTTGAAATTTCTTGTCTCATTGATGAAAAGACAAGATGAAATAACTCCTAATGAAAAGTTAACTTAATTGACAAAATACTCATTTTTTTTTTTTTTTTTTGCTATCCTCCACCAGCCCTTGAGGTAGAGAAAGAATAAAACCTACTTTGACTGGAATCCGGGGCAAGCGGGGGAGCCTGCGTGGCCTTCTGCTGCAGTTGGTAGCGAGCCTTCTTCCCTTTGCCGCCGGGTGGGGGAGCCGGCGCCTTCTTAGGGGCGTCCGCACCAGGGGATGTTTGTGTACCTTGAGCCACCTGCCCTCCGCTCTCTGGAGGCTTCACCCCTTTGCATCCCACGCACATGCTCATTAGTAATAGCAAAACGATTCTCAACTCATTAAATGGGATAGGATGGAAGGGTAAGGTTCATGCTCCAATATAGCATTAGAAGAAAAAACAAGGAAAAAAAAAACTGCATTATGCTAACAAAACAAATTAATGTTTGAGAGATTAAATAATATAAGGTGCACAGGAAAGCAGTGTAATGTTAGTACACGTCTAGGGTATCTATTGAAAAGATATATCAATCTTCTAGGCCTAATCACGGTAATAAGCCAATTAAAAGAGCTTTAAATTCAATTCATTTCAAAAATTATTAAGGCTTTTTGATTGTTTTTCCAAAATAAAAAACAAAAACAAATATTAGATAGTAAAACTATGAAATTAATAATATTTTTAAAAAATTGAATAACGAATTGGAAAATTCATGAATAACGTAGGCCTTGCTTTTTTACAGATTACATCTAAGGGTACGATAACTTCCTGTTTTTTAAAAGATTGTATTTCTGAAGTATTTAGTGGACGATATACAAACAAAAATTCTTTCCGAAAATTTTACTCATAAAAACTAGTTGACCTGATCAACATCAGATTATTGGAACAAATTAAAAATATATATTTTTTGCAAGATTTTTACTTACTATTAAAAAATAAAAAAATAATAAAACTAAAGAAAACAAAAGACTAATTAAATCAGATGTTTTCTTTCAGAAGAAAAATTGTATTTCATACAGTTGAAATATTTTAAAATCTAGTAAAAAATCAAAAAGAACAGATATAATCAGAATTTATAATACTTTCATAGTTGGAAGAAAAAAAATAATATAAATAAGTTAAGTTCTAGACTGGCTTACTTTAGGATAATATTTTAACCTTTTTAAGATTGTTCATGTCGATATGATTAGAGAAAATCTCCCAATTCAAATATGACACTTCTGCAATTTACCCTTATTTTGTTCAGTTTTAGTTAAGCAATCCTTTTTCAAGAAATATCTGTATGGACTAGTGATACTATCCATATTGATGGTCAAGCTGCCATTGGAACTTTGGGTAGCTACATGACTGGGTCCAAACTAGTAGGAAAGTACAAGGGAAATCTTGACACCCTTTCTCTAACGAATAAGGTCCGAGTTTAGCGGGTACTCAGGCATTATAAGCAATAAGAGAGCTGATAATCTCGCAAGAAGGCATTCTGCTCATATATCCTCCACACCCAAGCCTATTAGTTGAATAAGTCTCAGCTATGCAAAATGTGAGATCAAGGTGGCCGCTCGTAATAAAACCAAACTGGAGAGAAGTCACACTCTTCCAATGGACATGATAATAGTCCTGAGAAGGGTGACAGGACACTAATCAGCTTAATAAGCAACTCTACAACCCCATAGGGTTAGTAGCCTCACTGACTTGCAGATTCTACCAGAGTGAAAATAAAACTGCTTATCATGTGGAATAAGGTTTTACCACTTTGGCAATGACCATATCTCAGATTGTAAGCTTTGTGAACTGATCAGTCCTCACAGTTTGGTCAGATTCCCAATGGCAGTAGGCCAAGAAAATAAGACAGGAAAAAAATAAATACAAAAAAATACTGGTGATGAATGTACATCAGACATCAGCAGAAAAGTACGAAATTTGGCCTATTTTTGTCCAAAAGCGTCTTTATCAACATTATATTAATCATAAATTTCAAATGTTATAAATAATCATTCAACAGTTCAGAGGCTGCTTTAAAATGCTTAAATAATAAAATCAAAGTTAATAAAGGTAGCAAATATCGGATAAGCAGATTGTGATTATGCTCAGGAAGGATAAATTAGGATAGTAAATATAAAGTAAAAAAAGAAAAAAAAAAAAACAAAAAAAAAAAATTAAAAAAAACAAAAACAAAACAAGTGACTCACTGGAAGGTGTTAGGGTGTCGGTTTTGTTTTGTAACTTACAAGGCGGAGGAGCCTTGAGGAGGAGCTGCGGCTGGTGGTACTGTCCTGGTCTCGGCTTCTCAGGGGGCTGCTCCACTGCTCCCGGGCACTGGGCTGTGTTGTAACCCATGCTCTGCAACAACGTTTAGGTTGAATGTAACTTATAACATATCAACATGTCATTCGGGTATCATATAACATATTAGGTTTGGAATTAAGTTAAAGAATTTGAATACAACAGTGATTTGTCAGGGTCAAATAGGGATAAGAGTAAGCTGAAACGGAACGGCCATGGTAACAACAAACAAATAGGTATTCCTGTAGAAAGAAGAATATACCTACCATCAAAGCAAAGTCCTCAACAAACCATCACTGAAAAAGGGTGAAAATATCTTTCCCCTCTTCTAATGATTTCCTGGGCTTCTTTAAGGCTGTGTGCGTACACACGATCATTTTGGTGATTACATTTTCCTTAGATTCTAAAAAAATTTCTCATCGCAAAAGAAAATCTTTCGATGAGGACCATTGGTGTTACGGCCAAGGAGCACTTCGCATCTATCCACTCTAATTTGTTTTAGGGAAATGGTTAGCCTCTGTCTTGTCATTCTTTAAAATGCACCCATCCTAAAGTCACTTTTTATTATGAGTGACAGTGATTCCCATTTCCCGAGACATGATTTGTTGTTTTCAAATGGAATTTCTTCTAATTCAAACAGCCATTTCTGTAACTGGATTTGCCATTCTTACAGAGCAGAGTGTTGAAAATCTCTAACCTACATTTTTCAACCTTTTTTAACTCAACCACAGTTTTTCAGTTTTCTTAATCACTCCACTCCATGTTAACTGAGCGTAACAGAATTACATGTAAAGAACGTAGTCTAATAGAGATGAAGATTATCTAAATAATAACTAATGATTCAAACAAAGTTCAACTTTTGTAACAGTATTTATGGCAGAACTACGTAAGGTAATTTGCTTTGGAAAGGGTTTCTATCAGCATGAAATTGAAATCTTATGTGGGGTAAACAAGGATTTTTACAGACCTTTGCTCTTAGTAACAAGACAGAGGTAAATATCAATATTTAAACTTAATAAATATATAAACTGGGTATATAAATATATAAATGTAAATATAAACTGAGGTATTAAGAGTTACCTGAAGGTGCTGCGTAGGAGGAGCAGGTGGTGGCGCGGTTGCCGCAGCGGCCGCACACAGATACTGGAGAGTCCCCTGCTCCGTGGGCATCATCTGGAGGGGCCCGTGCTCGGTGGGCACCACCTGGAAGGGGGTACCGCTGCCGGGGGCGCCCATCAGCTTAGAGGCTGCTTCCACCCCCGCGATGAAAGATGGGTTGTTGTATCTTATCCTGTCTCTTTCACTGCTCCCGAGGTTTCCTATGTAAAACATTGTTAAGTCATCCTTTCTGTTTGTGGATATTACATTATTTAAGGTAATTTTTAAAACGTAACATTTATTTAGTTCTTTTATTAATGACAAGTAGTTTGGAAAATACTTTAATGGTTTTAAAATCTGAATTATCTTAAATTTTTAAATAATCCCCATGATACAAATTTTTATAATAAGGTACAAAAATATATTCAAATTCAGAGTCTCAATCTATTGGAACGATAGTAAAAATTAATATGTCAATTATTAAAAAAAAAAAAAAAATCCGTTAAGTTCTCATAAATAAAATATGGATTTTTAAAACTTTTGGAAAGAACTGAAATTTTCACATGTTTTTTAAGGATTTATGTTTTTATTTTATGAAATCAGATAATGATTTAGATAAAACTAAACCATTAGAATACAAATATATTTGTCCTTTTCGAAATTAATGTCTCAATTCATTACTAAATAAAACTTGCTACAAATTTTATTACAATTGTTTATTATTTCCTAATAATTACATTATGGTATTATATTTTATCATAAAGTATAACAGTGTAAACATTCAATTTTTAAGTGTATTTTTCAATTAATCAATGAGCAAAGAAGGACAAATCAGCTGCACTGTCAATTTATAATTATGAAAAATTGGCAATCACAACTGTTAAGTTCTGAACACTACATTTTTATTATTTCCGAACCAATTTCAATGATTTTTTTTTTTTTTTTTTTTTTTTTTTGTAGGGAATTTATTAAATAAACAAAAAAAAAGGACAGATAATTTAATTTTATTAGATATTTAGATTCTTGAAACGTGGAACCTCAAAGTTTGAGGAGGGGTTATTTTATTTTATTAGGGAGGCTATTTTATTTATTATATTTTTTGGGTATATTTTAAAGGTTTATTACTGAAAATAATAAACCAAAATCATAGTATAATACTAAACAATGTTTTAAATTTAGTGATAATAATAACAAGCTAAAAATACATACCTGTTACAACATCGTCTAAACTTAGAGGGTCGAGGGGTTCCTGGTCTAATTTACTACGAGATAGGTCAAACATTGGTTCTTCATCGGTTAAAGTTGGACAACGCCTTGGGATCTCAAGTCCATTCAACTAAAAATAAAAAACAAGAGAAAATGAGAAGAGAATAATAAAAAATTAGCTATTACTTTCAATATTATGAGAGAGACTAAATACCTCGGATGACAGCCTCTGTGGGTCGGGGTGAAGATGTAGCGCAGGCTGATCATGGAGGTGAGGCGGGAGGGCCCCCGAGGCAGCCTTAGCCCACGCCTCCCCACTCAGAGGAGGGTACCCAAGGATAGTTTCAGGTTCTGGCTTGTAAGCGAGTTGCTTCAACTGCTGGATGGTCGAGTGATCAAAATACTGTCCCTGCTGAGGTAATGAAGGCTGGAATGAGACAACCTGCTTTCGAGCTACTTTGTTCCCCTCTTTCTTCCAAGTAGGTTTGGCTTTCGGCCTGTCGCTTATGGCAGTTGCCTAGAAAAATGATGTAGAACTCTTATTAAAACTATATATATATTTTTTTTTTTGACCCTATAATGAATCATTATAGAGAAATAGGTTCGAGGTGTGGTCATCACAAAGAAATAATAAATGAAGAGTACAGGAAAAGAACATGATAAGTCCATTATTTTCAGGTTTTGAGCTAGTGCTGCTTTCTGTCAGCCCAAAGAGAATACTTTTACGTTACTATTGCTTTAGAGGGGAAAAATATGATAGGTTCACAGAATAAGCAGTTTTATAAAATATGTGCAGGGGAATAACATGACTACTTCATGTCAAACTGGGAAAATAGCTATAGGACCTGATAATTTGGTAACCTGCTAAATTTAAAGACATTTTAGAATTTAAAAAAAAACTTGAGTAATCAAGCAGCTAAAGACTTCTTTAATAAAATCCTTAGAGGAAAAAAAAGATTACTCAAGCCAACACAGAATACAGCCTAATACTACTTTTTGTTTCTATAATAATATTAATAATAAAAATGGGATTTTGGTTTCCGCTACCTCCTTCTAGAACACTGAACGGATTTTGATATGGTTTTCACCATCGTTTAAGGCATTGTTTCCTGAAGGTTTATCCATTGAAATTTAGCTTTTCTTTAAACAGAAAAGTTAAGTTTTAAATATAAGTGATAAAGTCATAAGAAATAATAGACGTCATATATTAAAGATAATATTTTCTTGATAATTGGACTTTTCATTACAATGAACTTATAATCCCAAAGTAATAAACTTTTAATTGGTCAAACTGAAGTTTTTTAAACATAAATTATAACACATTTAAAATGCATCTGTGGAAGCAAGGGCGAGTGGATAGTAGTATTATATTTTACACTTTTGTGCTTAAATCAGCCGTACTTTTTTGGTTTTATTTTAATATATACTTTCAAATTAAAGGCAATTTTCTGTTTATACGATTATGTTAAAGTTTTATTAATTTAAACTTATTATTTCATCAACAATGGTGTATGCATTTCTTAATTAAATTAACCTTCTTTCTTGGAAATATCATTTCAAGTCCATGCTGTCATTTACAAATTTGACTATTCTCAAGCCTAAAATTTGATTAAACTTATTTCAGTGCTTTCAAAGTACATCAAACATGCTAACAAAATTCATAGAAATGGATAAAAACACTCGATGTACATGATGGGAAGAGTTAAATTTTAAAAATGCTCTCCTGGAAAAAATCAATAGTTACTTATCATGTTCTTCTCCTTTACGTTTCAAATGTGTCAATTATTCTTCTTTTTTCATATACGATATGAAAAAAGAAGAATAATCTGGATTCAATCTTAAATGATGTTTTTTTTTTTAACTAAAAAAAATTCTACAAAAACTGACTCTAAATTATATTTCTTAACAGATTAAAATTATTATATTGTGAGCCTATGTTACACTCTACATTTTAGGCCTTCACCAGGACTAAGAAAAAAAACAAGATAACAACAAACCAAAAAATAAATAATGGATAAGGATAGAAATAGAATTCCTCTTATTCCTATATATTTTTTATATATATCCAACCGACTCACAAATTATTGTAAATTTAATGTTACATCACTTAATATTTCTACTTATTGTTATTAATTCCTAATAATTATTTTCACATCTGTTCCTCAACATAGATATAAGTAATGATAATTACAAACTATATTTACATTTAATATTATCCATATGCTTAAATGATTTTTATACCAATAGTAATCTTAAATTAAAATTTTTTAACATCTTTCAATAACATTATTTTATTTTTTGGCGATATAGTCCTGCAAGAACCTGGGCCTCTCTTACAACTCTTCTCCATTCTCTCTTATATCGAGCACCCATATGCACGCCATCTTCTAATATTAATCTTCTTTAGGACGTTCTTCACTTTTTCCTGCCACCTAGAACGTAATCTTCTTCTACCATGCCTACGATTAGATTGGTGCACGAAAAGGCATTTGGGAATAGATTCTCTTCTTATACATACTACATTTTCCAGCTATCGGATCTGTTTCCCTCTCATGCATTCGGAGTAGCTCTTCGTTGGTACGGACTCTTCACAAACTCAGCCATAAATTTCCCAAAGAACTCTTCTTTCCCATACTAGCATATTCCAAAGAAGTGGAAATCACCCAGGTTAATGAACCAAACTTAATAACTGGTTAACTACTTTTTCATACAGCATGGTACTAATTCTCATTTTCCATTTATTATTTTTTAACTGTTTTTTTTATTAATTTTTTTTATGCCTGAAGATAAAGGCCTAAAATTCAGACTGAAACATCTGCAATATTGCAAAGTTTACTTAATTAAGTATGATTTCTTTGATGGCCGCAACCAACTTATACATTGTATTTATTTTTTTTTAACGATTTTTACTAAATAATCAATAATGGAACAAAGAACATAATCCTTTTTAAATATTTGATTTTATTTTATTGATTAGGAGTCCCATGAAATGAGTCAGATTATAAAGAATTTAACTTTTTAAAAACTAAGTTTAGAGAATATTAGCTTTTATAAAATATAACTAAGAGAAATTGAAGATATATTTACGATTAAATTGAACACTTGAAAATATTATGAAAAATAGCTACGAGTTAGTATACAATCATTACTGTATGTATGAAAAAAAGTTGCTACAAGAAGAGGGAGAAAGTAGGAAAATCTAAGTTCATGGCCATTCATTATTTTTTTTAATGTATATAACAGCAGTAAATAGAAAAAATAAATAAAATCAGAATAAAATAGATGTAAAAAAAAAATTTTTAATGTCAATTATTATTATAGAAGAGTAAGTATAATTATGAATGGAATAATTGGAGCTTTCTCTTCTCTGACTAGATTCAATTTATATAACTAAAAATACAATCAATTACAAAATAGATTAAAAAAAAAAAGTCAAAATTACGCAGATATAAATAATAAACTGAATTTCTGATTTTAATTTGTAAAAAATATATTTATTAGTTTCTATCCTGTTTTTACTAAATAATCATTAAAGCACCAAAACTCATAATCCATTTTTAAATTTTTGGAGTCCCATGAAATGAGTCAGATTATAAAGAATTTAACTTTTTAAAAACTAAGTTTAGAGAATATTAGCTTTTATAAAATATAACTAAGAGAAATTGAAGATATATTTACGATTAAATTGAACACTTGAAAATATTATGAAAAATAGCTACGAGTTAGTATACAATCATTACTGTATGTATGAAAAAAAGTTGCTACAAGAAGAGGGAGAAAGTAGGAAAATCTAAGTTCATGGCCATTCATTATTTTTTTAATGTATATAACAGCAGTAAATAGAAAAAATAAATAAAATCAGAATAAAATAGATGTAAAAAAAAAATTTTTAATGTCAATTATTATTATAGAAGAGTAAGTATAATTATGAATGGAATAATTGGAGCTTTCTCTTCTCTGACTAGATTCAATTTATATAACTAAAAATACAGTCAATTACAAAATAGATTAAAAAAAAAAAAGTCAAAATTACGCAGATATAAATAATAAACTGAATTTCTGATTTTAATTTGTAAAAAATATATTTATTAGTTTCTATCCTGTTTTTACTAAATAATCATTAAAGCACCAAAACTCATAATCCATTTTTAAATTTTTGGAGTCCCATGAAATGAGTCAGATTATAAAGAATATAACTTTTTAAAACTAAGTTCAAAGAATATTAACTTTTAAAACTTAGTTTATAGAATATAAGCTTTTAATACTTAATTTATAGAATATTAGCTTTTAGTACTTAGTTTATATAATATAAACTTTTAAAACTTAGTTTATAGAATATAAAGTTTTAAAACTTAGTTTACAAAATATAAACTTTTTAAACTTAGTTTATATGATATAAACTTTTTAAACTTAGTTTATATGATATAAACTTTTAAAAGTTAGTTTATTGAATATAAACTTTTAAAACTTAGTTTATTGAATATAAACTTTTAAAACTTAGTTTATAGAATATAAACCAGGTAAAGACGTTTACCTGGACAACATCTGCAGGCGTGGTGATGGGTTGGTGTATTGTTGCCTGAGGAGGTTGTTGGGGAACTAACAAACCACTTGGCTGTTGTTGGCTAACAGCAAACATGGTCCCGCCAGGACAAACAATTCCTGAATAATATAATTAATTAGAGGATATACTAAGAGAAATATTATAAAACGGATGAATATCCTTAAACCGCAGTATATTATATTACCATGTTGAGGTATTGAAGGAGGCGGGGGGCCAGGTGGTGTCGTAGGGCTGAGGAGGCTGGTGATGGCGGAGGTGGGGGAGATCGGACCCCCATCCAGGACGCTACCTTTCTCTTTCAGCTCCTCCTCTACCCTCTGTTCAAAACAACCATCATTAATTTCCGCAACACTCACCAATATTTAATATTATTACTACCTGCAGTAGGCAAAACCAGAAAATACTCCTTATTATTTTATTATATGTTAATTAACTGACGGATTCGAAAAAACAAAACTCGGTGTTAGTATGTTTACAATTATGTTTTCTCTAATTTGAGGTGACCAGATTATTAGATGGGCAAAGCGGGACAACTCTGAAGGGGGAGGGTATCAACAAAAAATTTCATACAGAATAAAAATATCGTAATTTTTTTTTATGACAGCCTGAAGGTTTATTGGCTTTTAATATCATTACTACTTGATACTTCCAAACGGCAGGGTAATATGTTATCCTGAAGATAGAGTTGTAGATATTAGTTAAAAAAGAATTGCTTTCCAAGGTAAGTTCTTTAGTATAAAATTTGAAATTAAGTCATAACCCGGGGCTTTTTTGTTAGGAAATTTCACAATAAAATCACAAACTTTATTTGGATATATTGCTTTTGGGGGGAGAGTCATTGGTAAAGGTATGTTAATGTGGTGTGACACTAGTTCATTTGTAAGTTGGTCGTTAATGTCAGAGTGCGGTTTAAACGTCTCTTTTAAGTGCCTAGCAAACAATTAAGCCTTTTGAGCATCAGATTTCGCCCGAGAACCATCAGGCTGTCGAATAGGATGCGAGACATTATGATGGTCCAGTATGCGTTTTGTCGTGTTCTAAAGTGTTTTGTCAGAAGTAGTAAAACTGTTTAAAAATGTATCAAATCTTTCAGTCTTTACTTGTCTAATTTTGTTGTGAAGTTCTCTTGTTAGTCAATTAAATTTACCTTTGTATAGTTACGTATTTGACACATAAAATGGCTTTCAAAGTTTCAACACTTAATTTTCATTTTTCTGATGACCACACTTTATTTACTGTAGAAAAAACGTATAGTTGTATGTCGTGATTCTTAACGATAAATTCAAAATTTAAATTAATTTGTAATTATCTAAATGTTCTTTAGTAAACTACAATATTGTATGTCTATGAGAATTAAAAAAATTACTAAAATGTGTCAATATGTTAGTCTTCGTAGCCCATAGGATTCTTAGAACGCAAAACAATGATTTTCATAAATATAAAATTTAACTTAATTCTTAAAGTCGGGTCTTTTGAAAAACATCGCGGGACGCGGGAAAAATTGTGAAAAATCGGGACTGTCTCGCCAAAAGGTGTCTGGTCACCTTACTCTAATTATAACAAGAAAAGAAAAGCAGAAACCTAAAAATCCTAATTAACAACAAAAATTGAATTTATCCTGCAATACAGCAGCAATTGTGAGAATAGCTAATCAGTTTATAACTAGCTCAAATTTTTCACCCAATACATAATTCATTATGAATGTACAATTCCTAAATGATAAGAAAAATGAAAACAAAGATACCAAAATGGATCGTAAATCCTAAGAATCAAGTTGGAGATGCAGAGATGACGTGCTCAAACATTTAATCCTATGCGCTAGGATTGCGGCATCAAATCAAGAGGTAACGGTGTTTATTTAGATTTGTTGTAATGAATATTATTTCACAAGCTTGCCTCCTAAGCCTGTGTTTGTATAATCAAGTGATTCCTAACATCAAATTTTCACCGCCTCTTCATCAGTAATCACTTTAATGGCAAGGACCGCCAAATCCAAAAATTGGTTTATATATATATATATATATATATATATATATATATATATATATATATATCTTCATTTTAGAAACAGGAGAAGGTAGTGAAGCATATGACAAGGCCAAGGCAGATGCTAAGATTCAGGAATAAAGACTGTAGGATCAGAATGGTATAGCACCAATATTAACTTTCAGCAACTCTAAAGAGTACAATTGAGACGTTGATTTCCAAAAGGTACTATATCAACTTTAGACAATTTTACAAGAAAGGCAAAAATCTGTCATTTATTTATTATTGGACCAATTTACGTGATTCATTTTTTATTAAAATCTCAAGTTGATTTTTAAGCGTGCTACCAACTAATTTTTCCAAATTATTGCACTTTTCCGATGACTTTTAAACAATATAATATGGATATAGTACTTTTCGGAATAAAACGTGGATATAGTACTTTTTGGAATAAAACGTGGATATAGTATTTTTTGGAATAAAATGTGGATATAGTACTTTTTGGAAGAATATAATGCCAGTAAGTTGGTAACAGTCACTATAACCTTCCTAATACAACCTTACTGATAACTAACATCTTTATGTTGTTAATTAATAAGTTATGTATATTTCCTTCCTCTGAGAAATATCTTTTTTGTGTTAATTACATTGATTATCTATTCTTTATAAAGAAAGTAAATATTCATAGGACAGTTTATCTGTTTATGGCACTATAATAAGAAAGTATGTAATTATGAAGTTGGTTTTGAAACTTGTATTTACTGTTTGTGCGAATTTAGCAAACTTATCTATATTATTGTCTAAGTGTAAACAATATTTAACTATAGAGACTGATAAATAAATAACTTTTGAGCTTTTATTTTACATAAAAAGAAATAAAAAAATCTACTATTAAGTTAGATCAGGCACAGTCACGGTTTTTCTCTCAAATTTAGCAAGTTCGTGGAATGCTAATTACAACTATTTGCTGGATCAAATACCATTATTCTATTAAAATGTGAGTTTCTAAAATTTGTTTGACTGAATTTATGTTGCTGCAAGAAGAAATACTATAAAAAATTTTTAAATTTAATTGACAACCTATAAGAATCAAAGCGAGGCAACTTTAGTTGTTTAAAATAGCCTAAAAACTGATTATTAGTTTAAAACTATTGACTAAAATAATAGCAGTGATTCAAGACCTACTAAATGAACCAATAAAAATACACAAAATGAAGAAAACAATAAATTAATGGTAATATATTACGGGGTTAGGTGCTTCTGATGTATATTAGGAAATACAGTACCTTTTGGAATGAAATGCAATTTTTTAATACGGTTTTAAGGATTTTTATGTTTTTTAGATAAAATCTGATGACGGATCTAGCTAAAACTAAACCATTAGAATACAAATATGTCAAAATATCAATTTATAAAAAAAATGTCCTTTAGTACCTTTTGGAAATCAACGTCTCAATTTATCAGTTTTACATGTAATGCGAAATACCACTGCTACATAAGCTATGTATGCCAGAAATGAGCAAGTAGGAAAAATGGAAATGAAGAAAAAAACGAACCTGATTCTAAAAGTTCAAAAACTGTAAAATAACTGAAATTTAAAATTAAAACAAGATGGGTATTTATTAAAATAATCACAACAAAATCAAATTGTGCCCATTATCTTTTGCCAAGATACATCTGTCTTTTAAGCTCGTTATTTTAAAAAGGACCAATTTAACAATTGTGATTGTGTAGTATCACTATCAATTATATCACTTGGAATGTTGATTTGGTCTGTGTATATTTGTGATTATTATTCAAGCTAAAGTTTCACAAATATTTTAGTAATTCGAAATAATTTTCCAATGACATCTTGGAAATCTTCTGCAGAACACCTGTAGGGAACCACTGGTATAATTTATGAGATAAGGGAAAAAAAAGATGTCTTTTCTAAAAAATACTCGAGACAGCAGGTCATACTCTTTCTTTGAAGTTAGTTACAAATCAACTTTATAGATACTGAGCCCAATGAACATGGAATACGAGGAACGAATTAATTCAAATGAAGAGGAGATAATTTTTTTTTTGTAGGTTTTAAACAAAATTATATCTATACATGGAGTGTTTAATCTTTAATAAAAATGTCTTTCTTTTAGAACTCTGGGAATATAAAAAATGTTAGCATAAACAAGTTTAAAGAGTTACATTTTGTCTGAAATCATTTTAAACTATAGCTTTAACAAATTTATGAAATAAGTAAGAACGGCCAAACCCTCGGCATTTTTAGGTTTCCCTCAGCAAAAAAAAAGAGTTTGAGCCAGCAAACTGGATAAGTGGCAACAACACAATGATCGACTTGGATAATGTTATCTTTCATTTTAGATAATTTGGTTGATTTACCAACACTTCTTTTGCATGTATAAAAGATTACTTCCTTAATAAAATATGCATTATCTTCATTGATATTAATTTTGACTTTTACGCAGATACGGTGTCATGCGTATATTTAAATATGTTATTCTAAGGGAACTTAGTCCCATGATAAAAGCTTTTTTTTTTCCCCTTTCTTATTCTGATATTCAAAAACTAAAAATAACTTACTTGAAGCTCTTCCACAATCTGCTGCCTCTGAATAAACTGCGAGGTTTCGAGAGAGAGGGGAGATTTAGGGAGTTGAGTTTTTTCCTTCTTTATCGGCTCTTCTTTAACACCACCGTCTCCAGGCTCATTCCTTACCTGTGGTTATTGATACAGTCATCATGTTAATAAGATTATTTACTGAAATGACATTATTAAAAAAAAAAGATTCATTTTATAAATTATAAAATAACTTTACCTGTTGAACTTCGGGCGAAGTTAGAGAACCAACTTCCATAGTGTTAACTGCTCTGTTCTTTCGAAGCAGGGATTTTTGACCGGGAATAGGTATATGTTTACCATTAATAATTTCTACCCTGGATGTAGCTGTAAAGATAACGATAAAAACATTAATAAAATTAACTAATTACAATGTTTTGCATATTTATCAATTTTTTTAAATAAAAAATTAGAAAATGATACATATGATATAAATTTGAAAAAAATAAAGAAGTCCAATGACGGAGTGAATATAGTACCAAAACTACACAAAATCATTATTCTAGACATATTTCATTATTACTAAATAAAATAGAAGGGTAACAACACAGTACCACTCTGAACACAAAAACTAAAGTTTTGTTACGATAGACATCTCTTTTATAAATATAATCTTTCAACTTAAAGCACAAAACTTGCAACTATTTATTTCCTTAACAACAAGGGATATGATACTAAATTGCTCTAGTAAAAACAATATTTAGGTAAAAATGTATAATTGTGAAATTTCAAATAATTTATAACTGTCGGATCAGAAGCTCAGACAGCTTATGCGATCACCTGTAGCAAGATGTCTAGCATAACAACCTTCTACGCCAAAGTTCACGGGTTCAAACCCGCAAGTGGTCCTAGGATTTTTTAATGGAAGTAAAAAAATCTTTAGTTATGCCGTCCTTCGGAGGGGACGTAAAAAGGCGGTCCCGAGCTTCTGCGATATTACTACTCGTTAAAGATCCCTAGCCAAATTAAACCTGGAAAGGCAAAATTTAAGACTCTCACTGTAGCATCGTCCAATTAGCCACAGGAGCATAAAGTGACATTAAATAAATAAACAAACAGACAGCTTCTTTTCATTTAATGTTTATTTTTAAGATGTAGGTTGAAATATCTAGTTGATAAATAAAATAATGCTGTAATTTACTCCACCACTAAAAATTTTAAAATGCAACATTTTGACCTTGTATCCTATCTTCAGTTTTCTATATGGTATGGTATGGAGCCAAGCTCAACCGACAACCTAATATTTAAGATATATAACAGCTTTATTTTATACATCAACTAGTTCTTTTTATTCTTTTTTATTATTACAACAATCTCATAAATTAAGTTCAGATAAACGCTATGAGCGATTATCATTTAGCTTACATGGGCTTAACTGAACAGAAAAATGATTTTTTTTTTTTTTTAATGGCATATGCGCATTGCGACCTAAAAGGACTATTATGCTCCATACTCTAAAGAGGTTGTTCAAGTTAGAACATGAATTTTGTTAACCAAACTTAAGAAGGCTGCTAGGATTGATTAGCTTATTCATAATCACATGTCTCACCGATAGGTCCCTTCCAAAAAGGTCAATCCCGAGCCTGGAACAGCTATCACACCAATAGATTATGTGAAAAGATGTTTCATCTTCTCATCTGCAGAACCTACAAAGTGGTGTGCTGGAAAGTCAAAGTTTCAATATATGATAGTCAAGTTTACAGTGACCAGTGTAAATGGTTGTAATGGTTATAAGAGAGGGTCAGCTAATACTAAGTAAACCCTTACTTATACTCATGCTTGGACCATCTAAAAACAAAAAGAGTGTTTTATGTCTGTTCTTTGTCCAGTGTTATTAAAATTTCTCTCAGTATGTGTGCCTAATACTTTGAAAACATTAATACACTTTGAAAACATCTTCAGCTTAAGCTGTAGATGGTTTCAGGGAGTACCCATACTATTAGCACTGTTTGAACTAGAATTCAGTAAAAATCTTCCTCAGAAATATCATAATCCGTATAAGAAGATAAAAAGTACAGGATACATTCATCACCTAAATGATCAGTTTAGTAGATTATAAAAAGATTTGAACTCCAACTTACTGGTTATGGTTGGAGGCTGCTTGGCAGTGGTGGTGGTGTCAGGCTGTTGATCGGCGGCTATCGGAGGGGGTAGGGCCCTGACAGCGTCGGGGACGTCGTGGAACCCAGCGGGCCCCGCGGCGTTGGCCACCTGCTGTCCCTGCTGGGCATTGCTCATCATGATGGAGTGAGGGTAGTCCAGCAGAAGCTGAACCACATTAGTATGCCCTCCTTTAGCTGCCTCAATCAGCATGGTTGAGTTATCCTACAACAATAACAATGTAACTAATAACTTAAAGAACATTATGATCCTCTTTCCACGAGAAATTAATAAACCATTTGGGAGGGAGTACACACTTAAATAACAAAATTATGCTGCCCAACTTAATAGGGTTGCTATTACATAGCATACCAATTTTTTCTCATAGGACTTTTTTCAAGATTAACAATCTCAAAACTTGATTACAATAATACATTTTAGTTTTGTTTTTTATTCATTTTTCCTTGCTTCTTTCAAAACAGGTGCTAAATGCTGTGGTATTTACTATTTGTATGACATTATAAACAAATCTTCCTAGTAACAAAGAAACTCCTATCTTCCTAGCAAAACTACAATGAACTGTAAAGACTACAGAATGAACCATCATGACAATAATATAGAGATGTCTAATGTAGATATAGCAGGTAAGAATAAAAGATAAAAAATTGTTAAATCAAATTACTAAAAGCATTAATCCAAATATTATAATTAATCCAAACCAACAGATTTTAATCATTAAAATGAAGGAAGAAGAAACACTACATAACTCCCAAAAAGAATAATTACCTTTAGTTTATGAAAGGGGTTGGCATTGTTAGCGAGGAGGAGCTCGACAACAGCTATATGGCCACCCGCTGCCGCCAACGAAAGAGGAGTATGATCATTGTTAGTCGTCTGCTTATTGACGTTGGCTTTGTGCTGGATGAGGAACTTGACCGTACAAAGGTGACCTGCCCTGCAAGCCTTCATCAAAGGGGTCCTCCCTCCTTCGCTCTCGTGCTCCTATCAAGGCAAAGAAGGAATCATTTATATTACAAATATATTCAAAATACAAGGAAGATGTAAAAAAAATTAAACTTTGCAAAAATAACTCACTAAATCAGCACCATACTGAAGAAGCAACCTCGCAACATCAGTGTGACCATTTTCACAGGAGTAGGTCAAAGCTGTGTCGCCTGTTTGTGTTTGCGCGTTGACGTTAGCATTCGCTTCCAAGAGATACCTGAGAAAAAAAAAAAATCATATAACACTTAATTACTTCCACTAATCTATACATAAAAATTTATATGGAAAGGTATTAAAATCATAAAATATTCAAAGTTTATTTAAGTTTTTAAAGCAATGTGGAATGCATAACCGAATATAGCTGACATTACATATATAACTCTAATTAGATGCTAACTTTTGATGATTGATTCTCATCAGGTTTGTACTTGTTTTCAGTAAATATGTAAACAATAAAATTTTCGGTATTGTAAAATGACATATTTGTTTATAACTAGAACTTATTAATTTCATACATATGTGAGATTTAAAATTACTACTTAAAGTTTTTAAAATTAATAGAAAAGGCTCCACATATATAACTGGAGATGTACATAGTTCCGTTCTGGCTTCTTAACTGATATACTGGAAATTGCTGAGCATATTGTTTATTTATTCAATGTCACTTTATGCTGCTGCGGCTAATCAGACAGTGAGAGTCCTAAATTTTGCCTATTCAGGTTTAATTAAGATAGGGATCTTTAAAGAGTACCTAACACTACACAAGCTCGAGACCACCTTTTTATGTCACCTCTGAAGGATGTCATAACTAAGGATTTTTACCCTCATTAAAAAATCCTAGGGACACCTGCCAGGTTTGAACCCATGACCTTGGGCCTAAGAGGCTGTTAAGCTAGCCACTACACCCAGATGACAGGACACTGAAAACTCAACAATCATATGTTCAAACATGAAATTTCAAGTTGGATAGATTTTGTATACAAGAAGATGAAACTTCTTTTCATATAATCTGTTGGTGTGATAGTTTTTCAAGATTCCGGTATAACCTTTTTGGTTTTGATCGACTGGAGAGCTCTCTAAACAATGAGTTGATCAACCCCAAAAGTCTTTGTAAGAATGCATTGGCAACAAAACTCATATACTAATCGTAAAAATATCCACATTCAATAGACTTTTTAGTTCACGATGTGTACCTTCACAGGGCTGCCAATGTCCATATTGCCTAGTAGGCAGAAAAGGGTGGAAAATAAAATAACATACACTAAACAGCCAGGGTGTCTAGCAAATCAGTTCAAAGAGATTCCCTGACTTTTCCATATCGTAAGAAGTCTTTCACCTGGCCAAATCTCAGTGAAAATCGTCAAAACAAAAAACAATTATAATTAATATGGTATACTAGATTAAAAATATATATAATGACTAATTACTTTACGATAAGTATCAACTATATCTACACGACACCAGCTGAAATTGTAGTTGTTTAAGTTGACTTACCAATGAATTATGATACTTGGATACTGCTGTTAGTAATAATCAATATTTACAAAACTGACTACAAATTTATTTTAAAACTCCCTTTATGATATTTGCAACATCACAAGTAGGCATATTGGCACTTTTGTCTGAGTGAAGAAGAAATGATGTAATCTAGGGACCATTTTTCCTGACTAAAGTACAAATTTCCTGACTTTTTTTATGTTTTTAATAGATATGACTTATGCCAGTTTTCCCTGTTGTTAGACACCCTGACAATTAATATCAATACTCGCGAGTTATTAAAAATATAATGTCTGTCTCGTTAAATTAAACTTGGGAAGGATGGTTGACTGTGTGTAGATAATGGGGAAAAGTTAATTCTGGGTGCAGTCATCAAGACACTTAATTAAGTAGAAACTTAATTAATTTGTGGCAACGCCCATATTGCCTACTAGGCAGGAAAGGGTGGAGAATAAAAGAACATATATTGTCACAAATGAATTTAGTTAACCTTAACCTTAACTAAAGAGTTTTTATGACTGCACCCGGAATTAACTCCTCCCCAATAAACTTGGCAAGTCTTTAAAGCTTTCCCTCTCCCCCTCCCCACTTTGTCCGATTAGCCATAGTAGCATAAAGTGACGTTAAATAAAATAAAGCTTTCCCCTCTAAATAGCTGCCTATTGATCCACCACTGAAACCAGTAGGAACTTTTATAGAAGTATCACAGGAACGGAGTTCTGGTATTTATATAAGCATAAATACTTTTAATGTCAAACCAACCATCAGCTGCTGGGTCTCATCATCAAGAAAGTGTAGGCGTGAGGAGGTAGTTATCGCCCACCTGAGGATAAGACACTGCCACCTCACTCATGAGCATCTCATGGCACGAAGGGATTCACCTCGATGTCAACTGTGAAAAGTAACTCTCACAGTAAGCCATATTTTTGAAGAGTGCCCTCGTTAAAGTAGGGAATTTGTAAAATATAGCGTACCACGTAAAGTCTCTGAGGCATTAAGCGATAATGATCGGGTCGTCGACTGTGTCATTCAATTGGTGAAGAACATTTGTTTATACTACCTCATTTAACACATTCAGGTTATTTTATTTTACACACTTTTTGATATTACTCACACTTTTGTTTTTTACCTTTTGTTGCTTTCATTATGTTTGCAGTTCCGATTAAATCAAAATGTTTATTGTTCCTAATGTTCTGTTTTATTTTTATTGATTTTGTCCTTTCAGAATCAAATTCTTGTTCTTCCCCTTATAGGGAAGTTAATCGTCTTCTGAAGATGTTTTGGGCAATAATAACCACTCGCAGATTTTTGCCCTTAAAACCAAAACAACAACAAATACTTTTAGGGCCCAATAAACAAATGGTATAATATTTACCTGACTAGTTCTAAGTGTCCCTCCTGCGCGGCCTCCATAAGCGGTGTTGATGCTCCAAGTTCTATTTCTGCACCATTCCTAATGAGGAAATTGGCCACTTCGAGGAAGCCTCCACAACAGGCGAGGGTTAAAGCTGTTTCCTGTGTTTCTTCAGTTTGGGCATTGATGTTTGCACCTATATATATAAAAAAAAAAGAAGAAAGAAATAGGTTTAATTATGAGAGATATGTAAATATAAAAAACAAACAAAGAAGATAATATTAACAATACATACCCTTGACGAGAAGGACAGCAACCATTTCTTCGTGCCCCTCCCTCGCAGCCTCCATGAGGGGTGTGTAGCCCTCGTCGTTGACCTCCTCAATATTAGCCCCCCTTTCAATGAGGAGCAAAGCAAGATCCACATGCCCACCACAAGCTGCCAGTGTTAATGGAGATTCAAAACTGTCAGTGGGCATGTTAACCTGCAAAATAAAAGCAGGTTATAGATCATACTTAACAAATATTAAAGGAATATAATAAATAAGAAAAAATTTACTTGAGCTCCTGAATCCAGCAAAAGCCGCGCAACTTCTACATGACCATCCATAGATGCTTCCATCAGAGCTGTATGCATTTCATCAGTTTTATGTTCCTGGAAATATAATTGGTTAAATTACTTCAAGTTACTATATTTAAAAATATAAATCAACATAAAACCACTAATTAATTACTTCAATAAAATATTTTTATTGTCATAATTAAACTTTTTTTCTATATAAAGCTTTATGACAATAAATCATATGCATTTTTTGTCAAGCAACTTAATTTTAAAATTGTATTGGGCTATAAAATAAGTTTGTAACGTTTTCAATATTTTAATTTAATTCTCTCTGTGTTTATAAAATCATGTTTACTTGGTCAATAATGTTTACTTATTCTAAAAGAGGATTAGATGCTTTTATGCATCAGTTTCAATCGAAATTCCTTATCTTTAAGTGGTATTTTGCTTGTTCAAAATGGAAGAGAAAAACAAAATTGTCATTCAATGATTTTATATTTCGAAAAGAAAAATTCACTGCAGACGGTTTACAACTTTGCGTATGGCGATGATGCCTTAGAAGAAAGCACCATCTGTAAGTGGTTTGCTTGGTTCAGAACTGGAAATTTTGATTTGGAAGACACAAATCGCACAGGTCGTACTTCAACTGTTGATGATGAAATTCAAGCAATGGTCACAGACAGGATATTGCAAAAAGAATCAATTAAAAATATTTACAAGAATCGACTTTTCCATTGAAATCGCCAGTAACAAAACGCTACCAACTTCAAAGGAAAGACCAAAAGAGTCCCAACACATTGAGAAGTAGATTTCATGACTGACACAAAAAAACTGACATTTTTCTTGGTTTGACATCAAGTGATAGTTTTATTTAATACTATAGTATTTTTTTTTTAAGACAACCTGCTTAATTTATTCTTAACATAACAATAAAACCAAGCCAAATTGTATTATTTTGTGATTCAGAGTTTATATATTTATAAATAAATAATAAGTAGTTAGTGTTATACATTAATAGTGGGATTAACCTTAAATTCTAGGATATTGTAGTTATTACTTTGTTATTTTTGCCATAAAGTGTCACGATTATCGATAAAATCAGTGCCAGCTATATGACGATGATAAAATTACAATAAATTTTTATTTTTTTTTGACCTAGAAAAATTCTTTTAACAGATAAACATACAAACAACTTGAGGGCGTGAAGCAGTGATGCTTTAAAAAAAAATTTCTCATTGGATAAAAAAACTTTATATAATAACAATTATAAGTATGATTTATAATATGTTTTTTTTTATTATTTTTTTTATTAATACTACAAATTTAAGTGACTAAATGAAGGTTTAATAGAATTGGCAGAAAAAACTATATGAAATTCCGTAATTAATCATTATGTTTTATGAAAAATATTAATTGCAGGAGCTGCAGATGTAGGGCATGAAGTTTTGATACTAACAGATTTGCTTAATTTTCAACTTAATTTCTTGATTTTCTTGCAACACAGCATTGAATGCCTAGGACTGCAAAACTAATACCATTTATTCCTTATATACTGAGGAAATGGCAATTAAACATTCATAAAAATGTTTTGAGTGTATTTATAAAGTCGAAGCCCTTTCCCTAATTTCCTCATTTTAGTCAGAGCACAATTAGAGCTTTTATCACACTGTTTGTCTAATACAATGCTAATTTTATACAGTTAGATTTCACCACATAGATAATTAGTATGTGTTCGTTAAAAAGCAATGTCGGCCTTAAAGTAAAAAAATTCTACTCTAATAGTAAGATTATAACTGTTATAATACATTATCACTAACTTGATCAGCCCCAGCTTCCAAAAGAAATCGAACCATATCTAAGTGACCTTTATAGCATGCAAGGGTCAATGCGGATTCCTTAAATTCATTTGAGTGGGTGTTAATACCAGCTCCATGCTCCAGGAGTATCTGAAACACAATAAGGATTAGTACCTTAGTCTTTATAGTTAAGACTTAATTAATTAAGACTTAGGTCTTAACTATAAGCAAGGAAATTCATTCCAAAATTCGAAATTGTATTTCCTATTTCACTTGTGTAAAAAATGGAATTACTTCGAAACCTAGTAGCTCAACAAAATGGAACAACCTTGAAAAAATAATCTTTTAATATATCTAGACCTTCACATATTTCATAAAAAACAAAAAAAAACCAATTAATGCTCATGGCAAATTGAACATTGTAAAAGCATCATCAGTATTTAATCAGAGTGAAAAGAGATCCAGGTAGAGTTAAGTTTTACTTTACTAACTAGCTAAAGTAAAACTGGTACAAAACAAAAAAACAGAGGAAAAGACAATTATTCCAGAAGTTGGACAAGAAAAATCAAACTAAATAATCTCTAAAGACTAGAGATTTATTTTCAACTAGAAATCAAGATACATTCAGAGCCTGAATTTATTCAAGAAATGTTATCTAAAGTGACATGCCAGTAATGCTGAATACGAACCTTTGTACCAAGTCAGTAATCGATTGAGGCATATAATACAAACTTTGATGTCTATGATGTTTTAAGTAAATCAAAGAGAGCCTAAGGCGATTTTTTAGTTTAAATTTCATTTAAAAAAACATAGGCTGTTCCATGGAGGGAGTAAATGAGTAGCACAGTAGAAATTTATCCCTTGCTCTACCAAAAGGGAGGGGTTTCAACTCAAATCAGATAGCATCCCTTTTATTTATTGGACTAAATACAACACTGAATAGATTTTACAATACTTCAATAATAATTTTTTTAATAGCATCTTCAACATTCAAGGGTAGATTCTTTATACTGAGCTAAGTTCTTAAGATTGGTGGTGTTTCAAGGAAAAAAAGAGTGGTATCTGAAATAAAATGTTGATTCCTCCTTCTTTTTCTCTATTCATTGTGCCAAATAACTTCAGTAATTAAAAAGGTATAGTTATATTTTCACAGATTTCACTCGGCAAAATTTAATTAAGCTTAAAGCTTATCTCCCATAGAGAACTATTAATCAAAGTTCACATCTGGCAGCTATGCTCATTTTCCAAGCCCATCGTTAACACTAAGCCGTGACCTACTTACTTGACCATCACTTATAGAAGACACTTCAAAGCTGCTAGCAATATTTTTTACTATATCACACTAATTTATCCGGTTCTCTAATAATTTCTTCATTGCTGTAATTACCCACCATAATTCTGAGTCAGTAGGACTTCTTACTCATGACAGCAGATAAGAAACAAAGATTTAACTGAAGTAGCAAAGTCAATATCAGTTTGCTAATATTATCATGAACAGAATAATAATAATAATTAAATTTATTAGTGACATTTCAAAAATCATTAAACTGGAACTATCATACTTTCTTCAACTATATATTGATTATAAACACTTATTTTCAGTGTATTTATTGAACCAAAATACTTATGAAGACTAATCTAAATAAGCATTTGACAGTTGAATTTATGATATTAATAAAACTATAGCATATCAGAGTTTTGGACGTGGTTAAGAGATATTCTTAACTATTAAATGATTAATTCATTGTTTTTCTTGACAAATATTGATATTAATTATAGTACATCCCCATTATTCCAACAGACTCGGGTGATAAAAAATAATATTGTTATCACAATTAATAGTTTTAAAAAATAATATAAATCAACTCTCATGACATACTTTCAGCGATTATACTATTATCGAAGATTAATAATAAGGAAATTAATTAAGCTAAAGTAATAAGTAAATAAATTACCTGGGCTACAGAAACGTGACCCGCTGAAGCTGCTTCCATTAGGGGTGTGTGACCGTTCTCATTGTGGTCTTCAACATTAGCTCCAGCCTCAAGAAGCACGCGAACTGCATCCACATGCCCGCCGGCACAAGCATACATAAGGGGAGTGTTACCTAAAATAAAAAATAATATTACACCTTTAATAATGCTTTAATGATAAATTGAAACTATTCATAGTAATCATTAAAAGGATATAAGAACATTTTTATTCAAAAATTTTAAATTTGCATTGATATTAATTTTGTCTGGAAGAAACATATATTAATGATAAATAACTGGTTCTTAGTTCATCCCAAAAATTTTATAATACACCAATAATTATTTTGAGTCTAAGATTTTGGGTTTCCCCATTTTCAGGACTCACTGACAGCAACCAATGGTTATATATCAGTTATGTACCTACTGTAATATGTAATATACCTATCCACTATCTCAAATTTTTTTAATAATCCAATAAAAATGGCATTAAATATTTTAAACATAAAATTTAGCCATCACAGCCAACATATTTTTAGGCCTCTCTTAAGGCCAACTATTAGTTACTTTCAGTGAGTCCTGAAGATAAGAAAAATATCCAAAACATATACTCAATATAATGAAAATAATTTTTTTTGGGAAGAATTGAGAACCAATTATTTATCTTTATATTTACAGTTTTGTAACATGAATTATTTTAAATGTTGAGATAAATTTAACTAAGAAATAAGTGAAATTACTATAATTTCCAGTGCTTTTTAGCAATTTTGTTTGAAAATCGCAGCCAAAAACCTCAATAATTTAGAAGAATAAATACTTAATAACTAAAAACAGAAGTTTCAAACATAAAATAAAGGAGAATTTACTTATTTAGTTAAGTGACAGAAATAGTTTTTTTTTTTTTTTTCTTCAAAAGAATGTGTTTGGTATGTCTGTGTATTTATCATCTTAAGGATTATTTATTGTTTATATAATGGCAATTTCAGAAATGTTTTTACCAAGAAAAAGTTGTGAGTCTGACAGTATACGAGTTTGTTAATAGTTGAAAATTCTAAATCATTTTGCATTTTTGTGTATCATAGATTTATTATTGGCATGCATAAATTTTGTTTAATTTATTGAAATATGTTTCACAGGTATAGCCTTATACAGGAGAGACAAATATTAGTAATGGGCATAAAACTGATTGAAATAGTATTAGTTTATTTTTCACAGATAATTTTCTTCCGAGCTATTGAGCTGATTTCTGACTGTTGCACTTAGTGCACATGTGTTTTGTAAAGGTTAATCTTAAGAACGATATAATGATATTTTTAGTCCTTTAAGAATAATTTTCAATGAACAAAATAAGTAAGATTTGTCATTTGTCACAGTTTAGTTTGGTTTCATCTAAACACATAATAAATTAGCCAACAAAAAATGGATGTAATTAGTGGACCATTGAGAATTGCAGGAAGAATTAATCCAGGTGGAAAAAATCATTTAAAAGAAATTGCTGCCAGATTCCTCCTACAATTTGCCCTGATGATGACCCACAATGGGGGTCAAAACGTTGGCAGACAATAAATAGTTAGAACTACTTAAATTTTTCTTTCACTGACCGCCACTCGGCCTAATTCCTTCCTATAGCCAGCAAACAATAAAGAACTTAACAAATAAAAACATATAACAATAAAAAGATAATTATTTGCATGAATAATTCCTCAAAATGGTTTATTCATGATTGCTTATTAGAGAGGAGAATTTATATAGAGGTTAAAGAGTTCTTAAGGATGTGCAGAAAAAAGTTCTATGAGAAGGTATAGCATATATAAATCAGCAAGTTAAGACATGGTGTTTAGGGTTGGAATGAAAGAGGTCCTGGATATAGGAAAGTTTTCTGACACTAAAGGATTTGAAAAAGAAGACACCAGACCTGAGAAGGCAATTTCTTAAAAAAAAACTAGAATTAATTAGTAATAATTAAATAGAATATCAGTGAAAGTGTCTTAATAACACACAGTAAAGAAAGTGGGCTAATGTTAACATAAAGCTAACAGTGAATGAAAGAATGCGGAGTGAATCAAGGTTATAAGAATGTAATCGGGCTCTTAAGGATTAGAATAAGAAGACAATATTGAGATAATTTTTTGGGGGAGAATCAGAATAAAGCCACCCATAACCAAGATAACAGCGAGAAATATAAGGGAATGTCATTAAGCAGTTGATTAATATTTTCAGTCTCATATCATTCTTCTAGAGAATCCTCTAAATACCAACTATTACCTATTAAAAATCAATCGATTAATTTATACACGAAATGGACTTAGAGCTCTTAAAAACCAAAATCTTATTTTTATCATAAATAAGTAGAATCTTAGGATATTATTTTAAAATAATAGATTAACCATAACATGAACAGATTTGTAAATATTTGAATAAATACAAAATTTATTCAATTTAAATTAATGCACTAATAGAACTTCTAAAGAAATATAACTCAAAGTAAAAATATTTCAGTTCATTGTAACCAAAATAACTTCAATTCAAATTATTGGCTGGTTGAAAATAAATTCTGATTGCTGAAGAACATGAACAGTTGACCCTATGTTGCAAGGAAATAATAAGGGGATAGTGCTAGGGGATTTTCTCAGTAGGTCTCAGTATACTTTAAATAAAAAATGTTAATTGACATCTTTAAAGACAAAAGCCTCTAATTTTTAATTAGGCGGTAAAAACTGTATATATTATAACTTCCCTATTCTTTGTTCACAGTCTGGCATATTTCAAACACTTATTTTGTTAGTAGTGTATCGAAAAAGAAAAAAAACTTTGAGAAATAGAAACTAACCTACTGCAAACAAGCATTGAGGACATTACTAAGATATCACCAAAATTAAATAAAAATGTAAATAAGTCCTGGGCTAGAATATGGGATCAAACAGATTAGCTGCAAGTGCACACTAAATAAGGACCTTGTAAAAAATGTGGTCATGATGTTATTATCAATAAGTCCACCCTATTGTAGCTATGGAGGCACGCATTCATACTCAACCTCTTCAAACACAATGAGAAGAGCAGTACTGAGATTTAGGTACCAGCAGATATAATATCCAACCCATAGGAAACTGCATTGCAGAGGTGTATATGTTTCAAAACTACTTGGACGACTTACTTCTGGCTTGCAACAATTTTGAGAATCACTAAATGCTTGCACAAAATCACTCAGTCCTAAAAACCATCAATCAAGAATTTCTAGATGATGAACGGAAATATCAACAATTAACTCTAGACACCAATCTTGTCAAGTAAGAAGTTGAACATATTTCTGTAACTAAATCTGGTAAAAATAGCAAGCAAAACCTTATATTGGTCAACCTTTCACATATCAGAACAGACTGACAGAAGGTGGTTAGTTAAATGTATACAAATATTTGACTGTCTGAAATCATGGATGGACACTAATATTCCAAAGGGTACCAAGTCATGACAACATGAGCAGAAACAAAGTTATGAATGAACTAGATAAGTTAGAAACAGCTCTTTCTCAAACAAAATCTCTGAAATCATTAAGACACTAGTCAGCTACAGATCTGGTAGACACATATAGGAATTATTAGGTTAATGTTGAACATATCAACAGGATCAGATTTATAAATTACTTGTAAAATGAAACGATAATTACCTGATGATGATTGTGCATTGACATCGGCGCCATGATGTATCAAAAGCCTCACGATGTCAACATAACCAGATGACGCTGCTTCCATCAAAGGAGTACAGTCACCCTTGATCCCCCTGTCTTCAACGTTTGCATGCATTGCAAGAAGGACCTGTTGAGCAAGGATGAAATAAAAATAATAAGTTAATAATTAGGAAAAAATAGTAGTGTTAACATGAACCATTTTTTACTCACTATCTTATAATCAATGTTCTCACAAAAACCATTAAATAATTGTTACAATATTATACTAATAAATGCAGTAATTCAGTCAGTTAATATATAGCTTTTTTAAGTCAAATTCATAATTTTTTTAGTCAAATTCATATATGTTTGGGGAAACAGTGAGCCAATATAGAAAAGTAGCAGTGTGCTATGAGATGTAGTGAAAGATGAAAAATGATGCAGAAAATTTTATAAGGAAAAAGGAATAAGTCTTGAAAATGGGGAAACAACCCCGAAACGTCGACTAGGATGAAAAATAATGTTAAAAGACTAGTGAAATAAAGTGACTATATGAAGAATGGAAGGCAGTATGTGCTTTTTTAAATGTTCCAATTAAGAAAACTTCCAAAAAAATTAAAAAAGAAAAGAAACAGTTAATTTAATGAGGTTTTGCTATCAAGAACTTAACATTTTTATTAAGTCTTGTTTTTTATCTATTTAACGTCACTTTATGTTACTGTGCTTAATCCGACGATACAACGGGAGTCATAAGTTTTGCCTATCCAGGTTTACTTAAGACAGGGAGGGATCTTTTATGAGTTCCACTTTTTAAATCTCTTAAGAGTCACCTGTGGTGCAGTGGATAGCATAACATCCTTCTATGCAAGTTCAAAACCAGCAGATGGCCCTATATTTGTTTTTAGGGAGTAAAAATCCTTGGTCATTTCGTCCATTAAAAGAGATGTAAACAATTATGAATTTAGTTGAAAACATAAAAAAAGTATCCAATGGGCATCTGCCAGGTCTGAACTCGCGATCTTGTGGAACTTGTAAAAGATCCCTTCCTGTCTTAAGTAAAACTGGATAGGAAAAACTTATGACTCCTGTTGTATCGTCGAATTAAGCATGGTAACATAACGTGACGTTAAATGGATAAACAACAAGATTTGATAAAAATGTTAAGTTCTTGATAGGATAGCAAAACCTCATTAAATTAACTGTATAAAATGGGTACAAGAAATTATGAAATTGACTGAAAAAAGCTATATTTGTATAATAAGTAGGAGGACTGCTTATAATTATTTGACTGAATACGGACATACCCAAAATTACAAAAATAGCAAAACAATTTAATTTTTTTTTTTTTTTTGTGGACAATGAGAATAACTAAAATATAGGCTTTCTCCAAAAAATAAAGTTCAAGTTTTATTTCAAAACTGACAACATAAAATTCATAATATTTACAGAATTTTATTACAATATTACAGTGGATAGATAAGCTATCATATCGAGCTAATTATTTTCTATTTCAGGGGAGCTATAAGAAAATAAAAAAGATATTTACTAATGGGAAATATCTATTTTATCAATATAACCTTGGTAAGCATAGATAATAAATGAAATCAGAAAGTAAGCACAATAAAACAGAGAAAATTATCTCATGACTCATACCAATGAGCGATTTTTAAAAAACTGTGCCAAGCAGAAAACAAAGCATTAATATTGTAATTTAATATGATTTTAGTATAGTATTTAAGTGCTAATAGAAGATTTTAATTTTTTTTTAAAAATATTTAAACATTAAATTGAACTTTTTATCTAAAATTATGAGAGAAATGAGGGAATAGTTAATACTGAGAAAAAGGTAGATAAATCATCTAAATGTTACCAGCATCATTATCACCGTTTCTCATCGGCCAAATATATCAATCAACTTGATATACAAAAATATAATTAACTTTGACTTTGATTAGCGAATGGTTAGCAGAGTGCTAATAATTAAGTTTTTTTTGAAATAACAAGTTCAGCAGACTCAATATGCTCTTTTATTTATAAGAAACTAATCAGTTTCCTTAAAAAATTTGGTGTAGTCTGAATGTATGGTTATGTGTTCAATTGTATATACTCCATTTTGAGTTAGTAATCCTGTCATAACAGGAATGTCATTGATCTATTAATATTAATTAATCAACAGCAAGGTCATTACGTCCTAGACACAATGTTTTGACAAATTATGAATTTTAATTATAGTAGTTCCAGATATTAATTCTTTGTCTACAGGATGAATCTTCTCTTTTATTCTATTATTTTTACATTAGCCATTAATTCTAGTTTTTTTTTATTCCTTACATTCTCTATTTTTTTTAATCATTTATTTATAGTCATTTACAACTTTGTTAAAGAACACAATAAGTAAATATGAGGAATGAACTAAAAAAAGTCATGAAAATGTCTTGAGAAAGAACTACCCAGTGGTAGCACTTCACAAACTATAACACAGTAGGTCTTGCGGTCACCTTCTTTCAGTCGCCTTGGAGGGTTATCAGGGATATCTAAGGAAGATAAATTACGGACAAGTGGGTTTGTGAGTTTAGAATAAAAAGAGGAGTATCTACCACGGGCTATGTCTGCAACAAATGGGATATTAAGGTCATTATAGAGGAGTTGATTTGTAACAAAATAAGGGGCATTCAGGTTTTTGGATTGTAAGGACTGGATATGGGAGGAATGAGATGGTTTCGTAAAGCCCCAAAGCTCGATTCCATATGTCCAAATAGGTCTGATAATAGTGATGCAAATAAGTCTTTTGTAATATGCTGGAAGTTTTGAACGTTAGTCTAATAAGTGTTGTAGTAATCGATATCTTCGAGCAGTTTCTTGTCGTTTTAGTCTTGTGTGAGGATTTCTCTATTTTAACTTTTATTAGAGATTAAATTATAATCGTTAATTAATCATTTGTGGCTTAACATTACTTAAGACAATGCTAATTATTAACAATGATTACAGTAAATAGTGCCAAAAAGCTTCAACACTTAAATGATTTATAATTCCAACATTAATTAATACAAAAATAATTAAAATACACCCCATAATATCCTTAATATATTGTCAAGAAATAACCTTGCCATGCGAATGTGGTATTATTTAGAATCCAACAAAAAAAACTTTTAGGGCAGAGAAAAGTGTTGCGATGATGATATATTGAGTTATTTGTTTAACCATCTTAAATTGCAAATTTTAGAAACTGTTAAAAGTTCAATTAAAAATCAATAATATTGACTGAAAAAAAAATAACAATATATATATTTTTTAAAAATTAGGTATATCCACACAAAATCTAAGTAATTTTTTCATGCAAATGAGGTTCCATTACATTTAAAGGTTCCTAGCATAATATAATGCATTATGTTTACATAATCAGTTTTATCAGAGGTTGATTATTTTTTTTTTTCCTCCATTTCAAAAAAACATTAACGTTTTGCTGGGATTTATCTCCTCTAAAATGAACAATATTATTCAATAAAAGTATAAATGCAATTATAAAATCAAGCAAAAAGTTATATGAAAAAGTAGAACTAAATCAATATAAAAATGTAAACAGAAGCAGCAAGTATTGGTAGGTAACTTGATAGTTTTCAAAGCAACCATAGATTTATGTCTTATGCCAGAAATGTAACCATTAACATGAATTTAATTGAAGAAATACATACTCTAATACTTTAATGACGTTTTTAGAAGCTGTATAAGATCACAATGTACACTATTTCTTCCGAGTGAAGATTTCTTATTAAATAATTATCACCCTTATTATTAAATAATCATCACACCTTTAGCATAACTAATAGAATGTCATCTCAACATAAGTTGTAGCCAAAATTAATTTCTAAACATTACTATTAATAGAAATCATTGGGTATATCTCAAACTGATCCTTAACAAATTTACTTGTAACCATTTATGTATCTTCACTAAATTTCCCTTGGCATATCAAGGGATATCTGTAGGAAGAGCTGATTCCAATTATCTTCCTAAATTTGTAATATCAACCTTGCAAGGAGTATAAGATTTAATGGACTCAAGAAATAATTTTCCATGATTATGTTTTTTATTTTATTTTTATTATTCATTTTCTTCAAACAACCCTCCGGTTTTTATACTACTTTCATAATATTAATTTATTGACTCCCAAATTGTTTGTCTTTACACAATTACTATTAAACAAACCTAATGCTGTTATTTTATTTTTGTTATATCAAGCATTATATTCAGCTGATCGATAAGTAACTACAGGATAGTTATTAAATATATGAACAAAGATAGTTAAAACATAAAATAGGTAACTCATGCAGACATACTAAAAAAGAATGGATAACCTAATAATTATAATGACCTTGGAAATGTTAATTGCTGAGCTTTAACTAGAAAAATGAAATAAAAATGGTATAATTTATTCACTACTTCACATTGCAAATATGTAACAGTAAAAATCACTTTCTTATAAAGACATAATTTTGGAGAACAATTTATAATATCCAGACACAAGATGGAATATGTTCTTTTTTTTTAAATTATAAAACAGATCTTAATTATTCTATTAGTAAAACCTATATCCCATATTTATAACTGCGTATTATTAAACCTACAGTTTATTGAAGTTGAACTGTATATTAAAATATTTCAATGTCATAATATATACTAGCTTATAATGACAATACATTTATGTGTGACAAAAAAAAAATAAATCATACCTGAGCTAATTCGTAATATCCTGCAGAACAGGCTAAAGATAGAAGACTTTCTCCTTCTTCGGTGGTTTCATGCACACTCCTACCTTCGGTCAGTAATTTTTTCACTGTACCCACATCACCATCTGTACAAGCTTCAACGAGAGACCTGAAATGGAACCATCCAAATATGAAAGAATTTACTGAATGAACATATGTGTAGTTTATTAAGTTTTCAATGAACCCTCCTTCAGAAAAAAATGGTGTCACGGGCCAATGTAATATAAATTTAAAAAAAATTAACAAATCTTGGTTTTGCACTATTATTGATAAATTTATCAATTATTTCTTTCACTAATGGTTTTCAATTCCTCCCATTAATGTAAGGAATCTCAAATTTGATTTAGAGTAGTAATGCACGGCAGCCAGGCTTGCATTGAAATTTAAACTTAAGAAATGAAAAATAGAATTTTCCATAAGAAGTGCAGAGATATTTATCGAATAGAAGTAGATGAAATAATTTTCATTTCAGATGGCTGGATCATGTAGCACTTATGTCCAGAGAATCCATCTCTGCTCAAGGACAGCCTAGACGGAAAAAGTGGTCAAGGAAGTACTGAAGAAAAGAGAAATTCAAAGATGGTTTATATCTACATAAAATAGGAGATCATGGACGAGAGTTGTAAGAGAGGTCCAGGATTCTTAGGTAGGACAATAGAGCCAGAAATTGACAAAATAGTTCCTAAAGCTAATGCTACAACTGGTTTTATTGCAGAAACAGAAGGATTTATAAATTTCAAAATACTGATTTAAAAACAAATTATATAAGTCAATAAAAAAAAAGAAAGGCAAGATGATATTTACTATTGACATAAACTAAACTAAGATACATCAATTATGTTTTAATGATGTATTACTAAAATAAATTTTGCTTTTATCAACAAGAGTAGAAATAGGGAATTGGACAATTTAATGGGGTCAATATGTTAATCAATAAATAAATAATGTTTACATAAATAACCTTTAACAATTAAAACAAAATAACTTTTCTGGCTGATAGCAGATGGGCATCCATCTATTGCTGAAATGCAAGGAAGGAGAGGGAAATCAGAGGAACATTATTATAATAAAACTTAACTAAATTAAGGGACCAATGCAAATTAAACAGGAGATGGACTATACTAAGAAGTATAAAAGAACAAAGTAAAACATTAAATCAGGTGAGTTAATAATCTAATTGAGTAGTAATATCCTCCCCTCCCTCCTTAATACTCATACTTGATACTTCATTTTCTGATCTGTATTTAAAATATGGGAGAAAAAGAAAATGAACTTTCATAACAAATAATGCATAAAATTCATCCTAAACAAATACTCTGGCGAAAAATAATATAATAATAAATTATTCACTTTATTAAGCATTGCAAGATATAATAATGAAGAGAGAGAGAAAGAATATATTAAAGGCAAAATTAACAATAAGAAAAGTATTTTATATAAAGTATAAACATCTATGATGACCAAAGAGGAAAAACAATAAAGCAATCAAGTCAACGAAATATTTTATTATAAAAGCCAACATTTAAATCCTAACATGTGGGTGTGCCATCATCATGGCTGATCTTAAATAATAAAAATGAGGCCTGATTATGTTTCATATGAAAAACAGTACAAGCAATCGTGCACCGCCAGTGATTACCAAGATAAACATTAAGATAAGGAAAAGGTTTATTAGCTAATATGATAACCAACATTTTAATAAATAATTAAATAAGACATACCTCTCAGGTTGTGGCCTGGGATTATTCTCACTTCTCATCCTTGTGAGGGCTGCTGCTGCCTCATCGAGGGCACAGGAAACACTTGACGTAAGCCTCCTGAGTACTTCTGGGTCAGCTAGTTGTTTACCGTCCCCTGTCGCCAGCTTCCCTATACCTAGCGCGAGCAACCGGCGTGTTAGAGCATGTCATCCTAAACAATGACTTATCTATGGCTTTTTAAGTGCAACCTCAAAATAAGGTAAGAAACCAGACGTAGTTTAAATAAAAACAAATAATAAATAAATAATAAAAAAGTAAAGAATGAAAGATTTAATAAAAATCCAACAGAAGAGTTAAAACCAATTATTTCTTTATGAGTCTAAAAATGAGAAAGTAAAAAAAAAAAAAATATAAAAATTCGACACTTGTTTGTTTCATTACTCTTCTGAGATTGCACATTATTGATTTATGTCTTCGAGGAAACTAATAAAAGTAATTTAAGGTATATATATATATATAGACTAGTTTTATAAATAATTATGAAAATGATGTGTGGTCTAGTAAGATTATAAGATCATTATGATAAATCTGGAATCTCATTATTGAAAACATAAAATTTGTGAGTTATTTGTAAATGGCGCTTGACAACAGGATAGGTTATTAAATCTAATACTGAAATAATGTGGTGATCAAGGTGAATAAAAGTTTAAATGAAATCACAATTGAACAAATGAAATTTTTGAAAATTAATAAAATGAAAGGCAGAGTTAATTAGGAGAAATACGGATTCAAGAATAAATTAATCAACCAAAAAGGTTAGAAAGAAAATGCAGCATTTAGGCACAATAAGTATTAGACAAAGTGAAGTAATTAAAAAACACAATTTAAGAACCGGATTATACCAAATATAATTTTAACTACCTAATAGCGCTCTTTGTATTATTTTTAAATTAATATACTGCCCACTAACAATGGCATAATGCAGAAATAAGAAAACCCTGGTTCCCACCAGAAGCTACAAGAAAATCTAAAACTTTGCTTTTCATAATATTAACTGCCGCTCAACATTATCGGATTAAGTACTTGTGACCTTTAGAAAAGAAACAACAGATTAGTTTTTAAGATACTAATATAATCAAGAAAGCATAAAACCTAAAATATCCTATAGAGAAGACGAAAACATATGTCAGTCAACAATACTCTAACAGTAAATGAAAAACTTCTGTCACTAAATAATTTTTAACCATTTGACACTAATTGTAACCAATATAACTCCCTTAAAGAAAAAATAAAAGAAGTAAAAATCACATACTATTCTGAAACATCATAACCTCAAAATCACAAAATACAGTTTAAAAAAAAAGAAAAGAAAAAAAAAAGTTTTATTCAGATATTTACAATTTGATAAACCTTTAATGTGCCTCAAAAACGAGTTCGGCAGTTTAGGCTTTGATTGATTTCTATTATTGATCCCATTATTCCCTGAAAAACAAAACATTTCAAAAGAGTTGGGGGTCAACATGAGGGTACGGGAAATATATTTGCGCTAAGGTTACCTGCTGCCTCGAGAAGAGCCTCGAGCCTAGCCTGAGTTTCTGGGTCAACCGTTGGATCCACATCTTCCTGAGATAAAAGAAACTTAGAAGATTGTAGCCTGCCTTCAGGCTCCTCCAAATCCCCTATCACAAAGGACTCCACCTGTAAAATATCAATGCCATGCTCTTTAAAAACTTTTAGCTATAATTACAAGATGAACATAGTTTCTATAAATATTACCATTTAAAACCTTTAAAAAAATCAAAGAAATAGACATTCACGGCTGACTAAAGGCTAACGAATAGCTCATATTAGCTAAACTGCATAGCTCAAGAAAAACAAAATTTAAGATACCTAATGAAAAATGGTGTACAATTAATGGGAAGAAAATGATTGACAAACATACAGTTTGTTTTGATATAAAAAAGCATGGCTAAAAAAAAGGGAGACAGAAAAAAAAAAAAAAAAAAGAAACTGAAAAACAAGAACTAACCAAGTATTAACCTTTACACACAATATAAAAAGATCATATGCACTAAATAGAATTTTTCACCAAAACATAAAATTCACAAAGTAATGAGTATAACCCCAAAATACAGGAAGAAAAAACTTGGGACAACATTAAAACATTCATTATTCAGAAACTGTAATAAATATATATCATAATATTACAGGCTCCATAAACAGAATAACATTATAAAATAAAGGAACTTCAATTCATTTATCTTTAAAAAATAGCTACTCATAAATGGTTAGGACATTGGCTAATGGGCCTTCATGCCTTTGTGTTCCCATATTAAAACTTGCCCCTCCACTTATATATAGTATACTGTAAATACATCAAATAAAACTATCGAGGTTAATATTTAACCTAAATAACTAATAACTCGTCAAAAGAAATGATTTAAAACGTATAACTATGACTAAGTTACAAGATGTCTGGCTCAGGTTCATTGAATCTATTCGCCCAGACCAACTCACGGCACTATGTGGGATACATTGCAGAAATTTACCTCAGACGATTCCTCTTCTTCACTTTCAGATGAATCAGATAAAAACCTTGGATTTATTTCAGAAAATGGATCAGTGTCCGATTTGGTAGGACTCGAATTCGAAGACTGGGGAGTTGACGATTTCCCTATTTCATGGGCATTCACTTTATCTAGCTTCTTGTTATCGGGAGTATTATCCTGTCCAACATTCTGCATTTTTATAGTTCACATATAATCTATATAACTAAAAAAAGAGTAATATATAGCAAAATCACTTTGCACTTAATAAAATAATGTAATTCTAATGCAATAATCGTCATGCACCCAAATTAACACTCGCCATGTCTACCTACTACACATTCATCCCCCCACCACTTCTCTTCCAGGCTCTTCCGCTACAAGAGAGGTGCTGCTACCTGCTGGTCATTATTTGCACTACTAGTTTACCCTGACATCTCTCGGTATCTTTTATTACTAATATCGTAACAAATATAGATTTTTTGTTTTAAATATTTCCCTCCATACTAATATAAAATTCATGTTTTATGTGTTACAAATAATTTAATTCCCTTTAATATTGATATAAATGTTTCTATTATGGTGCAATGCTCAAAATGCTTCTTTGCGAAACGTAGAATTCATCTTATTTTATCCTTAAAATATTTATTGTTCAACTATTATTTCAAAATATAATTTATCTATAAAAAAACTAATCATAGTAATGAAAAAAACAGAAATTCATATCCTAGAAAAAAACAACCATCGCTGATGAAAAGTAATTAATTAATTATTCAAAAACCTTTAAGGGTAGTCAATGGAAATGCGATCAAGAAAATTCTGTCTCATTCTCGATATAATAAGTGGACAAAGTACGTTTTATATAAACTTTCAATGAAATAGTAAACATTATTAGGCTAAATTTCACAAAACCAATATTCCAAAATATAAATATATACTATACAGCGAAAATAAAAGAGTAATCTGAAAACTAGTCTGAAGTGGAAGAAAAGGTTCAGAATAAATTTTATTTGATATAGACAGATTATGTAGTCTAATCTGTATTGAAAACAAAATTTTTTTGGCAAATTTCTTCGATAACGTTTTGCTTGCGAACTCTTCCTAGGAAGTTAGTTAGGCCACGCCCTAACATCCTTATTCCTCTTATTGAGATGGATTTTCTCACGAAAGTATTTGTCAATGTTTATTTATCTTATTATTCAATGTATACCCTGAAAATTACTGACAAACTATTAATTTCATCAGATTCTATTCACTGCAATATCAACCAAGATTTTGTTTTGTTTTTTCTCTAATTAATGACTGTAATTTGTTTTGTTTCTTCTTAGTAGAATTCTTAAAAACCAAGAATTTCTGCTCTCTTAAATCATAATGAAAAAGTAACAGAAAATTAAAAAGGTATGGTTGAATAACCCAAAAAAAAAATATCCTCTCCTTAATATGTTTTCCTTTTGCTATTTTATTATTTGTAAGTAATATTTCATATCATTTTTTAAAATTATTTAATTTAGTTTAATGAATGGTGTGAATTAATAGATTCATTATTTATTTTAAATAATTGTACTCTTGCATTGAAAATATCTTTTTCTTTCTTAATCCGTCCTGCAACAGAGTTCGTGTGCAAGAAAACTCTTTTCATTTTTTATTATATATGACGATGCTAAGTTTTTATTCCTTAATATTATTGGAGAGCTATTATCTTAAAAGACCTTCGTGAATTGTGTCAATATTATAAATAGATAATATAAGCCATATTGCGGCAAGGCTCAATCGTCAATTCAAGATGGATGATCTGAATGTCAAGAGGAGACGACCCTCAAACGACACCTTGCATGAGAGAACATTTACAAATATTTCACTTGACTGTATTTTTTATTTTAAACTGGAAAACTTTAAGTTTTTTCATTTTATGGGATTTAAGCAACGCCGGATTAGTACCGTTTAACTTCAAAGGTCAGATACCCCATTAAACTGTCGCTTCCGTTTTATGGAGGTCATAAGTTGTAGGTACAAGGGTAATTGTTTTCTGGAGGCTCATCGATGTGAATTATATTAATTTTCAATTTATCAAATATTTGTTTATGTTCATGTTTATTATTATTTATTTTATTTTTTTGTTGTGGAAATTCAGAATGATTGTTCTATTTGAATAACTTACTGTTACTGTGAAGTTCAAGTAACTAGCTATAAATCAAAATATACAGAATCACAAACTTTTAATCTCAAAAAACTTGAACCGAAGAAGCTGCGTCCTTGAGTGGTCGTTGGCCCCTTGGTTTGCTTGTCTACCATCGATATGAATCTCCATTTTCAGTTTTATTTATTAAATTATTTTTGCAAATAAATATTGAAATAAATAGCGATATTTAAAAGACGATTATTAAATAATCGAATATTACAATGACCAAATCAACCATTGATATTCTCAAAATAAATCAAGAAATTGGAACGTTGAAAAAAATAGACAATCACAGCCATCTCCCATGAAATACCTTGTGGTATTATGTTGCAATAAGGAAGTTCAGAAAATAACGATAATGTTAATCTATATATGTTACATTTTCTTGGCTATGTGGACATGCGGAAAACATTAAATAGAGGTGGAGAATATCAATGAAATGAAATGAAAAGTAATTTTATTCTGGGACGAGTAGTCCCCTAATAATAACAAGAAAAGCACAATATACATGATAATTGTCTGGTCGTTTAAGACTTCAGTTTAACAATAAAAGACACATTTTGTGACAATGAATAGTTATCATCTATAGATTTTAAATATTACATATGTTGGGAAGATTGATACTTTAGTAGATGGAGAAATAGTTGGTGTTTGAAAGTGGATAATGATAAGGATTACGAATGGATACAGGCAAGGAATTCCAAAATAGGGTAGCACGAATAACAAAGGATATTTTGAAGAGGCAGATCTGTGAGAAGGAATATACAAGTTTATGGGTTGGGATCTAGTGTTTACTGAATGGACAGAGGAACAAGTGGTAAGCATATCTTGTTTTATGTAACTGAAATAAATCATGTACTAAATCCCTAGCGTTGTCGATACTCATGAAGATGTAATTATGCTAGAGAAACACCAGGTATTTATTTGTTTGAGTAATTTTGCCAACTTCTAAAGCTTCAATGTGTATTGATGGTGACCTAGAATTGAGTCTTCGCTATTTTAACAAATAATTTGGATTTTTTTAAAACGTTAATAAAGATTGTTGAATAAATTTGAATATATTGATTAAGTTTTTAAATATTTATCATTATTCGTTAAAATAAAACGTTTTTAATGGTTTGGATCTTGTTTGAAAAAATATTAATCAAAGACCTATTTTAATGGAAGTTTTCTGAGTTATACATATGTACCTCATTCAAGTTATTTTATTCTAACCTCTTTGGTTGCAATGCTATAATAGTTTTAATAAAAGTAAAAGCAACATTTTCTTCAACTTAGGGTTAAGAAAATTTGTAGCGTAAATATTTGCAATCTTAATCCTGAGAAGAATGAGGCATGTCATTGAACGAAAGGAGACGGTAGGAAGTCGAGCACCTGCTGCACCTGTGCACCGGCTTAACAATTGGCTGAATGGGTCGGCAGCCATTGTAGGAAATACCTGTCCCTGAAAAGAAGCTGGTGGGTCTTTGAACGATTTAAGGAAAACCGCGACATATTCGCGATCAGTATCATGGAATTTCTGTCCCCAACAACGCGTCTTCCCACGCATTTTTGGGTGGCAGACTATCGTCATTTGATCCCAAATTTCACCTAGAGAGGTCAAAACGAAAATCGTGGTCAAATGAGTCAGTATTTCGTCTTTTTGGTCCCTTTTTAAATGGCCACCATTTTGTAATCCACAAGTTTTGAGTTAATAATTAGGAATAATAAACCATTGTGTAATAATTTAAAAGTTTTATTTAAATATTTGATATTAAGGAATCTATGTGTTATTTAGATGAGGAAGATGGTTGGGGGTGCGATCATAAGAAAGAAGCACACATTAAAACGTTGTGCTTATTTTAATTGGGTGCCGACTTTTCAGCCTACATTGTGGGCCTCCATCAGGCCTTTTATCGGCCTAAATCGTGGCCCTTCATCAGGCCTACATTGTTGGCCTTCATCAGTCGTTATCTTGTTTCTCTTAGGCCTGATGAAAGCCCACAATGTAGGCCGAAACGTCAGCACGCAATTAAAATAAGCACTACGTTTTAATGTGTGTTTCTCTCTAAAAACCGCACTCTCCAACCATCTTCCTCATCTAATTTCTCAACGGTCAACTAAACTCCATCATTATGTGTTATTTATTGTATTTTCAAAAATGTATAAAGATTTTAAGTAAAACTTTTTTTCTTATATTTTTTAAATCGTAATCTATATTCATCCCTTAAATGTTATGGACATTTTTCACGATTATTTCGCGACAGGGGTAGGGCTCGTCTTCGTTGGTGGACAAGACCTTGCGGAGTATCGGGTTTAGGCCGTGTTACACGGCGAGAGTGAATTATCATACACTCTCACATACTTTCAAAGAATTATAATGAATATTCAATAACCGCATTTTATATAAAACTTCATAATTTTTTTTTAAAACTTTTATTATAAATAATGTTTAATTTCTTTAAGTGGAGTTTCTGCATTAAAAAAAGCAAGTTTTCATGATGTGTACATTACAATTATTTGTTTTGATATAACTTTATCAATTAGTTTTGTTATATTAAAAAAATTATATATTCAATAATATTAAAAGGGAGCGGCGTGGTCTAGTGGATAGAGCGCTAGTCTGCTGTGCTCCGGGTCCTGGGTTCGAATCCCGGCTATGGCGGAATATTATTTATTCTGTTAATTCAGTCGGGGGGCGACCCTAGGATATGGAGACCCTCCTGGGGCAGACCCAGCCTCTTTAAATTGGGTACCCAAATAATTGGGGAAAAACCTGGCGGCTGAGCGCGATTAAGGCCTAATCACCTCATTGCACTGCCGTTGGCCTAGAAACAGTACGAATCTCTATATGTACTGAGCCCAAGATCCTTCATGGGTTGTAGTGGTACAGGTTTTTTTTTTTTTATTCAATAATATTAAAGGATTAAAAAAAAGAAGTAATATTTGGTGTTATTATCAGAATTTATTAAAAAAAAAAAAATAAGCCTACCCCCTCTCGCTACTTTCGTGAACTTTCACAAGACCTTGCTTTCAGGATATTTCACCTACCTGTTCTCTCACTGTGTAGCGATGCCTTTGCCGAAGTAGTGCTGACTCAGTTAGTTACCTGGAAGCCTATCCGCCCAGCTACCGCAATAATTACAGTCTATTTAAGTGAATCATAAAGTGTGGAATGTCTTAGTAACGTTACCAGTAATATTTCGAAAGAGAAATGTAACGGTCCATGGCGAAGGAGAGGAGTGGAAATCGGGATTGATGGCAGCCATCAAGTAGTTGCTGATTGACGCAATGAGAGCTAGTTCGTAGATACGCTATTAATGAAAATGTGATGATGGAAAGGATTTTATGATTACTAAAATATGTAGAAATGGGATTAACTTAGCTTTTGATAAACTTGAGTCAAATGAAACCGATCAGGCCTGGTCGGGTTGGAATTTATTTCGTGACCGTTCTACGGACTATAAAAACCAAGATCTTGCATACGCAATTTCAAAAAAAGTGTTTTGTAAGAAGAAGAAGAAAAAAAAAAAACACTTTATTCTGGAACTAAGTCCCCTAAGAATAACAATAAAATATTCACATCTGGCCAAGATACAAAATTAATGAGGAAAAAACAACAAACAAAAAAGAAAAGAAAATAGGTTTAACATAAGTAAAAATTAAAAAAAAAAAAAATGATAAGAAAAAAATACATTTGGTGACAATATAATTAACTATCCATAAGATCCATATCTATATAACTATTAGTCATACAGACGTGTTTTACAGTTCAAATTAAAGTTGATTTAATATTCTATATTAATTGTTTTTTTTGTTGTTGTTTTTTTGTTATAACTTATTATAGGTGGAATAATCAGGAATCAGTCATTTTTTGAAAATTTTTAATTTTGCCAACGTTTCGGCTCAAGCATGTGAGCCATCATCAGGGCATTACTGACTTCATCATGCTTGGACATGGCTCAGTAATGCCCTGATGATGGCTCACATGCTTGAGACGAAACGTTGGAAAAATTTAAAATATGACTGATTCCTGATTATTTCACCTATAATAGTTTCTAAAGTCGACTATACATCCTCAATATAATTTTGTTATGTGGTATGGTTTTTCAGCAAATAATTTATTTTTTTTGTAATACCTCTATATCGTTGAATATTATACATACAAATGTCTTTTAACACTCAAATGAAAGTTAATTTAATACTTGATGATTTACTTTATAACGGTTATCCTCGTAGGATGAGCCTTTTCCATGATAGTAACCATAATTATGTTAGAGAATAGTGATGGTATTCCGCAAAAAAATTGTTTTTTGTAATACCTCTATATCGTTGAGTATTATACATACAAATGTCTTTTAACACTCAAATGAAAGTTAATTTAATACTTGATGATTTACTTTATAACGGTTATCCTCGTAGGATGAGCCTTTTCCATGATAGTAACCATAATTATGTTAGAGAATAGTGATGGTATTCCGCAAAAAAATTGTTTTTTGTAATACCTCTATATCGTTGAATATTATACATACAAATGTCTTTTAACACTCAAATGAAAGTTAATTTAATACTTGATGATTTACTTTATAACGGTTATCCTCGTAGGATGAGCCTTTTCCATGATAGTAACCATAATTATGTTAGAGAATAGTGATGGTATTCCGCAAAAAAATTGTTTTTTGTAATACCTCTATATCGTTGAATATTATACATACACATGTCTTACCACGCAAATGAAAGCTAATTTAATACTTGATGATTTATTTTATAACGATCATCTTCATAGGATGAGCCGTTTCCATGATAGTAACCATAATTATGTTAGAAAAGAGTGATATCTCGTTTTCTGCAAAATGTTTTTTTTTTTGTAATACCTCTATATCGTTAAATATTATACATACAAATGTCTTTTACCACTCGAATGAAAGATAATTTAATACTTGATGATTTATTTTATAACGATTATCCTCATAGGATGAGCCGTTTCCATGATAGTAACCATAATTATGTTAGAAAAAAGTGATATCTCGTTTTCTGCAAAATGTTTTTTTTTTTTTTTGTAATACCTCTATACTGTTAAATATTATACATACAAATGTCTTTTACCACTCGAATGAAAGCTAATTTAATACTCGATGATTTACTTTATAACGATCATCCTCATAGGATGAGCCGTTTCCATGATAGTAACCATAATTATGTTAGAAAAAAGTGATATCTCGTTTTCTGCAAAATGTTTTTTTTTTTTTTTGTAATACCTCTATACTGTTAAATATTATACATACAAATGTCTTTTACCACTCGAATGAAAGCTAATTTAATACTCGATGATTTACTTTATAACGATCATCCTCATAGGATGAGCCGTTTCCATGATAGTAACCATAATTATGTTAGAAAAAAGTGATATCTCGTTTTCTGCAAAATGTTTTTTTTTTTTTTTGTAATACCTCTATACTGTTAAATATTATACATACAAATGTCTTTTACCACTCGAATGAAAGCTAATTTAATACTCGATGATTTACTTTATAACGATCATCCTCATAGGATGAGCCGTTTCCATGATAGTAACCATAATTATGTTAGAAAAGACTGATATTTTGTGATATTCCCTTTTTGAATAGCGGCTGTATTCCACCCGTTTCGAGTTGGCAGAAATTTATTTTTTGTTCCACCATGATAGATGCTTTGCTAAAACATACTAAAAATTTGGGTATAGTGGGTTGCATTTTTCGTTGCTGGCTCACGGACTATAACCCTATATTGTGGAGGTGGTTGTTAGGCTGACAGTGTCCTGTTCATAGTCAGTCCTCTCACCCTTCTCAAGGTTTCCCGGCCCATTCAGAGAAGAGAGTGACTTTTCTCTTTACTGGGTCCTTCCAAGAACAACTTAAAACGGTACTACTTCTCAGCATGCCTCCAATAAAACCAATAGTTGTTTGTATATTTTTAAAAATAAAAAATAAAAATTTGTATATTTTATATACTCAATGCAAATATTTAACCGGATGCCCGTCGAAAAATAAGCCAATGAATATGTACAGGATGTCCTTAACAAACATTTCAGGACTCAATCACAGTGATGGGATGTCACATACACGCACTGTGGTTTGGGATGTTACACATTGTATTGTCTCTGGGAAATATATTTTAGTATTTCATCTCTGTTTTGATTGAAAGTGGATAAAATGATTTACTTATTGAATTTTCATTGCATACTAGCATGACTATTTTTAATTTTATAATAAATTTAAATTGACCAGAAATAGAGCCAGAAGAGTAATTAGTCAAAGAGAGATAATATAATTTTTACTTTCACTTACCTATGTATCAAATATATAGTAAGGGAAAGAATTGCGATCGGGAAAATTTTCTAATTCCAGTTTTGACGGAAATACACAGTTTAGTATTTTCTGTGTCCAAATAACCAAGTCCCAATAAAAGGTCTGCGTGTGTGTGTGTGTGCGTGTGGGTGGTAAGTCTAGCGCAAAAGCGAATAATCGTACGAAAATGAAATTTCATATTTAAGACAATTATACGCCCAAAATGTTACAGAAACGTTTTCATCAAAATCAGCGAACCAGAATAGGCACTTTATACTATGCATTTTCTCATCGACGATTTTGATAAAACTCGATGTAGAATTCAATAGGCTTTAAAATCATGTAGGTTTCATTCTGATTAAAATAGTCTGACAGGGCGTAAATGCCGATATTTTAATTTGTTTTCTTCTAAAGTACCTTTAATATTGTTGATTCTATAAAAATAACTATATTATCTTGTTACCACTGATGAAAAAACAGGTAAATATAATGATTGAATGCATTTGATACCAACTAAAGGAAAAAACAGAAAAAATATTTTATTAATGGATTTTTTTGTTTTTGAACATAAGAACAGTAATATACATGTATGATATACCGTTGCAAAGTGAAAGATTTTAGAAAAAAATATTATCTGATACACTAAGTTGTAAAAGATAATATAAAGTTACTAATGGGGTATGTACTTATTACTGATTAACAATTTAATATCGTTATATTATTTAATCTAAATCATATGTTTCCAACGAAAATTAATTCACGTTTTATTAAAATAAACTTAGAATATTTTTCTAATTGAAGTATATTTAATAGTTTTAATATTGATTTTAACAGTCGAGGTAAGTGAAAGTCGTGTGTTGTCCTCACTAAATTTTTTTTTATGGTATTATACTTAATAATTCCTTTCAGCTAATTGAAATAATTGAATGAGAAGTGACAACTTGAAATAATATAGAGTGATAATAGTGTTAGTTTAGATTTGTCTCTTCACGAGTTTGCCTCCTAATTCATTGTTAGTAACCTTTTGAAAAGAGGGCTACAAAGATCTCTTACCCTAAAACACTCAAGAACGCAAGCCAGACACTGTCTTCAACCGAGTCCAATTAGCATGGAATACGAAAAAGTAATTAGTTCAAGTGAAGATGAGTTCAACTTGTCGTCTCTAACAAATGGAATTACATCTATTCATAGAGAGTTTAATGTTTAACACATATATTTATTTGAAGTCTGAATATATGTAAAATTTTAAAATATACAAGCTTATTTTATCTGGAATCAATTAAAACTAAATGTAAGAAAATCAATAAAAAACAAGGACGGCTTACCCCACTCTAGTTGCAGGTTTGCTCGAGCGAAATGACTTCTAGAGCAAAGGTTTAATGTTGAAACTAAAATAGGCAATGTTAATAGATAGAATAGTCAAGACGAAAAAATAAAAAATGCCGTCATGGATCATAACAGCCTTTTATGTCCCAGGTTGCGAATTCAAATGCCAAAAGAGCCCTAGGATTTCTAATGGGAGAAAAATCCTTAGTTATGCTGTCCGGAGGTGACGTAAGAAAGTGGTCCTCCCGGGTGGTCCTGAGCCTGTGTGATGTCAGATATCGTTAAAGATCCTAATTTTGCACCTCTTAATTATTCTAATAAAAAAAATAAACGATAAATTTGACTATTTTTTCCAACATTTACGACATATTCTACACATTCATTCTTCGACCCATAAACACACAAATGAACTTGTTTTGTCTCTTTCTTCTTTCCATGTTACTAGGTCTATAACAATGGAGATAAAAAAGGAAATTGCTATGAGATATTGTTAATTAATTAATTAATAATAGGCATACCGAACCCGAAGGTTCGATGCCGATACCACCAAACTTCGCCTGCACAGACTCGTCCAATGTTCGCCGGTCAAGCCCAAGCCCCCGAGATCAGCCTTAATGCAATCCTCCCATCGACTCTTCGGCATACCTTTCGGGCGCCTACCAGTCGGTTCAGCGAATACCAACTTTCTCGGAATCCGTTCCTCACCGAGCCCAACAACTTTACGCGCCCATTTGAGTCCCCGCGATGCTATCAACTCAATTATATTCACAGGGTACAAACTCCGCAATTCCACGTTGTGCAACCTTCTAAACTCTTCAGTGGCCTCATCTCTCTTCGGACCAAATATTTTACGCAGTACCTTATTTTCGAAAACCTTAAGCAGTTGTTAAAGTAAGCGGCCACGTTTCACATCCGTTAAGAACCGTCGGAAGAATAATAGTTTTATAAATTCTAACCATGAGATATTGTTAATTTAACTTCATATTTGTTGAAATTAATTTCCAAGCAGTGTTTAAGATTTGTAAAAAGGATAAGGAAGTTTATGTAAACAGTATTCCACACCACATTTTCTAGATGCGTGGCAATATAAAGAATAGTTTTTTCCTAGGTTAGGTATTGTAAACAATTCATTTAAAAATCTTTTTTCGAACATAACAAAATATTTTACATAAATTAATATAAACCTGTTTCTATCAATCAGCATAGTTGAAAGTTAGGATTTCTCCTTGTGCTGATTAGATAAAATAAAACGCTGCTCATTATTACACAATAGTTTATTATTTTCCAAAAATATATTAGATTATAACTGTTTAGAAAGCTATTTATAGAAATTTAAATAATATGAAAAGCAATAAATAATTAAAAGGAAAATGGTCTGTAACCACTGCTAATTTCAAAACGATATATCTCTGCTACTTCATAACCGATTTTCTATTATCTACGAAATAGCACCTTTATTTATTTATTATTTACTAATAACAAACGGATTTTTTCAAATTCATTATTTGAGTTCTACGTATCTCGAAACGTAACAGCTCAAATTTTGAGGAGGGTATTTTTTTTTTTTTGGTCGATTACAAAGGTTCATTATTGAAAATAATGAACAAAAAGCATTTCTAATAGATTTCGTTACTATTTCCTATCCTTTTCTTTCGATTTTCATTCAAATATTTCAAACAGAATTTCTTGATTCCAGAACACCTTACATTTTTTCTCTACTATCAATAATAGAGAAAAGTTGTCTGAGAATCACATCTCTTATAAGTTGATGCTTAACCATACAAGATTTTTCTACCCTTGATCACAACGGTGTCTTAATCTCGAATCTGTATATTTTTTCTATTTTAAATAATAACTGAGTTTTGGGAGAATTAAATCTATATAATTTGTGACATGAATATATAGATCAATTTTTTTATACATTTTTATTTTATTTTTTCATCGCACTTCAACGATTTTACATAAACTTTACATATTTTTTTCTATCTTAAAAAAAAAACCGAGTTATTGAATTAAATCTCTTAAGGGGGCAATTTTTTTTTTTTTTTTTGGTCGATAACAAAGTTTCATTTATACTAGGCTACGTTACTATTTCCTGTTCTTTTCTTTTCTTTCAGTTTTCATTCAAATAAAAGTTTCTGATTCTAGAACACCTTACATTTTTTCTTCATCATCAATAATAAATGAGTTATCAGGGAGTCACGTCTCTTTTAAGTTGTAGCTTCACCATATACATTTTTTTTCTCTTTCTTGGTTCATCGCGTTGTCTGGATCTCATAAGTTTTTTCGATTGTTCTCCATGTCCAATAATAACCGATTTTCGGTGGAGTTACATCTACTATAATTTGTGACTTAAATACATAGATCAATCTTTTTTTTTCCTTTTTTTTGTTATTATAGTTATGCGCACTTTACTGATTCTAAAACTCCCTATACATTATTCTCTATTTTCAAAATTAACTGAATTATAGGCGTATATATGAATAATATATCCATTTTTTTCTTTTCTTATTTCTCTTTTTTATAATTATTCGCGGTTTTCTGGTTAGTAATCACTTTTTCAATTTTTCCTCTATCTTCAAAAATAACTGAGTTATTGAATTAAATCTCTTTTAATCGGCTGCCATTTTAAAACTAATCGGCTGATATCAACGTCTATGTGTAAGGATCATCGTCAGACACCGTAGTATTTTTGTGCCAAATTTCCAAAAAATTGTTCTAGTAGTTTCGGAGAAATGCCGACGTACGGGGACAAATAGACATTTTTTTATTCGTTATTTGGGTTGTACGTATCTTGAAACATAAGCCCTCAAATTTTGAGAGGGGGTAATTTTATTTTTTGTGTGTCGATTTCAAAGCTTCATTAATGAAAATAATTAGCCGAAATGCTCACAGGAAATAATATAATTTAAAAATTACATTTTTGTTTATAATTTATTTAAAGCTTAACCATAAAAAAAAGCAAATATCGGTTAGTAGAACATCTTATACATAATCCAAGAAAAAAAAAAATATAAAAATAACACTTACTTAAATTGGCATATATGATCTTAGTTTTTTATTTGCTGATACATTGCATAATTTCTACGTCGCAAACTCACAGACCCCACATCACACTACGATACGGCCGGTTTCATTCTCCCCTCATGTATACCTGATCGCTCATTGTGGTTGGGAACACAATGGCTACAGAAACGTGTGGCGTTCCAAAATATTACCAACTTCTATTTGTTAGCATGTCATCAAGATCTTGAAGAGTAAGCACGGTCCTTGTGTCTATCACTAGTTTTATAGACAGATATTGGTATTCGAATTCGAGTTCTTTTTACTTTCACTTAGATCTATATATGAAGTATATAGTAAGGGAAACCTAATCCCGGAAAAAGTTCGGTGTGTGGTAAGTCCAGCTCGAAAACAAAAAGTCATACGAAACTGAAATTTCATATATAGTACAAATATAAGCCCGAGATGTTACAGCAACTTTTTCATCAAAATTGGCGAATCAGAAGAGCCACTTTGTACCATGAATTTTGAACCTTTTTGCGATTACCTAAAAACGGCTCTAGCTCGCTATATCGCTGTAAAATTTAATGGACTTTGATGTCATTTAGGTTTCATATTTTAAATTTTCTTCCTCTCAAGTATCTTCAACTTTTTAGATTCGAAAAATTAACCATACCATCTTATTACTATTGATAAAAAAACGTATGAATATATAAGTTGTACGAATTAGAAATCCAACTAAAGGAGAAAAGAGCAAAAATATTTTTTGTGTTTGTATTTCTGAACATGAGTGCATTAATATAGATGTATAATATACCTTTGGAGAGCTCAATATTTAAAAAAAAATGATCTTATACCTTAAATTGTAAAAGTTAGTGGATAAAGAGAGGGGATTTCAAATATGTCTCACCAATTTTGATGATTTTTTTTAAAAAATAAAACAAGACATTACACCTTTGGACTATGCGAAATATTAGGGGCCTACGCTCCGCATGAGTCACGTGAAAAAATCGGAACATATGCGCCCAAAACATTTTTTTAATTTAATATCTCTGGTTCTAGTGAAGGCAAAATAGTTTTAAAATAGGTTTGGTACCAAAATTACCACATTTCAAAGCGGAATAATTGAAAAAATGTTATTAAAATATTCAAGTATTATGTTTGTCATCACACCTAAAAATATAAATAATCTCGTCAAAACAGTATTTATAATATAGTTTATTAAAAACTGTGTTCCTCGCTCCTAAAAAGGGATATTAATCTGTGCACAGTTTAATTAATACCATCATTGTTGTATTTATACATCTTGTTAGTAACAAGGTATGGATAAGTGTGGTTCATTTTAGTAGCTAGAATTAGGGTGTATACCTACATTATGTGAATACCAATCTGCATAAAATAAGACATAAGACATTATTCTTAGAATTATTTTATTTGTGATTAAATAAGGAGTATTGACTATTGACTTAAGGGTATTAGAATTCCGGAAGTATTCAATGGTTTCATGGAGACGAAGAGATCAATTCCGAATGTCTAAACTGGCCCGATTACAGGCTACGCCCCATATTTTTCGGTTTTGCGTCTTCATTAACCGGTTGTAGAAAAAGGTTAATGCGTCGAAAATGTTTGGCCCATTTCCAACAAAAATAAAAAGCTAATATCGTGTCAAAAATCTAAACACCGATTCTTTTAGGGGTCAAACCATTTGGAATAGTCTGATTTTATTTAATTTTGCTGCTCAACATTTTCTATTTTCATGATTGCTTTTAACATTTATTTTCTATCCTTTTGGAATTTAAACCGTGGGTAAAATACATTATATTTTTCTGGTTAATACTTCATTCATAAAGATTTCAACAGCCATATTAGTCAGATTCATGATTGAAATCAGGTGTAAAGAAATTAACATGATTTTACAGTTGTTGAATAAAAACAAAAGTAACAATATAGTAAGGAGGTGCATTGCATTTTTGGTTTATTATTTTTGTAATAGACCAAAAAAAATTACCCCCTTCAAAATTTGAAGGTTTACGTTTCAAGTTGCGTAGAACTCGAGTAAAGCAAATAAAACAATCCGTTTGTTCTTCGTCCCCGGCATTTCTCCGAAACTACTGGACCAACTTGTTTGAAATTTTCCACAAAAGTTGTAGGACAACTATGATACAACGATGATCCCAGCTGGGTTGATATCAGCTGGTTATTTTTGAAATGGCGGCCGATTAAAAGTGATTTAATTCAATAACTCAGTTAATATTGAAGATAGATGAAAAATTGAAAAAGTGATTACTAACCAGAAAACCGTGGAAAATTATAAAAAAGAGAAACAAGAAAAGAAAAAAATGGATATATTATTCATAAATACGCCTATAACTCAGTTACTTTTGAAGATAAAGAATAATGTGTAGGGTGTTTTAGAATCAGTGCGTATAATAAGAAAAAAAAAATTGATCTGTGTATTCAAGTCACAAATTATAGTAGATGTAACTCCACCAAAAATGGTTATTATTGGAGATGGACAACAATCGAAAAGACTTTTAGAGTTCAAGACAACGCGATGAATCAAGAAAGAGAAAACAAAATTATATGGTGAAGCTACAACTTATAAGAGATGTGACTCCCTGACAACTCGTTTATTATTGATGATGAAGAAAAAATGTAAGGTGTTCTGGAATCAGAAAATTGTATTTGAATTATATGAATGAAAATTGAAAGAAAAGAAAAGAACAGGAAATAGTAACGTAGCCTAGTATAAATGAAACTTTGTTATCGACCAAGAAAAAAAAAAAAATTGCCCGCCTTCAAAATTTTAGGCCTAACGTTTCAAGATGCGTAGAATTCGAATAACGAATAAAAAAAATCCGTTTCTCCTAATTAATAAATAAATACCAAATTGCGAATTAAATTGTTTACAAAATCAAATAAGAATCATTGAAATTGTTAAGAACTAGCAGAGATATAGCGTTTTGAAATTAGCTGTGGTGATATGCATTTTCCTTTGAATTATTTATTGCTTTTTCATATTAGTTAATTGCCTATCAACAGCTTCATAAACAGTTATACCCTAATATTGTTATTTGAAATAATAAACCATTGTGTAATAATTTGTAGCGTTTTCGTACTTATTAAACATCACCTGAATAGAGGAAAAAACAGTTGAGACAATTCTCGAAAATCAACTAAAAACGAGACTTTTAGAGAGGTAAACTATTTTCCTGGCTAATGTTTTTAGAGTTATAGCCTTTTTAAGTCAACTCGGCGGCTGAAAACATGTTTTGGGAAAATCTCTTTAATTTTGGTGAAAATCTCTTTAAAACAAAAATTAGCAATATGGTAAGGATGTGCATTGCATATTTCGTACTCAGAAAACATCAGATAAATAGTAAAGAACATCGCTGAAAATATTTTCAAAAATCAACAAAAAACGAGGCTTTTAGCATATAAAAAGTCTACAAAGAAAAACAGACTGATCTTTGACTATTTTGTCTTATGTATAGCATATTATTCTAATTGTAAAAGTTTCAACCTTGAGTATATTGTCCTTTCATTTATATGAACTTCCGAACATCTAATCCAGTGTTCTCGGTATGTTGCTTATTTGTTTATTTATTTAACGTCACTTTATGCTACTATGGCTAATCGGGCGATGCTGCGTGGGAGTCCTAAATTTTGCCTATCAGGTTTAATTAGATTAGGGCCTTACGAGTACCTGACATCGCACAGGCTCGGGACCACCATCCTACGTCCCCTCCGAACGACGGCACAACTAAGTTTTTTTTGTTAGAATAATTATTACTTGCCAAATTAGGATCTTTAAATAGGAATCTTTGACGCTATCTGAAATCGTACAGGCTCGGGACCACCTTATTATTCCTCCTCCGTTGGACGATATAACTAAGGATTTTTTACTTCTATTAAACGTAAGCCACCTTCAGATTTGAACCTACGACTCTGGCATAGAAAGCTATTGTACTTCCACTATGTTATAGGTGACCTCCTCAAGAGATTGGTTCATATAAAAATCACCCAAAATTAAATTTTCCTTTTTCCCATGGAATCTTTTGAGGTCCAACATCACATTTTTAAATATTTCCCGTGTCTTATGGAAATAAAGTCCAATATAAAAATATATTATGTTCTTATTGAGTATTAATAGCAATAAATTTTATCAAAACTCTTTGGTGGAAGGTATTATGATTACACTGACCACCTGGCTTGCAGTACTTCTTTATGAAGAGATGCCAAATAATTATAATTTGTATAAATGGGAAGAAGCTAGGCAAATGAGTTTAAAATGTTATTGAACTCTAATAAATATACTTCAACTCAAAGTGATAAACTACTGTATGAAAACTTTGTCACTTATATGAAGGAAAGCATGACTGAACTGGCAAATGTTTCCAAAAGATACCGAGAACGTACATCATAAGGACAAGCAAACATGGTATGGTAAGACAGGCTGGGACCTAATTCGGACCATCTACCCATGTATCGAAGCTCCCCTAAGCGGTAGCACACTGGGCAAAATCACCAATTTAAGTAGACAAAAGACAAGTAAAAAGTTTTAGACAAGTCGCATAAGCTCGGGACCACCTTTTAACGTTCCCTCCGAAGGACGGTATAACTAGGATTTTTCACTCCCATTAAAAAATCCTAGGTCCATCTGCGGGTTCGGACCTGTGATCTTTGGCATAGAAGGCTGTTGTGCTAACTACTTTGCTACAGGTGGTTTTCTCGATATTGAAAAGGTAATATCTTAAAAGGGACTGAGTGGAAAAAATTACCTGAGTAGCGAGAAAAATAGTCAACCAAAACTTTTATTGCTTTATGATAAGGAAAGTTAGAAAGGAGTCTAACGCTTAATGTTTAATATCATTGCGATACTTGTAGAAATTTTAATCTAGTGAGCATTCAATTTTTTTTTAAATTTTTTGTTTTCGCCAAGTTCAGGAATATTTATAGCGGTATATGTCTCAAGAGTAAAAAATGTTGAAACTTATACAGACCATACCTCTATATAATAAGTGTCGTAGGATAAAAATTGGTGGCTGAAACTGAACTGGTTGTGGTGCTATTAATTTTATTTTGGCTTCAAGTTGGTGCAGAAAAAACTGATTTAAAATGGCTGTAAAACGTAAAGTATTAGCCAGAATGTTTTACTCGCTGTTTAAAATTCAGGAAAGAATATAAAAAATTGGTATTAAAATTAAAAATCTGGTGTGGGCAACACACGACTTTCACTTACCTCCTTTTTTAAAACCGATTAAAGAATTTTCAAATAAAGTTAAAGATGAAAATGAGTGAAACTATTAAAGAACTAATTAAATTGAATTTCTATAGAAACATCTGTTTTATTAACAAATCTATTATATTAATATTTAAAATAATCAGTAAGTTTTATCGGCTTATCATCTCTCTTTATTAAATTATTACAAGCTTGTGTATACGATAATATTTTTCTAAAATATTTCGCTTTCCAACGGTATATTGTACATGTATATTACTGTTCTCATGTATAAAAAATGGAAAATTAAATTAAAAATATATTTTTTCTGTTTTCTCCTTTAGTTGGTTATCGAATTCGTTGAACATATATATATTTACCGGTTTTTAATCAATGGTAACAAGATGATATGGTTATTTTTATTTAATCTACAAATTAAATGTACTTTAGAGAAAGAAATGTTGCAATATCGGCATTTAAGCCCTGTTGTACTATTTCAATCACAATGAAACATACATGATATTAAAGCCCATTAAATTTTACATCGATATAGAGAGTTTAATCAAAATCTTTAGAGCCGTTATTGAGAAACTCGTAAAAAGGTGCCAAATGCATAGTATAAAGTGGCTCTTCTGGTAAGCTGATTTTGATAAAAAAGTTGCTGTAACATCTCGGGCTTATATTTGTACTAAATATGAAATTTCAGTTTCATAAGACTAATCGTTTACGCGCGGGAGTTACCACGCACACACAGACCTTTTTAAGGGACTTGGTCATTTGGACTCAGGACACCCTAAAACGTGTATTTCCGCTGAAAACTGGAATTCAGGTTCATACACTCGTAACTAGGTAAGGGAAAGTAAAAATGTTGAGAGGCATGGTCTGGACGATTTGGAGTGGCTTGCGCCTTATTCTAGCCTTGATATATAAGTATTTTATCTTACGTTAATATTCGGATTTAATTTTTTTAAATCGAGCTTAACATTCTGGTGATGATACGCTTGGCCATTAAGTGTTTGATTGATGGTTGGAAAGCTAACGGGGGATAATCGGTGGGAGGGGAGTGTCCCCACGGCAGATGTAGGATCAGGCTGGCCAACCTTTCTTTATTCACAATACAATGTACTCGAGGCCCCTCTCTCCTTTGGGGGAGGAATTTGTTTTGATATTAATCAATCACTCTGGTCCGTTAGATTGACCTACAATCATCTTTAAAACACAAAATATTTTCAAGATTTTTTTCTTAATTTATTATTTCTTAACATGAGAAGTAATCAAAATTTTATTCACCTGTTTCTGGCGGACAATGGTGGATCCACTGGGTAGGGAGACAGAAGGAGTGAAGAGGAGAGAAATCCCTTTTTTCCAATATGATATCTTTGGCCGACCCTCAAGGGAAAATATGACCGATATTAGTTATAAAATATGAAAAAAAATATAATAACTAATTAATTTTTTGACACGATTGGCGAGCGTACAGTGGTCATCAAATTTATTTGCTAAAATCCTGACAACTTCCCTACATTTTACGTTTGAAATCCCAGAATACGGGAAAAAATTATACAAAAATCTAATTAGGGCTCGGAGTTGCTGAAACCTCCTAATAGATGTATTTTGTATCATTTAGGAAACTCTTCAAATTATAGATTGTAAAACTTTTGATTTGGAGTGTTGTGTCTGTAAGATATGTATCACCCAAATCGCAAAAATTCTTTGTAATATTTAAATACTAGAAGAATTGAAAAAACAAATCCTTGAGGTAACTTGGGTCGTTATTGAATAGAGGCTTACATTTACAAATTGCTAAATTAACTGTACAGGTAGATTGCAATGTACATTCAATTACGGGTTTGGAAATATAATCTCTTACCTGTCTCAGCATTGTCCATTGTTAAATAAAAGCAAAAAGACTTTGAGCTAAACACACCTTGAACACAATAAATGGCCATCGAATAAAGATAATTCCACTACCTGTTATTAGGCACTTGTGCGAACAGGAATGATTCATTCATTTACTATTTATTTGTTAGCACGGTATGGCAGGAAATATTAGTATTAAGGGTCTATAATACAAAGGTAAAGCACTGGAAAATTTCAAACTTTTGACTTGACTTTTGTCCTCCTAAATTGGTGATTATACCCACTGTGCGATCGCTTAGTGGAGCTTCGATACGTGGGTAAATGGTCCGAATTTGGTCCCAGCCTTTCTACCTAGTTCTGACATAAATACTGTTACAAAAGTTGAACTTGGTTTAAATCCTTGGGTATTATTCAATAACTATCCGTCAGTTCATGCCGCCTTACAAAAAAAGTTCATAAGACCTTCCGCCAAAGAGTTTTGATAACATTTATTGCTATTAATACTCAATAAAGAAATTAACATACTTTTATATTGGACTTTATTTCCATAAGTCACGGGAAATATTTAAAAATGTGATGTTGGACCTCAAAAGATCAGATTCCATGGCGAAAAAGGAAAATTTAAGTTTGGTGATTTTTTATATGAACCAATCTCTTATGGGCCCCATAATATGGGGTCACCTATAGCATAGTGGGAAGCATAATAGCTTTCTAAGCCAGATGTCGTGGGTTCAAATCTGAAGGTGGCGGTACGTTTAATAGAAGTAAAAAATCCTTAGTTATGTCGTCCAACGGAGGAGACATAAAAAGGTGGTCCCGAGCCTGTACGATTTCAGGTATCGTCAAAGATTCCTATTTAAAGATCCTAATTTGGCACGTGATAATCATTATAATAAAAAACTTAGTTGTACCGTTGTTCGGAGAGGACGTAGGATGGTGGTCATGAGCCTTCAGCGATGTCAGGTACACGTTAAAGATCCCTATTTTAATAAAACCTGAATACGCAAAATTTAGAACTCCCACTGTAGCATAGTCCGATTAGCCACAGCAGCATAAAGGGACGGTAAATGAATAAACAACTAACAAACAACCAATCTCTTGTAATTTATATCAGCTAAATTAAACCACTGAAAAACTGAAGTTTATATAAAACTAGTATATTTCAAAACTAAGGTTATGTATAAAGACCTTTAATAAAAACAACTTGAAAGCGTAGACGCATTGCTAAAAACCTAAGGACAAAAATAGAAGTAACTGTTGGTAAAAAAAAAAAAAAAAACTTTCAAAACATCCCAACCTCTATTTCCATTTAAGGATTTCATTGAAGAGCCTGGTGAAATCGTTTACTTCGCATTTGGAGCCGGTAAAAAAACATGCAAAACCGCGTTGTTTGAAAATAGCTAAAAATAACATAAACTTATTAACCCTGTGAAATAAATAATTTTGAAGAAGTTTTTTTTTTTAATTACTAATATTATTTGTGAGGAATCAGCTGATGCGCTCGATGATAACAGTCATACGTTACATCGTCTCTCAGATTTTTGCTTTTTTCAGTAGGAATTCGCTTGAATTCAGTCTGGAGAACATCACTAGACCTCAGGAATACTACGGCAGTGAATATTGGAGAAATTTCGGTAAGCAAAGTTATAATTTACTTTGTACAATCACGAAAAAGTGAAAGGAGGGTCACTGATCAGCTGATTGCCGCTAGCTCGGCAAGCTCGGGCTTGCTTTTCGTTAACTCATCTTTCTTTTATCTTTAATTCTTATTTCATTATTTATTTATTATTATTATTTTCTTAATAAATGAGATATTTTCATCAAGTCATGTCCTCAAAGTCCGCAAGTAAAAGATCTAGATCTGCAGGTTCTAACTCGTCTCCCACAAAACAGAGACCTCGCCGAGAACAAAATAAAAAAATGATTCCACCAGCGACCGCGTCAGCTACCTCATTAGGATCTGAACCACAGCCCAGCACATCATCACAAGGAATAACCGATGAATCCCCGTTTTTTACACCGAATCCATTTGAGATCCTCCAAAATGAAAAAGAAACCATGGAATCTTCTCCTATACCCAGGGAACCACTACCTCCACCAATATTTGTTAAAAATATTAAAAATTTTAAACTGATGTGTGCGCATTTAAACAAAGTAACTGATCCTAATAGTTATTATTGTATAAGTAGAACCAATGATACTAAAATATCTCCGACTACTGCTGAAACCTACAGAAAGATTGTAAAATATCTGACTGAGACCAAAGCTGACTTTCATACTTATCAGCTGCGCCAGGAGAGAGCATTAAGGGTCGTAATCAGAAACCTACATTTTTCAACACCCGTTGAAGCTATCAAAGAAGAACTGACAGAATTAGGATTCCGAGTGAGGCAAGTCACCAATGTTCTAAAAGATAAAAGTCCACTGCCTCTATTCTTCGTGGACTTGGAACCATCAGAAGGAGTCGAAAAAATCTATGACCTCAGTAGACTGTACTATACCCGTGTAAAAGTTGAAAAACCTTACACAAAGAAAGAAATAGTTCAGTGTCATAACTGTCAGGCATATGGTCATACCAAAAGTTATTGCCATCACATACCACGCTGTGTGAAATGCGGTGAACAGCATAAATCAGAAGAATGTACAAGATCTAGATCAACACCCGCTGTATGTGCCCTGTGCCTCAAGGACCACCCGGCTAACTACAAGGGATGCGAAATCTACAAGAAACTCAGAACCAGATACCAAAAACCTCAGGATCCGAATGAAACAGCTATACCAATCAGAAGCAGAAGAGAACCATCTAAACTTGTAAATTCTAATGTGTCATTTGCCCACTTGCTTGGAGGTGGAAACCAGAGTCATGAAGTCGAGGCACTGCCGGAACAACTTTTTCCTCAACATTCTCAATCTATTGTACAACAATCTATCCCTCAAAGTTTACCTAATCTTCAAAAAACTCCTCAACATCAAATTTCTCATATCCCTCCACCATCAAACGTCACAGATCTTACCAGTCTAATGACATCGTTCATCTCCGAAATCAAATCTCTTGTTATGCCGCTTATATCACTCCTTACAAATCTAGTATTAAATCTCATTCCTGCCTTACAAAAACCATAAATGACCTCACCTAATTCCTTATCCATTCTCCTTTGGAATGCGAATGGTGTTAGAAATCACACTGACGAACTGACAGCGTTGTTGCAAGACAAAACAATTGACGTTGCACTTATTACTGAAACTAGACTAACCACTAAACAGCTTTTCAAAATACCGCAGTACATAACATACCGTACAGACCACCCAGACGGCAAAGCTCATGCCGGTTCTGCTATCATTGTCCACCAATCCCTCTCTCATCATTTACTTCCACTTCCTACCTATGATTTCCTGCAAGCCACAGCAATAGTAATCAAGACTTTTTCCTATCCGGTAACTATTACATCAGCATATTGCCCTCCCAAACACTCCATTTCCAACACCGAATTTGCATCCTTCCTGGATTCCCTAGGAAATCATTTTATTCTGGGTGGAGATATAAACGCCAAGCACCAGCAGTGGGGTTCTAGAACCACGAATTCTCGTGGAAGAAATTTGCTGACTGCTCTGAATTCCCGAAATTTTAACCTCCTACCTCCTGACTCCCCTACCTACTGGCCAACAGATCCTAACCGTAATCCAGATATCCTCGACTTCTTCATCCACAGTGGATTAGGCTCCCTGAACTATTCCGTAACTCGCCTTGATGAACTATCCTCTGACCATAGTCCACTGATCCTTAAAGTATCCCTAACTCCTATTCCGAAACCCATTCCACCATCATTTATTCGAGGCCCTGTCAACTGGAACCTCTTCCGCCAAATCCTCACCGATAATATTGACCTCAGTGTGACCCTCAAAACACCGGATGACCTTGATGATTCCGTCTACTCCTTTACTACCGCCATTCAGCAAGCTGTCTGGACTTCCTCCTCTCCTAAGCACTCCAATAGAACTCCTCAGCAAAACCATTTACCTCAACACCTAGCTGACCTCATCCATGCAAAACGCCGAGCCAGATCATTATGGCAAAGAACCCGACACCCAACAGATCGCCGCTCCTATAACTTTTATTGTAGGCAATTAAAGCGGGAGTTGGCGACCTTCCGTTCCCAGTTCTTTAATTCCTACCTCTCCTCTCTATCAGCTCGAGATAATTCCCTGTGGAATGTGACCAAAAAGATCCTAAAATACCACAAAGTTTCCCATCCTCTCCGGCGTGGTGATGACTCCTGGGCTGCGTCTGATGAAGATAAAGCCGAGGAATTCGCCACACACCTCTCCAAAGTATTCACTCCTCACCCGGAATCCAACAGAAATCATACCACAACAGTTCAAGAATTCCTTTTCTCACCAATACCTCTTTCCCTACCTCCTAAAGCTATTAATCCATCTGAGGTGAAATATCTTCTTCAAAAACTGACCCTTCGTAAATCTCCTGGACACGATCTCCTTACCCCCCAGATCCTGCGACAACTTCCCCAGAAAGCCATTATTTTTCTTACATACATATACAACAGCATCCTTCGCACCACCTATTTTCCTCTCTTATGGAAACATTCCACAATCATTCTATTCCTAAAACCAGGTAAACCTTCCAGTAACACTTCATCCTACAGACCTATTAGTCTACTCCCCATCCTCTCAAAAATCTTCGAAAAGCTCCTTCTAAAACGAATCTTGCCTATATTAGAATCTCACAACCTTCCTTCCCACCAGTTTGGTTTCCGTTCTCATCATTCCACTGTTCAACAAGGACTCCGAGTTGTAGACCATATTTCCTCAGCCCTCGAATGCAAAGAGTATTGTTCTGGTGCGTTTCTGGACATAGCGCAAGCTTTTGACCGGGTATGGCACGCTGGATTACTCTTCAAGCTTAAAACGTATTTACCCCAGTCTCTCTACCTCATTCTAAGATCCTATCTCTCAAACCGCTCCTTTCAAGTTCGCTGTGGTGTAGAATTTTCCAACTCTTATCCCGTTGAGGCCGGTGTTCCTCAGGGCAGCGTCCTGGGACCCGTTCTCTACATCCTTTACACCGCTGATATTCCTAATCATCCTGACACCTTTCTGGCAACATTTGCAGACGACACCGCCATCCTATCATCCAGTTCCGATCCCGAAACAGCATCCTTAATCCTGCAAAGACACCTTTGTCTTATCGAAGACTGGTGTGGTGCTTGGCGCATAAAGGTGAACGAGGCCAAATGCAAACACGTAACCTTCACTCTTCGACGAAACTCCTGTCCGCCAGTTTACTTCAATTTCATTCCTATTCCTCCTTCAGATACAGTCCGCTATCTTGGCTTACTACTAGACAAAAGACTGACGTGGAACCCACATACAAGACTTAAAAGAAAAGAACTTAATCGACGATTCGGACAGTTATACAGACTATTAAACAGAAAATCTGAACTTACAGTTGAGAACAAATTATTAATTTATAAGACAATACTGAAACCCATCTGGACCTACGGACTTGAACTGTGGGGGACAGCTAAACGTTCTAACATCAAACGCATTCAATCCTTTCAATCCAAAGTCCTCCGAAAAATAGTAAATGCTCCTTATTATGTATCCAACTATACCTTGCACCACGACCTTAATGTTCCATTTATTTCAGACCTAATTCCATCCAAATTTTCCAAATTCCATCAGAACCTCATTCATCATCCTAATCCTTTAGCACGATCCCTATCCAGCTCCAATCATCCATACAACCCACCTAGAAGGTTGAAACGGCAGTGGCCCCGAGATATATTGTAAATACGTATGCTGGAGTTCTGACACTGGTCAGATTCTCCTCTCAAGTGCGGTGTGATTGTGGCTATGGCGCCCTCACTTAGCTTCCGCTGGCTCTTACCAGTGATGCGGCTGAGATAGAGGCGCTGGGATCCTTTGGGCTCTGCTTGTCCTTCCACACGTGGGGGGACAAGCCCCGTCCGGGGTCCCCGAGCTGATTGTAAATATTGTACATAGGTATGAATGTGACATGTTTTGTTTATTTATTTGTTAACTTCATTTATTTGTATTTATTTTGTCTACTTAATTTTGTTATTGTATACGTTTATTTATTTTGATTTTATTTTATGTAATTTGACTTTCCTTTTGTTTATATTGTAAATATTGTATGAATGAGATCCTGTAGCACTATTATTATTGTCTATTATGACAAATTGTAATATATACGAATAAAAGAAATAAAAAAAAAAAAAAAAAAAAAAATATTATTTGCACTATAGTTAATTATTTTTTCACAATCTAATATTTTGAATACAATTATTTTACTGAACCCGAAATATTGTTTTTAAGTCTAATTGATTTTATTCCATGCAACTAAACGTTATAGAATTGACATTTTGTTAAATAAAACTTTTCACAATTATAGAAATCCTCATGGAAACTTTATGTATTTAAGTAATTATGCCAACCCGAATGAAGTAGAACAGTGGTACCTAACATAATATTTTCGCTGATCCCTTTATTCAACCACTTCCAAGTTAAGGACCTCCTAAATTCTAAAAACCGTTAATATATAAATATATATATATTTTCTCAATTACTAATTACCTAATAGTTCTTTTTTATAAAGGTTATATATACATATAGTATCTAGGCGTTGATGACCTTTAATTATGAGTTTTAAGCCTCAAATAAAAAAAAAAAAAGAAAAACTAGAGGGATACTAATTCTGTGATTCTGAGATGTGTAGCCTTCTAAATTCTTCGGTGGCATCATCCCTCTTCGGAACAAAAACTTTAAGTAAAACCTTATTCTCGAAAACCTTGAGCCGTAGCTCATCCTTCAAAGTAAGCGAACATTTTTCACCTCCATATAGAGCAGTCTGGAAAGTAATAGTTTTGTAGATTCTAACCTTCAAGTTTCAAGTTAGCTGAAGCCTCAAACTTAGCAGTTTAGCTACATTCGTTTCCCACGCTTTTAATTCCTCCTGAATTTATTTTTTTTTCTTGTTACGAAAGACCCTAAATACCTAAATTTGTCCATGGGTTCAAACGTATTTCTGATATATCAATATCGCCGAGACTACCACTTTTTCTATTGCTTACCGTATCTTTGATGGTTATTTTATCCGTAATTATTTTAAGCCCCCTCTCTTTACCGGTTTTCATTAAAGGACTTGAGTTTACTTTCATAGTTACCGCGTCTTCATCCAACAGAATCGGGCTACTCTGGAACCGAAATTTTACCTCTCTGAATTAAAAAGTTGTTTAACAAAACTCCCTATCAATGACATATTCAAGTGCTAAATTAAATAAAACAGGTAGGATCACCTGTAGCAGGGTGTATATGTATATGTAGGGGTAGCATAACCGCCTTCTATGCCAAAGGTCACGGGTTTAAATCCCCAGGTGGTCCTAGGATTTTTTAAGGGCAGTAAAAAATCCTTAGTTATGACGTCCTTCGGAGGGGACGTTAAAAGGTGCCCTCTGAGCCTGTATGATGTCAGGTTCTCGTTAAAGATCCCTATCCGAGTTAAACCTGGATAGGCAAAATTTATGACTCCCAATGTAGCATCGTCCGATTAGCCATAGTAGCATAAAGTGACTTTAAATAAATAAATCAGGTGAAGGGTTTTCATTTCGAAGATCAATCATAACTTATTTTTAAAGTTATAGGTATCTTAACGAGATTTTAGGCAATATGAGGACCCAAAATATCTTCTACACATTTTATTTACTTCATAAATTATTAAATAGTTATTTTTAGTACTGTCCTCACTATTGTATCTCTATGCTACGGTTGGATTTACTGAGCTGTCAGACATGATCGATCTCGGTGGAAAGGACACTGAACTATAATCGCCAGGAATCCAATGTTTTTATCTTTAAATTTGAGTACTGACTCAATTAATACATATTTATTCTACAAGTAGGTGACAATATTTAAAATAAAATATGAATCGTAAGCCAATAACTATGTAATGATTTTTGTTCATTTGTTTATATGTGAGGAATTAAAGTAATGCTAAAATTGAATATTGAAAGTAATGGTATTAATTTAATAACCTATTACGTAATCTATTAAGTAACCGATAGAGATTATAAAATAGCTTCTTATATACCATTTGTGGTCTTTGTTTATGACGTCGCACCTTGGGCCAAATCACCAATTAGGTGGACAAAAGTGAAGTCAAAAGTTTGGAATTTTCCAGTGCTTCACTTTTACTTTCACTTACTATATATAGTAAGGGGAAGTATTACGATCGTGAAAATTTTTGAATTCCAGTTTTCAACGGAAATACACGTTTTAGGGTCCCCTGAGTCCAAATAACAAAGTCCCGCAAAAAGGTGTGTGTGTGTGTGTGGTAACTCCCGGGCGAAAACGGTAAGTCCTGTGAAACTGAAATTTCATATTTAAGACGACTATACGCCCGAGACGTGACAAAACATTTTTCATCAAAATGAGCTTACCAGAAGAGGCACTTTATACCATGCATTTTGCACCTTTTTTCGATTTTCTAAAAAACGGTTCCGACGATTTTGATTAAACTCGCTATATCGATGTAAAATTTAATGGGCTTTAATATCATGTAGGTTATATTTGGATAAAAATGGTTTGACAGGGCTTAAATGCCGATATTTTAAATTTTCTTCCCCTAAAGTACCTTTAATTTTGTAGATTCAATAAAAATAACTAGATTATCTTGTTAACGCTGATGAAAAACAGGTAAATATATAAATTGAATAAATTCGATACCAAACTAAAGGAGAAAACAGAAAAAAATATTTTTTTAATGCAATTTTTCGTTTTTAAACATAAGAGCAGTAATATACATGTATGATATACAGTTGGAAAGCTAAAGATTTTAGAAAAAATATTATCTCATACAAAAGATTTATATAAAAATAAACTTTATTCACATATTTACATTTTGACAAAATGTTAACAATGATTTTGGATGAGTCATCCTTACAATCAGAAAATATTTTTGCTTTTAGAAAATATTTTTGTTTTTTAGAAAATATTTTTGTTTTTAGAAAATATTTTTGTTTTTAGAAAATATTTTTGTTTTTACAAAAGATTTTAAAAGTTAATAGAGAGTGATGAAATTAACATAAAACTCACTGATTATTTAGATAATAATATAATAGATTTTTCAATAAAACACATGTTACTATATAAATTCATTTTAATTAATTCCTTAATAGTTTCACGTATTTTTATCTCTGTTTTTGAAAATTATTTCATTGATTTTAAAAATGGAGGCAAGTGAAAGTCGTATGTTGCCCGCACCAGATTTTTTTTTATTAGTTGGCAAGACCCTTCGTACTAATATTTCCCGCCATACCATGTTTACAAATTAATAGTAAACGAATGAATCAATCCTGTTCACACAAGTGCCTAATAACCGGCAGTGTGATTATCTTTATTCGATGGTCATTTATTGTGTTCAAGGTGTATTTAAAGCAAAGTCTTTTTGCTTTTATTTAACAATGGACATTGCTGAGACAGGTAAGACATTATATTTCCAAACTCGTTATTTAATATATATTGCAATCTCACCTTTAGAGTTAATTTAGCAATTCGTAAATGTATGCCCCTATTCCATAACGAAAAACTATATAAACCCCAAGTTACCCCAAGGATTTGTTTCATCAATCCTTCTAGTATTTATGTATTACAAAGAATTTTTGCGTTTTTTTGCGTTTTGGGTGATACATAATTTTTTTCAGACATAACACTCCGAATCAAAAGTTTTACCATCTATAATTTCAAGAATTTCCTAAATGATATAAAATACATTTATTAGAAGGTTTTAGCAACTCCAAGCCATAATTAGATTTTTTGTATTATTTTTCCCGTATTCTGGGACTTCAAATGTAAAATATAGGGAATTTTTAGATTTTAGCAAATAAATTTGATGTTTTACCACTGTGCTGCTGGCCCATCGTGATAAAAATAAATTAGTTTTATAATGTTTCTTATATTTAAAAAAAATATTTTTTCCCGTAATCTGGAACCCCCAAGGCATTTTGTCTCTTTTTACGATTTTCACTACAGTGGTTGTAATAGTTTTGATTAAACTCGCTATCGATGTAAAAAAAAGATTTTATTTTTTATTTATTTCTTGTAATTTAAAACAGTATTATACAAGACAATGAGTAAATATGCAGAGTGAAGAAAAGTCATGAAAATGTCTTGAGAAAGAACGTAGCACTTCATGCGTTTTAATATCATATTGGTTTCATTCTGATTGAAATAGACTGACAAGGCTTAAATAACGATGTTTAAAATTGAGACGTTGATTTCCAAAAGGTACTATATCCACTCTAGGACATTTTACAGGAAGCGCCAAAATCTTTCATTACTATATTATTAAACAAGCTAATTTGGGTCTTTTTGAATTAAAATTTAGAATTATTTTTTTACTATAATAATAACATCATATTAAAGATATGAAATGAGTTTTTTTAAGAATGATTTGGAGCGAAAATAAATGCGTAATTAGTACTTTTAGAAAATAACCGCATTTCTAAATCGCGTTTTTTAAGGATTTGAGAGTTCATTAGATAACATCAAATAGAATATTTAGATTAAACTAAATGATGAGAATACAAATATGTAAAAAAATCAATTTCGTAAAAAATGTCCTTTAGTACCTTTTGGAAATCAACGTCTCAATTGTTGACCTCTAAACTGCCTTTAATTTTGAAGATTTAGAAAAAAACTAAATACATCATCTTATTAGCATTGTTAAAAAATAGGTAAATATATCAGTTGAAATAATTCTATATCCAACTAAAGAAGAAACAGCAAAAAAAATTTTGTTGCAATTTTCGGACATAAGATCAGTATTACAGATGTATAATATACCGTTGGAAAGATTTTAGTAAACATATTATCTGAAACACAAAGTTGTAAAAGTTAATGGAGAGAGACGAAGAGCCGATAAAACCGACTGATGTTGCAGAAATGCTTTTTTCTTATCTATTTATTCCATCTCTAACTGTATTTAAAAATCCTTAAATTGATTTTAGCAACGCAGGTAACCAGATTTTTATATTATTTTATCTTTAAATTTTTTTAAAATTGTTTCCATGGAAGAAACTCTGGTTCGGGCAACATACGACTTTCACTTAGCGTAGGTTTTAAAATCGACATAAAGAATTTTAAAAATACAGTTAGAGATAAAAATTAGTGAAACCATTAAAGAATTAAGTAAAATGAATTTATTATATATTATTAAGTATTTATTTATATATTATTATCTGAAATAATCAGTTAGTTTTATCGAGTTTTCATCACTCTCAATCAACTTTTACTACAAGCTTCTGTATAAGATAATATTTTTTCTAAAAATTTTAGATTTCCAACGGTATATTATACATCTATATTACTATTCTTATGTTCAAAAACGAAAAATTACATTAAAAAAATATTTTTTCTGTTTTCTCCTTTAGTTGGATATCGAATTCGTGCAAATTATATATTTACCTGTTTTTCATCAATGGTAATAAGATAATATGGTTAATTTTAAAGAATCTACAAAATTAAAGGTATTTTAAGGGAAGACTAAATGAAAAAAAGCATTTGAGCCCTCTCAGACTATTTCAATCAGAATGAAACCTATATGATGTTAAAGCACATTAAATTTTAGATAGGTATAGCGAGTTTAATTAAAATCGTTTGAGCCGTTTTTGAGAAAATCGTGAAAAGGTGTAAAATGCATGGTATAAAGTGGCTCTTCTGGTTAGCTCATTTTGATGGAAAATATTTTGTATCATCTAGGGCGTGTAGTTGTGTTAAATATGGAATATCAGTTTCATAGGACTTTTCCCTTACGCGCTGGAGTTACCACACACACAAGACCTTTTTGCGGGACTTGGTCATTTGAACTCAGGGGGCAGTCAGGGGACCGTAAAACGTTTATTTCTGTTTAAAACTAGAATTCAGAATTTTCATGATCGCAATACTTTCCCTAACTATATTTCATTCATATTTAAGTGAAAGTAAACATTTAAAGTATGAAATAAGTTGATAAGTATATTAATTAAGCGTGCAGATGTTTTTAGTATATTTTTCATGTTTTAATGTGCTTGAATGGCCTGTATTTCAGGAATTTTCGCAGTAGCACAAAGTTTAGGGATAGTTGTGCAGATAGAAGGCTGCAACCACTCCTGCTTGGAAATGTACATATATTACAGGCTGACATATGGCGCCCAACACATGTCGCCTTCCTCTCCGTTATTCGGCTGAATAAATTCACCGTATCAATGGGTAATCGCTTTAAAATGTCCTTTTTAGATCATACTTTAAAAGTTATATTCTTCCTTTATATACTTCATGCTCCGAGATAACGATTCAAGTTCAAAAACTGGAATCATAATAAGATGGGCTCACTGATCGAGACAACGAAATATCGTTACCCTGCGGTGTAGTTGCTAGTATAACCGTCTTCTATGCACAAGGTCCCGGGTTCGAATCCGGTAGATAGCTCTAGGATTTTTTTAAGGGGAGTCAAAAATCCTTGGTTATGCCGTCCTTTGGAAGGGAGGAAAAGATGGTCCTGATCCTGTGTGATGTCAGGTACTTGTTAAAGATCCCTATCCCAATTACACCTGGATAGGCAAAATTTATGACTCCCACTGTAGCCTCGTCGGATAAGAAAAATCTGTTATTTATATCAATTGGAGAATTTAATATAAAATAAAAATAGAAACGAAAATAAATTGTTAAATTTACATTGGATTTTAATAGAAACATGTGTTTTATTAAATAATCTATTATATTATTATCTACGACAATCAGTTTGTTTTATCGGCTTTTCATCACGCTCCGTTACCTTTTATAATAGTATGTATAAGATTATATTTTTCTAAAATCTCTAGCATTTCAACGGTATATTATACTTGTATATTACTGTTCTTAACTTCAAAAACAAAAAATTGCATTAAATAAATATGTTTGAAGTTTTCTCCTTTAGTTAGATATCGAATTCGTTCAACTTATATATTCACCTGTTCTTTAGCATTACTAATCAGATGATATGGTCAATTTTATAAAAAAAAAAAAAAAAAAAAATTAAAGGTACTTTAGAGGAAGAAATATTTTGAAATATCGGCATTTAATCCCTGTCAGACTATTTTAATCAGAATGAAACCTACATCGTATTAAAGGCCATTAAAGTTTACATCGATATATAGAGTTTAATCGAAATCGTTTGAGCCGTTATTGAGAAAATCATAAAAAGGTCCAAAATGCATGGTACAAAGTGGCTCTTCTGGTTAGCTGATTTTGATAATAAAAGTTGCTGTAACATATCCGGCGTATAGTTGTCTTAAATATGAAATTTCAGTTTCATAAGACTTATCGTTTACGCGCGGGAGTTACCACACACACATAGAGACTTTTTTGCGGGACTTGGTTATTTTGACTCAGGGAACCCTAAAATGTTTATTTCCGTTGAAAAATGGAATTCGAAAATTTTCACGATCGCAATACTTTCCATTACTGTATATTTCATATATAGGTAAGTGAGAGTAAAAATGTAATACTCCCACTGTAGCATCGTCCGACTAGCAATAGTAGCATAATGTGACGTAACATGAATAAATTAAAAACATTGTTAGCCTTAGTTTGATTGACCTTGAGAATCATGCCTATATATAAATCCTCCCTAGATTAATAAGTCAACTAAGACTAAGATGTCAACCTAAGAAACTAAAAGTTACCAGTTATGGATTCCAAAATAGTTATTAAGATAGCAGCGTTGAATGTACTATTTCTAATTCAGGGGAACCCGAAGATCTATATCATTTTTTGTTCAATGCCCCGTTCACTCCGTATCTAGAAATAAATACTTAAGGACTTATACTGAAAATATTTCAGACAATGACTTCAAAATAGAACATTTTGTTACAAATAGACCATAAAAAGAAATTTTATGATTTATGTTATTTGTTATAGAATGTTTAAAACTAAGAAACTTTTATCACTCATAATAATGTTATTTTAAGCAGTAACATCCTTCTATGCCAAAGGTCACGGGTTCAAACCCGCAGGTTGTCCTAGGATTTTTTAGGAGGAGTAAAAAATCCTTAGTTATGCCGTCCTTCGGAGGGGACGTTAAAAGGTGGTTATGAGCCTGTGCGATGTTAGGTACTCGTTAAAGATCCTTTTCCTAATAAAACCTGGATATACAAAATTTAGGACTCCCACTGTAGCATCGTCCGATTAGCCATAGTAGCATAAAGTGACGTTAAATAAATAAACAAACTAAGTATAACTAATGCAACCTCCAGGTTTGAACCCCGTGACCTTTGACCTAAGTAAAATTTAAAAAAATCCTTGGATAAAAAAACAATATTTATTCACCATAGACTTATGTCCTGCAGATGGGATATACTTCATATCGATATTGAATACTATCGAATTATCTTCCGAGGAAGAATATAAGAACTATTTATGTAATTAAGATAATACAACTACTCCAACTGCGGCAATGGAAGTTCTACTGAACCTAACACCATTGAACATAGCAGTAGAAACTCAAACATTGAGCACAGCCTACAGGCTTTCTAAATAAGGAACAAGATCTAACTCCCTGGTATACCAGGGTCATGGTAACTTGTTGAGAAGGATTGATGAAGATTCGGTACTGGCCATGCATCCTGATCTTCAGGCAAATAAATATACGGACACACTTTATAGTGTTGGGATTAATAGAACTGACTCACACAGGCCACACAATGGAGTCAATTGCTATACAGACGGATCCCTGACAGAGGTAGGCTCAGGGGCTGGAATATGGAGAATGGACAAATCCAGGGAAGGGATATCCATCTCTCTAGGTAAACATACTTCAGTCTTTCAGGCTGAAGTAATGGAAATAAATATATGTGCTCAAACCCTAATTTCTGAAGGGAAGAGAGACAGGCTTTTAACTATCCATACCGATAGTCAAGCTGCAATCGGGGCTCTGGGTAGCTACTTGACTCGGTCCAAATTAGTAGAGGAGTGCAAAATAAATCTCAATGCGCTTTCCCTGCTGAATCAAGTACGAGTTTATTGGGTGCCTGGTCACTCAGGCATCCTAGGCAATGAGAGAGCTGATAGCCTCGCAAGGAGAGGCTCTGATCAGTTACCCTCTACACCTGAACCTGTCTGTGGAATAAGCCTCAGCTATGCTAAAGGTTTGCTCAAGGCGGCTGCTGGCAATAGATCCAGGCAATACTGGAGGGATACTGGAAAGCAGCATCACACTAAGATGTTCTTGGAAGGACCCTGCAAAGAGAGAAGTTGTGCACTACTCTCAATGGAGATGATAACTCTGAGGAGAGTGACAGGGCTGTATACAGGACATTGTCAGCTTAACAGGCATCTCCATAATATGGGGTTGGTGGCCTCACCTACTTGCAGATTCTGCAAGAAGGAAGATGAAACTGCATACCATGTGGTATGCAGTTGTCCAGAGATTGCTAGGATACGGTTTTACCACTTTGGCAGCGACCGTATTTTAGATCCAAATTTGTGTGAACTGATTAACCCCTATAGCTTGGTCAGATTCATCAAAGAACTAGGCCTGTATAAACGGAATGGACGGCGCACAATAAGCCTAATAAGGCTGCAGTGCCTAAGATAAGCCGGGGAAAAAAAAGATAATACAAAAAAAATGTTAGTTTTTTACAATAAAGCGAATTATTGAATTGTTTCAATATTAAGTTAATGAGAAGTTTCGGCGATTTCTTAAAATGAATATAGAATCTTTTTAAAAATAATCTTCTGAATTATATTAAAGGGATGATAGATAGACTGTAGTTGATATAAAACTAAGATTTTAAAAATAAATTAAATAACTATTAATTATAAACGAATAATAATATGTCTATTTTTTATTTACTAATTTGATATTGATAAACAATTATTAATCAGATGAAATATCGATATTGATTGTTTATCGATATGTTTCAATGCCTTCCTAAATGATCATGACAGCTTAACCTGAGGTCACAAAGGTGTGTACACGTACTTGTAGTTGTAGCCAAGAATCCACGTCTCGGTTTATATTGGATCTAGTAGGTACTGAAACCAGTAAAACTATTTTAGACCGAGAAAACAAACAAGCCTTCAAGTGCAGGCGTTTCTGTAGAAATCTAATTTAGACGTTTATTTTCGATATATTTAATATTTGCGCAGTTATAACGTTCTCGTCTTATGATGGAAACTAAATTCGGTCGGTTCACCTTATCAGCATTTTATAAATAGATCTCCTCATCCGAGTTCCCAAAATAGATTCCTCAATTTAGAGAGAGCTCTGGTGGCAATATATTACAAATTTTAAATGATTGAGTGATAAAAAAGCTTTTTTATTAGTTTTATTATTTATTTATTGATGTTTTGAACGTATGTATCGATGAATGCATATTCATTCAAAAATTTCGCAATCTACGAATTTTCATGTTTAAATATTAGTATGAAAATTAGCAATATCACGAAATAATTTATTTCAGTAACTGGTTCCATTATATTTCTTGCTATTCAGTGTTTGTAAGCACGTTTACAGTCTAGAAGCTTATAGTCGCTTTATAGGTTAGGTTAGGTTACTTGTTTTTCTAGGCGATCGACAGCAAGGCATTACGCCTTTCATTATTGTCGCTTTTATATTCTTTGTTTGTTGGTTTATTTAACGTCCCTTTATGCTGCTGTGACTAATCAGACGATGCTACTGTGGGAGTCCTAAATTTTGTCTATCCAGGTTTGATTCGGATAGAGATCTTTAACGAGTAACTGACATCGCATAGGCTCGGGACCACCTTTTAACGTCCCCTCCGAAGGACGGCATAACTAAGGATTTTTCACACTCATTAAAATTCCCAGGGCCACCTGCGGGTTTTAACCCGGGACCTTTTGCATTGGAGGCTGTTATGCTAACCATCATGCTACAGGTAATCCCTTATCACCTTTGTAAACACAAAAATATAACATTTTTAAATTATTTATTATTTATTATTATTTTCGATAATGAACTTTTGTTACCTACCAAAACAAAAAATAAAATAAAAAAATAATAATAACACCCACCCTCTCAAAATTTGACGGTAAATAGAGTCTAAATAACGTATTAAAAAAATCCGTGGGTCTCCGTCTCCCAGTTATATATATATATAGTTACAAAAAAAATGTATAGGGGCATTTTATTAATATTTAATATCTAGAAAAAAATCTGGTGCGCACAACACACGACTTTCGCTTACCTTCGTTGTTAAAATAAATTTGAGAGCTTTTAAATAAAGTTAGAGCTACAGAAGTTTAATGAATTACATTGAGTTTTGATGAATCTAACAATAGAAATTATTATACATAACAATTACTTGTTTTATCAGCTTTTCATCAATCTCTATTACCTTATATAAATTTGAATATAAGGTAACATTTTTTCTAAAATATTTAGCTTTCCAACGTACATTATATATCTATATTAACTATTCGTAAGATCGAAAAAAAAAAAAAAAAATCTAACTGAAACAATATTTCTACTTTCCAAATTGTGATTTTATCCGTTTTTATCATTGCTAACAAGATTTAATGGTGATGTTTTCCTAAAATAAAATAAAATTAAAGGTACTTTAGAGAACAATCGAAATTTAAGCCCTGTTAAACTATTTTAATAAGAATGAAACCTACAATAAACCCATTAAAGCCCATGAAGCCCTTTAAAGTTTACATCGCTGTAACGAACTTAATCGTTAGAGCCGTTTTTGAGATAAATAAAATGCGCTTTGCAAAATAAAACAAGTTGTTAGCAAAAAAGCTATGTTTATTGGTATTTTTTTTTTTTTATAAATTTAGCTACATTTTGTGCTACTGTGGCTATTTGGCGATGCTTCAATGGGAGTTATTAATTTTGGTTATCCAGTATTAATTCAGATAGGGATCTATAACGAGCATCTGACATCATACAGTCTTAGGGCCACCGCTCTATGTCTCCTCCAAAGGACGGAATATACAATAATTCTTCCTCGAATTAAGGTTTTTAGGACTATCTGCCGGGTTTGAACCCACTTGGCATAGTAACTGTACAACATGAGACCCCTATCTAAGAAGAAGTGCATTTATCCATCCTCTTATTTAATTTTTTATAATTTATTGCAGAAGTGACCTTAGTTTCATATTTAAGATATGTTTAATCAAGGGATGTTATATCACCTGTCTCAGGTACTATAATGAATCCTTCAATGTGAAGGGGATTTAAGTAAATTGATATTTTATTTAAAGAACATTTAATAAGTTTTATGTTAGGAATTTCAGAGAGCAACTTAGAGGAGAACTATATAAACATCAGGTTGAAAAATTAAAATCTGTTTTGATTTTGATGGACATATAGTGCATCGTTATGTGACCAACATACGTTACTAACAGAATAGTGACGTAATGAATAGGATGAGTATTGCGTCGTTATAAACTCTGATAAAACTAATAAATCACTCGTTACAAGAAATGAATAAACTGGAAGTTTTTTCGATATATCTTAAGATATTTCCTAGAAACTTCCAATGAAATTGGCTTCATAAATTATTTCACATGTAGAATATTAACGGTAGTTTACTCAAATACATATATCATCCGACAAATGTCAATCATTAAAAAGGGAATGATTAACCTAAAACCGATGTAAGATTTGCTTTCTAAAAATAAATGTTAATTTCAACAACCTTCACCCTTAAACATATAAATCCCTACCCGTCAGTATCCTTTAACCCTTTCGCTGGTCCATATCGACCAGACCAGTATCTAGGACGCCATCTTGACAAACGGCTAACTTAAATTCCTCCAAGACTGAAATAAGGCACTGCTTTCGGCTACTTCACATAATAGACAAAAGCCCTAACATTCCACTTATCTACATACTGAACATAAAGCTGATCTGGACATATAGAGCTTTGGTTTTCTACTTCACCATATAATTCTTCTCGAATCCAATTCTCACAGATAAAATCATTCGTAAAATCCTTAATATATATAATCTTGACATAAGGGGAGCCCGTGGCTGAGTGGCTAGCGCGCTAGTCTCGCACGTCAAAGGTTGTGAATCCCCGGCGAGACTTTTATAAGCATATAATTAAATGAGGATTCAATCACAGCCTTTCTCCCCGTCAGGCTAATGGTGGCCACTCAAAAAAATAGGTGTAAGGGATGATGACTCTACCCTATAAAATTTCATCGTGTAACGTGGTGAGTATATTCTCCCAGGAAATTGCAACCACTCGGCCAAGAACTATACGCCCTAAATAAACTAAAATTTCCTCCTTCTGCCTTGACACATGCATTTAGTCTCCATGGCCAGTCATCGATAACAGAACGCGTCACTTTTTGAGGAAAGCGCTCAATTGATCGGACCAGAGATTGTTTGAGGCTTTCCAAGTTAGGGTGTACTCTTTGGCATGCCATCCTATTCTGTTTGGACCAAAACCAGTAGTAATTGAGATAAGGGTTTCCTAAGGGCCGATCCGAGGCAGAGATGAACTCTGGTATGTTCTTCTGCAGCCGCTGGAATATTCAATGACTTTCAGCAAACAGAGTATCATTTAGTGGCTTGACAACAGGTTCCAAAATGTCCTCCTTATAGTTTTAGGAACTGTTTTTATTCCTTTTTCATAAAATGGAGCCTTGTGGTGCCACCAAAGCGAACTCCTCACCAAAACATTACTTTGAAACAGCGATGACCTCTTTTCACTTTTCCAATCCATTTACACTTCCTGGATTTTATTAGAGCTGTGTGCGTAGATACGATCATTTTGGCGATTCATTTCTTTTTTATTGTAAACATTTTTTCATCGCTTAAAAAAATCTTTCTATGGAGACTATTGTTAGAATGGCCAAGGAGCACTTTGCAAACCTTATCCTTTGACATGTCATTCTTTGAAAGGCCCCCATCCTAAGGTCACTTTTTATTATGCGATACATTGATCTTATAGAGATTCCCGTTTTCTCGGGACATGATTTGTTCTTTGGACTAGGAGTTTTTCTGATTGAGTAGCTACTACTCTCACTGTATTTGCTGTTTGACCCAGGAGGTCTCCATACCCTAGGTTCGACCCCCGGCTGAATTACCAGGATATTAATAATCATATTCTGCTATAGCCGAGATTCGAACCTAGGACACGGAGAACAGTAGACTAGTGCTCTATCCACTAGACCACGCCGCTCTCTGATCCCGCTCGCTGATAGACAAAGGTGCTGAAAATCTCTTAACCTCATTTTCTAACTTTGTGTAAGGAGATCACCGCTATTCGGTTTTCTTTATCATCCTACTCTATGTTAACTGAGCTAAAGAAAAATACAAACTAAATGGGGATCGCTACACTGACATATAAAATAAATAATCTGTTAGAGGTAGGATTTCCTAAATAATATCCAAGAATGTAAATACAGTTCAACTTTTGTAACAAGAACTAGGAATTTATTGAAATTTACAACTGTGCTGGTAAATACATTCAGTAAATGTGAGAGAATATAATACAAAGGCATAATACACATGTAGAGAAACTACCAATAGGCAGTACTCCAAAATTCTTATTTATTGTGATAAAATATAATTAATAGTTTTTAAACCTACGTCGAAAAATGGTGCTCCTGAGGCCTGAGGAACGGATTTGCTGCAGCGCATAGACAATGCCGGCCGACTCTTTCAGTTTTTATCTTTGCTCTCACTGCTCTCCCGCCTTCCTTCCCTTTCCTATAACCAATTCCATTCCACATCCCGTCCTAATTGAGCTTCTCTTTATATTTTGCTGCTACCCAAAATATTACCTATCCAAGTAAGAGGCTAGTCTGTTTTTTTTACGAAAATCCGCTACTGATTCGGATTTATTATAATTTTTCCTTTGCTAACATTAAAAAAATGCGGTAATTCAAAGATCTTGTATTTTACTTATAAATGTTTCGAGCTATGATTCAAAAGCTTCTTTACAGTTTGTAGAATAATTATTAATTATAATATACATTAAAAAAGTATTACTATAATATATATATGCTTCAGCAAAACGTTCTTCGACTTTCCATCTTATTTTAAGTGACAATTAATATTTTTACTTTGTTATTATGTGAATTTGTACAAAATATTTTTCCTATACATTAACATCGTCCGCTTGGAGACTGGAAGGGAGCCAGAATAATTATGATTGATTATATAGAATAGAATATAAAGTAATATAATATTAATACCTTTAATAATAACTGCAATAGAAAATTGAAACAATATAACATGTCTGGCCAACAGATAGAAGGAACTTAATTAATTATTATTTACAATGGTGGGAGAAGAATAAATATAAAACAAAAAAATCTTCTGAGGGCAATTGTGTATAACAAACTGAAGAATAAATGAATTGATGAACAAAATTGAAATTGGGAGGGAGGGAGTTTAAACAATTATTTTCATTTATTCAAAGTTTGATATGTATCATTGAAATATTACAGTCAATATTTCAACAATATTATCATCTATATACAAATATTATCATCTGATCGGGATGACAGAAGGTATTGGAAAAATTTGGATTTGAACATGGATAGAGAAGCGGCATGGCGGATATGGGTTGGTAGGGAATTGAGAGGATAGTAGAGCAGATTTTTTTTAGTTCTGTATGTAGTAGCGTCCTAGACTTAAAGAAATATTATAAACATGGAAAATTTTTTGGAATTTTTTTTGGAAAGTTTCTATCTGAGAATGATTCCAAAAATTAAATTGACCTCTGTATTCTGAGCGTATTCGATAACGACTTTATTTTATTCCGAAGATTGTTCGTTTTTCGAAGAATGTATGATAGGATCAATATATTACTTTTTAATTTCTTCTAGATTTTTCGATATTATTCATTTATATTTGCGATTAGGTTTCAATTAATAGCTAAATTTGTATATGACGCCCAAAACCCAAAGAGTAGCTTGGAGAATATACCCAGTATATACCCAAGCCTACAACTCGGAGATCAAAAACTTTTCCTTCCGCTCTCTTGAGGATCCAAAAGCCCATCAAAGCCTCTTGAATTTTCTGCCGGCTTGTTTGGTGATTTTTTTATATTTCACTACTTTATGTTATATATCTTGGAAAGGATTATTCGTTTTTAATGTTTTATTTTATTAAAAAACGCTGCTAATTATTACACAATGGTTTATGATTTCCAAATAACTATTTGTATAACTGTTTGTAGGCAATTAACTAATTTGAAAAGCAATAAATAATTCCAAGGATACTAGCATATCATAAGTTCTGACCCGATTACGATTATTCTTTTTTCGTTTTGTAGGAAATTTAATTCTGTATGAAATAACACAAAGAGCAAAAATTAGAAAAAATTCATGAATTAGAAAAACGGATTTTTCAAAATTCCTTATTCGGATTCTACGTATCATGAAACATAAGCCCTCAAATTTTTAGTGAAGCGCTAATTATTTTTATCGATTACAAAGGTTTGTTGTTGAAAATAATATTCCAAAAGCATTGATTCTAGAATTAATTACTATTCTCTTTTCTTTTCTTTCGATTTTCATTAAAATAATTTAAATACAATTTCAGAACAGCTTATATTTTTTTTCTATCATCAATAATAACTGAGGGAATCACATCTCTTATAAGTTGTGGCTTGATCAAGATGATTTTTTTTTTCTGAAAAGAGAAAATAATACAGTCGGTCTTCTTGGGATTAACTGCCATCTCCAGCTTTGTCGTGATCTCCTTACAGGCCACTCCGCCTGCCGTTGAGCTGTCTCTGCGCACATTGAACTACTGCAGATAGCATGTCATCAGCAAAAGCCACTACAGTAGTTTGTTAATATTTCGCTCCTACAGTTTCAGCCAAATAGACTGAGAACACAGCACAGGGAACAATACAGACTCTTGGGGGACACCACTTCTGAGTTTAATTTCTTTTGATACAGCTTCACCTACACGTAACAACTTTATAAGCATTTCAAGGAATTATTTTATTCTGGGACTGTGTCCCTTGAGAATAACATATTTGCACAGTTTATAATATACAGTATGTCTGGCCAAAAGACAAAATGAACATAATTAACTAATGTTTACAATGGGTGAATATATACATAAAATGTAAAAATAAAATAAATAAAAATTAAAATAAAAAACAATCCTCAGAAAATAGTTGTGTGGACAAAATGAAAAATAAATGAGTTTAAATATATAATAAAAAGAAGAAAAATAAATATTTACATTGTTTTGTTACTTGGTATTTTCAGAATAACATGAGCTTTGAAATAATAAAGGAACTTAAACTGGACAAGAATTAATGAAAAATAAACCAATTAAACATAAATAAAAATTATATACTACAATGATACGAAACGAAGTCTTCTAATCACATAACAGACATAATAATCACAATATAAACAATTTAAAAAGAAAAGAAAAAAAAAAAAAAACTGGAACGCTTGTAACAAAGAAGTCTTTCAGATAAAATATTGAAAAAATAGATTGATTACTTGTGGAATTTAGAATCTACAAGAAGATAATGTGCCTCAACGAGGGCTGTATGAACACTTCGAAATTAATTGTTAATATATATATGTGCACTGAGAGGGCTGTATGAAACTTGGAAATTAATTGTTAATATATATCGTGCACTGAGAGTCCCCTGCCTGTAAGATTTAAGTTTGGAGAGGACTGAAGGTAAGGAAAGTGCATGAATGCGGAAGTCGAGGTCGGCTGCATCGAGCGGGGACGATTAGCGGAAGAGGAAGGGGTCCTGCCTCAGAGATAGCTCCTAGTGCCAATCATCACTGATTGCCGGAATTTATAATAGATTACTTAGGCTTCTTCTCACAATATATTGGAATTATTTAAAACCAGCTGGCTTCCTCAACTTAACTAATTCCCTAAGTAAACTAAATTTTTCCTAAAGATATATCTAAAATAAAAACAATTATCAGAGGTATTTTTCATCTAATCTTGAAGTTCAATATGATCAATGCAATATAAAAAATATTCTGGAAAGGCTCAGGAATTTCGTAAGGCGAAGTTAAAAAATCTTTTTATCCTAATACCTTATTTTATTTTTCCATCAATTATGACGTTATGAGAGTGAAATTAAAAATTTACTGAGCAGGGTAAGAAGAAAGATTTTTTGAAAACATGTATCTATGCTTTTATTCTATTCTATAGTGGCTATTCTGCAATGAAAAATAAAAATCTAGTGCGGGCAACACACGACTTTCACTTACCTCCATTTTTAAAATCAATGAAAGAATTTTCAAATACAGTTAGAGATAAAAACAATACTTTCCCTAACTACATATAGTTAGTGAAAGTAATACATGTAACTATTAAAGAATTAATTAAATTTAATTTCTATAGGAACAAGTGTTTTATTAAAAAATCTATTATATTATTATCTAAAATAAACAGTTTTATCTACTTTTCATCACTCTCTATTAACTTTTAAAACTTGTGTATGAGATAATATTTTTTCAAAAATCTTTAGCTTTCCAATGGTATATCATACATGTATATTACTGTTCTTATGTGCAAAAACGAAAAATTGCATTAAAAAAATATGTTTTCTGTTTTCTCCTTTAGTTGGGTATCGAATTCATTCAATTTTTATATTTACCTGTTTTTCATCAGCGGTAAAAAGATAATATAATCAACAAATCAAAAGATAATCAACAAAATTAAAGGTACTTTAGAAGAAGAAAATTTCAAATATCGGTATTCAAGCCCCGTCAGACCATTTTAATCAGAATAAAACCTACATGATATTAAAGCACATTAAATTTTACATCGATAAGCGAGTTTAATCAAAATCGTCGGAACCGTTTTCGAGAAAATCGAAAAAAGGTGCAAAATGCATAGTATAAAGTGGCTCTTCTGGTAAGCTCATTTTGATGAAAAAAGTTTTGTAACATCTCGGGCGTATATTTGTCCTAAATATGAAATTTCAGTTTCATAGGACTTACAGTTTCCGCCCGGGAGTTACCACACACACACAGACCTTTTTGCGGGACTTGGTTATTTGGACTCAGGGGACCCTAAACCGTGTATTTCCGTTGAAAACTGGAATTCAAAAACTTTCACGATCAAGTGAAAGTAAAAATTAACTGAGCAGGATAAGAATAAAGACTTTTTGAAAACAAGTATCAAAATGATTTTATTATATTGTATAGTGGCTATTCTGCAATGAAAAGACGGGAAACAAAAAATACTGGTTCAATAAAGAATTTATTACACCAAAAGAAAGAGATAAGGTAGAGATGAAAAAGGTGAGACAAAGCAATCAATGGCTACTATAAGGAAAGCATCAAGTGAAAGGGAAAATATCTGCAGGAAAAACGAAAGTAAAATATTTGTAAGTGGGTCTAAGCAGTTTGGAATGTGGCTTAGAGCCTATGCCGAAGTTCATTAGGAATGGAGAAGAATTATTTTTTTCAGAACAGTGAGGACTTTAAGGAATAATGGTTATTCATGGGAAATTTAGATGAACTTAAATATTAAAACTAAATACTACAATAGTGACTTATAAATCAAGTCTCCATGTTACTCCTCTCTGTATCCAGCTTGTACAAATAGTTTCTTAGAAAGATTATAAAGAACTTTATGTTCTTTAGTAAGAAGAAATACAAAAATATTTGTAAAAAAATATTCCGAAGCATTAAATACTGCAAAGCAAACGGGGTATTATAAAACACCACATTAACAAAATTTGTTTACAAATAATCTTAATAGGCGTATAAAAAAGCTTGTAACTTGCATGAAACTGTAAAATAATTAATTGATTTAATAATTTATTATTTTTTTCACGGGGCGATGTTTTTCACCGTTAAAAGCAAACCTTTGTTTCTAACCATTTTCCTGATCAAGGAATACCCTTATATTACAGTTCAGACGCAGTTATGCAGTTCACTTAATTACACAATGCTATATAGTGTCTGGCTAAAATTTTAGAGTTAGTTAAAAATCAAATGCTGCTACTTATTTATAAATAACTAGAATAAAAACTTGTTTGTTCTATCTCTTCGATAAATAATAAAACATTACTCAATACAAATAGCGGTTCATAATAGAAAAACATTTTTTTTCCAAAAGCTATTGGGAACTCCTTTGATCATTGATCCAAACAAATACCGTAACGGTGTTTTAAAAATTATATGAAAGAGTAATAATGAACAAGGAATGTTAATTGAAAAAATATTTTTAATTTTCATTATTCTATTTCTAATAACCGGAAGAAATTTAGCAATATTTTGAGGTAGAAAACTCAGGGCTGAAATTCTTATATTTTTTCCAAAAACTTTTTATTTTATATCAAATTCAAATGTGTATTATGGTGTGATATTAAATTAAACGTTAGTTACTTTAATATCAAAGTGTTCAGAGAAATGGATTGGAGCGACAAAGGTTGCAACATTAATGGGAGGAAGCTGAATCATTTGAAATTTGTAGATGATATAGTACTGATTTCGGAAAATGTTGAAGAGATGAAAACTATGTTAGAAAGTTTCCTAATCCACAGCGCAGAAGCAGGTCTGGTCCCAAACTATTCTAAAACGGTAATGATGACAAATAGTACAAAGAAGGAAATAAAAATTAATAATGTAGCGTTAGGGTATGTGGACGAATTCGTCTACCTCGGACAGTTCGTATCTTTTCATAACCGGATGGCAAAAGAAGTGCAAAGAAGAATAACGATGGGATGGAAAAAATACTGGCTCCTAAAAGAAGTAATGAAGGTAAACTTTAGTTTAGAAGCTAAGAAAGTAATGTTTGAAAGCTGCGTTCTCCCTTCAATTACATATAGATGTCAAACATGGGCATTGACAAAGAAGGAGGAATCAAGGTTAAGCGTATGGCAAAACTCTATCCTGAGAAGCATTTTGCACTACAGGAAAAGAGATAAAGTCAAAAGCCTTACTATGCATAAGGAATCTGGGATAGGCGACATCAAAGAAATAATAAGGAAAATTAAATGGAAATGGGCAGGTCATCTGGCCTGGATTCAAGATGGAAGATGGTCGCTGAGTGTCACTGAATGGATTCCTTACAACCTGAAGAGAAGAAGGGGTCGACAATGTAGACGATAGAGAGATACCCTGAAGCTAGCTGTCGGAACTAATTGGATGCGAACAGCGAGGGATAAGGATAAATGGAAGAACCTTTGGAAAGAAATGGCCAACTCCACTTCCCAATAGGTTTGGTCACCGGGGAAGTTAGACCATCACCTCCGTAAGGAGAGGCCTGTAGGGATAACATATTGTAAATATCTTAAGCAACTAAGGAACATTAATTATATATTTTTTTTTTTTTCATTTAACAAGTATATGCATTATTATTATTTTTCACATAGCATTATATTTTTTTTTCCAATTATATGAGAACTTTTTATTAGATTATATTAGAAATTATATTAGATTATATTAGAAATTATTTTAGAACTAAAAGTTAATATTATAATTTTTAAATGTTATCCTTGCAATAAAAGGCTTTATTCATTCATTCACTTTAATATCAATCCTAAGTATTCTTCCTCCCTTTTTATTTCTCGAGAAAACCACTATATCTTCCTAAAAAAAAAGTTCTATCTTTTTTTATGGAGCGGCGTGGTCTAGTAGTTAGAGCACTAGTCAACTGTTCTCCGGGCCCTGGATTTGAATCCCGGCAGTGACAGAATATTTTTATTCTGTTAATTCAGCCAGGGGGAGAGGACGACCTTAGGGTACGTAGAGCTTCTTGAGGCAGACCCATAGTCCCTCTATAGACCCCTTCTATAAAGTGGGTACCCAAAATTTGGAAAAAAACCTGGTTGCTGAGTGTGATCTCAGCCAAATCACCTCCATTGGTTGAAACAGTACAAACCTACATAGACCTTACATGGGTTATAGAGATACAGGTTTGTTTTTTTTCCTTGCCTTTTTGGAAGAAATGTACAGAAACTTAATATAATATTTAAGGAACGCAGGATTTTTACGCATTTAAAATCGGTGTAGGAGATAAAACCATATTACAAGAAAAATCTAGCAATATATTATATTTACTCATTTCTGCAGGGCAAGTGGAAATGTTGACAAACTGTATATTTTCTTTTAGAGAGACTGGAAGTCAGCAATCAAGACGATTTCTTCAGGATACGAGCAAGTTCAACTTTAAGAAATTACACAGGAAACGCAAAAATATATTATTAATTTGTTATAGGACTATTCTTCTTGATTCTTTTTAAATTTCAATCTAAAATTGTCTTTTTTACGGTATTAATAATGTTTATCTTAAGTTATTGAAGTATATGTATTCAGTATGTTTTGGAATTCTTTCACTTCCTCCTTTGTGCCTTTCAGCGTTAAGGTGCCTTGATCTTGTACGATTTTGTGTTCTTAAGATAAAATTGGGTGTCTGATTCTCATAAAACTGAACGATTAGAATAAAAATATGTCACAATATCAATTTCAAAAAACTTCTATACTACCATGTGAAAATCCAGCAAACATATTGAACTATAATAAATAAATTAGGGGTCACATTTTAGAAGGAATGCATAAGTCTTAGCCAACTGAATAAATATTAAATCAGACGTCAAACTAAAAAAAAATTAGGATTATCTTTGCCGTTTCATCTTACACTAACAATGTAATTAAGGCAAAACTCAAAATAACGGCACGTACTACATTACACAAACGATCAAAACGTAGGAGTGAGGGAAGCAGTAGGTTGGTGACTGTTAAATACCAAAAGTACAAAAGCTTTCCTCCTCAATACTTTATATATTACCCATTAAAGTCTAGGAGTTATGTTTGATCAAAAGTTAACGTGGAGTAACCATATTTCTCAAATTACCAGAAAATCCATCTCTATCCTCAAACAGCTTCTACGTTTCCGCAACTCTTTTTCTACCCGCCATTTCTTTTATTCATATCAACCGTATATAATTTACATGACTAAATAATTATATATATAAAATGAGGCCAGACAAATCGGACTTCTTCTGTTCACTGTACATTATTGTTAGGGGAGGAAATGTCCCAGAATAAAAATTATTTTTATTCATTCATTTACGATATTAAATATAAATCGCACCTTAATGTACCCGATGTTACTGTTTTGGCCCGATTTAGGTATGAATCCTTCTATGAAAAACTCCATTCCCACTCTAACCCACTATTTTCTATCCTAGCTTCCTCTTCGATCCCTGATAATCCTCCGAGGCGTCTGAAAAGAAGATGGAATCGAGAAGGTTTCTTGTTCAGATTGACTACTAGAGTTCTGCCAATGGGCAGTTTCTCTTAATGTTTTTTCATGTATTTTATCATTAACCAGCATTGTTACTTGTATTATAATTTAGAATTGTAAATTTCAATACAAATATTTAAAATATAGTGTACTTATAAATTGGATTTCCTCCATTATTTTAAAAATCTTTCGATATATTTCACGTTGAGGTTTTATGTCAAGTTTTCTCAGGTCGGAAACTGTAAAATGTTTTAGCACTTCAATATTTGAGTAAAATACTCCTTAAAATAATCTCTACCTTACGTTATTATAGGTTATCGTTTGTCGTTGTCAATAAAATTAGTCAGTTTAAATATGACTGAATAATCTGGAATGATCACCAAAGGGTTTTAAGACAATATTATGAAGGCTTGTCGCGATCTAGCCATTTATCGACTAGTAATAACTTATCGATTGTGGATAAGGTTCTTTTGATGAGTTTCTCCTCCAAGTAATGACCCTATCGTGCTTGGAATGGTCTCCAACTCTTAGCTAATAAGAAACCACTGCAAATACTCTCTCGGGTTCCAGCGACAATTCGCTGATTTCCTTCACCACACAGCAAGGTATTGATCCTATCTCATGCCATAACAACAACATTAGACCAAGAAATACTATAAAATATAAAGTACTAGTTGACCCAATAGACTTTCGGTGTTGAATAACTATTTAATAATTTACGAAGTAAATAAAATGTGTAGAAGATATTTTTGGTCTTCATATTGCCTGAAATCTCGTTAAGATACCTATAACTTTAAAAATAAATTATGATTGATCTTCGAAATGAAAACCCTTCACCTGATTTATTTATTTAACATCAATTTATGCTGTTATGGCTAATCGGACGATGCTATAGTGGGAGTCCTAAATTTTGCCTGTCCAGTTTTTATTAAGATAGGAATCTTTAACCAGTACCTGACATCGCACAGGCTCGGGACCACCTTTTAACGTCCCCTTAACAAAAATACTGTGTGTTGACCCTACCCTGGTAAAATTCATCTATGTAGTTTCCGATCTACAGGATCTGTCGTGACAATAAAAATAAATAATTACAAAATAAGATACACTTCTACCTTTAGTATCATCAACTCTGTAGGAAACGAAGTAAGAGGAATGCCTGTTGTGTTATAAATCTGCTGAAATATTTTGATTTTATCATGTAATTAATTTCATAATAACCCCTCGATTACCCACTATTATAAATAATTATATTACGAAAAATTTAAATCTATTATTTTTTTTATTGAGAATTATTACAATCTGTTTCAGAAAGAACAATAGTAATACTGAAGTGAGACCACATTCATACAACATATACAGAAAAAAATAATAATAATCAAATTACATAAAATAGAAAATAAATAAATTCATATATATATATATATATATATATATATATATATATATATACATATACACAATAAAATAATATAAAATAAAAAAAACAAAACAAATCAAAACAACAACCTATAATTGAGATAAATAAAAAGTTGGCAAATAAATAAACATCATACAAACAATGGTAACTACATACAACTGCTAAGGAGACCCCAGATTGGGCAGGAAGAAAGCGGAATCCAAGAGATCCCAAAGCCTCTCTCTCAGCCGCATTACTGGTCTTAGCCAGTAGAGGCTGAGTTAGGGCGCAATAGCCACAAACATACAGTACATGAGTGGAGGATCTGACCAGTGTCAGCACTCCAGTATAAATGTTTACAGAACGTCGCGGGGCCACTGCCGTTTCAATCTTCGTGGAGGATTGTAGGGGTGGGTGGAGCTGGAGAGGGATTGAGTGAGCTAAAGGATTAGGATGATGAAGAAGGTTCTGATGGAATTTGGAAAATTTGGATGGTACCAGGTCTAAAATAAATGGGATATTAAGGTCGTGGTGTAAGGTACAGTTGGAAACATAATAGGGAGCATTAACTATTGTTCGTAGGACTTTGGATTGGAAGGATTGAATGCGTTTGATGTTAGAATATTTAGCTGTCCCCCACAGTTCAAGTCCGTAGGAAATCTATTATTATAGCCATATAATGTTCGAATATTCAGGTTAGTAGCATCGCTAATATTAAATTAAATAGAACACAAAACTAGCGATTTCACTGCTATTATTTTACCTACTAATGTCGTTTGAATTATTATAAATTAGCAATATTATAAATTATAAGTCTATATGTCTTAAACACTTTACACTAAAAATTATATATACAATTTTTATTTTGGAAAAAAAATACCCCACCTCTCAAAATTTCAGGAGAGCTTACGTGTCAAGATACGTAGCGAAAAAAGAATCAGTTTGTCCGCCGTCCGCGGCTTTTCTCCTAAACTATTGAACCAATTTTTTTTTAATTCGCCACATAAATACCAGGGCATCCAACGATGATTCTAACCCCTAGACGTTGCTAGCAGCCGATTAGTTTTAAAATAGGACGATTAAAAGTTATTTAATTCAATAAATCAGTTATTTTTTAAGAAAAAAAAAACTGTGAATGTTTTTATACGAATGAATGTTACCACGAATGAACCGGTTATAAAAAAATTGAAATTTTACACATAAATACGCCCATAAGTCAGCTATTTTTTAAGATTGAAAAATAAATAGGTATTGAGTTTTAGAATCACTAAAGCACGACAGAATAAACAAAAAAGAGAAAAGGAAAAAAATTGATCTTAATATTATAAATCTTTCCAGTTATTACTTTCACTTACGTATATATGAAATATATAGTAAGGGGAAGTATTGAGATGGTAAACATTTTCGAATTCCAGTTTTCAAATGGAAATACACGATATAGGGTAACCTGAGTCTAAATGACCAAGTTCCGCAAAAATAACTGAATATAGGTGTTTGAAGATGTATACCTTTGGATAGCTAAAGATTTTAGAAAAAAAATTATCTAATGCACGGAATAGTATAAGTTAATGGAGAGTAATGAAAAGCCGATGAAACTAACTGATTGTTGTAGATAAAAATACAATAGATTATTTAATAAAACATATTTCTATTGAAATTCAATTAAATTAATTCTTTAACACTTTATTTTTATAACTAAATGTATTATAAAAAAGTCGTGAAAGTCGTGTATTGCGCACACCTGATTTATTTTGAAGATAAGATAGTTATTTTTGAATATTTCAGAACTAGCAGAGATATAGTGTTTTAGGTAGGATTAGCTGTGGTGATATTCTATTTTCCTATAAATTATTTATTGCTTTTTATATCAGTCAATTGTCTATAAACAGTTATACCCTAATATAGTTATTTGAAGATAATGAACCATTGTTTGGGGAGCCCGTGGCTGAGTGATTAGCGCGCTAGTCTCTCATGCTAGAGGTCGTGAGTTCGAATCCCATTCCCGGCGGGGCTTTTATAAGGATGTAAATAAATGGGGATTCACTCACAGTCTCTCCCCCGGGTATGTGAGACCCGTCAGCCAAATGGTGGCCCCTCAAAAAATTAGGAGTATGGAGTGATGATCCTACTCTACAAAATACATCACGAAACGTGAGTGTAATCTCCCAGGAGATTACAGCGAGGCCCAGGGCCTACACGGCCTGTCGCGCCACTGGAAGAAACCGTTGTTTAATAATTTGCAGCGTTTTTAAAAATATATTTTCTTGTATCGATTAATTAATGCAGAGTGTCGTTTTCGTTGCATTAGCTTTATTTCCGCCACTAATAAGTTAAAATATCTGGCTTTAGCAAAGATATTTCCTAATAATAATATGTCAGTTAAATACCCAAAGGATAAGTAGGATGGAAGAGAAATGCGCATATCCTCTCCAGAGCTATTTTAAAAGCCGTGCCTCATACGGTATAGAAAGCAGGGACCTCTAAAAAAAAGGAAAAAAAAAAGGTAGATAAGAAAAAGGATAAAAGAAAAAAATTCTAATGCTATTCAGTGTGAATATAATGACATCCTCTTTGTTCAACGTGCTTGAATCTTATTACTGGCGAAAGTTTGCATTGGAATTGTTCAACTAGCCTCAATGAAAGTCGCAAATTTGCATTCAATCCTTTAATATTATGAAATAAAAAAGGATCCGTTGTGATACAATCAAACACGAGATACATGCGATTTTGCTGGACTAAAGGATATTTTTTACATGAGACCTAAATTTCCAAGGCACCAAAGGAAATTTTTAATGATATTAATATTTCGACATATTTGTTTTTTATCGGGTTGTTTCACATGAAATGTCCGTTTTTATAGGTTCTGAAATGCATAAAGGATTTTGCAGGTCTCTGTTGTTTCCTACCGAATGTTTACATATTTAAAGTAAACAGTTACTAATCATCTACCTTTTTATTATAAACATTAGCTTCCTAATCAATTACCCACTTTTTAGTATACCTCCAAATATTAACATAGAAACACGCGGTTTTTCGAGTAATATTTTTGTACGAGTTTAAACTCGGCCATTCAGCAGCTGAGGCCGCTAGAAATATTTGCAAGGCGTTTGGGGGTAAGTTTTCAAATTTTAACAAATAAGTTTGATGTTTGACAACTGTGCGCTTGCCGATCGTGTCTAGAAATTAATTAGTTTTTATAATTTTTTCTTATACTTTTTTTTCCATAATTTCGGACCCTATATGGACAAGTTTCAGAATTTTGTTCACCTAAATCGGTCATATTTTCCATTAAGCGCCGTACGCCCTACGCGGGTTTTATCCGAAACTGCTGGACCAATTTTTTTTTTTTTAACTCGGCTCAAAAATACTAGTGCATCCAACGATGACCCAAACACCTAGACGTTGATGTCAGCTAATCATGTTTAAAATGGTGGCCGATTAATAGTGATTTAATTCAATTACTAGGTTATTTTTGAAGATAGAGAAATAATTTATTAGAGATTTTTAACCAAAAAAGTCTTTTCCCTTGATTTATTTATTGCTTTTCGTATTAGTTAACTGTTTCGTATTAGTTAGCATATAAATAACCTAATATAGTTAGTTGGAAATAATAAATCATTGTGTTATAATTTATCGCGTTTTTTTTAATTATAGTGCGAAAATTTGTTAAACGTTTTCTATCTTCTCTTAAATAAAACTACTTTCGAACCCATCATTGATTTATGATACTGTTTAATATAAGAATACAATTTTTAGTTGGATGTTATTTCTAAAAATAAATAAAACAAACAAGGTGTGACGTAGATGAGTATGATGACGTAACTAACCCCTTTGTCAAGGCAACAGAAAAGATACAAGATAAAAATGTGACTTGATTGTGACCGGTTTGTGTTTCGTCATGGCCAGGTGCTAGGTCTCCCATCTCTGGAATGTTGATTCTCTTATTTATTTTCTCTTGATGATGTATAATAAACATTATTGACCTTGTGGTTTTGTGATGAAGCTTTGACTCTATTTCTATAATAATGTTCTCCTAACTACCTTCTTAAAGATTAATCACAGCTACGGATTTCTAGCATATATCATTTATTTCTCTTCTTTATTTGTCTCTTTTCAGTTTAAGACTGCCCTTTAATATAACATTTAGACATATTCCAATATATAGATTATAAAATATTGTTAAACATTTAATCTAATACATAGTTTATAAAACATAAATAATATAATGAGATAGAATTATAACCATCATTTTTTTTTCTTTTTGATCCAGTAACAATGGTACAGGAATTAAAGAAGAAATATGATTTCTTAATGGTAAAGCGTTTGGGAATTGAAACATTTTATATAAATAATCTCATTTTATTGGGTTGTGTCACATGAAATGTCCGTTTTCAAGGTAAAGGATTTTTATTAAAAATACGATATGAAAACAAGATAATTTTATTCGAAGTATTTAACTTCTTTTTATACACATTATCCCCGAACCGAAAAACTCTGAGTTTTGAAGTGAAACAAAATCTGAAAACGCACTTTTCACTTGGTCATCATTTTAAAAATATTTTCCTTTGACGAATTGTCTAAATTACTGAACAGGTAATTATCTCTTGGAGACAAGTCGGGAGAATATGGTGGGTGCGGAAGAACTTCGTAGCCCAGTTCTTTCAATTTTTGCACGGTATGTTTTGAAACATGGGGGGGTCTTGCTGCAATGAGATCATGAGGTTCCCATGTATCGAGCTTTTTTACATTCCCAATACACTTTAAATGTCTGGAAACGGTAGATGCACTTGCATTTCGTTGTAATGAGAGTCCTTTAACTGCTTGGTTGGGGTTTCCTTCTACTGTATGTTTGAGGACACCGTATCTATTACGGAAGGAGGTCTTCCTCGGGGTAAGTTTTCCAAGTCGGTATCCCCAGCTGAAATCTTAGCAAACCAACGGCGAATGGTCCGTTCATTAACACTCCCTTCCCCAAACGCCTTGCAAATATTTCTAGCGGCCTCAGCTTCTGAATGGCCGAGTTTAAACTCGTACAAAAATGTTACTCGAAAATCGCGTGTTTCCATGTTCATTCATTCATTTGGAGGTATACTAAAAAGTGGGTAATTGATTGGGAAGCTAATGTTTATAATACAAAGGTAGAGGATTAGTAACTGTTTACTTTAAATATGTAAACATTCGGTAGAAAACAACAGAGACCTGCAAAATCCATTATGTATTTCAGAAACTATAAAAACGGATATTTCATGTGAAACAACGCAATATTATCAAAGTCAAAGTCTCGGCATAAGTTTTAGGCCATCATGGGAGATAAAAAAAATAAATAAAAGCTAGGACCAAATATAACAGAAAACAGAACATAAGTTATTAAGTAGTTATTAATATTATTCCTTTTTTAGTTGTTATTATTAGTACTTAATACTTATTATTTATATAGTACTGATCATCATGATTTAATACTGTTTTTATTTCTATTTTTTATTTTATTATTCGTTCTAATTTTTTAAACGGTTTGTTTATTGATTCTTATAATAGCTGAACATAATATTTTATAAGATTCCTCATTTGAAGCTTAAATGACAGTACCCCCAATCAACTTCTGTAATTCATCTTACAGTAAATTATTCGTATATCATTAAGATATATTTTATTATTTTCAGTTTATATGAGCTGTAGAGTTCAATTATTTTACTTTTTCGCACTCTGAGAAAAAAATTAAAGCAGCTATACGTGCATAAATATATATATATTGTATATATATATATATATATATATATATATATATATATATATATATATATATATTATTTTTATTGGCATTCCTGGTCAGCTATATTTGTTATAGTTATTAAAGAGGGTCGTATGTGATTTACAAACAGCGGAAAGACGCCAAATAATGAAACTTATCTTGAAAAAATGTTAAAAACCAAAGGAAATTATTAGTATCGCTATTTTCTGATGATATTAGAGGTTTTCTATTTACCCCATTAAGACTAACGTGGGTTTTCAATCATAGGTAGCTTTGCTAATAAAAAGGGTTAGTAACGGTGATATTTTCACTGATAAAGTTCGAGGATTTGATATCCCTCCTGAAACTGTTAATTTTTTTAATTCTTGTGATTTTTCCTACCAAATAACATTGTTATTATTTATGTAATAACAAAATTTAAGATTATCGATCGTTCTTAGAGCTATTCGAATTTAAGTATATTTGTAGCACGATGCTGTTAATTTGATTTAAATCTTGTTAGTTTTTTTAGTTATAAAAAAAAATCCTATTAATTTTTATAAAATTCAGTAATAACAATAACCACTCGACACGAATTCCATGCGACAGTCCCGATTTTTTAAGGGAGAGACCCGAATATCTTGGAGGGAAATATGTGATTTAGTATAGATTTGTTCTAGTTTAAGGAATGAACAGAAAATTATTGATTGATTTCATACCTTATAGGTACCAGCATATTCTAACCGCAGAGGAAAGTTCAAGATTCTTTCCATGGAACCGCCATGAAACAAACCTGCCAAGACTGATTTCAAAAGTGTGCTCTTTGTCTCGAGGTTGTTAAGACGAAAACTACTTAATTCTCTTGGCTACCAGGAGCTGACTTCTTTCTTGATATTTATGGTCGTTTTTCTGTTCTTATGAAGCGCCGTGGTCTATTGAACACACTAGAACACTAGTCTCCTGTACTCCGGGTCCCGATTTCAAACCCCATTCGGGGACTGAATTATTTATTTTGTTATTTAAGGCGTGGAGCGACTCTGGAGTGTGGATATCCTCCTGGGGTATACCCATTCTTTATAAAGTGGGTACCTAATTTTTTGGGGAAAACCATGGTTGTTTAGCATGATCTAGGCCTAATCGTTGCATGGGCGTTGGCTGCGAAAAGGCTACGAACATTCATGGGTTCTAGAGGTAGGTTATAGTTTATTTTTTCTTAACTTATGTCTTAAAACCCTAACGATTAGGATATTTGGGATAGTGGGAGGTAATTTGGTTTGAAAAATATTTCTTAACCTATCTTCACGGTGGCAGAAAATATTAAATTGCATATATAATAGCGATAATTCAACCGAAAAGAAAGCTGTCAATTAGCATTATTGTATTTATTTTATAATTAAAAACCTCATACCAGCTATAGCCTTCTGATAAGTTGTTGATATAAGAGGCATTATAGGAGGAGGCATTCCTAACCTCAGCCACAAACCTAAGAGCTTTATTGGTCTGGGGCTAAATTAAATTACAGAGCAGAGACAGGTAAGCACGCGAAAAACCAATATCTACTGAGTAGCTAATCCTTCTACTCTCTCAGAATAACTTACCGATAGATATGTCATCTTAGATTATTACTTTCACAAATATGATAATGTAATTATGTGATCTTAGTGAAGGTCACTGAAATTTGAGCCTGAAACCGGAACAAAATATCGGATTCGGCATCATTATATTCAATATAACATCTGTTTAATTTTTGTCAATGATAGTAATTCATACAATACGGTATTGTGAGAAAGAATCTTAATAACTGAAAAAAAAAAAGAAGAAATAAAGTTAGGGATTTAGTTGAGATGTGCTATGGATTTGGGGATAGGGTGGAGAAGCATTTTAATTTAGTTTAAAATAACTGTCGCCTTCGATACCGTTTGGTAGCCAAACGACTTCAGCTCTTGGAAATAGAAAAAAACATTCGAAATTTAAAGTTTTACTAAGAAAGTTTTAAAAAAATATGATTTATTAATGTAATTGTGTTGCTGTTGCTTACTTCAATCTACTTTTAAGTTTTCCTACTAATATAAAAAGGAAACTATAGTCATTTCAGAGCTTTCTCTTTTCTTCTGAATAAGATTATTCAGCCATTTAGGAAATAAAGGTTTGTAAATGTAATCTAATTAAGTGAAATCATGTATTAAATAGCAGTATAGAAGTACTGTATCCTGCGTGGGGGTCAATCGATATAGTATATTACAGCCAAGTTTTACTTGCAACATACAACTCATTACTTCAAAATAATTTTAAATGACTCGCTGAAATGATCTATTATATTTTTGTCAGGAACACTGATCGGTAGTATTTCTAATTTTTAATAGATTGATTTTAAATTTTGTTTTCACTAAATTACCAAAAATAATTTCTCTCCAAACAAACATTCTCTAATCGGCCGTCAGGTTTTTCCCTAATGTTGGGTACCCACTTTATTGAGGCTGGGTGTGCCTCAGGATGGTCTCCATACCACAGGATCGCTCCATGGCTGAAATAACTGAATAAATAATATTCTGCCTCCGTCGGGATTCAAATATGTCCATATTACTAACCATAAATAGGATCCGGCGCGTCTGAAAAGTCCCGTAAAAAGATCTGTGTGTGTGGTAAGTCTAACACGAAACCTAAAAGTCATACAATACTTTCATATTTAACACAACTATTCGCTGAGATGTTATATCAATTTTTTAATGGAAATCAGGTTATCTTTATACTATGAATTTTGTACCTTTTTACGATTTACTCAAAAACGATTTTTAATAAAGTCCTTATATCAATGTAAAATTTAATGAGCTTTAATGTCTTGTAGGTTTCATCCTGATTGAAATAGTCTTAGTCTTAATAGGGCTTAAATGCTAATATTTTAATTTTCTTTTTCTAAAGTGCTTTTAATTATTAAATTAAAATCTATATAGTACTGATAAAAAAACGAATACATATATAATTTGTACGAATATGTATCCAACTAAAAGATGAAATTACAAACATATTTTTTTCTGCAATTTCGGTGTTTTCATAACATAAAACAGTAATATAGACGTGAAAAGCTAAAGATCTTAGAAAAATTATTATCTTATACACAAAGTTGTAAAAATTAATGAAGTGATGAAAAGCCGATAAAACTAACTAATTGTCATTGATAATAATAATAATTTATAATAGATTATTTTATAAAACACATGTTTTTAATGAAATTCAATGTAACTAATTCGTCTAACAATTTAAGAAAACTATTAAATAAGAGTTTTAAACCACGGCATTATTCACCTGGGACTATGCTAATTCGCAGACACGAAGCAAGGACTAGTCGAGAAGGAGTAGCAATACTGTATAACCTTCACAAGGTCTGGTAGCCTTTAAAGTTCCTCTGAAGTGGGCTGGATAAACACACGGTTCCTTTAATTTTCTTCTTTTACGTTGCACTTTTATCCACGTATCAGTATACTATATTACATCTTATAATAAATGTTTTATGGTAAATCAGTGGCGAATCCATGTTTGTGGGGAAGAAAAAAATTTGCGGATTTAAGAAGTTGATTTTAGGCGTTATCATAATACATTTTTAATTATTTTGGTGCACAGTGGGACCAATTGGTACACAGGTTATTTTAAATTATTTATTTATTGGTTGTTTCACATGAAATGTCCATTTTTATAGTTTCTGAAATACATAAAGGATTTTGCAGGTCTCTGTTGTTTTCTTCCGAATGTTTACATATTTCAAGTAAACAGTTACTAATCCTCTACCTTTGTATTATAAACATTAGCTTCCCAATCAATTACCCACTTTTTAGTATACCTCCAAATATGAACATGGAAACACACGATTTTCGAGTAATATTCTTGTACGAGTTTAAACTCTGCCATTCAGCAGCTGAGGCGGCTAGAAATAATTGCAAGGCGTTTGGGGAAGGGAGTGTTAATGAACGGACCATTCGCCGTTGGTTTGCTAAGTTTTCAGCTGGGTATACCGACTTGGAAAACTTGCCCCGAGGAAGACCTCAGTCCGTAATAGACAACGATGTCCTCAAACATACAGTTAAAGGAAACCCCAACCAAACAGTTAAAGGACTCTCATTACAACTAAATGCAAGTGCATCTACCGTTTCCAGACATTTAAAGTGTATTGGGAAAGTAAAAAAGCTCGATACATAGGTACTCATGATCTCACTGAGCGGCAGCAAGACACCTGTTTCAAAACATACTGTGCAAAAATTGAAAGAACTAGGCTACAAGTTCTTTCGCACCCACCATATTCTCCCGACTGGTCTCCAACAGATTACCATCTGTTCAGGATTTAGACAACTTCGTCAAAGGAAAACTTTTTGAAAATGATGATCAAGTGAAAAGTGCGTTTTCAGATTTTGTTTCACTTCAAAGCTCAGAGTTTTTCAGTTCGGGGATAAAAAAGTTGGCGTCACATTGGGAAAAATGTGTAGAAAAAGAAGGTAAATACTTCGAATACAGTTATCTTGTGTACATATCGTATTTTTAATAAAAATCCTTTACTTTGAAAACGGAAATTTCATGTGACACAACCCAATATATTATATTAAATTATTGAAGTGATTGTGTAATATTTTATTTTAAACAATTATGCGTTGACAGTTGTGTATAACCGTAGTTTATCTACCATGTTCATTTGCCACTAATTTTAATTCAATTAAATACTAAAATAAAGTATTATAAATATTTTTTTACCGATATTACACCGGTGTTATCGATAACGTTCACAGAAATTGATATACTTATCCTATCTCTAATAGACTAGTAAAAACAGAGCGCATGCGCTCCTCTGGAGCATGTTGGTGACGTTACCATGGTTACGAAAGCAAAGCTTTTACCCCTTCCAAAGATCGCATAACGCGCCTAAAGAAGTTTTCACTTCAACAAAATTCATATACTTATCTTTCTAAATTCTTTTTAATTGTTCTTTCAGATATATATGCTACTATACTCTTATTTATTCCTTTTGTATCTTTTTATCCCTAATGATGACCCATAATGGGGGGTCGAAATTTTGGCAGCCAAGAAATAGTTAAAACTATTTAATTGTTTGTTTTACTTACCTGCACCTGTACTAATTCCTTCCTGTAATTCTCAACGGTCAATAACTATATCTATCATCTTTATAAACATTCCGTAAAGACTACTGAGAAAACAAGAGGACGAAACAGGTGGAAGGAAACTTTTCTATGAAAAAAAACTTAAAATAACTTCAATGTTTTTCCAAAAAATACTCCATAACGTAAGTGACTGAATCTGAATTTAGACAGCAGTAGTAAATATGAAAAAATTAAACAAACCTTCACTTGTCTGTCTAATTCTCCCAAGAGAGCCTAGAAGAGAGGAAGTGGTTACCACGCGGCTGAGAATTGGACACTGCCGTTTGACTCATCATTACCTAATAACAAGAGAGTGTCAACTCTATACACTGAGTCATATCTCGGAGGAACCTCTTACAGGAGGCTTATCCAACTGTCTGCTGTAGTCAGTTTTAAAAGTTTTTAGTAGTTCAGGAGTACCGAAGAGCCATATTTTATTTTATTTTAACTTGATTCCCATGTCACAAGTTTGTTTATTCATTTAACGTCACTTTATGCTACTAAGGCTAATCGGACAATGCTACTAAGGGAGTCCTAAATTTTGCCTTTCCAGGTTTTTTTTTAAGATAGGGATCTTTAACGAGTACCTGGCATCGCACAGACTCGGAACCACCTTTTTACGTCCCCTCGAAGGACGGCATAACTAAGGACTATTTACTCCCTTTAAAAAAATCCTAGGACCACCTGCGGGTTTGAACCGTGACCTTAGGCATGGGAGACTTTATCTAGCCACCCAGCTACCAGTGATCCCTGACTAAGGATTATTTACTCCCATTAGAAAATCCTAGGGCCACCTTGAGGTTTGAACCCCGACTTTCGCGTAGAAAACTACTATACTAGCCACTATGCTATTGGTGACCCCATTCCTATGAATATTCGAATATTATTCATTCTATTGTTCATTTTAAATTTTAAACTAAACAAAAAAAAAATCTTCATTTAATTAGTTTTAAAATGGTAATAAAAAACTCCACCTTCATCGGCCAATCAAGGATGCTTTTCGACAGTAGTGCAATTAAAAAAAGGACTATACCAGAAAATTTGGTATGCTAGATTTCTCTAATATTTTCATTTCTTTATGTAAGGCAGTACTAGGCCTCCATAGAAATAAATCTGGTTGCAACAACTCTGTTCCCTTTACCTTGACAACATTAAAATTAACTGACAGAATTTCGGAAACATTAGAGATTAAAAATATGTGACTTTGAGTTCTGAATCAACTTGCTTTATATAAGTAACTAGGGTTTTAAGTCTATTATAATTTTATAAACAAATGAATCAGTGTAGTTTTATGTAGTTACATCACTCTCTTTTTTTTAGGTGGAATTATCAATTTTTTCCAAATCTGTAGCTTTTCGCCAGGTTTTGAATGTATATTGAATGACTCTATATTCCAAAACGTAAAAACTCATCAAAAAAGTATTGTTTTCTGTCTTCACCCTTTGTTGTATCCAACTTATTCAACTTTTAAATATCTTAACTCGCTTTTCCATCGCCCTTGACGTTAAAGATATATAGTTTATTTATAATTGATTTTCATAATTTAAAGGAGATTTACTTTAGAGGAACATTAACCATTTAATATTCCCGGCACTTTCAGCCCTGTCTATGATTTTTTTCAGAATAAAACCATATTTGGGTTAATCTTAAAGTCCCATTTTTTGCAGTTTTACATCATTAGGTATTAATCGCAATCGTTACGCATTTTGTTTTGGAGTGCAATAATTTCAGGTACCTAAACCAGGTTTAAACAGTGCCCCACTGAAAGTCATTTTGTGAAAAGTTTTTGCACTCCGCAGACAATGTGCCCTCTAAATATGAACATTTGGTTTCCATAGACATAACTTTCCGCCACTGGAGTTTTCTCACCCACATACCCTGACCTTTTTGAGGGGACTTTTTAATATGGATCTAGGGGACAAAAAAAAACGGATTTACAGAAAATGAATTAAAATTTTCAATCGCATGGTCTTACTTAACAGATATAGATATAGAAATTAAAAAGTAATGTAAAACCTGCCCGATTACAATGGTTAGAAAGGAAAGTCTAATTTTGAGATTTTTGCTGTTATCCAAAACCATTTTCATCAGAAATACGATCCATCTAGATAAAATAACTCCTATATCAAACAAACAATACTTTGAAATCTGAGGTTTCCTACTTATCCATCCTGTTTGTATGAAATAAGTGATAAAATGTTGTTTTCAGCAAAACTATTCGAGGAATATTCTTAGTTTTTTTGAATTAATAAACAAATAAATATTCTTAGAAATATTAAAATTTAATTTTCTGCGTGATTTTGTGCGACAGTTACATTATTATTTTCAGGGTTCGAATTCTTAATCTTCTGGGATTTTTTTTTCATTTCACATACCTATTATGAATATACAGTAAGGGAAAGTATTGCGATCGTTGAAAATTTTCTAATTTCAGTTTTCAACGGAAATACACGTTTTAGAGCCCGTTAAGTCCAAATAAACCCAAGTCCCGCAAAAAGGTCAGTTTATGTATGTAATTTACCACAAGTCTAGTTTATCGTGGTATATTCTATTCTAGGGCTTTAAAATCGGTATTTCTGATCGCTTGATTTCCTCACCATGCGTGCCGGTAATTTTACTTGACCTTTGGTCTCAAAGGTCAACTGATGCTCTTTCACAAAACTGTATTGTTCAAGGTCTTATTGAGGTACTACTATTTCCATAAGTTTAATTAAAGAATAAAATAAAATAATAATTATTAAAATAAATTAAGCTCTGTAAAAAAATTAAAAATTAAATTTCATTAAAATTAAATAAATTTATATATATATATATATATATATTTTTTTTTTTTTTTTTTTTTTTTTTCACCTCTACCTCGCCTTTGAAGACTAGTAGGGGGGTTTCTGTTTCTCGAGGCTAGGAGGTGAGGCCGGGGGATAAATGCAGAGATAAAAGCCCCCAACCCAGAGCGAACTCGAAATTATTTGGTTTAAAATTTTGGTTTTCGGTGGTTGCTAGGCAACTTGCGTTCAAAGCGACGCGCGCTAACCTAACTCAGCCTAAAAGGAGCAAAATTTTTTTAAATGTAATTTTTGGTTTTTTATATATTTTGGATATATTATATATGTTGGAAAGAGAAAGATTATAGAAAAAACATTATCTTATAGAGAAAGTTGTAAAAAGTAATGTTCGTGATAAACAGATGCATAAACTTATTACTGATCAATGTATGTAGCAATTGTATATAGGTATATTATTTAATTTAAATCATATTTTCAAACAAAACTGAATCCAATTTTTATTTAAATTAACTTAAAACCGTTTTCATAGACTTTAACTTTATGGAATAATTCTTCAAATGATTTTAACAACTAAAGTAAGTGAAAGTCAAGTGTTGCCTGCACCATATTTTTATAACTCGTACAGCATATAGAAAATCTGACTGTTGTCGGACGAACGGATTTTTTTAAAATCAATAATTTGTTTCTCGTAACGTATACACATATATACTTTAGGCGGATAGTTTTTTAATTTTATTTTCGGCAGATTAAAAAGTTTCATAACTAAAAATAATAAACTGACTTATTTAAGCTCTACTGATTTGTAAATAAAATTGGAAGGAGGTTTTGAAAATTATTGAAACGATGATCTCAGTATAAAACAGAGAGACAGAAAAATATGTAGGCTGAACACTATTAGGAATGTTCGAAAGACAGAAGAAAGTAGACGCTACTATCTTTTTTATTAATTTATCACATTCCTTTCATGGATATTTCTAAGATTTTCTTAAAATAATGTAGCTTGATTTTGAAATTCATAAATGAAAAATGATATAAATATTAAAATTGTTATTATATTCATTATTCATCTACCATTATCATGTGACATATATGTGTATTATATATATATATATATATATATATATATATATATATATATATATATATATATATTATAACGGTGGTTATTTTCTCTATAGAGCACAAAATGGGCCTACTTGTAGGGTCACTACAACGACCACTGTTAAATGGTCTTTTGTTGGTCATCAAGGTTGGGAGCTGACTCATAGGCCACCAAAGAAGTAACTGCATTCCAAAGCAATTTATAACTCTTTGCCAGCTCTTGCCGACTTATTATTTATTTAAAAAAATATTAGTAAATGGATATACAAACCATTTTTTTTTTTTTTTTTTACTTTTGCTTACCTATAATAGTATTGCAATCGTGATTTTTTTTAATTTGAGCTTTCAATACACGTTTTAGGGTCCCCTGAGTCCAAATGACCAAGTTCCGCAAAAAGATCTGAATGTGAGTGTGTACATATCCGTGTGTGGTAACTCCAGCGCGAAAACATTAAGTCCTATGAAACTGAAATTCCATATTTGAGTCAACTATACACCCAAGATTTTACAGAAACTTTTTCATCAAAATCAGCTAATCGGAACAGCCAGGTTTTATTATGCATTTTGTACCTTTTTACGATTTTCTCAAACTCGCAAAATCTTAATTAAAAAATACCTTTAATTTTGTAGATTCTGTAAAAATAACCATATCATCTTGTTATAATTTCTAAAAAGTACTTAAATATGGAAGTTAAACGAATTCGATGACCAACTAAAGTAGAAAACTGAAACAAAAAATTGTTTTGTTTTTGAACATAAGAACAGTAGCATACATGTATAATATACCGTCGGAAAGCAAAAAGTTTTTGGAAAAATTTTGTGATTGTTTTAAATAATAATATTTTTTTAAATAAAACACATGTTTTTATAGAAATTTAAATTAATTAATTCTTTATTACTCTCATGCCATAGACCATTTATATATATAATGCCAGAGGTCTATGGTTTAGAACGCTCGGCTATAGTGAGGGGTTCATGTTAACCCTGAAGAATGGTCCCTCCCATTTTGCAATGGATAAATAAAGGCTTAGAAGAAGCCCTTGAAAGATTACTAGTGCATCCAGCGCATATAGCAATCCTCTTTAGAATACCTCCGGGTAACAGAAGGACAAATCTGACAGCTATACATATTATATTTGTATTTGTATTTTGTTCGAAAATAAAACCAGAGGGTAAGAAAAAAAAAAAAAAAAGAAAAAAAAAAAAAAAAAAAAAAAAAAAAATACTCTCATGCCAACCCATGCTATGTTTATCATATATAACTCATTTGCTGATTGTAACATATACAGGTGCAAATAAAAAATATTAAGTTAAAAAAAAAATCTTTATTAGTTTCACTCATTTGTATTTCTAACTGTATTTGAAAATTACTTAATCGGTTGCAACAACGGAGGTAAGTGAAAGTCGTGTGTTGCCCGCAACAGATTTTTTTAGTTATGAATCATAGATCAGACCATTTATTTATTAGTAATATCTTAAAAAAAAAATACACTTTGAGAAAACATAATGTATTTTTATTTAATAGAAAAACCATTTATTAACAATAATTAAGATGTTGATTCCCAGAAGGTAAGATGTCCTTTACAGGAAATGTTACTGAGAGCCAAAAAAAAAAAAAAAAAAAAATTATAAAAACCAATTTTTTGATTATTTTAAATTAAAATCCAGATTTTTACTTTCACAATATTAATAAAACAATTTCACATTACGCGAGGTATTGTGTTTGGAGGTATTATAATATGATTTGATGATTTGGAATAAAATTAAATGTGTACCTTTTGGGAATAATTACATTTCTAAAACACGTTTTTAAAGGGCTTAAGTGCCCATTAGATGAAACCGAATGAGGAATTTCAATAAAATTAAATTATTAGAATACCAGTATGTAAAAATATCACTTTCGTAGAAATTGCGCTTTATCAACTCTAAGAAATCAACGCACGCGGGAAAACAAAATCGCGATTTAGTGGTCAAAACTATAACTTTCGATCAAATTGAGAATTTTTTTTTCATAATCCCAATTTAGTTGCATGTTTTGCCAAAATAGTTTCTGAATAATTTCCTTTTACTCTATATAGATACATTTTAAGGATCTTTCTGTTTATATATTATGTTTTTAATGTACTATAACCGATTTGCTATTCCTCTTGGTGGTGGGGATGAGAAAAATATATTTTTTTTTTTTTTAATCAGTATGGATGGCCTTTGTTAGTAAGAATGAAAAAAAAAATCACTCATAGTGTCTATGTATCTTTGAAATTATTTGTTATATGAACTTATGAATTTTCTTTTTCAATTTAACAATTTTATTTCATGCTGTGGAATCCTATAAAAATAAATGACTTATGATCCGTCTCTATGCACGTTTCTTTACATATAATTGCCTTTTATAATTATAATTAACTACATATACAAGATTTAGTAGAAATTATTATTTAAAGAAAAAAATTTATCTTTAAAAAAATTGTATTTTTTCATACTTGTGCTATGAATAATTTTTTTTTTTTAATTCTAATGGAATAAATAGTTGTTATAATAAAGTTGTATCGTTTGTTTTGAAAATAAATAAATAATGATCAGGTGGGGATTCCTGACTACTTAAAGACAAGCCGAGAGCAAAAATTATTAATATTGTAAAATTATTCGGCCCTTTGTAACAAAATAGTGGTTGGGGTGCCTGTCAAATATAATTGGCTGAATGATAAATGGAGTCGAGTTCCAGGCAAGAGACACTCGAGAAAATTAGTGCATTTTTTTTTTTTTTTTTTTTTTTTTGTCGTTTCAAAATTCAAGAAATAGTAAAGAACTATAAAGCTAATGAACCATATATTTTTATACAATATTTTAACTAGAAAGAATTTCTATCTGAAATTTAAATTTTTAAAATACCATAATAAGAGAGAAACTTGAAAGATGCCTCTGTATTTTCCACATCAAGTTCAATTTATAATAATAATAATAATAATAACAGGTCTACCGAACCCGAAGGTTCGATGCCGATACCACCAAATACTTTCTACACAGACTCGTCCAACGATCACCGTTCAAGCCCAAGGTCCCGAGATCAGCCTTAACGCAATCCTCCCATCGACGCTTCAGCCTACCTTCCGGACGCCTACCAGTCGGTTCAGCGAATACCAACTTTCTCGGAATCCGTTCCTCACCGAGCCCAACAACTTTACGCGCCCATTTGAGTCCCCACGATGCTATCAACTCAATTATATTCACAGGGTACAAACTCCGCAATTCCGCGTTGTGCAACCTTCTTAACTCGCCAGTGGCCTCATCTCTCTCCAGACCAAATATTTTACGCAGTACCTTGTTCTCAAAAACCTTGAGCGGTTGTTCATCCTTCAAAGCAAGCGGCCACGTTTCTCATCCGTAAAGAACCGTCGGAAGAATAATAGTTTTATAAATTCTAACCTTTAAGTTTTTAGATTTAAAAGCTGCGAGCTAAGTAATTTTTTTTTTTTTTTTTTTTTTTTTTTTTTTTTTTATTGAGATATATTACAATTTAAGTAATTTAGCAACTGAATAATGACACGCATTTCCCGCCTTTAACCGGGACTTTATTTCTTCCTGGATTTCATTTTTTCTTGAAATCCTTGAATTTCTCTACGTGTTCAAAAGTTATTTTAATATTAATTTTATCACCCATATTTAAACCTTTTTCGGTGCACATCACCTTTTCTATGACATATTCTAAAGCTATAAGTTCAATTTATAAAAAAAAAAAATTGAATCCCAAGGAACATTCATAATGTTAAATGTAGTCCTGGCAGTTTATTTTTATTACTCGAAAAAAATAACGATAAGACGAAATACATGATTAGTAGCAGAAACGTTGGCGATCTTGGTGATATTGATATATCAGGGCATACTTTTGAAGACGTAGAGAAATTTAAGTATTTAGGTTCAATGATAACGAGAAAAAATGAAATCCAGGAGGAAATAAAGTCTTGATTAAAGGCGGGAAATGCGTGTTTCTCTCTTATTTTGGTATTTTAAAAATTTTTAATTTCAGATAGAAATTCTTTCTAATGGTGGAGTTTTGTTGACCGTTGAGAAATTAGATGAGGAAGATGGTTGGGGGTGCGGTCATAAATTATAAACACGCATTTAAAATAAGTGTTATTTTAATTATGTGCCGACGTTTCGGCCTACAATGTGGGCCTCATCAGGGCTAAAAGAAACAAGATAACAACCAATGTAATTATAGACTTAATAATGCGTTAGGTATATACTAATAATATGACAGTAATATAATATGGGAACATAAATAAAATTAAATGTAAAATGATAATAAGATGACAATTATAAAGTACTTATTTCCTTATAACTTATAATTACTTATTTATATTATTAGTATATACCTAACGCATTATTAAGTCTATAATTACATTGGTTGTTATCTTGTTTCTTTTAGCCCTGATGAAGGCCCACATTGTAGGCCGAAACGTCGGCACATAATTAAAATAACACTTATTTTAAATGTGCGTTTATAATTTATGACCGCACCCCCAACCATCTTCCTCATCAGAAATTCTTTCTGGTTAAAATATTGTGTAAAAATTATATCTTCATTAGCTTTTTGTTGAATGGGTGTCGCAGGCTGGCATTGAGGACATGTCTATAGCGATAAGTATTTTGAATTCAATAATTCAGCAAGTTTTTCTTCACTGAGGGATTTCCCCAATATTTTAACATTATAGTAATAATTTGAATACTTGGGAGGGTTTGTATGATTAAAGTTTCTTCTTTAACTCTATTCTAAACACACCAATTTTGTGACAAGTTTTGGTCGTAATTACAACGTGCTGAATTTTAATCAATATATTGTGTAATTAGCTTCGGATTAATTCCAAACCTTATTCAGTAACGTTAAAGCAAGAGTTATTTTTAGATGAAGAAAGTTGATTAACTTTATTAACACTTTACATCATTATGTCACAGTGACATTATATAATTAGTGCTCAAATGTTTTTCAATTATGCCTTTATAAATCCTAAAATAAATTACTGATTGATTAAAAAAAATTTTCATTGGTCGTTATTACTTCTACTTACCTATGTATAAAATGCATAGTAAAGTATTGCAATCGTGAACATTTTCGAATTCGTGTTTTCACCGGAATTACACGTTTCCCTTTTTTCCATATGACTAGTTCCCGCAAAAAGGTGTGTGTGAGAAGTCTAGCCCGAAACAGAAATTTCATATTTAATACAACTATACTTCGATGTGTTACAGAAAGTTTTTCATTGAAATCGATGAACCAGAAGTGCCACTTTATACCATGCATGTTGCTTCTTTTTAAAAATCCCAAAAAAAGGTTACAACGAATTTGATTAAATTCGCTTTATAAAGATGCAAAATTTAATGAACTTTAATATCACGTAGATTTAATTTTGATTGAAATAGTCTGACACGATTCAAATGCCGAATTTGTGAATTTCCTTCCTCTAAAGCACTTTTAATTTTGTGGATTAAAAAAAAAAAAAATAACCATGTCATTTTGTTAGAATGGATATAAATGGCTAAATATTCACGTTGAAAGAAAAGAGGAAGAAGTTTTTTTTTTCAAACATAGGTAAAGTAATATAGATGTATAATATACCGTTAGAAAGCAGGAAGATTTCAGACTATATGTTATGTTAAGTTACCTTATGTACAAAGTTGTTAAAGGAAATGTAAAGTGACGAATGTATATAATAAAAGTTTGGAAAACTGAAGATTTTTGAAAAGATATTATACAATATTTTAAAGTTGTGAAAAGTAATGTAATTTAGTGAACAGGGCATAAACTTCTGTGATTACTGTGTGTAAGGATTTTATATTATTTATAGGGGAAAAGTTATTTAAGGGTAGAGTCAAATAAACACTTTATTAAGTGGAAACATAATTCAATAGTGCTGACGTTTCACCCTGGATATCAGGCCTTCTTCAGGGCAATTGAAGGATTGAGAACCCAACAAACATTATCAACAACATCATTGTTGAAAATCCAACAATCATCATCAGCAACATCATTGTTGAGAACCTAACAATCATCATCAACAACATCATTGTTGAGAACCCAACAAACATCATCAACAACATCATTGTTGAGAACGTCTTACATGGAATCCCCATACGCGACTTAAACGACAAGAAACTTCCCGTAGATACCGATTACTACAACACTTACTAGACAAACGTTCAAAACTTCCAATTTATTACAAAAAGCTCATTTATGTTGCCATCATCAGACCCATCTGGACATATGGAATCGAGCTTTGGGGCTCTACTAAACCATCTAATTCCTCTCGCATTCAATCCTTACAATCCAAAATCCTAAATGCTCCTTTTTTCGTTACGAATAAAATCATCCATAATGGCCTAAATATCCCATTTGTCGCAGAACTAGCCCGAAACAGATATGCCTCTTTTTATTCCAAACGCCCAACCCACACGAATCCTCTTGTACGCAACTTATCATTTCCACCTATTCCTGACAACCCGCCGAGGCGATTGAAAAGACGATGGCCTCGAGACCTACTTTAATTAAATTTAAAGTGCTACCACTGGGTAGTTTCTTCACAAGACATTATCACGCCCATAAGTGTAAATTAGCCCATTTATTTGGTGTATATATTGTATGTACAGTTGTAAATATCAATAAACTATTAATAAAAAAATTTAAAAAAAATTGTTCAGAACCCAACAAACATCATCAACAATATCATTGTAGAGAACCCAACAAACATCATCAACAACATCATTGTTTAGAACCTAACAAATATCATCAACATTATTGTTGTTCAAACAACAAACATCATTGTTGGGTTCTCACTCCTTCAATCGCTCTGAAATTTAGGACCAATCCTTGACACTATTAAATCATGTTTTCACTTAATTAAGTGTTTATTTGACTACACTATCAACTAACTTCTCCCCTACCCCTATATATACACACAGTCAACCATTCTCACTTCACGTTATATTATTTGATCTAAAACATATGCCCCGAACGAAATTCAATTAATTCTTTAAACGTTTTTACTTTCACTCAGCTTTTTCTTGTTTTTTTTCATAACCCCAATTTAGTTACATGTTTTGCCAAAATAGTATTTGAATAATTTCCTTTTGCTGTATCTAGATACATTTTAAGACTGTTTCTGTTAATAGATTATGTTTTTAAAGTGCTATCACCGATTTCCTCTTCCTCTTGGTGGTGAGGATCACTTCAATCTTGACACTTCTTGTCTTAAGCTAATCTTAATCTACCTTAGACATTATGTTGCCACCTCTGAGGAGCTGATGGAACCTTAAGCCTACCAAAAACTGGTTTTGAAAGCACTTCTAAAGTATTATAAAAAAAATCTGGTGTAGGCAACACACGACTTTCACTCACCTCCATTTTTAAAATCAATAAAAGAATTTTCAAACACAGTTAGAGATAAAAATACGTGAAACTATTAAAATAATTAATTAAATTGAATTTATATAGAAACATGTGTTTTATTAAAAAATCTATTATATTATTATCTAAAATAATCAGTTAGTTTTATTTTATTTTCATCACTCTCTATTAACTTTTAAAAGCTTGTGTATAAGATAATAATTTTTCTAAAATCTTTAGCTTTCCAACGGTATATCATACATGTATATTAATGCTCTTATGTTCAAAAACAAAAAATTGCATTAATTTTTTTTTTCAGTTTTCTCCTTTGGCTGCTTTTCGAATTCATTCAACTTTCACATTTACCTGTTTTTCATCAGTTGTAACAAGATAATAAAGTTATTTTTATTGAATCTTCAAAATTAAAGGTACTTTAGGGGAAGAAAATTTAAAATATCGGAATTTAAGCCATGTCAGACCATTTTTATCCGAATGAAATATAAATTATATTAAAGCTCATTAAATTTTACATCGATATAGCGCGTTTAATCAAAATCGTCGGAACCGTTTTCGAGAAAATCGAAAAAAGGTACAAAATGGATGGTATAAAGTGGCTCTTCTGGTAAGCTCATTTTGATGAAAAAAGTTTTGTCACGTTTCGGGTGTATAGTTGTCTTAAATATGAAATTTCAGTTTCATAGGGCTTACCGTTTCCGCCTGGGAGTTACCACACACACACAGACCTTTTTGCGGGACTTGGTTATTTGGACTCAGGGGACTCTAAAACGTGTATTTCCGTTGAAAACTGGAATTCGAAAATTTTCACGATCGCAATACTTCCCCTTACTATATATAGTAAGTGAAAGTAATTATGTCTTCTTTTCGCAAGAAATTCTGTTACTTTAGGAATATTAAATAGCAAATGAAGTCTTTCTGCTTTTTCTTTTTCAAAGGTAGTTCTTCTTGCAATTTTCTTTAAACTCTTTTGGAATTGCTGTAGCTTCATTCTTGAATTTTCTGAACAATGGGTTAATAACGGTGCTCCGTATAATAGAGAAGGTCTGATCACAATTGTGTAAATTAGAAGTTTCAATCTGAAACTTAGATCCGGAGTTTGTAAGAGGTGGTTAAATTTGTAGGTTTTCTGTCTCACTTTTGATAATTTCGTAAGGATGTGATTGTTAAATTTTAAATGTCATGTTTAATGACATGTTTCATACCCAAGTAGATGATGTTTCTAGATATTTTCAATTTGAAATTTAGTCGGCAGTTTCTTCTTATTTTTTTGAAAAGAAAATATCACTCAGCTATCATTTAATTCTAACTTTATTCAATAGTTCTTAATAAGATTTTGAGGGAAAGTCGTATGTTAGGTTTTACTTATATTTTTTGAAATGTTTTTTATGTAGATTATGTTTCTTTCGCGCTCTGCTGTACTTTAATGTTGGACTGAATTATTTTTAAAACATAATGCTTGTGAAGATAACTGATTCTTGGATACTTTTTCAGTATTTAAAGTAAACAGTTACTAATCCTCTACCTTTGTATTATAAGCATTAGGTTCCCAATCAACTACCCACTTTTTGGTATACCTCCAAATATGAACATGGAAAAACGCGATTTTCGAGTATTTTTTTTGAACGAGTTTAAACTCGACCATTCAGCAGCTGAGGCCGCTAGAAATATTTGTAAGGCGTTTGGGGAAGTTAGTGTTAATGAACGGACCATTCACCGTTGGTTTGATAAGTTTTCTGGTGGGGATACCGACTTGGAAAACTGATCCTTGGATACTTTTTTTAGTTTAAAATAACCCAGAAGTATGCGAAGTTGAGATGTATTCTACTCTGAGTATATTCCAAAAGTACGTTCTATCGATCCTCAGCTGATTAGCCGTAACAAATGCACAAAGTTTCGGGGATGTGATACCTGGCTTTGGTTCATAATAAGAATGTTTTTGCTGCAGCAGAGTTTTGCAGGACAACACCCGGTCGAACAAAATAAGCAAAAACATGGTTAAATGCCATCGAACTTCTACCACCCTCATGCTTTTTCTGAGCAATGACTCACTTTTTTAGATTGAAACATTTCAAACTTCGGAGGGCGTTAAAATTATTAGTCGAAGGCATTTTTAGACGAAAACTTAAACTTTATCTTCTGACGAAAAGTTAGGAGAAAGAAATCAGATATGAGAAGAAAAAATGTTAATTAAATCCTTAAAACAGTCAGTTTTTTTTTACTTTTGCTTATCTCTATACGAAATATATAAGAAGAGATCGTGAAATTTTAGAATAAGAATTTTTACGGAAATTCAAATGTTGAATACATCTTATTTTTTCAAAAATAAACCTGTGTAATCGACCCAAAAAGAAAACATTACCCCCCTTCAACATTTGAGGGCTTACGTTTCAAGACGCGCAAAATGCGGGATTATTTTTAAAATTTTATATTATGGCCGATTAAAAGTGATTTAATTCAATAACTCAGTTATTTTTGAAGATAGAGAAAAAAATATATTAGTGTTTATTAACATAAAATCCACGAATAATTATTAAAAAAAAAAAGAAAGAAATTAAAAATTATCGAGAAATACGCCCAAAAAACAGTTATTTTTGAAGATAGAGAAAAATGTGTAATGAATTTTGGTAAAGCAAAGCGCGATGAATAAGAAAACCATAAACAAAAAAAGAAAAAAATACATTGAAATCTTGCCCATATATACGCCCATAACTCAGTTATTTTTGAAGATAGAGAAAAAAAATATTAGTGGCTCTATCCAAAAAACCGCAAATAATCATACAAAAAGAAAAAAGAAGAGAAAAATGAAAAAAATTATTATAAAAACTATAAATACACCCATAACTCAGTTATTTTTTATGATAGAGAAAAATATGTATATAGTTTTAGAATCAGTAAAGTGCGAAAAAAAAAAAATAAAAATAAATGATGATCTGTATATTCAAGTTAAAATTGATCATATATGTTATTCTACCAGAAAGTGGTTATTATTGAAGATGGAGGAAAATGGAAAAGACTTTTGAGATCAATACAACGCGATGAACAAGGAGAAGACAAAAAAAACAAAAAAACAAATCTTGTATGGTCAAGCCACAACGTATATGTGACTCCCTGATAACTCGGTTATTATTGATGAAAGAGAAAAATGTAAGGTGTTCTGGAATCACAAAATTGTTTTTGAACGAAAATCAAAAGAAAAGAAAAGAAGAGGAAATAGTAACGCAGTCTAGTATAAATGCTTTTGGTTTATTATTTTTAGTAATTACTTCCTTCGAAATTTGTGGGCTTACGTTTCAAGATGTGTAGAACCTGAATAACGAATAAAAAAAAAAATCCTAATTAATAAATAAATACTTAATTTTCTTCAAAATGAAAAAAGAATCATTGAAATTGGTTAAGAACTAGCAAATATAAAGCGTTTTGAAGTTATCAGTGGTGATATGCCATTTTCCTTTGAATTATTTATTGCTTCTCATATTACATAGTTGCCTATCCACAGATTTATTAATAATTATAGACTAATATTGTTATTTGGAAATAAAAAAACATTGTGTAATAATTTTCAGCGTTTTATTTTTATTATAATAAGTATTTAATAATTCTAATGTACATCATTTTGTATGAACCGGACCATGCCGGTTGAATTGAATTATTACCCATTAATTATAAAAATGTTTGATATACAATTTTAACTCATACAATTTATTGTATTTCGATTAAAGACGTGCACATGTTTTATTATTCCTGAATTACAAAAATTTCCTTGACAAAGCCTCTTAAAGAACAGCACGAGATGAAGAAGACAGCGCTAGGCAATATATAGGTAGGGCATAGCGGTGCCCGCCGCTCCGTTAGCTATCTCGTAGTCTGAGGGGCTACATCCAGCGGCGTCCGAGAGGATCTTACACAACTCGGAATCATCCCATAATCCTTAATGCTCCTAATAATGTTTTTATTAATGATAATAAAATATCAATGATGTTATATATTAATGATAATATAATATCAATCAAAATATTAATGATAATAAAATATCAATCCATGTCATTTTTCGTATATTCCGCGCAATATAGATACACGTCAGCAAAGAAACTTGACACACAGATCTATACAATCTGTTCAAAGTGTCATTCATACTTCATTGAAAAGATTTTATAACAAAAATTACATTCTTTACTGTTTCTGGCCCAATGTCCGTCCAATGAGGCGATTAGACCGAGATTATACACAGCAGCCAGGGTTTTATCCCATTTTAGGTACCCACTTTATCGAGTCTGGGTGTGCCCCAGGAGGGCCTCCATACCCTAGAGTTTGCAATTTCGATTTTTTACCGGAAATATAAGTTTTAGAGCCCCTTAAGTCAAAATGACCATTTCCCAAATGGTCTGTTTAAGTGTGTGTGGTAATTAATACGGCTTCCGAATTTCATTTACCAGAATTTCATATTTAAAACAAGCATATGTTACAGCAACTTTTCCATCAAAATTGCCGGACCAGAAGCGTCATATTTGATGACGCCTTTAGCACCTGCTAACGATTTTCTCAAGACGCTTCAAACGATTTTGTTTGTTGTTTGTTAGGTCTTTGCGACGTAAAACACGAAGATCATTAACGCCTATATGGATGCTTATACGTTTGTTAAACCTATATAAAAATGATAAAATAAATAAATATTATTAATAATAAATAAAAATCTGGTGCGGGCAACATACGACTTTTGCTTACTTCCGTTTTTAAAATCGATTAAAGAATTTCCAAATACAGTTAGAGATAAAAATTAGTGAAACCATTAAAGAATTAATTAAATTGAATTAATATAGAAACATGTATTTTATTAAAAACTCTATTATATTGTTATCTAAAGTAATCAGTTAGTTTTATCGGCTTTTTATCACCATTTATTCAATTTTACAAGCTTGTTTATAAGATAATATATTTTCTAAAACCTTTCTCTTTCAAACAGTATATTATACGTTTATATTACTGTTCTTATGTTCAAAAACAAATTTGGCGCGATGTGCTTCATTGACAAGCCGCCAGGCTGCAGCACGGTCAACAAAAATTTTCCTTTTCGGGAACCCAAAAAACAGTTAGTTTTATCGGTTTTTCATCACTCTCCATTACCCTTTACAATTCTGTGAATCAGATGATATTTTTTCTAAAATCTTTAGCTATCCAACGGTATATTATAAATATATATTACTATTGTTGTGTTCAAAAACACAAAAAAATAAATAAAAAAATATTTGTTCAGTTTTCTCCTTTAGTTGTTAATCAAATTCGCTCAACGTGCATATTTAGCTGTTAATTATCAATGGTAACAAGATAATTTTTATAGAATCTACTTTCGAAAATTTACTTTAGAGGAAGAAAATTTAAAATATCTGCATTTAAGCCTCATCAGACTATTTTAATCAGAATTAAACCTACATGATATGAAAGCCCATTAAATTTTACATCGATATAGCGAGCTTAATCAAAATCGTTATGGCCGTTTTTGAGAAAATCGTAAAAAGATGCTAAATGCATGGGGTAAAGTAGGACTTCCGGTCAGCCGATTTTAGTAAGAAAGTTGATGTAACATCTCGGGCGGATAGTAGTCTTAAATATGAAATTTCAGCTCCGTACGACTTTTCGTTTTCGTGATAGAATTACCACACACACACAGACCTTTTTGCGGGACTTGGTCATTTGGACTAAGGGGACCCTAAAACGTGTATTTCCGTTGAAAACTGGAATTCGAAAATTTTCACGATCGCAATACTTTCCCTTACTGTATATTTCTTATATGTTAGTAAAAAGTATATATTGAGAAATTAATTAAGTATGAATGTAAAAGTAACAGAATCAGAATAATAAATAAATATGAATAACATTGAAAAGAACAAAAATAAAGAAAAAACCGTAATATTTAGAAACAAATAAATATAGCCAACTTTAAATTAATAATAATAATGAAAATGAGAATAAAGTTGCGAAGAATTTATTAATAAATTTTTAGCGATAAAGATGGTAAATTTTAAAATTCGGGTTTTAAGGAGTTTTTCTCCAGAAATTCTAAGAGCAATTAAATTAGATCCTCATTATTTCCTAGAGCATTCGATATATATGGGATGAGTCCCATTTTGTAAAACTGCGACTTATACTCAAATAGTCGCTTAATCGGCTTTAATATCATTTAGATTTCATTCTGTTTTTAATATTCTGATAAGGCTTAAAAGCCAAAATTTTAAATTTTCTTTCTTGTTCTACCTTTAATTTCATAGATTCGAAAAAATATCATTTAATGTTAAAATTTATTTAAAAAACGGATAAATATACAATTTGAACGAGTTTTTTCACCAACTAAAGAAGAAAACAGCCTAAAAATTTCTTTAGGTTTTTGTAGCCGGCCGCTTTCGGTAAATTCAACACTTACTGGACAGGCGGGTCTAACCTTCCATTTATCTACAAAAGGCTCATCTATATCAGAATCATAATGCCTATCTGGGCGTACGGAGTTGAGCTTTCGGGCTCCATTAAACCATCAAATTCTTCCCGTATTCAATCCTTACAATTTAAAATCCTTTGAAAAATCCTCAATGCTCCTTACTTTGTCACGTATAAACTCATCCATAAAGACCTTAACGTCCCATATGTTCTGATTTGGTCCTTTCATGACAAACCACTCCCACTCTAACCCACTAGTTTCAATCCTTGCTTACTCTTCTATTTCTGACAATCCTCCGAGGCGTCTGAAAAGAAGATGGCTCGAGACCTTCTAGTTTAGATTAACTATTAACTATCGGAGTGATGCCAATGGGCATTTTCTCTTCATGTATTTTATCTTACTTCTAATTTACTTGATTTATTAACTAATACAATTGTAAATCTCGATAAATAATTTAAAAAAAAGAATGTTTTTGTTCTGAATATAAGAATAGTAATATAAATGTGTAATATACCGTTTGAATGCTAAAGATTTTGGAAGCTGAAAATAACTTTTCCCCATAAATCTATTCATCTAAATATAATTAAAACTTATAATTGAAACGCCTTAGCAACCCAAGTTGCCTTCTTGATTGATCTTTAGCAAAGTATGAAACGACTATCGAACACAAATTACTTTATCCTAAGGTTATTTATATGTGGAAGGTGGCTGATTGCAGGCTGGCCTTGATAGCAGAATCGATTCGTTCCCTTGGATCGACTTTTAGAAGAAACATGAGGAAATATTATTAAGACAGTTACTAATTCCAATAATATAATTGCGTTTATTGCATAATATAGGAACAAGTAATGTTACATAACAGCAAGAAATCTTAACACGTGGAGGGTTGGCCTTCATTCTTCCTTTATAAATGTCTTTCTTGGAGAAATTAAAGTTGTTATCCGAGCTCGGTGATTGCTCCAACAGGATAAATCTAAGATTAAGCTAAGAAATCACTACTAATAAAAGGTGTAATGAAGTAAAAGAATATAAGTCCATCTCCCTTAGTTAGCAAGTTAGCATGCATTAAGGATTTATCGAATCGTCTTCAACGATCAATCCTTTGCAAATATATTAGGTTAGTATTGGGTTATTTTGCATGAAATATCCGTTGTTATAGTTTCTGAAATACATAAAGGATTTTGCAGGTCTCTGTTGTTTTCTTCCTAATGTTACATATTTAAAGTAAACAGTTACTAATCCTCTACCTTTGTATTATAAACATTAGCTTCCCAATCAATCACCCACTTTTTAGTATACCTCCAAATATGAACATGGAAAAACGAATTTCGAGTAATTTTTTTGTACGAGTTTAAACTCGGCCATTCAGCAGCTGAGGCCGCTAGAAATATTTGTAAGGCGTTTGGGGAAGGGATTGTTAATGAACGGACTATTCGCCGTTGGTTTGCTAAGGTTTCTGCTGAGAATACCGACTTGGAAAACTTGCCCCGAGGAAGACCTCCGTCCGTAATAGACAACGATGTCCTCAAACATACAGTAGAAGGAAACCCCTACCGAAACAGTTAAAGGACTCTCACTACCGTTTCCAGACATTTAAAGTGTATTGGGAAAGTAAAAAAGCTCGATACGTGGGTACCTCATGATCTCACTGAGCGGCAGCAAGACCCCATGTTTCAAAACATAACTTGCAAAAATTGAAAGAACTCGGCTACGAAGTTCTTCCGCACCTACCATATTCTCCCGATTTGTCTCCAACAGATTACCACCTGTTCAGGAATTTAGACAACATCGTCAAAGGAAAACTTTTTAAAAATGATGATAAAGTGAAAAGTGTGTGTTCAGATTTTGTTTCACTTCAAAGCTCAGAGTTTTTCAGTTCGGGGACAAAAAAGTTGGTGTCACGTTGGGAAAAAAGTGTAGAAAAACAAGGTAAATACTTGGAATAAAATTATCTTGTTTTCATATCGTATTTTAAATAAAAATCCTTTACCTTGAAAACGGACATTTCATGTGACACAACCCAATAAAAATACAACTTTTCGTTCGACAAAAATATAAATTCGACTGGAGATTTAAGTAATGGTCCATCGATTTCCAGTATTTAATTAGTGGCCTTTATTTATTAATTTATCTACACAGATTAGGTTTCCTTATTTCTTAACTTGCTCAAATGAGAACAAGCTGCATGTTTTAGAAAAGGGGCTGGGTATACAGTACCCGTAACACTCAACGGATTTAGACGGACATAGTGGTATTGGTGTAGTCAACTACGTTCCCAGTTTTTATTGATTTAGTATTGAATTCATTAATTACCTAGAATGTGGCGGGATGTCTTAGAAGCAAAGTATTTAGAATAATATTTTGAGATCATTAGACTAACAAATAAGGAAGTTTTTCGATGGAAGGTTTTGTTTCTTTAAAGAAATTAAGGGTTGTGTTTTCTTACAAATAGGAAGATTATCAAAACGTTCCGAATTATCAAACCCATCGTAATATGATGTATTTATATAATAGTGATTATATAGCTATAAGTGGATATAAATCTCACGGGAATCTCATCACCGCGTATGGAGAGCGCCCTACGAGTGGAATTTCGTCGGAAGTCCGATGGACTCGCTCATCAATAATGAAGGCTTGTTGAAGCCCTACTCACGTACTTCAGTTCACAAAATACCACTAATAGTCATGGATTCGTTTGAGGTAAACTTTTATCAGGTAAAAAATTATCAGGAGGTAAACTAGTCCCCCGTTCGGCCTCTTGGTAACCCTCTGAGTATAATGGAGTTGATAGCAATGGGAGACTCAATTTTTTGGGCTCAGTGAAGAACGAATTCCAAAAAAATTGGTATTCGCTGAAGTCACGGTTAAGGTGAGAAATGCGTGTTATTATTCAGTTGCTAAATTACTTAGCTCGCGGCTTCTAAATCTTAAAACTTAAAGGTTAGAATTAATAAAACTATTATTCTTCCGACGGTTCTTTACGGATGTGAAACGTGGCCGCTTACTTTTAAGGATGAACAACGGCTTAAGGTTTTCGAAAATAAGGTACTGCGTAAAATATTTGGTCCGAAGAAAGATGAGGCCACTGGGGAGTTTAGAATGTTGGACAATTTCACACCCATAAAGAACCTTCTGAAGAATAATAGTTTTATAAATTCTAAATGTTATAATATGGATTCTTTTGAATATGATGTAAAAAAAGTATTCTTAGAAGAGGGATTGATAACCTTTATGTTTATATAAGAACTGGTTTCATTATTGTTTAGAGCATAGAAAATATCTGATATTTGGTTTTTTGGCGAATCAAGAATATTTTTCACTAATTTAAAATATTAAAATTCTGCCCTTAATGCATGAACTGTTTGGTTGATACAATGTTTATGGTACAGTGAAGGCTCTTTAACTAATTTAACTTTTAATATCCACAAGAATCCTGCTTTTATACAATAACTACTAATTTGTATGAAAAGAATAAGCTTCCCTATTTCAAACGAGTCCAAGAACATTGAATATGAATGAAATGAAGATGAGATTCAAACATATATGATAGGTTTTAACCACGGCCAACAATATCCACATTAAAATAACAATCCACCGCGAATAGATTTGTTTGAAAACTTATTTTTAGAGTAAATTTAACGTTTAGATCATAAACATTTCTTTCTATTTATACCAACAGAGATATATATTTCATGATATATCTCTGATAAAATTAAATGATTTTAAGCTTTCTGCAAAAGTTATCTAATTTACTTTATAGGAGCTCGACATTCTTGTTGATGAGTCAAAAAGATAAGACGAAATTCAATCTTCAACCCACGGTATTAATATTAACCATTGCCGAGAGCATGTTGCGATATCATTAATCACAGGATGATGTGGCTGCGAAATTTATCAGCTACTTCAGAGAAGGAGGATTTTTGATAATATTTAGCAATATTCTGTGTTCTGAAAAAATGGCGCGGGCAACACACGAATTTCACTTACCTCCGTTGTTAAAAGTCTATTATATTATTATTTAAAACAATCAGTTAGTTTGATCGGCTCTTTATCACGTTTACCAGCTTGTGCATAAGATAATATTTTTTCTTAAATATTTAGCTTTCTTTCGCTATGTTATACATGTATATTACTGTTAAAAAAGTTACTAATTTTACTTACTACATATAATAAGGGAAAGTATTGTGATCGTGAAACTTTTCGAATTCCAGTTTTCAACGGAAATACACGTTTTAGGGTCCCCTGAGTCCAAATAACCAAGTCCCGCAAAAAGGTCTGTGTGTGTGGTTACTCCCGGGCGGAAACGGTAAGTCCTATGAAACTAAAATTTCATATTTAACACAAATATACGCCCGAGACGTGACAACACTTTTTTTCATCAAAATGAGCTTACCAGAAGAGGCACTTTATACCATGCATTTTGCACCTTTTTTCGATTTTCTCGAAAACGGTTCCGACGATTTTGATTAAACTCGCTATATCGATGTAAAATTTAATGGACTTTAATATCATGTAGGTTTCATTCTGATTAAAATGGTCTTACAGGGCTTAAATGCCGATACATTTTTCTTCCCCTAAAGTACCTTTAATTTGGTAGATTGAATAAAAATAACTACATTATCTCGTTAACGCTGATGAAAAACAGTAAAAATATAAATTGAATAAATTCGATACCCAACTAAAGGAGAAAACAGAAAAAACTAGATGATTTTTTTAGATGATAATGTAATAGATTTTTTAATGAAACACATGTTTCTAAATAAATTCCAATTAATTAGTTCTTTAACGGTTTCACTCATTTTTATCTCTAGCTGTATTTGAAAATTTTTTAATTGATTCAAAAACAGAGGTAAGTGAAAGTCGTGTATTGCCCGCACCAGATTTTTTTTTTTTTTGCTTTTTTCTCCAACAGTTGGATATCGAATTTAAGTTAATGAAGAGTGTTGAAAAGCTGATAAAACTAACTGATTGTCGTAGATAATAATATAATAGATTATTAAATAAAAACAAATGTTTCTGTCGAAACTATAGGAATTCATGCTTTGACCTTTCTTAATATCTTACTGTATAAGTACTCCCTGTATGTATTCATCTCTGCGCCTATACAATTGAGACGTTGATTTCCAAAAGGTACTAAAGGACATTTTTATCAAAGTTGATATTTTCACATATTTGTATTCTAATGGTTTAGTTTTATCTGAATCCGTCACCAAATTTCATCTAAAAAACATAAAAATCCATTAAATAAGTATTTAAAAATTGAATTTCATTCCAAAAGCTACTATATCCATGTTTCATTCCAAAACGTACTATATCCTATGTAAACAGATATAACCTTTCCTTTCATTTCCTTCCAAAAGGTACTATATTTTCTACTATACGGCAGAAGCACATAATTCCGTAATATATCACCATTAATTTATCGTTTTCATCATTTTATTGGTTCATTTAGCACGCCTTGAATCACCGCTATTATTTTGATCACTGGTTTTAACCTAATACTCAGTTTTTAGACTATTTGAAACAACTTTGTTTCGTCGCTTTGGTTCTTTTAGGTTGTCAATTAAATTAAGTTTTTTCATAGTATTTCTTCTTGCAGCAACATAAATTTGGTTTAAAATTTTTCAGAAACTCACCTTTTAATAGAATAATAGTATTTGATGCTGCAAATAGTTGGAATTAGCATTCCACGAACTTGCTAAATATGTGAAGAAAATCCGTGCCTGATCTAACTTAGTAGTCGATTTTTTTAATGTAAAATAAAAGCTCCAAAGTTATTTATTTATCAGTATCTATAGTTAAATATTGTTTACACGTCATTAATAATATAGATAAACTTGCTAAATTCACACAAATAGTAATACAAGTTCAAAACAAACTTCATGATCACATACTTTCTTATTATAGTGCCATAAATAGATAAATCGTCCTTTGAATATTCACTTTCTCTATGAATAACAGATAATCAATGTAATTAACCAACAAAGAAAGATATTTCTCAGAGGGAGAATAATGAAATATACATAACTTAGTAATTAACGATATAAAGACGTTAGTTATCGGTAATATTGTATGAGGAAGGTTAATAGTGACTGTTACTAACTTATCTCACGTTATATTCTTCCAAAAAGTACTATATCCCTATTAATTCTTTCCAAAAAGTACTATATCCATGTTTCGTTCCAAAAGGTACTATATCCATGTTATATTGTTTAAAATCATCGGAAAAGTGCAATAATTTAGAAAAATGAGTTGGCAACACACTTAAAGGAATGAAGGCTAAACTTCAAGCAATAGATGAATTAAAAGATATCAAGGAAACGCTTGAAAAACATTCAGAATTATCTTTCGAAAATATGGAAAGATTGCAAAAAATTGAAGGTCTTCTAGAACATCAAAAAAATCAGGTTGAAAAACTGACACTGGAAAACCAAACATTGAAAAAAAAAATAGTCGATCTTGAAGGACGTGTAAATAGTGCTGAACAAAATCAGTTAAGCAATACAATAGAAATCAGAGGAATCCCTGAAAGACCGGGTGAGACCGTCGTGGGAACTGTACTAAGCGTCGGCGTGGGCCTGGGCGTCCAGCTCAGCCCTGGAGACCTGGACCACGCGGTACGCCTCAGGCCTAAGGAACCTGGGACCCCGGGGACCATCATTGCTCGCTTCATCAGACGGACGGTGAAAGAGGACTTGGTGAGACAGAGAAAAGTGAAAAGGGATTTTTCTACGCGCCACCTCGGATGGAATGAAAACGACAGTCATCGCGTCTACGTGAGCGAGGCAATGACAGCCACCAACAGGCACTTATACTGGCTGGCCAGGCAGAAAAAGGTTTCCGCCAATATTAAGTATGTGTGGTTTAGTGGGGGCCGGGTCAGGTGTCGGAAGTCAGATGGTTGCCCAGCGGTGATTATAAACAAACCCTCAGACTTGGATGAGTTTATCTGAAAATTCTTTTCAAGTTTCCAATATTTTGAAAGACTTTTATTTTATTCACTTAAGAAAGAATTATTATTTGTGTTTATTTTTTTTCGTTATTTAAAAGGCATATATTTTAGTTTGTTAATTTGGCCATTTTATATCTTTAATCTTCCTATCTTTGTAATATATATACTCCATTTTTTTCTTCTAATCGAATTACATACGTGTTATAAGTCTGCATTTTATTTTTTTTTAAATAACGTTTATTCTAAATTCAGATTTTCTCATCTAAATTATCATTTTTTTATTACTATGCATATGTGTGCTTACGTATATGTGTGTATGTGTAAGCATATATGTGTATATATTTTTATAATTGTAAATATTTTACTTTTTTATTTTGAATTCTTAGTATTTGTTTATTTTCTAATCAGTATAATTAATAACAATGTAGGTATCTATTTTTTTTTAAGTAGAAGAATGTCATTTTATTTTTTAATATTATTTTTCATTATTTAAGAAATTCTATTTAAAAATGGAAAATATTTTATTCTTTTCGATGGAAGATATTTTATTTATTTACTTTATATTGAAGATATATCTGTATATCTGGACCAATTCTCCTTTTCATCTATTATTATATTTTATCAGTGGTTATTATCATTTAAAAGAAACTATGATATTTTTGTTAATATCCAATATTTTTCTCTTCTTACTGTTTCTTTTAATTGTTTTTATTTTATGTTTTCTTTTTTTATTATTATTTTTTGATTATTTGAGAAACTTTACTTTTAAATTAGAAAATACTATATTATTATTATTTTTTTTGGATGGAAGATATTTTATTTATTTACTTTATTTTGAAGATATATCTGTATATCTGGACCAAATTTCATTTCTATCTATTATTATGCTTCATCAGTGGTTATTCTCATTTAATAGAAACTGAGATATGTTTGTTAAATATCCAGTATTTTTTTTCTTCTCACTGTTTCTTTTAATGGTTTTTATTTATTTATTTTTTCCTTTATTATATTATTTTTTATTGTTTGAGAAATTTTATTTTAAAATGGAAAATACTTTATTTTTTTGGATAGAAGATCTTTTATTTATTTACTTTATTTTGAAGATATATCTGTATATCTGGACCAAATTTCATTTTTATCTATTATTATGCTTCATCAGTGGTTATTCTCATTTTATAGAAACTGGGATATGTTTGTTAAATATCCAGTATTTTTTTTCTTCTCACTGTTTCTTTTAATGGTTTTCATTTATTTATTTTTTCCTTTATTATATTATTTTTTATTGTTTGAGAAATTTTATTTTAAAGTGGAATATACTTTATTTTTTTGGATAGAAGATCTTTTATTTATTTACTTTATTTTGAAGATATATCTGTATATCTGGATCAAATTTCATTTTTATCTATTATTATGCTTCATCAGTGGTTATTCTCATTTAATAGAAACTGGGATATGTTTGTTAAATATCCAGTATTTTTTTTCTCTCCTCACTGTTTCTTTTAATGGTTTTTATTTATTTATTTTTTCCTTTATTATATTATTTTTTATTGTTTGAGAAATTTTATTTTAAAATGGAAAATACTTTATTTTTTTTGGATAGAAGATATTGTATTTATTTACTTTATTTTGAAGATATATCTGTATATCTGGACCAAATTTCATTTCTATCTATTATTATGCTTCATCAGTGGTTATTCACATTTAATAGAAACTGGGATATGTTTGTTAAATATCCAGTATTATTTTCTTCTTAGTATTTCTTTTAATTGTTTTTATTTTATTTATATATATATGTATGTGTATGTGTGTATGTATGTGTGTGTATATGTATGTGTGTGTGTGTGTGTGTATATATAATATATATATACTTTGTATTGGCTTAAAAAACATATCTGTAATTTACAGTTCCACTTTTTCTCAATGTAAAATAGAGTGCTGGATGAAAAACTATTATATCCCTACCTTCAACCCTAATCCTCTTTTCAGTCTTTCCCCCTCAACCCTTACATTATGACTAATATCCTAACTTCCTGTCACATCAACGCACAATCTCTCCTAGCCCACTATGATGAATTCCAACTATATTTCCTTGACAATTTTTATCACATAGTAGCCGTATCCGAAACATGGTTAAAACCATTTATCCCCTCCTCTCAGGTTTCCCTTCCAAATTACTCCTTTCTCAGACATGACCGATCTGATCGCAGGGGAGGTGGAGTCGGGCTGTATATTCATGATAGCCTGAAAGCCAAAATCCTATTAATATCTCCTCATAATCCCTTACCTCACATAGAATATATGTTTGTTGAAATTTCAACCATCTCCTCACCCTTGCTATACGCCGTTATCTACCGACCTCCCCGTGTTCCATTTGATGACCTCTTCCAATCCTCCCTTGTCCAACTGGTCTCAGCATATAACAATATAATTATTTCTGGTGACTTCAATACTAATATGTTATCTGAGTCCAGTGACAAATCCTTCCTTACAGATCTAATATACTCCCTCAATCTTTATCTTGTTCCTTACTATCCTACCCACCACACACAATACTCAGATACCTGGTTAGACCTCCATATTTCTGATTCTCCTACAAAAATTATTTCCTCCTCACAGCACCCCGTTCCGTTTCTTTCATCACACGACCTTATCCATATCGCATATAACCTACCTGTCAAATCCTTTACACCAAAAATTATATCATATCGTAATTTGGACCTTCTTTCCCATGAATCCCTTCAACCTGATCTTGACTCCATCCACTGGGACTATCTATACTCCTACAACTCCATTGATCTTAAGGTCTCCTTTCTCACCTCAAACCTACGATCCATATTAGACACCCATGCTCCGTTAAAAACCAGAACCTTACGCCGTCCTACTGCGCCTTGGCTGACCCCAGAAATAAAGACAATGATGAAAAGAAGAGAAGCGGCAAGACGCAAATTTCGACGTACTCCTCAGCAAGATGATTATGCGTCTTTCAAGAGACTTCGAAACGAAACCCAATCCGCAGTACGACGTGCTAAATCTCTCCATATCCATTCTGTCCTTTCCGAAGCTCCCGATTCTAGATCTAAATGGAAAATTCTTCGTAAATTGTCCTTCCCTGAATCCAATAACCTTAGTTCTTTCCAAATCACGCCTGACGAACTCAATAATCATTACATCTCCTCAGCTTCTAATTCCTCAATAGCTCCTGACATTACTTACCGAAGGTTTAATCCTGACAGTTTCTTTTTTTCTCATGTTTCATACGACGAGCTGCTTGCTACAATCTCAAAATCCCATACCAATGACTATGGACCTGACAATATCCCTGTAAAATTAATAAATTCCAGCCTCCCATCCCTCATACCCATACTCTATCATATATATAATTTCTCTCTACAAAATTCAATTTTTCCTTCTTCCTGGAAAACTGCCCTCGTCCGACCACTAAATAAAGTTCCAAATCCTACCTCACCGCAAGATTTCCGTCCTATTTCTCTTCTCTCCAATCTTTCAAAACCGCTCGAACGCCTTGTTCAAACCCAACTCTCAAATTTCCTAGAAGAAAACTCCCTTCTTAGTCCTCTCCAATCCGGTTTTCGATCTGGTTATTCTACCCAATCCGCTCTCCTTAAAATAACGCAAGACCTCCAAACTGCCATTGATCGCCAACAAATAACAATTCTTATCCTTCTCGATTTCTCAAAGGCGTTTGACACCGTTGACCATAGCATCCTTCTTACCAAACTCCAAAATCTTCCAGTATCCAACAGTGCTTTGCGCTGGTTTCAATCCTTTCTCTCCGATCGTTCTCAGTACGTAGTAGTGCCAGACCAGCCCCCATCCTCAACCTTGCCCCTTTCCTGCGGTGTCCCACAGGGGTCGTCTCTATCTCCTACCCTATTTGCTATTTATATTAATGACCTGCCTCTCCATATTAATCACGCTAAATACCACCTCTATGCAGACGATTTTCAAATTTACCTTTCCTTCCCACCTCCCGACCTATTACCAGCAACAAAAAGACTACAAGAGGACTTAGATCGAATAAGTCACTGGGCTGTAGTCAACAAACTAAAACTAAATATTGAAAAAACAAAGGCCATTGTAATAGGATCCCATCACTTCTTGAAAACTGTTCCACATATCCCAACCCTCTTCCTAAATGGTAACCCTATAAAGTTTTATCCGACCGTCAGGAATCTGGGAGTAACCTTTGATCAAACCCTCTCTTTCAAGAACCATATTTCCGAAATTTCCCGCCGCACCTTTTACACCTTAAAGCGACTGAATTCCCTTCGTCACCTATTCCCGTATGAAACCCGGAAGCTCCTCGTTACCTCTCTAATATTCCCCCACTTCGACTACTGCTGTACCGTATACGGTTGTGTTTCTGGGGATCTCGAAGTAAAAATAAAACGCCTAATTAATTGCTTTGTTCGATTTATCTTCGGGGTCCCGAGATACACCTCCGTCTCCGAATTTTATAGCGAGTTGAAGTGGCTTTATCCTTCCAATCGTCGGAAGTATTTCCTTGCATCATTCCTATACCAAGTTATTCAATCCCGGCGTCCATCATACATTTTCAACCTTTTACAATTCAAATCCTCTGTCCATTCCCGCTGTACACGCTCTAGGCCTTCAGATTTATACACAACGGCCCACCAATCTGCACATTTTGACAGATCGTTCCTTATCCGATCCTCAATCCTGTGGAATTCTATTCCTCTTTCTATCCGTCACTCCAACTCTCTTCCTGTATTCAAATCCCGCTTATTCATTCATCTCATGACCATCCAGTCAGAACAAAATTGTAATTGACTCTATTTTATTCTATTTTCAACATATTTGCATATGTCTGTTTTCTGTTAGTTCTAGTCAAATTGTTTATAAATAATTAATTTCTCTAAGATTCTTAAGTCCAATTTACATGTTATGTAGATGTTATTCTAAAGGGACTTGTCCCAGAATAATAAAGAATTTATTTATTTATTTATTTAAAAACAACTTTTGATTTTAATAAAAATCTGGTGCGGGCAACACACGACTTTCACTTACCTCCGTTTTTAGAATCGATTAAAAATGTTTCAAAAACAGTAAGAGATAAAAATGAGTGAAACCATTAAGGAATTAGTTAAATGGAATTTTTATAGAAACATGGATTTTATTTAAAAATCTATGATATTATTATCTAAAACAATCACTTAGTTTTATCGGATTTTTATCACTCTCTATTAACTTTAACAAGTTCTTGTGTATTAGATAATAATTTTTCTAAAATCTTTAGCTTTCCAACAGTATATTACACATGTATATTACTGTTATTATGTTCAAAAACGAAAAATTAAATTTAAAAAATATTTTTTCAGTTTTCTCCTATAGTTGCTTTTCAAATTTGCTCAACTTGCATATTTAGCTGTTATTTATCAATGCTAATTAGATAATATGGTTATTTTTATAAAATATACCAAAATAAATGTACTTTAGAAAAAGAAAATTTAAAATAGCTGCATTTAAGCCCTGTTAGACTATTTTTATCAGAATAAAACCTACATGATATTAAAGTCCATTAAATTTTACATCGATATAGCGAGTTTAATCAAAATTGTCGGAATTGAAAAAAGGTGTAAAATGCTTAGTATAAAGTGGCTCTCCTGATAAGCTCATTTTTATGAAAAAGGTTTGTAACGTCTCGGGCATATATATGTCTTAAATATGAAATTTCAGTTTAATAGGACTTACCGTTTCCGCCCGGGAGTAACCACACACACATATCTTTTTGCGGGACTTGGTTATTTGGACTCAGGGGACCCTAAAACGTGTATTTCCGTTGAAAACTGGAATTCGAAAATTTTCACGATCGCAATACTTTCCCTTACTATATATACGTGTAGTAAGTGAAAGTAAAAAAGAATCACGTAACTTGGTTCAATAATAAATAAATGACAGATTTTTTATTTCCTGTAAAATTTTCTAAAGTGGATATAGTACCATTTGGAAATCAACGTCTCAATTCTTGAATTGGTTTTAACAACGAAGGTAAGTGAAAGTCGTGTGTTTCGCGCACCATATTTTTCATCATTTGTATTAAAGACAATATTTTATCATCAAAGGAGCGAAAAGATAATAAAATTTTTAAAAGAATCGATTATCAAGTGGAAAATTTTAAACGGCTCGTTCAAGTATTAAGCTAGCGGTGAACATCCTCGAGAATGGAGGGCATCGCTTAAAAAACTGTTACGCCCAATTGCTGGTTCGGGAAGGAAGCCAACCCAAATTTCTTTTTTCAATTTGGAACAAAATAACGAAATTCGTTAATAAGTCTTTTAGGTTGTCGTAAATTATGGCTTAGATTGCTACTTAAGTCCAATAATTAAAGCATATAAAGATACCTGATTGGAATAAATTTTACACAACCGCTAATTTGTATATATTATCAATAATTATTATGTATTAGTAAATGATCACGACAATCACGTCATTAAATAACTGTATCTTTAATTATAATTACTGTTGTGATGTTAAACTAAATCTATGGTGACTTAAAATACAGTTACTGACAGTCGGATCGTAGATTGGATGAATCATATAATATTGTTCCAATCATGTGAACCGAACATTTTATTTTATTTATATAAGGTGTAGGTTCTGTTTGTTTATTTATTTAACGTCACTTTATGCTACTATGGCTAATCGGACGATGCTACAGTGGGAGTCCTAAATTTTGCCTACCCAGGTTTTATTAGGATAGGGATCTTTAACGAGTACCTGACATCGCACAGGCTCGGGACCACCTTTTAACGTCCCCTCCGAAGGACGGCGTAACTAAGGATTTTTTACTCCCATTAAAAAATCCTAGGACCACCTGCGGGTTTGAACCCGTGACCTTTAGCTTGGGAGGCTGTTACGTTAGCCACCCGGCTACAAGTGATCCCAGGTGTAGGTTCTTTTAGGTGAAGGTCAAATTTCTATGAATAAAATTGGAGGCTACTTCACCACTCTTTTATTGAAAAAATTCGCACTACGTTTCGACCACAATGCCATCTTCAGGTGCAGTGGAGCTAATTAGATCTAATGTGAGTAGCTGCTTTCAAATCAAAGCCTCATGTCTAAACTTCGACTGTTTAAATGTTTGACTTGAAAGCAGCTACTCACGTTAGATCTAATTAGCTCCACTGCACCTGAAGATGGCATTGTGGCCGAAACGTAGTGCGAATTTTTTCAATAAAAGAGTGGTGAAGTAGACATCAGCCTTCAATTTTATTATTTTATTTATTTACTATTGTTTTTTGTTTGTTCTCTATTGCTATTTGCCATCTGCAAAAAAAAAAAAAAAAAAAATGTAATAAGCAATTATGATAACTTCCGAAAGTCAGTTAAATCAAGACATCTCTAGGCCACCGCCTCAAAAGTCGTCGGGGTGGGTTGTACGGGTTGGTGCAGGATTTAAGTGTTTGGGCCGATAGGTTTATGTTGTAAGTCAGTCTGTCATGAAATCTTTTATAATATTCTGTGTCTGAAAATGTTTGTATGTCGAAGACCTTGTGAAGTAATTCGTCGGTTATATAAAACGGTGCATCCACGATTTTACGCAATATTTTCGATTGCAGAGACTGAATTATATGGATGTTACAGTTTTTGGCAGATCCCTATATCTCTATCCCATATGTCCATAACGATATTATCAGTACTTTGTAAATAGTAATTTAGTGAACCGAACATAAAATTCAATTTATGTAATCAATAATTTTGGTAGCTGATTCGTATACTCGTGTAATTTAAAACAGATCTTACGCTAAATAAACTATTACTTTCACTTACCTATATGTAATATATATATATATATAGACATATATATATATATATATATATATATATATATATATATATATATATATATATAATAAATTATTGCGATCTTGAAGCTTTTCTATGTTTTAAGGCCCCTTTAGTCCAAATAAGCAAGTCCAGTGTGTGCCTGTTTGATGCTGTGTCCGTGGGTTTGTAGTAAGTCCAGCACACAAACGATAACTGAAATTTCATATTTAAGACAACTATACGCCCGAGTGTTACAGCAACCTTTTCAACAAAATCAGCTGACCAGAAGAAGCAGTACTTTATACCATGCATTTCGGACCTATTTACGGTTTTCGAAAACGGCTCTAACGGTTTTGATTAAACTCACTATATCGATGTAGAATTTAATGTGATAAAAGTTTCATTCTGATTGAAATAGTCTGACACGGCTTAAATGGCATATTTTTGTATTTTCTTCCTCTAAAGTATCTTTAATTTTGTATATACTACAAAAATAACAATATAATGTTGTTATCAACGATGAAAAATAGGTAATTATATAATTTAACAACGAATCGATGGAGAAAACTGAAAAAACATTTTTTAATGCAATTTTTTGTTTTTGAACATAAGAACGGTAATACATTTATTTTGTACATCCTAAAAGATTAACCATATCATCTTATCAGCATTGACAAATAACGGCTTAATATACAACTTGAACGAATTTGATGACCAACTAAAGGACAAAAGAGCAAAAATATTAGTTTAATGTATTTTTTTTTTAATATAAAGAACTGTAATTTAGGCGTATAAAATACCGTTGGAAAGAGAGAGATATTAGAAAAAAACATTATTTTATACACAAAGTTGTAAAAGGTAATGTTAAGTGACGTAGGGAGCATAAACTTATTACTGATTATGATACGTAACGATTTAATATTGTTATATTATTGTTTTATTTAATAACCTATTATATTATTATTTATGACAATCAGTTAGTTTTATCAGCTTTTCACCACTCTTCATTAACCTAAATTCGAAAACCAATTGTAGGACAAAACTGCCAAAAAAAAAATTGTTTACTAAACTTTTCTAACATAACAGTAATATACATGTATAATATAACGAAGGAAAGCTAAATATTTTAGAAAAAATATTATCTCATGGTAAATGTTAATAAAGAGTGAAAGAAAAGCTGATCAAATTAATTAATTTATTCTGGAATAACCACATATCCGAAATATCCCGAAAATCCATTTTTATACTTAAACAGCTCTATAGATTCCGTGAATCCTTACCTTTAATAACCCGCCAGCTATTTGTTTCAGGAGTACCGAAGAGCCATATTATATCTTATTTTAACTTGATTCACCATGTCACAAGTTTGTTTGTTTATTTATTTAACGTCACTTTATGCTACTATGGCTAATCGCACGATGCTACAGTGGGAGTCCTAAATTTTGCCTATCCAGGTTTTATTAGGATAGGGAAGGGATCTTTAACGAGTACCTGACATCGCACAGGCTCGGGACCACCTTTTAACGTCCCATTAAAAAATCCTAGGACCACCTGCGGGATTGAACCCGTGACCTTTAGCATGGGAGGCTGTTACGCTAGCCACCCAGCTACAAGTGATCCCTGTTTCCTTTATTAACATCCAAAACTATGACAACAGCTGCCTGGCGTACGGGGGACTAACTGATGAGCCAGAAATGAAATTAAAACTACTTATGAATTGTTTTATCAGATTCATTTTCGGAGCCCGTGGACGTGATCATATTTCCGGTTATTATACCATCTTAAAATGGCTCTATCCTTCTGTTCGACGACAATATTTCCTTGGTTCCTACTTATTCCAAACTCTAAAAAATAGAAAACCTTCCTACATAATAGAGCTCCTCACCCTCTGATCTGATATCCATTCGTTAAATACTAGAACCCAATCAATCCATTGCATAAAACTGCATCCTTTCACAAATTGTTTCTCGTTCGTTCTTCATCCTTCTGGAATTCGCTGCACATTTCCATTCGTGAAGCCACCTCTCTCTCTCTTCCTTCAAACATTAACTGTTCTACTACCTACCAAACCTTAGGTAATAGGCAAACCTCAATGTTCAATATTACTAAAAATATTGGGTGAATTGCAAAAGACATTTCTCTCTTTTAATTCCGTTTAAAACGTGGTGCCATGGGTAGGCCTGATACAGTTTATAATGCCCAAAGATTTTGCCTCGCATTGTTCCTTCATAACCTATGCCTTCGTGATTAGCAGCTCCTGAAACCGCAAATTTGAGGAATGTGAGATAATTAAGGAGGCGTGTCAAGGGATCAACTTTCTTGAAAATCTTCAACGTCAGAATTTAACTAACTACTGGAGGTTGCGCAATGTGTCGGTAGTGGATTTTATCTAAATTGGTTTTCGTTTTTTCCATTGGCCTCTAGAAATTATGAAAAAAATCTGGTGTGGGCAACACTCCACTTTCACTTACCTCCATTTTAAAATCAATGAAAAATTTTGAATTACAGTTAGAGATAAAAAAAATTTGGTGCGAGCAGCACACGAATTTCACTTCTCTCCGTTGTTAAAATCAATTAAAGAATTTTCAAATACAGTTAGAGATAAAAATAGTAAAACTATTAAAGCATTGATTAAATTGAATTTCTACAGAAACATGTGTTTTATTAAAAAATGTATTATATTTTATCTAAAACAATCGCTTAGTTTTATCGGCTATTTATCACCATCTATTAACTTTTCAAAGCTTGTGTATGAGATAATATTTTTTCTAAAATCTTTAGCTTTCCAACGGTATATCATATATGTATATTACAGTAGTTATGTTCGAAAACGAAAAATTGCATTAAAAAAATATTGTTTCTGTTTTCTCCTTTAGTTGGTAATCGAATTCATTCAATTTATATATTTACCTGTTTTTCATCAGTGGTAACAAGATAATATAGTTATTTTTATAGAATCAACAAAACTAAAGGTACTTTAGAGGAAGAAAGTTTAAAATATCGGCATTTAAGCCCTGTCAGACCATTTTAATCAGAATGAAACCTACATGATATTAAAGCCCATTAAATTTTACATCGATATAGCGAGTTTAATCAAAATCGTTGGAACCGTTTTCGAGAAAATCGAAAAAAGGTGCAAAATGCATGGTATAAAGTGGCTCTTCTGGTAAGCTCATTTCAATGAAAAAGGTTTTGTAACGTCTCGGACGTATATTTGTCTTAAATATGAAATTTCAGTTTCATAGGGGTACTGTTTCCACCCGGGAGTTACCACACACACACACAGAGAGCTTTTTGAGGGACTTGGTTATTTGGACTCAGAAGACCCTAAAATGTGTATTTCCGTTGAAAACTGGAATTCGAAAATTTTCATAATTGCAATACTTTCCCTTACTATATATAGTAAGTGAAAGTAAAAATAGAAAAACTTAATTGTTTTACTATATATATTTCATGGACACTCAACAGCCAAGGTCTAAAGTGTGATTTATTTACTAATTTTCCCTTAAACATGTGAGGTGAAACCGAAATTGGCTTAGCTGGTTGATTCTATTTCAATGAATTGATAAGTGGTCACCTGTTGTGTAATGCCTAGCATAACAGCTTTCTATTGCTTAAGGTAGCGGGTTCGAACCCGGCAGATGGCTCTATGATTTTTTAAATGGAGTAATAATTCATTTTAAAATGGTGATTCTGAGCCTGTTTGCAGTCAGGTACTACCCTAATTAATCCTCGATACGTTAAATGGCTTCTACTGTAGCAAAGTACGATTAGCTACAACAGTATAAGCTGGCGTTAAATGAATAAATAATCAAACAACTGCAATTAGTCTTCGCTAATTAAAAACTTGTTGTTTCCTAGATAATGAATATTTTTTTATTTAAATAAATTAATTTATAACCTAATACATAGTGCAATAATATTGGGTTTTAAAATACGTTGGTAACTCTTCAATAACACATCCGAGACCTTGAGGTATGGTGTCAGAATTGGAGAATTAAAATAAATTCCATCAAATCCCACCAAATAACCTTTACCCTTCGTCGTAAACCTATGACATCCTGCCCTACATTATCCTTTAATAATATTCCGCTTGTTCCAGTTTAACAGATCCGTTACCTAGGACTTCTACTTGACAAACGTATAACATGGAATCCGCACACTACACTGAAACGACAAGAAACTGCTCGCCGCTTTCGGTTACTTCAACACTTACTAGACAAACGCTCTAAACTTCCACTTTACTACAAAAGACTCATCTACACGACCATCATAAGACCTGTCTGGACTTACGTAGCTGAGCTATGGGGCTCCACTAAACCATCAAATTCTTCCCGTCTTCAATCCTTACAATCCAAAATCCTTCGAAAAATCCTCAACGCTCCTTATTTTGTCACGAACAAGCTCATCCATAACGACCTTAATATTCCCTTTTTAGCTGATTTGGTCCGAACCAGGTATCAATCCTCCCACTCTAACCCACTAGTTTCAATGCTTGCTTCCTCTTCTATTCCTGACAATCCTCCGAGGCGTCTGAAAAGAAGATGGCCTCGAGACCTTCTAGTTTAGATTCATAGTGGAGTGATGCCAGTGGGCATTTTCTCTTCATCTATTTTTCATTTATATTATCTGACAGCTAATTTACTTGATGTATTAACTAATACAGTTGTAAATCTCAATAAATGGAAAAAAAAAAAAATACGTTGGTAGTTTTTTTTTTTTTACTGGTGATTTCAATAAACACTTCAGATTCTCTTAAATATTTTATATCAATTATATGCGGCCCATTTTGATCTAATACATTTTCCTATCTTTCAGGTGTTTTTTAAATTTGGTCATCAACAACAGTTTGAAGGCAAACCCGAGCACTTTGCGTTTTCAAAGTCAAAATTTCCGGTTCTTAACAGAGCAAACCACTTAAGGACGGTGCTTTTTTGTTAACCGTCTGTGCGGCGGATTTTTATTTTCGGAAATAAGAAATCAATAAATGACGAAAATGTTTTTTTTTGGGCAAGCAATCTCGGTTAAAACTGATGCATAAAAGCATCTTAACTAATCCCTTTTTAGAACATTATAGACCAAGTAAACATGATTTTAAAAACACAGAGAGGATTATATTGAAATATTTAATAACACTACGACCTTATTTTAAAACACATTAATTATTTTATTATCGTGTTTTTAAGGTTTTGCAAATGTATTGTATGAATACAATTATTAAGTATACCTTCGATCGATTTTATCTTCTTTGTTTTCCTCCTTTAACCACCAGTGCTGGCTGAATTTTAATTTTGCGATACGTGTACTAATCAGTATACATGTCACCTGGCTTGCGTAATGCGAAAGCTAAGTTCCGGCCTCTTTGCAAAGCACGTTCAAGACCTAAGTCCCTCTCGTCTTCGCATACAAAAGTGTGATAGTTTGTGAAAGACAGATTGCTTTATTATATATAATTGAAATAATATGTAAAAAGAAGGAAATAAGATATGACTTAATCCTTCAATAATCAGTCTATTAATATCCTCTTAATTAATAATTATAATTACTTTCATTTTCTTATATACGAAATATCTTGCAAGGAAAGTTTTTCAAGTAAGAAAAAATATTTTTTTTTTTCCATACGAGTCTTCAAACGTATATACATGTTTTAGGGATCTCTGAGTCCAAATAACCAAGTCCCATAAAATGATTTTGTGAGTGCTAAGTACAGCACAGAAATAAAAATACTTAGGAAACTAAATTTTTGTATTTAAAGTTATTATATGATGATAAATCAACATTTTCACCTAAAACGACGAACCACAAATTTGATTTTACTGTAAGCATTCTGCTCATTTTTAAGACTTTTTTTTTTCAAAAACGGCTGTATTTTGATAAAACTTACCTATGTAACATACAATGCGCTTTAATATCATGTTGTTTTTATTCTAGCTGAAATAGTTAGACAGGAATCAAATTCCGGAATAACAAAACTTAATTAAAAATTCTATTTGAATGCATTGATTGAAAATTGGTGAATATAAAATAATTCTATAACCAAATCAAAAAGAACAAAACAAAATTATTTTCATAAGTTAATTTTTTTTTTCTCAGCAATATGCATGTTTATACTTTTTCATGCAATTTGAATAAAATAATGTTTTACATAGACATGTGCTTGTAAACTATAAACATTGAAAGAAACACCCCTTGTAAGACACTATTTCATCTCAAATTGCATGAATATGAGAACAATAAATTCTAAAAGCGTTGCATAAATAAAATTCCTTACTTATTGGCTGAACCCTAAGACCAGTAGAAAAGTTATTATATATATGTTTATAAACATATTTTTTTATAAATTAAAATATAATCATCAACATTTATGCATTGTTATAAAATCTTTACATACCATTAATCATAAAATATATATATATATATATATATATATATATATATATATATATATATATATATATAATAATACATATGCACACACACACATATATATATATATATATATTTATAGTAATCAAATAAATACCTTTGGCTGGACTGGCCTTGTCGGCTTCTAATACAATACTAGATTAAGGTAATGCTATTCTTTTCAATCTTCTCAATTTTAATAACAAACTTAATAACAAACATTGCACCATAAGCATATAAGCTGAATAGCCAGTTCAGCGTAAGGTCTTTATTTTATTGACTTTGTCTTTATATATATATATATTATAAATTTATCAATACATTGTATTCCATATTTATAAACAATTTTATCTATATTTCACCCAAAAATTTATTTGTTTCAACGTTTCGACCTATTTTCGGGGTACCTAAATAATAATTATATCATAATCATCAAAATTTATGCCTTTTTCTTTATATATAATTATATATATAATTATATATAAGAAAAAGGCATAAATTTTGATGATTATGATATAATTATTATTTAGGTACCCCGAAAATAGGTCGAAACGTTGAAACAAATAAATTTTTGGGTGAAATATAGATAAAATTGTTTATAAATATGGAATACAATGTATTGATAAATATGGGTAAAAATTGTTTGTAACCTTATAATTTCTGTTGTGATATAATTTAATCTAAAATCAACGTTGGGTCCCGTCATATTTTCTGATGTAGTGTATTGGGTGTTTTAGATAATTTGTTTGATAATTATTATACTTGTTAAGATAATTTACTCAAGTAAATTTATTATTAACAATACGCATGTAGAGTTGCAGATAGATGAACACATAATTTTGGAGAGGCAATACCAGACTAACCTTGATGTTAATGGTCTCATTAACCTTGGCGCGCCATTATGCATTTTGCCAAATTTTATATTTTGTCCAAATTGTATTCTTGATGATGTTTTCTTCTCTGAATAGACTGAATTTTATACGCGGTAGGCATTGAAGCTGAGTAAATAATGATTTTTATATCCCAATTTGAAGAACTAATTTGGCAATGTCTATGAATAATAAATGTCGACAAATCGGAACAAATTAAACAATAAAAGTAAACTGGATTTTAGTATGAATTTGAAGCACACTGAGAAATTCAATCAGAGATTCGATTATATAAACCTCATAATTTCTGAGCTTAAGCATTTTTTTTTTCACTTACCTATATATGAAAAATATAATAAGGGAAAGCATTGCGATCGCGAAAATTGTCAAATTCTAGTTTTCAACAGAAATACACGTCTTACATAATCTTAAAAATAATCAAAGGTGAGCCTCATTTCTTTTATAGACTTCTAACTCGCTAAAAGTCTCATTTTTTATTAATTTTCGAGACTTTTTTAAACTACATTTTTCACTTTTAAGGTAATAAGTTGAAAGGACAAAAGGATATAAAGCATGCCCTGTTCTTACTGTTAGTTTTTGTTTTGACTCGATATCTGCAAAATTACCAGAATAAGAGAGATGTTCCTAACACCTGTTTTCAGCCGTGAAGCTGACTTAAAACGGCTGCAACACTAAATGTATTTGCCAGAAATAAATTTTATCCACGTTTTTTACTTTCACTTACTATAAATAGTAAGGGAAAGTATTGCAATCTTAAAATTTTCGAATTCCAGTTTTCAACGAAAATACACATTTTAGGGACCTCTGAGTCCAAATAACCAAGTCCCGCAAAAAGGTCTGTGTGTGTGTGTGTGTGTGGTAACTCCCGGGCGGAAACTTAAGTCCTATGAAACTGAAATTTCATATTTAAGACAAATATACGACCGAGACGTTACAAAACCTTTTTCATTGAAATGAGCTTGACAGAAGAGGCACTTTATATCATGCATTTTTCACCTTTTTTCGATTTTCTGGAAAACGGTTCCGACGATTTTGATTAAACTCGCTGTATCGATGTAAAATTTAATGGGCTTTAATATCATGTAGGTTTCATTCTGATAAAAATGGTCTGACAGGGCTTAAATTCCGATATTTTACATTTTCATCCTCTAAAGTACCTTAATTTTGTTGATTCTATAAAAATAATTATATGATCTTGTTACCACTGATGAAAAACAGGTATATATGTAAGTTGGACGAATTTAAAAAACAAGAGCAGTAATATACATGTATGCTATACTATTGGAAAGCTAAAGATTTTAGAAAAAATTATCTTATACTCATGCTTTTAAAAGTTAACAGTGATTAAAATAAGATAAAATTAACTGATTATTTTAGATAATAATATAATAGATTTTTCAATAAAACACATGTTTCTATATAAATTCAACTTAATTAATTCTTTAATAGTTTCAAGTATTTTTATCTCTAACTATATTTGAAAATTCTTTCATTGATTTTAAAAATGGAGGTAAGTGAATGTCGTGTGTTTCCCGCACCAGATTTTTTTATTCATGAAAAGGTAGGTAATAGCTGGTTAAAATATGATTAAAATAAAAAAAATGTAGAGCGGCAAGTAAAAAATGCGTTTTACCCCAATATATACTGACAAGAAGTATTATTTCTATTTAAATTACCCCTCATAAACCTGTTGTCAAATTAAAGAAATAACAATTGAATTTTTCCACTAATGTAAATATAAAATGTGTTGATAAAACGCAAATATAAATATATATATTCCAATTGTTACATCCTTGATAACCGGAAGCTTATCAGAAATTCGAAAATTCTCGATTACTATGCAGATGATTTACACATCACCCTGACCAGATAATGTTTCCTTGATCTCAACAATATCAATTATTCAAAAAGGAATAGAATTGCGAAATAAATTACTCTAAACAGGTTAGAAGGCGTAAATTCAAAAACAGACATGGACAAAACCTTTATGTCATTAATTTAATTAAATTAATTTTTACACGTTAATTGTTAAAAATATTTTGTTAAGTATTTATGATGCCTTGTCGGTTTATTATTTTCAATAATGAGCTTATAAAATCTGAAAAAAAATAATTCTTCCATTTAGTTTCTTAAATGGCCCACCGATGAGATATGTTTACTAGGGGTGGGCATAATCGAATGACGATTATCAGATCATTCGAATTAATCGATTATCGGATTAATCGGTCTGGAAAAACGAATGATCATTCGAACTGAATTTTATAACGATAATGGTTACCGAAATGACTATTTTTTTTTTAAATCTACCAGATTCTTGGGGTCTGTTTCATTTATCAATGATCTCAGTGCATACATTATTTACTGACATTTCTTCATCTTCCTCGAGAAGCATGATGCTTTAGAACTTTTTAGAGTATAAGAGACTTAGCTTCTAGAATATAAGTGAATAAAGTAAACTTTTTTTAAATATAAGTTACCTAATTTGAATTTTTAACAGATTTCAAATAGAAAAAGTAATTTAATAAGCATTTTAAACTGTCGTAAATGGGGAAACAATAACATTTTTAATGTCGTTCCTATTCACCTCTACTGTAGGGTGAATGGGAACAGTAATGTATATACACATATAATATATATATATATATATATATACATACATACATATATATATATATATTTCTTTTCAAAAACTACTATTCAAAAACTAATATTTTATGCATTGTTCAATTTTTTTTTTTAAATTTATTTATTGAGATATATTACAATTTGTTTCTATATGAACATTAGTAATAGTGATATATGATCCCATTCACACAATATATACAGTATACAATGATAAAGTCAAATTAAATAAAATATAATATATATACAAAATAAGAAAACAAACAACAACCTATAATTGAGATAAATACAAATAAATGATGTATATGGAATTAAATAATAATAAATATAAAAATCTGGTGCAGGCAACACACGACTTTCACTTACCTCCATTTTAAAAATCAATGAAAGAATTTTCAAATACAGTAAAAGATAAAAATACGTGAAATAATAATAATAATAGGCTTACCGAACCCGAAGGATCGATGCCGATACCACCAAACTTCGCCTGCACAGACTCGTCCAATGTTCACCGGTCAAGCCCAAGCCCCCGAGATCAGCCTTAATGCAATCCTCCCATCGACGCTTCGGCCTACCTTTCGGACGCCTACCAGTCGGTTCAGCGAATACCAACTTTCTCGGAATCCGTTGCTCACTAAGCCCAACAACTTTACGCGCCCATTTGAGTCTCCGCGATGCTATCAACTCAATTATATTCACAGGGTACAAACTCCGCAATTCCGCGTTGTGCAACCTTCTAAACTCCCCAGTGGCCTCATCTCTCTTCGGACCAAATATTTTACGCAGTACCTTATTCTCGAAAACCTTAAGCCGTTGTTCATCCTTCAAAGTAAGCGGCCACGTTTCGCATCCGTAAAGAACCGTTGGAAGAATAATAGTTTTATAAATTCTAACCTTTAAGTTTTTAGACAGAAGCCGTGAGCTAAGTAATTTAGCTACTGAATATTAACACGCATTTCCCACCTTTAACCGGGACTTTATTTCTTCCTGGATTTAATTTTTTCTTGTTATCATTGAACCTAAATACTTGAATTTCTCTACGTGTTCAAAAGTATGACCTGAAATATTAATATCATCAAGATCGCCACCATTTCTGCAACTAATCATATATTTCGTCTTATCGGTATTTAATTCGAGACCTATTTGTTTACCGGTTTTTATTAACACACTTGTATTTAGTTGTATAGTTTCCGTGTCTTCACCTAGTAGTACCAAATCATCGGCATACCCCAAAGTCGAAATCTTGTCACCCATATTTAAGCCTTTCTCGGTACACATCACCTTTTCTATAACATAAAAAATACGTGAAACTATTAAGGAATTAATCAAATAAAATGTATATAGAAACATGTGTTTCATTAAAAAATCTATTATATTATTAAAATAATCAGTTAGTTTTATCTTCTTTTCATCACTCTCTATTAACTTTTAAAAGCTTGTGTATGAGATGATAATTTTTCTAAAATCTTTAGCTTTCCAACGGTATATCATTCATGTATATTACTGCTCTTATGTTCAAAAACGAAATATTGCATTAAAAAAATATTTTTTCTGTTTTCTCCTTTAGTTGGGAAGATTTTCACGATCGCAATACTTCCCCTTACTATATATAGTAAGTGAAAGTAAAAACAAAACAAATCAAAACATTAACCTATAATTGAGATAAATAAAGGTTTGCAAATAAACAAACATAACTATATACAAGTGCTATAGGGACCCCAGACTGGGCTTTTCCCTCCATTTGTGGAGGAAAAAGCAGAATCCAAAAGATCCTAGGCACTCCCTCTCGGCCTCACTCAGTGGTGTTCAATTAATTGAGATAAGAAATAAATTTGTTATATTGCTCAAGATACTATAGCGTGTTCCTATTATACGGTACGTTTTGTATTTTTTGAAAAAGTCCACTCTAACTAGAATATTATGACATGCTTATATATTTGTATGTAATGTGTATATGGTATAATCATTTACTATTGTCATACAACAGCTACGTACGATATAATAAATAGTAAAGACCATTAAACCATGAACAGAACAGTGGGGGAAAGGTAACAATTTTAGATATATTTTATTGTTTGATAGATTTTATTTTACAATATAAAGGTAGTGAGGGTGACTTAAGCCCGGAAATATGCCTCATTCATGGCGCCGTACTGTGCGGCCTTCAATGAACAAGAAATAAAAAAAACTAATGGTATTTTTTGCCGGCAATTTCAACGATAAGGCTATTTGAATAGTGAATTGCAAAAATGCTTCACGTCCATATTTATAGGCTCAATTGAAACGCATTATTTAGGTCACAGGTGCAAGTGTTTTGCATTGATGAGTGTCTCTTATAGTTAGATGGCTAACAAGTCGGAAAAAATAAGGATAAATAAGTAATTAATTTCAGAATTTCTCTTGATTTTTAGTAATTTTATAATAAAGGTGACAGTGTAAATATTATTTGGAAATGTTACTAATAAGTATTACTATTACTATTATCTTAACTTGAAAAAAGAAAAAAAATATGGTGCGCATAACACATAATTTTCACATACCTCAGATGTTATAGTCAATTTAAGAATTTTTACATTAACTTACTATATATAGTAAGGGAAAGTATTGCGATCGTGAAAAATTTCGAGTTCCAGTTTTCAACGAAAAAACACGTTTTAGAGTCCCCTGAGTCCAAATAACCAAGTCCAACAAAAAGGTCTGTGTGGTAACTCCCGGGCGGAAACGAAAAGTCCTATGAAACTGAAATTTCATATTTAAAACAAATATAGGCCCGAGATGTTACAAAATCTTTTTTATCAAAATCAGCTTACCAGAAGAGCCACTTTATACCATGCATTTTGCAACTTTTAACGATTTTCTCTAAAACGGTTCCAACGATTTCGTTAAAACTCGCTATATCGATGTAAAATTCAATAGGCTGTAATATCATGTAGGTTTCATTTTGATTAAAATAGTCTGACAGGGCTTCAATGCCAATATTTAAATATATTTTTAATGCAATTTTGTGTTTTTGAACATAAAAACAGTAATATACATGTATGATATACCGTTGGAAAGCTTGAGATTTTAGATTTCTCATACATAAGCTTTTAAAAGTTAGTAGAGAGTGATGAAAAGCCGATAGGACTAAGTGATTGTTTTAAATAATAATATAATAGATTTTTTAATTTTTATTATAATTAAGAATAGTTTGAATGAATAATTGTATTATTAGGTTCCTTTAATTAAAATGATCCTTTTCATTCAACTTATTTTATTTTCTTATTTTTTGTCCCTACGTTTCGGCTCTTTGCCATTCTCAAGGAATCTCTTTATACTCCTTTATACACTCTATACAATATATAGATATATATTTTGTCATAATTCAGTAAAATAAAAACTATTACAGGCTGACCAGCCCTGTCCTGGTTGTTATCATCTACTGTTAGGTAGGTAATTATTCTTTTAATGAAAGGCTCGGTTTTATTCGGCCTCGCAAGCAAAGAAACGCAGTTCTCAAGGCGTTTCAATTGCTGCCGCTGAGTGTGATCATGAGGTACCCATGTATCGAGCTTTTTTACTTTCCCAATACACTTTAAATGTCAGGGAACGGTAGATGCACTTGCATTTAGTTGTGCTGAGAGTCCTTTAACTGCTTGGTAGGGGTTTCTTTCTACTGTATGTCTGAGGACATCGTTGTCTATTACGGACGGAGGTCTTCCTCGGAGCAAGTTTTTCAAGTCGGTATCCCCACCTGAAGACTTGGCAAACCAATGGTGAATGGTCCGTTCATTAACACTCCCTTCCCCAAACGACTTGCAAATATTTCTAGCGGCCTCAGCTGCTGAATGGCCGAGTTTAAACTCGTACAAAAATATTACTCGAAATTCGCGTGTTTCCATGTTCATATTTGGAGGTATACTAAAAAGTGGGTAGTTGATTGGGAAGCTAATGTTTATAATACAAAGGTAGAGGATTAGTAACTGTTTACTTTAAATATGTAAACATTCGAAAGAAAACAACAGAGACCTGCAAAATCCTTTATGTATTTCAGAAACTATAAAAACGGACATTTTATGTGAAACAACCCGATACTTCTCTCCTCTCACCTTACGATTTTCAACATAATTACCTATAACGAATATCGTGCTTACGCCTATACACTTTTTCAGTCACCACCTATAACTTAAGCACCCATTGAGGATCTTTAATTTAATTGGCACATAACCTCTTCACCAACTGTACCTAAGATGATGTTACAGTTTATTAGTGACCGATCGTGTCCATTTCGTCGGTTAGACTCGATATAAATTTCAACCCACCCAAGCCGGTTTCGTACCCGCGTCATTGACATAAGGCGTTTCCCAAGTGAATGATAACGAGCCACCCAGGAGCAGAATTGTGCTGCCGCCTACTGGTTTATATTCCAATGACCAAATACATAGAAGCCGGATATAACATAACCCATTTATTTTCACTTATATTAGATTTTTACTGAAAATCTAGATAGAGTATTTATTCCAATTATTTTATTTGTTCAATATTTACGTACTTATAAATCTTATGGATGATTTAAATAATCTTTTCAGATACAGGGTGAGTCCCTCCTATTTTCATTTTATTTTATAAGCCATATTATATGCCTTATATAAGAATGATTAATAAATTAGCTCTCAATTCTTCTACAGATTTTTTTTATAACAATTTCATTTCGAGTCAAAGTTTTCGGACTTTTTTCCTATCTTTCGGACGCACAGTCAACAAAGTTTTAGTATTTTATTTATTTATTTATCGTCTTGTCATCCATTTTTTCAATTTTTTGAAACTAAAATAAAAATTTTATTTCTTCAGGACTATTCTTTGTTTTGTTTTTTTATTAATTTAAAGTCACTTAAGCTACTGTGGCTATTCGGATGATGCTACAGTGGGAGTCCTAAATCCTTGCCTATATTTAATATATATCTTTAATAATATATATCTTTAATGAGTACTTGACACTTTTTAACGTCCCCTCCAAAGGATGGTATAACTAAGGATTTTTTAGTAACATAAAAATTATCAGGCGATCTGCCAGGTTTGAACCTGCGACCTTCGGCATTGAAGGCTGTTATGCCACCTAACAATAACACAACCACATATGACCCCAAAGCTATCCTTAAACTATAACTATAACTATAAAAAAAAATTGTAAAAAATAAATCTGATGAAGAATTGAGAACTAATTTATTAATCAAGACTATATGTTTCTTCCTGCAAAATTAAGATCGTTAATTATATTATAAGTTTTATCAATCCTTCTTTGTTTATTTGTTTATTTATTTTACGTCACTTTATGCTACTATGGCTAATCGGACGATGCTACAGCGGGAGTCCTAAATTTTGCCTATCCAGGTTTTATTAGGAAAGGGATCTTAAAAGAGTACCTTACATCGCACAGGTTCGGGACCACCTTTTAACGTCCCGTAACAGCATAACTAAGGACTTTTTACTTCCATTAAAAAATCCTAGGACAACCTGCGGGTTTGAACCCGAGACTTTTAGCATAGGAGGCTGTTATACAATCCTTCTTTAAAATATAAGGACAATGGATGGATTAGTAATAAATAAACTATATCAATCTACTTTTAGAATACTATTCTCAACATAACGTTGTCTACCATGTTAATTTAAATTTTAATAATATAAACATTATATAGATTCATAATCATTAAAAAAAAAAATTGTCGGAATACCAGCAATACAAATTTCCATTATAAGAATTTCAATATTGTATTTAATTTCTACATATTTTCGAAGTACAATTTTCAAATCAGACTTTGGTGGTTTAAAAACAATTATGAACAGATAAAAAATTTATAATAATATTCATATAATAAGTGTAAACTTGATGCTATTCTGTGGGCCACACAGAAACCAAGCGCTCGTGGGTGTAATGTTATGAGCCTAGACTGGGTCAATATGTATGGTATGCTTGGCTTACTATGTCGCCTCATCTCTAAATCTCAGTTTAATTCCAACATATGTATCGCGGAATAAATCTAAATTATAATAAAATATATTTTCCTAAAGCCATTTACATTTAATGATTAGATGTCTCAAACATTTATTAGTAAAGTATGTCTACCCACATTACGTAATTATTACAACACAAATGGAAGTTAATAGATATCAATATTCCACATTAATTAGAGTAATTAAAGATCTGTTCCCACAAACCTATATCGCATGCGAACAGTGGGAACAGACCTTAAATAAAAATACATACATACCTTGCAATAATTACTAGCCACAAATCATCTGATTAACTGATAATTAATTAATTTTGTATTTAAGAAACATATTTATATATAAACGCATATAAAAAATTTTATATATATATATAAAATCTGGTGCGGACAACACACGACTTTCACTTACCTTCGTTTTATAAATCGATAAAACAATTTAAAAAAATTAATAAAAATATTAGGGAATTAATTAAATGGAATTTCTATAGAAACATGTTAATGTTTTATTAAAAAATCTATAATATTATTATCTAAAATAATCAGTTAGTTTTATCGACTTTTCATCACTCTTAATTAACTTTTACAAGCTCTTGTGTATTTGATAATTTTTTTTTTAAATCTTTAGCTTTCCAACGGTATATCATACATATATATATATATATATATATATATATATATATATATAATATATATATATATATATATATATATTATATATATTACTGCTCTTATTTTCAAAAACAAAAAAATACATTACATTTTTTTTTTTCAGTTCTCTCCTTTAGTTGTTTTTTAAATTGGCAAAACTTACATACTTATATGTTATTTATCAATGCTAACAAGATAATTTAGTTATTTTTATAGAATCTACAAAATTTAAGGTACTTTAGGGGAAGAAAATTTAAAATATTGGCATTTAAGCCTTGTCAAGCTATTTTAATCAGAATGAAACCTACATGATATTATAGCCCATTGAATTTTACATCGATATAGCGAGTTCAATCAAAATTGTCGGAACCTTTTTCGAGAAAATCGAAAAAAGGTGTAAAATCTATGGTATAAAGTGGCTCTTCTAGTAAGCTCATTTTGTTCAAAAAGGTTTTGTAACGTCTCGGGCTTATATTTGTCTTAAATATGAAATTTCAGTTTCATAGGACTCACCGTTTCCGCCCGGGAGTAACCACACCCAAACGCGCACAGGCCTTTTAGCGGGACTTGGTTATTTGGACTCGGGGGACTCGGGGGGAAATGTGTATTTCCGTTGAAAACAGGAATTCCAAAATTTTCACGATCGCAATACTTTCCCTCACTATATGTAGTAAGTGAAAGTAAAAAATAAATGAATTGATAACAGAGTTTAAATATAGACAATGAACAAATATTTCCCCTCTTTTAGAGTATGATATTTAGAATCTAAATACCACAATTATTAAGCATATTTTGGGGATAATAGTAGGTAATGGAAAACTTGGGATTTGAATGAGGACAGAGATTTAGCATGGCGGATATAAGTAGGTAGAGAATTCCAGAGAGTAGTTAGTAGAGTAGAGAAGAAAGGAACGATCAAAACTTCAAAGCTTTATGTGTAGGAATGTAAAGGTCAGATTGGCGCGACCTTGTTTCAAGTGGGTGGACTGGAGATTTAAATTGCAGGAGATCGTGGATGTAGAGAGGATGCTATGAGTTAATGGTTTGGTAAAGGTATGATCCTAGGAAATATTGTCTACAAGAGGAGGGAAGGAGCCACTTCAATTCGCAGTATAAATTTGTCGCATGAGGTCTCTTCGGTGTACATAGGACAAATCTTAAAAATATGATCATAATTCATAGTTACAATAATTAAACATGTACAGAATTACAGAGAGTAGTTGAGCGGAGAAGAAAGGAACCATCAAAAGTTTTAGTTTTATGTGTAAGAACGTAAAGGTCAGAATGGCACGACCTTGTTTTAAGTGGGTGGACTTTGGATTTAAATTGCAGGAGATTCTGGATGTAGGGAGGATAGTTTGGTAAATATATGATTCTGGAAATATTGTCTATGAGTGGGGGGAAGGAGCCACTCTAACCTACCGTATAAGCGATTAACACGAGACCTCTCAGAATTACTGAAGACGATTCTTATATCCAATTCATAGCAACAGTAGAGATACGTTTAAAAAAAATATATATATATTGATATTTACAACTGTATTGTACAACACATCTTGTAAATGAGCTAAAAGAAAATAGGCATGAACAAGACTTCTTAGAGAGTTATAAAAGCTTTACCACTACAACCTGTAAAGGCTCAGTACATAATCCGTGTTGTTTCCCAACAAAATATTTTTCGCTCACCCCTTCATTCAATCAATTCAATGGTAAGGACCTCTTAAATTCTAAAAGTCCTTAACATACAAATATACACACGCTAGGTGTTGCAAGGTGGGATTCTGCATGAAGACGTAGGTAGCTTCGACGTCTCATGTTCACTTCCAAACGCAGAAAATGGTAGTATCAGACAAGGCAAAGCTAGGCGCTAAGTTTCAGCAACAAAGACGTAGATTTACATAGGTGTAGCACCATTATTATCTTAACTTCAAAGCCGCAAAACATTGAATTAATAAAATGTAAAACTAATACAAAATATATATATTCAAACACTCATAATGAAATCAAATATTGTCAATTATATTATGCCAAGTATCAGCCCTTTTTTTTTAGCAATTTCAGCTTTTATAGCTCATCATTTTCAAAAACTTTAAAAATGGCCAGTTTAATGATTGTGATTGTGCAGAAGCACTCACTTGTCAGTGGTCACTGGCTATTATATTACTTAGAATGTTGAATTTGTCCATATAGAATTGTATGGTGTATGGGGTGTCTCTGGGGATCTCGAGGCAAAACTAAAACTGTTTTACCCTTCCTTCCACCGTAAGTACTTCCTAGCATCATTCCTCTACCAAGTTATCTAATCCCATGGGGGGCGGGGTAGCTGAGCGGGTTAGCGCGCGTTGCTTTAAACGCGCGTTGCCTAGCAACACAGAGGACCGATTAATTTGAAACCCAAAAAATATCGAGACTCGGTGCTGTGGGGGACTTTTATTTCAGCATTTATCCCCCGCCCTCACCCCCTGGCCCGAGAAACCCCGTATAGCCTTCAAAGGCGAGGTAGGGCAGAACAAAAAAAAAAAAAAAAAAAAAAAAAAAAAAAAGTTATCTAATCCCGGTGTCCGTTTTATATCTCGCATCTCATAAAGTTCATATACTCCGTTCGTTCCCGTAACACCTGCTCGCGGCCTTCTGATGTGTATCGTCCCGTCGATCCAAAGCTTTTGATAGATCATTCGTAATCCGATCCGCATCCTATGAACTCCATTCCTTCCAACATCCGAAATTCCCAAACTCTTCCAACATTTAAATCCAGTCATTTCCTGTCAATTCAATTCCCAAATAATCCTGTAACGGTTGCACTATCAATCAGAACACGAAGGTTACACGACGGTTTTTCAGGTCCCTCAGTGTTGCCAGGTGGAAAGTAATTTAATTATTAATATTTTTTTTCACTTCCCAATAGGTTTGGTCACCGGGGAAGTTAGACCATCACCTCCGTAAGGAGAGGCCTGTAGGGATAACATATTGTAAATATCTTAAGCAACTAAGGAACATTAATTATAGCATTTCCAAGTCAATTGTAACCTTTTCCAAGTCAAATGTAACTTTTTCCATTTCAAATGTAACTTTTTCCAAGTCAAATGTAACCCTTTCCATTTCAAATGTCACCTTTTCCAAGTCAAATGTCACCTTTTCCATTTCAAATGTTACCTTTTCCAAGTCAAATGTCACCTTTTTCTTCACTTCTAGCCTTAAATATTCCGTTTTATTTATTTATTTATTGAAAAATAATTAATTTAATTAACATTATGACTTTTTTAATCATTTTGGCATATGATAATTGATAATATTATTGGGTCTCTTAGATATTTGATATCAAGTTCTGTTTTTTACTAGCTAATATTTAAAAAAAATAATTATCGTCTATTTAGTTTTAAGATAGTTGTTGATTTTGATTTTTTAGATAGGAGGGGTAGTTTTTTGGAATAACTAATGTGTTTTCGGGTATTATAATTACGTTTTTCGAGCTGTATTTATTATCGCTCGCGTGCATGTTAACTCGCATTAAATTTTAATGTTTTTTATTGATAGAGGGATTAATTAATGTGCTTTCGGGTGGTTATGATTACGTTTTTTTGAGCTGTATTTTTTATCGGTCATGCGTATTTCAACTCACTTTTACTTTTAATGTTTTTTATTTATATAGGGATTAATTAATGTGTTTTTCGGGTATTATAATTACGTTTTTCTAGCTGTATTTTTTATCGCTCGCGTGCATGTTAACTCGCATTAAATTTTAATGTTTTTTAATTGATATAGGGATTAATTATTTTGCTTTCGGGTGGTTATGATTACGTTTTTCGAGCTGTATATTTTATCGCTCGCGCTTATTTTGACTAAAATTTACTTTTTATGTGTTTTATTGATATAGGGATTAATTAATGTGCTTTCGGGTGGTTATTATTACGTTTTTTGAGCTGTATTTTTTATCGGTCATGCGTATTTCAACTCACTTTTACTTTTAATGTTTTTTATTTATATAGGGATTAATTAATGTGTTTTCGGGTATTATAATTACGTTTTTCTAGCTGTATTTTTTATCGCTCGCGTGCATGTTAACTCGCATTAAATTTTAATGTTTTTTAATTGATATAGGGATTAATTATTTTGCTTTCGGGTGGTTATGATTACGTTTTTCGAGCTGTATATTTTATCGCTCGCGCTTATTTTGACTAAAATTTACTTTTTATGTGTTTTATTTATATAGGGATTAATTAATGTGCTTTCGGGTGGTTATTATTACGTTTTTTGAGCTGTATTTTTTATCGCACATGCGTATTTCAACTCGCATTTACTTTTAATGTTTTTTATTGATATAGGGATTAATTAATGTTCTTTCGGGTGGTTATGATTACGTTTTTGAGCTGTATCTTTTATCGCTTATGCGTATTTCGATTCGGATTTACTTTTGATATTTTTTATTGTTATAGACGTTTGTAATTATCTTTTCGGGTCTTGTAATTACGTTTTTTAAGCTGTTTTTATTGTCGCTTGCTCTCATTTCAACTTGCATTTGCAGTGGTCTTTCTTTGGATTTGTTTTAGGGGATGCTCATAATGTGTTTTGAACTTTATTCTTTTATGCGCTTGGAGATTTCTACAACCCGTAGGTATTATGTTATAATATGATGTAAAAATTATTTATTGTGTTTTTGCAGGATCTGATTACATTTTTGATTAGGACATTACAACGCGATTGGGCATTCTTCTAGATCACGTTTCATTTAAGTTAAAATGTGCACTAGCTATAAACAAATGTCATAAACTCTATTAGTATTCCCGAAAACACTATAAACGATCCCTCTATCGAATATTTATGAAATAGGAACAGTAACTTAAAATGAGTAAAAGGTATAACAAATTTGGTTCAAATAATGTTATCAGAACACCCGAAAATAGAATAAACGATTCCTCAATTAAATTATCAAATAATTGTAAGACCAAGTTAGGAAGCGGATCCTTTACAAAAGATTTAGTTGAAAAAATTTACTCAGGACGCTACAAAGGACCTAAATATAACTAATCCTTTTATAAAATAATAATAATAATAAAAAATAAAAAAAAGCAAAAGCTAAACGATGTATATTCCAGCAACGTTATAATGAGAACCAAAAACAAAATAGTCAATACCAATATCAAAAATAAAGGCGAGTTTAAATCCGCACGAGTGATAATAAAAAAACTTTTAAACATTTTCATAACCCCACGGAAACAGAAGGATAGATCTCTATAAAAATAAACAGATTAAAAGTAAATACAAGTTGAAATACGCATGAGCGATAAAACATACAGCTCAAAAACGTAATCATAACCCGAAAGCAAAATAATTAATCCCTATATCAATTAAAAAACATTAAAATTTAATACGAGTTAACATGCACGCGAGCGATAAAAAATACAGCTCGAAAAACGTAATTATAATACCCGAAAACACATTAATTAATCCCTATATAAATAAAAAACATTAAAAGTAAAAGTGAGTTGAAATACGCATGACCGATAAAAAATACAGCTCAAAAAACGTAATCATAACCACCCGAAAGCAAAATAATTAATCCCTATATCAATTAAAAAACATTAAAATTTAATACGAGTTAACATGCACGCGAGCGATAAAAAATACAGCTCGAAAAACGTAATTATAATACCCGAAAACACATTAATTAATCCCTATATAAATAAAAAACATTAAAAGTAAAAGTGAGTAGAAATACGCATGACCGATAAAAAATACAGCTCGAAAAACGTAATTATAATACCCGAAAACTCATTAGTTATTCCAAAAAAACTACCCCTCCTCTCTAAAAAATCAAAATCAACAACTATCTTAAAACTAAATAGACGATAATTAATTTTTCTAAATATTAGCTAGTAAAAAACAGAACTTGATATCAAATATCTAAGAGACCCAAAAAAATTATCTAAAGGTTACATTTGACTTGGAAAAAGTTACATTTGACTTGGAAAAGGTGACATTTGACTTGGAAAAGGTTACATTTGACTTGGAAAAGGTTACATTTGACTTGGAAAAGGTGACATTTGACTTGGAAAAGGTTACATTTGACTTGGAAAAGGTTACATTTGACTTGGAAAAGGTGACATTTGAAATGGAAAGGGTTACATTTGACTTGGAAAAGGTTACATTTGACTTGGAAAAGGTTACATTTGACTTGGAAAAGGTGACATTTGACTTGGAAAAGGTTACATTTGACTTGGAAAAGGTTACATTTGACTTGGAAAAGGTGACATTTGAAATGGAAAGGGTTACATTTGACTTGGAAAAGGTTACATTTGACTTGGAAAAGGTTACATTTGACTTGGAAAAGGTGACATTTGACTTGGAAAAGGTTACATTTGACTTGGAAAAAGTTACATTTGACTTGGAAAAGGTTACATTTGACTTGGAAAAGGTGACATTTGACTTGGAAAAGGTTACATTTGACTTGGAAAAAGTTACATTTGACTTGGAAAAAGTTACAATTGACTTGGAAATGCTATATATAGTTGTTTTTTTTGTTTTTTTTTTCATTTATCAAGTATATACATTATTATTATTTTTCACTTAGCATTATATTACCACGTGATTCCTGACCACCAGTTTGGATTTCGGACATCCCATTCTACTATACAACAGTGTCACCGTGTGGTGGATGTCATTTCTTCCACATTGGAGCGCGGAATGTATTGCACTGGAGCCTTTCTTGACGTTGAACAGGCTTTTGATCGAGTTTGGCACCCAGGACTGCTATATAAACTCCGGAAATTCCTCTCTCCTACATACTTCCTAATTATTCATTCTTACCTCTCAGATAGAACTTTCAAAGTCAACCATAACCTTTCATACTCATCCATATTTTCTCAGTCCGCAGGTGTACCTCAGGGTAGCATCTTAGGCCCAATCCTTTATTCCGTTTATACAGCTGACATTCCTATTCACTGTTCTACTACTTACGCTGATGACACATGTGTGTTATCCGTAAGTAGTGACCCAACGGTTGCATCACAATTCCTACAGTCTCACATCCAATCCATTGAAGAATGGTGTCATAACTGGAGAATTAAAATCAATCCAAATAAATCCCATCAAATTACCTTTACCCTTCGCCGCAAGCCTATGAATACCTGTCCTACTGTATCCTTTGACAACATTCCATTCATCCCCGTTGAACAGATCCGCTACCTCGGACTCCATCTAGACAAGCGCCTTACTTGGAATCCTCACACTAGACTGAAACGACAAGAAACTGCCTGCAGATACCGCTTACTACAACACTTACTAGACAAACGTTCAAAACTCTCTATTCACTACAAAAGACTCATTTACATCACGATTATCCGACCTATTTGGACCTATGGCATTGAGCTATGGGGGTCCACTAAACTATCAAACTCCTCCCGCATCCAATCCTTGCAATCCAAAATCCTACGAAAAATCCTCAATGCTCCTTACTTTGTAACTAATAAACTCATCCATAGAGACCTAAATATCCCACTGGTTGCAGACTTGGCCCGCGATAGATACACCTCCTTTAATTCCAAACTACCTGCCCACTCAAACCCGCTTGTCCGTAACCTCTCATCTACATCTATTTCCGGTAATCCTCCGAGGCGCCTGAAAAGACGGTGGCCTCGAGACCTGCTCATAAAATAAACTTTGAAGTACTACCACTGGGTAGATTCTTTACATGTCTATTCATGTCTGTTATTGTAATTCAGCCATTTTACTTATTGTATTTGTATATACAGTTGTAAAAAACAATAAAATATATTATAAAAAAAAAGCATTAATTTTTTTTTCAATTATATGAGAACTTTTGATTAGATTATATTAGAACTAAAAAGTAAATATTATAATTTAAATGTTATCCTTGCAATAAAGGCTTTATTCATTCATTATTTTTTTACCTGCAACACTGAGGTAACCAACCAATTACCTGCATAGTGTGCATTGTGTGTACCTTGTTGTTTTGTAGTGATATAGTTAAAGATCTTGTGTGTGTGGACTTGTTAAACATTCTTTTTAATTTTAATTGATTATCAAGCAAAAATTTATTTTTTTATTTTTATTTTTTATTATTTTAATTGTGTTAAATCGTTCTTTCAGTTAATTAAAGTAACTTTTATTTTCGAACTTTATTTATTTTATTATTTCCCAACATCCATCAAAATCTCAAATAGATGCTAATTTCAGGGAAAATCAACAAATAAAGCAGACGGATACGTTTATATATTTATTCAACTTTCATTTCCATGAATACATTCAGCAACAAACATTATTCGAAAAGATTATCTTTTCAAAGATGTAAGATTCAATCATACATAATTTTACAAACATATAAAAGGATTATAATTACTTTTTTTTTTAACTGTATATATTTATAATTTTGCTTTATAATGTTATTATATATTATTTTCTGTTCTCATTTTAACATATTTATATATTTTTTTCTTGTTTGCACATTTTTATTAGAAGTTATCTTTTGAGTTTTTTTACTTTTTCATTTTATTAATTTAATTATCTTGTCAATTATTTTACTCAAAGACTCTAGTCCTAAGACCATTATTTATTTCCTGTAATGTCATTCTTAAGGGACTCGTCCCAGAATAAATAAAGAATTATTATTATACTTTTGTTATTTGTTATTATTATTACAATTCAAGGCTTCACAAATATTTTACATTTATTTATTTTAGAATAATTTCCTGATGACTACTCTCCTGGGAAACACTGTTATGTACTATCAGTTCTAGTCGAAGAAACAATTTGGCCGATTTCAAGTTCAACTGCATGCTTAATTCATTTTGCGTACTTTATAGAGGCTGGATGATTCTCCCATCCTCCGGGTCAGTCCGATATTGAGTCAACGGGGTAAATAATTATCCTACTACGACAAGCAACACAAAGAAAAAAATCCGGAAATATAAGCAGAACCCTGTGTGGGTGCCGTAGATGGCTCGTGTAGAGCCAACCTCGGTAAACGTATTGACCGGCCTTTGACTAAAATTCATTTATGGCTATCCCGTTGCGGTAGGAGCAGTTCCCTCGGGTACAGCCCGCTCCGGAAATAGATTCACTTTTTGCCTCATCGGCCTTAGTGAATTGGCAACGATTCGCACCAACAATGCGGTCTTGTCTAAAATTCATGGAACTGTAAAAAAACGTAGTCTACCTTTGAACATCTTCATTAAAATTCCTTGTAACTGTAGCAATATATATATTCATAGTACACCTTGTTCCAAGATAGCACCTAAAAAAAAATAAAAAAACTGTTATTTATAGTAATTCTATGTGTTTTCAATAATGAACTTTGATAATCGACAACAAAATAAAAAAATAAATAAAATAAAAACCTCAAAATTTGAAAGCTTACGTTTCTAGAGGCCTAGAATCCGAATAACAAATTTTAAAAAATCCGGCTGTCCGCGGCATTTCTCCGACTTATTTTTTTGAAATTCCCCACAAAAATACTAGTACATGCAACCATGATCCTAACACCTAGACGTTGATATCAGCTGTTTTGAAATGGCGGCCAATTAAATTTGATTTAATTCAATAACTCAGTTATTTTTGAAAATAGAGAAAATGTGTATAGAGTTTTTGAATCAGTAAAGAACGATAAAAAAAAAAAAAAAAAAAAAAAAAAGATTAAATTAAAATCTCGCTTATATACGCTTGTAACTACGTTATTTTCGAAGATAGAGAAAATAAATCATTATTGTTTTTTAACCAAAAAACCGCGAATAATTATAAAACAGAAAAGAAAAAAGTTGAAATTTCAACCATAAATACGCCCAAACGCCAAATTTTTGAAGATGCAGAAAAATATGTATAGAGGTTAAGAATCAGTAAAATTAATAGAAAAAATAAAATAAAAATAAATCCATATGTATATTCAAGTAACAAATTATAATAGATGTAATTCCAACCAAAAATTATTATTATTGAAGACTGAGAAAAATCGAAAAGATTTTTGACATCAAGAAAACGTGATGAATAAAGAGAAAAAATATATTTAAAAATAATCTTAGATGGTCAAGCCACAACTTATGAGAGATGTGATTCCCTTATAACTCGGCTATTATCAGTGATAGAGAAAAAATGTAAGGAGTTCAGGAAACAGAAAATTTTATTTAAATAAAATGAAATGAAAAAGAAAAGTAAATAGTAATGCAGTCCTGTATAAATTCTTTTGGTTTATTATTTTCAATAATAAACCTTTGTAATCGACCAAAAAATAAAAATTACCCCCCTTCAAGATTTAAGAGCTTACCTTCCAAGATGAGTAGAATCCGAATTACGAATAAATAAAAAACCGTTTGTCTAATAAATAAATGAATAAATACCAATTTTTTTAAAGACCAAATGAAAAAAGAATCATTGAATTTGGTTCACAACTAGCTTAGATATTGCGTTTTAAAATCAGTGGTTGTGTTATGATATGATACTTTGAATTAGTGCTTTTCATATGACTTAATGGCATATCAACAGCTGTATAAACAGTTAAACCCTAAATATTGTTATTTGGAAATAATAAACCATTGTGTAATAATTTACTATATATATAGTAAGGGAAAGTATTGGGATCGTGAAAATTTTCGAATTCCAAGTCCAAATAACCAAGTCCCACAAAAAGGTCTTTGTGTGTATGTGTCTGTGTGTGTGTGTGTGTGTGTGTGTGTGTGTGTGTGTGTGTGTGTGTGTGGTAACTCCCAGGCGGAAACGGTAAGTCCTATGAAACTGAAATTTCATATTTAACACAAATATACGCTCGGGACTTTACAAAACTTTTTTCATCAACATGAGCTTACCAGAAGAGCCACTTTATGCATTTTGCATCTTTTTTCGATTTTCTTGAAAACAGTTCCGACGATTTTGATTGAATTCGCTATATCGATGTAAAATTTAATAGGTTTTAATATCATGTAGGTTTTATTCTGATTAAAATGGTCTGACAGGGCTTAAATGCCGATATTTTACATTTTTTACCTGTAAAGTACCTTTAATTTTGTAGATTCGATAAAAATAACTATATTATCTTGTTAACGCTGATGAAAAACATAAATATATAAATTGAATGAATTCGATACCCAACTAAAGGAAAAAGCTGAAAACATATTTTGTTAATGCAATTTTTTGTTTTTGAACATAAGAGCAGTAATATACATGTATGATACACCGTTGGAAAGCTAAACGTTTTAGAAAAATATTATCTTATACTCAAGCTTTTAAAAGTTAACAGAGAGTGATAAAAAGAAGATAAAACTAACTGATTATTTTAGATACTAATATAATAGATTTTTTAATAAAACACATGTTTCTATATAAATTCAATTTCATTAATTCTTTAATAGTTTCACGTATTTTTATCTCTAACTGTATTTGAAAATTCTTTCATTGATTTTAAAAATGGAGGTAAGTGAAAGTCGTGTGTTGCCCGCACCAGATTTTTTTTATGTCAAACACTGTACATACGCTGTATTTATTTGAAAATATCAAGTAAGCTTGGAAGTAAAAATAATCAAGGAGGCCGTTCTTCCACTAGAAGTATTTAACGAGGCATTAACGACCTGCTAATGGAGGTTCGCATGAGGTGTTACGTGGCACTCCCGCTGTCCACTGGGCCCTAGTCACGAATGGTCGCTTCTTTCTTCCTTTATCGCATGCACGTGTCGAATCTCAGCCAATGACGTCGAGTCTTATCGGAGCTTTGTTGAAGCACATCAGGAAGGAGTCGAAAGGGAATAGAAATTTACATCTCTAAGATGAAAGAGAAACATTGTTTAGAATGCTGATAATAATGATGAAAATATAATGAGTTGTATCGGGGGACAATGCGAAGGGGGCTTAGGTCTGGAGATTACGCTGCAGGGGGAAGAAGTATTCTCCCTCTACGAACTTCAAACAGCTACCTTTTCAAACATTCCATCTTGAATTTTATTTATTCATTTGTTTTACACCCTTCCAATAGAACACACTCATTGCCTTGTTTGCTGTTGTGTATTCATTTAACGGCAATTATACACTATATCATAGTAGAGAATTTGACGATGCTACAATGCCAAGTTAGGTTTTATTAGGACAGGGATCTTTGACGCGTACCTAACATCACAAATGCTCTTGACCACTAGTTTACGTACCCTCCGACAGACAGCATTACCAATGAGTTTTACTCCCATTATAAAATCCTATAGGCGTTTGCCGGGTTTGAATACACGACATAAAAGGTTATACTAGTCACTAAACCACAGGTGACCTTTCATAAATTAGTAATGACACTAAAATAAATATGAATCTGCCGTGTTTTCGTTACTTTAATTCTCTAACATTCATTCAGAACTGGTCAAATATGAATTATGGTGTAGAAGAAAGTGTGAGCTTATTTATGATCGTGTAATCATTTGTTTTACACTCTTCCAATAGAACTCGCTCATTGTGAAGGGATTTCTGTTTCAGCAATGAAAGATAACTTCGTGGACCAGAATGAAATTTTCCCATTGTTTACCACAACCTTGATGATTTACATTAACTTATATTAGCACAAATGAATATTTAATGACTAATCTATAAGTTGATGAACTGCTATATATAAAGTGTGCTTAAAAATCATACAAATTTGGTGCGGGCAACACACGACTTTCACTTACCTCGACTGTTAATATAAATTTAAAAACTATAAAACATACTTCAATTTGAAAAATATTTGAAGTTGATTTTAATAAAACGTATATTCATTTTCGTTGGAAACATATGATTTAGATTAAATAATACAGCTATATTAAAATGTTAATCAGCGATAAGTTTATTCTCTATTCGTTACTTACATTACCTTTTACAACTTTGTGTATCAGATAATATTTTTTCTAAACTCTTTCTCTTTCCAACGGTATATTATACGTTTATATTACTGTTCTTATTATCAAAAAAACAAAAAATATGTTTGCACTTTTCTCCTTTAGTTGTTTATCAAATTCCGTCAACTTGCATATAAGGCCACCTGCCAGGTTTGAACCAGTGACCGTGGGAATTGAAGGCTGTTATGCCACTTAAATATACTTTAAGTAGAGAAAAGTGTTATTTCTCGTGTTCGAATGTGCATTAAGTATGTATATGAGCTTATTTATGATCGTGTAATAATATAGATAACAACTATTAGTTGCTAACGTAATGCGATAATTGAACCATTATCCTTTGAGATCATTACTTGAGAAATGCGAGGAATATAGTCGGCCTTCAAACTAAGTAGGTATATTAATTAGTGTAGTACCTGTCACTCGTGAGTTGACGTTTATTGAATACCTATACGTAAGTACGTTTCGCGATATGTCAAATGGAAATGTTCACTATGTCTATGTACAGCAATTATAATTACAAGCCTACTTTATGACAAATATTTTTATTTATAATAATACTAACTGTAACCCTCAGCTTTGCTCGCGAATATGTCATTTTGTCTTGGTTTATATGAGGGAGCTGCATGGTCTAATGGATAGAGCACTAGTATACAGATCTCCGAGTCCTGGGTTCGGATCCCGGCGATTTCAGAATATTATTTATTCTGTAATTTCAGCCGGGAGGCGAACCCTAGAGTAGGAGACTCTCCTGGGGCAGACCCAGTCTCTTTAAAGTGGGTACCCAAATGGGGGAAAAAACCTGGCGGTTGAGCGTGGTAAAGGGCTAATCACCTCATTGCACGACCGTTGGCCTAGGAACAGTAGAAATCTTTATATGCACTGAGCCCAAAACCCTTCATGGTTTGTAGTGGTACACGTTGGTTTAAATGTATAAGTGGGTTTATGGTAATAGGAATGATAATATATAAACATTCGCTGTTTGTCACTCCATTACTGCTTCAACTATTTTTATGTATAACGAATAAAGTTTTTAATTAGTGCCAGATCGTGATTTCATTCTGTTAAATTTACTATAGCACACCAGAAAAGGTAGATACCCTCATGCTTTTGAATTTTATCTTATATCATCACAACTCATTCAAAACATAAATTTGAATTAATCTTATTCGTGGGAAATCCTTTATACCAAAGAAAAAAAATTATGTTAATTTCGGTATTTATGGTCAGTAGCTGCTCGAATCAGAAGATATCCCGTACGAAAACAATAAATCATATCTAGAAAAATCTGGTACTGACAAAACACAACTTTCACTTACGTCCGTTTTTTAAATCGATTAAAGAATTTTCAAATGCAGTTAGGAATAAAAATGAGTGAAACCATTAAATAATTAATAAAATTGAATTTCTATAAAAACATGTGTTTTATAAAAAAATCTATTATATTATTATCTAAAATAATCAGTTAGTTTTATCGGCTTTTCATCACTCTTTATTAACTTTCCCAAGCTTGTGTATCAGATAATATTTTTTCTAAAATCTTTAGCTTTCCAACGGTATATTATACATCTATATTAGTGTTCTTATGTTCAAAAACAAAAAAATTGCGTTAAAAAAATATTTTTTCAGTTTTCTCCTTTGGCTATTTATTAAATTCGCTCAACTTGGATATTTATAAGTTATTTATCAATGCTAATAAGATGGTGTTCCAATTTTTTTTAAATCTACAATATTAAAGGTACTTTAAAAGGGGGGAAGGGAAATTGGCATTTAAGCCCTGTCAGACTATTTCAATCAAAATGAAACCAGATTAAAGCCCATCAAATTTTACATCGATATAGCGAGTAATCGTTAGAGCCGTTTTTGAGAAAATCGTAAAAAGGTGCTTAATGCGTGGTATAAAGAAGATCTTCCGGTCAGCTGATTTTGATGAAAAAGATTCTGTAACATCTCGGGGGTATAGTTTCCTCAAATATGAAATTTCAGTTTCATAGGACATTTTGTTTTCAAGCCGGAGTTACCACACACAGACCTTTTTTCGGCACTTGGTTATTTGGACTCAGGGGACTCTAAAATGTGTATATCCGTTGAAAACTGGAATTCGGAAATATTCACGATCGCAATACTTTCCCTTACTATATATTTCATATAAAGGTAAGTGAAAGTAATTAGTTAAACTTGTAATTTTTTTAATAAGCAAAATGTTTCCAGTAGTGTTCCATCAGTTGTTTCTTAACATAGCTAGAGAAACCCTGATGAAGGCCCGCAATATGACTTAATTTTTTTTTAATATATTATTTTTTAAATTATACTTTATTAACCGCCACTTTAAACAACTCATTGTTCAAAAATAGATGTAACCATAGAATAAGGTATATATAATGGATATAAGTTTGTTTGTTTATTTATTTAACGTCACTTTATGCTACTATGGCTAAGCGGACGATGCTACAATGGGAGTCCTAAATTTTGCCTGTCCAAGTTTTATTAGGATAGGGATCGAGTACCTGACATCGCACAGGCTTGGGACCACCTTATAACGACCCCTTCGAAGGACGGCATAACTAAGAATTTTTTACTCCCATTAAAAAATCCTAGGACCTCCTGAGTGCTTGAACCCGTGACCTTTGGCATAGGAAGCTGTTATGCTAGCCCCCCCTGCTATAGGAGATCCCAAGAATATAAGTATATTGATGTATATTTATATTTAATGAATACAAAAGGTCATACTGAATTACAGCCTAGGTGATATAAGTGTTAATTTAGAGTCTCATTCCTGAGATCTTATTCTCGATCTGCAATTAAGAGCGCTTGATCGTGACTACGATTCAGTCAATACGCTACAAGGAGGTTGCTAGGTCAAGTCTGTTTCATGTAATTTATTAAGGGATAGTACCTCCATGGAATTTGGCATGACTGAGGTTTAGCTGATTCATACAATCTACTCATGCGTATCTCATGAATGGTTTTAATACTGCTGTGGTGCAATACAAGCATGAGTCATAATTATGATCATTTTATTAGCATAGCGTTCTAGATATTACTTTGTTTTTGACCAGTTGCTTTTCTAAGGCAGCGGTACATTCAAAAACTAGCTTACTTGATATATTTAATCGATATATAAACTATATTTAATGAAACCATTAGATTTCCTTTCCAAAGGTATCGTGTTTACAGATCCAAGTAGGTGGCATGCATGGTAAGATTAAATTCGACAAGTTTTAATACATGACATTTTTATTTAAATTAACTTACACATATACAATTAATTTACACAATGCCTGAGAATACTGAGGGACATTACCGTTAACTCTGCCATACAATTTGGGATTGCAATCTGGCGTCATTTTCAATCCGGCCGGATCCGGTCCCAAATTTCATCAATCCGGACGGATCCGGATGGCTCGACGAAATCAGGCTGATTTTCACTTTTCGGTCCAAGATCAACTGTTAGTGAGTTATTCGAGAATAATTGTACTTATAATAGGAAGTTTATAAAATAAAAGTTATGTTAGGATTAGATATGGAGCAAAAAATTAAAGTTTAGTAGTTTAGGTAACTAGTAAAATTTTAATGGCTATTAAAACAGTCGGCTATTGATTACCATTTGCTGAAAATAAGGACTATTTGTTTTCTACCACCCTTTTTCTAAAATCAAAATTGATTTTTGATAATATATACTAAACTAATTAGTACTTACATACTGTTTGAAAAACAAATATTGTCAGTAGAATGATTTAAAGATTTATACTTCTGAAACAAACTCATTGTTCTGATAATTATGCCATTTATTAGACATATTCATCAAAATATGACGATGTCTATCATAAATATAAGACTTGGTTGTTAGTATTCTCAAATAATTTAAAATTATTGTTATCACAATTCCTATCTGAGTTAATTTCGCAAGGATAATTATATAAGATTTTATAAAGTAACTTAATAAATTAATTGAGCTATCTGAGAATTGAAGTATGGGAAGACGTAAGCAGTAACGTAACTCAGTCTCCCTAGATTTTAATAGATTTAGAAGCGGTTTTTTATATAACTCAGTAGGTTAACACTTGAATGAGTCAGTACTTAAGTTAGCAATTTCTCTAAAAAAAGTTGTTTCAGAACTTCCTCTACAGCCAACTTATAGTGTGCTATAGCTCGCGTATATCCAAGATAATAATATCTGTTTACTTACATTTAGGTGAAGCACCGACAAAACTGTGTTTATTCGGCTATAAACTGTGTTTATTGTTATAAAAAGATGCTGAACTGATTCGGCGGCACCAACACACATGTACACCAAATGTAACACATTTAATGTACTTTTTTTTTATTAAACTGCACTATTTTTGGCCAAAAATTGCTATAATCGGATCCGGTTACCGGATCCGGTAAATTATTGTCGGATCCGGTTAATGATGCCGGTTTACCGGATTCGGTTTTCCGGATTGCAATCCCTACATACAATACTATTATAAAGAAATACCTTACAAAAACTAAGTCGGCTGGCGAAGGTGAAATTAGTCTCAGGCGCACCTTCTAGGCTTCATCCTACAGTTGCTCTGACCCTCGACGGACCTCCTCTTCTTGTAGACTGCCCTTCGAATCCTCTTTCTCGTCCTCGGCACTTCGGCGGGGCTGATATGAGAAGTGCCCCGGTTGGCGGTCCAGCCTTTGTGATCTTATTTTTATCTTTTGACCACCCTTAATATTCTTGTCGGCTGCCGATGGGGGAAACTACCAGGGGTCTCTGGTATTCCAGACCGATGGGGAAGCCGGGGAAGGGAGGGAGGTAAGTGTAAACACCTTTTGAACTTTCGCCGACAATGGCCTATAAATATCTATTTAACATAATAATAGGAGAGAACTATGGGGAACACCTGCAGAGATGGGTTTTATTGATTATGAACCATGTCATAGAGAAGAATCGGCCATAGAGAAAAGATCGGAAAACTAAATAGTATGTGTTATTATACTAATATGTAATATGTAATATGTGTTAACAGGATACAACTTTTTTTTTTTTTAATTTTAAATAATATTGCTTTATTGAGAAGTAATACAATCTGCCACTATCTTGGGCAATAAGTATTAGAGCTAAAAGAAGTCATTCATTCAATATGTACAGAGTAAAAAAAACAAACAATAATAATAATAAAATGAAATAAAATAAGTAAACTTAACTAACATATGGAAAGAAAAATAAAATAAAGTAAATAAAATCTTGGCATATTCATACCTATATACAATATTTACATACTGCCCTGGGGAACTCCGAATCGAACCCCTCGGCCCAGAACTGGATAGAGAGGCACAACACGAGGAGTTCCCAGCGCCTCTCAGTCAGCCAGTGGAGACAGAGTGAGCCACACACTCTCAGGCATGAGTGGAAAAGTTGGCCATTGCCAGCACTCAATTGCATATCTATAAGAGATCTCTCGGCCACTGCTGCCTCAACCTACAAGGAGGGTTGTAAGGATGGTTTGTACTAGATAGGGATTGTGCCAGAGGATTAGGAAGAAGAGTAAGTTTCTGGTGGAAGGTTGAGAATTTGGATGGGATGAGATCAAGGACATAAGGGATCTTGAGGTCTTGTTTGTAACATAATAAGGAGCATTGACTATTGTTCTGAGGACTTTGGACTGAAAGGATTGGACACGTTTCATGTTCGAAAATTTTGTAGTTTCCCATAGTTCAATTCCGTAGGTCCACATAGGTTTGAGAATTGATTTGTAAATTAATAGTTTGTTTCCAATGGAAAGTTGTGATGTTCTGTTCAGTATTCCATATAATTGTCCGTATCTTCTGTTGAGCTCTTGTCTTTTACGTCGAGTATGTGGGTTCCAGGTCAGTCGTTTGTCTAGTAGGAGACCCAGATACCGGACTGTGAACAGGGAAGTGGTATAGAGTTAAAATGAACTTGAGGACAGGATTTGCATCGGAGGGTGAAGGTGATATGGAAGTCTAATACTACAGTTGATTTATAGCAAGAATTCAACGTTGAAAACAATATTATCAAATGGAGATTGATTGTTTTGTTTTTTTATCAAACTCTTTTTTACTTTCACTTACTATACATAGTAAGGGGAAGTATTGCGATCGTGAAAATTTTCGAATTCCAGTTTTCAACGGAAATACACTTTTTAGGTTCCCCTGAGTCCAAATAACCAAGTCCCGCAATAAGGTCTGTGTGTGTGTGTGTGTCTGTGTCTGTGTCTGTGTGTGTGTGTGTGTGTGTGTTTGTGTGGTAACTCTCGGGCGGAAACGGTAAGTCCTATGAAACTGAAATTTCATATTTAAGACAACTATACGCCCGAGACGTGACAAAACTTTTTTCATCAAAATGAGCCTACCAGAAGAGGCACTTTATACCATGCATTTTGTACCTTTTTTCGATTTTCTCAAAAACGGTTCCGACGATTTTGATTAAACTCGCTATATCGATGTAAAATTTAATGGGCTTTAATATCATGTAGGTTTTATTTAGATAAAAATGGTCTGACAGGGCTTAAATGCCGATATTTTAAATTGTCTTCCCCTAAAGTACCTTTAATTTTGTAGATTCAATAATAATAACTAGATTATCTTGTTAACGCTGATGAAAAACTGGTAAATATATAAATTGAATAAATTCGATACCCAACTAAAGGAGAAAACAGAAAAAATATTTTTTTAATGCAATTTTTCGTTTTTGAACATAAGAGCAGTAATATACATGAATGGTATACCGTTGGAAAGCTAAAGATTTTAGAAAAATTATCATCTCATACACAAGCTTTTAAAAGTTAATAGAGAGTGATGAAATGAACATAAAACTAACTGATTATTTTAGATAATAATATAATAGATTTTTTAATAAAACACATGTTTCTATAGAAATTTAATTTGATTAATTCCTTAATAATTTCACGTATTTTTATCTCTAACTGTATTTGAAAATCCTTTCAATGATTTTAAAAATTGAGGTAAGTGAAAGTCGTGTGTTGCCCGCACCAGATTTTAAATTATCTCCTAAAAAAAGAATCCCAGCTTGTCATGGTCTGGCTCCTATAGAGTTTCTCTCCTCAGTTTTTTTTTTAGCACCTCTGGCTAATTCTAAAGGATTTTTTTAAAACCTGAAGGAGACAATGAGAAAGAACGGTATCGTGATTGGAAAACCCTTAATTGGTAAAATTTAATTAACATAAAAGTTTAAGGAGGGTCAATGCGATTCCAAAGAATTCAAATAATGCTCTTGGTTTGTGCTCGTGGCAACTTTTTCCTTTTGTTCTGTGACTTCGGTATATTGAAATATAAACTATTTTACACTGAAATAAAAACCAACCTGTCTGTTGTAAAAAAAATAAAAATATATATAGGTGAACGGAAAGCGTGGCATTTAAATGAGCTAACGAGCTCTGCTAATTTATTCCGACCAAATCTCATTCTAATCAATTTTTTTTATTAGTAATTTGTCTTCTTTTTTAATCAAATCAAATTTAAAATATCAAAGGCACACGCAAAACCTTCACATGTAGAAAGTTCTAGTTTTTTACATTCACTTACCTATATATGAAATATATAGAAAGGGAAAGTATTGTGATCGGGAAAATTTTCGAATACCAGTTTTCGACGGAAATACAGGTTTTAGAGTCCAAATAACCAAAAAGTTTGTGTGGTAACTTCAGCGCGTAAAGGAGAAGTCCTATGAAACTGAAATTTCATATTTAAGACAAATATACGCCCGAGATGTTACAGCAACTTTTTCATCAAAATCACCTAACCAGAAGAGCCCATTTATACCATGCATTTTGAATCGTTTTACGATTTTCTCAAAAAGGGTCCTACCGAATTTGATTAAACTCCCTATATCGATGTAAAATTTAATGGGCTTTAATATCATTTAGGTTTCATTTTGATTGAAATAGTCTGACAGGGCTTAAATGCCGATATTTCAACATTTCCTCTTCTAAAGTACCTTTAATTTTGCAGATTTCAAAACATTTGGAACATCATCTCATTAGCATTGATAAATAACGGGTAAATATAAAAGTTGAGCGAATTTGATAAACACCTAAAGGAGAAAAGTGTAAACATATTTTTTTATACAATTTTTGTGTTTTCGAACAAAAAAATAGTAATATAGATGTATAATCTACCGTTGGATAGCTGAAGATTTTAGAAAAAATACTATCTAATACACGGAATTTTAAAGGTTAATGGAGAGTGATGAAAATCCGATAAAACTAACTGCTAGGTGTAGATAAAAATATAATAGAGTATTTAATAAAACACGTTTCTATTTAAATTCAAAATAATTATTCTTTAAAAATTTATTTGTATTTAAAAATTCTTAAATTGATTTTAACAACGGAGGTAAGCGATAGTCGTGTGTTGCGCGCACCAGATTTTTTTAGATATTATATAATAGAGTTTTTAATTAACACGTGTTTCTATTGAAATTCAATTTAATTAATTCTTTATTAGTTTCATTCATTTTCATCTCTAACTGTATATGAAAATCCTTTAATCGACTTTAACTACGTAGGTAAGTGAAAGTCGTGTGTTGTCCGCACCAGGTTTTTTAAACATAAAGACACCATCATTCAAACCGCAGCCATGCAAAGCATGGGCGGGTCCCTAGTTGAATGTTATATGATTTTATCTATATATATAATCATATTTTCATAAAACTTTAATGAAAACGGAAGGGATATTTTAGTTAAAGAACTAAGTATTTAAGCCGATGATACAGTTTGTAACTGACAACACAGGACTTAATAAAGCATGCGGCTTAGTTTCCTCTTGTTCTGACGTAATGAAAATCAATGTCGGTTCATCCCTCTGTATTTATCTCTTCAATGCTTAACAAATACATATTTTCATCATAAGCTAATCGTTTTAATCAACTTTATTCACTTTGCCAGTGTATTTTTAATTATTGATAGATATTATTGTAGATGAGAAAACAATGTAAGTTTCAGTAATGTTTTCTTCAAGGTATTTTCGTTGTTCACGCCATATGTTACGCCCTGATAAGGTTTTTATAGTTTTTCAATCGAAAAATTATAAGTTCATAATTTTATGATATTTATAATAAGATCATTTTTTTTGTTTAAATCTTTATTTTTTAATTTCCTTTAAAATAGTTATTTTAAATATAATTATAAGTTTTAAACGAGAGCAATAGAAGAGAAAGACAGAAGACGATCGTACTTCAATTGTTTTTTGACTGCCTCGTGCCAGTCGAGTCTTAAGCTAGCGTCTGAGCGGTGAAGATGTGCCGTATATAGACCCAAGATTCCTCTCAACGTTTGAACGTTTGGAAACGAATTTCTTCATCTTCTCATAGTTCCCCTTGGAACTTGGAAGAGCCGCCCTGCGGTCATTTTCAACACTCAAGAGAACTTCGTCCAAGCCGCCCTGCGGTAATTTTCTTCAATACTCAAGACGACTTCGTTCAAGCCGCCCTGCGGTCGTTTTCTTCAACACTCAACTGGACATCTTTACGTGAATATAACCTATCTTTATCCATTAATGGAAACATTTAATTTCTTAATTCTTATTCAAGAAACTGTTTAATTTGATAAATATTTTTTTTACATATTTAAGCATTAATTAAGTTAAGTTTGTTTCTTCTATTTTTACAATATTTTAATTAGGTTTATTTTGTTTCCTACATTTTCTTACAGCTGTTTAATTATAATTAGGTTAATTTTTTCTTGTATAAATTGATTAGGTTAATTTGTTTCTTATCTTGTTTATATGTATTTCATTGTATTAAATGTATTGTGATTCGTCGTTTGCTTTCATCATTTTTATTTATTTTAAATCTATACAGTCCACTTATTTATTTCAATAGAACCACCCTCAATTTTGAGTTGTCACTTGGAAGTACTATTCTTTCACGGATAGCCCAGCGTATACATTCGTAATTAGAACTAAACAAAAAAACGAAATACTACATGTATATCGGCTGATTATTAAGTTTCGAAGTTCATTTTCCAGTCAGCTGACTCCGGAACACGCTGTTCTATCAACTTGGAGAAGAATCCCCTTCATGGCGCGATGCTCTCGTCTTTCCCCTTAGCAACAGGACTTCGATTTCGCAATAATTTAAAATATCATTTTCTTAAATAATATGCATTAGAATATAATATATTATACATAACGATACTCTATATATTAAGCACCATTCTATATTAATATATAAAACCATTTAATACTATGACTTAATTACTATTAATTAATTATTTTGTCCAGATCAGTACGTTATGATGTGATTGGCCGTGTTTTACTATACACCAACGTTCTGAAACGTAACGTTCAAGGATATTCTAAAGACATAAACATTGTAGGAGAACTTATAAGAGAACACATAAAAGAAGCAAATATTATCTATTTATAAAATAAATTTATTAATAAAATAAAGGAGATACATATCGCAGCTCTTCGAAGAAAATTCTATTTTAGAACTTTTAACGGCCATCTTCTTTTCAAACGCCTCATGGGATTAGAAAATCTGTTTATAACAGTATCTAAAAAACAAACATTCGTTAACTTTTAGCTTTATTTAGACCTATATCAGAGAAACTATAACCACTTTATAGGGCATTTAAATATTAAGGTAATATTTAAATATTAACCTGATTAACATCTGACATGGCACACTAGACTAAACGACGAGAAATTGCTCGCCGCTTTCGGTAACTTCAACACTTACTAGACAGACGCTCTAACTTTCCACTTAACTACAAAAGGCTCATCTACATGACCATCATAAGGCCTATCTGGACTTACGGAGTTGAACTTTTGGGCTCTACTAAAACATCAAATTCTTCCCGTCTTCAATCCTTACAATCCAAAATCCTCAACGCTTCTTACTTAGTCATGAATCGACTCATCCATATAGACCTTAATGTTCCACATGTAGCAGAACAGACATCGGCCGGAACCAGGTATTAATATTTTCATGAAAAACTCCACTCCTATATTAACCCACTAGTTTCAATCATTGCTTCCTCTTCCATTTCTGACAATCCTTCGAGACGTCTGAAAAGAAGGTGGCCTCGAGACCTTCTAGTTGAGATTACCAACTGGAGTGCCAATAGGCAGTTTCTCTTCATATATTTTTTACATATTATATCTCATACCTCATTTTCTTGTTGCATCAACCAATACAACTGTAAATATCAATAAATAAAAATTTTTAAAAATATATTAACCAATCAATATTTTTTCAGAATAGCTGTAGATGAACTTAATATTGACAACCAGATTTTATAAATACGAGATAAATAAAAATAAATATTGTTTAAATGTATTTTATATCGTCTTACAACAAACTAAATAGTAATTTATTTGGCAACAAACGAAACACTAAGGAATTTCAAAATGGAATGGATCTACATATACATACCATCATTTGCATTCACACAGAACAGTAAGTATTTTAGGTTACCACGCCAAAGTTTATGAGTTCGAATCCCAGTCCCTAGAGGATTTTTTCAAGCATGTAATTGAATGGGGATTCATTTACAACCTCCATTCAGTTATGTGAGATCCGTCAGCCAACTGGTAGTCACTCACAAAAATAGGTGCTAGGAAGTTCTGATGACCTTACCGTTATAAAAAATAATCTAAAACCACGTTTTGGAATCATAGCGGCCAAGAGTCTCCAAGGTCTATCGCGCCAATTAAAAAATAAAATAAAAAATAATATAGATTTTCCTTGAAGTTTCATTTGTGATGATGTTACTAACCCATCAATCGATTTTTCGTATAGAAAGTTGTAAAGTTGTCAGTTTCTGCAGAAGACCTGAAAATTTTACAAACTGTAATTATTACATGCACTACAACAATCTTTAAATTTACTGATTCGATTACATAATGTGAAGGGAAGTATTTTAAGAAGACGACGCATTATTTGTACGTTTTTAAGATATCACGTAACCTAAATTTACACAAATGAGAAAAACAAAAATCCTATCCCACGACAAAGTTCGGACTACCCGCAGATAAATCGTTCTTAAAATAAATTCAAAAAATTATAATTATGTTATTTATCAATTATAATTTATTGAAAATTTAATACTGGTTTTAATAGCATGTAAATATGCTAAGATAAAAATGATAAGAAACAAACGTGTAGAGAAAGTACCCATTGCAACCACGAAAAACATTATTCTAAATCATAACTATTCGCGGTCATCTTCTATTTAGACGCCGTGGAGGTTATCAGGAAACGAAGAGGAAGCGAAGATTGTAATAAGGGTTAGAGAGGAATGCAGTTTGTGGTGGAAGGAATGGTACCTGGTTCGGGCCAAATTAGCAACATATGGAACGTTAAAAATTAACGATGGATTTTGGATTGTAAAGATTGGATACGAGAAGAATTCGATGGTTTAGTAGAGCCCCAAAGCTCAACTCCGCCAAAAATTATTTAAATTACTGTTTATTATTGAGATATTATCTAATTCATCTATAAATATTTTCCGGTTTCAGTTATTTCAACACTTAACTTCTACTTAAATACAAGCTCATTTAGATGATCATCATAAGGCCTATTCATATTTACAGTGTTGAGCTTTAGGACTTTACAAAACCATGAAATTCTTCTTGTATCTAATGCTCAGAATCCAAAATTCTTATTAAAATTTAAAATGATTGATTCTTCGTTATGAATAAACTCATCCACAATGATATTCCTTCCGTCACAAACTCCATTCCTACTCAAGCTCTCTAGTTTCAGTCCTTGATTCCTCTTCGATTCCTGATAATCCTTCAAGGCGTCTGAAAAGAGGATTGCCGCGAAACCTTCAGATGCAGAACATTTTATGGATCATCATGCCTTTGTTTCATATTGTACCTATATTTACTCTAAGTATTTATCATACACTTGTATGCACTATGTATATACATATACATACCCCATATTTTAAACTTAAAAAAATATGTTATTTTTTTAGAAAATCTATAAATGATCAGCCATGAGAATCTGCTTTCTCGTCAGAAATCGTTTTCGCAGCAGCAATTTTATCTGTTCTATAATATATTTAGGACTAGAAGTTTAGTCGAAAAGTAATTATTCAGGAATCATATGAAGAACGTATAATTTATAATTAAACGTTTAACCATAGCTAATCGTACTAATATTCCGGAGAAGGGTCTTTCATAATGTTCTAAGCAGGCAAACAATGTCATGCTGTAATTATTGAGAAACAGCAAGTCATTACCGAAGGATTTGTTTTGCTTGACATTTAGCATCTGGTAAAAGTACATTTGATAATATTCCGCTCATTAAAAAGCAGAGATTCGATTAATAAAAATGGAAGGAAATGAAAATTAATCTGTGTCATTCTTATATGTTAAATAAAACCTGAATAGTTCAAAGTTTCCTAGTAAAAATAATTGTTTTTAACTGATAATAAGAATCAAGCTTACGAACCTACGAGGATAACAAACTGCACAGAAGAAACATTGAGGTTTTAAAACAGCATATTATATTATTTTGATATTAATTGAAAATATTTTTGAAAAACTTTACGTTACTTGCTTGCTACTGTGGTCCATCTAGCCAGCGGGACTGACCCTCCAAAGGACGGCACAAAACAAGGATTTATAACCCCATTAAATGGTGTAGAAATAAATGGGATTTAGTTTATAATTTTCTCAAAAACGGATTTTGATTAAACTCGCTATATCGATGTAAAATTTAATAGGTTTTAATATCATGTAAGTTTAATTCTGATTAAAATAGTCTGACAGGGCTTAAATCCTGGTATTTAAAATTTTCTTCCTCTAAAGTACCTTTAATTTTGTATATTCTATAAAAATATACTATATCATCTTGTTATCATTGATAAAAAAACAGGTAAATATATAAGATGAACGAATTCGATATCCAACTAAAGGGTAAAACTGAAAAAAATAATTTTTTGATGGAATAGTTTTACCGCTTGGCCACTGGATGGCGGGCGCTGTCATCGCCGGACGCTCCAAGTAGTTCTAGCATGGAGTGATGAAAAAAAACTTACTGAATTTCTTAGATAATATTATAACATATTATTTAATAAAACACATCTTTCTATAAAAATCAAATTAAATGATTCTTTAACAATTTATTTTCGTTTCTAAATTTTATTAAAAATACTCTAAATTGATATTAATAACAGAGGTAAGTGAAACTCTTGTGTTGTGGGTACCAGATTTTTAGTTTAACGGCAAAAATTCACCACTATTCAGTGACGGAATGTAAACATAAACTCTTAAAAATAATCATTCTTATAGAGTTTATAATTCTTGTAGAATTTTCCAAAATTGCTGAGCATAAGCAGTGGTAAAATTAATGCAGACATCCTTCAAAAGAGGTGAAGTGCCTGCGGAAGACATGAAACGTAGGAAGACCTTGACTCTTGTTCGTTTTCCACACTCGGATGCAGCGGTGTTACGTCCGTGAAGATTTGTGATGGGAATCCGCATTGTAATGGCATCCGCTGGCTGGCAAAGCTAACTTCATATCCAGCCAAATGAGAGAATAATATATATATTCTCAGTATTACAGTATTAATTTCTCATAGAATATTATAATAGAAAATAACTTTAAATTTTGATTGACTACATACTAATCTTACTCTTGTATAAAAATCTGGTGCGGGCAACACGACTTTCACATACCTCCGTTTTTAAAATCGATTAATGATTTCCAAATACAGTTAGAGATAAAATGAGTGAAACTATTAAATAATTAATTAAATTGAATTAATATAGAAACATGTGTTCTATTAAAAGTTCTATTATCTTATTATCTAAAACAATGTGTCAGTTTTATCGGCTTTTTATCACACTTTATTCAATTTCACAAGCTTGTACATAAGATAAAATATTTTCTAAAGTTTTTCTCTTTCCAACGGTATATTATACGTCTATATTACTGTTCTTATATTAAAAAACAAAATGGGGGCGCTCTGCTTCATTGACAAGCTGCCAGGTTGCAGCACGGTCAACATGTTGTATCGCCTTTTCATCCTCCTCCATTACCCTTTACAATTACGTGTACCAGATAGTCTTTTTTCTAAAATATTTAGTTATCTAACGGTATATTATACATCTATATTAACATTCTTGTGTACAGAAACACAAAAAATGCATACAAAATATTTGTTCAGTTTTCCCCTTTAGTTGTTTATCCAAGTCGGCTCTCGGATTTCTTGCTTTTACAGTTGGATTTCACTTCAGCACAGTCTTGAAAACATCATCAGACTTCAGGATAACAACAACAGTTATTATTGGAGCAAACAGCGTAATGTCCTCCAAAGCTTCAACTAAAAGATCTAGATCTAGTGGTTCAATCCCGTCACCTACAAAACAAAGACCCCGCCGTGATACTAATAAAAGATTAAATCTACAAGCAACCCCTTCCGGTACTAATTCAGAATCTGAACCACAACCTGGCACATCGTCACAAGGGATGACTGACGAATCGCCGTTTTTCACCCCAAATCCTTTTCAGATTTTACATAATGAAAAAGAAAACATGGAATCTACTCCTATACCTAGTGAACCACGGCCTCCTCCAATATTTGTCAAAAATATTAGAAATTTCCAGTTGTTGTGTGCGCAATTGAACAAAATTACCGAATCTACCAGCTACTACTGTATGAGTAGAATCAATGATACCAAAATATCTCCTACTACTGCCGAGACATATAGAAAAATAGTGAAATACCTAACTGAAACCAAAGCAGATTTCCATACCTATCAGCTACGCCAAGAGAGAGCTTTAAGGGTTGTAATCAGAACCTTACACCCCTCGACACCAGTTGAAGCTATTAAAGAAGAACTAACGGAGATGGGCTATAAAGTGCGCCAAGTCACTAACGTCCTAAAGGATAAAATTCCTCTACCTCTCTTTTTTGTGGATTTGGAACCAGCTGAAGGAGTTGAAAAAATCTATGACCTCAATAGATTGTACTATTCCAGTGTAAGAGTTGAAAAACCTTACACAAAGAGAGAGATAATTCAGTGCCATAATTGTCAAGCATATGGTCATACTAAAAGTTATTGTCATCACATACCTCGATGCGTGAAATGCGGTGAACAGCACAAGTCTGTGGAGTGTACAAAACCAAAATCAACACCAGCTGTATGTGCTCATTGCCTGAAGGACCACCCGGCCAACTATAAAGGATGCCAAATCTATAAGGAGCTGAGGACCAGGTTTCAAAAACCTCAAGTACTGGATGAAACAGCAAGACAAGTAAGAAACAGAAGAGAACCCTCAAAACTTATTGATGCCAATTTATCATTTGCCCACTTACTTGGAGGTGGGAATCAAAGTACTGAAGCCGTGGCCCTGCCGGAACTACAAAATGTACCTCAATCCATTCCACATATACCTCTTTCTCAAAATGTAACCAATCCTAAGAATCCTAATCCACCACAAATCTCTCATATTCCTCCTCCTTCAAACGCCACAGACCTTACCATTTTGATGACATCCTTTATTTCCGAAATTAAATCCCTTGTTATGCCCCTAATATCACTCCTTACGAATCTCGTAACAAATCTCATTCCTGCCTTAAAAAAACCATAAATGACCTCACCTAATTCCTTATCCATTCTCCCTTGGAATGCGAATGGTGTTAGAACTCACACTGACGAACTTACAGCCGTACTGCAGGACAAAAACATTGATGTTGCACTCATTACTGAAACTAGACTAACCACTAAACAGTACTTTAAAATACCAGGATACACGACATACCGGACAGACCATCCAGACGGCAAAGCCCATGCCGGTACTGCTGTCATAGTCCGCCGATCCCTCACCCATCACTTACACCCAATTTCCGCCCACGATTACCTACAAGCAACTTCCATCGTTATCAAAACCTTTTCCTTTCCGCTTATCATCGCATCAGCATACTGCCCTCCTAAACATCCCATTTCCTCTGCCCAATTTGGATCCTTCCTCAACTCCTTGGGTAATCACTTCATTTTGGGTGCAGACTTAAACGCTAAGAACCAACAGTGGGGTTCTAGAACCACCAATTCTCGTGGACGGACATTGCAGTCTGCACTCAACTCCCGACGCTTTCATCTCCTACCTCCCGATTCTCCTACCTACTGGCCAACAGATCCTAACCGTAATCCTGACATCCTCGACTTCTCTTCATCCACAGCGGATTAGGCTCTCTGAATTTTTCCATAGCTCGCCTTGATGAACTATCCTCTGATCATAGTCCATTGATTCTAAATGTATCCATAACACCTATTCCTAAACCTATCCCACCGTCATTCATTAGGGGCCCTGTCAACTGGAACCTCTTCCGCGAAATTCTCACTAATGATATTGACCTCAGAGTGATTCTCAAAACCCCAAATGACCTTGACGACGCCGTATATTCCTTTACAACCGCTATTCAACAAGCCGCCTGGACTGCCTCCTCTCCCAAACAATCCAAAATAATTCCTTACAAAAGCCATTTACCACAACACCTGACAGACCTCATCAACAGCAAACGTCGAGCTAGAACATTATGGCAACGCACCCGCCACCCAGAAGATCGCCGCTCCTATAATTTTTTTTGTAGAAAATTAAAGCGGGAGTTGGCGATCTTCCGTTCCCAATCCTACAATACCTACCTCTCCTCTCTCTCGACTCGTGACAATTCCCTGTGGAATGTCACGAAGAGAATCCTAAAATCCCACACCATTTCCCATCCTCTCCGGCGCTGTGATGGTTCCTGGGCTGCTTCTGACAAGCATAAGGCCGAGGAATTCGCACAGCACCTTTCCAAAGTTTTTACTCCTCATCCAGAGCTTAATCCAACCCATACTGCAGCAGTTGAAGAGTTCCTCACGTCACCAATACCACTATCCTTACCACCTAAAGCAGTTAATCCCTCTGAGGTCAGATATCTTCTTAAAAAGCTTCCTCTCCGCAAATCTCCTGGATACGATCTCCTTACTCCCCAAATCTTAAGACAACTTCCACCTAAAGCCATTACATTCCTTACATATCTCTATAACTGTATCCTACGCACTACCTATTTTCCTCTCTTATGGAAACATTCAACTATGATCCTTTTCCTAAAACCAGGCAAACCTTCTAACAACACGTCATCTTACAGACCTATCAGCCTACTTCCGATCCTCTCAAAAATTTTCGAAAAGCTCCTACTAAAACGAATCCTAGCCAAATTTCAAAATTTTCCTTCACATCAGTTCGGATTTCGTCCTCAACATTCCACGGTTCAGCAAGGACTCCGAGTTGTAGACCACATTTCCTCCGCCCTTGAGTGCAAGGAGTATTGTTCGGGTGCCTTTCTGGACATAGCTCAAGCTTTTGACCGGGTGTGGCACCCGGGACTGCTCTTTAAGCTCAAAACCCATTTACCTCAATCCTTATACCTAATCCTCCGATCCTATTTATCCAACCGCTCCTTCCGAGTTCGCTGTGGTTCCGAATTTTCCGAACAATATACTGTTGAGGCCGGTGTTCCTCAAGGCAGCGTCTTAGGACCCGTCCTCTACATCCTCTTCACCGCCGATATCCCTACCGACCCCAATACCTTTCTGGCAACATTTGCTGATGACACAGCCATTTTATCATCCAATTCCGATCCTGAAGCAGCATCGCTAAATCTCCAAAAGCACCTTTCCCTTGTCGAAGACTGGTGCAATGCTTGGCGCATTAAGGTGAACGAAAGCAAATGCACTCACGTCACATTCACCCTTCGACGCAAATCCTGTCCAACGGTTAATTTCAATTCCATACCGCTTCCTTCCTCAGACACAGTCCGGTATCTCGGCTTTTTACTAGACAAAAGACTGACGTGGAACCCACATACAAGACTAAAAAGAAAAGAACTCAACCGCAGATTCGGCCAGTTATACAGACTACTAAACAGAAAATCTCATCTTACAGTTGACAACAAATTACTAATATACAAGACAGTACTGAAACCTACATGGACCTACGGACTTGAACTGTGGGGGACAGCTAAACATTCTAACATTAAACGCATCCAATCCTTCCAATCCAAAGTCCTCCGAACAATAGTTAATGCTCCTTATTACGTTACCAACTGTACCCTACACCATGACCTAAATATTCCGTTTGTTTTAGACCTGGTACCATCCAAATTTTCCAAATTTCATCAGAACCTTAGTCATCATCCTAACCCTCTAGCACAATCCCTATCCAGCACCACCCATCCCTACAATCCTCCTCGAAGATTGAAACGGCAGTGGCCACGAGACCTATTGTAAACATTTAAACTGGAGTTCTGACAATGGTCAGATCCTCCACTCATGTACGGTATGTTTGTGGCTACAGCGCCCTAACTCAGCCTCCACTGGCTCAGACCAGTGATGCGGCTGAGATAGAGGTGCTGGGATCTCTTGGATTCTCTTGCTGGGGTCCCTTTAGCAATTGTATATATTGTATATAGTTATGATTGTGTGTAAGATGTTTATTTATTTGCCAACTTTTTATTTATCTCAATAATAGGTTTATGTTTCGATTTGTTTTGTTTTTTATTTATTATTATTATTATTTTATTGTATATATTTGAATTTATGTTATATTTTATGAAATTTGACCATTATTATTATTTTCTGTATATATAGTATGAATGTGGTCTCTTATCAATATTATTATTGTTCATTTTGTAACAAATTATAATATATCTCAATAAAAAAAAAAAAAAAAAAAAAAAAAAAGTTGTTTATCAAATTCGCTCAACGTGCATATTTAGCTGTTAATTATCAATGATAACAAGATAATATAGTTATTTTTATAGTATCTACCGAATTAAAGGTACTTTAAATGAAGGACATTTAAAATATCGGCATTTAAGCCCTGTCATATTATTTCAATCAGAATGAGACCTACATCAAATTGAAGCAGATGCAATTTTACACCCATATAGCGAGTTTAATCAAAATCGTTAGAGCCGTTTTTGAGAAAATTATAAAAAACTGCAAAATTCATGATATAAAGTAGCACTTCCGGTTGGCAGAATTTATTAAAAGGTTGCTGTAACATCTCGGGAGTAAACTGGAATTCGAAAATTTTCAATACTTTCCCCTACTATATATTTCATACATAGGTAAGTGAAAGTAAAAAATCTGCTTGCAAACATTAGAGGAAGTACAGAAACTAACTGATTTTCTTCTCTTTGAATACTTATATTTCAACCTCAAAACATTAAAATGACGTCAGTAGCTCGGTAGCTCCTTGTCTTGGTTACCATACCATTAAGAGTTAAATAAAAACAAAATGGCGTCAATTATGTTAGAACTGAGTTAGGCTGTGTTTAGTACTTGTGTGATCAGATATTTTCGGGTAATGACGAATTCAATTTTTATTATTGGTACTCTACATTTAGTTTAAAAATTACAGTGCGCGCCACACACGACTTACACTTACTTCCGTTGTTAAAATTAATTAAGGTATTTTAAAACGCACTTAGAAATGAAAAAATCCGGTGTGGGTAACACACGACTTTCACTTACCTCGCCTGTTAAAATTAATTTAAAAACTATTAAATATACTTCAATTTGAAAACTATTTTAACTTGATTTTAATAAAACTTGTATTTATTTTCGTTGGAAACATATACTTAATATTAAATAATATAAAGTATATTAAATATTTAATAAGTAATAAGTTTATTTCCTATTCGTCTTTATATTGTCTTTTAAAACTTTGTGTATCAGATAATATTTGTTCTAAAATCTTTCTCTTTCCACCGGTTTATTATACGTCTATATTACTGTTCCTATTATCAAAAAAACCCAAAATCACATTAAAAAATTGTTTTGATCTTTTATCCTTCCGTTGATCATAAAATTCGTCCGACTTGTATATTTGCCCGTCCTTCATCAATGTTATTAAGATGATATGGTTAATCTTTCGTAATGTACAAAATTAAAGGTAGTTTAAGGGAAGAAAATTTAAAATATCAGCATTTAGGCCCTGTCAGACTAATTTCAATCAGAATTAAACTTTCATATCTAGCCGTTATTACCTATGCTAATAAGATGATGTACCTAATTTTTTGAAATATAAAAAATTAAATGTACTTTTGAGGAGGAGATTTTAAAATATCGGTATTTAAGCCCTGTCAGACTATTTCATTCAGAATGAAACCTACATACATCAATTTGGACATTTGGGCTCAGGGGACCCTAAAACGTGTATTTCCGTTGAAAACTGCAATTTGAAAGTTTCATATATAAGTAAATGAAAGTAAAATTAGATATCAAAATGTCAGAAATATAGACAAAACTTAAAATTAATAATTTAAAATATTGCTATATAATTATCCAGTTTTACTTTCACTTATCTATATATGGAATATATAGTAAGGGAAAGTATTGTGATCGTGAAAATTTTCGAATTCCAGTCGTCGACGGAAATACAAGTTTTAGGGTCTCCTTAGTCCAAATAACCAAGTCCCGAGAAAAGGTCTGCGTGTGTGTGAGTGGTACGTCTAGCTCAAAAACGATAAATCGTACAAAACTAAAATTTCATATTTAAGACAGATATACGCCCGAGATGATACAGCTACTTTTTCATCAAAACCAGCTAACCAGAAGAGCCACTTTATACCATGCATTTTGCACCTTTTTACGATTATCTAAAAACGATTTGGATTAAACTTGCTATATTGATGTAAAATATAGTCGGCTTTAATATTATGTAGGTTTCATTCTGAATAAAAATGTCTGACAAGGCTTAAATGCCGATATTTTAATTTAAAATATTTTCTTCCTCTAAACTATATTTAAGTTTGTAGATTCTATAAAAATAACCATATTATCTAGTTAACATTGATAAAAAATAGGTAAATATATAAGATAAACGAATTCGATACCCAACTAAAGGAGAAAACTGAAAAAAAAAAGTTTTAATTCAATTTTTGGTTTTCGAACATAAGAACAGTAATATACATGTATAATATATGGTTGGGAAGCTAAAGATTTTAGAAAAAATATTATCTTATACACAAGCTTGTAAAAGTTAATAAAAAGTGATGAAATGCCGATAAACCAAACTGTTTATTTTTGATAATAATATAATAGATCTTTTAATAAAACACATATTTCTATATAAATTAAATTTAATTAATTCTTTAATGGTTTATTATTATCTATACATGTATTTAAAAATTCTTCAATCGATTTTAAAAATGGAGGTAAGTGAAAGTCGTGTGTTGCCCACACCAGATTTTTTATTTAATTTAAGAGCTTAGAGAGTGTCAAAATGCTTAATTTTAATCTATTACACATAATTTGTAATCGATTCTAGTTTATCCGATCTATTGAAATCAATTAAATGAAGTTCGCTGGGTTTCAATTACGTACACAAACTTTATATTACTAAGCACTATTAGAACTTAACTTTAAGTCGATCTATAATAATCGATGATGAAACTAATCAAAAGTTAGGCGATATGAAATATAGGAAGGCAGTTGGTATTTGACATTGAATCGATACTTGGCTAATAAGCTAGAGCCCCCCTCCTCACTTTACACCATTATAAGCTCCCTTGAGTTCAATATCCTTAATTTTCCCATGATACCCGACCCTTGTTAACTTGCAGTTTGCTCATTTAAACATCATTTAATACGCTCAAGTATCAACAGATTGCTATTGAATCCAATGTTTATAATATCAAAAATCTGGCGCGGGCAACACACGATTTTCACTTACATCCGTTTTATAAATCGATTAAAAAATTTTCAAATACAGTTAGAGATAACAATTATTAGAACTATTAAGGAATTAATTAAATGGAATTTCTATAGAAACGTGTTTTATTAAAAAATCTATTATATTATTATCTAAAATAATCAGTTAGTTTTATCATCGTTTCATCACTCTTTATTAACTTTTACAAGCTCTTGTGTATTACATAATATTTTTTTCTAAAATCTTTAGCTTTCCAGCGGTATATCATACATGTATATTACTGTTCTTATGTTCAAAAACAAAACATTGCATTAAAAAAATATTTTTTTCAGTTTTCTTCTGTAGTTGTTTTTTAAATTCGCACAACTTACATACTTAGATGTCATTTATCAATGCTAACAAGATAATTTGGTTATTTTTATAGAATCTACAAAATTGAAGTTACTTTAGAGGAAGAAAATTTAAAATATCGGCATTTAAGCCCTGTCACACCATTTTAATCAGAATGAAAACTACATGAATATAAAGCATATTAAATATTACTTCGACATAGCGAGTTTAATTAAAATCTTCAGAACCATTTTTGGGAAAAATCGAAAAAAGGTGCAAAATGCATGGTATATAGTGGCTCTTCTGGTAAGCTCATTTTGATGAAAAAGGTTTTGTAACGTCTCGGGCGTATATTTGTCTTAAATATGAAATTTCAATTTCATAGGACTTACCGTTTCCGCCCGGGAGTTACCACACACACACACACACACACACACACACCTTTTTGCGGGACTTGGTTATTTGTACTCGGGGGACCCTAAAATGTGTATTTTCGTTGAAAACTGGAATTCGAAAATTTTCACGATCGCAATACTTTCCCTTACTATATAAAGTAAGTGAAAGTAAAAATCTGGCGATAGCAACATACGACTTTCACTTACCTCCACTGTTAAAATCAATTTAAAAACTATTAAATATACTTCAATTTGAAAAATATTTTAAGTTGATTTTAATCATACATCTAATCATTTTGGTTGGAAACATATGATTTAGATGAAATAATATGACTATATTAAATTTTTAATCAGTAATAAGTTTATTTCCTATTCGTCACTTTATATTACCTTTTGTAAAGTTGTAACTTTGTGTATCAGATAATATTTTTACTAAACTTTTTGCTTTCCAACGGCATATTATACGTCTATATTACTGTTCTTATTAAAACTCAAAAGCATATAGAAAAATATCTGGTGAGCACAACACACGACTGACACCTCGTTCAAAATCAATTTAAGAATTTTTAAATACCGTAAGAGATGAAATAAGTTTAAAGAATTTATCAAATTGATTTTCGATAGAAACATGTGCTTTATTAAATAATCTATTATATTATCATAAAAAAAAAAAAAAAAAAAAAATCATCCAAAAAATCAGCCATTTTTATCTGCTTTGTATCACTCTCCATTACATTTTACTTTCTAAATGTTTTCTCTTTCCAACGGTATACTATACGTCTATATTACTGTTTTTGTTCTGTTTGTTTATTTATTTAACGTCACTTTATGCTACTATGGCTAATCGGACGATGCTACACAGTGGAAGTCCTAAATTTTGCCTATCCAGGTTTTATTAGGATAGGGATCTTTAACGAGTACCTGACATCGCACAGGCTCGGGACCACCTTTTAACGTCCCCTCCGAAGGACGGCGTAACTAAGGATTTTTTACTCCCATTAAAAAATCCTAGGACCACCTGCGGGTTTGAACCCGTGACCTTTAGCATGGGAGGCTGTTACGCTAGCCACCCCCAGCTACAAGTGATCCCACTGTTTTTGTTCTTTTATCCTTTTAGTTGGTCATCAAATGCGCCCAATTTGTATATTTAGCCGTCTTTTATCAATTTCATTAAGATAAAATGGTTAATCTTTTCGAATGTACAAAATTAAAGGTAGTTTAGAGGAAGAAATTTTAAAATATCGACATTTAAGCCCTGTCAGGCTATTTCTATCAGAATGAAACCTACATGATATTAAAGCCCACTATATTTTACATCAATTTAGCGAGTTTAATCAAAATCGTAAAAACCGCATGGTATTTTGATGGATATTGGAAAACAAGAAAATACATAAAGTTCTATAATAAAAGTTACTTTAATTAAATGAAAAACGATTAAAAACACAATTAAAATGATAAAAAATAAGAAATCAAAAAACAAACTTCTTCTTGATAATAAATTAAATTTTAAAGGAATGTTTTACAAGTCCACACACACGAGATTTTTAGGTATGTCACCACAAAACAACAAGGTACACACGATGCACAAAATGCAGGTAATTGGTTGGTTACCTCAGTGTTGCAGTTAAAAAATTAATATTAATAATTAAATTACTTTCCACCAGGCAGCACTGAAGGACCTGAAAAACCGTCGTGTAACCTCCGTGTTCTGATTGATAGTGCAACCGTTACAGTATAAAGTGGCTCTTCAGGTTAACTCATTTTGACGAAAACGTTGGTGTAACATCTTAGACGTATAGTTGTCTTAAATATGCAATTCCAGTTCCTTACGACTATTCGTTTTCACGCTAAACTTACCACACAAGGACACGGAGTTGGTCATTTAGACTCAGAGGACTCCAAAACGTGTATAACATTTCAGTTCATGACATGTCCTTTATAACTCTATTGTCGGGTCGGTGTAGTTTGCTATGAAAACGCGAATAGAGAGTTCGTTAACTGTTAGTTTTATTCACGGATCCGTATGTAGAGTTTTGCTATTTACATACCAAGGAGCTATCGTTATGAGTCTTAAAATTTTTGATTGAAATTATTGCAGTTTTTGTATGTCTTTTTAGCTGAACCATAAATCAAATCTGTGAGGCGTAAATACATATGGATTTAGGTAGAGATGTATATGTATTCACTTTCTGTCTAATTTTTAGTTTATCGCACAGGCTCGGGACCACTATTTTACGTCATCTCCAAAGGAAATCATGATCAAAGATTTTACTTCCTTTAAAAAATCCTAGAGTATCTACTACCGTGTTTGAATCCGCGACTTTGGGTATGGAAGGTTATTATGTTTGGTGTGGAAAGATATTATGCACCACATGTTTGGTGTGGCGTGCTCAATTAAACTCAGATATCATTTTTAGGGTGAAAACATCGACAACGATAGCATTTTAAAATTTATTTCTCTCCAAACTGACTGTTTTAAACTTTTATTGCCCCATTAATGTAAACTGAAAAATTAAAACGTACGATAGGGCACATTAGGGAGCCCGTGGCTGAGTGGCTAGCGCCATAGTCTCGCACGCCTAAGGTTGTGAGTTCGAATCTCAGTCCTGGTGGTACTTTTATAAGCAGTAATTATAATGACCATTTATAACGGCATGGTGCTGGGTATTCTGAGATACGCGTCCCCCGCCTGGATCAAGAACATCACACAACGGCAGAAGCGTAGGTTGGCGACCATTCAGCGAACAGCTTTGCTACAAGTAACAAAGGCTTACCGTACTGTATCCCATGAGGCGGTTCAAATTCTTGCAGGAGGAGTACCTCTCGACCTCCTCCTGCGTGAAGATTCATTTAAAGATGCCTACAAGAGGTACGGCTCAGCAGGTCTCCCGGGGAATATCCAAATGAGGATTGCGGAGGACCAAGGAAATGGAAGAGTGCAATCCGGGAACATACCATTGATGAGTGGGACCGGCGGTGGGTGACAACCTCAAAAGAAATTCTTCCCCACGGTCCGGTCACGGTTGAAAGCCAAATGGATTGTTCCGGATTACTGGGTCTCGCAATTCCTCACTGGACACGGGGCTTTCCGAAGTAAGCTGCACAGTTTCGGAAAAGACGTAGATCCCCTGTGCCCCCGTTGTGGAGTCCCGGAGACTGCTGAGCACATCATTGTGGAATGTTCCGCGTTTGAGGCACTAAGGGCCAAACTATTGAGGGAATGTGGCCTCTGGGTCCTCTCGGTGAGCGATTTCCCTCAGCTGGTGTCCGAACAAAATTATAAACAATTTATATCATTTATTCACGGGTGGAAAACATTAGTAGGCCCGGCAGCTTTTAAAGTAGGTGGAACTGGACAGGATCGAGGAAGACCACCTCCGAGAGAAGAAGCAGGAGCTGAAGTGATAGTCATAGAGGAGAGACCAGATTAAAAAGCTGGGAAGAGAAGAAAAACAGAAACTCAAGATCACTACTGGTAGCATCTCACTCATGGCTACCGACGCCCGTATTGCCATATGGCAAGGCAGGGAGACCTAAATGAATAAATACTATTATAAACATATAATTAAATGGGGATTCGCTCAAAGTCTCTCCCCGGGTATGTGAGACTCGTCAGTCTACTGTTGGCCACTCACAAAAATTAGGCGTAGGGAGTGATGAACCTACCTTATAAAACATCACCTAGAAACGTGGTGAGTACATTCTCCCATGAGATTACACCACGCGGCCAATGGCTAACACGGCCTGTCGCGCCAGAGAAAAAAAAAACACATTCCATATTTTGAGATTAAGTCTAAATCGGGGAGCCATCCACAATACATGTGCCCTCCTTTTATAAATATGGAATGAGATACTTCATACGTTAATAAGCTTTTATACTGTTAAAGATAGTTTAATAATTCAGTTAAATATTAATAATGATCTAGCAAACGCAATGATGAATGCACTTTAAAATATATTTCGTAACTTACCATTTCTGAAATTTCTTAAGTCTCTCAAATCGGATAGATTTATCCATTGACCAATAATATGTAAAGATCTCTATTATATACTGTTCAAATAACCTTCATATAGGAATAGTACTGGTTTTAAGATACTATCTTTGTGTTGATAGTTTTGGAAATTCCCTACGTAACCTCAATTTATTACTTTTTTTGTTAGTCAGGATTATATTGCTTTTGTTAAACAATACCTAGAGTAATGTTCTAAATCTACGTTGTACAAATTAGAGATAAGACAATATAAAAGGAAAGAATCTCGTTTTACAGTCCGACCGCTCACTGATATCGTCGTTCATGCACAGCTTAACGCTCTAATAAAAACAACGGAATGATCATTCGAAAATATCTCCTGTTGTTGTTTGTTTATTCATTTAACGTCACTCGGAACTACCTTTGTACGTTCCCTCCGAAGGACAGCATAACTCCCATTAAAAAATCCTACGTTTGAATCCGCGAGCTTGGGCATAAAAAGTCCAAATGCTACCTACTTCACCACGAGTGACCCCATCTCCTGTTGTGATCACTTTGCACCTTTTCAATTTTCTAGCTAAATATAGTAAACAAAAAGCTCTTATACATTTTTTTATCGTTTTCGTTTTTATCCTATAGAAGGTATTGGTTGTTCCAGAGGCTTTTTTTTTTTTTTTTTTTTTTTTGAAACAGGAAATTTAAGCTTCTTGGTAGTTATGCTTTTGGTAAAGTGAAGGTTCTTCATACTTTCCAACTTCAATTAGATCGAGCAGCCCATATTTTCTTCCCCCACAGCTCGTAGACCATGGTCTTCAATATAAGAAGGCCTTTTACGACATTCTTTGCCTTCCAGGATGATGTCTCCCTCCTTTTTTTTTTTTTTTAATTTTATTAATATTATTTTTACTTTCACTTACTAAATATAGTAAGGGGAAGTATTGCGATCGTGAAAATTTTCGAATTCCAGTTTTCAACGGAAATACACGTTTTAGGGTCTATTAAAAAAAATTAAATTTAGCTAGCCTGTATTATTTTTCGTAAATCCAATAACATAAACATACACATATAACGATACTTATAGGTATTATATGTTATCTCTGTACCTTTTCATCGGTGGAAACTTTGACGTTAAGACCATCCCTCAATGGATTGTGTATATATTTCAGATTTTTGTACTTTATTTGCAAACAAACGTTGTTAAATTAGTGAAATATAGATAACAACTTCATGATTCATCTCTGTTCAATTTAATACAACGTAGATTTCCTGCTTACATGTTAAGTAGAAATTCCACTATTTTAAAATGAAATTCTCATGAGTTGGTTTTATGTTAATAATGCATCATTCAAACGAAATTTACACGTGTATTTAATTAATGAGCTTTTCGTTATTGAAATCTAAGTTTGTATTATCATGAACACCTCTTTCATCGTATTACTTTATTACAACACAATTCTGAAGTACTGAATATTTATAATGCATTTTTAATTATTCTTCGTGTTAAAAGATATTTTCCGTTAGTAGAAAGTTATAAAATACATTCAAAACGAATTCCATTTAGCATGTGAAATAATTTTTTAAAAACTTTATCAGTTTGATTCGATTTTGATCGTTTTTTTTTTTTATTTGTTTTTTTTTAACTAAATCGTTTTTGAGAAAATCGTAAAAAAGGTGCAAAATGTATAGTCTAAAGAAGCACTTCCGGTCAGCTGATTTTGGTGTTTCGGGCGACTTTACGTTTTCGATCAAGACTAATCCAAACACGCACACAGAAACACTTTTTCGCTCGACTGGATTATTTTCTAAAACGTGTATTTCTTTTGAAAACTGGAATTCGAAAATTTTTACGATGGAAATACTTTCCCTTACTATATATTATATACAATTATATTACTATACTATATAATATATATATATATATTGTTTTTTGTTTTTTGTTATATATATATATATATATATATATATATATAAAAAACAAAAACTAAATACTTGAAATTTACGACCGTAATACCTCAATTAAAGGGTATAGCCGGGTAAGAATGGGAAATCTGCCCCCGTGAATTTTTTTATTCATACTTGGGGGATCGGTTTGATATCGAATAAAAATGATTCACCCACATTTTTAACTCTTTAACTTAAACGGTTATCGAGATTTAAAAAACTCTTTAACTCTTTTTTAGATTTTATTATTTTTTTTAATACTAAAATTGGAAATTAATTAATGATGAATTTTATGAGTCATAGGTATAAAAAAAAAAAGTTATCTGATCATGATTCTTAAACAAGAAGCCGATTTTTAGCAGAAGAAACAAAAACCAAAAATGTTTTTTATAATTCTTTTTGAGAGGGGGCAATCATCAAATATTTTTCAGGAAATGTCTTTTATACTCTTATATACTCAGGAATTTTATCGAATTTATCGAAGTGGTGGAAAAATATAAAAAAATTAAAAATGTTCTTTTATTTTCTGAAATCTTACAGAAAAAAAAAAACGAGTTAATAATTTTTTTCATCTTTTTCCACAACTTCAAAAAATTGAAAAAAAAACCTGACAATATTCGTGAATAATACCTTTAAAAAAAAAATCAAAAAGTTTAATAATCATTTAAACGAAAAGCTGAATTTTAGCAGAAGGAAAATATTATTTTTTTATTTTATTTTATTTTTATTTTTTTGGTTGCCTTTTAGAAAGGTTTCAAACGTCGAATTCCGTCAGATAATGCCTTTTATACTCCTCTACACTGAAGATTTTTTTTTCCAATTTTTTGAAGTGGTAGAATGATCGAAAACAATTATAAACTCATTCTTTTCAAACAATTTTTCAACAAAAAATTTTTGTACAAGAATTTATTAAACGACGTCAGGTCAAGTTTTTTGAAACCACAACACAAATCCGCTAGTTTCTAGCTTAATACCTCCACCAGCCCCAAAACGGTGGAAAATGATGTATCTGATTAAGTTATTATAGAATAAGATAGGCTTAAGAGGTAATTTTAAGGACACCAAACAGCCAGAAGCGAAACCCGTCGCAGATTTACTTCATTTTGATAATCATTTTAAAACTTTTAACGACTCCGCACTTCCTTAAAATGTATGTAAGTTACAGAAAAAGAAATAATTCAGTAACGAAAAAGAGAAATTAAGAATTTTAAATTAAGGGGATATGAAAACAAAATTCAGAAAACAAAATTCCCGAGTATATAGGAGAATAAAAGATATTATTTGACAAAATTTTGTTATTGACACCTTTCAAAATCGTTTTTAAAAAAACATATTTTTTTTCTTTTTCTTCTGCTAAAAACCAACTTTTCGTTTGAGAATCATGATTATATTATTGTTTTATATCTTTGACTCCTAGGAATCAGGAAAAAAATTATCATTAATTAATTCGAATTTGAATAATAAAATAAAAAAATCATTTTTTTTTTCTCTAAAACCGTTTGAGTTAAAGAGCTAAAAATTTAGGTGAATAATTTCTATTCGACATTAAATCGTTCCCCCAAGTATAAATAAAAAAAGCCGCAAATTTCCCCCGGCTATATCCTTTGAGGGAAATATTAAACAATGGCAAGATATACGTTAATGGAAACTACCTATTGGTATTACTCCAAATCATATAACTATTAACAGTGTTTTTTATGACACGGAATAACTAAGTACTGATTAAATTATAATTTTAAAAACTGAAACACTTTATTTTTATATATTTATTACATCCAGTAAATAACAAATACTTACAAAATAATAGTAATAGCAATTGTGAAGATATCCTATAAAAAATAATAATTAAACAAACTTGAAGTTAAATCAAAATTTTTAATGAGCTTTATTTAAGTCCTGTATTATGTTAAATATATTTTAATGGCAATTCAAATATTTCAATGATAATATTTTTTTCCCCCATGATCACTGAATGGGTTTACTTAAATTCTGTCCTAATTCTTTTATCTTAAGTGTGCCACTTAAAAAGTTTGCGTTGTAGTACTACGTTATGTTTACTGACCATTTTTGATTTATTCAATTTCATCCAAAAAACTACATCGTTTAATTGAGACGTTGATTTCCAAAAGGTACTAAAGGACATTTTTATCGAAATTGATATTTTGAAATATTTTTACTCTATTTGTTTAGTTTTATCTAAATCCGTCATCAGATTTTATCTAAAAAACATAAAACTCCTTTAAAAACGTATTTTAAAATTGCATTTCATTCCAAAAGGTACTAAATCCACATTTCATTTCATTCCAAAAAACATTTCCTATTATACAGCAGAAGCACCTAACCCCGTAATATATCACCATTAATTTATTGTTTTCTTCATTTTGTGCATTTTTATTGGTTCATTTAATACGTCTTGAATCACTGCTATGTTTTTGAACAATAGTTTTAACCTAATAATCAGTTTTTAGGCTGTTTTAAACAACTTAATTGCCTCGTTTCGGTTCTCGTAGGTTCCCAATTAAATTATTTCTTCTTGCAGCCACATAAATTTGATATAAAAATCTTAAGAAACTCGCATTATAACAGAATTAATGTATTTTATCCAGAAAATGGTTGGAATTAGAATTCCTTGACCTTGCTAAATATGAGAAGAAAACCCGTACCTGATCTAACCAAGTAGATTTTTTTTTAATGTAAAATAAAAGCCTAAAAGTTATTTATTTATCCGTCTCTGAAGTTAAATATAGTTAATAATAAAGATAAATTTACTACATTCACACAATTAGTAAATACAAGTTCAAAACAAACTTCATTATTACATCCTTTCTTATTGTAGCGCCATAAATAGATAAAAGGTCCTTTCTTTATGAAGAATAGATAATCAATGTAATTAACCAACAAGGAGAGATATTTCTTAGAAGTTGAATAAGGAAATATACATAACTTAGTAATTAACTTTATAAAGACGTCAGTTACTGACAATGTATGAGGAAGGTTATAGTGACTGTTATCGACTTATGGCGCGTTTCATTCTTCCAGAAAGTACTATATCCATATTATATTGTTAAAAATTCTTGGGAAAAGTGCAATAATTTGATAAACTAAAATGGCAACACACATAAAAATCAACTTTAAATAGTAAAAAAAAAAAAAAAAATCAGGTAAATTGGTTCAATAATAAATAAATGACAGATTTTTGCGTTTCCTGTAAAATTGTCTAAAATGGATATAGTATCTTTTGGAAATCAACGTCTCAATTATTACATAATTAAAATATACATAATATCGTTTGTTTTGGGTTGTGCTAGTTTCATTATCAAAAGGAAAGCAAAACGAAACGGTATCTTCCGTTTTCTACTGAGGAGATTATAAATAATAAATAAAAAAAAATGTGATAACATATCGTGTAGTCACAGATAGAGGAGCATTAGAGATTAAAAAGTTTCGGAAGATTTTAGGATTATTTGTAAACAAAATAATATATATTTCTGTCTGGCAAAACTTTCCTGTTGTCATTTACATACATTAAATGTTTATTGTAATAATTATTTTATTTATGACTAGTGGACCCTGAATGAGGTGTCATTTAGCTAAAAAAAAGTTGATTTTAATAAAACGTGTATTAATTTTCGTTGGAAACATATTATTTAGATTAAATAATATAATTATATTAAATTGTTCATCAGTAATATGTTTATTCCCCATTCGTCACTTTATATTACCTTTCAAAACTTTGCGTATCAGATAATATTTTTTCTAAAATCATTCTCTTTCCAACAGTATATTATACGTGTATATTACTGTTCTTAATATAAAAAAAAAAATTAATTTTAACTATTACGTTTAAAAATAGTTTATCTCTTTTATCTTTTATTTGGCCATCAAATTCGTACAATTTATTATAAGTGGCTTTTCTGGTCAGCCGATTTTGATGAAAATGTTGTTGTAACATCTCGGGCATATATTTGCCCTAGATATGAAATTTCAGTTTCATAGGACTTTTCGTTTACGAGCTGGAGTTACCACACACACACAGACCTTTTTTCGGGACTTGGTCATTAGGACTCAGGAGACCCTCAAACGTGTACTTCGGTTGAAAACTGGAATTCAAAAATTTTCACGATCACAATACTTTTCCTTACTACGTATTTCAGACATAGGGAAGTAAAAGTAATTAATATACATTTCATATATAGGTAAGTGAAAGTATTAATATATATTTCATTTATAGGTAAGTGAAAGTAAAAAGATATGAATGCTCCTTACTGGCCCGTCCTTTCTTAAAGATATCGATAAAAAAAAAAAAAAAAAAAAAAAAAAAAATTAGAAATAGATATTAATTTCAAAAAATGTTTTTCATGTTAGTCCAAAATTTTTTTTGGAAAGCAAGGCACAATGTTCATTGCTTTTTAAAAAGTAATTTTTTTTTTCCGTATTCTCCGACTAATAAATGTTAATATTATTTAACAATTTATAGCTATATGATTATATTGCTGAAATGGGTGACATGAAGTTATCCTGATGGAAGATGAAGAAAAAAATAACCTAGAAAATTTGCGTTTTAAATAAAAATTTTTAGAGAAGAATTTTAGTACATAAATTTAATACATTATTAAAATTCCATTTATACAAAATAAAACAGGATCAATGAATAAATAATTACATCAGTCTAAGTCTGTAATATCGGGCATATTAAAGGATAAAGGAAACAACTATTGTATTTGACTTCGAACCCAGAACTATCACAATAACAAAGGTTAAAGTCATGTGTACATACCATCATATTATCATTAAAGTAAGGTGTACATAAGTACCTGATATTTTAAATTAATTTTTAATTACAAAATTTTACTAAGTTTGGATTATAAAAAGAAAAAACGTGAGCAGCAAAATTTTGTCTCAGAAGGAGTATTTTCACTAACAAATATCTATTTAAACAAAATCTGGTGCGCACAACACACAACTTTTACTTACTTACATTGTTAAAATCAATTTAAAAATGTTTAAATACATTTAAAGATAAAAATAAAATACTTCGAATTACAATTGAGGCATGTGTTCTATTAAATAATCTATTATATTATTATCTACGAAAATCAGTTAGTTTTATCGGCTTTCCATCACTCTCCATTAACTATTTTTCTGAAAGTCTTTAGCCATCCAACGGTATATTACTGTTTTTATGTACAAAAACACAACAATTGTATAAAAAAATCATTTTTGACCTTTTCGCCTTTAGTTGGATATCGTATTCCTTTAAATTATACATTTATTCGCTTTTTATCAGTGCAAAAAAGACGATATAGTTATTTTTATAGAATCTACAAAATTAAAGGTAATTTAGAGGTAGAAAATTTTAAATATCGACATTTAAGCCCCTGTCAGTCTATTTCAATCAAAATTAAACCTAATCACATTAAAGCCCATCAAATTTTGAATCGATAAAGAGAGTTACATCAAATTCATTTCAGCCATTTGTGGTGCCAAATTCTTAGTACAAATTCGTCCCTCTTCTGGTCAGCTGATTTTGATGAAAAAGTTGGAGTAACATCTCGGGCGTATAGTTGTCTTCAATATGAAATTTCAGTTTTGTACGTATTTTCGTTTTCGCGCTAGACTTACCACACACACATACCTTTTTGTGGGGCTTGGTCATTTGGACTCAGGGGACCCTAAAACGTTTATTATTGTCGAAAACTCAAATTCGAAAATTTTCACGATTAGGAGTCCATTAATCCTCTCCTTGGGAATATCTTAGAGGTACGCAAAACTTGGGAGAGAGAAAGAAGTTAAATCTTCCGAAAGCCATACATCGAATAGGCTTAACCAATTAAACTTAATTTTGGGTTAGCTGCAATCTGGCATAAAAAAAAAAAAAAAAACACATTTCATCATTATAGCTATATTATCATATAGCTATGATCTTTAAAACAATACCTTAGCTTTTCTTAAGAGAGTTTTATAACCTATAGGAAAGCACATAGACACCTATTTCCAGCAGCAACTCGTGCCCTTAGGTCCACAGTCATTTCATTTTCTTCCCTTAAAAATACCATCTCAATTGGTCCTCGGGTATTGATTTCTTTATTCAGAATAATTCTGTTATGCGATTCAGGAAAATTTATCTCTGATGTGCTATTATCATTTACTCACATTATTTTTCCTTATAATGTTAATGATGAATAATAATTATTTTATAATAATAATAATTAAGAAGTAAAATATTATTTTTATTATTTATTTATTTATTAATTTTTTTGGTAGTCTTTTTGAAAGGTTTCAAACTTCGAATTCTGTCAGAAAATGCCTTTAATACTCCTCTACAATGAAGATTTTTTTTCCAATTTCTCGAAGTGGTAGAATGATTGAAAACAATTATAAACTCATTCTTTTCAAACAATTTTTCATAAAACAAAATTCCGTGTATAGAGGAGAATAAAAGATATTATTTGACAAACTTTTGTGATTGACACCTTTCAAAATCGTTTTAAAAAAACAAATTTTGATATTTTTTTTCTTCTGCTAAAAGCCAACTTTTCGTTTGAGAATCATGATTATATTATTGTTTTATGTCTTTGACTCCTAGGAATCAGGAAAAAAATTATCATTAATTAATTCGAATTTGAATAATAAAATCGAAAAATCAGTTGATTTTTTTTTTTTTTTTTTATCTCGAGAACCGCTTGAGTTAAAGAGCTAAAAATTTAGGTGAATAATTTTTTATTCGACATTAATCGATTCTCCAAGTATGAATAAAAAAAGTCGCGGGGGCAGATTTCCCATTCTTATCTGGCTATATCCTTTGAGGGAAATATTAAACAATAGCAAGATATACGTTTATGGAAACTACCTATTGGCATTACTCCAAATCATATAACTATTAACAGTGTTTTTTATGACACGGAATGGCTAAGTACTGATTAAATTATAATTTTAAAAACTGAAACACTTTGTTTTTATATATTTATTACATCCAGTAAATAACAAATACTTACAAAAAATTAGTAACAGCAATTGTGAAGATATCCTTTAAAAAATAATAATTAAACAAACTTGAAGTTGAATCAAAATCTTTAATGACCTTCATTTGATTATTAATGAATAATAATTAATGAATAACATGGAAGGTAGGTTTGTTTTGAACCATTTTAAAGCTAATTAAATAAAAACAATTTTTTGAGATCCGAAAAATTTATTTGTTTGTTTGTTTTGTTTATTTAACGTCACATTATGCAACTATGGCTAATCGGACGAAACTATAGTAGCAGTCCTAAATTTTGCATATTCAGGTTTGATTAGGATAGGATAGTTAATCTTTAATATTAATCTTTCCATAATATAGACTCCATTGTAGGTAATGGACTCAGACAGGTTATGTCTTTATTGAAATAGCCTGTCTAGGCATATAATAAAGTTGGGGGAGGTGAGGACCAGGTTATTAAATAAAATTAAAAACAACCAACTTTATAATTTTGTTTGTCAGAATCCAATCTCATAATATAACAAGAAATAATGCTTCTACTTAGCTAAGAATAATTAACTTAAATGTTCAAAGATTTTTTATTATTTTAACATTTAAATACTGTTTTGTTGTGGTTTGCTGTTTTTTTATGTTATTTTTTTGTTTTAAATAACTGTTTATACTTTGCTAGTAAAACTAATACTTTAATCAATGTTATAATGAAATGCACAAAGCTAGCTTTATGGTTAAATACATTTTATTGCTCAATAAGATTCCTTAAAGGGATATATTTAATTATTATATACACAAATTATACTGAATGGTAAATAATTAAAGTAGTACTGAGCCCACCATGAATAAACATTTTTCAACAGCAAAGTTTTTAGACGAATCAGCCATTTAACCCGAAAATACCCGCAGTTAAAAAAAAATACACGAAATCGTGAAATAATACTTGGCAACACTGACTAGTTTAATAAATTCTTAAGAAAAACACTGCTGCCTTGATTATTAGATCGTAGAAATAGTACTCGATAGAGCAACTATTTTAATGCTAATTACCTTAAGTTGAACTACAATTGAATAATAAGATTAATTTATTTCTTATTCAGCAGACAGCCGTAATAAAAGCGAAGAGAAGGTTGTACTTTTCCAGCGGGGAAGATGCGGGTCGTTCACCTGGGTCTTTAAAAGCCATTGGCCTCACCTCAAGACGCTTTACTGGTTTTACCAACCTTACCATCACCAAGGTATCTTTCAAGCAGCCAAACCTGATCATGGAGGCATTTTGTTTACATATTGCTAAAATACTGAATAATTTGCAAAAAAAAAAAAAAGTACATGAGAAAAACTTCATACATATTTGGTTGATAGAGGACTCATATCTTAATATATATTAAATAAAACTTGCCAAATCCTTTTTGCTGCAATAATGAGTAATTTGCAACAAAAGAAAAAAAAGTACAAGAGAAAAACTTCATACATATTTGGTTTATACTCATATCTTAATCTATATTAATAAAAACTGCCAAATCCTTAAAGTATAGAAACAATAAATAAAATTACTTATAATATTTATTTATTGAGATATATCACAATTAGTTTCAAAATGAACAATAGTAATAGTGATATGAGACCACATTCATACAATATATACAGAAAATAATGATAAAGTCAAATTACATAAAATAGAAATGAAATAAATTCATATATATATATATATATATATATATATATATATATATATATATATATATAAATATTATAACAATAAAATAATAATAAATAGAAAAAAACACCAACCTATAATTGAGGTACATAGAAAGTTGGCAAATAAATAAACAGCAAACAATCATAACTATAAACAATATATACAAGTTGTATATATTGTATATAATATGTATATTGTATATAAGCCCAGTCTGGGGTCCCTTTAGCAGTTGTATAATACAATTGCTAAATGGGCCCTAGACTGGGCTTTTCCGCAAAAAGCGGAATCCAAGAGATCCCAGCGCCTCTCTCTCAGCTGCATCACTGGTGGAGGATCTGACCAGTGTCAGAACTCCAGTACAAATGTTTACAGAACGTCGCGAATCCACTGCGTTTCAATCTTCGAGGAGGATTGGAGTGGAACTGGAGAGAGATTGAGCTAGAGGATTAGGATGATGAAGAAGGGTCTGATGGAATTTAGAAAATTTGGATGGTAATAATAATAATAGGCTTAGCGAACCCGAAGGTTCGATGCCAATACCACCAAATTCCGCCTCGCCAAAACTCGTCCAATGTTCACCATTCAAGCCCAAGCCCCCGAGATCAGCCTTTACGCAATCCTCCCATCTACGCTTCGGCCTACCTTTCGGACGCCTACCAGTCGGATCAGCAAATACCAACTTTCTCGGAATCCGCTGGTCATCGAGCCCAACAACTTTACTCGCCCATTTGAGTCTCCGCGGGAAGCAATCAGCTCAATTATATTCACAGGATACAAGTTCCGCAATTCCGCGTTGTGCAACCTTCTAAACTCCCCAGTTGCCTCATCTCCCTTCGGACCAAATATTTTACCCAGTACCTTATTTTCGAAAACCTTAAGCCGTTGTTCATCCTTCAAAGTAAGCGTTTCTACATCCGTAAAGAACCGTTGGAAGAATGATAGTTTTATAAGTTCTAACCTTTAAGTTTTTAGATAGAAGCCGCGAACTTACTGAATAATAACACGCATTTTACACCTTTATTTCTTCCTGGATTTCATTTTTTCTAGTTATAATTGAACCTAAATACCTGAATTTCTCTACGTGTTCAAAAGTATGCCCTGATACATCAATATCACCAAGATCGACACCGTTTCTGCTACTAATAATATATTTCGTCTTATCGGTATTTATTTCGTTTCCTATTTCTTTACCGGTTTTTATTAACACACTTGTATTTAGTTGTATGGTTTCCGGGTCTTCACCTAGCAGTACCAGATCATCGGCATACCCCAAAACCGGAATCTTGTCACCCATATTTAAGCCTTTCTCGGTACACATCACCTTTTCTATGACATATTCTAAAGCTATACCTTTTGACTCTGCTTGTCCTTCCACAAGCCCCGTCCGGGGTTTCCCGAGCTGATTGTAAATATTGTACATAGGTATGAATGAGACATGTTTGTTTCTTTATTTGTTAACTTCATTTATTTGTATTTATTTTGTCTATAAATTTTGTTATTGTATACGTTTATTTATTTTGATTTTATTTTATGTAATTTGACTTTCCTTTTGTTTATATTGTAAATATTGTATGAATGAGATCCTGTAGCACTATTATTATTGTCTATTATGACAAATTGTAATATATACGAATAAAAAAAAAAAAAAAAAAAAAAAAAAAAAAAAAAAAAAAAAAAAAAAAAAGCTATATTAAATAACACAGGTGAAAGGGAGTCACCCTGTTTCAAACCCGATCGCACCTCAAATTTCTCGGAGTAATTATGACCGATTCTAACTTTATGGAATGTTTCCGACAAACACATCTCTACTAGGTTTACTAACTTTTTTGGATGGTAACAGGTCTAAAATAAATGGAATATTAAGGTCGTGGTGTAAGGTACAGTTGGTAACATAATAAGGAGCATTACTATTGTTCGGAGGACTTTGGATTGGATGCGTTTGATGTTAGAATATTTAGCTGTCCCCTACAGTTCAAGTCTATCAATAAAATTAATAAGCTTAACTACATATTCTTTATTGGTCCACAATACCTTCAACTAGTAGGTTCTTGAAAATTACAATTTTCCACACAAAATTTAAAAAAATTATATTCAGTTTCATAATAAATTATATGAAAGTGTTATGTACAATAATCACTCAAATTTATGCCCTAATAGTTAATTTACATTACCTGTCACAACTTCAAAATCAGTTTCAGAACATGGCGGAGTCTACAATCATAGACTCGCAGGGAATTTTGCAGCACCTTATATATTAAGACTAGGCTGATAGGTAATTGATTTAAGTAATATGGATGTATACATTTATTTGTCAGCATCTCATTTTTTTGTTTTTCTAAAATTGTCTTCAGGATTGATTCATTGCAACTCAGCAAAGTTCAGCAGCCTACCTAATTGGGGTTTTTCTCTCTTAAAACATTTTTTCTCAAATCAGCTTTCCAACCAAAAAAAATCATTTTAAAAACCATGTTTCTTTTTACTTTCACTTACAATATATAGTAAGGGGAAGTATTGCGATCGTGAAAATTTTCGAATTCCAGTACGTTACATACCAGTTTCAACGGAAATACACGTTTAGCAAATAACCAAGTCCCGCAAAAAGGTCTGTGTGTGTGTGTGGTAACTCACGGGCGGGAACGGTAAGTCCTAAGAAACTGAAATTTCATATTTAAGACAAATATGCACACGAGACATTACTAAACCTTTTTCATTAATATGAGCTTACCAGAAGATCCACTTTATACCATGCATTTTGCACTTTTTTTCGATTTTCTCGAAAACGATTTTGATTAAACTCGCTATATCGATGTAGAATTTAATGGGCTTCAATATCATGTAGTTTTCATTCTGATTAAAATGGTCTGACAGGGCTTAAATGCCGATATTTAACATTTTTTCCCTGTAAAGTACCTTTAATTTTGTAGATTTTGTAAAAATAAATATATTATCTTGTTACCAGCGATGAAAGACACATAAATATATAAGTTGAACTAATTCAATATCTAACTAACGGAGAAAACTGAAAAAATATGTTTTTAATGCAATTTTTTATTTTGAACATAGCAACAGTAATTAATATACACCTATAATATACCGTTGGAAAGCTAAAGCTTTTAGAATAAATATTATCTAATGAACAAACTTGTAAAAGTTAATAAAGAGTGATGAAAAGCCGATAAATCTGATTATTTTAGATAATAATATAATAGATTTTTTTAATAAAACACTTGTTTTTATATAAATTCAATTTAATTATTTCTTTATTGGTTTTACGTATTTTAATCTCTGTATTAGAAAATCCTTTCATTGATTTTAAAAATGGAGGTAAGTGAAAGTCGTGTGTTGCCCGCACCAGATTTTTTTCTCCAATAGTTGGTTATCGAATTCGTTCAATTTGTATATTTAGCCGTTTTTTATCAATGGTAATAAGACTAATGGTCCATTTTTTTGAATCTACAAAAATTAAGGTACTTTAAGAGGTATCTGTAGGTAAATCAAGGTAAAAGAGAAAAAAATCAGCAAACAAAAATCCTAAGGGTTTTCCCCTTTTAAAGATAAATACTACAGCTTGTCTTTTTAATAGTTTTTCCTTTGTATAATTTTGAAAAACTATTAAAAAGACAAGCTGCAGTATTTATATTTAAAGGGGAAAACCGTTAGGGTTTGCTTCAGTTAATGCTAGACATGGCTCAGTAATATATATATACCTCTATATTTTAGTCTGAAGATTTTATTTAATACTTATCATTATCTTATTATTATTTGTACCTATAATATTTATTTATATTTGTATATTTTTTATTTTATCATATTATCTACTACATTAATAATTTTTCATTATCATGTTGATATGTATCTCTTTTGTTCTGATGTTTGTAGCCCTGATGATGGCTCACAAGTTTGATCCGAATCGGCGACAAAGTTAGAAGATATATAAAAAGACTGACTCCCGATCATTTCTACTTATGATATTACTGTGCTTATTTGGGGTGAAAAAAACTTAACCAGCAGTTTTCTCCTTCAGTTGGTAATCAATTTATTTCATTTTCAATTACTACTTATTATTTCATTGTTAAATTTTTTGAATCAGCATAATTGAAGGTACTTTAAAGAAGAGAAATTAAAAAAAAATAGGCATTTAATCCCTGTCACTCGATTTCAATCGGATGAAAACTACTACCAATTATGTGGAATGAGAGCCCATTTAACTGTTCACCATTATAATGAGTTTAACTAAAATCCTTAAAGCCGTTTTTGAGAAAATTCCGAAGAGGTACAAAATGTATGATACAAAATGGCTCTTGTAGCTTATGGATTTTGATGATAAAGTTGCTGTAACATCCGTTTCATCTACTTGGGTAAAACATGAAAATTCAGTTTCGTACGATTTCACATTTTTGAACTGGACTTACCACACACGCACACACACAACTTGGTCATTTGGAATCAGGAAACCATTAAACGTACATTTCCACCGAAAAATATAATTTAATACTTTAACTTATCATATATTGCGTATATGGTAAGTGAGAGTAATAAATTAAAATTAAATTATTCACAAATTCTTAATGAATCTACAGTACCGTTAAGAAGTTTGTTCTCGAAAATTAAAAAAACTTCTGATCATTGAGTATTGAATTATTAATGAATTTGTTATTTGAAATTCGGTTAATATTTTGAGGGTAATTTTTGTATTATCATCGCGTTAAAAAAATTAAAAATCTGGTGGGCGCAACACACGACTTTCACTTACCTCCGTTGTTAAAATCAATTTAAGAATTTTTAAATACACTTAGATGAAGAAAGATCAAAGAATTAATTACTTAAAGTTTTGATATAAACATGTGTTTTAGTTAATAATCTATTATATTATTATTTACAAAAATCAGTTAGTTTTATCGGCTTTTCATCACTCTCTATTAAATTTTACAATACCGTTTATTCCACCATATTTTTTTCTATAATCGTAAGGTTTCCAACGGTATATTATACATAATTATATTACTATTCTTATGTTAAAACTTATTTTACATTTTTTCTCCTTTAGTTAGTTATCAAAGTAACGGGTTTAAGTAAAATCCTTAAAGCCATTTTTGAGAAAATCGTAAGAAGGTGCTGAATGCATGGTAAGTAGCACTTCCGGATAACAGATTTTAGTGAAAACGTTGCTGTAACATCTCAGCCGTATAGTTGTCTTAAATATGAAATTTCAGTTTAAGACTTACCACACACATACCTTTTTTTCGGGAGTTGGTTATTTGTATTCAGAGGACCCTAAAACGTGTATTTCTGTTGAAAACGGAAATTCGATCATTTTCACGATCGCAATACTTTCCCTTACTATATATTTCACATATAGGTAAGTGAAAGTAAAAAAGGTCACTGATGTGAGCATTAAAATTAATATAAAATAAGCTGTTATTATCTATCACCTGAAGATAACAATGGAAAAATATATAATAAATTAATAATACATAAATATCAATTCGTAAACGATACAAATATATTATTCATAATGATACTTGTAATACTGTCTACAAATTCTGTCCTATACTATCAAAAATTATGTACAAATTAAAAATGATATGGGATTTAATATCAAACGCTCCTTTTATTCAATGTATTTAATATATATTTATTTATTTAAAACAATATTTAGAACTGATGAAAAAGCCATGCGAAATAAAATTGTATATAAGGTCAAAAGTGTGGTTAACATTTTTCTCTAAAGAATTTTTCTACAAAGAAATATTAAATTTTCAAGTGGATATACATAAATAACATATGACAATGTTTGGAAATTTTCATGTAAAATAAATTAAATATTTCGGGGAATTATTTTACATTATTTTTTTTTAAACAGTAATACAAAAACATAAAAATTAATAAATTAATGGATGTGACCACCGAAATTAAACTAGACAATGTTTCAATGAAGAGAACCAAAATTCAAACTATAAATATTAATAATAAATTGGTTACTAATTCAGGGACAAGACCTATAAGAATGGTATTATTACATGAAACAAGATGGGTGCTGTAGTATGTTAGGTAAAATAACATAAATAAAAATTAACAAGAATAAAAAATCAGTAGGTAAATTTTAATATTATAATTTTGCAAAAAAAGAAAATATAGTAATTAAAAATAAAAACAATGAATTTTCAAATATTGAATTTATACTAGCTCCTCTTTAAATTGACAAAGATATCCTGAAAATAATTCCTTATTTCTAAGAATTTGTATTAGATTTTTGAATTTCATGAATAATATATCCATGCTTGAATAGATATATTACATATTGATACCAGGGAAAGAATGTCAATTTATATTTTATACCAAAATCAGGGAAAAAAAGGTTATAATAGTGTTTATTAAATTAACTGCTATATTCAATCAAATTATTTAACTTCTCTTGTAAAATGAACTTTGGCAATATCAATTACAAGGATAAACAAATTTTTCGTTTTCGTAAAAATCAAAAATTATAAGATAGAAATAGTAAATTAGTAAATGTAACTACACAAAAATATGGAAGGCTTTCATATAATTCTTTATCTAGATGGCATTGGCTACAATTCCCTATAACTTTAAAGTTTATTAAATTGTTATAGATAAATTATTATAAATAGATTTATGTTTTAGATAAATAGTAAATTCTAGAATTAATTTTTTACATAAAACCCTTAAAACGAAGAGATTGTTTCAATTAAAAACATATTGATTTAAAATATTAATTGAAAGAAATTCACATGTAAAATTTTAAATTTAAATGTTAAATATGTGAAGCTGGGAGGGAATGTAAAACATATTTTGATGATTTTTAGGAATATATGAAATACTAAATATTAGGATAATAATTAATTATTTTTTTATGTTTTACGGATGATCCTGAATCAGGAAATTATTTTTTTAACAGTGTTTTTTATTGATTAATTATTAATTAATTATAAAATTGTAAAATTACTAATTTTATTTTGAGATTTGATCATTAAAAATGTGGTTATGAACAATTTGAATAATACTTTTAATATTTGCAAAAAAAAAGTATTAAAATGACTAAAAAGCCCATATTGGATTGTCCCATTGGGGTCATCCTAACCCAATACCTCATGGAAACAGTTCCACTTTGAAGAAAATTTTAAGTTTAATACTATTAACCTGTTTACAAGACAACATACGAGTATATTGGTATATAATCATAATATAAAAAGGAAAAAGACATTTTCGTTAATGTTTTTTATGTGGTTTTAAATCCTCTGACCACTTTAAAGTAATATCAACAAAAACGACCTTGAACATTGAACTTGTTTACTATCAGAAAAATATTACGTAGGTTAGGTAAATTCGTTTAAAAAAAGATATCAAAACTAATCAGTTCCAAGTTTTATGTACTAAAAATTCCTTGTATTAAAAATTTCTGTTTCAATAAACTATCTTATACATTATAAACTTTAACAAAACTGTACTTATGTAAATAAATACAACCTCTAATGCAATCAATCACATACAAATTACAAAAATAATATCGTTAGCATAGATGTAGTTGCTTAAAATAAAAATTAGAATACTTTGACTTTATTTTTTAAAAGATTTGAACATTTATTATGCTAGAAAATCGTTAAATAATCCTTAATGCATTAAAATACATCATTTAAAAGGTTAAATGACAAAATCGGCTTTATGCATAGTTAATAATGCAATTGCCGTATAGAAGATACATTTTATTAATAATATACTAGAGAAGGAACCGTCCAACGAAATGGTATTCAATTATTTCAAAAATATATAATTGTGTCTACCTAATCTATAAATATCCCATATCCACAAGCTGTCATAAATATTATAAACACTGTAATCCACCAAATTAATAACATATCAATTTAATCCAAGGGTCACTAAGTACGATAAACGCAAAACCATGACATAAACTATCCTAAACAACCATCCTGTGGCATACTAAGGCCTGAAACTACTTAACTCTTGTTGGCAAGATGGTGGGGGATTAGCAGTGTTGCCACAACACTTCAGCGCTGCTCTGAAATTCCCTGTTTACTCCTCTATAGGAATTTTACAAATTCTTCTATAATAAAAAAAATAAAGATATCGATTTTCACTCTTATAATTCTAAAATATTAATATATATATTTATCAAAGACAAAAAATATTTTTTTATAAAAATTAATCTATAATATTGATATTAATGATATTCAAGATTTCCGATACATAATTAAAATTAATTAACTGCATGAAGACATAAAATACATTACTTGTGTGCAGATTAAAAGGCAAGGATAGAAATAAAATGTTAAAAATTACTTGTTGCAAATGTAACTAACACACGTGCCATCGAATGTTGTAAACACATGCGTCGCAATAGTATTTTTTATACGACCTTGTAATTAAACAAAATAATAATGCAAAATGAAGGCCTCAAATGAATACTTCTACATAATACATGTTATTTTACAAATTATTTTTATTTGAGCAAATGATAAATAATAAATTACCCAAACAAATCTTAATTTTTCTTAACTTCGTAGATCCAACTTTTGAGATTTGTTTTTCTTTAGAAAACCCACAAGGTTTTGAATTTCTGATCATGTACAAATATATTTTTTTAAAGTAATAATATTTGTTTTCTGCTGAATTTTAAGTAAACAATCTTCGAAATATACCGAATGGAAAATCACTAGGAAAAAAATAAATATTTTTAAAAATGCAATATTGCATCACTATTCGCACAATGTGATATTTCACTACATACCTGTCCAAAAAAAAATTGATTTTAATGATTGGAATTTTATTCCCACAAATTTATGTTAAAGCTTATATGAATAAGAAAAAAATCTAAATAATAATAGAGAAAAAATCAACTGTTAATATTTGTTTTCAATATCATTAAGAAATATTTTAATTTAATTTGGAAATTAAGTCTGAGACAGATAATATTATTTGATGATAAGATCCAATTCTTGAGCAAAAAAAAATTGTTTTTATAGATCTAATAATAATAAAATATAAAAAAGTTTGCTCTTATAAACTATTGTATATACTCAATTCTTTAATATGCTCCAATTGAAACGATGAAGAGAAATAAATGAATTCTCTATAAAAATGTTATACAGAAAACAAGCATTAGAAAAAAAAAAAAAAGATAATACCACGGATAAAAAGTACGTTGTTAAATATATTTAATAGAGTGAAATAAGGAATAAATAAAACTACTATATAATTTTTAATATTCAGAGTACATACTGTTGCCAACTATCAGATTCCTTCATAATACCAATTCTTATAGGCGACTTTCACACGCCAGGAATTTTAAGCTGTTAACATTTTAGTAATGTGTTGAAATTAATCACATGTATCACCTACTAAGAATTTTACCGTATGAAAAAATAAAAATGCAGTTCTTCCGTCCGGTAGAATTGATCGTGTGTGAATCATGTTTTTTTCCCGGCCGCCGTGTACAGTGCATTGCTGGTTTATTATAACTTATTTATTTACATTAATTTATTTATTAAAACTACATATAAATGAACTAAGTTTCAATGAACTGTTGAGACGTTGTTTTTTAAAATGTACTAAAGGACATTTTTTTCGAAATTGATGTTTTGACATATTTTTATTATAATGGTTTAGTTTTATCTAAACCCTTCTTCATAATTTTTCTAAAAAACATAGAAATCCATTAAAAGCGTATTTGAAAATTGCATTTCATTCCAAAAGGTACTTAATCCATATATCATTTCATTCCAAAAGGTACTAAAAACATTTCCTTCCAAAATGTACTATATCCTCTGTAAACAGAAAACCTTTCCTTTAATTTCCTTCCAAAAAGGTACTATATTTCCTATTATACATTAGGAGCACCTAACCCCGTAATATATCACCATTAATTTATTGTTGTCTTCCTTTTATGCATTCTTATTGGTTCATTCAGCACGTCGTGATCATTGCTATTATTTTGATCAATATTTTTGATCTAATAATCAGTTTTTAGGGTGTTTTAAACAACCCAAATGAGTCGCTTCGGTTTTCGTAGGTTCTCAATTAAATTAAGTTGTTTCATAGTATTTCTTCTTGCAGCCACATAAATTTGATATAACAATTTTCAGAAACTCAAATTTTATTATAATAATGGTATCTTATTCATCAAATGTTTGGAATTAGAATTTCCTGACCTTGCTAAATATGAGAAGAAAAACCGTGCCAGATCTAACCTAATAGAATTTTTTTTTTTTGAAAAAGGTAAAAGACCAAAGTAAAAAACTTAAAAGTTATTTATTTATCAGTCTTTATAGTTAGATATTGCTTACACGTACTTAATAATTTAAATACATTTGTTAAATTCATATAATTAATAAGTAAAAGTTCAAAACAAATTTCATAATTACATACTTTCTTATTATAGTGCCAAAAATAAATAAAAGGTCCTTTGAATATTGGCTTTCTTTATGAAGAATAGACAATAAAATTTAATATAACCAACAAGGAACGATATTTCTCAGAGTGAGAATAGAGAAATATAAATAACTCAGTAATTAACATAATAAAGACATTAGTTATGAGTAATTTGTCCAAGGAAGGTTATGGTGACTGTTATCTCGCGTTATATTCTTCCCAAAAGTACTATATCCCTTTTAATTCTTTCCAAAAAGTACTATTTCCATATTATATGTTTAAAAAGTCATGGGAAATGTGCAATAATTTGGAAAAATAAGTTATCAATAAAGTCAAACATCAACTTTACATTTTAATAAAAAACGAATCAAGTAAATTGGTCCAGTATTAAATAAATGACAGATTTTTGCGTTTCCTGTAAAATTTTGTTAAGTGGATATAGTACCTTTTGGAACCCTAAGTGTCAAATGTACCGTATCCACCATTATTTCTATTCCGTCGGAATGTTCAACAAATTATTTACTAGTAATGAATTTACCAAAAAAACAACCCAGAATCCAGCGAAAACAACGAAAAAACTCAATACCTCAATATGTATTCAGCATCCAATTGAAAAATATTAAAGTGCTCCTTACATGAAAACCAAAATGTCTTATATAAATAAAAATAAAATTTATTACAAAATTTTCTTCCTTAGCGAAAAAAAACAAAACAACATATTACATAACAAATCTCTAAACATCCATAAACATGCAATAAAGAAAATATGGAAGGAAATTTCTTGTTGAATCCAACTCAGATTACAAAACCTTGGATGAAGACGTAAAACATTTGTTTAGCCAGTTTTTTTTCTATTTATTTTTGAGTTGAATATTACGAAATACCACTCTCATGCCCACCTTTTTGGATACATGTTGGAGTGTCTTTACCCAACCTTTCGACAACATTACTTCCTTGATTTCTTTTTTTTCCTCAAAAACCAAAATCCCATTTCTACATCTATGATCTTCTTACTCTAGGTCACCCTATTCAGTCTAAATATTCTTTCGAGAAATAAGTCCTTTCGGTTTTCTGTTTATTTTTAAATCACTATGATACACTTCTTATATGATGAATTTATCTTTAAAGTGGATTGTTTATCCTGTTTGTAAACGTCAACAACTATATCTGTCAACTGATGTTGAATCTAGAATATTATTGTATTTGCTATTGCACTGTGAATATGGAATAATATTCATTATCGGTATATTTTGTTGTATTATTTAAAAAAAAAAAAAAAAAATCAGAATATCAGCACATCGTTGTTATCACAGACTCCGCTCACACTTTTCAAGCAAACTTGTCTCGCAACGCACTAAGGTAACTCTTAACAAAACCCCAATCCGCCCTTTTCTGACTTATGGTTCTGAGACCTGGACCTCTACAAAGGCAAATGAGAGAGACCTACTAACTTTTGAAAGGAAAATCCTTAAAAAAAATCTACAGGTTCACCTGTGAGGATGGACAATGGAGAAGGGGCAGGAATATAGAGATCTATGGCCTCTCTAACGAGCCTGACATTGTTGAAATTATCGAGGCAGGGAAGGGACTACTTGTAGCTGAGTGGTTAGCATAACAGCTTCCTATGCCAAAGGTCACGGGTTCAAACCCACAGGGGGTCCTAGGACTTTTTCCTTTAAGGATTCCTTACTATTGTATTATATAGGTTTTTACTTTAACAATCTTGTTAAAACATTTTCTAGGGGGTCACCCATAGCGTAGTTGCTAGTATAACAGCTATGCCAAAGGTCGTGGGTTCAAACCTGCGGGTGACCCTAGGATTTTTTAATGGGAGTAAAAAATCCTTAGTTATGCCGACCTTCGGAGGAGACGTTCAAAGGTGGTTTCGAGCCTGTGCGATGTCAGGTACTCGTTAAAGATCCCTATCCTAATAAAACCTGGATAGGCAAAATTTAGGACTCCCACTGTAGCATCGTCCGATTATCCATAGTAGCATAAACTGACGTTAAATAAATAAACAAACAAACAATCGAGGCAGTGAGGTTAAGGTGGCCAAGACACCTCGCACGGATGCTTGAAGATTCAATACCGAAGAAAATACTGACAACAGTTTGGCCGACGGAAGTTTGGGAGACCCAGGTTGCGGTGGTCGGACTGTGTTGCAGCTGATTTAGGGACCAATGGAGACAAGAATCGCTAGTGGAGGAAGCCAAGACTCGCTTGAGGGCTGTAGAGCTGACATAAAAATAAGCGTGCTGCAGAAGCTCATAGAAAATTTTGCAGTGTTTATGGGGATGATACCTTAACCGGACGCACCTTTCAAAATTTGTTTGTCAATTTTCATTCAAGAAATTTTGACAACACTGATGCTCAACGGTCTAGTCGTCCATATGAAATTGAAACAAGCAATGTTTAGGCTATTGTTGATCAAAAGCCCACCCAATCAGTGAGAGAGATTACTATGGCCCGAAGAGTGTCGATAACAAGCGTAGAAAACCATTTGTAAAAGCTCTTTTTTCATGCTTAATGTTTGGGTCCCACACTGGGCAACACACCGACCAATTTTTGAAAAGGTTATGTAATAAAAGATGATAAATAAAACTTTTACGATAATGTAGTCCGTAGAAAATCTTGGGGACCTAGTCGGGAGGCTTCTGGAAGAATGTCGAAACCCGGATTGCATTGATTACAATTGATTCAACTCTATACAATTAACAAAATTGGATCAATAAATTAAAAATAAACACCCAGAACTGGCAATTCAGAAGGCTGTCGTGTTTCATCAAGACAGCCCTTGGCCCCAAACCTCAATAAATTACTGAGCCTTGGATGGGACTTTTTGCCCTACCATCTCTATTCACCAGACCAATCTCCAAATGTCTACCACTTATTCAAGTCTCTGCAGAACTGCCTAAATTGAAAGAAGTTAAAAAAGCAGGAGAACAACTAAAACCACTTTTTTAACCATGAACGCCAGATTTCTATGAACATGGCATGCAGTTAGTGGAAAAATGGACATAAGTCATATCAAATAGTGGCTAGTAAATTGCAGATTAAACTAAATTTGATGTGTATTATGCATTGAGTTTTATTTCACCCAGAAAAAAACGAAAGGACTCATTTGCCAACCCAATACAAGATCCCAAGCTATTGATTTATAAATTCCCTTTGATACAGCGACTTCCTCCATCATCCGCCCTACCTCCATTTGGAATTCCTTGCTTGTCTCTAATCAGAATTCTCCTCCACATTTTCCTTTAATCAACATCTATTCTTTCATCTTATCTATAATCAACAACTCTATTATTGTAACAGTATTTTATTTCTAGTAATATAAATTACTATTAGAGATTAAAAAATTGTACTTCTATATCAACTAATTATAAACTACTCAATGACGGAAGAATTATTTTAACTCTCTATATATAAAATGATGGTTTCCACTAACTCCTTCTGAGCCACTGCACCGCTTTGATACGGTTTATACTATCATTTAGGACAATCTTTTCTGAATTTTTATAATTAAAATAAATTGAAACTTAGCTTTTCTTTAGAAGGATAAAAAAAATGTCTGTGTAGGTAAAAAAATAAAATAAATCCAGTAAAAGGACGTAGGTGGCCAGAAGTCATCGTAAATGGAAAACCGATTTTTGTGTAGTAATAATATTAAAATAGTAGTAATATATCCATTTTTTTCTACCTCAAATTTATTATTACTGAAATTTTAATAATAATAATAATAATAATAATAGGCTTACCGAACCCGAAGGTTCGATGCTGACACCACCAAATTCTGCCTACACAGACTCGTACAATGTTCACCGTTCAAGCCCAAGCCCCCGAGATCAGCCTTAACGCAATCTTCCCATCGACGCTTCGGCCTACCTTTAGGACGCCTACCAGTCGGATCAGCGAATACCAACTTTCTCGGAATCCGTTCCTCACCGTGCCCAACAACTTTACTCGCCCATTTGAGTCTCCGCGATGCTATTAACTCAATTATATTCACAGGATATAAGCTCCGCAATTCCGCGTTGTGCAACCTTCTAAACTCCATAGTGGCCTCATCTCTCTTCGGACCAAATATTTTACGCAGTACCTTATTTTCGAAAACCTTAAGCCGTTGTTCATCCTTCGAAGTAAGCGGCCACGTTTCACATCCGTAAAGAACCGTCGGAAGAATAATAGTTTTATAAATTCTAATCTTTAAGTTTTTATATAGAAGCCGCGAGCTAAGTAACTAAGCAACTGAATAATAACTGGCATTTCCCACCTTTAACCGGGTCTTTATTTCTTCCTGGATTTCATTTGTTCTTGTTATCATTGAACCTAAATACTTCAATTTCTCTACGTATTCAAAAGTATGCCCTGATATATCAATATCATCAAAATCGCCACCGTTTCTGCTACCAATCATATATTTCGTCTCATCGGTATTTAATTCAAGCCCTATTTCTTTACCGGTTTTTATTAACACCCTTGTATTTAGTTGTATGGTTTCTGTGTCTTCACCTAGCAGAACCAAATCATCGGCATACCCCAAAACCGGAATTTTATCACCCATATTTAAACCTTTCTCGGTACACATCACCTTTTCTATGACATATTCTAGAGCTATATTAAATAAAACAGGTGAAAGGGAGTCACCCTGTTTCAAACCCTATCGCACGTCAAATCTTTCGGAGTAATTATGACCGATTCTAACTTTATGAATGTTTCCGACAAACACATCTGTACTAGGTTTACTAACTTTTAATGAAATTTTAACAGCATTAAAATAATAAAGCATAACAGCCTTCTATAAATAGTTTCAAACCCAGCAGAGGAGGTAAAATGGTTGTCCCGGGTCTGTAAGATGTCACATAAAAGATCCCTATCCTAATTATATCTGGATAAATAAAATTTAGGAATCCCACCGTAGCAACTTCAGATTAAATGAATAAACAAACAATACCACGGAACCAGTTAAAAATTATAGTATCCACTTTTTACAAGAACACCTTGTGACTATCACAGGGTATGTTTGCTATCGGAAGCCCCTAAGACGTTTTCACATGTACCCTTTGAGCGAATTTTCACGTGATTCAAAGAGTCTTAAAATATTACTCGTATGATCATCGCAAAAGGAAACCGACTGAGAACCAGATCTTTACAATACGTCATTTATTCATTTATGCGAGAAGTGAATCATTTATTCATACACTTTAAATGTTAGGATACTAGTTTAGACTGGAAAATGTGGTGCGCGCAACACACGGCTTTCAGTTACCTTGGTTGTTAAAATCAATTTAAGAACTTTTAACTGAAGTTGAAAATTTTTTGAAAAAATGCTTTGAGTTTCGATGAAAACATTTATTTTAGAATAAATAACCTTACAATAACAATTATTATCTACAATCACTTAGGTTTATCCGCTTTTACAGCTGGTTATGAAATTCGTTCATATTGTATATTTGCCCATTCTATATCTATGCTAACACCTAGAAATGGATATTTGTTCCGAATCTAAAAAATTACTGAAGAGAAAGAAAATTTATATCGGCACTTAAGCCCTATCGTACTATTTCAATAAGAATGAAACCTTCATGATATTAAAGCCCATTAAATTTCACGCCGAAATAGAGCAGTTTTTGAAATAATCGAAAAAAAGTGCAAAATACATAGTATGGAGTGACTCTTCTTGTTCGTCGAATTCAGTGAATAAATCCCAGGCATATACGAACTTTGAGTTTTATAAAACATATAATTTTCGAGCTAGACTTACTGCGCACAGACTTTTTTGCTAGACCCAATCTTGCATGTCACTTGGACTCAGGGTACCCTAAAACATGTATTTTTGGTGAAAAATCGAGTTAGAAAATTTTCAAGATCACAATACATTTTCTTAACTATATATTTCATATTTAGGTAAGTGAAAGCAACAAACCATATTAATTTAGTTATGCTGTGGATTAATATTTTTCATCCACCTCTTCCTTTGTCTTACAGCAATACGCGTATTTCAGTGATGCTTCCTTACGTTTACCCTTTGTTGCAAACCCATGACTGCCTGTCTAACTGTATCCTTTAGCAATATTCCACTCACCTTAGTTGAACAGAGCCGGTCCTGGGGTCACCTTTGGTGTAGTGGCTTGCATAACAGCCTCCCATGCCCAAGATCACGGGTTGAAATCTGGCATTTGACCCAAGGATTTTTTAGAAGGTGACGAAAAAGCCTATGTGTTGCCAGGTACTCACTAGAGATCTCTCTCCTAATAAAACGTGTATAGGCAAAATTTAGGACTCATAAAAAATAATCAGATATGGTAGCTGGGACTCCATCTTGACAAACGTATTACTTCACGTTTAAACGGAATCTTCACACTAGACTGAAACGGCCAGAAACTTCTCGCAGATACCAAGTGTATATTACCAAGTATAAGACTTATACCATAATACACTTAATACGACTTAGTATAATACGACTTATACTCTTATACCAAGTATAAGACGATTATCGGATCGATTATTTAAATCATCGAAGTCCGATCATCCGATTATGACGATCATTCGATTATGCTCACCCCTACCAAGTACTATAACATTTTCTCGACGAAATTGCCATCTACAATACTGCAATTAAACAAATTTATATTATCACCATTAGTCCTATATAGACATATGGGTATTGTGCATTGGGGACACAACGAACCATCAAATTTCTCCCGAATCTAATCCTTCAGTACAAAATCCTAAATGTTCGTTACTTCGTCACCAATAAACACATAAATATCCCATTAGTTGTAGATTTAGTCTGAAATATACATAACTCATTTAAATCAAAAGTATCAGCCCTCTAAAAACCATTTTTTCGAATCTTTCATCTGCTCGGGTTCCCGATAAACTTTCCAGACGTCTATAAATACTTAAATAAGCATTAAGTACCCCCGCTGGGTAGTTTATTCACGAGACTTATCATGCCCATTATTATTGGGTTGCTTATTTAATATTATTATTACTCCTACACTTGTTTTTATTTCATATTCAGTTGTAAATATCAATAAGATGTATATTTTTTAAAATAATCGGCATGGATGTACTGTTTCTGGGCCAATGGTCGCTCAAGGAAGTTGAGTTAGTGAGCAAGTCTAGTAAAGATAATTTATGTAGATAATTCCTGCATTTATAAAGGTAAGGAAAATGTAAATTGTTTTGGAGTTAGTACAAACAAGATTTAAAGAAAAAGTAATATTGAAACGGCAGTGTAATTGATATGTTGGAATTTAGTTAAACATCTTAAATTGAACCGATCCTCACACAAGACTGAAACGACAAGAAACTGCTCGAAGATATCGATTAATACAACACTTACTAGACAAACGTTCAAAACTTCCAGTATATTACAAAAGACCTATTTGGACATATGGAATCGAGCTTTGGGGCTCTACGAAACCATCTAATTCCTCCCGCATCCAGTCCTTACAATCCCAAACCCTTCGCAAAATCCTGAATGCCTCTTATTTTGTTACAAATCAACTCCTCCATAATGACCTTAACATCCCATTTGTTGCAGACATAGCCCGTGATAGATGCTCCTCTTTTCATTCTAAACTCCCTACCCATACAAACCCACTTGTCCGTAATTTATCTTCCTTTGATATCCCTGATAACCCTCCAAGGCGACTGAAAAGGAGGTGGCCTCGAGACCTACTGCCTTAAAATAGTGAAGTGCTACCACTGGGTAGTTCTTTCTAAAGACATTTTCGTGACTTTTTTTTTTATTCCTCATATTTGTAAATACCAATAAGATGTATATATTTTTTTTTAAATAATCGGCATGGATGTACTGTTTCTGGGCCAATATGTGATGGATATGTGACAATTGCCGTCCGTATAGTAAAAAAAAGGTCATTCGATTATCCTAGCTCCTTATAATCCCTCCATTATCGTTAGAGTTCAGTCCGAATGATCATTCGCTTATCTAAACCGATTAATCCGATAATCGATTAATTCGAATGATTGAAATAATCGAATGATCCGATAATCGTCTTTCTATTATGCCCACCCCTAGCACTTGGTATCTGCGAGAAGTTTCTGGCCGTTTCAGTCTAGTGTGAAGATTCCGTTTAAACGTGAAGTAATACGTTTGTCAAGATGGAGTCCCAGCTACCATATCTGCTTATTTTTTATGAGTCCTAAATTTTGCCTATACACGTTTTATTAGGAGAGAGATCTCTAGTGAGTACCTGGCAACACATAGGCTTTTTCGTCACCTTCTAAAAAATCCTTGGGTCAAATGCCAGATTTCAACCCGTGATCTTGGGCATGGGAGGCTGTTATGCAAGCCACTACACCAAAGGTGACCCCAGGACCGGCTCTGTTCAACTAAGGTGAGTGGAATATTGCTAAAGGATACAGTTAGACAGGCAGTCATGGGTTTGCAACAAAGGGTAAAGGTAGTTTGACGAAACCTATTAGTATTGAGTTTGATCCTCCATTTGTGAAACGATACTTACCGATGTTGAATCTTAGACTCCTAATTGGTTGCAGTGTTACAGTTGTTTTTTAAAAATAGTAAAATTGAATTTTTGTTTATGTGTAGAAAAATGTTTAGACGATGATAATTTCAACAATGTTAAAAAAAATGCGAAAATGTTTTCAGAGTAAGATAAGTTATCGCTTGAAAATTATCACGTCGCCAATATATGGCAGACGGGCCTTTTTATTTTTTTTCGTCGCGCCTGACCCTAAGCGAAAACTGATAAAAATTTAAAATGAAAAATGGTTCCGTAAATAAACAATATCATTTGAGAAACCGTTTATTACAATATTGTATAGATGGGTGTGATAGTCTCATTTACATACTGTACATACATACATACATACTGTATGTGTTTAATGCAAAACACGAGTATTTATTATGTAGGGAATTATAATTTGTTAATATGAAACGAATAATACTTTACCATTCTAAAAATTACGAAAACTAAGCATATACCTGTAAGCTAAAACTTTTTTGCTTACATTTACCTATCTTCAAAATATGTAGTAATGGTAAGTATTGAGATCGTGAAAATGTCCGAATTAGAATTATCCACAGTATTATGACTTTTAGGTTCTCTAAGCCCAAACAAAGAAGTTTTAGAGTCCTCTGGGCAAAAAAAAAAAACGAAATTTAAGGGTCCTCTGAGCCAAAAAAAAAAAAAATCTTCAAGCGTCCTCTGAACCCAAATAACCAAGTTTTAGGGTCCTCTGAGCCCAAATAACCCAAGTTTAAGGGTCCTTTGAGCCCCAAAACAAGTTTTAGGGTCCTCTGTGCCGAAAAAAAAAATCTGGTGAAGTCAACTCACGACTTTCACTTACATCCATTTTTAAAATCAAATGAAAGAATTTTCAAATCAGTTAGAGATAAAAATACGTGAAACAATTAAAGAATTAATTAAATTGAATTTATAAAGAAACATGTGTTTTATTAAAAAATCTATTATATTATTATCTAAAATAATCAGTAATATGTATATTACTGCTCTTATGTTCAAAAACAAAAAATGGCATTAATTTTTTTTTTTCAATTCTCTCCTTTAGTTGTTTTTTAGATTCGCACAACTTACATACTTATCTGTTATTTATCAATGCTAACAAGATAATTTGGTTATTTTTATAGAGTCTACAAAATTAAAGGTACTTTAGGGGAAGAAAATTTAAAATATTGACATTTAAGCCTTGTCAGGCTATTTTAATCAGAATGAAACCTACATGATATTATAGCCCATTGAATTTTACATCGATATAGCGAGTTTAATCAAAATCGTCGGAACCGTTTTCGAGAAAATCGTAAAAAGGTGCAAAATGCATGGTATAAAGTGCCTCTTCTGGTAAGCTAATCTTGATGAAAAAGGTTTTGTAAGGTCTTGGGCGTATATTTGTCCTAAATATGAAATATCAGTTTCATAGGACTTATAGTTTCCGCCCGGGAGTTACCACACACACACACACACACACACACAGACCTTTTTCCGAGACTTGGTTATTCGGACTCAGGGGACCCTAAAATGTGTATTCCGTTGAAAACTGGAATCCGAAAATTTTCACGATCACAATACTTTCCCTTACTATATATAGTAAGTGAAAGTAAAAAACAATAAATTGTAAATATTAAATACGCTGATAATAAATAAAAAGAAAGGAATAGAATCTTTTTATCTATATAATTTTTTTTTATGGAAATAATGGTAGTATAGAGGTATAATATACCGTTGAAAAGCTAAAAAATTTAAAAAATCTAAAGTTGCAGAGAGTAACGCTCATAGTAAGTTAAAGTTGTTACTTCTTCAAAATGGCGTACTCTTCTTTATAGAGTGGAGTAATTTTAAACTGCGGTGGCTGATAGATTATTGCGGTTTGTTCCTGAATAATATTATCTAACATAAGAAAGTGGGTTCCTATCCAAAGTATTAGATAAAAAAAACCTCATTCCACCATTGGCGAATTGAATATTTCGACCTAAGTGGAGAAGTTCGAATGCATAAGTAATTAGGCATAAATAACTACTAGCAAAAAAAAAATTATTGAATAAAATACGATATTTTATAATAATTTAAAATTTGAATGCGAATGTACTGGAAACCAATTAGTATTAATACCAAATTGTTTTCGATGCATTAAAGTCAAAGTTAACCGTTAAAAAAACCGAGTGACATTTACAATCCAAAAGTCAAAGGTAGTAGAAGGGAACGGAATGGACTGAGTTACGAGATATTAACCTAAATAGAACAAAATAAAATGGTAAACTTCAGGCTAATCCTTCTTTTTTGTTAGTTTATATACAACAGATTGACTTATTACTGTTTCTTTGTAATCAAATAACAAACTAATGTAATAATAAACTAATGTTTTTGGTTTATTATTTTCAATAAAGAACCTTTGTAACCGATCCCCCCAAAAAAAATTGTGGGGGCTTACGTTTTAAGATACGTTGAGCCCGAACAACGCATAAAAAAAAATCCGTCTATTCCGAAAAAGTAATAAAATTTAAATCTTACCTATATTTACGCTTATAACTCAGTTATTTTTGAAGTTTTATGATCAGTAAAGCGCTATTAAAAAATCCACATAGGTTTATTAATTTCAATAATAAGCTGTGTAATCGAACTCCCTTCAAATTTGATTACTTGATTGCTTACTTTTCAAAATACTTTGGGTCCGAATAATGTATAAAAAAAAAAAAAAATTAAAGGGTTCAGGCTTTTTTTCAAATACCCAAGTACAAATTTTTCAAAACCCAGCCTTATTGCACAACTTATAATGTAATTATCATATTCTTATAACTTATTTATAACTTCTCTTTAGCATTTTAGCTTCTTGGACACTATTATTGTACAAATACTGTGAAGTAACTCAATGGTATCTTTACGGATGCGAAACGTGGCCGCTTACTTTGAAGGATGAACAACGGCTTAAGGTTTTCGAGAATAAGGTACTGCGTAAAATATTTGGTCCGAAGAGAGATGAGGCCACTGGGGAGTTTAGAATGTTGCACAACGCGGAATTGCGGAGTTTGTATCCTGTGAATATAATTGAGTTGATAGTATCGCGGAGACTCAAATGGGCGCGTAAAGTTGTTGGGCTTAATGAGGAACGGATTCCGAGAAAGTTGGTATTCGCTGAACCGACTGGTAGGCGTCCGAAAGGTAGGCCGAAGCGTCGATGGGAGGATTGCATTAAGGCTGATCTCGGGGGCTTGGGCTTGACCGGTGAACATTGGACGAGTCTGTGCAGGCGAAGTTTGGTGGTATCGGCATCGAACCTTCGGGTTCGGTAAGCCTATTATTATTATTATTAACTCAATGGTAACTTTTATAAATACAGATTAGGAAAGTACAACATTTTAATTCCACCTACCTATATATGAAAGATAAAAGTAAGGCGAGGAATTGCGATCATGAAAATTTTTGAATTCCAGTTTTCAACAGAAATACACATATTAAAGACCATTAAATTTACATTAATATAGCGAGTTTGATCAAAATCGTTAGAGCCGTTTTTGAGAAAATCGTAAATATGTTCAAAATGCATAGTATAAGTTGGTTAGCTGATTTTGATTGAAAAGTTTCTGTAACAACTCGGGCGTATAGTTGTAACAATTATAAAATTTCTGTTTCATAGGTCATTTAGTTTTAGCCCTGGAGTTACCACACACAGACCTTTTTGTGGGACTTGGTCTTTTAGACTCAGGGAGTCCTTAAACGTGTGTAGCGGAGGTAATCGATGTTAATAACAGTGTCGATAACATTTTGGAATAGTTTGTGGCTAGAATGGGAAGTAGAGAGGAGGTAACAGTGTGATGTGTATTTTATTTTTCCTAGAATAAAAATATAATCCAATACTATTTTACATGTTAACACGCAGGAGGTTACACGTGTATTTCCGTTGAAAACTGAAAATCGAAAAATTTTCACTATCGCAGTACTTTCCCTTAGTATATATTTCATATATAGGTAAGTGAAAGTAATATTATCTCATATACAAAGTTGTAAATGGCCATGTTAAGGGCCAAATATGGTATAAAATTATTTCTGATAATTATACGTAACAATTTGAAATGAGCTTTGAAAAAATATGGCTAAATATACAACTTGAACGAAATTGATAGCCAACTAAAGGAAAATAGGGCAAACATGTTTTTTGGGGCACAAGAATAGTGATATAGATTTATAATAAAGCATTGGAAAGCTAATGATCTAAAAAAAAATGTTTTGCACAAAGTTGTGGAAGGTAATGTAAAGAGCCGAATAGGGCATAGACTGAAGTCTTTGTTGTAAATAAAAAATATATGTTACCAATATAACTGAATGTAAACTTTTTTGAGCTTGTAACTTTATTTAATAATTCTTAAATTGATTTTGAAAACCGAGTTATGTAAAAGTATTATGTTGCGCGCACCGAATTTTTATGAATCGACACGATATTTTCGCAAGTTCTGAATTAAGCAGCTTCAATATTACTAAGTTTAAAATAAGCCTACCCACCTTTCCCGAAGTTCCGTTGGTCTAAAACGAAAACAGAAGCCCTATAAATAGAAGACAGCTGTCCGGGCTGTAGGGACGAACAGCCATGCTCTTGCATTTCCCTTTATGGTCGCAAAGTCCATATAGAACATTATTTTTATTAGTTTGTCATTTAGGCTAACGTACTATAATTATAAAAAAAAAGGTTTATATTGTAAGGATGACTCATCCAAAATCATTGTTAACATTTTGTCAATATGTAAATATGTGAATAAAGTTTATTTATTTTTATTATATATTAAATACAACAGATGTTTAAATAAAACAGCTGTTATAATTATGAGAATAAAATACTTTCCCTTACTATATTTTTCATATATAGGTAAGTTAAAGTAATAAAAAGTGATTATGTATGGTTCCTAAGTGTGTAATTATTTATTAGCATTAAGAACATATAATACTTTTTGAGAAAACATTATTAATTTTCTCTTCTCGTTATTTTTACATATGTATGAAATATATATATTAAGAGAACGTATTGTTGTCATGAAACATTTTCAACAGATATTAACTCCTTTCAATATCTGTTGAAAATTTTAAAACCTGTCAAGCTCAAAAACTATGTCTTTCGAAACTGAAATCACACAGTCTAGAACTTCTTTACCTAAACTGACTTTACTGTAGGAAATGTCATCCTATATGATTTTTTACGCACATATGTATATACGGCGCTACCCAGCGAGAGTAGGTGTAATTAAAATATGCAAATTTGTGTGGGTTTGATGTGATGTCGGTGATAGTGAATTATCATACACTCTCAGATACTTTCACTCCGCCTAGTGTGGCCGGGAAACGGAGGGTAATGTCAACTCTAATGATGTTCGCTAGACTTTGGCCGTACTCGTACGTGATCGGGTCCCCTTACATGATGTAAGTTACATCCCAGTTCGTGCCTCCTACTAATTGTTATCGTTTTTCAACGTTACTATTGTTTTCAACCTGTCCCGATATTGAAGAAGAACTTATTTTAACAGTTGAAAAATATAAGGAACTGTTTGAACCTGAATCCAGGAGCTGTAAGGAAAAATGTTCTTCTAAATTGGTGCTAATCATTGTAATTGATTAAAACAAATAACATAAAAAGGTGAATACACGCTTCGCCGTTAACAATGAACAATACGACAATCAATGAACGTTTCCTCCTTGAAATGGAGAGGATTGGCCCTCAGGAATGTAGGTGGTGGTAGGAAATTTCCTTTCCTCTCCGCTGAGTGTGGCCACCTCGAAAAATCGGCTTTCCTTTCCTTGCCTTTCCATTCGGCTACGTGTGGCTGGGTTAGAAGGTAATTATACTGATTGATAACTATTCCCATTTAGTTATCATCTAAAAGAAGTGATGAATTTTCATTCAATAAATATTTCCGTTGACTGTTGGTCAAACTCGTAATTTTTAATGAAGAAATCTGAATAAAACATTTTTTTCGTTCCAACACAACTCCTGAGTCATCAGAGGATCGCGCGAAGACATGCGTAAACGTTGGAAAACAAACCCAAGATCCGTAATGAGAAAATGTTCGAGTATAAGCAGAAAAGTAATGAAAATCGGTCTGAGAAGGATATCCAATAATTGATTGTTTATTCATTTAATGTCACTTTTATACTACTAAGGCTAATCGATCGATGCTTTAGTGGGAGTTCTAAATTTTATCTATCCAGATTTTATTATGATACGGATCTTTATAGAGTACCCGACATGACTAAGCAGGGGACCACCATTTTACGTCCCCGCCGATGAACGGTATAACTAAGGAATTTTTACATTTATTAAAAAATCCTAGAATCACCTGTGGTTTGAACTCGTGGCCTTTCTAATAATTGTTTGTGTTTATTTTCATTAATTAAAAAATATTCTAGTGCTTAAACCAAGAGGTAGGTACGGTTCTTTACTAACATGCAAATAATTCTATTGGTATTTATCCACTGAATATATTTCTTATAACAAGACTGCCTGGTGAAGTTAGTCAAGATGTTGGATCTGTTACAAACCGTGTCAATGACATTTCAAACAGATCGATCATAAACATCGTCTCATGACCTATATCCTCTCTGCTGGTACCCGCTTCTCACAAGTTTTTTTTTTTTTAAGTTGTGGTTTTAAATATTTCTGGGAGATTTAAGTTTCTCGAATTCCTATGTAAAGGTGTTAACTTATTCCGGTTTAGTGACGCAAGCGGATTCCGCTTAAAGGATTGACAACTTTGCGTAATTATATATTAGTAATTGCTTCATAATGCTTAAAAAATTGTTGAAGATCCACAGTTTCCCAACTTTCTTACATTTACTTTTTGATTATTGTAATCCATATTTAATTATTTTATAAATACCAATGACTCTGGAGTCATTCAACGGTACTTTGAAATATATTGTCAACTTGAAATAATTGTATAACTTTTTCAGACCGTGATGAAAAAATTGTCTATTAAAAATGTGTAATATGATACGGATTTTGAAATTAAAATTTCTGAAATTTAAAAAAATCTGCTACAAACGGCTTTTACTCACCTCCGTTGTTAAAATCATTTTAAGAACTTTTAAACTGGGATCACTTGTAGCTGGGTGGCTAGCGTAACAGCCTCCCATGCCATAGGTCACGGGTTCAAACCCGCAGGTGGTCCTAGGATTTTTTAATGGGAGTAAAAAATCCTTAGTAAGGCCTCCTTCGGAGGGGACGTTAAAAGATGGTCCTGAGCCTGTGCGATGTCAGGTACTCGTTAAAGATCCCTATTCTAATAAAACCTGGATAGGCAAAATTTAGGACTCCCACTGTAGCATCGTCCGATTAGCCATAGTAGCATAAAGTAACGTTAAATAAATAAATAAAAAAAGAACTTTTAAATAAAATTAGAGATTAAACAACTAGATTGATTTTTGATAGAAACATCTGTTTTATAAAATAATCTATTACATAACCATCAATAACATACAGTTAGTTTCATCCTCTTTCCATCACTCCCCATTATATTTCACACCTTTTTGTAAAATATGATATTTTTCTAAAATCTTTAGCTTCCCAACGCTTTATTATTTATACATCTATAGTCTCCTGCAATTTAAATCCACAATCCATACTCAGGAAACCAGATACCGTCTTTCCGGCCTCTATACGCCTTCCCATAGAACCAAAAAAAATGAATTTTCCTTCTTAGCCCGGTCCACTTTCTTATGGAATTCTATCCCATCACACATCCGTCATGCTCCTTCCCAATCTTCTTTCAAATCTATCCTTTTTAAACACCTTCTTGCTTCCCAATCAGATGCCAACTAATTTCAGTACAGCGATTAAAGTGATGTGAGAAATGTCTACACTTCATAACATAAATGATAGTAAAGTTTATTTTCATTTCTATTTTTAATTATTCAAAATTTTTTTTGGTTTGTTAGTTCTATATTACATTTAGATATTACTGTATTTTTTTAATTTATATTTTTCATTTCTCTCTCTTTTCATCAATTAAAATAATTGTAAATAATTATTACAATCATTAATATTATTAGTTTTTTTATGTGTTTTTTGGCCAGTTGTAATCATTATTTTTTGTGTACATGTGTATTATTCTCAAGGGACTTAGTCGCAGAATAAAGTTCTTTTTTCATTCATTCATCTATCATACTGTTCTCATGTTCTAAAAAAACAAAAATTACATTAAAAATACTTTTTCTATTTTATATGTAATAATTTTGTTTTAATGTAATAATTTTATATGTAATCCGTTCGATCTGTATATTTAACCGTTTTTTATCAATGATAATAAGATGATACGGCTATTTTTTTTTTCGAATTTACAAAATAAATGTACTTTGGAAGAAGAACATTTTAATGCCCATTAAATTTTACATCGAGTTTAACCAAAATCGTTAGAGTCGTTTTTGAGAAAATCGTAAAACGGTGCAAAATTCATACTAAAGTAGCACTTACGGTCAGCTGATTTTGATGAAAAATTTGGTTTAATAAATCGGGCATCTAGTTTTAGTATCGTACGACTATTCGTTTCCATGCTATACCTACCATACACACTCAGACCTTAGTAATTGAAACTGAAATTCGAAATGGAATTTCCACGACCACAATACTTTTTTTTTTAATTTATATTTCATATTTAAGTAAGTGCCTCGCGCGGATCTCATTACCGCGTATGGGGAGCGTCCCACGGGTGGCGGATGTGGGGATGGTCGGTGGAATTTCCTCGGAAGCTCCTCCCGGCTAAGTCCGATGGACTCGCTGACCAACAATGAGAGCGGCCCCCCAGGCTTGCTGGAGGGTGTGACGTAGGTTCGAACGCCCTACTCACATATTTTAGTTCACAAAATATCACCAAAAGTCATGGATTCCTCTGAGGTAAAACGCTCATTATCCGGAGGTAAACTAGTCCCCCGTTCGGGTCTCCGGGTGGGGACTGCTTCAGGGGAATCATGGCGCAAGATGAAAATTAGAGATCTAACAATAGGGACGTGGAACGTTAGAAGTTTAAATACGGCAGGTGGGTTAAAGTCGGTCGCGAATGAAGTTAAGGGGTACCATTTAGATATCGTTGCATTACAAGAGGTTCGCTGGCCAGGGGAGGGTTCGTTAACAGAAGGAAAGTATACTATTTGGTACGGGGGGAGCGTTAATTGTTGTCTAGGTACCGGGTTTCTGATTAGGAATAGATTTCTTTCCGCTTTACGGGACGTACAGTTCTTTAGTGAAAGAATATCGGTTGCTATATTTCAAGGGCGTTGGTTTAAAATCGCGTTTATAAACATTCATTCTCCCACCGAAGACAGTGATGATGAAGTAAAATGCGAATTTTATGATAAACTAGAGTCGGTTTACGATAAGTTACCACGAAATTACATTAAGATAATACTAGGCGACGCGAACGCAAAGGTTGGAAGGGAAGAAGTATATCGTCCTACAATCGGTAAAGAAAGTTTGCACGAATATAGTAATGATAATGGGACCCGACTAATAAACTTTGCCATTTCGAAAAACCTAGTAATCAAAAGTACTACATTTAAACATAAGGATATTCATAAGTATACGTGGACATCGCCGGATGGACAAACTCGGAATCAAATAGATCATGTTTTAATACAAAACAGATGGCAAAGTAGCATAATTAACGTGAGATCGTATCGGGGTGCAGAATGCGGTTCTGATCATGAATTAGTAATCGCGAAACTTCGACAAAAACTAAATACAAAAAAGAGGACACCGAACTATATTCGACCCGAGAATTTTGATTTAGTTAAATTGAACAACCTCGAAATTAGAAAACAATTCGCGATAGAAGTAAAAAATCGGTTCGAAGCTTTGGAATCTTCAGACGAGGAACACAAAGATGTAAACAAACTATGGGAAGGGATCAGGGATAATATTAAAGAGGTCGGTAATTTATGTCTTGGAAAAATTGAAAATAAAAAGAACAAACCTTGGTTCGACAGGGATTGTCAAAATATGTGCGAAAAAAGAAAAACCGCTAAACTGAATTCCTTAAATAATCCAAGCGATAATAATGTGGCTTATTTTCGGTTAGTAAAGAATGAAACTTCAAAACTCTTAAAAAATAAGAAAAGAGAGTATCTTAAAGGCAAAATAATAGAAATAGAAAAACACAGAAACGAAAATGACGTAAGAGAGATGTACAAAGGTATAAACAAATCGCGTAAAAGATTTGAACCTCTATTGAATGCGATTAAAGATGCAAATAACAATATAATTGCGGATCCTTCTGAGATATTAAATAAATTTAAACAACACTTTGACGGCATCTTAAATACGGAAAATAATAATCAATCTTCTCTCTCTGAATATCAGAGCGCTGAACCATGGATAGACGCACCGAGTAAAGAGGAAGTCGAAATGGCGATAGGAAAATTAAAACGTTATAAGGCCGCAGGAAATGATAATATCACGAGTGAATTAATCAAGGCGTGTGGAGAAGCGGGCGTTTCCAAAATACATTTTTTAGTTAAAAAGATCTGGGAAACTGAAAAAATGCCCGAGGAATGGAAAGAATCAATACTTATTCCGATTCACAAAAAAGGACCGAGGTCGGATTGTAACAACTATCGTGGGATCTCTCTTCTTCCAGTATGCTATAAAATATTCTCGTCAATTCTAACTAGTCGAATCACGGAATACGCTGAGGAAATTATCGGAGATTACCAATGTGGTTTTAGGCGGAATCGCTCGACTATTGACCAAATATTTTCCCTACGTCAAATATTAGAGAAAAAATTGGAATACAACGGTGTAGTCCATCAACTTTATATCGATTTTAAAAAGGCTTATGATTCAATAGACCGTCAGAAGCTATATAACATCATGATTGAACAGGGAATACCTAGAAAGTTAGTAAACCTAGTAGAGATGTGTTTGTCGGAAACATTCCATAAAGTTAGAATCGGTCATAATTACTCCGAGAGATTTGAGGTGCGATCGGGTTTAAAACAGGGTGACTCCCTTTCACCTGTGTTATTTAATATAGCTTTAGAATATGTCATAGAAAAGGTGATGTGTACCGAGAAAGGCTTAAACATGGGTGACAAGATTCCGGTTTTGGGGTATGCCGATGATCTGGTACTGCTAGGTGAAGGCACGGAAACCATACAACTAAATACAAGTGTGTTAATAAAAACCGGTAAAGAAATAGGACTCGAAATAAATACCGATAAAACGAAGTATATGATTAGTAGCAGAAACGGTGTCGATCTTGGAGATATTGATGTATCAGGTCATACTTTTGAACACGTAGAGAAATTCAAGTATTTAGGTTCAATTATAACTAGAAAAAATGAAATCCAGGAAGAAATAAAGTGCCGGTTAAAGGTGGGAAATGCGTGTTATTATTCAGTTGCTAAGTTACTTAGTTCGCGGCTTCTTTCTAAAAACTTAAAGATTAGAATTTATAAAACTATTATTCTTCCAACGGTTCTTTACGGATGTGAAACGTGGCCGCTTACTTTAAAGGATGAACAGCGGCTTAAGGTTTTCGAAAATAAAGTATTGCGTAAAATATTTGGTCCAAAGAGAGATGAGGCCACTGGGGAGTTTAGAAGGTTGCATAACGCGGAATTGCGGAACTTGCATCCTGTGAATATAATTGAGCTGATTGCATCGCGGAGACTCAAATGGGCGAGTAAAGTTGTTGGGCTCGATGACGAACGGATTCCGAGAAAGTTGGTATTTGCTGATCCGACTGGTAGGCGTCCGAAAGGTAGGCCGAAGCGGAGATGGGAGGATTGCGTTAAGGCTGATCTCGGGAGCTTGGGCTTGAATGGTGAGCATTGGACGAGTCTGTGTAGGCGGAATTTGGTGGTATCGGCATCGAACCTTCGGGTTCGCTAAGCCTATTATTATTATTATTATTATTATTATTATTATATTATTTAAGTAAGTGAAAGAAAATTATTGAATACAAACATTACTATTTTATATTTTAACTCCTGTGTACTGCGCTTTTTAATATTTTATTATAATTCTCATTTATTGAAATTTACAACTGTATTAGTTAATAATAATAATAATAGGCTTCGCGAACCCGAAGGTTCGATGTCGATACCACCCAATTCCGCCTACACAGACTAGTCCAATGTTCACCGTTCAAGCCCAAGCCCCCGAGATCAGCCTTAACGCAATCCTCCCATCTACGCTTCGGCCTACCTTTCGGGCGCCTACCAGTGGGCTCAGCGAATACCAACTTTCTCGGAATCCGCTCTTCATCGAGCCCAACAACTTTACACGCCCATTTGAGTCTCCGCGATGCAATCAGCTCAATTATATTCACAGGATATAAGTTCCGTAATTCCGCGTTGTGCAACCTTCTAAACCCAGTGGCCTCATCTCTCTTCGGACCAAATATTTTACGCAGTACCTTATTCTCGAAAACCTTAAGCCGTTGTTCATCCTTCAAAGTAAGCGGCCATCCGTAAAGAACCGTTGGAAGAATAATAGTTTTATAAATTCTAACCTTTAAGTTTTTAGATAGAAGCCGCGAACTAGTATAGTTAATACATCAAGTAAATTAACTAACAGAGAAAATATATGAAAAAGACATGGAGAGAAAATGTCCGTTGGTAGCACTCCATCGGGTGATCTAAACTAGGTCACGAGGCCGTCTCTTTTCGGACGCCTCGGTGGATCGTCAGGAATGGAAGAGGAAGCAATGATTGAAACTAGTAGGTTGTAGTGGGAATGGAGTTTGTCATGGAAGGATTGATACCTGGTTCAGGCCAAATCAGCAATATATGGGATATTAAGGTCTTTATGTATGAGTTTATTAATCATGACAAAGTAAGGAACATTGAGGATTTTCGAAGCATTTTGGATTGTAAGGATTGAATACGAAAAGAATATGTTGGTTTAGTAGAGCCCCAAAAAACAACTCCGTAAGTCCAGATAGGCTTTAGAATAGTCATGTAGATGAGCCTTTGGTATTTAAGCGGAAGGTTGTGACCGTTGTGTGGTAAGTGTTAAAGTAATCGAAAGCGGCGGCAGTTTCTTGTCGTTTCAGTCTTGTGTGCCGATTCCATGCCCGACGTTTGTCAAGTAGGAGTCCTAGATAGCGAATCTGTTCAACCGGGACAAGCGGAATATTATTAAAGAACACTGTAGGGCAGGATATCATTTTAAATTTGAATTTGAATAAAATTCGGTAATCACCAAGCAGTAAAATAAAATACAATATTTCCGATTAGCCACGACAGCATAAAAGGTGTGAAAAAAGCTGAGAATTTTCGACTTAATCTTTGTGAGGTTTTAGAACCTGATGATGGAGTATACATCGTTTGTTTACAAAGAATCAAGCAAAGTTATAGGTTTGTCCCAACTCAAGAGGAAGCTTATTTTAACCTTAGTGAAGTTACAATGAAGCTGAAAGTGGGAATCGGATCTTCTAAATCCAGATTCTTGGGATCTGTTTCATTTATCAATGATCTAAGTGCATACACCATTTACTGACATTTCTTTATCTTTCTACAGAAGCGTGACGCTTTAGAAATTTTTTAGAATATAAGAAAGAGACTTAACTTCTAGAATATAAGTGAATAAAATGACCTAATTTCTATTTTTAAAAGATTTCATTTAGAAAAATTAATTTAATGAGCTTTTTTTTTTGTAATTTAATAAGAACTTTTTAGAATATAAGAGACCTAATTTCTAGAGTATAAGTGAATAAAGTGAATTTTTTTAGAATATAAGTGACCTAATTTCTATTTTTAATAAGTAGCATTTTGAACTGTTCTCATTCACCCCACATGTTGTAAATGGAAAAACAATAACATTTTCGATTTCGTTCCAATTCACTCACTCCTAGTGAATGGGAACAGTATTTTTTTTTTTAACTATTGGGTTGTGTCACATGAAATGTCCGTTTTCAAGGTAAAGGATTTTAATTAAAAATACGATATGAAAACAAGATAATTTTATTCGAAGTATTTACCTTCCTTTTCTACACATTTTTCCCAACGTGACACCAACGTTGTTATCCCCGAACTGAAAAACTCTGAGCTTTAAAGTGAAACAAAATCTAAAAACGAAGTTTTCACTTGACCATAATTTTCAAAAAGTTTTCCTTTGAAGAAGTTGTCTAAATTCCTGAACAGGTGGTAATCTGTTGGAGATAAGTCGGGAGAATATGGTGGGTGCGGAAGAACTTAGTAGCCCAGTTCTTTCAATTTTTGCTCGGTATGTTTTGAAATATAGGGTCTTGCTGCCGCTCAGTGAGATCATGAGGTACCCATGTATCGAGCTTTTTTACTTTACTTTAAATGTCTGGAAACGGTAGATGCACTTGCATTTAGGTGTGCTGAGAGTCCTTTAACTGTTTGGTAGGAGTTTCCTTCCACTGTATGTTTGAGGATATCGTTGTCTATTACGGACGGAGGTCTTCCTCGGGGCAAGTTTTCCAAGTCAGTATCCCCAGCTGAAAACTTAGCAAACCAACGGCGAATGGTCCGTTCATTAACACTCCCTTCCCCAAACGCCTTGCAAGTATTCTAGCTGCCTCAGCTGCTGAATAGTCGAGTTTAAACTCGTACAAAAATATTACTCGAAAATAGCGTGTTTTCATGTTCATATTTAGAGGTATACTAAAAAGTGGGTTATTGATTGGGAAGCTAATGTTTATAATACAAAGGTAGAGGATTAGTAACAGTATACTTTAAATATGTAAACATTCGGAAGAAAACAACAGAGACCTGCAAAATCCTTTATGTATTTCAGAAACTATAAAAACGGACATTTCATGTGAAACAACCCAATACAATTCAAGAACACACACCCAGTAAATATGAAATAGAGGGGTTGTGGACCTAAGATTTGATGTATCGTTCAATTAATTCAGATAAAAAATAAATTTTACTCAAGATAGCGTAGAGTTTTCCTATTCTCCACATTTCACGGTACATATCATAGATGTTAATACAGATATCGAATCAGATTTATTTTTCATTGCCATTCAGTATCAGAGATCAGTTAAAGGTGTAAACTAGATGGCGCTGAAATCCTACTTCCTCCTTTCCTGTCGTTATTATATTTGACCTTCTTCTGGCTCAATAATATATACAGCATTGATGTTTACAAAAAAAGAAAGCCTCTGAGTAGTTTACCTTATAATCGATAATTTATACTTATAATCGATACTAGCTCTCCTAAAACATACAAATACAGAGAAACCAGGAGTAGTTAAATCAGTTGCAATACATCTCCGACAAAGATAAAGTTCAATCTATCAGTAATTAAACAATGAAACTAAAGCTTGAAATTCTTGAGGATTGAAACAACTTATATTGTATGAGATTGAATGTATTAAACATGGTTAAATAATTTATATTAAAAAATCTGATACGCGCAACACACGATTTTCACTTGCCTCCGTTGTTGAAATCAATTTAAGAATTTTTAAATACATTTAAAAATACAAATAAATCGTTAAAGAATTAATTATTTTGAATTTCAATAGAAACATGTGTTTTATTAAATATTATATCATATTTTTATCTACACTCAATTATTTTATGTGTAGTTTTTATGAGTAGGTTTTTTGTATAATTTTTCCTACAATCGCAATATAACCTCAATTTTATTTCACCATATGTTTGCCATTTAGGCTAAAGTACTATAATCACAAAAAAACAAAAATATTTTCTGATTGTAAGGATGACTTATCCAAAATCATTGCTAACATTATGTTAAAATGTAAATATGTGAATAAAGTTTATTTATTTTTTATCTATAAAAATCAGTTAGTTTTATTGGCTTTTCATCACTCTCCATTAATCTTAAAAATTCCGTATATTAGATAAAATTTTTCTAAAATCTTTAGCTATCCTACGGTATATTATACATCTATATTGCTATTTTCAAAAACACAAATATTGCATAAAAAAATATTTTACATTTTTCTCTTTTAGTTATTTATCAAATTCGCTCAACTTGCATATTTGGCTGTTATTTAACATTGATAAAAAGATGTTACAATTTTCTTTCTAATCAACAAAATTTAAGCTACTTAAGAGGAAGAAAATTTAAAATATCGGCATTTAAGCCCAGTCATACTATTTCAGTCAGAATGAAACCAACATGATATTAAAGCCCGTTAAATTTTACATTGATATGGTGAGTTTAATCAAAATCGTTAGAGCCGTTTTTGAGAAAATCGAAAAAAGGTGCAAAATGCACGGTATAAAGTAGATCTTCTGGTCAGCTTATTTGATGAAAAAGATTTTGTAACGTCTCGGGCATATAGTTGTCTTAAATATAAAATTTCAGTTTCATAGAACTTTTCGTTTTCGCCCGGGAGTTACCACAGACATACACACAAAGACCTTTTTGCGGGACTTGGTTATTTGGACTCAGGGGACCCTAAAACGTGTATTTCCGTTGAAAACTGAATATTATAATATTTATATATTATGTATTTTCTATTAATTTTTGTATTTTCAATTATTTCATGTATTTTCAATTATTTTATGTGTTTTCAATTATTTTATGTATTTTCAATGATTTTATGTATCTTCAAATATTTTATGTATTCTCAATTATATTATGGATAGTTTTTATGCGGAGGTTTTTTGTATAATTTTTCCTACAATTGCAATATAACCTCAATTTTATTTCACCATATGTTTGTCATTTAGGCTAACGTACTATAATTATAAAAAAAAAAAAAAATTCTGATTGTAAGGATGACTCGTCCAAAATCATTGTTTATGTGTGAATAAAGTTTATTTTATTTTTTTTAATATATATATATATAATAGATTATTATAATAATATAACAGTTTCACTCATTTTCATTTATAACTGTATTTGAAAATTCTTTAATCTATTTTAACAACGGAGGTAAGAGAAAATCGTGTGTTGCCTGCACCAAATTTTTTTAAATATTAAGAATAGAAAAAGGGCACTAGACATTTTTAATTTCTTGAAGATTGAAAGATCCTCGCGACTGATGCAAAATTGCTATCCTGCATCCGGAGATCTTGGCCTGGTTTCATTGAAACCAAACGCTACTGGCAGAATACCAATAGAGAATTGTGGAAGAATGCCTATAGCTTCAAATTAACTGAGTTTTCTAAACCTTTTTTAGCATGAAAGAAATATTTCAAATTATAATTTAATGGCTGTTGTAATGGTAATTATAATGGAGTTTATTAATTATAGCAATTAGTTGGTCGAAATGTTATTTCCATATGTTATTTATCTTTCAACAGTCATAAATATAATCACATCAGCTGTCTCGTTCAGAATATTTAGTAATAAGAAAATACATGCTTGTTTATTCATTTAAGGCCACTTTATGCTACTGTGGCTAATCGAAGCATACAGCAGTGGAAGTCCTAATTTGTGTCTACCCAGTTTTAATTAGGATAGAGATCTTTAACGAGTACCTGATATCGCAAAGGTCGAGACCAGCACTTTACGTTCCCTCCGTAGGACGGCAAAACCAAGGTTTTTTTACTCCCTCTTAAAAGTGCTAGGGTATCTATTGGGTTTGAACCTACGACCTCGGTTATGCTACCTATAAATACATTATTACAACAACATTGTTATATTACTTTCATTTACCTATATATAATAAGGGAAAGTATTGCGATCGTGAAAATTTTCGAATTTCAGTTTTCAACGGACATACACGTTTTAGGGACCCCTGAGTCCAAAATAACCAAGTCCCACAAAAAGGTCTGTGTGTGTGTGCCCGTATGTGGTAAGTCTAGCGCAAAAACGAAAACGAAGTACAAAACTGAAATTTCATATTTAAGAAAACTATACGCCCGAGATGTTACAGCCACATTTTCACTAAAATCGGCTGACAGGAAGTGCTGATTTATACTATACATTCTGCATCTTTTTACGATGTTCTCAAAAACAGCTTTAACGATTTTGATTAAATACGACGTGTCGGTGTAAAATTTAATAAGCTTTAATACCATGTAGGTTTTATTATGATTGAAATAGTCCAACAGGGCTTAAATGCCGAAATTTTAAATTGTCTTTCTCTAAAGTACCTTTACTTTTGTATATTTTATAAAATTAAGCATCACGTCTGATTAGCATTGATAAAAAAAACAGCTTATTATAGAAGTTGAACGAATTTGTTAAATAACTAAAGAAGAACAGAGCAAAATATTTGTGTACACTAATTTTGTGTTGCTATTTTTGTAACATACACTAGTAATATATACGTATAATATACCGTTGGAAAGCCAAACATTTTAGAAAAAAATATTATTTTATACACAAAATTGTAAAAGTAAACAGAGAATGATTAAAAGCCGATTTAACAAACTGATTTTCGTAGATAATAATATTATAGACTATTCAGTAAACTACGTGTTTCTATTGAAACTCGATTTAATTGATTCTTTAACAATTTATTTTCATCTCTAAATGTATTTAAAAATTCTTAAATTGATATTAACTAGAGGAATAAGTGAAAGTCGTGTATTGCGAGCACCAGATTTCGATTGGAATTTTTTACTAACCTAAAAGGTTACTGTGAAGCGTAAATCATAGGCTTACACTCTTGTCACCTTGGTAAACATTATACAAATATACAATTTTTTTTTTTATTTTATTATTTATTTATAGTAATTTACAACTGTATTAAAGAACACAATAAGTAAATATGAGGAATGAAAAAAAAAGTCATGAAAATGTCTTGAGAAAGAACTACCCAGTGGTAGCACTTCACTAACTATTTTAACTCAGTAGGTCCCGAGGCCACCTTCTTTTCAGTCGCCTTGGAGGGTTATCTGGGATATCTAAGGAAGATAAATTACGGACAAGTGGACTTGTATGGGCAGGGAGTTTAGAATGAAAAGAGGAGTATCTATCACGGGCTATGTCTGCAACAAATGGGATGTTAAGGTCATTATGAATGAGTTGATTTGTAACAAAATAAGGAGCATTCAGGATTTTGCGAAGGATTTTGGATTGTAAGGACTGGATGCGAGAGGAATTAGATGGTTTCGTAGACCCCAAAGCTCGATTCCATATGTCCAAATAGGTCTGATAATAGTGATGTAAAGGAGTCGTTTGTGATATAATGGAAGTTTTGAACGTTTGTCTAGTAAGTGTTGTAATCGATATCTTCTAGCAGTTTCCTGTCGTTTGAGTCTTGTGTGAGGATCATACAAATGTTAAGAAAAAAATTTAATTTTTAATTTATTTAAAAATGCTGTTATATCTTCAACCATTTTAAGTGCCCTTCGGACTCTATTATAAACAAATCTATCTATCAAGCATTTACCTTACTTTTGTTAATTGATTCAATACTTATCCCGAAAATGGAATCTTTCTAAAAGAAAACAAATATTTTATAATGTATTTTATTATGTATTTAAGTAGATCATATTTATTACTTAGACAGAAGTAAGATTTTCGCTGTATCTCTGTGAAATTTAAATTTAAATACTAATACTATACTAATTTTATTTAAGGTTAATTGACGCTTTAATCGGATTTGAAAAATGGGCTATATTGTCATGTTAACGAATCAGGAAGTTTTTTCGTTATTTCAAAAAAGTGAACAGTGTTTGTAAATGGTTAAAATCGATTAAATAAACCAATTTTATACAGCTTAGTACAGTGCATGTTTTGAGACAATCGTCACAGCTTAAAAAAGCTTGAATGAATGCACATGACCATTCTTTAATTATTTTCAATTGACTAATTGTGATCGTTCCCTTCTGACGCATAAGAAAAACTAATACTAAAAAACCATCAATACAACTGTAAACATGTACTTCTAGAAACCATATAAAATTATAAGAAATTCATAGAACTACTTAAATTTATTTACTTTAAAAATCGATGTTTACAGCCGCTAGAGTTGTATGTTTATTAATTTAACGTCACTTCTATTGTAGTGTGGTTAATCGGACGATGCTATAGAGAGATTTCTAAATTTTGCTTATCCAGGTTTAATTAGGACAGGGATATTTAACAAGCACCAGATATTGCATTGGCCCAGGACCACCCATTTACGTCCCCTCCGAAGAAAGACATAACCAAGGATTTTTTATTCTTTTTAGTCAAATCCTGCGCCCTTACGTCGGGTTTCAACCTGTGATCTTGGACATAGATAGAAGGCAGTTTGTTATGTCATTTGCATGATTTTTATGTTAACCAGTCATTTAACCCAAGATAAACCCTCCTCATATGTATGATTTCTTTTTTTTTAAAATAATTATTGTCCTTATTCAAAAGATTTTTTTTTTACGAGATTGGGTTTTTGCAGATTTTTCTTAAACAACGAAAATATTTTTAAAAAATCTAATAAAAAACAAGGATAATTTTACATAAATAAAAATAAGAAGATATCAAAAAAGATATCTCCAAATCGTAAAAATTAGCTTTGATAATTTATTGGAACTATAAAATTAACAGTTATCTCATGACTAGATTCAGCATTAATGATAGGCAATCTTCTGATAACTGTCGGAAGATAAAGTTAAATAAAATTTAAGAAAGTTCTTCATATTCTGATACTATTAAATATATTTTTCAATGTTCAATTTTCAATGTGCGATTATGGTAAAAAGATGTCTTGAACCGTGAATTATAAGTCGGTGTGTTCCATAGTCCTTTTTTTTCTTTTTTAATGTAAAGAGATAAGGCAGGACATGCGCAGAACATTTTCTTTTCTGTGATAAGGATCTGTTAGAACACTAAAAGTGTACTGCGCATGCCCTGCCTTATCCCTAAGCCAGACGGAAACGGAACTAGTTCTATCTGAAAATGGGGCTTGCTATCACCACACTAGTGCCTTTTATGTCAACCATTTGCACCTTTTTCGTAATTTCTTTTATAATAATAATAATAATAATAGGCTTAGCGAACCCGAAGGTTCGATGCCAATACCACTAAATTCCGCCTACACAGACTCGTCCAATGTTCACCGTTCAAGCCCAAGCCCCCGAGATCAGCCTTAACGCAATCCTCCCATCGACGCTTCGGCCTGCCTTTCGGACGCCTACCAGTCGGTCCAGCGAATACCAACTTTCTCGGAATCCGCTCTTCATCGAGCCCAACAACTTTACTCGCCCATTTGAGTCTCCGAGATGCTATCAAATCAATTATATTCACAGTATACAAGTCCCGCAATTCCGCGTTGCGCAACCTTCTAAACTCCCCAGTGGCCTCATCTCTCTTCGGACCAAATATTTTACGCAGTACCTTATTTTCGAAAACCTTAAGCCGTTGTTCATCCTTCAAAGTAAGCGGCCACGTTTCACATCCGTAAAGAACCGTCGGAAGAATAATAGTTTCATAAATTCTAACCTTTAAGTTTTTAGATAGAAGCCGCGAACTAAGTAACTTAGTAACTGAAAATAACACGCATTTCCCACCTTTAACCGGGACTTTATTTCTTCCTGGATTTCATTTTTTTTTTGTTATCATTGAACCTATGTACATGAATTTCTCTACGTGTTCAAAAGTATGCCCTGATATATCCATATCACCAAGATCGCCACCGTTTCTGCTACCAATCATATATTTCGTCTTATCGGTATTTATTTCCAGTCCTATTTCTTTACCGGTTTTTATTAACACACTTGTATTTAGTTGTATGGTTTCCGTGTCTTCGCGGTCCTTTTTTGTGAATCGGAATAAGTATTGATTCTTTCCATTCATCGGGCATTTTTTTCATTTTCCCAGATCTTTTTAACTAAAACATGTAATTTAGAAACGACCGCTTCTCCACACACAATTTCTTTTATGCTAGGTAATATTAATGACAATAGAGATAAACAAGTTTCGAGTCAGCAAAGCCAATTTCTAAACGTAATGGAAAATTAAATTGAATACAAATAATAAATGCAAATCACTTTTTACTTTCACTTACTATATATATTAAGGGAAAGTATTGCGATCGTGAAAATTTTTGAATTCCAGTTTTCAACAGAAATATACGTTTTAGGGCCCCCCTGAGTCCAAATAACCAAGACCCAAAAAAAGGTCTGTGTCCGTGTCCGTGTGTTTGTGTGTATGTGATAAGTCTAGCGCAAAAGCGAGAAGTCGTACGGAACTGAAATTTCATATTTAAGACAACTCTTCGCCCGAGATGTTACAGCAACCTTTTCATCAAAATCGGCTTACCAGAAGAGCCATGCATGCCATTATATCATGCATTTTGCACCTTTTTATGATTCTCTCAAAAACGGCTATAACGATTATGATTAAACTCGCTATATGGATGTAAAATTTAATGGGCTTTTACATCATGTTGGATTCATTCTGATTGATAGTCTTGACAGGGCTTAAATACCGATATTTTCTTCCTCTAAACAACATTAAATTTAGTACATTGCAAAAAATTAACCATATCATCTTAGTCGCATTGATGAAGAACGGCTAAATATACAAGCTGGACGAATTTGATGACCAACTAAAAGATAAAAGAGCAAAACAATTTTTTAATGTAATTTTTGTTTTTCTAATAATAAGAACAGTAATATGGACGTATTATATACCGCTGGAAAGAGAAATATTTTAGAAATAATATTATGTTACACAAAGTTGTAGAAGTTGATATAAAGTGACATATAGGGAATAAACTTATTATTGATTAACAATTTAATATCGTTATATTATTTAATCTAAATCATATGTTTCCAACGAAAATAAATACACGTTTTATTAAAATCAACTCAAAATATTTTTCAATTTGAAGTATATTTAATAGTTTTTAAATTGATGAACAGTCGAGGTAAGTGAAAGTCGTGTGTTGCCCGCGCCAGATTTTTTTAACTAAAACATGTAATTTAGAAACGCCCGCTTCTCCACACACAATTTCTTTTATGCTAGGTAATATTAATGACAATTGTGATTTAATGACAATAGAGATAAACAAGTTTCGTGTCAGCAAAGCCAATTCTTGAACGTACTGAAAAATTAAATCGAATACAAATAATTAATGAAAGATTTACTCTGTGGTGTTGGTGGTGTTGGTACTGCTAGGTGAAGACACGGAAACCATACAACTAAATACAAAAGTGTTAATAAAAACCGGTAAAGAAATAGGACTCGAATTAAATACCGATAAGACGAAATATATGATTAGTAGCAGAAAAGGTGGCGATTTTGGTGATATTGATGTATCAGGGCATACTTTTGAACACGTAGAGAAATTCAAGTATTTAGGTTCAATTATAACTAGAAAAAATGTAATCCAGGAAGAAATAAAGTCCCAGTTAAAGGTGGGAAATGCGTGTTATTATTCAGTTGCTAAGTTACTTAGTTCGCGGCTTCTATCTAAAAACTTAAAGGTTAGAATTTATAAAAACTATTATTCTTCCAACGGTTCTTTACGGATGTAAAACGTGGCCGCTTACTTTGAAGGATGAACAACGGCTTAAGGTCTTCGAAAATACGGTATTGCGTATTGCAAATATTGCGTAAAATATTTGGTCCGAAAAGAGATGAGGCCACTGGGGAGTTTAGAAGGTTGCACAACGCGGAATTGCGGAACTTGTTTCCTGTAAATATAATTGAGCTGATTGCATCGCGGTGACTCAAATGGGCGAGTAAAGTTGTTGGGCTCGATGAAGAGCGGATTCCGAGAAAGTTGGTATTTGCTGATCCGACTGGTAGGCGTCCGAAAGGTAGGCCGAAGCGTAGATGGGAAGATTGCGTTAAGGCTGATCTCGGGAGCTTGGGCTTGATTGGTGAACATTGGAAGAGTCTGTGTACGCAGAATTTGGTGGTATCGGCATCAACCTTCGGGTTCGCTAAGCCCATTATTATTATTATTATTACAAATATTTAATGCAGATCACTTTTTTTTTTTAACATCAGCTAAATGGCAGCTCGCCATGTAAACAATACATGGTCTTGTTGAAAAGACAAATGTATTAACAACAAATAAGTTGTCGAATCATGTACTAATATAAATATTATATTCGAAATAAATGAATTTAATTAAAATAACATTTGTGCAACTTCCTGGCCATACATCACCTTCTCATCAGGACCATTTACTATGAAAATGGCCAGTCGCCAATTATCCACTTTTGCTGGCAAGGCGGAAAATTTTACTCGTATTAATAAATCAAATAAATACATAAGTATTATTTTTACTGTATACTAGACAATCGTAGCATTTTACACGAATATTGTACAGATATTTCTGGAACTCAGTAATACATTGGACATTCTACAGAAGATCATCTAGATGTTCTCGTTAATTTTCAAAATTAATTAAAAACCTTAATCAAATATGGTATTTATGAACTATTATTATTATTATATTTTTCACATTGAACTTACATTTACGTTAAATACATGAACTTACATTTACGGAATATAATGGTCCGGATGAAGGTCACAAGATCAGACTACATTACAGGTGTTCACTAGGGCTAAAATAGAAACTAGAAATAAGGTAAACATACAGGCGAATAGAGAATTTATGAACATAGAACATGCTTTTATATTTTATTATTATATTATCTACACTTTACATAGCCATCCACATGAGCTCATCTATTTTTTCAACATTTCAACTATTTCTCTTTTACAAATTATTCAAAGCTGTTGTTTGAACGTTGCGTTTTTATTTTAGGGCCTTATTTAAAAAAAAAAAAAAAAAAAAAATCATTCCAAGGTTGTGAATATGTCACATGAAACAGAAGAATTGTTTAGAACATAAAATTATGTCGGAGATTGGTAAGAATATGAACCTTTTAAATCAACTTAACAACTGAATATTACGATTTCCGAATACTTTTGACACTGAATAATTTGTGATTTTATTGGATTGTTTCACATGAAATGTCCGTTTTTTATAGTTTCTGAAATACATAAAGGATTTTGCAGGTCTCTGTTGCTTTCTTCCGAATGTTTACATATTTAAAGTAAACAGTTAATTATGTTTGTTTATTTATTTAACGTCAATTTATGCTACTATGGCTAAGCGGACGATGCTACAGTGGGAGTCCTAAATTTTGCCTATCCAGGTTTTATTAGGATAGAGATCTTTAACGAGTACCTGACATCGCACAGGCTCGGGACCACCTTTTAACGTTCCATCCGAAGGACGGCGTAACTAAGGATTTTTTACTCCCATTAAAAAATCCTAGGACCACCTGCGGGTTTGAACCGTGACCTTTTGCATAGGAGGCTGTTACGCTAACCACCCAGCGACAAGTGATCCCTAAACAGTTACTAATCCTCTGCCTTTGTATTATAAACATTAGCTTCTCAATCAATTACCAACTTTTTAGTATACCTTAAAATATGAACATGGAAACACACGATTTTCTAGTAATATTTTTGTACGAGTTTAAAGCTGAGGCCGCTAGAAATATTTCAAGGCGTTTGGGGAAGGGAGTGTTAATGAACAGACTATTTGCCGTTGGTTTGCTAAGTTTTCAGCTGGGGATACCGACTTGGAAAACTTGCCCGAGGAAGACCGCCGTCCGTAATAGACAACGATGTCCTTAAACATACATTAGAAGGAAACCCCTACCAAACAGTTAAAGGACTCTCAGCACAACTAAATGCAAGTGCATCTACCGTTTCCAGACATTTAAAGTGTCTTGGGAATGTAAAAAAGCTCGATACATTGAAAAAACATCGACCCCATGTTTCAAAACATACCGTGCAAAAATTGAAAGAACTGGGCTACGAAGTTCTTCCGCACCCACCATATTCTCCCGACTTGTCTCCAGCCGATTACCACCTGTTCAGGAATTTAGACAACTTCGTCAAAGGAAAACTTTTTTGAAAATGATGATCAAGTGAAAAGTGCGTTTTCAGATTTGGTTTCACTTCAAAGCTCAGAGTTTTTCAGTTCGGGGATAAAAAAGTTGGTGTCACGTTGGGAAAAATGTGTAGAAAGAGAAAGTAAATACTTCAAATAAAATTATCTTGTTTTCATATCGTATTTTTAATAAAAACCTTTTACCTTGAAAACGGACATTTCATGTGACACAATCCAATATTATTTTTTTTTCAACTTTCATTTTCCGCAAAAAAAGGTTAGAAATGATTGCTATTACTTCTATATCATGTTTTCATTGCCCCTGTTCCGTATTAATGATATAAATGATAAAAGTATGTGATCAGCCTAGCTTGGCGGCAGAATTTTTTGAGGAGGGTATTCAAAAACTGGTGCCGCGTTATGACAAGTGCCTCAAAATTCATGGAAATTATGTAGAAAGGTAGATTAAGGTACACGCTTTCATGTAAAAATAAAATTATTGCGATATCTTTGCGCGTCTTTTTTTAATTCCAAAACGGTACTTACTTAAAAAACATGCCTCGTACGTTATCTATTCAAATTTAGTTGCAGCAAAATTTTCAAAAAATTCTCGAAACCCTCTTTCATTATTTCTTTCAAATTTATATAACTATTTGTGGGTCCTACTAAAAAGGAAAAACAAGAAATACTATATTAAAAATTAAAATAGCTTCAAGAAACAATAAGTGTTTGAGTAGGATAATGTTTCACACCAAACAATCAATTAATTAGTACGATCAATTCCCATTAGGCTAAAATGTATAATTATACAAAAAGTTTTACCTATTGGATGTTTAATTATGTTCACTGTATTAATATAATTAGGAAACCACGTAATTCCGAATACTTTTGACACTATTGACATACACTAATTTTAATTTTATCGTTAATGAACGTTTAAAATTAAAATTATTATATGATAGCTTAAAAATAAAATGATCTTTGTTATAATTTTTGGTTTTAGCTATTGCATACCTTCCTTCTAATATTATAAAGCCGTTAATAACTCCTTAAAAACATACAAAATAAGTTAAAAACAAGTAACTTACGGAATGATAGTGAATCCCGAATAATTTTGACACTCACTACATCTGTATGTGTGTCATGATTTTTTTTTCTTAATTTTGCGATCAAGAAAGCCATTGCTAGGACTTTTCCTGAAAGTAGGCCCCACGGCCACAACCCCTTTTCCATTGTATCTTAGCGCTGGCCCGTTAGGAAAAGGAGGCGAGTTATTCGGGTCACTCTCATAGCGCTAATTTTGGCGGATTTCTATCACCATCATCTTTCTTTTTTAGGGAGGAAGCTTTGAAAACAAAAAAAATATACAAAAATTTGAAATAATACTGAGCATCATTTTCCTAATGATAACAAATCAGGGACGTTGAGGTTAACATTTTATATTTATAATAAATATAAATCTTTAGTATGGCTTGAAAAGATGAAAACTTATGTTTTGTATAGAAGGAATATACTAAGAGGGTAACTGAGTATATTTTTATTTTTATAAAATATGTATTCCTCCAGGCCGAAAGTACTCATATAATTTACAGTAATTATGAATGCCTTCCACCAAAATGGGGTAATTTTTATGTAGTGATAATATTTTTTTTTCTTTAGAAACAATTCTTTATTGAGTAATATTACAATCTGTCCAATTTAGGACATTTTTAATAGTAATAAAGTACAACATTCATACTACATTCATATGATATGTACAAAACAATACATTTATATAATAATAATACAATATACAAAACAAAATCAATAAAAATATATACAAAAGTCACTCATACCTAGTGATCATATTAAATAAAAATCTGGTGCGCACAAACGACTTTCACTTACCCCCGTTGTTAAAATCAATTAAAGAATTTTAAAATACATGTAGAGATGAAACTAAATTGTTAGAGAATTTTTTTTTTTTTTTTTTTTTTATCTTTATTTATTGTAATCTACACCTGTCACTTCTCCGCGACAATAAGCAGATGCGCTGTATATATATTGTAAGAGCTGGCATGTCAGGCATGAGGGAGGTCAGTACCCAGCGGCACCTCCTCCTAACGTGAAAATCATAAGTTTTAAATAAGGAGATCCCTTAACCAGCTCCTTTTCAGCCTTCTTCTGGTGAGTTCCGGCATGTCCGTTGTCGCCATGTTCTGAATGAGTGTGTTATAATGTCCGTGAAGTTTGTCATGGAATCTCTTGTATGAAGTATGAATGTAGTCTTGAACAGTAGGTATATGTAGGTCTGTATGTAAAGTTTTGTTACTCACGTACCAAGGTGAGCGTGTTATTAGTCTCAACGTTTTCGATTGAAAAGTCTGTATTTTTTTAATGTGAGTCTTTTTAGCGGTTCCGAAAATTTGAGATGCGTATGTCCATAATGGTTTTAAAAGGTAGGTATAAGTATTGAGCCGTTGTCTAATTTTCAGTGTGGATCGTTTATGAAGAATAGAGTACAACAGTTTCAATCTCCTGGTTAGGCATAAACGTTTCTGTTTCACGTGTGGGCCCCAGGTCATTCTTCTGTCAAAGGTGAGTCCTAAGTAATTAACTGTGTTAGTCTGTGGAATAGGTTCATTATTCATGTAAACTGGAGGACAGGTATCGTGTCTGAGAGTGAAGGTAATGTGTTGAGATTTTTCATTGTTCAGTTTTATCTTCCATTGTTTAAAATAGTCCTGTAGCTGTAGTAAGTAATGTTGAAGAGTCGTTGAAGCCTGAGTGATGTCTGCGTGTCTAGTAATAACAGCTGTGTCGTCAGCGTAAGTTGCTAATATTGTGTTTGGACAGATTGGTATATCATGTGTGTATATAATGTATAGTAACGGTGAAAGAATTGACCCCTGTGGGACACCGGCCTTGATTGGTAGGATAGAAGAGACCTCTGAGCCCTGCCGGACAGAAAAATATCTATCGGATAGAAAGGAAAGAAGTATGAGATAGTAGGTAGAAGGAAGAAAAGATCTAAGTTTGTAAAGTAGGCCAGAGTGCCAGACCCTGTCAAATGCCTGAGCTACATCCAGGAATACGCCAGTAGCATATAGTCGTTCTTCTAATGCGACTGAAATATAATCTGTGACTCTGTGTAATTGGTGTATGGTAGAGTGTTGTGATCGGAATCCAAATTGATGTTCGGGTAATATTTGTTTTTCAGTAAGTATGTCGATTAAGCGCTTGTAAATTAGTTTTTCAAAAATTTTTGAGCATATTGGAAGTAAACTGATGGGTCGGTATGAGGTTGGGTTTTTATTGTCTTTGTTAGGTTTTTGAATCATCAGTATATGGGAGTATTTCCACTGTAATGGGAATTTCGTTGTCCTGAGTATGGAATTGAAGATGGTTGTTAGAAAGACTACAGCTTTTCTGGGCATATGCTGGAGTAGCTCAGCAGTGATCAGGTCATGTCCAGGGGCTTTTCTTTTGTGTAGCTTCTTTATCTCAAGAAGGACTTCAGATGGTTTGAAAGCACTTGGTGGCAAGGATAACGGTAAAGGTGTATCTAGTATGTCCTGTACAGAATTTTCGTGTTCACTGTCTGGGTAGTCTGTATGTGGTGTAAATACTGTCGACAGATGATTGGCAAAAAGTTCAGATTTTTCACTGTCCGACACGGCCCAGGAGCCATCCCCTCTTCGAAGTGGCGCTGACACCTCGCGATGCTTTAGCAATCTCTTTGTATGCCTCCATAAACTTCCATCGTCCGTTGTGAGATTTTCCAAAAATATATCATAGTTCGTCTGTTTAAATTTTTGTATTTGTCGTTTTAGTTCGTTATTTATTCGATTATAAGTTTGTTTGTCAGATGGTAGTCTGTTAGTCTGCCATACCTTACGAGCTCTTCTCTTGTTCCTGATCAGATCCCTTATGTACTGCGGGTAACTCGGCTCGATACTTCTTCTTTTTCTAGGTACTGATGATACCCATGCCGATTCCTGAATACTCTTCGTTAGTATTTGGACAGCATCTTCAATTTCTTTTTCAGTTTTTATTGAGAGAGGAACTGAAAGCTTTTCAATTAAATTTGATTGGTATAAAGCCCAGTCTATTTTTCCTCGAATAAGAGTAGGACGTTTTTCCTGTAGGCATGGTTCGTCGAAAAGGACTAGATGTATAAGGGAATGATCAGAGCAAAGATCGGAGCTGGTTTTGATGGTATGAGGTATGGCCTGCAGTCCTTTAGTAACGAAAAAATCAAGTAAGTCTGGTGTCTTTAGTCTCGATGTAGGCCAGTAAGTCGGTGAATTTGGAGATATAGTGTTTAAAGAAAGTTTATGGAGAGCGGAGAGCAAGTTTCTTCCCCTTGGAGTGCACAATCGTGAACCCCATACCTGATGCTTAGCATTATAATCACCTCCGGCAATAAAACATCTTCCTAGTTTTTCAAAGAAATCGCTAAACATAACAGAAGTGAGCGAATACCGAGGTGGGCAATACACCGCTGCTAATGTTATTGCGTTTTGTGTAGAGTGCAATGTAATTGCAGTGGCTTGAATTTGGGGTGTAATTGGTAAGTGTATGGAGTGGTGTTTCAATGATGTTTTTATGATGACTGCTGTTCCTCCATGTGAAGTGTTGTCTGGGTGGTCAGTCCTATAAATTATGTAGTCGGGGATGTAGATTTTATTACGAGAAGTTAGATGTGTTTCAGTTATCAAAGCAATGTCAGTACGTTTTTCATGTAAATAAATGTCTAGTTCGGTTTTATGTTGTAGTAGTCCGTTAGCGTTCCACAGAAGAACGGACAATGAACCCACTGTTAAACGTTTACTGGCCATAGACCGGGGTGTATGTTTGTGTGACTTCTGAGAGCTGTCTTAAAAGGCTAATGAGGGGTTGGATAAGGTTACTTAGTCCTAATAATAAATTATGAAATTGAGGCAAGGCATTTTCAATAGAAGACGCCTGCTGAGGAATGCCCTGTCTCATACCTGACATACCTACATTAAATTGTTCTCTTCCTTCTGATCCTGGAGGATATTGCTGTGGTGGTTGCTGATGTCTTCCTTCAGAAACAAGAAAACTCGTTCGTGGTCGCTGCTGATTTCTTTCTTCAGATGATGTTAAAGTCTGCTCGTGCCTTGTATTTACTGGGTTGACTGAAGGATGAGAACCCTGCGGTAGTGGCGGAAAATCGTGCGGTCCTGATGGAACGGCTGGTTGAGCGAGTGTAGACCTGAGGTAGGGTTGATGTCGAGAATTTCGAGCAGTTCTGAGAGCCTTTAAGGCCTCGCATCCCCTGTAGTTGGCAGGATGCGCTCCTTGACAGTTTGCACAGGTGGCTGGTGAGTCCCGGGTCTTCTCGCACGTAGTACTTACATGATTTTGGCCGCATCTGACACATTTAGGTTGTTGATTGCAGTAGGTTTTCGTATGGCCATACTGCTGGCATCGGATGCATTGGGGAATTATTCTTTTCTTACGGGGTTCTTCGACTGATACCTTTGTGTAATATAAAAAGTCGATCTTGAAAATATTTTCATTGAAGGTTTGTTTGCTGATGTCAACGAAAAACATAGGTAACGGTAGTTTGAACCGTGATATGGCATTTGTGACGTTTACTGCATCAAAACCCTTTAGTTTCAATTCATTAATAATTGTTGCCTTTGGTGTAGAATGGTGTAGGTTTTTTATTACTACACGAGGGCATCGGTCATCTGGTAACTGATACGTATGAAAAGAGGCGTTTTCTTTTCTTAAAAAATTGACTATGGAACGGTAAGAGTCCGGTGTTTCTGGATAAATAGATACTTTTTTATTAGTAGTTTTTAATTTAAAGGATGATTGGCCGCTGACATTTTCTAGTGATTCTATTAATACTGGATAATTTTGGATGTCGTTGACAAATATTGGCGGTGGCTTGGACGTAGCCTTTTCAGTTGGTGAAGTTTGGGATGTTACCTGTGGCCCGGTGTTAAGGTTAGCTAGCACTTGATACCTATTCTGGGTTGGTGTGACTGGCACATTCATAGTTGGCCTTTTAATTCTGTTGGTTTCATCTCCTACGACATCTGAGAGCCGTTTACGGCCCGTTACTAATTCCCAGACTCCCCCTTGGCTCTGGGAATTATTATTTTCAATTATTTCTACCCCATTCATGATTTCGGAACATGCCGAAGTTGAAGGGAGCTCAATCATTGTCACTAACCTTACGATTGTTTAAAACAAATGTCCACTTTCACTAAGTTCCAACAAAAAGAAGAAGAAAAAAAAAAAAAAAAAACACTTTTTGCCAATGGAATTCACATTTATATCACATTTTAATTTAAAAAAAAAAAAAAAAAAAAAAAAAAGATAACCTTTGCGCTACAATTTATCACTATTATCGATAAGTTTTAATACAAAACCCACTCACCTCAGTGACTGGTAGTATTATAATGTCCAAATATCACTTTTTACAAAGTCTGACAACAGTAATTAACGAGTGTCAACAGCTACAGAGTCATAAATACAGAGCGACATTAATACTGAACTGCACTGTCGGCCATCTTTTTAACCTCTCCGTTAAAGAATTAATTCATTGAATTTCAATAGAAACATGTGTTTTATTAAATAATCAATTAATTATCATCTACCAGGGATCACTTGTAGCTGGGTGGCTATCGTAACAGCCTCCCATGCCAAAGGTCACGGGTTCAAATCCACAGGTGGTCCTAGGATTTTTTAATGGGAGTAAAAAATCCTTAGTTACCCGTCCTTCGGAGGGGACGTTAAAAGGTGGGCCCGAGCCTGTGCGATGTCAGGTACTCGTTAAAGATCCCTATCCTAATAAAACCTGGTTAGGCAAAATTTAGGACTCCCACTGTAGCATCGTCGATTAGCCATAGTAGCATAAAGTGACGTTAAATAAATAAACAAACAATTATCATCTACGAAAATCAGTTACTTTTGTCGGCTTCTTATCCCTCAACCTTTATAATTTTGTGTATGAGTAATTGTTTTCTAAATGTTTAGCTTTCCTACGGTATATTATACATCTTAATTACTATTTTTATGACCAAAAACACAAAAATTGCACCAAAACATATGCTTTTTTTTACTTTAATTGGATATCGAATTCGTTTAGCTTATATATTCATCCGTTTTTATCAATGCCAAAAAAATAATATGGTTAATTTTTTAGAACCTCTAAAATTAAAGGTACTTTAGAGATAGAAAATTTCAAATAGCATTAAAGCCCTGTCAGACTATTTCAATCAAAATCAAACCTAAATGATATTAAAGCCCGTAAAATTTTACATTGATATAGTGAGTTTAATCAAAATCGTTAGAGCGGTTTTTGAGAAAATCTTAAAAATGTGCTAAATATATGGCTCTTCTGATTAGCAGATTTTGATGAAAAAGTTGCTGTAACATCGCTGGTATATGGGGCTATCTTAACTTAGAAATCACAGTTTCATTCGACTTTTCGTTTTCGCGCTAGACTTACCACACACACAAACCTTTTTGCGGGACTTGGTCAGTAGGAGGGGACCCTAAAACACGTATATCCGGTGAAAACTGGAATTCGAAAATTTTCAAGATCGAAATACATTCCCTTACTATAGCAATGGCAATGGCCTATCGCTAGTAAAATTACTGGACGATTGAGAAAAAAATATACCAGTACCAATTTTCTAATTCCAAAAATTGTATTTATAATTGGTTCTTTAAAAACCGCTAGTTGGGAAGTTTAAGAAAGTAATTTTCTTACCAAATTTATAGTAGTGCTGTTCCCTCAAGTCTGATGAGTTTTGGTTGCGCATGCGCCATTCGAGATTTTAGTGGATCCTCTGATTTGTGCAGTAAACCCCAATAATCTTTAACGAGTTTTAAAAATAGTGGTGAAAATTCGATCAAGTTCTTCATTTATGTGGCACAGCTTTTTCTTTTTTAATTAAAGAATCAAAGACCAAATTAAAATTGAGTCTTGTTTTTTTTATCTTTTAGACTCTAGAGAAGCTTAAATATAAATTTTAGGCTTTTGAAAGTTGCTTAAAAACGCATACATCAACCGTAATAATAACTTTGGCTGCATACAACTGAACCATTACTAGATATATAATATATTTTCAACACAATCATTAAAGCAATAGAATTTGATATGAGGACATTCTGATAAAAAGCCAGATGTGAACAAGTACAATGCAGCAAGGTCACGGATTCAAACCCGCAGGTGGTCCTAGGATTTTTTAATGGGAGTAAAATTTCCTTAGTTATGCCGTCTTTCGGAGGGGACGTAAAAAAGTAGCCCCGAGCATGTGCGATGTCAGGTACTCGTTAAAGATCACTAATTAAACCTGGATAGGCAAAATTTAGGACTACCACTGTACCATCGTCCGATTAGCCACAGTAGCATAAAGTTACGTTAAATAGACAAACAAACAATGCTGCAAGTGCTTTAGAGATTACATAGTATGTTTTTCTTTTGAAACTTAATATTATTATGATAAAAATCTCAATGTCTTAACTAAAGAAGGTATATTTGGTTGTTTCAAAAACTTTTGACATCAGTTGAAAACAAAACATCCGGTTACATCTTTAAATTAAAAAATATTGGTGGGACGAATGCGATGAGAAAAACCGGTACTCAGTGACGTCTGTGGGTAAAACCCCTTAGTGATATGCCTCTGGGGTATAACAGAAATTTTTATTTACTAGTATTTAGTGTTATTTTATATTACCGATTTTATATTTTGCTAAACGGTTTCCTAAAATTTGTTTCTATATCATTTTCGTCAAGCCTTTATATCTCCTGGATAGGAATGCAGTACAAAATACATTACAGAGTAAAGTTACAGTTAAAGGAAATTTTATTTGAACATAAATCCAAAATCTTGCATTTAGCGGCATAGTACAAAAAAAAAAAAAGTTATCTAAATTTGCCATCTGTTAACTAATAGATTTAAAAGAATGGTACATAAAAATAGTTTAATTATTGCACCGCACCTTTTTTTTTCTAGTTTTTATTTCATTGTTTTCTTCCTCTTTTACTGCCCTCTCATTCCAGTCACCTAGTATTTTACGATCTAACATTTTATGGCATTCGCTATTTTGGGTTTTCTAAGAATAATCTATTATTATCGCAAATGAATACTTACAGATTTCATGGCAGCAGTCATGAACTGAATACTTTTATGATAGAAAAGTTATATTTTCTGAAGAATTTCACGTCTTTACACAGATACTTTAACTTATTTTATTATGGAGAAACACCACTTGGGATAATATGTTTGTATAAAAACTTGATCGCAAAGAAATTGTACAATTAGCAAGGCTAAGGAATAACCATGGATGCAAGAAAAATAATCCTTAATTTTGAAAATATAAAATGAAGGAAATTGTGCAACATGCAAAGTCCCTGAAGACCTCCATATTCTATTCAGGTGTAGAAAATATGGGAAGAAAAGAAAAGTGGTAGTTCCACAAGAAGAAGAAGCCAGATTTTAACAATTAGACAACCAAAAGTTTGTGATGATCAAACAATTCTTCGTTAACACCCAGTGTAAAATCTACAAAAAGACTTCACAGAATTTATTTTATTTTTTCTCCCTATTTTGAATCTCCTTCCTAACTCATTTACATCATGTTGTATTATTCTCTATTTACTTAATTTATTTTTCTTATTTGTTTACTTTTTTCTTTTTTTAATTTTAATTTAGTAAACTAACTTTTTATTAAATTATGCCAAACATGTATTGACCATATAGGATTTGGTTTCAGATGTTGAAGGTCACTTGTGTAAACAAATAAATGTCTGTATAAATATTATTACTAGCATGTCTCGTTTTAATTATTCAAAATCTGGTCTAAACAAAATCTAAATCCATTAGATTTAATGTATTGAACATGATTTTACCAAATATAAATAAAAATATAAGAACTGTTAATACCACATTAACATAAAGAATGTAAGAAATAACAGTATCAAACCTTAATGTCTAGACCTCGAACTTTTGTGGACCTTGAAATATTACATACATGTGTATGATATGCCAATTCAAATTAAGAAACTTGCTGTTATGTTCGTGAAGTTATAAAATAATTAACCATAATTAGCTTAGAAATTTTATATCTACCATTCAAATATTAAATAGATATTCTTATGAAATTGAACTTATATAATTTGAAAGTTCCTTTAATTAATTAAAAAAAAGAAAAAAAAAACATTAAGTCAGAATGTGAATGGTAAGAGAGTAACAAAGATGTATCAAATGAAAACAATGTAGAGCACTTGAACATAATATGGAACTTCCTGTTAATTAATTGTATACCCTATAGCTTTCTCCCAAAGGTTCAGGTTATTCCATAACATAAATATAATTTTTAGGGGTATTGGAATATCAAAAAATTAAAAACATCATAAAAAAATTTCTGGTATTCTAGTTTCATGGAACTTTTAACTGGGATTACTAAGTCCAAAAACTATACCAGTGAACAGTAAAAGGAGTGGAATAAACATCCATCAGAAATTTACCTGAAAGGATGATTAAAAAACCAATATTGAGATAGTAACTGGGTCCTAATTAAACTTCATTCAAAGTTTCCAACTCAGTCAACATATGAAGGGACCAGAGATACAGAAAGTCAAACAGATTCTGTAATAGCTTTCATGGTAAGCCATATAACTCAAAATTATAAGGATTGGATTTTTCAAATATAATTTGTATCTATTCTCAATATGATCCAAATACAGAATGCTCGAACTTAAGTAGGATTAATATTACAGATACAAAAGTAGATATATGAAAGCTTAGGTACACCATACTACTGTTAAATTTTAACTTCCCAAGCATTTGTTTTAAAAACATGACTTGTAAGTTCAGACGATACCGACAGACAACTGATAACTATAATACATAGATTAATTTAAAACATAAAATATACAAACCTAAAATATTTTGATGTAATCAAGATCTATTGATGACAGACATAATTAATAATTGACTATATACAACAAACAAATAATTTATACCAAGTTTTTCAGAGATTGTTCTCATGACTATGAATCATTCTAGATGAAAGAATACACATGAATTATCAAAAGGAAAAACAAAATTGTAAAAATAATAAATTGTAATAATATATTTTAAAAAAAAAGAAACTTAAAATATGCTCTGCTTATTATTCACAAAAATCAGTTGTTTTTTTTTTTATATGTCATTTATAAATTTCAAAGTGGTATTATTTAATTATTATTTACAATTATATGAAATCAATGTTTTTATGTATGTATAGAAATCAACTTCTTGCTCCTCTGTTTATGGTGGTAAACCTACAACTTACCAAAACAGTTCACTAGAAAAAAAACTTATGTTAAACAAATGACAAGTAAATAAAATCAGCAAAATAGGAAAGGAATACGGTTATTCACAATGAAAGGTTACAGCATTATAATTATACAAAAAAGTATAAATTACCTTTCTCATTTTTTTAATTGAAGCTACAATCATGGTCATAGATATTGCATTACTCAATAAAACAAATGTATCCAAAATTAAACATAACCACCTATTTTTAAAAATTACTGATTGCACAATAAAATATAGAAGTTTAGGTTCTCTCAAAAAATGAATTATAATATTAATTTTCAAAATTACGACCACTGTTGATTTGTCTTACAGCTGTTTTCCGTGAAAATTGTTCTACTTCATGTAATCTCTCAATGTTGATTATTTCTGATAGCAAAATGCTTAAAATTTGACATAATTAAAAATTTTATGCTGGTTAAATTACTAATACTAGTAGTTAAAAATATTAACCAAGAACTAAGAAACGTTTTTAAAAATTACTTTATTTCATCAAAAGCTTTATATAAATAAGTAGACAAAAACAAAAATATTACATTGGATCGAATTTATTGCCATAAAAAATTAAAGCATTGGTGATGCAATATCTACGACCACGACTGCATAATATACAGCAACTAAACAATTAATCATCTCCAAATTCCTTCTTTTTTTTTTTCTCTATCAGAAGTAAAAAATTTAAACATTCAACATCTCACAAACTACATACCTCAAGATACTTGTTACCAGTTTGCCGTTTAGTAGACTTCATAATCCTAAGTTATAAGTAAATAACAATAAACAAGTTCATCTAATGCATTTAAAAATACTTGTCATCTTCAAGTGCACTTAAATATTGCACTTAACTTCAAGTGCTGTTATTTTGTTTGATATTTATATACTTTGATGGCTGTGGGAAGAGTTAGGATGAGATACTTAAAACTAATCAGCAGCACAGCATCCCCATTGCTCTTACATTGAGTAACTATTTCTTAGTAATATATTTCTTTTATTTTTTTTAATACTTTAGCTAAGTTAAAATATAATTAACTGAATCAAGTAACTTGGCGGTTCAGTGTGTTAACTCGCATAAAATTCTAAAAATATTTAAATATGATTCACAAAACTAAGGAAGAAAATAGAAATAGAAAATATTAAAGAACTCACAAACTAATGACTTTTTTCTCCAAATTCTTTTCTATTTTGGAAATAACAAAATACTAGTAATAGCTTTGGACAACATATCTGTGGTCCACTACAGATGTATTTATGAATTACACCAACAGATTAACTTTAAGTCTTCTTATTGTCTGTGAAAACCACTAGAAAAACATTGCCAAAAATTCTATTTTCTTGAAACATCAAAACATTTTAACTAAATTAAGTACACCATTTCACTAAAGTAAAGTATTTTTTTTACAATGTTTTGAGAAGACATCAAAGGAACACTTCTATGACCTAAGGTTTGTTAATTCATTTAACGTCACTTCATGCTACTGTTGCAAATCGGACAATGCTATAGCGGGAATCCTAAATTTGCCTATCCAAGTTTAACATTGATACAGATCTTTAGGTTGTACCCCACATCGCACAGGCTTGGGACCACCATTTAAAGTTGCCTCTGAAGGCCGGTATAACCAAGAATTTCTTACTTCTTTTAAAAATCCTAGAGCAAACTGCCAGGTGTTAACCTTTAACCTGTGATCTTGGGCATAGGTGACTGTTATTCTAGCCACTACACCACAGATGACCTAAGGTGTGACAGTATTCAGAACCATTTTTGGTATGACCAGACAACCACGTCCCTCTAAAATCAATCATGAACATAACAGCAATCGATTTAGTAGATATGTGCTCCTTCATTTGGATACCATACTACATTTCTGTATGATATTTTAATAAGCAAATATATGATAATTCTTCTAAAAACTACAAACAACATAACTTCAATCACAGCCTTCTAGAGACTGAAATACTGAAAGTTATCATTAATCTGAAATTACTAAAGATTAGAAAGTTCTCAAATACAAAATTAGTAAATTATTTGGATGAAATAAATATGTTTTATAGATTGAGATCACAGTGAAAACAAAACAATATTTTAAGAAGTAAAAGTTGGTCAGCCTTCCGAATATCAGAACTACCTTAAGCTTCAGTTACTATTCGACTAAATAATTTTAATCCACCAGACAAATTTATAAAAAATAAAATATCAAATTAGTATAAATTAAGTACAGGCCTATATACAAAAATTTTATTTCAGTTAAAATTAATTTATTACAAAAATTGTTCTAGGTCAATTTCAAGGGCTGAACAAGGCATGGACAATTCAAATGCTGATATTACTTCAGGGTGAATTATACCAAGTTTACCAATAGGTTTTCCTCGATACATGATTCGGGCACTTCTTTTTGGAAAGAATGTTTCATCTGGAATAATAAATATACATATTATTACATATAATACTATTATTAACAGTTATATTTTATTAACTCATATCACTAAATTGAAAGTACCTTCAGCTCCCTCAAGATAGTAACCTGCTTCCTTTGTCCAAGGAACTTCCAATAACTGCATTATCCTATCAAGAAGGCCATGGATGATCTCAAATCCAGACTTTTTATCATAGTAAAGTGCACATAATCGTCTCACATTCTTAGCTCCAGTTTCTGTAGTATATACAATAATATAAAAATTGTAAATTTTATTATAAAATACTGCTAATGTTTAAATATATAAATATTGAAGCTCAAAAACTACCCGAGATCTCAGACATAATAATGTTAAAAACAATGTCAATTTTGTTTATAGAAACTTATAAAATCTATAAATCCACAATACTACAATTAATCTCGCAACTTACGTGAATTCATGAAGACATGAAATTGTTTTTCTTATAAAAAAGTGTTAGCCAGAATATCATAATGGATTTATAAAATAAGGATAACTAACTATGAAATAAGATTTTTAGCAAAAAAAACAAGCAATTTATAGGGAAATAGCATAAGGCAACTCTAACAATACACATTTTATTGAAAAGTTTTAAGAACCCTGAAGCAGTCATTCATCTCACAGAATTAATTTCATAGAAACTGTAATTCATAGAATAAAGTTTTTATTTCCTTTCCAATTTAAAATTTAATAGTTTCCTATTAAAAATTATTATTCGTTTCAGTTTCTTTCAGCAAAAGAGAATAATTGCTTAAATCTGTTAGCTTTCAACTTGGGTCATTTTAACAATTTATAGCCATATATTTACCATTTTACATAATACTTTCTTAAGAAATTATAACTTTTTTTTTCAGATTGTTACTGATAAATCGAGCTTTGCATTGTATTAAGCTTGTAATTAGTTTGTTTTTTTTCTATTTAAAGAAATAGACAGGAAAAGCAATGAACGACCCATATATGTTTATTAATCCTTACAAAGAGAATGGGTAATTTACACTCAATTCCTTCTTTTTCAAAATTTAAAAACACTCCTTGTAATATTTGAACAGTTTTAATATTTATTCAAACAAATTGACAATATTTTTAATAGTTAATACTAACATTCTTATGTAATTAAGAGTGATTTTGTTCTATATTGGCTTTTTCTACATTTATTGTTAATAAAGGGCAAGGTGTATAAATACATACATCTAAATTAACATCTAGGAGAGCACACAACATTACAATGCCATTTATTTGAGGAAATTGTTATTATCGTGATAATGTGAAAACGACAAGACTGGTGGCAAAAAGAGAACTAGCCTTCCTGTTGTATTGACATCATCTAAAGCATTCTGTTACCCCAGAGTCATACCTTAAGATCTTCTACTTATAAAATGTAAATAACAGTTGTAAAATTTGTGTAAATAATGTTCCAGTTTTCTTCAGGCCTGCATTAGAAATGACTTCGTTTTAGTTTTTAAAGATTTGTTTAACCAAATAAGTTTAACTACAACAGTTTGCACAGGTACCTAGATGCAACAAGACAACCACCAAAAAGAACACATTGCAAAAATAAAATAATGGAAAATTATAAGAATAAAACAAAATCAAAAGGTTTATATAAACGTATATTGTAAGAGGGTTACAAGGAGAAAAATTATTAACTGAATTATATTTGTATCACAGTGAATTCTGAGTTTTTTTATTTTATCTTTATATACACAATTTTAGATTAGTCCATGATAATAAGTGTTAGAAATTGAATTGGCATGTCAGACATGAGGGAGGTCGATACCCATCGGTATCTACTCCTAAGTTGAATTTATTCAGAAATTTTAAATTTTGTAAAAGATATTAGCAATCTGAACCATCAGAGAAAGTGTAAAGGAAAAAAAGAGCAACTATTCATCTATAAGAGATTTCTCTTAAATTGTTAAAGGTCAGAATAATGGATATTTTAGTTTAGTAAAAGAAACTTGAGACTTGAATAAGAGATAATTTAATTAGAAATAATAATTGATAATTTAATAATTAATAATTTATTAACTAAATAAATGGAAAAGTCAATAAAGAGTAATTACAATGTTTTTGATTTTCAGTGATATCTAATGTAATCATGTTAAATTTCATAAAAATAAACTAAAAACTTACCTTCATTAGGGTCAAGTAAGACGACATCAGATATCTCAAAGAGTTTGATAGGTAATGGAGCACTCTTATTGTAAGATGCTGACTTCAGCAGCCCAGGAATAAGCGTTGTTCTTACCACTTGAAAGTCCAACGTTTTCGGATTGTCCACAACCACCACAGACGATTCATCAAAAGGCTGCCTTAATTTTGATGAAATATCTTCCTTGGAACACTGGAATACAAATGAAATGATAAAAAGAGGAAAGAAATATCATAGTTAACAAGACAAAGATTGGCAAACTTTTTTATATTAAGTATTGCATTAAGAATCAGTATAATATATCACAATAAAAATTATTGTAATAATATAATTTAAGATTCAGCGGATGTAATAACAAAGGCATCTATAGACATACAGTGTACAAGTGGGAAGTGACGTCAGAGAAAACAGGACCTAAAGCCCAAAGGCCAAAGTGGACTGAAGAAAGGTAGAGATCTTCAGTGAATGGATGAAGGAGTACTGGAAGAAAAGGAAGAACAAGTAGTCATATTTGTTTTGCATGGTCTGATAGAAGGCCTGTAACGTGTATAATAATAGTTTAAGATTATTACAATATATTTTTAAAAAATTAAAGTTATGTGGTGTAATGCAAGGTCTAGAATGTTCCATGGTTTCCATAGAACAGGCAATTAACAACTTATAGGTCTCAATTCATAAATCATGGTTCATTCATCATCAGTTTCTTTACCACCTTTTTCCAAAATATGCATTTGGATATATCATTATATATCCTTATGAAAGTTAATGACTTTTGGAAGTTACAAGTGTGAGTGCCTCCACTACATCAACAGTCTTCTATTACAATAGAGAAAACAATCATTCAGGCTTAGTCCTTCCTTTTAATACAAACAGACAGGATGGGTCATCTATCTTAATGTTTTTTTTTTTTTAATTTTTTTCATCTGGTGTGACAGACCGTGTAGGCCCTTGTCCGCGTGGTGTAATCTCCTGGGAGAATACACTCACAATTCTCGATAAAATTTTATAGGACAGGGTCATCACTCCCTACGCCTAATTATTGTGAGTGGCCACCATTTGGCTGACGGATCTTACATACTTGGGCGAGAGGCTGTGAGTGAATCCCCATTTAATTATATCCTTATAAACTTCAAACTCACAACCTTTAGCATGAGAGAATAGCGTGCTAGTTACTCAGCCACGGGATCCCTTAAAGGTTAATAACAAATTTTAGTCTAAATGAAAAGGTCAATATTCATTCGGTGAGTCTATCCACTAACCATTTTCAAACCAAAACCACCTGGGACTTGTATCTGAAACTTTCTAGTCCCATAACCAAATTTGGACATGGTAATTTGTGATCCAGAAAGGTAGATAACATATGGAAATAATGATTTAGCTCAATGTAACTTATAAATGCTAACAGCAAATATGATATCCAACTCAACCTTTCCCAGATTCATAGAACAGGTTCAAAAACCTTACACTATAAAAATGGGTCACCTATGTTCAGTGGCTAGCCTTCTATGCCTTGGCAGATGCACCTAGGATTTTCAAATGGAGGTAAAACAATTCTTGGTTAATGCCGTCCTTTGGAGTGGATGTGAAATGATGGTCCTAAGCGCAGCGATTTAAGGTACTCGTGAACGATCCGTATTCAAGTTATACCTGGATAGGAAAAATTTAGGAATCCTACAATAGCATCGTCCAATTAGCTACAGTAGCATAAAAGTGATGTTAAATAAATGAACAAACAAAAAGATTTTAAAGTGTAAATTTAAAAAATATATATAAAATAAAACAACGAATATGCCAAAAAATCACCCTATTCTCACTCAGGCAAGAACAGTTGGTAATCTGTGGGTAATCAACCCTTATAAGAGAACATGAAGGTGCTGATCCTAATAAGCAACAACAAACTCCCTCCATTTATATTTATTACATAAATTACACTATAGTATATATTAAAAAATTAAATAATAGAGTAGATTTAATGTTAAAATCCACTTACCAAACTGAATGTAAGGACTTCTGTAAATCCTGACTGAGCGATCTGTTGCCTCAAATCATTAGTAAGCTTATTTATTGGTTGCTAGAAACAAAATTTAAAACATCCTTAGTAAACTAGGCCAAAAAAAAAAAAAATTACTAGTATTAGCATCAGAAATTTTTTAGTAAATGTAAATAAAACGTTAATCCACTCACTCTTTTATACCGACTTTGTATACTTACACATAATTTTGAGTTAAAAATACAAATAATTTAATTCCTGTGAAATAATTGTACCCTTCAATAATATATCTTTAACTGTGTATAGTTTTTTAATTTATATTATAGAATAGGTGGCCAGACAGAGGATGTCCTGTCTTAACTATGTCTGAGCATAATCATCCAAGCCGTTAAAAAAAAACAAAAAAAAAAAAACCTAACAACCAAAGTAACTTTACAATTTTTTTTCTTTAATAAGATCCTTCTCCTGACTATTGTAAACACAACAAAGAAATCAGTCAAGCTGTTCATGCGTGATGTGACCACCAAGAGAAAAATACATTAATTGATATATATATATATATATATATATATATATATATATATATATATATATATATATATATTTGTAATGATTATTCCTTAGTAATAATGGCATGAATATAGTTTATATAAAAAAAAAAATTATTTTCTGAAATTTTAATTGTAAACTTTATTCCAATTAAAACTTTTAATTTCTTAGTTTCTAAGAGAGATAATAGCAATAATTAATCAAACCAAAAAATAAAAATAAAATAATAATAAATCAAACAGTTTGATAAAATAAATGTTTAACACTTTAGCTCAGATGTAATACTTATTTCCTTTATTATGGAGCATTACATCTCAATATGTCATTTGATCAGATATAAGTTACTAACATTTTAAATTGTTGTAAAACAATGAATGTTAATGTCACATTATAAAATCCATTTTATATGAAGTATAAAGAACCTGGAAGTAAAAGAAAGCTAATATATTCGTTGATTTAAATCAAGCTATGCTACTCCCTATTTAACAATCCTGAGGCTAAAACTTTTAGTGAAGAACAAGCCTAACTCCTAATCGAGCAATGGGTCTAAATTAATTCCATAACCATATTTAGAAAATTTACAGTAATTCTTATTAGTGTCTAAGTGAGCTACATTCCAGAAATAACTCCATCAGATAATTCTTAATGGTACCGGGACTCAAGGCTGTTTGATTCAAGATAAGGATATTCACTTGAAATATGGAATATTTACATGGGATTTTTTTTGAGGAGTAGTAAAAATATAATAATATAACTATATTTTGAAATTAAATACTGGCTCCTAAAAGAAGTAATGAAGGGAAACTTTAGTTTGGAAGCTAAGAAAGTAATGTTTGAATACTGCGTTCTCCCTTCAATTACATATGGATGTCAAACATGGGCATTAACAAAGAAGGAGGAATCCAGGATAAGCGTATTGCAAAACTCTATCTTAAGAAGCATGTTGCACTACAGGAAAAGAGACAAAATCAAAAGCCTTACAATGCGTAAGGAATCTGGGATAGGCGACATCAAAGAAATAGTAAGGAAAATTAAATGGAAATGGGCAGGTCATCTGGCTAGGATTCAAGATGAAAGATGGTCGCTGAGTGTTACTGAATGGTTCCTTGCAACCTGAAGAGAAGAAGGGGCAGACAATGTAGACGATAGAGAGATATCCTGAAGCTAGCTGTCGGAACTAATTGGATACGAACAGCGAGAGATGAGGAAAAATGGAAGAACCTGTGGAAAGAAATGGCCAACTCCACTTCCCAGTAGGTTAGGTCACCAGAGAATTTAGACCATCACCTCCGTAAAGAGAGGCCTGTAGGGATAATATATTGTAAATATATTGTAAATATTGTAATCAACTAAGGAACATTAATTATATACTTTTGTTCATTTATCAAGTATATGCATTATTATTATTTTTCACTTATATTAGATCTCAAATTAAAAATTATAATTTAAATGCTATCCTTACAATAAAGGCTTTATTCATTCATTTTGAAATTAATTCAGACTACAGAATGATGAGCTAATCACCTGTTCAGCAAAACAATTTGTTTTCGGGATTGACTTAGAAATGTTGTTATAGCCGTATGCAATGGCAGCATCCTCATAAATATCGACTGGATGAAGAATGTCATGGCGGGTGGGTGGAACTTTCACAACTATATCAGAACCACCAGTAGATTTCGATGATAAGCACATACGAGTCAGAAGGTTAGCAAGTTTACCAGCCTCTTCCCTAAAATAAATATTATTCATATTAGACAGGTCATAGTATTTGTTTATATATAAATAAATATATCTAACTGCACATTAACAGAGGTATAGACACCTAAAAATTTGATACTGCTAACAGTTAATTAACACTTACTTGATGCCAATGTATTTGTTCAGTTTCTTTATATTGATCACTTCTTTCCTGTATTGGAACGAGGGAGTCCGACGTTTACTACCATCTGGTGAAATTACTTCACATGTTTCACAAGTGAATTGATTTTTACAGTGGTATGAAAATGCAGTCACAATAGTATCCAGAACAATGTTAGCCTGTGTAATAAAATAAAAGTGTTATGATGTTTCTCATCATCACTAATGTAAATAGTTAATAGTATTAAACAACTCTGTAATATAAAGGTTATGTATATAGGAGAGAGACGGGTAGAGATACTGTATATGATAGGGATAGCAATTGTTCAGTAAATGAATATGGAAAATTCGATCAAGTCAACCCAGATGTAAGCCCACACAATTCAGGCCAAAATGTGGGACAATAAATTAAGTTCATATAATTGAAGTGCTTCTATGTATGACTGCACCAACCGACTAACTTCTCCTTGTAACATATCAAATAATTGTGAAGGACTAATAATTTTTTTTTAAAATATATATTAAGTCAGTTATCTGAAATCACATTATATTACAAAGAATAATCTTTGAAATATTACCTGTATGGGGAAACAAATATGGAACTACCTATACTGAAAACTAAACTTAAGATATAAGAAAAACAGCAGAAACATAAACACGACTCAACATCACACATTTTCATATTTTACTTTTCTCTACAATCACTGTGCAGTGCAGTCGTAAGAGGAAAGTATAATTTTGAGAGGCATTCAAAAACTGGTAAGTGATAACATTCTGAGACGAAGGAGATTGAAAATCAAAGATATCTACATTTTTAGTATACATCATAGGCTTAAATAGCTAATAAGGAAAATAAAAATGCCCAAGATGGTGTTTCCTATAAGAACAAAAGTCAATGGAGAGGCAGCATACAGGGTTTATCAAATAAAGTTGTTAAGTATATGATAATAAAATAATTTAAAATATTAGAAAGTTAGAAATAAGTTTTGAATGAATATCACATTCTTTTGAAGTTTGAAGGATCACACAGTTTCTCTCATATGTAGTAACTAGGCAAACCAGAACACTGCGTTTCCTCCAAAGATTGTAAAAATGTTTTAACTGCAATAATAACCACAACAATATTGACAAAAATTGTCCAGTTTTGGTCTTAGAAAAGGGCATAGGACTGTTCAAGTTACAGAAAAGGTTCCTTACTATGTAGCCAGAAAAAAATTATTTAGAAAATTCACCTCAAAATCAAGAGCATTCCAGACCGACATTTGCTCAAATGACTAAAAACATTTGGGACAAAACAATAAATCCTATCCTAATGCATTTTCAGCTTGCACTTAAATAGACAGGTAAGTTAAGGAGAGTAGGAATCAAAGAAGAATAGATAGAGAGTCTTTTAATATTTGAGGATAGTTTCTATGTTTCAAATTGCTGGAAGACCAAAACTGAATAATCATCCATTAATGTTAATTATTTGTTATGCAAAAACTATACTTTCAATATTTATCAACATTTGTCTTCTACATAATCTATATACTTTTCCCACTGATTTGGAAGTTTGAATATACTTTGTTTATATGAGTTAGAGGACAAGTTGTCAGCCAATAGAACATGAGCTTATTAACAGAATTGTTAATAGCAGCCAATAGTTTTCCTCCTCTATTATTGTTTGCATCCAAGAAAAAAATCAAAAGTTGAGAATGATTTGAAAGCAATAAAGAAGCTCAGGAGTAAGCATGGCTATAGGCTGAAAACTTATCATCATACATCTAATGAATACGGAATATCCAAGCTTCATAATCACTGGCAAAAGAGTGTAATTATGCAGCACACTACATTGATAATAACATGGGTAAATATGTTTTGTAAATAAAATTATTTGATAAATCTATTAAAAAATTAATTACTATCTATATTTGATATACTCTCGTAGCACCACAGTCCATGAAGGTATTGACTCAAGTCCACAGGTTGAAAGTGGTGACCCAGCAAGAGTTAAGAGAAAGAAATATCAGGAAGCTGTACAGTTTAATATTGGTAATCCGATATAATCATTGCAGGGGGGTGTTCGGATTACAGAATGTAATAGGGAAAATATAGGGAGCGGCATGGTCTAGTGCGTAGAGTGCTAGTCTACTGTGTTCCGGGTCCCGGGTTTCGAATCCCGGCTGTGGCAGAATATTATTTATTCTGATATTTCAGCCAGGGTGTGATCCTGGAGTATGGAGACCCTCCTGGGGCACACCCAGCCTAAATTAAGTGGGTTCCCAAAAATGGGGAAAAAAACTGGTGGCTGAACGTGATATCGGCCGAATCACCTCATTGCACGGCCATTGGCCTAGAAACAGTACGAATTTCTACATGTACTGAGCCCAAAACTCTTCATGGGTTGTAGTGGTACAGGGTTTTTTTTTTTTTTAATAGGGTAAATGCATTACAAAAAAAAAAAATCTCATGTCTAAAAATGCTTCTGGGTGTAAGCATCCACTCACAATAGATAAATTTGTTCTTTTGCACCTGATTATGGCATTTTAGCCGAAACATCGTGCATTGATTTTTAATTAAAGAGTGGTGAAGTATAAATCAGCCTCCAATTTTATTCATAGAATTTGACCTTCACCTTAAAGAATCAACACCTTATTTAAAAAAAAAAATCAACAATTTGAAAGCACATTTCTATTTATCTACTTTTTTTTTATACAACATATGAAAATGTATTTTATTGACATTAATTTCATGGGCCAGATTAAAACAGTTTGTCTCTTGTCCAGATGTGACATGATAGTGCACTTGTCACTTAAAGATAGTGTTTTATGCTTTCTTATTTTGCACATTTTAACAGTACACTTAAAATGAACTAATAAGACTGACTTGATTCTCTCCTAGATACATTATTGAATGGGGGATTCATCGGAAAGATAAGTTCATTAAGGCATTAGAGAACATAAGAAGACATCCTAATAGGAAATCCTAATGCACTGCTCAGTGGTTTTTCATAGAATTATTTTTCCTCTAATCACTAACTCGATCTCTGTCTTTATAAGAACATTTTGCCAAGCCAAATAAATCAAATAAGTAAGTCAACATTTAATTAAAATAATGGATCCTAAACTGAAATTTCATAGAGATAATGTTTATTCTAATTGCTTTCGAGTCAACCAAAATTAGTGAAAGCATTGTTTTTTTTTATTATGTATTTGCAGAAAGATTTTTTTAAAGTAATACAGTTCGGACTACCAAAGTTTACATTACCAATATTACTTTGTACCTTTATTGTTTTTCATAGCTTCATCTGAATCACATTAAGGTCATGGGGTCACCTATAGTGTAGTGGTTAGTATAACAGCCTGTTATGCCCATGATTGTGGATTCAACCCTGGCAGGTGGCCCTAGGACTTTTTAATGGGAGTAAAAAATTCTTAGTTATGCAGTCCTTGGAGGGGACGTAAATAGGGGTCCAGAGCCAGTGCAGTGTTAGATACTTGAGAAGATCTTTATCCTAATTATTGAACCTGGATAAGGGTTGTAGTGTCTTGGATTTTTCAATATTTTATTGAATACAAAACAACAAGTGATGACCTAAAGAGGATCAGCAATATCAACAGTTTACTAACTATTTTCAGTGTTTTAATTTGTTGAAAGAAGGGAGTGATGAGTTGAGAGATGTTCTTAGAATTATATCAAAAATAATTTTTTTTAAACCTTATGGAGATCAGTTGCTGTGACTTCAATGAACACATTTTTGGTATTTAAAGTAATTCTTGAATGATGACCATTTATTATTGGTGGCAGTGATAAGACAACTCCATTACTATCCTTAATTACTGGATAAACCGGACTATCTTTAATAATAGGCAGGTACTGCTTCAACTGAGGATGATTCTATAATAATATAATAACAGAAATTAGAAATAAACAATCTAAGAAATATAAAATACAATTATCGAATCCAAATACTGACAGCATACAACTCCATAATTTGGTGGCCATTGTATTCCTTGTCCTGATTTAGAGGTTTGAATTTAATTTGATCAGGAGGAAGGGCATCATAGATGAAAGGCCCTTGAATGGTATCGAGATCATGGGTTCCTATAGCAACCAAAGTTCTTCTTCGGGCTAGGTTTTGATGAAGTTTATCTTGAAGGTCAATGAAACTAGCATAACTATCACTAGTGAATGTAATATCCTTCAATACAGCAGCTACAGCATAAGGTCGAATTTTCTTGGTCTAAAATCAGAAACTTTTTCAACTTCTATTTCAATTAAAATATGACAAAATTATATCAGATAGAAACAATCTTACATCAGACTTAATTTGCAGAACTTGCATTAACTTTTGATCACTAGGAACTATCGCTTTATAGTTTGGATATTGAATTCTGTAAATTTAACAAAACTATGTATCAATGCAGTTATAATTCTAAGATGAGATAAAAACAAAGATAAAAAATAAGTTGTAAAATACTTGTTTTGAAAGACAAGCAAGGCAATAGCTAGTCCTTCCAAGCACAGAAGATCATAGCGATTAGCAGGCACTTCAATGCGGTATATAACATCATCTGAGGCATCTTTTGCAACACTTGCACCTTGTTCTTTAATTAACATTTGCTTTTCGCTAGTCTGAAATTTAAAAAAATAAAAATGTTTATAATAGTGATAAATGCATTTGAAACTCAAAAATAAAAACAAGCATTACCACATCATCCAATTCCAAACCAAAGTCAAAGCATAGGAAACTGAACTCCTCCTCACCTAAAAATAAAATGGAATGATAAGAAGTATGAAACTGAATGAAAATGATAAGTCCAAATCAACAGGACATACTGAAACTCTGATTCAATGCTTTGAAAAGCAGATCACGTTTAACAGATATAGTGGGCATGATTTTTCTTCTAATTACTTATTTAGGTATAATTTAACGTATGTATATTAGCAATAAAATTTAATCAAAATCTTGACACGTTTCCTCAACTCTTGACTCAAACTTAACCTATCTATCTATAACCTCCGAATGTAACCTGATGTAAATTACAACCTCCAACCACGAGGTTTGTGTCAGTTGTGTATTTTGTGATCCCTTGACTGATGATTTTATTATAAAATGTGAATGATTTTAAGTGAATTTTAGTTCAACTAATTCAATTTATGCGGGAAACCTAAGGTCAACCACTCATTTGTAAACGATTTTTCATATTTGGTATGTGCACAGTGTAATTTTTTTTAAACTTTAAATTACTCCTCTTCAGTTGTCTTAATTTAAAAATTTCATGTTTAGTTTGAACTTTTACAACAATGGCACCGGTTAAGGATGAAGAACTTATTGGATTTGGGGATAGTTCAGCAGAGGCTAATACATTTGATAAAAAAACTAAAAAGTCTGGTGGTTTCCAAAGTATGGGATTATCTTTCACTGTTTTAAAAGGTATCACAAAGAAAGGTTACAAAGTTCCCACCCCGATACAGAGAAAGGTAAATCTGATTTTCTTCTGTCATTATTTGTTACATTCTCTTTCTTTTATATATATATTTCTATTCTACTCTATTATTTTACTGGAATTACTAATTAAATACAATTTGCTTTAGACAATACCGCTTGTAGTTGAAGGAAGGGATGTAGTAGCTATGGCCAGAACTGGAAGTGGAAAAACAGCTTGTTTCCTCTTACCTATGTTCGAAAAGCTTAAAACTCATTGCACAAAGTCTGGAATTAGGGCACTTATATTGTCACCAACTAGAGAACTAGCTTTGCAGGTAATGTGTACTTTTTTTAATTTGTCCATTTACATCATTAGGTGTTTTTTATTATCTATATAATTTGTATCAACTCTTTACTTCTTTTTCTTTGGCAAATGTATGCCAACCTTATGAAGTTTTTTTTTTTTTTTTTCAATTACCGTTATTGTCATTAGTTTTATCAGTTTGGATTTTATAAAATTAACTCCACGCTGAAAGGCACTAGGATAAAGTTAAAGATTTCCTAAAATTAAAGGATTCTGAGTTTTTGTGTTTAGTATATATTAATTTATCCTTACACACCATCTGTTTGTCAACTTTAAAAGTGCGTATGACAGCATCAAATGACCTAAGCTGTAAGAGGTGTTGAGAGAAATGGACATTCCAAGGAAACTAATACGTCTCGTGATGATGACAATGAAAGATGTGAAGTGCCAGGTAAGGGTCCAGACTGACTGCTTCAGATCCATTTCCTTCAAATAAAGGATTAAGACAAGGGGATGAGCTAGCTTGTTTGCTCTTCAATCTTGCACTGGAGAAAGTTGTATGGGAGTCAGAAATCCAGGAAGGATCTTCACCCGGAGTGTACAAATATTGGCATATGCTGACAATCTGGATATCGTGGCCAGGACCCGGCCGGCGTTGGTAGAAGCATTTGAAAAAATCATAGAAGCTACTTCAGCTATGGGCTTGGGCCATAAACGAGGAGAAGACCAAATATATGTACACAGGGGCTGGTGGCAAGGAGGCACTGATTGTAGGAACTTACACATTCCAAAGGGTCAACGAATTCGCTTATTAGGGCTCCTTTGTGAGACCAGCTAACGATGTCTCTGCTGAAATAAGGAAAAGACTGGTAGCGGCTAACAGGGCATATTACGCCATGCTGAACACTCTCCGCAGCATGTCTATTACTAGGGGCACCAAACTGGTCATTTATAAAACCTTAATTCGCCCTGTTCTTACCTACGCTTCTCAGACCTGGACCACCTTAGCGAAAAATGGAAATAGCCTGCTAACCTTCGAAAGAAAAATCTTTCGAATATTTGGCCCTGTGAGAGATGGAGATGGAAGGAGAATTAGGAGGAACATGGAACTTCATGACGTTTTTTGAGAAATATATGTTCTGAAATTTATAAAGCTGGGAAGGCTCAGTTGGGCTGGCCATGTCGCAAGGATGCAAGGGGAAGAACTGCCCAAAAGAGCTTTGGAAACCCCCATTCACAATACCCGACGAACCGGTAGGCCAAGGATGCGATGGATTGATGGAGGACGTACGGAGCCTGTTGCGAGTCAGGAACTGGAGAGTGGCAGCACAGAATCGGACAGAATGGCGGCGGCTCATTGAGGAGGCCAAGACCCACCAAGGGTTGTAGAGCCACGCAGATAGATAGATATATTAATTTAACCATGATTGATTTTTTTAAGTATAAATTTTAGTATTTAGGAGTTGTGGCATAATATTCATAACAATTTATATTTAAAATTTCTTTAATCAATAAGTTTGAACACTAATCTCCGTATACCAGATTTCAGCTCTGTTTGGCAGGATAATTATTTATTCTGTCGTTATAGCGGAGGGGTAACCCTGGGTTATGGAGACTTTAAATTGGTTTACCGAAATTTGAGGGAAAAAAGGCAGATCACGATATTGGCCTTATCACCTCCTGTAAACATTAAAAATCCCAATATATTCTGAACCCAAGACATTTAAAGGTTTTATTTTTTGTGAAGGTGCTTGTACAGAATTGTATTTACTTGTGATTACCTGCATTTTTTTTTTTAATTTTCAGACACTTAAGTTTTTAAAAGAACTTGGTAAATTTACTGGTCTTAGATCTATTGTACTGTTGGGTGGTGACTCAATGGAAACTCAGTTCTCTGCCATTCATGAAAAGCCTGATATTGTTGTTGCTACACCTGGGCGATTTCTGCATATTTGTGTTGAAATGGACCTTAGCCTCAAAGATGTTCAATATGTCGTGTTTGATGAAGCAGACAGGTGATTTATTTATGATATTTACATTAATTTATCATGAAATCTGACATTAATAGTTTTCTACACTAAATTGTTTTTTCTTCTTGCAGGTTGTTTGAAATGGGATTTGGAGAACAACTAAACGAAATTGTTCAAAGACTACCGGAAAATAGACAGACACTTTTGTTTTCAGCCACTCTTCCTAAAGTTTTAGTAGAATTTGCCCGAGCTGGTTTATCGGATCCTGTTCTCATTAGGTTTGTTAATTTTTATTTAAAACAGCTTGAATTTATCATTTTATACATATTGTTTGAAGGTGATAATTTTATTGTCTGTGAAAGTTAAGCTACTGATAATTCTTAAACAATTAATCTATTTTAGGCTTGATGTTGAATCAAAAATTCCTGAGACTCTCCAGTTATCTTTTGTGAGTTGTCGCCTTGAAGAAAAACCAGCGGCTTTATTGTGTCTAATGAATCATGTTATACCTAAAACAGCTACAACAATAATTTTTGCTGCTACTAAACACCATGTGGAGTATCTGCATGCTGTAAGCTTTAAATTTTTTATTAATATTCAATGATTAATACTTCTTTATTGTAGTATAAACGCTATGATTTAATCAATGGCTGGTAATGTTATCATTTCTTCTAATAGAAACAAAAATAGGTTGTACCTAATTTATACGTGTCAATTATTCTTTATAAAAATATTTATTACAGGTACTGAAAGAAAATGGTATTCCTAATACATACATATATTCTGACCTTCATCCTAGTGCGAGAAAAATTAATGTTGCAAAATTCCAGAATGCTAACGTCAAAGTCTTAATTGTTACCGATGTGGCTGCTCGAGGAATAGATATTCCTCACTTAGATTATGTAATCAATTACCACTTTCCAGCTAAGGTCAAATTATTTGTTCATCGAGTAGGTATGTTTGAAAAAATACATCATTTTAAAACAATTTTCTATTATTTTATCTCTTTTTCTAATGAAAAAAATTTATAATCAATAATAATCATTTATTCTGTCAGGAAGGTGCGCTCGAGCTGGTCGTGAAGGACATGCTATCTGCTTGGTCAGCGGTGATGAATTGTGTTATATGCTGGATTTATTGTTATTCTTAGGACGTCCACTTCTTCTTGCTGGAACCGATTCCGGGGGAAGCAAAGATTCAAAGAATGCTATCCTTGGCAAGATACCTGTAGATTATCTTGATCCTCAGCTGACATCTCTTAATGCTGCACACCCTGCTGGTTCAGATTTGGTATTATTTTATTTTATTTACTTACTCTGTTTCTGTCTAAATAAGTTTATCGAAAAGTTTTTTTTTGTTTTGTTTAAAGGAAAGCTTAAAAAAAGTAAGTGAAAATGCTTACAAGCGTTATATCCAATGTAGAAGTGGTGCTTCAATAGAAAGTGTGAGGCGAGCAAAAGAAGTTACACTCGTGCATCTTGGAGATAGTTCTCTTTTTGGAGATAAAGAAATTGCAGGGAAGAGCCAGATTCTAGCTGGTATCAAGAATTACCGTCCAAATGGGGTAAATATGCCATATTATTACTTTTTCTAAGTCAGTAATTTTTTTTGTCTCTACTTGCTAAAGAACGCAGCTTTGGACTCAAACTTTACTTTTAAAAAATCTGCTGCGGGCAACACACGACTTTCACTTACCTCGACTGTTAAAATCAATTTAAAAACATTTAACTATACTTCAATTTGAAAAATATTTAAATTGATTTTAATAAAACGGATATTCATTTTCGCAGGAAACATGATTGAGATTAAATAATAGAACTAATAAATTGTTAATTAATAATAAGTTTATTCTCTATTCGTCACTTTATTTCACCTTTTACAAGTTTGTGTATTACATTTTCTAAAATCTTTCTCTTTCCAATGGTATATTATACGTCTATATTACTGTTATTATTATTAAAAAAAACAGTTCTATCCTTTAGTTGGCCATCAAACTCGTCCAACTTATATATTTAGCCGTTATTTATCAATGCTTACAAGATAACATGGTAACTTTTACAGAATATAAAAAATTAAAGGTACTTTAGAAGAAGAAAATTTAAAATATCGGCATTTAAGCCCTGTCAGACCATTTTAATCAGAATGAAAACTACATGATATTAAAGCCCATTTAATTTTACATCGATATAGCGAGTTTAATCAAAATCGTCGGAACCGTTTTTGAGAAAATCGAAAAAAGGTGCAAAATACATGGTATAAAGTGCCTCTTCTGGTAAGCTCATTTTGATGAAAAAAGTTTTGTCACGTCTCGGGCGTATAGTTGTCTTAAATATGAAATTTCAGTTTCATAGGACTTACCATTTCCGCCCGGGAGTTACCACACACACACACACACACAGACCTTTTTGCGGGACTTGGTTATTTGGAGTCAGGGAACCCTAAAACGTGTAATTCTTTTGAAAACTGGAATTCGAAAATTTTCACGATCGCAATTCTTTCCATTACTATATATTTGATATATAGATAAGTGGTAGTAACAAATGGCATAATTTAAGCCAAAATCTTCTTAAAATCTCATTTTTATTGTTTAGACCCAAAACGAGTCAAATCCAATATCTTATCTAGTGGCCTTAAAGAAACTTAATTAAAAGCTTTTTAACCTAAAGTATTCTAATCAAGTTGTCTCTTATAAACATTTTCAACTTTTAAAAAATATACTCGTATGCTAACCTTATTAACAAAATGTAGAAAAGTTTCATTATAAAAAAAATACTGACTTTAAGATTATTTTTTTCTTTTATTTCAGACTGTCTTTGAGATTGGTGTTTCTTCAAATTCCGAACTTTATACTGTTATGAAAGCTACTCGTCGGAAGCATAAAAATAATATTGAATCTTTCCATCAGAAAGTCCAAGAAATACTTGAGACTAAGAAAGGTATTGTACTCAGTATTTTTCTCCAATACTCTTTATCTATTTCTATTTTATTATACTAATTTTGTTAAACCAAATTTGTTTATTATCTTAATTTTATGCTCACCAAACCTCAGCATAGTTTTTTTTATTGAAACTAATAATTACTTAGATAATAAATATCTTTTTTTCATATTATCGACTAAAAGGAATTTATTTTTCCAATTCTTATAGCTACTTCCGATAAGCCAGAAATAAATTTAGAACTAAGTGGAAATGATGATATAGCAACAACGTTCAGTCAGGTAATTTCTGGTAAAAGGAAAAGGGAGCCTTTTATTGGGAACAGTAAGAAACAGTGTACTATTGATATAGAAAACTTCATACCCTATAAACCATCAGACCAGGCTGTTGAAAAGGAGTAATTTTATTGCAATTTTATTTTTGCTTCAAATACTTTAATAAATAATTGTTCTTAAAAAATAAATTTCCAGTTTTCACATAATCATAATTGTTCCATTATTCCTACTAAAGAGACATATCGAACATTGTATACACGCAGTATTTTGCAATTGCAATTAGTGAATAACAACTTAATTATTATTAAATAATAAATTTAATGTATAGCTAATGATAACATTCTGGAATAGAATCACTTTTAATAATTAAAAGCCATTCTGATTAAATGGTTTCATGATAATAGACTTACATCCAATCACTTCTCAATTTTTCAGACTTGCAGTTAATAATTTTACCAGAGAGGCTAACGCAGTTGGAGTGGATCTGACTGGTGATACTGAAGCTGGTATGTTAGGAGCAGTGAAGCAAAAGAAAGTGTGGGACAAGAAGAAAAAACGCATTGTTACGGTAGGAGGTCAGAAGAAAGAGGGAAAGATCAAGTCAGAGTCGGGTGCTTGGATTCCTGCGTCTTATAAATCAGGACGTTATGCAGGGTGGTTAGAGAAGACTAAAACGCTATCTAGGATAGAAGAGGAACAAGAAGATGAAGGACCTGTTCAAAATAGTTAGTATTTGTTTTCTATTATAATATTTTATTTTCATCTTTAATGTTGTTACTTAATGAATGACTCATTTATTGATTGATTTTGGGTACAAAGTATACATTTTTAAGAGATTTTTTTATTGATAAAAGTTTGTTTTGTTGTAAAGTGTATTTAATTTTTTTTTAAATAAAAATATTAGGATTACTTAGGAATTTCTTATACAATCTGATTAATTATAATTATTAGTTTCATATTATGTACTTAATATTGTCTGGTTCTGTCTAAAATTTAATTTTGTTTTTTCTTTAGTTAAACGAAAAATACCCCATACTCGGTGGGCCAACCATAATTTGAAACTGGAAATGAAAAAGAAGTTGGAGTTAAAGAAACCAGAACAGATAGCTAAAGCTAGGGAACAGTTGGAAAGGAAGCAAAGACGACATGGTCGACACAAGAAAAAAGGAAGAAGGAAACATTAAATTAATCATGTTTATTTATAAAAAAAAAAAATTGTAAAATATATGTAATTTTTAAAGATTTACTTTAATTTTAATGTTATCACAATTTCCAATATATGTATATATATCGTCACATAAAAGTAAACAAAGTCAGTTTATTAGTTCATTTTGAAATATCACTTAGTAGAGCATCAATCAATTGTCATATCGTCCCTACCAGGTCAAACTAACAAATGTGAAAATTTTTACTTTTCAGGAAAGTTTTAAACAATTCTATAATGGTGAGCTCAGAATCAACCTTTTTCCAAAAAAGGCTTTTTCTCAAGTAGTTTACCGTGTTCCTGATAGGGTTAGAGATTCGACAATTTGCCATAAGGCATGTCTTGCCCTATGCTATAGCATGGTAGCCAAAAATAAAACAAATTTTTTACATTCGTTAGTTTGACATGGGAGGGGCGTTATTTGCTCTATAGAGTTTTGATACTTTATTTCTCTCTTACTTTTTCTCACGCTTATACGGGCATTGGCAGTTCCTCCACTACTGATAAGTATGATAAGTAATCATATTCTTCCTTCATTTACCAAATATATCTTATATGATTGGAACGAACCATTTGCTTACACCTGCACAGAAAAGCTTAGTAATTGTTTTCAATCATTAATTCTGGGATGTTATTTTCAGTGAATCATGGAGACTGGTTTGTCTCCATAGTTAATTTATAATTTCCTTAAAGGCAGTGCAGATGGTGATGTGCCAGTTTCCGGAACGCCACTACAGATTGGTTAACATTCTTGTAGAACTCATGTAGTTTGAAGGGAAATCTCTTCTTATTCAATTTTCAACCAGCAATATACTGGGAAAATACTTTCACTAACTAATAATAACCACCACCAATTCCACTCCTCAATAGTGTCCTCCCTAATTATTATTGGATCAAAGAAATTCAATTTTACACAGTTTATTCTCAGAGAAACCTGCTGCAGGATATGTGCTCCTGCACCGCCTCCCATAATTTTCTGTATTGTTGAATAAATCAGAAAGTTATGCATAAACTTGTGATTTTATAGTTAAAATATTCCTGTGAAAATTATAATTAATATCAACAATTAGCTTTTTGGAAATAAAAAAGGAAGTATGTCAAGAAAAAAAGAAACAGTCTCAAATATTTAAAGCTGATGTTTTTATAACCATCTCTGATCTAAAGAAAACCATTGTGTGTTCATAATCTATAATATAATATATAATATAATGGTATTATATTGTAAAGGCCATTATTACTACTTTTGTTTCCCTAGTTCACCATCCCTACCTCCCTCCTGAATTTCCCAATGGTCAATTATTGATATAGATTATAATTTTTATGGAATTATTATATTTGAAAAATTGCAATTTCACACATGGCTTTTTATTTCTTCAATTATACAGTAGACTATAGAGAACATGCATTAGTTTCAGACGAAAATGAGATTGAATCCCATATTAAATATATCAAATTTCAGAAATCTTCTGAGCCAGGATTGTAAGTTAGATTATTAATGTTAATACTTTTGTGCCGAATGTGGATGTTCATTTAAGTTATATTGATATGTATAACTTGATTATATCGAGTTATAATCCTTTATTGAAGATGTATAGTCGACTGTAGAAATTATCATAGGTAGAAATAAACGGGAATCAGTCTTTTTTGAATATTTAAATTTTGCAGGCGTTTCGGCTCAAACTTGTGACATCATCAGGGCATGAAGCATGTCCAGCATCTCATCAATCTGTCGTGCATTACATGACGCAGTAATACCCTGATGATGGCTCACATGTTTGAGCCGAAACGTCGGCAAAATTAAAATATTCAAAAAAAGACTGACTCCCGATTATTTCTACCTATATATACAAATAGTTTGCTTAGCGTGCCACATCGTTCTGAAATTCCATACCTACCTCTATACGCAAAGCATCTTCTTTAACCTCATTTAAAAGCGAATTGTTTGTTTATTTATTTAACGTCACTTTATGCTACTATGGCTAATCGGACGATGCTACAGTGGGAGTCCTAAATTTTGCCTATCCAGGTTTTATTAGGATAGGGATATTTAACGAGTACCTGCCATCGCACAGGCTCGGAACCACCTTTTAACGTACCCTCCAAAGACCACCAATGTGGATAGAAACCTCGGATTAATATAGTTTAAAATAAATGCTGATTAATGAAGTCCGAAATCAGACGCGTGAGGTGACTTCGGCTTTATGTGTTCCATCCCCACCAATTGCTACCATCGGATAGAAAGAAAAATCGAGTTAAATTTTATTTTTAATTTTAGATGGTCCAAAATCTATGTTGGCTTTATTAAAAATAATTATCTAGTCCTTCCAACTTTGTCCAATTTTAATCTGATCAACTATAGTCGGTCGTTTGTTGTTGCGGTATTGGTATTATAAAATCAACTAGGTGGTGCTAATTTTTTGAAATCCAATCATAATGAATCTTGTTGTATCTTTGTAGTTGATCTCTTTGGAATTTCATTCATTGTCTTTGGATGTTGTTTACAAACAGGTTTTGTTTACCTGAAGTTTTAATTGTGATATAGATTGTCAAGATGAGCATGTCGGTAGAATATTCACAAGATCGACAATTATTTAAACCAAATGTTTGTCGCCTGTGTTCTTTAATTAGAGATAAGTTATTACCCATTTTTGATAATTCTGGGAGTAAAATTGATTTGAAGATCAAACAGTGTTTTCCTGAATTGGAGGTAAGAGAATTTACCGTATTTCATAATAAGTCTGTTATATGATACATAAAAACCAATCAAGTGAATTAAATTAAATAAAATCTTAAGTTCTTTATTTGATATTACTAGTATCAACTTGATGTTTTGTACTGTACAGCTACTTGATTACTTCTTGATGATCTGACTATACACAAGATAAAAGGGCAATATCTTATGTGTAATTATTCATCACTTCTAGTATATGTTAAAGCCAAAAATACAATCCAACTTTATTCTTCTGTTTCAGATCAGCAAAGGTGATTTTAAACCACAGCATATATGTCTTGATTGTATTACAAAGCTTAATATGTTTAATGAGTTTCTTCAAGTATGTGTGGAATCTCAGTACAAATTTGATTCCTACTTAAGGCAGTTTGAAGATGAGGTTTTTATAGATTAATTTTAGTTCATGATTTTATATTTATATCTTTATCTTAAGTTAATAATGTATCAGGTTTTCTGCATTTACTGAAAACTAATTTTCTCATTGATACTCATATTGTTATAATCCAACCAATTACACTCAAAGGCATTATTTTTTTATATATTTCATTTAAATTTGTCTTGTTTTTTAAAAAATATTGTCATAAAGTCAAAACATCTTTACCAAGTGTCTGATCAAAAATACTCTGTCCTTTGATTATAAAATTGAGTCCAAAAACCTTTTAAGCCACTTTTTGAAGTATTAATATATGTATTGAAAAGAAAGTCGTCTCACATTCCTTGAATATTATTTGGTCATTATATTGTGTTCTATCATTATCTTATTTTCATCTTTCTTTTTAAATGACCATGATATAAGATATAACCAAGGCTCTTTTAGCTCCTTCAGTTTTTACCTCTCCTGTGCTAATAACACTGCAAGGTAGGCTACCTAGATGTAATTATATTTATAGTTTTATAAATTGAAAATCATGTAAAAGGTTCATTATATGTCTATCCAATTAATTTTTAGACCTTAAGTAATTAGAAAAAAACTGATTGAATTTTTATGATAAATTATTTTTAAATGGTAAAATAAACAACATAAATGAACCAGATGAATTACAAATGAAAAACTGAGCCATGTCCAAGCATAAACTGACAGTCAGTTTATGCTTGGACATGGCTCAGTAATGCCCTGATGATGGCTCACAAGCTTGAGCCGAAACGTAGGCAAAATTAAAATATTTAACAAAAGACTGACTCCCAATTGTTTCCACCTATCATATTTATTTTGTTATTTTAGCCATGGAACAACCCCGGTAAAATGGGACACTTCTGCGGCTCACTCAGTCTCTAAACATGGGTACCCTAAAATTGTGGGAAAAACCTAATAGGTAAACATGATCTCGCCTTAATCACTCCCTTTTAAGGCCATTGGCCTAGAAACACAAACAAATCCCTATTATTACTGAACCCAAGACCTATTGAGCTCAGTACATTTGAGGTGATCAGGCCGAGATCACACTCAGCCGCCAGGTTTTTCCCCCACTTTGGGTACCTACTTTAAAGAGGCTGGGTTTGCCCCAGGAGGGTCCCCATACCTTTGGGTCACTCCCTGACTGAAATAACAGAACGGTAGACTAGTGCTCTATCCACTAGACCACGCTGCTCCTCAGCATATTTAAAATAAGTAAAATATTACATCTGTTCTAACCACTGTAATATTGAAAATGTAGGATAAAGAACTCTCTCTATTATATCTGACTTATTTATTAAATCATCATATATATATTATTCATCATAATTTTGTTAATGGTATAAAGAAATAAATTAGTTTAGATATATTCTTTTAGAGGTCTCTTTTATACATAGTACTTATTTTTAACTCCTAGACTTGTAATTGGTGCATACTGTTTCCATGAATGTGTTTTTAGGAGAATCTTTTAAAGTCGTCTTTTTTGAACAATACTCTAACAAATTCTACTTGGAACGACTCTTCAAAAATACAGAAAAAAAATGGATTACAAAACAGTGAAGGTGTTATTGTATTAAGCAAATTAGATCCAGTTCTTTGTGATGCATCTGTTAGAGATTATGTAGTCAAGGTTGAATTAAAATACATTGAAAATAAAAGTGCTTCAGAAATAAAAAATGATAATTTAGATAATGCACAGAAGAAATTGGCTCTACACTTAGATAACCAAGAAAAATCGTGCATTAACCCTTCACCTTACACCATTAACTCTCAACTCAAAGATAACCAACATAATAAAGGAACTTCATCAAATAAGTAAGTATTTTCTTGTTATGAGATAATTGTTGTTTTTTTGTTGTATTGTGAATGGAATAATCCTGTTGAGTATTTTTACGTTTTAGATATTACAAGGATAAGAAAATTTATCAGTGTTCTGTTTGTGGCCATAGTTTTTCCCGTCAAACTCGCCTGAAGTCTCATATGTCTCGTCATACTTCAATCAAGCCATTTAAGTGTGATAAATGTGATAAAGCTTACGCTTTGAGATGGGATCTCAATGCTCACAAACGTATCCATTCGCTGACTTTTGTATGTGCTACGTGTAATAAGTCTTTCAGCTCAAAATCAAAACTGGGACGCCACAATATTGTTCACACTGGAGAAAGACCTCATCCTTGTCCACATTGTTGTAAATCCTTTGCTGAAAAGAGCAACTTGACTAACCACATCCGAAGTCATACTGGCGACAAACCATTCTCGTGTACCGTCTGTGGTAAAGCCTTCTCTGTCAGGTCACACTTGAAAGATCATCTTAGCGTTCATAATAAAACAACAAGGTTCAGTTGTACATTATGTAGTAAATCTTTTAAATGGAAAACAAATTATAATAGGCATGTCAAATCACATAATCTATCTACGAATCAATGAAAGTAGATTTATAGAATTCCATGTGACTAGAAATTTATTTGACTAGATTTCTTAACTAGCTTCCAGCTCACAATTTTTTAATATTTTCTTAAGAGAAAATTTCTAGAGCTACGTTATGATTTGGGATGGGTTCTGGCCGCAATTAAGTTTCGCGTTGACAAGTTATATCTGTTGCTTTATGTCAAAGTTCGAACTGAAGGAGATATCAAATATACTATCAATCATTCAATTGAATTGACACCATTTCATGAATGGTTTCATTTGGCTCTCAATACACCAATGGAATCAATATATTTGTAGGCAGAGTTATACGTTAATTTTTTAGTTAATCTCGATAGTGAAAAATTTATTGTTTTGAAAATATTACCATACATGTAATTGAAAGATTTGTTTTATGCTTATTAAAGGCTTATTTATTTCAATATTAATTAGAAAGAGTTAAAATAATTTAAAATGGAAAAAAAAAAGTGGGGGCAAGACCTTGAAGGAATAAATTAAAGGCAAAAGCAAGTAAATTCTTTTTTTTTAATTAAAAAACAAACTATGTCGTAGGAAATAAATAATTGTTGGATTTACCATTAATGTATTGGAATAATACACTCATTTAAAAGTAATTATCCATATTTATTTAACAAGGGCTTTATATTTTGTGTTTGCGTCCAAAATGTTTGTTTTAAATTACTTTAAGTTAGGTTATTTATTATGATGATGTTGTTAATGAATTTATTATTTTTGTCTGTAGAAATTTATCTAGTCAGAATAATTGTTACCTTTAATGTTAGATCTATTAAAATATCAAAGTTTTATATTTATTTGATTGTGATTATATTTATTGTTATGAAGTTATTAAAGTTGAGTTTAAATGTTGTTAAATCTGTTGCTTATTACCATATGTGCCTCATTTTCAGTACTGAAGAACTTCATGTTATTTTGAGGAAATGATAATAAAACTTGGACTGCCTTGAAAGCATGATTACAAATATTGAAAACATTGATGTGAATGTTATATCACGCAACATCAAGTAGAATGTTTTGATTAGATGAATACTGAGAAATCTTTAAGATACCTGAAAGGATTATAGGTTCAGCAGTCAGTATGGTGGGGATAGTTTGTTTGCATATCATTAATGCCATTGATCATTAACCCCACTAGTATCTGATAAAATCTTTTGTTACGTCTTAGGAAAATATTTTTTCTCAAATTAATAACACTAGTCTGCAACAAAATCCTCCTTTAAATAAAAATATGATAAATATGAAGAGCTTAATATGCTATAGTGATGTTTGCTTTCCATTTTTTTTTATCACTTATAGACATTTTTTTTAATATCTCATAGTTACGTGTTTTTTATCTGACGGTAATAAATATCCTTCTATTCCTCTTGCACACGCAACAAAAATGAATGAAAATTATGGAAATATGAAGTTGTTATTGGAAAAATTAAATATTCACTGTATACGTGGAACATTTGTGCTGATCTAAAAGTTGTTGCAATTTTAACTGGACTGCAATGAGAATATACCAAATTGTTTTGCTCTTTATGCGAATAGGACAATTCGCGCTAGAGAAAAACATTACATAGTAAAAAATTGGCCCCTAAGAATGAGTTTGATCCCTGTAGTCAAGAATGTAAAAGAAGGACCTTTAGTTTCAAGTGATAAAATTTTTCTCCATATAAAGTTGGGCCTTATGAAAAAGTTTTCATGAAAAATGAACACGGCGAAAAGTTTCATTAAGACATATTGCCCATAGAAAAACGCTATAATGGAAAAGGTCAGAAGCAATAATGCTTGCCGATTTCTGTTGGTCGCTTCATCGCGAAACACCTATAGAAAATATGAAAAGGAAAAAAACTACAAAGTGAAATAATTATTTACAATCAGCAATGAGAGTATCTAATGATTTGTAGGTTTTGTAGTACATTTATTCAACATTTGTATCAGTTTAAACAATTATAATATACACTGCAGGACAAAATTAAATGATCACTTCATTATTTTGAAATTACTGAACTGTAATGGGTATTTTTGAAAATATTCTTTTTTCTTTGGAAGTCACACTTTATTATAAGGGTAATAAAAAATAAAAAATTCTTTTCTAGAAATTTTTAATAGGAAAACAAATCAAAAAATAAAAATGTCCTACAGTCTCAAAATGAAAAAGTAAATCTTTGAAATGAAAAATAACAAAACTGAATAAAAAGGAAGAATTCGAGGAAAACGATCAATAATTGGTATTCCCACCTCTAGCTCTGATAATTGCTTCCATTCCAGCGACCAGGGCTCTTACATGTTGTTTGTTTCACTCTTCCACTAACATTTCCCTTAAATCTGCCAAATTTTGTGGGCCTCGGGCGCGGACACGTCTTCCATGCATGTCCCATACATGCTATATTGGGTTCATATCTGGAATTCTGGGTGTCCAAACCATAACGTCAATTTCTACTTGTCTGAGGAAATTTAGCATTGATCGAGCAACGTGAGGTCGGGCATTATGTGCATAAAAATAAAGTTACCTGCAATATTTCTGGCGAAAGGTATTACATGTGGCTCAAGTACCTCCCTAATGTACCTGTCAGCAGTTATAGAGCCACGGTTCACAAGAACCAACTCTGTACGGGAGTTTAAATTTATGCCCCCCCACATCATCACTGACCCACCACCAAACGCAACCCTTGGAGAAAACTGCATGGGGCATACCTCTCTCCCCGCCTTCTCCATACCTTTTCCCGTCCATCTGGAAATCGGAGATAGAATCTTGACTCATCGCTGAATAATACGAGGCTCCAATCTTTTCCCTTTGTCCAGTTTAGGTGTTCCCGAGCAAACCTCAAGCGCTCAACCCGGTGTTCCCTGGAGAGAAGAGGTCCAGTAGCTGAAGAATGGGAGGTCAATCCATAATCGTTGTCGTCGTCTCACGGTTCGCTCTGAAATTTGCACATTCCTGAACCTCTGGAGGAGACCACGCAGACTGTTACCAGTTGATCGGCGATCCCGAAGAGCATGCAGTAGCGAAAATCTCTCGTCACGGTGGGAAGTTGACCTCGGACAGCCTTGTCCGACTCTTCTTGTATGCCCTCCAGTTTGACGGTGCCTATTAAGCACTCTGGACACTAAGGATTGTGACCGCTGGAGCCGTTGCGCAATATGCCTTTGAGAAAACCCTTCTTCACTCAAAGCAACAGCACGAATTGATTCCTTTTCGGTCAATGCTCTTCTGTTGGCCATCACAACGTTCTTACTAAACTCACAAGTAAAAACTAAAGTCTCTTAAATGGTAGAAAATCTTCAATAAGATGAATCTTTGCTAACAACTAACCATTTACTGATAGGAAGAAAGAAAAGAAGAGGATTAACAGACCCTTTTCTCCATAAACGGGTGGAAATATAAACAGGTAGAGGATTAACTTGATAAGATACAACAAAAGTCCAATCTGGGACAAAGGAATTCCTATTTTTATCTGTTATGTAATAATAATATAAATATTTGTAAGTGATCCTTTAATTTTGTCCGGCAGTGTATTTTTTTGGGGCAAAAAAGTGAGTTTCATTTACCTCCATTGAAAAAAAATTATATGTGATAGGGAAGATTTAATACTATTTTTCTATTTAGAATTATCTAATTCATCATTCATTATGCATGAAATAGAAAGAAGGGAAAAACATTTTTTTTTTTGGTAGACCAGTGTAACCAAAGCCATTATGAAGACTAAGGCTGTGGTAAATCATGATTGCTTTAAATAAGTTTTATTTCCTCTTCTTAATAGGCATTTATTTATTAAATGATTTTAAATAAAACTTAATGTCAGGAGGATGCACCACTGGGTGCTGTCTCCCTCATGCCCGACCACGCCATGTTTACTTAGATTTTAGCACATTTGCTTATTGTCATTTTTTTTACAGGTGTAAATAAAATATTAAGGGAAAAAAAAATTTAAATAAAAGGTCCACAGCTGGAAGTATTGTAATGCTTCTCCTTTCCAACTTTTTATTTTTATCTTCCTTTCTAGTAATTAAGTTTATACCTCTACATTTTACATTCCTTGTTGAACTTGTTTGATAGATAATTCTTAATCATATCACATCCTTTCCTAAATCTAGCTCTGAAAAACTGCTATCAACACAGTCCATTGGCTGTTACTACACACTGAGAATTCAGGTAGGTGTAGGTGAGGTGAAATTTGTGAGGTTTGGTGAAAGTGAATATCATACACTCTCACATACTTTTAACATAATATAATAAATATTCAATTACCGTATTTTCTGTATTACTTTATCATTTATATTTATTTACCTTATATTATAAACAATGTTTAATTTCTTAAAATTGAGTTTCTACATTAAAAAAATATGTTTTCATGATGTGTATATTACACTTATTTGTTTTGATATAGCTTTATCATTCAGTTTTTTTATCTTTTTAAAAAAATAATACTTAATGATATCACAGGATTTTTTAGCCATATTTGATGTCATTATCCAATTTTTTTTTTTTTTAATAAGCCTTCCTGCTACTTTCGTGAACTCTCACAAGACCTGCTTTCACCTCACCTACACATAAACTATTTCTCACCGTGTAGCTCTGCCTTTAAGAAAAAAAATATTTCTCTCTTAAAATCTTGATTTGCACCTGTCCGCAGCAAGGACAATCGGCAAATGTGAATCATGTAATGTTGAGTTCCATGGTCAACAATAGTTAAACCATTATGACATTTATTACAAGTTTTGTATAAAAAGGTTGGAGGAGTTTTACTTCATATAAAAAAATACAATAAATGGTTTCATGTTTAAAAAAATAATAAATATTCAATATTTTTAACAGGAAATTTATTTATACTTCAGAACAATGATTATTAAAAAAAAAAGTTTAATGACAGATATCTCAGCCTAATTAATTTTTCATGACAAAATTAAAATCAAAACAAAAATAGATATTTATATGAAAGAATACAATATCAGAAAAAGTGTTTGTCGTTTTTTTAATAATTAAATAGATACCTAACAGAGTTATGATTTGTATTTATATATATTTTAACATGTAATTTCATTCACTAAAATAACTAACAAGTTTTTGCTGGCATCACAAACCATTCTCAGTTGATGCAACAGATAATGTTCCTTTAACCTTACAAATCAATATTTACAAAACAAAATTTATACTAGACTCAGCAATTTTAATTTTCATCTTAGTTGCATACAAAAACTTACATACTATTTCTGAATGAAAACTCAAGGTTAACAATATGGACAAAACATTTATAAAATGTAGTTCATAAAAATCACTTTGAAAAACAATTCATCTAATTCTGGTACAGTAGAAGAATACACTATTTAATGTTTTTATGTGCCTTTCCTCCACTTTTCAGCAGCTGCGAATTCAGTCATACCTTTTCCACTTACACCGCATGTGCCGATACCTACACGTCCGTTAACGTTATCAGGTGAGGCAAATATACTTTTCTTAATAACACCCTTCTTTGTTGTCTATGGAACAAAAGAATGAAGTGATAAAATAGTTATAATGACAAATTTTAAAAATAAAATAATCAGGTAGTAAACAAAAAAATGCAATTATTTCTGTAATACTAATCTATCATGTAATATAATAAGTTGTGACTAACTTATTATAATTTTATATACTCCTACTCTCCTAATGTGCAATGCAATGTGCGATAATGTGATGAAAGAATACTAATTACTGTATATGTTCACTATCAATGTGCTTTGTAAAAACCACATATCTTTTTAGTCAGTAATGGATAACCTCAGTGAGGGAATAAAATGTTGTTGTTGAACAGTTTTGTTATGGGTTTATTACAGAATGCTCATGGGCATCTATCTAGCATTTTGATATGCCTATTCTAACAAATCTATATTGAAAACATGTGATTTACCTTAGAACTAAATGCTAGCCATTTATTTTTTTCTGTTTCTCTTTCTTCTTCTAACTGCTTATATCTTTGGAGCTTTTTAAGTTTTTTTCTTTTTCTGGTATTCTCTAACTTTAGATATTGGGTGTTTTCTGAAAAAAAAAAAAAATTATAATAATAATTATTCTAATATAAGCTAAATCCGTATTACCCCAATCCCTATATCTAATCTTAAGATCCTATCTCTCTAACCGTTCCTTCAGAGTTCTCCACTTGTTACCCAATCGAGGCCGGCGTACTTTAAGGAAGCGTCCTAGGTCCTGTCCTCTATATCTTGTTTACAGCTGATATACCTTTAGATCCTGATACCTTCCTAGCATCTTTTGCCGATGATACTGCCATTCTATCAACCCATTCAGACCCAGAACTAGCATCTTTCCATCTCCAAAGACACCTCTCCATGATTGAACATTGGTGCGACAATTGGCGCATCAAAGTCAATCAATCCAAAATGAAGCACGTCACCTTCACCCTCCGACGTAAATCCTGTCCACAAAATCATTTCAACTCTATACCACTTCCCTGTTCCGACACAGTCCGGTATTTGGGTTTCCTACTAGACAAAAGACTGACCTGGAACCCACATACTCGACTTAAAAGACAAGAGCTCAACAGATGATACGGACAGTTATATAGACTGCTGAACAGAACATCACAACTTTCCGTTGGAAAAAAACTATTAATTTACAAGACAATTCTCAAACCTATGTGGACCTACGGAATTGAACTATGGGGTACTACTAAATTTTCGAACATCAAACGTATCCAATCCTTTCAGTCCAAAGTCCTTAGAACATTAGTCAATGCTCCCTATTATGTTACAAACAAGACCTTACATCATGACCTCAAGATCCCTTATGTTCTTGATCTCATCCCATCCAAATTCTCAACTTTCCACCAGAAACTTACTCTTCTTCCTAATTCCCTGGCACAATCCCTATCTAGTACCAACCATCATTACAACCCTCCTCGTAGGTTGAGGCGGCAGTGGCCGAGATCTCTTTTAAATACGCAATTGGAGTGCTGGCAATGGCCAACTTCTCCACTCATGCCTGAGAGTGTGTGGCTCTAGCGCCCTCTCTCAGTCTCCACTGACTAGATTGGTGACGCGGCTGACTGAGAGACGCTGGGATCTCCTGACATTGTGCCTCGGCATCCATTTCTGGATGCAGAGGTTCGATTCGGAGTTCCCAGGGCCAGTATGTAAATATTGTATATAGGTATGAATGTGGCCAAGATTATAATTCTTTTCTTTTATTTCATTTTATTTTTTCATTTGTTATTGAGGTATTTTATTTTTTGTTTGTTTTACTTTGTACATATGGAATGAATGACTTCTTTTATCTCTAATACTTATTGCCCAAGATAGTGGCAGATTGTATTACTTCTCAATAAAGCAATATTATTTCTAAAAAATATAAGCTATTATAATGATTAGGGACCTTTGTATACATCCTAGTGTTATAATGACTAGGATCTCACAAATAAGGCGTTCTGCTCTCTAAGAGAGAATTAAATTAATAGATGAATGGTTAAGAGAAAAAAAAAAACAAGAGGGGTGTTTGAAACAAATCAATAGTCACTAGCACTAGTCTACTATTCTCTCTTGCCTGAGGCCGACTATTAATTATTCTGTTATTTCGGCCAGGGGCGACCCTAGGGTATAGAGATCCTCCTGGGGCACACCCAGCCTCAATAAAGTGGGTACCCAAGTAACCGGAGAGGGGGGAGGGAAGAGAAGAACATGATGGCTGAAGGGAACACAGCCCAATCACCTCATTGCATGGCTGCTGTTAGCTGCCTAGAAACAGTACTAATCTCCATATGTACTGCTTTTCTGTTAGCCAGCAACGAAAAATACAACCCATTTTACCAAAATTTTTAGTAAGTTTTATGCAAAGCATCTATCATGGCAAAGCTAAAAATACATGTCTGTCAACTCAAAATGGAAGGGATTACAAAATAGCGGCCATTCAAAAAAATAACATCATGAAATATCACTATTTCCTAACATAATTATAGTTACTATCATGGAAAAGGCTGATCCTATGAGGATAATGTAGTAAAGTAAATCATCAAGTATTTAATAAGCTTTCATTTGAGTGGTAAAAGTCATTTTTATGTCCAATATTCAATGATATAGAGGTATTACAATAAAAAAAATTGCAGAAAACAAGATATTACTCTTTTTTAACAATATTATTATGGCTACTATCATGAAAACTGCTCATCCTACGAGGATAATCATTATAACAATTAATATAGAAAATTAAATCACCTTTAATTTGAGTTGTAAAACACGTCTGCATGACTAATAGTTATATATATATGGTTCTTACAAAAACACGGAAACCGAGAAACTTCTTATTTGTATCTTTAATTTGGTTGATATCATGGAAACGGCTGTTTCTAAGAATATAATGGTTATAAATTACTTTATGAGGCATAAAATTAGCTTTAATTTGAGTAGTAACAGAAATCTGTTGGTCTAATACTCACTAACATAATGTCAGTACAATGGTTACATGGGTCAGAATTTCAGTCCCTAAAAACGCGTGTGCCACCACTTCCCGCCCACCTGTGAATGGCAAACTAGCATCGTTTGATTTGTATTATCGCCTAGTATTATGAAGTCAAAAGGAAAATTGTGGTCAAATGAGTCACCATTTCGTCTTTTTGAATGGCCACCCATTCTGAAATCTACCCATTTTTATGTCTATTTTTGACTTTACATTAGCAGATGCTTTGCACAAAACATACTAAACATTTTGGTAAAATGGGTTGCATTTTTTTTAGCTGGCTCACAGACTATGACCCCCAAGACTCTTCAAGGGTTATAGAGATGCAGGTTTTTTTTTTCTTTTTTAGTTCATTTTATTAACAACTTTCGCTAGTCCAATCTATTTAAGCTTTTTTTTTTTTTTTTTTTTTTTTTTTTTTTTTTACATTCCACAGATTGACAAACATATGGTTTATTTCTCTTGCAATGCTTTTATTATAGCAACAAACAGCTATAAATGAAAGTTCAGTTAAGAGTATGGATGCATTGGTTTCCATCATAAGCGAAACAGTAATAAATGAATGCATAAAGATTTACTCTCACCTCCACGAGTAGATAAATAAAATAAAATAATGCAAGCCTTATTGGAATTAGATAACCTCAAGGAGGGAAAAGTCTTTCCCAATAATTCAACCTTTAAAGTACAAACTGACAATATACTAATTATTGTTGTTATACATTTTATGTCAAGAGAAGAAAACAGAATATTATATTTATCAACATATAAAAAAAAAAAAAAAAAAAAACTTACTTTGGTTTAATTGACATTTCGGATCGAGGTATTTCTTTAATAAACTCTAGGGTTGTCACTTCAGCACTTTTGTTGTGCGTGAATACTACGGAAACTTCCTCATTTTCTATCGACTCTATCCTGGCTTCATAGTATCTGAAACAAGATTTCTATATTTTCTGTGCATCAAATTAAAAATAAATTAATAAAAAATCAATGATTAGCAATATAGATAAATCACCAAGCATAAAAATGGTTTAAGACTCAAAACAATGACAGTGTCAACCTTGTATATAGATATATCTGTGGCGGTCGTGAATAAGTGGTTAAGTCAAAATCTTTCAATTTACAGGTGAGCGACTTAAACTTTATGTAATACCCAAAATAGAGTTATAACATACAGCTTTCTTTCCACCTGAAATTTCTTAAACCAATTTAACACGACGTGGGTCTGAGGGAGCGATACATGGAGTTAACTCATTTTTGATATAACTCAAGTTATTCAGTTTTTCACGACCACCACAGATATAAAATATATTTTCTTGTTGGTTAATAATCTAATAATTAGTTTGATTCAATAATAATAATAATAGAATAATTGATTCAAAAACCTAGAAGTTATCAGTATATAAATAAAGAAAAAACCAAACATGCTAAGCAATAAAAGCAAGTCCATCAAGACTTCCTTGAGTGTTTGCAGCCTCAGGTGCTATGATCTAAATGATACTGCTTTGCAGATGAGATAAGAGAGAATATTGTAAGTATATTCAGTACAGGTGTTCAATAATGATGATAGATCAGAGGGAAAAAAAAATGAGTTGGTCTGGGGATGGTGTATTCCCATTAATATTTTAAGAGAAAAATACATGATCAAGAGGTTTGGTTAAAATCAAACGATCATTTTAAAGCGACACAGGAACAACCCTATATCTATATTGATTTCAGATAGATTAATTTATAAAACAAAAAATGAATCATAAGAAAAATTGATTGGGAATGTAATAGTTGAACAAAACATTCCAAATATTTTCATTTACTGTCTGCTGACATTTCGGCCTAAATATCAGGCCATCACACAGGACTAAGAAAAAACAAAAGAAAACCTAATTTGTTTATAAAACTGGTTATCTTATTTTTTCTTAATCCCGAAGATAGCCTAAAATCTAACAGAAATTATGAGGTATACATTAAACATGATTTTTTATTCGAAGCGTTCCTCAATGACTGTACCCCCTCAACCAGATTACTTTAATAGCATTAATAAGAGAAAGATACACCTAAGATCATCATAACTAACCAAGCTTTTCAAAATTATGTTGGAAACTCCTCTCCACTATGTAAACTGTAAATTGATTAATTACAGGATTAATTATAATCAACTGATTAGAAAAAGGATTAAAAATACAAAGTTCCACATTGACAGTTCAAATCTGGATTAAAAAGTGCTTCAATGCTGCAACCAAAGATGAAATAAAATATCATTAAGAATCGGGCTACATCAAATGAAATGTAATAAATAAATCAGGTTTTTGGAATAGCTAAAAAAAAATATAAAAATTAAAATACGATTTTTCAGAACCCAGCTTTCTGCCACACTAAACCTTCCACCACCAACTAATTATCATTTTCAGGAACATAAAATATTTCCTTTATATACATTTTTTAAAATTTTCTTTAGCAGGTTGTATTTCCACATTGGTTTAATATAAATATCAAAATTGCAAGAAGCAATGTAGAATGAACTTCATTATTTTCTTTGGTAACTTAAGTTAAAATGGTCGAATATCAAATATAAATGGTCGAATATCGAACCTTCACAATTTTTTTAACACATTTATTGACATTTTTACTTTTGCTTACCTATACATAAAATATATAATAAGGGAAAGAATTGCAACTGTCCCTTCAGTCAAAAAGACCATTTTTGACAAAAAGGTCAGTATGTATGTGGTAACTCCAACTTGAAAACAATATTTTGAATGAAATTGAAATTTCATATGTTAAGAGCGTATATGCCTGAGATAATACAGCAACTTTCTCAACGAAATGGACAAACAAAAAGAGCCACTTTATACCATGTATTTTGTACGTTTTTTATGGTTTCCTCAAAAACTGCCTCCACAATTTTGATCTAACCCGTTGTATTAATTTCAAATTTAATTATTAAAGAACATGTGACCTTATTTAGCAAACCCTTATTATATTTATTCTGATTTAATTAATGATTACTAGAATAACATACATTTCAAATGACAAAGCCAGGTAGGATCTGGGTCAAGTACACACATCAAGAAACCTAAATTTTGTAACAAGAAACTAAGATGCCAGAATATATATGAAAAGCTGACAGAGGAATGGATGAATTGTCTTAATTATTAAATTTACTTACCTCAAAATAGTTAATAATTTAAAAACACTGGTGAATTACACCGATAAAAGCCACAAGGTTTACCCTATATACAGCTAAAAAGAAACAAAATTTAACTGGCAATTATTTTCAAATATTATTCTATTATATTAAATTACAAATAACAACAGAAACTAACCAAAATTCAACTTAAGTTTGATAACATTGGAGATGAGTAAACATAATATGAGCAAGCAGCATTCCCTCCGTTCTTCCCTGGTTAAGTATAAGAACAGTTAACCACATACAACAGCAGGGAACCTTCAAAAATAAAAATACTTTTCCAGAGATCAAAAAGGTTTATTGACAAGGATATCAGGGATGAGTAATTTAAAACATGTCTTAGTTCCAATATGAAATAAATGAGAGATAAGAGAACATAATAAATGTATAAATTCAAATATAATGAACGTGTGTTAAATAATATAGTCCAAAAGAAAGATAAGAGGTAGTACTGATTCATTGGTAGTTTTATCACCAAAAAAACCATTAAAAGAATGTAATAGTATATATTTTTTATTTAACATTAAGTATTAAAATTAATGGAATAATGTCAACATACCTATGATGCGTTTGATGGTTTTTGATATCCTTAAAATGTGATGAAAGATAAGTGCTAATGCATAAAGATAGCTGATGTACAAAACATAAGGTGAACATAGGAAAAACAATATGCCTGATGTTGATGATTTTGAACAATGTGTGAACCTGTCCTATAATTTGTGCTTTGTTTTAGGTATGGACCCTGATAAAGGTGAACCAAATTTACACTTACCAGTTTTTACTTTAAATGTGTTGCTAAATATGGCCAATAAAACTCGAGCATCAAGCGTGACTTTAGTAAAAAAAAAAGAAAAAAAAAAAAAAGAAATGTGTGGTAGTAAAAGGAAGCAAACTATTTACATATGGAAAGCAAAAATGCCTTATTCAAACATAATTTAGTGCATACATAAATCTAAAACATAAGTTTACTTACTGGCCATCTTGAACCCAAAGTGCTAAGCATACATCTCCAGCTCTCCAATCTTTTTTTGAGTTTGCAACTGGTGGATCAGGTTTAGAAAACTCCGAAAATTCTTTTTCTAACAAGTCAGAACCATCTGAAAATTTAAATACAAATTACTTCAAAAATCAAACCAACATATTTTATCAGGATTATGAATCAAGAAATTAAAACATAAGAAATAAACCTGAAATATCAAAAATATAAGTGGTTTAACTAAAATATAAGTTAAAAAATGTTGGATCAGGAGAACCATTCATAGTTCATGAGAGAAGTTTGTTCAGGGTGCAGTCAATATAACACATAATTAAGTATAAACTTGATTTATTGGTGCCAACGTTTCGGCCTAAATTATAGGCCTTCTTCAGGGTGATTGGGTGAGCTGAGCAGGCGTCACAACAATGGAGCATAGGAGCTTTTATAGTTCAAGTTAAATATGTTTACATGAGCATAAACCATTACATTTATCAACAAAATAGAAAAATGGAGTGAAAAAATCTCAGCAACGTTCTTGAGATCAACCTTAAGACTATGCTAAGCGACGTTTTGGACAGGCAAGTAAAGTAACTGACAATTGATAGCCTTCACCCCAGTATCAATTGTTCCATTTAGAGTGATCACCTCCTCATTAGCCATAAGCCCTCTAATATCAAGCCAAACCAATAGAATAGAGTTCTATTCTGTATAAAGCTCAAACCTTTAAAATATATACAGAATATATATCTAGCATAATACAAAGGATTACACTAATGTTATATAAAATATTTCAATGTACTTAACTTGAAAAAGCCATTCAATAGTTAAGATCTCATTAAGCCAGAGATATTGTAATATTTCAAGTGTTGTTCAACCACTGTGTCACCTCAAACAATTTAATAATTAACAATTTCTCATAGTAGAAAACATAATTTTATGAATTTCATCATAGATCTTTGTAAATGTCAAGAAATTAAATGTTAGCACAAGCCAGGTAAGCCCAAATTTCAAGTTTCAAATGACGATTTCTAAAAGAGTTGAAGGACCTTACTTTACCATAAGAAATCAAGACCCAAGAGAAAACTTCCCTAATCTACAATGGATCTCAAGGATATTCTAAATTGTTTAAGAAGTACATTGACTTAAATAACCATCTTTAGTTAAGAGTATTACCTAATCAAGGTGCATGTCTCTAAAAGATAAGGGTTTCACGTCCACACAGGATGTATTCAATGTATTTTAAATGGCAAACAGCCATAGGAAGGAGATCTTCCAACAAATTCATATTCATGAAATATTCGCACACAAAACAGACAAGAAACAAAATCATTTACAGTGTTACAAAAGTATTGTTAATTAAAACAATATCTATTCAAGCTACCTGCATTCGATTTATCATCCAGTAACTGAGCCTTAATTAAATCACAGGTCAACTGAATGACTTCTTCTAAATCAGTTTTAAGCTTCAACAATTCTTCATTGTCTGGAGCAGTAGTCAAAGCAGCTTCAACCTAAAAAAAAGTCAGAAAAAATGAGTACACTTCATCACAAATGTTACTAAATAAAAGATTGAAACATCAATTAATAATTATTTAGCCTGAATAATAATAACTAAACACTATCACACTTCACTAACCTGCTGTAATTGAAGTTTGTAATTTTGAAGATTGGTTTCTAGTTCTTCCATTTTTATGATTAAAACAAATTAACATTCACTAAATATTTTGGCTTAAAAATGGCCTAATGGTAATAAACATCGTTAAAATAAACGACTAATTTGACTAGTAGGCGTATGTTATTGTGTACCTCCACAGTAACTAAGAAAAATCAAAGATGGCGGCATAAAGTTGAAATGTTAAAGAGATGTAGAAATCGAATAAATCGATTTAAATTTCATTGAGAAAAAAATTGAGAAGTTACATTATTAACCTCAAACTTAAAAAAAGGTAATTATTCCGAAGTGTCACTTCTGATAACAAGTGGGCGTGGCCCTACTTATCCCTTGTGCACAGCTATGGTTAGGTTACCCTGCCCGCCTTTTTACGGAGGGGTATCGTTACCCCCACCACACTACCCATTTCCCCTACTTTTTGAATTTCCCGCAATTATACGTTCACCCCGAGCCTCCTATTGTTTGAATTACCCGCGTCTCCCCACCTCTCAACTTACTCCACTTCCTTGGGCAATTTACTTTTTGAATTTCCCGCGATTATACGTCCACACCAAACATCCTATATTTTGAATTACCCGCGTCTCCCCACCACTGAACTTACTGGACTTCATTTCGCAATTTCCTTTTTGAATTTCCCGCTAATAGATCATCTCCCACTGCACAATTTTTTTAAATAACCCGCGTCTACCCACTATTCAACTAATACTTCCTTTCATCTTCCTTCCCTAATTTAACTTGTGTAAACTCTTAATATACCTTGCTATAAATATTACTAAAAAAAAATATTGCTATAATTTTAATTAAAAATACTGGTGCTACATTACTGACGTTAGTGGCTTTTTACATAAAATGATCTATATAAGTAATAAATCAATGCATATTTAACAATCAATTAATTAATTGACCATATAAAGATTTAATTATTCATTAAATGGTTGGTAAATAAATATGAAGAATCAGATGGTCGGGTGGCAGTCATAAAATACTAGAAATAGAGAAAAAAAAAAAATATTATTCTGGATAGATGTGAATAGTTTTAAACAAAATATTTTCTTATGTTCTACGACCGCCATTTCAACCATCTTATACTTCATACATGTAATTACTCCATATAAACTTAATATTTATTACCTAATATTTTCACCAAAAAGCATTATTTATAATTGGCTAAGCTGTAACCAGAAAATTTCCAAGCGCAATAAAATATGTGAAAGTCCATAGAGGGTCGGAATGACAATTAGACTATTACATTTTAAAAGGTACTCGCCAGGGATTAAACAATATGTGTGTTGACATAATATAAAGGTAATAAATGTTAAATTTCGGTAAGAGTAATTTCCTAAGCCTATGAAAAAATGTATAAAACCTATGAAATGGAATATGGAAAATGCAATATAACTGCAAGTTGAAATATCTGTTTGGTGAGCCAAATATAGTGGCCATCCTAAGGGAAAGAAGACTGGATTAACTTGGGCCCAACCCAAGTAGGGGTGCAAGATAAGAGGCAATCAAAGTGAACCTGAAAGAAGGATAAACAGAGCAACGTGAAACAGGTGAAAACAAAAACATCCATCAACCAGTTTGGGGCGTAATTAATTAGAACTGACGAATAATTTAGCTGTTTATTGCAATAAACAATAAGAAATGTTTTGTTTAACGTTAAAAGGTGGTCCCGAGCCTCTGCAATGTCAGGTACTCGTTAAAGATCCCTATCCTAATAAAACCTGGATAGGCAAAATTTAGGACTCCCACTGTAGCATCGTCCGATTAGACATAGCAGCATAAAGTGACGTTAAATAAATAAACATTAAACAATGTTTTGTTCAATTATTTTCAAAAATGAATCTCTGCAATAGACGAAAAATTGAGGGCTTACGTTTCAAGATACGTAGAAACCGAATAACCAAAAAATAATAATTAAGTTATCCAAATTAATCAATAACGAAAATGAGTTAATTGTCTCTAACCAGCTAACTCAGCTATAATCATATTCAATAGTCTCGAAGTTTTATTCGCTTTTCATCACTCTCTGTTATATTATGTACATCTTTGTAAATTAGATTTTATTTAATTCTTAAAATCTTTAACTTTGCAACAGTATATTATACATTATACTACTGCTCTTCTTGGTGTTCCTCTTCTATGGAGGGTTGGAAATGAGCATGTCAATAGGATGTATGTTCCTGGCTGCTCTCAATAGCTCCTTGCTACTGTAGTCCAACCAATCATTTATTGATTTCGAATCCGGTTCAGCCATGACCTTCCTCTGTCTTTCTTTCCTTTTAAATTGCGCTATACCATTCCATGTTTCTCTCCTCTTAAAAGTTGTTCAAAATACTGCATCTTCCTTGATTTGGTGGTTTTGATGATCCAATAATCTTTTCCCATTCTTCTTAATACTTCAATCTTGGACACTTTACCATCAAAGGATATGTTTAGTGCCCTGCGGTTAACCACATCTCAAATGCACTGATGTTGATGATATGAGCTTCCCTCATCATCAAGGCTTCCATGTTATACAACAAATTAGAAAATACGTTAAAATTAACATTCTGGTTTGAAGTTTCAATGATAGATTTCTGTTGCAGAAATGTATCTTCATTTTGAAATAGTCCGACCTTGCGATTCTAAATTGGATTTCTTTTAAAGTATACTCCATTCCTATTAATCTACATTCCTAGGTATTTATACTTATGGACTCGTTCAACAGTAGTATTATTGATTGACAGTTTTTGTTTTAAAAATGGTCAGATTTATCAATGATCAATCATGAATTTGGTCTTTTTTTCTTCAAATCATATAACTTGCATCCTTGGCAGACCTTTCTCATGGTTCTTTGTAGAGGCTGCAATGTACTAGACCAGTGGTTTCCAACTAGTGGTCAGCGGGGCTCTTAGGGGTCCGCGAGATGTCATTCCATAATAATTTTAAATTACTTCAACATAAAATATTTGTGAAGCCCCGGCTTTTAATATGGATATCACGCTCTGCGCTGACAAATTTAACATTCTAAGAGATATAATTGCTTGTGTTTATTGACATGTGCCTGCTATCATACAATCACAACCTTTATATTATCACAAAATCTTCTTCTCATTGACTCTAGCGTTAACCTCCAATAAGCCCTGATAGAATGGGAAGCAGTATTGGAACGTTATATTAATGCCAGAAAAAGCGAAATTCTACATGTGGGGCGACAGCCCAAACAAATCCACATTATGTGCAAATAGGAGGAGCTTGAAGTGGTAAATGAGTTCTCCTACCTTGGAACTGTGATCAGCGGAAATGGAAAAGTACAACCTGAAATACACCACAGGATAGGAAAAGCGAATAATATATACTATTCCACCAGCTAAGCAATAGCAGGAAAGAGAGAGACGTCAAGCTCCATATATTTAAATCCGAATATATGCCTGATCTACTGTATGGAGCAGAGAGCTGGGTACTGTCGGACAAAATATGTAGCCATATAACTGCAGCAGAAATGAAACAATAAGTAATCTTATATAATATAAATAAAGTAATAAAGTAATATAAATCTATCATTGAAACTTCAAGCCAGAATGTTGATTTTAACTTATTTTCTAATTTGTTGACATGGTAGCCTGGATGATGAGGGAAACTCATATTATTTGTCATTTTTATATCATATCAGTGCATTTGAGATGTGGTTAACCAGAGGATACTAAACATGCCCTTGGGTGATGAGTGTCCACCATTGAAGTATCAAGAAAAATCACTTTCCTTCTGTGACCTAATTAAAAAGGCCTGCCATTATACTTACCTTGCCTCTTATCTTTCACCCCCTACCATTAATTCAATGGTAACATAAAAATGAAGTTCAAGAAGCCTGATAAATCTTTCACATGATATGGTTTCAACAAAGGCAGGATACAAAAGTATCATCATACCATCAGCCATATAACACTGAAATGGGGAAATAAAAAAATAAGTTTAAAACCTATAAATCAACCTAATATACTGGAAGCCAGAGGCAGGCAGGCACTGACATATAACAAAAGGTGCAGAAACATCCAGAGAATAACTTGCAAAACAAGAAGGGATAGTATAAGGAATCAGATAATACCAGGAAGAATTTACTTTAAGAAAAATCACTGAATAGAAACAGTTTATGTCATATACAGACTGTAAATAATAAAAATATGTTTAAATACAGGAACATTACAGAATAAATTACAAAGCAAATTCAATGTGATATATATACAATAAATTAACCCATTATACATGAATTTGTTATAAAGAATAACAATACAAATCAAAGCATATTGAAAAAAACTACTTATAGTTATTATAGTGTAGCATATTACAAATGACGTGATATATATATAGTCCTAATAGTCAACTATAACCGTTTAATATAAAATTATATAAATCTAATTAAGAGAAAACTTAATGAAATACATAAACATTTAGTTTATTGATGATAAACAAATATAAATTTGAACTAATAATAATAATTTAAATACAGTAGCTCACAGTGAAAATGATACACCATACAAATTTCACAAAATGTTCATTTATTATGTACAATAATAATTTTTTTAAAAGAAGGTTCTCCCTAAAATATTACACATTTTATCAAGAAAAAAATAAATATCTCTCTTGAACAATAATCAATAATGCCTGAGTATAAAAATAAAAAATGAAATTCCAGACCTCACAGTGAAAATGATACACTTTAATAAAATTCAATTTCAAAGTAATTTTATATAACTTTAATATCTTGTTGGAAGTCCTTTGTTGTTGATTACTTCTCTTAAGCGGTTTGGCATGGATTCCACAAGTTTTTGGGTAAAATCCGGGGTAATTTTCTCCCATTCTTCCAAGAGTGCCTTTTTTAGATTTTCTTTGTTTGTAATATTATGTTTTCAAATTTGTCTCCAATTTTGCCCACAAATGTTCAATGATATTGAAATAGGGTGACCGCAGGTGTCCCAGTCTTTCACTATCAACAAAGAATGCTTGGGGTCATTATCTTGGTAAAAGTAAAAATACCTTTTAATCCAAGTTTTTCAGCACTTACCTTCAGATTTTGCCTTGATATGTCCACATATAAATGTTCATCCATTATACCTTCTATGAAATGCAGATTTCCCACACCAAAGGCTGCCATGCATCCCCACATCACACTTCCACCTCCATGTTTCACAGTCGGTAAGAGATTTTGCTTGGAAAATGCTTCTCCAGGTTTTCTCCAAATGTATCCACATCCATCCGACCCAAAAATGTTAAATTTGCTTTCATAAGCAAAAATAAACTTTTTCCAAGTCAAACTCTTTGGAAATGTGCTCATTTGCAAATTTTAGCCGGTCTTTTTTGATTTTTTTTTACTAATGAACGGCTTTTACCTAGCAACTCTACCATGAAAATTGTGTTTCTTTAGGACGTGACACACACAGTTTCCGCACTAGCAATCTTCTTTAAATAATTTTCCACTTCACTTGCAATTTTTGGTGCACTCATTCTTGGGTTTATTTTTTCCATATTTCAGAATCCACCTTTCGTCAGCATCGGAAAGTATCTTTTTCTACTGTTGCATGACTTTTCTGAAAAAGTTTGCCAATTTCTCCATACGATTTTCTTCTGTTGAACTGTTGTATAATGAGTTCTCTTTCTGTTACCGTTGTGTACCGACTCCAATGAAAATTCAACCCCCCTTCAACTACTTATTTCTATTGTTTATTCAATAAAATATTCTATATATTTAATAGGATGCTCCTAAATTTTTATTTTAAGGGAAGAATCTAAATTAATAAACCATTGGTAAGATTCTCAATACTTGTGTTACTTTAAGGATCAAGGATACCATTGAAAAATGCTAATCAATTTTTTCATAACTAGAATCTTTTCTCATGAAAATAATTAGAAAAGTCTTTATAAAACTTTTATTTTAAAATTCCGATAAATCAGTCCATTTAAACAAAAAATCAAACCCTGCCTACAAGTAATATCTCATGGACGATGAGGCATTATTCCTTGCATAGTTAGCTCCTCAATTTACATGTCATGTTAGGAAGAAATGCTATTTATGGATGGAATTAAAAATGCTAATCAATAAAAATGTTTGGAATAGACAATCTTTTATTTCACAAATAATACATTCAAGTCTTCTTCTTGGAGCCTCCTGGCAGCCTCCACAACCAGCAATCATTCCAGTGGGTTGTTCTGAGAAATAAAATAAATTAATATGCATAATATAAACTATAAACATAATCATAATAATAGGTTTATAGTTCATGCAAAAATATATGGGATATAAAATAAAATAAAAATAAAACAATAAAATGGATATATACATAATATAAAATAAGGAAACGGCTAATTAGTTATAATAAAAAGCATGTTTCATGAAAAATATATTAACTATAATTAAAGAAATGGAAACTTCTTAATTGCCTTTAAACAAGGTAATTTTGTTGTTGAACTGCCTTACACTCACCCATTGGGCCACTTCAGATATACTTTTGTAAGAGTAGTACATTCATATAATATTTAATAATTACTTTAATAAGGTGGTAAATACGACTATCATCAACGCTCTGATTTAATATGTGCTGTGAACGACAGCTGAAAGCTTGCTGGTCAAGGCTTTTTTGGAAAATTGATATCGTTAAAGCCTTCTCTGAATAGGTGCTCCAATGATGCAAGCCTCTTACTTTTGTAAATCCACACAGAGCTTACTCTGTGTTTCTACAAACTATGAACACTTCCTGGTTTGTATAAAGTAAACCACCCTTATCTTTAATATGTATCAAACCAGATGAAAGGGGCACATTGCTCCATAAAGGTGGATAAACACACCGTACAATGAATGCTTTTCTCAATTTTTTTTAACTACAAAGCCATATATATATATTTTATAACTTGCTAACTATAGTGGCTGAGGTCAAATGATATGTAATCATGGTCAGATGGTAATTGGTTCTCGAGGTTTTCTACCCTCAACATACTTGAACTGGAACATGTCAAGATAGTCATGTTCTCAATGGGCTGACAACTGCCACCTACTGGTGCATGCAGCTCCTTTTGCACTAGTATTTTTTTCATTAATTTAGTAAATTGAAAGGCTGCTGGGTTATTGTTATATCCAAACTTTATTCCTAGTTGTCCGTTTTGCAGGAGACTTTCTTTTCTAAAATTAATTTTTAACACTTGACTTACTAAAAATTTGAGTTTTCAATCTTTCATATGAATATTTATTTCATAATTGCCAACTCACCACTACAATCATTGGTTTCAAATGGTCAGGATAGGCCTCAAACACATTTGGTATTGATCTGGGTTTAAGCCGTGGTCTACTAATGTAAGTTGTCTCAACTTGATCAGCAGTGAAATGTTCACTATTACTATCATATTTTGCAGGAACCCAATTGACTCTTTTTACAGCATTTATCCAGGCTTATCTTCTTTCTGGTTCCTTTAGACCAGGAAACCTACAAAATATATCATTAAAATACAACAACATTACTTAAATGTATAAGTCAAGTACCAGAACAAATCAACATTCTTAATTTTAGATAGTTTATATTTAACCAATCATGTTATATACAATTACATACTCTACCTAATCTAGAATAAAAAACATCAAAAGTATTCAAGGTAAATGCAAAACAGTAAACAGACACCTGGGAAAAAAATTAGATAATTTGATACCTTTCAACAGTATTAGACCTGTTTACATATTATTCTTTACATTCGAAACCAATTATTAATTTATTTCACTTTGTCAGTACATATAAACTTGTATTTCACGATTTGCCAGCAAAAATTATAGGTTTCAGGATCAATCAAAAAGTTATGCTCAAAAAATTGTATAAACATACGTATATCTAATTAAAGATGAAACACTTACCTAAAAAAGCTCAGTTTCTTTATAAGATTATCCTTGCCAGAATTATTACATAGTTGGAAATTATGTATATAGATAGAAGACGAATAAAGTAAGTGACAACTGACAGCAATAGCAATACGCAAACAATGGCGGCTATGCAGGTATAAGTTACTTAAATTGCCCTCATGCTCCCTCCATACTAAAACAAACTCCTTGGGTTTTAATAAGTATTTTGAATTTGGCGCCATAAGTCGGGTGGAAGACACCTAGGATAAATATCTTAACCTTTATTTCTAAAGACGTGGGTAGTATGGTGGGGGTGATAGACTTTAGCGCCCAAAGCCGGGTGGAAGACAACTAAGCTCAACAATACCACTCTGGATAACCATAAACAGGGCTACTGATAAGAGAAGTGACACTTCGGAACAGTTACCTAAAAAAACGATAAATGATGGAAAATCTGAATATTTATAATAGCTCAGATTAATATTTAGGAAATATTTCCCTCTTAATACTATTATTTTAATCTTCTTACTTATTCCTTATCTTACCAAAATAATTTCATTTATCAAACATTAATGTAAATAAAATAATATTTATAAGTGTTTATTATTGATTTATTTTTTTCATTGTGTCTGTATTTGTTAGTAACAGAAATACCTATAAGTCATTATTCTTGAGAGAAATATCTGCATGATTATATTGTTATTTACTAGTAATTGCCTAAAAACTCTGACATTTCCTAAACAATATCTCATTCCTTAGGTTACAATGTCCATCAAAATTTCATTTTTTTCCTGTCTTTATTTTTGCTGTATTTTATTCCTCTCAATGGATTAATACACAGGTATTTTTTAAATATATTTTATATTAACTAAACGGAATAAAATTGTTCATTTTGCTATTATTCTTATTTTAGATGTTTATTAATCCAGAAACTTAATTTATTTTAAAACACCAATTAAATTTGTAAAGCTAATTACATCCTTACCATTTTCATCAAACTTTTTATTTTTCAATATTATTAATTTAATTGCCCTTACTTTATATTAACAATGCATTCTAAGCATGTCTTTAGTTTAATAGTTAAAATTTACTGAGTGAATAAAATTGTTGATCTTGCAGTATTCTCCTTGGGAGTGTTGTTTATACATCCAGGTACTTACTATTTATGAGGGAGGGAAGCAGCCAATTTAAAATTCAATCTGATTTGAAATGATAAGTTCACTGTGGAAAATGGAATTTCTTTATCTACTTGGTTCAGTATTTTTTACTGTCTTGGTTCTTTTTATCATTATGAACAGAATGAACAGGTTTAAAAAAGTCAAAATTAATAAAGATTCAGTATTTATCACTGGTTGTGACTCTGGTATTGGATTGTCTTTTGCTAAACACCTAGCTTCAATGGGATGTATGGTGTTTGCTGGAGTTTTGGATTTAAGTAGTTCTGGTGTCAATGAATTGCTAAGCCTTCGTTCCAAGGGAGAAATAAGGATTATTAAGGTTGATGTTACTAATGATGGAAATATTAAGGATTGTTTACAAGAAATTGAACAGGAAATAGTTACAAAACAATTAGGTAAGAATAATTAGTTAATGTTATAGTTCTTATTATGATCTTGATTCATTACATATATAATGCAATATTTAATACTTAGATGTTCAAAATTACTGAGTCAATACATGTAGCTCTATTAGATTTTATAATAGTCGAATAATTTATTTATGCAGCAAAAAAATAAGGATATGATTTTTTAGACTTATTAAAGTAAGTTTATAATAAAACTTAATGGTAGCTACCCATTCATCTTACTTTAAATGATATATTCTAATGAATATTTTATTTTGGTTTCAGAATTAATATCTGTGATAAATAATGCAGGCGTTATGGTTTTTGGTGAATTTGAATGGCAGACTGATGAACATATTATGAAACAAATAAATGTCAATCTTTTAGGTTACATGAAAATAGCCAAAACATTTCTTCCTCTTCTTCATAAATTTAATGGTAAATTAATTTATTTCATTTTAATATTGATTTATTGCACTATTCAGTTTTAATATAAGTAATATTTTCCTAAAAAAAATTATTCTTCAATGCAGGGCGTCTCATAAATGTAAGTTCTCACTGCTCATTGCTACCACTTCCGTGTCTTTCAGTATATTCAGCAACAAAAGCTGCTATAGAGGCCTGGTCTTCTTCTCTTGCTTTAGAGTTATATAAATTTAATCTACCAGTTGTAACAATCCTTCCAGGTATTTTAACTTATTTTATAGTTTTTTGTCTGGGAAAACTGATTCTTTTAATTTTTATATATTAAACTTATATTGGCATATTTACTGATTTCAGGATCATATGCCCAACAAAGTGGGATACTGAAAAATCATGAGAAACAGAAAGAAGAAATGTGGCAAGAAATGAGTCTTGATCGGAAGGTGTTACATAAAGAATATTTTGATCCCGTAATGACATATATGTCTGCTGTGTACAACCCAGGACCTATTAATGATCCTGCACTGCTTTCAATTCTGAGATCTGCTGTATTCTCTTACAAACCTAAGCAAACATACATTAATTCACCATGGCGCTATTCTCTCTATCATAACTTAATCAATATTGTTGGACCATTTAAAAATCTTAGGCGTTTGTTGATTTTGTCTTTCATCAGCTTGCCAAAATATAAATAAAATTCTGCACTATTTAAAGTAGAATGTCTTAGTGATACTCTTGGCATACCTTTGTAGTATTTACTAATGAAGAATAAATTTTTTTGGTTATATCTGTTTTTTTGTTTATTACTACATAGTTCATGGGCCAGGTGTTGAAAACCTCTATGCTATTGCTTTACCACTCCAAATTATAACAAAGAATAACTTCATTATGTTAGTTTATGTTTTAATTCAGATGATGTTGAAAGAGTAATAAAAAAACAAGCAAGATATAAACATTAGATAAGCTCCTTCATTAAAATTGTATTTTAAATTATTTTTATCACTAATAAAATAATTTAAAATACAGTATAAAAATGGTAGGGGTAGAAGAAAAAAGTATAAACCCCCCAAATAGCATATCTCTAAAACTAGCTCAATTCAAATAGAAATTTTCACCACTTTAACTCAATTTTGAGAGCAAAACTCTATTAAAGAAGCAGTTAATGTTGTAATATGCTGAAAAATATCCCTTTTTCTATGGTTTTACTTTTCTTATAAAACAACCATTAAATTACCTTCTATAATTTAAGTTCTTCTAACTCAACATCTGATGTAAAATGCATAAGTTAAAAAATTAATAAATCTTGAAATCTTTATGTATTAAGTTTTTTTTCGTAGGTAGAAACAATCGCAATCAGTTGTTTTAGAATATTTTATTAATTAAACTAATGACTGATACATATCAGGAATTACCATCAACATTTTAAATGGAATCATCACAGAAATATATATTTTTTAAATGATTAGGTTCTTTTGGTTATATAATTTAAATTTGTTTTTTATTTGAAATATATATATATAAATATTATTATTATTATATTTCAGAATTTCGCACTTTCTCAGCTTTCGCTGATAATAATAATAATAATATATATATTATTATTATTATTAATTAATAAATAAATCAAAATGTATATGCAGTTTAATAATTTATTTTTACAACATTAAAAATTAATAGCTTATAATTAATAACAGCAAGTTGAATGAAATTCAAGTCATATTATAAACAGAAGGACTCTAAAACGCTGAAATTATAGATATTTTGAAGTACAGTGACAAATACGAATTTTCTGCTTTGTTTCTTTCTCTTAGCGATCTACATCACCAAACACAATGTCTATAGTACCTGAAAACAAGAAAAAAATAATTGTGATAATTTAATTGCTCTTTTATCGTATGTAAAGAATGATCATTGTTAATTCCCAATTAGTAATTGTACTACTAACTGACAAATATTGAACAAATTCTAAGTACCTAACATTGCCACAATATCTGCCAGAAAGAGACCTCTCGCAACTTTATTTAATGCAGCTAAATGGACGAATCCTGGAGTCCTTATCTTACAGCGATATGGTCTTGAAGTCCCATCAGATATTAAATAAACACCAACTTCTCCTAAAAGATAAAAAAATTATATTAATAGAGTATTATGCATAAAGTAGATATTATTGCTTCAATTTTATTTTATAATCTCCTAGTAAATAAAGCTATATTCAATATATAAATACAGGCATCTGTGAAATGCCTATTTATGGAGTAACAGATATTTTTAAATTTTATGGAATATCAAGGTCAATAAATGAAACTACTATTTTTTAAAAATTATTTATTGACTGCAATCTGAACCTTCTTATTCCTTCATTTTCAACATCATTTAAAAAAAAAAAATCTTGATGATTTTTGTATTCTATTCTTAAAGAAATTTATTTTATCAGGATATTCCCATAACTGCATACTAGCTAAAAACAACCCATGTTATGAAAGAAATAGTTTACTATAGTTATCTATGGTATTATGTGAACCATCATCAGGGCTGTACTTAAACCAGGTATTCATTTCTCTAATACTTCTTCTTCCTCTGGCACTACAGACAAAAGTGGTCCTTGGCCTGCCAAACTTAAGGGTGGATTGGTCGCCACCATAACTTTCAACACTATGTCCTTTCAAAGCCCTCTCGATAGCCTCTTTTTGCTTATGATAGTTATTGGGGAGGTCTTCTTCTTTTGTCTATCCTCACTAATCCAGTTCACATGCATATACCATCTCAACATTCATTCATTCTAATTGCGTCATATGAGCATAGCTCGTTATTCATATATTTCTTTATTTTTTTTCTTTTGCCTCATCTCCATCCCACAAGCTACCATAGATTCTTCACAACACTTTCCTTTTAAACCTATCAAGCCTTTCAGCTGTTGATTTGTTTAGAATCCATATTTTGCTTTCATAGGTTACCACTGGTCTAATCAGAGTTTTATAAATGTGGGTCTTCGTGACATAGCAGGATATTGAGATAGCAGGTTACTTCTTACCAAGTTTCTTAATATTAATATTTTTTTTATTTCACATATATTCGTAGATTTATTATAATGGCCCACAAGTTTGGGTCAAGATGTCAGCTTTTACAATAAAAAAATTATGAAGACTAAATTCTTGCTATTTTTTTTTAAGTGATATATATTTTAATTGATTGTCTACTGATAAAATATCAATCCGTCTATGAAAATATCACTTGAAGCCTACTAATTAAAACTAAAAGTCATGTCAAATTTTCTGTCGGTTGAGCTTGATTGCTGATTAGATCACCTTGTAGACACTATAGCTATCATTATATTACACAGATTTGCCTTATAATTAAATTATTGACAGTAATATTTAGATAAACGTGAGTGTATTCTCCCAGCAGTTTAAACCACGCAGCCAAGGGCCTACACGGCCTGTCACGCCAGCAGAAAAAAAAAAAAAAAAATTAGATAGAATAAAAAAGAGACGAGCTGTGTGATCAGAGAGGCCTATGTTCTTAACCTGTTCATATTACCATGCCTCTGAAACTAAATTAATAACAGTAGCATAAAACATGATAAAATAAATAATAATTGAACTGACTTCATTATTACCTTTAGGAGCTTCCACCGATGTGTATGTTGTCCCTGGTGGAACCGAATAACCTTGAGAGAAGATCTTGAAATGATGAATAACAGCTTCCATGGAAGACTGTTTCAAGAAAGATATTAGCGTTTTGTATTATTATTATCGGGATTAATAAATGATCGAATTATTAAATAAACAATTAGTTTTATTGACCATTGCTTGGGATACTAAATCCCATATACTAAAAGTGTTGCTGTAAAAAAATAAAATAAAATAATTACAAGGGGTAATGAATTGTTTTTTTTATATTCTTCCGTGATTTCTTCTCACTTATTCATTGACATTTCGTTTAATATTAAAACATACTCTAAACACTTAATTTATAATTATGCAAGTGCTATAAAAAGAACAAAATAATATATGTAGTCTTATTAATTATATCAAATATATTTGTATAAATATGTATTTATTTGCTAACCCTAATCCAGTAGGGGGCAAACAATATGTTGTCATCCTTCTTTTTGAAAATAATTATTCTCACTTTTTTTATTTAGCTGAAATTCTTTCAATTTATAATAAGTTATATTGATTGAAATAAATTATTCTACTTTTGAATAGCGATTTCATATTTAAAAAAAAAAATTTATTGTGGATATAATTAGTTGACCGTTGAGAATTACTGAAGGAATTAGTCCGGGTGGCGGTCATTAAATGAAACAACTGAATAGTTTCAACTATTTTATTGTTTGCCAACGTTTCGACCCCCATTGTGGGTCATCATCAGGGCGTCTGGTAGGTGAGTGGAAACCAAGTGCTATAAAAAGAGTTTCCACTCACCTACCAGACGCCCTGATGATGACCCACAATGGGGGTCGAAACGTTGGCAAACAATAAAATAGTTGAAACTATTCAGTTGTTTCATTTAATGACCGCCACCCGGACTAATTCCTTCAGTAAAAAAAAATTTAATTAGAATTTAGAATTTTTTCAGAGAAGATAAAGGAAAAGTGAGGGTGGTATCAAGAAATAAATAATTATAATAAATATTGACAATTACCACATTAGTTAGACAAAGTTAATGGGTTGTTGACGTTTAACCATTGACATAAGAATATTATAAGAAGTCTTGTTTAAGTTTGTTTTTCTTATGTGCTGTCTATTTACCTTCATATCAGCTCTGCGTGGAGGGCAAACTTTGGCATCATCTGTTCTTACTTCTCCTTCAGGCATTTTGTTCAAACATTGCAAAATTATTTTACACGATTCTCTCATCTCTTCAATTCTACACAGGAATCTATACATGGTATTTTCATTTATCTCACAATAATGTAATAAAGTTAATTAATAATAAAAGCATCTTAAAATGTCTATATTTACCTATCGTAACTATCACCTTTGACACCGACAGGAACATCAAATTCAAATTGATCATAGACATCATAAGGTCGAGCTTTCCTCAGGTCCCATTTGACTCCTGAACCACGTAGCATTGGGCCACTTTTGTAAAAACATGATAAAATTAAAATTGTAAAACTATATTTTTTTCTTAAAATTATATTTTGATGAATAGTGGTTCTAAACATGAAGAATAATGGAAGTATATGGGTGTAAACATTTGTCCATTGAAATTTAAAGAGGGTGATCTGATTAAGAGAAGGACACCTGTTGGAAGTTTTAAATTCTTGGATTAGTATAGAAATAGTATCACGAGAAAAATCAGAAGTTTAATAAATGCACTGAGGTTATTTATACTCAGATAAATTTAAATGATATTAAAAATACTGGAAGGAATTAGTCCAGGTGGCGGTCATTAAATGAAACAACTAAATAGTTTCAACTATTTATTGTTTGCCAACGTTTCGACCCCCTTTGTGGGTCATCATCAGGGCGCATGGTGGGTGAATGGAAACTGAAACTGAAACTGAAAACAGTTTCCATTCACCCACCATGCGCCCTGATGATGACCCACAAAGGGGGTCGAAACGTTGGCAAACAATAAATAGTTGAAACTATTTAGTTGTTTCATTTAATGACTGCCACCCGGACTAATTCCTTCCAGTAATTCTCAATGGTCAACTAATTACATCCACAATGATATTAAAAATAGATTTCATAAAAAAAAAATATTATAATTGTCATTTATGTAAATATATATAATTTAACAAAAAAATGTAATTTATACAAAACATAAAAAAAAAAAAAAAAAAAAAAAATTAAAAATGGGCTTTCTAGTAAAATTAAATGTATTTACAAGAAATATAAATGAAGGGGTCATTGGATGAATTGGTTATGCAACACTTTTGTTTAAATCAATTTTTTTCTCCTGGATGAAGATGTTATACAATGTTTTGTCATATAACATCTTCAACATTAAAAAAATAATATAATCAAAAGGTCAAATAAAGTCTTCCATTATGAAAATTATATTTTATCCTGAAAACCTAATATTTTAAAACTAATTACTTACAAATTAATTCCTAAAATCGAACCAAAAATAATATAATCAATATTAATTTTTGAGAGTTATTGTCGATCATGGATATGATCTAGAAAAATATTATATTATGGTGTGGAGAGGAACCTCATAGCAAGGCTGCTTTAATGTGTACTGATATCATGGCCTAAGTTGTAAGCCTTCAAAACAAAATACACTCTCTAGATTGGGGAAGCAACAAAATAAATATAGTATGCATTAATATAAATTTATTTCATATTCACCCTCATAATTCCTATTTCACCATAACAAAATGCCCATGAAAAGTTTGCTAACAGGGTGTTGAACTTAAAACTCTGTGAAATAAGCATAAATCACTGTAAACATCCGTATGCATATTAAATATATTCCGTATATATATTTATGCATATATATATAATATGCATATATGCATATTAAACAATACTATTTTGAAAATAGACCAAAAAAATAATAAATAAAATATTCCGTTAATGGAAATTTCCTTTGGTAAAAACCATTTAATAATAACTTTAAATATATTTTATACCTTCATATACAAAATCTCTTACGTTAATCCCAAATTTAGTGCATCTTCAGCACTGTATACACCAACATCGACCAATCTTTCTTTGAATATTCTATTATCTGTGAACATGTCCTCAAGCTCATCTATTCTTTCAGGAAATTTTTTAATAAAATCATATATGTCATCCATAAGCCCTAAGGGCAAATCCTGAAGAGTTAAAAAAATATTAATCTTCATATACATTTATTAATTATATTAATATAATACATTAATCATATTAGATGTGCATTTCACAATTTTTTATTGCATAATTAAATTATTTCTGTTATAAGAAAGAATTGTCAATGTATTGTTTCCCAGCATTACTTGAATATCTAAAATTAAATTTTTTTTTTTTTTAAGTCCCTTGGGAGTTGGGGTTGGAAATTGGAAATAGAAGAAGGAATCTGGGATCTCTTTTTCTGCATAAAAAAAAATAATAATAAAAAATAAAAAACTACTGATTATTTATAAAAACTTAATTTTTTTATTAATCGAGAGAGAGGTGTGGTCTAGTGGAAAGAGTTCTAATCTACTGTTCTCTGAGTCCCAGATTTGAACCCTGGCTGAGGCAGAATTATCTTTTCTGTTATTATTATGTTAGTTAGAATTATCTCTTCTATTTAAATATATATGATCGCATTAATAAATCCATTCATATATAGCACTTGACGTTTGCGAGGTCCAGATTTGAATCCGGGCTGAGGCAGAAAAACCTTTTCTGTTATTTCAGCCATGAAGTTTAACCCCTGGGGTATGGAGAACGTCCTAGGGTACATACAGCCTGTAAGAATTGGGTACCTAAAAATAGAGGAAAAAACCTGAGGGCTGAGTATGATCCAGGGTTAATCACTTCCTGGCTGTGAAATAAAATATGAATCTCTCTAACTACTGAACTCAAGACCCTGCATGGGTTTTAGAGTTACAGGTTTTTGTTGTTTTTTTCATTACAACACACCAAGGGATACAAAGGAAAAGAATTTTTCAGTTTTCTCTTTTATTGTCGGAGAAGGTTTAAGAAATTCAGGAATACTGACTCATGACGCTATATTCCTTGGACTTAGATAAAAAATGATGACGATAATCCCTCCAAGATTGTTGATTGATGTTTTCTTGCTGGGTCTAAACTGATTATCACCTTCTGAAGCGCCGAACGTTTTCACAAAAAATGTATCGTTAAAGTTTATTTGAGGATCCACGAAATGAAAAGGCCACTATATCTAGATCTAGCTGAAGAACCCTCCAACCTGCATTAATTTGAGTTGGCAATTACGAATAAAAAATATTGTTTTATTGCGTATCCTGACTTGTTTTGAGATTTGAATCATCCGACCGGCTCGGCTCAATACGGCTGGTGCTGTAACAAACGTTACTTTTTTTTTATGACTACATCTTTATTCACACCTGTCAATAGTACAATACAATCAGTGAATTTGCTATAGTATAATACATATGACATGATAGGCATGAGGGAGAGCAGTACCCAGCGGCACCCACTCCTGGCATGAGTTCAGCGAGAATTATTAAAGGAGAAGGTCTCTCATCCAACCCCTCTTTAGTCTTCAGTGGGCATTGTCTGGCATAAGTGTTGTCGCCATGCTGTTGATGAGTGCGTTCGGATGCCCTTGTAGTTTGACGTGGAACCGTTTGTAGTGTGTCCGTATGTGCTTCATTGACGGTTGGCATGTGAAGGTCAGTATGTAAAGTTATGTTGCTAACGTACCATGGTGCTTTTGTTATTGTTCTGAAAGTTTTAGCTTGAAAGATTTGAAGTTTGTTAATATGGGTCTTTTTCGCTGACTCGTATATGTGTGATGCGTATGTCCAAATAGGTTTTAGTAAGTAAGTGTATGTGTTTAATTTTTGTCTTAGTTTTGAGTGCTTTTTAAAGAGTGAGTAAAGAAGTCTCAGTCTTTGGTTGAGGGTTATTTTTTCTTTTTAATATGTGGACCCCAAGTCATTCTACGGTCAAATGTCAGACCAAGATAGTGTACTGTGTCTGTTTGTGGGATTTGTGTGTTGTCTAAGAAAACTGGAGGACACGTCTCATGTCGTATAGTAAAGGTGATGTGATGTGATTTTTCATGATTTAGTCTGATTTTCCAGAGTTTGAACCAGTCGTGTAGTTTGATTAAATAATGTTGTAGGGTCTGTGAGGCTTGTGTTGGGTTTTTATGACATGTTAAGATTGCTGTGTCGTCTGCGTATGTCGCTGTTACAATGTTAGAGGTGCAAGGTATGTTATGAGTGTATATAGTATAGAGTAGTGGGGCAAGCACTGCACCTTGGGGTACTGCTGTTGCGATAGATCGAATAAAAGATAGTTCCGACCCTGCCTGACGAAGGGTTTCTTCAGTAAGGAATGAGAGAATGAAGAAAAGTCCCTGGTGCCATACTCTGTCGAAGTCTTGAGCCACATCCAGAAATACGCCTGTTGTGTATAATTTTTTCTCTAGTGCTGTGGATATGTAGTCCGTCACTCTATGTAGTTGGTGCAGAGTTGAGTGATGTTTTCGAAATCCGAATTGATGGTCTGGTATGATGTTTTTTTCAGTTAGTATGTCCAGAAGTCGTTTATACAATAGATGTTCAAAAATTTTGGAGCAAAGCGGAAGTAAACTTATTGGTCGGTATGATGAAGGAGTATTTTTGTCCTTGTTTAACTTGTGAATCATTGTAATGTGTGAGTATTTCCATTGCAGTGGAAATTTAGTATTCCTAAGTATTGCATTATAAATTGTGGTCAGAAACACCAGAGCTTTTCTGGGCATTTGCTGGAGTACCTCTGCGTTAATTAAGTCATGTCCAGGGGCTTTTCTTTTTGGTAGCTTTTTAATTTGTTCAGCGACTTGGGCGGGCGTGAAGGAAGGTGGCGGTAATGTCAGTTGTAAGGGTTCGTCCAAACTGTTAAGTACGTTGTCATTTTGTTCAATGTTGATGAATCCCGTATGTTGTGTAAAAACAGGCGATAGATATTCGGCAAAGAGTTCGGATTTTTCTCCGTCAGTCACGGCCCAAAAACCATCTTCCCTTCGAAGGTGTGCCGGCACCTCCCGATGCTTAGTAAGATTTTTGGTATGTCTCCACACGCTTCCATTATCAGTCGAGAGGTTACTAATGTAGTTGTCATACGACGTTCTCTTAAATTTTGCAATTTGTCGTTTGAGTTTGTTGTTGAGTCGGTTGTAAGTTTGTTTGTCTGTCGGAAGTCTGTCTGTCTGCCATACTTTCCGAGCTCTTTTCAATCTTATCAAATCCTTTATATACTGCGGATAAATAGGTATATTTTCGTGTTTTCTTTGTCTAGGTGCCGACGAAGACCATGCTGCGTCTTGTAGATTTCTTGTGAAAGATTCTGCAGCATTTTCCAATTCTTCCTCGTTCTTAATAGTTAAGAACGAGGAAGAATTGGAATAAAGAAAAAGAAGAATGGAACAAACGTTTCTAAAATACTATTTCATAAATATAAAATTAAAGCTAATCAGGCTCATATTATCATGATATTTTATTCCGATTTCATTCAGTATATGATGAATGATGGATCAATCGTTGCTCGTTTAGATCCTCTTTGATCATACGGAACCGGTTGATAGTTCTGTCAAATAAATAAATTAATGGACAGGGCCAGGGTTTATTTATTTTTAAGACAGAATGTTTATATTTCAGATGATATAAATTCAAGAACTTAGGGAGGCAAAATATAATTGTTAATAAGAAGATTCCAAAAGCAAAGACCAGATTAGGATTTCAATCTATTATAACTAACTGATATTCTCAAACCTGTGAAACACCCCCAGGTCTCACATATGCTGCATGTAATCTAGCTCCACACACTCTTTCATAAAATTCCATTATCTTTTCCCTTTCTTCAAACATCCAAAAAAATGGGGTAATGGCCCCAATATCTAGGCCTTGCCCTGTTACAGCAAGCGCATGATGCAGAACTCGCGTGAGCTCTGAAAATAGTACTGAAACAGAAAAAAACTTGTACTTGTAATATTTTAAAGCTTTAGGAATAATTAATTTGTTAAGAAGATTTATTGTACCTCTAATATACTGTCCTCTTATTGGAACAGCAATATTTAGTAATTTTTCGACGGCTAACGAAAAACACAGCTCATAAGCCATTGGCGATACATAATCAAGTCTGTCGAAATAAGGCAATGCTTGTGTATAGGTCTTATATTCAATCAATTTTTCGGTTCCTCTGTGAAGAAATCCAACGTGTGGATCTGCTCTTACGACAATCTGCAATTGTATGAGTAATATATTGATATGACATGGAACATTTATCTATAAACTAAATATTACTAACAAACCTCTCCATCAAGTTCTAAAATTAGTCTCAGCACCCCATGGGCTGATGGGTGATTAGGACCCATGTTGATAACCAAGTTTTTTATGCATTTTTCCTCACATGATGATGGTATAATGCCATCCCAATGTTCAATTTTAAATTTCAGGTCGTCATTATATAAGAATGGTCCTTGCATTGCTTTAGCGAATGCTAAATCTGGGTACCATTTATCCGAGGAATTTCTAGTGAAACTAAAATATCAAAACGTTTAATACAAACTTTCATAAAATTCAACTTAAATGGTGAATAGTCTCATAAAAACTGGCCTTACTTCAGGAAATTTATCGACAGCACACCATTAAAAACTTTCTTTAGGCTTGTTTTAATTATAACCATTTTAGAAATAAAAGTTAAGATTTAAAGCAGATTCACGTGCCCAATAGTGGCAACCTTTGCCTACTAAATACAACTGAAATAGATGATTATAGAATAAAAGTATATTGCAACTATTGATATTTTTAAAATGTAGAGTTTTGTTATTTCAATAATCGTTATTTATGGTTTAATAGCAAAATATTTGTATTATTATTGTTTGCTACAGTTGGCTAAACTTAATGATAACAGTTGTACACGTGACCCTGCTTTAAACCTTCTGGGCGACTGCCCTTATTGATAACTGAGACGTCTAAATTTTAAGCTGTGTCACCCCTATCACAGAAATGGCTCCAAATTTTAAAGTTCACGCAGCGGCAGCTCCTCAAGATGATGTTCTAACCACTAGAATTGGTGCTGTTTTATTAGGGCCACCAGGTTCGGGAAAAGGAACAGTGGTAAATATTTAAACACTTCCAATTTCAAATTATATTACATTATTGAATTTATAATAATTAATATATGTTAATTTGTATATGAATCCTTTAGATTAATAATCGGAACTTAGTAGGAACTAGAAATGACTTCTCATTATATTAATTATGTTTGTTTCTGTTGCTCCTTAAATACTTTTGTTTAATGTTTTTAGGCCCAAAAATTAAAGGAAAATTTCTGTTACTGTCATCTTTCTACTGGGGATATGCTGCGGGCTGAAGTGTCTTCTGGTTCCGAACTAGGAAAGACGATAAAAAATTGTATTGAACAAGGTAGTTAATTGTAGTTTTTTATATTGAATTGATCTTTCAGTTTAAAAATTAGGTAATATTGTTAAAATAAAAGAATTTTATGCCTTAGTCCATCTGTATCTGTATTTCAATTTGATATTTTATATATTATTTTAGATTGTGTCGATTAGTTTGGCATTGTTTATAGTGTTATTTTGTCAATTGGTATTACAGTTTAAAGGAAATCGGTTGAAAATTAATCACTATCAATAGTATCTGATCAGGTTTAATAATGTCAAGGACATGCCTATAGAATGGAGAAATTATATAAGGATTATATTCTTTTGTTAAGATTTATTCTGAGTTCCTTTCTCAATAGTTTCTATTAATTATAATAATATGTTTCTATTATTTTAAGATTATATTAATTGCATTTGGAAATAGATTTTGTAGCATAGTTTATTACATTAACTGTAAAATGTTGTAATTTTACTTTAATTATTTGGTATTATATTGAGAATGTCTTTATTGAGTATTAATTTTGCTTTTTTTATCTTCAGGTAAGCTTGTTACGGATGATGTTGTAGTAAAGCTTATCGATTCACAACTTGACAAGCCTGAGTGTTCTAATGGTTTTCTTCTTGATGGCTTCCCAAGAACAGTTGTTCAAGCTGAAAAGGTAATGTTCTGAAATTATTTTCGACTATCTCACCTAATACATACGATAGATAAATAATATAGAATTTATTTCCATGTAAAATATAAATGGAATAACAAATTTCATGCTTAAACTATGTCAGCTACATATCATATCATCATTAATTTTCTCCTTGCTAATTTATCTGTTAATTTATGTGAACAATGTTTTGATTATTAAGCTTTAGTTACATTTAATATTTCAACTATCTGCAATTTCAGTTTTTTTTTCATCTTATCAAATTTGACCTATTTGCCGAGAGATTCTCTGGTCATTTATTACAAATACGTAATTGTTGCCAATTATAATTGCTTAAAAATATATATTTAAATTTAAATGAAATTATGATACCTTTTTGTTGGGTAAGTATTTATTTTTAATTATTTCCAGCTGGATGAACTTATGGAGAGAAAGAAGACGAACCTAAATGCTGTGGTAGAATTCAATATAGAAGAAAGTCTTCTCGTCAAACGAATTATGGGTCGTTTGATTCATCCACCTTCTGGTCGATCTTACCATGAAGAATTTATGCCTCCAAAGGAACCGATGAAAGATGATGTTAGTTATTTCATCTTATTTTACAATATGTATATATATATTTACATACATAACAAAATTGATTTATTTTTGACAAATTGGCTAAGAAAAATATTTATTTACCTTAGGTTACTGGAGAGCCTTTGGTAAAAAGAACAGATGATAATGAAAAAACTCTAAAACAACGCTTAGCATGCTATCAAGAAATGACGAAACCTCTTATAGATTATTATAAAAGGAGAGGTGAGAATTCAATTTTTACTCATAATTACCTATTATAGGAATGAGTTTGTTTAATATTTTATTTATTAACACTTTAACGACCAGAGTGGGCGAGTACGCCTGCTGGCTTAGTCTGCTCTGTCCTCCCTGGTTAATGTGCAGAGAGGGACCAAGGCGGACGTATACGCCTGCTCCCCTGCTACCACTACTAGTCTCCCAGCGGTCGTTCACGCCCGCTACATAATCGGTTTCCCTTATCCACAGACCTTTGCTAAAGGACCAGATGACCGCTAGATAATTTATTTTCTCTTTATAATCAACCGCGTTAGGTCCTAGAAACATTTTAATGAATTTTGGTTGTACTTTTTCTCTTAGTTTTTTATGGTATTGTAAATATAGATACCAGTGGCTATTCTCAATTTAAAAAAAAAAAAAAAATATTCATTTATTTTTGTACAATTAATCATAGCAAAGATATATATTAAATAATGTACAAAACAGTCATCTGACACCTTTCCTATGAAATACACTTGAACAAAATAACTTTTTTAAAAAAATTACAATATTATCAACCTTTTCACTTTATTTTTTGTAATGATGGAGTTTTGTTGACCGTAGAGAAATTAGATGAGGAAGATGGTTGGGGGTGCGGTCATAAATTAAAACCACACAATTAAAAATAAGCGTTATTTTTATTATGTGCCGACGTTTCGGCCTACAATGTGGGCCTTCATCAGGGCTAAAAGAAACAAGATAACAACCAATGTAATTATAGACTTAATAATGCGATTAGGTATATAATAATAATATGACAGTAATAAATTATGGGAACATAAATAATATTAAATGTAAAATGATAATAAGATGACATTATAAAGTATGGAAATAAGGTGACAGTTATAAAGTATGGAAATAAACAAAATTAAGATGATAGTTATAAAGTATGGAAGTAGACATAATTGAGATGATAATATTGTAATGAGAATATATAAATAGAGACTCAGTAAATGAAAAAAAATGATATAGGAAAAATATGTGAACAATTAAAATTTTAAATATTAACAATTTTGAGTTGATATATGACGGTAATATATTAAAAACATAGTTAAGAGTATAGGTAATATATAAAAAAATATAGTCATTACAAAAGAGAAACAGTATGAATAAAAAATAATAATTTAAATTTTAAAATAATGTAATATTAAACTAATAATTATATGTCAGGATGTATAACGGAGAAAGATATGAGTATGGAAAGGGGGAGAAAGAAATGGGCGATGAAAAAAGACCCTTATCAATAAGAAAAAATACTTACATGACGTGCAAGCGTTGCCTACGAAGTGATGTTTCCCAGTTTAAAAAACGCTCATTGCGTGGAACGGAAAATATGAGAACTAGAATGTCCGTTAGGAAAATTCCAAGAAGCTAAGTTATGTTTACTGATTCGATTGTTAAAAAATAGCCAAAAGTCATTACTTGAGAGTACTTGAGTTATTACTTATGAGTATTTGATAAAATTGTAAGAAATAGTGACGAGGTAAAGATTAAAAGATTTTAAGTAATAACGGATGACGATAATAAATGATGAATGATGATAAGGTAATAACGAATGACGATAAGGAGCTGTCGAAGGAAATGATAAATAAACAGTAATCTAGTAGGTAAACAAATAAATAAATAAAAAAGGGGAGTACGAAAATTAAATAAATATATAAATAAAAAATTGATAATAAATAAATAAAAATAAAATTATGAAGAGATGATCAGATGGTTGTTTAAAAAATGAGCTAGGGATGCTTTATTAAATTTAATATTTGGGAATAAGCTAGTGACAAGTTATGTTTGTCAGTCTTTTGATTAACAGGAAGGGGTTCTAGTTGTATGTAAATGCATTCTGTAATGAGTCGTTTGTCATGGTTGGGAACAGTGGCAAGAATGGATGTTTTATCAAAATCAAAGGAATGGTTAAGGGTTAAGGAATGTTCTGAAAGTTTTGAAGCGGTAGAATTTTTAGAGGAAATTGTATATTTGTGTCGGGTGGTGCGATCTTTGAGAAGGTTTTGGTTTCACCAATATAGGCAGAGTTGCAATTAGGAGTTCCGCAAGGGACTCTATAAACAATTTTTGAACGGTGGTCAGTTGGTATACTGTCTTTTAAGTCGGCTGTAAATATTGGAGAGTTTGTAGTGGGATTTTAAAGCAAGTCTGAGGTTTGGATAGAAGGATTTTAATGATTTTTTAATTTTTTCTGAAAGAGAGGGAATGTAAGGTTGCGGATCTATATAAGAGAGTTGGTGATGATGATGGAGTAGAAAGAGAGGTTAATTGAGGTTGAGACTGATTTCTGTAGTTATTTATAAGTTTGTTTATGATCACGGTAGGGAAGTTATTGGCCAGGAGAATTGTCTTTATGCGGTTAATGTTGATGTCGTGGAAACGGGGATCGGAAAGGAAAAGGCTTCGCTGCAGCGGTCTCATACACCCACTTTGGTCCACAGGACGAGGTGCTCGTAATGGCATGGTCGTTAAAGTGTTTTTCTTATATACACTTATAAAGTGTTGTATTCAGTTAAACTGAAACCTGTTGATTTATTAGCTTGTTTTTTCTTTTGGTGTGACAGGCTGTGTAGGCTCTTGGCCTCATGATGTAACTTGAGAGACCACATCATGATGATTAGCTTTATGGTAGGGTCATCATTACTTATGCCTGCTTTTGTTTGTCGCTACTAAAAGACTGATGGGTTTACTTACTTTGAGAGAGGCTGTGAGTGAAACCCCTTTTAACTATAGGGTTGTAAAATAAGTTTGTACCGTTTTTCAATATTCCAATTTAATCCACTCTGTGTTAATAAAATCATGTGCTCTTGGTCAATTAGTTAAGGTGCTTTTATGCATCAGTTTCAACCGAGATTCCTTATCTTTAAGTGGTATTTTGCTTGCTCAAAATGTAAAATAAAAACATTATTTTTCGCCATTTAATGATTTTTTTTATTTCCAAAAAAGAAAATCTGCTGCACTGACAGTTGACCAAATTTCCAGTGTGTATGGCGTTGATGCCTTAGGATTAAGCAATGTCTGTATGTAATTCGTTCGGTTGAGAACCGGAAATTTTGTCTTGGAAGATGCAAAGTGCTAGGGTTGTCCTTTAACTGTTGATGATGACCAAATCCAAGGATTGGTCACTGACAACCCTCACTCTACGACATGGGATATCACTGATATAATTTGATTAAAAATATTTACAAGGATCTGAAGTTTTTATTGAAATCATCAATAAAAAATGCTACAAACTTATTTTGTTTGTTTGTTTATTCGTTTAACGTCACTTTATGCTACTATGGCTAATCGGACGATGCTACAGTGGGAGTCCTAAATTTTGCCTATCCAGGTTTTATTAGGATAGGGATCTTTAAACGAGTACCTGACATCGCACAGGCTCAGGACCAGCTTTTAACGTCCCCTCCGAAGGACGGCATAACTAAGGATTTTTTACTCCCATTAAAAAATCCTAGGGCCACCCGCAGGTTCCAAACTTATTTTAAAACCCAATATATAATTGAAGAAGTCTAGGTTTATCGAATATTTAATTTTATGCTTTGCGTTTTGTCAAGAAATAAAAATTTACTAATTTTAGACCTAGATGAAATTCAACTCACTCTGTTTCACATTAAACACTCTGCGGCCCTCGTCCAAATGTGCTCGGTCTGAAAAATACTAAAAAGATTTAGTAATTGATGGTATTCTGATTAATTGTGTTCTGATGTAACTTCTGAAGTCAATACTTACTCAGCACTATTTTATTCCTATCTTAGGAGAATGATTTTGAGAATTTTCTTGCATTCTTTTATCCATACTTTAAATTCTAGATCCTAATCGTGATGATTCAGGTATTGCTTCTTATTGGACTGCTTGCTTGCAAAAATCCTTTAACATACTTGCTACTTAATTTTGGGATTCTTTAACAATCTCAATTTGTTAAGCTTTGTCCCTAACTTTGTTTCACCATCTCATGCTCGGACCTTTATTCAGCAATTATTTAAATTGCCTTCTTATATTTACTTTATTTTTTAATAGAAGTTGTTATATTAATTGTTAGTTGTTTTTATCTAAAGAATAAAAGACTACAAAAACATTTTTAGTTTTAATAATATGCCTGTAAACACCACCTTGTAATTTAGCCTGTGTGCATTTTTATCAGCAAGACAAATCTATTTATTATAAGTGATTAATTTGTTCTTATTTAAACTTTAATTTTGATATTTTTACTTTTTCTAATTTGCTTTTTACAGTTAAACTAATTTTGTTATCAAACTTATGTTTTATGTCAACTAACATTGTCTAACTTTTGTTTTTTTTTTATTCCCAGTAACAATTTATTAAATTTTAGTACATTAAGTATTTTTTTTATTGCCTTATTTTGAATATAAAAGGATATAAATATATTCATTAATGTTTCTTTATCGCAAAATTAAGTTATAAAAACAAAAAAAAAATCTGCTGCATGCAACAAACAACTTTCACTCATCTCTGTTGTTAAAATTAATTTAAGAACTTTCAAATAAAGTTAAGAGTTAATAAAAGGTTAAAGAATTTCATTAAGTTTCAATGGAAACTTATGTTTTAGATTAAATAATCTAGCAATAGAAATAATATACAACATTCAGTTAGTTTAATCCGCTTTTCGTCACTTTTCATTGCTTTAAAAACACTTCATATAAGATATGTTTCTTTTTCTACAAGTTTTAGTTTCCAATATAATTATACTGTACATCTATATTACTATTCTTATGTTTAAAAAATCTGGTGCGGGCAACACACGACTTTCACTTAGCTCTGTTTTTAAAATTGATTAAAGAATTTCCAAATACACTTAGGGATAAAAATGAGTGAAACCATTAAAGAATTAATTAAATTGAATTAATATAGAAACATGTGTTTTATTAAAAACTCTATTATATTATTATCTAAAATAATTAATTAGTTTTATCGGCTTTTTATCACTCTTTATTCAATTTTACTAGCTTGTGTATAAGATAATATATTTTCTAAAGTCTTTCTCTTTCAAACGGTATATTATACGTCTATATTAGGCTTCAGCCCCGTCAACATGAATTTTCTTTTTTGGGAACCCAAAAAATAGTTAGTTTTAACGGATTTTCATCACTCTCCATTACCCTTTACAATTCATCGTGAATCAGATAATATTTTTTCTAAAAATCTATAATTACAATTGTTGTGTTCAAAAACACAAAAAATGCATGAACAAATATTTGTTCAGTTTTCTCCTTTAGTTGTTTATCAAATTCGCTCTACGTGCATATTTAGATGTTAATTATCAATGGTAACAAGATAATATAGTTATTTTTATAGAATCTACAAAATTAAAGGTACTTTAGAGGAAGAAAATTTAAAATATCTGCATTTAAGCCCCATCAGACTATTTTAATCAGAATGAAACCTACATGATATTAAAACCCATTAAATTTTACATCAATATAGCGAGTTTAATCAAAATTGTTTGAGAAAATCGTAAAAAGGTGCTAAATGCATAGGATAAAGTAGGACTTCCGGTCAGCCGACCGTTGCTGTAACATCTCCAGTGTATAGTAGTCTTAAATATGAAATTTTTCAATTTTTTGAAGTCGAAAATTTTCACGACCACCATACTTTCTCTTACTATTATATATGTTGTCACTTGTTTCTTCTTGAGTTGTTATCTAATTTGTACAACTTGCATATTTACTCCTTTCTTATCAATGCTAATAAGATGAATTGCTTAATTTTTTCCAATCTGCAAAATTAAAGGTACTTTAAATAATGAAAATATATGCATTTAGCCCTATGAGACTATTTAAATTAGAATGAAACCTATATGATTTTAAACCACTTTAAATTTTATTCGGGTATAGTGATTTTAATCAAAATAGTTGAGCCATTTGTGAGAAAATCTTATAAATATCAAAAATGCTTGGTATAATGTATTATATGAGGCATATACGTTTCTAAAATATGAAATTTCAGTTTTTTACAACTTATCATTTTCGAGCTAAACTTACCACAAACACACACACTCGCATGCACCTTTTTGGTCATTTGAACTCAGAGGAGCCTAAAACATGTATTTCCCTTGAAAACTTGAATCAAAATACAGGCAAGTGAAAGTAAAAATAACTAAGTTTCATAATTTTATATAAATATAATTGCATGTTTATATCCATAGTAACAAAAAGTGACGGTAAATAAGTCTGTCCTTGTCTGTGTTTGTTTGATAAGTCTAGCACAGAAACCAAAAGTCTTCCAAAACTGAAATTTCATATATATGACATCTAACACTCGAGATTTCATAGCAACTTTTTCATCGAAATTGGAAACCAGAAGAATTACTTTATACCATGTATTTCGCACCTTTTTACAATTTCCTCAAAAACGGCTCTAACGATTTTGATTAAACTCTATATATATCGATGTAAAATTTGATGGGCTTTAATATCATGTAGGTTTCATTCCGATTGAAATAGTGTGAAAGGGCTTAAATGCCGATATTTTAAATTTTCTTCCTCTAAAGTACCTTTAATTTTGCATATTCCAAAAAATTTGGAACATCATCTTATTAGCATTGATAAATAACGGGTAAATATGGAAGTTGAGTGAATTTGATAAACATTAAAGGAGGAAACTGAAAAAATATTTTTCTAATGCAATTTTTTGTTTTAGAACATAACAGTAATATACCGTTGAACAGCTAAAGAACTTAGAAAAATATTATCTTATAACCAACCTTGTAAAAGGTAATAGAGCGTGATGAAAAACCAACAAAACTAACTGATTAGTTTAGATAATAATATAATAGAGTTTTTAATAAAAACACATGTTTCTATAGCAATTCATTTTAATTAATTCTTTATTTTGATCAAATTTGCTATGTCATTGTAAAATTTTGATGTAAAAGTTCTTTATCATGATTTTGATTAAAATAGTCTGACAGAGCTTAAATGCCAAATTTTTGTCCTTTAATTTAGTAGATTACATTAATTGACCATATAATCCTATTAGCATTGATAAACAACAGCTAAATATTCAAGTTAAACGAATTTGATAACCAACTAAACGAGAAAAGAGCAAACATATTTTTCTAGATATTTCTTTCCACCTAAACATAAGAATAGTAATATAGATGTATAATATATCATTGGAAACCTAAACATTTGAGAAAGAATGTTATCTAATATAGAAAGTTGTGGAAGGTTATGTAAAGTGAAGATTCGGGCATGCATTTAAGTGATTATTGTACATAATAATTCTTTAAACTTTTTTCAATTCTAACTTTATTTGGTATTTCATAAAATTGATTTTATCAACCGAGGTAAGTAAAAGTTATGTGATACTTGCACCTGTTATTTTTTATTATTTTTTTTTTTTAATTTAAATGATATTTTCTCATTTTTTATTTATCTTTTCAGGAATTCATTATCAGGTAGATGCTTCATTACCAGCCACTCGAGTATATTCTCTCGTTGAAAGTATATTCTATAAGTGTATGATCGCTGAAAGGAGGCAGGAAGCTAGAGCCACGGCCTAATTTCTATGGCAGTTACTCAGAATAGGCCTATTTCGATTAAATTAATATAGAATATCGGATGGACATTAAAAAAAAAACAATGTTCATTCTCTACAATACCGGTGGCTTGAAAAACATAAATGCATTTGTGAGTTTACATTAGGGGTGGTATCAGCTTAAAATAAAATTGAATTTGAAGGTACTATTTTGTTTAACAGCGTTCTTTATTATTTTTAAATTGTTTCCATGACAAGACCCAAAAAATTCATTAATTTTTGGTTCCTTATTTATTTAAATTAAATTGAATAGAAAAAAAATTGTAGAATAATGATTTGATATCATAAACATCTTTTTGGATCGGTCTAACTACAACAATTTAGTAATGTTTTCTACTTACTTATTTGTGTTTTGTGGTAATTATGTATTTTAGTCAACAGAGAAAAACAAAATTGAGTAGAAATCATAAAAAATTTAATTTGATACTTCGTTTAAAAATAAACAACATTCCTCCTTGGTGGTGATTTATTTTCTGTTAAAATTTATGTTCCTTTACTTTGCGTTTTTTCTTAAATAGAGTAAATTGAATCGAAAGGAAGTTTATATCTAATTTAACTGACCATATTATGGTTAATTGTGATAATTTCACTATGCATTTTCTTTATCATATATAACTTTATAAATTATAAAAACTAATTTATGTGATAAAATTTACATAGTTTTATTCTGAAATGAAACTTTGTTCTCTATATCTTATATCTAATTTTCTAGTAAACTTCAATGAATGTTATACTTGCAGAAAACATATCATTTATGTATATCTTTGCATTTATATATTGAATTTGGTTATATATTTCATCAAATTTTCTATATAAACATATATTTTTATTTAATTCAAATAATTATGTTGTATATTCTCTCAATAAGGAACATCCTCTAGTCCATCATGGAAGGGTGTCCATTGAAGAGAAGTATACCAGTGTCCATTAAATGATGAATACGCTCATGCAGGTTTCATAACTAGTTTATAAGTTTCAATGAATAGAGTTTACAATTCCAAGTTTGTTTTTTAGATATGAATAAGCGAATTAACAAAGCAAGAAATAAACATAGCGAACAAGAATATATAAACAATTGTGATATTCACATATCATTTTTTAAAATATCCAAAAGTTGATCCTTTTAAAGTTGACCTTTAGGCTAACTTTTAAACTGAATTTTTCTTTTTTAGAATATTTAAAATTTGCTACCAGTATCTTTTGCTTTATTGTATAAGAAATTTATGTCACCATTCTGAAAAGAACGAAACAAACAGGCATATTGAATTTTAATTAAAGGTGAATGCAGGGAACTTATTTTTATAAAGCTATTGAGGATACGAGGAGCAGAAAATGTAGAAACCAATGGATAAATCTGATTACTATTCAAGAGCGTTTTCATTTCACTCTTATAAATAAATATGTACACACTAACTTTAGATAGAGAAAGCAAATATATTAACGTACCAAATGGTCTGGAAATTATTTATATAAGCTCCCAAATTATAACATTGTAATGACTATTTCATATGATTTTTTTTTAAATGAATAGTGCCAATGTTAGTTAGAAAAAATTTCATTTTCCCTCTGATAATATATATATATATATATATATATATATATTATATATATATATATATATATATATATATATATATATATATATATATATATTTATTATAACATCATTGCCATTTTATTATAACATCATGTTCCATACCTTAATGCTATACTACATGAATGATAATATGATTACATTAATTTACAAATGAGAGTAGTATTACATTTAACAATTATTACAGAATAATATATAAATAAAATTAAACAAAATAAATAAAGTAACTAACATTAAATATCATAGATTTAAAATAAAATTTTAGTCAACAGAAGAGAATTACCTACACTGCCCATCTTTAGTCAGTGATTCAAAGTCCAGGTTTTTAATGAATTTAAGTAAGTCTGTCTAGAGTTGAGAGAACAAATTTGTTCCGTCTCTGGCCAGTTTCCGTTTTTAAGTTTTATATTTTTGATTAAATGAAATCTTTGTTTTCAAATATTTTGCAGTCGTTAAAGTATATGTTTAAAATTTTGAATTTGTCCATCTTCATCAAATAAGTCTGTTTGTATTATGTTAAATCATTTGAGTTAATGTTTTGTGTTTCCGTATTCTGTGATTAGTTGAGTTAGTTTATAATTATTACTTTGTACAGATGCATAGTCGTGTAATGTTATGTTTGGTATAAATCTATGTAAACTTGGAGACTTGGTGGAGGTCACCCATACGTATATGCAACATAGCTATGTTGTGTGCACAAATGTACTGAGTGTGCGAAATTTGGCCTAAATGTAAGTGCTTTTATACAAAATGTATGATTAAATTTTATTATCTCTGCATCTGTGCACATTATTGTCTGCTCTAGATTAGTTACATTCATAAGTGAAAAATCTTGAAAATTCAACTTTTTTTTCTTCAAATTTATGGATGAAATGTCTAGAAGTATTTAAACAGTTTTAGTAAAATATAAAAGGAATTTAGTGGTGGTTATCAATAAAGTAACTAAATGATTGTGCAAAACAGATTAAAATTAAATGAAGGCAATTGTAATTAAAAATGAAATGTAAGATCTCTGCATGTTTTCACCATAGAAATTTGCTGATATCTACTCCATAGCATGGTCCTCATAATCTACCCATCAGTAACTGATATAGTAATTCAAGATATTTCAGAGAACTATTAAGTTCAACATTTTATTGTTTATTTATTTAACGTCCCTGTGCTACTGTGGCTATCGTACAATGCTACAGTGGGAGTCCTAAACTTTGCTTATCCACGTTTAATTAGGATAGTGATCTTTAACGAGTGCATGTCATCGCACAGGCGCGGGACCACCTTTTAACGTCCCCTCTGAAGGCCGGCATAACTAAGGATTTTTTACTCCCATTAAAAAACCCTAGGGGCACCTGCGGGTTTGAACCCGGGACTTTGGTCATAGGAGGCTGTTATGCTAACGGCCATGCTACAGGTTAACCCCCCAGTTCAACATTTTATATGACCTTAGTTCAGATATTTATTTACCACAAACCTATAAATTAAAATTCTGTTAATAAAAAAATTATAGTCACGATTGTTTTGTTTTAAATTCTAGCCCAAGTAGATCAATATTTATGTCTTCGGCTATTAACTATTAAAAAAAAAATTAAAATCTGCCCTTTTCAGCTAATGTTTCGTTAAAATGTCATTCCTTCTTGAATTTATTATCTCGGTAATAAAGTTTATGGAGATGCATCTTTTTTAATTCAGTTAATTACAAAGGCTAGTATTATCAATAATAAACAAAGTTATATCAAACATAATTGCTTGAAGAATCATTGTTCATTCCTAATAAGACTTAATATTTAATGAATGTTTCTGATATAATTTGTATTATATTGGGTGGATTCATAAGTTGATTTGTTTTTTGAAGAGTGGCCTAATAATTCAATAATGTATTTGGAGTTTGATTAGTGGCCTCTTGCGATTTTATTTATGATTACATTATGCCATCCTGTAATTCATCTGGCCCTTTGAAGTAAAGGATTTCTCTACCCTTGAGGGAATTTTGGATAGACCCGAATAAATGGAAATCAGATGGTGATCCAGAGATGGTGGGTGTAATAAAACATCACAGCCAAGTTGCAGGAACTTTGGTTGTGTGGTTATTATTGGGGAGTATGGTCTGGCTATTATGGAAGAATACTACCCTATTTCGATTGACTAGTAAGTTTTGTTTCTAAGGAAGTTTCTATTACAGATGTGTACAGTAGGATTTCGAATGAATCGCTTTTCCTTCTGGAAACAAATTGTAAAATGGCTCTAGCAATAATTAAACCATGAGGGGAGCAAAATATTTTCCGTGATGTAAGCGGGCTTCGGGGCAGCATTAGGCGGCTTCTCTGAAGTTGTTCACGCTCTACTTTATCCTAGGTGTTCTACTTTTCGTCACCTCTCACTACTCTTTTGAGATATTGGTCATTTTCGTGTCGGTTCAGAAGCGAGTTGCAGGTTGACATTCGGTTTCCAGGTTTGCCTCAGTAAGTAAACATCGAGGCGGGACACATATGAAAGCCGTTTCAAATGCCTTTGAACTGCTCCAAATCTCATTTCCAGAGTCTCCGAAATTTCTTATACCTGTAGTGACCGATCTTGTTCGATTAGAGCCTTGATAGCACATGAATCAACCTCGGTGTGCCGACCGTTACGAGGTTTGTCTTCAAAATTCATATTTTCGAAACGAAACTTAGGGAAGCATTTTTGAGTAGTAAGCTATGTTAAGGTATCGTCCGCGTATACCTTAAATGTCTTGCAATGGATCTGCGAAAAAAGGGTAACGTTTTTTAAAGCGAAATATGCAGAAAATGCACTTTATCATTTGAAATTTTCACTAAACTGTACCACAAAAAAAACTAGTGCCAATGAAACTAAACGCAATAGTTTCGAAGAGCGGGCTTAGACCTTGCCAATGACTATCATTATTGCCTCATGAAGTAAAGAAAACTTGAGATATTAGAAACAGTTCTCACTACTAACAAAACCAAACGAACTTCTTGATCCATCCTACATGTTAAACAGTTAATGAGAATTTAAGGAATAATTAAAGTAATAGTTTAAGTGAATTCCTCTAGGTCTCAGCAAAAGTCGAGAAATAAACTAAATTGTTCTATTTAGCACCACTAGATGCCACTTAGCACTTCCGATATTGTAATCCAGTTTGAAAATTATCGTATAAAATAGCTTTGCTTGTTTATTTAACGCCCCTTTATGTTGCTGTAGCTAATCGGTCGATGCTACAGTGGGAGTCCTAAATTTTGCTTATCCAGGTTTAATTAGGATCCCTATCTTTAACGAGTACCTGAAATCGCACAGGCTCGGGACCACCTCTTAACATCCCCTCCGAAGGACGGCATAACTGAGGATTTTTAACTCCCATTAAAAAATCCTGGGGCCACCTGCGGGCTTGAACACGATACCTTGTGCATAGGCGTATAAAATACGAGTAGTTTAACAATTGGCCGTAACGTTACAGCATCATTTAAGAAACCTATACAAAAAATTGCAATTGAGTAGCACCATTCTACTGACCGATTATTTGAGCTGTAACCTCCAGGTACAAAATAAAAATTTCACCCTGCGTGGTAGTAGTTAAGGAGCCCTCATAGGTGCACATGGGTAGAAGCCATGCATCCCATCCTATGAGGAGGATAGGAAGGAAGCAGGAGAGAAGGTAGATGAAGGATGTTAAATATTAATTGGCCACATTATGTTACAAAGGCAGAGTTAATCTGACCTAGGAAGATACCAGGTTGGTGATCTGAGGAGCCGTGCTCAATAATTGACGGTGAGAGCTATGCTACCAGGCTAGCGTCTAGTCCCTAGGTCAAATTACCTTGACTGGTTTATTTATTCTTATAAATCAGTTACATATACACAGATATTTACGATGGTGTTAATGAGTTACATTATACAATGTTATTAAATTGTACGTCTCCATATATTCGGCAGGTAGCCTATGTTGCCGTCGCTAGCGCTATCTGTGAGCGTGCGTGTGAAGCATCCGTCACAAACCTTAGTAATAAAAACAAATAAACGTCCCCATCAATATTTAAGGGGATACCCTTTAAGATACGTAGAGCCCGAATGGCGTATAAATAAACGTGTGTCCTTTCTCTGGATCGGATCAAATGAGCATTAATCTTAGGGGGGAGAGGAGGAGGGAGAAACTTATTATCAGCAGATTTGGTAGTGAGGGCTCTTGTAAAGAATGTGACTGACTTCGAACACGAATTTGAGTTAGAAGAACTCTAGATTAGAATAAATCGTGACCGAACGCTTTGATAAGTCCATGAAGGCCAAGACGGTGAGTTAATCAGTAACCAGCGTACTGTCCACTGAAATATCTAGTGTTTGGAACCAATAAATCGATTATAATAACAATTACAATATAAAACCGACTATAATATAATGAACTGTTGGCAAGAATGAAATAAACAGAGTTTCAATCTGAATTGAAACAGACGAATTAGTTTATACGCTTGTTAGGAAATGAGGACAATTTTATACCCTTTTTTTCTAGCTTCCTGTGCTTTATTATTTAGAGCGAGATCGAGATTGATTCCATTCATCTGTTTTATCAATTTCTCTTATTATGCCTGGATTCGATGCAGCTTCTGACTCGAAAGAATACTAAAGTGATGGAAAAAGAAACGCGGGTATCATTTCTTGTTACATTCTATCGATCAGATATCTGGATATTTAGCTAGGAATAATTACAGGCCTCTTACGTTCCAGTTTAGAGTACATAAGATTGTGAAACACAGGAGGAAATTCCTTTTTTCTTCGTGAATTTTTGGTATTGACAAATGATTTCTAATGCTAAAACTAGTTGAAACATGGTCTAATATAAACAAACTGCGTGTATCTCTTGAAATGTGAAAATAAGATAAATTATTTGTTGTTTAAATATTTACATTAAATTGTAATTACATCTTACCCGTTTCCATTGCAGTTTGAGATAGATATGGTCAATTGAAAATAGGGTTTAAGGTAATATAAGTTACAACCGATAAAAAAATTACTTCACATCTTCCTGTATGATATATTTTCCAGTACTACATCTATCCTTTCCTAGATATAATGTTTTTTAAAGAATATCAATGGTTGAACGGTGGGGGATTCAAAGAAAGATAATTCGGGCGGCAGAAAAAAAACAAAAAAAACACTATGAAGTAATCATAGTTTTAAAAATAAATAGATTATATAACAATATTTAGTTAATAATTGCAACGATAAGTGGTTAAGAATGTTTCAAGTTTTTTCGTGACTACCATCCGGACTTTCGGAAACAGTGTTTTCTCCTAATTTCATGTAGTTTAGAGTTCATTCCTCTTTGTACAATTATTTTTTAAGTAATTAGGTCAACACTGTTATCCGTCTGTTTATTCCTTGTGTTTCATTGAAATGTCTCCCAGTTAATTGTCATAAGTAATTTAAGATTGTTTTTGAAATGTCAGTTTTTAGTAATGATGTAAGATATTAAGTAATATAGTTAAATAGTGATACCATGCCAGCCAAATATAGCTCATCATTAATTTATTCGCAGGAGGACGTTGGTGTTTCATCAGATGATATAGATCAAATCAAAAGTAATGGAATTTCTAAGACTGGGACAACTTCTCCCGAAGCATCTAGTACTACCAGTGATTCTCCCACACCAACTAATAGTGTTCATGAAAAAAATTGGTCATCCCATTGGCAGTCATTAGGTAGGAATCATAGGATAGCCTTAGTATTTTATCATTGGTTGTTTTTCTGTGGATTGACTGTGAAAGATTTATTAAGATACTGTTTTAGTATGCGAGGAACAGCGACAATTATTAGGAACAGAAGAAGAATCTTCTGACAGGCAGAGTGATGGTGAGGTGGAAGGTGAAGTATGGGAAATAACACCTGAGCAGAGGGAATATTACAAAGCTCAGTTTATCTCTCTGCAACCTGATTCATATGGTCTTCTTCCTGGTCATGTCGCGAGGGCTTTCTTTGAGAAGTCTCGATTACCTGTTGCTGAACTTCGAAAGATATGGTAGCTTAATTTTTAAATAGTTTAATCTTAAGCCTTAACTAAGATTTATGCTCAAATTTTTATTGTATGATTTTATTTTGTAACCTAGTATTGGATTTCATGGTAAACTTCTTAGCCTGTTGAATATATTATGCAACTTTACATCTACATATATGCCTTTAAATGTGTTAACAAAAGTTGCCTATGGATATAGTTTTAGTTTTGATGTTTATTTGATTTTTTGGTTATAAAAATTATTGTGATCATCAGGAGGTTTGTTTCATTTGGCAGGCATCAAGTGTATCATTTATATATTATGAACTTTTTAATGTATGAAACTCATAATTGTTTAGGGTGCTTAGCTACTGATCTCCGAATCCCAGGTTAGATACTGTCTGTGACAGGATAGTTGTTTATTTTGTGACAAGGAGATCTGTGTTGACCCTTTGGGTTGTTAGACTCTGATGGAACTCACCTGGCATTTTTAAAATGTTTATTAAATAATTGGAGATAAACCTGACTGAAAAGTTATTTCAGTCTGATTACTGCCTTGCAAGGCTGTTGGCTTAGAACAGTATGGATTCTTTCTAACTACTAAACCCTAGACCTTTAAGCATTGCGGTGTTACAGTTTTTTTTTACTTCTTTTTTACACTGTGACCAGTGTCAACCCTAATATTTCTTGGCTAGTTATGCTATTAATTTTTTGCTTTGGCTCTGGTTGCCTTATCTATAGCGAGCTGTCTGAATAGCTTGACACAATGACTGTTTCATTAATTTCATTTGCGGAATTCCCAGATGCTCCTTTGTCTTCACCAGGTGTGTTGAGTTAAAGTGTCTCTACCCTTCTTACTGAATTTGAACTGTCCCTACTTTAGAGTTTGGGTTGCTAAAGTGAAACTTTAACCCTTTAGCATCTGTGGACTACTATAGTAGCTTTGCTTTTCTAGTGTTTTAAGTCTGTTAGCTACTGTAGTCGCTAGTCTGCTGTGATCCGAGTCCTGGGTTTGAATCCCGGCTGTGGCAGAATATTATTTATTCTGTTAATTCAGTCGGGGGGGCGAACCTAGGGTATGGAGACCCTTCTAGAGCAGACCCAGCCTCTATAAAGTGGATACCTAAAATAATTGGGGAAAAACCTGGTGGCTAAGCGTGATTAAGGCCTAATCACCTCATCGCACTGCCGTTGGCCTTGAAACAGTATGAATCTCTTTATGTACTGTGCCCAAGACCCTTCATGGGTTGTAGTGGTACAGGTTTTTCTAGCTACTGTAGTAGCTCTGTTTCTAGAGCCATCTAGTGGTCTGGTTTACAATGTGAAGTACGTTTCTTTGTCAAAAGATATCATACGGATCCATTTTTGGCTATATTTATTATTGAGATTGAGGCTATAATACTGAGAGCAGATTTCTATGCGATTGCGTATTTTGTTTAGAGCCTCTGAGCACCCCGGAAATCAATTTCCAATCCGAATTATATATCTAGGATACTACTGGTTAAACTTGATGTTGCATATTTGAAGAATTTTGCATACATTTAAAATTAAATTTTTTTTATTAAATTAAAAAAAAGTTTTTAAATCCACCTATGCCAGTCCGATGTTCAGATCAAAAAGGATGTTGGGAAACTGTAAGGTATTAACGAAAAAAACAATAGTGGAGTCAAAAGTAGTCGGTCCAGCGGGCATATTTGCTTTTACTTCCTGCCGGTCCAGCAAGCTCGCACTACCCCCGCAGCAATTGGACCCTAAAAGGTTAATCTCCAAAATGAAAGTTTAGTAGAAAAATGAAATCTTTAGTCTATTTTAATGATTACATATTTCTTAGTGCACTATGTATTTATTTTTCTCTTGATATTGGTCATATCCTCATTGGTAAAGAAAACTTATATGAATCTACTGATGTTTTGTTCAGTTGGTACCATATCATTTTCAGTTGTTAAGTCCATCTGGTTTTTCTAGTATTAGAATTATCCCATCTCAAGAGAGTTTAATTTAATATATTATTGAAATATATGTTCACATGCATCAGGAAATATATTGATTTATTTTTTCAGGCAACTGTCAGATGTGAGTAAAGATGGCGCTTTATCTTTGGAAGAATTTAATACAGCGATGCACTTAGTAGTTCTCAGAAGGAATCAGATAATGATACCTGACGTTCTTCCCCCACCATTGGTTCCTACGAGTCAGGCTTCTCCTCATCGCGGCAAGCAGGTTTGTATGATATATATTTCTATAAACTAATTACCACTCACTTATATAATTATCTCAAAAATGATTACGGTTGCGAAGCTGAAATTTGTAATGGATGTTAACCTTAACCTTACCATCTAGATGTACAATGAGGCTGGGTTTGAAAAAAATTGTTCCTCTTAGCTGTTAAAAAAAAAAAAAATTAAAGTGCTTTTAATAAAATATTTTTTCTAACTCAAAAAGTAGACATTTTCTAAAACATTATAGGTCCTCATTAAATCAAATTTACTACAAAATCATCTAAATCTGACCAGTATTATCAAAGATTTAGGACTTTCACTGTAGTATCGTCCGATTAGCCATAGTAACATAAAGTGATGATAAATGAATAAAACAATTAATTTTTTTTTTCTATACATATTTTTCTGTATCTTCAAAAATAACTGAGTTATGGCTGTATTCATGGATAAAATTTTAAATTTTTTTCTTTACTTCTTTTTAATTATTCACGGTTTTTTGGTTAAAAAACACTAATAATTTTTGCTCTATCTTTAAAAATAACTGAGTTATGGGTGTATATGCAGGCAAGATTTCAATTTTTTTCCCCCTTTTTTGTTTATCATGCTTTGCTGATTCCAAAACTCTTTACATATTTTTCTCTATCATCAAAAATAACTGAGTTATGGGCGTATTTATGGGTAAAATTTTCAATTTTTTTCTTTACTTCTTTTTAATTATTCGCGGTTTTTTTGGTTACAAAACACTCATAAATTTTTTATCCATCCTCAAAAATAACTGAGTTATTGAATTCAGCAATTTTTAATTTTAAAAATAACCAGATGATATCAACGTCTATGTATATTTTTGTTTTTTTAATTTAATTGGTTTATTTAATTATTTCATTATTATTAAGGCATAACAATTATTATAATTTATCTATTGTATATATATTTTTATTTACCTTCTATGTATTAGTGGACAAAGTTTGTCGAATCTCCTACAAGTTCTATCTCATCTCCCGGACCAAAGCCTGTGAACTTTGATTTCCACAAAGCAGCTGTTGAGCAGGTAATTAAATTATTTACCTAAATATAACCTCATGCCATTGCCATTATGATTGACAAGCAAAAGTAAATTACGCCTTTACCATTGTTAAGAATAGATATTAGTTTACCAAGTAAAGAAGTGTAGGTATTCAAGGAATGTTCTATTAATCATATTTATTACATCTGACATTGACCTATTTTATAATTTTGTTGTAATCAGTGGCTGATAGGGAAGATTGCAATGTAGTTTTGACATTATTTATTATGTTAATTGATATTTTTGCCATTGGAATGTCATATGAGATCAGAGAACACTGTGCTATTGTTTATAAATGGTGAGTTTTATGAATTTCAGCTGATAAATGTTACTAAACAAGCAATTGTTATTTTGATATACTATGAAATTGTGAATTGTGAATACATTGTTCACATACATGCTAACTGATTAGTTTTTTTTTGTGATATTTAATGTTGAAGTGGTTCGTTAGCATGAAATTTAAAATTATCTTGATCATTTTGATTTTTTAAATTACAGTACAATAAATTTCATTAAAAAAATCATTTAATCGATACTTATCTCATTCTTAAATAGAGTAATCAAATCATTATTCTTGAAATAAATTGGTAATACTATATATTATTTTTTAAATATTTATTTAAATAGAATATAACCTTTTTCCAATATTTACTACCCTTTGTTAGTACTACCCCCTAGGATATATTTGGGACAAATTTCTGAATGTTTTTATTTTAATTATTTTCATCAGTTATTCATATTGTTTTTTATAATATGTCTATACTTTTTATAAATTAAATGAGCTTAATTTATGTTAAAATGCATTAATTAGAAAAAATAATAGCAGTATTTACTTATAGGTTTGTTAATAACTTTGATCCATATTTGTTTTCACTCAACATTTATTTTTTCCAACGTTTCGGCCTAGACAATTTTCAGTTAATCCTAATAACATTATTTTTATAAATTAAAAGATAATAAACAACAAATTTATACACTGTTGTAACCATAACATTAATCTATTAAATTCATTTATATTTAAATATATATAGTCATTAAAAACAACACCTTAGGCTGTACTAGCCTTCTGCTACATTACTAGGTTGAGGTAATGCTTCTCTTTCAATTTTAATAACAATTAGAAATAAAGTATTATTTATCATTCATTATATTTTTTGAAATATCTTATTTAAGACTTATAAAAAAACATTCGATAACAAGTCAAAATAATAAATTACAAAACATTGCACCCTAATAAAAATAACAATTCCTCAACCTATAAATAATTTTTTAACAAATCTCACAACCAAATTTTTTAAAGATTAAAACTCCCAATATATATCAATGTTTAATATAATAATATAATTATAAAGATTTTTTTTTTTCATAACCCCAATTTAGTTACATGTTTTGCCAAAATAGTTTTTTAATAATTTCCTTTTACTGTATCTAGATACATTTTAAGGCTGTTTCTGTTAATAAATAATGTTTTTAAAGTGCTATCACCTTTGCTATTCTTCTTGGTGGTGATGGTGATCAATGAATTTAATCACATGTTTCAGTATATGAACTTAATCTCTAAACATTTTAGTGAGAAGTTAGTTGAGGGTGCAGTCAAATCAACACACAATTAAGTATAAACTTAATTTAATGATACCGACGTTTCAGCCTAAATTATAGACCTTCTTCAGGGCTATAAAAAACAAAAGATAACCACTAGTAGTAGAATACAATATATAAAGATGAGTAAAAGAAATTATAAAAAAAATAAGTAAAAGTAAAAGAAATTATATATATATATAATTATAAAAAATTATAATGATAACTAAAAACAATGTGAAACAGTAGATATAACAATTGACAAATATAATTAGAATTAATATCAAAAGGGGCAAAAGAAATTTATTAAAAGGTAATAATTAGATAATAGAAAATTAAAAATTTAAAAATACCAATTTTTAAATTTTTTAAAAAAATTTTTACATTATGAAAAATGTGTAACATAAAGTTAAAAAAATAATTTTTACTGCATGAGAAAAAGAGTTACAAATCTATGGCGTACAAAATGTCCATACTTTCATAAAATGTGAAACATTGTAATATAAATTACATTATAATATAACTTCTCCCATATACACACACACACAGTCAACCAATCTCACTTCACTTTAAAAATTTAATTTTGAAAATAAATAACCTAACTGTAATTCAGTCACAAAAAAAAAAAATATATATATAATAAAAAAACAACAACAAAAAACAACAACAAAAAACAAAACAAAAACATTATTTATGTTTGATATGAACTATAAATATGTTTTATTTAATAAAACATAATCATAAATACTGTGGCATTTCATATTGTGGAAAAAATTTATGAAATAAAAAAAAAGTAGTTGGATGCAGTTATGTTGTTGTTTTAAACATGAATATTCTATTAGTTTCATCTCTCATGGGAGACTTTATCAAGGAGATAAATTTCCTGGAATGATATTTAAAATTTCCAAGGACTCCCGGGTTTTCCTATGCATTTTGTCCCACTCCTCTAGTTGACCATCCTCCATTACTACTTATTGGCAGGGTTGTTCTATATTAAAGGATAACTTAATATTTTAATAATCTTCAGGATCCGAAGATCTTGCACCCAGTGGCCTTGAGGCTTACCCCTGGACCAGAGGTGGATGAAGGTGCACCAATCTCCGAAATCAGGCCAATCCAAAGGCCTCAACCAAAGAAGCATACAGGTGATTTGATTAAAATATTATTTATAAGTTTTTTAACAACTTCCTCATTATAGGTTTTAAAAAATAAATTTGTTCCTTAATTCCTTCGCTCAACATTTATTTTTTCCCAACACATATTATTTGCCTGTCATCTGTGATTGACATGTGCAATTCTGAGCCTGCCTTTATTTAGTCGTTGTGTCCAATTGTGCCGTTCCATCTAAATTTTAGTGTGTTTTTGTTTTTTAAATGCAGTATTCCTTTAGTAAGAGATATTTCAATATTGCTTTGAAGCTTCTTATTTGAGAAAAAAAGAATATTTAAAAAAAGTAAATTTGATCCTTAATTTCTTTGAAAAACATTTGCTTTTTCTCTTTTTTCAATGTTTTAAAGGAGTCCTCAATAACATTATTTTTATAAATTAAAAGATAATCATAAAAAATTACATACATTGTTATAAAGAACTTCGTATTAATTATTTGTCCAAATCATCATGTATTTATATAAATATATCTTTGTAATCATTAATATAAAAAAAATAAAAAATACAGCTTAGGCGTTACTAGCTTTTGTCAGCTTCGATCACAATTCTATATTAAGGTGGTACTTCTTTTTCAATTTTAATAACAATTAAAAATATAGCATCTTTATCACCCATTATAAGAAAAGATATCCTACATACAACTGACAAAAATAAATTCAATAATAAATCGTAGTAACAAATTACAAAACATTTCACATTAAATGACAATTCTTCAACTTCTAAATCATTTAAAAATTCACGTCCTAAATATTTTAAAATTATAACACCTATATATATTTACTACTATTTATATATCGTACTATTTATATTTAATATAATAGCAAATTAAATCAGCATTTAAAGAAATATTTCATTATATAAACTTAATCTTAATACATTTATTTAAATATTTTGTAATTAACATAATATATTTAATTATCCTCTATCTTATTTCTACTCATTATCTCCCAACATTCTATACTTAGGCTTAAAAAACTTGTCTCCTTAAAAACCAAATTATCTTCTATAATTTTTAAATTAATCCACCCAACTGTGATTCAATTATGGATTTATTTTGCTCAAAATTTCAGCATAATGACTGTTTAAATTTGTTGTGTTTGTTTTAATTTTATTAAAAAATAAATGTTTATTAAAAGTGTAACATACCTTATCCCATTGAATATCTTGAAAATAACTGTTATATTTTTCATTTTCGTTTGTGAAATAAATTTGTGTGTTGAAAAACATAATCTGTTTTAAATACACAACTAAATATTTTTCTTTATACCATTAAATTTATCCTCCTCATTTATTATTTCATTTATGATAAACATATCTGAAAATTTCCTATCTCACAAAAATAAATAAAAACAGTGCTATTGAATACTTTTTGCTGAATGTTATTTAGTCGCATACGGACCTTATGAAAGAGAGAAGCAACACTGTTTAATATAAGAATATACTGTTGTATTCTTCTATGAACAAAAGAAAGTGTTTTATGATTTTAATGTTTTCTGTCATCAAAAGAAAACAGTGATTATTTGGTTTAGTCCTGTTAATGTTTTGAGAAATTAAAAAAATAAGGTTATTAGTTTTTTATTGTTTAATCCATCACTTTTTGTAATTATTAAAAATATTATACAGAAAGTATATGAAAATTCTCTTTTATACTTAAATTTTTAGCTCATTTTTAAAATATTCTAATGTTGAATCTGAATATATTTGAAATCTCACGAAACAAAAGAACGTTAAAAAGTTTTTTTTTGATAAACATTATTAATATATTACCTAATTATAATATAATAACTGTAATTTCTTTAATATTCATACTCTCCTAACTTCATGAACTAGGCGCCTCCCATCAAGTGAGACATATTTACTGAGAATTTAAATTGATTTTAAATTATTGGTTATGTTTTTAAATAAATAAAATCAGCACAATTGATAGGTATTTAATTTTCTTAAAACATTAAAATATATTTATTTACATATGCACATCTTAATCGACATTTTGACACTGTCTTATATAAAATAAATATTTATATTGGAAAATATTGCTTTGGAATAATTCTGTTAGTGAGGTTTTAACATTAGTCATGCTATTTGATTATTAACTGATAACTTAGTAATCAGTGGACTATTAGCTAATTTTAAAATCTGACTAATAGAAAAATCTGCGATATAACGAGTAAGTCTTGATGATATGGACTCACCACCGCTTTATTGATTAAGATGTGCATTTATTTTGAAGATCAATTGTGGCTATTTTATTTATAAATGTGAACTTCCTGCTGAATGTGAATGAATTTTTATTTTAGTTACTACTATTTGGTTTTGTGATATTCTTGTACCTCTGTTTTAAATTCAAATCCGTAGAAATTACTCAATTAGTTTCTTGTTAAACCCTATTAGGTTATATCAAACATTGATAATTTCTAGTTTACCTGTTTAACTTGAAAACTCCTCACATCGCTTAAGTGTTAGAGAGAAAGAGATTAAGTAAGTAAAGTTTAAAAATGTTAAACTGAACTATAACAGGTATTTTTAAAAATCTGGTGAGGGTAACACATGACTTTCAGTTATCTCGGTTGTTATAAACAATTTAAGAACTATTGAATAAATTTAAATTTTAAAGTTAATTTAAATAAAAACTTTATTTAGTTTCGTTTGGAACATATGATTTGGATTAAATAATATAGCAATATCAAATTTTCAAGTATAATTATCACCCTATTTGTCACTTTACATCGCATTTTACAACTTTGTATATAAAGTAATATTTTTCTAAATTTTTTAGCTTTCCAATGGTATATTATACATCTATGTTACTGTTCTCATGTTCAGAAAACCAAAAATTTCATTAAATAAATATTTTCACTGTTTCCTCCTTTAGTTGGTTATATAATTTGTTCATCTTTTACATGTAGCCATATTTTATCAGTCCTAATAAGATGATATGGCTATTTTTATAGAATATACGAATTAAAGGTACTTTAGAGGAAGAAAATTTAAAATATCGGCATTTAACCCCTGTCAGACTATTTCAATCAGAATGAAACCTACATCATATTAAAGTCTATTAAATTTTACATTGATATAGTGAGTTTAATGAAAACCTTTAGGGCCAAAATGCATGATATAAAGTCTGCAACTTTCGGTCAGCTGATTTCAGTGAAAAAGTTGCTGCAACATCTCGGGCGTATAGTTGTCTTAAATATATATAGTTTTATATGACTTATTGTTTTGGAGCTAGGCTGATCACATTCACTTACACATTTTTGCGGGACTTGGTTATTTGGACTCAGGGGACCCTAATAAAATGTGTATTTCTGTTGAAAACTGGAATTTGAAAATTTTCACGATCGCAATACTCCCCCTTACTATATATAGTAAGTGAAAGTAATATCAATAAAACAGTTAGATGACTAAGTATTGATTGTTTCAAAGCTTGATATTACTAACCTAATTTAATGGACAATCTGTGGAATATTTTGCAAAGTTTTATAGTTGCAGTCATATAGAACGCATCCCATTATCTTTAGTAGTTTATTTACTTTTATCTAGGGTTAGTGAATGGTGTTTTTTAATTCCTTTATAATTTATTTACATCCAGTCAACTGACATTTTGGGGTTCCTTACCTATCTTCTAGATTTTCTATGATATAATAAAGTCAAAAATACTGTCTGCATTATTAACAAATACTATTCCATATAATATTGGTTTGTTTCACATGAAATGTCCGTTTTTATAGTTTCTGAAATACATAAAGGATTTTGCAGATCTCTGTTGTTTTCTTCCGAATGTTTACACATTTAAAGTAAACAGTTACTAATCCTCTACCTTTGTATTATAAACATTAGCTTCCCAATCAATAACCAACTTTTTAGTATACCTCCAAACATGGAAAATATGCGATTTTCGAGTAATATTTTTGTATGAATTTAAACTCGGTCATTCAGCAGCTGAGGCCGCTAGAAATATTTGCAAGGCGTTTGGTGAAGGGAGTGTTAATGAACGGACCATTCGCCGTTGGTTTGCTAAGTTTTCAGCTGGGATACCGACTTGGAAAACTTGCCCTGAGGAAGACCAACGTCCATAATAGACAACGATGTCCTCAAACATACAGTCGAAGAAAACCCCTACAAACAGTTAAAGGACTCTCAGCACAACTAAATGCAAGTGCATCTACTGTTTCCAGACATTTAAAGTGTATTGGGAAAGTAAAAAAGCTCGATACATGGGTACCTCATGATCTCACTGAGCGACAGCAAGACCCCATGTTTCAAAACATACCGTACAAAAATTGAAAGAACTGGGCTACGAAGTTCTTCCGCACCCACTATATTCTCCTGACTTGTCTCCAACAGATACCACCTGTTCAGGAATTTAGACATCTTAGTCAAAGGAAAACTTTTGGAAAATGATGATCAAGTGAAAAGTGCGTTTTCAGATTTTGTTTCACTTCAAAGCTCAGAGTTTTTCAGTTCAGAGATTAAAAAAGTTGGTGTCACGTTGGGAAAAATGTGTAGAAAAAGAAGGTAAATACTTCGAATAAAATTATCTTGTTTTCATATCGTATTTTTAATAAAAATCCTTTTCCTTGAAAACGGACATTTCATGTGACACAACCCAATATTATTTGAAAGTTACTGTTATTTAAAATAATATTTGATTTTTTTAACAAATAACAACATTACTTACAAAATTACCTGTTGAACATTCCTCCTTAGTCCTTCATCGATTATTTAATTTTGTCACTTAAAATAATATAAGTTGGAATAATTATTTTTAAAAACAGGATAACAATTAATGTTATAGAATAAATCCTATGATTTTTATTATTTATTTTAATGTTTTTTTATTCTTGATTATTTTTTTTTGTAGCCCCAGGTCCTGGTGCCATTCCTCCTCCTCCTCTTCAGTCATTGCCGGACGAAAGTGTATTGTAAGTTTAATTATTAATTATTCGATTTATTTTGCTTGTTGTTTATGGTTATGATTTTAATTAAATATTATTATTTGTCTGATAAATAATTTACAACATCTTTGGTGTTTCAACTTTAGTTTAGCCATTTCAAAAGTTTTAAGTTATCTAAATAATATTAATATAGGATTTTTTTTTAAATACATAAATAAATTAAATTATTCTAGGTGTAATAAGAAAGAACCTCCGCCACCTCCTCCACCGAGGCCTTACAGGCATCATACCAGGAGCTCGTCTTTGGATCTTACTAGGTTAGGTAAGTGTTATCACGTCCTTTTAAATATATTTATTCATTAAATATCCATGCATTTATAAAAATTTTTGTCATTAATATTTTAAAACTAAACTCTTTGAGTCTTATTTTAAGTAATAAGGGTATGATATAACTAATATAGAAAGGGGAGTGGTCAAGTGAATAGGGCATTAGTCTATTGTTTTTCGGGTCCTGGGTTTGATTCCCAGCTGTTGCAGGATACTATTTACTCTGTTACTTCAGTCGAGAGAAAACCCTGGGGTAGGGTGACCCTCCTCGACACACCTAGCCTATATTAAATGGGTACCCAAAACTTTAGGGGGGTACCAAAAAAAACCTTGTAACTGAGTTTGATCTCATCCTGATCACCTCATTGTCCATCTGTTGTCCTAGAGATGGTACTAATCTCTATATGCATTAAGCCCAAGACCCTTCATGGTGGTAGGATTTTTTTTTTTTTTTAATATGACTTACATAACCTGACAGTTGATAAGTTATTACTTTATTTTTTGCCAATTTCCAGAAGGTATTTTTATGGTATTGATATTTAGACTTATTTGTGGTCTAATTATTTTGTTGTGTCTAAATTTTCTTCTGATTTCATATAACAACATCCAAATCCTTGGGTATATCAATTATTTCCAAAAGGTGTTCTAAGTTCAGATTTAATTTAATTCCAAATCATTCTATAACATTTCCCCCCATAACATGAAAGTAATATTATTAATTTAGTTTGAAAAATATTCTTAATTTGAAATTATTGAGAGATTTTTTTATTTTCTGTAAAATTTCCTAAAATGGATAATAGTTCCATTGATGCCTAATAATAATATTTAAATTTAAATGAATGATTCTGGCATTATTTATTCCATTTAGTTGTCTTAATTTTAATATAAAGTCAATTATCCATTAATTTAGTTTAATGTTATCTTTTCTGTTTGTTTTTATATCAGGAAAATCAAGTATACTCAATATGCCTCCGACTGTACCTCCAAGAATTTCTCCTGGAACTGTGAGTTTTGTATTTTATACTTTTATTGATGTATATATTTTTAAAATGTTTATACTATAAATCTTAATTGAAAATATTTATTTTAATTTCAGGTATCTCCTCGGAAACAAACGGAAAAATCGACCAGTGAAGGTGAGGTTGGGTTCGCAAATTTCGCCCAGTTTACTGAAGACCAGGGGAAACATCAAGTGTCTGCCGGTGCTTTTCAAGTCTATAGGAAACCAGGTTGGTTGAATTAGGTTAAATTAAGACTAGTTTTTCCATCGTGTGAGTTCTTGTTCATTAGTTGATTGCTTAGTAGGTTTTAGGAGAATGGAGGGGGGTCACCTTTGGCATATTGGTTAGCATAACAGCCTTCTTTTCCCAAGGTCGCGGGTTCAAATCTGCAAGTGGCCCTAGGATTTTCTAATGGTTGTAAAAATTCATTAATTTTGCCATCCTTTGGAGCCTGTGCGATGTCAGGTCCTTGTTAAAAATCTCTATTCTAATTAAATCTGGATAAGCAAAATTTAGGACTCCCACTGTAGCATCCTCCAATTAGCCACGGTAGCATAAAGTGACGTTAAATAAATAAACAAACAAATAGAGATGATATTGGCTTTGAAGATAGAGACTAATTTGTGATTAGATTAGAATTTGTTTTCGGTTCCTAGATGATAGTTCATTCTTACTGTAGCTTGGTAAATTTGTGTTGTTTTTTCCAAATCTATATCATCAAACTTCTTAAACAATTTAAAAAAATAAAATAAAAACTGTAGGTTTTTAGCCAATTTAGTTGAATCTTGGAAAAAATAATATAGATCTTGAAGTCTCTGAATGTTGATTTTTTTTTTTTGTTAAAATTTCTTATTACTCCTTCTGCTAAACATTCATAAAAAATTGAAGTTTTGACTTTTTCTCATTGTTCTAGTTGAATCAAAAATTTCATTTCATTCTTTTTTTTCGGTGCTTGTGATAGGCTTTGGAACCCTTGGCGGTGCGTTTATGGTTTTCTACGATTCCACTCTGTGATTCTTTATGATATTTTATAGGGTAGGTCATCACTCCCTACACCCATTCTCTCCTTAGATTTAAATAAATTGTGTAACAAAAATAAATTAGATTTTTAGAAAATGGAGAAGAAAGAATAAAATAATTAGTAGTTTTAGTTACTTAAAAACCATTATAAAACAAGATGGCTTAATACTTTTTACTTAAAAAGACATAACCAAGATAGATAAAACTTTAACTAAGATAAAGCATTTATTTAGTCATTGTTGAAAAAAAATATTTATAAAATTTTAATAATGAAGTATGTAAGAACTAATGAGTGATGCAAAATTACTATTCTGAAATGAGTGGATAAATGTATTTAATGTTTTGGAAAATGAAAGATAAAAAATTTTAATTAGAATTCTTCTTCTTTCTCTTCCTCTTCGAGCCATTATTGGCGTAGAGGGGCCTCCATCCAACGCTGCCAGTTATCCCCGTCTCCGCCGAGTAGTTTCATTTCTGCAAGGTTCTTGTCTCTGTTACTCCCAATCCTCTGGACCATATCCTGATAGGAAATTCTAGGTTGACCACGTGGTCACCTTGTAGGTCTGGCTTCCAGTGTCCTTCTGGGTTCCCTTATTTCGTCCATACGGCAAACATGCCCAAACCATTTCAATTGCCTGTTTTCCATTATTGTTCTTCAATGGTGATACCTCGAGTTGCTCTCTGATCTTGTTGTTTCGTACACAGTCTCGCCTTGTCTTTCCTGCTGCTCTACGTTAGAATTTCATCTCAGCAGCAGTGATTCGGCTGAAATGTTTGTTGTGCATCATCCAGCTCTCGCTTACATATGTAATGACTGGTAGATAAATAGCTTTATAGATGTGCATCTTAACATCTCGCCCTACTTCACGGTGTCATATTATACTATTGTTGATCTGGTAGTATACACCTGGTTCGCTTTATTGATCCTATTTCCTATCTCTTGGTCAATTCTGCCAGACCTGTCTATAATGGTTTCCAGATAGTTGAATTCATTTACCACTTCTAGGATCTTCCCTTTGCATTCCATTTCAACGTTTTCTTCTTCATTCCGTGAGAGAACTAGAATCTTACTTTTGGAGTCGTTGATGGACATTCCCTTAGTAGCAGTTCTGCCTCCCATTCCACCAGAGCTTGTTGTAGCTTTTCTTTTGTGTCCGCTAATATTGTAGAACAGTGTCATCGGCATGTAGGAGGCATTTCACCAGAACTGTCTGTGTCTTCCATTTTCCTATTTCAGTCCATGCCGCACTTCGCTTGCAGACATTATGGATCTCGTCCATCAAAACCACGAATAGGAGAGGGCTAAGGTTGTCCCCCTGTCTGACTACTCCCTTTGCATTTCTGTTAGTGGATTGAATTGCCTGTATCAAATCTGATGGTATATTCTTGGCAGTTAAACATTCCATATTTCACATCTATCTATCTAGGCACAGAATCGATCGCAGCTTTGAGATCTAGGAAAGCCACATAGGAACTTTTACTTCTGTCCCATACATTTTCAGAAATGTTTTGAAGTACAAAAATATGGTCCTGGGTTTGTCTTCCTGGGCGGAAGCCTGCCTGCTCCTCTTCGAGTTGACTTTCCACATTACTTCTCAATCTTCTCTCAAGGATAGAGGTGTACATTTTATAGGCTACGAACAGCAAGCTAATCGGTCTATAATGCTCGCATACAGTTAAGGAGCCTTTCTTATGTATGGAGACTATTTCAGCACCAAATTTCAGGAATTTAGGTGACAATCCATCTCTTCCGGCTGCTTTATTTACTTTTATCCTTTCGAGAGCATATTCCACCTCGTCTTCTTCTATAGGCTCTAGATTCTCCTGTGTTGCAGGTTGTGCATGCAGCCCTGGTGGACCATATTCTTCAGAGAAGAGATCTTTGTAGGGGCGCCTCCACTGTTCTAAGATCTGAATTAGTTTTTTGTATTTTCCTTTCAGGAACTTTATTGTCTGCCAAAACCATTTGGTATTTTCTCGGGTGGTTTCCATCAAGACTTTTGACGAACTCCTCCCAAGTTTGCCTTTTCGCTGAACGTATTGCTGTTTTAGCCTCATTTCTTAGACAGCGGTATTCAATTAGGTTAGCTTGTATTTTATCTTGGAGATATGCTTTCCAAACTGATTTTTTTCTCTTGACTATTTCCCTAATGGTATCACTCCACCATTTGGTATGGATTTTTCTCCAGAATTTTTAAATGCCACAGACCTCTTTAGCGACCTTCAATATTCATGTCCATAAAGACTATCTGAATTGCTCGATTGTTCCTCCACACTTTTTGAAAGGTCCAGTCTTCTGATTCTTTCCTCGAGTATAATTGGGCTCTCTTCTCTGGGTTGTCAAGATCGCGCACTTTTATCGCTTTGTATGTTTTCATACATGGCCGGTTGTCTATTAATATATTGGTATCCGCAACGAGGAGAAGATGATCTGTGCCTATCTTTGCCCCTCTGATTACTTTTGTTTCTGTGAAGTATTGTCTTATTTCGGCATCATAGATGAAGTAATCTATCACACTGTTCCTGTCAAGATGTGAAGAAGATTATTTTATGTATCTATTTGTGTAAGTAAAAAGAATTTCCAATTAACTTATGATTGCCCTTACAGAAATCAATCAGCCGTTGACCATTATCGTTCTTTGCCTTCTCACCTCCATAGGATCCAATGACTCCATGTCCAGCCTATTATCACAGCTGGTCCTGGCGTTGAAATCACTACTCACGATTCCATATCTTTCTTCATGTCTACATTTATTTAGAGTTCTTTGCAGATCGGCTTAGAACATCTCTTTTTCTAATATTGCGGTGTCTTCAGTGGGTGCATATACTTGGATGAGGGGAGTTTTCCCTACACTCAATTGGAGATTAGCCACTATAATTAGAATTCAGATAGTTAAAAATTACCATAAAAGTTAGATGTTTTAGGAAGCATGTATGTTTGTAAAATATCACATAAATTGATTACGTTTCTCTATTGTATAAAAAAGGTTTTAGTGGTGATGTAATATTTTATTTCACCTATTTTCAGTGATTAAAACATTGTTTTTGATAAGCTCTAATTAGTGATAAAACTAATACCTAAAATGCTAAGCTAAACATTTGATTTTTTCTGCTTACAGTATATTAAAATAAAATAATACTATCTGAACTACAGGATACATGTATATTACAGTTAATGCATGTATATTACAGTTAATGCATGTATATTACAGTTAATGTATGTATATTACAGTTATACTATTTGAGCATCGAGAAGTACAATTAAATAAAAAATTGTATAAAGGGAGTTATCTGCCATTTGGCGGACATGGGGCTCCTTCTCTAGTTTTATTAAATGAAATTTTTAATCAGTAATTTATCTTTTATTTTCAGCTTCTGACACTTCAGAGCCTGGAAATTGGTCACCAGCTGAAATACCTTTGGATGTTAAGTAAGTATTTCGATGTTTGAAGTTCAAATTCGTTTGTGTTTAATTAAAAGCTGTTTATGAATTATCTGATTGATTTTAATTTTCAAGTTTTCATTTTTATCTCGTTCTGTTAAATTTTAATAATCAATTTTTGACTCTCAGGGTTGAAGTGAGGGAAGCACACAATGCTGTATTAAGGAAGCACTGCCATGAGCTTCAGCTCAGTCTTGCCAACCTTAGGGAAGAAAAGGCAGCGCTACAGACAATCCTAGATCAACTTGTTTCTCATTGACCTTTTTCGCATTTCTGCATAAATCTTTATCCTTAGGTTTTTGTAAATAATCTAAGGGTGTTATAAATACTCTTTCTAATCATATTATAACAAAGTTGGGTAAATTAAGTTGAAAGTATTTGTTGAGTATCTATGATGAGTTCAATTTAAAACTTTGTGGGAGGAGAACTTCAGAAACTTTGAAAACTATTTTGTATAAATCAAGTACATTAGAGTAATATAAAGATATTTGTTAGCCGAAGCTAAAGGTCGCTATTTTTATTTATGGTTATTATGTTTTTAGTTAGAGTTAACGATTGTGAGTAAATTATTTGATAACTTTATACAATCATGGTATTAAAATAAATAGTGTGTTGCTTTTCAAAGCTGCTCTATTTTAATTATTATATTTGAAAACTTGAAGTAAATTCATCTTCCTGTGAAATTAAATATTTCTAAAATAGAACCATTTACCTGAGGTCTTGATATCTAATATCTTTGACATATATTTTTATTACCTTGATTATTAGAAAATAAAAATATTAGATTTGTTGATTTCTCAAAATGTCATTAAATTTTGTCAGACATAAAGTGAAACCACAAGGCTGGTAAATTATTTACCTTAAGCTGTTCGATTAAAAAAAAATCACTTGCAAACATTATACTATTAAGTAGAAGAAATTACAAAATCATTCTAGTGCGTAAAATTTAGTCTGCTCATTTCTGTATTATGAACTTAAAACCTGAAGTTCTTAACTTTGTGGCTTTGTACCACCCACCATTCATCTAGTCATTACATTTTTCTTAAAAAACATAAATAATTTTTTCACGGATTTTGTGAATTGGCTTTTCATTTTTTGGAAAAGATTGATTTGCTAATAAATCCTCACTTTCAGCTGGATCTGATATAATATAATATACATTTTATAATAAAGGTCTATATTACAGTAATGTGAATGAATGATTGATGTTTTATGGAACACCCACCTTCCTTAAACAGACTTGCGATGCCAACCCTTGAAACATAAGCTTTAATTAGTTTGTATCAGATGTTTTACCTACACACAAATAATGAAAATAAATAATAAACAATCAATGAAGGAATTGAATTTCTATTGCACAATGGAATTTATTTATTAGTTAAAATAGTTGTAGCTCTTTAGTACATATTTTGAAATTTTAACTGCGTTATTATTTAAATCGATGGTAGGTATTCTAATTTACTTTTTCTTTCAAAAAACATTATTAAAGTTTTTTTAAATTAATATTTTATTTTATTGGAATATTTAAGTTTCATAATTGAATTAAAATAAAATTTAGTTTTCAGTTCAATTATTCAATAACAGAGTATCCCATCCATTTTTTGTAGAAAAGCAATAAGGATTTCTTTTCAATAAAAAAATTATATTGATGTGCATATCAGTAACTAAATTACCAACTATTATTTGTTTCATGTTAACATACATTTTCATGTATGGTTTTTTTGTTTAGTAAATTTATGAATTTACTACTAGTGAGTTTTATGTATATACGTTATAGCCTTTTTATAAAAATAATAATAATTTTAATGAATAAAACATCTTATGGATTTCAGTTTTAAAACGTATTTACTTTTTATATGTGTATGAAACTTCAAAGATTGTTTTCAGAGTGAGTTAGTCATAAAGAATATAACCATAGTGAATTATGAGGTTGATGTATGCTTCCATTTTTTGTTTGTTTTTGTTTTAATGGTTAATGAATTAAATATAATCCGATTGTTGGACTGATTATATATTGTTCAAACTAATGTGATATTTAATTTAAGTGGAGATTTAAATTAAATTGTATTATGGTTTTCATGTGTTTTTTTTTTTTTTTTTTTTTTTCTTCAAAATAATATTTAATGAGTTATAAAGTAAGAAAGGAAAAAAAAAAAAAAATATATTTTTGTTGTGTGTGTATCCATTATAATTATTAATTAGATTTAAGAGATATATTTTTAATGTTTGTTTTTTTCTAATTAACATTTTTATATTAAGTAAATATAAAAATAATAAAAAAAAGAAAAATTTTCTTACTGTTTATTAAAAACAATCAGATATAATAACATAATGCAACTTATAAGAGTGAAGGGAGAAAATAGGTTTTTATTAAATGCACTAATTTGGACATTTGCTTACATAAGAAACAAACTAAATATAATAATGCATGTAGATCTAGTCTCTGGTTAGAATATAAAATTTTTGTTCTATTCTGAATGAAAAGTTATATTTTTTACTTCATGGGGTTTATTAATTAATATTAATTTCTCAACGTATAAAGTATGATAATATATAAATTACTATATGAAGTTAAAATAAATTCTATTTTGCAATATAATTTATATTCATTATATTGCGATAAAAATATTTTTATGTATTGTTAAGAGTTGTTTTCTTATTATATATTATGTAAAAATGCAAATGTTATTACTGAAATGCTCTGATTTTTTTATCTGTAATAGTTTAATTGGCTAATTATTTCGCTTTTTATCTTTTTTTCGAATGAACTATATTGTTATTGTTGTTGATAGCTTTTCGAAGACTAGGGTTCTTTATTTTATTTATAATAAAGATTTAGGTGAATATTTTAGGTAATTTAATTTTTTGTTTGTTTTTTTATTAGTTTTATTGTATGTATTAATACTTTTACTAGCTTAAAAATATCTAGAAGTAATGAAATGTGTTTTGAAGTCAATTGGTAAAAGAGTATCTTTTTTTTTTTTTTTTTTAATGTTACAGGTTTAACCCAGAATGTCCAATTGTTTTAAATACCGTATAAAAATTTAACGAAATTTACCTACCTTTAATATGTATCGATTTAGATTGAGTAAGTTAAAGAAAGTCATCTAATATATGTGATGTTAATATCAGATTAAATATATTTTGTGTTGTATATGTTTAAATAATTTATATTTATTAATTATAATAAAGTATTTAGTGCTGTAATTCTTCTTTTTAAAATTATTTTCACTCATAAGTCTATTTATGTATACATGTTACTTGACAGTCTCACATAAAATAAGTATGTGAGTTATTAAGATAATGTAACACTGTTTAATTGAGAGTAGCATCTAAAACCTGTGAAAAATTGTAAAAACAATCTTGTGCCCTTTTTTGGTAACAAAGTGCTCCAAGCTTGTTCCCTTTTTAAATGAAGACTGCGCCACACAGTGAGAGAAGAGATAGATGAAAATTCGTGAGAGTTCACGAAAGTAGCGGGAGGGGTGGAAGGTATATTTAAAAAAAATAAATTTAGATAAGATCACATCTAAATATATATAAATGAATCGCCTTTTCCCTTGGCCATCACCTCACACGTGAACGGCTTGACCGATTTCTCCAATTTTTTTTTTTGTTATGTTTATATCAGTCCGAAGAAAGATCATATGAAAGAAAAAAAAGAGAAAAGTTACTTTGGTAGTTAGTTTTTTAAAAAATATTTTAAAGATAATAATAATTGCCCTATCTATATATATAAAAATGAATCGCACTTAACCTTGGTCATCGCATCACACGTGAACGGCTTGACCGATTTCTCTACTTTTTTTTTTCTCTTATGTTTATATTAGTCAGGGAAGAATGTATATTATATATTTATAATATATAGTTTATATATTTCTTATGGAAGAAAAAAAATATAATCCTGAACAGATGAATAGGTTTTTTTTTTTTCAATATCCTTAGGTAATCTCTTTATCTACATATATAAAAATGAATCCTCCTTTTCCTTGGTCATCGCATCATGCATGAAGGGTTTGACCAATTTCGCTAAGACATAGTTCAGACAGTACATCGTCTGTCGGCTCAGCTTGTATTACTATAAAAAAAAATCTCGTATCACTAAATATTATTTAAAAAACTAAATGATAATGTTATACCAAACAAACAATTGTAACATACACATTAAGAAAAAGTATGTTTTTTAATGTAGAAACTCCATTTTATGAAATTAAACATTATTTATAATAAAAGCACAAAAAAATAAATGATTAAGTTATAAAGAAAATATGATAATTGGATATTTATTCATTTAAAGTATGTGAGAGTGTATGATAGTTCACTAACACCAAATCTCATGAGTTTTCACCTACCTGTTCTCTCGCAGTGTGTATCAGCCTTATAAAGGGGACAAGCTTGGAGCACCTAGTTATCAAAAAAGGCTAGATACCGCTCGTGGGAGAGACAATTATTCACAGGTTTTAGAAACTAGTTAATTGACTCTTGGGGCTTACTCAGCCTGTATAAAGTGGATATTTAAAATTCAGGGGAAAAAACCTGGTGATTAATTGACTGTGATCGCAGGCCTAACAGTCTAGAAACTGTACAAAAACTTTATTTAATGAACCTAAGATCCTCCTTAAGGTTTGTGGAGACAGGATTTTTTTTAATGGATGTATAAATTTTAATTATTGTTCAAACATGATAAAATTTTTGCTCAAACTCAAAGTGAAAGATACATTAATTTATAGGTATCTGTCGCCTTATATCCTTTTAATTCCAATTATCATCAATAATAATTTTTTTTCTAAGATCACTCAACACCCATGCTGACCAACTCGCAATAAATAACCAACAAATAAAAAGAGTTCAGACATAAACTTGTCTCGGAACCAAAATATGTGAAACGTGGGATCACTCTGTGGAGATAAAATGCGGAATAGAGAGGGCCAGAGATGGTTTTCTCAAATTGTTTATATGCCATGATCTATCACTGCCAACTAAGATCAGACTGTTGAAGTGTTATGTCTTCTCAGTGTTCTACGGGGTCTCTACTCAGTGCTCTACGACTCTACGGGGTCAAATCCTGGACTCTAACTGAAGCGTCCTGTGCAAAACTTGAGTCGTTTGAGATGTGGTTATACCGACGTATTTTAAGAATTCTATTCTATCACCAATCTTAGGGTCTTAGAAAGAATAGATAAAGAAAAGGAGCTGCTCTTTTTAATAAAATCACAGAAGCTGGAATATTTGGGACATATAATGAGAAACAGCTAGGGGTTGCAGGGTTGTTGTTGTTGCAGTAGGGATCACTTGTAGCAGGGTGGCTAGCATAACAGCTTCCTTTGCCAATGGTCACGGGTTCAAAACCGCAAGTGGTCCTAGGATTTTTTAATGGGAGTAAAAAATCCTTAGTTATGCCATCCTTCGGAGGGGACATTATAAAGTGGTCCCGAGCCTGTGCAATGATGTCAGGTACTCGTTAAAGATCCCTATGCTAATAAAACCTGAAAAGGCAAAATTTAAGACTCCCACTGTAGCATCGTCTGATTAGCCATAGTAGCATAAAGTGATGTTAAATAAATAAACAAACTTGTAGCACTTGATTTTGCAGGGCAAGGAAGAGGCCTAGTAGGCAAAGAATATTGTGGTTAAAGAATTCGCGTACATAGTTTAACTCAACAACAGTAGGCCTCTTTCGTGCACCTATGGATAAAATATGCATGGCCTTGACGATCGCCAGCATCCGTAATATAGGAACCACAAGAAGTTCACCCTTTGTCCATAGGAATCATCAGTTTAAATATTTTCTTTTTGTAATCCTGATCCATACCAGTCCTCTATGATATTGAATTTCTTAATCTCTTCCTTTCTACAATATATACAACATATCTACCCTGACTATTATAATTCAATATTTTACTAAACATTTTTGGGATTACAGGTGTTCAAAAATATGATTTCACATTTATTGTTGTTTCGTCTTCTATTTATTGTAAGATAATTTGTGATCCCCTTAAGATTAATCATTGGCAGATGAGAATATCATGAAAGGCTAATCAATAAAAATTAAATGATTTATTTACATACTTTATTAAAAAATATATAATTTTGTTTTTACATAAATATATGTGTATATATTTAAAAGTAAAAAACTCATGTGATTCTAATTGCAGGAAGAATATTTACTGTAAGTGGGCTTAGAATGGGTAAACTTAAAAGAGTAATTTTGTACAACAAAATTGTACCATAACAACATACTTAACATAAACACATCCTTTTACCAAACTGATTGCTAAAAGCAAGATAAATTCAATTAAAAACAATTAACATTTTACTAATAAAAATATAGATTTAGATAGTTTAGTTTTATTTTTTGATTTCAAATAAATTCAGGTTTAACTTAAGGTGTGAGGAGTGACCTGATTTTACCAGTTTATTTACAAATGGTACCGTTCTCACTCGCCAGAGAGACTAGTGTGGTGAAATCGATAATATTAATTTTAAAAAATACAGTAACTTTCATAAACCATTTGTTTGCCATATCATAATTTGAAATTAATTACTTTTCAGTTGATACATTTGAAGTTTTAAATTCTTTATAAATTACTGTGAAAACCATGCTTGAAAGTTCAGAGATGAAGTTAAAAGTCAACACCATTGCAACGGTCTCTGGTATTCTATATAATCAATAATAATCATGATTTTTGAATAACGATGAAAATGAATACTGACATTTGGAAAAATATCAAAATGGTAGAAAGGCTTTTTTCTTTCATTTATTCCATAATATGCATCAGAAATGGTATATGTATTGTGCTTATCACAAATTTATAATTTGATTAAATTATCAAAATTATAATAATTAACATTCAAAATAAAGTTTATTGCCTCATTAAAAAACATAGTTTTCAGTAGTTATTGGTGGCTACCTTTAATATTTGGACGTAATACAACAAATCAAATAGAGCTCTTACATAGTTAATTAAATTAACAATTACCAAGAAAAAAAAAACACTTTAAAAAGGTTCATTCCAACAAACAATTGTTTTTTTTTTTATTCATGTCAAGTGCCTGCAAAAATTTATGAATTTCCCATATTGCATTCCTAATTCAACTTATTATTTATAATAAAATCAAACAAATTGAAATATAGACATTTTTTAATTTAAAAAAATAATAATGATTGATGTCCAGAAAATCAGAAATTATTTTACATCTAAGAAAAATGTCATTAAATGGTTTGCTTTTGAAATATAAAAAAACAAAACAAGAAGTCAATCCATTTTAATGGATTTGAAATATTAAAAATAAGTCTCTATTTATTGCTTTACTCTTGAAGTAATTTCTTCACTAAATATTCAAATTCCAATAATAGGTCCTTTTTAATGGAACAACTTATAAATTGACTAGCTTCACATGTGTGCATAACTCATTAAAATTTCTTACATATTTTGTCTGGTAACTTTGAAAGAAAACAAAAAGAATTAACAAGATAAATGTACCTATATAACATAACTTTAAGTAATCTATAATTTAGACAAAACATAATTAACACAATGGTACAAAATAAAGGTATAAAAAAAAGGAATTCCTGTGTCATTCTTATGAATTAAAAAAAAAAAAGAAAGTAGGATACAAGTTCTGTAAGAAGTAAATCTTTAAAAAAATACACATACAATGAATGAATGTTTCAATAAAATGCAAGAAAACAAAAACAAAGTCATATTAAATTTTAAAATATTTTAATTCCATTAAGAGTAAGGTCCTAAGTGGTTTGAGATAAAATATGTTTTAAATTACACATGCTTTAAGAATCGTGCAAATGTGCATTAGCATTTTAAAGCAGTAAATGTAGATCGACAACAATCCCACAAATTGCTAGAAACTTATTCTTTTAGATTTTGTACTGTTACAATCGATAAACGGAACTAGCAATAAATGTTTTTATAATTGCAGACATAACTAAAACTTAAATTATTATAACTTCTTTTTATACACGGACATATTTCTGTCATTTTTTTTTTTTTTTTTTTTTTTTTTTGCAGAAGAAACTAATAATTATATTTAAAATAATAAGAAAAACAACTTATGTACAATGTTTAAACCTTAATTAACACATTGTCATACCACATAACTCTCAAGGATCAATTATTTCATAATATTCCCTTATTCATAGGTAAAAAATAGGTAACCAAACATTTTTGTATAAAATTAAAATAAAAAGGGAATAAATTCTCCTTTACTTTAAAATTGTTACTACTATAAAATTGTTTTGAGGAAAACTTCTAAAAAAAAAGTATAAATAATGAGTTCATAAAAATGATTTCGATCATATTTTGAACAATCACTAAAATGATCACTATACAATATTGTTGGCCTGTAAATAAATCAGCTGATATAGAGTTAATCGGCATCCATTCCACTGTCTAGGAAGTCCTTCACCATCTGACCAACTTTTATTGGAAAGAGTCTGAAAGATATAGATATACAATTAGATTAGAGCAAGAATAATGTTGAATTTATAGAAATAAGTTGAGAACTCAAAAAATAAAATAATAATAATTAAATAAACAATACCAACAATGATTTCAAGAGTAATTTGTTTTCACATCAATGGAACTGAATAATGATTTAGCAGATATTAAAAATGCTGCAAAGTATTACACAATGGTTTATAATTTCAAAATAACTATATTAGACAAACAATACAACTAATGGATAAATGATTTGTCTATTGTGACGTGTATTTTACCAGTTTTTAAAATTGTTGAATAACTTTGTCTTACCTCTCATACCTCCGGTTTTAATCAATAGTATTTCTCAACTTTTTAAAATATCATTTTATGTAGTTGATTATTAGAGAGATATATTTGTTTTCTTACCTGAGTACATCATTGAGTAACATGAAGAAGGAAGGAATGGTGATGGCAAGCTTGTTTTGCCGCATAGAGGTGACTATGATTTCAGCTACCGTTTTGGGTTTCAATAAAGCAAGAGCATCACCCAGCCTAGAAGATACAAATATATTATACATTTTTCATAACTGATTTCTAATGAAGCATTTATTTTACTTTCACTTATTATATACAGTAAGGGAATGTATTGCGATCATGAAATTTTAGAATTCCAGTTTTCAACGGAAATACAAGTTTTAGGGTCTCCTGAGTCCAAATGACCAAGTCCTGAAAAAAGGTGTGTGTGTGTGTTCTCCGTGTGTGACAATTTCCGGGCGAAAACGAAAAGTCCTATGAAACTGAAATTTCATATTTAAGACAACTATACGCCTGAGATGTTACAGCAACTTTTCCATCAAAATCAGCTAACCAGAAAAGTCACTTTATACCATGCATTTAGCACCTTTTTACAATTTTCTCAAAAACGGCTTTAACGATTTTGATTAAACTCCCTAAATTGATGCAAAATTAAATGGGCTTTAATATGCAGGTTTCATTCTGATTGCAATAGTACAAGGCTTAAATGCCGATATTTTAAATTTTCTTCCTCTAAAGTACCTTTGATTTTTTTTATTCTATAAAAATAACTATATTATCTTGTTACAACTGATGAAAAACAGGTAAATATATAAATTGAATGAATTCGATACCCAACTAAAGGAAAAAACTGAAAAAATATTTTTTTTAATGCAATTTTTTGTTTTTTAACATAACAGTAATATACATGTATTATATACCGTTGGAAAGCTAAAGATTTAAAAAAATATATTATCTCATACACAAGCTTTTAAAAGTTAATAGAGAGTGATGAAAAAGCCAATAAAACTAAGTGATTATTTTAGATAATGATATAATAGATTTTTTAATAAAACACATGTGTATAGAAATAACATTTAACTAATTCTTTAATGGTTTCACTCATTTTTATCTTGTAATGTATTTGAAAATTATTTAATCAAATCTAGAAACGGAGGTAAGAGAAAGTCGTGTGTTGCCCGCACCCGATTTTTTACTTTTACTTACCTATATATGTGAAAATATTAAATATATGTGAAAGTAATGTGAAAATATTTGAATTCCAGTTTTAGGGTCCCCTGAGTCCAAATAACCAAGTGTGTGTGTGGTGAAACCCAACACGAAAATGAAAATTTCATAGACCCCTATAAGCCGGAGATGTTAGATTAACTTTTTCACGAAAATCAGCTGACAGGAAGTGCTATTTCATACCACCATTTAGCATATTTTTAGGAGCTTCTCAAAATGGCTCCAACGATATTGATTAAATTCGCTATATTGAAGTAAAAATTAACGTACTTTGATATCATGTATTGGGTTGTCCAGAAAGTTCGTAGAGAAATTTGGGAAAAAATTAAAATTGATGAACAGCTTAAAATTTATTTATTTAACCTACAAAATAGTTACCACCCTTAGCGATTAACCTTTCCCAATGGGTTGGATGGATGGTCCATTATCCCTTTTTTTCCAAAAATCACTGTCCTTTCTCCTAAAGAACAATAAAGGTCCTATTGACTTTCTCTTCTGAAGAGTAGGATTTAGCTTGTAGAAAATTTTCGAGGGAACAGATGGATGAAAATCCGAAGGAGCAATGTCAGGAGAGTACGGCGGATGAGGTAAAACCTCCCGTTTAATAACTGTTGCTGAGTCCTTAAAGACACATGGGGCCAAGCATTGCATTGCGGTGGAATTGTATTCCTTTCCGATTTGCCAACTCTGGCCGTTTCTCTTCAATTGCTGCCTTCAATCGATCTAATTGGGCGCAGTAAAAGTTCATATTTATAGTTTGGTTTTGCGGAAGGAGCTCAGTATGTATGGGTATATAACATAAATGACATGACAGTATTTTGCCCTGAGATAGCCATCACACTCTTAACGCGTTCACACCAGCGTGTATCACCAGTGGCCTGCACTAGTTCTTATCGGGTGGGGCATACCATTATTTAGTTCCATATCCATGTTATCTATTTTTTACAATTAAAAACAATTAATTTTAACTGCCTTTCTTTACTTACTGGGCAGAAATCTGAAAGTTAGGATGAAAAACCGCACAAGTTACACAATTTGCCAAATAAGTACCCATTGGACTGTTGGCAAACATACAACTTGTATACAGTTCTGAACAGACAATAATTAATGAATTGCGGCATAATTTTGAGTGCCGCTTCGCTGAGCAGACATTGAAAATGGGTGGTGGTGTGAATGTGTTAAAAATAATTATTAATTATTTGTATATAATGTTTACATAATAATCTCATAGAATTTATCATTAAAACAATTAAGATTCATGGTATACAACTAAATATTCAAAGGATCATGCAGTATACTTACTTTTGGTTTATTTTGGGATTTTTACATAATCCAGTGTTGACCATGTAAGGAAACACTACAGTAAAGTGAACTTCTGATGCGATTTTCTCTTCCCTGAATTCTTCAATCATGGCTTCCATTAACCCTAAACAAATATAATTTAAAAGATAAGACCACTAATGTGATAAATGGACTATATAATTTGCCATATATAATATGTTTTATTTTTAAATAACTCTATACATGCTAAAGGTTGTTGTGAAAAATTTAATAAGAATCAAAATATTAACAGATGATAGTTAAACAAACATTACGTTACAATGAGTTGTAAATAATACAGACATTTTTAATATGGTATTGACCATAAATTAATCGACTTCATTTAATAATTAGAAAACTTTACCTCTTACAGCAAATTTAGAAGCGCAGTACGGTACAAGGTTCCTTAATCCAAGTACACCTGCCATGGAAGAGAGAGCAACGACATGTCCATGATTTTGCTTGATCATATTGGGAAGTACGGCTTCTAACAACTAGGAAAATTTGATTTTAGAATCATTGAAACTCATAATTCTATATGATTTTTTAAAATGAAAAGTAAGAGATAGATGATCATACCCAAAAATGCGCGAAAACATTGACTTCAAATATTTTAATTATTTCTTCAGGTTTGTGCTCAAGTAGCCGATGGCATGGCATGATTCCAGCATTGTTTATTAGGACGGTAACATTTCCCACCTCCTTCTTGATTCGCTCGATAATTTGGAGAACTTCTTCTCTTTTGGTAACATCACACCTGAAATATTATAGTAGCATAATTCCTTAATTACTTTCACTTATCTATAAATGGAATATACAGTAAGGAAAAGTATTGCGATCATAAAAATTTTCGAATTCGAGTTTTCACTGGAAATACACATTTTAGGGTCTCCTGAGTCAGACAACTATACAACTGATATGTTACAGCAACTTTTTTTTTAAACTAATATCAGGTGTCTGGAACTGACACTTTATACCATGCATTTTGCACTTTTTTACGATGTTCTCAAAAAGGGCTCAAACGATTTTGATTAAACTCGCTATAGGGATGGAAAATTTACTGGGCTTCGATTTGATGTAGGTTTCATTCAAATTGAAATAGTCTGACATTGCTTAAATGTCAGACTATTTTAAATTGTCTTCCTCCAAACTACATATGTAGATTTGAAAAAAATAGAGGATATCATCTTGTTGGTGTTGATAAATAATGGCTAAATTTACAAGTTGGGTGAATTTTATAGTTAACTAAAGGAGAAAAGAGGAAGAATATTTTTTAAATGCAATTTTCGTGTTTTTGGTTTTTGAACATAAGAATAGTAATATAGAAGTATAATATATCGTCGGAAAGCTAAAAATTGAAGAAATAATATTATGTATTACACGGAATTGTAAAAGTTAATGGAGAGTGATGAAGAGCCGAAGAAACTAACTGTTTGCAGTAAATAAAAACATAATAGATTATTTAATAAAACACATGTTTCTATTGAAATTCAATTTAATTAATTCTTTAACAATTTATTTTTATCTCTAAATGTATTTAAAAGTTCTTAAATTAATTTTAACAACTGAGGTAAGTGAAAGTCGTGTGTGCTGTGCACATCTGATTTTTCATATAGGCTATTGTAACAACTGTAGGCTGAGCTATGTAAAAAGTCCTATAGAGGAGAATTTTCAGCAGCCTCTTTGAATATTAAACACTTAAAGTGTTGTCATAAAACTTAAGAGGGTCTAATCAATTTACAAGGTTTAATAATGATGTAACCTTGATGGAGAGACCAAGGTTCATGTAACAAAACAGATAAGCCAGGTGATAGTTTTTGTCACTTTTTCTTACAAATTAACTAATAATGTATGACAATTCCCCTCAGTATTCTCAGTACATAACAACAGGGAGCATAGCTTTTTTTATACCTATAAGCATAAGCTTTTTGGAAGCCACTGCTCTGAATAGTTTTGACAGTCTCTTCATTTCCTTTTTCATTAATATCGAGGCAGACGACAGTGGAGCCAAGTTCAGCGTATTTAAGAGCTATCTCTCTTCCAATACCATGGCCAGCACCAGTGACCTAAAATTAAGCAAAAAAATTATATAATTTAAGTTTATATATTCAGGGTACCTCATATGCAAAGAGTAAATTTTTTGGAATTTTCTTAATTTAATTTTTATCCTCTAAATATAAAATTATGGACATGCTCTGCTCATTTGTCCAGAAGTAGTTAGAATGAACCAGTTTGAATCAATCAAGAGCATAATGATGCCATTATACAATGCAAATTAGCAACACACATAGTACTTCAGTATTATTCTTGCAGGTGATATCATCAAATTACAAAAAAATGCAAATGGATTCATTGTTCAGTGCCTAAAATTTTATTGTGTTAAACAGTAACTGATTTCAAATAAATGATTAATGAAATCAACTATCATTCATTCAATGCCAATGCCGGAACATATAAAAAATTAATAGGTAAAAACAAATTAATTAAATTAAAATGAAAATAAAAACTGGATTGAACACTAAGAAATCCTAAAATTTAAGCATATACTTTAAAACTGTGAATTATTATACAGAGAACTTTATTTATTTATTTTTTTTATGCACTGTGGTCCAATTGTGCTCAAATACCTCAGTTTGATTAAATAAAAAATATAATTCTCAAGAATTGAAAATGGTCCAAAATGCTTACATAAGTTAGTTTACTCAATATAAAAATAGACTTAATTAAATTGATTAGAAAATTATTCTTTGACTTATTGACCAGTGCACTGTAGATAATTTATTTTGTATTTTATTTAACTATTATTGTATTTTGTAAATAATATTTCATGATTCCAACTTTATTAAAATGAACATGTTCATTAACTTTTTAATTTATCGACTTTAGAAGTGAAATTGAATATGTATAGACAAAAAATAAATAATAATTAAGGTTAGCATATAAATGATAGATTTCAAAAACAAAGCTTAGTGTCTCTAAGATAATAATACTATTAGACATTACACCGATTCTGTTATCATTCAGAAAAATAAAATAACAATGAAATAATGCATATCTTATTATCCCACATTAATAATAAACCACCTCATCAAAACAGAAAACCTTTCTCTCGATGTACTGTACAATATTGAAAGTTTTTAAATATGTTTATGTAAGATGTTCTACATATAATTTTATTTGCATGTTCTGAAAATGTCAGGATCAGGAAGAGTCAACTGTGGTCCTTTACTGGTATTTTAGGGACTCTATACTTTATTTATGAAACCAATCATGGAATGTGTTCAATAGAGTTTTCACTCTTGTAAGAGATAAATTACTTTAAGCCAAAATAAATCTACTTACCAGAACAATTTCTCCTTTGACTGACTTTAATGGCTTAGGTACAATTGCGTTATAGATTCCCTCTAATGTCGCATAGAATATTTTCAATAAAAGTACCAGGATTTCCAACAACACAGTCCCAATGGAATATAATTTTAGCATCATGGTTTCTTCTTGATTTCTGAAATCAAATATTCATCAGTTAGAACGAATGGGTGATATACTAAGTTTACATTAATTTCTTTCTTACAAAAAATGATATATTTATATGAGAAGTATTTTACTTTTATTAAATACCATTATAAAAAATCCTGTTTCTCAAATCAGCTATAGGAAACCATTTGTAATTTATATAACCCTATATTAGCATGCATGTATTCAATTAAAAATATTTTTTTAATAAATATACGGTTGTCATTCGACATTAAAACATTACACATAATTCAACATTGTTTTTATCGGTTCAACACCAAATTTGACAGATGGGAGAACTGGTTTCTAAAACAAAGAGGTAATATTCACTTATTCGATGAGGGAGGTTTGTTTATTTGTTTAACGTCACTGTGGTTGGTTGAGGTGGTGGCTTTATGAGGGAAGGTTTGCTCGTAGAGGATTATTTTCTTTTTTTTTTATAGGAAATATTAAGTTTATAGCAATCTGAAATTTCGGAAAAGTCATCACCAATATAAAGAAAAATGTTCGTTTCAACTCAAGCGAATTTTTTGAAGATTTTTTGCGTAAGATAGGTTGATCAATTTAAGTCAACTCAAATATTTTACATCTCAAATGGATGATTTAATTACAAACACCCCGTGAAAAAGTTTTTATTTTATTATACTATACTCAAGAGAAAAGATGTACTGTTCGAATCTTTTAAGGACTGAGCGAATCTGTTACTATCGTGATTTGAGTTTGCAGGAACCGACCTAGTTTAATGAAGGACTGAAAGTATCACATGCATTTCCGCTGTGTAGATACAGCATAGTTTATGAAGTCTTAATTTGTGTGTTGAATTGTGAGAAACAAATGAACATGCTGCAGACTCTTCGGATATTGATGCATCAGCCTATATTAAATAAGTATCCGGAACACTTGGGCAGTACAGTTTTGGGAAGGAAAAAACGTATTGTATTTGCATTGACATGGGCGTCTACCGAAATAGTTGTTTGAGAACTAAGGGTATATTCCCACCTGCAAGGCATTCGAAATACCAGGCGCCGTACAGTTTTCTGCTAGTTAACCTGCAATACGCATACTCCGATAGAGTACTGTGTATGGCAGCTGGAAGTGAGAACAGACCTTTATTTATTAGAAAATGTCATAGTTCATAATTGTTAAAAATTGATTTTAAAAACAAATTTTCTGCATTTTTCAGATAAAAATAATACACCCGAGAGGCATACAAATATCTTAGGTGAAAAAATAATAATTATTATTTTTTAAATTTCTTCCTTCTGTATCAGTTTTTCTTATATCTTTGATTATAATACATAGAGCTGTTCTCTCCAACCGTTCTAAACATTACTGCGCATGCGCAAATATAGGCAAAGACATTTTCTATATCATTTATTACTTATTATTTGTTTAGCATAAACAATTATCATATTAATTATTAATTTACATGTGGTTAAATGCTATAATCTAGTGGGTCATTAGTTGCAGAGTTTACAAATTATGTGATCCTTCTTGTCTTCTTATTTATTGAGCATGTCGTCAAACTATGGTGAAATTTAAAAAGAAATTCAACGATGAATGGTCTTTTTTAATAAATCTTTTTGAATACTTGTTTTAGTTTAAACATAAGTTTCATGAACTAATTTTTACAATTAACAAAAAATAAATAGAAAAACGAAGTAATTAATATTTGTTAGGTTAGAATTGTGTTTGGGTTTTTGAGAAGACTAACTACATTTAAACTCTCACATGTTTTGTTTATTAGTTTTTATTATTTTTAATATTATTTAAAGGTATAAATAAAATTTCAATGATTTTAGTTTGATCGGAATCTTTTTTTTCTTTGTTCGGCAACTGAAACAAAATCAGTAAAGAAGAGTTTTCACGATACGGAATTTTCAAGATTAAAAGGTAAAACATTAAAACCTTCAGAATGGTCTTTTACCCGCTTTGAAAGTCTATCATCTTAAAATAGGTTAGGATTAGTTAATATATCACTGTTTACTAATCTAATCTAGTAAGAACGGATCAAACACGAAATAAAAACCATTCTTCATCGTCAAAATGCAACCAACATTTGCTGGGTTCAGCGTACGTACCAAAGAGGCGCTATGATTCATTTAGTCACTACTCTCTTAAAATATATGATTAATCTACTTTAAAAAATGTATTTATATTTATCCACACTGTTACGCCAATGAATACAGTATACCTAATTTGTGCTATATTATCGTTCCCAATTTTACGATATACAGGTGGTGAACTTTCGCTAATGCAACTTTACTCAGTGAGTCAAATTGTCTAGATGGATATGGAAACAGACAGAACTAAACTTCGAAAAGATCGGTATATTGAAGAAAAAGAAACAAGGAAGTGCTGCGCAAATATATTATAAAAATTTGCATTACAAATAGCTTAACATAATGATTTTTGACGAAAAAAAAGTTTATCAGATAAGAAGTTTGTTAGCTTTGGAATAATATTTATTAATTTTAGATTTGCAATCAAATTGCTTACTTAAGGCTTTTTCTATATGATAATGCATTGATAAACCAGTCACGAAGATGCCCAAATATTTTTCTTAGATATTAGATACATTAGAAGTGAATTAGATACTATATTAAGTTTATACAAGCTTTATCGTGCAATCAATATTTTTCTATTTAATTATTCCATCATTAATGAGTTTACCAGCATTTAATTTCTTACAATAACTTTTTAGATGGTTCTTCATTTTGATAGAACTTTGACATCTTCCGTGGATGCAAGGAAAAGATTGGAGATAGCGAAACATTACGTAGAGCTGAAAGGAAAAACACATTTCGACGATTACGAACTAAAGTTAGTATTGATTTTGTTAGTTATCGTAGTGCCATTCGGACATTTATAAAGTCTTTGGATACCATTGAGCGTTCAGGAACGACTAAAAGTCAGCTATCTTCATTCTAGGTGCATGCTCTTGCTGTACGAGAAACTATCCCCCAAGAAGGTGATGAGGAAGGGAGAGTTCTTCCAAGCCTTGCGGGTGATGGTTGGCGTGACAGAAGACCCCGTCCTGGAACGGCTCTATTGTTCACTGGAGATGCCCAGCATGCACGGCATCATGTTCGATCAGTGGGTCAGCTTGCTGTCGCTGTACAGCAGGGGCACGCTTGACGAAAAGATGGTCTTCACGTTCATGGTATGCTTTATGAAAGTACTAAAGGGTGATACTTTGCTTGAAATTCAAACATAGTTTTGGTCATGCTTGTCATGAGCTGCGTATTATCGGTGGTTTATTAAGATGGACTGAATCTTGCTAAACCGAAAAATAACGCTGTGTTACGGCTTCAAAAAGATAAAAGGAAAATATTATTTATGCCTGTTTTTATGTATTGGCATCTTTTCCATCCCATCTAATCAGTATTTGGCATATTTAGAATTTATAAATTGAGAAATCCCATTTCTTAAGACTCTTTGATAATAAATTGTTGTGCTACTTTTCCTTAGTCGAGCCTCTTCCAGAACGTCTTCTGTTATTATAGAATATCCCCTTTTCATCACAAGTAACAATCCTGGACAGAAATGGTTCTTTGTAGTTTCGGCAAAGAAGTGATGTACCATTTTCACAACGTTAATTTTTTTGGCGGTCGTTTAATGAGTGAGGAACCCATCTTTTCAATAGATTTGAGGTGGTGATTGACTGACGGTTTGCTCACACCGAGTTTCCCTACACGTCTTCGAATTCTCTTCCATCATAACTCTTAGAACATCTTTATCAAGGACACAAATCGTTCCACTACTTTCTTTGTCTTCCAGGCTGAACTCTCCTTCTCGATATTTTTGAAACAATGGTCAAAATCACTAATACTGCTCTTGGTCCTCATTTCATTGATATTCCGGCCGAATTGAAACTCGTAAAATAAAATTTTACGAAAATCACGCTTTGTCATCTTAGTAAAGGCTGAATTATTTCCAAGTAGCGAGAACCTACAGTAAAAAAACATTTTTTTTTTAAAGAGGATTAATAATGGTTGACTTACAAATGAATGATCCACCAGCCGTTTTCGCAATTTCTTCGAAGCCAGGCAATGCCCCTTCTCCTCAATTAATATTTAACAAATTGCGAATGATTAATAGAATAATATTGATGAAATTATCTGATAAGATTAAACATTGACTAATTAAAGGATTGATAATCTAAATTTCTCTGTCTCTGGCCATGAATAAAAACGATCCGACAGGGTATGTTTATTTTCTTGCGGAAATCAACAACTTTTGTCTGATTAAAGCTATAATGGTTCTTTTAAATACAAATTTCACAATACAAAGCAGTTACGTTAGCACAAATGGCTCTAGTTTTTTACCTTTAACCTCACAAATTGTAGAACCGTTTCTAGACCATACTGATGTTGCACAGTTCAAGGGATGTGGTTGACATTATTTCTAATTTAGGAATGAAGAATTAGTAATTTACATGGAAAATAATATAAAGATGGATTGGACATATAAGAACAGTTGAAATGTATTTTTTTACAATTGACACACCATGGAGTTAAGAGGAAGTAGGGTGGCATTGTTTGCTATTATAACACGTAATTCCGCATTGGAAGCACGCCATTTATTGGACAAGGGCCTTTCCATTGTATTTTATACGGATGTTTCCAACTGATCGCATATCACTTGTACTATTATTATATTTAAAACCTTTAAATTATGACTCATATTAGTCGTAGGCAAAAAATATAACAACTGGTGACGAGGAAAGGATTCAGTTGTGATATCTCTTGCCTATGACTACACTTTTGGTTGCTAAACATGTGACATAATCTTTATTTAACACAAGAAGACAATACATAGCAAAAGACCGCCCAATTGGGGAGGTACTACACTGTTTGCCACAATCAAAGAGATAAAACAAAAACTTTGGCTAAGCAACTCGATTACGTCACAACATCACTGACCGCCAAATCTACATTTGACATATTGCAAATGTCGTGATTCACGTCAAGAGTGACGAGTTGACATAAGCGATTATGTAAAAAATACCATATAATCTATTAAAAATTGCCGATTCGGCGAGTACCCAAAAGTCTCGAATGTCTCTGGCACGAACACCACTCCCCTACTAACACGCTCGATTTGTTTACAATCAAGAAATTAAAGCTTCACTTTTTATGAGTTATAACTTTAATCTTAACGAAAATTGTCAAATTTCGCAACTAACAAAGACGGTGACCGACTAGAAAAAATAAACACATGTAATATAAGTCATATATTATTATTTCAACATTTTAATAATATCTCTGCGGTATAAAACTATAAATATCTCATGCATCAAATTAGAAAAGCTTTTCAACAGCAAAAACCCCAATATTCCAAAGCATTTCTCTTTTTTACAACCATACATTTAATTTAATTCTCTATTACATCTGATATCCCTGGGATTTACAGGTATAAACGTTAATGGCGGATAGAAATTAGATACTTATCGGTATGAGATATACATTTTTTCGAAATAGTTATTTCTGATAACTATACGAGAGGAAGTCCAGGCTCAGTGGAGCCATCACTACCCACATGCAAAATTTTATCATTATTTATTTATTTTTTCAATTTTCTTTCAAACTTGAAGTTTTAAAATATATTTTTTTGCTTGGAGTGCTACCGTGGGAGTTACTATAACCGCCTTTTTGTCTGTTAGCATATTCATTTGATATATTATTAAATATTAAATTATATAATGATTCAAAAATATAAATACTCTGCAACGATGCTAGAGTGGCAGTCTTAAATTTTGCCTATACAGGTTCAATTAGGCGAGGGATCTTTACCGAGTACTTTTACAGGCTCAGGATTAATTGTTTACGTCGCCTTCGAAAGACATTAAGAGTAGGGATATTTTACTCCCTTAAACCTCATCAGCGAGGTTTGAATTCACAACCTTGGGTAAAGGAAGCTGTTATGCCGTTACCATAGAAGACCCCACAGATCACAAGTTGTCGTAAAACACGTTATAAATTATATTAATTATTTCAATACAGAAAAAAAAAACCCCGAAATACTGGAAGAGACAAATAGCAAACGGCGTTGGAGTCAGCTGTTGTCTAGTGGCTAGCATTGTATGCCAAAGGTCACGGTTTCAAACCCCACAAACGACCCTAGGATATTTTAAACGGAGTTAAACATTATATTAACTGTGGTTATACCGTCCATTGGAGGAGATGTAAAATGTAGATTTTCCGAATGGAGGAAGGTAATGAATTCCAAAATGAGAGCACGAATGATGTAGAATTTTTAAATGGAGCTGATTTATAAGAGGAAATATATAAATCAACATGACGGGATCTTGTATTTAGGGAGTGAATAGAGGAATGCTTGGTGAAAAGAATTATGTTTTAACAACTGGAAAAAGAAACAGTAGGATTAAGGTAGGACGAAGCCACTTCAGCTTGGTGTACTAAACCTTATGTCCGATCAAACATGGCATGTGACTATTATTTCTTAATGGGAGTAAAAAAATCCTATAAAAAATAGTGGTCCCGAGCCTGTGCGATTTCAAGTACTTTGGTTAAAGATCCATATCCTAAACAAACCTGGATCGGCAAAATATAGGACTCCCGTTACTTGGTTTTGCTAATTAACTGGAATTAAACAATTTACAATACATGAGAATAAGTAGTATTTTGTTACTATTATTATTCAATCTCATTTTTTTTTTTTTTTTTTTTTATGAACTTGGTTGTGAATTTTTAAAAATAAAGATATTAGCAATATATTATGGACTCAGATCAGAATCTCCTTCTGTGCACAATATTTGAATCAGTATACCATCAAGTAATTAGGAACACGAATATTAGTTACGGCGAGGCAACTACTTTTTTCTTCTGAGTGAATGCTTGTTTAGGAGGTCGGCGACTTAAAAACAAAGTCAAGGTATTCTACATTGTGTAAACTAGGATTTAAACGGTCAGTTCTCGCATACATCAATATAATCGATTTTATGATTGGTCAATTTTTTCCTAATTGTATACTGTTGATCGAATCAATCCGCAACTTCAAATATGTTCCCGAAGATCAAAGACATCTGTTGGAACAAAGATGATATGTTTATATACTGATAAGTTATGCGATCAGATATGGCCCCTTTGAAGCACAGAGTTATGTAATTAAAAAAAGTCTTTAGAAGTCTTTAAGGAAAATCAGTTCAAGGTTTTGTAGGATGGTAGCGACCATTCTCACCAGCAAATATATAAAATTAAAAAAAAATCTGGTGCGGGCAACACACGATTTTCACTTACCTCGACTGTAAAAATCAATTTAAAAACTATTAAATATTCTTCAATTTAAAAACTATTAAATATTCTTCAATTTGAAAAATATTTTAGGTTGAATTTAATATAATGTGTATAATCATTCATGTGTTTAATAATAATCATTTTCGTTAGAAACATATGATTTAGATTAAATAATATAACTACATTAAATTGTTAAACAGTAATGAGTTTATTCCCTATTCGTCACTTTATATTAATTTTTACATCTTTGTGTATCAGATAATATTTTTTCTAAAACCTTTCTTATTCCAACGGTATATTATACGTCCATAGTATTGTTCTTATTATCAAAAAAACAAAAAATTCGTAAACAAGTAGTTTTGCTCTCTTATACTTAGGTTGGTCAACAAATTCGTCCAACTTGTATATTTAGCCGTCTTTCACCAATGCCATTAAGACGACATGGTTAATCTTTTGGAATGTACAAAATTAAAAGTAGTTAAGAAGAAGAAAATTTAAAATATCGCCATTTAAGCCCAGTCAGACTATTTCAATCAGAATGAAACCTATATGATATTAAATGAGGAAGATGGTTGGGGGTGCGGTCATAAATTAAAAACACACATTTAAAATAAATGTTATTTTAATTATGTGCCGACGTTTCAATCAATTTTATGTTCCCATAATTTATTACTGTCATATTATTATTATATACCTAACGCATTATTAAGTCTATAATTACATTGGTTGTTATCTTGTTTCTTTTAGCCCTGATGAAGGCCCACATTGTAGGCCGAAACGTCGGCACATAATTAAAATAACATTTATTTTAAATGTGTGTTTTTAATTTATGACCGCACCCCCAACCATCTTCCTCATCTAATTTCTCAACGATCAACAAAACTCCATCATTATATGATATTAAAGTTAATTAAATTTTACATCAATATAGCGAGTTTAATGAAAATCGCTTGAGCATTTTTGAGAAAATTGTAAAAAGGTGCATAATGGATAGTATAAAGTGGCTCTTCTAGTTAGCCGATTTTGATAAAAAAGTTGCTGTAACATCTCAGGCGTGTAGTTGTCTTAAAAATGAAATTTCAGTTTCGTACGACTTTTCGGTTTTGACCTGACAAAATGTTTTTCGGGACTTGGTCATTTGGACTCAGGAGATCCTAAAATGTGTATTTCCTTCGAAAACTGGAATTCTAAAATTTTTACGATCGTAATACTTTCCCTTTCTATATATTTCTTATATAGGTAAGTGAAATCAAAAACAGAAATGTCACAATGTTTTTAATAATTAGGTAACGATTACCTATTTAATTAAATCCCCGCGTGTTGCCCGCACCAGATTTTTTTTTTTTTTTTAGCTAGACGTACCTCATACGTACAGAAAATTTTGCAAGACATGTTTATTTGGACTCAAGGGACCTTAAAACTCATTAAGGTATTTCTGTTGAAAACTCGGATTCGAAATATTTCACGTTTGGAATGCTTTCCCTTTCATATACAGGAGAGTGAAAGTACAGATAACCTTCAAAATTCTTACTTGTTTTGCAATAGGTTTCAAGTAATATTCTTTCCCCAAGACTAAGACATTAACCTAGTTAATATTCTTAATTACAAGAAGTTGTCAATTAATAATTTTTGAAAACGGTCAACATGAACGTTGAGGATATAACGAGCTGTGATGTAATCATCCAGTTGGGCAGGAAAGGAACCCGAAAGTCTAATTATACATCCTTTGCACAGATTTACTATTATTAGTTACTATTCCTGGACCCGGATCTAATAATTCCAGGCCTGGAGATCCCAGCGTTGTTATATTTAAAATGGACCTTGCATAATCACTCTTACAAAGTCAATGTTCAGGGGCATTTGGGACAACTTTGCAAATCTAACGTGAATATAGACTGATTCATTTTGGATTGTGCATGGTAAATGGTGTTTGTTTGTTTATTTATTTAACGTCACTTTAGGGTTATAGTAATCTTTAGTGATTATTGCTGGTTTTTGTACTGCATTCATAATGATATTTGTTCATTTAGTGGTTTTAAAGTTTGTGAACATGGTTTTATAGTTTGTGAACATGGTTTTATTATAATTCAGTTACTTTAAGTGTTTTAGTTAGGAACAGTGCAAGTTAAGGTTAACCTAGTAGTTTTCAATAACGTTTGACTTTATTTAAAGAACTTTCAGAGACCTTTCAAGATCAGAAATTGTGTGGAGCGAAACTCTAGTCTTAACAGCCGTGCTGTTCGGAGCTAGTATGTTTTGTTGCTGCTTCAACCGGATCACCAGATAAGAATCTCATTTCATTTAATTTGATCTATTTCTACATAACCTTCTTTAAATTTAATTCTAACTGAAAATGTCAACTAGTAGTGACGGGCGAAAGAAAGACCCACCTGATAAAGAGAGCAGGGAGAAACAATTACAATTAGGTGTCAGTATTGAGCTGGAGTCAGAGGTAGTAATGGAAACGGAAAGAAATAATCAATCCGATAAAAATCAGATACAAACTAACCCCCAAAGTACTAACAATTCATTAAGAAACACGGTTAAACCAGAAAGATATTACGAATCGAAAGATTTAGGACCTTATTTTGTATTTATTGAAAGTAACTCTACTGAGGGAGTAGGAATAGGTCGGCTACATCCAATGTCAATCGGGAAACTTTTATATAATTCGTGTCCGGAAATATATAAAAATGTTTTAAATATCTTTAAAGTAGGTCGAAATAGAATTAAGGTTGTGACAAGGCAAGGAGAACAGGCAAATGCGTTGGTTAAATCAGAAAATTTGAAAGCTAAAAAATTAAACGTTTACATTCCAAATTTTGTACTTGAGAAAAAAGGAGTTATCCGTAATGTAGACCTAGAATTAACAGAAGCGGAAATTCTTGAAAACTTAAAAACCCCATACTCAGACACACAAACTGTTATCAGTGTACGACGGTTTACTAAAAAAATAATTAACAAAGAAAACAAAACCGTTGAATTTCAACCTACTAGGACGGTATTAATAACATTTAGAGGCCAGGTTCTCCCTCAATATATCACGATTCATCATGTTCGGTGTGAAGTTCATCCTTACATCCAATCGGTAATCCAATGCCACAATTGTTTACGTTATGGACATAACACTACTCAGTGCAAAAGTACAATTACACGGTGTAGGAAATGCTCGGATAAACATGAAACTGATAACTGCCCACCCAATACATTATTTAAATGTATTAATTGTAAACAAAATCATTCGTCTCTGGCTAAAGAACTTTGCCCAGAATACGAAAAACAAAAAACAGTCAAAGAGTTAATGAGCAATCATAACCTGACTTACAACGAGGCTAAGGCCAAAATAGAGGGCAAATCGTTTAGTTGGGCAGTTTTACAAAATAAAACAGAATCTTTTCCAACTTTAGAACAATCAAATAATATTTCGACTAATTCTAAAAATTATGTTAGAAATAAAATCACGGTTGCAAAAAGAAAAAGGACTCTAAGTCCTCAAAAAGAAAATTCTAACGATCAGTTAAGGGAAAACACAATCAGGGAATTTTCCGTGCCTTTGTTGCCCTCGCATCCTATCACAGATAATCCATACAAAGGAAAAATGTATAAAGATATAGGGAATCCTTTAAAAAACGAAGACAAATTAAATTTATTAACTGACGCTCTACTTACCGTAGTGAATTCTGTTTTATCATCCAAAACTGAAAACGTTTCCGAAGAGGTAATTAAGAACATGATAAAAGACAGGACTCAAAATTTACCCATTAAAATATAGTCACAATCGGCTAATAGGCTAAAATACAGCATTGAATTAAAATATTCATATATATATATTAGATATACATAATACATGTAGATAATAATAACATAAAACACTTATTATTATGATTGAAACATTAAAAATATTACAGTGGAATGCCAGATCGGCCATATCTAACAAAAATAGCCTAGAATATTTCTTATTTTCAGAAAAGATTGACATAGCTTTACTTTCTGAGACTTGGTTTAAACCAGACAAATATGTCAATTTTCCCGGTTATAATATTGTTAGAACTGATAGAAATGATGGGTATGGAGGTGTAGCGATCTTAATCAAGTCGAAATTTCATTTCGAACAAATATTAAATTTCCAAACAGTACCAGATGTTGATACAGTCGCTGTAAATATAAATATCTATAAAAAATACTGCATACGGGTATTATCGTTTTATGTAAAACCAGGAAGTAAAGTGACAAAAGATAAATGGGAAAATCTTTTTAATAGTTTTCAACATCCAGTAATCATAGGCGGAGATGCAAACGCACATCATTTTCAATGGGGCTGTGATAGGTGCGATATGATGGGTCAAAGCTTGGTTTCAGCAATTGAAAAAACTAATCTCGTTCTTTTAAATGACGGTTCCCCAACTCTTGTGAACAATATTCGTCAGAAAGGGAATATAGCATTAGATGTAACATTAAGCTCAATTAATTCAGCGAATGGTATCACATGGAAAGTTCACGATGATCCCTTGGGCTCCAACCATTTCCCCATCATCATAAATTTTCAGTCTATAAGAGATGACTCTCAAAACAAATATGAATCGACTAGAAAATGGCAAATCAAATCGGCAAATTGGACGGAATTTGAAAGAATTATTCAAGAAAATATTCCATTACTCCCGGACAACCTTAAGTATGAGGAATTTATTAACTTTCTTAACAATACATGTGAATGCACGATTCCCTTATACAAAACATATTACAATAAAAAATACAGTAGAAGTTGGTGGGATAGTGAATGTGGACAATATCTTAACCGCAGGAAAGTTGCATTTAAAGCTTACAAAAGAAATCCTACAATCGACAATCTATTAAAATATCAACATTCAGATGCGGAATTTAAAAGAGTCACCAAAGTAAAACAAAAAGAGTCATGGCGATCGTTTACCTCGAGTATTAAAAAAAGCAACCCAATCAAGGAAATATGGAACAAATTAGCGGCTATAAAGAATCGAAAAACGTGTAATAGACCCGTCCCTGCCATTGGAGATTGGTGCGAGGAGTTTCTAGAAATACTAACCCCTCCTCTAGTATTGTCACAAGTAACTCATTTAAACGAAAATAGTGAATATTCCGATGAAAATAATCAATGGCTAACCGATGATTTTACCTACAAAGAACTTTTACAGGCCTTCAAAAATAATGCTAATAGCTCCCCTGGTAAAGACAATATTCACTATATTATGTTAAATAAATTGCCAGATAAATTAAAAATCGAATTATTAAAAATATTCAATAATATATGGCAAACTAATAACATACCAGAGTCATGGCGGGAATATTGCGTGATACCTATTCTAAAACCAGGTAAAGATCCAAAATTAGCCACTTCCTTCCGACCTATATCTTTGAGTTCCTGCGTACTAAAAACATTTGAAAGATTGATCAAGTTTAGGCTAGAGTGGTGGCTAGAGTCCCAGAACAAACTACCTCACACCCAATTTGGTTTCAGGAAAGGGAAATCGAGCGTGGAGAGCTTAATGATTCTACACTCTGACATAAATGTAGGATTTACTGAAGGTAAAAAAACAATTGGCCTATTTTTAGACATAGAGAAGGCATACGATTCAATTCCAATCCACATACTATCTCAAAAAATGGAAGCTATTAAAATCCCGGTAAAACTTATTAAATTCATAATTAACTTGATAAGTAAGAGACGCTTAATTTTAAAGGTAAAAAATCGCATCATAGGTTCAAGACAAGCACAGATTGGCCTACCGCAGGGGGGTATCCTTAGCTGTTTATTGTTCACTATTGTATCAGCAGATTTAAAAAGATATTTGCCTGAGGGTGTAAATATGTTACAGTTTGCTGACGATATCTGTATATACGTAACGCATCAAAAAATAAATCGTTGCCTGGATCTACTCGACGAAGCTGTGAGAGGTCTCAAAGAATGGCAACTAGATACAGGTTTGAGTATATCAGTCTCCAAGTCTGTAGTTTGCCCGTTCAGTAGAGAGCATAAATTCCCCCTTGGAGATCAGGTTCTATTAGCAGGGATTTCCTTTCCCTGTGTCACTTCAGTACGTTTTTTAGGCCTTTGTTTTGATAGAAAATTAAATTGGAATCAACACGTCACGGAAATTCAAAAAAGGGCGGAAAAATTAATGGGAACAATAAAACTCATTTCCTCTAATAATAAGTGGGGGGCAGATCCTAATATGTCACTATTATTTTATAAAAGCACTATAAAGGCGATATTCGATTATGGAGCTCCAATTTATGGCGAAGCTCCCGATTGTACCCTAAAGAAATTAGATACGCTGCATAATAGATGTATAAGGTTATGTTTAGGACTTCTTAATTCTACTCCAATTGACGCGTTGTATAACGAGGCTGGGGAAACCTACTTAAAGTTCAGAAGGCAATTCCTAACCGATAAAACGTTTTTTAAGATAAAAGCTAGGAATAATTACTGTTATACTAAAATCGTATCTTTGAGTGTCCTCATCTTAACCAAGGCTTATTGGAAAAATAAAAAATATGTCCCTCTTATTTACAATAGTTTTATAAAATATCAACATTTAGCCGAAAATCTATTTTCCAGCACTAAATTACCACTCTATACCCTCCAATACCAAATGCTGTTCCAAACTTTTAATATAGTAATAAACTCTAAACTTAATTCTTTACCTCCAATAGTCATAAACTCAAACCTAAAATCCTTGATATCAGAAAACTGGCCTCAACATATTTGTATATATACAGACGGCTCTAAAACAAAAGATAATAGAATAGAATAGAATAGAATAGAATAGAAAATAATTTTTATTCTGGGACTGGGTCCCCTAAGAATAACAGAATTGTACAATTTAAATATACAACATGTCTGGCCAACAGACAGAAGGAACAGAATTAATTACTTATTACACAGATGGGTTAATTCGAGTGTTCATATCACACACGAATATCCACAAACATATATATAAAAAATATTAAAAAAAAATAAAAATAAAAAAAATATTTATGATAAAATAAAATAAAAACCGTTCTTGAAAAATATTGGGTTGATCGAAATTAAAAATAAATTAAAATATAACAGCGTTTCAATAAAGGACATATATTACTTTTCTTTCAAGTGTGATATTAGGAACAAAAGAATCACTGTATTTAAGCGTCTTTTTGGGATAATAAAAGGTATTGGAAAAGTTGGAATTTGAATGAGGAGAGAGAGGCAGCATGGCGAATATGGGTAGGTAGAGAATTCCAGAAAATAGAGGAGCGGACCAGGAAGGAACGATCAAAAGTTTTAGTTCTATGGGTAGGAAAGTAAAGATCGGAATGGCGCGATCTTGTTTCAAGAGTGTGGACTGAAGATTTAAACTGTAGGAGACTATGAATGTATGGAGGGTGTTGGGATCTAATGATTTGGTAAAGGTATGATCCTAGGAAATATTGTCTGCGGATTCGGGGAAGGAGCCACTTTAACTCGCCGTAAAAATGGGTTACATGAGACCTCTTCGGAGTGCAGAGGACAAATCTTAAAAATATGTTCATGATGCGTTTTAGCCTGTCCTCAAGCATCGTCGGGAGGCCACCATATACTAAGCAGCAATAGTCAAAGTGGGGGAAAATAAGTGCGGATACAAGGAGATTACGGATGGAAGGTGGAAGAAAATGGCGGGAGCGATTGAAGTATTTCAAGGTACTTATTGTTCTTCGGGAAATTTGGGCGATATGAGGTTTCCAGGAAAGGGTTTGGTCAATGGTAATGCCCAGGTTTTTGACAGAGGAAATGAAGGTGATTGGATGATCATTTAAGGTGAGACTCGGAAACGTGGTATAGGATCTGAGAAGGGAATTGGAACCAATTAGGATGGCCTGAGTTTTCATAGGATTTAGCATTAGTTTATTTAAGGTTGCCCAGGCACAGATTCCATCCAGGTCTTCCTGAATATTAGCAAATGCTACTAGTGAATCGGAAGGAGAGAAGGACAAATAGATCTGGAAATCGTCAGCGTATAGGTGGTGGGAACAGTGATGGATAGAGTTGGGAAGGTCGTTGATATAACAATTAAAAAGAAGAGGAGAAATGCTTGAACCCTGGGCCACACCTGCCGAGAGGGCTCGAAAGGAAGATAGAGGATGGTTAGGAATAGTGACAGCTTGAGTTCTGTCAGAAAGGAATGATTGAAACCACCTAATGGTGCTGTTGGAAAAGGATAGTGACTTTAGTTTGGAGAAAAGGATGGAGTGATCCAGGGAGTCAAATGCTTTCGAGAAATCCAGAAGTATTAGCACGGTCAGTTTCGTTTCGTCCATAGCAGTGTGTATGTCATTAGTGATTTTAAGGAGAGCAGATTGTGTGGAAAAGCCGGGTCGGAAGCCGGATTGGAAAGGATCAAGGAGTTTAGAATTTTCAAGGAAATTTGATAATTGTGTCTGGACTATTCTTTCTAAAGGCTTAGAGAGGTTCGAGAGGATGGAAATAGGGCGATAGTCTTTAGGGGATGTAGGGTTGGAAGTTTTACTAATAGGATGGACTAATGCTTTTTTCCAAGTAGCGGGAAATACGGAATTTTGGAGGGAAAAGTTGTATATAAATAAAAGTACTGGCAGGATTTCAGGAAGGCATAATTTTAACAGTTTTACAGGAATTCCATCAAATCCTATGGAGTTGGTATGAGATTTCAGTACAGAAGAAAGAAGGTCAGTTGGTGAAATGTCGGAAAAATAAAAATTATGTGGGTTGAATGATTGGATTGAAGAGAAGTTGGAAGAAGACGGTGAAGAATTGTCAGAGGAGGAAAATGAAAAGTAAGAGTTTAATTCATCGGGTGAGACTTGAAAGGCCAGTGAGGAAGAGGATTTGCAGAGTGAAAGTTTGCGGAGGAGCTGCCATTTTGACTTGGAATCAGGAGTAGAGGAGAAGGCTATATGAAAGTAGTTAGTTTTAGCTTGTCTTATTGTCGCCTGAGTCAGATTGCGGAGTGCCCTGTACGCTTGATAGTCATCTGTAAGTCTTGTACGTCTAAAGCGTCTACGGGCTGCCTCACGCCTCTTTTGCATGTCTTTTATTTCTGGACTTATCCAAGGAGCGGGGCGACGACGGAAGGTGCGGGTTTTGAGTGGAGCATGGATGTCGAGGATGCTTAGAAGATTAGAGGTGAGAATGTGAACCATTGAATCGATGGACGTACTGTTATAAATTGAATCCCAATTTAAGGCTTCAATATTGGGTGCAATAGTTTCACGGGTAAGGAAATCTAAGTTTCGGAAAGTTAAGGTTTTGGGAAGGAATGCTGATATTTGGAAATTATATGACAATTGGATAAGGTCGTGAGATGATAGGAATGGAACAGGCAGTTGAGAAGCGGAAAGAAGGTTGTGAGCAGAATCGATTATATGGAGGTCCAACCAAGTGTCGGAATGATGGGTATGGTGAGTAGGAGCATATGGAACGATGAATAGGTTGAGAGAGAAGAAGAGGTTGTCTAGGTAGTGTTTATCGTTGGATTCGGAAAGGAAGTTGGTGTTAAAATCACCACAGATTATGATATTATTGAATAGAGGCACATATGTGTAAAGGATTGATTCAAAGGATGGGTCAAATGGGACCAAAGGAGGGCGATACACCACTGCATAAAGGAGGGGTTGTGTGTTACAGGATATTTCAACGAAAAGGAATTCAATATGAGAAGGATCAGATTGGGATGAGAGATCTAGGACACGAGATTTAAGGCTGTTGTGGACATAAAGTCCTACACCGCCACCAGTCCGGCCAATCCGGTCATGACGGATAAAGGAATAGTCAGGGAGGGAAACGGAAGAGGAAGGAATATAGGGCTTCAGCCATGTTTCGGAGACTGCGATAATGTGATAAAAGTTATGGGAGAAATACTGAAGGAATTCGTCGAAGTGAGCAGGTAGGGACTGGGCATTAACATGGCAGGAGGTTAAAACATTAGCCATACAGGAAAGGAGGTGAAAAAACAAATAGAGTATGAGAGGAAGACGCTAAAGACAATAGAAAGAAAATTGAAAATTAATATAAAGTAGTGGGTGATAATAAAAATATACAAAAGAGGCTTTGGAGAAAAATAAAAATATTCTTTTGAAATAAAAAATAAATAAAAATAAATAAATAAATTTAGAGAAAAGAAAACGATGAAATAAATAAAATGTTCTAGAGTATAATAACGAAAACTTAAATGTCATTTTAAGACCTCCAGGTCGTCGGGTTGGTTGATGATCATTACAGGTGCGCCATCTTCTCGTCGACAACGGACTCGACCTCGAGCGAACCAGACGTACTTCACTTTGCCGGCGACCTTCATTTGCCTAGCCAGCCAGTATAAACGCCTGTTGCTCGCAGTCATCTCCTCGTTGATGTAAATCCTGTCGTCGCTGTCCCAGTTGAGATGCCTCGTGGTGAAGTCCCTTTTCACCTTCCGGAGGCGGATCATCTCGTCCCGAACCGCCTGGCGAACAAATCGCACGACAATCGAGGGCGGACGAGGGTCCTCTCCTTTCGGCCTTTTTCTCTCCACGAGGTCAAAGTCCTCAGCTTTGAGCTTGACGCCCAGGGCAGCCCCGACAGAACAGACCACACCCTCCGGTGACTCTCCCGTCCTCAACGGAACACCTCTTATTTCAATCGAGTGTGAAAGCTGGGCTTGTTCTACTTGATTTATTCTCGCCTCCATTGATTTAATTTGGGATTTTAAATTTTTGTTTTCGGTGAGAAGCCTTTCGATAAGTTCGTCTTGTTTCCTATTTCGTTCCTCCATCGATTTCAATCTCTCGGCATTTTCGAATATAATATCTCCCTGGCCATTCATCGTATTTTTTATTTCCTTAACGTCATCGGTTATTTTTGAAATTTCAACCAAAATTGCAGATATGTTATCCTCCAGATTTTTACTTATAGGTACATTATGTTTTTTGTTTTCACATGATTTGCATTTATATGTTTTTTTATTTATTTGTGTTTGGTCACCATCCGTGATATTGACGCATTTCAAGTGGGATATAATCTTACATTGGCAGCACGTGATGCCCGACTTTTCGTCTCTGGCGATCGACGTATTGCACACTGGACATACGGCCATTACGAAGTACTCTACGTGAATGAGAGATAAAAACTTAAAGACGGTGGTGGGGCAGTGGTGGGGAGCTCCAGAAGTGGGGACTGATAAGGTATAATCTTCACCAGCGCACTACCTGTCTTAATGCTACACCTCTATTTATAGTTTTATCACGAAAATGAATTCCTAAACTTGTAGTTTTCTTAAACAATAGGTCTTGTCACTTAGTTATAGGAGTAAGTATAAAGTTAATTACTACTTACTATAGCAGATAGTGGTAAATGACTAAAGGTAAGAACAGATTGAATTTGAAGCGGGCAGAGAGCGATGTGGACACATGAAAGGTTAGAGCCAGACTGATACAGGCTCGGCAGTTTATATTCCCAGTTATAAATATTATGAACAGTATAAACTACCTCATAATACATCCGTTTTTAATGCCGAATTATACGCAATCCTACAAGCCCTCAAATTTATAAATAGTTCAGAAAATAAAATATTTTTAATACTAACTGATAGTATGAGCTCACTATTATCAATTAAAAATAATAGTAATATTTCCAAAAATAATATTTTAGCCAATGTGCTAGAGCAGCATTTCTTAGCAATAAGAGATGAAAAACAAATAATATTTATGTGGATCAAGGCACATGTAGGAATCCCCGAAAATGATGAGGTAGACCGGTTAGCAAAAACCACCGACACCCTAGATATCATTACAGACCTCCGACTGCCGTACTCTGACTATTTCCCTGTGGTCAAGAAAGATTTATTAAAGAAGTGGTCAGAACTTTATGGAGAGTCAAATAAAGGAAGATTTTATAAATCCAACATAACAAGTATCCAGGACAAGCCTTGGTTTTATAAGATGAACCTACCCAAAGACATTGTCAAAAATTTCTCCCGTCTCAGAACAAACCACGGTGTGTGCAATGTGTACCTGCACCGCATCGGGGTCCTCACCTCGTCCAAATGTGACAATTGCAATAAAAATGAGACTCTGCAGCATATAATTATGGAGTGCCCAGCGTATGAGACACAGAGAAAGAAATTTCTGGAATTTTTAAATACCTATAATAAAGTAAATATATATGGACAATTACTGACTACTAGAAAATCCGAAGAAATTGGAAGAGTGACACAGTTCCTTAACTCGATTAAAAAATATATATAGGAAGAAACTAAAAATAGCTACTCATACTATAAATATTTAGTAATAATGTGCTGAGACTGGCTGTATGGAGAGCTCCAATGCCAAGAAGAAGAAGGAAAAAAAAAAAAAAAAAACGTCACTTTATGCTACTATGGCTAATCGGACGATGCTACAGTGGGAGTCCTAAATTTTGCCTATCCAGGTTTTATTAGGATAGGGATCTTTAACGAGTACCTGACATCGCACAGGCTCGGGACCACCTTTTAACGTCCCCTCCGAAGGACGGCGTAACTAAGGTTTTTTACTCCCATTAAAAAATCCTAGGACCACCTGCGGGTTTGAACCCGTGACCTTTAGCATGGGAGGCTGTTACGCTAGCCACCCAGCTACAAGTGATCCCGTAAATGGTGTTTATGTTCCACACGTTTGTAGGTTAGAGGCGACAAAAGTTGGAATAACCACAATAGTAGGCTTTAATATTATTTTACTGAGCTTGCTTTGTTGCTTGGGCTAAACGGACGATGCTTCTGTGGGAGTTGTAATTTTTCCTATACTGGATTAATTTGGATATAGATATTTAACGAGTACCTGAAATTGCGCAGGCTCGGGCCTACCTTTTTACGTTCTCTCCAAAAGACGTCACAATTTTTTACTCACATTAAATAATCCCAGGTCCACCCGCCAGGTTTAATCCCGCGACTTTGGGGATTCGCAGTAGTTTGCTGCAAAGCTGTTGAGGCTTAGATATTAGATTTTACATTATGTTCATATGTCTATTTTTAATGGGTGATAAAGCGCATTAGTTTTTTATTTTATTTAAGTATTTTTTTCATAGCTATTCGGGGATTCCTCGGGCCAGATTAAAAGGTAGTAGGATTATGCCGAGTTAAAAGTTTCCCGGCACCGATACGGGAACTTGTAATTATTATATTTTAAGTTTCTGACCATCTGGTTGTAACGAGCACTAACAGTAATAACAATAAACTTATTGTCCGCTGTTACATCAAAGCGATAGTCTAATTATGGAATAATATATAATTATAGAAAGGTAAAGAAATAAATGTCGATTAAAGGGAAAGATGGATAAATTTTTCGAATGGAGGAAGCTAATGAATTCCAAAATGATCTAGATTTTTTTTAGTGTAACTGTTTTATAAGAGGAAATTTATAAATCAACAGATGAGATCTTGTATTTAGTGAATAGAGGAACACTTAGCGAAAAGAATTTTGTTTTAACAACTGGAAAAAGAAACAGATTCATCAGAAGGTAGGATGAACCCATTTCAGCTTGGTGTACTAAATCAATACCTTATGTCTGTTCAAACCTGGCAGGTGACCCTAGGATTTCTTAATGGGAGTAAAACATCCTTGGTTATTCCATCCTTCGGAGGGGACGTAAAATGGTGGTCTCGAGCTTTTGCGATGTCATGTACTCGTTAAAGATCCCTGTCCTAATAAAACCTGGATAGATAAAATTTAGAATTCCTACTGTAGCATCTTCTGATTAGTCTCAGTAGCAATAAAAATGACGTTAATCAATCCATTAATTAACAATATCTGGGAGAAGTTGGTTCCGGGTGCAGTCAATAGAACACATAATTAAGTATAAACTTAGTTTAATGATGCCGACGTTTCGGCCTAAATTATAGGCCTACATCAGGGGCATTGTGCGAGCGTCACAACAATCAAAATAATTTAGGCCGAAACATCGGCACCATTAAACTAAGTTTATACTTAATTGTGTGTTCTATTGACTGCAGCCTGAAAAAACTTTTTGGAACTGATCCAACTGGAACTAATTCTTAAAATCAATGTTTGTCATATGACATTAGGTCCGAGTAATTATTTGTGGTACCATTGGAAATTAAAAAGACCTGGCCAGTTATTTTTTTTTTTATTATTTAATTTTCAAATTAGGGATCAGTTTAATCCCTCCTGTGAAATAGTGAATTCGAAAATAGCGGATGATTGTATATTTTTGTTACATATCGACCTTCAAATACAAGATTCCTAGAAGTTTGTTTATTTATTAAAAGTCAATATACGAATTTACTTTAATTTAATTTAATTTAAAGTACGATGCTACAGTGGGAGTCCTAAATTTTGCCTACTGAGGTTTAATTAGGATAGGGGTCTTTAACGGGTAACTGACATCGGACAGGCTCGGGACCACCTTTTTACTCCCATTAAAAAATCCTAGGACCACGATTCCTAGATATGAAATTATTCGTAATAATTCTACCATTCCCAATAACATCAGAAGAGATTTAATACCTCAATCCTGATCGTGAATAAATATTTATCAACCAGCAAATGACACAATGAAATCCTACCGCAAAACCCGACAGAATTATTTCCGGGCTACCCGTAAGAGGATTGCGTTGTGCAACCTCCTCTCTATACAAAACAGGAGCTCTAAAAGGTCCCCTGGAGATGATTCATTGCATCATCATTCCATTCCAGGTGTAAACAAAAGGGGCGCAAGTGCCTTTACAATACTGAGAAATCTTTAAATGTTTTACATGTATCCAAAGAGGTAGGTGAGATGTCAACATGATCGATTTTAACAGAGATCGATGGGAGTGTTTTGAATAAAATCATACCAACAGTCACGATTCCCTATTTAAGTACTTTGTCATGTCAGCTTGTGGCATACCCATGAGGAAAGGACATAACGAGATAAATTTTCTCCAATAATGAGAACTAGGAAAAAAAATACTACAACATGTACTAAATAAGTACCTACTAGCATCAATTATCTCTCTATATAAAATGATAACCCTATTGTGGTACTCATAGAACACACGGTTTAAATCCTCCTAAACCATAAGATTCTGATACGGTTTATAATAATAATAATAATAGGCTTACCGTCATGCCGTTGTTCATCTTTCAAAGTAAGCGGCCACGTTTCACATCCGTAAAGAAGGCAATATCACCAAGTTTGGAATTTTTCAGTGCTTCACCTTTTTATTATTAGTTGGCAAGACTCTTAATACTAATATTTCCCGCCATACCGTGTTTACAAATAAATAGTAAATTAGTGAATCAATCCTGTTCACACAAGTACCTAATAACCAGCAGTAGGAATATCTTTATTCGATCGTCATTTATTATGTTCAAGGTGTATTTAGAGCAAAGTCTTTTTGGTTTTATTTAAGAATAGACATTGCTGAGACAGGTAAGACATTATATTTCCAAACTCGTTATTGAATATACATTGCAATCTCACCTGTAGAGTTAATTTAGCAATTTGTAAATGTATACCCCTATTTAATAACGAAAAACTATATAACCCCCAAGTTACCCCATGGATTTGTTTATTGGTTTGTTTCATCAATCCTTCTAGTCTTTAGATATTACAAAGAAGTTTTGCGATTTTTTGCGTTTTGGATGATACATAATTTTTTTCAAACACAGCACTCTGAATAAAAATTTTTACAATCTATAACTTCAAGAATTTCCTTAATGACATAAAATACATCTAATAGCAGGTTTTAGCAACTCCGAGCCATAGTTAGATTTTTTGTATTATTTTTCTCGTATTCTGGGACTTCAAACGTGAAATATATGGAAGTTTTAGATTTTAGCAAATAAATTTGATTTTTGACCACTGTGCGCTCGCCGATCGTGTCAAAAATTAATTAGTTTTCAAATTTTTTTCTTATAATTTTTTAAAATATTTTTTCCGTAATCTGGGACACTAAAGGTTAAATATAGACAAGATTCAGAATTTTGTCCACCTAAATCGGTCATATTGCCCACTGTGCGTCGGAAGAATAATCTATACTAATATTATAAAGCTGAAGAGTTTGTTTGTTTGTTTATTTGAACGCGCTAATCTCAGAAACTACTGGTTCGAATTGAAATATTCTTTTTTTGTTGGATAGTCCAATTATCGTGGAAGGCTATAGGCTATATAACATCATGCTGCGACCAATAGGAGTGAAGAACCAGTGGAAAATCTGGGGAAAAACGGGGAAAATTTGGGAGAAAAAAAAAACCTCGCATCCCAATGATTCCAAATGATTTACCTTTTAATTTTAAATAATTCAATTTCCCGTTAATTTATATTTTTCCGTAACAATTAATCACAGAGGTAAACATTTAAACACGTAGGAACAGATTTACGTCAAGATCGGGTTGCGGAGAAAATCAGTATGTTCTTCTGCCACAAGAAAATAAAACTAAAAATGTCATTTACGCGGTCATGTCATATATTCTTTTAAAAACTTCTTAATAGCTATCATAATAACAGAAATTAAGGCAGACAAAGTGAAGGTGACATGTACAAACAAGGTTTAAATTTGGGTGATAAAATTCCGGTTCTGGGAAACGCCGATGATTTGGTACTGCTAGGGGAAGACACGGAAACTATACAACTAAATACAAGTGCGTTAATAAAAACCGGTAAAGAAATAGAACTCGAAATAAATACCGAAAATACAAAATATATAATTTGTAGCAGAGACGGTGGCTATCATAGTGATATTGATATATCAGGGTATACTTTTGAACACGTAGAGAAATTTAAGTATTTAGGTTCAATGATAATGAGAAAAAAATAAATCCAGGAGGAAATAAGGTCCTGGTTAAAGGCGGGAAATGCGTGTTATAATTCAGTTGCGAAATTACTTAGCTTCAGTCTAAAAAATTAAAGGTTAGAATTTATAAGACTATTCTTCTTCCGACGGTCCTTTACGGATGTGAACCGTGGCCGCTTACTTTGTTTGAAGGACGGACAACGGCTAAAGGTTTTCGAAAATAAGGTACTACAGGTAAAATATTTGGTCCGAAGAGAGATGAGGCTACTGGGGAGTATAGAAGGTTACATAACGCGGAAATATTTATATCAATCTATATTGTTGTCATGTTTTATTTCATGAGTCAGTTTTAACTTTAATCGTTATTACCTTGAAGCATATACATTTATAAATTTAAACAAATTTAAAAAAATAATATTTCTTTTGATTTATTCGAGTATAATAATCAGAACTATTATTTTTAGCATATTTAGGACTTTTATTAGCTGTATGTCTATATTTATAAAAGAAAGTATCACTCAATTTTCTGGTATCTAAAATTTTTCCTGGAGTTTCGTCTTACCAATGTGCAATAAGGCAGGATTTGAAAATCTTGAACAAGTGGTTGAACAACCTAAACGTATGATTGTCTCATTCTGATATGTATCAGAAAAGGTACAAAGATTTTATAACAAATATATTTAAGCATATTACTGTTGTTATCTATTCGTTTAACGTCACTTTTATACTACTATGGCTAATCGTATGATGACTAATGTTTTCCTCTCCAAGTTTTGTAAGGATAGAGATGTTTAACGAGTTCATGAAATCGCAAAGGCTTGGGACCACCATTTTACGTCCCCTTCGAAGGAGGGAATAGCTAAGGTTGTATTTTACTCCCATTAAAAAATCTTAAGGGCACCTAGCTGATCAATACATACAGGTGACCGGCCCTTTTAGGCATATTGCGTTTCATATCTGTTTCGAGTGTAGGTTCCTATGCAAATATATTCAATTGTTATTTATTTTTTAAAAATGATTTCAATTGTCTAAAAAACTATTAATTTCAAGAACATAATTTCTGAATTCTAAAAAAATGGGAGTGATTCAGGTGTAAGGTTTCACCGACGAATATCATTAATTCATATTTAGGTTGTCAACGGTTTGTGACGATTATTTTTACATATTAAGTGATTATGGGTATAACCACTTCTACTGGTTTGCTATTGTAAATTTGACAGGAAGAAGTCTAGATCGGGCTTTAAATGATAACAAAGAGTAGCTGATAGTTGATATTTATTATAGCCAATCTTACCATAAACGCACATAAATTAATACGAAATGCAATATTCGCGAGCAAAGCTGCGGGTCACAGCTAGTAGTTTTATAAATTCTAACCATTAAGATTTTAGATAGAAGCCGCGAGCTAAGTAACTTAGCAACCGAATAATAACACGCATTTCCCACCTTGAAACCGGGACTTTATTTCTTCCTAGATTTCATTTTTTCTTCTTATCATTGAACCTAAAATACTTGGAATTTCCTAAATGATCAAAAATGACATTTAAGCAATTTAGCAATCGGCCATGTTGTTTTTGCTATTATTCATTTACCTTTTATTCAACGTAAATATAGGTTTTAAAATTTTTAGGCAATTTAAATAATTGCAATTTTGACCTGTTTCCTTCTGCCTAGTTAAAAATTTTAATGAATTTTTACACTGTAAAATTACTGAAAATGTTGGAAGTCGGATGAATTATAAAAAAGCAAAAAGGGCTTGGAAGAAAAGCCCATGAAGGCATTGTACCGAAAGTGGACATATTAAGATAAGTTATTTTAGAATTTTGTTTTTAATCCGCACCCCCCGCATTTGCTCAAAATATTAGTTTTCAAAGTTTTCTAAAATTTTAAAAAATAGTTTTGTAATTGGACTTAAAAGTGTAATATGACGAGAATCGGTCTTCACCAAATGGATATTAAAGTGCGTATGGAATGAATTTATTTTGTAAATTCAACATTAGTTTTTGAGAAGGATCTCTGGAGTAAGTAATTAGCGGAGACTGAATTAAATGCTTTCCCCCTTAAACCGACTTCATATTCCAGATTTCATGTTTTACTTCTTATTTGAATGAAATACTTGAAGTTTCTCTAGTTAAAGTTGTGTTATCATATTACCAAGATTCGCCATTGTTTCTGTACATCCAATTACCGTTTTCTGCTGGAGTTTGGTATCGGATTTTCAAATTATTAGTAGGGCATATTAAATACATTGCAATTACCTTTTCTTAAAGCGGGAAAAATAAGTTTTCTGTAACCAAGTCATCAAAAAATTATTTCTGAAATATAGGTGGTAATATAGAAGTACAATTACCGTTGGAAGCACAAGATTAGAAAAGTAATTCATAATACAATTCAAATATATAATGTTGTTGTAAGCTCATTACTTTACATAAATAAATATAAAATAGTTATAAACCAATAGGATAGGAACGTTTGTTATTTCTATAGTTTTTGAATACATACATACCAATCAACTTTATTCATATGGGAAAATTAAATTTTCCGTTATCTCTGCTTTGCTTTAAGATAAGAAAGAAATAAACTTAACCGATTGCACTTTTCGTAAGGTAAATGAATACAAAAACTGAGAACAATAAATAAAAATAAACATTTATAAAAAATTTATAATGGTCAAAGGGCAAGAAAGATAAACGGGAGGACGTTATTTCTACTGGCACTATATTGTGTTAATTTCATTGGTTCTAGGCATTATCGATAACATTTGAGGATCCTTGGGTTTATGATATTTAATTTTGATTGTAGCAGTTAAATTTATTTTATTAACGGCATAATTGTGATATAGATGTGGGTAATAAAAGCATCAAAATGATATTTACTACTTTATTTTGATGTATTAAGTTATCTATTACAAGAAAAATATAATTCAGCAATTTCACTAAATTATTAAAAAAAATCTGGAGCACACATTCAGTTTCTACATGAAATCCGTTTACATTTATTTTCATTGGAATTCCAGCTAGTTTCTATGGAAACACCTGTTTAAACGGTGAAAGTAGAAATTTTAATAACAGCAAAAACTTGTAATCTTAATCGGGATTATCGTTTAAGACTGTAGTTGTCAACGTTTAATTTTTTCAGATTCTAAAGATTTATGTATCCAATCCTTACATGGGAAAAGGTCTGTGTGTCCTGTGTGTGGTAGTCCAGCACGAAAAAAGTCCTATGAAACTGAAATTTCATATTTGAGAAAACTATACGCCCGAGATGTTACAACAACCTTTTCATTAGAATCAGCTGAACCAGTAGAACCCGATTTATAGCATGCATTTTGCACCTTTTTACGATTTTTTTAAAAATGGCTCTAACGATTTTGACTAATCTCCCTACATCGATGTAAAATTGGACGGGGTTTAATATCATAAAGGTTTCATTCTGATTAAAATAGTCTAACAGGGCATAAATGCCGATATTTTAAAATTTTCTTTCTCTAAAGTACCTTTAATTTTGTAGATTAAAAAAAAAATAAGCATGTTTTCTTGTTAGCATTGACAAATAATGGTTAAATATGCAAGTTGAGTAAATTTGAATTAAAACTAAAGGAGAAAAGTGCAAATATATTTTTGTGTGCAATTTTATGTTTTTGACGTACGAACAGTAATATAATGTATAATATACCGTTGGAAAGCTGCAGATTTTAGAAAAAATATTCACAAGCTTTTAAAATTTATTAAAAGAGTAATGAAAAGCCGATAAAATTAACTGATTGTTGTAAATAATAATATAATAGATTTGTTTAATAAAGCATATGTTTCTTAGAAATTCAATTTAATTAATTATTTATTAGTTTCAATCATTTTTATCTCTAACTGTATTTGAAATTCTTTTATCGATTTTTATCGTGTAAGTAAAAGTCGTTTGTTGTCCGCACCAGATTTTTATTTCTTTTATCTGTATTTAAAAAATTCTTAAATTGATTTTAACAATGGAGATGAGTGAAGTTGTTGTTTCTCGCACCAGATTTTTAGAATTACAATATCAATTTGATATTGATTAACATTGGAACTTGTTATTTTATGTTTCCTCGAGATTTGCATATTCCTAGGATATCCTATCGAAGGTCTGCCCTAAGGCGAGGAAGAATACACTTCCTACTACACGCGGCTCTGAAGTCACTCTTTGAATAATAATAGGTTCTGCACGCCGGCCGGAATTCCTTTACTGGTGGAAGGCCGTTTGCGATGAACAATATGTTAGCGTGTAGGTGCGTCTACAAAAGATGAAACTTTATCTACGGTAGTGGAAAAACGTTAACGTATGTTTATGACATGACATATATCTTACTATCAGTAAAGAACGTCTATATCGTCACCGGAGTTGGCAGGGTGGTGAACCTTGGATTGTGTTTAGCACCGGAGTGCTTTATCCGTGGTGCTTCGGGTTAGAGCGAAGGTCCTATTATATGTTCTCAAAGTCCTTGGCTTATCGAACGTTCCTGAACCTCTTATTTGCATTTCGTATCGTATAGAATCCATTTGCTGGAAGGAGAATGTACAGTAGAAATATAAAAGGATGAAATTGTTTAGTATGCATATTATTCAAAGGAGTATACAATGAAGAAATGCAATCATAGAAGCATCCAAAGAAGAAAAACCCATAAGTCATTTACTGACAGACTGCAGTGAAATTAATAGCTGCCATTCTCCCATACCATTAAATGTTGGGTTGTCAAGTATGTTCCTTGCGTTTTTTACTAGCGATTTCAATAAAAACTTCAGATTTAGGTTTATTATTGTCAATAATGAACATTTCTAATCGACCAAAAAAAAAAAAAAATAATAAAATAAATCTCAAAACGTTTCAAGATGCGTAGAATCCCAATAACGAATAAAAAAAAATCCTTTTGTCCGCCGAAATTTATCCGAAACTGCTGGACCAATTTTTTTTTAATTCGCCACAAAATACTAGTCCATACAACGATGGACGCTTAGACGTTGATATCAGCTGTTTAGTTTTTAAATGGTGGCCGATTAAAAGTGATTTAATTCAATAACTCAGTTTTTTTTAAAGATAGAGAAAAAATTGATTAGTGATTTTTAACAAAAAAACCGCGAATAATTATATAAAAGAGAAACAAAGGAAAGAAAAAAAAAATGTTATACATTAAAACACTCATAACTCAGTTATTTTTGACGAGAAAAGTGTGTGTATTGTTTTAGAATCAGTAAGGTGCGATAAAAAAAAAAAAAAATTGTACGTTATTTTCGAAGATAGTGAAAAAATCATTATTATTTTTAAACAAAAAAAAAAAAAAACGCGAATAATTATATAAAAGAGAAAGAAGAAAAGTAAAAAATAAAAATTTTATATATAAATACGCTCATAACTCAGTTATTTTTGACGATAGAGTATGTATAAAAATCCATATGTATATTCAAGTAACAAATTATAATAGATGTAATTACACCAAAAATTGGTAATTATTGAAGAGAGGGAAAAATCTAAATGATTTTCGAGATCAAACATGATGAACAAAGGGCAAAAAAAAATTCGATTCACCGATTTTTTTTTATCAATAAACAAAAAAAAAATTAACTTTTGAGGAATAAATTTTAAATATTGATTAAATATTAACCAGAATGAAACTAGTATGTTATAAACCCATTAAATTTTACATCAATATAAAGAGTTTTATCAAAATCGTTAGAACCGTTTTTGAGAAAATCGAAAAAAATGTGCGAAATAAATTGTATAAAGTAGCACTTCCGGTCAGCCGATTTTAGTGAAAAAGTTACTGTAACATCTTGGCGTATAGTTGTCTTAAATATGAAATTTCAGTTTTGTACGACTTCTCGTTTTTGCGCTGGACTTACACACACATACCTTCTCACACTAGTTGGTTATTTCGACTCTAAAATAAGGTAATCAAAAAATAAATGTCTGAATCGTGTATTTCCGTTGATAAAACTGGAATTTGAAAATTTTCACGATCGCAATACTTTCCATTACTATATATTTCTTATATAGGTAAGTGAAAGTAAAACTAAATCTGCAACAGCTAATAAAAAAAAGACAGATATTAATAGCATTAATTGCTTATTTATAAGGCCGATGGATATATTATGCTATCATAATGCAATCAGATGCTTTACAATGGCATATGGGGCAGGCGGTCGATTAGGCACTGTAAATAGACTTTGTAAAATTTAAATTATTAATGATGAAGTGACAATGGTTGATTGTGTGTATATATGAGAGAAGTTGGTTCAGGGTCCAGTCAATATAACACACAATTAAATATAAGCTTAATTCATTGGTACCGACGTTTGCCGAAGGATATATCTATCTATCTATCTATCTATCTATCTATATATATATATATAGATATATATATATATATATATATATATATATATATATATATATATATATTTCACAGAGAGACATATAATATAATAAAATATATAATAGACCACTCCAAATGTTTCTTTCTACCTCTCGTTTATTTAGGGTGGTACTACTTTTAAGATTGTAGATTCGATGATTTTACTTAGTATTTAATATTTTGACCTAATTTCCAATATAACCAGTTTTTAACATATCAACAATTTCGATAAATATTTAAAAATAATTTTAAATATTTATTTGTTTAATGTTTACTTTGATTCCATCGTTACCGTCAATTTTAGTTCCTCACTTCCACACCAAGGGCGCCATAATTACTTAATTACCTCATTGTTGTGACGCCTGCTCAGCTCACCCATTCAGTAAGTACACATATCTGATTTAAATGTCTCTCACCTCTTTACCCATCGACTTCTAAAATCTCAACCTTTCCAACTTTTGGTTCTCTTTAAACATTTAAAGGTAAAAATCATATATGTATATATATATATATATATATATATATATATATATATATGTATTTCACAGAGAGATATGTATACACACGTATTCACTATATTTTATATTTTTATGAACCCCACTCATCACTGTAGAACAAATACGATACCTTGGACTTCACCTTGACAAACGTCTTACATGGAATCCTCATACAAGACTTAAACGACAAGAAACTGCTCGTAGATATCGACTATTAAAACACTTACTTGACGAACGATCAAAACTCTCTCTATACTTCAAAGAACACATTTACACAACCATTATTAGACCTATCTGGACTTATGGCATAGAGCTATGGGGCTCCACTAAACCATCGAATTCCTCTCACATCCAATCCTTGCAATCCAAAATCCTTCGACAAATCCTAGACGCTCCTTACTTTGTTACCAACAAACTCATCCATAGAGACCTGAATATCCCACTCGTTGCAGAAATTGCCCAAAAAAGATACTCCTCCTTTCATTCCAAATTACCCTCCCCCCCATACAAACCCGCTTGTCCGTATCCTCTCATCGGCATCTATTCCCGATAATCCTCCGAGGCGTCTGAAAAGACGGTGGCCTCGAGACCTGCTTACCAAATAAACTCTGAAGTGCTACCACTGGTTAGATTCTTCTCAAGATCTTTCCAAGCTAATGTTCTGTAAATAGGCTCATTTACTTGTTGTAATGTGTACAGTTGTAAATATCAATAAAAGAATTTAAATTTTTTTTTTTTTTTATGTTTCACACTTTATGAAAGTATGGACATTTTGTAAGTCATAGATTTATGACCCTTTTTCTCTTACTCCTAAAAGTATTTTTTAACATTATACTTTCTCACATTTTTACATACTGTAAAAAATTAACACACATTTTATTAAAATTTCTTTTCCCCCTATTGTTTTTAAATATTATTATATTTATCAATTGTCATAACTACTATTTCACTTTGTAATTTTCAGTATAATTTATTTTTCTTATTCATCTTTATATATTGTATTCCTCTACTAGTTGTTATCTTTGTTTTTTTTTCTTTTTTCCGATAGCCCTGAAGAAGGCCTATATTTTAGGCCCAAAACGTCGGTACCAATAAATTAAGTTTATACTTAATTGTGTGTTATATTGACTGCACCCTGAACCAACTTCTCTCTGTAAATTATTAATAATTTAAAGGTAGTTCCGTGAGTAGACAGATGTTGCTGTTACTTATTAACTGGTTGTGGTGAATGTTTTATCTACTGTTTGAAACCATCTGGTTTTCTTCTTTCTCCTAGGAAAGATTACACTAGAAACCTTGAAAAAACATATTCACGTTTACTGTTTGTTTTTCCCTAGGAGCTTGCAATCGTTTCAGACACTCATCATTATGATGAAAGCCGACGATAGTTAGATTAGGTTGAAGCGTGTTACGCAACTCTCATGAAGGCAGTGGCTCTACTACAAAGGATCTTCTTGTCATATAACTTTCAGATGCAGAATAGAAGATTAGCCTCTCATAATGAAGCTGCAGCGGTGACTTGCGGATTTGGAAATAATGTTAATCCTCTTTAGTGTTACCGACAGATCGTGGGACTTGAATCGGAGGATAACTTGAAGCAATGGAACGAGATTACAGTGAAATAGGAAAATACTTGGAATAGCTAATGGACTGAGATAATGATGCGATAACTTTCAAGCCATTATTGTCAGTATCAAGGTTTGCAGTCTCTAGATTGACAATCAAAGCTCCATTATTTCTCTCGGTTTTCTTTCTTGGTCACAAATACAATAGCATGAGGCTAAAATTAGTCAATAGCAATCTTTAAGATATCTGCTGTTTTCTTCTCAAGGACACATGTAAACTCTTATATTCATTCAACTAAATTTACCCTCAATGGTGATTAATTTTATTTTACTTTCACTTACCTATACATGAAATATATAGTAACAAAAATTATTGCGATCGTGAAAATTTTCAAATTCTAGTTTTCAACGGAAATACACAGTTAAGGGTTCCCTGAGTCCAAATAACCAAGTTCCTCAAAAAGGTGTGTTTGTGCGTGATAACTCCAGCGCGTAAATGAAAAGTCATATAAAACTGAAATTTCATATTTAAGACAAATATACGCCCGAGACGTTGCAAAACCTTTTTTCATCAAAATGAGCTTACCAAAAGAGCCACTTTATACCATGCATTTTGCACTTTTTTACGATTTTCTAAAAAACGACCCTAACGATTTTGATTAAATTCGCAATATCGATGTAAAATATAATGGGATTTAATATCATGTAGTTTTTATTCTATTTGAAATAGTCTGACAGGGCTTAAATGCCGATATTTTAAATTTTCTTCCTCTAAAGTACCTTAATTTTGTAGATTCCATAAAAATAACTATATTATCTTGTTATCACTGATAAAAAACAAGTAAATATATAAGTTGGACAAATTCGATAACCAACTAAAGGAGATAACTGAAAATAATATTTTTTTAATGCAATTTTTTGTTTTTTAACGTAAGAACAGTAATATACATGTGTAATATACCGTTGGAAAGCTAATGATTTTAGAAAAAAGATTATCTTATACACAAGCTTTTAAAAGTTCATAAGTAGTAATGAAAAGCCGATAAAACTGGCTGATTGTTTTAGACAATAATATAATCGATTTTTTTAATAAAACACATGTTTCTATAGAAATTCAATTTAATTAATTCTTAAATGGTATCACTCATGTTTATCTCTAACTGTATTTGAAAATTCTTTAGTCGATTTTAAAAACGGTGGTAAGTGAACGTCGTGTGTTGCCCGCATCCGATTTTTTTACTTTCACTTACAGGCATATGGAACATATAGATTGATGTTATTATCCGAATTTATTTTTTTAAGCATATATCTTCCCCTTTCCCTCTACTTTCGTGAACTCTCACAAATGTTCACCAACCTCTTCTCTCACTGTGCAGCGCGGTCTTGATTTAAAAAAGGAGTAAGCTTTGAGCTCATAGTTATCAAAACAGGCGCTAGATACCGCACGTGTGAGCGACAATTTTTCACAGGTTTTAGAAGCTAGTTAAAACATTCTAGAACCAACTACCGGGTCTGAACCTGCGACCTTGGGTATAGAAAATTGTTATACTAGCTAGCCACTATTGAACAGGTGAACCGAGTAATGTGATTACTCGTAATATGTATTGCAAATCTCTTGACCAGAGCTTTTCACGTTATAAAAAAGAAAAGATAGTACACAATGTCTCTTTTTTTTCAAGTTAATATATATATATATATATATATATATATATATATATATATATAATATATATATATAAGTTTATTAGACACGATCTTATATTTTTTCATCGTATTTTCTCTGGTTATATAACGGAGTTTATCAAATCTGTTTTATCACATATATGATAATAGATAAGCAACTGAACAAAAAAAAAACTAATCTAGTAATTTATCAAAAAGAAAGTGACCTAATTAAACAAAATATTTTCAAAGTTTAATAAATTCATGTCTAGACCGGAACCCCAGGATATTTGTTTAAGTTTTTTGTTTAAGATTTATTTCACCGCTTCATCTTTCTGCTTCTTTTCGCACCTTCGACAACCGTATACAGTTTCATTTTAGGTAGTATATTTCATAATATTAACTAGTTTTTGTCGACTTAATCAAGGTTAATTAACATATCAAGAATAAAAAATCAGAAAAATCATGTTTTTTTTTATTTGAGATTTACATCTGTGTTATCTTGACTGCTTGCGTTTCAAGATGCGTAGAATCCGAATAACGAAAAAAATCCGTTTCTCCTAATAAGTACATACCAAAATTTTTCGCAATGTAATTAAGAAATGTATGTGAATAGCAAGATTAAAATGTTTTTCTTTTAGTGCCATTTGATAGAGAATTACATTTTCGACAAAATGAAAGAAGAATCATTGATATTGGTTAACAACATTATTATTTTATTGAGAAATAATACAATCTTTCAAAACCAAGGGAAATGAGTATTAGTGATAAAAGGAACTATTCACTCCATTGTTACATTTAAACTGAGAAAAAAAAAATCAAAGAAAGATGATGTAAAAAAACCCATAAACCATTAAGAAAAAAAAAAGAAAGAAAAAAAGAATCAAAATACATAATAATAAAAAATACAGTAATTTAACTCTACTTTTTTCGATGATTAGGCAACACTGGCAACATACTTTTATTAGTTTTATATTTATTATTATTAACGTGTACCACTACAACTTACGAATGTTTTAGAATTCGATAATAATGCTAGCTAGGAACGTATATTATCTTGGTCAACTGTTGTGCAAAGAAGTGATTCGTCCGAGACTATGTTCAATCATTATGGTTTCCTCCCATTAAGGATAATATTTTTCAAATGTTTTAAATTCAGATGCGATCGAGAGATAGAAACCCCTGCTCATGTGTTTGGTTAATGTCCAAAAAAAAAATGCTTCTCTTTACCAACCGGCACAACCACATAAAACAGGAAATAGCAGAACTTCTAGAAAATAAAAACTACAATTGTTTTCAGGAATAAGTCAACAAGATCTGTGAAGATCTTAGCATTCAACACCACAGGAAAGAAAGCACTGATAGTAGATTCTACGATCAGATATGAAGCAAATGATCGGGGACAAGATAACAAGATCCAAGAAGAGAAAGAAAACATTTATACAAAATGTATTCCCTACCTGCAAGAAAAGTTTCGCGAGGAGTTCAATGAAATAACATTTGCAGTTAGGGAGGGCTTAGGTTCGGAATCAGGAAGACCATTCCATCAGCTACGAGAGCATTTTTGGAAAAGTATGGACTTGAAAGGAATCATTTCCAGAACTGGACTCATTGGACATCTTGCACCACCATATATATTAAGGCTAGCCTAAATTTGTAAATTTTTCTAGACCGATTTCAATATAAGTAATATGGATATATAGATTAGAATAGAATGAAAAACTTATTCTGGGACTGGGTTCCCTATGAATAACATTTATGAACATGTATTATGAAATATATAATATGTCTAGCCAAAAGACATAAGAAACATAACTAATTACTATTTACAATGGTGAAATAAGGATACATATTATACTACAAAAATTTAAGAATAATATAAAATGAGTAAATAAATAATCTGATTTTTTCTTCTCAAAAAAAAAAAAAAAAATCATATGTTTAACAAAATTCAAAATAAATATCTTAAAAACAAAATTAAATTTTGGGCAATACACTTTTCTTTTTATTCATTCGATGTTACATTTATACCATTGACATATAAAAATTTCTAATCGTCTATTTGGGATGACAGAAGGTATTGGAAAAGTTGGGATTTGAATGAGGATAGAGAAGCACCATGGCGGATATGGGTAGGTAGAGAATTCCAGAGGGTATAAGAGCGGACAATAAAGGAATTATCAAAAGATTTAGTTCTGTGAGTAGGGATGCAAGGTCAGAAATCTATTCCTAATTAGAAACCCGGTACCTAAACAATAATTAACGCTCCCCCCCCCGTACCAAATAGTATACTTTCCTTCTGTTAACGAACCCTCCCCTAGCTATATGGCTAGCGTAACAGCCTCCTGTGCCAAAGGTCACGGGTTCAAACCTGCAGGGTGGCCCTAGAGTTTTTTAAAGGGAGTAAAAAATCCTTAGTTATGCCGTCCTTCGAAGGGGACGTAAAAAGGTGGTACTAAGCCTGTGCGATGTCAGGTACTCGTTAAAGATCCCTATCCTAATAAAATCTGGATAGGCAAACTTTAGGACACCCATTGTAGCATCGTCCGATTAGCCACAGTATAATAAAGTTACGTTAAATGAATAAACAAATAACAACAAGAATGCTAGTCCACATTCTGCCACTTAAACCAATTGCTCCCTTAGTTTCGGCCCTGGATAATGTTTATCTTTCGGTTGTTATGGAAACCTGACATTTTCAGAAACAGAATTAATTACCGTTAGAGCTGATTGCTAACTTCAAATGGTGTTTGATCCTTTAGTTCATAATGATTTAGCAATTTGATCTTAACTATTTTCAATTTAAATTGTGACTTAGTAAACAATTAGTGGAAGGAGATGCTATAAATAGCTCATTATCATGAATATAATTACATTTATAGCTTTACCGTCATCAATATGAAAGTTCCAGCCTTGGCTTATTTCACGGTTTATTACCGTTTATCTTCTGTGTTCTCGATTCGTGTTGCATTAACCTTCCTTCTTATTGTGAGTCTCTGCCAAAATTGGTATTGGTTTTGAATTAGCCAAGAGTGTTCGGATAGAACAAATGGGATTAAGGATTTCTGACGGTTTTTGGTCTGACAGTGAAACACTCTCAGGAAAGAAAGGGAAGTGAGCTGTATAGGGTAAACCAAAGGTCGCATGACTTTTCCCAAAAGTGGAGACATTTAGGATAACACAATATTATATATCTGTGGCTGTCGTGAAAAACTGGATAACTCGAGTTATATTAAAAATGAGTTAACTTCACGAATCGCTAACGCAGGCCATCTCCCACGTCGTGTTAAATTGGTTAATGATTTTTCTTGGTGGAAGAAATTTCAGGTGAAAAGAAAGCTGTATGTTATAACTCCATTTTGGGTATTACGCAAAGTTTAAGTCGCTCATCTGTAAAATGAAAGATTTTCACTTAACTACTTATTTACAACAGCCACAGATATGTTATTTGTTTTAATTCATAGAAAACTATATTTTCATTCTATTACCCGCGACTTCGTTAGCATCAATTTCTGTTATGATCGCGATTAAAAAGTTTTTAAAAGGATATATTTTAAAGTACTTCTACGTGAATGATATTATAAGTTTTATTTTGTTTTGTGACAAAAGAACATACTGATTTTATCCGGAACCCGATCATGACAACGCGACATACAGTTGAAAGCAATCTTGACGTAAATAGATTCCTACGTGTTTTAATGTTTGCCCCTGTGATTTATTAATTGTTACAGCAAAAGATAAATTAACGAGATATTGAATTATTTTAAAATTAAAAGGTAAACCATTTGGAATCATTGGGATGCGAGGTTAATTTTCCCCGTTTTTCCAGACTTTCCACCGATTCTTCATTCTTATTGGTCGCAGCGTGATGTCATAAATTAAGCTTAAAGCCATCCTCGATAAATAGGCTATCCAACACAAAAATAATTTTTCAATCTGAGCCAGTAGCTTCAGAGATTAGCACGTTCAAACAAATAAAATTTTCAGCATTATAATATTAGTATAGATTACAACAATCAGTTAGTTTCATCCACTTTTCATCACTCTCCATTACCTTATATAACTTGGTGTTTGAAATAACATTTTTTTCTAAAAGCTTAAGATTTCCGAAGGTATGTTATACTTCTATGTTACTATTCTTATGTTAAATAATGTTCACTGCGTTCTCATTTAGTTGGATTTCCACTTCGTTTAACTTACAGATACTTATACTTATAAAATATTAAAAAGTTTCAAAATGCGTGGTATAAAGTGGCTCTTCTGGTATGCCGATTTTGTTGGAAAAGTTAATTTTTCACGTTTTTCTAGATTTTCTACTGATTCTTCACTCCAATTGGTCGCAGCGTGATGTTATATAGCCTAAAGCTTTCCTCGATAAATGGACGATCCAACACAAAAAAAGAATTTTTCAATTCGAACCAGTAGTTCCTGAGATTAGCGCGTTCAAACAAACAAACTCTTCAGCTTTATAATATTAGTAGAGATTACTATTCATAACTTTGAGAACTTTTTTCTTTCTAATTTATTTTATTGAAATGTATAACTGTATCAGAGTATCTTGTATCTGTATCTAAGAGTTTCAGAGTATCTGTATCTTACAAAAAGTCATGATAATTTGTAATGAAGGAACTATTGTATCAATCTGTAACAGTTCAATGCCTTTTTTAAGTCAGCAGAACTTGAAACAGTTTGTTTTATTTTATTTTTTAGTTCCCTTGAAGGATGGCATGTTACGACCAAGTTGGCTAATATAGACTGATAATTATTAATGGTGACAAAATATTTTCGAATTTTGTAAGGATTTTAGATTAGATAACGGATGAGTTTAGGTGGTTTAAAGGTGTTACAACTTAAATATAAAAACAATGTATAATGTTTTTAAATGGAAATAATTTTTTCAAACCCTGCAAATTATTATAAAATAGTTTATTATTTCCAAATAACAATATTATTGTATAACTGTTTATACGGCTGTTGATAGGCCATTAAGTAATATGAAAAGCAATAAATAATTCAAAGGAAAATGGCAGATCACCACTGGTGATTTCAAAACGCAATATCTCAGCTAGTTGTTAACCTATTTCAGTGATTCTTTTTTTCATTTTTTCGAAAATTTAATTATCTATTAAATGGCGCTTTTTGGTATTTATTTATTAATGGGTGAAATTTAATTTTTTTTCGTTTCTTATTCTCTTTTTTATAATTATTCACGGTTTTATGGTTTAAAAAAATAATGAATTTTTCTCTATCGTAATAACGTAGTTACAAGCGTGTATATAAGCGAGATTTCAATTTTTGTGGTTGATTATTGAAAATAATAAACCAAAATAAAATTAATGACCATTGACCCTAAAATGTAGTTGAATGAATATAAGAGATTGCGTGTGTCCTTGAGAACTTATTGGTAGTTATTTATTTTTTGTGAGTATTATCATTTTTTTCAACTGTAGCATTGTACTATTAATCACAATTGCATAAAGTGGAGATGAACGAAGAAATAAACATATACCAACCTTCAGTTATAACATATATTGTCTGTTATAACATATATATATCAATTTCGCTGAAATCATTTAAAGCTATATTTTGTTATTTTTTATATCGCATAATTTCAGACATAAGTCTTAATCACATAAAAACGACTCTTTATTTTTTCAAACCCGCAGGTGGTCCTAGAGTTTTTTAATGGGAGTAAAAAATCCTTAGTTACGCCGTCCTTCGGAGGGGACGTTAAAAGGTGGTCCCGAGCCTGTGCGATGTCAGGTACTCGTTAAAGATTCCTATCCTAATTAAAACCTGGATAGGCAACATTTAGGACTCCTACTGTAGCATCGTCCGATTAGCCTTAGTAGCATAAAGTGACGTTGGATAAATAAACAAACAAACGACTCTATATTCCATCAAAAGACGCAAACGTTTATAAATACTCTGTTTGGATGATGATTTTACGATGTTCCGGGATATAAACATCTAGTTATTGAATTGATCAACACGTTCTAAGACGGAATACAATTTCATCTCTCAATCTGACTTGATTAAATTAATAACTGAGTTTTATATTTACCCTTATGATTGTAAACTTTGATAATATAATATTTCTGAAATTCCAGTTATCGCTTATACCAAACAATTAATTATTATCCGAATTAAAAATTGATATTTTTCAGGCATATTGACAGTATATCATCAGTACACCATTTCAATAGTTCAAATTAATTCACGGTCACAATTCGTGTATTCTGTCCATAATTAAGTAATGGCTATAGTATTTTTTATTTAAAAAAAATATATTTATTGTAATTTACAACTGTATTATACAACACAATGAGTAAATATGCAGAATGAAGATAAGTCGTGTAAATGTCTTGAGAAAGAACTACCCAGTGGTAGCACTTCACTAACTACGAGGCTGTTTTTTAAGTAAGTACCGTTTTGGAATTAAAAAAAGACGTGCAAAGATTTTATTTTTACATGAAAGCCTGTACCTTAATCTACTTTTCTACACAATTTCCATGAATTTTGAGGCTCTTGACATAACGCGGCACCAGTTTTTGAATCTATCTATCTATCTATCTATCGGCGCTATGGTCCTTGTAGGACCTTGGCCTCCTCAACGATCCTCCTCCATTCTGACCTGTCTTCGGCAGCTCTTCTCCATCCGCTGACTCCTAAAGACCGAAGGTCCTCCTCTACGTCCTGCAGCCAAAGGAGTCTAGGTCCGCCCCTGCTCCTCATTCCACCAGGGTACTTTTTTTGAATACCCTCCTCAAACAATTCTGCCGCCTTACTTGTTAACCACTACATCACAAATGTTTTGACTTCGTTATCGTCTTGAAGACGCCAACCGCCCAGGTGTTTCTTCAAGTGCAGGAACAAATGGTTGTCGCTGGGCGCCAGATCAGGGCAGTGTGAAGGATGATCTAGAGTTTCCCATTCAAATGATTTGATGAGATCTTTTATATCTTGTAGGTTTCATTCTGATTGAAATAGTCTGATAGGGCTTAAATGCCGATATTTTAATTTTTCCCTTTAAAGCACCTTTAATTTTGTAGATTCTATAAAAATTACCATATCATCTTGTTATCATTAATAAAAAACAGATAAAGGAGAATACTACAAAAATATTTTATCAATGCAATTATTTGTTTTTGAGCAAAGATCAGCAATATACATGTATAATATACCGTTGGAAAGGTTACTAGACAAACGTTCAAAACTTCCAGTATATCACAAAAGACTCATTTACATCACTATTATCAGAACTAATTGGACATATAGAGCCGAACATTGGGGCTTTACTAAACCATCTAATTCCTCTCGCATCCAATCCTTAAAATCCTTCGCAAAATCTTGAATGCCCCTTTTATTATGTCACAAATCAAATCCTTCATCATCACCCAAACATCACATTTGTTGCAAACTTTATTTATTAAATTTATCTTCCTTAGATATCCCTCCGAGGCGACAGAAAAGAAGGTGGCCTCGGGACCTACTGCCTTAAAATACGAGGCGTGTTTTTTAAGTAAGTTCCGTTTTGCGATTCCGCCGCCGTAGCGCTACTGTCGGCGTTCCGCGCATGCGCGCTGGTTACATACATCTCTCGCTATATTGATGTAAAATTTAATAGGCTTTAATATGCCGTGGGTTTCATTATGAGTAAAATGGTCTGACAGGGCTTAAATGCAGATATTTTAAATTTTCTTTCTCTAAACTACCTTTAATTTTGTTGATTCTATAAAAAAAAATAACCATGTCACCTTGTTACCATTGATAAATAACAGGTAAATATGCAAGTTGAGCGAAATCAAAAAGGAACTAAAGGAGAAAACTGAAAACATATTTTTTAATGCAATTTTTTGTTTATGGACATAAGAACAGTAATATACAATTGGGAAAAATTTATAGAAAAAGAAGGTAAATACTTCGAATAAAATTATCTTGTTTTCTTATCGTATTTTTAATAAAAATCCTTTACCTTGAAAACGGACATTTAATGTGACACAACCCAATAAATACACTTGTTATATTATTTTTTTTATTTTTATAAATCAAATAAAATAGGAACAGATTTTAACTTAAAAAAAATAAATAAACAGAACTAATTATGATTTTTTGAACAATTTATGTTTCTAATTTCTACCGATGATTAAATAGAATAATTGAATAGACGTTATTAAATACACATTATATTTTCTTACTGACTTTTCTAGATTTCCTTTACCTTGAAAACGGACATTTAATGTGACACAACCCAATATACGAGTATATATATATAATATATATATATATATATATATATATATATATATATATATATATATATCTATGTATTTGTATAAAGAAGAGGGCCGGCCACGACAGCATTGCTATGCGATCATGGCCTATGGCAACATCTAAGCCCGAAACATGCCCCCAATGGCTTATTGTTCCAGAGCGGGCCAAGGATCTTTTGGTCGTTATCGCCGAGCGTCATTCGTTCGAGATCAACGTCCTCTCTCATAGTTCTTATCTATCGATATGTTCCAGATCCTCTTTCATTACTCTTGATTAAAATCGATATGCTTTATTACTATGTACAATGTAATGCTATTGATCTTCAGAAGGACTAACATCAACTTAAAGCTAAGTAATGTTAGGTATTAATTTGATTGCTTGATATTTTGTACTAGCTGACCCGACAGAAGATGTTCTGTCTGCGATTCATTTTTACTTTTACTTCCCTATATATGAAATATACAGTAAGGGAAAGTATTGCAATCGTGAACATTTTCAAATTCCAGTTTTCGACGGAAAAACACATTTCAGGGTCGAGATGTTACAGCAACTTTTTCAATAAAATCAGCAAACTAGAAGAGCCACTTTATACTATGCATTTTGCACCATGTTATGATCTTCTCAAAAACGGCTCTAACGATTTTTATTAAACTCGCTATGTTGATGTTAAAATGTAATAGGCTTTAATATGGTGTGGGTGTCATTCTGATTGAAACAGTCTGACAGGGCTTGAATGCCGTTTTTTTCAATTTTCTTCTTCTGAAGTACCTTTGATTTTGTAGATTTAAAAAAAATAGGCACATCATATTATTAGCATTGACAAATAACAGCTAAATATTCAAGTTGAGTGAGTTTGATAAACAACTAAAAGAGATAAGTGCGAACATATATTTTTTTTATGCAGTTTTTGTGTTTTTGACAATAACAGTAACATAGACTTATAATACATCGTCAAAAACAGAATGATTTTAGTAAAAATATTATCTGATACGCAAAGTCGTAAAAGGTAATATAAAGTGACGAATGGGAATAACCTTATTACTGATTAACAGTTTAATATTGTTATGTTATTTAATCTAAATCATATCTTTTGAACGAAAATGAATACACGTTTTATTAATATCAACTTTAAATATATTTTTTTAATTGAAGTATATTTAGTAGTTTCCAAATTGATTTTAACAGTCGATGTAAGTGAAAGTCGTGTGTTGCCTCCTTCTGACTGATATAAACATAACCAAAAAAATAATAAGCGAGATCGGTCAAGCTGTTCACGCGTGATGCTATCACCGGCGATTCATTAATATATATAGATACAGATTTAAAAGTTGATCTTGAGCATCTCAATTTCATGATATATCCAGCATAATTTTCTAAAGGGAAAAAAATTATCCCCTGCAATTTATTTGAGCGGAAAATTCATAAAATTATTATTACAGAACTGTGAAAGTGCTTTAAATTAGTGTATTATATGTTTGCGATAAATATTTTGAGATATCTATGAAAAACGTTAAAAAACATGTTTTTTTATGATCGGGTTATTGTACACGTATGATTTGAAAATTAACATTTTTTAGTGTACTAAGATGTTGAGCTGGAGAAAACGCAAACGTGCCAGCTGTTATCCTTATCATAATTAAATTTGATAACGATTTTTTTTTAAATCATATTTTATTGGTGTTTTACAACTGTATTTACAATTACAATAAGTAAAATAGATGATACAATAATAGGCATGAATAGACACGTGAAGAAGATAGTCAGTGGTAGCACTTCAAACTTTATTTTATAAGCAGGTCTCGAGGCCACGTCTTTTCAGGCACCTTTAGGATTATCGGGAATATATGTAGTTGAGAGGTTACGGACAAGCGGGTTTGAGTGGGCAGGTAGTTTGGAATTAAGGAGGTGTATCTGTCGCGGGCTAAGTCTGCAACCAGTGGGATATTTAGGTCTTATGGATGAGTTTATTAGTAACAAAGTAAGGAGCATTGTGGATTTTTCTTAGGATTTTGGATTGCAAGGATTGGATACGGGAGGAGTTTGATGGTTTAGTGGACCCCCATAGCTCAATGCCATAGGTCCAAATAGGTCGGATAATGGTTATGTAAATGAGTCTTTTGTAGTAAATAGGCAGTTTTGATCGTTTGTAGATTAAGAGTTGTAGTATGAGGTATCTGCGGGCAGTTTCTTGTCGTTTCAGTCTAGTGTGAGGATTCCAAGTAAGGCGCTTGTCTAGATGAAGTCCAAGGTAACGGATCTGTTCAACAGGGACTAGTGGATTGTTGCTAAAGGAAACAGTGGGACAGGTAGTCATAGGTTTGCGACGAAGGGTAAAGGTAATTTTATGGGATTTATTAGGATTGATTTTAATTCTTTATTTATGACACCATTCTTCAATGGATAGGATGTGAAACTGAAGAGTTTGTGACGCAACTGTTGGGTCATTACTTACGGATAACACACATGTGTCATCGGCGTAAGTAGTGAGAACAGTGCTAGGATGAATAGGAACATCAGCTGTATAAATGGAATAAAGGATTGGGCTTAAGATGCTACACTGAGGTACACCTGCGTTCTGAGAAAATATGGATTAGTATGAAAGGCTATGGTTTACTTTGAAAGTTATATCTGTGAGATAAGAATGAATAATTAGGAAGTATGTAGGAGAGAGAGAAATTTCCGAAGTTTGTATAGCAGTCCTGGGTGCCAAACTCGATCAAAAGTGATAAGGAGTTGAAAAAATAAAAGTGAATTCACTCCGGTATATGCAGATAAAAGCTAAAGAATGTGCATCATACATTTAAAGTAATAAATTTCAATAAAAATTAAACATGAATAATTTGTCGAATATTTCAGGTGTTTGATACGATGGGTACAGGCCACCTGACCAGATCAACAGTCGAAGAAATGATATCGAATCAGCTGGGAAAAAATCTTGGAAACTTATCAGACGAGCAAAACAGGGTAAGATTGTTGTAATTTATAAAAAATAATGGCGAAAGGGCGACTCAATCCAAGTTTTGATAATTGAGAAAAATATAGAACCTCTTAATTAAGGATAAATATAACGAATTTATTATAATTAAGACTATGTGACTGTGAAGAATCCTATTCATCACTTTTTTAATAGAGTGTGTAATATTTGTTTTCTATTAAACTCCTATTTTTCCTTTTATTTAATAATATATATTTTTATTTAAAATAAATATTAATTAACACACTTTCTCTTTAATCATGTATTTATAACAAACTTAACCGACATAACAATAAGCTTATAAATGACATGGCTGCAATTGAAATGTCTATTCAAAGAGTGCTGAAAAGTAGCCGAATGAGATACCTCTATTTTTGATTTCGGAGTTGATATGATATGATATTATTTTTATAGAACCTACAAAATTAAAGGTACTTTAAAGGAAGAAAATTATCGGCATTTAAGCCGTGTCAGACTACTTCAGAATTAAACTACATGACATTGGTGTGAAGTCATTTTTTAGAAAATCGTAAAAAGGTGCTAAATTTATTGTCTAAAGTGGCCTTTATGGTTAGCCGATTTTTATGAAAAACAGTTTCTGTTACATCTCGGGCGTATATTTGACTTAAATATTAAATTTAAGTTTCATATGATTTTTCGTTTTTGCTTTGACTTATGGACTTACCACATCCACACATAACTTTCTGCGGGATTTGGTCGTTTTGACTCAGGAGATTCTAAAACGTGTATTTACGTTGAAAACTCGAATTCGAACATTTTCACGATCGCAATACCTTTCCTTTACTATATAGTTCCCATATAGGTAAGTGAAAGGAAAAAAAAAGTATATAATAAGAAAGATACATAAAATAGTCATTTTAAAAATAAACAATATGATTTAAACGATATATTTAAAAAAATAATATATAAATGCTACTAATAAAGTGATAAAAACATACATGGACTAATAGCAAAACAACTGAGGTCAGAAGTGATTTGAAGGTATCATTTGTTACATAATTCCAGACTCGGTGCCATCATTCAGCTGATCCCAAGACTGCTGAAGTCATTACTTCTTCTACGACTGACTTTCTAAATCAGCAATAAAAAAACATCACGAGTCATTTGACGGACGAGGCGCGAAAATGTATTAGCAACATTTAGTCAGCTGCATTTATATGGACTTAAGAATAAAATTTGTTTTAATTTCCCCGGAAGAGTAAGGAACTGAATCGTAGGTTATGGTGATGTATAAGGTCTTAAGAAATCTTATGGGATAAAAATTCAGTTTGTTATTCTTTTTTCTTTAAGCGTGATTAGGACCTAATCTCTACCTTGAACAACCGTTTTTATAGAATCATTTTTTATTGTAAAGTCAAATTGTTATTTTCCAATAATTTATTTTAAAAGTAGAGAGAAATGCTTTATTTGTATGGCAATGCTCCCAAATACTCGTGCCATACACTGTACGGTATCAATCCTTGATTTCACATACGTTTTCAATTTTTTTTTCCTATCTTAATAAAAATTTATAATATTTACAAACTTTGTTTTTTTTCCTATCTTAATACAAATTTATAATATTTACAATTTTTTTTTTCTCTTTTACATAAACTGTAAGGTCCATCAACGTCGTGGAAGGCGAGGATTATTGAGTGTACCGTTCAACAGTGATTCAAAAAAAGTCTTCAGTTTGAAAGACAAAGAAGGTCGTTAAAGGACTTTTTTTCTTTATGTATATTCTTAGACCTTTGTTGCTAGAAAATCCCAGAACTTGTAGGAAAACTCAGACGTTGGACTCCTCACTCATTAAACGACTGCCAAAAAAAATGATGAAATCTGTGTCTCACTTCTTTGTCAGATTAAACAGCAGCCCATTTAAATCCAGGATATTACAAATGAAAAGTGGATTTTGCACGAAATTTTCCAAAGTCCCCATCTCAACAAAAAACATGTCATCGTTACTGCTTGGTGTGATTCATTTGTTTTGATTCTCTGAATCATGGAAAAACCATCAAGGCTAAATGGTATTTTAAAAAAATTGATGTGATGCATCAGAAATTAGCAATAATATATCCATCTGTGGTTTATCAGAAGGAGCTAATTTTGTTGCATGACATCCATCCACATGTATCACGTTTCAAGGGAATTGGCTTCGAGACTTTGCCTCGTTTTCATAAATTCTAAGGATTCTAAATTATCTTGAAGGGGAATGGAAAAGCTGCCAACACGTTAACGATAATGTATTGAAAGGAATGGAGACGATATTGATTAATAAAAACACATACATACATTTTTTTTTCTTTTAAAGCCGTAATCTTGCATTTTTTTCGGACAACACATTATAATTGTAATAAATCATGTTATTTAACTTTAACTTTAAAATTTGATTTGCACAAACAAACTATAAAAATCTGGTGCGGGCAACACAAACTTTCGCTTGCCTCCGTTTTTAAAATCGATTAAAAATTTTCAAATACAGTTATGTCATAAAATAGAATGAAACTATTGAAGAATTAATTTAATTGAATCTCTATAGAAACATGTGTTTTATTAAAAATGTATAATGTTATTATCTAAAATAATCAGTTAGTTTTATCTTCTTTTCATGACTCTCTATTAACTTTTAAAAGCTTGGGTATAACATAATATTTGTTCTAAAATCTTTAGCTTTCCAACGGTATATCATACATGTATATTACTGTTCTGTTTATTGTTTATTTATTTAACGTCACTTTATGCTACTAAGGCTAATCGGACGATGCTACAGTGGGAGTCCTAAATTTTGCCTATCCAGGTTTTATTAGGATAGGGATCTTTAACGAGTACCTGACATCGCACAGGCTCGGGACCACCTTTTAACGTCCCATCCGAAGGACGGCGTAACTAAGGATTTTTTACTCCCATTAAAAAATCCTAGGACCACCTGCGGGTTTGAACCCGTGACCATTGGCATAGGAGGCTGTTACGCTAACACCCAGCTACAAGTGATCCATATTACTGTTCTTATGTTCAAAAACAAAACAAAAATCAGCTTTTAATCATTATTTACTAACTTTTACAAGCTTCTGTATAAGATATTATTTTTTCTAAAATCTCTAGCTTTCCAACGGTATATTATACATTTATAATTACTGTTCGCATGTTCAGAAATAAAAAAATTCATTAAAAAAATATTTTTTTAGTTTTCTACTTCATTTAGACATGGAATTCGTCCAACTTATATATTTACCTGTTTTTTTTTTTTGATCAATGGTGATAAGATGATATGGTTATTTTTATAGAGATATACAAAATTAAAGGTACTTTAGAGAAAGAAATAAAATATAATATCGGCATTTAAGCCCTGTCAGACTATTTCAATCAAAATGAAGCCTACATCATATTAAAGCCCATTAAATTTTACATCCATTATAGCGAGTTTAATTAAAATCGTTTCAGCTGTTTTTGAGAAAATCCTAAAAAGGTGCTAAATGAATAGTATAAAGTAAAACGTGTATTTCCGTTGAAAACTGGAATTCGAAAATTTTCACGATCGCAATACTTTCCATTACTATATATTTCATACATATGTAAATAAAAGTAATAAAAGGTATAAATTTGTTTTCTTTTAATGCCGCAATCTTGCATTATATTTCGTACAACACGATATAATTGTAATAAGTAATATTATTTAAGCTGAATCTGTACAAACAAACTATAAAAAAATGTATTCCTTAATGTGTATAAGTTACTTTCGTTATCAGTACTGCTACGTTAAAAAATATATTTTATCACAAAAATAAAAACGATTTTAATTATTTTTTTCTAAATTAAATAATTTTTGCACTAGGCTTTAATGCCTTCGCTCAACCTCCTCTGGCTTAAAATATTTAAAAAGTGGGTAGCTACTTCGTTCAATTATGATGGTACGAAATAGATAGTACATATATACTACGGCTTATCATAATAAACGCACTACCCATAGCATTATGAATCTTTTGCTAACTCAATCAAGATATTTCTCTAATAGAGCGAGCTTTAAATAAGCTGTTAACCTATTTAGATGTCAGATGAAATCGATATATTTATAGTTGCGGATGTCCGCGCCTATTGATAGTCCTAATGAGGTTGTCGGATCCATTCATTAAATCTGACATAAGTTGATGTCAGATGTTTGATGTCTACGCTAGGCTGTCCAAGTTCGTTGATAATTTCTTATCTTTATTTTCAGATAATAACAATGTTAAATATTGATATTTGATTCCACGAATACTATCACTTTTAAGTCAATGAAATAGAAAGAAATATTTCAATTAATAAAATGTGTAGTTGCACAACTGGCAGCGGTTTTTTAAAAGAAAAATCCGATGCGCGCAACACAAAACTTTCACTTATCTCTGCTGTTAAAATCAATATAAATAGTTTTTAAAAAATTTTACTTTCACTTACCTATATATGAAATATATAGTAATAGTAATAGAAAATTTTTGAATTCCAGTTTTCAACGGAAATACATGTTTTAGAGTCCCCTGAGTCCAAATAACTAAGCCCCGCAAAAAGGTCTGTGTGTGTGGTAACTCCCGGGCGTAAACGAAAAGTCTTATAAAACTGAAATTATATATTTAAGACAACTATACGCCTGAGATGTTACAGAAACGTTTTAATCAAAATCAGCTGACCGGGAGAAGTACTTTATACCTTATTCTCAAACGATTTTGATTAAACTCAATATATCGATGTTAAATTTGATGGGCTTTAATATGATGTAGGTTTCATTCTGATTAAAATGGTCTCACAGGGATTAAATGCCGATATTTTACCTCTAAAGTACCTTTAATTTTGTTTATTCTATAAAAATAACTATATTATATTGTTACCACTGATGAAAAAAAGCTAAATATGTAAGTTGAGCGAATTTGAAAAGCAACTAAAGGAGAAAACTGAAAACATATTTTTTTAATGCAATTTTTTTTTTTTTGAACATAAGAACAGTTAATATACATGTATGATATACTGTTGGAAAGCTAAAGATTTTAGAACAAATATTATGTTATACTCAAGCTTTTAAAAGTTAATAGAGAGTGATGAAAAGAAGATAAAACTAACTGATTATTTTAGATGATAATATAATAGTTTTTTTAATAAAACACGTGTTTCTATATAAATTCAATTTAATTAATTCTTTTACTGTATTTGAAAATTCTTTCATTGATTTTAAAAATCGAGGTAAGTGAAAGTCGTGTGTTGCCCGCACCAGATTTTTTTACGATCAAATACATTTAACATTTATACAGCGTTACACTTACCTATAAATACAAAACTGATATATTAACGTGTGCTTCTTCATATATAAAAAAAATAAAAATAAATACGGTTTCTCAAAAATTTGGTTAATTTCTTTCATCTACGCATGTCTTGTTTATCTATGCAGCAAATCGTGAGCTTGAACGGATAAGATAAATATTCAATTCGATTTCCACGATACAAGCTTGATCTCAGTTTACTTCAAACTAATAATTTATAAGACTATCCACAGACCTACTTGTACCTAAGGACTTGAACTGTGGTATTCAGCAAAATATTCGAATCTCAAATTTAATCTATAATTTCAATCAAGTCTTAAGAATTTAGTAAGTTCGCGCACGCCTTTTTACGCTTCCAACAAAACACTACACATGAACTTCGTCTCATACCGATTTCTAATCACCCGATAGGTTTAATACCTATTTAGCTCTATATGTTCCAACTATCCATTTGGAGTCGATCTTTGAAACACAACTGGTCAAGAGACCAATAATAATAAATTCTATCAATAAGATAGTAGGTTTCTATTTCTTCACAAAAAAATTTTTACCATATGAATAACAAAATGTTATATATAAAATAAATTGTTTGGATTGTGATAAGATATACATAGGAGAAACCTCAAAAAAGATAACAACAGTAAAACAGCACAGCAAAAATAGTAAAAATATAATCACCACAGCATTGTCACAACACAGTATTCAACTTAACCACAATTTTGATTTTGAAAAACCTAAAATTTTAGAAATAGAAAAAAATAGTTTTAATATAAAAACAATAGAATCTATATTCATAAACAAAAATACAATAAATTATAAAACAGATTCAAAACACCCAAGTTCTATCCAGATGCAATAGAAAAGTTAAAATTGTAGGATTGCATTGTTGACCTATTTAAATAATAATTCAGTTTGTACCTTTACAGTAAATAGGATGACCCTAATCCATAAGGGGCCAAAGAATATGTGAGGTGTTTTTTTATTTTATGTTTAAAGACAATTTTGACAACATTTTTAATTTAAAAAATGGATTTTTTAAATTTTTTAGACAACTCAGGTAAATAATATTTTTTTTTTTTTATGTATCATTGTTATGTGAATCTTTGTTAACTTTTTTTAAATTAGTATATTAAATAGTGTATCTTGATGTTAGTTGTTAATTATTGTTGTATTTTAGTGAGTCCTGATGATGGGGAAGGAACCCTAAAAGTTGACTCGTTAAAGTTTAAAGTAATAAAATTTTTTTGGGAGGGATCACTTGTAGCTGGGTGGCTAGCGTAACAGCCTCCCATGCTTAAGGTCACGGGTTCAAACCCGCAGGTGGTCCTAGGATTTTTTAATGGGAGTAAAAAATCCTTAGTTACGCCGTCCTTCGGAGGGGACGTTAAATGGTGGTCCCGAGCCTGAGCGATGTCAGGTACTCGTTAAAGATCCCTATCCTAATAAAACCTGGATAGGCAAAATTTAGGACTCCCACAGTAGCATCGTCCGATTAGCCATTGTAGCATAAAGTGACGTTAAATAAATAAACAAACAAACTTTTTTTGGGAAGAAATAGAAATCTACTATTTTATTGATATCATTTGCAATCTTCCTTCAAACCTGTTTTCACTATAAATTCTATTGTTGGTTTTATTTTTTATAATGACTATTGTATATTATTTTTATATTATCACTTTATTAAATAATGATGGCAAGTTTAAGGATGGAATAAATGCAACTTCCTTTCAAGATATCTAGTCTCACACGTGGGCACAAGGGCAGAAGGATTTATTCTATTATAGAAAATTGAAAACAAAAATATAAACTTAATTTATGCAAATTATTTCTCTGCGTTTATTGCATAAAAGTAGTTATATAATATATTTCCCAACCTTTGGTTTATTTTTTTTTAAACACCTCAGTTCTATCTCGCCAAGTGCTAAGGATGAGAAAGGAAGGTTATTTAACCCACGAATCGGCCGATCAAATTACACTAGTTAAGAGCTGAAGAAATATCCCAGCCTCCTTAATTAAACTTTAAAAGTATATCATTTAAATTAATAATTGATTCGTTATTTAATTAATAACAGTAATAATATTATGTAAAAACATGGGACATTTTATTTATAAATAGTTATGTTTTTATATTATATAAAATTATTATAGCATTGAGTTATAACCGTGATATAACCTCAAGAACATCATACATCATATCATACACAGAGTAAATTATTACTGTGCACCTGAATTTCTTTTGGATAACCCAATCAACATTTTTCGTAATTTGTATCAATTTTACTATTGAATTTTATTTATTTGTTTAGTTCTGAGATGCTACCAGTAGTAATCTTGAGTTTCTGTTTTTCTTCTCTTCCCAGCTTTTTCAATCTGGTCCCTCCTCGATGACCATCTCTTCAGCTCCTGCTTGTTGTCTCGGAGGTGGTCTTCCTCGATCACGTCAAGTTCCACCAACGTTAAAAGCTGCTGGACCAACTAAAGTTTTCCACCCGTGAATAATTGATATAAATTTTTCATAATTCTGTTCGGACACCAGCTGGGGAAATCGCTCACCGAGAGCCCCACATTCCCTCAATAGTTTGGCCCTTAGTGCCTCAAACGCGGAACAGTCCACAATGATGTGCTCAGCAGTCTCCGGGACTCCACAACTGGGGCACAGAGGATCTACGTCTTTTTCGAAACTGTTTTTTACTACTGAATTGTGATTAAGGGATTATAAGGGAAAGCATTGCGATTGTGAAAATTTTCGAGTTCCAGTTTTCAACGGAAATATACCTTTAGGGTCCCCTGAGTCCAAATAACCAAGTCCCGCAAAAATATCTGTGTGTGTTCCGAGTGTGGTAACTCCCGGGCGGAAACGATAAGTCCTATGAAACTGAAATTTTATATTTAAAACAACTATACGCCCGAGATGTTACAAAAACCTTTTCATAAAAATCAGCTCACCAGAAGAGCCACTTTATACCATGCATATTGCACCTTTTTATGATTTTCTCAAAAACGGTTCCGACGATTTTGATTAAACTCGCTATATCGATGTAAAATTTAATGGGCTTTAATAACATGTAGGTTTCATTTTGATTAAAATAGTCTGACAGGGCTTAAATGCCGATATTTTAAATTTTCTTCTTCTAAAGTAATTTAAATTTTGTTGATTCTACAAAAATAACTATATTATTTTGTTACCACTGATGAAAAACAGGTAAATATATAAATTTAATGAATTCGATACCCAACTAAAGGAAAAAATTGAAATAATATTTTTTTAATGCAATTTTTTGTTTTTGAACATAAGAACAGTAATTTTCTGTAAACAAGTCTTAAAAAAATTATTCCTGAAGTATAAGTAGTAACATAGAGATATTATATACCGTTGGGAAGTATAAGATTTTGTAAAAGTAAATAAGCAATAAAAGAATTCTTACAATTTAATATGAAGTTGTTGGAAGCTCATATACTTCCTTACATAAATAAATATTAAATAGTTTTAAACCTAAGAAGATAGAAAAGTTTGTTATTTCTAAAGTTTTTGAGTACATACATACAAATTAACTTTATTTATATGAGAAAATTAAATTTTACGTTATCTCTGTTTCAATTATAAAATAACAAACACATAAACTTAAGCAATTTCGCTTTTCGTTACGATGAACTGAAACTCTCAAAGCGATAAACTCTAAATCGGCCAGAAAGAGCTTTTTTAAACATGAATGACACCTCATTCAAATTGCATCCATGCGAAACAATTTCTTGGATCAAGAAACTTTTTTTTTTTTGTTTGAGGAAGTTTTTTTTTGTGGAAGGTTAGTTTTAGAAGGGGGAGGGAGGGGAGTGTTTAACTTACTTGTCAACTTGAATTAGGGGGTCACCCATAGCGTAGTTGCTAGCATAACAGCTTTCTATGCCAAAGGTCGTGGGTTCAAACCTGCGGGTTGTCCTAGATTTTTTACTCCCATTAAAAAATCCTTAGTTACGCCATCCTTCGGAGGGGACGTTAAAAGGTGGTCCCGAGCCTGTGCGATGTCAGGTACTCGTTAAAGATCCCTATCCTAATAAAACCTGGATAGGCAAAATTTAGGACTCCCACAGTAGCATCGTCCGATTAGCCATAGTAGCATAAAGTGACGTTAAACGAATAAACAAACAACAACTTGAATTAAACAAAACTGGTTTATTTTTTTTACAATAACTCATGAGTATTACTGCTAATAGGTTTTCATTATATGCAATGGTACTAAAAAAATTTTTTTTCTTTATCTGAGTTGTTATTTTGGTTAGGAAATTTTTCCCTTCAGTGGATCCGCAACATTTAATCAAATATAATTTGTTTTCAGATATATATAAATATGGTGTTCTCGCTACTGGACCAAGATGGAGACGGTATAATAAGTTGGGAAGATTACAGGAATACCATAATAAAACATGTAAGAATTATTTTAAACAATTTTATCTTCTAAGGTTTGTTGTTGTTACCTCGATGACGTGTCATGTATACCAACTTTACGGTGAGCCAATGACTTTATTCTCACACCCTTACGCAACGTTTACTCAGATTGTTCCTATACCAAACTATTAACTCCCAGAACCCTCCATAAATTTACAATCTCTGGCAGTTCAATTCTTCAATTCATTCACAAGAAATCATATCCAATCTTTCTGACCTCTAAATTAACCCTCCTACATAACTAAAAAACGTTCATTTCCACGCAACTAAATTGTTTGAAACAACCTAAAATCTGATTATTAGATTAAAACGATTATTCAAAATAATAGCGGTGATTCAAGACGTGCTAAATGAACCAATAAAATACACAAAATTAAGAAAACAATAAATTAATGGTAATATATATACGGGGTTAAGTTTCTCTATCGTATAACACGAAATATAGTACCTTTTGGAACGAAATGAAAATAAAGGTAATATCTGCTTACAAAGGATATAGTACGTTTTGGAAGAAAATGTTTTTAGTACCTTTTGGAATGAAATGAAATGTGGACTTAGTAGCTTTTGGAATGAACAGTAATTTTCAAATACGTTTTAAAGGATTTTTAGGTAAAATCTGATGACGGATCTAGATAAAACTAAACCATTAGAATAGAAATATTTCAAAATATCAATTTAAAAAAAAATGTCTTTTAATAACTTTTGGAAGTCAACGTCTCAATTCCAGAATATATTTTTACTTTCACTTACTTATATATGAAATATATAGTAAGGGAAAGCATTGCGATTGTGAAAATTTTCGAATTAGAGTTTACACCGGAAATATACGCTATAAAACACATGTTTCTATTGAAATTCAATTTAATCAATTCTTAAACAATTTATTTTTATCTCTAAATGTATTTAAATTTTTTTAAATTGATCTTAACAACGCAGGTAAGGTACGTGTGTTGCGCGCACCAGATTTTTTCTTCTAAATATCTATCAAATTACTGGTAAAAATTTCTTGATTTATTTGCATTTAATTACTATTATATGTAATAACTTGGATCTTTCCGACAGCCAACGATGATCAACTGCTTGGGCAGAGTCATCCCCGAACAGAACGTGATGGACGTCTTCCTGACGACTTTCACGAGGAAGGTGGGTCCCAAGTTCTCCCTCATGTACAAGAAGGGCATCGGAAGGAAACGGGCAATAAGAAGCTTCGTCACTGCGAAAACTAATACTAAAAACCAATAGAATAACTATTCGTCTTTTCATTATTTTACTTTTCTTATAGATACAGAAAGATCAACATCTTTTCTCTTCTCTCTATATATAAATTGATATAGCGTTTCTTGGTTTGCAACAACTCCTTCTCAACTACAAGAAAAATTATGACACGGTTTTCACCATCACTTCTTCTCTGAAGGTTTATAGTTGAAATACATTGGAATTATTTTTTTCTTTAGGAGGGAAAAAAATCTTAAAAATCAATTTAAAAACTATTAAATATATTGGGTTGTGTCACATGAAATGTCCGTTTTCAAGGTAAAGGATTTTTATTAAAAATAAGATATGAAAACAAGATAATTTTATTCGAAGTATTTACCTTCTTTTTCTACACATTTTTCCCAACGTGACACCAACTTTTTTATCCCCGAACTGAAAAACTCTGAGCTTTGAAGTGGAACAAAATCTGAAAACGCACTTTTCACTTGATCATCATTTTCAAAAAGTTTTCCTTTGACTAAGTTGTCTAATTCCTGAACAGGTGGTAATCTATTGGAAACAAGTCAGGAGAATATGGTTGGTGCGGAAGAACTTCGTAGCCCAGTTGTACCCATGTTTTCGTACCCATGTATCGAGCTTTTTTTTAAATGTCTGGAAACGGTAGATGCACTTGCATTTAGTTGTGCTGAGAGTCCCTTAACTGTTTGGTAGGGGTTTCTTTCTACTGTATGTTTGGGGACATCGTTGTCTATTACGGACGGAGGTCTTCCTCGGGGCAAGTTTTCCAAGTCGGTCATCCCCAGCTGAAAACCTAGCAAACCAACAGCGAATGGTCCGTTCATTAACACTCCCTTCCCAAACGCCTTACAAATATTTCTAGCGGCCTCAGCTGCTGAATGGCCGAGTTTAAACCCGCACAAAAATATTACTCGAAAATCGCGTGTTACCATGTTCATATTGGAGGTATACTAAAAAGTGGGTAGTTGATTGGGAAGCTAATGTTTATAATACAAAGGTAGAGGATTAGTAACTGTTTACTTTAAATATGTAAACATTCAGAAGAAAAAAACAGAGACCTGCAAAATCCTTTATGTATTTCAGAAACTATAAAAACGGACATTTCATGTGAAACAACCCAATACTTTAATTTATTTGAAAAATATATTAGGTTGATTTTAATAAAACGTGTATTCATTTTCGTTGAAAACATATGATATAGATTAAATAATATAACTACATTAAATTGTTAATCAGTAATTAGTTTATCCCCTATTCGTCACTTTATATTACCTTTTACAACTTTGTGTAACAGATAATATTTTTTCTAAAGTCTTTCTCTTTCCAACGGTATATTATACTTCTATATTACTGTTCTTATTATAAAAAACAAAACAAAAATTACATTTATAAATTGTTTTGCTCTTTTATCCTTTAGTTGGTCATTAAAATCGTCAAACTTGTATATTTAGCCGTCCTTCATCAATGTCATTAAGATGATATGGTTAATCTTTTGGAATGTAAAAAATTGAAAGTAGTTCAGAGGAAGAAAATATCGGCATTTAAGCCCTGTCAGACTAATTAAATCAAAACGAAACCTATATGATATTAAAGCCCATTAAATTTGACTTAACAACACAGGAACACGTACACACACAGAATTTTTTTCAGAACTTGGTCAGTTTGACTCATGAGACTCTAAAACATGTATTTCCGTAAAAAAACTAGAATTCGAAAATTATCACGTTCGCAATACTTTCCCTTAATATATATTTCATATATAGGTAAGTGAAAGTAATAAATTTTCTGTAATCAAGACATTAAAATATTATTCCAGAAATACTAGTCGTAATATAGATGTATTATACACCGTCGGAAAGCGCAAGGTTTTAGTAACTTGATATAAACCCATAAACTTATCAACATATGTTATTCGTAATTTGATGAGAGAGTTTATGCTGATTCAGTGTTGCCACCGTACAGTACCGGACAGGTTATATTCTTCCACAAATTAATCAAGATTTTACACAAAATATTACGTACCAAATCGTAATTAATTTGTTAAAATAAATGTAATGTTGTTATGAAATGAAAACAGATGTTTCACTGTGAACTAAATATAACTCCCTCGGAAACTTTTAAAATGTAGAGAGAAATTCTATTGGGTTGTTTCACATGAAAAGTCCGTTTTTATAGTTTCTGAAATACATAAAGGATTTTGCAGGTCTCTGTTGTTTTCTTCCGAATGTTTAAAGTAAACAGTTACTAATCCTCTACCTTTGTATTATAAACATAAGCTTCCCAATCAATGACCCACTTTTTAGTATACCTCCAATATGAACATGGAAACACGCGATTTTCGAGTAATATTTTTGTGCGAGTTTAAACTCGGCCATTCAGCTGCTGAGGCCGCTAGAAATATCTGCAAGGCATTTGGAGAAGAGAATGTTAATGAACGGACCATTCGCCGCTGGTTTGCTAAGTTTTCAGCTGGGGATACCGACTTGGAAAACTTGCCCCGAGGAAGACCTCCGTCCGTAATAGACAACGATGTCCTCAAACATACAGTAGAAAGAAACCCCTACCAAACAGTTAAGCGACTCTCAGCACAAGTAAATGCAAGTGCATCTACCGTTTCCAGACATTTAAAGTGTATTGGGAAAGTAAAAAAGCTTGATTTTCAAAACATACCGTACAACAATTGAGAGAACTGGGCTACGAAGTTCTTCCACACCCACCATATTCTCCCGACTTATCTCCAACAGATTACCACCTGTTCAGGAATTTAGACAACTTCGTTAAAGGAAAACTTTTTGAAAATGATGATCAAGTGAAGTTTTCAGATTTGGTTCACTTCATAGCTCAGAGTTTTTCAGCTCGGGGATATAAAAGTTGATGTCACGTTGAGAAAAATGTGTAGAAAAAGAAGGTAAATACTACGAATAAAATTATCTTGTTTTCATATCGTATTTTTAATAAAAATCCTTTACCTCCAAAACGGACATTTCATGTGACACAACCCAATAAATGCACTTGTTATATTATGTTTTTTTATGTTTATAAATAAAATATAAAATAGTAATAAATCAAATAAAATAGGAACAGTTTTTAACTTAAAAAAAATAAACAGAACTTAGTTTGATTTTTTGAACAGTTTATGTTTCTAATTTCTATCGATGAATAAATAGAATAAATGAATATAGGTTATTAAATACACATTATAATTTCTTACTAACTTTTCGGTACGATGAACTCGTAATCCCATAGTTTTGTAATTGGTCAGATTGAACTTTTTAAACATAAAGTCAATGACACAACATTTAAATTAAAACCGTGCGAAACAATAGAAGGTTCCTCGTTTTAAATAAGATGGGAAAATTATGAGTCATTATCTACATCTAGATATCCTTAGATAACATATAAAATGGATTGTAATCAGACATAAACGACTCAGGAATTTTATCTTTTAAAATTGAAAAGATGGTAGGATCCATCAATTGCGAATCCATTATTGCGAATCACATGGTATATTTATGCTGTCCGTGATAGGTCGTATTATTGATCATAACATTCTGAATAGTCGACCCAACATGGAATAAGGAAATAACCGATAACGCGGTTAACCGTGATTTCTGTTATAACTGGTACATTTATTATAATTCTATAATAAAAAATCTGGTGCGAGCATCACACGACTTTCACTTACCTCCGTTTTAGAATCAATTTAAGAATTTTCAAATACAGTAAGAGATATAAATGAGTGAAACCATTAAATAATTAGTTAAATGGAATTTCTATTAAAAACATATGTTTTATTAAAAAATCTATTATATTATTATCTAAAATAATCACTTAGTTTTATCGGCTTTTTATCACACTCTATTAACTTTTAAAAGATAGTGTATGAGATTTTTTTTCAGATTTTTCCTTTAGTTGGATATCGAATTCATTCAATTTATATATTTACCTGTTTTTCATCAGTGGTAACAAGATAATATAGTTATTTTTATATAATCAATAAAATTAAAGGTACTTTAGAGAAAGAAAATTTAAAATATCGGCATTTAAGCCCTGTCAGACCATTTTGATCCGAATGAAACCTAACCTGATAAAAGCTAGTTTAATCAAAATCGTCGGAACCGTTTTTGAGAAAATCGAAAAAAGGTGCAAAATGCATGGTATAAAGTGCCTCTTTTGGTTCGCCGATTTTAATGAAAAAATTTTTGTAACATCTCGGGCGTATAGTTGTCGTAAATATGGAATTTCAGTTTCATAGGACTTTTCGTTTTCGCCCGGGAGTTACCACACACGGACACACACACACACAGACCTTTTTGCGGGACTTGGTTATTTGGACTCAGGAGACCCTAAAACGTGTATTTCCGTTGAAAACTGGAATTCGAACATTTTCACGATCGCAATACTTTCCCTTAATATATATTGTAAGTGAAAGTAAAAAAGATTGTATCTTGGTAATATGTTATCATTTTATTAGGTATATATATGCAGAAGAAGCAATTCTTCTGTATAAACCAAATTATGCCACACACATAAAGTATTAAACATGGCAATTTTTAAATTAAATATTATTGATAAATATATATTTGTGAATTTATATTATTAATATTAATTCGCGAGGATCACCTGTAGCAGGGTGGCTAGCATAACAGCCTTCTATGCTTTAGGCCAAAGGTTCAAACCCGCAGGTGGTCGTAGGATTTTTTGATGGGAGTAAAAATCCTTAGTGATGCCGTCCTCCGAACCCGTGCGATGTCAAGTACTCGTTAAAGATCCCTATTCTAATTAAACCTGGATAGGCAAAATTTAGGACTCCCACTGTAGCATCGTCTGACTAGCCAAAGTAGCTTAAAGTGACGTTGTATAAACAAACAAAAGAACTATTAATTCGTGAATATTAAATAATTACTTAAATCAACTATTTTCGATGCCTCTTAAGTGCATCTTTAATTCATCTCTTAAGGTTTATTGTAAAATTTAAAAGCAGTCTTTGAATATAATATGACGTTGTTCATTGTTCAATTGAATTCAGTCTCAACTACTAAATGCTAAAGAATAGCCAATAGACATTAAACTGCCTCTAAAATAATGTTTTTTGCGCAATTACAAAACTCAGTTCACCACATGCAAAACCATAGAAGTTGTTACTTCTATATTTTCTAAAAGTAATGGCACGAACCTCACAAAAGCAAAAAATAGCAAAAGTAAAATGTTTCCAGTAGACCTTTCACCCTTCATTATCACGAGAACAATGCGGATTTAGACTTCAAGCTTTGAGCCACTGGAAAGAGCATGTCAAATTATGACATAAGTTGTACCAGAACTCGTTTTAAAAGAAAAATGGGACACCAAAACTTTTACCTCAGAGTTAAAGACATAATATACATGTAACATTTTGATATTTGTTTAGTGACCTTTTATGTTTTTGGCTGGCGGGATTCGTCTAGAATTTCATAAGGTAAACTTCGTTATCTGGGAATCAGTTACTATTTCAACTATTTTTTTATGATCAATAAAGTTATTTTTTAGTGCTTGATCTTAATTTTATGCATTTAAAGTTAAGATAGGAAGTAAGTAACCTCTTGTAATTCTTTGTATATATATTCGGAAGGTGCTATAGTGGGAATCCTAAATTTTACCTATTCAAGTTCATTTAGGATAGGGATCTTTAACCTGGCATCGCACAGGTTCTGGACCAACATTTTACGTCTCCTACGAAGGACGGCACAAAAAAGGATTATTATACTCCTCTTAAAAAGCGATTCTTCCGATTCAGGGAGAAAGCCTTCCACATGAAAATATCCTTGTTTCTTAGGCTTTAGAAATAAGGTATTTTATCCTATAGAATTGACAATTTTTTAAAAAATAATATGAAAACCCAATAAAAGTGTTTCCATGGTAACCTGCTGACAAAACATGGACTCAAAGTTTATTTATTTATTTAACGTCACATTATGTTACTATGGCTAATCAGACGATCTTACAGTGGGGGTCCTAAATTTTCCTATCCAGATTTAATAAGAAAAGGGACCACCTTTTTACTTCCCCTCCGAAGGATGTCATAACGAAGGATGTTTTACTCCCATTAACCCATTCGAGACCATGTGTGCAATAACAGTAATGTGCAATTATCAGTTATTCTGAGTAAACTAGTGGTACTGTAGTAGTGTGCAGTACAGGAAAACAAAATTTGGCATTGGTTTTACTGTGTACCAAAAAATCTAAAAATTATCTTTCTTAAAAAAAAAAAAAAAATAGACTCTGGGGACCGTGTTATAAAAAAAATCGTCGTCTCGAATGGGTTGAAAACACCTAGGACCACTTGCAGTTTTTAACGAAGTGACCACGGACATAGAAGGCTGTTATGCTAACCACTATGCACAGATGACCCCTAAATTACAAGTTTAAGGATCTTTAACATATTTGTTTTAAATTTAGTTCATGGGTCAGATAGAGATGATTTTGCTTCCATGTGATTAGAAAGTTGATTATCTTACATCATCATTTGACTTATAGTCAGAGATGTATAGTATTGGAATTATTCGAAAAAACCGTTAACAATTTGTTTTCAAAAGCTTATTATAGGACGAATGTTCGCAAACTTAGCCTTAGTTTACATCCATAAAAAATGTCAGCTTCACAACCATATTCATTTTTGCGATACTGCGATGACCACGTAGGTTAGTAAATGGTATCTTGTTTTATAAACATAAATTATTATCCATTGTGCTATACTTTGCTACATTTATTTTTTCATACGCAAGCAAAGTTAAAAATACAACAGAAAGAAAAGTACAAAAGTGTAGGGAATTTCAAGATGGAAGGCGTTGAAGAGATGAGAAGGGCTGAGGTATAAGTGAAAGTAATAGAAAGTCCTTCAGCATTAGGAGCCTTTCCGTCTAACTGATCAACATTATGTTTGTCTTTATCTCTCAACCTTGATATCATTATATCGATGTAAAAATCGATTAAGGGATATAATGGTATCGAAGAATAATATCGATACTGAATAAAGGACTTGAATAGTATGTTTACTATCTGAATTGTTTAAAATTAATCTTTTTTTTAGTTATCGGGTTTAGTTAACGCTGATACAAGTTTTGTAAGGCTTAGTTTCTGTATTTTCCACACACTAATCACCAAAAGTAAAGACACAGTAAATACAATACTCTTTATTTACTGTTAATCCAATTGATATTTTAAATTTTAATTCATTTAGCCTTTCAAAATTTTTGATTTTCATGATATTTTTACCACTTGACTCTGTACTCTCCGAAATTTAAAGCTGTGGATAAACAAGATGGCTGACTAATAATATTAGTTTGGCAGCCATTTTAAATACATTTTTCTTCATACTAAGGTAATTTGTTTTAAGGACTAGATAATAGATAATAATTTTATCACCATTTTAGTTTTTGTTTCTTTCGGAAATGTGCAAAATTGCGGTATGTTTTAATAAAAAACATTTTTTTTTAATGGCGAAGAATTTCATAACTTGGGGACGACAATCTGAGTCTCCATAAGTCTTAATTTCACACAAAACCTTTTGTCTACATAAAACCTTAATTTGTCTAGTTTTGATAATAATTATTAGAAACTAACTTTTAATTTATCACTATTGTTCACTTGTTTTTTTTTAATTTCTATAATTTTTCGTTTCTTTTATTTTTGTAAAATTATTCAAAAGGAACTTGTCCCAGAATAAATAAAGAATTTATTATTATTATTAAAACCAGTCGGTTTTGAGATATTTTCCTTTAAATATAGCGAAAACTGGATTTTAGCATGTTTTAAAATTCATATGAAAAAAGGACTCGAAATTTTTACGTCAATTAGATTAATGACAAAGCTATATATAAAAATAAATAAAACAAAGCTGAGTTTTTGTTCCATATATAAACTTTTAACTTGCTAAAAGTCTCGTTTTTATTAATTAGAAAAAAACAAAAACAAAAAACAGCGGTTTGCGATCAGACAGATTTTAAAAAATTGATAATTGAAGTTCTCATCTTTAAAAGTAAAACCTCAAAATGCTTTTTTAAATTAAAATTGTTATATTCCTCATGGACTACAAAGGTTCTTTATTAACACTAATAAAATACTGACATCTTTTCCTTGAATGCTGATTAGGAGATAACCAGTCATTAAATAATTAAAATACTAAACAAAAATTAAAATTAAAGAATTTTTACATAGTAATTAGATTTCCATAAATACATATTTGTCAGAGAGGAATATATATGTATGTGTGGTGTGTGTGTGTGTGTATCATTTATCTTATAAATTATTTCATAAATATTGTATGTAGAAGAAATATATTAAAACAAATTTTAACATATTTTAGTTTATTTGTAAAACACTTTTATCATGAGAAGTAAAGGCGACATTGACTATTACTCCTAATTGAACGACGAAATAATGAACGGCAGTAAGTGGAGTGCATGGAATGAAGTCGGATTCAAGGACCTTTTCAAGATCAATCTATTCCATCATTCCATTTTTAAAACAAAATGCTTACTTATAGACTTTGGAACATACTCCATACTATTTATGGTTTACTTAATCAATGTGTTATGTGCAAGTTATTATGATCAATAGTTATTAGTTTTTAAGATGATTTTAAACGGCTAAAAAACGTTTCGTATTATTATTCGTATTATATCGTCGTAACGACATATTAAATCTTATTTCTAACTCTTTTTTGATGAGATGACTAGCTTCACTTAATTATGAGATTAATTCACAATTATTTTGCATACAGGCCCTAACGATTTACAAAGATTATCTTTAGAAGGTAGTCTTGAGAATTTATTCTGTAATCCATTTAACGTCACTTTATGGTATAATCTAATCCGACGATGCTACAGTGGGAGTAAACAATTTTACCAATCCAGGCTTAATCAGGATAGGGATCTTTAACGAGTATCTGACATCGCACAGGTTCGGGACCACCTTTTTACGTCCCCTCCAAAGTACTGCATAACTTAGGATTTTTTATTCCTATTAAATTGTTTTAGGATCATCTGTAAGGTTTGAACCCGTGACCTTGTACATATAAGGCTGTCGTGCTAGCCACTACACCACAGATGACATCAGTAAATCTGGGTGTCCCTACTTCTACTTTTATTTTATTATGAATCTGATAGAATAAAATTAACGCATTAAATACTAATAGTTTATCAGTTTTACATAGAATAATTTGAAAGAGTAACTAATTAACTGATAAGAATATATGTTATAGTTACTTTCACCATATCCAAATATAAATTAAAAAAAATTGAAATAGTGGCCAGCAAAGCCACATATTTATCTCTCGCTGTATTATGATAGAATGATCATTTCATAATTGAAATAAAATATTTGAAGGAAAACATTTGACAATCGAAACTCTATCCCAGATACATATTAAAATAAAGAAATCCTGAGACATCATGGAAAAAAATGTATCTAAAGATGGAGCACAAGTGTAAAAATTCACTTTCTCCGGAAGAGATTTCTGCTGACCCACAAGCGCCTATCACCGTGCTGCCATAATACAATACGTCGCTTACGGGGAACTATTATAGAAATGTTGTAATAGAAGAAAAATAACCTTCCATCAGACCAGTACTTATCCAACTTCCACTTTTCGCCATGATTGGCCAAAGTGGACTTGGGATGAGATAGAAAGGTAAAAGCATTTGTTAGGTTGGTAACATTTGTATAACCTTTAAGTTACCTCCAAAGCAGTTCCTTATCAAGGTGTTTATATAAAGTATAATTATAGTTTAATTAATTTAGTTATAATTTACAACTATAATTTTTTTTAATATTATTGTTTGTTATATTTTTTTTATGTGAGAAGTTAGTTGAGGTTGCAGTCAAATAAATACACAATTAAGTATAAACTTAATTTAATATCGCCGACGTTTTGGCTATATTTTATGTTATAATGTTTCACATTTTATGAAAGTATACATTTTGTACGTCATAGATTTGTAACTCGTTTTCTCATACTGTAAAAATTATTTTTTTAATTTATAATGTTTCTCATTTTTAATACTGTAAACCTTTTTTTTAAATTTAAATTTGTATTTTCAATTTTCTATTATCTAATTATTCAACTTTTATTAAATTTCTTTTGCCGTTTTGTTTGTTATTATTATTATATTTGTCAATTGTCATAACTACTGTTTCACTTTGTTTTTAATTATCAGTATAATTTCTTTTACTTATCATCTTTATATCTTTACTCTACTACTGGTTGTTATCTTTTTTTTTTTTATAGGTATTAGTGCCAGAGGAGAAATAATTATGGAAAGAAAAAAAACAAAAACTCATTTCTCAGGCCAATTTAATTACTAGCAACCAAATAACAAGTTTCTAATTTAATAACAAGTTTCCCATAAAGAGATAGTTTATTTATAATGTATACATGTCTCGTGCCTTTTATGGCACACTACTCATGTTTTCTCAGTTATATACTATATTGAATTAAAATATATATATATATATATATATATATATATATATATATATATATATATAGGGTTAATTATACGCCTGAAGAAGGCCTATAATTTAGGCCTAAACGTCGGCACCATTAAATTAAATTTATACTTAATTGTGTGTTTATTTGACTGCACCCTGAGCTAACTTCTCCCATATATACAAACAGTCAACCATCCTCACTTCACTATTATTTATTTAATTTAGTTTATATACTAAGTTTATGTATAGTACTATGTATATAAACACCTCGGTTTCTAATGTTGTATTGTGCTAACATGTTTAGTAAAGTCAAGTCCTCCCTTTACTATGGTTCATTAAATAGCATATCCAAGCAACATTTATCCAGAATTTAACTTCAAACATAATAATTTAAAAATAAAAAAAAAATAAAAAAAAAAACCTGTACCACTACAACCCATGAAGGTCTTGGCTCAGTACATATAGAGATTTGTACTGTTTCTAGGCAACGCCGTGCAATGAGGTGATTAGCCGAGATCACACTCAGCCGCCAGGGTTTTTCCCCAATTTGGGTACCCACTTTATAGAGGCTGGGTCTGCCCCAGAGGGTCTCCATACCCTAGGGTCGCCCCCGACTGAAATAACAGAATAAATAATATTCCGCCACAGCCGGGATTCGAACCCAGGACCCAGAGCACAGTAGACTGGTAGACTATCCACTAGACCGCGCCGCTCCCCTTAATAATTTTTGCTATTGTCTTGATTGGAGAAGTAGACATCTCGATTATTATCCTAAACAAACGATTAATTTTATGGATTAAAATGTTTGTTGATGACACGTAATAATACACGGCCTTCTGAATCTGAGTAGCGCAAGCCGGTTAATTCTAGGATAATCTGTTTGTCATTGGGAAAGGAAATGACCTTAGACGTCTGAAAAAAAAAAAAATACTCTTTGGAATTTCTTTATGTTTTAATATTAATGAGGAAATTTAGAAAGAAAAAAAAAACATCGGAAAGTTCCAAGAAATGGAACTAATAAGAAGCTAGGTCAACTAGATCACAATTACAAGTTCAAAAGCTTGAGCTCGAACTAAGAAATCCCGAAATAAAAAAATCTGGTGGGACCAACACACAACTTTTTTCACTTACCTCGGCTGTTAAAATAAATTTAAGAAGTATACAACAATGTTAAACCTGAAAAAATCAGGTGCGCGCAACATATGACTTTCACTTTCCTCGGTTGATAAATTCAATTAAGGAACTATGACATAAAGATAAAGTTGAGAATAAATAAATTTGAAGAGTTATGTATGTTTTAGATTAAATAATATAAAATTGTTATGTAAAATAATTACAGAAGTGTATGCTCTATTTTATGTTAGTTGCATTACCTTTTACAACATTATAAACAAGATAACATTTTTCTAAAATCTTCAGCTTTCCAACGGTATATTATACATATATATTATTAACATTCTTATGTTTGGAAAAAAAAATGTTTACCTAAAAAATATTTTTCTTCTTTTCACCTCTAGTTGGTTATCAAATCCGTTCAACTTGTATATTTAGCCGTTTTTTATCAATAATAATAAAAAAATTAAATCTTTATTTTTTTATGAATCTAGAGAATTAAAAATACTTTAGAGGAAGAAAATTAAAAAATTGGCATTTATGCTTTTTCAGAATGAAACCTACATGATACTGAAACCCATTAAATATGACATCGATTATTGAGTTGAATCAAAATCGTTAGGGCCGTTTTTGAGAAAATCGTGAAAAGTGTAAAGTTGCTCTTCTTCTTTACTGATTTTGATGAAAAAGTGGAAAGAATATTCAATGAAATTTTAGTTTTATAAAATTCATCGTTTTCTAGCTAGACTTACCACACACACACACTGACCTTTATGTGGGACTTGGCCATTTGTACTAAGACGGCCCTAAATGGTTTATTTCCGTGAAAACTGGAATTCGAAAATTTCCAAGATCACAATACTTTTCCTAACTATATATCTCATATATTGGTAAGTAAAAGTAAATATAAATATAATATATATATATATATATATATTTTTTTTTTTTTTTTGTATGATTAGTAAAAAGAAAAAAAAAAGCAATTGATATTTTACACACACACACACACATATATACATATGTACATACACATATATTCATATATATATATATATATATATATATATATAATATATATAAATATATATTATATATATAATATGAACTTGGCTATATTTTAAGATAGAGAAAAAATTGCATTGAGTTTGGGGATCAGGACATGGCGAAGAATGAAAAAAGAAAAGGAAAAACAATTGAAATCATGTTTATACGATTATTGAAATTATCTTTTATACGTTTGTACACGTTATTTTCAAAGATATAGAATAATTTCTGGAGAGTTTTAGAATCAGTACACCGCTATTAATTATTTAAAAAAATGTAATTTCGCCTATATATATATATATATATATATATAATATATATATATATATATATATATATAATATATAATATATTATATACGCCCTTAACTCGGTTATTTTTGAAGATAAAAAATAAATTCTGAAATACTAATTACAGCTATTCGATAGAGGATGAAATGTTCTACAAAACGAAAATATAATAATTAAAATCGGTTTAGAAATAGCAGAGATATATCGTTATGAAATGAGCAGTGGTGATCGACCGTTTTCCTTATTAATTATTTATTGCTTTTTATATTAGTTAATTGCCTTAATACAGCTATATAAACAGTTATACCCTAATATAGTTATTTAGAAATAATTAACTATAGCGTAATAATTTGCTACGTTTCTTTAATTCTGGTTCTAATAATCTCGGCTTCGTGATGTTATGGTTTTCATTTATGATGCCTCAATTGGCGAAACTTTACTGGCTGGTTATCTGTTACTGTTTGAGATTGGAGCCTTTGTGTAATATTTATTATGTCCCTTATTTTTACTTTCAATTACCTGAATATGAAATATATAGTAAGGAAAAGTATTGCGATCGCGAAAATTTTCGAATTCCACACGAATACACGTTTTAGGGTCCCCAGAGCCCAAATTACCTAGTCAAAAGGTACAAAGCATCCCACGAAACTGAAATTTCATATTTAAGACAAATATACGCCCGAGAGGTTACAAAACCTTTTTCATCAATATGAGCTTACCAGAAGAGCCACTTTATACTATGCATTTTGCACCTTTTTACGATTTTCTCGAAAACGGATCAAACGATTTTGATTAAATTCACTAAATCTATGTCAAATTTAATGGGCTTTAATATCATTTAGGTTTCATTCAGATTAAAATAGACTGACAGGTCTTAAATGCCGATATTTTAAAATTTCTTCCTCTTAAGTACCTTTAATTTTGTTGTTTTTATGAAATTTACTATATCATCTGATTAGCATTGCTAAATAACAGGTAAATATATAACGTGAACGAATTCTATATCCAACTGAAGGAGATAACTTCAAAAATATTGTTATAATGCAATTTTTTTGTTTTTGAAATTAAGAAGAGTAATATACATGTATAATATACCGTTGGAAAGCTAAAGATTTTAGAAAAAATATTATCTTATACATACTAGCATAAAAATTAATTATTATAATTATTATTAATTAATAATAGTATAATAGATTATTTAATAAAAAAACATGTTTCTATCAAAATCCAATTTAAATAATTCTTTAACAATTTATATTTACTTTCTAAGTGAAAGTCTTGTGTTGCGCGCACCAGATTTTTTAATTTATTCAACCACTAATCGATTATTAATTCATTTTAAAACTATTGCGCATACTATTGTTACAGTATCATAGTCACTTCTGATACTTCCAGCCCAGTTTGATTGCTTTGACGTTGAAGCGTGTCAAAACTTTCGGAATCAAATCCCTTTATTCTTGCTGCATTACTTGAAATTTCCGTATCAAATGTGATCTTTTCGCCCGACTTAAGATGTCGTAATTCTGCAGACAAGACGCCATGTCTAAAGCTGTAAAGTCGTCGGACCGACTGTCGCTGTAGGATGAATTCAATCTAATATGAAGCACTATTGATTTTTCTAGTTGTTTTTTATTTCCTTGAGTGAGGTCATCGCGCGATTATGATTTCGACCTTAGGGAACTATTATGAGCTCGACTATGGTATTAATAATCCTGATTTAATTTAATTGTTTTCACTTTCAAGGCCTTATACTTTTAAAAATAATTAATATAGTCGACATTACATCATCAACGTTAACTAGAATCAGTAAGTTTTGTAGGCTTTTTATCACTCTCCTTTGACTTTTACAATTATGTGTATAAAATAATATTTTTTCTAAAATCTTTAGCTTTCCAACGGTATATTATAGATATTACATATTACTATTCTTAGGTTTGGAAAAAAAAAATGTAACTTGTATATTTACCGTTTTTTTATCAAAAATAATAAAATGAAATGTTTATTTTTTTATGAATTTACAGAAATAAAAGTACTATAGAAAATTAAAAAATCCGTATTTATGCCCTGTCAGACTATTTCAATCAGAATGAAACCTGCATGGTGTTGAAGCCCATTAAATTTGCTTAAATGTTGTTCTAGAGCCTGTGCAGTGTCAGGTTAAAGATCCCCATTCTAATAAAAACTGAATAGGCAAAATGTAGGACTCCCACTGTAGCATCGTCCGATTAGCTACACTAGCATGTGACATTAAATGATTAAACAAACAAACAACGAGATCTAAATAAACAACAATTTTATTTATGTTACATTTATAAGAGTTAAATGACGTGACAAATAAAAAACTACAGAAATATTCTCCAAACAAAAGAAATATCCATGCCAAACATTTGATCTGAGCAAGACCAAGTCAAACGTATTACATGTCTCAAGCTAAAAAATATTACTTAAAAAGTTTTTTTGACCCTAAGTTAAACATACTTTAGACATGTTAGTGTTGCTTCGATCGAAAATTTTATGACAGTCTCCTGTTAAGAATTTAGTAGAGAATAATTGTTATTTTGTAACCATTGTCAATAGGACCTACGGTTTAGGAAGGTATATTGGTTAGAATGAAAAAAGTCACGTTTTGCTTTATTATTAAATGTTGTGGTTTAATTGTCACGTTCTGTGTCAAAAAAACTGTGTTGGTGTTGCTCCCATTGAAAATATGAAGTTATTTCCGTATATAACTTCTACCTTTAAAACCCGACTATTCAATCACTTCCTTTCTATCTAATTTACAAAGAGCCCTAAATAGATTAAAAATGTCAATAAAAAGCAGTAAAAAAAATAGAAACGATAATTTAAATATAATATTTTATTTGTGTTGTATTTGCACATTTACTGTATCATCTCATCAATATTTCACCAATATTAGTTTTTTTTTAATTAAAAATGGTATTTCAGGTGTGTGTGTATATATATATGGACATTTTTTATTAATTATTACGGTCATAATTACTACGAGAGATTTGAGGTGCGATCGGGTTTGAAACAGGGTGACTCCCTTTCACCTGTTTTGTTTAATATAGCTTTAGAATATGTCATAGAAAAGGTGATGTGTACCTAGAAAGGCTTAAATATGGGTGACAAGATTCCGGTTTTGGGGTATGCCGATGATTTTGTACTGCTAGGTGAAGACACGGAAACCATACAACTAAATATAAGTGTGTTAATAAAAACCGGTAAACAAATAGGTCTCGAATTAAATACCGATAAGACGAAATATATGATTAGTAGCAGAAATGGTTGCGATCTTGATGAAATTTTTTTTTTTTTAGAAACAATTCTTTATTGAACAATATTACAATCTGTCCAATTTAGGACATTTTTAATAGGGATAAAGTACAACATTCATACTGCATTCACACGATATATACAAAACAATAAATTTATATAATAATAATACAATATAAATAAATACAAAACAAAATCAATAAAAATATATACACTCATACCTATATACAATTCACAAGCATACAGCACGTGAGTGGAGAATCTAGCCAATGCTAGAACTCCAATATACATTTTATAAGAGGTCTCGAGGCCACTGCCGTTTCAACCTTCTAGGAGGATGGTAAGGATGTGTGGAGCTGGATAAGGATTGAGCTAGGAGATTAGGGTGATGGATAAGGTTCTGATGGAATTTAGAGAATTTTATTGGTATAAGGTCTAAAATAAATGGAATATTTAGGTCGCGGTGTAAGGTATGGTTGGATACATAATAAGGAGCATTAATGTTTCAGGGCATACTTTTAAACACGTAGAGAAATTCAAGTATTGAGGTTCAATAATAACAAGAAAAAATGAAATCCAGGAAGAAATAAAGTCCCGGTTAAAGGTCGGAAATGCGTGTTATTATTCAGTTGCTAAGTATGCGGCTTCTATTTAAAAACTTAAAGGTTAGAATTTATAAAACTATTATTCTTCCGACGGTTCTTTACGGATGTGAAACGTGGCCACTTACTTTGAAGGATGAACAACGGCTTAAGGTTTTCGAAAATAAGGTACTGCGTAAAATATTTGGTCCGAAGAGAGATGAGGCCACTGGGGAGTTTAGAAGGTTGCACAACGCGGAATTGCGGAGTTTGTACCCTGTGAATATAATTGAGTTGATAGCATCGCGGAGACTCAAATGGGCGCGTAAAGTTTTTGGGCTCAGTGAGGAACGGATTCCAAGAAAGTTGGTATTCGCTGAACCGACTGGCAGGCGTCCGAAAGGTAGGCCGAAGCGTCGTTGGGAGGATTGCATTAAGGCTGATCTCGGGGGCTTGGGCTTGACCGGTGAACATTGGACGAGTCTGTGCAGGCGAAGTTTGGTGGTATCGGCATCGAACCTTCGGGTTCGGTAAGCTTATTATTATTATATTATTAATTATTAGAAGGTACCTTTTAATTTATTATAATAGTTCATATTTGTCTTTATTTTTATTATTTTGTTTGTTTTATTATACTCTAAGACACTAAAGTTTCTTTATGTAAAATTTGTAATATTATTCTAAAGGGACTTGTCCCAGAATAAATAAAGAATTTATTATTTTTTTATTGCAAATGTCAAGGGCTAGACAAAAAATACCATACTATATTTATGAATTTTCTGATGATACGGGCTGTACAGAGGAACTGCTTTCTGTCCTTCTTCCAGAACCTTTTTGGGCGGTTTTAAGTTTTTAGTTGCTAAAATGTTGTCATCTGAAATGAGACCGTTGCATGAGATAATTATCGGATATACCTTGATTTGTTCCAGGTTATAGACTTGACGTAGTTCCTAGCACAAATCTTGTCATTTTCGTATTTTCTCAGCAATAGTTTTGTCGATATTGTCATCTTATTATTATTATTATTATAACATTTATCGGTAAGACCAAATGTTTAGGAGCTACACTGGTTCGCTTTTATTAGTGTTGGCGCTTTTTTGACACGCTCTGTTGGTGTTGATCCAATTAAAAATTTGACGACTGTTTCTATTTCAGAAATTTAGTGTAGAATATTTAGTTTATATAACATTTGTCGCTAGCAACTACCCTTTAAGAGCTTTTCATTTATATTTTATTTCGTAGCCCCTTGTGGTTTGTGTTGAAATTCCAGGATCTGTAGGTTTGTAGAATATATTTTCTAATGTAAATGGTAAATTTTAAGAGAAAGATGAGGAGGCGGGAAAGGATGTCTTCTTCATAGGTATAACACTAATATTTTTCCTGTGACGGGGCACACCGGATTTTTTATTCATTGATTGATCCCTCAGTCAAGACCAGCTATGTGGCCTTTCTGTTGAGGAAAGAGTCTGAAATATAGAGATCGTGTGGAAAACTTTTACAAAATTTTAGAATGTCAAAGAATTTCATCTGTCTCCTAGTGATGCAGTCAGTCACTGGCAGGACTTCGAAGGTAGAGCAGTATGTCTGGTTTAGACTTGTGTAGCGCCGTATGTCTTACGATACGTCTGAGTACGCCGTTCTGCAACTGTTGGAGCTTCTTCGCCGAGGCAGGTTTTATATTAGCTAACATGGGTGCGCCATACAGCAGTGATGGCCTGATCACGCTGTAATAATTCATCAATTTGAGGCGGAGTGGTAGGAGGGAGCTGTATTGGTTTCAATAAATAAAGCTACGTTTTAATAACATTTTTTCGGGATTGGGGCCTTTTTAACACGCTCATAGATCTGTTGGTGTTGGATTAAATATTCTTTGACAGTTCTCTAGTCATAAATAGTAATGAATATATTTTTACTTTCACTTATTATGTATAGTAAGGGAAAGTATTGCGATCGTGAAAATTTTCGAATTCTAGTTTTCATTTTAGGGTCCCCTGAGTCCAAATAACCAAGTCCCGCAAAAAGGTCTGTGTGTGTGGTAACTCCAGGGCGGAAACGGTAAGTCCTATGAAACTGAAATTTCATATTTAAGACAAATATACGCCCGAGACGTCACAAAATCTTTTTCATCAAAATGAGCTTACCAGAAGAGCCACTTTATACTATGCATTTTGCTATTTTTTTCGATTTTCTCGAAAACGGTTCCGACGATTTTGATTAAACTCGCTATATCGATGTAAAATTTAATGGGCTTTAATATAATGTAGTTTTCATTCTGATTAAAATGGTCTGACAGGGCTTAAATGCCGATGTTTTACATTATTTTCCTGTAAAGTACCTTTAATTTCATAGATTTTATAAAAATAAATATATTATCTTGTTACCACTGATGAAAAACACATAAATATATAAGTATATTTTTTTAATGCAATTTTTTGTTTTTGAACAATAAGAGCAGTAATATACATGTATGATATACCGGAAAGCTAAAGATATTAGAAAAAATATTATCTTATACTCAAGCTTTTGAAAGTTAATAGAGAGTGATGAAAAGAAGATAAAACTAACTGATTATTTTAGATAATAATATAATGGATTTTTTAATAAAACACGTTTCTATAGAAATTTAATTTAATTAATTCTTTAATAGTTTCACGTATTTTTATCTCTGACTGTATTTGAAAATGCCTTTATTGATTTTAACAATGGAGGTAAGTGAAAGTCGTGTGTTGCCCGCACCAGATTTTTTTTATTTATCATTTGTTGATTGAACCCATTTGTTAAATGAAAAAAAAAATCTTTTGAAACTTTTTTTTGTGATCTTTTTTTAAACTTGTTCATTTCAATTAATCATCAATCCGCCGGTCCGTCCGCAGAATCACTTTCTTCCTGCTTGAGAAAATAAGTAGATATGACCTATTGTTTTTCACAGTCAGAGAGATTGGTTTTTATTATTATTTGGAGTGCGTTAACTATGGTCACTGCATGGCGGCCAATAAATTCTTGGCCAAGGCTGTCTCTCCATTCCATGCGGAAGGTTCTCACGCAGGCTGTGCAATTAGCAGAATAAGAGGTTTGAAATCGCCGTGTCCTCAGAGAAGTCCTCTCATTTGGATAACAACGCCTAATAGCCACTTCCTTCTTCTTTGAGCTAGCAAAATACTCAAACAATCGGATCTATTTCGCAATTATCTTAATCATAAAAACAATGTAATACACGAAGCCTGAGTAGGTAAAGCCAACAGGAAAATTTAAAAATAGATAAAAGGTAGTTTGACCCAGCTTTGATTATGGCTAGGCTTGACCTTCATTAGGAGACGTAAGGGGACATAGAAAATATTAAAAGAGGCAGTGATGTTAAAAATAAATAATTGCATAGGACTACACGGTCACAGCTAGTCAAATCAGTCATAACTTAAGGGAGAAAATATTAAGATATAGACTTTTGGTTCATTATTTTCAATAATAAACCTTTGTAAAGATGCGTAGAATAACGAATACAAAAATCAGTTTGTCCACCGTTCGCGGCATTCCTCTGATACTACTGGACTATTTTTTTTTTAATTCGCCACAAAATTACTAGGGCATGCAAAGATGATCATAACAACTAGACGTTGATATCAACTGGCTATTTTTAAAATGGCGGCCCATTAAAAGTGATTTAATTTAATATCTCAGTTATTTTTCCAAGGTAAAAAAAAATTATTAGTGTTTTTTATTAACAAAATCCCGAATAATTATAAAAATGAAATAAAAGTAAAGATAAAAATTGAAATTTTAACCACAAATACGCCTATTACTCAGTTATTTTTGAAGATAGAGAAAAGTGTGTATAAATATTCTTTTAAGTTTGTTACTATTGGGTTATGTTACATGTCCGTTTTCAAGGTAAAGGATTTTTATTAAAAATACGATATGAAAACAAGATAATTTTATTCGAAGTATTTACCTTCTTTTTCTACACATTTTTTCCAACGTGACCACAACTTTTTTATCCGCGAACTGAAAAACCTCTGAGCTTTGAAGTGAAACAAAATCTGAAAACGCACTTTTCACTTGATCATCATTTTTAAAAAGTTTTCTTTTGACGAAGTTGTCTTAATTCCAAAACAGGTGGTTATCTGTTGGAGACAAGTCGGAAGAATATGGTGGGTGTGGAAAAACTTCGTAGCCCAGTTCTTTCAATTTTTGCACGGTATGTTTTGAAACATGGGGTCTTGCTACCGCTCAGTGAGATCATGAGGTACCCATGTATCGAGCTTTTTTACTTTCCTAATACACTTTAAATGTCTGGAAACGGTAGATGCACTTGCATTTAGTTGTGATGAGAGTCCTTTAACTGTTTGGTAGGGGTTTCTTTCTACTGTATGTTTGAGGACATCGTTGTTTATTACGGACGGAAGTCTTCCTCGGGGCAAGTTTTCCCGAAAACTTTCCCAGCTGAAAACTTAGCAAACCAACGGCGAATGGTCCGTTCATTAACACTTCCCTCCCCAAACGCCTTGCAAATATTTCTAGCGGCGTCAGTTGCTGAATGGCCGAGTTTAAACTCCAAAAGTACAAAAATATTACTCGAAAATCGCGTGTTTCTATGTTCATATTTGGAGGTATACTAAAAAGTGGGTAATTGATGGGGAAACTAATGTTTATAATAAAAAAGTAAAGGATTAGTAAATGTTTACTTTAAATATGTAAACATTCGGAAGAAAACAACGGAGACCTGCAAAATCCTTTATGTATTTCAGAAACTATAAAGACGGACATTTTATGTGAAATAACCCAATATAAGCTTTAATTATTTTCATAGCAAAAAGTCGTTATCTTATATTGCTGTTTGTATTTAAAATATTGTATTACCTTTTTATCTTTTATCTTTGTTGGTTGTTAATTCGTTTTTTCTTAGCTCTGACGAAGGCCTAAAATTTAGGCTAAAACGTTGACACACAATAAAAAGTTTTTTTTTTATTATGACTGAAACCTCAACCAACTTCTTCGTGATATATATTCTTTCGTCATCAATTACTCCATCATTGATATAAATATTTTCCTTTGAACATTATATTATGGAGTGAGACTTTGAATAAATAACAAGTTTATATCAGCTTTATTTATATAGGTTTTAAATATTCTACGATATTGATATGTAGTACAAAATAATGTGTATGGACCTCTGATTATAAAATTAGTAGTTAAAGTAGTTAATATCATGCTCAATAACATGGTTTTTACCTCAAACCTTTAATAAGTTAAGCAATGGTCATAACGTGCGAAGATTTCCTCCCTCTGCCTCATAATAGGCACATAGTAGATAAAATAAAATATAATATGGTTATTAAATAAAATTTATATGGAGAGTAATCTATTTGATTAATATTGCTTTTGTTGTTTCTCAGCAAGGTTTTATTCATTGAAGCACGCAAATTACTTGAACCGTTTATGTAAGTGCTACACGAATATAGAATATTGTAAATTTATTGTTTACGTTTTTCTTAGATGAAATTCATGCTATTAAATTGAAAATAAACACATTATTTAAACTTTTTCATTCATTAAATTGTCACTCGACAACGATAACCTAGATAGGCAAAATTTAGGACTGTCACTGTAGCATCGTCAGATTAGCTACAGTAACTAAACGAATAAAGGTGACGTTAAATAAATAAACAAAGAAACAAACAATAAGTAAAGATGTTCCGTGTATTGTATCCCACGTAGAAAATAGATAATTTGTAAGTGAAAAAAAATTAATATTTACTATTCCTTTTTTTAAAGAATTAATTTTAAACTGTAAATCTTTATTGAGTCTCTCGATAAAAAAACTTATCCACAGCTCACTTGATAAGCTTAATGATCTCATTACTCACGGCCTCTTCGATAACGATGCTAATATCAACATTAAACATGCTCAGCAATTTACAACTTAGTAGATAAGTTCTACGAAACAGGAACTTATTAAAGCTTCTGAAATCAGTTTTAAAATAAATTATTTAAAAATATATTTAAAAAAGTTCCTATTTCTTATCTAAATGAAGAAAAAAATATGTATGATAAGGTCCATTTACTCTTGACAATCTAAAAGGAAACGTTCATTAACTCACTCACATGGTCCCAACCGGCCGTCGGCGTATCTTTCAAGCTATTTCTGACCATCATCCTACACAATTCAATCAATCCTTCAATTTAGAACTATCGTGATTTAAATAAAATAAAATAATTTTTTGTATTTTATTATAAAAAAATATAAATCTGCATTTTAAGAAGTGATTCTAAAAATATCCCAAACACTTCATTGTACATTGTTTTGTGAATGACACGGTCTTAATAATTTTTTTATTCCTAAAACTATTTTATCTTGATTGAAATACGAAACAGAAGATTTGTATTTTTTGAATAAATATGCTGAATTTAAATGAGTAAAATTATTTGAAATATCAATACTATGGCGCCTAGGATTTGAAGTATGTTTTTATTGTTTTCGATGGCGCGACAGGCCATGTAGGCCCTTGGTAACGAGGTATATTCTCATAGGAGAATAAATTCGCGATTCTTCATGATATGTAATAGGGTAGGGTTATTATTTCCAACGCCACCTCTTGGCTAGTGGACATACCCGGGAGAGAAGCTTTGAGTGAATTCCCATTTATATGCTTCAAAATGTTCTCCCGGTACTGGGATTCGAACAGTCTTACTGAGGTAGACTAGCGTCGTTGTCACACATCCAGTGAATCCTTTTGTTAAGACTTATTATTTTATTTTTAAATAAAATTATTTATATTATAATAGTATGAATTTGCAATGTAATTTATAATTTTAATTGTATGTATTACTTATTAAATCAGGCAATATAAATTAAAGCAGGTCCATTGTTCCATTTACTTTTTAAACGCCTATTGATATTAAGATGTGATTTTCAAAAAAGAAATTATCATCGTTATCACATAAAGTGAATGATAGTTGTTATCATGAATATTCATGGTTGATAACTATCTTGTTATCTTACACATGTAAGAGTCTTGTTGATCTTTGAAAAATAATACTCTCCTATACTTTGACAGGGTTACGAAACCAATATAGCGATTTTTCTTTTCTTTTTTTTTAATTGAAAGTACGTGAGCCAAAAATAATGCATAATAGCCTTTAACTAAAGGCTTATAATAAAAATGATGAAGTGTTAGAAAATTTGAATTCCAAGATTTGTGATTTTCAGATATTTTATACGTAAAACATGTTATTGTGACAATTAACGTAAAGGCAAGTTGGAGTAAGTATGGGGAGCCCGTGGCTGAGTGGCTAGCGCCCTAGTCTCTCATGTTAAAGGTTGTGAGTTCGAATCCCAGTCTCGGTGGGACTTTTGCAAGCATGCGATTTAATGGGGATTTACTCACAGCTTCTCCCCCGGGAATGTGAGACCCGTTAGCCAACTGGTGGCCACTTACAAAATAGGCGTAAGGAGTGATGACCCTACCCTATAAACCGTCATCGAAAAACGTAAGTGTATTCTCCCTACACGGCCTGTCGCGCTAACAAAAAAAAAAAAAAAAAAAAAAAAAAAAAAAAAAAAAGAACGAAGTTGAAGTAAGTACGAATATTTATCGAAACTAAATTGTTTGTCACACACTTCAAGCACATTTTTTAACATTTCGAAAATAGGGAGCTTAAAATACAGATGTAACTGGGCATAAAATAATGATCGATAATTGATTTCTGAATTATTATTTCATCAAATACCTGTCCATCTGACCTTCAATAAGTGACCTATCCAGTTTAAATTCTCATAATTCAATGTTTCGCGGATTGAAGCAAACTCCTACAGCCTGATTCAGTTTTCTTATTTTTCATTTTCCCAACTTGGCGGTTTCTAAAATACACAATTTTGGCAGCAGTGGTATTTCGCATGAAAGAAGAAAGAAAGGAAAGTAAATTTTATTTTGGAACCTTCAGTCCGAAGGATTTTTTTTTAGATGATGTTCGATGAGAAGAAAAACTGAGGCTAGTGGCCTGAGATCTTGTGTTAAACTAATGTACAGAGGGACAAGGAATGAGTAGGTCAAGAATGTAGGATGAATTTTTGGTATTTAAAGCGCGGAATAGGAATACTCCCAGGAAATACTGTCGGCGAGAAACTGGATTGAGCCACTTCAACTCGGCATACCTGTCGGAGCCGCTGGAGTGTCTGGGGACCCCGAAGATGAATCTAATGAAACATTATCACAAAATGTAAATGATACGGTGTAGTCCACTAAAAATCTAAATATATGCACATCTAATTTCTAGGATTTAGGATTGTTTTTAGAATTTGTGGGTCCTTACCATTTAAATGATTGGAGGAAGGGTTTCGCGAAATCTTTGTGTTGGGAACCACTTATCTAAGCAATAGTTCATTTGAGAATTCGAATTTAAATTTATCGACCAAGACCAGATAGCGTTTTTTATTATACGACTTATCGCCAGAAAGGTTTTAAATATAATTTAATATTTAAGTTTGGTATAAACAAGTGAATATATCTGACAAGTGAATATATGATTTTTTTTTCTTAAAAAATCTGTTGCGCGCAACACACGAGTTTCAATTACCCCCCTTGTTAAATCCAATTTAAGAATTTTTAAATATTTTTAGAGATGAAATTAAATTGTTAAAGAATTAATTACATTGAGTTTAAAGAGAAACATCACTACATTCTATAATGAGTCATATGTTGCAATAAATAGCGAGGAACCTATGTACTGCTTGCTGTTTCAGAGCCAAAGATTGAACAAGAAAGTGATTTGACCTGAATCACGAACATCCGACTAGTATTTTTCTTCATTATATAGTTTTTCACATTACAGGTATCTGGAGGATTCCCGGATCTTAAATGATAAAATAAATAATTATCCTGCCACAGCTGAACTCGGATCCAGATCCCGAAGATGCGTAGAGTGTGTAACCTCGAAGTGGAATGCTCCTCTGAACACCTGACGCGGATTCTTGTGATGTGAAGCGTGCACAAGATAAGCAACTGTCTCAGCAACTGCATTCTAATGCACTATTATATCATATATAATTTCAGAACAAATTCCTTCTAATATATATATATATATATATATATATATATATATATATATATATATATATATATATATATATATCGTGTTAATTAATATTAATAGTTGGCCTTTGATTCAGCCCTTCAGTCTCGAAATTAAGTCCTTTCCTTGAGGAGACCTGATGAAGACTTACAATATGGGTCGAAACGTTGGAAAAGATAAGAAAAAGTTAAAGAACTTTTCTCCACTACTAACTGTGGCTATTTTCTGTCTATATATATCGTGATATGTTACAATTAAAACGCTTTAATAGCTGTTTCAATTAGCATACCTTTTTCCTTAACAGGGCTTTTTTTTTTAAATGACTTTAATAGCCTTTAATAATCGTGTGTACCAACTGTACAAGAGAATAAAAAAATAAAAGTGTTTCTGGAATGTAGGCAGTGTTTACGTTTTTTCTACGTGGTATGAAAAGTTTGTTTGTTTATTTTTATTTACCTTCACTTTATGCGATTGTGGCTAATCGGACGATGCTACAGTGGGAGTCCAAAATTTTGCCTATCCAGGTTTCATTAGGACAGGGATCTTTAACGAGTACCTGACATCACAGGCTCGGATCAGCTTTTTACGTCGCCTCCGAAGGACGTCATAACTAAAGATTTGTTACCCCCCTTTCGAAAAATCCTAGGACCACCTGCGGGTTTGGACCCGTGACCTTTGGCATAGAATACTATTATGCTAGCCACCTTGCTACAGGTGATCCCTCTTTGAAAAGTAGTATTCAGGAAAAGGGATTAAAATAGATCATTTCAGGAAAATTCTTCAGCTCCTATCAGAATATAATTAGTAAGATTTAACTTTAAATTAATAGGACACCTGACAATCGTGAGTTTCTCGAGATGTTTATCGTACCAAAAAATTTACATTTTTTTTTTAATACTGTAAATAAATACTAAATAAATAAGCATTTAAATGACATGTTTATATTAGCTTATAAATATGGAGATTGATAAATATTACAGACACTTTTTTTTTATCACTTCAATTAGTAATTGATTTGTTTTTCCACGGATGATCATATTATGAATACATCAACCGATGAGAACATAGACCTTTTATTATTCGATAATCTTATTTAAGAAAATTTCAGGATAATATTGAATAATAAACATTTAATTAATTTTATATTTTTACTCATTGTTTATTATGCAAATATGACTTCAATAATTTTCTGTACAGAAGAAAATATTTGACGAAGCACGACACAGGTAGGCAATTATTATTGGGAAAAATAGTGACAATTTTTGAATAGATAATTTCCTCAATGAGTTGTATATACTTAAAAATGAAGTCAGAGTTAAAAAAAATTACATTGATTAAGTTAGAAAATCTTATCTGAAACACTCACTTAGTTTTATCCGCTTTCCATAGCTCTATATAACCACATATAAATGGTCCTCGGATTTTGTAATGGGAGTAAAAAATACTTAGTTATGCAGTCCTTCGAAGGGGTCGTAAAACAGTGGTCCCGAGCCTGTGCGATGTTAGGTACACTTTAAAGATCCCTATCCTAATTAAACCTGGATAGGCAAAATTAAGACTCTTACTGTAGTAGCATAAAGTGACGTTAAATAAACAAACAGTCCTCATACAAATTTGAGTATAAGATAAAGTTTCTTCTAAAATCTTAAAATTTCAAACGGCATCTTGTACATCTATATTACTATTCTTATGTTAGGAAAAAAAAATTACTTAAAAAATATTCTTTCTCCTTTTTTCCTTCAATCGATTATTAAATTCGTTCATTTTATATACTTCCTGCTTTTATCAATGCTAACAACATGAAGTGATTAAATTTTTCGAATCTGCAAAACTATTGGTACTTTAGACGAAGCAAACTTCAATTATCGGCATGGTCATTTGGACTCAGGAGACCCTAAAATGTGTATTTCCATTGATGGTTAGAGTCGTTTGTGAGAAAATCGTATAAAGATGCAAAATGCATGGTAGAAAGTAGCTTTTCTGGTTCGCCCATTTTGATGAAAAAGATGTAACAACTCAGGCACAGGCACTTCTAAACTATGAAATTTTTATACATCGTTTTCGAGCGACTTACCACACACACACCTGTTCTTTAGTTGGGTATCGATTTCATTCAATTTATATATATTAACCTGTTTTTCATCAGAGGTAACAAGATAATGTAGTTATTTTTATAGAATTAACAAAATTAAAGGTACTTTAGAGGAAGAAAATTTAAAATATCGGCACTTAAGCCCTTTCAGACTATTTTAATCAGAATGAAACCTACATGATATTAAAGCCTGTTAAATTTTACACCGATATAGAAAGTTTAATCAAAATCGTCGTAACCGATTTTGAGAAAATCATTAAATAGTGCAATATGAAAGGTATAAAGTGGCTTTTCTGGTTAGCTGATTTTGATGAAAACGATTTTGTAACATCTCGGGCGTATAGTTGTTTTTAATATTAAATTTAATTTTTATAGGACTTTTCGTTTCCGCCCGGGAGTTACCACACACAGACCTTTTTGCGGGACTTGGTCATTTAGACTCAGGGGACTCTAAAATGTTTCTTTCCGATGAAAACTGGCATTCGAATTTTTTTACGGTCGCTATGCCTTCCATCACTATAAATTTCATGTATAGGTAAGTGAAGGTAATAATTAAATACAAAAATTAAAGTTTGTGGAACGATAAAAGTCGTTGAAAGATAATTCAATAATTTTAATTTCAATAATAATTTCATGTCTTTTTTTTTTAAACTAATTTCATTTAACGAATCAGAATTCAGTTGGTCTATCAAATAATTTGCCTTATGATAAAAAAAAAAAAATTATGGAACTACTTTCGAAGGTCTTTTATTCGATTTCATGATTGAGGATGATTATCGTTTATTGCAAGTCCTTGAGTTATGAAATAATAGTTCTATTTGGATACAATAAAATAATGCAAATAGCGAATTACTCCTCAGTTTGTTTTATTTTTACCCAAAAAGGGTTGCATAAAAGAAAACAAAAGAAAAGATTTCACGAAATAACAGGTTGCAGCAGCAGAAGAAAATGAGATATTACACTGGATCTTTTTTGATGGTAGGGAACGGACGAGTAAATGTAAAATACAAAAAATAAAACAAAATGGAAGAATCTTATGAAACTAGCCTCATCTTATGTGGGATTCAATTTGGGTTTATCATTATCAATAATGAAACGTAATCAACTAACAAAAAAAAAATCTTCATTCCTTAAGACCAGTGAATTTTCATCAATATTTTGGAACTGGCGGACTTCAAATAACATAAACTTTCTAAGAGGAGAGGGTTATTTTTTTTTTTTTGTTCTATTTTTTCTTTTCTTTTTTCTTAAATTTAGTTTATTCGCTATTATAGACGTATTTTAGCCATGGAGTATGCCATTGGTGTTAATGGTTATTTTTATTAAATGGTAATATCATAGATATATATATATATATATATATATATATATATATATATATATATATATATATATATATATATACATACATATGACATAGATATAAATACATACGTATAAATGGTAATAGCATAAATATAAATGCATAGGTAAATTCCACTTGCTAACTTAAAAATCTGGCGCGGCCAAAACACGACTTTCACTTACCTCCGTTTTAAAAATCGATTAAAGAATTTTCAAATACAGTTAGAGATAAAAATTAGTGAAACTATTTAAGAATTAATTAAATTGAATTTCTATATAAACATGTGTTTTATTTTTAAAAAATCTGGTGCGGGCAACACACGTCTTTCACTTACCTCCATTTTTAAAATCAATGAAATAATTTTCAAATACAGTTAGAGATAAAAATACGTGAAACTATTAAAGAATCAATTAAATTGAATTTCTATAGGAACATGTGTTTTATTAAAAAATCTATTATATTATTATCTAAAATAATCAGTTAGTTTCATCTTCTTTTCATCACTCTCTATTATAACTTCGAAAAACTTGTGTATGAGATAATATTTTTTCTAAAATCTATAGCTTTCCAACGGTATATCATACATGTATATTACTGTTCTTATGCATTAAATGAAATATATATAAATATATATATATATATATATATATATATATAAAATATATAAAGAAAAAAATAAATAAATAAATTTTTAAAAAATAATAAATAAAAAAATTTAAAAAAAATAAAAATTAACCAGCTAGATTAAATATGAGGCTTATAAAACTAAATAATAATATTTAAAGATGTCTTGTAGAAGCCTGGGTTTGAGCCTGCGAGATAAAGTTGGAACTCCTATGTTTTATGCCACTGCACCTCTGACTGCTGGTAGCTGGGAGTGGTATTTTCTGAAGCGGTTTTTGATAAAATCTTCGATGTATTCTATACGTAGCTCGCGGTATAGTTGACTATTTCTAATGAACCATGGGGCATCTACGGCCATTCTTAATATTTAGTTTTGGAATACTTGTAATTTTTTTCTCTTTGTTGAGGAAGCAGCTCCCCACACTTCACAACCATACATAAGTAGTGGCCTTAATATAGTTTTATAAAGAAGAATTGTTGTTTCGGATTTGAGATTTGATTTTCTATTGAGGATCGGGTACAGCATTGCCAGTCTTGCATACTTTTGGGTTAGTTTGATGTTAATGTGGTGGTTCCAAGTGAGGCGGCGATCGAGGTGAACCCCGAGGTATTTCACTGCTTCGTCGGCAGGGATCCATGGTAGCTTATTACCGTTGAGCATCAGTTCAGGTGGATCCGAAGGTCGTCTTAATGTAAATATTTTTGAGTTACATTTTTGCACATTTAGACTTATCTTCCATTTAGTGAGATATTTTTCTAAATCTGTGAGGTGGCTTTGGAGGGTATTACGGGCAATGTCTATATCTTCATGCTGATTGAAAACTGCCGTGTCATCAGCAAACATAGCAATGGAGGTATATGTAGACTGGATGATGTCATGGAGGTAAAGGTTGAAGAGGATGGGAGAAAGAACTGAACCTTGCGGAGTACCGGCTTGGATGGGTCTGATAGTGGAGATGGAGTTGTTTATTCTCACTGTAAATGATCGGCTGCTGAGGAATGAGAAGAGGATGTCGTACAGGTATTTTGGAGTACCGATTTGTTTCACTTTGTACAATAGGCCTTTATGCCAAACTTTGTCAATTGCCTGATGGAAATCGAGAAATGTTACGAGAGTATGTATTTTCATTTCAAATCCTTGACTATAAATTCGGTAAGTCTGGATAATTGGTGAGAAGTGGAGTGACCAAGTTGAAAGCCGATCTGAAATTCAGGAATAATATTGTTAAACTGTAAGAAAGAAGAAAGTCGACTTTTTATTACTGATGTATTTCAGAAACTACAAAACGGATATTTCATGTGAAACAACCCAATAAGCTGGTTAGAAAGAAAAAAGTCACGTTTCGCCTACCTATTCTCCCTTACTGAGAAAAAAAGCGGATTGGAGACTGGCATATTCATGATCTATGGTTTTTCCAGTAAGTGTGAAATTCAAATTAAAAAAAAAATCTCCTTAATTATTCCCAAAAATATTCCACATATAAATTTTTCCTTGGATTTTGTAAGTAAGCGAGTAATATGAAAAGAACACCTTCATAAACTATCACGCAGGATTAATTTTTTTTCCCAGGCAATTCTGAATTACCTCGTTTCGTATTCTTTCCTTTCTTGTTACTTAATTTGGAACAAAATATTATATTATCTTAAGAGTTAGTTCATAATTTTGAAATTCTCGTTTAAAATGACATATTTTTTCATGCATTTTAAAATATAGAGAACTATAAATGTATGTTTTTCAATACTACAATATAGATGTAACTCCACCAAAACTTGATCATTATTGAAGATAGAGAAAAATCGAAAGATTAGCAGATATAAACTGCTATAAACAGTTAGACTCTAATATAGTTATATTGAAATAATAAACCATTGTGTAATAATTTGCAGGGTTTTTATGATAGTATTGCAAATCTCGTAACAATAAACGTAAATTCCCTAAACAATATCTACTTTTCTATCATAATAACGACCGTGTCCAAATATTTTCCACTTGTACTAACATTTTTATTATAAGAACTTCCTAAAAATAGCTTTCATGATGTCGTGTGAAAAATAAATCATTAGAAAAATATGCCTATAAATATCATATTTCTCCCTCGCAAATTATTTTGTCAAAAATCAACTCATCCATAATGACCCTAATACCCCATTTGTTGCCCACACAAACCCACTTTTACATAATCTATTTCCTTTAGCTATTCCTGCCAAGGGATTGAAAAGAAAATGGTCTCGGGACCTAGTAGTTCATTCAATAGTTCTTCCATAAGATATTTTCACGACTTCTCTTCTCCCTACACATTTACTTTTTGTATTTGTACATTACATTTGAAAATTATCATAAATAAATAAATTAAAAAAAAATACGAATAACGTTTCTGCCTGCGTCTTATGAAACCCATTCAAACAAAAACATCATCTTGTGCTAATACTTAAACTCGGTAACAATTTAGTAATGGTTTGTAGACTGTCAGCACCATGGCTAACAAGAGAAATAGTGTATCAGTAAGGCCGTGGAAATGCCTCTATTCGAGTTCGTTTTATGAGTGATTGTTTTCCTACATTAATTCCTTTCTGCTATTATTTTATATAACAAGTTCATCCACCACGTAACACAATTTTCCAAACTTTAGGGGAAGGAAAAATACTAACTGATTTTCTTCTCTGAATACTTATATTTTAACCTCAAAACATTTAATAGCGTCAGTACCTCGTTGTCTTCGTTACCATACCATTAGGAGCTAAATAAAAACAAAATGGCGTCAGTTTTGTCAAAACTGAGTTAGGCTGTGTTTAGTACTTGTGTGATCAGATATTTTTGAATAATGGCAAATTAAATGTTTATTATAAGTACTCTATATTTATTCAAAAAATGAAAGACCACTATAAAACAATTTTCTAAATATGTAATTTTTTTTTGTTTTACTGACGAACTCTTCAAGTACAAGAGTTTGCGACCTTGATGTTGGATTAACAAATAGATCAATTAGACTTTTCTTTAGTTCATGCTATAAATATTGTATGAATGCGATCTTATAGCAATATTATCATTGCCCATGGGGGCAAATTGTAATATAGTCGAATAAATAAATATTGTTGAAAAAAAAAAAATATATATATATATATATATATATATATATATATATATATATATATATATATATATTGGAGTGCAAAGTACGATACGATCACACTAAAATCGATTTAAATGTAGATGACATCATTATTTACCATAAGCTTCAACTCAACAGTTTTTTTATTTTTATACTTTTTTACTACTAGAAAACATATTTATTTCGATTTAAATAGTTAAGAAAATGCAGATTATTAAAGAAGAGCAATGAAATTACTCAACGTTGAACTGAAGTTTAAAACATTAAATAGTATCGTTCACTAATGTTTGAAACTTAAATAAATTGCTTAAGGAAATAGGCCGAAAAATACTGGGAATTAGCTAATTTATTGCGTACAATTACAGTTAATTGAGGAAAAAATAACTCATGCCAAGCTATCTAAATTGGAATCTAACAATTTTTTTTTTTAATTTGCTTGATTATTATCAAAACACATAGCGACATACGTACAATAAACACTTCACCATAAAGATGAAACCCGATCAAAATTATTTTTTATTCTACCAAAATACATTTTATACAGAATATCTCAACATTGTGACACGCTATAGTTCTTTTGGTGCTGCTTGGATTGAAAATTTCCAAGTAGTTATCTGATAAGAATTGAATGAAAAATATGTTGTTTTTTAAACATAACATTGGTCGCTAGGATCTATGTTTATAAGCCATAAAGTCTAAATGGAAAAATTCACTTTTTGACTTAATTTCTTTTTTTTTTTTTTTTTTTTTTTACACGATCTACCTCTCTTGGTAGGGAGTGAGGAGGTCGCACTGGCCTGGCTGAGGATAGGACACTAGCGGCTAACGCACACATACCTTTTTACTAGGCAGCCGGTGCCCCGGTGCCTGCATTGTGATGGAACCCTTACCATTCGGCATATTTTTCAAGAATGCCCTTATTATTCACTACACCTGAATAAAATTGGACTAAACCCAAATATTTCAACACTACTGGATAATAGAGAGGAAACCATTAAATTAGTTTTTGATTTTCTTAAGGAGCAATCATTATTATCTATATACATTCCGGGTCAGTTTTTAATGAATTAATTTTTTTTTTTTGTAAACTATTTTTTTTCAAAATGATCTTTTTTTTTCTCAATTACTCATTACCTAATAGTTCTTTCTTATAAAAGTTAATATACATATAGTATCTAGGCGTTGATGACCTTAATGTTTTACGCCTTAAAACCAAAAAAAACAACTCTCTTGGTTTCTTTGTTTATTTATTTAACGTCACTTTATGCTACTATGGCTAATCGGACGATGCTACAGTGGGAGTCCTAAATTTTGCCTATCCAGGTTTTATAAGATAGAGATCTTTAACGAGTACCTGACATCGCACAGGCTCGGGACCACCTTTTAACGTCCCCTCCGAAGAATGGCGTAACTAAGGATTTTTTACTTCCATTAAAAAATCCTAGAACCACCTGCGTGTTCGAACCCGTGACTTTTGGCATAGGAGGCTGTTACGCTAGCCACCCAGCTACAAACAACTCTCTTGGTGTTGCTCGAATAGAAACTTTGCTGACAATTTTCTTATCAGAAATTTAATGAAAAATATGTTAGACATATCCTTTTTTTCGTAGTCAGGAAGAAAATAATTTTTTTTTTTTATCTGATAATTGACTATTAGCTAAATATGACAGACTAGTACTGACAGTATTATTCATTGATCAAAATTTTTAATTTCTATCTCAGGTCAAAATGTTATTCTGATGTCGAAAAGAATTCAACTATTGTTCTAGTTATCTAAAATTATCTTAAAAGTGTTTAATGTACTCTTCAAATTCACACATTTTTCATAGATGAAAAATGAACGTTTTTTGAAGAATCATCTACATGTTACTAATACAAGAATATAATATCAATAAACAATATAGTCATAATTATAAATTTATTGCAATATTAAAGTAATTAGTTATATATATTAAGACACAGGTTATGATATTTATTATTATAAAATTATATCTTAAATTTTCTTTGTTTTCTCTACTAAACTTGTTTACAAAACGCTCTATTTGTCTATTATTTCATAGTCCTTAAAATATTTAGTGTTTCGTTGGATGCCTTATGTTGGATTTATATATTCAAGCTTTGAACGAAACATAAAAAAACATAACTATATAAATTCCTTCAAGAATGATATATATATATATATATATATATATATATATATATATATATATATATATATATATATATATATATATATATAAGTGTAATATGAAATAAATAAAAAACAATAACTAATACAAAAAATCTTTTCTTATTTTAGCGGCACCGCAACTCTAAAAGAAGTGAACTATATATGAAATTGTTATCAGTTGATAACCTTTCACTGTATTACTTTATCAACAGTTTCTAATCACTTTTGCACTCTAACGCTCGATCCCTAAACCATAATGACCTGTGTGATTTGAAAAATAATAGTTTTATTTTTAGATTTTGTATAATATAAAGTATTTATAATTTTTTTTTTAAATTATTAGTTGTCCATACAATCCACCCTGTACTACTTTTACCTGCGCTATTGCAAAAAGCACTTGACAATTTATGTGTTTGGTAAATGTCTACATAACATGCTTCTCGTTATCCGCACAGTGATAAATATGACCGATTTAGGAGGACAAAATTCTGAAACCTGTCTAAATTTAACCTTTGGGGTCCCAGATCACGGAAAAAATATTTTTAAAAATATGAAAAATAATTCATTTTTGACACGATTGGCGAGCGCAAAATGAATAAACATCAAATTTATTTGCTAAAATTTAAACTTCCCTACATTTTACGTTTGAAGTCCAAGAATACGGGAAAAATAATAAAAACAATTTAATTATGGCTCGGATTTAATTATTTAGGAAATTCTTGAAATTATAGATGGTAAAACTTTTTATTCGAGTATTGTGTCTGAAAAAAATTAGGTATCACCAGGATTAAGCTTGCTGCTTCGTGCAGAAACATTGATGATGGTCTAAAAGATTAACCGAATCATGCGTATACAATGAAAGTCTTATATTGAAGAATACATTAAATATCTGAGTAATAAGGTCCTATGACAAACATGAATGGGTCACTTGTGGTGTAGTAGCCAGCATATTAGCCAGCTATGTCCAAGGACGCTGGTTCAAACGATGCAGGTGGCACTAGTTTTTTTAATGGGAAAAAATCCTTATTTATGCGATTTCGAAGGGGACGTATAAAAGGTGTCCCGAGCCTGTGCGATTCAGTACTCTTTAAAGATCCTATTACAATTAACCCGAATAGACCGAATTTAGAACTTCCACTGTTGATCAGATTTAGCCAATAATGACTTGTATAAATGATTAAACAACAAAATAAAAGTATTAAATTAATAAAAATATTTATAAAATTATTAAAATAATTCAATTAGAAACCTAATACTTTAAAAGATATATCTGTTGTTGGCCGCCTTAATTTGAAACTCGTGCAGTAGCCGGTTGCTGCAATTGAACGATCCGTGATCTTATGCATATCAACATGAAAGAAAGTATTGTTTGTAAAATACAAAACCAAATTACCGTATTTCCTTAGTCCTGATATGGAAAGGAATACACCCAAGTTTTTTTATATATCAATTTTTATAAACTATCAAGCGTGTAATAACATGATCGAGCCCTCCTTCATAATGACGACAGCTTTTAAAGACTGATATTTATTTGTTTAAAATATTAATCCATCAATAAGATTCCGTATTCACTTTAACATAATCGTATGTGAAAGGATGTATCTGACCTCTCAAATGGACATTGGAACGTCATATCTTGATATTAATATAAAAGTCTGTTTTGACACCGACTAAGATCAAAGAGCTTATTAAACAGACGGGTATAATTGATATTATCCAATTTTACTGCTTTTCCATAATCATCCATAAGAAAGAACGGAAATATTACTTTTGTAAACTCTTGGCTAAAGATATTATTACTTTGCGATAAAAAAAATAGTTTTATTCAAGCATCTTAGTGTAAATTACAAAAAATTTGTTTTTTATTATATTCAACAACCGTTTACAAGTTTTGGTGGATTTTAGTACAATTATTCAATAAAGACACTTTTAAGATGTAGAAACATATTATATTACCAATATAAGCAAAATATTTATATGCCATTAATTAGTGCATTGATTACATTAGTAAAAATTTTTTTATTATTTGAGCTATATATAACATGCTAAATTTTTAGTAAATTACATATATAGTTTTTTAGCCTACAATTTTTTTTTTTTTTTACTTGGAGATAAATCGTATCAATTACGAAGACATAAAATATTATTATAAAATAAACACACAATGTTTCATCATATACAAACTTAAATTGAACTTGTTCTGACTTAATGTAAGTTAATTGTTGACAGACAGACATGGTTACCTCTTCACAATTATAGTAAATATGTATTAAACTATTTTAAATTATCCAATTATTTAAATTCTTTAAAAAACTAACTCTATAATGAATGACAACTGTATAGAGAAAACAGTAACATTTTACTTGTTAAAAATCAATAATGCTAATTATGTATCACAATAATTACCAGTTGCAATCTTAAAAATTATTTAATAGATCACTGCTTTATTATCATAACCAATTTTAATTTTATATAATGTATTGTTTTAATTGTTATGTAAGTATATTAACCACTCTGACTTTTTCGTAGATATTTAATAAACCAGCTGATTTAACAATTTATTTATAAAATATACTGCTATTAATTAATTTATAATGGACGTATATTGGAAATACACTACCTCTCGGCCATGCGTGTCGTTCGGAGCGACTCTTCGTTACTGAATGACGTCAGGCTGCCCCTCCACTCTTTCTGATATAAATGCACTTCCACATTGTTATGTCGAGCTCGTCGTGAATGGTATTGACTCCAATATATCCAAAAATATACTATTCTTTTATTTAAATATTAATACTTTTATATATTAATAAATTATAATATGTTCTTTGTTTCTTGTGAGCTTTATGTTTGAATCAATACATTAAAGCTCACAATATCCAATATTTGATTGGGTAAATTTAGCAGTCAGTTATTCAAAAAATGCCAAGTTTATTTTAACCATATAAAATAAAAACTGATTTATTTTTTTTTCATTTTAAAAATGTAAGCATTTATTAAAACTGGAAGCATGCGCACAAACGGCACAAAAAGATAAGATCCTGAAATAAAGGATCGTGGCAATGAACACTTATTTTATAATTCTCATTTTGGAGCTACAACCAAACAATACAGTAATGTTTGGACAATCCAAACTATTTATTGGCTCAGTTGTACTAAGATTATTAAGCTGAATATGGTCATTTTACACAAACTCAAATATTTGAGTATATATAATATTATTATATTTCAAGTAATAGAAGTAAAGAAATTCGTAGTAAAAAAATTAAATACGCATGAGCCAGAACTGAGTGAGGTCAAAGAGTTTCTTTGTTGATGAGCGAATTCGGAGAGCAGTAGATTCTGTGAGGATACTATTTCTAGGTAAATAAAAAGTATATAATTCTGTTTCGAACTATTTTTCTATTGCAGCACGTTAAATAAGTTTATACTTGATTTGTTTCATTTGACTGCACCCTAAACTAATTTCTCCCAAATATACACACAGTCAATCATTCTCACTTCACTATTTTCTATAGTTAAACAATCATCTAGATCATTCGCGGCTGTGGTAATGATTGTATATGATTGTATTACATCAGCAGTTGGTCTAGGAGCTGCTCTTGGCTCACCCAGCCTCTATAAGTGGGTGCCTAAATTAGAGTAAACCTATGGCTGAGCATATAACGACTATAACCTAGTTGTTTACACTGGCCTAGGAAAGTAATAGGTGAGCAGAAACAATTGGCCATAGATCGAAATAAGTAGAATCCTATATATACAGAGGATAAGGGCAGGATTTCGAACCCATGAAGTTCTTTGGTTCGACTGGAAGTGTAAGCTGATTTCAGAGGAGTAAGTGTGTGATGGACCAGTCTACTGCTCTTTTTCACCTTCCCCAAAGAGTAGGTCGTGTCTAGGAGTATCTTTAGACACAACACTTTCCCTTGTAAGCTCGCGAGTACTTATGGATGGATTTGACTCAACAGTTTCCTGCAGGCCCTTCTTTCTTTCCAACATTGTATCTCCACTGCAAAACTTTTCTGACCAATACCGCACAGTGGGTTGGTTGAGGACACCCTCTCACGGATTGCAAAGCGGCTGTAAATTTCTGTTCAGTGATGTCTTAAAATTATGAGAATTTCATAAGACACTCGTGTTTCTTCTTTGAAATAAATAACTGAACAGATATTTTTTGAACAAGTGGAATGGGATTAAACAAGCTTAGATAATGCTCTCAAAGGACTATTAAGAGGGGTTAACTGTAGCATGGTGGTTAGCATAACAGCCTCCTATGCCAAAGGTTCCGGGTCGAAACCCGCAGGTGGCCCTAGGATTTTTTTATGGAAGTAAAAAATCCTTACTTATGCCGTCCTTCGGAGAGGACGTTAAAAGGTGGTCCCAAGCCTTGCGATGGCAGGTACTCGTTAAAGATTCCTATCCTAATGAAACCTGAATATGCAAAATTTAGGACTCCATCTGTAGCATCGTCCGATTAGCCATAGTAGCATAAAAGGACGTTAAATAAATAAACAAAGGAGTATTAAATACCATTAAATATTTACAATCCTTTGATTATACACCCCATTATATAGATTCTTAATCAACTAAGAAAATGTTTATGAAAAATTAGAAAAAAAAATTATTAAAGTGATGTATGGTGTCATTAAGCAATCGAACTAAAATTGTCTAAAATAGATTTTTATGAGGAAAAATGCCTAACTGACTGCCCTTTTCTGATCAGTACTAAGAGGGAAAGGTTACAAAACTCTTGGTTCTTGGAGGGCCTTAAAGTCAGTTCAAGCCTGACAATAATGTCTTATTTTACTTTCACTTACTATATATAGTAAGGGAAAGTATTGCGATCGTGAAAATTTTCGAATTCCAGTTTTCAACGGAAATACACGTTTTAGGGTCCCCCTAGTCCAAATAACCAAGTCCCGCAAAAAAGTCTGTGTGTGTGTGGTAATTCCCGGGCGGAAACGATAAGTCCTATGAAACTGAAATTTCATATTTAAGATAAATATAAGCACGAGACGTTACAAAACCTTTTTCATCAAAATGAGCTTACCAGAAGAGCAACTTTATACCATGCATTTTGCACTTGTTTTCGATTTTCTCGAAAACGGTTCCGACGATTTTGATTAAACTCGCTATATCGATGTAAAATTTAATGGGATTTAATATAATTTAGGTTTCATTCTGATTTAAATGGTCTGACAGGGCTTAAATGCCAATATTTTAAATTTTCTTTCTCTAAAGTACCTTTAATTTTGTTGATTATATAAAAATAACTTTATTATCTTGTTACCACTGATGAAAAACAGGTAAATATGTAAATTGAATGGATTCGATACCCAACTAAGGAAGAAAATAGAAAAAAATATTTTTTAATGGATTTTTTTTTTTTTTTTTGAACATAAGAGCAGTAATATACATGTATGATATACCGTTGGAAACCTAAAGATTTTAGAAAAAATATTATATTATACTCAGGCTTTTAAAAGTTAATAGAGAGTGATGAAAAGAATATAAAACTAACTGATTATTTTAGATAATAATATAAGATTTTTTAATAAAACACACGTTTTTATATAAATTCGATTTAATTAATTCTTTAACAATTTCACGTATTTTTTTAACTCTTACTGTATTTGAAAATTCTTTCATTGATTCTAAAAATGGAGGTAAGTGAAAGTCGTTTGTTGCCCGCACCAGATTTTTTATCTGGTAAATAAATAATATTATGTGCGTTTTATTAGAGTAGACTGTAAACAATTCCGATGAACGTATTAAACCATAGTTTATTGCAAGCACGTAATTTCTCACTCCCTCCTTTCGATGACCCCTTCCTCCTCACCAACGTGCCGTTCATATTAATATTTATATTAATAAACACGATTGATTCTCCTCCTCTTGTTATAATCCAAAGGAGTCGTTCCTTCCATGTTTGCACCCGTTCAACAACTTTATCGAGCTAAATACCACACCAAATAAGTTATTGAGCTTTTTAAAAAAACAATTAAATGTGTTGAAATACAAACGAAAATTATTGTTGGGCAATCCGGCAAAATATTGAGAAATAATCTTTGACAGCTGTAGCTTTGAGGTGGATGTTGAAAAGCGAGATACAAGATAAATCGGCGGTATTTCAGGATTAGATGACTCTCCTTATTATTGCACTTATTACATCATCAACGAAATCGTTTAGAAACATGCCAAAGAGATCTTGTCGTTATTTACTGATTGAAAACTGACAAAACACTCTAATTCAACAATTGCAAACATATTTCCGTAATAAAAATTAACAGCATAATTAAGAAGAAGAATGCTGCTGCCATAAAAAAAAAGAGATACTGTTGGCATTGGGGTACTACTTTTTTTCCCCCTATCGTTTACTAATAGCCTTCACAATTATTGTAATTACACCCCATCTGAAAATCATAACTATTTTTAAACGAACCCTTTCTCCAGGAAGTGATTTCGTAGAAAGTAGAAAAATCATTAATTAATACTATTAATTTATATTTTACTGAATTAAAGCTTCTAGTAAGCTTTATATAATTTTTCCCAAACAAATTTCTTTTTAAATACCTTAAATTGTTTTTTATTAAATTAAAATAAATTTGCATTTTAATAACGTGTATACTGGATATGCTTCCGTTTCGTTCAGCTTTCTGTACCTCATTAGTACTGCTCTCTACTGAGAACTTTAAGAACTAGCCTAACAGCTAGCGCTCCGAGTGAGCAATCAGCAAATCACAGCTGGTCCTCAGAAATACAGCCTTATGGACTTCACTCATTTGAGAATTAATCTTTTGTTCCTGTATAAAATTAAATAATGATATTGATACTGCCTAAGTCATTAATCTTTAAAAATTTAAACACTTTTTGGAACATTTGAATTAATCTATAAATGTTATAAACTAATTCTGACATTAAATATAAAGGCATTAAAAAACCTCAAATCGTGTATTGAAAGTATATTAATAAATTTCATAAGACAATAAAAAAGAAAATTTAGGTTCAAATTTATAATTTTGTACGATTAAAAGAATTGTGTTTGTTATAGTTGTTTTTTAAATTGCAAATTAGATTAACTTATTTTTTATTCTGACATTATTTGAATATAACATAAAATGAAATTAAAATAATATTATATAAATAATAACAGAATATAACAAGTAGATTGTTCCGAAAGAGTTTATTGTATGTCAATCATAAATTGAATTCTTGAAAATTAAAGCTTGTTGAGTTACTAGGCAAAAGTTTTTACCATCCGTGCAACTTATCCATTCTTATTCTTTTGACCACTGCTTTTAGATAAAAAACAAAAAAAATTAATTAATTTCTGTAATAGTTATTTTATTTACAATTAATTATAAAGATTCTCAGATATGCATATAAAAAAATGGTAAGGGTATAAAAAAATAAAATAAAATAAAAAATTAACATACATTTATTAATGTATATATAAAATATTTTAAAATATTTAAAAATAAAAACTTTCAATGATTTTGATTTGTAGTGATCGTAGTATTAACAGTTTTAGTTAATACAATATAATTTATTTTGTTTATTATGAACAATACATATATTTTTTCATTGAGAAATGTAAAAGTTATTACACTAAAATTGGTATCACATTCAACTTAATTATATAACACATTCCAAATTTAATATAAATAATTTTAACCAACAAAAAAATTGCTTTATAAATTCTTTTCATGTTCATAAGTAGTATCATAAATTATTGTAGTATAAGCTCATCTGGAGGGAAACTACATTTACTTGTTTGAGAAATATTAACACTTTGAAAGTATGAAAAAAAAAATAAGTCAAAGATACTTGTTTTTTTTAAACAACATTTTAATCTAACTTTTACCCATTCTTAGGTTGATATATACCATTTCTTTAAGTACGTAAGTATTTGTACTCCTTGGGCAAAAAGTACGATGGGTGTTAAGCCATTCTTCTTTGACTAGCACAAGGGTTCACCAAGCTCTAGGTTCAACAATGCTACCTGCATTTCTCTCCATTTTGTTGTCTTTCTCAGTCATGATATCTATGACTGTTTTCCTTAACCACTTAAAAAATGACACTATACTAATCATAAATTTAAAAAATAAATAAAAAGTCAAATTAAAATATTAAAATAGTAAAATATTTTCAAATCAATTACAATAGAACTGGTTACACTGCCTTCACATTGACTTCACAAATATTTATTATACAGTACTCTTAACTTTTTAAATCAAATTCATAAAATTAAAATAAATCAATAAAGTGACTAGCTTTAAGTGTGATGCTCAACTTTTTAAATATTAGGATTTATAGTAAATTTGAAAATAAAATAAAGATGAAAAAATATATTAAAAAAACACACAACTTAAAAACCTTTGGTATCTTCCGAGAAAAGAGAACATTAATAATTTTAGAATAGTAAACAACTAATTATGAGCTTGATTCATAAGTTTTAAAACAACAGTGTATTTAGATCTTATCTTAAAACAAAACCATCCTTTGACTCACTAACATAATAATTTGGCTAAATTCGAAACAATGTTACCAAGAAGTTTTAGAAACTTAACTGAAAACAATTACATTAAATTTTAAAATTAAAACCTAAATTAAAGTCCTTTAAATAATAAAGGTCTTCTGTGGTTCAAAGTGAAAGAATACAACCAGTTACTATCTTAAAGACTTTTTACGAAGACAGTTGCCCAGCAACAAATGTTACTCCTGCACTCTTAAAACAAAAGACTTACTTGACAATTTATAATATACTTAAAATTTATAAAATGCAATAAAAAATAAAATTACTTAAACTAATTAATTGTACAATTAAACAATTTTGATATGTGGCTCTTTTTCTTTACTTTTTTTCAGAGAATTTCTGAATAGATTAACTATTTTTAAGGTATTAAACATATGCAATTTGAATAAAGCCATCAAATTCATCCATGCCATGTTTCTGTTCATTACAATAATTTCAAACATCATCTAAATTTTTTCTTCTTATAAAAATGATTTAAATGTATGCAAATAACTATTTTAATAAAAAAAAATTTACAATTTATAAAAATAAGGTTGAAACATTCTTCTAATAAAACCCTCCTTTACTACCGTAAATCACTTCTGCATTATTAATGCTTTCAAAGGGTTAGAAGAAAGCTTCAGAAAATATAAAAGTAACAAACAGATGTAAAACAAAGTACAGTCATTTTATTATTTGAAAATAATAATAGTCTGTAAATAAATCTTCTGGTAAAGAGTTAATCAGCATTCATCCCACTATCTAGGAAGTCTTTCACCAATTGTCCTACTTTCACAGGAAAAATCCTAAAAGGTACATAAAAATATAAATTAACCAATATATATTAGGAAATAATTCAATAAGTAATTATAATCTTGATATGATAGAGCAGGAATGAAAAAAATAAATAAAAGATGAGCCAGTAAACAAATTGGCAAGATTAACAGGAGCTATACGACACGATTTAATAATTGCTTTAAATAATCGGGGGCTCATCTATTCTTTTAAGGATGATCATTGATTCTAGTCTCTCCAACTAGAATGCAGGGTGAAAATACAATATGAAGAAATTTCTGTAACTTCATATTATTAGATTGATTTTATTTATTTACTTTGGTTCATTATTTTCAATAAGGAACCTTTGTAATCGACAAAAAAAAAAAAAAAAAAAAAATTACCTATGAAGATACCCAAATAATGAATAAAAAAAATGGGTCTGTCCGCCATCCACGACATTTCTTCAAAACTACTGGACCAATTTTTTGAAACTGGCCTCAAAAATACTAGGGCATGCAATGATGAACCTAACTCCTAGATGTTGATATCAGCTAGTTATTTTCAAAATGGCGGCTAATTAAAAGTGATTTAATTCAATAACTCAGTTATTTTTGAAGATAGAGAAAACATTGATGATATTTTTTTAGCCAAAAACCATGACTAATCACAAAAAAGAAAAGAAAAAAAATTGAAATGTTATCCATAAATACGGCCACAACTCTATTTATTTCTGAAGATGGAGACAAATATGTATAGAGGTTTAGAGTCAGTAAAGCGCGGTTATTTGATAAAAAAAAGGTTAAAGCATTACAACGAGTTTCATTAAATAATCTGTTAACAATCGCTTAGTATTTATCCATCTTTCTTTACACTCCATTACCTTATAATACTTTGTGTATAAGATAATATTTTACTAAATTTTTTATCTTTCCAACGGTATATTATACATCTATATTTCTGTTAAAATTTAAAAAAAAAAAAAAAAAAAAAAATTACATACAAAAATATTTATGCTCTTTTCTCCTTCAGTTGGTTATCGTTCATATAGAAATTTGTTCAAATGATGTATTTATCTGTTTTTTATCAATGCAAACAAGATAAAAGGTTTTTTGTATATTTTTAGTCTAAAAAATTAAAGGTACTTTAAGACATTTTGAAATATCAGCATTTAAGCCCTGTTAGACTATTTCAATCAGATTAAACCAACATGATATTGAAGCCCATAAAATTTTGCATCGATTTAGTGAGTTTAATAAAAACATTAGAGCCGTTTTTAAGAAAATTGTAAAAAGGTGCAAAATGCATTGTATAAAGTGACCCTTATGGTGAGCCAATATTGTTGAAAAAGTTGCTGTAATATCTTAGTCATACGCTCATTAAATATGAAATTTCAGTTTTAAACAACTTATGGTTTTTAAGCTAGACTGACCACACTCACACACACAAACTTTTTACCTTAATATATCATTCAGTAGCAGGAAGAAGGAAGGGATAGTAATAGTGGTTTTATTTTGTCTCATAGAGGTGACAATGATTTCAGCTACCATTTTGGGGTTCAACAAAGCAAGAAGGTCGCCAAACCTGAAAGATAAAATACAGTTTATTTTAATTAATCGTACCTCTCAAGAGAATTATATAATCGTACAGAAAAATTTCATTGACAAAATAGTAGCAAAGAAAAATTACAGATAATAAAACAACAAAAATATTTACATTACATTAAGCAGTATTATTTATTATGATTATACTAATAAAATTATTTTTATAATTTTTTTATAGTTTATAAAATACAATACTAGACATCTCTTTAGAGCAATAGATCCTATGCAGTCTTTGCTACATTGGTATTAGGTACAGTGATCAACTATATCATCACCACAAATTTCAGAACCTTTACCTGGTCAAATAATGTTCATTTTTAATCCTTGATCGAATGAAAAGGTTAAAAGAAAATTAATATGAAACATACTTACTTTTGATTAACTTTTGGATTTTTACACAATCCAGTATTGACCATATATGGACAAACGACTGTAAAGAAAACATCTGGTGCAAGTTTTTCTTCTCTGAATTCTTCAGCCATAGCTTCCATCAAACCTAAATGAAAATAGTTTTTAAAAATATGTAATTAAAAACATGGTGAATGCTTTGGTTGTTTGGAAAATGGTGCATGAATTATAGTTAAAAGAAAAAAAAAAAACTCTAAAACAAACTATTTATTTGTATGAATGTCAACAATTATTAATCCTTTTTTAAACAATAATGTTTGTTTACTTCTGTAGCATTCCGCTGATTAGAAATAATTCAGTCTTTAATAAAAATGTCAATATGCGATATTTTTATTATTTTCTTTTATGATGCTTAAACTTTGCCAGAATGGGGCCCAGAAAGACAGAAGCATCAATCAAGCTTGGGGTAGGGAGGAAGGAAGTGGCAGCATTAATGAGTGCACTGTTCAACGGTGGTTCAAACAGCTTTGAAGGTGACGGAATGACTTCCTCTGTTGATGAGGATGTTCTTCGGGCTTTGGTGGAAGAAAACTCCAGAACAACTAGGGGTCAGGGTGGCTGAGTAGGTGTTGCTTTGAATGCACGTTGCCTAGCAACCGCAGAGGACCAAAATTTGATACCAAAATAATTACGAGTTCAAGTCTTGGTGCTTGGGAGGCTTTTGTCTCAGCATTTATTCCTCGCCCTCACCCTCTGGCCCAAGAAACTGCTTATAGCCTTCAAAGACGAGGTAGGGGTGAACAAAAAATAAAAATAAAATAAAATAATAAAACTGTTTGAGAACTTGCAGGAAAATTTCACCTTAACAAATTTTCCATCAATGACCACTTCAAGGCGATAGGAAAGGTTGTTACCTTGAAACCAAGCTTGAAAGTTGGGTTCCTCACATATTTAAAAAAAAAACGAAAAAACAGCATTATGAAGTTTGTGTTACACTTTTTGCCAAACCAAAATAATTCTTTTCTGTTCAAGATTGTTACTTGTGATGAAAAGTGGAGGCTTTATGATAAAATTATATGTTCAGGATAGTGGCTCGACAAGGGAGAAGCATCACAAAATTTTTTAATGATTAAATCATCAAATAAAGGTGATGGTTACTCTTTGGTGAGATTCACTTGGTTTGATACACTACAGCTTCAATACAATGCCAAATTGTATTGTAACCAAATTGATGCAATGAATTAGAAATCAGCAATAATGAAGCCATCATTGGTCAATTGGAAGGGGCCCACAAAAAAAAAAATCATTTTTTTCTGAACAACCAAATAAATAGATCAATATTATGATAAGTCAAGACAATTATAAAACTACCTACTAAAAACAAATTAATAATCGTAAATAATTTAATTAGTAACAAGTAATTATTACCTCTCACAGCAAATTTAGAAGCACAGTATGGAACAAGATTCCTTAATCCGTACAATCCTGCCATTGAAGAGAGTGCCACTATGTGCCCATGATTTTTCTTGATCATATTGGGTAGAACAGCTTCTAACAACTTCAGAAAAACATTTAACATAGAATCTTCATATTTATAGATAAAACCTTTTATCAAATGAAATAGTAAGTAGAGAATAATCATACCCAGAAGTGAGCGAAAACATTAACTTCAAAGATTTTTATAATTTCTTGAGGCTTATGTTCAAGAAAACCGATGACATGGCATGATCCCTGCATTATTAATAAGAACGGTTACATCTCCCACATCCTTCTTGATTAGCTCCACAATTTGAAGAACTTCTTCTCTTTTGGTTACATCACACCTGAAAAATCATGTATGGTAAATGACTGAAGTAATAAAGATTTTTAGTGGAGAAAAAAAGTTTTAATCTATTTAGTTCTTCCCACAAGAATGCTCAAAATATGATAAGTGATTTTTCAGGTAGAAGCATTATTAAACATTTTCTAAAAAGTCTCCATAAAAAAAAAGTATATAAATTGTATTTTTTAATATTCCCTTAAATTGTTAATAATTTTCTCCTTTAGAATCTATTCCAGAATAAACTTTTTAGCTCAGAAAAAAAGTCCATTTTAATAAAAATTAAAATAAGTATTTAATTCATCATCTACATTTAAGAAATAAATGATATAAAATACATTGTAAAAACATACTTCTCGTTACCCACCGGCACAACCGCATAAAGAAGGAGATAGCAGAACTTTTGAAAAAAAAAAAAAGAAAAAATACAATTGTTTCCAAGAGGTGTTTTGCCTTGATACCGAGGGATCAATAAGATTTGTGGACATCTTGGCATTTAGTACCAAAGAAAAGGAAGCACTGATAGTGGATTAATCAGATATGAAACAAATGACTGGGAACAAGGAAAAAAAATTCAAGAGGAGAAAGAAAACATTTATATGAAATGTATTCCATACCTACAAGACAATATTGCGAGGAGTTTGGCGAAAGAAAATTTACAGTCACAGGACTTTGGTTCAGAAGCAGGGAGACCATCCCATTAGATACTAGATCATTTTTGGAGAGGTATAGATTGGAAAGAAACAGTTGCAAAACATAGCAAAGACCATAATCCTGGACTCACTAGGAATCCTGAATCGCCACATATATGAGCGAAATGTCTATGTATTTCTATTTGGCAGTATCTCCCTCTCCTTGTTCTTTGAAAATTGTCTTCAGAATTGATGCGGTATGCTGTGTACTTATAGCAACTCAGCAAAGTTGAGCAGCAGATCCAAATGGAATTTCCTCTCTCTCTTTATATAAAGTAATAACTGGAAGGTATGAAAAAAATACCATGTAAGTCACTTTTTGGTAGACCAGAATGAAAAGCTGCATTTTCCCAGGACATTAGATTACAAAAAAACTATCAAAGTAAAGAAACATTAGCCACAGTAGTTAGTAATACAAAGGAACTATTTAAACGTTTTTTTCCCACACTCTAATGAGAAATTCAAATTTTATCTAATACAGGCAAAACTATTTTTCTGTTATTTCCTTATGTTTCAAATAATGTTCTAATACAGAAATTTTTAAAAAAATGTATTTGGACATATAATTTAAACTGACTAAATTAGTGTCTTAAATAACATTTAAAATACTAATTATGTGGCTTAGGAACTTAAAATGTATTTGATTGTCAACAAAAGTATTCGAATATAATAAGTTTTTGTGAAGTCATAATGGTTGACTTTGTGTACATAGAGAAGTTAGTTGAGAAGTATAGTAAGGATTTTTTAAATTTCTCAACCAACTTCTCTATAATAAGTTTTTATATAAACAAATCGATTAATGCTTCTTAAATCACTAATATGTAAATATTTTTATTCAGGTATATTATGAAATCTTGGAATAGAGCTGACGTGTAAGAACTATTTCTTAGTGTAAAGATCTTATTTTAATCAGTAATAAATAAATTCACCACATCCCTTTCAATAATGACCATTCAGCATTTTATGAATGTATCACATTTAATTAATAAAATTATTTAATAATAAGTAAAAAAATAATGATTGATTATAGTTAAAGACAGTATTATTCAAATTGTATCAATTTTTTTAAATTTAATTATTGATTCTAACAAAAGAATGTGACCTAAAACCTTTCTTCCAACTTACTTAAATGCATATACAACAACTATTTCATTTTCTCAAAATATACCGCTAATATTGGTAAAAATAAATATTATTGTTTCATACCTATAGGCATGTACATTTTGGAAGCCATTGTTCTGGATTAATTTTACAGTCTCCTCATTTCCTTTCTCATTAATATCAAGGCAGACAACAGTTGAGCCAAGTTCTGCGTAGTTAATAGCTAATTCCCTTCCAATCCCATGACCAGCACCAGTTACCTAGATTTGATAAATTATTATAATCATGTAAATTAATTATTAATCATTAACATGTACTAATCGTAATTAAATTTGACAAAGAACTGCATAACTTACTATACATACATTATTCCAAAGAATTGTAAAATATTAAATTAAATAATAATAAAAAAATATGCTCCTTACCAAAACAATATCTCCCTTAACTGACTTTAAGGGTTTAGGAATAAATGAATTTATGATTCCCTCAAATGTTGCATAAACAATTTTAATAAGAAGAACCAGAATCTCCAACACCATTGTTCCAAGAGAGTATAATTTCAGCATCATATTTTCCTCTTGATTTCTGCAATTCAATAATTTATAAAAAAAAACACGGAAATATTAGGAACAGGTATAAAAATAGCAAACAATTCATTAAAAAAATTAATTTATTTTATGAATGATTTATGAGGATGGGGCAATTAAATATATGCAAAAAAATTGTTTTGATTAGCGACTGCTTTACTGTCGTTAATAGTGGTATATTGCCTTTAATAGTTTTATATTGCCTGTACTATCCTATGGAAGCCAAACATGGTCCCTCAACAAGCTTCATGAGAGAAAAATTGTAACATGCCAAAGAGTAATGAAGAGGAGCATATTAGGTATAAGGAAAATCCAAAGGCTAAACATTATTTCTACAACAATAGGAAACTGCAATAAAACATATACTTAAGATTATAAAGTTAATCATAATAGTTAATTAAATATTTGTTGTTTTATACACTAGTATTAACATTTCAACAAGATTGTTAAGCAAATTAACATTCTCTAGATGTTCTAATAAAAATTCTTCTGAGTAATTTTTGCTCATAGCTTAACAAAAGGAGGGAAACCAAGACAACCACCATATATTTTACTCCAAAAATTATTTATATTTTCTTATGAATTGATCAAGTATGACATTTTTTTTTTTTTTTTTTAATTTGACTACAAGCAATGGATAAATGATAAAAATTGTAACAACTCAAAGAGTGAGTATAAAACTGTTAAATATCGATTGTATATGTAAAGATAGTTGTGGGCACTGAACTTCCACCTAGGTGTACAGCAGCCCAACAACAAACAGTACAGTCCAGTTGGTAGCGTCCCCTGCGCCATGTTGTTTGTATATATAGCAGTAATAAACAAGCTGTCTAGTACAAGGCTCTTTTATTCCACTGCCTAATACTCTATAACTTTAATAGGTTATGGGCCCAGAGTATTTTTGTGCAGAGCATAGTATTTGTGTATAGTGTCAACGCGTAGTCGCGAAGTGATATTATTTTATTAGTGATTTTTGTTTACCGGTACTATGGCGTCAGTTACTACATCAGAAGTATCATTTAAAGCACAGAGTGGTTGCTTTATATGTGGGGATAAAAGACATTTCAAGGCACAGTGTCCCAAAAATAAGCAGAACCGTGGAAGTAAATCCTTTAATAGAAGCTTTCGTGGGAAAAGAAGAGGAACAATCCAGGGTAATTCAGCAGGTGTAGAAGAAGAAGTTGTAATGGTGGCCCTAAATTGTGGTAATATTAAACTATCATCTAACAATGTGTTTTTAGTCGATTCAGGTGCGAGTAACCATCTTTTTAAGGCAGAATTGGAACCCCTTTTGTCAAATGTTTCGAATCTTGATCATGATGTTGCCATACATATAGCTAATGGTGATAAGATGTTTACTAGAAAAGAAGGTACCCTAAGAGTAACCTCTCAAGGTAGGATTGTAAACATTAAAGGTTTAATAGTTACGGGGTTAAAACATAATTTATTATCAGTGAGTGCAGTTACCTCAAAAGGCTTAAAAGTGATTACAGATTCTAAGGAGATGAAAATCTGCGGAAGAAATTTTAAGCTGAGTTGTCCACGAGTGAATGGATTGTACATATTTACGTTTGATGAACCCAGTGATAATCAAGTCAAGTGCAACATTTCAAGTGCTACGGATGTAGATTTATGGCATAAACGTCTAGGACATTTGAATCGGCATGGACTCAAAAGTTTAGGATTACCCTATAGTGACAAGAAGTGTTCTGCATGCATTGAAGGTAAGGCTACTAGACAGCCCTTTTCAAATAATAGGAAACGCACATCAAAGGTTGGTGAATTAATTCACTCTGATATATGTGGTCCTTTCAATCCTGAATCAGTTGAAGGACATAAGTATATGCAGGTGATTTTGGATGACTTCACTCATTTTGTGCATGTGAAACTTCTCCATATGAAGAGCGAAGCTGAAACAAACCTGATGGATTATATAGCGGAACTAGAAAGGCAGCAGGGTGTCCCGGTGAAGAGGCTACGTTTAGATAATGGAGGAGAATTTACGTCTAAATTTTTTCAAAAATATTGTTCAGATAAAGGTATAAAATTAGAATATTCTTTGCCATATAGCCCTCAAATGAACGGAAAGAGTGAGAGAATGAATAGGACACTATTAGATATGATGCGTACTAAGGTATCAGATTCCGGCATCCCCAAGTTCTTGTGGGGGGAAGCAGCTCGATGTTCTGCTTATGAACTGAATAGGTCACCTACTTCAGCCTTAAATAAAGGTGAAACTCCCTCATTAATATGGAATGGCAGAAATGATCTGTCTAAACTTCGTATATTTGGTTGCCGAGCATGGCCTACCATTCTTCCTAAAGGTTCCAAATTGGATCCCAGAAGCAAGGAGGGGGTGATGGTTGGTTATTGTGGTGGTGGGTACAGGATTTGGTTGCCAGACGAGCAGAAAGTTATTAGATCTAGAGATGTGATATTCGAGGAGAGCCAAATGCCCTATAAAGAAGTTAAAAATGTACCTATTGTCTATCATAATAGTGGTGGAAGCTATGAAGAGGGAAGGAAAAATGGTGAAGAGAATAACACTAATATTTCAGAGCAGCCAGAAGAAACTTCTAGACCTCAGAATGATTGTAATCCAGAGCAGTCAGAAAACCCTTCAAGACTTCAGAATGAAGAATCCAATCCAGAGCATTCAGAAGGAACTTCTAGACCTCAGAGAAACCGGTCAAAACCTCATTTCCTAAATGATTATGAGTTATATAATGCATACTGTATGGTAAGCCGATCAGATGGAGTTCCATCATCTTATGAGGATGCTAATAAAAAGGAGGAATGGCAGGAAGCCATTATTAAAGAATTAAAAGCTCATGAGAAGATGAACACTTGGTCTGAAGAGGAAGCACCGAATGGAAGTGTCCCAATCACAACTAAATGGGTTTTCACAGTGAAGGAAGATGGAATCAAAAAGGCCAGATTGGTAGCAAGAGGGTTTGAAGAACAAACTCAAGATGATTGTGTATTTAATTACTCACCAGTTTGCCGAATGGATACTGTAAGAACTCTCTTGTCATTTGCATGCCAAAACGATTGGAGTATTAGACAAGTTGATGTGCCAACAGCCTTTCTCAATGGCTCACTGGACTATCCTGTGTTTATAAAACCACCTAAAGGTGTAAGTTGTTCTACAAAAACTCTGAGACTAAATAGGCCACTTTATGGACTCAAGAAAGCACCGAAGTATTGGAATGAAAGATTTAATTCTTTTATGTTAAAATTGGGATTTAAGAGATCCCAATATGATTTATGCCTTTACTACAAGAGTAGGGTATTCTTTGTTCTTTTTGTGGATGATGGCCTAATTACAGGGGATGAAAAGGCTATTGAAGAATTAGTGAACAATTTAAAAGGAGAGTTCAGCATTAAAGAAATGAAGGCTTCTCAATTTTTAGGGATGAAGATTGAAAGGCAAGAAAAGAAAATAAGGGTTACACAAACCCGCTTTATTGATAAACTCCTTGAAGATTATAATATGGTAGAGTGCAGGAAGTTATCAACCCCCATGGAGGTTGGATTTAAACTTAACGCTGACAGTCCACCTTTAGATGAAAATATACCATACAGGAGCTTGGTATGTGGACTTATGTATCTGAGCACAACAACTCGCCCGGATTTATCATTCCCAATTAGCTATTTATCTAGATGTTTAGATAAAGCTACTCAGCAGTCTTGGAAAGCTGCAAAACGAATACTCAGATATCTCAAAGAAACTCGAGATAGGGGTCTTACTTTCAAACCAAGTGAGAACCTAGGACTTATTGGTTATTCAGATGCTGACTGGGCAGGTGACATAGAAACACGAAAGAGTGTAAGTGGCTTTGCAGCATTCTGCGGAAGCAATCCCATAGCTTGGCATTCAAGAAAGCAAGCATGTGTGGCTCTGTCAACGATGGAAGCGGAGTACATTGCAGCAGGAATGGCATCACAGGAAATTGTGAGTTTAAGTGGAATAATTAGTGAGTTCAGTGGTGAAACAGTAAGTGGAAAACTGTTGGTGGATAACACTAGTGCTATAGCTTTTATAAAGAATTGTGAAAACTCTAAACGAGCAAAACACATTGATATAAAATTCCATTTTGTTAAAGATCTTATTTCCAAAGAAATAATATCTGTGGAACACATCAATTCTGACCGCAATGTGGCAGATTTGTTCACAAAACCACTTGCCTTTGATAAGTTTCAAATGTTTCGGAAGGCTTTAATTAATTAATATATTAATGTCATTTATATATATTGTGCTAAAATTGTGTAGAATTTTTTAATAGAATAATATTTTTACTTGTTTTGTGGTGTAGAATTTTGTAGTAGAATAATATTTTTACTTGTTTTGTATGTGAGATACAATTGAATATTTACTTGTGTATGTATATATTTTAAAACATTCAATTGAGGGGGTGTGTTAAATATCGATTGTATATGTAAAGATAGTTGTGGCACTGAACTTCCACCTAAGTGTACAGCAGCCCAACAACAAACAGTACAGTCCAGTTGGTAGTGTCCCCTGCGCCATGTTGTTTGTATATATAGCAGTAATAAACAAGCTGTCTAGTACAAGGCTCTTTTATTCCACTGCCTAATACTCTATAACTTTAATAAAAACTACATTTTTTTAGATATTTAATATTACTTAAATTATGTTAAAGATTATATCAAATTAATTAATGATGCAAACTTACAATAAGATGAGCATTGAGAGATGAACATTTAGTTAACAAATGTACAGGTTCTGATTTATTACAGCAAAATGCTCACCACCCAATCAGTAACATTACTTAATGGTTATTTTAATTGATCTGAAGCAAGTACATTGGTCTTCACGTCATGATGGCATCACAGTGAAGGATAATTAGTCATGGGAATTTGTTTTTATTGGTTCAGCAATCCTTACACTGCAGGTTTGGTGTAAACCATGTTTAAAAAACAAAAATAGCAGCAAATTGTTGGACTATGGTTGATTATTTCCAAATCATTATAATATGGTATAGCAATTTATAACATAATAGGCGTGGATTATAATAGGCATTTAACATATATCTCTTAGAATAAATTAATCAAAGAGCTTAAGAAAGTTCTTGGCTATTTATAAACTGATTTCAATGATTATTTTTTTGTTTTGTATAGAATTTAATTCTCTATCACTAAGTACTTATTACTTATTAAATTAAATTTGTATTCATTAATTCGTACGGTGAAGGGCGGATAGGTGGTTTTTTTAAATTTCTGTTCTTTATATCTTGAAACATAAGACCTCAAATTTTGAAAAGGGAGGAATTTTTTTTTTCTTCGTCGTTTATAAAAATTCATTATTGAAAATAATAAACCAAAACCCAAGAAGGGTTTTTAAACATTGTGTTTTTATCATTTTTAAGTTATAGTTTCTAATAAATGAAAATATTTGACACATTTAGAAACAGTTAAGTAAATAAAAACCAATTACGGATTAAAAAAAATCTCATTCTAAAGGAAAAACCCAAACTGGCAACATTGGATTATAAGAAGTTGATTTCAAAAAGGTATCGAGTTAAAGTGGTTATCCAACCTTTCGAAGACAATATTTCCTTGGATCATTCCTTTATCAAATCATTAACTCCCACCACCCATTTTACGTCTACAGCCTTCTGGTATTTAAATGCTCAACCCATCACCAGGAAACAAGATCTCGTCTGTCCAACCTCCAAACTCCTTTCCACAGAACCAATAAATACGATTGCTCCTTTTTAGCCCGTTCCACTGCCTTATGGAATACTCTCCCTTCAAACATCCGACATGCTCCTTCCCTACCATCATTTAAATCCCTCCTCTTTCAATATTTCCTTTCTCTCCAGTCCGATGTAAGCTAATTTTAATGTTTATTATGCCTATTTATGTGAGATGATTTGTTTATATACTTTAATGAGATGTAAAAGATATATTTTAGGTTGATTCCTATTTATTTATTTTTGAATATGTACATAGAGATGTCACAATGACCTTTTATTTATTTTTTTCTTCTTTCTTTTGTTATTTAAATATAGTTATATATTGTTTTAGGCCAGATATAAATTATTATTTTGACCATTAATGTTATTCTGAAGGGACATTGTCCCAGAATAAAGTTTATTTTCTATTTCTATTTCTATAATAAGGCATTTTTAAAGGAATTGGTATTTTGACACATTTGAATAAAGATGCACTTCTAATGTATTTTACGTTTATATTTGTGCTTCATGAAGTTTAATAACATGTAAGGATAGCTCCTTTGGCCAATGGTGTTGAGCACTTCTGAATAAAAGACGGCCTGTCATCAAATACTGAAATATTTTATGGAAGAAATACACTGCTTCACAAAAAAAGAGAAGCATATTGAAAAATCATTTTATTTATTTTTCTAGTGATATTAATTTTTAATCAACATTTTTATAAAATATAATTATTTTGGAATGATTTAGAGATAATATTAAGATTTAGAAACAAAAAATAAAGATTTATTTGGAAAAAAAGAGAAAATTAACGAAAATTTATAATACGAAAAAATTGTTTTTCTCTAATGAATTCAATTTTCAATAACCGGTGTTACTCCCTCTCGCTTGAATTAATAATAACCGTAATAATAGCCAAACAAGTGGCCAGTGCCGTTGCTTTATTGTTGAAAATTTAATATGCAGTAAAAGAAAGCGTTACGATAGTGTAATGTTATTACGAGCCCAAAAGGCTTATGGACATATGTTATCGGGGATCACTTGTAGCTGGGTGGCTAGCTAAAGGTCACGGGTTCAAACCCGCAGGTGGTCCTAGGATTTTTTAATGGGACTAAAAAATCCTTAGTTACGCCGTCCTTCGGAGGGAACGTTAAAAGGTGGTCCCGAGCCTGTGCGATGTCAGGTACTCGTTAAAGATCCCTATCCTAATAAAACCTGGATAGGCAAAATTTAGGACTCCCACTGTAGCATCGTCCGATTAGCCATAGTAGCATAAAGTGACGTTAAATAAATAAAGAAACAAACATATGTTATCGGTGAAGAGAGAGGTTATGATAGTTCATCGTTGCAACTGTCGTATAGTATCATACAAGTTATATTGCTTCATTCAGTACGCAAGATATTAGAAACAATATTACGTACCAAATTGTGACTAAGGTTTAAAAATAAGGTTTCGGCGAACTCCCTCTAAACCACGTGACGGATTTTGATACGGTTTTCAATATCATTTAGGGCATTCTTTCCTGAAGATTTATAAGTAAAATCCATTGCAATTTAATATAATAATAATAATAGGCTTAGCGAACCCGAAGGTTCGATGCCGATACCACCAAATTCCGCCTACACAGACTCGTCCAATGTTCACCATTCAAGCCCAAGCTCCCGAGATCAGCCTTAACACAATCCTCCCATCTCCGCTTCGGCCTACCTTTCGGACGTCTACCAGTCGGATCAGCGAAAACCAACTTTCTCGGAATCCGCTCGTCATCGAGCCCAACAACTTTACTCGCCCATTTGAGTCTCCGCGATGCAATCCGCTCAATTATATTCACAGGATGCAAGTTCCGCAATTCCGCGTTGCGCAACCTTCTAAACTCCCCAGTGGCCTCATCTCTCTTTGGACCAAATATTTTACGCAATACCTTATTTTCGAAAACCTTAAGCCGTTGTTCATCCTTCAAAGTAAGCGGCCACGTTTCACATCCGTAAAGAACCGTTGGAAGAATAATAGTTTTATAAATTCTAATCTTTAAGTTTTTAGATAGAAGCCGCGAACTAAGTAACTTAGCAACTGAATAATAACACGCATTTCCCACCTTTAACCGGGACTTTATTTCTTCCTGGATTTCATTTTTTCTAGTTATAATTGAACCTAAATACTTGAATTTCTCTACGTGTTCAAAAGTATGACCTGATTACTCTCTGAAAAGATATTACTCTCTGAAAAGATTTATATTTTACTGCGTTGGGTGGAAACATCTGGTGCGAACAACACATGAATTTTAATTTAAAATAAATAGTAATTTTTTATAAATCTATAAATTAACATAGTTATTAATTGTTTCAACTTTTAAATTATTTCATGAAAACAAAGTTTGATGAAAACAAAAATGATGGGAATCCCATGGAAACTAATTTAAACCTTTAAAATGTATTTTAAATAATTTATTTGAAATATAAAATAGTTATAAACTTAATAGTACAGAAAACTTTATTATTTCTATAGTTTTTGAAAACACGTTGCATCAAGTTTTCATGATATGAGAAAATTAAATTTTCCGTTACCTATTCTTCAATTTAAAATAACAAACAAACAAACCGTACCAATTCCCATGTATGTTCTTAATTTCAGCCGAAGATTAAATATCATTATAAATAGACGTTATAAAATAAGCATATTTTCTTTCTAATTCCACTTTTCGTTAAGATGAAAAAAATTCCCAAAGCGATAAACTCTTAATCGGTCAGGAAGAGAATTTTTAAACATAAATGACATTCAAAATGCACCCGTGCGAAGCAGTCCATGGGCCCACCATTTTATTTTCCATAATATTCAATGACTCTTTTTTTTTTTTTTTTATTCTTCTTTTTGCTTATTTAACGTAATTTTATACACTTGTTATTATCATTAACGTCTTTAACCAGTTCACGATTTTGATTTTGTTATCTTGTTGATATTGTATATGTAAAAATAAATACATTTTCTTGTTATATTATATTTCACATATTAAAGAAATTACAAAGAGTGTTGTCTGAATATTTTATATTTTAAAAAATTAAGCTTTATGTAACCAATTAAAAAATACATCAGGTATCTGTCAAAAAATGGCACCGATCCAACAATAGAAAGTGTTTAAGGGAATCTATCATAACACTTATGCAACTATGGTCCTTATACAATATATACGTGGATATAGAAGTAATAGGTTTAGTGTTAAATTGAATACATTACAATAATATTTAACACGGTCTTATCAGAATGTAGAATGATAACCATACTCAAGCACTTCCGATGATCAGATGATAAAAATCTTATTCAACATGCTAAATTCAGGAGCATGATCGACTCAGTTATATTAGTGGTACTCACTACGTTTGCTATTGCATAGTTTTTGTGCTATAGCAAACGTAGTGAGTACCCCTATTGTTGTTTTTATTTTAATATTTCACCCTCAGTTTAACACGCTCTATTTTTGTTGGTGTTACTCGGATCGTAAATTTGACTACAATTTCCATGTCTAAAATTCAATGAAAAATATTTTTTGTCATATAACATTTGCCGATATGATCTACCGTTCAGGAGCCGTATTGGTTCGAATGATAATGTAAATTGTTTTAATGACTACATTAATATACAAAGTTTAGTAACATCGAAAAATAAAAAAGCTTCATTGTCTGAATACGGTCAGAGATTTCAAAATAATATTTTATAATATGTAATTTGAAAAAAAAAAATAAATAAATGTTTATGTTTATGTCCATATTCAAAAAATGTATTGGGATCAGCTGTGGCATAGTAGCTAGCATAACAGCCTTATATGTCCAATATTATGAGTTTAAATCCGGCAAGTGTTCCTAGCATTTTTTAAAGGGAGTAAAATGTTTTTTTCGTCCTTCGGAGGGGACATAAAATGGTGTTGAGAATGTACGATGAACTCATCGTCAGTACTTATCAAAATATGCCATTCGATATCAACTAAGGAATACACAGTCCTTGAAAAAAGTGTGTGACAATGGCAATACTTTCCAAAACGTACTAAGTACATTCCAAAGTATACTGAAAAATGGTAAAAATTTAATTGAACTAAATTGGTTCAAAAATGTCATCAATGAGAGATAAAAATTCCAGTAAAATTAACTTAATGGATATAGTACAATACCTTTTGGAAATCATTGTATCGAATTGTCTTCAAGTCCAGCACCGAATCAAAAGTTAAAAATGAAAACATACAGCATTTTAATTGCTCAAATAATGATTTTCTTATCTTAAATTTGAAAATATGTATCCAAAACACGTTTTTTTAAAATTTAAACATTTTAGAGAGCAAAGATCATTACAGGAGTGCTAAACTTTTATGCCTGGATAATATACCACTAGAATTTTAACTGATATTAATTTTCAAAAGGCTAAACAGTAGTGAATGTTTGGTTACACTAGTTCATTAGGGTCACCTGTGATGCAGTGGCTAGTGGCATGACACCCTTATATTCACAAGATCGCTGGTTCAACCTTGGCAGATAGGCTTAAAGGGAGTGAAAAATCCTTGGTTATGCCATCCTTCAGAGGGGACATTAAATGATGTTCCTGACCCTGTGCAATATCAGATACTCATTCAAGAACACTATGTTCATTAAACCTGATTAGGAACATCGGTCGATTAACCACAGTGGTATAAAGTGGCGTTAAATGAATAAACAAACAAAGTTTTGATACCAAATCTTCAATACACGATCAAATCGTTGGATTATCGTTCTTGCGATCATGGCCCGGTTCTGGTTCTCATCTCTCCAAATCCTGTTTCTGAATTCTCACCTACTTTACCGATTGCAGGACACGCTAACTGGGACAACTTTCGTTATGTTCTAGAAAACAAACTGGACTTAAAAATCTAACAAAAAATTGACTCCGCTATTGCAAAACTCACAAGAACAATAACAACACTTCGTGCAATAAAATTAGAAATTAATATCAAACTAACTTATGAAATCCCATTCGTAAATTGAGACGTTGATTTCCAAAAGGTACTAAAGGACATTTTTCAAATTTTATATTTGACATATTTGTATTCTACAAATACATATTTGTATTCTAATGTTTTAGTTTTATCTAAATTCGTCATCAGATGTTATCTAAAAAACATAAAATCCTTTAAAAAAGTATTTAAAAATAGCATTTCATTCCAAAAGGTAATAAATCCACGTTTCATTCCAAAACGTACTATATCCTATGTAAACAGATATAATCTTTCCTTTTATTTCCTTCCAAAAGGTACTATATTTCTTACTATACGGCAGAATCACCTAACCCATAATATACACCATTAATTTATTGTTTTAATCATTTTATGCATTTTTATTGGTTTATTTAGCACGTCTTGAATCACCGCTATTATTTTGATCAATGGTTTAAACTGACAATCAGTTTTTAGACTATTTGAAACAACTTAGTTTGGTTCTTTTAGGTTGTCAATTAAATTAAGTTTTTTCATAGTATTCCTTTTTGCAGCAACATAGATTTGGTTTAAAATTCTTCAGAAACTCACATTTTAATAGAATAATGGTATTTGATGCAGCAAATAGTTGGAATTAGCATTCCACGAACTTGCTAAATATGTGAAGAAATTCCGTGCCTGATATAACTTAGTAGTCCATTTTTTTATGTAAAATTAAAAGCTCAAAAGTTATTATTTTTCATTATCTATGGTTAAATATTGTTTACACGTCATTATAATATAGTTAAATTTGCTAAATTCACACAAATAGTAAATACAAGTTCAAAACAAACTTCTCAATTACATACTTTCTTATTATAGTGCCATAAATAGATAAATTGTTCTTTGAATATTCATGAATAATAGATAATCATGTAATTATCCAATCAAAGAAAGATATTTCTCAGAGGGAGAATAAGGAAATATACATAATATAGCAATTAACGATATAAAGACGTTAGTTATCGGTAATGTTGGATCAGGAAGGTTTATAGTGACTGTTACCAACTTATGTATCATCGCGTTAATTCTTCCAAAAGTACTATATCCCTTTTATTTATTTCCACAAAGTACTATATCCATGTTTCGTTCCAAAAATTACTATATCCATATTATATTGTTAAAAATCACTGTAAAAGTGCAATATTTGGAAAAATGAGTTGGCAACATACTTAAAATTAACTTTTGATTTAAATAAAAAAAAAATCACGTCAATTGGTCCAATAATCAATAAATGACAGATTTTTGCGTTTCCTCTAAAATTTTCTAAAATGGATATAGTACTTTTGGAAATCAACGTCTCAATTATTGAAAGATAAACAACCAACAAGTGCGAAACAGATACCCATCCTACAAAATTAAAAACACTACAAATTATTACATTTACAAATAATTATATTAGAGTATAACTGGTTATATAGCTGTTTAAAAGCAATTAGCTAATATGAAAAGCAACAAATAATTCAAAGGAAAATGGTCTATCACTACTGCTTATTTCAAAACGTCATATCACTGATATTGCTGAACCTATTTTAATGATTACTTTTTCGTTTTATAGAAAATTTAATTCTATATCCAAACATATTTATTAATTAGACCAATGGGATTAGAATTTTTTTAAACTCGTTATTTAGATTTTACGCATCTTGAAACGTAAGCCCTTAAATTTTGAAGGGAGTATTTTACAAAGGTTCATTATTGAAAATGATAAACCAAAACGCTGCAAATTATTACACAATGGTTTATTATTTCCAAATAACTATTTTAGGACATAACTGTTTATAGCTGCTAATCTTTTCGACTTTTCTCTATCTTCAATAATAATAGAGTTTTGGTAGAATTACATCTATTATATTATGTGACGAACATATAGATCTACTTTTTTTTTTTTTTTTTTTTTTTTACGTTTATCGCGCTAGTCTGAATCTAAAACTCACTACATTTATAGTATACAATATACATCTCTATCTTCAAAACTAACTGTTTTGCGAGGGTATTATGAGTAAATTTTTTTCTTTTCTTTTTTATCTTTTTTATAATTATTCTAGGTTTTTTAGGTTAAAAATACTATATTTTTTTTCTATATCTTTGGAAATAACCGAGCATATATACAGGCATGATTTCCTTTTCCCCCCCTTTTTTTTTTTTTCCGCGCTTTACTGATTCTAAAACTCTATCCATGTTTTTGTCCATCTTCAAAAATACTTGATTTATCATCGGGACCACCTTCAAAGTAAGGTATAACCCAGAATTTCCACTCACTTAAAAAAAATATTCGGAGAGGTTTGAAGTGTGTTCGGGACCGGAACGATGTAGCACACTTTCACCTGTTTTATTCACCTGCTTACTCGAATATCTCATTGCTAGGGCGATACGTTCCGACAAGTGTTAAAATCTGGGTACCAAATTTCCAGTTTTAGGGCACGCCAATGGTACTGTTGAGTGAAGAGGCTGAAACTATGAGTAAACACAAGTACTTATGAAAACCGAAAAAAGAGCTTGAGGATTGAAATAAATACGGTTAAAACAAAATATATGGTTAGTAAAGGTTGATAGTCTCGGTGATATTGATATATATTAGGATATACGTTTGAGCATTCGGATTAATTTTGGTATTTAGGATCTTTAATATTAAAAAAACAATTTAGAAGAAAATAAACTTGCGGTCGAAGGCGTGAAACGCCTGTTATTATTTAATTGGGACACAACGTAGTTTGCGTCTTCTGTCAAATAACTAAAGGTTAGATATACAAAAGTATTACCCTCTTGAAGGCTCTATACGGATGGAAAAAAAATGGAATCACTTGTAGCTGGGTGGTTAGCATAACAGCCTCCTATGCCAAAGGTCACGGGTTCAAGCCCGCAGGTGGTCCTAGGATTTTTTAATGGGAGTGAAAAGGTACTCGTTAAAGATCCCTATCCTAATAAAACCTGGATAGGCAAAATTTAGGACTCCCACTGTAGCACCGTCCGATTAGCCATAGTAGCATAAAGTGGCGTTAAACAAATAAACGGATGAAAACGTGATCGCTTACTATAAAGGATGAACAACGCTTAAAGGTTTTCGAGAATAATGTCTTACGTGAAATTTTAGATCCGAAGAGATATACACTATCATCAACAAGACACTGGGACAATTTAATTAAACGAAAAACTATAGACATTTCACACCTTTGTCTCTATGTATGTTGAACATTAATTTGTGTTGTAAGTCTTTATAAGAAGAAACCCTATCTGGATAAACTTCAACCAACGTATTGGGTTGTTTCACATGGAATGTCCTTTTTTATAGTTTCTGAAATACATAAAGGATTTTGCAGGTCGCTGTTGTTTTCTTCCGAATGTTTACATATTTAAAATAAACAGTTACTAATCCTCTACCTTTTTATTGTAAACATTAGCTTCCCAATCAAATACCCACTTTTTAGTATACCTCCAAATATGAACACGGAAATACGCGATTTTCGAGTAATATTTTTGTACGAGTGTAAACTCGGCCATTCTTGGTTTGCTAAGTTTTCAGCTGGGGATACCGACTTGGAAAACATGCCCCAAGGAAGACCTCCGTCCGTAATAGAGAACGATGTCCTCAAACATACAGTAGAAGGAAACCCCTACCAAACAGTTTAAGGACTCTCAGCACTACTAAATGCAATTGCATCTACCGTTACCAGACATTTAAAGTGTATTGGGAAAGTAAAAAAGCTCGATACATGGGTACCTCATGATCTCACTGATCGGCAGCAAGACCCCATGTTTCAAAACATACCGTGCAAAAATTGAAAGAACTGGGCTACGAAGTTCTTCCCACCCACCATATTCTCCCGACTTGTCTCCAACAGATTACCACCTGTTCAGGAATTTAGACAATTTCGTCAAAGGAAAACTTTTTGAAAATGATGATCAAGTGAAAAGTGCGTTTTCAGATTTTGTTTCACTTCAAAGCTCAGAGTTTTCAGTTCGGGGATAAAAAAAATGGTGTAATGTTGGGAAAAATGTGTAAAAATACATAATAAAGTTGTAAACTCATAAAATTAATTTTTACTTCCTAGGAATGTTCGTCGGAGTGTTATGATCGTCTTTTTACTTTCTAAAACTATTTGTCGAATTCCTAAGGATTATGGAAATTGAATTAGGTATGTAAACCTTTAACAAATGAAAACAAGGCCTATAGTATTTCGGATCAAAGATATTGTAGACAATCACTATAGTTTTGTGTTGGCACTAATTAGGTAACAGTTTAATTGAGACGAAGAGTTCCGAAAGGTACTATATCCACTTTTTTCGACAATTTTATATGAAACGCAAAAATCTGTCATTTATTTATTATTGAAGCAATTTACATTATTCTTTTTTTTATTAAAATCTAAAGTTGATTTTTTACTTTATTAACAACTTATTTTTCCAAATTACTGCACTTTTCTCATGAATTTTTAACAATATAGTATGAACAGAGTACTTTTTGGAAAGAGTTAAAAGGGATGTAGTACTTTTTGGAAGAATATAACGCGAGATAACAGTCATCATAACCTTCCTCATACATTACTCACAACTAACGTCTTTATAATGTTAATTACTAAGTTATTTATATTTCCCTATTCTCACCCTGAGAAATATCTTTCCCTGTTGGTTGACTAAATTCTATAGTCCATTCTTTATAAATAAAGCTAATATTCAATGGACCTTTTATTTATTTTAGGTACTACATAAAGGAAGTATATAAATATGAAATTTGTTTTGAACTTATACTTATTCTATCAGTGAATTGAACAAATGTATTTATATTACTAACTACGTATAAACAATATTTAACTATAGTAAGTGATAAATAAATTACATTTTTATTTATTTATAGTAATTTACAACTGTACTAAAGAATACAATAAGTAAATGTGTAGTTTGAAAATAAAAAGTCATGAAAATGTTTTGAGAGAAAGAATCACTCAGTAGGTCCCGAAGCCACCTTCTTTTCAGTCACCTTGGAGGGTTATCTGGGATATCTGAGGAAGACAAATTACGGACAAGTGAGTTTGTATGGACAGCGAGTTTAGAATGGAAAGAGGAGTATCTATCACGGGCTATGTCTGCTACAAATGGGATGTTTAGGTCATTATGGAGTAGGTGATTCGTGACAAAATAAGGAGCATTCAGGATTTTGGATTGTAAGGACTGGATGCGGGAGGAATTAGATGGTTTCGTAGCGCCCCAAAGCTAGATTCCAAATGTCCAAACAGGTCTGATAATTGTGATGTAGATGAGTTTTTTGTAATGTACTGGAAGTTTTGAACGTTTGTCTAGTAAGTGTTGTAGTAATCGGTATCTTCGAGCAGTTTCTTGTCGTTTCAGTCTTGTGTGAGGATTCCAAGTAAGGCGCTTGTCAATATGGAGGCCTAGGTATCGGATTTGTTCTACAGAAGTAAGGATATAAATAACTTTTATTTTCGTCTTTTACCTTTTTCAAAAAAAACATTCTTTTAGGTTAGATCAGGCACGATTTTTTTTTTCCTACTTAACAAGAGCAGGGAATTCTAATTCCAATCATTTGGTTTATAAAATACCATTATTCTATTAAAATGTGAGTTTCTGAAAATTTGTATATAAAATTTATGTGTCTGCAAGAAAAAATACAATGAAAAACTTAATTTAATTGAGAACCTGCGAAAACCGAAACGGCGCAATTAAGTTGTTTAAAACAACCTAAAAACTGATTAATTGGGTAAAACCATTGATCAAAATAATAGCGGTGATTCAAGAAGTACTAAATGAAACAATAAAAATGCATAAAATGAAGAAAATAATAAATTAATGGTGATATATTACGGGGTTAGGTGCTTCTGCAGTATGATAGGAAATATAGTACCTTTAGGAAGGAAATGAAAGGAAAGGTTATATCTGTTTACATAGGATATAGTACATTTTGGAACGAAAAATGGATATAGTACCTTTTGGAATGAAATAAAATGTGTATTCAGTACCTTTTGGAATAAAATGCTATTTTTAAATACTTCTTCAAAGGATTTTTATGTTTTTAGATAAAATTTGATGGCGGATTTAGATAAAACTAAACCATTAGTATACAAATAAGTCAAAATATCAACTTTGAAAAAAATGTCCTTTAGTACCTTTTGGAAATCAACGTCTCAATTCGGGAATACTAATGCCATAAACATTTATAATATCAATGAGTTTTATGTTTTGTTGAATGGAGGAAATCGAGGTTAACTGAGTATCAACTGCCATACAAATTATTGTTTTTTTTTTCTTCAGCCGGCCTTAACATTTACATACAATACATTGAATTTCCACAGATGAAATTATTTTAAATAATGGATAGTAATTTTTTTAAATTCTTTCTAGAGGTTATTTGCGTATAATGAACCCGAGCAATCGTTCTTCCTATGCAGTTCATATTGTTAATTAGAATTTTCACGGTTTAGTATTGGATTTATCTTTTAGTTGACGAGTTTTCTTTTTTTGAGCAAGGACAATTGAGACGTCGATTTCCAAAAGGTACTATATCCACTTTAGACAATTTTACAGGAAACGCAAAAATCTGTCATTTATTTATTATTGGACCAATTTACCTGATTCTTTTTTTATTAAAACATAAAGTTGATTTTTAAGCGTGTTACGAACTTTATTTTCCAAATTATAGAAATTTTTCCCATGAATTTCAACAATATAATATGGATATAGTACTTTATGGAACGAAACGTGGATACAGTACTTTTTGGATGAATATAATGCCGGTACGTTGATAACAGTCACTATAACCTTCCTGATACATTACCGATAACTAACATCTTTATGTCGTTAATTATCAAGTTAATTATATTTCCTTATTATTCTCTCTCTCAGAAATATCTTTCTTTGTTGGTTAATTAAATTGAATATCTTTTCTTCATAAAGAAAGTAAATATTCAAAGGACAATTTATCTATTAATGCCACTATAATAAGAAAGTATGTAATTATGAAGTTTGTTTTGAACTTGAATTTAGCAACTTTATCTATTATTATTATTAACAATATTTGACTATAGTCTGATAAATAAATAACTTTTGAGCTTTTATTTTGCATTAAAAAATCAAAAAAATCTACCATTAAGTTAGTTCAGGCACGGTTTTTCCTCTCAAATTTAGCAAGTTTGTGGAATGCTAATTCCAACTATTTTCTGGATAAAATACCATTATCCTATTAAAATGTGAGTTCCTTAAGATTTTTCTAACAAATTTATGTGTCTGCAAGAAGAAATATTATGAAAAAACTTAATTTAATTGGGAACCTACGAGAACCGAAGCGAGGTAATTAAGTTGTTTAAAATAGCCTAAAAACTGATTATTAGGTTAAAGCTATTGTTCAAAATTATACCGGTGATTCAAGACGTGTTAAATGAACCAATAAAAGTGCACAAAATGATGAAAACAATAAATTAATGGTGATATGTCACGGGGTTAGGTGCTTCTGCTCTACAGTAGGAAATATAGTACCTTTTGGAATGAAAGGAAAATAAAGGTTATATCTGTTTACAGAGGATAGTACCTTTTGGAAGGAAATGTTTTTAGTACCTTTTGGAATGAAATGAAATGTATTTTTAGTACCTTTTGGAATGAAATGCAATATTCAAATACATTTTTAAAAGATATCTATGGTTTTTAGATAAAATCAGATGACGGATTTAGATAAAACTAAACCATTAGAATATCAAACTAAACAAATATGTCATAATATCAACTTTGAAAAAAATGTCCTTTAGTACCTTTTGGAAATCAACGTCTCAATTGTTCACTTTACCACATGTCTATTTTATGGTCGTACAAAAAAATTTCTATTTGAAAAAACAAAACGAGGTTTATTGCTTTTTGAACCTCCTTGGAACCTAGTGGCTAAAGGTCCTCCTCTTATGTTTCATGTAAGTTTTCAAATATTAAAATTGCTTCTCTGTTTTAAAGTAGAAGAGCGTTGAAATAATTCGTATCTCGCAGCATCTGCTATCTTCTAATCATCCAGTGGTGTACCATCATTACCTACCTCTACGCCCAGCTATTCGTGACAGAAATGGAATCCTGCTGGTACTAACCCACTTACAGAAACTTTCTCGTTTCAGAAAACTCCTGACCCACCAACTTCTCCTGAGAGGTGAATAAAATTAAATCAGACACCAGTTAGTGTCACAATCCAAACTTTGAATAAATTACCTAACTTATATTGCACAAATATAACCATTGATATTTAACGAATTTAATTATAATAATTTTTTCTTGTATGATTATTATATTATTACTAGCTGACCCGGCAAACATTGTTTTGCCACATAAATTATTTCTAGAAAATTTATAGTGTAGAGAAAAAAAATCTGGTACGGGCACACACGCCTTTCACTTACCTCCATTTTTAAAATCGATTAAAGAATTTTCAAATACAGTAAGAGATAAAAATAAGTGAAACCATTAAAGAATTAATTAAATGGAAATTCTATAGAAACATGAATTTTATTAAAAAATCTATTATATTATTATCTAAAATAATCAGTTAGTTTTATCGGCTTTTCATCACTCTCTATTAACTTTTAAAAGCTTGTGTATGAGATAATATTTTTTCCAAAAATCTTTAGCTTTCCAACGGTATATCATACATGTATATTACTGTTCCTATGTTCAAAAACAAAAAATGGCATTAACATTTTTTTTTTCAGTTTTTTTCCTTTAGTTGCTTTTCAAATTCGCTCAAATTGCATATTTAGCTGTTATTTATCAATGCTAACAAGTTGATATGGTTATTTTTATAGAATCTACAAAATTGAAGATACTTTAGAGGAAGAAACTTTAAAATATCGGCATTTGAGCCCTGTCAGACTATTTTAATCAGAATGAAACCTACATGACATTAAAGCCCATTAAATTTTACATCGATATAAGGAGCTTAATCAAAATCTTCAGAGCCGTTTTTGAGAAAATTATGTTGGGTACCCACTTTGTAGGGGAGGCTGGGTCTGCCTCAGGAGGGTCTCCATACCTGGGATACGAACCCAGGACACGGAGCTCAGTAGACCACACCGCTCACTCTCGAACGTATAGTTGTCTTAAATATGAAATTTCAGTTTCAGAGGACTTTTCGTTTTCGCACGGGAGTTACCACACAGACCTGTATGTATATATCCGTCAAAAACCGGAATTCGAAAATTTTCACGATCGCGATACTTTCCATTACTATGTATAGTAAGTGGAAGTAAAAAACTTATTGTTTGGTAGTATTATATTTTTAGTCATGTTGTCAGGCCCTGTCCAAAAATAGGGTACGTACTTTCCATTCTACCCACATTTCGTACGTATTTTCCATTCTACCTACCTCCATTCTACCAAACTGTACCTAGTTTCCATTCGCCCACAATACGGTAAATTTCTCTACTCTTCTCCATATTTAAATGTTTCCTATATCATGTGAATATCGATATCTTTGTACATCATCTTTAGTCATAATTTGTTCTGTATAGCCCTTCCATTATTATACTATAGCCGTTGTAATTTAATTAATTGATTTCTTTACAATTATACTTCTTTTTTTATGTTTTAATATCGACATTCTCTAGCTCAATAGTTTATAAAAATATTGTATTTAATGTTATTGTAATATTATTTCTTTTGTATCTTTTTAGCCCTGATGATGGTCTACAATAGGGGTCGAAACGTTGGCAAACAACAAATAGTTGAAAATATTTAGTTGTTTCATCTACTGACCGCCACCTGGACTCCAGCAATAACTATTGATAGAAAAAGGTAGTAAGGCATTAATTAATATTGGGACGTGAAGAAAGAAGATATAGAGAGGGCACTGTCTGAGCGAGGTGTAGACCGTGGAACAACCTTGGCAGTGATGAGTCTCTATAAAAAGATGAGGAATGTGATTAGGACCAGAAATCACATTTCAAAAGAATTTGAGACTACACTGGGTATCCGACAGGGCTGTAGCCTGAGTCCTTTGCTCTTCATCATGGTTCTGGACTTGGCACTAAGGAGAACTAAGCCTATAATGAGGAAATTCCAGCTGGGGCACAGGAACTTGCACCCTACCAGATATTCCCTGATGGCCTTCGCTGACGACATTGTCTTGCTGGCTGCCAACGATCGAGACCTCCAACACAACATAAATGTCCTCCAAGAGGAATTATCCGCAATAAATATGAAGATCAATCCGGGGAAGACGAAATGCATGCGTATTGGAAAGAAACCCCGAAGGATAATGAGAGTAATACGGGTTGGAGGAGAGAGATTAGAGCAGGTTGACAGTTTTAAATATCTGGGAGCTCATCTCAATGAGAGTGGCTACATAGACGAGGAAGTGGCCCAAAGAATTGGAGCAGCAGGCAAGATGTTCTGTATGGTCAGACGAGGTTTCCTTGGGAGAAGAGAAGTGACAAAGCGGACCAAGCTGGCAGTCTATAAATCGACATTCCTCCCTATTCTATCGTACTCCTCAGAATCGTGGACCCTCACCACAAAACACAGGAGTCAGATACAAGCGATGGAAATGAGGTATCTACGAAAAATTGAGAGGAAAACAAGAAGAGATAGAATAAGGAACGCCACCATACGGGCTAATCTCGATGTCAAACCGGCAGAGACCATACTGGAGGAGCAAAAACTGAGGTGGTTTGGACATCTTCTTAGGATGGATCCAGACAGAAATGCCAGGAAGACCTACGAGACCCGCACGGAAGGAAAAAGACCCAGAGGAAGGCCGCGCATCTCCTGGGAGGATAGTGTAAAGGAAGCATTCAGGAAACGAGGAATAAATTGGGACAGGAGAGCAGAGTTGGTGCAGGAGAGAGACAACTGGACCAGGCTCTATAAGCAGGACCCTCACACCGAACAGCGGTAGAAGGGGGAATGATTATGATGATGACCAACGACAATGTTAAGTCCGGAAATTTATTCAGCAATGGATGTCAGACTTTCTATTATGTATAATGCAATCTTTCCCACATAATTTACAAGACAAGCGAGTTTAACTGACGGTTCACGCACTAAACAAGCTATATTGTTCGCAGGCAATAGTAATAACTATTTTTTTTTTTTTTTTTTTTTTTTTAATAATTTCCTTCAAGGCACTCAGTCGAGAAGATGTTTAATAATGGAACCATTGTTTCGTAATATTCAAATACAGTGCAAGACTGTGGAGTGATCTTCATATCACTATAATTGTTAAGCATAAACAGAAAATCATTTGTTAAAAATCGAATTTTATAGTGATAATTTTGTTCCTTTTTTTAAAACATTGAAAATGCAGCATATCGTCAAATGGTATTCTTCAGTGTGCCAAAATCATCTACAAGAAAGGAAGATAAAAATTATTATTACTTCTACTTACCCTTATATGACATATTTAGTAAGATAAAGTAATGTTTCTGGTTTGATTCTTATAAAATATTAATCTGAGTTTTTAATGTAATGATTTTAATCTTTAAACTAATATCAGTTTTCTAATACTCTACGTGTGAATCTTTAAGATAGGTAAGTGTAAGTTAGAGCTTGTCAAAGTAAAGACCTAAATAACGTACCGTGTCGGAAACTGATGTTGGGGTATTATTGAATAAGACCTGAGGACAAGAGTCATGTTTTAGAGATAATAAACAAACAGGCTCTTTGATTCATTCATTTAATTTTTCCATTTTTTTGCCCAGCAAGTTATGTCATTCAGATGTTCTTTGAGTGCTTGAGAAGCCTTAAAGGGATTATTGTTAGATGTCAGGATAGCTGAATCGTCGGCAAGGGTTGCTGTAAGTGTTTCTGGATGCTGTGGGATGTCAGAGCAATATATATTAAACAGTGTTGGACCTAGTACGCTGCCTTGAGGTACACCTGTGTTTGAGATATGATATGATATGATAACCACCCTTCCAGAGGATCGCCGTCCTTCCAGCGGATCACCGTCCTTCCAGAATCGCCTCCCGTCGTGCAGAGCCAAACAATTTATGGACAAATAACTATCCTATATATATTTTTTTTTTCTCATTATATTTATTCATTTTTTGTACCATTAGTAGTAAGACTAACCTACTAACCCAATTTTAGAACTTTTTTTTTTTTACAGTTAGATTAATAGAAGATTTTTATTTTTTTTTTATAAATCAAATGGTTTTATATTTTTTTTGTAAATTTTCCTCATTTTTTTTTTTTTTATTAAACTTTTATTTATTTTGTTTACTTTCAATTTTATCTTTTTATTTAATATTACCTTTTTTTTATTTTATTGATTAAGTACTCAAGACAAGCTCATTTCGAAACGGGATCGAGTCTACATTCTCTTATTTCGTTTTAATGTCACTCATCCCAACAACCTGCTTTTATTTGTTTAATACTAGAAAACTCTAAAACTATCTTCACACGAAAAAAACTGATCTTTCAAGTACGATTGTAAAGTCAAATAATGTGTTGGTCTAAGAAAAGTTGTTAACTTAGCGAGCAAACCATCGTGCCATATGTCTGCGAACCCCCATCAATACCTATTAATGATCGCAGGGAGTTCTTCTTCATATTCAATGTTGTATTTCGGCTTTTAAATTTGTTTGACCAATGCCGCATATTACGCTGGTGGCTGGGAATTTCGTAGGACAGTGTTAGGTTTCTTATTTGCAAAAGAAATAACTAAAAATTTTTTTTTTTTTTTTTTAAGAAGTCGAATCCAATTAAACAAGCTCAGAGAATGCCCTAAAGAGATTTGCGCTTTGAATTATCGAATTTGATAAAACAGTAATTTTTGTTTTTTATAATTTTAATCGCATTTTTAGAATTAGACTGGACCGGGGAAGTTATGGAAGCTTTATAAATAGAGTCTGCGTGGATAGGCAAGGATTTGATACCAACAGTATGTCCACGGAATCACAAGAAAAAAAGAAGAAAGAAAACTCTCCAACAAACAAAATAAATAGCTCTCCAAAGACCTTGAGGAAAGCCAGCGTTCGATCGAGGCCTCTCCAGGCTAAACATGTCGCAAGAAAAAAGAAAAACAACAATAATAATCAATAGTTAAATAAACATGGATATTTTTATAACTGTTTAGGTCCCGGAAACTAAATAATGTACATTTGTTGTATTTTTGCTTAGCATAGTGTGGTACTTAATGATATGTACATTCAAAACGTAAATACGGCAATCTTCTATTAAAAACCATTGTTTGATGATAATCCAATTTTCCTTTGCGTAAGTACTATGCTGCACTTTCTTATACACAACATTCCGACAGGTTTATTTTAAAAAAACAAATAATGTTCACGTATATTATATAAGATTTGTGAATAATAAATCATAAAATTTCTAGAGAGAACGAAAGAGTATTGTGTTCCGTTATTTTTAGCAGGAAGGTTCATTTGGCCATAGTTTTTTATGATTTATTGAAATTAATGTAGAACTTTATCCTAGCAGTTATTTGCTGGGCACAAGTTTGAATAGGATTTGAGAAAAACTTAAACTGCGAATAAAAGTCTTCCGTAATATTTCAGTTTTCATATTAGCAGTTCATCATAGCTTTTTCAATGTCCCACACTGACAAATAGAAAATGTTTCACAATATTATTGATTTGTTCACATTTTTAATAAGGATAAAGATCTTTAACGATTTCTTGAGATAGCCCAGGCACGTCACCCATTTCATATCCCCACAGAAAGACGGAATAACCAAAGACTTTTTACTACCTTTGGTATAGATGGATCTTATGCTAACCACTGAACCACAAGTGACCCTTGATAGATTGATATAATAAGAGATTACGGATTTAATATGCCAGAGGTTGCGAGTTTAAACCCGGGAGATGGCTATGTTGTCTTTCGGTGGGAACGTAAAATGGGTCCCGAGCCAGTGCGATCTCAAGAAATCGTTAAAGATCCTTATCCTTTTTAAATCTGGATAGGCGATATTTAGGACTCTCGTATAGGACTCTAGCACCATCGGATTAGCCATAGTAACATACAGTCACGTTAAATGAATAAACAACAACATGATTTAATATAAAGATGGAGTTTTTGTTGACCGTTGAGAAATTAGATGAGGAAGATGGTTGGGGGTGCGGTCATAAAATAGAAACACACATTTAAAACAAGTGTTATTTTAATTATGTGCCGACGTTTCGGCCTATATTTTGGGCCTTCATCAGGGTTGTCTCTGAGACGGTGTCAACTTCAGTCAGTCACTTCTTTAGACACCGTCTCAGAGTCAACCCTGATGAAGGCCCACAATGTCGGCCGAAACGTCGGCACATAATTAAAATAGTACTTGTTTTAAGTGTGTGTTTCTATTTTATGACCGCACCCCCAACCATCTTCCTCGCCTGATTTAATATAAAGATTTAGTTCTTGGAATTATGAAATTGATTGAAAAATTATGAATTTAGTTGAAAAACTTATGAATTCGATTGAAACAATTATGAATTTGACTGAAATGATTACGAATTTGACTGAAAAAAGCTATATCATTTATATTATTGTCATATTGAGAATTGATTTTTTTTTTTTTTTTAATCTAAGAATCGATGTCTATTTAAAATTTCTGTAGTCATTCTTTATTCAGAAATTAATTCACATTTTATGCAAATCCTCAATATCTAACAGTATAAAAAAATTACAAATCTAAATATGTTGAGGCAATAGCACTTTTCGATAAGGTAGATAAGAGAAACAATAAACAAAAGCTTGCTAAAAACAAAAGGAAAAAAACACTAGCTGTAACATTTGTTTAGTAATATTTTGTGTTAAAGTACCAAATCTATGAAACGTAGTGAACTATTTATTATGCTAAGTACACTAAGTATACTACTAGTATAAGTAAACTGGTGAATACAGTGAGTGCCAAAAGTATTTTGAATTCACTACCATTCCGTAATTTACTTACATTTAACTTTTTTTTTTTTTTTTATGTTATGAAGTTGTTAACCACTTTGTAATGTTAGAAGGAAGCTAAGCAATAGCTAAAACCAAAAATTACGACAACGATCATTTCACTTTTAACGTTTTGAACGTTAATTACGAAAAAATTAAAAATAGTGGTTTCTTTTCTTTTTTAATTTTTTTGGAAGTTTTTCTTTATATAAACACTTAATGAGCACACATTGACTTCCATTTGTCACTAAATTTCTTTATTTCATAAGCTTTCATGTCTGTCAACGTTTCGGGGCTGTTTCCCCATTTTCAAGACTTATTTTTTTCATTATATAAATGATTTTTCATTTATAACCCATCACTTTATTTCATAGCACACTGCTATTCGTCCTCATGGGTGTTCATTGGCTTACTGTTTCTGATTCAGAAATAAAAACATAAGTCTTGAAAATGGGGAAACAGCCCCGAAACGTTGACATATATGAAAGCTTATGAAATAAAGAAATTGAGTGACAAAAGGAATTCAATGTGTGCTCATTAAGTGTTTATAAAAACAGTGGATGTCAGTAGTGTCAAAGGTATTAGGAATTACGTGGTTTCCTGTTATATTAATGCAGTGAACATAAGTAAACATCCTGTCGGTCAAGCTTTTTGTATAATTATACATTTTAGCTTACTAGGAATTGATCTTACTAATTAATTGGGTTGTTTGGAGTGAAATGTTATCCCACTCAAGCACTTATTGTTTCTTGAGGCCATTTTCATTTTGAACATAGTATTTTCTGATTTTTCCATTTTTAGTAGGACCCAGAAATAGTTAATTAAATTTGAAAGAAATAATGGAAGAGAGATTTCGAGAACTTTTTGAAAATTTTGCAGTAGCTAAATCTGAATAGATAACGTATAGTCGCGCTCATGTGAAAATTTAATTTATTCGTCATTTTTCTTCTACTTTTAATCTGACTTTTCAAAACTTAGAAAGTACACAAACCTATCAATAATTATGTCTATAGATCCGATATTATTAAACTTTTTCAAATAAAAACAGACCTAACTACCACTGACCGTTCAAGGGGTTTTACTATGGCATACTAAATTCTCCAAACCATAATGTTTTATAAGAACCATGTATTAATATGGGAGTCATCTGAAAAAAATTTAATTCATCAACCTTCTCTTTAAGAAAATGTTACAAACATTCAGTCTATTCTTTTATTTCCTTGCCTGCCGAAAGACGTTTTCCGTACTTCTTGTACTGTTTTTCTATTCTTCATATCTTTTTAGAACGCGGAAAATAGTTGAAACACTAATTGTGTATCCAGAAGTTCTGATAAATTCAGAAATAAGCAAAGATTTACCCATTATTGTTTTGTTATTTAATGAATAATCAGTTTTCAGTTTTAAGTTTATTATTTTTTGGACGCTCACTTTTCTGCTATATTTTATTATTATATCCTCTACACTTTACTCAGCCATCCACATATTCTCAAAATTTTTTTTTTTTTTTAATTTCAACTATTTATCTTTAAAAAAATATTCGAAGCCGTTGTTCGATGGTTGCGTGTTTAATTTATGGCCTTATTTTTTAAACAAATTCTTTACAAGCTTGGGTATATGTTCAAACGAGGGAGAAGAATTGTTTAGAAAATAAAATTATGCCGAACATTAGTAAGAATATGAACATTTGAATTGAACAACTATTAAACAACACGATATTACGGTTTCCGAATACTTTTGATACTGATGGATCTTGTACTTTTACATTATTAATCAGATATTTTTAAAAAACAAAAAAAATTCGGTTATCTTCTCAGTTATTTTCCTTTATAGGAGTCTCTTTTAAAGATTTATGAGTAAAAATAATTATATAAATTCATAGTTGAGACGTTGATTTCCAAAAAGTACTATATCCACTTTAGAAAATTTTATAGGGCACCAAAAATCTGTCATTTATTTATTATTGGACCAATTTACGTGATTCTTTTTTTATTAAAATCTAAGATTGATTTTTAAGTATGTTGCCAACACATTTTTCCAAATTATTGCACTTTTACAGTGATTCTAAACAATATAATATGGAAATAGTACTTTTTGGAAACGAAACATGGATACAGTACTTTTTGAAAGAATTAAAAGGGATATAACATTACCGATAACTAACGTCTTTATATCGTTAATTACTAAATTATGTATATTTCCTTATTCTCCCTCTGAGAAATATCTTTCTTTGTTGGATAATTACATGATTATCTATTATTCATGAATATTCAAAGGACAATTTATCTATTTATGGCACTATAATAAGAAATTATGTAATTGAGAAGTATGTTTTGAACTTGTATTTACCATTTGTGTGAATTTAGCAAAGTTAAATATATTATTAACGACGTGTAAACAACATTTAACCATAGATACTGATAAATAATAACTTTTGAGCTTTTATTTTACATAAAAAAATCGACTACTAAGTTAGATCAGGCACGGATTTTCTTTACATATTTAGCAAGTTCGTGGAATGCTAATTCCAACTATTTGCTGCATCAAATACCGTTATTCTATTAAAATGTGAGTTTCTGAAAATTTTTTAAAAGGAATACTATGAAAAAACTTTATTTAATTGACAACCTAAAAGAACCAAAGCGACGCAACTAAGTTGTTTCAAATAGTCTAAAAACTGATTATCAGTTTAAAACGATTGATCAAAATAATAGCGGTGATTCAAGACGTGCTAAATTAACCAATAAAAATGCATAAAATGATGAAAACAATAAATTAATGGTGATATATTAGGGGATTAGGTGCTTCTGCCGTATAGTAGGAAATATAGTACCTTTTGGAAGGGAAATGAAAGGAAAGGTTATATCTGTTTACATAGCATATAGTACATTTTGGAACGAAACATGGATATACTACCTTTTGGAATGAAATAATATGTTTAGTACCCTTTTGATGAAATGCTATTTTAATATTTTTTGTTTTTAGATAAAATTTGATGACGGATTTAGATAAAACTAAACCATTAGAATACAAATATGTCAAAATATCAAATTTGAAAAAAATGTCCTTTAGCACCTTTTGGAAATCAACGTCTCAATTGTGAAACATACATATTAAATGAATTCCGAACACTTTTCACATTCACTTTATATCAAAACTTATCCCAAACATTATCCTTATTTGTATGGCTTTATCCTCACTAAAAAAATATCTTTGCATATTAAATTTCAGCTCACTAGATCCGAACGGGTCGAACGACGTATCTTGAGCTGAGGAAAATATAATCAAACGTATTCACACAACTTTTAGATTACTTATTTACAACGCATCAGACCACTGATTAGGAATTTAAAAAATTGAAAAAATGCATTAACATACAAAGGACACTGGGAAGAGCATGATACCATGTGAAAACGCGGGAAATTCAAAATATTCAAATTGAATTTACTGTTAAGTTCAAAAATCGCAATTCATTAATAATCAGTAGGACTAGTTGAAATAATTGAGCTGAATTATCCATCTTAATTAAATTAGCGATTTGTTTCGTACCGAGAAAAATCCGGAAAGGAGATATTTAAAAAGCTTTTACCGTACCTTTTAGTTTATTATTTTCAATAATCGACCTTTGTAATCGACCAAAAAAAAAAAAAAAAAAATGACTGAATTCTCGCCTTTATATATACGCTTGTAACTAGGCTATTTTCGAAGATAGAAACAAAATTAAGTATTTTTTTTTAACCAAAAAAAAACCTCGAATAATTATATAAAAGAGAAAAAAGAAAAGAAACCAAAAATTGCAATTTTTCACATAAATACGCTTATAACTCAGTTATTTTTGAAGATGGAGAAAATTGTGTATAAAGATTTATAATCAGTAAAGCGCGGTAAATAAAATTTAAAAAAATAAAAAAATTCATATGTATAATCAAGTAACAAATTATAACAAATTACACCAAAAAATCGTTTATTATTGAAGATAGAAAAAAATGTAAAGAATCATCTAATATGGTCAAGCGACAACTTATTAGAGTTGTGATTCCCTGATAACTCGGTTATTAATTGATGATAAAGATAAAATGTAAGGTTTTTTTGTAATCAGAAATTTTATTTGAATGAATATCGAAAGAAAAAAAAAGGAAATAGTAACGCATTCCTGTATAAATGCTTTTGTTTATTATTTTCAATAATCAACCTTTGTAATCGACAAAAAAAAAAAAAAAAAAAATACCCCCGCTCAAAATTGAGAGCTTACATTTCAAGATGCGTAAAATCCGAATAACGAATAAAAAAAATCCGTTTCTCCTAATGAATAAATACCAAAATTTTGCTTTTAGTGCAATTTGATAGAGAATTAAATTTTGGACGAAATGAAAACAGAATCATTGAATTTGGGTAACAACTAGCTTAGATGTTGCGTTTTGAAATCAGTGGTAGTTCTATGAAATGATGCTTTGTTCATTTTTAACATCACTTTATGATAAATGAGCTTGATTTAGTGCTTTTCATATTACTAATATTACATTCATATTTCATATTACATAAGGCTGTTGATAGGCAATTAAGTAATATGAAAAGCACTAAATCAAATCAATGATCTTGATTTATGCTTTTCATATTACTAATTGCTATCAACAGCCTTATAAACAGTTATACCCTAATATTGTTATTTGGAAATAATAAACCATTGTGTAATAATTTGCAGCGTTTTTGATAATAATGAGCTATGGAATGATTTCTGTTGGATGAGTTGATGTTTTAGATTAACTTTATTCAACAATAGTAGATATAATAAATCTATTTTAAATAAAATCATTTTTAGTTCATATTTTTTTTTGGGGGGGAGGGAGGGATTCACCAATTATTACGAATTTTCCTACTCTTTCTTTTATTATTGATTTTTTTTTTTGAAAATAAACTTACAAGTGATTTTTGAATAAGTTTCAACAGTACATTACAACAATTATTATAATGATTGTTTATGATAATTTAATCGATTTAAATGCTAATTTAGTAAATTTTCCCAACCTGTTTTGAGCTGGACGCACTTATTATCATCAATTATTATTTTATCTCACTCATCAGCCATCAAAATAGCTCATCGCGAAAACATCATATAAATAAAAACTTAAGATTTTGTATTTTGATCAAATATAAAAAAAAATCTGGTGCATGCTACACACGAATTTCGCTTACCTCCGATTTTAAAATCGATTAAACAATTTTCAAATACAGTTTAGAGATAAAAATGAGTGAAACTATTAAAGAACTAATTCAATTGAATTTCTATAAAAACATTTGCTTAGCTTTAGCTTTCTACGGTATATGATTCATGTATATTACTTTTTTTATGTTCAAAAACAAATATTGTATTAAAAATTAGTTTTCAGTTTTCTCCTTTAGTTATATATCGAGAAAACTGAAAACATATTTATTTTTATTTGAAAACATATAGGTATAAGTGAATTCTTGACTATGTATTGATTCATTATTGTGTATATATTTTATTGTAATTTTATTCCGTGTAAATATTGTATGAATGTAGTATGTATGATATCTTTCAGCACTACTATTAATGTCCAAATTGGGACAGATTGTAATTTTACTGAATAAAAATTGTTGTTGTTGTTGTAAAAAAAAAAAAAAAAAAAAAAGTTATATATCGAATTCGTTCAACTTATATATTTACCTGTTTTATGTCAATGGTAACAAGATGATATGGTTATTTTAATAGAATGTACAAAATTATAGGTACTTTAGAGGAAAAAATTGTAAAATATTGGCATTTAAGCCCTTTCAAACTATTCAATCAGAATGAAACCTATATGACAGTAAAGACTATTAAATTTTACATCGATATAGCGAGTTTATTCAAAATCGTTAGAGCCGTTTTTGAGAAGATCGTAAAAAGGTGCAAAATGCATTTTATAAAATGGCTATTCTGGTTAGCTGATTTTGATAAAAAAAGTTTTTGAAACATTTCGGGCGTATGTTTGTCTTGAATATGAAATTTCCGTTCATAGGACTTTTCGTTTCCGCGCGGGAGTTACCACACATAGATACACAGACCTTTTTGCGGGACTTAGTCATTTGGACTCAGGAGAGCCTAAAACGTGTATTTCCGTTGAAAACTAGAGTTCGAAAATTTTCACGATCGCAATACTTTCCCTTACTATATATTTTATATATAGGTAAGTGAAAGTAAAAATTAATGGTATGCAAAAGTACACAAATAAAGGTTAGTAAGAATTAATTTTAATTACATAAAAATGGAGAAAAGTAAATTATTTCCAAATGAAAACAAAATATAAATCAAGATTTAAAGGTGAAATATTAATAAAGATTTCTAGACTTTGAATGTAATCTAAATATCACTCCTTCTTTCCTTATTTTTTAAACTAATTAATTTAGAGCCATGTACATATGCCACCTAATTAGTATGAATAAATATCTCATCATGCTAATAAAAATAATAATAAGTTCTCCATTGACTTTATAAATATGAGAATAACGTTACGTAATTATATTTAAAAACAAATAAAACAAAAGAGCACTTTTGAGCATACTACAACTTTTCACGTTCTTAAACCATGTTATCGATGAAATATTTTTTGTTCTAAGCTATCATTTGAATTAATTTTATAACATAGTATAGACATAATTCATCCTAGATGAAGATAATTTAGTAAAAGCAAATGTTTATATCATACATTTTCGTTGTTTTGTTTTTTTATGGGAATTATTTACTTTGACTTATCTATATATGAAATATATAGTAAAGAAAACTTTTACGATCATGAAAATTTTCGAATCTGGGTTTTCAACGGAAATACACGTTTTAGGGTCTCCTGAGTCCAAATGACCAAGTCCCGCAAAAAAGTGTGTGTGTGGTAAGTCCAGCGAGAAAACGAAAAGTTTTATGAGGCTGAAATGTCATATTTAAGACAACTATACGCCCGAGATGTTACAGCAACCTTTTCATCGTCAGCTAACCAGAAGAACCAAATTATACCATGCATTTTGTACATTTTTACGATTTTCTCGAAAACGGCTTTAACGATTTTGATTAAACTCGCTATATCGATGTAAAATTTAATGGGCTTTAATATCATGTAGGTTTTATTCTGATTGAAATAGTCTGACCGGACTTAAACGCAGATATTTAAATTTTCTTCTTCTAAAGTACCTTTAATTTTGTAAATTTTATAAAAATAACTATATCGTCTTGTTTTTCGTTATCTATTAAAAACAAGTTTCTGATTAAATGCATTCACATTTTTTATGTTGTTGTTTTTAAGATGTATTTTTCAAAGCTGTAACCTAATAATATATTTATCAGATCTAAACAATGCACTGTGGGAGTGTATGATTGAAAATACCATACATTTTAATTTAAAAAAAAAATTGTTGAATTGTCCCACTCTAAAAGAAAACAAAACAATAACTTATCAATCAATAAATCTCAATTTAACGACTAGTTTAATGCTGTAATGATTATCTATTAAATATAAAGATGCTACTGTCCTTGGTACGAATAAAACTCCAACTATTGTAAACTTTAAAATAAAAAGAATAAGAAAATAAAGCGATGAATACTTAATAAGCCTTACCTCTCAGCCATGGCCCGTGCGTTCGAGGCGACCACTCGTTACTGACTGGCCGGTTTCTCTTCCCCTCTACTGTTATTTAAATGCATATTCAGTTGTGTACAAAAACGTAAATATGTAGAAGTTGTGTATCAATTTGTGTGTACTCCTTCAATCCTTAATACTTTTATTGTGAAGAGAAGATATTTATGTTTTTTAAGGTAAATTTCCAAACAAATACTTAAGGTTTTCAATAATATGTTTATGTTTTTCTCCTATTTTCTCGAGTCGAATATATTAACCCTTTGCACCGTTTCGCACGCTACTTACTAAAAACTCGACGCTACTTTTTCTCGAAAACGTGCATAATGCAATCGTGATAATATGTGTAAAACTTAGGGAATATTATATCTGCTTAATGCTATTAAATAATTACATACATTATCAATTTTTATTATTCTCACAATTAGAACAGCTGTTTTTATTTAAGATCAGTTCTATTTAGAAGTAGTTAGAAACATGTGTTTTATTAAAAAATCTGTTAATAATAATAAATAATATAATAATAATAATAATAATAATAATAATAGGCTTAGCGAACCGAAGGTTCGATGCCGATACCACCAAATTCCGCCTACACAGAATCGTCCAATGCTCACCATTCAAGCCCAAGCTCCCGAGATCAGCCTTAACGCAATCCTCCCATCTCCGCTTCGGCCTACCTTTCGGACGCCTACCAGTCGGTTCAGCGAATACCAACTTTCTCGGAATCCGTTCCTCACTAAGCCCAACAACTTTACGCGCCCATTTGAGTCTCCGCGATGCTATCAACTCAATTATATTCACAGGGTACAAACTCCGCAATTCCGCGTTGTGCAACCTTCTAAACTCCCCAGTGGCCTCATCTCTCTTCGGACCAAATATTTTACGCAGTACCTTATTCTCGAAAACCTTAAGCCGTTGTTCATCCTTTAAAGTAAGCGGCCACGTTTCACATCCGTAAAGAACCGTTGGAAGAATAATAGTTTTATAAATTCTAATCTTTAAGTTTTTAGATAGAAGCCGCGATCTAAGTAACTTAGCAACTGAATAATAACACGCATTTCCACCTTTAATCGGGACTTTATTTCTTCCTGGATTTCATTTTTTCTAGTTATAATTGAACCTAAATACTTGAATTTCTCTACGTGTTCAAAAGTATGACCTGATACATCAATATCACCAAGATCGACACCGTTTCTGCTACTAATCATATACTTTGTTTTATCGGTATTTAATTCGAGTCCTATTTCTTTACCGGTTTTTATTAAACACACTTGTATTTAGTTGTATGGTTTCCGTGTCTTCACCTAGCAGTACCAGATCATCGGCATACCCCAAAACCGGAATCTTGTCACCCATATTTAAGCCTTTCTCGGTACACATCACCTTTTCTATGACATATTCTAAAGCTATATTAAATAACACAGGTGAAAGGGAGTCACCCTGTTTCAAACCCGATCGCACCTCAAATCTCTCGGAGTAATTATGACCGATTCTAACTTTATGGAATGTTTCCGACAAACACATCTCTACTAGGTTTACTAACTTTCTAGGTATTCCCTGTTCAATCATGATGTTATATAGCTTCTGACGGTCTATTGAATCATAAGCCTTTTTAAAATCGATATAAAGTTGATGGACTACACCGTTGTATTCCAATTTTTTCTCTAATATTTGACGTAAGGAAATATTTGGTCTATAGTCGAGCGATTCCGCCTAAAACCACATTGGTAATCTCCGATAATTTCCTCAGCGTATTCCGTGATTCGACTAGTTAGAATTGACGAGAATATTTTATAGCATACTGGGAGAAGAGAGATCCCACGATAGTTGTTACAATCTGACCTCGGTCCTTTTTTGTGAATCGGAATAAGTATTGATTCTTTCCATTCTTCTGGCATTTTTTCAGTTTCCCAGATCTTTTTAACTAAAAAATGTATTTTGGAAACGCCCGCTTCTCCACACGCCTTGATTAATTCACTCGTGATATTATCATTTCCTGCGGCCTTATAACGTTTTAATTTTCCTATCGCCATTTCGACTTCCTCTTTACTCGGAGCGTCTATCCATGGTTCAGCGCTCTGATATTCAGAGAGAGGAGATTGATTATTATTTTCCGTATTTAAGATGCCGTCAAAGTGTTGTTTAAATTTATTTAATATCTCAGAAGGATCCGCAATTATATTGTTATTTGCATCTTTAACCGCATTCAATAGAGGTTCAAATCTTTTACGCGATTTGTTTATACCTTTGTACATCTCTCTTACGTTATTTTCGTTTCTGTGTTTTTCTATTTCTATTATTTTGTCTTTAAGATACTCTCTTTTCTTATTTTTTAATAGTTTTGAAGTTTCATTCTTTACTAACCGAAAATAAGCCACATTATTATCGCTTGGATTATTTAAGGAATTCAGTTTAGCGGTTTTCTTTTTTCGCACATATTTTGACAATCCCTGTCGAACCAAGGTTTGTTCTTTTTATTTTCGATTTTTCCAAGACATAAATTACCGACCTCTTTAATATTATCCCTGATTCCTTCCCATAATTTGTTTACATCTTCGTGTTCCTCGTCTGAAGATTCCAAAGCTTCGAACCGATTTTTTACTTCTATCGCGAATTGTTTTCTAATTTCGAGGTTGTTCAATTTAACTAAATCAAAATTCTCGGGACGAATATAGTTCGGTGTTCTCTTTTTTGTATTTAGTTTTTGTCGAAGTTTCGCGATTACTAATTCATGATCAGAACCGCATTCTGCACCCCGATACGATCTCACGTTAATTATGCTACTTTGCCATCTGTTTTGTATTAAAACATGATCGATTTGATTCCGTGTTTGTCCATCCGGCGATGTCCACGTATACTTATGAATATCCTTATGTTTAAATGTAGTACTTTTGATTACTAGGTTTTTCGAAATGGCAAAGTTTATTAGTCGGGTCCCATTATCATTACTATATTCGTGCAAACTTTCTTTACCGATTGTAGGACGATATACTTCTTCCTTCCAACCTTTGCGTTCGCGTCGCCTAGTATTATCTTAATGTAATTTCGCGGTAACTTATCGTAAACCGACTCTAGTTTATCATAAAATTCGCATTTTACTTCATCATCACTGTCTTCGGTGGGAGAATGAATGTTTATAAACGCGATTTTATACCAACGCCCTTGAAATATAGCAACCGATATTCTTTCACTAAAGAACTGTACGTCCCGTAATGCGGAAAGAAATCTATTCCTAATCAGAAACCCGGTACCTAGACAATAATTAATGCTCCCCCCGTACCAAATAGTATACTTTCCTTCTGTTAACGAACCCTCCCCTGGCCAGCGAACCTCTTGTAATGCAACGATATCTAAATGGTACCCCTTAACTTCATTCGCGACCGACTTTAACCCACCTGCCGTATTTAAACTTCTAACGTTCCACGTCCCTATTGTTAGATCTCTAATTTTCATCTTGCGCCATGATTCCCCTGAAGCAGTCCCCACCCGGAGACCCGAACGGGGGACTAGTTTACCTCCGGATAATGAGCGTTTTACCTCAGAGGAATCCATGACTTTTGGTGATATTTTGTGAACTAAATATGTGAGTAGGGCGTTCGAACCTACGTCACACCCTCCAGCAAGCCTGGGGGGCCGCTCTCATTGTTGGTCAGCGAGTCCATCGGACTTAGCCGGGAGGAGCTTCCGAGGAAATTCCACCGACCATCCCCACATCCGCCACCCGTGGGACGCTCCCCATACGCGGTAATGAGATCCGCGCGAGGAAAAAAAAAAAAAAAAAAAAAAAAAAAAAAAAAAAAAAAAAAAAATCTGTTATATTTTTAAAATAAAATAATCACTTAGTTTTATCGGCTTTTCATCACTCTCTATTAACTTTTAAAAGCTTGTGTATGAGATAATATTTTTTCCAAAATCTTTAGCTTTCCAAAGGTACATCATACATGTATATTACTTTTCTTATGTTCAAAAACAAAAGAGTGCATAAAAAATATGTTTTCAGTTTTCTCCTCTAGTTGTATTTCAAATTCGCACAACTTACATATTTAGCTTTTATTTATTAGTGCTAATAAGATAATATGGTTATTTTTATAGAATATACAAAATTAAAGGTACTTTAGAAGAAGAAAATTTAAAATATCGGCATTTAAGCCCTCTCAGACTATTTCAATAAGAACGAAACCTTTAAGATGTAAAAGCCTATTAAATTTTACATTGATATAGCGAGTTTAATCAAAATCGTTAGAGCCGTTTTTGAGAAGATCGTAAAAAGGTGCAAAATGCATAGTCAACCACACACAGACCTTTTTTCGGGACTTTATTTGGACTCATGGGACTCTAAAAGGTGTATTTCCGTTGAAAACTATAATTCGATAATTTTCACGATCGCAATACTTTCCTTACTATATATTTCATATATAGGTAACTGAAAGTACAAATAAAAGTTTATTTTTTTATTTTTTCCCACAATATGATAAATTCTGAAGCAATTTCTAATATGAATAATGTATTAATGTTTGTATATGTAATGCTAAATGGAACCTGAATGTTCCACTAATTCCTCATATTGGTTTGATGATGAACATGATGATGAAAAATGATTAGAGTTGGTGAACTTCACATATATTTATTATTCATCTTAATATTTTTATCATAATTTGATCTGTTTTTTGTACTTTTTTATAAAAAAAAAACAACAAAAAACTACAGGAATAAATCGTTATTTCATTATTTAATTGAATTAAAATCAGCTGCAAATGAAATGAGTAAAGACATGGTAGATAAACTATGTCTAAGAACATAATTCTCTTGACATTAAAATATCGATATTTGTAAATATTATTAAAACATTATTATGCATGAGGATATTTAAACATACGAAGCAAAATCATGATGATCTTATTTGTCAATATTTAAATCGTATTAAAACGAAATTGAAAAGAATATCTTGATCATATAAGCATAGGAATATGACATTTAAAAATTAAATTCTCAAAAAAATTATATACCTCTAGAAGGTGATGATGTTTTACAATTAAATGAAACATTAATATAGACCTTTACAAACGCACCCTTCTTTCCAACGAGATATTTCAGTACAAATCACAAATTTAAAAATGTTTTCACTTCTATCGACAGTCCCTACGACTGTATGAATTTTATTTATTTTTAATGAGTTTATTTAATTATAAAATAGGAACAAACAAGTTACGATCGGTTGGTTAACCAAGTGGATGGCTCGGGCGGATGTGAAGATCGAAGCAGACCGCTCACGTACTGACGCACCAGTGGAACGACTTAATCATTCAGGATTCATTCACGGAGGACCAAATCTGTTGAAATGGCTGTCCAGGGTCGCGTGGACTTCGATCAGTCATATTTAAGCATTAACGATATGACTTTCAATTCCTCGTCCTACTAAATTAGTAGACAAACGGACAAGAACTTGTCATTCCTCACAAGATTACAACAGGCACCCCATAGCAGGGCTTCACATCTTGTTCTTTCAGATTTTTGGTAAATTAATTAGAGCATTGTAGACCCCTCCCGGACTTAAGTTTATATTAAAATCGTACCATTTACATTTGATTTACAACATCTATTGTTTACTTTCACTTACCTATATATGAAATATATTGTGTTCTTGAAAATTTTCGAATTCCAGTTTCCAACGGAAATACACGTTTTAGAGTCCCCTGAGTCTAAATTACCAAGTCAAGCTAAAAGGTGTGTGTGTGTTTCGTGTGTGGTAAGCCTAGCGCGTAAACAATAAGACGTACATAACTGAAATTTCATATTTTATATTAATATACGCCCGGCGTGTTACAGCAACTTTTTCATCAAAATCGGACAAGCAGAAGAGCAACTTTAGAGTATGCATTTTGCACCTTTTTACGATTTTCTTAATAACGGTTCTAAATATTTTGATTAAACTTCCTATATCGATGTAAAATTTAATGAGCTTTAATATAATGTAAGTTTAATTCTTATTGAAATAGTCTGGCAGGGCTTAAAGGCTGATATTTTAAATTTTCTTCCTCTAAACTATGATAAAAGCATTGAAATATACAGGTTGGACGAATTTAATGACCAACTAAAGAATAAAACAGCAAAACTATTTTTTAAATGTAATTTTTGTTTCTGAAAGGAATTAGTCCGGGTGGCGGTCATTAAATGAAACAACTAAATAGTTTCAACTATATATTGTTTGCCAACGTTTCGACCCCCCTTTGTGGGTCATCATCAGGGCGCATGGTTGGTGAATGGAAACTAGGTGAGTCAATTTGGAGGCAAGAGAATTTGACAAAGGGACTTGACTAACTCAATGAATTTCGGGAAAAGAGAATGGGTTCGACATTTTAATAACAAAATTCTTTGTTCAGTTTTTTTGGCAAGTCGTTTGTGGAGGTTGCAGAGATTGTTAAAAGCTTGGCTATTTTGGGGGAATCGCGATTTTAGTGAAGAGAAAATATGATGGTGGTCATTATTAGAATTCACTGGAGAAAGGTAGTAAGTGGTTGAAGAGGATACATTTTGAGTCTGGGAGAAAGATGTATTCAGAGAAGTAATTGAAAGCTGAGAAATAATTTGGGAAGAAGGCGTATGGAGAGTTTTATTATAATGTTGAGTTGGGAGGTGAGTCAGAGATCTATTACTATTTAACCTAGTGTTATAGCGGTGTGATGGTCTAGAAGAACCCAAAAGAGCGGTTGATTGAGGGTTTGGTCATTGTGGTGGTGATCGAGGAGTTGTTACCTTTTTAGAACTGGAATTGTGGTGATGAAAAGAGCGTGAGTCAGCTGGACCTAGTTTCCATTCACCCACCATGATGACCCACAATGGGGGTCGAAACTTTGGCAAACAATAAATAGTTGAAAATATTTAGTTGTTTCATTTAATGACCGCCACCCGGGCTAATTCCTTCCAGTTATTCTCAACGGTCAACTAATTACATCCACAGTAATTTTTGTTTGTTTGGAAAAAAGAACAGTAATATAGACGTACAATATACCGTTGGAAAGAGGAAGATTTTAGAAAAAACATTACGTTATACACAAAGTTGTAAAAGGACGAATAGGGAATAAACTTATTACTGATTAACAATTTGATAGTTCTATCATTTAATCTAAATCATGTTTCCTACTAAAATGAATATACGTTTCATTAAAATCAACTCAAAATATTTTTAAAATTGAAGTATAGTTAATTGCTTTTAAGAGTCGAATTAAGTGAAAGGCATTTATTGCCCGCACCAGATTTTTTGGATATTAGCCAAGACATGCACAGTATATTTTTTTAATATTGTGAACTGGACTTTTTCAAACGGTAAAAGTGTTCTGGGCACATTCTGCCTTATCTCTAAGTAAGGAGGGGAACACACCTATTTATTTATTTAAATTTACCACCGTATTGAAATAATGCATTAAGTGAATGTGAACAATTACGATTATGGACTTGATAAAGCTAGAATATAAAAATAGATAATATCATGCGAACTCAATTCTTTTGTTTACTGTCTTTTTTTTTTTTTCCTTATCCTCTTAATTTAAAATTCTTAATTAATCGTTTACGTTACTAAATTATTCCTGTTTCTGTAACTTGCATACATTGTAAGGAATTGCGGAGTTCTTAAATGTTTTAAAATTATTTTCAAAATACTAAATACTATAATACTATAATTTGTTTTTTTAATGCTTATACCTAATTAGAAAATAAAAGATAATGGGAATAACTATATTCCCTTTATTATTAATATACAATTTAAATTTTTCTGATCACAAATTATATTTACTTTATAGAGCAATTATTAATTCTCTTTAACTTCCTCATGCCTCGACACAAGTATGCCAACTTAACCAGCCACTTGGAATCCAGGCCGCATTCGTCGACAGGTTTTGTGCAAAAATTTAATTACGTATTTAAGATGTTAGTTTATTTATTTAACGTCTCTTTATACTGCTATGGCTAATCGGACGATGCTATAGTAGGAGTCCTAAATTTGGCATAACCAGGTTTAATAAGGTTAGGAATCTTTGACGAGTACCTGTCATCGCACAGGCTCGGGACCACCTTTTAACGTCCCCTCGGAGGACGGCATAACTAAGGATATTTTACCCCCATTAAAAAATCCTAGGGCCACTTGTGTATTTGAACCCAGGACCTTTGGCATAGGAGGCTATTATGCTAACCACCATGCTACAGGTAACCCCCGTATATCGGGTGTTTTTTTCATTGCAATTACTTAGCTGAGTTGTCACAATGCACATAAATGATTCAAAGATATTTTATAATTTTCTTAAAGAATTTAAACATATTCGTCACATCATGAACTTTTTAATCAGCCAAATCTTATGCTTGAAATAATTTGGCAAGACTTAAATACTGAATTTTAAAATATTATTTTTTACTGTACTTCTATTTTTGTTTATTTGAAATAATTAACCCTACCCTAAGATAGTCTATCCAGTAACGTAGATTGATAAATATAAACCATGAAAGAATTTTAAAATTGACTACGTCTGAGATTTTAGAAAGTAAGATAACGGTACTACGCCCAAAAATACTGCCCTACCATTCCAATGAATTTCAATTAGTACCTATCTTCATATAGTATTTAAGTAATTTTAATTAATTGTCATAAAAAGAGGAGAAATTCGATGCAGGTATTTTTTTTTGTTTATTATATTATTTCAATTATTTGTTGTGGTGTTTATACGAGATAATTCTTTCAAATAAAAACACAAATATAAACAGCAAATATTGACAAGTGATTGTATTATATTCTGCATTCCTCCGTGTTTGTCAAGGAGAAAATAGCTCATTTTTAGTGGATTTAAGATTCTGGAAAATATATTAACCGCAATTTTTATATTCACCAAACTCCAATCGAGAGGTAAAGAATTTCTGACAATATTTCCTTGGATCATTCCTTTATCAAATCATTAACTCACACCATCCATTTTATCCATTTGCATGATAGATGCAAGTGTATGGCAGCAAAATGTTGAAGGAATTATTATGTGACAATGAAATAATAGATTATTTTAACAGACTGATAGAATTATTCATATATAGGGACTAAATATGAATAATATTACATTATTAAATGACCTATATTAGGATATAATATGGAAATAAATATGATATTTAAAGATCTAAAGATGAGGCATAAGAAGTACCTCGAAACGTAATGTTTTAATAATCATAGTTTATATATGTTATGATAAATAAATATATAAATAAAATAGAAGAGATTGTTCCGAATAACACATTCATAACTAATATTACTCTTCTATAATAGTAATTTATATACATTTTTTTTTTTTTTCGTATGTATTACAGTTTGTCACAATGGACAATAATAATATTGCTAAAGGATCCCATTCATACAATATTTACAATATAAACAAAAGAAATGTCAAATCAAATATATAAAATAAAATTTAACTTTTACATCTCATTAAAGATTTATAGCGAGCCTCCTCAGAATGGCACTATAATTGATAATTGTATATGGATTCAGAGTCATGTGGTAGATGAAACAAGAAAGAAAATCAATAAAATCAATGTAGATAATGATGTTACGTTTCCTGTCATGATTTACTTATTACTAGGACTAGGATTTTCATGTAATTACAAATGCCAAATATGTACGTATATATGTATTAATTTTGATCCAAATATGGAAAAAATATGTGAAATTAGTGAAATATGAATACAGTAAATAGCCTTCTAAAACAGTCTATACTCTCATTTTTGCTACCAAAACGATTTTATTTTAAACATATAGGTAAACAAAATTTTTTTAATCACTGTAAGGAAAACAGTTTGTAAATACATTTTCAAACGTAAAACTATTTCGATTGGGCTTTAGTATCTACGGCACACCTCGCATTCCTACCTCCTTGATATTTTCTTTTATTTTTGCAAGAGTTTCTGATTATATATCTAGCAGGTATCTTGTTCTCTTAGTGGATTCATCAAGTTTTTTTTCCACCTGTTTTATTTAATATAGCTTTAGAATATGCCATGGAAAAGGTGACGTGTACCGAGGTTTAATTATGGGTGATATAATTCCGGTTTTGGGGTATGCCGATGATTTGGTACTGCTAGGTGAAGACACGGAAACCATACAACTAAATACAAGTGTGTTAATAAAAACCGGTAAAGAAATAGGACTCGATAGTAAATACCGATAAGACGAAATATATGATTAGTAGCAGAAACGGTGGGGATCTTGGTGATGTTGATATATCAGGGCATACTTTTGAACAGGTAGAGAAATTCAAGTATTTAGGTTCAATGGTAACGAAAAAAAAAATCCAGGAGGAAATAAAGTCCTGGTTAAACACGGGAAATGCGTGTTATAATTCAGTTGCGAAATTACTTAGCTTCTGTCCAAAAACTTAACGGTTAGAATTTATAAAACTATTATTCTTCCGACGGTTCTTTACGAAAGTGAAACGTGGCAGCTTACTTTGAAGGATGAACAACGGCGTAAGGTTTTCGAAAATAAGGTACTGCGTAAAATATTTGGTCCGATGAGAGATGAGGCCACTGGGGAGTTTAGAAGGTTGCTTAACGCGGAATTGCGGAACTTGTATCCTGTGAATGTAATTGAGTTGATAGCATCGCGGAGACTCAAATGGGCGAGTAAAGTTGTTGGAGCTTGGTGAGGAACGGATTCCGAGAAAGTTCGGTATTCGCTGATCCGACTGTTAGGCGTCCGAAAGGTAGATCGAAGCGTCGATGGGAGGATTAAGGATTGCGTCAAGGCTGATCTCGGGAGCTTGGTCTTGAACGGTGAATATTGGACGAGTCTGTGTTGGCGGAATTTGGTGGTATCGGCATCGAACCTTCGGGTATTATTATTATTGTTATGTATGTATTAGGCCGAGATCACGTTCAGCAACCGGGTTTTGTATCAATTATTTTTCAGAGCCCACAGTATCTGAGTGAGCCAAAGGAATACTATCCATGAAGGAATACTATGAAGCGACAATGTTAAGTTGAAGTAATTACGAATATTTGCGGCTTTTATTGCAACTATTGGTTTGCCCATTTTTTTTTTTTTTTTTAAGTAGTGGGCTTTCGACATGCCTAAAACGTCTTTAACTTAATTAGATGGAACCATAGATCTTCATTTATTCTTTTTGTAGCAAGAATAATAGTAGAAAATGGTTTTGGGATCTATAAATATGTTAAAATTGCTATTTAAATATTTGTACACTTCTACCCTATATTTTGAGTTAGAGGGTTGAAAATGAACCCTCAACGTTCAGAGGAACTAAGGATAGAATAAACAGAAAAAGAAAGATTAAATATTTAATTAATATCAGAGTAGTGCCCTGGCGTCAGTCTCGTAATTACTTTCACTTACTATATATAGTAAGGGAAAGTATTGCGATCGTAAAAATTTTCGAATTCCAGTTTTCAACGGAAATACACAATTTAGGGTCCCCTGAGTCCAAATAACCAAGTCCAAAAAGGTCTGTGTGTGTGTGGTAACTCCCGGGCGGAAACGAAAAGTCCTATGAAACTGAAATTTCATATTTAAGACAAATATACGCCCGAGACGTTACAAATACTTTTTCATCAAAATGAGCTTCCCCAAAAGAGGCACTTTATACCATGCATTTTGCATCTTATTTCGATTTTCTCAAAAACGGTTCCGACTATTTTGATTAAACTCGCTATATCGATGTAAAATTTAATGGGCTTTAATCTCATGTAGGTTTTATTCTGACAAAAATAGTCTGACAGGGCTTAAATGCCGATATTTTAAATTTTCTTCTTCTAAAGTACCTTTAATTTTGTATATTTTATAAAAATAACCATATAATCTAGTTAGCATTGATAAATAACAGCTAAATATGCAAGTTGAGCAAATTTGAAAAGCAACTAAAGGAGAAAACTGAAAAAAAAATTTTTAATGGAATTTTTCGTTTTTGAACATTAGAACAGTAAAATGATCAGCTGATGCGCTCGATGATAACAGTCATACGTTACATCGTCTCTCAGATTTTTGCTTTTTTCAGCAGGAATTCGCTAGAATTCAGTCTGGAGAACATCACTAGACCTCAGGAATATTACGGCAGTGAATATTGGAGAAGTTTCGGTAAGCAAAGTTATAATTTACTTTGTACAATCACGAAAAAGTGAAAGAAGGGTCACTGATCAGCTGATTGCCGCTAGCTCGGCAAGCTCGGGCTTGCTTTTCTTTTAATTATCTTTCTTTTATCTTTAATTCTTATCTCATTATTTATTTATTATTATTATTTTCTTAATCAATGAGATATTTTCATCAAGTCATGTCCTCAAAGTCTGCAAGTAAAAGATCTAGATCTGCAGGTTCTAACTCGTCTCCCACAAAACAGAGACCCCGCCGTGAACAAAATAAAAAAATGATTCCACCAGCGACCGCGTCAGCTACCTCATTAGGTTCTGAACCACAGCCCAGCACATCATCACAAGGAATAACTGATGAATCTCCGTTTTTTACACCGAATCCATTTCAGATCCTCCAAAATGAAAAAGAAACCATGGAATCTTCTCCTATACCCAGAGAACCACTACCTCCACCAATATTTGTTAAAAATATTAAAAATTTTAAACTGATGTGTGCGCATTTAAACAAAGTAACAGATCCTAATAGTTATTATTGTATAAGTAGAACCAATGATACTAAAATATCTCCGACTACTGCTGAAACCTACAGAAAGATTGTAAAATATCTGACTGAGACCAAAGCTGACTTTCATACTTATCAGCTGCGCCAAGAGAGAGCATTAAGGGTCGTAATCAGAAACCTACATTCCTCAACACCCGTTGAAGCAATCAAAGAAGAACTGACAGAATTAGGATTCCAAGTGAGGCAAGTCACCAACGTTCTAAAAGATAAAAGTCCACTGCCTCTATTCTTCGTGGACTTGGAACCATCAGCAGGAGTCGAAAAAATCTATGACCTCAGCAGACTGTACTATACCCGTGTAAAAGTTGAAAAACCTTACACAAAGAAAGAAATAGTCCAGTGCCATAACTGTCAGGCATATGGTCATACCAAAAGTTATTGCCATCACATACCACGCTGTGTGAAATGCGGTGAACAGCATAAAACAGAAGAATGTACAAGATCAAGATCAGCACCCGCTGTATGTGCTCTGTGCCTCAAGGACCACCCGGCTAACTACAAGGGATGTGAAATCTACAAGAAACTCAGAACCAGATACCAAAAACCTCAGGATCCGAATGAAACAGCTGTACCAACCAGAAGCAGAAGAGAACCATCAAAACTTGTAAATTCTAACGTGTCATTTGCCCACTTGCTTGGAGGTGGTAACCAGAATCATGAAGTCGAGGCACTGCCGGAACAACATTTTCCTCAACATTCTCAATCTATTGTACAAGAATCTATCCCTCAAAGTTTACCTAATCTTCAAAAAACTCCTCAACATCAAATTTCTCATATCCCTCCACCATCAAACGTCACAGATCTTACCAGTCTAATGACATCGTTCATCTCCGAAATCAAATCTCTTGTTATGCCGCTTATATCACTCCTTACAAATCTAGTATCGAATCTAATCCCTGCCTTGAAAAATCCTTAAATGACTTCACCTAACTCCTTATCCATTCTCCTTTGGAATGCGAATGGTGTTAGAAATCATACTGACGAACTGACAGCGTTGTTGCAAGACAAAACAATCGATGTTGCACTTATAACTGAAACAAGACTAATGACTAAACAGTACTTAAAAATACCGCAATACATGACATACCGTACTGACCACCCAGACGGTAAAGCCCATGCCGGTTCTGCTATCATTGTCCACCAATCCCTCTCTCATCATTTACTCCCACTTCCCACCTATGATTTCCTACAAGCCACATCCATAGTAATCAAGACTTTTTCCTTTCCGGTAACCCTCACATCTGCATATTGCCCTCCTAAACATTCCATTTCCAATTCTGAATTTGTATCCTTCCTGGATTCCTTAGGAAATCGTTTCATTCTGGGTGCAGACTTAAACGCCAAGCATCAGCAGTGGGGTTCCAGAACCACGAATTCTCGGGGACGAAATTTGCTGTCTGCACTCAACTCCCGAAATTTTAATATCCTGCCTCCTGACTCCCCTACCTACTGGCCAACCGATCCTAATCGCAATCCTGACATCCTCGACTTCTTTATCCACAGCGGATTAGGCTCTCTCAACTTGTCTTTAACTCGCCTTGATGAACTATCCTCAGACCATAGTCCACTGATCCTAAAAGTATCTCTCACTCCAATTCCAAAACCCATTCCACCATCATTCATCCGAGGCCCTGTCAACTGGAACCTTTTCCGCCAAATCCTGACCGATAATATTGACCTCAGAGTAACCCTCAAAACCCAAGATGACCTAGATAATTCCGTCTATTCCTTTACCACCGCCATCCAACAAGCTGTCTGGACTGCTTCCTCTCCTAAACACTCCAATATAAATCCAGACCAAAATCATTTTCCACAACCTATTATAGACCTTATCCACACCAAACGCCGAGCAAGATCATTATGGCAGCGCACCCGACACCCAACAGATCGCCGCTCCTATAACTTCTATTGTAGACAATTGAAGAGGGAGTTGGCGAACTTCCGTTCCCAGTCCTTTAATTCCTACCTCTCCTCTCTATCAGCTCGTGATAATTCCCTGTGGAATGTCACGAAAAAGATTCTAAAATACCATCATGTTTCCCATCCTCTCCGACGTGGTGATGACTCCTGGGCTGCGTCTGATGAAGATAAAGCCGAGGAATTCGCCACACACCTCTCCAAAGTATTCACTCCTCACCCGGAATCCCACATCAATCACACCGCAAAAGTGCAAGACTTTCTTATGTCACCGATTCCACTTTCCCTACCTCCTAAAGCTATTAATCCCTCTGAGGTCAAATATCTTCTCCAAAAACTGACTCTCCGTAAATCTCCTGGACACGATCTCCTTACTCCCCAGATCCTCCGACAACTTCCGCAGAAAGCTATTATATTCCTTACTTATATTTATAACTGCATCCTCCGCACCACCTATTTTCCTCTGTTATGGAAACATTCCACCATCATCCTTTTTTTAAAACCAGGTAAACCTTCCAACAACACTTCATCCTACAGGCCTATTAGTCTACTCCCCATCCTCTCAAAAATCTTCGAAAGGCTTCTTCTTAAACGTATCCTACCCATATTAGAATCTCAAAATCTTCCTTCCCATCAGTTTGGATTCCGTCCTCAGCATTCCACAGTTCAACAGGGGCTCCGAGTTGTAGACCATATTTCCTCAGCTCTTGAATGCAAAGAGTATTGTTCTGGTGCGTTTCTGGACATTGCGCAAGCTTTTGACCGGGTATGGCACACTGGATTACTCTTCAAGCTGAAAACCCATTTACCCCAGTCCCTATACCTCATTCTCCGATCCTATCTCTCGAACCGTTCCTTCCGAGTTCGCTGCGGTGAAGAATTTTCTAACCTTTATCCCGTTGAGGCCGGTGTTCCTCAAGGCAGCGTCTTGGGACCCATCCTCTACATCCTTTACACTGCTGATATTCCTACACATCCTGATACCTTTCTGGCAACTTTTGCAGACGACACCGCCATCCTATCATCCAGTTCCAATCCTGAAACAGCATCCTTAAACCTTCAGAGACACCTTTTCCTTATCGAACACTGGTGTAATAACTGGCGTGTAAAGGTGAACGAAGCCAAATGTAAACACATAACCTTTACTCTTAGACGAAAATCCTGTCCGCCAGTTTATTTCAACTCATTACCGATTCCTCTCTCAGATACAGTCCGGTATCTTGGCTTACTGTTAGACAAAAGATTGACTTGGAACCCACATACAAGACTTAAAAGACAAGAACTCAACCGACGATTCGGACAGTTATACCGACTACTCAACAGAAAATCTGAACTTACAGTTGAAAACAAATTATTAATCTACAAGACAATACTGAAGCCCATCTGGACCTACGGACTTGAACTGTGGGGGACAGCTAAACGTTCTAACATCAAGCGCATTCAATCCTTTCAATCCAAAGTCCTCCGTACAATAGTAAATGCTCCTTATTATGTCTCCAATTATACCTTGCACCACGACCTTAATGTTCCATTTATTTCAGACCTAATTCCATCCAAATTTTCCAAATTCCACCAGAACCTCATTCATCATCCTAATCCTTTAGCTCAATCCCTATCCAGCTCCACTCATCCATACAACCCACCTAGAAGGTTGAAACGGCAGTGGCCCCGCGACCTTTTGTAAATATATTGGAGTTCTAGCACTGGCTAGATTCTCCACTCAATGTGATGTATGTATGAGTGTGTGTATGTGTATATAGGTATAAGTGAATTATTGACTTTTGTATTGATTCATTATAGTTTATATATTTTATTGTAATTTTATGTTGTGTAAATATTGTATGAATGTAGTATGTTTGATATCATTCAGCAATACTATTAATGTCCAAATTGGGACAGATTGTAAAATTTTCTCAATAAAAAAAAAAAGAACAGTAATATACATGTGTACTATACCGTTGGAATATCTTTACCGTTAGAAAGCTAAAGATTTTAGACAAAAATATTATTTTATACAAAAGAGCTTGTAAAAGTTAATAGAGAGTGATAAAAAGCCGATAAAACCAAGTGATTGTTTTAGATAATAATATCATATTTTTTTTAATAAAACACATGTTTCTATATAAATTTCATTTAACTAATTATCTAATGGTTTCACTCATTTTTATGTCTTACTGTTTTTGAAAATTCTTTAAACGATTCTAAAAACGGAGGTAAGTGAAAGTCGTGTGTTGCCCGCACCAGATTTTTTTTTTATCGTAGTATATAGGAATATATATATATTGAAACAAAATATGCACCAAATCGTAGGTAAGTTGCTAAAATGAAGGAAAAATTTTTATAAACTAATACTGGTTATAATTATTTCTACTTTTAGATTATTTCTCAAAAAATGATAGTTCCACTATAAAGTAAATGGGACACAGAAAAAGTTTAATGAAATTTAAAATTGTAATGAACCTAATAAAATAGCAACCGTTAAACATAACAAACGCATAAACTAAACCAATTTTTAATTTTTTGAACTATTTATGTTTGTAAATTTCTGCCGATGATTAAATATAATAATGAATAGATGTTATATAATAAACATAATATTTTCTTACAAAGTGCACTATTTGTTATGATGAACTCATAATCCCAAAGTAATAAGCTTTTTATTGGTCAAACTGAAGTTTTTTTTTTTTAAACATAAATTACACCCGGAGTAGAGCTTTGGGACTCTACTAAACCATCAAATTCTTCCCGCATCCAATCTTTACAATCCAAAATCCTTCGTAAATTCCTCAACGCTCCTTACTTTGTCACGAATAAACTTATCCATAAAGACCTTAATGTTCCCTATGTTACTGATTTGGCCCGGACCAAGTATCAATCCTTCCATGACAAATTCCGTTCTCACTCTAACCCACTAGTTTCAATCCTTTCTTCATCCTCGATTCCGGATAATCCTCCGAGGCACCTGAAAAGGAAATGGCCCCGGCACCTTCTAGTTTAGAATATTTTTAGAGTGCTTCCAATGGGAAGCTTCTCTACATGTATATCATATCACTGTATTATATAACTATCACATTTGCTTGATGTATTTTTTTTGTTAATACAGTTGCGAACACCAATAAAATGTTTTAAAAAAATTAATAAATTAGACAAAATTTAAATTTCACACGCGCTAAGCAAAGGCGAGTCACTAGTTCTTATATATTTTGATTAAAAATAAGGAAACTGTTTCTATTTATGATCATTTTGGACCTCGATGGTCGGAAAGTAATTTAATGGGAAAGTATGATAAAGATGTGGAGGGTACTGGAAGCAAGGATCAAATAAGGAATGGAATTCCATGGAAACGAATATCTGATAAGAAAAGATGTTTCAAAAGCTTCACTTTGGTGAGCTGTATATAAATCCGAAGGTCGAGGAGACGGATTGCTTGCGGGCTTAGAAAGGTAATTCGAATAGTAGGAGATTGTAGATGTATGGTGGGCGTCGGGATTAGATAACTTCGTCAAGGAAGGTTGCCAGGAAACAAATGCTACACACAGTGCTAAAAAATACACAAAGGAAGTGGACACAAACATATATTTATTAGAATTCAAAACATTTAAATCAGAATCTGTTTCATTATACAATGAATACTACCAGGCAATGATCTTACATGTGTTCACAACCAAATTTACATACAGATATTTATTATTATTTCATAAGTTTTCTTTTTGACAAAAGTATTTATCTTTAACTAGCTGACCCAACAGACGATTTCCTGTCTGAACTATGTCTTAGAGAAATCAGTCAAGATGTTCGCCCGTGATGCGATGACCAAGGGTAGAGGCAATTCATTTATATATATATATATATATATATATATATATATATATATATATATATATATATATATATATATAGATAGATAGATAGATAGATAGATAGATAGAGCGATTATTTTAACCTTTAAACATTAAAAAAAACTATCTAGCAAAGTAACTTATCTCTTTTTTCTTTCATAAGATCCTTCTCCTGACTGATATAAACATCACAGAAAAAGAATGAAAAGGCAATTCATATACGGGTATGTGATAAAATGGACTCACTGGGAATCCTGCATCACCATATATGTTGAGGCTGGTCTGGATTTTCAGATGTCCATGATCGATTTCAAAATTAGTAATATGTATGTATTTCTTATTTGGCAGAATCTCTCTCTATCTTTTTTCTTTAAGATTGTCTTCGGGATTGATGCGGTATGCTGTGTACTGATAGCAACTCAGCGAAGTTGAGCAGCAGATCCAAATTGGAAAATTGGAATTCCTCCTCCACCATAACCTCCCTAATACACAGCATTACAAATACATTTGTGCATAAGTTTATGCGCTTTTAACGTCTTTCTTTTAAATTGCTCCACTTATTTCATTGCATATTAACTTTTCTAAAATTTTGCGCTTTCCAACGGTATATTATACGTCTATGTTACTACTTATATTTCAGGAATAATTTTTTGATGACTTGGTTATAGAAAATTTATTTTCCCCGTTTAAAGAAAAGCTAAATAGCAATGTATTTTACTTTAAACCTTCAGAAAACAATGCCCTAGATGATGGTGAAAACCGTATCAAAATCCGTTCAGTGGTTTAGAAGGAGTTAGCGGAAATCAAAATCCCGTTATCATTTTATATATAGAGAAATAATAATAATAACACTTAATAGAACCCGAATGTTTGATGCCTACACCACCAAATGTCGTCCAATGTTCACCGTCTTATCCCAAGCCCTCTCTTTTTTTTTTCCCAATCCCTCAAGCAGAAAAAATGAAACATTAGAAAAATAAATACCATAATATATGATGATAAATTTGTTAATAACATACCTTTTTCTACTATCCTGGTATTTGAAGGGTAATTGATTCTGATATATAATTGATTAAATCTTATACTACCTGTATTTTGCTGATTCTAATTTGGAGGTGAGGGGCTTCCGCTAGTTGAGCGTTTTCACTCAGTTCAGTTTCACCAAGCCCCCGAGATGAGACTTGTGAGATGATACTATCCTCCCACCAACGCCTCGGCCTTCTTCCAGACGCCTACCATTCAGTTTAGCACTTTTTCGTAATTGTTCCTCACTGAGCCCAATAACCTTACACGCCCATTTGAGTCGCCGCGATGCAATCAACTCAATTATACTGACAGGGATAGAACTTCGTAAATCTGCGTTGTGTAACCTTCTGAATTCCCCCATCGCTTCATCTTTCTTTAGACCAAATATTTAATTTAGTACCTTATTCTCGAAAACCCTAAGGCGCTGCTCATCCTTTAAAGTAAGTTACCACGTTTCACATCCGTATAGAACCGTCGGATGATAATAGTTTTATAAATTCTAACCTTCATGCTTCTTGACAGAAACCGCGAGCTCAGTTATACTGCAACACAATAATAACGCGTATTTTCCTCCTTTAACGCCGACTTCATTTCCTTCTGGATCTTGTTTTTTTCTCTAAGGTAATTAGAAAAATAAAAAAAAGGATAAACACATTCTAATATATTTTTCATTTTTTCAATCTCAATTATGTCTATGTTATTGATGTTAAAATGAACTGCTCTGCTACTACCCACGTCAAGGTGAATGATATGAAATTAAGAGTCCAGACCAAATTTTGGAACATTCAGATACGTAAAATGTTGATCTCTAACTCAATGTTTCATTACTTTTTTTAATCCTGATTGTATTCCCTGCAACGATTTCTGCAGCCTTCAGATCTAGCTACAGAACATCCTTGACCCACCACACTCAGGATATTATAGTGGAACTGCTTTATGCTATGAATAGTGGATTCCGGGTCATTGTGACTGCATAGCAATGGGATCACATAGGGCATACATCAAGGAAGCAAAATGGTAATAAGTAGTTCTTTGAAAAAAACATTTTTATTTCCGGCATATGATGCACTGGGGACTGAAATAGGTCTATTATTGTGTCTGTCCAGTATTGTGCCAATGCATACCTAACACCTTTGCAAATCTGATCATACTATGAGAATCAATCAGTTCACAAAGCTTAAGGCAGGCTACACGGTAAGAATTAGGGTATGTGCAGGTGAGGTGAAAGTAAGTCTTGTATGTGTTCACAATAGCAGCAGGAGAGGGGAAGGCTTATTTTTACTTCCACTTACTATAATGGTAAGGGAAAGTATTGCGATCGTGAAAATTTCGAATTCCGGCGGAAATACACGTTTTAGCGTCTTCTGAGTCCAAATGACCAAGTCCCGAAAAAAGGTCTGTGTGTGGTAAATCTAGCGCAAAAACTTAGTCGTACGGAACAGAAATTTTCATATTTAACACTACTATACACCCGAGATGTTGCAGCAACCGTTTTTAATAAATTCGCTGACCGGAAGAGCTAATGCATACCAGCATTTTGCACCTTTATTATAATTTTTTCAAAAAACGGCTTAAATGGGCTTTTAAATATCATATGATGTAGGTTTTATTCTGATTGAAATAGTATGACAGGGCTTAAATGCCGTATTTTACATTTTCTTCATCAAAGTACCTTTAATTTTTAGATTCTATAAAAATAATTATATTATTCTGTTACCATTGATAATTAACAGCTAAATATGCACGTTGAGCGAATTTGATAAACAACTAAAGGAGAAAACTGAACAAATATTTTTCTATGCATTTTTTGTGTTTTTGAACACAACAATAGTAATATATATGTATAATTTACCGTTGGATAGCTAAAGATTTTATAAAAAATATTATCTGATACACGGAATCGTAAAGGGTAATGGAGAGTATGAAAAGCCGATAAAACTAACTGTTGTTGGGTTCCTGAAAAAGGAAATTCATGTTGACCGTGCTGCAACCTGGCGGTTTGTCAATGAAGCACAGCGCGCCAATTTTGTTTTTGAACATAAGAACAGTAATATAGACGTATAATATACCGTTTAGAAAAAAGACTTAGAAAATATATTATCTTATACACAAGCTTGTAAAATTAATAAAGAGTGATAAAAAGCCGATAAAACACTGATTATTTTAAATAATAATATAATAGAGTTTTTAATAAAAATATGTTTTATAATTAATTTAATTCTAATTTTAATTACTTCTTTTGAAATTCTTTAATCGATTTTAAAAACGGGGTAAGTGGAAGTCGTGTGTGTGATGCCGAACCAGATTTTTTTTCCCGGATAGTTCAACTGCCATGTGGTCCACTTGATCCGCGTATGTAGGTTTTTCGAGAATTCTCACCGCAATTATCGATAAGTTATACGTCTTCATTCCCTTTTAGCTGCTTGATAAAGTCCTTCCGGTACTGCGATTCGAACACAAATTTCACATAATAGACGAGGTTTTTATTCATGCAACCATGAGATTGCCCAAGGGAATACATTGGAAGTCAAAATTAATAAGTTTGTTTCAGTAAGGGTGGAATAAAATGTAGTACCAGGTTTATGTAGTTCGCATTTTACCTGGCGATGGTTTTTGGTAACCCTAGATTCAGCCATTCTCAGCTGACTGAATGATTACATCCCTTTGGTATAGAATACAACATTATTTTGTTAAAATTTTGTTTGTATCATTACAAGGTAGGTTTGTTACCTATAGTTTTACCATTTTACTACAAATTTGTTCCTATTATCATTATTATATCTTTATGGGTGTGAATGCTTGCTATAGTATAGCAAATATGTAGGACCTGAAGAGTAATAGTACTTGATTCTTCTCTACCTTATAAATGCATCTCTTATTTGTTTTTATCTCTCTTCTCTATGATTACCCTTGTCTTAAACAGTTGTTTCTTAGTGATCCCCTAAAAGCTCAATGAAACAAAGATGTTGAGTAACCAGGTTTAAATAAAAGCTGTCAGAAGTTTTGGTTGGGAGTAAAATTACTTGTATTTTGTTCTTTTGTTTCTGAAAGCACGGTTAATTTTGTTACAGGCTTTTTTTATGCGAAGTAATCATCTGATTAACGACATCTTGAGATCAGAGATTAACATTCTTATAATTACCTTGAGTGCTTAAAAAAATGGTCTAGATTGCTAATTATGTTATCATTCACTTGATATCAATGACTCATAATTGGAAGGAATAATGCCCAAAATTCTTTTAATTGCAAAAGAACTATCAGTCCTTTCCAGTTGTTAAATAGATTAGTTTCATAATTATTTTCACCTCAAAGAACATTGTTCCCTCTATATATTTACTGACATCATGATAAGAATAAAAAAAACCTGCCTCAGTGATTTCTAGTAAGGGAAATTATTGAAATGCTGTTCATTTAACGTCACTTTATGCTATTGTGGCTAACCGGACCATGCTACAGTGGGAGTCCTAAATTTTGCCTATACAGGTTTAATTAGGATAGTTCTTAAGGAATCAGTTCCAGAACATGGCAGAGTCTATAATTCTGGACTCACTTTAAATTTTGCACCCCCATATATATTAAAGCTAGCTAGCAAAATTTTGTAAATTTTCAAGAACTATATTTATATAAGTAATATGGATTTATACATTTATTTAGCAGTACCTCCCTTTTTTGTTTCCTAAAATTGTCTTCAGGATTGATTCAGTATGCTGTGTATTCATAGCAACTCAGCAAAGTTGAACAGCTGATTCAATTGAGACGTTGATTTCCAAAAGGTACTATATCCATTTAAGGAAATTTTACAGGAAGTGCGAAAATCTCTCATTACTATATTACTAAACCAGCTAATTTGGGTTTTTTTTGCATTAAAATTTAGAATTATTTTTTTACTACAACAATAAGATGAGATTAAAGTTATGAAATGAATTTTTTTAGAATGATTTGGAACGAACATAAATGCGTAATTAGTACTTTTAGAAAATGACCGCATTTCTAAAATATTTTTTTAAGGACTTGAGAGTTCATTAGATAAAATCAAATAGAATATTTAGATAAAACTAAATTATGAGAATACAAATATGTAAAAAAATCAATTTTGTAAAAAATGTCCTTTAGTACCTTTTGGAAATCTATGTCTCAATTGAGGATTTCTCTCTTGGAATATAAAATAAACAGTTAAAAATTTTATCAGAACTAATAAAAGGTTTTGAGTATTTAATTAACAAGTGGTGCTCCATTCATATTAATGCCTAGAACAAATTTAAATTAATATCATACAAGTTTCGTTTTGGGATGTTATACAGATACTGCAAATAATTATAAAACAATTGCTTAATATTTTATTAAAAATACAAAATATTATTAAAAATTATATTTTAAACTAATACCAAGTAATAATACAAGAGAATTATTTTTATTTTACATTTTAGAATTCTGTCAATTTACAAATAAATGAACGCTTCTAGTTTTCATCTTGCCTCTAAGCACTAAAATATTTTTTTACAAATTCTATTAACTCCCAGTCTTTAAGTCCTAATAAACTAGGATTTTATTTACAAAAATTTCTTTATATGATATAACAAGAAACCTTCAACATAATAATTGTTTACGATTAAAGGTATAATTCTATTATATATAAAATATTAGGAACTATGCTTTATTCTGGGTCAACACCTGTGTCCATGAAATCTCTGGTGAATTGGTAAGCTTTCTTAGGAAAGAATCTGAAAAAAAAAAAATTGTAAGAATTTTAATATTATTTGTGGTGATTACAGCTGTTGCTATTTGCAGAATTTTATAATATAATTTGTATGATTTGTTTGTGAACAGTACCTCATTAATTTATCCAAAGTCATGACAAACCCTGGAACTGACACCTCATATTGCTCACGTTTTATTGCCTTAATTATGCAATCTGCTACTTCTTGCACCGTAAGAATATTAACAAGAGAAGGGAACCTAGAATTAATGAAAAATATTAATAATAATAGTAACAGAAATTATTTCTAATTATTATTTGATATTATTTTTTGTTTTTCTGGAATTGAATGTATATATATATATATATATATATTTATTTTATTTATTAGATTTTTGTGGACGAAAAACATCATAATCGGTTATCATCGCCCTATTTCAATATTTACATTGAATTGTACAAACAGAGTTCTTTTAATGCATTTAGAATTTTGGAATTTACATTTTCACGGTCACATAATACTTCTGTAAGGGAGCGTGGTACTTCATGCTTTGCCATAATCCTCGTGTAATTAGGACATTATTCAATGATTTATTGAATGGTTAAATTGGCATCGCAATGCTGACACTTTGGTGCGGCTTCTCTGGCCATGAGGTAGCCATGAGTAAGGCGGCTGTGTCCCAGTCGGAGCCGAGCGAGGACCACTTCCTCTCTTCTTGAATCTCTGGAGCTAGAAGACCAATTGTCAACTCTGGGTTTCACCAATCTCAAATATATATATATATATATTATTAATATTAAAAAAACATTCAAATAATAATAAGCAGTACTTCTTTTAAAATTAAATGAGAAATTTTTCTTATCAATTCATTTATTTGTTAATTATAACTGTGTGGTCTTAAAGCATTATTACTGTTTTCCATATTGAGACAAATTGTAATACTAATATACTGAATACAATGTGTTTTTATAAAATAAAACAATAATAAATAAATACAAATTACAAATAGTGTTGGAAAGAGTAATTATATTAGAAACATAGACAATAGAAAAAAAAGGTAGCTCTATTCCAAATCCCAAAGCGAATACCTACTTTGCATTTTCCTATTCCAATCCTTGTCAACCAGAAAACACTCCTATATCTTTGAACTCCTTACTCTACGCTCTTCCGTGCACAGCCTAAATACAAGATCCCAACCTACCGATCTATACCTATCCTCTCATAGAATAGCATCCTTTGAAAAGTCCTTCATCATCCGTGCTACAATACTTTGGAATTCTTTACCCATCTCCTTACGAAAAGTGTCATCCCTAACCACATTCAAACACCAATTATTCAACCACCTCCTCACAAATCAATCTTCCGCACATCACACATATGTGATAAATCAAGACTTTGATAACACTTAACTAAACTCATTTGGTGTTATCTGTTTTTCGTTTTTTTTTTTTTTTTTTCTACCTTTTATTCATATTAACCTTATGTAATTTAATTGATTAAATAATTATATATCAAATGAAGTCAGACAAATTGCACTTTTTCTGTTCACTGTATATTATCCTTAGGGGATGAAATGTCCCATAATTTAAATTATTTTTTATTCATTCGTTCATGATTTATTTTAATGATGGAGTTTTTGTTAACCGTTGAGAAATTAGACGAGGAAGATGGTTGGGGGTGCGGTCATAAATTAGAAACACACATTTAAAACAAGTGCTATTTTAATTATGTGCTGACGTTTCGGCCTACAATGTGGGTCTTCATCAGGGTTGACTCTGAGACGGTGTCTAAAGAAGTGACTTCTCAACCCTGATGAAGGCCCACATTGTAGACCGAAACGACAGCACATAATTAAAATAGCACTTGTTTTAAATGTGTTTCTAATTTATGACCGCACCCCCAACCATCTTCTTCATATGATTTATTTTAATTATTGTCCAATTATCTACTTAGTTTGTTTGGCATAGATTCCTTCATTAACATTGTTCAGCCACATAAATTATTTCTAGTGAATATTTTGGTAGTAAAAAATCTGGTGCACACAACACATGGCATCTTCTTATCCTGGCTTGTTAAAGTCAATTTAAGAACTTTCAAATTAAATTATGTTTCAAAATAAAAAATTGCAATGAGTTATGATGGAAACACATGTTTTAGATTAATGAATCTAACAGTAGAAATTATTATATACAATAATAACCTAGTTTTATTTGCTTTTCATCACTTTCTATTACCTTATACAACTTTGAATATAACATTTTTTCTTAAACGTTTAGCTTTCCAACAGTATATTATACATCTATATTACTTTTCTAATGATAGGGGACAAAAATCTAACTGAAACAATATTTCTGCAGTTTTCTTTAAAAGTTGGTTATCAAATGCTTTCACATTGCGTATTTACCTGTTTTTTAACAAGGTTAAGAACATGTTATGGTCAATTTTTCCAAATAAATAAAATTAAAGATACTTTAAAGTAATAAATTTTAACTAATAGATATTAAAAGTACTTTAAAGGCGACATTTTAAAAATAGGTGGTTTCAGACTATTTCAATCATTATGAAATGTACTTGATACTAAGGTCCATTAAATTTTACATCAGTTATAGTGATAGCTATTTTTGAGAAAATCATTAGAACTTGCAAATGCATGGTGTAAAGTACCTGAAACACCTAGAGAGATGAAATATACTGAAGAACCTATTCTCAACCTCCTTAATATACTTAAAAAATTTCATAAAAATTGACAAAGTAATTTCAGAGTAGTTTGACAACAAACACCATGGCACAAGTTATGTCTATAATATATTCATATATATAGTGTAACTAACAACTATGTTATTGAATATAACCATCAAATGCGAGTATTACCTGTTCCTCGGCTTCTTTGCCAGTCCTGTATCCACCATTATGGGATTTACTGTAGTGAATTTAATCGAACTATTATTTTCACTGATTCTAAGTTCTTCTTGTAGAGTTTCCATTAAACCTAAATAAAAAATAAACAGTTTACTTCTTTATTAAACCTTAAATTGTAATTATTTGGTTACACTATCTAAATTTTATATATATTTTTTAATTTATACCTCTTACTGCGAACTTGGAGGCAGAATATGGAACAGCATATGGAAGACCTACAACACCACATGCTGAGCATACTGCTACAATGTGACCAACATTTTTCTCTTTCATCTTTGGAAGAAATGCTTCCAAAGTCTGAAAAATTATCCAAATGCTCAACTTCTTATTCAATTGATAATAGTACCCTAACATAATATAAACAAATATAATTTTGTCCAACCATTGATACTTTATTAATAAATCTATTTTTCTGTACATCACTAGTTTTGATAAATAAAAGGTATATGCACTCCCCGTCAATGAGAGATATTAGGGATTAGACATAACATTTTTATTCACTGTTTACCAACAAACGATGGAATTTTGTTTCATTCATTCCAAATTTCCTTTCAGTCTATGTTTATCTTTCGTTTGTCTCAAGTCTGTTCTCTCTTTCTTATTAAGTTTAGTTAAAACAATAAATTTTATTCAATGTGAACCTTTTAATTCACGATGATTCGGTCAGGATCATCACTCTGAAGGAGGCAAATCATTGCATTACATAGCTAATTGGCTTAGGATTCACTATTCTACCGTTTCAAGGACCATAAAAAGGTACAGGAAGACTGGTAGTCATTCAAGATGACCAACGTCAAGGTTACTAACCCCATAGATGACCGCTTCATTAAAATACGAATACTTCGGAAGCGTAATTCTACTGCGTCTTCCATTAAAAACTTGATCGCTGGTGATCGAGGGTTAACAATATCAGAGTCAACGGTCATTAGAAGAAGACTAAGGGAGTCAAACCTTAGATCAAGAAGGCCAGTGAAAGGTCCTCTTCTCATCAAAGAACACCATGTCAAAGATTGAGATTTGCAAGAAGGAATGGAAAAAATTAAAAATAAGAATTTTTAATATAAGTGAAAGGTCCTCTTCTCACCGTAGAACACCATGTAAACAAATTAAATTTGCAAGGGAACACCAATCTTTGGACTTTAGAGGAATGGAAGAAAGTTTTATTCACTGATGAGATGAGAGTGGCCCTTAACAGCTCAGATGGCCGTGAAAGAGTTTGGAGAAGGCCTGGAGATGGTATTTCAGTGCTGCATGTTCGAAACTGAGCCATTTGGAGGGGTTCTATTATGTTCTGGGGTGGCGTATCTTAGGTGGGAGGCGCGCACCGAATTAGTGCCAATCCAAGGATGGGCTTTAAATGCTTTTAGGTATTTTAAAATGATTCTTCAAGATCATGTAGTGCCTTTTATGCCATTCCATAGGCTCTGAATCATTGCTCATGCATGATAATGCTCGACCTCTCAAGGCAAGATGGGTTTCTGAATACCTGAACCCCACAAATATTTATACCATTGATTGGCCAACAAGTGTCCTTTAACTCAATCGAGCACGTTTGGGATTATCTCAAAAGAAAAGGTTCAGTCACGAGATTCACCTCCTACTACCCTTGAAATGCTAAAGACAGCTGTATTTGAGAGTTGGACAATATACCCCAAGATTTTCTTCAAAATCTTTTTACAAGTATGCCAAGACGGTGGAAGCAGTCATTCAATACGTCTTATTAAATGTAAATTAAAAATTGAAATTGTAATTGTAATTTAAAAGTTAAAATTATAAAAAAGGAAAATTTTAAAAAGTAAGTTTTCTAAATTTTTTGTTTATTGGAAGAAATATTCCTAATTTATTTTAATAAATCTTGTTTATTTCCAGTTTATTATTGACTTCAAAACCTTTCTTTATTAAAAAAAAAAATGAACATTTTTGTAAAATTCATATATTTATAGTGTTGCAATACTTATGACGGGAGTTCAAGTTAAAATATATAATCTACAACTTACCCAGAAGTGGGCCATGATATTGACATTAAAGACATTTTCGATATTCTTTGCGCTTTGTTGGCATAATGGCTTGCATATCATTACGCCAGCATTGTTAATTAAAAGAGAAACGGTTCCAACATCTTCTTCAACCCTCTTTGCAGTTGTGAGGACATCATTTCTGTTTGTGACGTCGCATCTATGAAAATAATAATATAGTAAACATAATTATTACTTTACTTAGCTAAAAAAAGGAAGAAAAAAGAATACTTACGAATAAAAATGTACTCTGCTTCCCAAATCCTTTTTCCTTAACCAATTTATATGTTTCTGCATTCCCTTCTTCATTTATGTCCCATCCTACAACAGTACACCCTTCAGCTACCAACCTCTGTACTATTTCTTGTCCAATCCCATGACCAGAACCAGTCACCTAGCGCAGTATTTATCATTACAATACAGTAAAAATATTCTTTATTAAAACAACATATTTCCTATTTTAATATTTATATTAATTATTTATTCCCTAATATTAACTGATTACTAATATAAAAGTTTAAGATTAAAATATGAAGTGAATATCTTAGTGGTTTCCTGGTTGTTTAATCCCATAATACTCTTTGCCATTATATTCTTAAAACTCTTTTCTCTTGAGAATCAATTATAGAATTTCCAAGACATCGTAAAGTTGTTGACAAAAATTCGATTGCCTTCAATGTTGTTCGAATAACTTTGGTTTAGATCCGCTTATTTAGTGCTGAATGGCCTCTTCCCTTTTTATTTTGTATCTACTAGAAAGTTTAAGATCTAAAATCCTTCCAGACTCTTTTACAAAGATCGCTCAGACTTTAAATTTATCTGGCTATTACTTAAGGGGCAGTATCTGTGGAACACTGTCTAAGAAGACTAAGTGTGGTGGGACAGCATCCCACATCAAATCAAAAGTAAGTCCTGATTTGCAAATTGGCAGACTAGGCTTTAGCCTGGGTTCTTTGTTTTTGAGGAGCCAAAAAAATGAGTATTTATAAAAAATGTATTGTCAATATTCTTTGTGATCAGCCATTAAAGATGTGAAGAAGTCATTCAAAACTGGATAATTAAAATAAATTCTAATAAACCCCCATCAAATCACCATTACTCTACATCATAAACATATGGCCTCCTGTCCTACTGTTTCCTTACACCTATCAAACTGAACTGGTACCTGGGCTACATTTTGATAAATGTCTTACTTGGAATTCCCACTCTAAACTGAAATGATAAGAAACTGCTTGGATATACTGATTACTACAACATATGCTCAACAAATGCGCAAAACTACTATACAAAAACTCATTGAAATTACCATCGTTAGTTCTGAATTGAGCTATGGGGATCCACCAAACCATCCAACTAACTCCTCTCACATCCAATCCTTGTAACCCAAAATTCTACTTAAAATCCTTGATGCTCCTTACTTTGTAAATTATAAAATCATCCACAGAGACCTTAATATCCCATTAGTTACATACTTTGATAGATACACCTCTATTAATTCTATCTACCAGCCCACACAAATCCGCTTGTCTGTAACGGGTCTTCTCGTCTATTCCTAATAATCCTATGAGACACCTGAATAGACTGCCTGCTGATGAAATAAAAATAGAAGTGCTACCTTAAATAAACATTGAAGTGCTACCTCTGGGTAGCCTTTTCACAAAACTTTTTCAAGCCCATAATTATTGTATCACTGATTTACTTTTTGTAATGAATTATTCAAGGTTTCGTGAATGATAATAAAAATGGAAAGAGTCAAAGAAAAAATTACAGTGTTCTTAAAAATATTAAGCTTCAAATAAAATACTTTAGAATAAAATTCAAAATACATTGAAAAATAAACTTCTCTTCTATTAGCAATAGTTATAACAGGATTGGCTAATATTTTGAGCTACTATGTGGACTAAATCTCAACATTCTTCTTAATACCTTGGTTAGTATTGACTGCTAATCTGTAAAATCATGTCCAGTTTGCCCTAGTTCAATAATATAAGGGTATTAAAATGATTCAAACGTAAAAATATTCCCGAGTTCTTTTTATTAATCTATTCCCTTATCAATTGTTAGTTTCTAAACCTGTTAGTTTAAGGAAAAAAATTATGGTTGATTGTTTTCCTTGAGATAATGTAATAGAATAATGAGTCCTTAGACATTTCATTCTATTATTACTTTATATTCATATATCATATATTATATTCATGTATTATTTTATTTATTACTACTTTCCCTTGGTACTATGTTCTCAATACTTAACTTGGCAGTCTGTACTTTTTCTCTAAAAAAGTATCATTAGTATCTGGAGTAATGTATTCAGTAATGAACTTGTTCCGATATCGGCTAAGTATAAAGTATTTCAGGCGGTGGTGGAATCTGTAATGTACTATGGAGTGCAATTTTGGGGGTACCATAATTATCAACAATTGGAGTCTATTCATAGATTATTTTTGTAGAAACTTTTTAACCTACCAAAAAACACACCTAACTACACATTGTACCCGGAAACGGGCAGGGATCTGTTTTGTTTTAGTACAAGAAGTTAACATTTAAATTATATTATAAAAATTTAACCCTATATTAATGTACACTTACCTATAATTTTAGCTCTTGAAGGCATGAAAAATAAAAATTATAGTTGGCTAACGGAGTGGGTAAAACTAACATAAGATTTAGGCTGTCCATTTGATAGGGAGTTCGTATCGGTGGCGAGGTGGAAGAGTCAGATGGTTAATTTAATAGGTGTAGCCCAGGAAAATTTTAAAAACAAACTAATAATCTCCATTATGGGTGCCGAACACTATCTAATCTATAAGAGGCTAGATTACGGTGTAGACTACATTAATGATAAAAACAAAATAGAATTAATAAGAATGGTTTTTAAAACAAGAGCTGAAATGATATCCTTAAATTGTAAACCATGGATGAGGGAAATAGTTTACACACGCTCAATTTGTAACAGTCAGGAGGATGAAAATATAATTCATTTTTTAGATAAGTGTACGGTATATAATTATTTTAGGAAAAAGTATTTTGAAGAGAGTATTTTAACCGAAAACAAAATAATAGAAATTTTAAATGGAAATAATTGGAACTCATTGTATAGATTTATGAAATGTGCTGTAAACTATAGAGATTTTTTAATAAAGGAATTCGATTGCAGTAAATAAATAAACTGAAAATAAGTTGTTACAGATAAGTTATATTTATATTTTGTTTATTTTATATGGAAAACAAATATATTATCCCACTATCTTTTGGCAATAGTGTACAATTTGTATTTATCTTTTTTGGTTTTGTTGATTGTAAGTTTTTTCTTTTGTTTTTTAATAATATACATAAGTAAACCAACTTCCTGGCAGAAGGAAATCCATGCCAGTATTTTATGTTCTCTAGACACTGTGAAGAAACATGTAAAATCTATTAATAAAACACATTTATCTATCTATCTATGTTCTCAATAATTTGTTGGTGTTTAGCAATATATATTCTAGAAGGTATTTCTCCTTAAGTAGCATCTCTTTAAAAATTACAAAACCAGCTACAATCTTACAAATGTTTCAATCACCAATTCTACATTATAATTAAGAATTTTCAGTTATATAGCAATCATTGTGAAATAATCTGTCTAATATATTTTTTAAATAATTGTGGTAAAAACTTTATTTGACATCAAATTTCAATATATAGTAAATTAAAAAAATATATATCAAACTTACCAAAGCAATTTGTCCTTCCAGACTCTTCTCTTTTGGAGGTAACAAAAGTTCAAAAATTGATTCCAATACTGCTAAGATCATTCGAACAAGGAGATAAAAAAACTCAATAGTTAAGGTAAATCCTTCAAGCATGCGGTTTTTCCATGTCACCCTGGAAAAAAAAAATATATATTTGATTAATATATGCTAATTAACATTAAAATAATTACATCTCAAAGCAACCACAAACTCATATTTCATACATGTGTAGGTTTTTGGTAATATATCTGAAGAGTCAAGCTTTAGTTTTAGGGTTTTAAATTTTTGGAAAATGAAATAAATGCTCTCATCTTTTTTTTTTTTTTTTTTTTTTCATTTATTTATTTATTTTTGTGTTCTGCCTCCTGATCACAGAGGAAATTAAGAAATTAATATTTCTGTATCCATACCTAGCCATGAGCTGTAACATTTAAAGGTATTCCTATGTTTTTTTATAAGTTTAATTTATTATAATAAACTACTTTCCTCTTAATTAAGAGTTACTCAATTTTTTATTAGCTGTCATGTTACCTATACATACAGTCTATTTTAGTAATTTCTATTGGTGCATATAAGGGATATTTCTCTTAGGATATGGATACTAGTTATGTATACAATTTTCTGTCATTTATATTTATGCAAATATATTAAATCAATTATTTAAATTCTAAACATCATAAAGTGTTAAATCATAAAAATGAAATCTGTTCCTTTTAAGGCGATGAGTTGTGATTTAAGCAGCTGTAGAAATTCACAAATTTTCTATTTGTTTAGTTACTGATTCCTCTTCCTCTTGTTATAAATGTTTTTTTCTCTTCCCAGTTATTCATATGTGAGAATCAATCTTTGATTAATTAGTATTATGCTTTCAACCTGAGGTAATTAAATAAATGAAAACTTATGATCTTTTTGTTTTCAATGATATTTTTTTTTCACATCCTTGAAGTCAATCAATCAATCTCTTCAAGTAGATACTAAAATTGATTTGTTATTACTGATCATGTGGTAATAATAAGAAAATCGAAAATAGTTAATAGTACTTCCTTCCCACTCTTATACAATTATAATTACAGTGATGGAAAAAGTATTTGCACAACACGTTTTGATGAATAAATTAGCTCAAGGAAACAAAAACTTCGCTTTTTTTTGCAAAAATGAAAAGTACATTTATTAAAAACTGAGAAAAACCTTTTGTAAAAAAATGACAACACTTCATAATGTAATAAAAAAAATAAAACAATAAAAGTGCTTGGAAAAAATATTTGCACACTTCGTCATTTACAAGTTAAAACGCAATTTTAATAGTTTTAATATTTTGTAAATAGGCCATTTGGGTCAATAATTGCATGTAGACGTCTGGGCATTGAATGTACCAGGTTTTTGAATAAATCTATGTTTATTTGTTCCCATTCTTGAACAAGAAGTTGTTTAAGGTGATGCATACTAGTTATGTGGTGTTTTCTTACATTTTGGTCAAGGGTGTGCCATAAATTTTCAATTATATTCATATCTGGTGACTGAGCAGGAGTGTGGAGCTGTCTTGGAACATTAAATATTAACCACTCCGTTGTTCTTCTCGCAATATGTTTTGGATCGTTGTCCTGCTGGAAATAGTACTGATCCTGGATTCCTAATTTTTCGACACTAACACGCAAATTACGGCGCAGAATGTTCACATACCCGTCCGCTTTTAAAATGTCTCCAATGCTCACAAAATTTCCGACGCCATGGTAGGAAACACACCCCTAAACCATAACATGCCCTCCGTCGTGCTTTACAATCGTTAAAACATTTTAATTCTTTAGGACTTCATTACGATGTCGCCATATCGTCCTTCGTCCATCTAAACCGAACAAAATAATCTTTCTTTCGTCAAAAAAGACAGCATTTCCCCAAAACCTTAAGGGTTTCTGTACGTACTCCCTAGGAAAAGCAAGGCGCTTTTTGCGATTCGTTTCCTGATGTATGGCTTCTTTCTCGGAACTCTACTATGGAGTCCTTCGAAATTCAGGGCATGTCTAATTTTTATGCTAGTAACCTGGACTCCAGGCGTTGATTGGACCATGGTAGCGAGCTCCCGAGAACTTATCACGGGAATTTTTAGAGTTTTTTTCTTATTTTCCTCTTTAGCTCGAAATTTCCCTTTACGCTCACTGTTTTCGGTTAAATCACGTTCCTAAAACCTTTTTATGACGTATCTCACTGTAGAAAAATTCAACCCGAAGAAATCGGCAATTTGACGATATGTTTTTTGCTGATTCTTCAGTAAAACAATTTATTTGGGAGCCGCGGCACACAGTTCACTTATTTTTGGCATAATAATTGTCTATTGACTAAAGGAAACTGATTGAAAGACTAGAGAATACTGGTAATAAACGATAACAGATAAATTAGTAAACAAATCTATGGACACAGGAGGATTAATGCAAAAGCAACAGAGCTTATGAGCCATAGTAGACCAAGTGTGCAAATACTTTTTTCCAAGCACTTTTATTGTTTTAATTTTTTTATTTCATTATGAACTGTTGTCATTTTTTCACAAAAGGTTTTTCTCAGTTTTTAATAAATGTACTTTTCATTTTTGATGAGGAAAGTGAAGTATTTTGTTTCTTTGAACTCATTTTTACTTTCACTTACTATATATAGTAAGGGGAAGTATTGCGATCGTGAACATTTTCGAATTCCAGTTTTCTACTGAAATACACGTTTTAGGGTCCCCTGAGTCCAAATAACCAAGTCCCGCAAAAAGGTCTGTGTGTGTGTGTGTGTGTGTGGTAACTCCCGGGCGGAAACGGTAAGTCTTATGAAACTGAAATTTCATATTTAAGACAAATATACGCCCGAGACGTGACAAAACTTGTTTCATCAAAATGAGCTTACCAGAAGAGGCACTTTATACCATGCATTTTGCACCTTTTTTCGATTTTCTCGAAAACGGTTCCGACGATTTTGATCAAACTCGCTATATCGATGTAAAATTTAATGGGCTTTAATATCATGTAGGTTTTATTTGGATAAAAATGGTCTGACAGGGCTTAAATGCCGATATTTTAAATTTTCTTCCCCTAAAGTACCTTTAATTTTTTAGATTCAATAATAATAACTAAATTATCTTGTTAACGCTGATGAAAAACAGGTAAATATATAAATTGAATAAACTCGATACCCAACTAAAGGAGAAAACAAAAAAAAATATTTTTTTAATGCAATTTTTCGTTTTTGAACATAAGAGCAGTAATATACATGTATGATATACCGTTGGAAAGCTAAAGATTTTAGAAAAAATATCATCTCATACACAAGCTTTTAAAAGTTATTGGAGAGTGATGAAAATAAAATAAAACTTACTGATTATTTAAGATAATAATATAATTGATTTTTTAATAAAACACATGTTTCTATATAAATTCCATTTGATTAATTCCTTAATAATTTCACGTATTTTTTTCTCTAACTGTATTTGAAAATGTTTTCATTGATTTTAAAAATGGAGGTAATTGAAAGTCGTGTGTTGCCCGCACCAGATTTTTTCATAAAAACATGATGTGCAAATACTTTTTTCCATCACTGTATTTATTGTAAATCAATTGTTATTGGGATACTTTTAAGTGTAAAAAAAAATATTACTCTGTCTCTAAGAAAGGACCTCATGCCCTTAGACCGTAAAGATCAATCAATCGATTTCAATCTTCCAACAATTTTTAAATCCATAAGGTCAAAGAATTTTATATTTAGAATCTATATCAAGATCCTGGTGACATATTTTACTTAAGGAGTTCATCAAATTTAAAACCAATTACAATAAATACTGATTACAATTTGACAATAATAATCTTTTGAAAATTTTTTGTATATTCCGTGTTTTTTTAAAAACCAAATTACAGGTATCAGATAAGCCTTAAACTATGTTCTAACTAAACTAAGTTCCAGCTTCCTTAGAGTGTGGATGAGATCAACCATTCTTACTTCAGTTTAAACTATGTTGATATTTAATAGTTTTTAATTAAAAATTAGCATCACTTATCAAAATAACCTGAGAATCGATAGTAATTTAAAATCTCATAAGGTTAATTATTCAACTGAATATGGCAGGTTATGGAAGAAACATAGTAAACTATCTTGTCATCTTTCCACTGACCTTTAGACCCACCAACTAAGAGATTATCTATTTCTTTTCTTATGTAGAGGATTGTGGGATTTCAGACAAACAGTTTTTAATAATATATATATATATATTTTTTTTTTTTTTTTTTTTAAATATCAGCTGATGAACACTAGAACTTTCTTCTCTCTCGGACCATCTCAATGATGGCACAAAAGCTTGGTCCAAAACGATTTTAAAAAATAATGAAAGATTTTGACTGAATTTCGAATGATTCAGGGTAGCGGCGTGGTCTAGTGGGTAGAGCGCTAGTCTACTGTGCTCCAGGTCCTGGGTTCGAATCCCGTCTGTGGAGGAATATTATTTATTCTGTTATATCAGTTACGGAGACCCTCCTGGGCACACCCAGCCTCAATAAAGTGGGTACCCAAAATGGGGAAAAACCCTGGGGCTGAGCGTGCTCTCGGCCGAATCACCTCATTGCACGGGTCCTAGAAACAGTACGAATCTCTACATGTACTGAGCCCAAAACTTCATAGGTTGTAGTGGTACAGGTTTTTTTTTTTTTTTTTTTTCCGGATGATTGATAATATTTTTTTTATATTTAAAATTTAGTATGCAATCGACAGTTTTTTGTTCTTTTATTTTTTCCGGTGGCGCGACAGGCCGTGTAGGTTCTAGGCCGCATAGTGTAATCTGCTGGACGAATACACTTCCGTTTCTCGTTGTTTTATAGGGTAGTGTCATAACTCCCTTAGTTTTGTGAGTGGAGACCAGTTGGCTGACGGGTCTCATGTACCCGGGGGAGAGGCTGTGAGTGAATCCCCAATCAATTAAATACTTGAAAAAGTCCCTCCTGGACTGGGATTCGTTCTCACAACCTTTAGCTTGGTCGACTAGCGTGCTAAACACTCAGCCACGGCCTCCCCACAATCAATATATGTTTTATTTTCATTGAAAAATCTAATTATCGTTGAAAAATTTAATCACAATCGTGGGGAATATTTGTTTGTTTGATTCGATCTGCAGTTTTAGATTATTATCAAAGTATTCATTCTTGGCGCATACTAGTTAACAAATGGGGATCGTGGAATGGTCTTTCGAAAGTCTCGAACGAAATCGATTCTCATTAAAACTTCACAACTTCTAATGGCTGCGGGTTCGATTATGGTTTTTGAAACAGTTTAAGTTTCAGGAAGTCATGCAAGGGCTTTCTGTCACGAATTGGGAAAGAGTGATTTTCTTCTTGGCTATTCAGAAAAAGGGAGAGAGAGAAAGAAGTTTATTTACATGTTTGTATCGAGCGATCTGATAGTATTTTTTTCTAAAGGATAAGTGTATATATATGTATGTAAAAATAATATGTAATATTTGTAAATGTAGAGTGACCAAAAGACCAAAATCTTAAATAATTAATAGGTATTAATTATTTCTATTTAACTGATGTCCCCACGGAAATTAACAAGGAACTTGTATAAAACTTTTTGCTTACCTACATATGAAATACCCAATAAAGAAAGAATGAAATGAAGTCCAAATAACGCAGTCGCACAAACATGTGTGTAGTAAGTATAGTTTGCAAACGATAAGTTTTATATTATTGAAACACCTTATTTTGGAGGCGTATATACCTGGAATGTTACAGCGAATGTTTCAACAAAATCGGCGCACTTGAAGCGACACTTCATAACATCCATTTCACACCTTTCCCAAAAGCAACTCAAATGATATTGATTAAACTCCCTGTGTGGATGTTAAATTAAAAAGCTTTTGTATGCATGATGCAGGTTTCATTCTGATTGAAATAGTCTGACCCAGGCTTAAATTTTCTTCCTTTTAAGCACCTTTAATATTGAAAAAAAAAAAAAATGGGACAATATAAAAGTTGAGGGAATTTGATAACCAAAGAATAAACATATTTTTTCCAGGTTATTTATTTAATATATTTTTGAAGTGAAAACTTCTTTAGATGCGTCATGCGATTTTTGGTAGGGGTAAAAAGCTTTGATTTCGTAACTTCGGTAATATCACCAACATGTTCTAGACTGGCGCATGCGCTCTGTGTACACCTGTCTATTAGAAATAAGATATTGATATCAATTTCCGTGAACGTTATCGATACTTGTGTAATATCGGCCCAAAAATATCAATATTTATATTACTATACTTATTAAAATCAGTTGCAAATGAATGAGTAAAGAGATGATAGGTAAACTATGTCTTAGAACTTACCTCTTACTGTATATAAAGTTAATATAATGAATGTCTTAATTTTTTTGTCTCTGAAATATCAATATTTTTAAATATTATTAAAACATTACTTTGCATGAAAACATTCAAACATATGAAGGATTATCATGATGATCTAACTGTTAATATTATACTCTCCTTTCCTACAAAATTCCAGCGCGAATTGAGAATTTAAGAAATGTTTCCACTTCTATCGGCAGGCCTATGACTGCCTGAATTGTATATTTTATTTTTATTTTTTTACATAAGAATAGTAATATAGATTTATAATTAACCGTTGGAAAGTTTCAGAACAAATTTTACCGTATATACAAAGCTGTAAAACAATGCAGAGAGACGGAAAAGAGCATAAATTTAAGTGATTATTGTAGATAATCATTTCTATTGTTGGATTGCTTAATCTAAAACACCTGTTTCCATTGAAATTCAATGTAATTCTTTAACCTTTTTTCAACTCTAACTTAATTAAAAGTTCTCCAATTGATTTTAACTACGGAAGTTAAGTGGGATCACTTTTAGCTGGGTGGTTAGCATAACAGCCTCCTATGCCAAAGGTCACGGGTTCAAACCCACAGGTGGTCCTAGGATTTTTTAATGGGAATAAAAAATCCTTAGTTATGCCATCCTTCGGAGGGGACGTTAAAAGGTGGTTCCGAGCCTGCGCGATGTCAGGTACTCGTTAAGATCTCTCTCCTAATAAAACCTAGATAGGCAAAATTTAGGACTCCCACTGTTGCATAAAGTGACGTTAAATAAATAAATAAAAAACAAACGAAGTTAAGTAAAAGTCGTGTGTTATAAGCACCATACTTTTTATTACCTAAGACAGTAAGTGTTATTTTTATGATGCTTGCACCAGATATTAATTATATAAAGCGATCATCAATAAATAAAAAAAATAAAAAAATACCTGTACCACTACAACCCATGAAGGGTCTTGGGCTCAGTACATATAGAGATTTGTACTGTTTCTAGGCCAACGGTAGTGCAATGAGGTGATTAGGCCTTAATCACGCTCAGCCGCCAGGTTTTTCCCCAATTAATTTGGGTACCCACTTTATAGAGGCTGGGTCTGCCCCAGGAGGGTCTCCATACCCTAGGGTCGCCCCCGACTGAATTAACAGTATAAATAATATTCTGCCACAGCCGGGATTCGAACTCAGGACCCGGAGAACAGCAGACTAGTGCTCTATCCACTAGACCACGCCGCTCCGATCATCAATAAAGTACCCGAAATTAAGTACTGAATTAATACTTGAAACAAAGACTATAGTACACAATTTATATTGCTACTTTGTGCTTTGCAAGCTTCATAAACATGAGCTGAATAGTCATCACGCCGCTAATTAAGTCATATTCCCAATCTCTTGTTATTAGATTCATCTCTGCTGATATCATGAAGACACCGGTAATTATTACTTTAATATGATGTGGCGTAATGTTGGTTACTTATTGATAATTGCTGGGCGATACGAGGCCATATCCTTCGGAAATGTCGAACGGAAGCAACGCTTTCCCAATCAACCGCATTCCCACTACCTGCATTTTTAGCACAGTTACTGCATTTCTTAAGAACAATGGAAAGAAATATTAGCAATTAAATAAAATTTTGGTGACCAATTTCCAACAAATCCTCTATGTTTCAAAATCCTCTAATTCTAAAAAAATAACTTTGATTATTGGGCTCAATTGATAGACAGACGGTCTCCTTGCCCTTATTTTGTTTTGAAGAGTAGTAACCTCCGACCGTGGTATTTTTTTACACCTTGCACTTAGTTGTTGAAAAATCTGAGTAATTATATTGATTGTTGCAACCCTAAATCTTCTTTGAGTCCCCCAGCTTTTCATGTCTAAAAGTTAACTTTTATTTACCCACAATCTAATATTTATAGATTTTATAATTTTTTGAAGTTAATTGAATTCTCTACAGTCGCCTCTCTTCCTTCCTGAACCCGATAACTATTTCTTTTGGATTCATATTGGTTTATTTTCAATAATAAACCTTTGTGATCGACCAAAATAAAATAAAATAATGATCCCCGCCTCAAAATTTTGAGGGCTTACGTTTCAAGATACATAAAACACAAATAAGGGATAAAATAAAATCTTTTTGTCCCCCGTCCGCTGTACGCCTTCTGCGGCATTTCTCGAAACTACTGCACCAATTGTTTTGAAATTCACCACTTCAGTTCAATAACTCAGTTATTTTTAAAAATAGATAAAAAACTTATTAGTGTTTTTCAACAAAAAAAAAAAACTCTAATAATTATAAAAAAAAGAAAACGAAAGAAAAATTAATTTTTGCACATGATATCGCCCTTAGCTCAGTTATTTTTGAAGATAGAGAAAAATATGTATAGAATTTTAAAATCAGTGAAGCGCTACATAAAAAAAAAAAAAATTAAAATATTGCCTATATATATATGTATGTACGCTTGTAACTCCGTTATTTTTGAAGATAGAGAAACATTTATTTGTGGTTTTCTATATAAAAACCGCAAATAATTATAAAAAATAAGAAAAAGAAAAGAAAAAAATTGAAATTTTACCCACAAATCTTTTTTTTTTAGATAAAGAAAAATATGTAAAGAGTTTTAGAATCAGTAAAGCGCAATAAACAGAAGAAAAAAAAATTGAGTTATATATTCAAGTCACAAGTTATAATAGATGTAATTCCACCAAAACTCGGTTATTATTGAAGATAGAGAAAATCCGACAATATTGGCAGCTGTTAACAGATATATCCTAATATAATTATATTTATTGGGAGGTAATAAACGATTGTGTAATAATTTGCATTTTTTTTTTTTTTTTTTTTTTTTAATTATGGCGAAAGATTAGTTCTTGTAGAAATCTACTTAGAAAAGCATATTCAAAACAATGATATAAGTTATAGTCGTAACCTAGGTCATGAAGTCATAAATTAATATTAATATTCAAAAAATCGTAAAAGGTTAGTGTTTATAATTTTTTATTAGAACTTTGTTTACTGCTGCATACTGCCTAGATGGATGGAAGGTTGATAAAGTTCCACTTCTGTATCTGAGGCGCTATCCTGATAAGATGGAGACGAAGGTGGGGTCATTTTGTGCATGACCACCAGGCGTTGCGTTGTCGGCTTCAGGTCCTCTTCAGCGACCTCCGAAGGCTGGATGACCGGAGGTCCAGGCTGAGGAACCTGTTTCGGTCGACTGGAATATCGGAGGAGAATTCTGGTAAGGATATTGGTAGACCATCAGGGGTACCTGCGCGTACTGAAGAGTAATGTTGTGCTGCGCTCTTTGGATGACTTGAAGCAACTCCATCTGGACCGAGATGCGGAGGTGCTGTGGTATCCTCTTGTAAGAACTCAACAACGACATTAGAAATAGTTTGTCTTCGTCTTCTTTCTCCTGTTTCGCTCGCTTGAGAGGTTCCACACTTTCTTGTGTCAAATACCGCTTTCTACAAGGTTTCGGATCTATAAACCAAGGATGATGGCGGGGGGCATCCTCGACATCGACATTATCGAGGACTTCATCCTGCTCGGCGACCTCATCGCACTCTGGAGGCGGCTTGCTGATGGTGGGTTCTAAGAAAGATAAGCGGTTGAAGTAGTAATAGGGCGACCTGAGGCAGGGCTCGTTGGATTTCAGTTTGGACAGCCGCTGGAACTCCCTCACATAGCTGTTTTTCAAACTCTTCCATCTCTTCTGGATGATATTTCCTAAAAAATAATGTGATTGTAAGGAAGGTTATTTACTTCAGATAATTGATAATAAAACGAGACTTTGCACCATGTGATGAGAACCGTTATGCTAAACATGGATCTGTAGAAGGCAGAAGTAAAATATACAATAAATGTAATTAAGATATAGCTAACTAATGATTGTTAAAGTTGATGAGATAAGATCAGCTCTTAGAGAGGCATATTTTGGAGAAAGGTACATTGATAAAGTGTGATGAAAAGCCGAATAAAACTAACTGATTGTTTTAGATAATAATGTAATCGATTTTTTAATAAAACACGTGTATCTGTATAAATTCAATTAAATTAATTCTTTAAAAATTAATTTTGATCTCTAAATGTATTTAAAAATTCTTCAATTGATATAAATAACGGAGGTAAGTGAAAGTCGTGTGTTGCGCGCACCAGATTTTTTTAATATGGAAAGAATTTCTGCTGCAAAATTCAACATCACTAGTCATTATATATTATTAGAGATCGTTGTAAATTATTTATTACTAGTATTTTCAAAGTTATATAAAAAAATTATTATTATTCATTAAGAATTATCATTTTGTACATGATAATTGATAAGAAAAAATATTTTTTATCTCCCTAAATCTTTTGTTGGTTTAAGTCAATCTAACCTTTTCATTTTGTTATCAATGGTTTTTATTCTAACTAGGAAAAGATCCCAAATTTGTCTCACCAATTCGGATGAAATATTTTCAGCTAAAACTAGGCATTAAACCACTATACTGTGCAAAATATTTGGGACCAAACGCTCCCAGGAGTCTTGTAAAAAATCGGTAAGTTTGCTCGTGGAAAACTCACGAGACTCATTCACTGTACAGTTAGTCTATTCCTCCCACCTGTTGTACATTTTGATGTTATTGGAACAAATCTATGCTAAAATTATAAACTGTCTACTTTTCTTTTGTAATGCATTACAATCTTGAATCAAATAATAAATATTTCTTTTTTTTCCTGAGGTTTAATCAGAAAAATTATTATTACATTTCAAAAACCTTTTATTTTTTTTGTTACAGTCAATTTAACATACAGTCGTGGTGATATAAATTGCAAGAGCTATGCTCTAATTTTTTATGGCACTGAATTTGATTCAATCGAATATTTTTGTTTTTGTCTACTTATTTACACCATTTTTTTTTTCGAAACATATTTATTGATATCTACAACTGTATTAAAAAAAATACATCAAGTAAATGTGATGGTAATACGGAAAAGTTGTCATGAAATACATGTAGAGACACTACCCAGTGGCAGCACTCTAAAAATATTCTAAACTAGAAAGTCTCGTGACTTCTTCTTTTCAGGCGCCTCGGAGGATTATCGGAGGAATCAAGAGGTAGCACGGATTGAAACTAATGGATTGGAGTGGGAAATGGAAGGAATGGTACCTGGTTTCGGGTTAAGTCAGCAACATATGGAATATTAAGGCCTTATGAATGAGTTTGTTTATGACAAATTAAGGAGCATTGAGAATTTTCCGTAGGATTTTGGATTGTAAGGATTGGAGACGGGAAGAATTTGATGGTTTAGTAGAGCCCCATAGCTCTACTCCGTAAGTCCATATTGGTCTTATGATGATGTTCATATAAATAAGTCTTTTGTAATTAAGTGGATGGTTGGAGCATTTGTCCAGTAAGTGTTGAAGTTGTCGAAAACGTCGCGCAGTTTCTTGTCGTTTCAATCTTGTATGAGGATTCCAAGTTGGGCATTTGTCAAAGTGGAGTCCTAGGTATCGAATCTGTTCAACAGGGGCTAGTGGAGTGTCATTAAAATATACTGTAGGGCAGGAAGTCATTAGTTTACGACGAAGGGTAAAGGTTATTTGGAGGGATTTGTTAGGATTAATTTTAATTCTCCAATTCTGGCTCCATACTTCAAGGTCTCTGAGGTGGGATTTAAGAGTATTGGAGGCAGTAACTGGATCATTATCTACTGAGAGCACACATGTGTCATCAGCATAGGTGGAAAGGAAAGTTGGGATCACCCAATGGATGGGTTGGGATATCAGCTGAATAGACTGTATAAAGGACGGGTCCTAGGATGCTGCCTTGAGAAACACCAGCAGATTGAGAAAAAAATGGAGGAATAGGAACTATTGTGATTTATTTTTAAAGATCTATCAGCGAGGTATAACTGGATAATAAGAAAATAGGAGGGAGAAATAGACGGAGGTTGTAAAGCATTCTCGTTTTTCATCTATTTTTATGTACTTTTCTTTAATTTACAATATATAATATTATTTATTTGTGTAATCAGCGTTTTTTTTAAAACACGAGGTTATGTTTAATTTTGGAAACATTTTATTTTTGATTGAGTGATGCAATTTCTATGGCCACGAGTGTGTGTGTTTTATTTTCTAACCTATCTGGGGAAAAATTAAGCAATAATTATTTAAAAGGTTTTGTTTTCGATAATAGCATGAAGAATCTATCGATATTCCGATATTATCGTCAATGAAATATTGCAATATTTATGCGAAAATATCTATTTGGTATCCGATTCTAAACTCGAGCCTTCTGAAAATAAGCAAATGTACTGCAAATCCTCTGATAGGTTTCTTGGACTCAAGTCCTCTTGTTGGAACGAACCTCTTATTTGACCTACTGTTTCTACGTACGAAGACCACTTACCAAACTCCTTCTTCTGAGCATTGGTGACTACTTCCTTGCTCAAGAGCAGCTCGACGACCTCTTCCCAGAGCCTTTTCTTGGCCCCGCGGTCCCAGTACTCCGCACAGGACTGGTCCCAAAGACCCGGCCTTCGCTTCACCTTCGATATCAGTCGCCGGACGTCGAATTGGTCCGTCATGATGTCAGACGGGTTCGCCATCCTCGAGAACTGATCGCATGTCATAGGATCCTGATGGGAAGTATGAGGAGTCGACATTGTTCCCAACACCGAATTATTTAAGGTAGGAATAAAATAAAAATAATGCAATGTTTATTTGGAACATATGAGCAGCGCCTGGCTAACAGTTTAAGAAACTATTTCGGCTAGGATCAAGATCCAACCAGTTAATTAATCAGCACTTATAACAAATTCATAATGAGTTAATTTCGCAAACAAATATAAGGTCTAAATAGTTTTTATAAGATAGGTTATAATTGTTTTCGATCATTAATTTTAATGTTTGACTAATCGCATGACTTAAACATCCATCTAAAATCTCGTTATAAAAAAGTTATAAAATACATGAGTGATGCGGGATTAATTTGCATCTTATCTTCCGATAAAAGTCTTGTCTAGCAAGCCACATTATTTATTAAGTTATAAAATACATGTGGAAACTTTCATTAATAAAATACAAAAAATAATTATAAAAGATATATATTAAACATGATAATCATTGATGAAGATTCGCCATCGTCCATCCAATGATCCACGTACAAGCCCAATCCCTCCCCCCCTCCCCTCCCCGAGAAATTTCTTAACACAATTCTCTCATCGACGATTCGGCCTACCTCTTAAATGCCTACCAGTCGGTTCAGCGCAAATCAACGTTTTCATAATTCGTTCTTCACTAAGCCCAACAACTTTACACGCCCATTTGAGTCGCTGCGATGCTATCAACTCAAATATATTGACAGGACATAAGTTCCGCAATCCCACGTTGTTTATCCTTCTGAATTCCCCGGTAGCCTCATCTCTCTATACACCAAATATTTAACATAGAACCTTATTTTCGAAAACCTTAAGGCGTTGTTCATCCAAAGTAAACGACCTCATTTTGCATCCGAATAAAACACAAGTATGCTGAACCAAGAGTACGATTTCAAATCAAGTTTCGCTGTTTCATGACAATATTCTTCAAAAAATAGGGTATTAATCTGTGATTCGCTCGAGATTGTTTGTAAGATGGCGTGGAAACGATTAATTAAATTATGATTGATTTTAGTTACTTAAACAGAAATTGACCTGTTGCGGAAAAACAGCCTGGCAGTATTGCCGTCATTTGAATTTCATAACCTGGTTTTGTATTATCGATTAACAGGCTTAGTCGTTCTCGAAATCCACGCTGTATTTCCTGTTTTCGACTCGACATTTTTTCGTTCGCAGATCAAACCTTCCATTTTTTAAATATTTTTATTTATTTTTTGACAGTTTGTTATAAATACGTTACAGACACTCAAAGAACCTAATCCAAGAATCAAGAATTGACAACCCGAAAATGAGAGTCGATTCGTCAACGTCAATCTTCATGACGTAGTATTGAAACAATATGATGTAGTTTTGCAAAGGTGACACCGCAGGGTAGATGAAGTCCTTGTTAGGGAGTTACATACCTTTCCATCTGCCCTGTTCAATCGCTCAGTTTTTCGAAGCCGAGTTCGCTCACTAGCAACGTCGAAGTCGATTTGCGGCTTGCCTCCTACTTCATGCGTCCCTTTGCGAGAAACTGGACGGTTTCACTAAGCCACGAATTGTTTTCTTTTTTAAAAAAAGGCTTGTTTTCATGATCTTTGGCCATTTTGGTTTGATATTCAAAACGGATCGAGCTTAGTTTGGGCAGTAAAAAGGCAACGTCATCGTCGAATCGGTGTCCGGAAACATCAATAATTTTGTGTATTACAAACTGAATTTATTCATAAGTTCTCCTGCTATTAGACTTCCACATTCACTTACAAAACTGCCTTCTTGAAAGACCGAGTGTTGGACCACTTAAACCTGCAAAAATCGGAAAGACAAAAAAAAAATTCAGTAATTTCATTATTCTTGTTTTCCAGCAAAAATTACGATTGTTGCCGAATCAGAAACAATTCCAATTATCTCTCAACAAATTACTTTAGCTCCGTAGTTGCCGTATTGCACCAAAAGTATTACTCCGCTTAATGCGGAAGAGTTAACTTTTTCCTTTATTAAATGTTATATTTATAGAAAATTGTAGCCTTTTTACAAGTATCAAGGAGCAAAAAATGAAATTGAATGAAATAAAAATTAAAAAACGTGCAATCCTCATACAATACTAAAACGACAAGAAACTGCCCGTAGATACCGATTACTACAACACTTACTCGTCAAACGTTCAAAACTTTCAAATCATTACAAAAAGCACATTTCTGTTACCGTCATCACACCCATCTGGACATATGGAATCCAGCTTTGGGGCTCTACTAAGTCATCTAATTCCTCCCGCATCCAATCCTTACAATCCAAAACCTTCGCAAAATCCTAAATACTCCTTATTTCGTCACAAATAAAATCATCCATAACGACCTTAATATCCCATTTGTTGCAGACCTTTCTCGTACCAGATATACCACTTTTAATTCCAAAACTCCCAACCCATATAAACCCTCTTGTCCACAACCTGTCAACCTCACATATTCTTGACAACCCTCCGAGGCGATTGAAAAGAAGATGGCCTCGGGATCTACTTACTAAAATAAACATAGAAGTACTACCGCTGGGTAGTTTCTTCACAAGCCTTTCACGCCCTTTATTATAATTCAACACTTTTAGTTATTGTATTTATGTTAATATATACAGTTTTAAAATTCAATAATATAAAAAAACGTGCAATTTAGCCCAAAAAGGGAAAACGTGCAATAAAATATTGCAATATATTATTCCTTAATATATACTATTATTATTGAAGCTGATACACGCAAGCAAATAAACGTGCAAAATCATGGAAATCCCTATTCTTTCATTTCATAATTTATATTTGTTTGTTTGATAATTTTTATCCTACTATGGCTAATCGGACGATGCTACAGTGCGAGTCCTAAATTTTGCCTATCCAGGTTTCATTAGGATATGGATCTTTAAGGAGTACCTGACATCGCACAGGCTCGGGACTACCTTTTACCGTCCCTACGAATGACGGCATAACTAAGAATTTTTTACCATTAAAAAATCCTAGGTACGTAGGTTTGAACCCGCGACCTTTGGCATAGAAGGTTGTTATGCTAGCCACTGCGCTATGAGTGACCCATGGTTTATATTTATCAATCTGCGTTACTCGATTGACTATCTTAGGGTACGGTTAATCGTTTCAAATAAACAAAATTAAAGGTACTTCAAAAAATAATATTCTAAAATTCAGCATTTAAGCCTTGTCAGACTATTTTAATCCAAAATACTATTAATAGTCCGGTCAAATTAGACAAAAAAATAAGAGCAAAGCTACATAAATTCGGACAGATAGTTTAAAATGTGATTAAAAATAAAAGTTGAATGTTCTTCATCTTTCTTCTGTAAGGAAAAATTTTATTCAAGGTCAAAGGTTAAAAGATGAGTTTTTCGCTATTTTCAGCTAAACGGTAGGTTTTATCATAAAAATACTTTAGACAAAAATTGTAAATCATAAAATTATCTACAAATAATGTTTTGATACTTGTTTTCCTTGGAACCACCGTTTTTGAGATATATCATATTTTAAACAATCTGCCTGAATTTCAGCTAGGTGAGAATTTATGTACCTTCGAATGTCTAAATTGACCGGACTATAACAGTAAATTAAAGTTTACATCGTAAATATTACTAACCGTGAAGATTATAACTGAGTCAATCCTGTATAGATTTATGTTAGTTAATTAAGTTACATAAGTTATTTAAAACAAATTATTGTAAATATATAAATTATATGTACTCACGCTTTCTTCACATGATTGCCTGGGATGGTGGTTGTACCCCGCGCTAGGGCGAACATGGCTGAAACACAAGAAGAGACCGAGTGAGTATATGAATGGGCTGGCTTTATGAATGGGGCATGGTCCAGGGAAGTCGTCACTTTCTCCAGTTTTATCTTAAGGCTATAAAGGTGGGAACAATAGCGTGTTGACGTGTGCATGAAACTAGACTTTTCTTAGTTTTTATAAATATTCAAAAGGCTTACTTTGTAACAGGGATTGGATATGCTGATAGAAGCAACAAAAGGGAAGTTTTGAAAAGGCTGTTTATCTTCTTTATATGTCTATCTTCTGTTTATTTCTGGAGTTTTTTTTTTCTAAATACATTAATGAACTTGTGTTGTCAGATAAAGATGAAAATATATTTATAAAAGCCTGTACCTCTAGAACCATGAAGGGTATTGGGTTCAGTACTTATAGATGATAGTAATTAGAAATATTGGTTACTGTCATCCCGTTGTTTATTTCATTATTAATTAATAATTATTAAGAAATCCTTAGTTATGCTGTCCTTCGGAGGGACGTAAAAAAAAAGGTGGTCCCGATGCTGTGCGATGTCAGGTGCTCGTTAAAGATCCCTATCATAATTAAACCTGGATTGGAAAAATTTAGGACTCCCACTGTAGCATCGTCCGATTAGCCATCGCAGCATAAAGGAACGTTAAATAAATAAATGAGGAGTCGGCTATAGACCGTGGTGTGGTGTAAATCGAGCTCACGTTTGTGTGTGTTTTTTAGTGGTTAAATCTAGCCCAAGTGTGTTAAAATTTGTCTCAATTGTGTATTTTGGTGTAAACTTTAAATTTTGATTAAAAAAAAGAAGTTTCTGTGCACTGTTTGGTCTAACTTTTGATCTATTAAAACAGCAGAAAGTAGAGGACTGGGAACAGGAAAATTACCTGTCTAGGCACGTTGAATACGTCACCGGTGAGTGGAACTTAAAATAATTTACAACTCATCTCAAGTGCTTCAGTTTTGTGAGATTGCTGAGTTAGAACCTTCAGAGGATATAAAACATTAATTCATAGTAAACATATTATAATAAACCAATATAAAATGCAAAAAGAACCGGAATCTGTCACGCTCCAATCAATATTAATGGAAATTCGAAATAACAATAACGAAACTAAAATAATCAAAGAATCTATGGATAAAATTTACTCTTGCCTAGAAAATATTACTTCTGAACTTAAAGATGCAAAAAACAAAGCAGAGGAACTTGAAAAAGAAAATCATCAGTTAAAAGATATATTAAAACATCTAGAGAAAATGGAAGGAAAAATAATATAATAATGCTTAATGTACCTGAAAAAGAAGAATCCAGTTTCGAAAATGTGGTAGATGTTGTAAAATCTGTTTTATCAAGTGTTGAGGTCGATTAACAAACGATTCAATCAATAACTGTTACAGACTAGGGAAGAAAATAAATGAAAAATCAAGACCAGTCCTAATTTCCCTAAATAGTTACTTATTAAAACAAGAAATTATGAATAAGAAAAAAGTATTTAGAGAAAATAACATTATTGTAAAACATGATAGAACAATTGAAGAAAGAGAAGAGGAAAAGCGCATATATACTTACTTAAAAAGATTATGCAATTTAGATCCTTCTGTTACATATAAGAGACATTTTTTTAAAGTTAAGGAAAATAGATATCACATTTCGGAGATTGAAGAACTTTTAGCGAGTCTTGGTGAAGGGAGGCTTCCGTTTAATTCATCACCAACTAAAGTAAATAAACGAAAAAAAAATAGAAGAAAAATTTGAACAGTTTCGATTTCGTGACAGAACATCAAAACAAAACCAGTAGCCAGTTCGGAAAAAGATTGAATCAAGCAGAACTAGGAAGGAACCACAATCGGCTATCTCAGGACGAATCTATTTGGAAATTGAAAAAACATAAGCTAAATTATCGATCAACTGGGCCGCCTAGGTCGCAGGTAAATACTAAAAGCTCTACAAAGTTAGAAGAATTAAGAATATTATCCTATAATGTACATGGATTAGCCTCTAAAAACCAAAGTTTTTTTCGATTTTGTAACAAATTTTGATGTAATATTTTTGTGTGAAATATTTCTAGAAAAACATGCTATAGAAAAATTCAAAAAATATTTTACAAATTTTGAGCTAAAATGGATTCCGGCAAAAAGGGAAGTAAAATTTGGTAGGGCGAGTGGTGGTTGTATATTAGGAATAAAAGAATCCTTGAAAATAAATAATTACGCGGTATTTACACAAATTTTAGACAGAGACGTTATAAAAATTAGCATAAAACACAAGATCGTTCATTTAATACCGGTATATTTAAATAAATGGGAGGAGGATTTTTCAATGTTAGTCGAAATACTATCGTATCGCGTGCTATCAGTCAAATGTTTCCGTAACATCTCGGGTTTATAGTTGTCTCAAATATGAAATTTCAGGTTCGTACAACTTTTTGTTTCTGGGGACCCTAAATCTAGTATTTCCGTTGAAAACTGGAATTAAAAAATGTTCTCGATCTCAGTACTTTTCCTTTCTATATCTCATATAGGTGAGTGAAAGTCAAAATTACAAATTGTTTTAAACAAATTTAAATAATTCATTACTAGCCCGAAACGTTGTAAATTTAGATTACAATATGAATTATGGTGTGCGATAATGTGAAAAAAAAATGTGATATAATCGTATTAATTATAAATTATTAGGTTAATAATTTGAAGCCCATCTCTGTTTGGGTGATGCCTAATTGAGTTGAATTGGTGGGTGATAGGCCGGCTGACCGGTTTTCAAGGACTTGAGGTCGCCTGTTCTGGATCATTCACATTTGAAGAAATCTCTAACCTTGCCCTAGATGTTATTAATCACAGATTTTCGCATCACGAATCCTCATGAATTTCTCTACGTCCGATGAGGTTATGATCTTGAAAGGTTGTGACTTCGTATCGTATACGTTTTTGCATCGGAAACCAGATTCTAATGATCAGTCAAACAAAAAAAAAAAAAAAAACGGACGGGATAACAAAGAATTTTTCACTCCCTTTAAAAAACTCTTGGGCCATCCGTCGGGTTCGAACCCGCTATCTTGAGCATAGAATGCATTTTATCTAGACATTTATGTTAGAATATACAAAACGTCAAAGCATTCCTTATTTTTTGTACAGGTATGAAACATGGTTGGTAACTTATAGGAAGAACCAAGCCTGAAGGTTTTGGAAAATATGGTAAATAATATTGAGTCCGGGAAGGGATGATTCCATGAGAGAATGAGATGAGACAAAAAGAAAACAGTCTGAACCGCTATTAGATACCAAATTTCTCACAAATTGCAAACAAGATTTTATTAAAAATTAGCAATTTTAAGTTCACATTTCATACTAAATAAACCACAGTCATTCCTATTCATTTCTTTTTACCCAGTCTGCTGGTGTTCCTCAGGGCAGCGTTCTAGGACCCATCCTTTACACAGGTTATACAGCTGATATCCCAACCCATCCTAACACATTCCTTTCTACCTCTGTCGATGACACTTGCGTGCTATCAGTTCATAATGATCCTAGTATTGCCTCTCAAACTCTCCAATACCACATCAGAGACCTTGAGGTATGGTGTCAGAATTGGAGAATTAAAAGCAATTCCAATAAATCCCATCAAATTATTTTTACCCTTTGTCGAAAACCTATGACATCCTGCCCTACAGTGTTCTTTAATGATATTCCGCTTGTCCCGTTTGAACAGGTCTTCTATTTAGGACTCCTGCTTGCAAACGCCTTATATGGAATCCGCATATAATACTGAAAAGACAAGAAACTGCTCGACGTTTTCGGCTACTCCAATACTCACTAGACAGACGCTCTAACCTTTCACTTAACTACAAAAGACACATTTACATGACAATCATACGGCCTTTCTGGACCTACGGAGTTGAGCTATAGGGCTCCACTAAACCATCCATTTCTTCCCGTATCCAATCCTTACAATCCAAAATCCTTCGTAAAATTATCAACGCTCCTTACTTCGTCACGAATAAAATCATTCATAAAGACCTCCATGTTCCGTATGTAGCTGATTTGGCCCGTACCAGGTATCATTCCTTCCATGACAAAATCCATTCCCACTCTAATCCGTAAATTTCAATCCTTGTTTCCTCTACAATTCCTGATAATCCACCGAGGTGTCTAAAGAAAAGATGGCCTCGAGAACTTCTTGTTTAGATTGATTACTAGAGTGCTGCCAATGGGCAGTTTCTCTTCACGTTTTTCATGTACATATCATTATCAGCATATTTACTTGATGTATTATAGTATACATGGAAATGTCAATAAGTTATAAAAAAATAAACATTTCATACTATAGCGTGATATTGATACGCTTTAAGATGATTACAAGAAAAAATGGCAAATTTGTTTATTAGAAAGTAAGATGGAGACAGTTTTCGTGAAAGTTCACTAATGATTGGACATAAATACTGTTTGAAAGTCATTTAAATATTAATGTTATACTCTTCTAAATTATTAGCTCACAGAAATCAGTAGTGCTCAAAATATTCAAGATCATCACAAAACACATCTGAAGTTTTTTGCATAACTCTTCTTCCTTGCTATCGTCATCTTCAGGTAAAAACAAGAGTTAAGTTACTAGAACGGTTGTTTACCATGGCGTGGAACAAGTGACAGGGCTTTCTAGTTGTTAATCATAGACTTTCCCTTTGGGGAGCTGAGAATGACTATGCGTAGCCCTAATGAATGTTTGGGACCGTGAAGCAACGTTATCATCTACTTAATTAATCAATGGACAGAATATTGTATGTTCCATTAATACTCGACATGCTAACCACATGGTCCTCTGTCCATTCAGTAAACACGATGTCCCAAACCTTAAACTTTTATATTGCTTCTCACTGATCCTTCGTAAAATCTTTTGTCATTCAAGCCACCCTGTTTTGGTACTCCTTGTCCATCTCGATCCGCAAAGCATTATCATTAACCCCTTTCAAACATCAATCATTGCTCCACCTCAAGAACCATCAATCTTCCCGACATGTGTAAAACTTAAAAGTTAAAGATATAAATTACTCAATCCTGTTCTAATTCAATACTGAAGTCTTAAAAAAAAACAAAAAACATAGCAGACAAATGTCATTAAATTTATTATGTTTTGTTATTCTTAGGAGACTGTTTAGTGAAAAAATAAAAATTTTTTTGTTTCATTTAATTTGCTATGAATCTTTTTAACTTTCACTTACCTATATATGAACTGTATATAGTTAAAGAAAGTATTGCGATGCTGAAAATTGTTCACAAAGTTCCGCAAAAAGGTCTATCTGTGTGTGGTAAGTTGTATGAAAATGAAAATTCATATTTTCAAAGCGTATATAACTGGGATGTTACAGTAACTTTTTAAATTAGATATCTAGAAGTGACTCTTTGAACCTTGTACTTTACAACTATTTGATATTCTCAAAAACGGCTCTTAACAATTTTGATTAAACTCGCTATATCGATGTAAAATTTAATGGGCTTTAATATCATGTAGGTTTTCTTCAGATTTAAATAGTCTTCCAAAAGTTTAAAGCTTCTTCCTCTGGGCAAATCATCTTGTTAGCATTGATAAATAACTGCTAAATATGAAAGTTGACCGAATTAGATTAACAAATAAGAGGGAAAATTGCAAACATGCAATTTTTGTGTTTTTGAACACAAGAATAGTATAATATAGAAGTATAATATACCGTTGGAAAGCTAAAGATTTCAGAAAAAATATTATCTTATACACAAGCTTGTAAAAGTTAATAAAGAGTGATGAAAAACTACTTAACTATTGGTTATATCAGATAATAATATAACAGATTTTTAATAATACACATGTTTCTATAGAAATTCAATTTAATTAATTCTTTATTAGTTTTACTCATTTTTATCACTAACTGTATTTGAAATTTTTTTAATCTATTTTAACAACGGCGATAAGTGGAAGTTACGCGTACCAGATTTTTAAGTTTCCTTCCTCTAAAGTACCTTTAATTTTGTTGATTCGAAAAAAAATAACTATATCTTCTTGTTTATATTGATAAAAACAGGTAAATATATAAGTTGATAACCAACTAAAGGATAAATGATCAAACAATTTTCGTATGTAATTTTTGGAACATAAAAACAGTAATATAGACGTTAAAAACCTAAGTATTTCAGAAAAAAACTTTATCTTAAACACAAAGTTTTTAAAGACAATGGAGAGTGATGAAAAGCCGATAAAACTATCTATTTGTCGTAGATAATAATGTAATAGAGTATTTAATAAAACACATGTTTCTATTGAAACTCGATGTAATAAATTCTTTAAAAATTTTTTACTTTCACTTACAATATATAGTAAGGGGAAGTATTGCGATCGTGAAAATTTTCGAATTCCAGTTTTCAACGGAAATACACGTTTTAGGGTCCCGTGAGTCCAAATAACCTAGTCCCGCAAAAAGGTGTGTGTGTGTGTGTGTGTGGTAACTCCCGGGCGGAAACGGTAAGTCCTATGAAACTGAAATTTCATATTTAACACAACTATACGCCCGAGACGTGACAAAACTTTTTTCATCAAAATAAGCTTACCAGAAGAGGCACTTTATACCATGCATTTTGCACCTTTTTTCGAAAACGGTTCCGACGATTTTGATTAAACTCGCTATATCGATGTAAAATTTAATGGGCTTTAATATCATGTAGGTTTTATTCTGATTAAAATGGTCTGACAGGGCTTAAATGCCGATATTTTACATTTTTTTCCCCTAAAGTACCTTTAATTTGGTAGATTCAATAAAAATAACTATATTATCTTGTTAACGCTGATGAAAAACAGGTAAATATAAATTGAATAAATTCGATACCCAACTAAAGGAGAAAAAGGAAAAAATATTTTTTAATGCAATTTTTCGTTTTTGAACATAAGAGCAGTAATATACATGTATGATATACCGTTGGAGAACTAAAATTTTAGAAAAAATATTATCTCATACACAAGCTTTTAAAAGTTAATAGATAGTGATGAAATGAACATAAAACTAACTGATTATTTTAGATAATAATATAATAGATTTTTTAATGAAACACGTGTTTCTATAGAAATTTAATTAAATTAATTCCTTAATAGGTTCACGTATTTTTATCTCTAACTGTTTTTGAAAATTGATTTTTAAAATGGAGGTAAATGGAAGTCGTGTGTTGCCCGCACCAGATTTTTTCATCTCTAACTGTATTTAAAAATTCATTAATTGCTTTTAACAAAGGAGGTAAGTGAAAGTCGTGAGTTGTGAGCACCATTTTTTTAATTAGTTAAGTATTTTAGAGGGTTTTATATAATGTTTTATTGTTAAATATTTTATAGGTTTTTTAAGAAAGACTATGCATGGGCCCAATAGTGATAGACTCTATTTGTAAAGGGTTCTTCTCTAAAAATAAATAAATATCAGCCGGTCTAACGTAGCCTTGAAACGGTTTCTAATGTATCAGTGACAGGTCTGTCACCTTTCTAAATCAAGAGTCTAATTAACGATGATAAAAATCAATAAAGTTAAATACACGGTAATAAAAAAATAAATAAAATTTATTAAAAAATTCATAAATTAAAATTAAGTATGTTGAATTATAAATTATATATATTTATTTCAATACTTTGGCTAGAAATTCGATTTCTTGCGAGGAAAAAAAATATTGCATAACAGTGAAATGTTGGAACCACAAAAAGGTTTTACCATGAGCTACTTTTTCCTTTTTTTAATCTTGGTTGTAACCGCAAGAACTGTTGCATGCATACCTTTCTTCATTGCTATTACAAGTTTTTCTTGGATTTTATATATATAACTAAAATGAATATTTTTTAAGGAATTTAATGTTTTTTTTTATTAAAAAAATCTGGTGCGCTCAACAAACGACTTTCACTTACCTACAAAGAATTGATTAATTTTTATTTCAATAAAAACATGTCCTTCATTAAATAATCCATTATATTTTATCTACAAAAATCAGCTAGTTACATCGGTTTTACCGTAGTTACCTTAACTTTTACTATTCCGTGCATTAGATAATATTTTATTCTAAAATCTTTATCTATCCAACGGTATATTATATATCTATATAACTATTCGTGTGTTCAAAAACTTGCAACAACAAAAATTGCATATAAGAGAGAAAATTGCAAACATATTTTTTTATGCAATTTTTGTGTTTTTGAACACAAGAATAGTAATATAGAAGTATAATATACCATTGGAAAGCTAAAGATTTCAGAAAAAATATTATATTATACACAAGCTTGTAAAAGTTAATAGAGAGTGATGAAAAGCCGATAAAAGTAACTGATTATATTAGATAATAATATAACAGATTTTTAATAATACACATGTTTCTATAGAAATTCAATTTAATTAATTCTTTATTAGTTTTACTCATTTTTATCCCTAACTGTATTTGAAAATTTTGTAATCGATTTTAACAACGGCGATAAGTGAAAGTCGTGTGTCGCGCGCACCAGATTTTTAAGTTCCCTTCCTCTAAAGTACCTTTAATTTTGTAGATTCGAAAAAAAATAACTATAAAAATATAATGCAAACATGTGCTTCATTAAATAATCCAGTATATTTTATCTACAACAATCAGCTAGTTAAATCGGTTTTACCGTAGTTAACTTAACTTTTACTATTCCGTGCATTAGATAATATTTTATTCTAAAATCTTTATGTATCCAACGGTATATTATATATCTATATAACTATTCTTTTGTTCAAAAACTTGCAACAACAAAAATTGCATAAAAAAATATTTTTTCAGTTTTCTCCTTCAGTTGTTTATCAAATTCACTCAACTTTCATATTCAGTCGTTATTTATCAGTGCTAATAAGATGGTGTGCCTAAATTTTTGAAATATACAAAATTAAAGGTACTATAGATGAAGCAAATTTAGAATATCAGCATTTAAGCCCTGTCAAACTATTTCAATCAGCATGAAACCTACATGGTATTAAGGCCCATTTAAATTTACATCGATATAGCTATTATCAAAATCGTTAGAGCCGTTTTTGAGGAAATCGTAAAAAGGTCCAACATGGAAGGTGTAAAGTGGCTCTTCTATTTAACTGATTTTAATGAAAAAGTTGCTTTAACATCTCGGACGTAAGATTGTATTAAATATGAAATTTCAGTTTCGAACAGCTTTTAGATGTTGCGCTACTTATCACACACACAGACCTTTTTGCGGGACTTGGCCATTTGGATTAAGGGGACCCAAATACGTGTATTTCCGTTGAAAACTGGAATTCGAAAATTTCACGATCGCAACACTTTCCCCTTACTATTATTTATAGTGTAAAGTAAACAAAGTTACGAAACATTTCGTCAAAATAAAAGTCCGTCAGATTAAATTAGAAATTTAAGATTTCGTTGAAGTTGCATCGATGACTTATTTTTCCAAGTAATCTTAAATACCTACACCAGTTGAGTTTTCATTGAGGACGAGTTTAGCTTTTTTTTAAGTAATAAAACCAGATATGATATCTATAATTGTCTTATCCGCATGTCATTATTATCGCCATGTTCAACTTTTCGAGTACTTCTTATTCACTGATAACATTCTAGTTACTATCTGGCGTTTAAAAAATACACTGCTGTCAGTGAGTTTCTGTGCTGTAACTTGGAGTTGTACGTTAAAACTATTATAACCTTGTTCATCCAGACAATGGTGACGTTTCATCAAATGTGTTTATTACATCATTGATCGCTACAGAAATTACATCTTTAACATTGCGGGAATTTAAAAAAGGAAAATCCGAAGAAGGGTGGGATAAGGTAAATGTTAAAAAAATATTATTGAAGAGTATGGAGGAAAAACAGGTATTAAAAAAAATATTTATTTTTTTCAGGAATTTAGATTTAGAATATAATAATAATATATTTAATAGGCTTAAGCGAACCCGAAGGTTCGATGCCAATACCACCAAATTCCGCCTACACAGACTCGTCCAATGTTCTCCATTCAAGCCCAAACTCCCGAGATCTGCCTTAACGCAATCCTCCCATCTCCGCTTCGGCTACCTTTCGGACGTCTACCAGCCGGATCAGCAAATACCAACTTTCTCGGAATCCGTTCCTCCCCGAGCCCAACAATTTTACTCACCCATTTGAGTCTCCCCGACGCTATCAACTCGAATTATATTCACAGGATACAAGTTCCGCAATTCCGCGTTGTGCAACCTTCTAAACTCCCCAGTGCCCTCATCTCTCTTCGGACCAAATATTTTACGCAGTACCTTATTTTCGAAAACCTTAAGCCGTTGTTCATCCCTCAAAGTAAGCGGCCACGTTTCACATCCGTAAAGAACCGTTGGAAGAATAATAGGTTTATAAATTCTAACCTTTAAGTTTTTAGATAGAAGCCGTATAAGTAACTTAGCAACTGAATAATAACACGCATTTCCACCTTTAACCGGGACTTAATTTCTTCCTGGATTTCTTTTTCCTTGTTATCATTGAACCTAATACTTGAATTTCTCTACGTTGTTCAAAAGTATGTCTGATATTTCAATATCACCAAGATCGCCACCGTTTTTGCTACTAATCATATATTTCGTCTTATCGGTATTTAATTCGAGTCCTATTTCTTTACCGGTTTTTATTAACACACTTGTATTTAGTTTTATGGTTTCCGTGTCTTCACCTAGCAGTACCAAATCATCGGCATACCCCAAAATCGGAATCTTGTCACCCATATTTAAGCCTTTCTCGGTACTCATCACCTTTTCTATGAACATATTCTAAAGCTATATTAAACAAAACACGTGAAAGGGAGTCACCCTGTTTCAAACCCGATCGCACCTCAAATCTCTCAGAGTAATTATGACAGATTCTAACTTTATGAAATGTTTCCGACAAAGACATCTCTACTAGGTTTACCAACTTTCTAGGTATTCCCTGTTCAATCATGATGTTATAAGAAATGCATTAAAAAATTAAAATAAATTTTTCTTACCTACTTCTTTCCTCTTACACTTGTTATGCATTTTTACGCAATATTGGTCTTAATTTCGTACTTGTGATGATAAAAAATGATAAATAGTTTTAAAATAAGATTTTTCGACAAAACATAAATTAATTCTACTCTCGTTAATTTAACAGATTGAAAAAAAAATTGTTTCTTGTATTTTTCTCGCAAATCATTAAACAAATATATAGCTAGAGAATCAACAAGCGCGTGGGTTTTTCCCACTTTTTTACTTTTAAAGAAATAAAAAAAAATAGTGTAGGTTTATTTCACGACTTTCACTTATACCAGGTAGAGACCTGTGATAAATTTTAAAAGTTTAGTTCCTACCGAATTATTTCTTATTATAGAATAATAAATACAGTAATTATTATTTACAGCTATTAGTTCTTTATTATCGTTACTCATTTTGACTCAAAAGCTGCTGTAACATCTCGGGCATGAATTTTCATAACAGATTGATAGAGAAGAAAAAAGTTAAATAATTACGTTTAGTTTCTATAGAAACACGTGTTTTATTACTTAATCTATTATATTATTATCTACAACAATCATTTAGTTTTATCCGCTTTCCATCAATCTCCATTACATTTTACAACTTTGTGTGAAATATATTATTTTTTAAAAATCTTTAGGTTTCCAACGGTATATTATAGGTCTATATTACTGTTCTTATGTAAAAAAACACATTACATAAAAAAAATATTTTTGTTCTTTTCTCCTTTAGTTGGATATCAAATTAGTGCTACTTATTGATTTTTTTTTTTTTTTTATTAGTGCTAATATGTTGATATTGATATTTTTTTTTAAATCTATTGAAACTTAAGGTATTTAAAATCTATAAAAACTAAAGGAAATAAAAAAAAATCCAATACTAATATCATAGTATTTTTTAAGTAGTTCGGATAAAAAATTAGAATAATAAAGAATATTATATAAGAATTGAAAGATAAACTAGGTTAACTCTTGTGTGGGCTGCGCCACCCAAAATAATAATTAAACCGTAGTTTGATTGAGGGGAGAGTCAAATAATATTGGAGTGGAGAAGTGCTATTATTTCGGTTGATGAAATCAATGTAAGAATTATTAAATAAAGATAAGAATTGAAAGTTTAAGAATTATATTTATTTTTTTTATTCACCCCTACATCGCCTTTGAATGCTATACGGGGTTTCTCGGGTCAGGGAGTGAGGGCGAGGGATAAATGCTGAGATTAAACCCCCTCAGCACCGAGAATCGAGCTCGTAATTATTTTGTTCAAACCAACACGCGCTAGCCCACTCCGCCATTTCTTTGAAAATCAAGTTCTTATTTAAATGGTATGCCAAAATGATATATAATATGAAGTTTTTCAATGATTTAAAAACTGATGAGTATAATAATTTTAATATATGTATTATTTTAATTCAAGTATAATAAGAAATAAGGTTTATACAATTAAAATTTTATAGGATATGGAGATGTTATTTGATAGTGAAATGTGCAATTATTGTTTTTAAATTTATATTTTAAGATTGGTATCAATCGTTCCATGAAAAACTCCATTCCCGCTCTAACCCACTAGTTTCAGTCCTATCATCCTCTTCGATTCCTGATAATTCTCCGAGGGGTCTGAAAATAAGATGGTCTCGAGACTTTCTAGTTTAGAATATTTTAGAGTGCAGCCACTGGGTAGCGTCTCTACATAAATATCATGTCAGTTTACTATGTCAATCACATTTACTTGATGTATATAATACAGTTGCAAATATCAATAAATATGTTTAAAAAAAAAATAAAAAATAAAAAAAAAAATATATATATATATATAATATATATATATATATATATATATATATATCATGATATTCGCGTGGTCTTCAAGGCCTTTTCGCGCCCAAAAAAAAAATATATATATATATATATATATATATATTTTTTTTTTTTTTAAGATTATTTATGAATACTGGAGATGAAGTAAATATCGAGAAACCCGAATGAAGTATTCGGCTAATTAATTAGTTGTAAAAAAAAATATACATATATTTATATATATATATATATATATATAATATATATATATATATATATATATATATATATATCTTGATACATTATTATATTATTTTTAAAAATTAGATTATAAAACCCTATAGTATATTATAATAATATAGTTACTTTTTTTTCAGATAAAGATTACTCACTCTTCACTCGTATCACCACTAATAATGAGTTTATTCTGGCAATTGTTGGGAGCATTTAACTCATTGAGTGAAAGCATATTGTATCATTTATTATACTTTACGTGGAATATGTTTTATAATGGTTTTTATTTTTTATGTTTTTACATTCTATACTATTCTGTGACTTCTCTTTATTATCTAATTTCATATGTAATGACAAATTTTGTAGTGGAATTATTAAAGTGTCATGGCTTGAGTACGATTGATCCAAGCTAATAATTTTGTAAATAAAATTTATATTCTTTTTTATTGCTTGTATATGTATATGTTTAGGTATTAGACTCTGAAAGATAAAAATAAGATACCTACCCAATTCAGGAAGAGAGAAAATATTAATTTAATTCTATATATAAATGCAATTTTAATTAAAGAATTTCCTATAATGACTGAAGCAAAGCTAAATTATCTAATAAATATTGTCCATAACCTAATTTTGGGGTCACCTGTGTTTTAGTGGCTAATATGAATCGATTAAAATAAATTTTATTCTGGGACGAGTGGTCCCATAAGAATAACAAAAAAGTGCATTCCAAATGTCATTTGTCTGGTCTTTCATGACTAAACTATAATTATATAACAGACGGATTTAAAAACAGTGCATAGTTATCCTTTATAGCTTAATATATTACATGTGTTGGGAAGATAGATAGTTAACGAGATTGAGAAATAATTGATGTTTAAAAGTGGTTAAGGATAAGGCTTTGTGAATGGATATAGGCAAAGAATTCCAAGATAGGGTAGCACGAATGACTATGAATGTGGAAGGTATATGTATGGTTGGGATCTCGTGTTTACTAAATGGATAGAAAGTCAAGTGGTAACCATATCAAGAATATAAGGAGGTTTTTTTGTTTTGAAAAGTCGGAAAAGACAGAAACCAAGGAGGTATTGTTGACGGAAAGAGGGATAGAGCCAATTCAACTCGGTATACCTACTAGAGACATGGGAGCGTCTGGGGATTCCACATGTGAATCTAATGAAACAAATGATTAGCCTTTTAAACATCAGTTATTTATCCATCTTAACTCTCAATAGCTAGTAATCATAGCCTTTTATTCCAAAATTAATGGTTCAACCCTGGAAGATGTGGGTCATTAAGAGGTGTTAAATAGATTTCCAGCTTCGTCCTAATTAATTCTCACAAAACTTCAATTTCGGCATTATTTTACTGGGCTATAAAGATTCCCTTTAATTTATTGGGTTGTGTCACATGAAATGTCCGTTTTCAAGGTAAAGGATTTTTATTAAAATACGATATGAAAACAAGATAATTTTATTCGAAGTATTTACCTTCTTTTTCTACACATTTTTCCCACGTGACACCAACTTTTTTATCCCCGAACTGAAAAACTCTGAGCTTAGAAGTGAAACAAAATCTGAAAACGCACTTTTCACTTGATCACCATTTTCAAAAAGTTTTCCTTTGACGAAGATGTCTAAATTCCTGAACAGGTGGTAAGCCGTTGGAGACAAGTCGGGAGAATGGGTTGGTGCGGAAGAACTTCGTAGCCCAGTTCTTTCAATTTTCGCACGGTATGTTTTGAAACATGCCGCTCAGTGAGATCATGAGGTACCCATGTATCGAGCTTTTTTACTTCCCCAATACACTTTAAATGTCTGGAAACGGTAGATGCACTTGCATTTAGTTGTGCTGATGGTCCTTTAACTGTTTGATAGGGGTTTCCTTCTACTGTATGTTTGAGGACATCGTTGTCTATTACGGACGGAGGTCTTCCTCGGGGAAGTTTTCCAAGTGGGTATTCCCAGCTGAAAACTTAGCAAACCAACGGCGAATGGTCCGTTCATTAACACTCCCTTCCCAAACGCCTTGCAAATATTTCTAGCGGCCTCAATGCTGAATGGCCGAGTTTAAACTCGTACAAAAATATTACTCGAAAATCGCGTGTTTCCATGTTCATATTTGTATGTATACTAAAAAGTGGGTAATTGATTGGGAAGCTAATGTTTATAATACAAAGGTAGAGGATTAGTAACTGTTTACTTTAAATATGTAAACATTCGGAAGAAAACAACAGAGACCTGCAAAATCCTTTATGTATTTCAGAAACTATAAAAACGGACATTTCATGTGAAACAACCCGATAGAATCTCGGTCGTGACATCGCCGCATTGTCATTTTAAAATACAATTAATTCATTTGTTAGATTACTCATTGCAGGTATTATGCAAGTCGTTCCTTTCGTTTATCTTGGGATACGTATCTCTTAATGAGTTGTTTACATGTTGAAAGTTTCATAAGAGAATGGAGAGCTGAAGTAGATGAGGTTTCTAGGGCTACTTTCGCGACAAAGAGCTTTCTAGCAACAGCCACCGGACCAATACCTCCGTGACCTCCTCCTGCAATGGACGCTATAGGAGAAGGAGAAAGCTAGCCGTCAAAGCGGCTCATTGGATATTCCGCTTTCGGGTAAACTGTTATTGGGTATGAGCATACTTTTCTCTACAGCTTGAAGCAAAGGCCTTCTGGATCTTGTAATGGAGATATCCTTGGCTGTGGATGGGATCAAGATGTTTGTGGTTACAATCAGGAATGAAATACATAGTGTTGAATGCATGGTTAATTAGTTTTCACTACTATTTTATTTAATTATTGATGCACTCCGTTTCGGCTATAATGCCATCTTATGGTGAAAAGAACAATTTTTATCTGAAAATACAAATATACTTTCTTTAAAAAATAATCTCATATTTATAAAATCAAAATTACATGACTATAAATAAAATTTATGGAATAAAATTGCTAATAATCTATAAAAAGATTAACGCTACATTCTTAAAAATCTGGTGCGCGCAACAGACGACTTTCACTTACCTCCATTATTCACATCAATTTAAGAATTTTTCAAAAAATTTAAAAACGAAAATAAACTGTTAAAAAATTATTTACATTTGATTTTAAAAGAAACAAATGTTTTATTAAATAATCTATTATTACTTTCACTTACTATAGTAGTAAGGGAAAGTATTGCGATCGTGAATATTTTCGAATTCCAGTTTTCAACGGAAATACACATTTTAGGGTCCCCTGAGTCCAAATAACCAACTCCCGGGCAAAAACGGTAAGACCTATAAAACTGAAATTTCATATTTAAGACAAATATACGCCCGAGACGTTACTAAACCTTTTTCATCAAAATGAGCTTACCAGAAGAGCCACTTTATACTATGCATTTTGCGCCTTTTTTCGATTTTCTCGAAAACGGTTCCGGCGATCATAGCAATTATCTTTAATATCATTTAGGTTTCATTCGGATTAAAATGGTCTGACAGGGCTTAAATGCCGATATTTTAAATTTTCTTTCACTAAAATACCTTTAATTTTGTTGATTCTATAAAAATAACTATATTATCTTGTTACCACTGATGAAAAACTGGTGAATATATAAATTGAATGAATTCGATACCCAACTAAAGGAGAAATCAGAAAAAATATTTTTTAATGCAATTTTTTGTTTTTGAACATAAGAGCAGTAATATACATGTATGATATACCGTTGGAAAGCTTAAGATTTTAGAAAAAATATTATCGTGTTCTCAAGCTTTTAAAAGTCAATATATTTTAGATAATAATATAATAGATTTTTTAATAAAACACATGTTTCTATATAAATTCAATTTAATTAATTCTTTAATAGTTTCACCAATTTTTATCTCTAACTTTATTTTGAAATTTGTTAATCGATTTTTAAAACGGAGGTAAGTGAAAGTCGTGTGTTGCCCGCACCAGAATTTAATATTATGTACGACAATCACTTTGTTTTATCGGCTTTTCATCTCATCACTCTACTTTAACTTACACAATAGTATGTATAAGCTAATATTTTTTCTAAAATCTTAATTTCATCTTTTATATTTACTTTTCTTTTTTGGTTGGCTGATGTTGGTAAAAACGTTTTTGGAACATCTCGGGTTTTAAATATGAAATTTCAATTTCATAGGACTTTTCTTTTACGCGCTGGACTTACCACACATAGACCTTTTTTCGGGACTTGGTCATTTGGACTCTGGAGACCCTAAAACGTGTATTTCCTTTGTAAATACTTTCCCTTACTATATATTCTATATATAGGTAAGTGAATGTAAAAATAGATAAACCAAACTAAACATGAAACAAAAAAATAAATAAAACAATACAACAAAAACAGTAACACCTGTGAATGGAACCAGTTGATGAACAGTACTATGATCATCACTGGTAAATTTTCATCAAACTGAATAGAAGTTTATTTTATAAATATTAACCATTTTTTATTGTTAGCTTTGATAAAAAATGTCTAAATATAAAAAATGTAGGAAATCGATGTACAACTAAAGGAGAATAGAGTAAACATATTTGTTTATACATTTTTTTGTGTTTTTTAGCATAAAAACAGTAACAGATATGTATAATATATCATTGGAAAGAGAAAGATTATAGAATAAACATTACCTTACACACATATGGAGAGTGATTAAAGCTGTCAAATCTAACTGATTTATCGCCCTAAAACCCCTTACCTACCTACCTACTCTGACTGATTCTTTTAAGTAACAATATAATAGATTATTTTAAAAAAACATATGTTTCTATTGAAAATCAACTTAATTAATCGCTAACTGTATTTGAAAATTCTTAGATTGATTATAACTACAGATGTAAGTGAAAGTCGTGTTTTGAGCTCGCCAGGTTTTTTGTTTATGTAATTGTTTCAACGTATTAACCTATTCGCTTTTATTTTATAACGATCAGCTGATCTTTTTGTCCCTCTGCGATGAGGTTTTACTATCTATTATTACTTTCACTTACTATATATAGTAAGGGAAAGTATTGCGATCGTGAAAATTTTCTAATTCCAGTTTTCAACGGAAATACACATTTTAGGGTCCCCTGGGTCCAAATAACCAAGTCCCGCAAAAAGTCTGTGTGTGTGGTAATTCCCGGGCGGAAAAGGTAAGTCCTATGAAACTGAAATTTCATATTTAAGACAAATATACGCCTGAGACGTTTCAAAACCTTTTTCATCAAAATGAGCTTACCAGAAGAGCCACTTTATACTATGCATTTTGCACCTTTTTTCGATTTTCTCAAAAACGGTTACGACAATTTTGATTAAACTCGCTATATCGATGTAAAATTTAATGGGCTTTAATATCATGTAGGTTTCATTCGGTTAAAAATGGTCTGACAGGGCTTAATGCCGATATTTTACTTCTTTTTTTTTTCCTGTAAAGTACCTTTAATTTTGTAAAAATAACTATATTATCTTGTTACAACTGATGAAAAACAGGTAAATATATCAATTGAATGAATTCGATACCAACCTAAAGGAGAAAACAGAAAAAAAATATTTTTTTAATGCATTTTTTTCTGAACATAAGAGCAGTAATATACATGTATGATATACCGTTGGAAAGCTAAAGATTTTAGAAAAAATATTATCTTATACTCAAGCTTTTAAAAGTTAATGGAGAGTGATGAAAAGAAGATAAACTAACTGATTATTTTAGATAATAATATAATAGATTTTTTAATAAAACACATGTTTTATCTCTAACTGTATTTGAAAATTCTTTCATTGATTTAAAAAATGGAGGTAAGTAAAAGTCGTGTGTTGCCCGCACCAGATTTTTAACTTAAGTTACTGTTTGTAACTTAAGTAATTGCAGATGACGAACTTCAACTTAGGTTGGGTTTTTATAAATTATAAACTTAGATTAAGATTCTAGAAACAATCAACACAATCAAAGACCCCTACGCTACTGGTATAGGCTGACCCAGATATAACGTTGAGGAGGCGGAAGGCATTATCCCAGCCGCTCAAGTATAACCACTTTCTTCCACTCTTCTTCTACTTTCTCGGAACATTGCAGCAACCTCGAGTACTAATAATATTCTGGGAATATCTCAAGCTGGTAGTAGATGATGAGTTAGTAACTTGTCAGTCACATTCAGTTAAATCTTAAAGCCATCTTCCGGCTAAGATGTTAAATTTATTTAATTGTCATTTGTTATTATACCTGGTATACTCATGATGATTTCAACAGTCGACTATACATCCTCTGATATACTTTCATATGCAGGTACTGATTTAGGACGGGCAAGAATGGTCATTTACCCAGTGCCTTTGTCATGACCCCAGACCTTAATCCAGACTTTGTTTATATTTATAGTAATATTATTTATTAAATGAGAGATATTAGGGATTAGACATGTCAGTTTTATTCACTGTTTACCAACAAAAAATGGAATTTTGTTTCATTCATTTCAAATTTCCTTTCAATACATATTTATCTTTCGTTTGCCTCAAGTCTGTCCTCTTTTTTCTTAAATCTTGTTTAAACAATTAATTTTATTCACAATAAATCGTTAATGTCACGACGATTCGGTCAGAATCATCACTCTCTATGAAGAAGGCAAATCATTGCGTTACATTGCGAATCGCCTTGGAATTCACTATTCTGCCGTTTCAAGGACCATAAAAAGATACAGGGAGACTGGTAGTCATTCGAGATGACCAACGTCAGGGCCTTCCAGGGTTACTAACCCCACAGATGACCGCTTCATTAAAATACAAGCACTTCGGAAGCCTAATTCTACTGCGTCTTCCATTAAAAACTTGATCAGTGGTGTTCGAAAGTTATCAATCTCGGAGTCAACGGTCACTAGAAGACTGAGGGAGTCAAACCATAGGTCAAGAAGGCCAGTGAAAGGTCCTCTTCTCATCGCAGAACACCGTGTAAAAAGATTGAGATTCGCAAGAAGAAATGGAAAAAAGTTTTATTCACTGATGAGACGAGAGTGGCCCTTAACAGCCTAGAAGGCCACGGAAGAGTTTGGAGAACGGTCAATGCTGCACGTTAGAAACTGAGCCATTTTGAGGATGTTCTATCATGTTCACATTATTAATTTTTTGTCATCGGTCATTATAACAGGTATACAATTATTTATTTTATATTCTCTTAAGGAAGCCCGTGGCTGTTGTGTAGCTAGCGCGCGAGTCTACCACACCAAAGGTTGTGAGCTCGAACACCACTCTCGAGAGGACTTTTCTATCATGTAATAGGTGTAGGGAGTGATGATCCTACTCCATAAACTGTCATCCAGAATCGGGATGTGGAATACTAAGAAATAATACCTCTACGGCCTGTTGCGATAATCGAAAAAAACACTTATTAAGTAATAAAAAAAGAAAAATTCCCATTAAAAAGAGTTTTTCTTTGAATCTGGAGAGAAACTTGAAAGATGGTGGAAGAATTCCCGAAACATCTATAAGAACATTTAAAAGCACAATTTTTCTATTATTTGCCTAGAGACAGATCGTTAAAAGTTACTCTTATTCCAATTTTTAACTATATCATGTGTATTTACTCTTTCTTTATTGTTTTCGTGACATTTATTCTAAAGGAAAAATAAGACCTGTACAATATGTATCTGACATATCAATAAGTAATGACTCAATCGAAAGAAGGACTTTAAATTAAGTGTATTTTACCAATCGAGGACCATAAACCCCAGATAATAATGTAATGCTAGGTTCGCATGTGCACGGACTGCACCCGACGTACGATAAGGTAAGGTACCTTACTGTATGCAGTCCTAGCATGCAACGGCCGACCAAATGCCAATGCTCACGTTTTCGAATCCCACGTGCTTGAGGATGATTGGGTTTGATTTCCATAATATAATATATTATGTCACAATGTTAGTTACCACATTCCTAAATATAGGACCTATTTTTATGGAATTTTTATGCTTATTGAATAGCTCTGTGAATCGGCTACTATCTACTAGTATTTCTATCTATGTATATCTACTATTTTTCATACCCCTAAGTGATAAGGGTTGTCCAATCCATAAAATAATTTTTAATTTTTTTGATAATGCTGCTTAAAAAATAGATACAACCTAAATTTCCACCCTTTTAATACCAACCCCTATTTTTTAATAGTAATTTAATAATTTTCACCTCGCTCGATCAGTTATCTATGAATACCTCTATTGATCAGTATCAATTATCACGTGGTATGTTATCCCGCTATTCAGTTTTTTTTTGTGTGTGTTCGCTGAAGATGGACTAACAAAACATAGTTTTTTTGTGTTAGCTAAACATGGACCAACAAAAACTAGTTTTTTTTTTAGCTAAAGATAGACTAACAAAACATAGTTTTTTTGTGTTAGCTAAAGATGGACCAACAAAAACTAGTTTTTTTTTTAGCTAAAGATAGACTAACAAAACATAGTTTATTTGTGTTAGCTAAAGATGGACCAACAAAAACTAGTTCTTTTTTAGCTAAAGATAGACTAACAAAACATAGTTTTTTTGTGTTAGCTAAAGATGGATTAACAAAATCTAGTTGTTTTTTTTTAGCTAAAGATGGACTAATAAAACATAGTTTAAGTCCTATAAAACTGAAATTTCATATTTAAGACAACTATACGCCCGAGACGTGACAACACTTTTTTCATCAATCAATGAGCTTACCAGAAAAGGCACTTTATACCATGCATTTTGCACCTTTTTTCGATTTTCTCGAAAACGGTTCCGACGATTTTGATTAAACTTGCTATATCCATGTAAAGTTTAATGGGCTTTAATATCATGTAGGTTTTATTCTAATTAAATTGGTCTGACAGGGCTTAAATGCTGATATTTAAAATTTTCTTTCCACAAAGTACCTTTAATTTTGTAGATTCAATAAAAATAACTATATTATCTTGTTAACTCTGATGAAAAACAGGTAAATATATAAATTGAATAAATTCGATACCCAACTAAAGGAGAAAACAGAAAAAAATATTTTTTTAATGCAATTTTTCGTTTTTGAACATAAGAGCAGTAATATACATGTATGATATACCGCTGGAAAGCTAAAGATTTTAGAAAAAATATCATCTCATACACAAGCTTTTAAAAGTTAATAGAGAGTGATGAAATGAACATAAAACTAACTGATTATTTTAGATAATAATATAATAGATTTTTTAAAGAAACACATGTTTCTATATAAATTCAATTTAATTAATTCCTTAATAGTTTTACGTATTTTTATCTCTGTTTTTGAAAATTCTTTCATTGATTTTAAATATGGTGGTTAGTGAAAGTCATGTGTTGCCCGCACCAGATTTTTTTTAGATAATGATGGACTAACAAAACATAGTTTTTTTGTGTTAGCTAAAGATGGATTAACAAAACCTAGTTGTTGTTTTTTAGCTAAAGATGGACTAAAAAAACATAGTTCACGCTATAGTATTAAGAGATTGATATTGTTTGTTAGTGTTTCTGTCGTCATTAATTAAAGATATATATAATTTTAAGAAATAAATTTAAAGAAGTAATGTTTGGTGTTTTGTTATTTTTATATTCCCTCACCGTTCACAGCGCTCCATGCCCCTTTCACTCATATACCACATCCTAACACACTTACAATTAGTAAGTTTTTTTTTTTTCTACACTAAAAATTTCCTACAAATAATCTATATGGCAAAACAAGGTTTGGCAGGTCAGATAGTGACCTATAATAATATAGGTGTAATAAGCATTATTGATTCAGTAAACATAATTATTGTTGAAAATTAATATTTATGTATTAATTTGTGAAATATTCTGGTATTCACAATAATGAGAAACCCCACACAGAACGTCCATGATCAGCTGAATAATTCATATGGGCTCAATGAATTGCATATTTTGTCAAGTTGTTACAATACCATAACCAACTTTCTCAGTAGATAAATCAGTTTATTAGGAGATGGGCTATAACATGTAAATTGTTTACAACTTTTGTGGGTGGGTCTTGACAGCCATTATTTATTTTTTCTATTGTAATGAATTTTTATAAATAATACATACTTTTCTTAGCTTATTATAATTAGATGATTATTTTATAATAATTTTGATTATTTAAACCTGTTAAGTGATGCTAACCATACCCAGCTAAAGATCACGGGTTCAAACCCGCAGGTGGTCATAGGATTTTTTAATGGGAATAAAAAATCCTTAGTTATGCCGTCCTTCGGAGGGGACGTTAAAAGGTGGTCCCGAGCCTGTGCGATGTCAGGTACTCGTTAAGATCCCTATCCTAATAAAACCTGGATAGGCAAAATTTAGGTCTCCAACTGTAGCATCGTCCGATTAGCCATACTAGCATAAAGTAACGTTAAATAAATAAAAAACTGTTAAGTAATCGTTTAATACTAATTTCGCTATACTTGTTGCCTTCTCAAAATTTGGATTTGCCTCACCTTAGTAGTTTTCCGAATAATTTGTAGAATGTGGTGAGGAGGTGAAAAATATGAACGTAAGGAATAATTGAACTATTTCGATCACCAGAAAGATTCCTGAACTCTCCTCCCACCTCTAACCCAGGAGTACCATTCTCCCGAGGGAAACTTACACTGATGCAAATCTCACCCTCACGACCATCGCTTCCTCCTTTCTCTACTCTTCTATTTTCACCTGCACCACAGAGCTACCGGTGTTGACCGCACCTGAAGGCCGTATATTCACGTTACCGATCAACAACTTCCCAAATTAATTGCGGTTAGGTATCGTAAAAGTGTCGCTCAATAATTGAGACGTTGATTTCCAAAAGGTACTACATCCATTCTAGGAAATTTTAAAGGAAGCGCGAAAATCTCTCATTAGTATATTATTAAACTAGCTAATTTGGGTCTTTTTGCCTTAAAATTTAGAATTATTTTTTTAATATAATAATAACATCATATTAAAGTTATGAAATGAATTTTTTTTAGAATGATTTGGAACGAAAATAAATGCGTAATTAGTACTTTTAAAAAATAACCGCATTTCTAAATCACGATTTTTAAGGACTTGAGAATTCATTAGATAACATCGAATAGAATATTTAGATAAAACTAAATAATGAGAATACAAATATGTAAAAAAATCAATTTCGTAAAAATGTCCTTTAGTACCTTTTGGAAATCAACGTCTCAATTATAAAACTGTTTTGTACAAGTACAGGTTATGTAACAATTTATAGAAAGGCAATTTTATCCTCTTCATGTGATGATAAATATATTCAATTTGAAAGCATGTTAGCTGGCCTTGATTTACAACGGTACATAATGGGCATTTGTCTAAAGCGCCAGTTTTTGAGGGGCCGGGAAATGTCGGGAACGAAAAATACAAAAACAAGATGGAAGGACGAGAGACTAACCATAGATTCCTTCGGGAAACTTTCTTAAAAGTTTTAATTTACATAATTTATATCACTTCAACTGCTTCGTGTTCTTTATTTTAATTAAAATAAAATTACCTTTAGGTGTAAATTTTCAATTTTTATTTTATTATTTTGAATTGACTGTGATTTAAATTGTGAACTAGATTACATACCATAGCATAGAACATTAAAAGCTATTGATAAAGAAAAAATCTGGTGCGGGCAACACACGACTTTTATTTACCTTCGTAACCTTATAAAAATCGATTAGAGAATTTTCAAATGCAGTTCGAGTGAAAAATGTGTTAAAATAATTGAGTGTTAATTAAGTTTAATTTCTATAGAAATACGTGTTTTAAAAAAAAACAATTATATTATTATCTAAAACAATCAGTGAGTTTATAGGGTTTTCATCACTCTCTATCAACTTTTAAAAGCTTGTGTATGAGATAAAATTTTTTCTAAAATCTTTAGCTTTCAAACGGTATATTACACATTATATTACTGTTTTTATTTTCAAAAATTGCATTAAAAACAGTTTTGCTATTTTATCTTTTAGTTGGTCATCAAATTCGTTTAACTTGTATATATAGCCCTTTTTTAGCAAGGGTGATCAAATTATATGATTGTTTTTATATAATCTACAAAATTAAAGGTACTTTAGAGGAAGAAAGTTAAAAATGTCGGCATTTAAGCCTTGTCAGACTAGTTAAATCAGAATGATACATACATGATATTAAAGCCCATTAAATTTTACATCGATATAGGAAGTTTAATCAAAATCGTTAGAGCCGTTTTTGAAAAAATCGTAAAAAGGTGCAAAATTCATGGTATGAAATAGGACTTACGGTCAGTCGATTTTAGTGAAAAAGTTCCTGTAACATACTTAATACAAAAATACAATATACAATGTGACCTCGATTCAGAAAAACAAAACATAGATGCCCAACATATTAATTTAGTAGAACGCAGACATGCTTCTATGGGTGCTGCTGAGTCACGGAAACCTTATAAAAGAAAAACAAGGAACTCAATCTCGGTAAAAGCATTTTTATTCCATGAATAATGGTCGTGTGATATCGGCGTTTCCATCATCTCTTGTAAACTTTCCTTTCTTACCCTGATACTTTTCCGCCTGGCTTGGAAGGCCATCATTGGCAAATGAAAAATATTATTCCTTGCAGTTCGTTCAAGTAAATAAATTTGAAATAACAAAAAATCTCATATATATATATATATATATTATATATATATATATAAATATATAATATATATATATATATTATATTTATATTTATTTATATATAATATTGTTATATAAATTATATTGTTTGTATCAAAGTTTGGTTTTGGATTTATGTATAATAAATCCCAGAAATCAAGGAGGGTTGCGACCACCTCTCTTAAAAAAATCTGGATAAAAATAAATATAAGTGCTTAGAAAAGAAAATAAGGTGAGTGTGTGGATAGTGACTGTTTTTACTTTATTTTTTTTATTTATTTATTGAGATATATTACAATTTGTTACAAAATGAACAATAGTAATAGTGATATGAGACCACATTCATACAATATATACATAAATTAATAATAATAGTCTAGGAGGAGGAAATTCCAATTTGGATCTGCTGCTCAACTTCGCTGAGTTGCTATCAGTACACAGCATACCGCATCAATCCCGAAGACAATCTTAAAGAAAAAAAAATGAGAGAGATTCTGCCAAATAGGAAATACATATATTTTACTAATTTTGAAATCGATCATGGACATCTGAAAATCCAGACCAGCCTCAATATATATGGTGATGCAGGATTCCCAGTGAGTCCAAGATTATGGTCTCCGCCATGTTTTACATCTCATTTTTTCGAGTTACATAAAATAGAAAATAAATAAATTCAACATATATATATATATATATATATATATAATATAATTAAATATATATACAATAAAATAATAATAAATAAAAACAAACAACATATAATTAGTTTTTACTTTATTAAATAAAAAAAATCTGGTGCGCTACACACGACTTACTCGTACATCCGTCGTTAAGATCAATTTAACAATTTTTTAATACATTTATAGATAAAAATATTTAACATTGAGTTTCAATAAAAACATGTGCTTTATTAAATAATTTATTATATTATTATCCACGACAATCACCTTCTCATCATTCTCCTGTACCTTTTACAGTTTTGTGTATATGATATATGTGTATATATATATATTTTTTTTTTTTTTAATCTTTAGCTTTCTAACGGTATATTATATTTCTCTTTTGGATACACATCAAATTCGTTCAACTTATATATTTATCTGTTTTTTATCAATGCTAACAAGATGATGTGGTTGTTTTTATACAATCTAAAAAATTAAAGGTACTTTAAAGAAAGAAATTTTAAAATATCGGCATTGAAGCCCTGTCAGACCATTTTAATCAGAATAAAACCTACATGATATTAAAGCCTATTAAATTTTACATCGATATAGCGAGTTTAATCAAAATCGTTAGAGCTGTTTTAGAGAAAATCGTAAAAAGGTGCTGAATTCCATGGAACAAAGTAGGACTTCCGGTCAGCCGATTTTAGTGAAAAAGTTGCTGTAACATCTCGGGCGTTTCATAAGAAATTTCAGTTCCGTACGACTTGTCGTTTTTGCGCTAGACTTACCACACACCACAGAGTTTTTTGCAGGAGTTGATTATTTGGACTCAGGGCACCCTAAAACGTGTATTTCCGTTGAAAACTGGAATTCGAAAATTTTCACGATCGTAATACTTCCCCTTACTATATATAGTAAGTGAAAGTAAAATATATATATATATATATATATATATATATATATATATATATATATTTATATAGTGTGTGTGTGTGTGTGTGTATTGTGTAGGACCATTCAATGAATGCAAACAGCAAAAAATAAATTTAGAACTTGAATAATTGCTGGAAGTGACTGTTAGATTTTAATCCTTAGTTTCTCTATCCTGACCTCTCAAACACGTTTCATCTTTCGAATACATCATCTCTTGTTCAAGCTTTCTATTGAAGACACTCTCCTATTCTCTCACCAGAAAAAAAACAAATAAATTGTTGGGTTTTGTAGTGAACATTACGTATGTAATTTTCCTTCATAGCTCATAATTCTTGATTTTAAATGTATATTTGCTTTTCCTATGTATATTTTTGCAATGAACGGTATACGTCATGAACTCTCTGACCTTTCTGAGGTGCAATACGTGTGAAAATCGACACCATCTCTATGTGAGCTATAAAACCTTACGATAGCATTGTGACTTAATGTGTTAATTTAGAATATTATTTGTACGTCATTTTGAATAATGAACTTTTGCAATCGACTAAGAAAAAAACATGTTTGACCTGTTCCAATTTCCTTGAAATTTGAGCATTTAAGGTACTTAAATATCGAAAACTTTAAAAAAAATAATCCGTCCGTCCACTCTTCACGGATTTTCTTCAGGACTATCAGTGCAATACAGGCATTTAATTGTTTTTAAATGTGGCACTGAAATTACAGGTAACTACAATAACAAATAACCACCACTTTTTACTTTCACTTACTATATTTAATAAGGAAAAGTATTGCGATCGTGAAAATTTTCGAATTCCAGTTTTCAACGAAAATACACATTTTAGGGTCCCCTGAGTCCGAATAACCAAGTCCCGCAAAATGTTCTCTGTGTTTGTTCCGACGATTTTGATTAAACTCGCTATATCGGTGTAAAATTTAATAGACTTTAATATCATTTAGGTTTCATTCGGATTAAAATGGTCTGACAGTGCTTAAATGCCGATATTTTAAATTTTCTTTCTCTAAAGTACCTTTAATTTTGTTGATTCTATAAAAATAAATATATTATCTTGTTACCACTGATGAAAAACAGGTAAATATATAAATTGAATGAATTCGATACCCAACTAAACGAGAAAACAGAAAAAAATATTTTTTTTATGCAATTTTTTGTTTTTGAACATAAGAGCAGTAATATACATGTATGATATACCGTTGGAAAGCTAAAGATTTTAGCTATTAAGATTTAGAAAAAATATTATCTTATACTTAAGCTTTTATAAGTTAATGGAGAGTGATGAAAAGAATATAAAACTAACTGATTATTTTAGACAATAATATAATCGATTTTTTAATAAAACACATGTTTCTATAGAAATTTAATTTAGCTAATGCTTTAATGGTTTCACTCATTTTTATCTCTTACTTTATTTGAAAATTCTTTAATCGATTTTAAAAGTGGAGTTAAGTGAAAGTCATGTGTTGCCCGCACCAGATTTTTTATTTTGCGTGGATATATTAATATAAATATATTCATATCGTACTCAATTTCAAAGAAAAGATTACCCTCCCTGTTCGTGGTTGGTCAGTCCTGACATCATATGGGCTAGCACTGCTAAAGAAAATATTGAAGAAACGGGAAGATATGTGCGAAAAAAAAGCAATAAAAAACAAGCTTAAAGCCATAAAGAGAGTTGTAAGTCCTTGAAAAACCTCGTCCTACATCAACCGGGAGACAAGTGTCCTAAGCCGCCTCAAGTTTCGGCATTTACAAGGTGATTTATTATCAAAGGAATCGTCACAAACGTTCCTAGTAGTTTAGAAGAATATTGCAAATAGTAAATATTTTGGGAAAATGCTCTTTCTTTTTCATAAAAAACATACTTCATATAACGTTTACCATAGGATTTTTAAAAAAAATATATCTATTGATATTTACAACTGGTATGATAACATACAAGATTATACTGTCATGATTCGCATATACGGATACTGCCCATTGGCAGATCTCCAAAAACTATGCTAAACCAGAAGATCTCGAGACCATCTTCTTTTCGGACGCCTCGGAGGATTATCAGGGATTGTAGATGTAGCTAGGTTTGAAACTTGTGGATTAGAGTGCGAATAGAGTTGTACCTGATTATTGTCATGAAAGGAGTGGTACCTGGTTCAGGCCAAGTCAGCTACACAGGGAACATTTATGTCTTTATGAATGAGTTTATTCGTGACAAAAAGAGGAGCATTGAGGATTTTACCGTGGGAATTGATACAGACATGATCAACACAGTAACGACTCTTCTCACCAAACTAGATATTTACAAGCAAGTTTAATTATATAATATATTTTTTTGTGTATTTGGTATATTATACTCTCATATTTTATTTATTTTTTAACATTTTGTTTTTTAATGAAATTCACACATATAAATTACACAAAATGAAAATACTTTAGTCCATCTGCAGAATAGCGTGCCTCATCAAAAATTATTTACAAATAAAAATTGTATCAATGCTAACAAAATGATGGTGTTATTTTTTTCTAATTTACAAAATTAAAGGTACTGTAGATGAAGAAAAATCAAAATATCTTTTCTCCATTAGTTTGTTATTAAATCCGTTAAACTTTCATATTTAGCTAGTTTTTATTAATAATAATAGGCTTAGCGAACCCGGAGGTTCGATGCCGATACCACCATATTCCGCCTACACAGACTCGTCCAATGTTCACCAATCAAGCCCAAGCTCCCGAGATCAGCCTTAACGCAATCCTCCCATATACCTTCGGCCTACCTTTCGGACGTCTACCATTTCGATCAGCGAATACCAACTTTCTCGGAATCCGTTCCTTACCGAGCCTAGCAACTTGACTCGCCCATTTGAGTCTCCGCGATGCTATCAACTTATATAGCTGATAAGCTATCAGCTCCGAAATTCCGTGTTGTGCAACCTTCTAAACTGACCAGTGGTCTCATCTCTCTTCCAAATATTGTACGCAGTAACTTATTTTCGAAAACTTTAAACATCCGTAAAGAACCGTTGGAAGAATAATAGTTTTATAAATTTGTTTTTAGACAGAAGCCGCGAGCTAAGCAACTGGATAATAACACGTATTTCCCGCATTTAACCGTGACTTTATTTCTTCCTGGATTTCATTTTTTCTTGAAATCCTTGAATTTCTCTCCGTGTTCAAATATATCAATATCTCCAAGATCGCCACCGTTTCTGCTACTAATCATATATTTCGTCTTATCGGTATTTATTTCGAGCCCTATTTCTTTACTGGTTTTTATTAACGCAGTTTTATTTAGTTGTATGGTTTCCGTGTCATCACCTAGCAGTACCAAATCATCGGCATACCCCAAAACCGGAATCTTATCACCCATATTTAAACATTTCTCAATACACGTCACCTTTTCTATGACATATTCTAAATCTATATTGAATAAAACAGGCGAATTGAGTCACCCTGTTTAAACCTAATCGAACCTCAAATTTCTCAGAGTAATTATGACAGATTCTAACTTTATAGAATGTTTCCGACAAATACATCTTTACTAGGTTTACTAACTAACTTTCTAGGTATTTCCTGTTCAATCATGATGTTATACAGCTTCTGACGGTATATTTCATAAATAGGTAAGTGAATTCGAAGAATCGCAGGGAACACAAGACGGTACTGCATCCGCAATGATAGGATCAGAGAGGAGTTAGGAGTTCCCTCAATGAAGGATGTCCTGGAAACTCGGCAGCTTAAGTGCATACATGTCCGGATGGAGGGACACAGAGATCCATTAAAAACCATGGACTATATTCCTATTGGTAAAAGACCCCGGGACCGACCAAGAATGTCGTACCTGGAGTACGTCAACCGTTTATGCAAGAAACGAAATAAAAATATTCGCCAAGCCAGAAATCTAGCATACAACAATGAACATTGGCAATCCTGGCTAAACGCTCCCCTACGCTGAAAGGCACTACAGGGTGATGCAAAAGAAGAAGGTAAGTGAAAGTTGTAAAATACAGAAGAAAAAAAACAGTAATATATTTTCATAAAATAACATTTTTATGCACTCCGCGATGTGACCTTTTGAACAGTTCTTGATGCTGCTACACGCTACCGGTGAGCTACCTTAAGTGGATGTAATTACCTAAGAGCAATCATTTTCTAGACCCTTTCACCACCATAAGCTCGGTATCCTCTGTAAGAGACCTTAATGGGCGCTGCAGTAGAGGACTAGAGAAAGCTAAGAGGCTGGATGATGGCTATTGCAGAGCGGCAGGTTGCAGTCAGCTGCACCTAGTGGTTTGCTGCCTGCATAGGTCAGCCTGTTCTGGAGCGACCTTTAGGTGTGATCGTCTATCTTGCAAACATTCAGGAAAAAACACGAGGCCGCATCATTATATACAAGTCACGAAGGATGGCGAGCTGCAAAACACTATTACGAAAAGTTTCTTGAATCCTTAGAAACAAAATGATTAAACCATAAGGTGATGACTTCATTTATTTTAACATATAGCGATGTCGAGCGAAGTCCCGCGAAAAGGTTTGTGTGTGCTAAGTCTAGCGCAAAAACGAAAAGTCGTAAGAAACTAAAATTTCATATTTAAGACAACTATACGCCCGAAATGTTACAGCAACTTTTTCATCTAAATCAGCTAACCAGAAGAGCCACTTTATACCATGCATTTTCTACCTTTTAACAATTTTCTAAAAAATGGCTCTAATGATTTTAATTAAATTCACTAGGTTGATGTGAAGTTAAACGGGCTTTAATATCTTGTAGGTTTCATTCTGATTGAAATAGTCTGACAGGTTTAAATTACAATTTTTCTTCCTCTAAACTACCTTTAATTTTGTACTTTCCAAAAGATTAACCATATCATCTAAATGATATTGATGGAGGACGGCTAAATATACATTTTGGACAAATTTGTGTGAAACTAAAGGATAAAAGAGCATAACAACTTTTTTTAATGTAATTTTTGTTTTTTTGATAGAACATCAATATAGACGTATAATATAATGATAGAAAGAAAATTTTTTAAACAGTATTATCTGATACACAAATTTGTATAAGGTAATATGAATACACGTTTTATTAAAATAGTTTTCAAATTGAAGTATATTTAATATTTTTTAAATTAATTTTATTAGACGAATCAAGTGAACGTCGTGTGTTGCCCGCACCAGATTTTTTTAAATATATATTTTATCACTTTCTCTTACCTATATATGAAATTTATAGTAAGTAAAAGTATTGCGATCGTGAAAATTTTAGAATTCGAGTTTTCACCTGGACTACACGTTTTAGGGTCCCGTGCGTCCAAATGATCGAGTCTCGCACAAAGGTGGTAAGTAGGCAATCGGAGAGCCAGAAGAGGAACATTATTTTTAGCACCTATTTAAGATTTTCTCAAAAACACAGCTAACGATTTTGATTAAACTCGCTATAGAGATATAAAATGTAATGAGTTTTAATATCATGTGGGTTTCATTATGATTGAAATAGTCTAGGGGCTTAAATTTCGATTTTATAATATTCTTCGTCTAAAGTACTTACAACTTTGTAGGTTACAAAATACTAACTATATTATTGTATTAACATAGATAAAAAACGGATAAATATACTAGTTGATCAGATTAGCTAACCAGCTAAAGGAGAAAATAGGAAACATATATTTTTAAGTTGTTTTTTTTCTTTTGTTTTTTTTTCTTATCCTCCAACTTTATTTACAAAATAAATACACAAACATTTCATGTATATAAAGCAACAGTGGTATATACAGTCCACGGCTCAGACCTCGTATTGCCCATTGGCATTCTAAGGTTCCTTTCGCACTAGGCGCGGTATGCGCTTGAGGAGTGGGGTGGCTTTGTGCCTTTGTTGAAGTAAAATGGGGAGGAACCATTTTGCTGGTGGTTAAATGTATGCGGGTCAGACTGCAGAGTCCAGACCCCTTCCCGGGCGACACGTCGACAGGGAAGAGAGCCTTGCCACCTTCCAGGCGCAGGTGGTGGAACTACGTCCCTGAAGAGAGGGTTCGCACAAGCCTTTAACCCGTCAAAGAACTTGACGTGCCTCCTGCTGATGAACTCTGGCACCGAGGGAAGATGGAGTTCCTCGTGGATGGTGGCATTTCTCGCCCGCTGGAGTGTGGTTCCTCTGGCTATCCTCCTTAGGACGGAGTTCTGATAACCCTCCAGCCTTTTGAGCGTGGACTGGTAGAGGTGGCGGAGCAGGGGCGCATCATGGAGTAGAGTCGGTCTGATAACGGCCTTGTAGATTTGCAACTTGAGTCGCAGTGAGAGCTGCGGCGAGGTGAGTAGGTGGTAGAGTCTATGGGACTTCCTGCGGACCAGCTTGATTCTTTCCCGTACATGGCTGGAGAATGTCAGGTGTCGGTCCAAGGTCACACCTAGGTAAAGAACTGAGTTGGAGAGAGGAAGTTTTACGCTGTTCTATCTCAAACTCGGTGGGTAACTTCTTCTTCCCCTTCTGGAAGGACAAGATGATGGCGTCCGTTTTGGCTGGGTTGACCCTGATTCCGATCTTCTTCAATTCCGAGTTTTTAAGTTAATTTTTTTCTCGAACATATGAATAGCTGTATAGATGCATAATAATCGAGAGATAAAAGGCTAATGATTTTAGAAAAAATACTATCATATTTCCAAAGTTGTGGAAGGTTCTGTAAAGTTACGAATACTGCATAAACTTAAATGATTATTGTACGTAACAATTTAATATAAATCATATGTTTCCAACGAAACTTAATACAGTTATGTGTTTGTTTATTTATTTTATTAACGTTACTTTATGCTACTGCATTGGGAATCCTAAATTTTGTCTCTCTAGGTTTAATTAGGATAGAGATCTTTAACGAGTACTTGACATCGCACAGGCTCGGCACCTCCTTTTTACGTCCCCTCCGAAGGACGGCATAACTAAGGATTTTTTACTCCCATTAAAAAATCTTAGGACCACCTTTGGCATAGAAGGCTGTTATGCTACTATATAACCTTTATGCTTTATTATATAGCCTTGGTCAATAGATACTGTTTACATATTAACTAACTCGGCCATAAATAAACATTAAAATAATATTATATTTAGATATTCAACTTTTATAAAAGGTTCAACCTTCGGTCTCAAAATTTTACTATTTAACATAAATAGAATCCATATTTAATCAATTAAAAAAAAAAAAATTGGGAGGGGATGAGGAGGAGGGGCAAACACCTTACAAGTCACTCAATGATGATCCTAGGTGAAAAAAAAAAAAACCCTGTACCACTTCAACCCATGAAAGGCTCAGTACATATAGAGATCCGTACTGTTTCTAGGCCAACAGCCGTGCAATGAGGTGATTCGGCCGAGATCACGCTCAGCCGCCAGGTTTTTCCCCATTTTTGGGTACCCACTTTATAGAGGCTGGGGTCTGCCCCAGGAGGGTCTCCATGCCCCAGGATCGCCCTCCGGGTAAAATAACAGAATAAATAATATTCCGTCATTACCGGGATTGGAACCCAGGACCCGGAGCACAGTAGACTAGCGCTCTATCCACTAGACCACGCCGCTCCCAGATGATCCTAGGAACTCGAAATTAATATAAAAATAGAGAATAGACTTTTCATTTTATTTTACTTTTAGTTGGTGATGATAGCTGATTCAAATCCAAATTAAAAAATATATTGAAGTGAGAATAGTTGACTTTGTGATTAAATGAGAGAAGTTAGTTGAGGGTGCTAAAAATATATTAATTAAGCCGATAAGTGGCTTTTTCACCTTAGTTGTCATAATTTTTTTTTTAAATAATTTTATTGGTATTTACAACTGTATTAACAAAAATACATCAAGTATGTGATGTGTTATATAATACAATGACTTGATATACATGTAGGGAAGCTTCCCGTTGGAAGCACTCTAAAAATATTCTAAGCTAGAAGGTTCCGGGGCCATTTCCATTTCAGGCGCCTCGGAGGATTATCCGGAATTGATGAGGAAGAAAGGATTGAAACTAGTTTCCTAAATTTTAAATCTCAAAATATTCAAATTTTAGCTAGTTCAACGTTCTTTAGTTCTTGATAACTTGAAAACTACCTATCCTACTGAAGTTATTCGATCTTTATTTCAAATACATATCGATTGTCTACATAATATGCCGCAGTGCTTCAGGTAATCCCATACAATCCTATAAACCATGAATCATGAAAATATTATATAACAAGCCTTGGTCAATAGATACTGTTTACAGATTAACTGACTCGACCAGAAATAAACATAAAAATAATATTATATTTAGATATTCAACTTTCATAAAAAGTCCAACCTTTTTTTTTTTTTTTTTTATGCAATAGAAGCAAATACTCAAGGTTTTCAATGCCAAGCAATTAGCTTACGTAACACATAATTACCATGACGTGTTGTTTTGTAATTTAAATATATCATTTTATTTTACTATATCATGTTAAGAATATTTCCTCTACTCGGCAGTATTCTGTTGGTGTCATCTTTTTTATAATCTTTACATTGATACTGTATGGAAAAAAAATCTGGTGCGTGCAACACACGGCTTTACTTACCTCCGTTGTTATAATATATTCAAGAATTTTTCAAAACATTTAAAAAAAAAAAATTGTTAAGGAATTATTTAAATTAAGTTTTAATAAGAACATGTGTTTTATTAAATTTCAATTATATTATTGAGTCTGGCACCCGGGACTGTTGTACAAACTCCGTAAATTCCTTCCTCCTACATACTTCCTAATCATCCAGTCCTACCTCTCTGAAAGATCCTTCAAAATAAACCACAATAATTCCTATTCATCTCTTTCCACCCAGTCTGCTGGGGTTGCACAAGGCAGTATCCTAGGACCCATTCTATACAGTATATACAGCTGATATCCCAACCCATTCATTTCTACCTATGCCGATGGCACTTGCGTGTTATCGGTTAATAAAGATCCTACAATTGCCTCTCAAAGTTTCCAATTCTACAACAGAGACCTTGAGGTACGGTGTCAGAATTGGAGAATTAAAATCAATTCCAATAAATCCCAACAAATTACCTTTACCCTTCGTCGAAAACCTGTGACATCCTGCCCTACAGTGTCCTTTAATGATGTTCCGCTTGTCTCGGTTGAACAGATCCTTATTTATTTTATACGATATTTAGGACTCCTGCTTGACAAACGACTTACATGGAATCCGCATACAAGACTGAAGAGATAAGAAACTGCACGACGATTTCGGCTACTCCAACACTTACTAGACAGACGCTCTAACCTTTCACCTAACTACAAAAGACTCATTTACATGACCATCATAAGGCATATCTGGACCTACGAAGTAGAGCTTTGGGGCTCTTCTAAACCATCAAACTCTTCCCGAATCCAATCCTTACAATCCAAAATCCTTCGCAAAATCCTTAATGCTCCTTACTTTGTCGCGAATAAAATCATCCACAATGATCTTAATGTTCCATATGTTGCTGATTTGGCCCGTACCATGTATCACACCTTCCATGAAAAACTCCACTCCCACTTTAATCCATTAGTTTCAATCCTTGTTTTCTCTTCCATTCCTGATAATCCTCTGAGGCGTCTGAAAAGAAGATGGCCTCGAGACCTTCTTGTTTAGACTCACTACCAAAGAGTGCTGCCAATGGGCAGTTTCTATTCATGTTTATTTCATGTGTTATAACATTTCAGCATATTTACTTGATGTATTTTTTGTGCAGTTGTAAATTTCAATAAAAATATATTTAAAAAAAAATTAAATTATTATATACGACAATTAGTTAATTTTATCGGTTTTTCATACTTTCCGTTAACTTTTAAAATTATGTGTATACCATGTTATATTTTTTTAAAACTTTAGCTTTCCAACGGTATATGATACATGTAATATTACTGCTCTTATGTTCAAAAACAAAAAATTGCATTAAAAAATATTTATTAATTTTTCCAATTTAGTTATTTTCCAAATTCACTCAACTTATATATTTACCTGTTTTTTTGCAATGCTAATCAGATGATATAGTCAATTTTATAAAATCTACAAAATTATAGGTACTTTAGAAGAAGAAATTTTGAAATATCGGCATTTAAGCTGTGCCAGACTGGTTTCCTAGGTTGCTTATGCTTTTTATGCTGGCCATGAACATCGTATGAAATAATTACTTTAAGAGGCGCAATCATGTGTGATTACCATCAATTAGTTTCACGCAAATATTTTCTCAAACCCCAATCAGATTTAATTATCATTTATTAAACTCTAATGATAACTAAAATAATTTTATTTATTGAAATAAAAAATCTGGTGCGGGCAACACACGACTTCCACTTACCTTGACTGTTAAAATCAATTTGAAAACAATTAAATATACTTCGATTTGAAAAAATTTTGAAGTTGATTTTAATAAAAAAGTGTATTTATTTTCGTTGGAAACTATATGATTTAAAAAATAATATAACTATATTTAATTGTTAATCAGTAATAAGTTTATTCCACATTCGTCACTTTATATTACCTTTTACAACTTTTTGTATCAGATAAAAATTTTCTTAAAATCTTTCTCTTTCCAACGATATACTATACGTCTACCTTACTGTTCTTACTATAAAAAATCTGGTGCGGGCAACACACGACTTTCACTTACCTCCATTTTTGAAATCGATTAAAGAATTTTCAAGTACAGTAAGAGATAAAAATGAGTGAAACCATTGAAGAGTTAATTAACTGGAATACTTTTATGTATAATGAAACATGTGTTTTATTAAAAAATCTATTATATTATTATCTAAAATAATCAGTTAATTTTATCGGCATTTCATCACTCTCTATTAACTTTTAAAAGCTTGTGTTTAAGAAAATATTATTTCTAAAATCTTTAGCTTTCAAACGGTATATCATACATGTATATTACTGTTCTTATGTTCAAAAACAAAAAAAATTGCATTAAAAAAATATTTTTCAGTTTTCTCCTATAGTTGTTTTTCAAATTCGTACAACTTACATATTTACCTGTTATTTATCAATGCTAACAACATATAGTGGTTATTTTTATAGAACCTACAAAATTAAAGGTACTTCAGAGGAAGAAAATATCGGCATTTAAGCCCTGTCAGACTATTTTTATCATAATGAAACCTACATAATGTTAAAACCTATTAAATTTTACATTGATATAGCGAGTTTAATCAAAATCGTCGGAACCGTTTTCGAGAAAAAAGGTGTAAAATACATGGTATAAAGTGGCTCTTCTGGTAAGCTCATTTTATTGAAAAAGGTTTTGTAACGTCTTGGGTGTATATTTTTCCTAAATATGAAATATCAGTTTCATAGGTCTCTTCGTCGGGAGTTAAAAAAACAAAAATTGCATTAAAAAACTATGTTTTTCGGTTTTCTCCTTTAGTTGGGTATCGAATTCATTTAATTTATATATTTACCTGTTTTTCATCAGCGGTAACAAGATAATATAGTTATTTTTATAGAATCAACAAAATTAAAGGTACTTTAGAGAAAGAAAATTTAAAATATCGGCATTTAAGCCCTGTCAGACCATTTTAATCAGAATAAAACCTTCATGATATTAAAGCCCATTAAATATTACATCGATATAGCTAGTTAAATCAAAATCGTCGGAACCCTTTTCGAGAAAATCGAAAAAAGATGAAAATTGCATGGTATAAAGTGCCTCTTCTGGTAAGCTCATTTTGATGAAAAAGGTTTTGTAACGTCTCGGGCGTATAGTTATCTTAAATATGAAATTTTAGTTTCATAGGACTTACCGTTTGCTCCCGGGAGTTACCACACACACACACAGACCTTTTTGCGGGACTTGGTTATTTAGGCTCAGGAGACCCTAAAACGTGTATTTCCGATGAAAACTGGAATTAGAAAATGTTCACGATCGCAATACTTTCCCTTACTAAAAATAGTAAGTGAAAGTAAAAACAAACAAAATTACGTTAAAAATAGTTTTTCTCTTTTATCCTTTAGTTGGTGATCAAATTCGTTCAACTTGTATATTTAGTCGTCCTTCATCAATGTCATTAAGATGATATGGTTAGTCAGTCTTATGGAATGTACAAAATTAAAGGCATTTAAGCCCTGTCAGATTGTTTCATTGAGAATATAGCGAGTTTAATCAACATCGTTGGAGCCATTTTTGAGAAAATCATAATAAGGTGCAAAATTCATGGTATAAAGTGGCTCTTCTGGTTAGCTTGTTTCATTCTGATTGAAATAGTCTGACAGGGCTTAAATGCCGTAATTTTAAATTTCCTTTCTCTAAAGTACCTTCAAGTTTGTAGATTTAAAAACAAAATTAGAACATCATCTTATTAGCATTGATATGCCAACAGATATTTAGCTGCAAGTTGAGCGAATTTGAAAACAACGGCGGTAAGTGAAAGACGTGTGTTGCCCGCACTAGATTTTTAAAAATAATTGTCTTATTTTTTGCATTTTATTCTGAACAAATCTGGTTTTTAATTGAACTTATTTAGAAAATGGATAGTGAAATAGTGAAACTGAGTTTGCGAAAGCTGCATTGAGATATTTATCTAGGAAATGTTCAATTAGAGAAAGTTTGAATCGACCTAGAATATACGTCTAAGTATTTCCTGGAATAAACTGAGCCTCCGGTAGTTGAGTAAACCAGAATGGTGGATGTACGCTCATTATTTCAAGTTTTTTAGTTTTTACTTTCACTTACCTCTATATGAAATTAATAGTAAGAGAAAGTATTGCCATTACAACTATTTTCCAAACCGATTTTCAACGGTCCGAATGTCCAATTTAAAGTTTCTTAAGTCGAAAAAATAAAAATCAACAAATGTTCTTTATATTTCAATTCGGTAAGTCTAAATTTATTATTTATTTACTGAATATAGATAATTTACTGAAATTTACAACTGTATTGTTAATAAAAATATCAAGTTAATGTGAGTATAATATTAAAAAAAGGATAAGATATACATGTAAGAGAACTACCCATTGGCAGCACACAAAAAAATATTCTAAATAGAAGGTCTCATGGCCATCTTCTTTTCAGACGCGTAGGAGAATTGTCGGGATTTGAAGAAGAAGCAAGGATCGAAACTAGTGGGTTTGTGTGGGAATAGAGTTCGTCATGGAAAGATTGATAACTGATAATTGTTAGTCATGTAAATGGGCCGTTTGTAGTTTAGTGGAAGAGCAGAACGTTTGTCAGCACATTTGTTGAAGCAGCCGATAAGCAGTTCCTGGTCGTTTTAGTCATGTAAAATAGAATAGAAAAAAATCTGGTGCGAGCAACACACGACTTTCACTTACCTCCGTTATTAGTATCGATTAAAGTTTTTTTCTATAACAGTAAGAGATAAAAATGAGTGAAACCATTAAAGAATTAATTTAATTAAATTTCTATAGAAACATGTGTTTCATTAAAAAATCTATTATATTATTATCTAAAATAATCAGTTAGTTTTATCTTCTTTTTATCACTTTTTATTAACTTTTACAAGCTCTTGAGTATCAGATAATATTTTTTTTTCTAAAATCTTTAGCTTTCCAACGGTATATTACTGTTCTTATATTCAAAAACGAAAAATTGCATAAACAAATATTTTTTTCAGTTTTCTCCTTTAGTTGCTTTTCAAATTTGCTCAACTTGCATATTTGGCTGTTATTTATCAATGCTAACTAGAACATGTTTCCTGAAGTAAGCAGTTCAGGAGGAGGTGAGAAGTTGCTAAGTCGGAAACTGGTATTTACAAAGTATGTAGAGGAACGCGGAAGAATGAAGGGTAGAAAAGAAAGACACCTAGGAAGTGTTTCAGTTGGGCTGCGAGGTAAGCAACCTACCTCGGAACCAATGCATACAGGGATTGGCAAGACTTCCTTACGCTAAAAATATTTATGGAGTTATTGAAAACAATTAAATAGAATAAAATATATTTTTTCTTATTATCTATTTTACTCATTAAATGCCATGCAAGTCTGCTTGCACAAGCATAATTGGATTGGTTCCAACTTTAGGAGACTTGAAGGAACGGCTTTTGAAAAACGTGTTTAATATGTTGAGTTAAGTTGATTCTTACTTTAAATGGTATTTTTTTATTTATTTTGGTTTATTATTTTCAACAATCAACCTTTGTAATCGACCAAAAAAAAAATTACCTCCGCTCAAAATTTGAGAGCTTGCGTTTCAAGATGCGTAGAATCCGAATAACGAATAAAAAAATCCGTTTCTCCAAATAAATAAATAAATAACAACATTTTTTTTTTGCTTTTAGTGCTATTTGAGAGATAATTAATTTTTGGACTAAATGAAAAAATAATCATTGAATATTGCCTTTTGAAATCAGTGGTAGTGTTATGATATGATGCTTTGAATTAGTGCTTTTCATATTACTTAATTGCCTATCAACAGCCTTATAAACAGTTATACAATAATATTGTTATTTGGAAATAATAAACCATTATATAATCATTTTCAGCGTTTTTTAACCTTATTTCCTTCATTCGCATCTCGAAAAAGAAATATATTGCTATGGTTTTGAGAGGCTGCTTTTCTAAGGCAGCGGTAGCTTCAAAAACTAGATTAATGAACATGTTTAATGTATATATATATAGACTATATTTACTGAAACTATCGTAATTCTTGTCTAAAGGTAACGTGTTTACCAATCCCAAAAGGTTACATGCAGGGGGAAATCAAATTAAACAGGTTTCAATAAATTACATTATTATTAAAAATCTGGTGCGGGCAACACACGATTTTCACTTATCTCCATTTTAAAAATCAATGAAAGAATTTTCAAATACTGTTAGAGATAAATATACGTAAAACTATTAAGGGATTAATTAAATTTAATTTATATAGAAACATGTGTTTTATTAAAAAAAAATATTATATTGTTATCTAAAATAATCAGTTAGTTTTATCTTTATTTCATCACTCTCTATTAACTTTTATGAGCTTGTGTATGAGATAAAATTTTTCTAAAATCTTTAGCTTTCCAACGGTATATTATATATATACATATACTGTTCCTAAGTTTAAAAAAACAAAAATTGCATTAAAAAACTATGTTTTCTGTTTTTTCCTTTAGTTGTGTATCGAATTCATTCAATTTATATATTTACCTGTTTTTCATCAGTGGTAACTTTTGCTGATTGTCATGTATTGATGATACTGATAGGAATAAGTTCATTAGTAAATAATTTTAATATTAATTAAATAAATATTAATGAGCTTTGTTGGCAAAAGTTTAAATGGCATTTTCCTAACCCACTCGGGTTGTCCGTGGTCTTCTCCCCGCTGTACAACTGTTAGTTCCTCCAGCGGCAGCCGACAAGAGTATTAGGCCTGGCCTAGAGTAGGTATACTTATAATAAAGGTTTACAACACTGGCCCAGGCACTTCTCATATCAGCTTCGCTCCCCTGTGACATGACCAAGATCGGCAATATCCGAAATATAGTATTTTATTGAAAAGAAGAAGGAAAGGAAGTGACGAGGGTGTTCCATCCTCAAGAAGAGGAGAGTTGTATTCCAGAGAAAGAAGGGTAGAAGATCTCCAACGGAGGCCGCCAGAGATCTGAGAACGGAGTCGTGAATGCTGGGGGACGCTTGATATAATAGTTAATAGTTTTAAGCATTCTGTAAATAAAATAGATATGGGTAAGTTATTTTTACTTTCACTTACTATATATAGTAAGGAAAAGTATTGCGATTACGAAAATTTTCGAATTCCAGTTTTCAACGGAAATACACATTTTAGGGTCCCCTGAGTCCAAATAACCAAATCCCGCAAAAAGGTCTGTGTGTGTGTGTGGTAACTTCCGGGCGGAAATGGTAAGTCCTATGAAACTGAAATTTCATATTTAAGATAACTATACGCCCGAGACGTTACAAAACCTTTTTCATCAAAATGAGCTTACCAGAAGAGCACACTGGATGGAACACCCTCGTCACTTCCCTTCCTTCTTCTTTTCAATAAAATACTATTTTTGGGATATTGCCGATCTCGTTCATGACAAAGGGGAGCGAAGCTGATATGAGAAGTGCCTGGGCCAGTGTTGTAAACCTTTATTATAAGTATACCTACTCTAGGCCAGGCCTAATACTCTTGTCGGCTGCCGCTGGAGGAACTAACAGTTGTACAGCGGGGAGAAGACCACGGACAACCCGAGTGGGTTAGGAAAATGCCATTTAAACTTTTGCCAACAAAGCTCATTAATATTTATTTAATTAATATTAAAATTATTTACTAATGAACTTATTCCTATCAGTATCATCAATACATGACAATCAGCAAAAGTTACCACTGATGAAAAACAGGTACATATATAAATTGAATGAATCGATACACAACTAAAGGAAAAAACAGAAAACATAGTTTTTTAATGCAATTTTTGTTTTTTTTTAACTTAAGAACAGTATATGTATATATATAATACACCGTTGGAAAGCTAAAGATTTTAGAAAAAATATTATCTCATACACAAGCTCATAAAAGTTAATAGAGAGTGATGAAATAAAGATAAAACTAAAACTGCATGTAACCTTTTGGGATTGGTAAACACGATACCTTTAGACATGAATTACGATAGTTTCAGTAAATATAGTCTATATATATATATCAAATATATATAAATATATATAAATCAAAATGGCTCTTTCCTCTTACCCGTAGGCAATATTTCCTTGGATCTTTCCTATACCAAACCATTAATTCACAACACCCTCCATATATCTACGATCTCCTACAGTTCAAACCCACAATTCACCCACTAGAGACTAGATCCCGTTTTTCCAACCTTTATATCACTTCCCACAGAACAAAAAAATACGAATGCTCCTTTCTGGCCCGTTCTACTAGTTTCTGGAATTCCCTTCCATCAAACATCCGCCATGCTCCTTCCCTTTCTACATTTAAATTCCTTCTTTTCCAGCACCTTCTAACATCCCAAAATGACGCTGCCTGACATATATTTTAAATATGAAATATATTTTTTTCCTTTGTTCAATCTTTACATTATTTGTTAACGTTTTTTTATATCGTTATTTTTGTTACTAAAAGATTTCATTTCTTATATTTGTATTTTTTATTTTTATTTATGTTTTAATTGTATTATCCTTTCATTAATTCTTGGTCTAATATAGATCCTTTATTATTTCAGAGTTAATGTTATTTTAAGAATACTAAGTATTAGTACAATGTTACTAATTATTTTCGTTTTATTTAATTTTTTTTCTTTTTTTTTTTGTTTCTTTTTTAATTTGGATTCTGTTATCAACTCATATATTTCTCATTTTTTTCTAACATATATTAGCTTCTGAAGATTGTTTTTATTTTATTTATTTTGTGTTTTATACTAATTCATCAATTATTGTAAATAGTAGTTAATCATGTTCATCTTGTCTGTTGGCCAGACATATTGTATATTTAAACTGTACAAAGCTGTTATTCTAAAGGGACCCAGTCCCAGAATAAAAATTATTTTCTATCTATCTATCTATATATATATATATATATATATACATTAAACATGTTCATTAATCTAGTTTTTGAAGCTACCGCTGCCTTAGAAAAGCAGCCTCTCTAAACCATAGCAATATATTTCTTTTTCGAGATGCGAATGAAGGAAATAAGGTTAAAAAACGCTGAAAATGATTATATAATGGTTTATTATTTCCAAATAACAATATTATTGTATAACTGTTTATAAGGCTGTTGATAGGCAATTAAGTAATATGAAAAGCACTAATTCAAAGCATCATATCATAACACTACCACTGATTTCAAAAGGCAATATTCAATGATTATTTTTTCATTTAGTCCAAAATTTAATTATCTCTCAAATAGCACTAAAAGCAAAAAAAAATGTTGTTATTTATTTATTTATTTGGAGAAACGGATTTTTTTTATTCGTTATTCGGATTCTACGCATCTTGAAACGCAAGCTCTCAAATTTTGAGCGGAGGTAATTTTTTTTATGGTCGATTACAAAGGTTGATTGTTGAAAATAATAAACCAAAATAAATACAAAATTACCATTTAAAGTAAGAATCAACTTAACTCAACATATTAACCACGTTTTTCAAAAGCCGTTCCTTCAAGTCTCCTAAAGTTGGAACCAATCCAATTATGCTTGTGCAAGCAGACTTGCATGGCATTTAATGAGTAAAATATAGTTTTGCTCATTTATCCTTTAGTCGGTCATCAAATTCGTCCAACTTGTAGATTTACTTGTATCTTTTGAAATGTACAGAATTTAAGGTAGTTTAGAGGAAGAAAACTATGCGCCCGAGATGTTACAGCAACTTAATCATCAAAATCTGCTGACCAGAAGAGCCTCTTTATATCCTGCATAACCCAAAAAATTGCTTTAACGATTTTGATTAAAATAGCTATATCTATTTAAAATTTAATGGGCCTTAATATCGTGTAGGTTTCATTCTGATTGACAGGGCTCAAATGCCGATATTTCAAAATTTCTTTCTTTAAAGTACCATTAATTTTATATTTTTTATGAAATTGGCCACATCATCTGATCGGCATTGCTAAAATTATAGGTAAATATATAAGTTGAACGAATTCGATATCCAACTAAAGGAGATAACTGAAAAAATGTATTTTTAATGCAATTTTTCGTTTTTGAACATAAGAACAGTAATATAGATGTATATTTTACCATTGGAATGCTAAAGATTTAAGAAAAAATATTATCTTATACACAAACTTGTAAAAATTAATTAACAGTGATGTAAAGCCGATAAAACTAACTGATTGTTTTAGATAATAATATAATCGATTTTTTAATAAAACACATGTTTCTATAGAAATTCAATTTAATTATTTTCTTATAAGTTTCACTCATTTTCATTACTAACTGTATTTGAAAATTTTTTAATCGATTTTAACAAAGAGGTATGTGAAAGTCGTGTGTTGTCTGCACCAGATTTTTCATATATAGGTAAGTGAAAGTTAAAATGAACTGACGAAAGATAGAAGGTGTATAAAAGTCAACATTTGTTAAAGAAGTTCTAGTTCCCATGGAAGCATGGAATTCATGTAAAAGTAAAAAAATCTGGTGCGGGCAACACACGACATTCACTTGCCTCCGTTTTTAAAATCGATTAAAGAATTTTCAAGTACAGTAAGAGATAAAAATAATTAAAAAATTAATTAAATTGAATTTATATATAAACATGTGTTTTATTAAAAAATCTATTATATTATTATCTGAAATAATCAGTTAGTTTTATGTTCATTTCATCACTATCTATAAACTTTTAAAAGCTTGTGTATGAGATAATATTTTTTCTAAAATCTTTAACTTTCCAACGGTACATCATACATGTATATTACTGCTCTTATGTTCAAAAACAAAAAATTGCACTAAACTTTTTTTTTTTCAGTTTTCTCCTTAAGTTGGGTATCGAATTCATTCAATTTATGTATTTACCTGTTTTTCATCAGTGGTATCAAGATAATATAGTTATTTTTATAGAATCAACAAAATTAAAGGTACTTTAGAGAAAGAAAATTTAAAATATCGGCATTTAAGCCCTGTCAGACCATTTTAATCAGAATAAAACCTACATGATATTAAAACCTATTAAATTTTACAACGATATAGCGAGTTTAATCAAAATCGTCATAACCGTTTTCGAGAAAATCGAAAAAAGGTGCAAAATGCATGGGATAAAGTGGCTCTTCTGGTAAGCTCATTTTAATGAAAAAGGTTTTGTAACGTCTTGAGCGTATATTTGTCTTAAATATGAAATGTCAGTTTCATAGGACTTATTGTTTCCGCCCGGGAGTTACCACACACACACAGACCTTTTTGCGGGACTTGGACTCAGGGGACCCTAAAATGTGTATTTCCGTTAAAAATTGGAATTGGAAAATTTTCACGATCGCAATTCTTTCCCTAACTATATAGTTAGTGAAAGAAAAAAATATGGATGTAAAAAAATTGCATCGATATATCGAGTTTAAACAAAATTTTTAAAGTCGGTTTTGAGAAAATCGTAAAAAGGTGTTAAATGATATAAAGTAGCACTTCCAGTCTGCCGATTTTATTGAATATGAAATTTCAGCTTTGTGTTTTTTTATTTTCGTGCTAGATTTACGACACACAGTCCTTTTTTCGGGACTTGGTCATTTGGACTCAGAGGACCCTAAAACGTGTATTTCCGTTAAAACAGGAATTCGAAAATTTACATGATCGCAATACTTCATATATAGGTAAATGAAAGTAAAAATTAATTAATACAGCAATATCTAAAGTGATTGGTCTTATGTCACTCGTCACTCCAATAAATTCTACCACTTTGTTGTCTACATATAAACCATAAAATCATGGCTTTTTCAATTGTATATAATACGCTTAAATTACTACTATTATTTCAGAAAATGTGTTTGAATTAAAATCAAATTATTTATACTTTTTTTTTTTTTTTTTTGTCTTAGTTAAATTCCACTTACCAAACACACAGACCTTTTTTTGCGAGACTTGGTCGTTTGTAATCAAGAGGACACTAAATACTGGGATTATAAAATTATTACGATCAGAATACTTTCCCTCACCATTTATTTCATATTTAGATATGTGGCTGTAAAAGGTTTTACGTAGGAGGATATAATTCAGAAACAATCCAGCCGTATCGTGACATCATTAATTGTACCCTCACAGAGGAAGTCGTTAGATTAGATGTTATTAATACTGCCTAGCTATAATTTGTGTAGGATGTTAGATTTTATTTTGTAATATCTGCTGAGGAAATAACGAAGTATAAATTTAGAGCTTTTGGTTTATTATTTTCAATAATGAACCTTTGTAATCGACCAAAAAAAAAAAAAATAATAAAATAACCCCACTCGAAATTTGAGAGCTTACGTTTCAAGATGCGTAGAATCCGAATAACGAATGAAACAAAATCCGTTTGTCCGCCGTCCGCCGCATTTCTCCGAAACTGCTGGACCATTTTTTGAAATTCGCCTCAAAAATACTGGTCCATTCAACGATGATCCTAACACCTAGACATTGATATTAGCTGGTTATTTTTAAAATGGCGGCCGATTAAAAGCGATTTAATTCAATAACTCAGTTATTTTTAAAAAATAGTGAAAAAATTTACTAGTGTTTTTTGACCGAAAAAAACGCGAATAATTGTATAAAAGAGAATAACTAAATAACTCTGTTATTTTGACGATAGAGAAAAGTATGTATAGAGTTTTAGAATCAGTAAAGCGCTATAAACTATATAAAAGAAAAAATGAAAAAAAAAAAATAATAATAATACGCATGTAACTACGTTATTTTTAAAGATAATCTTATAGCAATATTATTATTGTCCATAGTGACAGATTGTAATATATCCGAATAAATAAATGTTTACTTTCATTTTTGAAGATAGATAGAGAAAAAATTAATTAGTGTTTTTTAACCAAAAAACCGTGAATAATTATATAAAAGAGAATTAATTGAAATTTCAGAACATAAATACGCTCATAACTCAGTGACCATAGAGAAAAGTATGTATAGAGTTTTAGAATCAGTAAAGCGCGATAAACTATATAAAAGAAAAAATGGAAAAAAAAAATTAATACGCATGTAACTACGTTATTTTCGAAGATATAGAAAAAATTAATTAGTGTTTTTTAACCAAAAAATCGCGAATAATTATATAAAAGAGAAAAAATTGAAATTTTAGAACATAAATACGCTCATAACTCAGTTATTTTTGACCATAGAGAAAAGTATGTATAGAGTTTTAGAATCAGTAAAGCGCGATAAACTATATAAAATAAAAAATAAAAAATTAATACGCATGTAACTACGTTATTTTCGAAGATATAGAAAAAAATAATTAGTGGTTTTTAACCAAAAAATCGCGAATAATTATATAAAAGAGAAAAAATTGAAATTTTAGAACATAAATACGCTCATAACTCAGTTATTTTTGACCATAGAGAAGAGTATATATAGAGTTTTTGAATGAGTAAAGCGCGATAAATTATTTAAAGAAAAAATGAAAAAAAAAAATTAATACGCATGTAACTACGTTATTTTTGAAGATAGAGAAAAAATTAATTAGTGTTTTTTAACCAAAAAATCGCGAATAATTATATAAAAGAGAAAAAATTGAAATTTTAGAGCATAAATACGCTCATAACTCAGTTATTTTTGACGATAGAGAACATTGTAAAAAGTTGCAAAATCCATGGTATGATGTGGCCCTTCTGATAAGCTTTATTGTACAACGTTTCGTTTTCGTGTTAGACTTACCAGCCATAAACCACGAGAAAATCGAAAAAAGGTGAAAATTGCATGGTATAAAGTGGCTCTTCTGGTAACCTCATTTTTATGGAAAAGGTTTTGTAACGTCTCGGGCGTACAGTTATCTTAAATATGAAATTTCAGTTTCATAGGACTTTTCGTTTCCGTCCGGGAGTTACCACACACACAGACGTTTTGGCGGGACTTGGTCATTTCGACTCAGGGGACCCTAAAACGTGTATTTCTGGTGAAAACTAGAATTCGAAAATTTTCGCGATCGCAATACTTTCCCTTAATATATATTTCCTATATAGGTAAGTGAAATAAAAAACTTTTTCTTCTCTGTCGGAGATAAAGGTCTCAAAGTTTCAGAACTATTTGGCCAACAACCTCACAGTTTTGGGGGGTTCAGCAAGGTATAGTATAAACATTCTATCATTGCCGCTCCTTCAGGGCTAACAAAATATACTAATAGATAGAAATACGAAATACTAATATACTAATAGGTCGAAATAATAGATGTGAAATTTTACATTTTTATAGAAAGATTATTTCTGCAATCAATCAATTAAATATATCATTTAATTACCTTCCTTTCCAGCGAAGGCCTCTTGTTGCACCATTATTCCCCTATATCACTCAATATTCACAACTGCTGACTACATCAAAAGAGTGCGAAATAACATCTGAGAAAGAAGTAATAGGGAGGGGGTTGAACCAGCTCCTATTAGACCCCACCACGACCATCTCAATGTTACTCTACTCGCTGCGACCGTTAACATGGGATCCCTTCTGCATCTCGTTTCCAAAACTAGCTTTCAACTATATTTTAGGGTTTCCACTAACTTATAATTTCCTTTTTTTAGTTCATTTCGAAAAAAAAGTATATTCTTCTCTGAAAAGGAGGTATCAACGTCTAAAATTGCGAACAAGTGTTAAATATTGAATGTGAAAGTGTCTGAATTTACCTGGATTATCTTCTTTCTATATATTACTTTAATTAATCAATAGTTGTATAATGCAGCTCATAAAGCCCTTTATACAGAAAACGTTTACATGAAAGATCACATGAAAATGTAAAAAAATCTGGTGCGGGCAACCCAAGACTTTCACTTACCTCCATTTTTAAAATCAATGAAAGAATTTTCAAATACAGTTAGAGACAAAAATACGTGAAACTATTAAAAAATTAATTAAATTGAATTTCTATAGAAACATGTGTTTTATTAAAAAATCTATTATATTATTATCTAAAATGATCAGTTAGTTTTATCTTCTTTTCATCACTCTCTATTAACTTTTAAACGCTTGAGTATAAGATAATATTTTTTCTAAGATCTTAAGCTTTCCAACGGTATATCATACATGTATATTACTGCTCTTATGTTCAAAAACAAAAAATTGCATTGCATTTTTTTTTTTCAGTTTTTTTTTTTAAAATAATTTCTTTATTTATTCTGGGACAAGTCCCTTTAGAATAATACAATATCCAATTATGAGAGAATTACTGTCTTAGAGTATGATTAAAAAAGAAATATACAATGAATAATAATTAAAAAAGAAACCATGAGAGAAATGACAAAAATAAAAAAATTATAAAACAGTATATATCTTCGAAAACTAATGGCTGTAAAAATATTTGTAAGAAAAAGATATAAGTGATGAATAAAAAATATAATAATTAAATAATTATCATATTATGTAGACTAGAAAATAAAATTCTTACTGTCCTGGGAACGGTCGGAAAGGAAGGATTGGAACCATCGTAGAGCACTATTGGATAAAGAAAGATTTTTAAGTTTGGTAAGGAGAATGTTGTGACCAACGGTATCAAAAGCTTTGGAAAAATCAAGAAGAATGAGGATTGTTAGTTGATGGCGTTCCATGGCGGTTTGAAGGTCCTGAGTTATTTTAAGGAGACGGCATTAGCCCCACCGTTTACAGAATTTACTTCTGTGGGGCTCCTCCGGAGTTTCGTTCTTTCTCGTCTAACAGCCTCTCTGAACGGATCTTCATCCGAGCCGGACACAGCAGCCGCCCTAAACGGATCACCGTCCCGAGCCAAGGGCTCCTGATGGTAAAACACTTACCGGGCCCCCAAATTGTACAAAATGGTGCCCCGGGTGAGGAACCGTGTAACGCGTACCGCCCATCGGATTCAATCATTTAACAATTAACAATTAAATTGAAATTGAAATTAAAGTTAACATTTGAATTGACAATAAAAATTTATTACGAGCTATAACATTATATTTGAAGTCGCGATGTTTTTAAGAGCATAACATCCTTAATTCCATCGTAATTTATTATTCAATTTAATATAAACAGTCTCTATGCATGGTGTTATTAATGTTTGAAAATTATTTATTTATAAGAATATGCATGTTTATTCAAAGTATTATTAAAGGTTTTGAAATTAATTTATTTAGATTTAAGGCATACTTATTTAGATTTTAAGACATATTTATTTAGATTTTAAGACATATTTATTTAGATTTAAGACATATTTATTTAGATTTTAAGAAATATTTATTCAGATTTTAAGGCTTATTTATTTAGATTTTAAGAAATATTTATCTAGATTTGATTTAATATTTATTTAGATTTTAAGGCTTATTTATTTAGATTTTAAGACATATTTATTTAGATTTAAGACATATTTATTTAGATTTTAAGAAATATTTATTCAGATTTTAAGGCTTATATATTTAGATTTTAAGAAATATTTATCTAGATTTGATTTAATATTTATTTAGATTTTAAGGCTTATATATTTAGATTTTAAGAAATATTTATCTAGATTTGATTTAATATTTATTTAGATTTTAAGGCTTATTTATTTAGATTTTAAGAAATATTTATCTAGATTTGATTTAATATTTATAGTTACCTTAGACTATGTATTTATTTCTCGACGTTAATTATTTTTTATAAACGTTACGTCATATTTTTTATCAATGTTAAAATTGTTTGTGCATTCATAATTTATTTATTTTTTACAGCACGCGATCGATTATTAATAATTTTGTTTGACCGTCGTTGATTAATTAATTCTTAATCAATTAAATTTTCTAGTTTTTTCAATGGGTAAAGACGATACTAACTTTTCGGTCCGCGAGCGTGTCGGTTCTTTGGAGCGCAAGCTTCGTCACCTCAAGCGAGGTCTTCAACGCTTAAGCGCGCTCGATGACGTCACGGATAGTGGCGACGACGCTTTTATAGAATTTGAGGTCGGTTACGATGAATTAAAGGATCTGTGGTCTAAGTATGAAAGCGTTTAGGAGGAACTAGATTTACTTTACGAGTCCCAGGGCCCCTCTTCTTTTCCGACAGACTGGGAATCCAATTATGACCATTACCGCGATAAAATTAGGCGGGTGAAGATAAGATATCGTAAATTTAAGTCCTAACACACCACATGACTGAATCATGTGGCTGAATCGCCGATAGCCGCTTCTACTTATTCATCTCAGTTACCTACCATTAAGGTCCCGGTATTCGCGGGCGACCTGGCCAAATGGACGCGTTTCCGTGACACCTTTACGTCTTTAGTGCATGACAACTCGCAGCTCACGCCCATCAGCAAGATGCATTATTTGAGAAATGCGCTGACTGGCGAGCCAGCCTCTCTTATCGCTGGTCTCGGGTTCGACGCTGGTTCGTACCAGCTCGCGTGGGACGCAGTGATGCGGGAGTACGACAATCCACGAGTTTCGTTCTTTCTCGTCTAACAGCCGCTCTGAACGGATCTTCATCCGAGCCTGACACAGCAGCCGCTGTATCCAGAACAGGACCACCGGAGCGAGGACCGAAGACTTCTGGGAGGACGAGAATGAGGACGCCGCCCGCCCGCCGTAAATATAAACAGGAACCTGACCCATTAATTATATATTGTTATTAATAAATACTTCAAAACGAACGAGTTATTTTTTTCGTTAAGGCACAATAAAGGGCTCCCGATGGTAAAACACTTACTGGGCTCCCAAATTGTACCGTAAGTGAAAGTAAACAGAAAGAATTTGGTAACCCAAATCTTATTTTCCTTTATAAGGACGAATATAGGAAGTGATGGAATGATGACTCTTGGCTGCGATGGATTGGTGGAGTGGCAGCGGATGCCAGGTCCATCTTTCGCAATTGGAGAGCGGTTGCAATGAATAGAGAAGACTGGCGGACTAAACTGCAGAAGGCCCTGACTCTTCAAGAGTTTTAGCGCCATGGATGATGATGATGAAATCTCATTTTCCCTTATTGAAAATATCAAAACGTTGAGAGGTTAGAGAAAATTGAAAAAAAATATATTGGGTTGTATCACATGAAATGTCCGTTTTCAAGGTAGAGGATTTTTATTTAAAATACGATATGAAAACAAAATAATTTTATTCCAAGTATTTACTTTATTTTTCTACACATTTTTTCCAACGAGACACCAACTTTTTTATCCCCGAACTGAAAAACTCTCACTTTGATGTGAAACAAAATCTGAAAACGCACTTTTCATTTGATCATCATTTTCAAAAAGTTTTCCTTTGACGAAGTTGTCTAAATTCCTGAACAAGTGGTAATCTGGTTGAGACAAGTCGGGAGAATATATTGGGTGCGGAAGAACTTCGTAGCCCAGTTCTTTCAATTTTTGCACGGTATGTTTTAATACATGGGGTCTAGCGTTGTCATGAGGTATCCATGTATCGAGCTTTTTTACTTTCCCAATACACTTTAAATGTCTGAAAACGGTAGATGCACTTGCATTTAGTTGTGATGAGAGTCCTTTAACTGTTTGGTAGGGGTTTCTTTCTACTGTATGTTTGAGGACATCGTTGTCTATTACGGACGGAGGTCTTCCTCGGGGCAAGTTTTCCAAGTCGGTATCCCCAGCTGAAAACTTAGCAAAGCAACACTCCCTTCCCCAAACGCTTTGCAAATATTTCTAGCGGCCTGAGCTGCTGAATGGCCGAGTTTAAACTCGTACTCGAAAATCGCGTGTTTCCATGTTCATATTTGGAGGTATACTAAAAAGTGGGTAATTGATTGAGAAGCTAATGTTTATAATACAAAGGTAGATGATTAGTAACTGTTTACTTTAAATAAGTAAACATTCGGAAGAAAACAACAGAAACCTGCAAAATCCTTTATGTATTTCAGAAACTATAAAAACGGACATTTCATGTGAAACAACCAAATATATAGTAAGGGCAAGATTGCCATCGTGAAAAAACCTGGTCCGACAAAAAGCTGTGTGTCTGTATGTGGTAAGTCTAGCGCGAAAACAGTAAGTAATATAAAACTGAAATTTTATATTATAATAGCGTCTATACCCGACCGAGATGTTACAGCAACTTTTCCATGGAAATCGGCCAAGCGTAACCCTCGTCTCATAGATTTTTTTAATGTAAATAACGAAAACATTAAACATAAACTTTAAAGTAAAACCAGTTATTATTTTAGGCTATAAAGAAGTAAATAAATTAAATTCATGCTGTACCTTTACACATACAATAAATAAACAAACATAAAATTTCCCGTATAATATATATATTCGCGTATTTAGGTACGGCCAGAATATATTACAAATATTATTTAAATATACCGGTGCTATTAATATTACAACCGTAACAAGCCACTTTATATTATGCATTTCGAGCCTTTTTCCGATTTTCTCCACAATCCGACAATTTTGATTAAAATTTAAATTTCATATTTAAGACAAATTTACGCCCGAGACGTTACAAAACCTTTTTCATCAAAATGAGCTTACCAGAAGAGCCACTTTAAACCATGCATTTTGCACCTTTTTTCAATTTTCTCGAAAACGGGTCCGACGATTTTGATTAAACTCGCCATATCAATGTAAAAGTTCGTTGGATTTAATATAATATAGGTTTCATTGTGATTGAAACAATCACACGGGGCTTAAATGCCGATAGTTTAAATTTTATTTCTCTAAAGTACTTTCAATTTTGTAGATTATAAAAAAATACCCCTATCTCCTTATTAAGATTGATAAAAAAAATGGCTAAATATAAATGTTGAATGAATTTGATAAATAAAAAAAGGAGAAATGAGCAAATATATATTTTAATGTAATACAGCAATATGTATTTAATATAGCTACATTTAATGTTAAAAATGATATATTTTATTCTTTTAATTTCCGTTTTAAACAAACTTTAAATCAAAACTGAAATTAATCACAATTAAATTACAATATATACATTTAAAAACTAGTCTAGCTTTAACATATACTATGAGATCCAATTCTTTTCATTATGCTCACATGATATTAAACGTTACTCCTGATCAAAATATTAGATAAATTTATTTTGTATATGCGTTCTGTTGATTTGATCACAATATGTTACTCGTGCATGCAAAGTAATTTAAGGATAGTTTAATTTATTTTAAATGTTTAAGGCTGGATTTAAAATCTAATCTAAACATTAATTCAGAAATGGTGTTTGATAGCTTAATGATATATTCTCAAATTAAATTTAATTGAAGCGAACAATGTTGCCATTCAATTTATTCACATTACATTCAAGTACATTTTCAGGACTCTTCAAATGCAGGAGGAAAAAACAATGACACATGTTTATATTTTTACTTTCACTTACTATATATAGTAAGGAAAAGTATTGCGATCGTGAAAATTTTCTAATACCAGTTTTCAACGGAAATACGCGTTTGACGGAAATACGTCCCCTGAGTCCAAATAATCAAGTCCCGCAAAAAGGTCTGTGTGTTGTGTGTGTGTGTGGTAACTCCCGGGCGGAAACAAAAAACCCTATGAAACTGAAATTTTATATTTAAGACAACAATACGCCCGAGATGTTACAAAAACTTTTTCATCGAAATCGGCTAACCAGAAGAGCCACTTTATACCGTGCATATTGCATCTTTTTATGATCTTCTCAAAAACGGCTCTAACGATTTTAATTAAACTCTATATATCGATACCGTGCTTTAATATGATATAGGTTTCATTCTGATTGAAATAGTCTGACATGGCTTAAATCCCGATATTTCCTTATGTCTTCCTCTAAAGTACCTTTAATTTTATAATTTTTATGAAATTGACCATTTCAACTGATTAGTATTGCTAAAAACAGGTAAATAAATAAGTTGAACGAATTCGATATCCAACTAAAGGAGATATCGGCAAAAATGTTTTTTAATGTATTATTTTGGTTTTGAATTTAAGAATTGTATTTAATACTATTGTAAAAGTTAACGGAGAGTGTGAAAAGCCGATCTAACAAACTGATTGGCGTAGATAATAATATAATAGATTATTAATAAACACATGTTTCTATTAAAATCCAATGTAAATAATTCTTTAATTATACATTTTCGTTTCTAAATTTGTTTAAAAATTATTAAATTGATATGCGCACCAGATTTTTTATCAATACTAATAGAATGGTATGGTGAATATTTTCGAATCTACAAAATTAAAAGTACTTTAGAGGAAGGAAATTCAAAATACACGTATCCATATTTAAGTTAAGCCCTGTCAGATTATTTCAATCAGAATGAAATCTACATGATGTTAAAGTCCGTTACATTTTACATGGATTTTGCGAGTTTAATCAAAATCGTTAGAGCAGTTTTTGAGAAAATCGTAAAAAGGTGCAAAATGTAGAAACTTTATATTTCACATAACATAATATTGTATATTACTATTAAAAGTAACTGTATCCTAGTTGACTAAGTGAAAAGCTCAATGCCACTGATCGTTATTCACATTACAAAATGAAACGTACGCTGAATTATAAACTTGGAAATGAATACAATGTTAATTTTCTTCATTAATATTGCATAACAAAACTTTGATTGCCTTATAATATTATTAAATTAAGAAAAATGGAATTAAACAAAATCTGGAGCTATCAACACACGACTTTCACTTACCTCGACTGCTAAAATCAATTTAAAAATCTTGTGCGCGCGAACACACAACTTTCACTTACCTTCGTTATTGATATCAATTTGAGAATTATAAAACATATTTAGATTCGAAAATAAATTAACAAAGAATTATTAACATTGGATTTTAAAAGAAACGTGTGTTTTATTTAATAATCTATTATATTATCATCTACGACAATCAGTTAGTTTTATCGGCTTTTCATCACTATCCGTAAACATTTACAATAGTATGTACAAGATTATATTTTTTTATAAAATCTCTAGCATTCCTACGGTATATTAGGGGTACTCACTACGTTTGCTATAGCATGCTATTTGTGTTATTTTGCTAAACCCATCAATTTTATACAGGAAATAACTGTGGAAACTCGACGGGTTTAGCAAAATAACACAAATAGCATGCTATAGCAAACGTAGTGAGTACCCCTATTATACATCTATGTTGCTATTCTTTTGTTTAAAAACACAAAAACTCCATAAAAATATATACGCACTTTTCTCCTTTAGTTGTTCATCAAAGTTGCTCAACTTGCATATTTAGCTGTTTTTTAGATTTAATAATCAGATGATATGGCGAATTTCATAAAAAAAAATACCAAATTAAAGAGACTTTGGAGGAAGAAATTTTGAAATATCGCCATTTAAGCCCTGTCAGACTATTTCAATCTATAATGGAAAATATTTTATTCAGTTTTCTCTGTAGTTGGATATCGAATTCGTACAGCTTATATATTTACCTGTTTTTTTTATCAATGGTAATAAGAGATACGGTTATTTTTATATAATATACAAAATTAAAGGTACTTTAGAGAAAGAAAATTTAAAATATCGGCATTTAAGCACTGTCAGACCATTTTAATCAGAATGAAACCTACATGATATTAAAGCCTATTAAATTTTACATCGATATAGCGACTTTAATCAAAATCGTCGGACCCGTTTTCGAGAAAAATGCATGGTTTAAAGTGGCTCTTCTGGTAAGCTCATTTTGATGAAAAAGGTTTTGTAACGTCTCGGGCGTATATTTTTCTTAAATATAAAGTTTCAATTTCATAGGACTTACCGTTTCCGCCCGGGAATTACCACACACACACAGACTTTTTGCGGGACTTGGTTATTTGGACTCAGGGGACCCTAAAATGTGTATTTCCGTTGAAAACTGGAATTCGAAAATTTTCTCGATCGCAATACTTTCCCTTACTATATACAGTTAGTGAAAGTAAAAACTATTAAATATAATTCTATTTGAAAAATATTTGAAGTTGATTTCAATAAAACGTTTATTCATTTTCGTTGGAAACATATGATTTAGATTAAATAATATAACTATATTTAGTTGTTAATCAGTAATAAGTTTATAACCTCTTCGGCTTTATATTACCTTTTACAACTTTATCGGATAATGTTTTTTCAAAACAATTTCTCTTTCTAACGGTATATTATACGTCTATGTTACAGTTCTTGTTATAAAAAAAACAAAAATTTCAGTTTTGCTCTTTTATTTTTAGTTATTCATCATATTTGTCCAAATTTTATATTTAGTCGTCCTTCATCAATGTCATTAAGATGATAATGTGGTTAATATTTTGGAATGTACAAATTTAAAGGTACTTTTAAGAAATAAAATATAAAATATTGGCCTGTCAGACTATTTCGATCATAATGAAACCTACATGATATTAAAGACCAATAAATTTTACATCAATGACTAGGACCTCTTCGAAAAATAGTAAAATGGCAGTATACTGGTGGAGTGAGGAGATCGCTGTTTTACGGCGAACATGTTTTCGTACTAGAAGACTATCCCAACGAGCTAGAGGCCGCCTGAATTACGAAGATCGATTGCGGGAATATATCTTCCCTAAAATGAACCTGGTTAAGGCAATTAGAGAGAGTAAACGTGACAGCTGGAACATGAACAGAAGTTGTGCGAAGGGGTTGATGAAGACACATGTGGAAGACCGTATAAAACTGTCATGACTAGACTAAAAAGTATAAGCCTGTCTCCCCCTAGATCTCCATTGTTGTTGGAGAAAATAGTAGCAGAGCTGTTTCCAAGACGGTCAAAAATCGTTTTTAAAAAGGTTCAGTCTCAGGAGCAAGTGCCAGATATCACGCAAGAATAACTAGACCTAGCTTGCAAAAGGATAACAGATTCCAAGGCACCTGGACCTGATAACATCCCAAATTTTGCCATAAAAATCGCGATCAGATCAAGCAAGACCTGAGCTTTTCGTAGATGTGTTCAACTCATGCCTTCGCGAGAGTGTCTTTCCGATCCTCCGGATAACCCCGGATCTTATCGACCAATTTGTCTCTCAGACACTGCTGGTAAAGTATTAGAGAGGATACTATTTAAAAGGATAACTGCCTTTACAGAAGGAGTCCAAGGACTGTCTAATAACCAGTATGGTTTTAGGGCGGGGAGGTCCACGATAGATGCTATCGGCTTTGTGACTCAAGCTGCTAGGGTGGTCATTGTAGGAAAGAGGTGGAGAAGAGGAGCCCAGAGGTAATGTGCCATTAGACGTCAAGAATGCGTTCAACTCAGCAAGTTGGGACATCATCATGGAAGGACTACAAAAGATGGGTGTTTCACAGTATCTTGTAGACATTGGAGACTATTTCACGGATAGGATCCTAAGCTATGATACTAATGCAGGTCAGAAACTTTACGACGTAACGTGTGGCGTGCCGCAGGGATCTGTTCTAGGGCCATTGTTGTGGAATATTATGTACGACGCAGTGCTTAGACTCTCCATGCCAGAAGACACAACTACGATCGGCTATGTTGATGATCTAGCCATTGTAGTTTGTGGAAAACTATTGGAGGAGATAAAGTATAATGCGAACAAGGCCGTAACAACGATTCGTCATTGGCTGTCAACAGTAGGGCTCCAGCTTGCTGAACACAAAACTGAGGCAGTTCTCGTCACTAGTAGAAAAGTTAGAGAATATATTACACTAACTATTGGAGATTACGACATCGAGTCCAAGCCGTCTATTAGATACCTCGGTGTACCAGTATGCCTCCTATTGAGCTTTTGGCTGAGGATCGCGAACGAATTTTTCGCAGAAGGCAAGATTCAAATGCTCATTGGGCAAACGAAGAGAGGTCTCAGACAATAGAAAAATGGCAGAGACGTTGGAATGCCTCATCCAATGGAAGATGGACCCACCGTCTAATTCCTGACGTAGCTAAATGGATTTCTAGGAAGCAAGGAGATGTAGACTTCTACCTCACCCAACTTCTTACATGGCTGCCTAAAATCTTATTTAGCACGTTTTAAAATAGAAGATGAACCATCGTGTCCAAGTTGCTTGTCTGAGGATCAAACAGTGGAGCATGCATTCTTTCATTGCCCAATTTCGCCCAAGAAAAGGATTAACTAGACAGTATTCTTGGAGAGAAGGCTGTTCCAGAAAACTTGGTCAACCTAATGATGACCAAAGAGGAAAACTGGAATGCTGTGATAGAATACACGGCGCAAGTTGGAAAGAAGCTCTGATCTCAAGAGCGTGAAAGGAGTGGTCAGGTAAGACTCAGGTAAGATAGAGAACATAAAGATGTCCAGTACTAAAGTAGGCACATAGCCATACTGCCCCCCGCGAAGTAATAACCGATGTTCCGTGGTGGTGGTGAAGGCGAATAGGGAGGTGGTTTTATAGTGCGTAGGAATCTTACACTGTTGTGGGCTTGTATAGCCACACTTCGTCTATGAAAGATTTTTCCCCTACATTGAATAAAAAAATAAATAAATAAAATAAAAAAACATAATAAAGTTGCCTTTTCATCTTCATATTGTATGAAATATGAGAGTAATTTTTCATCAGAAACGGTGTTTGAGAGCTTATTAATATATTCCCAAACTATATTTATTTGTTTAAATTGTAATAATAGGAATTTTCATTTGACTTGCTAATTGCTGCGAACAATGTTGCGTTTCAAGTTATTTACATTACATTAGGCTGAATTAAAAACATGGAAATGAATACAATGATAATTTTGTTGTTAATCCTTCGTTTATATTGCATAACAAAGCTCTCATCTCCTTATATAATTATTAATCGCTTGTTTATTTTCTATTCGGTTAATAAATAAAGTTAGAGCAATTTTTGGTCGAGAAAAATGTTATCAAATTATTTCATATTTAATATTTACTCATTTTTACTTTCAATTACCTATATATGAAATAGACAGTAAGAGAAAGTATTGAGATCTTGAATTTTCTTCAAATTCTAGTTTTCAACGAAACTACACGTTTTAGGGTCCCCTGAGTCCCAATGGCCGCAAAAAGGTCTGCGTGTGGCAAGTCTGGCGCTTAAACGGACAGTCGTAAGCAACTGAAATTGTATATTTAAGACAACTATAAGTCCAAGATGTTACAGAAACATTTTCATCAAAATCGGCTAACCAGAAGAGCCTCTTTATTCCTTGCATTTGCGATCATAGTATTACGATCATGAAAACTTTCGAATTCGAGGTTTCACAGGAAATACACGTTTTATGGTCCCCTAGGTTCAAATGACCAAGTCTCGCAAATACGTCTGTGTGCTAGTGTGAGTAGCAAGTCTATCTCGAAGACAATATGTTGTATAAAACTAAAATTTCATATTGTAGGGGCATGTGCCTGAAATTTTATAGCCACTTTTCATCAAAATCAGCTAATCAAAAGAGCAACTTTAAACCATGCGTTTAGCACTTGTTTTGTCTAGACAACTAGACGCCTTAGATGTTACATACACTTTTTCACTAAAATCAGCTAACCAGAAGAGCCACTTAACACCATGTATTTTGTTCCTTTTCAAGACTCTCAAAAGGGCTCTAACGATTTTGATTAAACTCGCTATATCAATGTAAAATTTAATGGGCTCTAATTTTATATAGGTTTCATTCTGATTGTAATCGTCTGACAGTGCTTAAATGCCGATATTTTAAATTTTCTTTATCGTTATTTATTACAAAACAAAAAAAAAAATTTGACATAAAATTTAATTTGCCATCTGCATTTCCTTTGCAATGAGCAAATTTGTGGACTGCTGAAGCAGCGGCTCATCACAGCAGAGCTCGTTAAGTGATCAGCATATCTCTTGGCCACAGCAGTCGTCGGGGTGGGCTGTAAGGATTCGTAGAGCATTTTAATGTTTCTGTAAGAGGGTTGGTGTTGTATGTTAGTCTTTGGTGGAAGTTATTGTATTATTCTGTAGCAGTGGCTGAAATAGTCGGATGTTTAAGTCGTTATGTATAACGTCATTTGTTACGTAGAACGGTGCGTCCACTATTTTGCGCAGCACTTTCGACTGAAAAGACTGTATTCTTTGGAAGTACCTTTAATTATCTAAAGTACCTTTAATTTTGTAGATTCTATAAAAATAACCATATTATCTTGTTACTATTGATAAAAACGGCTAAATGTTCAAATTCAACAAATCGGATAACCAACAAGAGGAAAAAATCTTTTAATATATATATATATATATATATATATATATATATATATATATATATATATATATATATGTATAATATAATATAATGTTGGAAAGCTGAAGATTTTAGAAAAAAAATGTTATCTGATGTAAGAAGTTGTAAAAGGTGATGTTAAGTCAGCAAAAGGGCATGAACTTCTGTGATCATTTTACATAAGAATTTTTAATTCTCATATTATTTAAACTAATACACATGTTTCTAACGAAACTGAATATAATTCATTAAAATATTTTCAACTCTATCTTTATTTCATAGTTCTTAAATCGATGTAACCGAGGTAAGTGGAAGTCGTGAGTTGTGCGCTCCAGATTTTTAGTTAATGTTAACTAACAAAAAAATAGTTCATTTTTTCGACTAACAATATTAAAGATACTTTATATATTTGGCATTTAAGCCACATCACACTATTTCTATCAGGATGAAAGCAACATGAAATTAAAGCCTATTTAATTTTAAATAGATACAAGGAGTTTCGTAAGCATGGTTATAGCCATCTTCGAAAATTATTACTCAAAGTTTTCAATGATAATTTTAATTCAGAGAAACTACCTCCAGGTTTCGGAAAGATAATTTTATATCCACTGCACAAAAAAGGATGCATTACTGACCCCAATAATTATCGCGCGATATCCTTTATTAACGCTGTAGAAAAACTTTATACTGGGTTGCTGGTTGAAAGACTTACAAATTGGGTGGATGTAAATCATATACTTGATGAAAGACAATCAGGATTTAGGCGAGGCTACAGTACTGTTGATAACATTTTTGTTCTGTATAATTTAATCGAGCAGCAATTACAGGCTAAAGGTAAACAGATCTTTTGTCTTTTTATAGATCTCAAGTCCGCGTTCGATACTGTGGATCATTCCCTGCTATTTTATAAACTTTGCTCGTTAGGAATTTCGACAAAATTTGTAAATAGTTTAAAAACTTTATACTCGGAAACGAAAGCTGTGGTATGGACACAAAAAGGTATTTCTGGCGAATTTAGTATAGAAAGGGGGTTGAGGCAAGGATGTTCTTTGAGTCCAATACTCTTTTCTCTCTTTATAAATGACATAACGCAGGAATTAGGAGAGGGAATCAAAGTGGGAACAGCTAAAGTTAACTCGTTGCTTTTTGCCGATGATATTGTAGTTTTCTCAGATTCGCCGTTTAAACTAAGAGAAATAATATCACGATTAGAGATGTACTTGGATAAATGGAAATTAGCTCTAAATGTTTCTAAATCAAAAATAATGATTTTTGGTCAAGCGAAAAGGAGAAGACCCAAAATAAAATATAAATGGTGGTATAAGGGAGAAGAGATGGAGGTAGTGAGGAAGTATAAATATTTGGGTCTGACAATTTCTGATAATCTATCACTTCATGAGCATTTTAAAGAAAAAGTACAGACTGCCAAGTTAAGTATCAATAGTATCTGGAGTAACGTATTCATTAATAAACATGTTCCGATATCGGCCAAGTATAAAGTATTTCAGGCGGTGGTGGAATCTGTAATGTATTATGGAGCGCAATTTTGGGGATACCATAATTACCAACAATTAGAAATTATTCATAGATTATTTTTGAAGAAACTTTTTAACTTACCAAAGAACACACCTAACTACATGTTGTACCTGGAAACGGGCAGGGATCTATTGTGTTTTAGTACAAGAAGTTTGCATTTAAATTATATTATAAAAATTTTAAACTATAGTGATGTACGCTTACCTAAAATTATAGCTCTTGATGGTATGAAAAACAAAAATTGTAGCTGGCTAAACGAATGGGTAAAACTAACAGAAGATTTAGGCTGTCTATTTGATAGGGAGTTCGTATCGGTGGCGAGGTGGAATAGTCAAATGATTAATATAATAGCTGCAGCCAAGGAAAATTTTAAAAAAGAACTAGGGATCTCCGTTATGGGTGCCGAACACTATCTAATTTATAAGAAGCTAGATTATGGTGTAAACTACATTAATGACGAAAGCAATATAGAATTAATAAGAATAGTTTTTAATACAAGAGCCGAAATGATATCCCTAAATTGTAAACCATGGATGAGGGAAATAGTTTACACATGCTCAATTTGTAATAGTAAGGAGGACGAAAATATAATTCATTTTTTAGGTAAATGTACGGCATTTAATCATTTTAGGAAAAAGTATTTTGGAGAAAGTATTTTGACTGAAAACAAAATAATAGACATTTTGAATGGAATTAATTGGAACTCACTGTATAAATTTATGAAATGTGCTGTTAACTACAGAAGCTTTTTAATAAAGGAATTCAATTACAATAATTAAATAAACAGAGAATATGTTGTCACAGATAAAGTGTAATTATATTTTGTTTATTCTATTTGGGAAACAAAGATTATCCCTCTATCTTTTTACAATAATGTGTAATGTTTATTTATGTTTTGTTTGTTATTGTAAGCTTATACTTTTGTTTATTAATAATGTATATAAATAAACCAACTTCCTGGCAGACGGAAATCCATGCCAGTATTTTGTGTTCTCTAGACGAATGTAAAGAAAAATGTAAAATTTATTAATAAAACACATTTATCTATCTATCTATCTATCTATCTATCTAGCCATCTTCGAGGAAATTTCTTAAACAAGTTTGAAATTTATAATGTAAAGTTCCACATAGGTTGATTTAAACGAATAATCTACGGTAAGGTCGCAGGCATATACCTATGGTAATTACATAATCTCATTTTCGTATTTTTACAGCATCAAAACTCACCCCATTTTGGGATACTAGTTTATCTGGACGCTTAACATTACTTTTCCCAGCTTTCTGTATAAGATAATGTTTTGTCGAAAATATTACTCTTTCCAACGGTATATGATACGTCTGTATCACTGTTCTTAATATATACAAAACAAAATTAGGTCAAAAAAACATTTTCGCACTTTTATCCTTTAGGTGGTCATCAAATTAGTTCAACTTGTACATAAAGCCGTTATTTGTCTATGCTGATAAGATGATATGGTTAATATTTTATGATGTACAAAATTAAACGTCCTTCAGAGAAATAAAATACAAAAATACGCCATTTAAGACCTGTCAGACCGGTTGAAACTTATATCATACAAAACCCTATTTCCTTTTACAACGATATAGAGAGTTTAATCAAAATCGTTTTAACCTTTTTTGAGAAAATCGTAAAAAGACTTTTTTTCATTCAAATCAATATTGCTCCTAGGGATCACTTGTAGCTGGGTGGCTAGCATAACAGCCTCCTATGCCAAAGGTTCAAACCCACAGGCGGTCCTAGGATTTTGTAATGGCAGTAAAAAATCTTTTGTTATGCCGGACGTTAAAAGGTGTTCCCGAGCCTGTTAGATGTCAGGTACTCGTTAAAGATCCCAATCCTAATTGAACCTGGATAGGCGAAATGTAGGACTCCCACTGTAGCATCGTCCGATTAGCCTGACGTTAAATAAATAAACAATATTGCTCCTAAAAGGAAGGTTCTAGCGTTTTTATAATGTTATATGTAAAAAATAGTCTTCACGAAATTTCTGGCGTAGAAACTATAGTCAAAAATTTTATTCAAGCAACACCAACTAAAATAGAGTATGTCAAAAAATCGCCACACTAACAATATTTAGCAAAAAAGTGAATTCTTAAATTCAATTACCTATTATGAAGAGTATATCATATTCAAATAAATTCTTCGGAACAATCTCTTCTTTTTAATATTGTTTATTAATTCATTAATATTACATTTACGTTTCGAGGTTTAGAACTCATCTTCAGAATCACGGGTCAGCAACTAATAACAATTTAATATTAGATTACATTTTAACAATTAACTACAATAAAAATCACAATTCTCTATCACATTATAACAAATTGTATTACTACTTACAGAAATCCATATTTTTCAATATTGATCAAAATTCCTTAAAATATCCTTATTTTTGTGTTAATAATGATCATTTGGTAACTAAATTTGCTAAAACTATTTAATTATCACAATTGTAATATTTCTTAAGATGAGGCATATAGAACCTCGAAACGTAAATGTAATATTAATGAATTAATAAATAATATTAAGAAGAAAAGATTGTTCCGAAGAATTTATTTGAATGTGATATACTCTACATAATTGGAAATTGAATTTTAAAATTCACGATTTGGCTAAATATTGTTAGTGTGGCGATTTTTTGACATGCTCCATTTCTGTTGGTGCTGCTGGGATCAAATTTTTGACTATAGTTTCCACGCCAGAAATTTATTGGACTGTTTCTTTATATAATATTATAAAGTCCGTTCAGAAGTAAATTTATTTGAAAGAAAAAGTTAAAAATGTACCAATGATTTAAGGGGTCATCTATAGTATAGTGGCTAGCACAACAGCTTTCTATGATGAAGGTCGCGGGTTACCTACAGGTGGCCCTAGCATTTTTTAATGGATCTAAAAAATCGTTGGTTATGCCGTCCTTCGGAGGACGGTTTTACGAAAAAGGTTGTCCCGAGCTTGTGCGATGCCAGGTATTCGTTAAAGATCTCTTTTTAATATATAGCATTATAGGTTCTTAACAGTATATTCTGGCGACAAATGTTTTTTTTTTGTGAGTTCGTCAGTAAAGTCCCAACAATTAATAAATGTAAAATTACTAGACTTTTTTTTATTCGAACCAATATAACTCCTAAACGATAGAATAGCTCTTTCTCTTAGCTACAAATGTTATATAACAAAAGTACTCACCACTAAATTTCACTTCAAGGGAAGTTTGGTCAAATTTTCGATCCGACCAATACCAACAGGGATAGTTACAGAGCCCCAACCAAAATACATATCCATGCAAATTATCAAACACTTAAGATTGTTTGTTTTGTTTATTTATTTAACGTCTCTTAATGGTACTGTGGCTAATTAGGCAATGCTATAGAGGGAGTCCTAATATTTGCCAATCAAGATTTATTAGGATAGGGATCATTAACGATCTCGTCTGTGCTCGCGACCACCTTTTAACGCCCAGTCCGAGGGATGGCACAACGAAGGATTTTTTACTCCCATTAAAAAATCCTTAGGCTACCCACGGGTTCGGACCCAGAACCTTTAGCATAGGAGGCTTTTATGCTAACCACCATGCTACAGGTAACTTAAGATTTATAAGAAGATCAACTAGTAATTTAATAATACAGTACTGAAAATAAACAAATATACTCCCGAGATGTTAAAGGTACCTATTCAATAAAATCGGCTGACCAAGGGAAAAAGAGTCCTCTATATATATACGAGTATACACACACACATATATAATATATATATATATATATATATATATATAATATATAATATATATAGTATACAGAAAGAGAAAAAGAGAGAGATTATTATCAAATTAGAAAATTAAAGAAAGCCTAACGAACAATTTGACTTTTCTATTTTACTTTCACTTACCTATATATGAAATATATAGTGAGGGAAAGTAATGCGATAGTGAAAATTTTCGAATTCGAGATTTCACCGAAAATACACGTTTTGGGATCCTCCGAGTCCAAATGACCAAGGCCTCCAAAAAGGTCTGTGTGTGTGTGTGTGTGTGTGTGGTAAGTCTAGCGCAAAAATTTAAAGTCGTACGGAACTGAAATTTCATATTTAAGACGGTTATACGCCCGAGATGTTAAAGACAATTTTTCATTAAAGTCAGCTAACCAGAAGAACCACTTTATATTAAACGGCTCAAATTATTTCGAATAAAGTTGCTGTATAGATGTAAAATGTAATGGGCTTTAATATGATGTAGGTTTCATTCTGATTGAAATAGTCTAACAGGGCTTAAATGTCGTTATATTAAATTTTCTTCCTCTAAAGTACCTTCTTAATTTTATAGATTCATAAGAATTGCCCATATCATCTTATTAGGGCTGATACAAAACTGCTAAATGTAAGAGTTAAACGAATTGAATTCCCAACTGAAGAAAAAAAGAGCGAAAGTATTTATTTAATGAAATTTCTAGTTTTTGTTAACATGAGAACAGCAACATAGGTGTATAATATACCTTTGGAAAGCTAAAGATTTTATAAAAAAATATTATCTTTTATACCAAGTTGTAAAAGACAATGTAAAGTGACAAACATGGCATACAATTATTATTGATAATTATACGTAACTATGTGATATTGCTATATTATTTAATCTAAGTCATAAACATATATTAGAATAAGGACATATCATGGGATCTGCAACAATTATCTTCATTAAATAGGCCTATCAGAATCACCGCAATGTGACAAACGTGGTGGCAGGGAGACCTTAAAATACATAATATTGAAGTGCCCGGCATATTAAACGAAAGAGAAAAAATGATTTTTTAAATAAATAATAATCACAAAATTAGTTATGAAGATTTATTAAAAGTTACGAACAATTAAAAAGTTTTCAGTATAAATAAATATTTAGAATCGATTAACAAAAGAATTTGATAATATGGTAATCGTATAGTTTTCATTAATAAGATATAATCTATAAAATGGCTCTATGGTGAATGCCAATGCCATCCATTCATGGAAAAAAAAATCTAAATCATAAAAGATTTTCAACGAAACTAAATAAAATTTTTATTTAAATTAACCTCAAAATGTTTGAATTTGTATTTCTTTAATCGTTCTTAAATTGATTTTTAACAGCCGAGGTAAGTGAAAGTCGTGTGTTGGCCGCACCAGATTTTTTTATATTTAAAATATTACGTAGCCGGATGATGAGGAGGTACTTACCGTTAGCTGCTGAGGAGTGGTTGATGAAGACTGGCCGCCGGGAGCTCCCACTCCCGAAGACCCAGGAGAGAGGGGTTCTCGATGGTCCTATCTCCTCTCTCGAGGGCAAGTACCCTCCAGGGACCTCACAGTTTTTTGTGGTTCCTCGTTAGCGATACATCGTCCAGGAGGAGAGGAACATCGACAGGCTGTGTGCGACGAGTACAGGAATAGTCGCTTTCTAGAGAAACCTATTTCCGTAAACTGGATTTGCTAGGGAAACCTGGAAGTTTGGGGTCTGTCGGTGAGAGTAGGCTGCGGTTCCAATAATATTTGTCTTCGGCATTTGTCATTGAATATAGAAATGTGAGTTTCCTTTAAAAAATGTTTAAAAGGTCACGGGTTCAAACCCGCAGGTGGTCCTAGGATTTTTTAATGTTATAAAAAATCCTAAGTTATGCCGCCCTTCGGAGGGGACGTTCAAAGGTGGTCCCGAGCTTGTACTATGTCAGGTACTCGTTAAAGATCCCTATCCTAATAAAACCTGGATAGGCAAAATTTAGGACTCCCACTGTAGCATCGTCCGATTAGCCATAGTAGCATGAAGTGACGTTAAATAAATAAACAATAAACCATGTCCCGAAAAAAGGTCTGGGCGTGTGTCCTTATGTGGTACGTCTAGCGCGAAAACGAAAAGACGTGCAAAGCTGAAATATCATATTTAAGAAATCTGTATGCCCGAGATGTTACAAAAACAAAATCAGCCACCAGGAGAGCCACTTCATACCATGCATGCATGCATTTTGCACCTTTTACAATTTTCTCAAAAACAGCTACAACAATGAGACGTTGATTTCCAAAAGGTACAAAAGGACATTTTTTACGAAATTGATTTTTTCACATATTTGTATTCTTTTCATTTAGTTTTATCTAAATATTCTATTTGATGTTATCTAATGAATTCTCAAGTCCTTAAAAAACGCGATTTAGAAATGCGGTCATTTTCTAAATGTACTAATTACGCATTTATTTTCGCTCCAAATCATTCTAAAAAAAATCATTTTATAACTTTAATATGATGTTATTATTATAGTAAAAAAATAATTCTAAATTTTAAGGCAAAAAGACCCAAATTAGCTAGTTTAATAATATTGTAATGAGAGATTTTCGCGCTTCCTGTAATATTTCCTAGAATGGATATAGTACCTTTTGGAAATTAACGTCTCAATTTTACAATCAATCTCAATAAACTCGATATCTCGATAAAAAATTTAATGGGCTTTAATATCATATTGGTTTCATTTTGATTGAAATAGTCTGACAGGGATTAAATGCTGATATTTTAAATTTTCTTCCTCTAAATTACCTTTAATTTTGTAGATTCTATAAAAATAACCATATTATATATATTGTTACACTGATAAAAAACAAAAATAGTAAGTATACGATAATATGTTTTCTAAAATCTTAAGCTTTCCAACGGTATATCATATATGTATATTACTGTTCTTCAGTTAAAAAACAAAAAGTTGCATTAAAAGAATATTTTTGCAGTTATCTCCTTTAGTTGGTTATCGAATTCGATCAACTTACATATTTGCCTGTTTTTTATCAATGGTAATAAGATGATATGGTTATTTATAGAATGTTCAAAATTGAAAGTACTTTAGATGAAGAAAATTTAAAATATCAGCATTTAATCGCTGTCAGACTATTTCAATCAGAATGAAACCTACATCATATTAAAGCCTATCAAATTTTATATCGATATTTAAAAATCGTTAGAGCCGTTTTGGAGAAAATCGTAAAAAGGTGCAAAATGCGGCGAAAAGGTGAAAATTTTCAAATTCCAGTTTTCACCAAAATACGCGTTTCAGGGTCCCCTGAATATAAATGACCAAGTCATTCTCTCCAATTGCGAATCTTCAAGATGGACCTGGCATCCGCTGCCACTCCATCAATCCTTCGTAGCCAAGAGTCATCAATCCATCACTTTCTATATTCGTCCTTAAAGGAAAATAATATTTGGGTTACCAAATTCTTTCTTTTCGAATTCCAGTTTATACCAAAATACACGTTTCAGGGTCCCCTGAATCTAAATGACCAAGTCCCGCAAAAAGGTCTGAGTGTGGTAACTCCTCGGCGGAAACGAATAGTCCTATGAAACTGAAATTTCATATTTAAACAACTATACGCCCAAGATGTTACCAAAACTTTTTCATCAAAATCAGCTAACTAGAAGAACCACTTTATATTAAACAATGAGCCATTTTGCAGCTTTTTACGATTTTTAAAAAACGGCTGTAACGATTTTGATTATACTTGTTATATCGGTGTAAAATTTAATTCGATGTAGGTTTAGTTCTGATTTAAATAGTCTGACAGGGCTTAATTGCCGATAGTTTAAATTTTCTTCCCCTAAAGTACCTTTAATTTTGTAAATTTGAATAAATTAACCATATCATCTTGTTAGCATTGATAAAAAATGGAATATTATATAAGCTGAACTTATTCGATATCCAACGAAAGGAAAAAAGAGCAAATATATTTATGCATGAAATACTTGTGTTTGGGAACATAAAAAAAGTACATATTTATATACACAAACAATTGAGACGTTGATTTCCAAAAGGTACTATATCCATTCTAGGAAATTTTACAGGAGGCGCGAAAATCACTAATTATTACATTATTAAATTAGCTAATTTGATTCTTTTCGCATTAAAATCCAGAATTGTTTTTTTAGTATATTAATAACATCATATTAAAGATATGAAATGAGATGTTTTGGTGTAATTTGGAACGAAATTAAATGTGTAATTATTTCCTTTAGAAAATAATTATATTTCTAAATTGCGTTTATAAAGGGCTTTGGTGTTCATTAGATAAAATCAAATAGGAGATTTAGATATAACTAATTGATGAGAATACAAATATGTAAAAAAATCAATTTTGTAAAAAATGTCCTTTAGTACTTTTTGGAAATCAACGTCTCAATTGTAGAAGTTGATGGAGAGTAACGAAAAGCCGATAAAATAAACTCATTGTCGTAGATAATAATTGAATAGATTATTAAATAAAACACATGTTTCTATTTAAATTCAGTGTAATTATTTCTTTAACAATATATATTTATCTCTAACTGTATTTAAAAATCCTTAATACCCATTTAAATTGATTTTTACAACGGAGGTAAGTGAGATTTGTGAGACAATATTTAAAATTTGGAGGAATATTATTGTGAACATTAGCTATGAAATAACAAGTCTGGTGTGTCGTCGAGCTATGGTATGGTCTTGACATCACTAAGCTATAGTGTTTACTCTTGTAGAAAAACGGTTTTCAATCTTCCCGACTAGTTCATTCCGTCTAAAATAGAGCTTCTTCATAAATGAAATTATGTATAATTTTTTGTATTTACATTACATTAAAGTCCGAGAAGATGTTTATTGGTGTTCATCTAGGGTTCATATCCAAAATTTCCTTAATAACCTTTCTCTGCACAATCTCAAGTTGAATCAAATTGACGTTGATGGATGCCTTCTAAATATTCTGGCATTAACGAGTTATATACTTACCCAACATACATCATCGTGGAAGTGATTGTAAAATAAAAACGCTGCAAATTATTACACAATGGTTTATTATTTCCAAATAACAATATTAGGGTATAACTGTTTATATGGCTGTTGATATGCCATTAAGTAATATGAAAAGCACTAATTCAAAGCACCATATCATAACACTACCACAGATTTCAAAACGCAATTGTTAACCAATTTCAATGATTCTTTTTTCATTGGGTCCAAAATTTAATTCTCTATCAAATGGCACTAAAAGCTTTTGGTATTTATTCATTTATTTATTATGAGAAACGGATTTTTTTTTTTAGTTATTCAGTTTTTACGCATAAGCTCTCAAATTTTGAGGGAAGGGGTTGTTTTTATTATTTTTTAGTCGATTACGAAGGTTCATTATTGAAAATAATAAACCAAAATCATTTATACAGGACTGGTTTACTATTTCCTTTTCTTTTCTTTTGAATTTCATTAAAATAATTCAAATAAAATTTCCTGATTCCAGAACACCTTACATTTTATCTTTATCAGCAATAATAACAGAGTTATCAGGGAAACACATCTCTTACAAGTAGTGGCTTGACCATATTAGATGATTTTTTTTTTTTTTTTTTCACTTTATTCATCGAGTGGTCTTTATCTCGAAAATCATTTCGATTTTTCTCTATCTTCAATAATAACCAATTTTTGGTGTAATTCAAAAAAAAAAAAAAACTTGTATCGCTACAACCCATTAAGGGTCTTGGGTCAGTACATATAGAGATTCGAACTGTTTCTAGACCAACGGAAGTGCAATGAGGTGATTAGGCCTTAATCGCGCTCAGCCGCCAGGTTTTTCCCCAATTAATTTGGGTACCCACTTTTTAGAGGCTGGGTCTGCCCCAGGAGGGTCTCCATACCCTAGGGTCGCCCCCCGACTGAATTAACAGAATAAATAATATTCTGCCACACCGGGATTCGAACCCAGGGCCCGGAGCACAGCAGACTAGCGCTCTATCCACTAGACCACGCCGCTTCTTTTTGGTGTAATTAAATCTATTATAATTTGTTACTTGAATTTGCATATGGATATGCATATTTTTTTTTCTTTTTTCTCTTTTATATAATTATTTGCGGTTTTTTGGTAAAAAAAATCATAATGATTTTTTTCTCTATCTTTAAAAATAACTGAGTTATTGAATAAAATCGGCCGCCATTTTAAAACTAACCAGCTGATATCAACATCTAGGTGTTATGATCATCGTTAAATGGACTAGTATTTTTGTGACGAATTTAAAAAAAAAATTGGTCCAGTACTTTTGGAGAAATGCCGCAGACGGCGGACAAACGGATTCGTTGTTCGGATTTTACGCATCTTGAAACGTAAGCGCTCAAATTTTGATGGGGGTTATTATTTATTATTTTTTTTTTTTTGTCGATTACAAAGGTTCATTATTGAAAAAAATAAACCAATACGTGATTATCTCTTATTTATTTTCTAAATTATCTCATTTTCATTCCCTACTGTATAAGAAATAATAGAGCCTAAGTGGAAGTATAAACTCATTGAGTTGATTGAAGGCAGGTTCAAACCAAGGTCGCCGCTAGCCGGAAGCAAAACTAACTTTACCTATATGTTTTTTAATAAAAATATAATAATAATTATTATTATAAAGCAATTAAAATACATAACAGAATATTGCAATAAGTATGTAAATTTTTAATTAAATGTAAATTTCGTGAATAAGTTTAACATTTTGATATGGTATTTAGGTAATTTGTTGTAAAAGCCAAAAATGTAAGCAGTACTCTCTTAATCATTCTAGTTCTTGGTTCTGAATATGCAAAATTATGAGATTTAAAAATTTTTTTAAAGAGAATTTTATAACTCAGGAACCAGTTTTATTCTCCTAATTTATTGGGTTGTTTCACATGAAATGTCCGTTTTTATAGTTTCTGAAATACATAAAAGATTTTGCAGGTCTCTGTTGTTTTCTTCCTAATATTTACATGTTTAAAGTAAACAGTTACTAATCCTCTACCTTTGTATTATAAACATTAGCTTTCCAATCAATTACTCACTTTTTAGTATACCTTCAGATATGAACATGGGAAACACGCGATTTTCGAGTAATATTTTTGTAGGAGTTTAAACTCGGCCATTCAGCAGCTGAGGCTTCTAGAAATATTTGCAAGGCGTTTGGGGAAGGAAGTGTTAATAAACGGACCATTCGCCGTTTGTTTGCTAAGTTTTCAGCTAGGGATACCGACTTGGAAAACTTGCTCCGAGGAAGACCTCCGTCCGTAATAGACAACGATGTCCTCAAACATACAGTAAAAGGAAACGCCTACCAAATAGTTAAAGGACTATCAGCACAACTAAATGCAAGTGTATCTAACGTTTCCAGACATTTAAAGTGTATTGGGAAAGTAAAAAAGCTCTATACATTGGTACCTCATGAACTCATGAGCGGCAGCAAGACCCCATGTTTCAAAACATACCGTGCAAAAATTGAAAGAACTGGGCTACGAAGTTCTTCCGCACCCACCATATTCTCCCGACTTGTCTCCAACAGATTACCACCTGTTCAGGAATTTAGACAACTTCGTCAAAGGAAAACTTGTAGAAAATGATGATCAAGTGAAAAGTGATTTCAGATTTTGTTTCACTTCAAAGCTCAGAGTTTTTCAGTTCGGAGATAAAAAAGATTGTGTCACGATGGGGAAAATGTGTAAAAAAGGAGGTAAATACTTCGAATAGAATTATCTTGTTTTCATATCGTATTTTTAATAAAAATCCTTTACCTTGATGACGGACATTTCATGTGACACAACCCTATATATATATATATATATATATATATATATATATATATATATATATATATATATATATATATATATATATATATATATATATATATGCAGCAACTATAAACCGATATATTCTAATATTGTTATTTGTAAATAATAAAACAATGTGTAATAATTTGAAGGTTTTTTTTTACACTTCATTTTGAGTCTAAAATAGTCCTATGTCATTTGTCAAGCCGCATTATGCTATACATTTTGTTTTAGCAGTTAGAATAGTTTTGTGCTAGAGATTGCGTTATAGGTTTTGGCAGGTTTCTGGTGGTCAAAGACACGAGTTGTAACAAGGCTATAAAGATAAAAAATGATACAAACTGATACTTGAAGCATATGTTTACCGACTCTACTATAAGATGTTGAGGTTCGTTCATTAAGATTCCTAGCAGGCTTAAGCTCGGTTACAAAAGAGTTGGGCAACAACAGAGGGCCATTATCAACTGGTCCGACCGGGTGCATCTCGTGAGGCCGGCATCTTCCTTTCCGAGGGATCAGGTTCCGGGACATTAACCAACAAAGGAATTCCTCTTCTACTAAACTGTTTTGGTATTAAAAAACGTAATGTATTAAAATAGTTAGTTCGTGGTGTAAGGGCCCCATTATCAAAAAATATATAACTTTATTTTTTTCCAATATCATTGGAAAACTTTTCATTTTTTTTTTTTTCGATTTGCCAATTACTTTTAAGTTTGCCTCAGATAATCATTCTCAAATATCTCTACTTAAAAGATTTATCTTTAATTGGGTCGCACAAGTGAGAGGAATGGCTGCTCATTATGGTTGTAGGGAGGAGTTCGACACTGTAAGTCCAGCTGGGTTGTTTAAGTTTAAAGAAGGAATATTGGAAATGTTGAAAAATCATACCCTCTCCACAGGCATACAGTGATCTCCAATTACAATCCCATGTATAGAGTTGTTTTCCAGTTTCAATATTAAAAGTCCGAAGACTTATTTGATATATAAAACCAGCATAGATAAACTAAGATTGGTTAGCCAGTTTAGGGTTTCAAACCCTGAATTAATCAAACTTTATATGAAGCAGAAAATTTTCAACTTTAAATCGAAAACTGCCTTTTTTGTTACCAAACTTATTGAAGACAGAGAAAAATATTTAAGACCATTCTTATCCGAACTTAGTTACCAACATAACATTGAAAAAATACTCCAAGTCAACAGCCTACAAAAACTAAATACAATTTACGTGTTTTAGTGTCAGTGTGCAGAACTCTAGATTGCTTAAATAGTGATGGGCCACACACCAATTAAGTGATATAGTATAATTCAGTTTATTAATTTTGTTTTATAATAATTTTTTTATTGTTATTTTGGCTATTATTTGTTGTATCTTATTTACTGTTGAGTGACTAGTTTTTTTTTTTTTTTTTTTTTTTTTTTTTGTTTTTTTTTTTTTATTGAGAAATATTACAGTTTGTTACATAATGAACAGTAGTAATAGAGATGTAGTACACATTCATACAATATATACAGAATAATGATAATAAAGTCAAATTACATAAAATCGGAAATAAATAAATTCGAATATATACAAGAAAATAACAATTAAAAAAAACAAAAAAACAAAACAACAACAAACAAATCAAAACAACAACCTGTAGTAGAGATAAATACAAGTTGGGAAATAAACAAAAATCATACAAGCAAACTTAACTATATACAATATATACAATCTGCTAAAGGGACCCTAGACTCCGCTGCTCCCTCCACAAGTGGGGGGAGAAGCCGAATCCAAGAGATCCCAGCGCCTCTCACCCGGCGCTTCACAGGTGTAAGCCAGTGGAGGCCGAGCTAGGGCGGAATAGCCACAAACATACAGTACATGAGTGGAGGATCTGACCAGTGTCAGAACTCCAGAATAAAAGTTTACAAAACGTCGCGGGGCCACTGCCGTTTCAATCTTCGAGGAGGATTGTAGGGATGGGTGGAGCTGGAGAGCGATTGAGCAAGAGGATTAGGGTGATGAAGAAGGTTCTGATGGAATTTGGAAAATTTGGATGGTACCAGGTCTAAAATAAATGGAATATTAAGGTCGTGGTGTAGGGTACAGTTGGTAACGTAATAAGGAGCATTAACTATTGTTCGAAGGACTTTGGATTGGAAGGATTGGATACGTTTGATGTTAGAATGTTTAGTTGTCCCCCATAGTTCAAGTCCGTAGGCCCATATAGGTTTCAGTACTGTCTTATATATTAGTAATTTGTTGTCGACTGTAAGATGAGATTTTCTGTCCAGTAGTTTGTATAACCGGCCGAATCTGCGGTTGAGTTCTATCCTTTTAAGTCTTGTATGTGGGTTCCACGTCAGTCTTTTGTCTAGTAAAAAGCCAAGGTACCGGACTGTGTCTGAGGAAGGAAGCGGTATGGAATTGAATTTAACTGTTGGACAGGATTTACGTCGAAGGGTGAAAGTAACGTGTGTGCATTTGCTTTCGTTCACCTTAATTCGCCAAGCCTTACACCAGTCTTCGACAAGGGAAAGGTGCCTTTGGAGATTTAGCGATGCTACTTCAGGATCGGAATCGGATGATAAAATGGCTGTGTCATCAGCAAATGTTGCCAGAAAGGTTTTGGGATCGGTAGGGATATCGGCGGTGTAGAGGATGTAGAGGACGGGTCCTAAGACGCTGCCTTGAGGAACACCGGCCTCAACAGAATAATGTTTGGAAAATTCGGAACCACAACGAACTCGGAAGGAGCGGTTTGATAAATAGGATCGGAGGATTAGGTATAAAGATTGAGGTAAATGGGTTTTGAGCTTAAAGAGCAGTCCCGGGTGCCATACCCGGTCAAAAGCTTGAGCTATGTCCAGAAAGGCACCCGAACAATACTCCTTGCACTCAAGGGCGGAGGAAATGTGGTCTACAACTCGGAGTCCTTGCTGAACCGTGGAATGTTGAGGACGGAATCCAAACTGGTGTGGAGGAAAATTATGAAATTTGGCTAGGATTCGTTTTAATAGGAGTTTTTCGAAGATTTTGGAGAGGATCGGAAGAAGGCTAATAGGTCTGTAGGATGACGTACAGTTGGAGGGTTTGCCTGGTTTTAGGAAAAGGATGATAGTCGAGTGTTTCCACAACAGAGGGAAATAGGTAGTGCGTACGATACAGTTATAGATATATGTAAGGAATGTAATGGCTTTAGATGGAAGTTGTCTTAGGATTTGAGGAGTAAGGAGATCGTATCCAGGAGATTTACGGAGAGGAAGCTTTTTAAGAAGATATTTTACCTCAGAGGGATTGATTGCTTTAGGTGGTAAGGACATTGGTATCGGTGACGTAAGGAACTCTTCAACTATTGCGGTATGGGTTGGATTGAGATCAGAATGAGGAGTGAATACCTTGGAAAGGTGTAGTGCGAATTCCTGGGCCCTATCTTTGTCAGAAGCAGCCCAGGAATTATCACTACGCCGGAGAGGATGGGATATCAGGGGGGATTTAAGAATTCTCTTCGTGACATTCCACAAGGAATTGTCACGAGTCGAGAGAGAGGAGAGGTAGGAATTGTAGGATTGGGAACGGAAGATCGCCAACTCCCGCTTTAATTGTCTACAATAAAAGTTATAGGAGTGGCGATCTGATGGGTGACGGGTGCGTTGCCATAATGCTCTGGCTCGGCGTTTAGTGTGGATTAGGTCTAGGAGGTGTTGTGGTAAATGGTTTTTGTAAGGATTTATTTGGGAGTGCTTGGGAAAGGAGGCAGTCCAGGCGGCTTGTTGAATCGAGGTTGTAAAGGAATAGACGGCATTGTCAAGGTCAGTTTGGGTTTTGAGAGTCACTTTGAGGTCAATATCATTGGTGAGGATTTCGCGGAAGAGGTTCCAGTTGATAGGGCCTCTGATGAATGACGGTGGGACAGGTTTAGGAATAGGTGTTAAGGATACATTTAGGATCAGTGGACTATGGTCAGAGGATAGTTCATCAAGGCGAGTTACGGAATAGTTCAGGGAGCCTAATCCGCTGTGGATGAAGAAGTCAAGGATGTCTGGATTACGGTTAGGATCTGTTGGCCAGTAGGTAGGGAAATTGGGAGGTAGGAGATTAAGGCGTCGGGAGTTGAATGCAGCCTGCAATGTCCGTCCACGAGTATTTGTGGTTCTGGAACCCCATTGTTGGTGCTTGGCGTTTAGGTCTGCACCCAGAATAAAGTGATTCCCCAATGAGTTGAGGAAGGATCCAAATTGGCAGAAGAAACGGGATGTTTAGGAGGGCAGTATGCTGATGCGATGACGAGCGGAAAAGAAAAGGTCTTGATTATAACAGAGGTGGCTTGTAGGAAGTCGTGGGCGGGAAGTGGGTGTAAGTGGTGGGAGAGGGATCGGTGGACAATGACAGCAGTACCGCCATGGGCTTTGCCGTCTGGATGGTCTGTCCGGTATGTCGTGTATTCAGGTATTTTTAAGTACTGTTTAGTGGTTAGTCTAGTTTCAGTAATGAGTGCAACATCAACTTTTTTGTCTTGCAGTAAGGCTGTAAGTTCGTCAGTGTGAGTTCTAACACCATTCGCATTCCATAGGAGAATAGATAAGGAATTAGGTGAGGTCATTTATGGCTTTTTTATGGCAGGAATGAGATTTGATACAAGATTCGTAAGGATTGTGATTAGGGGCATGACAAGGGATTTGATTTCGGAAATGAAGGATGTCATCAAACTGGTAAGGTCTGTGGCATTTGAAGGAGGTGGGATATGAGAGATTTGTTGTGGATGAGGATTTTTAGGATTGATTACGTTTTGAGGAAGAGGTATTTGTTGAATGGACTGAGGATATTGAGGTACATTTTGCATTTCCGGCAGGGCCTCGGTTTCACTACATTGGTTCCCACCTCCAAGTAAGTGGGCAAATGATACATTAGCATCGATTATTTTTGAGGGTTCTCTTCTAGTTCTTGTTTGTCTTGCTGTTTCATCCAGTACTTGGGGTTTTTGATACCTGGTCCTTAGTTCCTTATAGATTTGGCATCCTTTGTAGTTGGCCGGGTGGTCCTTGAGGCAATGAGCACATACAGCGGGTGTTGACTTCGGTTTTGTACATTCCACAGACTTGTGCTGTTCACCGCATTTCACGCAGCGTGGTATGTGATAACAGTAACTTTTGGTATGACCATACGCCTGACAATTGTGACATTGAACAATTTCTCTCTTGGTGTAAGGTTTTTCGACTTTTACACTTGTATAGTACAGTCTTTTTAGATCATAAATTTGTTCTACCCCTGATAATGGTTCCAAGTCAACGAAGAATAGCGGAAGTTGAACCCTATCTTTTATGACATTAGTGACTTGGCGCACTTTGTAACCCATCTCCATAAGTTCTTCTTTGATTGCTTCAACTGGTGTAGAAGAATGTAGATTTCTTATTACAACTCTAAGAGATCTCTCTTGGCGTAACTGATAAGTGTGGAAATCCGCTTTAGTATCAGTTAGATATTTCACTATTTTTCTATATGTCTCGGCGGTGGTCGGTGATATTTTGGTGTCATTGATTCTACTCATACAGTAGTAGCTGGTGGAGTCGGTAATTTTATTCAATTGAGCACACAACAACTGAAAATTTTTAATATTTTTGACAAATATCGGTGGAGGCCGTGGTTCACTGGGTGTAGGAGCAGATTCCATGTTTTCTTTTTCATTATGTAGGATTTGAAAAGGATTTGGGGTGAAAAACGGAGATTCGTCAGTCATCCCTTGTGACGATGTGCCAGGTTGTGGTTCAGATTCGGTATTAGTACCTGAAGGGGTTGCTTGCTGATTTAAATTTTTATTGGTATCACGGCGGGGTCTTTGTTTTATGGGAGGCGTGATTGAACCACTAGATCTAGATCTTTTAGTTGATGCTTTGGAGGACATCACTTGGTGAAAATATCGCATTTCATGTGAAGAAGATAATAAGATAATAACTAGATGTGGAAAATAAAACAATAACTAAAGAAAAGAAAACCAATCCCGGCCTTGCCGAGCTATTGGCAATCAGCTGATGTGAAGAGGTTACCCCGCATTCACTTTACACCGTAAATTGTAACAAAACTTACTGTTTTTTGCTCCAATATTTACTGCAGTTGTTATCCTGAAGCCTGGTGATGTTTTCAAGATTGCACTGAAGTGAATTCCAACTGAAAAAGCAAGAAATCCAAGACACGATTTGAATGATGACTGCTATACTCATGCGCATGCGCAGAACTCCAAGAACAGTGCAACAAGAGTGACTAGTAGAATAAGAAATTCAGAATTAAGATGTGTGAAGTAAAATAGGCCAAATTTTTACAAGATATGCATCTTTAACAAATAAAATATATAATAATATTGTATTTTTGTTTTCTGTAATTTTTAAAAATATAAAGACTTTTCTTTCTGCTTAAAAGATTTTTAAAAAAATTGTTGTGGTACAGACCTTTGAGTAATATCTGTATAAACTGAACTTCTGCACCTTTCAATAAATATTATAAATTAAAAACGTATATGAAGCAACTAACTATAGTCTTATTTAGTAATAACTCAGAATAAAATCTGTACCTCTACAGCCCATAAAGGGTATTGGGTATTTAAGGGTATAGAAATTTAATAGGGTAAGTGCAAGTCGTGGTGTAACGCTCACCTCATTTTTTGTATTTGTATTAGAGATTACTAATATATCACGTTTTAATTCAGGGTTGAATATAATATAGATTTACTTCTTAAAGTATTCATTAGGGTCATTATTCATATAAGCCCAGAAAGGTAGCCTTAAAAAAACACGATTATGGTTTAAGGTTATTAACCCGGATATCTCCAAGGCCAGTTAAATCCGCAGTATTCTACAAGGGAAACGGCGTGGAGTTAGGTTACGGTCAAATAAATATGGTTTTATTCTTTGGAATTGTGAAATATGAGCCGTAAGGACTTATTTGAATCTTGGAAGAATGTCCGAGGTTACGCGAGTTGAATACGTAAATAGAGAATGAAGGATTAATAGGACAAAAGATTGGCTGTATAATTGTGAATACAGTGCTACAATAGGCTTTGTACTGGAGTGTGGTTTGCGGTTTTGTTCGGCTAAGCATTAAGACTAGAAGTTATTACTTCATATCTGATTTATGATTTAATGACAGTAGCTGATGTAGGGTCGAGAAGAGCTATGAGCAATAGAAAATTTAAAGGGCCACCTGTGGTGAGTGGCCAGTATAACAGCCTTCTATATCCAAAGTCGCTGGTTCTAACCTGGCAGGTGACGCTAGGATCTTTTGATCGGAGTAAACAAACTTTAGTCTAGGCGTACTCCGTAAGAGACGTAAAAATGTGGTCCCGGGCCTGTGTAATGTCAGTTACTCTCGTTAAAGATCCCCATCCTAATTAAACCTGGGTAGATCTGGTCACTACACCACAGTTGATCCCTGTCTGTGAGTGTGGAAAGTCTAGCTCGAAAACGATAAGTTGTATAAAACGGAAATTTCATATTTTAGAAGCGTATATGCCTGAAACTCTACAACAAAATTTTTCACACAAATCGACAAACGAGAAAACCACCTCAAAACGCTCTTTGGCGATTTTTATTAAAATAGATACATCAATGTAAAATTTAATGCGCTTTAATATCGAAAAACTGAATTTATGACATTTTCGAAAATTGATAAAAAGAAGGATTCTATTCTCAAGATCGAAATTTTTACACCGAATAGGCCCATGACTAAACTATATAAGAATAAATAATCAAAGGTATTTTAATAATCAATATTTAACTTGCTAGAAGTCTCGTTTTTTACTTTTACTTACCTATATAGTAAGGGAAAGTATCGAATTCCAGGAATACTTCAATGGAAATACACGTTTTATGGTCCCCTGAGTCCAAATGACCAAGTCTCGCAAAAAGGCCTGTTTTTTTATTGTAGGGGAAAATCTTTCATAAGTCGAAGTGGGCTCTTGCATCCAAACAGTGTGAGATTCTTACTCACTAAAAACCACCTACATTCCCTGCGATGCCACACCGCGGAACTGCTTGCAGGCATTACTTCGCGGTGGACAGGATGGCTAAGCGCCTACTTCTCTACTGCATACTTCTCGGTACTTGACCTCTTCTCGCTCGCTCCTTGGTTCTCAGTCTACTTCCGACTGAAAAGCTTGTGTGTGTGTGGTAACTCCGGGGCGGAAACGAAAAGTCCTATGAAACCAAAATTCAATATTTAAGACAACTATACGCCCATGTTACAATAACTTTTACATCAAAATCAGCTAACCAGAAGAACTACTTTATACATTTCAATTTGCACCTTTTTACGATTTTCTCAAAAACGGTTCTAACGATTTTGATGAAACTCGCTATATTGATGTAAAATTTAATGCGCTTTAATAATTTGTTGATTTCATTCTGATTAAAATAGTCTGACAGGTTTTAAATGCCGATATTTCGAACCTAGTTTTGGTAGAATAATTTTTCTATTATTTCAGTCGTGAGTTGGAATTTATAAAAGTTTAAGTGTTATTCATCCTACTAAAACAACCAGGATTATTTGCACAGACTCCTTATCGGCTCTGCTCAGCTTGAAACACCCTTTCTCCACCGACTCTCTTATTCAAAATATTCTTTTATCATTGCAGTCCACAATAGTTTCTAATAATTCAGTTTTTTTCGTCTGGGTACCGAGACACTGCGGTATAGTTGGCAATGAACTCGCAGATCGTGCAGCCAAACAAGCAATAACAAATTGCTTTCCGTTTATTGGGGTGCCTGTTGGCGACTATGCTTCTGTAATCAAGCATCGGATTCGGTCGAAGTGGGGACAAATTGGCACGACACAACAGAAAACAAGTTAAGGGAAATAAGAAGGGACATCTCCCATTGGCATTCGGCACTACGACAAAAGCGAAGGGAAGAGGTTATTCTGGCGCGCCTGCGCATTGGACACACCCGACTAATTCACGGACATCTCATGGCAAGGGAACCTCCTACTGACTGCCCAACATGCGGTTGCCCGGTTACTGTTAAACACGTTTTGACAGAATGTAGGGCTTATGATACTCAAAGAGCTCATATTGCAATTGACACTGACTTACCAACCGTTCTACAAGACAACATACAGACAACTGCAAAACTTTTTGACTTCCTACGACAGACAGACTTGTACAGTAAACTATAATATTTAATCCTTGATTTAAGCGAAATGACCCAAGTGGTTTAAGCCTAAGGAAAAAAAAATTATATTATTTAATCTAATAGATATATTTCCAACGAAATCGAATATAATTCATTAAACTTTTTTTTTCACTTACCTAAATTTTAACTCTGCCTTTATTTAAAATTTCTCTAATTGATTTTAATAACGGAGGTAAGTGAAAGTCGTGTGTTGCGCATACCAGATTTTTTATCTTTTGTTTGTGTGTTTTATTCTATTAGAATGTTGTAAAAATTAAAATATCATCTGAAACCAGGCCGAGTTCCTTAGCACGCCTAGAATCCCGATGAGCCTTTCCTAACTGGAGCGTCCCGTGGAATACTTATTAATGAATAGCCTGGAGAACAAAGGCCGTTGTACCCTTCACTATGACCAGGCCATCCAGTGAGAGTGGTTATTGTATGCACCAAGAATTAAAAAATTAACCATATCATCTTGTTAAAATGGATTTTTTTTTCTTATCTCCTTTATTGTTCAACAATCAAGTAACAAATAAAAAAATATTGGAAAAACAGATAGTGTAACAGTACAGGCCTCTAGAACTTACACTACCTTTTAGGTATTTCAAGTTGAACATTCTTAAGTCCACATCGCACAGGCTCTGGACCACCTTTTAACGTCCCCTCCGAAGGAGGCATAACTAAGGATTTTTTACTCCCATTCAAACATCCTAGGACCACCTGCGGGTTTGAACCCGTGACCTTTGTCATAGAAGGGCTGTTATGCTAGCCACCCACTACAAGTGATCCCTGAAAGTTTTAGTTTATCACATATAGTAATATAAGTGTAATACACCGTTGGAAAATTAAAGATTTGCGAAAAAAATAGTGAAAAAAACCGGATAAAACAAACTGATTATTGTAATGAATGAAAAGTAATTTTTTTCTGGGCCATTTCCTCCCTAAGAATAAAGTACATTGAATAGGAGAAGTCCAATTTCTTTGACTTCGTTTATTAAATGAATGGCGAGTCAACTCGTAGATTATTAAATGTTAAAAAAAAAAAAAATCTGGATGCGAGCAACACAAGTCATTCACTTACCTCCGTTTTTTAAATCAATTTAAGAATTTTTAAATACATTTAAACATACAAATAAGTTGTTAAAGAATTATTACGTTTATTTTCAATAGAAACATTTATTTTATTAAATAATCTATGATATTGTTATCAACAACTATCAGTTAGTTTTATCGGCTTGTCATCACTCTCCATTAACCTTTAAAATTCCGTGAATTAAATAACATTTTTTCTAAATTCTTCAGCTTTCCAACGGTATATTATACATCTATATTACTCTCCTTGTGTTCAAAAACACAAAAAATGCATAAAAAAATATTTTTGCACTTTTCTCGTTTAGTTGTTTATCAAATTTGCTCAACTTGTATATTTACCCGTTTTTTAAAAATGCTAACAAGACGATATGGTTAATTTATTCATATTAAAGCCATTAAATTTTACATGGATATAGAGAGCTTAATCAAAATCGTTGAAACCGTTTTTGAGTAACTCGTAAAAAGGCGCAAAATGCATGGTATAAAGTGGCTCTGCTGGTCAGCTGATTTTGTTTAAAAAATTGCTGTAACATCTCGGGGTATATTTGTCTTAAATATGAAATTTCAGTTTCGTATATCTTTTCGTTTTCACACTGGAGTTACCAACACACACACAGACCTTTGCGACTTGGTCATTGTTTCATGGGACCCTAAAACGTGTATTTCCGTTGAAAACTGGAATTCGAAAATTTTCACGATCGCAATACTTACACTTACTGTATATTTCATATTTACGTATGTGAAAATAAAAATATATAAGATATAGTGTAGAAACAGAGTGCTCCATGAGATAAAATATACATGTGTGTTAAAGTTATTATGGTGTGGAAAGAGAACACAAGTCAACACCGAGAAATATAGGTTTTTTTGGGTTTAAATTTTTGGCTATCAAGGATTTTAAGATTAATTTCTTTAAGTAATGTGTTTTCATTTGCAGTAATACTATTTAAAATTTGTCTTGATCATTTCTTAGGATACGACACTTCACAATTTTCATTCTGTTAGTGGTGTTTTTTGTAAATAAAACTTAGGACGTAGTTTTAACATCGCATTTTGCTGACAGCTTGAGCTAATGAATTACTAATTTCCAATATTTTTTAAAAAAACTGTTACGTCCTTTTGGGGAACGGGAAAAATAAATAATTAGGGCTCAGTGCTACTAATCTTCTGGCCCCGTTTTCGATTCAGTTGTGACAGGATGATTATTGGCCTATTATTTTTGATGATGGACCATTTTAAGCAAAACGAGAAAAAAAAAAAAAGAAGTAATGAAGAATTGATTTAGAAAATTCCTTTTGTCCGAAGATTCCCTTTTTGTCATTTTTAAATTTTTTTTTACTGAGGCTGACTATGACAGTCGGCACTCAATGTTAATAATTAACAGTTAGGTTTAAAAATGGTCGTTGACTAAATAGTTTTAACTCCGATTAAATAGTTATTTATAAAGAGATAGAAAATATATGTGTGTGTGTGTGGTGTATATATATATATATATATATATATATATATATATATATATATATATATATATACATTACGCGAAACAGCTCTTAAGGACTTCGCAACTATTTCAGCTTTTTTTCATTTTTGCATGAAAATTTTACTGACACTTTTTCTCTTTTCTTCGGTCGAGGTCTTCTTGAACGGTGTTTTTTACTTCCCACCACAAGCACCACATTTCTAAAGAATTTCTTGTATCCTGTCCCATCTTTACGAAAATCCTGCGTACTCCAGATCTTGTTCCCTCCCGGTTTGGTTTTTGCTGTTTGTCCGTGATCAAACTTGTACCCCATAATCTTGATGAAAATCTTCTTGTTCAATCTCTCTTAAGACCATTCCATGTATCCATAAAACCTGAAAATTCTTAACCACATTTATGTTCCCAATTAAGGGACTTTACAGAAAATCTGTTGGATTTCAATCTGTATCCAGCTGGTTATGTTTTGGTCCCATGGATTCTCTTAAGAAACCTTCTCTCTATTTCCAGCAGTTTCGTCAGTTTGGGATAGTACATAGTCCCTGTTCAGAACAATATCACTGGTTTTACCGCTGTATGTAGTTTCGGATTTTTACCTTTTTGGATTTGAATTTTATTATAAATAATACATGTTAAATGCCAAAGGTAACGGGTTCAAACCCACAGATGGTCCATAGGAATTTTAATGGGTGAAAAAAATCCTTAGTTATGGCGTCTTTCGAGGGACGTTAAAAGGTGGCCCCAAGCCTGTGCGATGTCAGGTACTCGTTAAAGATCCCTATCCTAAAAAACCTGGATAGGCAAAATTTATGACTCCCACTGTAGCATCGTCCGATTAGCCACAGTAGCATAAAGTGACGTTAAATGAATTTAAAAAAATAAATACTCATTAAGTAGCATAAATTCTCCAAAAATTTTAACTTTGAACTCTATGCTTCCTTTCTCTGATAAATTCCTGTATCCTCCATTCCTAACCGTCAGTCTCAAAAAAGTGCGTCCTTTATAGGTTGTAGTATTATTATTAAAGATTATTTGGAAGTAACAATTAATTCTCATAGAGAAATCTTACCACTTTATATATATATATATATATATATATATCCTACAAGAAAGGGAGTATCAATTTGTATAAAATAGAAGTAACGCTTATTTTAAATATTGTTCCGAACCGTTATTGTAGTGACAAAATTTAAAACATTTTTGCTAAACCTCAGTGTTCCGCTTTCCCGTGAGTTTGAAGTTTCGCTTAAAAGCGATAACATTATTCTGTTCATTGCGATTTATCTATAAAGATCTTCATTCAAATAATCGACAGCTAATAATATCGATTATATCAAGTTATCAAAGTTCCAATCGATTTCCATGTACTACTTTTAAAATTCTTTTGAAGCTTCCTTTGAATGATTAAATTTCCCTTGATTCGCTTTTTCCTCCTCTTGAGTGTCTCAGTGATTTTTTTTTCTATAAAACTTTGGATTTAATAATCTTTAAAATATGTTTTGAAAAAAAAAACTTTCCACCAAAATCAAATCCAAGATTTTAAAACTAAAGGAAAACTTACGGACAATAGTCTTACAACACTTTCGGAAAGAGGATTTTTTTTTAAGTCTACGTGTTGTAAGATTTAGCTTTCAAGAAAGTTTTTTTTTTTATTATCGAGACGATTTCTCTTTATCCTAACTTTATACTTAAATGTAAATTGGCACTTATGTAATCAAACATTTTTAGTTTTGGTTATATTTTTATAGCCATTTATTTATTGATACAGAAAATAAATGTAAATTTTTTAAATAGTTAATTTTGAATCATACAAAACATTAAATTCATATTTAGAGGCAAATCTGGTTTTATCTTCTACTAATCATTTTATACTCTTATAAGATGATCAAATTTCATTTTTGTTAAAGGTTATAAAATTTAAAAACTATTATCATCCTGATAGTTCTATCCGGATATGAAACATGGTCGCTTACTTTGAAGGATGTATTACATCTTAAGATTTTCGAAAATAATTTAGCACGTAAAATATTTGGTCCAAAAGTGAGGCCTCAGGTTGAGAACTGACGGGTATGGTCCTATTATTTAAAAAAATACATAATAATAATATAAAAAAAATTAAAAAGTATGTAAAATATGTACAAGGGATTGATATAGTTTGCTGTGTTATTTATGCAGCCTCATGTACTTGGGCAGCATTGCCAAATAAACAAAGCATTTCTCTCTATTAAAGGTTGAAGAGGAGATATTAAAAACTTTCGTCAAAATCTATAGAGCCGTTTTTCAATAATACTTTAAAGTAAAATAATTTTTTTTATTCCAATAGGTTTGGTCTCCAGGGAAGTTATACCACCACCCCAAATTAGGGAGGTCTGCAGTAGGCAAAATATGTTTTATGTATATATTTGTACTATAATTATTCAAGAAATTTACTGTTATTTTTGTTTTTCCTTGCAATAAATGGCTTTATTTATTTATTTAAAATTAATTACTTTTGATATTGTTTGTTAAATTTAAACTTTTCTAATCTTCAAATGAACACGTTCTTCGGCTATGTCTTAAGGTCACGCTAATCGGTGAGAAACAGAGGTAGATGAAAATTCATGAGAGTGAGGTCTTGTGAGAGTTCATGAAAGTAGCGGAAAGGGAGGAGGCATATATATTTGTTTTAATATAATAACATCAAATATTACTTTTTGAAAAATCCTATGATATAATTAAATATTATTTTTAAAAATCTAGTGCGTAACACACACGACTTTCACTTACATCGGCTGTAAAAATCAATTTAAAAATTATTCCATTCTATGAAAACAGTTTAAGTTAATTTAAATAAAATTGTACTAAGTTTTGTTGGAAACATATGCTTTAGATAAAATAATATAACTATGTTAAAAATATTTTCTGATTGTAAGGATGACTCATCCAGAATCATTGTTAACATTTTGTCAAAATGTAAATATGTGAATAAAGTTTATTTTTTATTTTATATAACTATGTTAAATTGTTACTATAATAATCACTAATAAGTTAATTCTCTGTTCGTCACTTAACATTAAATTTTACAACTTTCTGTATAATACGTATATTATAATAACGATATATTATACGTCTATATTACTGCTCTTAAAATATAAAAAAAAATATTATTAAAAAAAACATTTTTGCTCCTTTTATCCTTTAGTTTAGTCTTTGGTTCAACTTGTATATAAAGCCGTTATTTGTCAATGCTGATAAGATTACATGTTTAATCTTTTAGGATGTACAACATAAAGGTACTTTAGAGGAAGAAAATACAAAATTATGGCATTTAAGCCCTGTCAGACTATTTTAATCATAATGAAACTTATATCGTAGTAAGTTCCATTGAATTTTACATCGATATAGTGAGTTTAATAAAAAAACCGTTTTTGAGTAAATCGTAAAAAGGTGCAAAATGCATGGTATAATGTACCTCTTTTGGTTAGCTGTTTATGATGAAAAAATTTATAGACCATCTCGGCCGTATAGTTGTCTTAAATATGAAATTTTAGTATCGTGAGACTTTTCGTTTTCGTGTTAGACTTACAACACACTCACTCAGGGACCCCTAAAACGTGTATTTCCGTTGAAAACTTGAATTAGAAAATTTTTCACGATCTCAATACTTTCCTTACTATATATATTATATATAATTAAGTGAAGTAAGAAAAAAACACATGATAAAGTATATCAAAAGAAACAATGTAATATACATATCATGGAAACTTATTTTTTTAAAGTAAAAACTCCATTTTAATAAATTTTAACATTATTCATAATAAAAGTTAAAAATCTGGTGCGGGCAACACACGACTTTCACTTACCTTCATTTTTGAAATCAATGAAAGAATTTTCAAATACAGTAAGACATAAAAATACGTGAAACTATTAAAGAATTAATTAAATTGAATTTATATAGAAACATGTGTTTTATTAAAAAATCTATTATATTATTATCTAAAATAATCAGTTAGTTTTATCTTCTTTTCATCACTCTCTATTAACTTTTAAAAGCTTGAGTATGAGATAATATTTTTTCTAAAATTTTTAGCTTTCCAACGGTATATCATACATGTATATTACTGTCCTTATGTTCAAAAAAAAAAATTGCATTACAAACATATTTTTTTCTGTTTTCTCCTTTAGTTAGGAATCGAATTCATTCAATTTATATATCTAGCTGTTTTTTATCAGTGGTAACAAGATAATATAGTTATTTTTATAGAATCAACAAAATTAAAGGTACTTTAGGGGAAGAAAATTTAAAAAAATCGGCATTTAAGTCCATGTCAGACCATTTTAATCCGAATGAAACCTAAATTATATTAAAGCCCATTAAATTTTACATCGATATAGGGGTTTAATTAAAATCGTCGGAACCGTTTTTGAGAAAATCATAAAAATGTTCAAAATGCATCGTATAAAGCGGCTCTTCTGGTAAGCTCATTTTGAGGAAAAAAGTTTTGTAACGTGACGGGCGTATATTTGCCTTAAATATGAAATTTCAGTTTCATAGGACTTACCGTTTCCGCCCGGGAATTCGGGAAACGGGAAACACACACACACACACAGACCTTTTTGCGGAACTTAGTTATTTAGGCTCAGGGGACCCTAAAATGTTTATTTCCGTTGAAAAGTGGAATTCGAAAATTTTCAGATCGCAATACTTTCCCTTACTATATATAGTAAGTGAAAGTAAAAAATAATAAATTACGAAGTTTATAGATAACAAGGTATTAAACATTTATTATAATACGTTGGAAGTATGTGAGAGTGTATGATGATTCACTAATACGAAAGTTCACAAGTTTTCACCTACTGTTTTCTCGCCGTTAAGCGCGGTCTTAAAGTTAATGATTAGCCATGCCAGACTTAAATTGCTTGACATTTACCAGAAAATCGACGCATGCCATGTACTTTGACCCATGCCTATTAGAAGTTGCATTTGATAAATTCATAAAATCAGCTCAGGGTCGAATCCCGCAGTAAGTGAACATGATATTCTTACGTAACCAGCTCACCTTGCCACAGAAAGGAACTTGAGACTTTTGGGAGAATATTTGTTACGTGTTCTAACAACGTAATGTTTCCCATTGTAAATAATACACCTGTGATGTTCGTGAAATACTTTTAAAGGCACCGCAATCATATAATTTTAATATATTTTTTTAATTCTTTCTACCAGTTATAATTGACGGATCGAGAAGTGTTTTTTTTTTAAATTATGCGTGTATAAACATTCATTTGCCTCCCCACTAAGCATAAATAGAAAAAAAAATGAATAAACATTAATTATTTTTAAAAATCTGGTGCGCGCAACACACGACTTTCACTTACCTTCGTTGTTTTTTTTGTTTGTTTTTCATTTATTGAGATTTACAACTGTATTAGTAAATACATCAAGTAAATTAGCTGTCAGATAATATACATGAGGAGAAAATGCCCATTGGCATCACTCCACTATGAATCTAAACTAGAAGGTCTCTAGGCATCTTCTTTTCAGGCGCCTCGGAGGATTGTCTGGAATAAAGAGGAAGCAAGCATTGAAACTAGTGGGTTGGGAATGGGAGAGGAGTTTGTCATGGAAGGATTGATACCTGGTTCGGGCCAAATCAGCTGTAAAGGGAATATTAAGTCGTTATGGATAAAGTTTGTTCGTGACAAAATAAGGAGCGTTGAGGATTTTTCGAAGGATTTTGGATTGTAAGGATTGAAGACGGGAAGAATTTGATGGTTTAGTGGAGCCCCATAGCTCAACTCCGTAAGTCCAGATAGGTCTTAGGATGGTCGTATAGATGAGTCTTTTGTAGTAAAGTGGAAGTATAGAGCGTTTGTCTAGTAAGTGTTGAAGTAACCGAAAGCGGCGAGCAGTTTCTTGTCGTTTCAGTCTTGTGTGCGGATTCCAGTTAGACGTTTGTCAAGTAAAAATCCGGTAACGGATCTGTTCAACTGGAACAAGCGGGATATTATTAAAGGACACTGTAGGACAGGATGACATAGGTTTACGACGAAGGGTAAAGGTTCATTGGTGGGATTTGATGGAATTTTTTTAATTCTCCAATTCGACACCATACCTCAAGGTCTCGGATCTGCTATTGAAGAGTTTGAGAGGCAAATAGTTGGATCGTTATTGAATAATAACACACAGGTGTCATCAGCATAGATAGGACCTTCGTTGTTAAAATCAATTTAAGAATTTTTAAATACACTTAGAGGATAAAATAAATTGTGAAAGAATTAATTAAATTGAATTTCTATAGAAACATGTGTTTTATTAAATAATATATTATATGATTATCTATGACAATCAGTTAGTTTTGTCGGCTTTTCATCACTCTCCTATAACTTTTACAATTCGTGTATAAGATAATTATTTTTCTAAAATCTTTAGCTTTCCAACGGTATATTATACGTCTATATTATTGTTTCTGAGTTAAAAAAACGCCAAAATTGCATAAAAAATATGTTTGCACTTTTCTCCTTTAGTTGGATATCGTATTCGTTCAAATTATATATTTATCGATTTTTTACTAATTAGATGATATAGTTAGTTTTATAGATTCAAAATAAAAGGTACTTTAGTGGAAGAAAATTTAAAAATTATTGGCATTTAAGCCCTGTCAGAATATTTCAATGAGAATGAAACCTACATCATATTAAAGCCCACTAAATTTTACTAGCCCAGTAAAATAAGGAAATTTGTGGGAATTAATTCGGACAAAGCTGAAATCGTTTTAATACCTTTTAATGGTCCTAAATACTAGTAATCTGAGTTTGCACCATTGCAGCTGGTGAGCTTAACGTTTGGCAGCCAAAAAACCTCGATATTTATGTACTTTTTTCAATTTTTCACCTATAACTCGAAAACGGTCACTCTTACAGAAAATATGTTTCTTTCTAAAATGAAAGAACGTAAATTTCCTATTAATAAGTACCCTTAGTTATTGATTTGGTTTAATGGTATGGGAACAATCCTTCGTTGAAAATAGGAAAATTTTACCAACTTCTTGAAAAACCCCATTCAGTCATTTTCAGACCTCTGTAACTTCTAAACCACTATCCAAATCGTACAATGTTATAGAATAAAAGTTGTAGAGCATCTAATTTCAATTGTAAAAGGCTCATTAAAATCTAAATTAGGTTGATACGATCATTCACAAAACAGGTTTTTCGATTTTTCTCTACACGCGTCGTAGCGCTTGGGAGTAATTCATTATCATGTTTCATTGAACACATTCAAGTGCTTGTTGCCGTTTTTTTACTAGAAATAATGGTATTTGCATCTTATGCCAACAAGTCCCTACTCCTCTCCCCCCTCCCCATTTACCCAAAAGATTTGTTTGGTTCGATCTTGCATAAAAGTTTTTTATTATTACTTCATAGAAGGTAATCTGCAATTTCTTTAAAAAAATCCTTAAACACATTCAGAAGTGCTATAGTTTTACTAATAGAAGGAATAACAGTATTTGTATCTTAAATCACATAACTAGCCAAGTGGAAACTACAATTGAATATTTAAGTGGGATAAGAAGTAGTGCTTAGGTACATCGCATTCAACATATTATAGAATATTATTTATTTTTATCTATAATATTCTTTATATAACGTACGGTATAGTTTAAATTAAAGGGAGGAAGTATAGGTTGTATTAATAAAATCTGTTTTTGCACTGTATTATATTTGGTAGTTACCTAAAATTAAATTCAGTGAAAGGTTGAATGTAAAATATTTTTTTACGTTAAACGCTTTTTCTTCTCTCGGGGGTTTGATGAATGGTGAATTTCCTGGGATGAGTTTTCCACTAAAGCGACAAGCGGTGGCATCTCGTCCATCTCCCCTCCCACCTCTCCAATGTCCTCGTCTTCGTCATAGTATCCTTCGATCTGATTGACCCTTACACCTGTAGCATATCGTTGAACATTTAAGTCCATGTTTACGACTGATGCATCTACCCATGCAGCCCTTGTTACACTTACATGAAATTGTGTTCAATACTTCAGGTGGGGCTGCATTTTTGGTAGTAGTTTTAGGGATCAGGCCTTGTGGGCTAAGTTTCCAGCCCCAGGTAGGTGGTATGTCTTCCTTTGTTTTCCTTGCCTATAAAATGAAGATGTGGTATCACGACCACTGAATGCGTGTAAAAATGGCAGATACTGCTTTATAGTATCGCTATATTAGAACTGCTTTGGACAATAAAAAGTGTTTTCTGATATTCCTTTTTCAGGTTTCATCATCACTACGTTTGATGAAGGACTATCATCACTACGTCATGTCAAAATTACCTGGAGGTCTATTTATGAGGTATATAGCAGAAAATTTTTCCTTTGATAGCCTGACTACTCGATGTAGAAGGAATCCTCCGTCGATTACAAATATTGATTTAGCCATGTTGATTTCATTACTTTTTATAGGAACGAACAGATCATAAAACACTGATTTGCGAGATTTTCTCATTCCTATTTCATCATACATGGACAAAGGGTAAGGTGCCAATTCGTATGTAAAAAATTCCTTCAGTTGTTGATCTGATTTTTGGAGGAATGTAATTCTTTTTAAAATGGTTTCTGGGTTGACTGGAACATCTTCATTATGAATTGTGACTCGTGAAGTAAAACATTTGAGAGGTACACCACCGTTTTTGCGCGAAAACTTGACATCACCGAAGTTGTTACCAATGATCCTGGCAATGCTTTTCTTTCCTTTTTCCAATGACATATCAGAAACCAATTTAAATTCCACAGTTTAATAACAGTGTCATAGACAATATATAATTCATAATGATTTTCCTTGAATTTTAATGAACGAAACGTTAATAAGGAAAACTTCAACATTCAATGGAATCAACAGGAAAGTCAGACTACAAAGAGGTGTAGTGTATTCAGTAGTACTCATAACCTTCATTCATAAGATGGCATTACGGTCCATTAAGAAGCAAAGGCTACACCAGTATCCTGCTCCATTCTATTTTATGTGTGGGTTTAGATCGACATCGCCTGACGTTCATCTTGCTGAGGTTCTCTTCCACATCATCAATCCCTTCGTTGACTACCAGGATGACCTCACAGCACTTGCCCCGGCAATCTCGACGTAGGAGTCCTTTCCACATGTTCAAGCCAGCCCAACCTTCTTTCCTTTATAACATTCCTCAATAGTTCTTTCAGCTTGGAAATCGTTCTTTCTCTAAACCCACCGTCCTCTCTCACAGGGTCACCATCGTGTAAACTATAACCTTTTTTAAATAAGTTTTCAAAGAAGGATTATTTCCGAGCTCAGTAATATTTATATTAAAATATCTCAAAAAGGACTGAGTAAAAAAGTAATGAAACTCATACAGATCCAACCTCTATGTAATAAGTACAATAAAATAAAATTTACTGGCTGACTTTAATGGAAATTGGGCGATTGATCCATTTATAGACATTCAACGTATATAATATATTATTTTAGGTTTTTAATTTGTTGGAGGGTGAGTGTAGAGATATAAGACACGATTAAAAACCATTATTTGAGTTCAGGCTTACGAAAGATGTCAAAATCCAAAGAGATTAGTAATGTTACACTCAAAGAGAAAAAAAAAAATAGAAAGTGCATTTATTTACGCAGAAAAATATGCAGTTGCAAACTAAAACCGGTTCTGGATGTTGCCTTTCTATTCTGATTTCTATCCAACTTATAGTTGACCGCTTTAATAGTTTCACTATTCCTTCATGTTGCTGAGAAATTTATTCCATTACATTATTTTGGTAATTTTTTTATTTTTAATTAACACGATGAAATCGACTACTTTGATCGGAGGGTTGTGGGTTTCTAGAGTGTCGTTAAACAGTACAGACTAGAAGGTCTCTTAGACGTATAGTTTAGATTTCAACGTGTTGAAGAGATTTTTTACTATTCAGACTTTTTCATCTACATAGGTTTAACGAACATTCGATGGGAATTATTATTGAGTGAAAACTCATAACCTTTAGTATAACTAAAAAAAAAAATTAAAATTCAGGCAGTCATAGGGACTGCCGAAAGAAGTGAAAACTTTTTTTCAAATTCTCAATTTGTGCTTGAATTTTGTTGAAAAGAAGAGTATGTTCGTTACAGTAGATTATGTTAAGAATGCATATTTTTTTATTATTGTTTCATTGAATTATAAAACATCATCACCCTGTAGAGATATATCATTTTGAAGTATATAATATTAATGTGTCTGTAGACCGTGTGTAGGAAATGCAATCCAGCATCATTTTCAATCCGACCGGATCCGGCCCGAATTTCAAGAATCCAGAATACACGGATCGAAACAATCAGGTTCATTTTCGCTTTTCGGTCCGCAACTAACTGTTAGTGAGTAATTCGGGTATAGTTGTACTCATAATAGGAAGTCTGTAAAATAAAAATTTTGTTGGGGTTAGATATACAGCAAAAAATTAAAATTTAGTAGTTTTGGTAACTAGTAAAATTTTAATGACTATTGATGAGGGGTTCTGCTCAGCTACCCTCACACCTGAACCTGTGTGCGGAATTAGTCTCAGCAAAGCCAAAGGTCTGATTAAGGCGGCTGCTGATAATAGATCCAGGCAATACTGGAGGGATCCCGATAAGCAGCATCACTCCAAGATGTTTCTGGATGGACCCTGCAAAGAGAGAAGTCATACTCTACTCTCTATGCACAGGACAACCCTAAGGAGGGTAACAGGACTATACACTGGACACTGTCAACTTAATAAGCATCTCCACAATATGGGTTTGGTGGCCTCACCGACTTGCAGATTCTGCAAGAAGGATGATGAAACTGCATTTCATTTGATATGCAGTTGCCCAGAGATTGCCAGGATACGGTTTTACCATTTTGGTGTCGACCGTATACCTGATCCCAAGTTGCGTGAACTGATTAACCCCCACAGGTTAGTCAGATTCACCAAGGCGCTAGCCCTGTATTAACAGTATATCGGACGGCGCACAATAAGTCTAATATTGGCTGCAGTGCAATGGATTAGCCGGAAAAAAAAGAAAAAAAAAAAAAAAAAAAAAGACTATTGATTATTGATTAATCGATTATTGACTATTAATTAATGACTATTGACTATAACAGTTGGCTATTGATGATTGTTTGCTGAAAATGAAGACTGTTTGTTTTCAACGACCCTTCTTCCAAAATCAAAATTGATTTTTGATAATATATACTTAAGTAATTAGTACTTAAGTACTATTTAAAAAACAAATATTGTCAGTAGAATAATTTAATGACTAATACTTATATTAGAAGCTCATTATTGTGATAATTATGCAATTCATTAGACCTATTCATCAAATGTTGATGGTGTCTATCATAAATATAAAGACTTGTTTGTTACTCCAAATAATTTATTCTCAATTAATTAATTCTCAAATAATTTAATATTATTACAATCACATTTCCCATCTCAGTTAATTACACAAGGTTATATAACTGTATTAAATTTTATAAAGTAATTTAAGATGCCAACGGGCAATACGAGGCCTGAGCCATGGACTGTATATACCATTGCTGCTGTATATACATACAATGTTTTTTGTATTTATTTTGTAAATAAAGTTGGAGGATAAGAAAAAAAAAATAAAATAAAATAAAGTAATTTAAGAAAATAATTGAAATATCTGAGAAAGCTAAATCTAAGAAGACGTGAGCAGTAACGTAGCTCAGTCTTACTAAATTACAATAGATTTGTAAGCAGTGTTTCATATATTGGGTTGTTTCACATGAAATGTCCGTTTTTATAGTTTCTGAAATACATAAAGGATATTTCAGGTCTCTGTTGTTTTCTTCCGAATGTTTACATATTTAAAGTAAACAGTTACTTATCCTCTACCTTTGCGTTATAAACATTACCTTCCCAATCAATTACCCACTTTTTAGTATACCTCCAAATATGAACATGAAAACACAGTAACGAGTAATATTTTTGTAAGAGTTTAAACTCGGCCATTCAGCAGCTGAGGTCGCAAGAAATATTTGCAAGGCGTTTGGGAAAGAATGAACGGACCATTCGGCGTTGGTTTGCCAAGTTTTCAGCTGGGGATACCGACTTGGAAAACTTGCCCCGAAGAAGATCTCCGTCCGTAATAGACAACGATGTTCTCAAACATACAGTAGAAGAAACCCCTACCAAACTGTTAAAGGACTCTCAGCACAACTAAATGCAAGTGCATCTACCGTTTCCTGACATTTAAAGTGTATTGGAAAAGTAAAAAAGCTCGTAATATGGGTACCTCATGATCTAACTGAGCGGCGGCAATTGAATCGCCTTGAGACCTGCGTTTCTTTGCTTGCGAGGCGAAAAACCGAGCCTTTCCTTGAAAAAATAATTACGAAGTCAGGACAGTGGTTGAACATCGACGAAACCCAAGCAAATGCCAAAACCGAATTTGCATCCCAACAAATTGATGGTCACAGTATGGTGATTCATGGCTAGGATAATTCATTATTCCTTTTTACCTAAAGGTGAAACCATTACCTCTACATCGTACTGCAATGAAATTGACCGAATTCACACAAAATTATTTAAAAAACAACCTGGATTGGTAAACCGAAAGGGTCCTATACTCTTTCTTGCACGACAACGCTAGACCTCATGTTTCAAAACATACCGTGCAAAAATTGAAAGAACTGGGCTACGAAGTTCTCCCGCACCCACCATATTCTCCCGACTTGTCTCCAACAGATTACCACCTGTTCAGGAATTTAGACAACTTCGTCAAAGGGAAACTTTTTGAAAATGATGATCAAGTGAAAAGTGCGTTTTCAGAAACGTTTTTCAGTTCGAGGATAAAAAAGTTGATGTCACGTTGGGAAAAATGTGTAGAAAAAGAAGGTAAATACTTCGAATAAAATTATCTTGTTTTCATATTGTATTTTCAATAAAAATCCTTTACCTTGAAAACGGACATTTCATGTGACACAACCAATAATTCAGTACTTAACACCGTATCATGAGTGAGCAATTTCTCTAAAACAAATTTTAGGGTTGTTTCAAAAGTTCCTCTTAAGCCAACTTATAGGATGCTATAGCTCGCGTAAATATAAGAAAATAATATCTGTTAACTTATATTTAGGCGAAGTACTGACAAAACAAATACACATGTACTGTCTCGCGCGAAGCGAACGAATGATGCTGCAAATTGACGTTGAAAGCCTCACCACCACACATGCACACCAAATGTAACGTATATAATGTAACTACTCATCAAACTGCGCTATTTTTGGCCCACAAGTTGCTATAAATGGATCCGGTAAACGTTTGATGGCGCCGGGTCCGCCGGATTACCGGATCCGTTTTTCCGGAATGTAATTCCTAACTGTGTGTGTCCGTTGGTGGTACATATGGCATATTTTTTGATGGGCCTACCATCTGTATCAAGGAAATTCAGACATTTAGGAATAAGCTTTATAGTTGTTTCACAAAGATAATCTCAGTTTCTCTTCGGAGTAAACAAAAAATATGTGTTTTAATTAGTTATGAAATACATATTGTGCTTAATAGAAAACTATATTAAAATTAATTTGGAGACCCACTTTATAGAGACTGGGTGTTTCCCAGGAGGGTCTCCATCCTCAGAGTCTCCCCACGGCTGAAATAGCAGAATAAAAAATATCTTGCCACAGCCAGCATTCGAACCCAGGACAGTAGAATAGTGCTCTATCCACTAGACCACGCCGCGTATCTATGATAGGACAACTCTTTATCGTAAAACCAGTGTAAGATGTGAGAACGTCTTGGGAGACTGTAACTGAATCGTATAAAGCAATGCGTTAATCTTTTGAGTCTCATCTCCTCCGAAGAAAGTTCTTCATTCCCTATACATCCGTAGTCAAAGTGGAATAAAGAGGATATTAGGAGATTATGGGTACTCATAGGATATGAAGCACATGTATCATTATTTTAATGAATATACTTACTTTTCAAAAATAACCATAATTTCTTTAAACGGAGTTGAGCATTGGGAATCGAAGAAACCATCAATTTTTTCTCGTATCCCAATCATTACAATCAAAAATCCTTACATTTCCACGAATAAAATCATCCATAAAGACCTTAATGTTCCATACGTTGCTGATTTAGCCCGAATCAGGTATCGCTCCTTTCTTTCATAAGAATCTCCATTCCTGCTCTAATACACCAGTTTTAATCCTTGCTTCCTTTTCAATTCCTGAAAAGAAGATGGCCTAGAGACCTTCTTGTTAAGATGAAAACTGTCAATGGGCAGTTCCCCTGTGTCTTTTCATGTACTTTATCGTATAGGATACTTACTTGTTTTATTATCGAATACAGTTGTAAATTATAATAAATAAATTAAAAAAATTAAGAACATTCTTTAAAAATATAATTTTATTTATTTTAATAAACAATGATGTATTATGATTTTCGAACCGCTACAACTAAGTAGGCCGATGACTAGAAATCCTTCAGAAGCTCCCGCAAGAAGACTGTAAGTACCGGAGAAGATTCAGGACAGAGTGGCCAAGAAGGCGGCGGCGGCCGGCTCGCTGGGCAGGCACTGACCGAAGGCCTCCAAGAAGAGCGGTTCTTGCTGCACGGCCTGCCGGAAGTCTGCGAAGGACACCTTACCATCCTTGTCGTGATCCAGCTTCCGGAGGACTAGTTCCACCAGGTCCTTCACTCCTTCTTCTGGGTCTTCTTCCTGCGGCTGTTTGACGAGGCTGTTCCTAAAAACATCGTAATCTGTCTTATTTATTTTAAAAAGCCTCAATTAATACAGTTTCAAAGATATTTAATATAAATCATAAGAAGTCAATAAGCCCATCTGAGGAAATGGAAGTAGACTATTACGATGAATTCTCTCCATCCCAGGCAAATAATTCCAATATGGCGGAAAAGCTGGAAATAATTAAATACAAGATAAATTTCGTAGTTTTAGAAGTTGTTTTTTTTATTTATTTATTTAACGTCACTTCATGCTACTATGGCTAATCGGACGATGCTACAGTGGGAGTCCTAAATTTTGCCTATCCAGGTTTTATTAGGATAGGGATCTTTAACGAGTACCTGACATCGCACAGGCTCGGGACCACCTTTTAACGTCCCCTCCGAAGGACAGCGTAACTAAGGATTTTTTACTCCCATTAAAAAATCCTAGGACCACCTGCGGATTTGAACCCGTTACCTTAGGCATGGGAGGCTGTTACGCTAGCCATCCAGCTACAAGTGATCCCTTTTAGAAGTTGTTAAGTGTACCTTAAATAAAACGTTTCCAAATCCGAGTCGCGAAACATGTTCATTTTATCAAAGCGTTTCAGGATACAATATACAGTTTTTGATAAATACCTACATAAATATAAACAAATGCATATATTGTATAAATCAGAAATAATAGAAATTATGGCCCTAAAATAATAATATATTGTATGGTCGAGGTATTCAATGAATATTTTAAAAAATCTGGTGCGCGCGACACACGACTTTCACTTACCTCCATTATTGATATCAATTCAAGAATTTTTAAACAAATTTAAAGATAAAAATAAATTCTTGAAGAATTAATTATTTAGAATTTCAATAGAAACAGGTGTTTTATTAAATAATCTATTATATTTTTATCTACAACAATCAGTTAGTTTTATCAGCTTGTCATCACTCTCCGTTAAATTTTAAAATTCCGTGTATTAGATAATATTTTTTCTAAAATCTTCAGCTATCCAACGGTATATTATATATCTTTATTACTATTCTTGTGTTCAAAAACACAAATATTGCATTAAAAAATATGTTTGTACTTTCCTCCTTCCTCTTCCTCGCTCCTGGATGGACTTGAGAAGAACAAAAAATCTGGTGCGGGCAAACTCTATTATATTATTATCTAAAATAACCAGTTAGTTTTATCGGCTTTTTATCACTCTTTATTATCTTTTACAAGCTTGTGTATAAGATAATATTTTTGTTTAAATCTATCTCTCTCCAACGGTATATTTTACGTCTATATATTCGCTCAACATGCATATTTAGCTGTAATTCATCAATGCCAACAAGACGATGTGCCTAATTTTTTTAAATCTACATAATTAAAGGTATTTTAGAGAAAGAAAATTTAAAATATCGGCATTTAAGCCCTGACATACTATTTCAATCAGAATTAAGCTTACATGATATTAAAGCTCATTAAATTTTACATCGATATAGCGAGTTTAATCAAAATCGTTGGTGCCGTTTTTGAGAAAATCGTAAAAAGGTGCAAAATGCATGGTATAAAGTGCCTCTTCTGGTTAGTGGATTTTAATGAAAAAGTTGCTGTAACATCTCGGGCGTATTGTTGTCTTAAGTATGAAATTTCAGTTTCGTACGACTTATGGTTTTTGCACTAGACTTACCTCACACACACGGACACACAGACCTTTTTTTGAATGGAGCACCATTTATTAGCATTGATGAATAACGGTAAAATATGCAAGTTGAGCGAGGAAGAGGAAGGAGAAAAGTACAAACATATTTTTTTTATGCAATTTTTGTGTTTTTAAACACAAGAATAGTAATAAAGATCCATAATATACCGTTGGATAGCTAAAGATTTTAGAAAAAACATTATCTTATACACGGAATTTTTTAATTTAATTTAGAGTGATGATAAAACTAAAAAAGCCGATAAAACTAACTGATTGTTGTAGATAAAAATATAATAGATTATTTAATAAAACACATGTTTTGATTGAAATTCGGTAAGTGAAAGTCGTTTGTTGCGCGCACCAGATATTTAATTTTATTATGCTTTTGGAGGAAATAAAAATAAACTCAAGTATATAACTTCTTTGATTTGGTTATTAGTGTATTATAGAGAATTAATCTCCTAAAAAATAATAATTATCTTATTAATGGACCTTGAATTTAATAATGCTTGTGTAGGTATTGTTTGCTGCTAAGAATTTCTCATGATTTTAACGGAAATGAAGCATAATTATTCATTTATATTTTTTTTAAATACTCCATAAATAATAAAAATAAATTTATGGTTGTTGCATAAATTTCCAATCAATTATAGGATAATAAGGCAAAAAAAAAAAAATGACAGCTAATATTTGGTTTCATGAAATTCGAATGCAATCTTTGAACTAGGTAATTTAAATGTAATCAAGAGAAAAGGTCAAATGATGTAAGAACCAAATCAGCTTTTGGACTATTTGAAATTCAATGATTGCTGATTGAAAACAAATTCAAATCAGTGAAAGTCAGAAGAAATAGTAGAATCTGCATTTTAAAATGAGAAGAAACAGTGTTTTCCAATTGTAGGCCGCATCGATTTTGAGACCTGAGGCTATTTAACTTAACTAAAGGGAAACGTTTTCAAACAAGACTGCACTACCTTTAAAGGCTACTACACGAAACTTAAAACAAGAAACTTCTATAAGATGTGTAACAAGTTTTAATTTTCCCGCTCTATTTCCGTCCGCCCGGTTTCTTGAAGTTTGAAGTTAATCCTATATAAGTGAATGTACAGTGTCGCTGCCTATGATGAGTACCGATGAGATAGAGGGACCCTCCAATTTTAAGCCATTCCCGTAGAAGCCTCTTCCTGAATACAAGGATGGAAGTACCGAGTACCAAAATAACCAGGAGCAGTTTAATCACCAGGCTATTCTTATTTAATTTTTTTTTTATATTATTTTATACCCAGCGTTGGTGTTATGATAGAATTTTCTACCGTATTATATGTATGCCGTATGCTTGTATGCCGCTTGCTAAAGAAAATATACTATAGAACTTGAATAATTTTATTTATAATGAAGGACCTGGACCCTAAACCACGAAACTATGTCACAGATGCAATATTGAATTGTCCTTGCCTTAGGTCGTTAATAAATTTTTTGTTGTTTGTGTACTTAATGTCACTTTATGCTACTGTGGCTTATCGGACGATGTTACAGTGGGAGTCCTAAATTTTGCTTATTTAATTAGGATAGGGATCTTTAACGAGTATCTGACATCGCAAAGACCCGGGACCACCTTATTACGTCCCCTCTGAAGGAACACATAACTAAGGAATTTTTACTCCCATTAAAAAATCCTAGGACCATCTGCGGGTATGAACCCTTGACCCAGGAATTAGAAACTATGACTTTGGGATTTTTTCCTACTAACATTATTTTTGCATCCTTCCTTTACATTCGTATGCTTATCTGATGATTTTAACAATGTGAGTAAAAGGTTTGTGTTGCTCCGCCCTGATTTTTTTACTTTCGGTTAGCTATATATGAAATATATAATAAAAGATATTGTTGCGTTCATGAAAATTTGTTATCGAAAATATGTTTTGAAGTCTTTTGAGCACATATAATGAATTGTTGAGAAAAGGTCTACGTTTGTGAATACACGCAGTGAACTTAAAAGCCAAACGTTACACGAAACTGACATTATAGAATAGAATAGAATAGAAAAATAATTTTTATTCTGGGACTGGGTCCCTTAAGAACAACATGATATGTACAATTAATATATACAATGTGTCTGGCCACAAGACAAAAGGACCATAATTAATTTTTATTTACAAAGCTTTAAGAAGAAAAGTAGGATACAATAAAACAAAAGAGTAAAATAAATGACTAACTTCTAATGTTGAACAAAACTTAACATTGAAACTGAAATATATATATATTGTAATGTATTGAGGATACTGAGGGGAGTTCATTATTAAATAATTTTAATATTAAACAATTAAAGATAACGAACCTTTGTCGGTAAAACATCAAAAGTTGTTTACCTAGCCCCCTAGATTTCCCATCGGTATGGGCCCCCAAGCGGTACCAGAAACCTCTGGTAGTTTCCCCCCAGCGGCGGCCAACAAGAATATTAAGAGTCGTGAAAAGATAAGAATAATAGCACAAAGACTATACCGCCAACCGGGGACTTCCCATCTCGGCCCACCCGAGGTGACAAGAATGAGAGAGAAGAACCGAAGAGTTAGTCAAGTTTTATCCTCAAGAAGAGTGAGTCGGGTTCCACCTACAAGAAGAGGAGGTGGCCGTCGGGGTTCTGAGAGCGGCTGGAGGATGATGCCGAGAAAAGGGACCTAAGACTGATTTCACCTTCGCCAGCCGGTTAAGTGTTTCTAAGGTATATTGTTATTTGTAATATTGTATGGCAAATGTAGTAGAGAAAATGTCCCTCAGTATTCTCAATCAAAGTTCTAGGCAATGTATTAATATAATTTAAATGTGTAAATTAATAATTATAGTAATGTATTAATTGAATCTTGTTTACTTTAATCTTACCCTGCATGCCACCTATTGGATTGGTAAACACGATACCTTTGGAAAGGAGATCCAATGGTATCATTAAGTATAGTTTATATATTGACTAAATATAGTAAATAAGCTAGTTTATGAAGCTACCGCTGCCTTAGAAAAGCAGCTGTGCAAAAGCATAGCAATATATATAATAATTATAAATAAATTCTTTATTTATCCTGGGACAAGTCCTTTCAGAATAACATATACAGGACATAGAAAATTGGCTTCAGAGTCTTAGAGCAAGTATACAAGTTAACAAATAATAATATTAAATAAGCATGTGGAAATAAGAATAAAATAGAACCTCATTCACAATTCTATTGTGACTGGATGGACTTGAGAAGAACAAAAAACCTGGTGCGGGCAAACTCTGTTATATTATTATCTAAAATAATCAGTTAGTTTTATCGTCTTTTTATCAATCTCTTAATTATTTTTTACGAACTTGTGTATAAGGTAATATTTTTGTTTAAATCTTTCTCTTTCCAACGGTATATTTTACGTCTATATATTCGCTCAACATGCATATTTAGCTGTAATTTATCATTGCTAACAAGATGATGTGCCTATTTTTTTAAAATCTACAAAATTAAAGGTACTTTAGAGGAAGACAATTTAAAATCAATCAGCATTAAAGCCCTGTCATACCATTTCAATCAGAATGAAACCTACATCATGTTAAAACCCATTACATTTTTATCGATATAGGGAGTTTAATCAAAATCTAACGGTTCTAACTTTTTTTAGAAAATCGTAAAAAGGTGCAAAATGCATAGGATAAAAATGAAATTTGATGAAAAATATTCTGTAGCATCTCGGGCGTATAATTGTCTTGAATATGAAATTTCACTTTCGTTCGACTTTTCGTTTTTGCGCTGGACTTACCAAACACACATATACCCAGACTTTTTTTCGTGACTTGCTTATTTGGACTCAGGGGACCCTAGAACGTATATTTTCGTTTTAAACAGGAATTCCTGTTTCCCACCAATTTTTTTCGACAACAACCAAATTCCTCAGACCAACTCTGTACATTACCTAGGACTGACACTCGATCGAAGGATGACTTGGGGCCCACATGTCAAGATGAAAAGACAGACTCTTAACCACCGACTGAAAGTACTATACTCACTTTTATCTAAATCATCAAAATTAAAAATTAGGCAGAAACTGAATACATACACATACCTTCTTAAGCCAATATGGACTTACGCTTCACAGATTTGTGGTTCAACAAAAAAAACTCACATACAAAAACTGCAATCATTTCAATCCAAAATTTTAAGACTGAAAACGACAGCTCCTTGGTACGTAAACAACAGAACCCTACATACGGACTTACAACAACCAACAGTTGACCAACATATACGAACACTCTATACTTGTTTTCATAGTAAACTTAACAGACACGACAATAGACTGATTAACGACATGTCAATAGCTGAAATGCCAGTCAGAAGAAGGCTAAAGAGAGGCTGGATGAGGGACCTCCTCGGATAAAATAAAGCCATGGAAGGGGTGCTGCTGGGCATTTTCCTTCTTCAGGCCTACTATGCCTGATCTCAATTTGTACAGCACATTTGCTGATTGTCAGATATATTCTGACAGGCGTGAATATAGATATAAAGAGAAAAAAAAAAAAAGGAATTCGAAAATGTTCACGATCGCAATACCTTCCCTTACTGTATATTCCATATATAGGTAAGTGAAAGTAAAAATGGCATATCTAAACATTGGTGCATAGGTAAGTTTTTTTTTCATTTAAGCTAATATAGCTACTAAATGTTTTGAGATTGAAAAAAAAAGTTACAAAAAAAAAACTAGAGACCCTCAGCCAAAACATATTCATGTCAACAATTAATAATAGCTTCTATTGGGTTGTGTTACATGAAATGTCCGTTTCCAAGGTAAAGGATTTTAATTAAAAATACGATATGAAAACAAGATAATTTTATTCGAAGTATTTACCTTCTTTTTTTACACAATTTTCCCAACGTGACAACTTTTTTATCCCCGAACTGAAAAACTCTCTACTTTGAAGTGAAACAAAATCTGAAAACGCACTTTTCACTTTATCATCATTTTCAAAAAGTTTTCCTTTGACAAAGTTGTCTAAATTCCTGAACAGGTGGTAATCTGTTGGAGACAAGTCGGAAGAATATGGTGGGTGCGGAAGAACTTCGTAGCCCAGTTCTTTCAATTTTTGCTCGGTATGTTTTGAAACATGGGGTCTTGCTGTCGCTCAGTGAGATCATGAGGTAACCATGTATCGAGCTTTTTTACTTTCCCAATACACTTTAAATGTCTGGAAACGGTAGATGCACTTGCATTTAATTGTGCTGAGAGTCCTTTAACTGTTTGGTGGGGGTTTCTTTCCAGATCGAATTTCCAGATCTCCGTCAAAAAACATCTATCAACTCACCAAAACAGGATAATGGTAAGATAGAGTTGCCAGTTCAGCAGCTGAGAGCTCCGACTCGACAACAGGAACCAGCACTCCAGCCACTGGAACCACCACTCCAGCCATTGGGGCCACCAAACCAGCCACGGGAATCATCATCCCTCCAGATGGGACCAAATTACGCATTTCCGCCTCCCAACAACGAACCAACAGGTATGAGGAGGAAAATACCACAGCAGTCGTCTTAAGGTGAAAATTCATCCCATATTTCACAAATAATTAGAGGGTTGAATAATCTTATTCAGCCCCTTTTGAGCCTTCTCCAAGAGCTCGCTTACTTCACTCAAGCTTTGAACACTCCAAGTGGCCCCTAATCATATAATAATAGCCTTATTAACACTCTGACATAAAATAAAGAATTCAATAGATTAAAAAAAAAATTACTTTATAATAATAATTATTATTATATTTTGATTACAAAATATATAGGTAAAGTTTGTTTTGCTACAGGCTACCGGTGGCCTTATTTATATTTCAGAAACTATAAAAACGGACATTTCATGTGAAACAACCCAATAGATTCAACTTATCGAAAAGAACCTGAGCCAGAACAATGCAGATTAAACCCGCATAGCCGTAATGCATTGCGGTTGTGCATTCTTTGAATTCAGGCGCTTTAGTCGTTGATTTTAGACGAAAATGGATGGTTGATATTGATATTACTTATTACATTAATGTCGACTTGTTGCGGAGAAATGCCGCGTACGGCGGACGGCGGACAAAGAGATTTTCTTTGATTCGTTATTCGGGTTCTACTTATCAATGTTAGTCCTAAAATTTTAAGGAGGGGGAGGGGGGGCGGCTATTTTTTTTATTTGTTTGGTCGATTACAATGGTTCATTATTGAAAATAATAATCCAAAATGGAAATATTTTTCCCCAGGTAATGGAGTGTTGAAAGCTCCACCACTGACAATAGGTTTACCTGAGGAGCGTGAACATCTCGTCCCTCACGATGAAGCCGTCGCTGTTGAGGTCGTAGACGGCGAAGGTGTAAGCCGTCTTCTCCTCCAGCGTACCCTTCAGGAAGACGGAGGTCCCGATGAGCCACTCGTCCTTCTTGACCAGGCCGTCCGAGCCGGCGTCGAAGACGCTGAAGATCCGGTCCATGAGGATGTCTTCGGTGCTCACGTCGAAGGTGCTGTGGAGGAGGTCCCTGAATACCACGCGTTCGATACCTTCCTTTTTCTATCACACAGTGTATAGCTATTATATTTATACAATATCATCAAACAAGAAATTATAGTAAATTTGATTTAACAAATTTTCGTATCATTTATTGCATTTTACGGCTGTATTTACGAATACATCAAGTAAATAAACAATGATAAAATTACTTGAGAAAAACTTTCTTTTTTTATTTAAACTCCATTTGTACTGGAATTTTGTTATTTCCAACAAACTTCACTTATGAAAATATCGCCGAAAAAATCAGCGATATGAATATATTGCATCACTTTTTTGCTGAAAAAGCAACGATCTATTTCTGCTCAGAATTGCTACTTGTGAAAAAAAGTGGGTACAGCAGTGCTCTCATCAGAGAGAAGCTGTACAACATTTTCAGCCTCCAATTCATCAAAAGAAGGTGATGGTTAGTGTTTGGCTTGCTTCACTACAGCTTCTAGAATTCAGGTGAATGCTCAATTGTATTTCTGATTGGTCAGAAATCGGAAGGGGCTCATTCTGAAGCATGAGAACGCTCAGCCACACTCCAGTGTGACGTTACAAAAATTTTCGGAGACTGGCTGTGAGACTCTGCCATATCCGTCCTACTCTCCTGACCTCTCAAGCCCTTATTAACATTTATTATACACCTAAATCACTTTTTTAGAACATAAATAGATCAAAGATCCTTATATTTGAAGGACTTTCCTTACTTATATACTAAAGGACTAAATTATATTCATAGAGTATTAAAAACCAGCCAGCGCACGTTAACAGAAATTTATTGAATACTATTTTGATTTTTTTTTTCAGTTAAAATCGCATTCTGTAACCTTTTCTCGATACATAACCATATTATATACGTGTTCGTATTCTGCATACTAACCTGAAACCTCGGAGAAGTTGGTGGTGATTGAGCAGGGTTAGAAGAGGAAGAAGTATCGCCAACCAGCCTGTCGTATATCAGGTTCATCGCCTCTATTTCCTGCCTAAGTACAAATATTTGAATATTATACATTTATGATGATTGGTAAAAATGTATGATGTATCAAAAACTTAAACTAAACTGATATCATTTTTAATAAGAAGCAGAAAGTGATCTCAGTTGATAGGTTTCGAAAATATCGTACTTATTTGTATTTTTCAGATTCATTTTTACCACTTCAACTTTGCTAACTCAATTTTCTCTAAAGCATTAACAAAAAAAAATCATTTTTCTCTTTTCGGCAGTGCTTAGAATTTCTTCGATCCGATCAGTCTCTGCAGGAGTACCGCAAGGATTGATACTTGTTCATCTCCTATATATTGTATACACACATGACATACGAACTAACCCCGCCTAACATTGACTACTGTCCAAAATCACTTAATGTTCCAACGAAATTGGTAATCTCTTTGGAAAATTCAATTAAATCATAACAAGTCAAAACATGTAACGTTCACGCAACGGCAAAATACTTGCCTACCAATTTTCATCGGCGACAACCTAATTCGTCAGACCAACTCTGTACATTACCTAGGACTAACGCTCGATCGAAGGATGACTAGGCACATATGTCAAGAAGAACATAAATAATCTAAACGAGCGACTGAAAGTATTATACTCTCTTCTTTCTAAATCATCAAAACTAAAAATTAGACAGAATCGGCATACATAAATATTCCTACTTAAACCCATATGGACTTTACACATTTATGGCTTAACAGTAAAAAGACTGCAATAATTTCAATCGAACATTTTAAGACTCATAACGATAGCTCTTTGGTACGTAGGAAGGGGTGCTGCTGTGCACTTTACTTCCCCATGTCTATCATGTCTGCTGCTTAAGTTTTATATGTCACATTTGTTTATTGTCTGATAGCTTTTGACTGGTGAAAATGGAAAATATTAAGAATGAAAAAAAAAATTAAAAATCTATTTTTTCCTTATTTAACAATATTTATCATTGGAAACACTTCAATATTCATTTTATATTAAACTAAGTAATAGTGAGGTCATCTGTGCCGTCGTGGCTAGCACAACAGCCGTCTATGACCAAGGTAGCAGGTTCAAATCCGGCGGATGGCCCTAAGATTTCTTAACGGGAGTCAAAATTCCTCACTTATGCCGTCCTTCGAAGGAAACGTAAATAGTGGTCTCGAGCATGTCCCATAGCTTTATTACCTCGTTCTTAACGATCTATAGTCTATTTAAAACAAGATAGGCAAAATATAGTACTCTCTATCGTCCGATTAGCAACACTAGCATTAAGTGACGTCCAATAAATACACATACACACAAATTAAATAAGAGTAAATTATCTAAAATTATTAATTTTTTGGAAGTGCGTATAGAAATATAAATCGGGCGTTATATACCAAATTCCTCAGACTAACTCCTTACGTTACCTAGGACTAACACTAGACCGAAGGATGACTTGGGGTCCAAACGTCAAGTTGAAAAGAAAAACTCTCAACAAGCGACTGAAAGTACTATATTCTCTTTTATCCAAATCATCGAAATTAAATACTAGACAAAAACTGAATTCATATACGTACTTACTTAAAACCATATGGACTTTCGCCTCACAGATTTATGGTTCGGCAAAAAAGACTCACCTACAAAAATTGCAATCCTTCCACCTAAAAACAACTCCTTGATACGTTAATAACAAAACTCTACATACGGACTTACAACAACCAACAGTTGACGAAAACATACGAACTCTATATCCGCGTTTTCGTAGCAAATTACAAGGACCAGACAATTGACTAATAAAGGACAGGTCGTCAACTGCAATGCCTGTTAGAAGAAGGCTGAAAAGAAGCTGTATGAGAGACCTTCTCTCTAAAATTAAAGCCTAGAAAGGGCTGCTGCTGGAGACATTCCCTACATGACTGCTTTTAATCTTTCTATAGCACATTTGCTTATTGTCAATTATTGCGTATGACAGGTACGAATAATATATATGAAAATAAAAAATACTTAATAATCGGGCATTTTATTTTTTTATTTTTAACATTTCATAAAATTATATCTATGAAATAAAAACTATCAAATTTTCAGAACTTCCTCCAAACCTGAAATACTCCCATTCATAACTGCAGTACAGTGGAGTGTTCTAAATATTTACTAATTTTTATTTGTTCTTGATAGGACTTCTTGCAGAAAAATATATTCACAGTCTGTTTGTCAAATGACTAATATAAAATAAATAAATATATACCTGTACTAAATAAATAAAGAACTGCTGCATTTTCGTCAGAAATAATGAAGAGCCATAATGGTTTTAATTTATTTAATTTATCTTCTATAAAGGATTGCGTAAAATGAAAATCCCACAGCCTGATGAATATAATCTTATAACAAAACGATTTGAGAGAGAGGTCTCATGCAAGCAAGTCACTAAAAACACATCACGAAGGCCCACGCTAGGCTCCTTGGTTAGCGGCAGCACGTCAACTTAATATTCTTCAGAACCTCACAAAATTTCATCTTATTCACAAACTCACAAGACTTATTTTTTATCGGCGGAAAAAAACAAAGAGAATGTTATTCATATAATTATTCTAATAGATAAAAACCTTGATGAAAAGATACAATATTTTACTTTTTATATATTGGACGAATTAACTAAATATGTAGTTATAAATATAAATTTTCTACCATTCTATCTCCATTAATATTAATCAATTAGCCAATATTTCGGACCAAATATTTTACGCAATACCTTATTTTCGAAAACCTTAAGGCGTTGTTCATCCTTCAAAGTGGCCACGTTTCACATCCGTAAAGAACCGTTGGAAGAATAATAGTTTTATAAATTCTAACCTTTAAGTTTTTAGATAGAAGCCGCGAACTAAGTAACTTAGCAACTGAATAATAACACGCATTTCCCACCTTTAACCGAGACTTAATTTCTTCCTGGATTTCATTTTTTCTTGTAATCATTGAACCTAAATACTTGAATTTCTCTACGTGTTCAAAAGTATGCCCTGAAATAGTAATATTCTCAAGATCGCCACCATTTTGGCTACTAATCATATATTTCGTCTTATCGGTATTTGATTCGAGACCTATTTGTTTACCGGTTTTTATTAACACACTTGTATTTCGTTGTATGGTTTCCGTGTCTTCACCTAGCAGTACCAGATCATCGGCATACCCCAAAACCGGAATCTTGTCACCCATTTTTAAGCCTTTATCGGTACACATCACCTTTTCTATGACATATTCTAAAGCTATATTAAATAACACAGGTGAAAGCTGTATTAAACAAAACATTTATTATGAAAAAAAAAAATTATTTTAAAACTTTTGTCTATTAATAATATTCTAAAACATATAGCTTACATAATTAGTTTGTTTTCAGTTGTGCAGATGACAATCAGTAAGAGCTACCTAAAATCTCTCTTTATTTATTTATTTAAAGGTTTTCACCATCATTCAGGGCATAAGTAAAATACATTGAAATTATTTTTTTCTTTAAACGGGTAAAATAAATTTTCGGTAACCAAGCCATCAAAAAATTATTCCTGAAATATAAGTAGTAATATAGACGTATAATATACCATTGGAAATCACAAGATTTTAAAAAATCTGGTGCGGGCAACACACGACTTTCACTTACCTCCATTTTTAAAATCAATGAAAGAATTTTCAAAAACAGTTAGAGATAAAAATACGTGAAACTATTAAGGAATTAATTAAATTGAATTTATATAGAAAAAACATGTGTTTTATTAAAAAATTTACTTTTAAAAGCTTGTGTCTGAGATAATATTTTTTCTAAAATATTTAGCTTTCCAACGGTATATCATACATGTATATTACTGCTCTTATGTTCAAAAACGAAAAATTGCATTAAAAAATATTTTTTCTGTTTTCTCCTTTAGTTGGGTATCGCATTTATTCAATTTATATATTTATCTGTTTTTCATCAGCCTTAACAAGATAATATAGATATTTTTATTGAATCTACAAAATTAAAGGTACTTTAGAGGAAGACAATTTAAAATATCGGTATTTAAGCCCTGTCAGACCATTTTAATCAGAATAAAACCAACATGATATGAAAGCCCATTAAATTTTACATCGATATAGAGAGTTTAATCAAAATCGTCCGAACCATTTTCGAGAAAATCGAAAAAAGGTGCAAAATGCAAGGTATAAAGTGCCTCTTCTGGAAAGCTCATTTTGATGAAAAAAGTTTTGTCACGTCTCGGGTGTATAGTTGTCTTAAATATGAAATTTCATTTTCATAGGACTTACCGTTTCCGCCCGGGAGTTACCACACACACACAGACCTTTTTGCGGGACTTGGTTATTTGGACTCAGGGGACCCTAAAACGTGTATTTCCGTTAAAAACTGGAATTCGAAAATTTTCACGATCGCAATACTTTCCCTTACTATATATAGTAAGTGAAAGTAAAAAGATAATATGCAATAAAAGAAATCGTACAAGTTAATAAGTTAATAAAGTTTTTGTATGCTCATAAACCTAAGAACGAAGTTCTAAATTCTTCTAATCAGTGCGCAAGATTTTAGAAACAATCTTAGGTACCGAATTGTAACTAAGTTGTTAAAATAAATGGTAAGTTTTATAAATCTATAAACTAACATTGTTTTAAATTTAATACTATTTCATGAAAACAGATATTTCACTGTAAACTAAATGGGATTCCGAGAAAAACTTAATCTAACTTTTAAAATGTAATTTAAATAGTTCATTTATTTTGTTTATTATTTCATCCTATTTGCTGATTGTCACACTACTGCTGACAGGTGCAAATCAATAAATGAAGTTGAAAAAAAAAAATAGTTCATTTAGTTATAAGCCTAATAGGATAAGAACCGTTGTCATTTCTATAGTTTTTGAATAAATACATTGCAGACAAATTATCTTTATATAAGAAATTAAATTCTCTGTCCTCTATGGCTCACATTAAAATAACAAACAAAAAACTTTTAAACATTTGCTTTTCTTTTTTTCCTTTCTGCAGATGATTAATATAATAATGAATAGGCGTTATATAATAAACATATTTTCTTGCAAATTGCACTTTTCGTTATGATAAAAAAAATATACCAAGTCCACTAGTTCAACCACAAAAATATTACCCATATTAATTTTTGGACACATTTACTTGTTTAAGAGTTTTTCTTTTATTGGTTAATAAATTCACTTTAAACTTTTATAAAAAGACTCATTAGTTTTATTATTCCATCTTATTAACCTTTAAGCTCTCAGACCATTCCAAGTTAAAGACTATTGTCAGGACTTGGGCACTTCAACCTGCATGTTATGAATTTATTTTACAAAATGTTTAACGTGAAGTGCTAACTATTCACATTATTATAACTGATGAAATTATGTAATGGTGAGATTAATTAATTTGTAATTACTAAAAACACTTATTGCTAGAAAGTTCTGTTTTAGAAACCATATATATATATATATATATTATCGACCTGGAACAGGCGTATGATAATGTACCCAGGGAGAGACTGTGGTTGGCACTTGGAGAGGCTGGTATAAGTGGGTCATTGATAAAGGCTGTGAGGCACTTGTACAGCAATGATGTATATCACATAAGATGTGGGAACCATCTCTCTAACCCTTTTCATGGTACCAAGGGATTAAAGCAGAGGTGTAGTATGTCACCTACACTTTTTAAGATATACCTGCATGAATCGGTGAAGCCATGGTACAAGCAATGTGGGGATGTTGGGCCGTTTATTGACGACGAGCAGCTGATATCTTTGTTCTTTGCGGATGACCAGGTCGTTTTTGCGAGGCGGAAAGTCTATCTCGAAATAATGATATTGTCACTGAAGTCCTGCTATGAAGCGGCGGGCTTAAAAATTAACTTCGATAAGACCGAGTACATGGCCATTGGCGATAATGACACTGGTGCGCTTCAGGTAGACAGCGAAACTTGTAAAAAGGTGGACGTTTTCAAATATCTTGGATCTTATTTGGATGCTGCCGGGTCGTCTGAGCATGACGTGAGAAAGAAAGTGGAACAGGCCCGTAAGGCTACCCGAATGTTACATCCAGTCCTTTGGAATACGGAGATATCTTCAGAGAACAAACGCCGAATTTTCTCAGCCATAGTTGAGTCTATCCTGACATATGCTTCAGAAACATGGACAATGAACTCCCGTTTGTATTCGAGGGTGCAAGCGGTGGAGATGGATTTCTGGAGAAGGTGTATACGGGTCACCAGGCTGGACAAAGTTAGGAATGAAGTTATTCGCCAGAGGATGGAGGTGGGTACATCGGTGAATGAAAGGATCGGGGCACGCCGCCTAAGATGGTATGGACATGTTAAAAGAATGAATGAGGAATGTTGGCCCAATAGAATCCTGGATTGGGTTCCGCCAGGAAGGAGAGGGCGTGGACGACCCAGAAGCAGGTGGATTGAAGGAGTCCAAGAAGAAATGGCTGGCCGAGGCCTGCAAGAAGATGATTGGTTGGACTGAAGCGCTTGGAACTCTGCACTGACTGGTGGAGGCAACCCTTGATGGAACGCCTATAAAGTAAAGTAAAGTAAGTACATATATATACATTGATATCAGCTAGAAAGATACATCTTTTTCTTTCTCTTCCTCTTGGAACCATCCTGAGTCATTTCTACAAGGGTCCAGCCCATCTTACTCCCAATACTCTAGATATGTTCCTGATAGGAAATTCTCGGTCGGCTATTTGGTCTTCAACCTGCAGCCAGGTGGTCTTCTACCTTCTTCCTTCCAGTGTTCTTCTGGGTTCATTTCTTCATCCATTCGAAAAACATGCCCAAACAATATCAATTGTCCGTTTCCCATGATTGTCTTCAATGGTGGTACCTCGAGTTGCTCCCTGATCCTATTGTTCCGGACACAGTCTCGCCTTGTCTTTCCCGCTGCTCTACGTAAGAATTCCATCTCAGCAGCAGTGATTCGGCTGATATGCTTGTCCAGCATCACACAGCTCTCGCCTCCATATGTAAGCACTGGCAGGTAAATGGCTTTATAGATGTGCATCTTAACATCTCGCCCTACTTCACGGTGTCATATTATACTATAGTTAATCTGGTAGTACACCTGGCTCGCTTTACTGATCCTATTTCCTATCTCTTGGTCAATTCTGCCAGACCTAAAGAAAGATAAACCGTAAGAGAATATTTGAAATAGAATTCTCATGAGTTTTTTTAATTATAGGATTATTAAAACTTCCTGGCTTCATGACGATCATGAATATGAGAATGTTAATTCCAATTCAAGGAGAAATGCTAAATGAAATTTCATATCTAAGACAACTATGAGATGTTAGAGCAACATTTTCACTAAAATCAGCTGACCGGAAGTGCTACTCTGATTTTTATTAAACTCAGTATCGATGTAATGGACTTCGATTAAACAGTCTGGCAGGGCTTAATTGTTGATATATTACATTATCTTCCTCTTCAGAACCTTTAATTTTGTAGATTACAAAAATGTCATCTTATTAGCATTGATAAAAAAATGGCTTAATATACAAGTTGAACTTATTTGATAACCAACTAAAGGAGAAAAGAGAAATAATTTTTTTATTGGGTTGTTTCACATTATGTCAGTTTTTATAATTTCTGAAATGCATAAAGGATTTTTCAGGTCTCTGTAGCTTTCTTTCGAATGTTTAAATATTTAAAGTAAAAGTTACTAATCCTCTAACTTTGTATTATAAACATTAGCTTCACAACCAATTACCCACTTTTTAGTATACTTCCAAATATGAACATGGAAACACGCGATTTTCGAGTAATATTTTTGTACGAGTTTAAACTCGGCCATTCAGCAGCTGAAGCCGCTAGAAATATTTGCAAGGCGTTTGGGGAAGGGAGTGTTAATGAACGGACCATTCGCCGTTGGTTTGCTATGTTTTTAGCTGGGGATACCGACTTGGAAAACTTGCCCCGAGGAAGACCCCCGTCCGTAATAGACAACGATGTCCTCAAACATACAATAGAAGGAAACCCCTACCAAACATTTAAAGGACTCTCATCACAACAAATGCAAGTGCATCTACCGTTCCCAAACATTTAAAGTGTATTGGGAAAGTAAAAAAGCTCGATACATGGTTACCTCATGATCTCACTGAGCGGCAGCAAGACCCCATGTTTCAAAACATCCTTGTCTCCAACAGATTACCACTTGTTCATGAATTTAGACAACTTCGTCAAAGGAAAACTTTTTGAAAATGATGATCAAGTGAAAAGTGCGTTTTGAGATTTTGTTTCACTTCAAAGCTCAATGTGTTTCGGTTCGGGGATAAAAAAGTTGGTGTCACGTTGGGGAAAATGTGTAGAAAAAGAAGGTAAATACTTCGAATAAAATTATCTTGTTTTCATATCGTATTTTTAATAAAAATCCTTTACCTTGAAAATGGACATTTCATGTGACACAACCCAATATATGTAATTTTTAGTTTTTCGAACATTAGTGTATAACATACCGTTGGAAAGCTAAAGATTTTAGAAAACATATATTACCTTAAATACAAAGTTGTGAAAGGTAATATAAAGTGACGAAAAGGGCATAAACTTATTACTAATAACTATATGTATCAATTTCATATTGTTGTATTGTTTAATGTAAATCATTTATTTCCAACGAAAATTAATGCACTTTTTATTTAAATAATGTCTGTTACATTAATTATAAAATTAAGATTTTTATAATTTAAAAAGGTTTTCTTCAATCAATTTTTTTATATCAATAATATTAATACCATAATGTAATAACTAATATCAATATCAAGCACCCACTTTCGTCCTAAATCAACGACTAAAACGCCTGAATTCAAAGAATGCACAACCGCAACGCATTACGGCTATGCGGGTTTAAACTGCATTGTTCTGGCTCAGGCTCTTTTCGATTAGTTGAATCTTGAAGCTATTATTAATTTTTGACATGAATATGTTTCGGTTGAGGGTCTATAGTTTTTATTGTGTAACTTTTTTATAAATCTCAAAAATCAAAAAAATGGAAAACATACCTATGTACCAAAGTCTAGATGTGCCATTTTTTCACTCAACTTAACTTAAATTAACCCTAAACTTCTTTTTTCATTTTTTTTTTCTAACGACCGATAAAACTTGAAAATTCCAAATATTCTTAACCAGTGAAAAAATATTATATGAGAGAGTCCATCCAACCGCCGCGAAATTTAACGTTTTAAACAATAAACTCAAATTACTTTAAAAGTATTACATTATTTTTGGAAAATATTTAATTAAATTAAGTCTTTAATCTGTCAGGATTATTAAAGTACTTTGACAGTAATACCAACTTAAATCCTCCTCAGAACTAAACATTTAATCAGGAATGCAATAACTAGACCTTTTTTTTTTTTAATTAACAAGCACAAGTTTTGTATCTTTAAAATTCTGCAGTCATTTATATTATCTCAAATTATTATCTCCAACAATATCTTAGTTTTATCTGTTTGTCACCCCTGTCTTCCAAGGGACTGTATTGCGATCGTAATTTGTTTCGAATTTCGAAATGCACGATTTAGTCTAGCTCAAAAACGATAAGTTATGCTGAATTGAAATTTCATTTAACGGGCTTATATGCCTAAAATGTTACAGCCAAGTTTTTATCGAAATAGGGACAATAGAAGAGGTACTTCATACCGTGTATTTTGTACCTTTTTACGATTTTCTCAAAAACGGCTAAAACAATTTTCATTGAACTCGCTATATACCTATGTAAAATTTAATGGATTTCAATGGATACCCAGATGGCAAAATGGTATAAGTGACTTTTTCTAGAAATGAGAGTCAACCAATTTTGGAGCGTCCATTCGTTTACGTTTAGGTTGTGGCAAAATGTCATAAGTGTTCCTCTTTCATAACGCATTGAATTCTTCCAGTTACTTTTTATATTATAAAGGGTAGGGCGAGGCTAGTTGAGCAATTTTTCACTTGAACGGATATAGCTACTCAATGAGTTTTTAAGCGGCTTGATGGATTCGTAATATATCCCTTAGGAAAAGTGTCCATAGTAATTTATTTATTTATTTTTTTTTTTTTTTTATTTTTTTTTTTTTTTATTTTTTTTTTTTTTGTAAGAAGTCGAATTTAAGAGCTACAGCTATTTAAATCCAGAAAGTGAAGTTTGCTCAATGTACCCCATAGGTGAGGTAAGTTGAACAAGGGTATGGGGCAAGTTGAGCACTAAGAACGTCTAACCAAACCATGAGTTCGATTTGGACTAGAAATAAAGTAAAATATGTGTTCAACAATCAGCTCTTTTTTTATCGTCTTTTAGTTACAGACGACAGAAACCAAAGCTAGAATCAATAAAACATTTACGTATCTTAAGATTAACTTCAACATTAGATTCAGTCTTGCTATTTAAAATCAGACTTAAATATTTATATTATTACTCATATAAATTCCATCTTTCTATCGTTACAGACTCGTGGAGTGTTCTTGCAGCCATTGACAGCCAAACATGTTCTAACGCCATAATTAGAGACATAATAAATGAATGGTGGGAAACAAAAATAATGTCTAAAGTAGTGATTATGATTTGGGTACCATCCCACTGTGGAATTATTGGGAACGAAAGAGCCGATCAAGCAGCTGATTCAGCCAGAAAAGGTGAAGCCGAAGAGATTACTCAAATAAAAGAAACCACAATGGAGGATTGGGTGAGTAGCTACAAGAAAGTTCTTCTGAAAGAGTGGGAGGATTGTTGGAGAGAAAAGATATCAACGTTGAGAACAATTAAATCCGACTGTCAGAAATGGAGAACTAGTGCAAGATCTTCAAGGAGAGAGGAAATTGTTGTATGCAGACTAAGAATTGGGCACTGCCAATTTACGCATGGTTACCTCTTGAGACGCCTGGAAGCGCCAACCTGCGAAAAATGCAACAATTCTCCTCTAACTGTAGAACACTTGCTAATTGAGGTCCCGCTTTATGAGCAGTCAAGAAAAGGGTTGAATCTAAAGAAAGACATGAAAGAAATACTTAAAGATGAGGAAGAAAGTATTAACAACTTAATAGGATTCTACCATATAATATAATTATTTCGATCACGCCAATGACCCTTAAGGGTAGAGGCGGATAAACAAATAAAAAAAAAAAATAAATAAAAATCCATCTTAAAAAAATATTAAATAGATCTTTGGAACTTAATGATCATTGTAACTGTTGCAATTGACAAAAATTAAAGTAAATATATGTAGTGTTAGTGATAGAATAACAAAACTTCGAGTAAGGTAGAGCGGGGCTAGTTGAGCATAGGGGCAATTGAAATATCTCGCAAACTATTCACCGTACGCATAGGCATCTTATGGCGGAAAGAAAGATTCGTGGGAGGGATAATCACCACGTGATCGCTAGTGGCGGCTGGATGAGCGAGTGAAGCGCTCCTATTTTGTTTATTTGGTGACCAAAAAGTAAAAACGTCGTTCATAACTAGTTTTCGTCTGTGTTATCAATTTTTACTTGTTTTTAATCAGGTAAGTGTTAATCTTTCAGAGAATTATTGAACTTTTGATATGTGGTGTTGTTCTGGGTTAATTACTTATGATTTGTTTAAAACTTCGCTTTTGTTTTAAAATTCCGGGTTTGGGTTAGTTGAGCTATAGTTTTATTTTTTTTTTTAAATTATATTTTCAGTTAATTATCCAACGAAAATTACTTTAAGTTTTGATATTTTATCGTCAGCAGGCATAGACATCCTGTATGCCTGCTGGCAGAATAACAAAACTCAAAGAAAATTACTTCAAGTTATTTTCTTAAAGTGTCAGTAATTGGTGCAGTTACCATATATATAAATATATAATTTATATATATATATATATATATATATATATATATATATTATATATATATATATGGTATTTTTTTTTTTACATGAAATGTGTTTTTAACCGCTTAAGATGTACCGCACAGTACCTGGTAAAGTGGAGAACCTTCTTGGACTCCTTGTGGTGCTTGCCGTCGGCCTTCATGCCTCCTGCGGGGGCGCCCTTGGCGAAGAACAAGGTTACGCTCTTGAGGAGGGCGGTCACGTTGCGGCTGCCCCGCTCCTGCCTGGAACACAAAGTGACTGTCTTCGTTCAGCTTCGGATAGGATCGTTCTTCCCCGATCGCTGACTCGGGGTTCCAGCTCAATCAGTCAGATGTAAATAAGTCCGAGAAATAGTTCGGTATCTCAACAAGTCGTCAAATATCACTGTATCTTAATTCTGCGCTCAGGTGGCAAAATGGTTTAAGTCACTTTTTCTAGAAATGAGAATCTTCACATCCTAGAGTGTCCAATCGTCTGTGTTGGTGGTTCGTTTATTCGTACAAGGTAGATTTGTTTATTTATAAACTGAAAGAGAAACACTTATGAATTTTTTCTATCTTCTAAACAAAAACGAATGGACACTCTACAATGTGGAAAATCTCATTTACATAAAAAGTTACTTAAAACATTTTGCCATCTTAGGACAGAATTAAACTTGAAACTGAATCTAGAATTTTCTGAAAGTGAGAAACAACGTGAGTAGTGAGTAAATATAAGGTGAGTAGCAACATATATATATATATATATATATATATATATATATATATATATATATATATATATATATATATATATATATATATTGCTATGTTTTTGACCGGCTGCTTATCTAAGGCAGCGTTACCTTAAAAAAAACTAGACCAATTGATATCTTCGTTCAATCAATATAATAATAATAACTTTATTCTGGGACCATGTCCCTTAAGAATAACATTGTAGTACAGTAAATATACCCTTCATTATATAAATGTCTGCCCGAGAGATAAAAAAAATAAATTTTTATTTATAAATGTTCAAAAAATAAAAAATAATGAAACCTATTTATATAGATTTTATACAAAATATATAGAATATATAAGCAAATGGAAAAAAATTGTAATAAAATAATAGAGCTGAACAATTTCCAAGTAAATAAAATAAATGAATTACTCCATAACTCTGGGATTTTGATAAAATAAAAAAAAATCTGTCCTTCGTTAAAAGTAGTATGTTGGATTAACAATTTTACCATTAGTGTGCGTCTCTTTGGGATCCTAGAAGGTGGTGGAAAAGATGGGATTTGAATGAGAGAAGGGAAAAGGCATGGCGAATATGATTAGGTAGGGAATTCCAGAGAGATGCAGAGCGGATATAGAAGGAATTATCAAATGATTTGGTTCTATGGGTAGGAATGTAAAGATCGGAATGGCGTGATCTGGTTTAAAGTGAGTGAATTGATGGTTTGAAATGAAGGATACTGTGAACGTATGGAGGATGTTGAGATTTAATGACTTGGTAGAGGTATGTCCCGAGGAAATATTGTCAACGTATGGAAGGTAGGAGCCACTTCAATTAGCTATACAAGTGGGTTACTGGCGACCTCCTGAAGGCACCGAAGATAAATCTTATAAACATATTCATAATCAATATATAAACTATATTTACTGAAACCATTGGATTTCTCTTCTAAAGGTATCGTGTTTACCAATCCCAACAGGTGGTAATTAGACAAGTTTCAATAAAGACATTATTATGATTAGTTTATACACATATAATTTATTTAAAATATGACTGAGAATGCCGAGGGATTTCTTATAGTTGAGCTTGCCAAACAATATTACTATAAAAGGTTACCTTATGACACCTTAGTCGGCTGGCGGAGGTGGAATCAGTCTTAGGCCCCTTCTAGGCTTCATCCTCCAGCTGCTCTCTGACCCCCGACGGACTTTTCTTCTGGATGGAATCCGACTCACCTCTTCTTGGGAATAGAACCAGGCTCCCCTCTTCGAATCTTCTTTCTCATCCTCGTAACCTCGGGCGGGGTAGATATGGGAACTGCCCCGGTTGGCGGTCCAGCCTTTGTAGACCTTCATTATAAGTATGCCTGTCTCTTGGCCAGGCCTAATACTCCTGTGTCGGCTGCCGCTGGGGGTCAGGGAAGTTTCCCGGGGTATCGCGGATAATCCAAGGGGGAGGGGGGCAGGTTTAAGCCCGCTGAACTTTTGCCGACAAAGGCTTATTATTAATATTTTAATTAATATAATAATTATCCACTAATGAATTTACACCCCTCAGTATCCTCAATACATAACAATATGTAAGACACTTAAGTTATTTTTGTATGTTTTGTAATATTACTCTAAAGGAACTTGTCCTGGAATAAAGAAAGAATTTATATATATATATATATATATAATTGATTTTGACAACTGTATATACAATGAGTACAACCAGTATTATTATTATTATTTTTATTTGTTAAAAATATATATATCTTGTACAAATTTGGTTATATATTGCCAATTTTACTTAACACACATTAATTCTGAATTTCTTATGTTACTAGTCAATCAGGGGGGCCCGTGGCTGAATGGTTAGCGCGCTAGTCTCTCATACTAAAGGTTGTGAGTTCGAATCCCAGTCCCGGCGGGGCTTATATAAGGATGTAATTAAATGGGGATTCACTCACACCCTCTCCCCGGGTATGTGAGATACGTCAGCCAAATGGTGGCCACTTACAAAATTAGGCGTATGGAGTGATAACCATACCTTACAAAATGCATCGAGAAACGTGAGTGTAATCTCCCAAAAGATTACACCACGAGGCCCAGGGCGTACACGGCCTGTCGCGCCACTAGAAGAAGAAGACTAGTCACTCAACTATAAATAAGACGCAACAAATAATAGCCAAAACAACAATAAAAGAAAATCATCATATACAGAAATAATAAACTGATTTATATTTTATCACTATAGCGACCTTCTGCTTGTAAAGCAGATGTAATACAACCAGTGAAGTGCTGAAATATGATTATGGGCTAGAAAAAGAAATTAGGAGAAACCAACGAATGTGGACCACAAGTGCTATCGACTTATTTATTTAAGTTAGTAGGGCCCGAGGCCATCAGGTTATCAATCCCTCGGGGAGGAAGGGTATCCCTAAAATAATGGACCGATAATTTAATTAGGTAAGTTCTCGCCAAAACCGTCTTCGACGTGTTAGTGTATACTTTTGTTGCAATGATCATTTATGTTTTTAGCAATTTCCAAGTGAGTTTTCAATCTTAAAAGTTCAATTCAACATTAAAAAGTCTTCATTATACAGTGTGTTGTAGACCAAAGTAAAGATAAAATTACTACGATGGAAATTTTAAGAAACTTCCAGTAGGAAAATAGTTGTGGTCAAAGAAATAAAACAATTAAATAGACTAAATTATTTGTTATTTGTTGAGCGGTGTGGTCTGGTGGATAGAGCGCTAGTCTACTGTTCTCCGGGCCGAGGGTTCGAATATCGGCTGTGGCAGAATATTATTTATTGTGTTAATTCAGCCGGAGGGCGACCCTTGGTATGGAGACCCTTCTGGGACAAACCCAGCCTCTTTAATGTGGGAACCCAAATTGGGGAAAAAAACTGGCGGCTGAGCGTGATCAAGACCTAGTCACCTCATTGCTCAGCCGTTGGTATAGAAATTGTACGAATCCTCTTTATGTACTGAGCCCAAGACCCTTCATAGGATTGTAGAGGTTTTTTTTTTTTTTTTCTAATTTGTAGTTTGTTACATTTTGAACCATATTCTAGGTCATCATCAGACTTAAATAAGATTTTTTAAAAATAACCCAGAAAGGGTATAATAACTTAAGCGATAAAGAACACTTAAAGATGAATACGAAGAAAATCGGAATAATAAAAGAATATTAAAAATTATAATAATCGTTAATACATTATTTGATATGATATTGAGTTAGAGTAATTAAACATGTGAAACATATATACAGAAATTGATGGTTTAATAAAAACGAATAACTAAATTACAATGATTTTTAGAAAACCATTAAAAAACCGATGGTCTAGAATATATAGAAACACATATAGGGATCAGTATTGTATAGTATAAATATCATAAAATTTCATTTTTTTCCTTTTCTTTTTCAAAATTAATCGAGAGGTCCTGATTAGAAAACTTTCTAAAATATTTTATCTTTCTTCAAAAATAACCGAGTTATGTGTGTATAAATGGGTAAACTTTCAATTTGTTTTCTATTGTTTTTTATAATTAATGGCGCTGTCCTGATTAGAAGACTCTATAAAAAATTGTCCCCATCTTCAAAAATTACTGAATTATTTAATTAAAACATTTTTAATCGGTTGTCATTTTAAAACTAATCAGCTAATATCAATGTTGAGGTTATAGGACCATTTTCGTATGCCCTGGTATTTTTGTGGCAAATTTCGAAGAAAAAAAAAATATTTCCAGTAGTTTCGGAGAAGAGGGGCGAACAGTGGACAGACGGTTTATTATTATTAAAAAGTTCATTATTGAAAATAACAAACCAAAATGATAAAAATAAAATAAATAATAATAGCTTAAACAAAAAGTAACAGCCGAATAAATTTCGAATAGTTGTGTAAAAAATAGATAACTCATGATAAAAATAAATAAAATTAAATTAAATAAATTACTATTACTAGTAGATTACTGAAAAGAATTAATATAATGAACACCTGCAGTAACCTATATTCGTGATTTAATGTTAAACAATAAGCTCGTTTGGCTGAACACTAAAAATAATAAATAAAAAATTTCCCTTCTCTCCCACAAATAAAAATAATAAATAAATAAAACTATTCTCCGATCCACTATTGGTTTTAATGTTTTAATTAATTTTATATTTATTAATTTTAACCAAGATCCAACTCTTAAAAAAATATAAACAAAGTTTTTTTTAGAACAGTATACTTTAGGTAAAATAGCCAGACAAATTAATTGCTAAATTTAATATCTTGTAGATTGAGATATTTTGCACTACTAATCACGGTTTAGAATATTAGATCGTCACTAAAGCGGATTTGTCTTGTTCAATTATTCCATTTGTACAAATAATTGCATAATATTTTATAAATTATTTAAAATGCATGTTTCAAGGACACAAATGAACATTAGTATGACACTGGATTGACGTCAGGAATTAAATAGATGTCAGAAGTATGCATGACTATGTCATTGTAGTCAACACGCAAAGCTTAGTACAAAATAAAATTCATTCTATAAGCTTACCTTTTCCTCTGAGAGGTAATGTTACTCATTTTGTAGGTTATATTTATTAAATTCCACAAAATAAGATATCCTAGTTTCACATCAACCAAACCTTGGTTACGAATATATTGATCAAACAAAAAATAACATATATCTCTTCATATTCTTTTTTAATGTGTTGAATATCGTTCATATAAATACTTTAATAACATACAGAACTTTGATCAAATTGGGAGGCAGAGGAATGAAATTTTAATCCTTTCTTGGTTCCAAAAATTGGCTGGTATAAATTTAAACGTTAAATAATTCTCACACGCAAATCATTGAGTGGTGTCATAAAATATTTTAGTATTATAAACACCACTATTTTTAATTCGGACTAAAACTGTTCTGAATCCCCCCCCCCCCACGACCATCGTTCTAATATGCTAAAAGGATTAATTATTAATTATTCAAATAAACCTTTTTTGTATTTAAAACTGTTATTATTACCTATTATACTAATTAATCTTATTAGATATACATATTCATTTATTTATTTTAAGTATCAATTTTAGTAAATTATTTGATATGGCATTGATTTTGGCCCAGCTCCGTTAGCTGGTTATACAGTTTGGCGTAACTCTTCCAAGTTTGTTAGTTGATAAAGTGTTAATATTACTGGTTTTAGTCTATATTTATATTCCTCGTAGATAGTATTTTTTAAATTATTATCTAAGATGTCTAAACGAAATAGTGAAGAACTTAAAACAGGTAAGAAGCTTATTGTTTTTTTAATTCGGATTACTAACCTAATCATTTTTTTTTAATTTTGTTTAAAAGAGCTTATCGAACCAGAAGTTAATGATAGATTTCAATTAGTTTGGGGTGAAGTTACTCCATTTGTTCAAAATAAAATACAGCATATCATAAGCCTTAATATGCACATTGTTTTAAATTTGCCAGTGTTTCACCTTACTCAGGAACCCAAGATAGCCCTGGACAAAAGCTGGCTGGAGATAAAAAGGAACCAGAAGGAAACAAAAAGCCTAAACTGGCGTTCAAGATTGGTAAAAAAACTGTATTTCAAACTACCAAAAGCGAAAACATGATACAAAAATCTGAGGTTTGTAATATTTAAAATTATATTCAAATTATATTTATGCTTGCTTTCATGTTATATTAATTGTTTAATTTATGAATAGTCTAAACCTGAACCAGTTAAAAGCTCACTGAGAGAAGCATTTAATTCTGAAAGTGAATCAGAAGAAGAGATGCCACCTGAAGCTAGGATGAGGATGCGAAATATTGGAAGGTAGGCTATGCTAATGCCATTTTGCTATTCTTAGTGATTTTGGTATAAATGTTTTATACTTGATTTTTTCATATTTTGTAGAGATACACCAACTTCGGCTGGACCGAACTCTTTTGGTAAAACGAAACAAGGATTCTGTGATGCCAAAAAGGTATTTGAAAAGAAACTTAAAGCGGCTGCAGAGAGTACATTAGATAGTTAAATCTCACTGACATTCTTACTTTTTATGGATAATTATTTTTACCACGAACTGTATAACTTTATATAGAAATGTAAATATGTATTTATATCAGTTTTTTGCATCTTTGAATTTTATTATCAGAAAGTGATATATCTCTTATTTGCTGTTGTAAATTTATTCTATCATTTTAATTTTTTGTTTTCTCACCTACGATTTATATTAAATCTTTTTTCTGTGTGTTTGTATTAAATTACTTCTGGACTATGAGCAATTTAATAATCAATGTTTTATTATATTTTATTAGTTACTCAGTAATTCAGTAATAATTTTGGTGCAATATGTAAATCTATACCTTATGTACAGGTTAATTTATTCTAAATTGTTTTAGTAGATATTAAGATTTGACCATGCTCTTGTATAAGTATGCTTTGCTATTCGGAAATGTATCCAAATTTTTTTTTTTTAATAATTTAATGTTCATATTGGTGACAGCTTGTTGCAGCAACTCACTGCCTATCTAAAACTAGACATAAAATAATATTCTAACTATTTTTGGTTGACACTCAGCATAAAACTTCAATACATCTCTGACATTAACAAGGTTTATTATTTATTTCAAAGTGTTCCGTTTCACTGCTTTTCTGAAATACATTTGTTAAATAACCATGAAGTAACAATGCCTACGTTATTTATAGATCAGTTATTCACAATAAATAACTATGTAAAAATTTAAGTTTGTAATATAGCCTCTTTCACAGTTTATTAGATTTCTCTGTTTTATTTTATTTGACTTATAAGGGCTCTGCCTTTCGCATCTGACATAATCAGTGCTAAATGCATGTAACATAGAGATTAATTGTGTATAAACAATTATAAGTTATGTAAATTCGCATAATGCCTTACCATCAAAAATATTAAACAAGCCCCTGCCTGGCACCAGTTTTGACTTGAAGTACTTGGTATTAACACCTGGATTGTAAAATATTAATAAAGATGAACATTTAACTTTTCTTTTTCAATAATTCACTCCTGCATTTCTAATTAAGTCCTATTGTGTAGCAGATGAATCTGTCCGCTTTTTTATCTTATCAGAACATTATGATAAGTTACTTTTTAAAATTCTTCCAGTTGGGTTTATTTACATATTATACTATATTCGTTTATTACATGATTTTGATGCGTTCTACATTTCTTAATAAGGTGTAAGAGTCAAAAACTGGAGACAGTGCTATCTCAGTTTAGAAAATTCATTACTTCTTTTGAATTTAGGTGACATTAAGAACCCAAGGGTATTGGTAAAACACGTGACTTCAGTATAATTGATGTATCAAATATCTGAAAATGTATTTACACATTTATTGGTAATTTTCTTTAAAGTTCAAATAAAGGAATTATGGAACCTTTATCCACTGTTGTTGATTTATTTTTTCCTCCAGTATGAATTCTTAAAAACATCAACTAAAGTTGTTTTTTTTCTCCCAATTATTATCACTTTAAATATAAATAGAATTAGTGTATCCTCATTAGATGTTTTGACTCATTTCTAATTTAATGTTTACTCAAGATTAATATAATGAGTAGTGATATTAGAATGCTATATTCATTAAATAACTTGTTAAGTCACTACTTTAATTTTAATTATAATATGACAGTAAATCTGATAAATTATTGTGGTTTGATTATCCAGATTGCCTTAGATCCAAATAAGTCCATTAAAGGAGATATTGTTTTATACCAATAACATCTTCATGTTCAGTTAAATTTGAGTTTATTCTAATAAAGAAAAGTAATCAGATCTGCATCTTTTTATTTGTTCTCAATCTCCAACTTCATCACCTAACATTAATTTCATGCAAAGTTGTTTATTTATTTAACGTCACTTTATGCTACTATGGCTTATCGGACGATGTTATGACTATGCTAACTTGTTATCTATATTCCAGTGCTAGATAATTAACCCAAAAAATTATTTGGTTAGAAATGGAAGGATTTTCTTTTTGTTTAATTTTAAGGTCCAACTGGTAAGTCCATACATCACTTAAAAATATGACCAAAAGTTCAATAAAGAATATATTGTTTTACATAAATTATATCAGTATGTTCAGTTAGTTTTATATTTGATTAATTAATTAATTTATATTTGACTTAATAATATTAAAGAAAAATGATCTGACTGAATCTTATTTGTTCTGTATATCTATCTCCAACTTCCTCACTAAACATTAATTCATTTTGGAGCTCAATCATGATTTCATGCTCATTAACTAGCATTAGTTATCTATTTGTAGAACTAGATAATCAATAAATCCAAACAAATATTATTGAGAATTTTCCTGTTATATTTTAAGAACCAACCAATACTTCTGGGTAAAATAACTAAATCCTAGGAGATAAATCTTGACACCGGGGTTATTACTTTTAAGATATTTTGTTTAACCTGTCTGGATTGTGATGAAATATCAATCCTTTATAGAATTAAGAGAGACTTTAGTTTGGTCCTAATTTATCATAATTAATAACCTGTTATTAAATGAAACTAAGATTTTGATTTATATTGATTGATGTAAAATGTGGCTTTAATATATGTTTTATTCTGCTTAAATGCCGATATATCAAATTTTCTTCTTCTTAAGTACCATTAATTTTGTTAACTTGAAAGAATGATACATATCATCTTATTAGAATTGATAAAAATGGTAAATATACAAGTTGAATGAATTCAATATCCAACTAAAGGAGAAAAAAGCTAAAATGCTTTTTTATGCAATTTTGTGTTTTTGAACATAAGAACAGCAATTATAACAGATATTATTATCAAAACTCATTGTAATAAATTCTTTAACCTTATTAAACCTCTAACTGTATTTAAAAATTCTTAAATTGATTTTAACAGATGTGAGTGGAAGTCATGTGTTGTGGGCACCAGATTTTTTATATGTAAAGATAACTAAAACGAGCCTATTTACTGCATATGAAGTTTCTCCGGTTGAATAATAAAAAAAAAATTAAAAATTCCTAGATTGATTTTAATAGAGGCGAGCGAAAGTCATGTGTTGTGGGCACCAGATTTTTAATACGTAAAGATAACTAAAACAAGCATATTTACTACATATGAAGATTCTTCAGTTAAATAATAAAAATAACTTAAATTATTGCAAGGGATATAAAAAAGTGAGAAATAATTAAAAATTGTTTTTTATTAACATAAGTTTGAAGATTACTTCCTTATTTGGGGTCCACCTTGGCGCATCATATCCTGAAAAAGATAAAATTCAGTTTTAGCTTAAAGAATCTTTGAAAACTCTCTCTTAATAATTTAAAGACATAGAATAATAATTTATAAGCTAGAAGAAAGATTATTGAAAGTCTCCTAGCCTAATGGTCGAATTACAGCTCTAAAAAACAATTAATTTCTACCTGGTAAATCATGAGAGCCATTTAAATAGCCCTTTTCATACATTTAAAACATGACCTTAAACTGAAGATATATTAAATCCATACTTTCTCTAAAAATCAAAATAAAGACCTTGGTGTACAGCTATTAAACAGAATAGTACTATTATAATTATTTTCAATTATTAGTACAACTCTACTAATTAATATAATTGCTTTAATCTTTATGGGATAAGTAATTACATCAGAGATAATTACTGGTCCTGTCTAGATTATTAAAAATGTGGTTTAAAAAAAAAAATAGTAAGTCTGATGCAGATATAAGCAATGATCTGCCTATTTTCTACGGGACAAGGTATGTTGATTCCGTACTCAATAGCATTCTTGAATCTGCAAGTGGTTAATCATTCTTCATACAAAATATTCATTAAAAATTTATCTTTACAAGTAACACCTTTATTTAGAGCCTTATCTGAAAAGAGGATTAGGAAGAAAGCACCTGAGGTCTTACTTAATTGAATTTAAAAACCCTTCCTAATCTATTTGACATAGCTGCCATTTAAAACTGTCAAAAGCTAACAAATAAGGAACAGTATAGAAATGCAGCATTGTTTAGTTTGGATCTAAAATAAAGCATTTCTCTCTACTTAGTTCACAAATAAATTATTAATAAGTTATTCTTAATTGTGTTGCTTTGTTTTTCATGAGATAGAAGTTGATTTATTTTAAAACCAATAAAATTAATAAAATATCGAAACTGCTAACACAGGTGGGAGGTTAGATATTTATTTATAGGCTGAATCACAGAAACTACTATAGTAATTTTTGACACTGGAGTTTAAAATATTTTTCACACAAGCTTGACATATGATACTTAGCAACTACATTTATAAGGGAACACTTTTTTTCCTATACCTTTATGTCATTTCTTAAGTTGTTGATTAAAAATTACCTTTAAATTATGCATTCTTTCCTGCCTAAGCTGATTTCAACCAGATAAGGTTTTGAATTAATTTATAATTTTTAAAATTAAAATTGAAAAGGGGAAATATATTTGTCAAATGGTTATTTTATTTCTTAATCAAGTAAGAGCCAAATTTGTCGAAATTACTCAGTAATCAAGGCAAGAACTCATTTTAAAAACAGACTGTTTCAGAACAAATTAAAATTGAATGAGGAATTCCATGCATCATTTTCTGGAAGTGCTTAAACAAAATAGGAGGTAACATACAAAAAGATCGGGAACACCTGATTATTGTTGTTTAACCTGTTAACCAGGGAATGCCCTTATCATGCAGCATATAACAGAAGGAAACTCTTAAGTACATAATTTTATATATTATTTGTTTGATGCTCAAAATATATGAAGAAACAATGAATTATAAACTTTTACATTTATTTATATGTGGATGTACATATACTCAATATTGTTCACGTTCAACGTACTAATAAATCCCACTCGGTTAACAGGTTAATACCTATATCTGTTAATTAGAGTTCAACATGGAAATAAAAATATGGCTGGGCTGTAACAAAACAAATAACACGAAAAACTGCAGGTTCAAACCCAGCAAATAGCTCTTGGATTATTAATTAGAGTGAAAAATCCTTATTATACTGTCCTTTATATGGGGGATAAAGCAGTGGTAAATGAATAAACAAAAAAAATTCAGACACTAAGAAGCATATTTTAAGTGGTCTTTGGTTATGTGTCCCCAATTGGTAAAGACTTCTGGACAGCATATGTAATGAAAAATTAAAGAGGCAGTAAATATGCAAGAATATTAGTATGGGGAAGAACTATCATTATTAAGATATCTAAAGTGAATACAGAAAAAAAAAACTTTTGATGTATGCACAATGATGCATTACGTCATAAAAAAAGAACGGAACAACTAGCAAAATTCAATTAGAATGATACAAGAACAGTTGACAGTATGTAGATATTGAGAAGTTAATATGGAGTGCAGTCATCGAAACATTTAATCAAATAGAGCAACACAAGAGTAGGAATACAGAGACAAGTAAGGTAAAAGTTTTTATGTTACACTAATGTAATCAATTTAAAAAAAAAAGAGTAAATGGTCCATTCCAAAAAAAATGAATGGTAGTGCTAAGACATAATTATAAATCAAAAATGCAGATGATGAGGAAGCATTAGAAAATAGCCTTCTCAGAATATTAGAATGTTAAAAATGTAATGGATACAAAGAGAAAAAAAAACAAGCCACAAATAGGAATCCTCATTGTCCATGCACTGGAACATACAATTTTAAATTCAATGATGCCAGCAACTTAAATTGACAATGAACAATTAACATTAGAATATTTAGACAAATAATGGTATATACCCGGAAACACGAAAAACTCAAAAAAAGCAACCAACAACAGAGCAACATGCAAATGAAATCTTAAATTTATATATTATAAGTAGTTAAAAAAGTAAGTATGAAATCAAAAATGGTAAGGCACATGCAATAAAACTTTTATTAATTTTTTTACCTTAACGAATTGATTAACATAAATAGTTGAACAACTTGAGAAATGTTAATATATTTGTTTATAAAATAACAATAGATAATTGAAAAAAACAAAACAGCCAACTCCCAAAACACAAGAATATCCAATTTTAACTAACCCTTGGGAAGTTTCGCTGAGGAGGTGTCCTAATTCTTCTCTCAGCCTTAGAACGATTACGCACTACTTTAGAGTGGATAGCGCATGATACACAATAATGCAGTTTAGCATAGAGCTTCGGCAATTGGTATGCTGAAAAAAAAAATGTATCATTAATACGAAGAATAAACATAGGATATCTCATTTAACAAAAAATAAGAAGACTTACAGGAGTAACGCTAGCGTCTGTGATATCCCTCACAGCAGCAGCTTCAACTATGTTACGAATAACAAATTTCTTAATAGCCTTATCCTTAGGAACACAACGAGCACAGTTGGTACAACGCACTGCTTGGACATGACCCCTGCCATGTTTTGATCTTCCTCCATTCCTCCTTTTCTTAGTCTGAAAAAAGTAATTTAATAAATATAAATATCTGCAATCAATAAGAAAGATAACTCTGCTTTGATACAATGAATTAATCAATAAACATAGATCACAACTAGATACACATAAATATACAGATAAATACACAACACAACTAGTGCCTATCCTTGGGCTAGGTGGTAAGCAAAATGTTAAGAAGACAATATTCAGAAACAAAAATAATCTAACAAAACTAATATAAAATAGAAGATAAACAAAACACAATACTAGAACTTAGCACAACTTACATTAAAATCATTAACAAATACTAACATTTTCAAGATTAAATTACCCCTCCCAAAGCATTACATAAAAACGAGTAAGTAAATATGAATCGACTACTTTTTAATGACAATAACTCTAAAATATAACTGGTAGTCTAAAACTAAAGAACACAAAAATAATTAATTTGTGTATGATAGCTCATCATAAAATTAAGAAACACTTGGTCAGTATAATATATTTCCTATAAAACACAATAATTATCTATAACAGAAGATGCAAAAATGAACTCCCGATATTCACTAATCGTGCAGAATAACATAACTAACAGGTTATGACATCTAAAAGCACGTGGATGGTACCGATTTAAGAAATAAATAATTACACAAAACTAACCAGTAAAAACAAACTGCTACCACAACTGGTAATAAGTAATTAATAGAAAACTTTAAGGAACAGAAACATATTCATGACAAGAACACGTTTTCAGACGAAGACAAGACAACTAGTATTCAGTCGTTTAATACCAGATACAAATGTTAATATAAAATCAAAAGTAGATTCAATAAAAGAAAAATTAACAACAACTAATAAACATTATTATTTAACAGTTACACTTACCATTTTAAGTCTTCAATTACTAAAATTAGAGACCCCAATCCCAATGGACACGCTGAAGAGACCTACCAAAGCCTTCTAGAGAGAAGTACATAGAGTATCGTAATTTTGTTTATCGTCAATAACAATATATATTAGTTATTATCTTTATTTAGTAATAAATGATGTGAGCTGATATTTAAAATTTTTCTGGAAATCAGAAAAATATTGTCCACTTATAATATTAAAATTAAATATAATTGAAAGATAATATTATATACCTACATGTCTTTTGTTTGTTTTGGTAATACTTAAAGAATTTAGTTCGTGGCGCAGCTATCAAAAAACTTAATTAAGTAGAAACTTAATTTATTGTGCCAATAAATACACTCCGAAATAGCTTTTCCTCAATATCTATATACAGTCAACCATTCTTACACCATAAGTAATTCTTTGTTTTTAAATTAATTTAAAAAATATATTTTAAAATTTAAATGAGAAATTAAATAGTTAAAATAAACTTTTTCTTCTCTATTTCCATAAAATTCTTAATATTTGAAAAATACTTCACGTTTCAAACTATGAATATGCTTAAATTATTTTAAAGTGTCTAAAGTATCTCCCATAGATTAAAAATGTCTACATAACAGCTCAAACCGTAATTTTAAAGCAGTTTCATTCTAGATATAGATAAGAAACTACCGCTAGCGATCACGAAAAATTGTCGAAACTACTGAGGAAGAAAAAATACGATACTCCAAGTTGACAACAAGCTAATATTGCAGATCACTGCGTTGAGATGATTAGCTGGATGGTGTCTTAAAATTGCCAACAAAAATTATATGTATCTATCCTCGAAGCAGTTATACATTGTAAGGGGTACATAAAGCCCCGAACCTCGACGGTTACAGAATGCATACTCAAAACAACCACTTGCAAGAGGTGTTCACATAACGAACTTCTGTATCTCCTTTTCTGAGGTATGGGAAAGGGCTGTCCTCTTCATCCTGTTCAAAGGATAAATCTCACTCAGCCGATTAATGGCAGCAGATTGATCCCGCAAGCGGTCAAGATTTCCGAGAGTACCTTGCCCAACTTAGACCTTTTCTTATCCTAGGCTATCCTTGGAACTTCGTCGGACTGCATGGAAGCTTTCGACTAAATCTCTCCAGATATTTTGAGCAAGTCTACGGAATACTGAGCTAACTGTATCCTCTTTTGTGGGTCCTCCTTCCCCCAGAAACGTATAATAATGTTATAAATCAGCGAATCTAGGGATCACTTGTAGCTGGGTGGCTAGCGTAACAAACAGCCTCCCATGCTAAAGGTCACGGGTTCAAACCCGCAGGTGGTCCTAGGATTTTTTAATAGGAGCAAAAAATCCTTAGTTACGCCGTCCTTCGGAGGGGACGTCAAAAGGTGATCCCGAGCCTGTGCGATGTCAGGTACTCGTTAAAGATCCCTATTCTAATAAAACCTGGATAGGCAAAATTTAGGACTCCCACTGTAGCATCGTCCGATTAGCCATAGTAGCATAAAGTGACGTTAAATAAATAAAGAAATCAGCGAATCCATCTATGACTTCTCACGCATATACAACAAAGTCTTTCTATTGAATCCAATGTCGGTTTTCAAAGCACAACTAGGGCTGTTATGTGGTGTGTTAATGTTATGTGTTGGTAACATTAGGTATAGCCGCTAAATGAATGTTGATACAGAAGTACAATATGCAGAAAAGGCCTTTGAAGACTCCTCAAGGAGCAAAGACAACTTAATTTCACAGTTAATCTCAGGCAGACCGATAATATTCTTATGAACTAATATAGGGACAATAACTTTATGGTTTCAGGTCCAACCAAAAACCCATTTTCTTTTTGAGCTAGAATATTTAATTTGCAATAGAAAAATTCTGATATTTTTTTTCTTAACAATGTCTCTATTGTTTTTAAATAAGAGATACTATCGGGATCCAGGTGTCCGATTTCTATGTCAGGTATATCATATGGTCATATACTTTCATGAAATGATACTCCTACTTTTGAGGGGCCAACAGGGCTACTACTTTGATGGGCTTCATGTAGAAGAGGGTAGGCCTTGAGTAAATATCCTTTAACATGTTTGCTTCAGGGTCCTTTTATGTGGTTGCTTCTATTTGAGTCTGGATGGTTTGTGAATCTAGCTTAGCAGATACTTAGCATGGGAAGCACTGGTTACTCATTTTACTTGCCTTAATAGGAAGTGAATTAACTTCCGAATGTAGGGTGGCTATTTTTTTTTATGGGTTCAATGAAGGTAAAGTTTATTTGAAACCCACCCAAAACTATGGTTGTTGTAGAACGTGTTTCTATGCCTAAGTACTAAAGAAGTATTATTTTCATGGTGAAATTTCCTTGAAAGCTTTTAAAATCTAAGCACATACTTATTTTAAATATAATCATTTTATTTTTTTTAAATACCAACCATTATAGCTAGAGGATTCCATGTTACCAAGGTGTTTAAAATACATGTTTTTTAAAACACCATTAAAATAAGGAGTGGCATGGTCTAGTGGATAGAGCGCTAGTCTGCTGTGCTCCGGGTCCTGGGTTCAAACCCCGGCAGTGGCAGAATTTATTATTTATTCTGTTAATTCAGTCAGGAGGAAGGGGGAGGGGATGACCCTAGGGTATGGAGAACCTCCTGGGGCAGACCCTGCCTCTATAAAGTGGGTAAAATAATAATTGGGGAAAAACCTGGCAGCTGAGCGTGACTAAGGACCTTATCACCTCATTGCACTGCTGTTGGCCTTGAAACAGTACGAATCTCTATATGTACTGAGCCCAAGACCCTTCATGGGTTGTAATGGTACAGGTTTATTAAAATTAAGGTAATTTTACTGGAGTCAGGATTCATAAAAACATTTAATAAAGGAACCCTAAAGAAAACAAGATTGTTTAGTTATTTCACAAGATGTAAGATGGTGAAATAACTATTATTATTATGCCACAATTAATTTAATAAACTGGATTTTGGGTATTATTTGTATGATTCTTTTTTCTAAAATCTTTACCATACAAAGAGAATATGTGTATTTTAATATTCTTATTTCTAGTAAAAAAATCTATTCCTTTTGCCTATTACCAAATTATTATTCTACACACAAACATTTTCAGTAACTATTAGCAACAATAAATGATTATCCATTCATTAAACATCACTTTATCTTTATGCTAACATGTCTAATCGGAAAATGCTTCAGAGGGAGTTTTAAATTTTGCCTATCCAGGTTTAATTAATCAGGATATACATAGATTCTTAAAAAGTCCCTGACACTGGCTCGGGAACACCACGATTTATGATTAAGTATTTTAGAGAAACAAAATTTGAAGAAAATTAAACTGACAGTATTCAATGATAGGACTTCAGCGATAACAAACCCAATAAAATTGTAAATTGATATAATGAGTTTAGTCCAAATCATTAAAGCTGGTGAGAAACTGTTCATATTTAAAATATATGACCTAGAAGCCTAGAGGGAGTATCATGAAGATACTGTTTACAGTACATAAAGCATGTTCACTTATATTCTAGACTTCACCAGTTTATTTAGAAAGAGTTTTTAGTCGAGAGTATACCTTACCATTGTTACCAACAACCCAAATTGCAATTCACAAGACAGCACAACATGTGATCATGACATGAATCACATTTTAAGCATTAATAATAATAATAATAATAAAAACTTTATTCTGGGACTATGTCCCTTAAGAATAACAGAAATGAACAGTAGATATTCATATATGTCTGGCCAAGAGAACAATAAAATTATTTTTTATTTACAAATGAGCAAAAAGGAAAACTTAAACTCTACCTAGACATATATATATTCATGTACAAAAAGTATGGATAATAAACACACAAGATTAAAAAAAAAGAAAGAAAGAAGAAAAATCTCCTAAAGGCTACTAATAGGGTTGAGGGAATTATAAAAAAACAAAACAAACTAATTATTCCACACTGCTATGGTTAGGGTAAAATAGATAATTATAACTTGTATTAAAATTAAAATAAGTCAGTTGCAGATTTACACTTCTTGTGCATCTATTTGGGATGCCAAAAGATGTTGGAAGAGGTGAGATTTGAATGAGAGAAAGGAAGAAGCATGGCGAATATGAGTAGGTAGGGAATTCCAGAGGGTTGCAGAACGGATATAAAAGGAGTGATCAAAAGATTTAGTTCTATGGGTGGGAATGTAAAGGTCGGAAAGGCGGGATCTAGTTTCGAGAGAGTGGACTGAGGATTTAAATTTAAGGAAGCTGTGAATGTATGGAGTGTGCTGGGAGTTTATGATTTGGTAAAGGTACGATCCGAGAAAATATTTCCTCCGTGTAACAGGTAGGAGCTACTTTAACTCGCTGTATCATTTAGAGACTTGATCAGCATCAGAGTGAACAATAGGAGGAATAAAGTTAAAATCATATTAAAATATTTTTATTTTAAATAGTTAAAATAATAAATATAAATGTTCAGGTATGTAAATATATACATACACATCCACAAAACTACTTTTATAAAAACATAAATTAAAGCTTAGGTTACAAATACAATAAATTATATACTTCAATAAATTAATACTATACATTTTTTATGAATTAAATGTTTATAATACATTTGGATTTTTTAAATTATGGCTTTCATTTTCAATACTTTTATTTAATGTCTTAATATCTATAACTTCTGGCACATAATTAAGCGCTTGAATATTAGGTGGGTTATCTGCTTCATCTTGATCTGAAACATTAATTAATTTATTTTTAAATTGCTATTGCGACTACAAAACTAGACAAGTAAAAACATCATAAATGAGTAGCAACTCAGAAAATAACATTTTTTTAAATAAGTAAAATTTATTAACTTGGTAGGAGAATCATTTGTAACTGAGTTATCTATAACTTGGAAAATTGTATAAATACATTCTCTACTGAAATATGAATCAAACAAGTTACCAGATCTTATCAATCATGGATAAAGAACTAAAAGATTTCATTAATAGACAGATATGATACACAATTATAAACAAAGACTAAATTAGTCATAAAAAAAAGCTCAAAGTGACTAACACTTGCTTATTCAGGTCTCTGCAGGACACTATGAATGGAAAAGAAGGACATCAAAAACCACTTGGATCAGTTTTTTAACAATAAACTCTAGACATTCCATGAACATGACATGACATTACGCAGTTAGTGGAAAGATGGGAAAATGTCATACTAAATAATAGTAAATATATCATAAATATAAAATTAATTTTACGCCATTAATACATTGGGTTTTATTTCACCTTGAAAAACATAAAGGACTTATTTTCCAACCCAATGCCTAATAATATTCAAAATACAATATAAATATGCCTATAGGTGAAATAATATTGAGGGTTCCTGTATTTATTAATACAAATAAAAAACTACTTAAAATACCATTTTTAATTTAAAAAAAAAAAATCTGTGGTTATCTGGAAGAAAATTAATACAGTCATAAATATATTGTTAAGATTAAAATATATATATTACCTAATAATCCTGTAAAGGTGGGACTGTAAACAGCAGTGCGAGACCTGTAAGGGAGTTTTTCTATTTCAATGTTGGCCAAAGATAAGTCCTTAATCTTATCCGTAACATTCTCTTGAATGGTATCACAGGAAGGAAGAGGCGTACTGCCTTGGGACTGGGAATTCTTTTGATCAGAATTGCTTTCATGTAGTTCTTCATTACATTTCTTTTTACTAGCTTTCTTATGGATGGTATCATCTAAAAAGATTTAGAAAATGTAAAGACTGTAAGACTAGAAAATATGAAGTTCTTATAATGATGAAATTCAAAAATGACAATACTTACCAATCTGACTAAGGTCGGGGGTAGGGAGGTCAGGTGTGACATCACAATCCCTAAGGAGATCTAAACTAGCCGACCTAATCCTCCTACCTTCGCTTAGGAATTCCGCCAAAATTCCTTCCGTCCTTTCTACCCTTTCCTCCAGTTTATACCGGGTCTTCTTTATCTTATGTTTCAATTCTACATGATTCTTTTCTAACCGTGCTTCCATATCTCTGAGGAAGTTGGCACAGTAACAGGTGAGACCAACCCCCACAGGTCCCTAGAATAAACAATTCGAACATTTAATTATTACACACAATACATAAGAAAATATAGTAGATTAAAAAGAGTATTTGTCAGAACATTAATAATCACACTAGCACAACGCTAAACACATACCTTGCGAATGTTTCCAGCTAAATCCAAATAATACTGTTCCCCTTTACTTAATGGTTCCCCAGGTAGTGAGTCCAGCTTGGGCTGAGGAAATGCATTTGGATCTGGGTAGTAATGGCAACCGTAAGGAGACCAGGGACAGAACTACCACATGCTCTCTAACATAACAGATAAAGAAAATAAGAATTAAAAAACATATATGTCAGATTTGATTTGATGAAATAAAATTTAAATAGCATTTAAATGATCAAAATTAATAATACTTCTTTAGAACTAAATTATAAAAAAAAGTAAATCAATGCTCTTTTTTTAAAATAATAAATAACATTTAATAATGGCACTTTTATTGGTAATACACACTGCAAAACTTTTTATTAATACACGCTAAAATCAGGAATAATAAAAAGATAGGGCATTTGTTCTTTTATAATACTTTTAATTAAGGAACTTCAAATGGGTCCTAATATAATGTTTTTAAGCAGGTTGCAGCAGTTAATAAGTTTTGATTCTATTTAAGATGACGTACATCCATCCACTAATTCTATCATAGTTGATAATTTAGAAGTTATAAAATAATCTCTAAAAAACTTAGCAACGAGTGATATATGGTAGTTTGTTTAACTAATGTTTGTCATTTAAGTAGTAAGCTTAGACACGCACACATGCCCAACATTTCCCTAAATAATTCTCTACACTTATAGTTCTATTTTATTTTTTCTTATTTACTAATAAGAATAAAAAAAAAGAAAAAGTGCTTTAAAAAACTCTAAACACTATGAGTAAGAAATATTATAATATAACTATTAGAGTAACATTTGTTCCAACAGGATACATTTCAAGTTATAGAAATGGCCCAAAAAAAAAATAAATAAAATAAAATAAAAAATAAATGAACAAGGGCTGTTCTATGAATGACAAGCTCTAAATGTCAGAGGCTATGATAGCCAATGGCATAATATTAGTGACCTTGAGTCAATGGAGCACCTTTGAATCTAGCTAAGACAGATTGAAATGTGTTTGTGAAGTACCAAGGAATGAATCACGAACTACTCACTCTGCCTATAACTGGTAGGATAACCCATCCTGTCTTCCTTAATTCGAATTAGTAAGAACATTAAATTCCTAATAAAAAAATAGTCTATAAGACGCATAGTAGCAAGCGATCATCAAGTCAATGGAATAGTGTGTTATATTAAAATTCAAAATAAAAAACTAACCGGGTCATGATCTGTCCTCTTGTTTTCTTTACTTCTTTTGTCCGAATCAGAAGTGTCGCTGGTCTTCTTGTTTTTCTTTTTGCTTCCTTTCTGAGGTTTCAACACTTTGTAAAATAATAATAATCTCATTTAAATCTTTCCTAGTAGCTATGTCACAGGCAGTTTCGTATTGCTGAAAGGCACAATAAACTTCATTCGGTTATTCCAAACTAATAAAGAGATAATTATATCTTGAATTTAAATGCTTTACAGTATGGTAAACTGATATGAGTAAGAATTATACCTTATTCCTAATAGATTTATCACAACCCGCTTCAAGTAGTATTGTAGTTAACTTCCTTCTCCCCATGGCAGCAGCGATATGTAAGGCAGTGTCTCCATTCTGAAGAGTATAAATTATATTAATAAAATAAAATTCACAATTACAAGAATAAAATTTAAAAAAAAGAAAATTAAATACCTTGTTTTGATCAGAAACTCTACAACTAGCACTAATTAGGATCCTGGCCACGCCAGCATGGCCATACCTTGCACTTGTATGAAGCGCCGTATCTCCATACTAAACAAATAATAGCTTATTTAAAATTATTGATGTGATAAGTTACACAATGGTTTAAAAAAACTCAAGAGTTAATATTAACAAAGAAAAATTCAACTAATATAACATTAATCAACAATTCATAAAACATATCAACATGCACATGCAACATAAACAAAATGTAACACAGTGCACTAAATATTCTTAAATTCTAAAATTACTCTGCAGTCCATGTCAAGAAATCAGATCAGTTTGGTGTTACGATAGGAAAGATCAGTGATGTCGTGAGCAGCCATAGTGAAAATGTTCAGGACATTGACAGTTATGGAAAACTAGAGTAAGCTAATCTAATATTTTTGCGTTATTCATTTAGCACTGAACCTCTCTTTTCACTCTTCAGTAAGCTAATTTAATATTTTAACATGATATCAAGTGAAGAGTATAAAAACTGAACTCCCTTAGAAATTTGAACGATCCATCTTTATTATTTTTTTAAATTATTGATACACGGGAAGCTATAGATTGATTTAAATATATTTCTTACTTTTCTCTTATTTATTTAGAAGTCAATTCTCTGAAAAATATTGAGAAGGAAAAAAGGAGGAATTTGATAGAAATATATTTTCCTATAAAAACTTGATCTGCAATCTGAACTATTTTCAATAAAAGCAGGTGTGACAACCTATGAGTTACAGAATCAGACACACAGTGTTAATCACACGTAATTTACAAGAAGATAAATTTATAAGGTGTAAGTTCTAATGATATAGTAACATTTATATTTTATTAATTAATAAAACATAATCATCTTTATTGAATATAAGATCCAAATTATGACATCAATAAATTTTAAGAAAAAAAAAAATATATTGCACAGTTCAAACTTTCTAAAGCATGCAATAAATACCTAGCTTTTTCCTATTTTAACCAGCTTTAATTTTTTGTTTGATTGTTATTCTTTGTTGAAAAATTCCGGTATTAAACATTAGAATTTTCTTAAATATACAATTCTAAGAAAATGCAAAATACTGAACTAACATAACACAGAAAATATTACCACAGTTATCTCTAATGAAAACAATAAAAACACAGTAAAATTGTTCAAAAACATAAACAAAATGTGTACAGAAACAAATCACAAACAAATAAAAACAAAACTACATGGAGTATTCTATTAAAAATAAAACCAGCTCACTGACAAAGTTATTATTGAAGAATTTTAACCACCGCTTTGAAAAGCTTCGAAGAAAAGTTTTCTAATTTTCCTTCGATGATAGAACTAAAAAGAGGTAAGAATCACTGAGCAATACACTTCTTGGCGACATCAGTATAAATGAATAAAGATATAAATATATGTAAAATTATGATATATTATGCAGGTTATTAACTGCTAATTAAATTTGTATAATCTATAAATCTGATTATATAACTAGCATTGTAAGTTAAAATTATTTTTCTATTTCTATTGACTTTTATATTAGTTAAAAGATGTAAGATCGTAGTTCCTTATTTATATTAAAAATTTAACCCAAATTACTTCACTCTAAACTCTTATATCTAGATAAATAACTAATATTAAACCAATAAACATAAATGGGTTTATTCATAATAGGAATATCACTTTGGTCGAACACAGCATTATCAGAAAACATCTAGTAGTTCTCTAGGAACTAAATAAAGAAGACTGACTTTACAAAATTCATAATGTTCCCAGCATTATCCTAAGCAATCTTCAAAGAAACTTAAATCCTGGTAGAAATTTAATTATCGACAAGACGATGTTTCCATTCCGAGGTTCCCTAATGTTTCGATCAGTACATACCAAACAAGTACTATAAATGTGGTATAAAACTTTATGAACTATATACTGTGGAAGGGTAAACTTATAACATTGTGGTTTACACAAGAAAAAACACAACTAATACAAATAAAAGCCCATTCCGAAATGATTATTTACAATTTATTATCTTGCATCAATGAAAAAGAAGGTAGATTTTTATTTACAATTTTTACTCAAGTCTTCCTCTTGATCCTAAATTATACGAACAAAAAATAATATATTGTGGTACATTAAGACAAAATTGCGAAATATACCCAGCCAATTTAAGACAAAAATGAAGTGAGGAAACATTATAGGGCAACAGGAAGGACCACTAAAAATTCTAAAATGGCAAGACAAGCGTCCTGTTTGGATACTCACTACAAATCCACAGCACGGAAATTATCCCAGCGATACTGGAAAGAAGTCAAGACATGGTTGCAATGTATTGAAATCCCAATGTATCATTGAATACAATAAGGCCAAAAAAGGTGTTGACTTAAGTGACCAAATGTCCTCATACCATACCGTTCCACGAAAAGGATACAAATGGTATCATAAATTAATGCTTGAGATAATTTTCGGCAACTCTGTAGTAAAGGCATAGATAATATTCAACATTATCAAAGAAATGACTATACCCATCAAAATTTGTGTTCGCACCGAGTACCATCACCTCCACTAATCAGACGAGTTCATACTTTCAAAAAGCCAACAGGCAAAGGCAAAAAATCCCAAAAGCAGTGCCGAAAATGCTACAAAGAACTCAGAAAGACTCTCAGCAGATTTAACGCAAATAAATAGCTTAAAAAAGTGAATTTGCGTTACCTTCGAAAACTACATAAGTTCCTGGGGTCCAATACAGATTTTAATGTTAAGAGAGGCATCGGATGCCCGGGACCAGTGCAGTTAATGGTGGAGTAAATCATATAAGACTGCAGCAGCGAAAGTGTTAAGATTCTTTTCAGCGGAGGTTTCTAACCTCCGCTGAAAAGAATCTTATCACATAATCACAATTTAAATTAATACTAGACAATTTAAATCATATATAGACTGCAGCAGCGAAAGTGTTAAGATTCTTTTCAGCGGAGGTTTCTAACCTCCGCTGAAAAGAATCTTATCACATAATCACAATTTAAATTAATACTGCTTAGATCAGAGAAACTAGGAAGTTGTAAAACATTTAGATAACAAACATAGTACGAGAAAAATAATTTGGTTTATAGTGATAGCAACGAAGTTAGCATATATGCAACAAGAGATCACTAGTATATAAACAAGGCCCATCTAACCGATAATGCTGTTTTTTCGCTAAAGTTAAATCTAAAATAGTATAGAAGAGAGAAAATTAAATATTAAGGGAAAACGCAATATTAATAAACCTACATAATAATTAAGAAGGAATAAAATAATTTATTCATATTAAAACAAGCACATTTTTTCTTCTTCTATTATCATTATTATATAATTCGTCAAAAATAGTCAACGTTTCAGGGCTTTTCCCCATTATCAAGACTTTTTTATTGATACACTATTCCTTATAGCTAACAGCTACATCCACTTTCAACTTACGTCAACTTTTGTAAGTGGATGTAGCAGTTAGCTATAAGGAATAGTGTATCAATAAAAAAGTTTTGATAATGGGGAAAAAGCTCTGAAACGTTGACTGAAATTGACAAATTAGGAAATAATGATATTTAAAAAGATGTGCTTGTTTTAATATGGATGAATAAGAAAAACTTCCTGAAGTCATATTAATCTAAAAAAGAACAAAATAATATTTAGGCTAGGTGACAGTTTTTTGTGGGCAATTAACTATTCCGTCATCATACTCAATACAGTATCTATAGAATTAATAATAAGTTTATACTTACATTGTTCTGGATATCAGGATCAGCACCACCAAGAAGTAATTCCCTGCAGCTTTGGTTATGACCATTTTGGCAGCACAAGTGAAGAGGAGCAAAGCCAGCACAATTTTTAATATCGGCATCGGCTTTATACTCTACTAAGGCAGACACTGTCTGGCTGAACCCATGCCAGCTAGCCTCATGAAGAGAAGTATTGCCGTGCTATAAATAAAAAATAAATAATGTAAAACCTCTAACAGAAAATAACTAGATCCATTAACATATATTAAATAATTGAAGACTGATGATATCTTATTTTTCTCTATGTATTTACCAAATTATCACGTGAATTGACATTTGCACCATGTTTCAAAAGAACTTTGACCACATCCACATGCCCTCCAGTTGCAGCTATCTGCAAAGCAGTTCTTCCCACCTAGTTAAAGAAATATTAATTTACATTACAAAAAAGTAATTAGGTAAATATTTTTTAAAAAAATCTAAATTATAATAATTCATTAATTAAAAGTTATAAAGATAGTTAATAAAAAAATTATATATTAATCTACTTTCTGGACAATATCATCAATTCTTATAATATTAATAATAATAATATTATAATGTCTTTATTAATGTGAAAACATAAATCAAAAAATATCTTCTTTAGTAGACCAAGATTTATATTCAATGTATTTAAATAGAGACCTTCCCAGAAGGGAGACTACAGTCTTGAACAGAGACTAGCCGAACCTTAACTCTAGAGTTGCTGGCACTTATTTTTCCAAAGTTTTCGGTCTCTTGCTAATCTCATCCATAAAGAGCCGTTGGCTTCGGTGAGTTGGTTGGCCCAGCGCTTGCGTTGTCGCCCTCTGTATTTCTTCTTATCCAGCGGGATCCATTCTAGAGCTCTCTTTTGTCCAGCTATCATCTGACTTCCTCATTAAATGGCCTGCCCAAGTCCACTTCATTTTCCTCACATAACCTACAGCCTCAACCACCCTGGTTAGCTTCCTTAATTGGACTGCATTGATTTTTTCTTTTAGAGAGACCCCTAGCATGCATTGTCCTTTCCATTATTCTCTGACAGACATGTATCTTTCTTTCAAGATTCATGGGGAACGGCTATGTTTGGCACCCATAGGTTACAAAACGAATAACTGAGCTACTAAGCCGTTATTGAGCTGTCGCTTTGTATTTAATTTTTTCCTGACCTTTAACTATCCATTTGAGGCTCCAAAACTTTTTCCATGCCTTACCCACCCTGGTTTCGATCTCTTTGGCATCCCCATTTGAGAAAGATATTGTCTGTCCCAGGTTGTTGACTTTACTTGAGATCAATTCTTATAATATAGATGGCTAAATATATGATAAGGTAATCCATCTAAAGATTTACCCGTAAAAACTGGGATCTTTTGATTGATGGTGATGTGGAACCATCTTAGACTTTTACAATAAGGCAACAGAGGCACTCAGCATAATTGACTGGTGACTGAGTTCATAATTTGAAAAGATATGTAAAAAAGGTAGAGACATAAGTTTCCATTGATAAGCTGATGTAATCTGTCACAGGTGTGATTTCTGAAATTGTTAAATAGATTTAAAGCTAGCAAACAACTGCAACTAAACTCTTCAACAATTAGATGTCCATACTTGATTTACATTTTGAAATGTTTGATAATCTAATTTAAGTATTATTATTATTATACAATAACATACCCTGATTTAATTTATTTTGACATAAATATAAATTAATATGGCAAATCCTTGTTATAATGAAAATTTGTATCTCTAAAAAATCTCCCTTTAGTCGAGAAACAAGTCAATTAAATATTATAATTTATCTGTTATTAAGCACATACTTAACTTAATATTTTAGGCAGAAATAAATAAATTTAGGCAAATGTTATTAAACAAAGATTCCCTCTAACCATAATACGTTTTCTCCTTATTATATAATTAAGTGTGACATTGGTTTTTGTTTCGTAAAACATTCATTATATATAATCCAATAAAATTTATTTAAGGATGATCTAGAAAGTTAACATTTTACTTCAAAACAACAATTGTGTTACAAAAAACAATTATCATAACGTAAGTGGGCCACTCAGTGAATACTGATTTAAAATAAAGTCTTGGTAGCGAAGGGTTGGTCTTGTTTGAAAAAACAATATGACATACGAGAATAAGGTAGGCAGACGAAGCTGTAGAGGAGCAAGGCTTGGGAAGATAAAATAAGGCAAGGTTTAGCAAAGGGAGGACTGGAACGGGATTAGAGAAAAAATTTCATTGAGGATTGATGAGTAGAAACGAGGTCCAGTTTGTACAGAAAGGCACCTAACACTGCATAAGCAATAGAAAATGAAGGATTATGATTCAAATAATAATAAAAAAAATCTTATAACAAATGATGGTACTATTATCAAAAAAATCAACCTAAGTCACTTGTTTTATTTAGAAATATTTCTAAAATGGCAGGTTTAATAGATAATTATCTCTTAACCATTCTTTCCTTTCATTATACGATGACAACTTCAAGCATAAATTGTATGAAGATGTACTTACAGCATCATTGATGTTTACATTTGTTGAATTCACAAGAGCCTCAACAATCTCAGTATGTCCTCCAGCAGCAGCCAGATGCAATGGAGTTCGACCACTCTATGCAAAACAAAATATTATCATGAAACATTAGAGTAACTAATAAAAGGCAATATCAGTATGACACACAAAATGTTTATGCAGTTAATTCAATCTTACAGAATCTGGTGCTACTTTAGCCCCTCTTTTCAATAGAGAAGTTACATCTTGGAGATTTCCCCTAGCTGAAGCTGATCGTATTTCTTCTTCCAACATTACATGCAAACATCTGGAATTTGAATTTAGTTAAGTTCTAAAATTCTGCCTTAACATACTCCAATCAGAAATTATTTCTCTCCAGTACACTTTAACTAAGTTTCTGATAAGAAACACAAAATCACATAAACAATTGAGTATCATTGTCAAATAAAGCTATAAACAAAAAAACTTACTTTTCAAGAAAGCGTTAACGTCATATCTCACCTGTATCATTAATTTTTTCACTTGATAAACACTAACAACTCAAATATGACATGTTCCTTCAAAAGTAGCGTAAGTAAATCAACAGGTTGGCATATGAAAGATCATCTATACGCCATATATAATAACCATTACCGAAATATTTTGAGTTTTAATGTTACACAGTAATCTTCAAATATACTTCCAAGAAATAAACAAATCAACTGATTACAGACAACAGTCTAAAAAAAATAAGGAGAAAAAAACGGGGGAAAAAAAAGAAGAGAAAAATGATTTGTTTTCACCAACTCCTACGTACGTACTTTCCATTTCAAAAAGGGAATGAGAGCATCATTATGCCCGCATTCCTCAGATAAAGGTTTTATTTCCTAATAGAAATAATGCTTATTTTTCATAAACTTTTCTTTATATTTTCTTTTTCCTATGATATTCTGCGCCTGCAGAAAATCAACGAATCTGTTTCGTTAATCGATAGCCATAAGCCAAACATCGAATAAAACAAAATAAATAAGTTATTTAAAGCTATAATTCTGGTTAGTTAAATAATTGCATGGTAATTAATCTCGTAAAAAATTCTTATAAACACGAACAGTGAATTTTCTGCATAATTTTCAGCTTTAGTAGAAATTTAATAAGAGGAATCCCTCTTGCTCAAAACTGCTGAGTTACATATTTTGATATTTGAAATCGATAATTTGAACGGTACATTTATAGATCATTGAATAACAAAATAATATAAGCTGTTAAAATTAAATTATAAATCTTTAGGTTAAGTGAATATGTTTAGATAACGAATAGTTCTAGTTGAGACAATATTAATATCAGTAGAAAAGGGATTTTCGTTAGGAGAGGCTCAAGTAGGTTAAACCATGCCCCCCCCTTCCAACTCTCCAGCTTAACCCAATGTCAGTTCCAAACTTCAAATACACTAGCGGATTATGATGATTGACAATTAGCTATATAACTAACCACTTCTGATTATCATTGTTAATACCTTTAGCTGCTAATTAGAGTCCATTATGTAAATAAAAAGAAGGCTGTAGCCCAAAAAAACATATGGAAGCGCCTTCTACGCTGAAGGTCGCGGTTTCAAACCTGGCAGATGACCCTAGGCTTTTTTAATGGTAGTAAAATGGTCCTAAAGATGGGTCCTAAAATGGTGGCTGAGCCTGTGGGATGGTACTCATTAAAGATCTCTATCCTAATTAAATTTGGAAAGGCAAAATTTAGGACCCTCCCCTCCCCACTAATAAGCCAAAACAGCATAAAGTGACTAAATGAATAATATAAATTTAAAAATGAAGTAACTTAATAATGATAATTAAAAAAAAAAAATGAATGAAACAAAAACAGCAGTAAATATCTGATACTGGACTGTTTCAAGAGTATCCCACCAGACATTAAAATGTTAAAACGTTTAAAGAAAAAAATTTAAATTTTCATTCAGTTTTCAATATTTTGAAAACTACTAATAGCACAAAAAAATTATGAAATAAAAGAGACTATTATTATCAAGTTTCCACGAATAAATTGAAAAAAGTAGAAAAGACTTTGCGAAAAATAATAAATCGCCATTTTTATGAAAGAAATGTTTTTCATATGAAGATAATCCTAAACTATTCTATATAACTTAACTAGGTCCTATTTAAGTGATATAAGACAGTTGTAACAATAATAAACTTTTCACTTCATGATGTTTTTTAATTATGTCTTCCCATTTCGATTTCTGCCATAAGGGAACTTCATGATGTAAAAAAAAATAAATTAAATCTATTTTAATAATACTGGAAGGAATTAGTCCGGGTGGCGGTCATTAAATGAAACAACATAATAGTTTCAACTATTTATTTATTGTATGCGGTACGTATCTCCACACTACTTCATATTTTTATGTGTCATATTTCATGTAAATTATTGATACCTGTGTAAATTTTGTTTACTAAAAAAATTTTTTTTTTATTTTTTTGTATAACACTTTCATTATTATACTATAGTCATTGTATTTTAATTAAGTTTTTTTTACATATATATTTTTTCTGTTATATTTTAATACCAACGTGCTCTAGCTCAATAGGTTATATAATATTGTATGTAATGTTATTGAAATTGTATTTTTTTGTATCTTTTTAGCCCTGATGATGACCCACAAAGAGGGTTGAAACGTTAGACAATACATAGTTGAAACTATTTAGTTGTTTCATTTAATGACCGCCACCCAGACTAATTCCTTCCAGTAAATCTCAACAGTCAACTAATTACATCCACTATTTTAATAATAATTTAATCATCAAACAAAAAAAAATTCACTCAAACTTTTTATAATGTGGTATTAACATTATACTGAAGGCAAGTCTCACTTTTTTATTTCTTTTCTATGTACTCCTAAAACTCATTGAAATATCTAATCTAAAATTTTCTTCAAAACTGTCTACCACTGAGATTTCAAAATTAAGTTATTATGCATGCAATATTTCTACTGAGTTCGAAATGACAGAAAAATATCCTTGTTACTTACATGCTAATTTTCAATTAAAAGACTATTACACAGCAATAAAAAAACCAACTATTGAAACTTGATAATGATTTAAAGGACAAAAAAATACAAAGGTAATATTTAAAAAAATGTCTATTATACAAAACATATACATTAAAAAATATTGTAACAACAAAGTAGGAACTGTTCATTATGTACAACAAATAAAACAATAAAAATATTTAAGTTCTTTGCTTAATGAAGTCGATAAGAGGTTTATACTGTGAATTTTTTTTCTGAGGTAAATTATTAATTAAGTTACTGTTAGCAACACTAATCCAAGGAATAATACTGTAATTGTTAATCAGCAACTGCTTTTCATCAACAAACTCGACACACTTAGCCACTAATTCTTCTATTAATTGCTGAAACAATAAAATGCCATTAGAACAGGAATTTTCATAACATTCTTTTATAAATATATTTATAAATGTGATTAACTACTTTAGTTTTCGGAGAGGCCAGGTTGCACGAATGGTAATCCAAAATAAATTTAAAACTTAGACAGTTCAAAGCTAACTGAAGATCTCTTTGTTCCCTGATACCATCTCTAATAACTTCTAAAAGCCAACGTTGATGTAATCTAAAAATAAAAATTGTTATAATGTTTGTAAAGAAAAATATATTATTGATATTATAATAATAGTTAAAAGTTACTTTTGATTTCCTTGTGTATGATGAAACATTTCGAAAAATGCAGGTACAGTATTAAGTTTCAAATGGGGTTTGGCGAAAATAAAATTGTGCAGGCTGAAGTATAAAAGATCATCAGGAAACGCCATGATTATGGATGCACGTGCCAAGAAAGTAGTAATAATGGAAGAGAGCCTCACATTTTCATTTACTTTCAAATCCACTATTCCTCCCCTCACTGCCTCAATGAAATTTCTCCAAATAAGATTGTCTTTATGTCTATAAATTAAAAAAGAAATCAATTAATTAAAGATTTTTTATAGGATAAACTAATAATAAAATATCATCTTATAGAATTGATGTACACGTCTGGCTTTAACAAAAATACTTATACTTAAAATATTGAATATAATCTATTTATTAGCTATCAATATACTCGTTAAGTTTTTATAAAACCTACCAGAATTAAATTTTCTTATAAAATACGGAATTTAAAAATGAAATAAATTCTGAAAATAATTTTGATATTTAAAAAGGCCCAACTACTTAAAAACATAATCTAAGTTATATCCAGAAATCTAATGGGTACTAAACAACTTTAATTGTCAAACCTAGTAAACACCTTCATTAAATGCTACACCAATCTCTAAATGGATAATCATTAATTTCATAGATTAGAAATAAAATCATTCTCACCTAATATTTAAAAATGTCCAGTTAATAAATGAATAATTTGATATTATGCTTATTCATATTTAAACAATGTCCTCCTTTAATTATCCCTTTTCTGTCAGAGATCAGCCAACAAGATAAAAACAGCAGTTTGTGCTACTTTTGCAATGACAACTGACTAAGCTATCATGGACAGGATAGATTATAAGTTGTTCAAGGTTTAAAGAGTGTTAATGTATTTAATAGTAATAAAACAAAATTAAAATTAAAAAAAAGAATCGTGCTGGCCAATTGAGAGTAGGCTCGTCAGTAATTCTACCAAGTTCAGAATGTATAAAACATTAATAAAACCAATTGTAACCTTCGCTAGTGAAACCTGGACCATGAAGAAAAAGACAAGCAATTTACAGGACCGGTTTGAGGGAAGGATACTAAGGTACATCCTAGGACCGATACATGAAGGTGGAACATGGCGGCGTAGGAAAAACAGAGAGATCTATAATCAATCCAAAGATCTGAACAACTCAGATAGCATCAGAATCCGAAGATTCGAATGGTTTGGCCATCTGATGAGAACGAAGGACAGCAGGATGCCAAAACGACTTTACGAGGGCACACAAGAGAAGCAGAGGGAGAGATCCAAGGGTAGCTGGAGAGACAGTTCTGCAGGACTACGGCAGACCAAAGTCAACACAAGGCAAGCGAGGAGCAGAGAGGAATGGAAGGTAGAGGTTGAAAAAGGCATCTGTTGAACTGAGGAAGAGAAGAAAGAGTTATATACTTATGCTGAAAATTAAAAAAACTGCTTAAGTTAAAAATACTAACTATGGACTGATCCATTGAAAATATTGGTTACTGAAAGACAATAAATAAATAATTTAGTTTAAGATATAAAACATGGACATTTTTTTTTTTTTACAATAACTCTGACTTAAAATAATAATATTTGTTCACTAAATTAAAATAACTCACTCCTCTATATTGGTGTACATTCTATGAAGTACATGGTACGCAGCCGATCGAACCTCTGGATCTGAACTGGCAAGCGCTGCTAGGGCAAGTGCTAAAGCACCACTTCCTGCCAGCTTCCAGCCAAGGTTTTTCTCTGATGCAACTTGACTCAATAAAGGTAAATAAAATGCGGGATCGTATATGTTATCAATGTTTTTATGGTAATCACCCTGAAAATAAACTAATGAATTAATTCTGATCTTTATATACAAAATATGTTCAATATGTTTATTTGTAAAATTATCACTATGATTTGAATGAAGAAGAAAGATTACAACGTTATCAATCAAGGCGATACAATGTTATAATAAATACTAAGTCGGAATATTTTAAAAACTGTATGTAAGGAAAAATAAATATACAGGAAATTATATCATCAGACAAACAAGCTAAAAATAAACTAAAATAAGCTAATAAATTAAATTTAAACTTAAATTACACTTTATTTTATCTTTTTCAGTTTAATTATCTTACATTTTCTTGTATACATGGTACTAGCTGTTGCTCACGGCTTCGTTTGTGTCAATTTCTGTTAGTATGATCGATATAAAGAAGTTTTTAAAAGAATATATTTTAAAGTACTTCTGCGTAAATGATATTTTTAATTTTATTTTCTTGTGGCAGAAGAACATACTGATTTTCTCAGCAACCCGATCTTGACAATGCGACATATAGTTGGGCGTGTGAAAAGCAGTCTTGACGCAAATCGATTCCTACGTGTTTGTCCCTGTGATTTATTAATTGTTACGGCAAAAGATAAATTAAAGGGAAATTGAATTATTTTAAAATAAAAAAGGTAAATCATTTGGAATCATTGGGATACGAGCTTAATTTTTCCCGTTTTTTTCATATTTTCCACTGATTCTTCACTCCTATTGGTCGTAGCATGATTTTATATAGCCTAAAGCCTTCCTCGATAAATGGACTATCCAACACAAAAAAATTTTTCAATTTGAACCAGTAGTTTCTGAGATTAGCGCGTTCAAACAAACAAACTCTTCAGCTTTATAATATTAGTACAGATGAGTGAAATCTCAGAGACCTAATGCTTAGTGCCCTAGAGTGTTGCAGATTGTATTATTTTCTTGAATAAATAGTTATTTTTTTAAAAATTGGCTGGAAAAGAAAAGACAAATATTTTGGGAAGCAGAAAAGTTTTACAAAACAATTCAAGACCAACTCATAGCAATAAGGGCTAATTTTCTAAAAGAGAACATCTTCACATATGAAGTTACAAATGGATGTGAAATTAACCTTAATAATAACTATAACAATCTTTAAATATCACTCGAAATAGCCAGAGTGATATAAAAACATCAACTATAAATTATATATCTATTTTTAATCTATTCTTCACAAGTGACTTTTTTTTTTTAATATTTATTTATTGAAATGTATTACAATTTGTTTCGTAATGAACAGTAGTAATAATGATGTGATACACATTCATACAATATATACAGAAAATAATGATAAAGTCAAATTACATAAAATCGGAAATAAATAAATTCACTATATACACAAAAAAATAACAATTAATAAAAACAAAAACAAAAATACAAACAAATCAAAACAACAACCTGTAACACAAGTGACCTTTAAGATTTAAAACCAAATCCTATATGGTCAATACATGTTTAGTATAATTTCATACAAAGTTAGGTTACGTAAACAAAAATAATAAAATTAAATCATATTGACTTACATTTAAGCTTCGATCAAGAGGAAATTCACTGATAGTTTTAAGAACTACGTCTTTTTCTAATAGGTCTAACGTTATGGTATGATTAGGTTTTACAGATGTGAGCTTCGTTCTCACACTATAATGGTCTATAGCAGCCTCACCCCAAACGTAGGGTTTCCAACCAGCAAGATTTATACCACCAACTCTCTCATAAATATACAAAATCTGAAATTAAAAAACAATAATAGGTTTCAATATACACTGCCAGACAAAATTAAAGGATCACTTACAAATATTTATATTATTATTACATAAGAGATAAAAATAGGAATTCCTTTGTCCCAGACTGGACTTTGTGTTGTATCTTATCAAGTTAATCCTCTACCTGTTTATATTCCCACCTGTTTATGGAGAAAAGGGTCAGTTAATCCTCTTCTTTTCTTTCTTTCTATCAGTAAATGGTTAGTTGTTAGCAAAGATTCATCTTATTGAAGATTTTCTAACATTTAAGAGACTTTAGTTTTTACTTGTGAGTTTAGTAAGAACGTTGTGATGGCCAACAGAAGAGCATTGACTGAAGAGGAATCAATTCGTGCTGTTGCTTTGAGTGAAGAAGGGTTTTCTCAAAGGCATATTGCGCAGCGGCTCCAGCGGTCACAATTCGTAGAGTCCAGGATGCTTAAAAGGCACCGTCAAACTGGAGGGCATACAAGAAGAGGCCGACAAGGCCGTCCGAGGTGAACTTCCCACCGTGACGAGAGATTTTTACAACTGCATGCTCTTCGGGATCGCCGATCAACTGGTAACAGTCTGCGTGGTCTTCTCCAGAGGTTCAGGAATGTGCAAATTTCAGAGCGGACCGTGAGAAGATGTCTCAACGATTATGGATTGACCTCCCATCCTTCAGCTACTGGACCTCTTTTCTCCAGGGAACACCGGGTTAAGCGCTTGAGGTTTGCTCGGGAGCACCTAAACTGGACTCAGGAAGATTGGAGCCTTGTATTATTCAGTGATGAGTCAAAATTCTGTCTCCGATCTCCAGATGAACGGGAAAAGGTATGGAGAAGGTGGGGAGAGAGGTATGCTTCATGCACTTTTTCTCCAAGAGTAGCGTTTGGTGGTGGGTCGGTGATGGTGTGGGGGAGCATAAATTTAAACTCCCGTACAGAGTTGGTTCTTGTGAACCGTGGCTCTATAACTGCTGACAGGTACATGAGGGAGGTACTTGAGCCACATGTAATACCTTCCGTAGGTAACTTTATTTCTATGCACGATAATGTCCGACCTCACGTTGCTCGATCAGTGCAAAATTTCCTCAGACAAGAAGAAATTGACGTTATGGTTTGGCCACCCAGAAGTCCAGATGTGAACCCAAAAGAGCATGTATAGGACATGCTTGGAAGACTTGTCCACGCCCGAGACCCACAAAATTTGGCAGATTTAAGGGAAATGTTAGTGGAACAGTGGAACAACATGTAAGAGCCCTGGTCGGTGGAATGGGCAGGAGAATGGATGCAATTATCAGAGCTAGATGTGGGAATACCAATTATTGATCGTTTTCCTCGAATTCTTCCTTTTTATTCAGTTTTGTTATTTCATTTCATTTCAAAGGTTTACTTTTTCATTTTGAGACTGTAGGACATTTTTATTTTTTGATTTGTTTTCCTATTAAAAATTTCTAGAAAAGAATTTTTTATTTTTTATTACCCTTATAATAAAGCGTGACTTCCAAAGAAAAAAGAATATTTTCAAAAATACCCTATACAGTTCAATAATTTCAAAATATTAAAGTGATCCTTTAATTTTGTCCAGCAGTGTATATATTTCTGACTTAAACACCAAAAACTCAAAGTTATCAATTTTACAAATTAAAGGAGTTCTGTTAATTCAAAATTTGTTACCTTTAAAATTAACTGGTCCAATTTACTTAGAGTAGCTCCATAACAAGACAGCAAAACAGGAACATGTTTGGAATTAATAAGAGAACTGTCTATACTGACAAGTTCCAATATTAATTTTAAACAGCTATCTAAAAATTAAACATGAAAATTAGTTAACAGTAATTTTCTAATGTTCTTTTATAAAAAACCTAAGGACTTGAAAAGCTACTTAGCTTAAAAATAAGGTAAAATATACAAAAGTTCAACTGTGTTTGTAAAAAACATGCAAATTATAATCATAGATAAATTAAAAGGTACTTACATTTTGCTGAAATATCTTTTCCTAATATGACATCAAGAAAACAAGAATGCGAAGTCAACAATTCGAATATTTCATTTGGAGGAAGTTTGATCAATTTTTTTTCCAATAAACAGTTTAAGAGCTCGAGAATTAACTGAGATGGAAGCCTGAGTCCCTCTAGAAGTAGGTGCATTACAAAGTCGTTGTCGAGGGTACTGAATCCACTACTGTCAATATCACCCTGCAGCGTATCTATTAGTATTCTACACATTTCTTCACTAAAAATTAAAAAATCCACATGTAAGTATAAGTCTCTGTAATCATTAATCATAAAAATAAATAAATAATAAGTGTTATATTGATTTAATCTGTTTTTGGTCCTATGCTGGACAAATAATTATGTCTCGCTTCTAGGAAGTGGAGTGGCAAGGTCTAGTGCAGTGGTTTCCAACAAAAACTTTTTGTGGACCCCTCGATACAATCATTTTGATGTTAAGGACCCCCTAAATCCTAAATATTAGGTATATATTTAGATTTTCAGTGAGCTACACCATATCACATACATTGGGTACAAAATACCTCTACCGAAACTCTATATTATAGAAATGGCCTAGTTGGGGAAATAGACATGAAGAAAAAAGAACCAGGCTCCAAAAGTTTACTTCAATCTGCAAGACAACGAATAACTAATTTTAATGTTGATCCTGGCAGATGGTTCTAGAATTTTTCAAAGGATTTTTGATTGCAAGGATTGGAGACGGGAAGAATTTGATGGTTTAGTAGAGCCCCAAATCTCTACTCCGTAAGTCCATATCGGTCTGATGATAGTCATGTAGATGAGCCTTTTGTACTTAAGTGGAAGGTTAGAGTGTTTGTCCAGTAAGTGTTGAAGTAGTCGAAAATGTTGGGCAGTTTCTTGTCTTTTCAGTCTTGTATGAGGGTTCCAAGTAAGACGTTTGTTCAGGTGCAGTCCTAGGTATCGGATCTGTTCAACCGGGACAAGAGGAGTGTTATTGAAGGATACTGTTTGGCAGGATGTCATAGGTTTACGACAAAGGGTAAAGGTGATTTGGTGGGATTTATTGAAATTTATTTTTATTCTCCAATTCTGACACCATACTTTTTCTGGAAAGATCTCTGAAGTGTGATTGAAGAGTTTGGGAGGCAATATTTGGATTGTTATTGACTGATAACACACAAGAGTAATCAGCACAGGTAGAAAGGAAAGTGCTAGGATGGGATGGGATATCAGCTGTATAAACTGTGTAAAGGATGGGTCCTGGAATACTGCTTTGAGGAACACCTGCATACTGATTAAAAAGGGATGAATAGGAAAGGTTATCATTTACTTTGAAGGACCCGTCGGTGAGATAGGACTGGATAATGAGGAAGTATGTAGGTGGAAGGAATTTACGGAGTTTGTAAAGCAATCCCGGGTGCCTCTAGAATTTTTAAAATTCTCAAATGAGTGAAAAATCCTTCATTATGTCGTCCTTCAGGGGGAACTTATAATGGTGTGCCAGAGCCTGGGCTAAGTCAGGTACTCATTATAGATCCCCATCCTAATTAAATCTGGATAGGCAAAATTTAGGCTTTCCACTTAAATATCGCCCGATAGCCTCAGTAACATAAAACAACGTTCTGCGATACATCATACATTTTCTGTTCTTTAAGCTCATTATTTTTGATATGTTAGAAAATGACCAATTTTAAGGTTGTGATTGTAAACAAGAGCAATTATATCACTTAAAACATTAAATTTGTCTGTGTAGAGTGTGTGATTATTAATAAAATAATATAGTTAGGTTAATGTAATTTAAAATCATTCCCCAATGACATCAAGGGTCCGTGGACCACTAATTGGGAACCACTGGTCGAGTGCAGTGGTTGGTAAAGTGCCGCTCCAGAGCCGCATATGGCTCTTTGGCTCTCTAAGTGCGGCTCTGCCACAATAACCATGGAAGGCACAATAATACTATAATTTTTTTTTAAATTTGGTAAGAAAAAAAAATTACATCTTATTTTGATAAATTAAAATTGTTTTATATATTGAGAACATGTATAATTTTTTATTTCATTTAAAAGATAGATTGTTGTAGATAATTTATACTGTTGTAAAAATATGTAATGAGCACCGAGTTTGATTTCATTAGTTTTCATAAACGTGAACATGTACAAGCTACTGGCTGAAACTGTTCGTATTTCTTCGGCGTGATCTGGTGCTAAAATTTAATCACAAAATTAAAAGATAAATAAACTACATTTATTTAATTTTGTAAAGAAAATTTCTTAAATCATTTAGTATAGTTATAAATAAATCTTGATTTTTATTTTGTTGCCTCCACATGAATTCTGTTAATTATGATGCTAAGACGTTTTGTCTCATCCCTCTTCTCACTTCCCCTAGAGCCTTTCAAACCTATGAGTATTGTGAAGGGTTCAAGGATCAACAAAACGAAAATGCGGGTCACCTGTGGTGCAGTGGCTAGCATAGCAGCCTTCTATGTCCAAGGTCCTGGGTTCCAACCCGGACTAAGGTGGCCCTAGGATTTTTTAATGGGAGTAAAAAATACTCAGTTACACCATCCTTTGGAGAGGACATTAAAAGGTGGTCCCGAGCCTGTGCGATGTTAGGTACTCATTAAAGAGCCCTATCCTAATTAAACCTGGTGAGGCATAATTTAGGACTCCCACTGTAGCATCATCTGATCAGCCACAGCAGCATACAGTGAGGTTAAATAAATAAAAAAACAAACAAAACAAAAATTACGATTTACTGTGTGATAGATAAGCCCGCAACGGTATAAATTTCGCTATACTTTCCAGCCATCAGACAAAATAATACTTCTAATGTTTATTCTTTTGTGAATTATGTCCATTAAAGTTACTTCTCTTCTGTCAAGAACTAGCTCCAGAAAGCATTGCCCTATTTCCGGACAAAGGCCACCAAACATTCTACCACCATTATATCTGCGGCAAACTAAGAAACTTTCGTCTATTTAGACATACAGACTTTCACCCCTGACCTTTCATGCATTCTTCTCGATTGCACATCAAAATAAATAAATCCATACAACGCAACCTTGATCATTATTAAGATGGCACTTTTTAGGCCAACAGCTTTGCAAGATGGTGCAAAGTCCCTATATGAGGCCTAACCACTTAGATTATTCATCAACCTAAAGAGGTTGTAATTGTTTCGATAATATTAAAAAAAAAATTCTAAATTGCATGAAAATGCAGCATATTCACAGAATAAGATATTACTGTGTTGTATTTCTATGGATAAGGAAACAGAAATTAACTTTCAACAATAGTTAAATAAAGAGACTTTCAAATTAATCAATCAGCAAAAATGTCTAAATACATACCTTTGTGCCTGATCAAAGCCATCTGGTCTTTTTAACTCTTCACTTAACCAGTCTGTAACTAATGTATAAAGGGTAAAAAACTCTTCAGATTTTTTAAAAATTTCTTTAATAACCGATAAACTTTCAGTGGAAGTGAAAATATCTTTGGGGTGTTTTCTTACATGTTTACAAATTTTCTTGCATGTCTCAGGAGCTAAATATTAAAAAAAAAAAAATTATAAATAAAAGAATAACAAGTATGAAAACTGCATAGAGTTAGTTTTAAGGAATATAAACTCACGTAAAAGGCCATCAACTATTTTTCTCAGATCTATCAACCATTTTGGAGAAGGTCTAGTGCATAAACCACTGAATATTATCTGTGAAGAATCTGAAACTATTTCTTTGTGCCTCTTTTTAAACTTTTCAAGTGAGGCTAATAACGTTATACTTCTATCTACAGAAATATTGCTGTAATCTACTTTGTCCAACAGAAGATAAATATATACACAAAAATCTTCGTACCAGATAGCAGCAGTAGACATAGCGACGAACAACTCTGAAAAAAGGTCTATTCAAAATTTATTCTATAAATGACAATAATTAGCTGATTTTAAGTCTATAATATTCACATAGATAAAAATTTTAAGAAAAGCATTGGTAAAAAATCTGGAGTGGGCAACACACGACTTTCACTTACCTCAACTGTTAGAATCAATTTAAAAACTATTAACTATACTTCAATTTGAAAAATATTTAAAGTTGATTTTAATTAAATGTGTATTCATTTTCGTTGGAAACATATGATTTAAATTAAATAATGTAACTATATTAAATTGTTAATCAGTGATAAGTTTATTCTCTATTCGTCACTTTATATTACCTTTTACAACTTTGTGTATCAGATAATATTTTTTATAAAATCTTTCTCTTTTCAATGTCCATATCATTGTTCTTATTATAAAAAACATGAAAATTGCATAAAAAAATAGTTTTGCTCTTTTATCCTTTAGTTGGTCATGAAATTCGTTCAACTTATATATTTAGGCGTTCCTCATCAATGTCATTAAGATGATATGGTTAATCTTTTTGAATGTACAAAATTAAAGGTACTTTAGAGGAAGAAAATTTAAAATATTACCATTTAAGCCCTATCAGACTACTTCAATCAGAATGAAACCTACATGATATTAAAGCCCATTAAATTTTACATTGATATAGAGAGTTTAATTAAAGTCATTAGAGCCGTTTTTTGAGAAAATCGTAAAAAGATGCAATATGCATGGTATTAAGTGGCACTTCTGGTTAGCCGATTTTGATGAAAAAGTTTATATAACATCTCGGGTGGGCGTATAGTTGTCTTAAATATGAAATTTCAGTTTCATAGGACTTTTCATTTCCGCCCGGGAGCAAAAACACACACACCTTTTTGCAGGACTTGGTTAATTGGACTCAGGGGACCCTAAAACGTGTATTTTCATTGAAGCCTGGAATTCAAAAATTTTCACGATCGCAATACTTTCCCTTACTATATATAGTAAGTGAAAGTAATAAACTTAAAAACTAATTTGTAATTCAAAATTAAGTATCATTTTATTTTATACTCTCATTAAATAATACACCTTTAAAAGAATCCAGAAGAGGACCATTTATCTCTATCTCCAAAGCTTTTAAATACTTCAGAAAACTATTGGATATTTCAGAAACATCATACTCTTTCTCAATAAGCTTAATTAAAACGCTAATTAGTCCCTTTATATTCTTTTCATTCATGATAATATTCAGTTCCGCTGCCTCATCCAGTAAATAAGTAACCACTGTAGTCCATGGTGATAATTTTCCATTCGTTCAAAGTACCTTTACAGCAATATAGAGTTAATCAGTCAGAAACATTACACAATTCATATTTACTTTCAAGTATAATTAGAAAAAAAAAAAAAAAACATACTTAGCCTTCATAGAAAATACGTAATCTATTAAATCTTGCACATCTGATTTGGACAATTTGAATATTTTCAGTAATTTGTTCAACTTTGAATCATCCTCAAGATTGTAGCATATACTTTTAGCATATTTCAATTCAAATGAAAGCCTAAAACGATATTTTAAACGTGATTATGACAATAAGAAATTTAAATATGCATGTAAGCAATACATAAAATAAAGAAAACTAGGTTTTATAGGTATTGCAAACAAAAATATGTAAATTTCTACCTGAATAGGATAAACAATAGATCATGGACATGGATATATCTATAATCTACTGTTTTTTGTTCATTCTAGAATAAAAAGGATTAAATTACATAAATTAATTATTATCAAATGTACATTATCCTCTCAAATGTACTCGAGGACAGACTGATCATGAGGACAACCTATCATGAACATGTTCATAAGATTTATCTTCGGTACCTCAAATAGGTCTCAAGTGACCCACTTATACAGCGAGTTGAAGTGGCTCTTACCTTCTATATGGAGGAAATGTTTTCTCGGATCATACCTTTACCAAATTATAAACTCCTAACACCCTCCATACATTCACAGTATCCTTCAATTTAAATCCTCTGTCCACTCTCTTGAAACAAGATCCCACCATTCCGACCTTTACATTCCCACCCATAGAACTAAATCTTTTGATCACTCTTATTATATCTGCTCGCCAGCCCTCTGGAATTCCCTACTACTCATATTTGCCATGCTTCTTCCCTTCTCTCTTTCAAATCCCACCTTTTTCAACATCTTTTGGCATCCTGAATAGATGCACAACAAATGTAAATCTGCAACTGACTTATCTTAATTTCAATGTAAGATATAATTATCTATTTTACCAAAACCCTAGAGCTGTGGAATAATTAGTTTTTATAATTTCATCAACCCTAGTAGCCTTTAGATTTATTTTCTTTCTTCCCTTTTTTTTTTTTTTTTTTTTTTTTTTTTTTTTATGAGTGTATCTATTGTCCATATTTTTTGTACATAAATGTATATAGGTCTTATTTGTGTTAATATATATATTATATTTTTTTTTTTTTGAACATCTATAAATAAAAATTAATTTTATTGTTTACTGGGCCAGACATAAATATTAATATGTACTGTACAATTTTTTATTCTTAAGAGACATAGTCCTAGAATAAAGTTTTATTATTATTAACTCCTAAATGGCAGGTCCTAGCAAAAATGTTATAATACAAAAAAAGTTTTCCATAAAACTTCTGATAAAAAATCTCAGCACATTTATAATCTGTGTTGCTCAACTGCTAGAGCATATCAAATAAGCACCAACAATTGGTTTGGTAGTTCATTAAAATACATATTTTAAGAACAATAATCATCATTCAATTAATAGATGTTAGATAAAATAAGGTGGAAGCTCCAACACTTAAAAAATGTATATATATATATATATATATATTTTTTTTTTTTTTTTTCTCCTCACTTTTATTATAAAATTAAACTGCTTGTTAAATTAGTTGTGCTTATTTTAATGAAAATCAAAAAAAATTTATTTTAAGGATAAACAAAATCATTTAAAAAATTATTGTATATTGTAAATAAAACTTTTCTTTCTTTTTCTTGAAATAAGAACAATAGTCATAAATAGTGGGTATTATACCTTGAAAATGGAATAATTAAAATTGTCTTTACCTATGAGAGAAAGGAGCGATTGTTTTCGGACTTAAGTTGCAGTGTTCAGATATAATTATGACAAGATTGGTGAGATCCGAGTCTCCGACCTCCATCATGGGGTGGAAGTTAGCAAGGAGCGTAGGGTGGTGCATGGGCACTTGGAGGCCTGTGTCGGTGAGGCAGAAGCGCACTAAGCAAGATATTTGTTCCAATCTAGAAGGTGTTGCTTCTCCTAGCCTTGATAACTCACAGGCCATGAAGATGCATTGTTCTAATAACAGCTGTGTACCCTCGATGTCGTTCAGAATGTCTTTAGCCTAAAATCCGACAACCAAATAATTATTTCTTCAAAACTAAATTTAAATTTTAAGAGAATTATAAATTATTTCTTAGAATAACCAACATAATTTGCTATAAATTGATATTATACTTACAGCATCATAGTCAAATTTCTTTCCAGCTAAAACACTCCTTGTGGCATTATAATACACTGATTTGCTAAATGGTGGAACATTAATAGATATAGGGGCATTTAACCAAGATTCAGTGTAATGAATGATTTTTTCAACTGTTGGGCTCTGGTATTTCTTTAATAGCACAATATATGGTTGTATAGAAACCTAAAACATGTAAATAATACTAACTTAACCATCACAATAATATGGAAGAGTTTTTAAAGTTTATTTAAAATTTGACAAAAAAAAAGTATATAGAGATAAAATTTATAATAAAGTTTTTTTTATTTTTTATTATAGAATAATTCAAACATTTATTAACACAATATAGAGTTATTTTAACACAAATAATAGAGCTACAGATTTTTTGTGCTCATAATTGCACTTTGGAACAGGTGAAATGGTTAATTCTTATTTATTTTATTTTCAACATATCTATCCTAAAATAACTTACTGTGTATTACTAGACTAATTTGAAATTATATTTTTATTACAGCACTTTCCATTAACTTTTACAATTTTGAGAAAATGATAATTTTTTTTTTTTGAACCTTTAGCTTTCTAATGGTATATTATACATCTATAATACTGTTTTTATTTTCAAAAACATGAAAATTGCATTAAAAACATATATATTTTTTCTTATTTCTCCTTTAGTTGGATATTGAATTTTTTCAACTTATATATTTATCCGTTTTTTACCAATGCTTACAAGATGATATGGTTTTTTTTTTAGAATCTACAAAATTAAAAGTACTTTAGAGTAAGAAAAGTAAAAAATTCAGCTCATAAACCCTGTCAGACTATTTAAATCAGAATGAAACTCACATGATATTGAAGCCCATTAAATTTTATATTGATATTGTGAGTTTAATCAAAATTGTTAAATCTGTTTTTTAGAAAATTGTAAAAAGGTACAAAATACATGATATTAAGTGGCTCTCCTGGTTAGCCAATTTTGATGAAATAGTTGTTGAAACATCTGAGGCATATATATATATATATATATATGCCTCCATATAAATATATAAATATATATAGTTCCAAAATATGAAATTTCAGTATTATACAACTTATCGTTTTTGAACTTAACACACAGACCTTTTCATGTCACTTGGTTATTTGGACTCAAGGGATCCTAAAATGTGTATTTCCTTTGAAAACAGGAATTAAAAAAATTGTACGATTGCAATACTTTCCCTTACTATATATAGTAAGTGAAAGTAAAAAATGTATTCTGGGACTGAATTCCTTAAGAATAACAGGTTTGTATAGTTCAAATATACAATATTTCTACCCAACAGATAAAATGAGTGTAATTAACTACAATTTACAATTATAGATGAGTATATACACAACACAATAAATAATGAAATAAAAACATTTTCAGAAGTTAATTACGTAGGACAAAATGAAAAATAAATGAATTGATAACAGAGTTTGAATATAAAATAAAAATAAAACAAAACAAATAATAATAAATATATAATTAGTAACATTATTATGTCTTATAAGAATAACATTAGCTTTGAAATAGCTTAGTGTCACCCATAGCATAATGGGTAGCATAACAGCTCTCTATACCAAAGGTGGCGGGTTGCAACCTGGTGGTGGCCCTAGGGTTTTTTGATGGGAGTAAAAAATCCTTAGTTATGCCGTCCTTCGGAAGGGACGTCAAGAGGTGGTCCCGAGCCTGTGCGATGTCAGGTACTCGTTAAAGATCCCTATCCTAATTAAACCTGGATAGGCAAAATTTAGGACTCCCACCGTAGTATTGTCTGATTAGCCATAGCAGCATCAAAGTGACGTTAAAATAAACAAACTTTCCCTTACTATATATTTCATGTACAGGCTAGTGAAAGTAAACAAAAATAAAATAAAAAAATAAAGTAACAAATTTATTCATTTTAATTAATAATGAGAAAAAGTTAAAGTTTATCTGAAAGAATATTATTAAATTATTTAAAAAGCTGTAGATTGATTTTGGTTCAACCAGAGGTCGAACCAAACAGATATCTTCATATAGAAAAGTAGTGTGTTTTATTTTTATAATAAAAATTAAAATCATGCATCATGATTGAATAAATTCACAGAAGAAAACTATAGTTAAAGATAATTAATTTACCTGCCGATGAAGATAGTGTACAATAAATGCAATAAGAAAATCATCATTTTCAATAGAGATTTTGTCATCACAGAGGCAGTGAAGAAGAGAGGGCAACAGAGGACTCAGATTAAACATAGAATCCACAGAAGTTTCCAAACCGGATACATCATCATTCACTGACACTGCATCATAAAACAAAATTGAATACCTAAAGATATTTCTAATTATAGATTATTTAATTAAACAAGAAATGATAAAATAGCATACAATTTAAAAAATCATCAAGATTCAACCCAGATAGAGTATCAACTGCTGAAAATTCTTGAACTTCTAGTAAAGTTTTATAAACTGTATTCATGTTTTCTAAAGCCCACTTCAAGCTTTCGGCAATAATTGAACCAATGCTACAATCAAAATATTTTTCCATACAATAGATCCACAAAGAAAGCTCTTTTTCATTTCTAATGAAGATACCAGACTTATACAAAAAATCTTTTAAAATTCCAAGACCAAGCTTTATATCGGTAACTTCTTTACCCAAAGTTGTATATTTAAAACGATCCAAATATTGTTCCTGAAATCATACAATTAAATAATATAACTAACATATCATATATAAAGAATATAGCTAATACTATCATTATTTGTTTAAATATGAAAGCGCCTAACAAGTTCTTCAAGTGATGTGACGGAAGGATCACAGTAACCAAGAATAAAAATGGTGCAAATGATTACACAATGGTTTATTATTTCCAAATAACTATACTAGGGCTTGACCGTTCACAAAACTATTTATAGACAGTTAACCAATATAAAAAGCAATATTTGATTAAAAAGAAAATGGCCTAAAATGGTCCATCACCACCATTATTGAAAATAATAAACCAAAAGTGTTTATACAAGACTTCTTTACTATTTATTTTTCTTTCTTTTTGATTTTCATTCAAATAATTAAAATAAAATTTCCCCGAATCAAGAACATTGTTACATTGTTTCTCTACCATTAATAATAACCAAGATATCAAGGAATCACATCTCTTAAAAATGGTTCCCTTGGCCATAAAATATTAATTTTTTTTTTTTAAATAATTTGTTTTAAAATGATTATTCGCTCTTTATTGGTTACAAAACTCTAATATTTTTTTTTCTCTACCTTCAAAAATAACTGAGCTATTGAATTAAATCACTTTTTAAAAATAATCGGCTAATATCAACATCTATGTGGTCAATATCAACATATCAACTTTTTTTTTGTTTTTTGGTTGATTACAAAGGTTCAATATTGAAAATAATAAACCAGAATAAATGCTGAAAACTGATATATTTCACTTATTCGTTCAAGTAACTTTGTTGTATAAAACTCATATCAACTCAGGTATTGAAAGCTTAACAATAACCCAAATAAAATATTAAAAAACACTAATCTTTAGAGGACTATGTAATCATCTTTCAAAAGATACCTGATTAATTCTGGAATAATTAATTAAATAGACCTCCATATTAAGAAAAAAGTTCAAAAATATAATATTGGAGTTATAACCCCTGAAAGACATTGTCTGAGTAAGTCTAAAAAAGTACATGCTATGAATAATAAATGTGTAATACTCTTTTGAATGCATTCTTATTACTTGATCAGTATCTTGTGGATTAACAACGATTTCCAGCCTAATCATACTCAATAAAAGAGAGATATTGCAAGATTCATTTGATTCAAAACCAGTAACGCATTCCTTAACCCAGTTAGAGATTGTATCATCATATCTGGAAAAACATAACATAGAAACATTATTAAATGTTTGGAAAAATTAGAAGGTTACATAAATTACTTTTTATTTACCGAATAATATCGACCACTTCTGGACAAATTTCTTCATATAATGTAAGCAATTGAATCAACTCTTTCACTACGTCAAATTCCATATTACTATATGAGAGTTTGAGACATTGCAAAATATCATGGCTTTTGGGTAAGTTCTGAAAAAAAATAATAAAAGTAGATAAGCTTTTAATAGAGTAAATAGATAACTAAATAATAATCTAAACCAAAAATATATTAACATTTTAAGAGATTTACTATGAAGATGTCATGGCAAAAAGCTACACAATTTTTTTTTTTTTTTTTGTTTAACATGTTCACGCCGGCACGTACCACCCATGGCCTGCGCTAGTCTGTCTTTTTGAACCACAGGTATTTGCATATCCATGTTATCTATTATTAATAAGGGCAAAATAAAAAACATTTTAACTGCCAGTGGAGTTATACTTAATGGCAGATATCAGAGCTTAGGATGAAAAAACAGCACGAATTACACAAATTCCAAAATAAGCACTAACTAGACTATTAGCAACCGTACAACTCGTATACAGGTCTGAACAGGCAACATCGATGAAACGTGGCATAAATTCAAGCACTGCCCCACAGAGCAGACATTGAAAATCGGTGCCGGCGTGAACGTGTTAATTTACTTACAAGGAGAGGATCCCAAATGTGTCTCACCGATTTGGATGATTTCTTTTTAGGTAAAAATAGGCATTAAATCATCAGACCCTGCAAAATATTAAGGGCCAACTAAAAAATCAGAAAAACACATTTTATTTAATATCTAATTCAAGTGATGGTAGAAAAACAATTTTGGTGTCAAAATTATCTTATTTCAAAGTAAAATAAATAAAAAAATAAGCCAGTAAAATGTTTAAGTTTTATGCTTGACAATAACCCTAAAAATATACACAATCTCGTTAAAATAGTACTTTAATTAAGGTTTTTTAAAAACTTGTGTACTTCACTACTAAAAAGGAATCTTAATCTGAGCACAGTTTTTAAGAAACTTTATTAAAAGTACTGTTTTGACGAGATTATTTATATTTTTAAGGTTATTACCGAGCATAAAACTTAAATATTTTAATGGCTTATTTTTTTAATTATTCCGCTTTGAAGTAGGGTAATTTAGACACCAAACTTATTTTTCTATCTTCACTAAAACCAAAGATATTAAATAAAATCTGTTTTTTGCATGCAAACTTTCCGATCATTTTACACGACTCCTATGGAGCGTTAGTCCCTAATATCTTACAGAGTCTAATGATTTAATGCCTAGTTTTATCTTAACAAATTTCATCCAAATCGGTGAGACACGTTTGGAATCCTCTCCTTGTTAGTTATGCAGAACCGATTTTGGGAGAAAAATAAATAAGATTGAGAGAATAATTTTAATCCACAATAAAAGAAATCACAAATTTTTACTCAATAATAACTTAGTTTGTTTATTTATTTAACGTCCCTATATGCTGCTGTGACTAATCGGACGATGCTACAATGGGAGTCCTAAATTTTGCCTATCCAGGTTTAGTTAGGATGGGGATCTTTAACGAGTACCTGACATCGCACAGGCTCGTGAACACCTTTTAACGTCCCCTCCGAAGGACGGCATAACTAAGGATTTTTTACTCCCAAAAATTGTGGGTTCGAACCCGGGACCTTGGGTATAGGAGGCTGATAAAAACTTAGTTATCATCATGATTTAGAAGATTGTTACTTTGATAAGTTTTTTTTTTTTTTTTTATCAACAATCCAAAACACAATTCCACACTACATGGGGTTTATAAAAAAAAAAATTTGCAAGTCATAGAACATAAAAAGTCATAATAAATAGAATTATATATAAAAAGTGCATAAAATGACTCACATTAATTAAGTACGCTGCTACATTAGCAAGTACTGAGGTACGATCCTTTGATTCCTTTAAGTAGACTGCAAACAAATCTTTATACCTGTTTAAAATGATCAGCAACAACTTTAATACTGTTAGCTTTTCCTTAGAAGTTTTAGCACCCAACAAGAGTCCATTAGAGATAGCTTCTAAAATTTGATGAGGAACTATTAAGTCTTGAACAATAGTAGGATAACTTTTAGGATCTACATTCTTTAAATCAAATTTTACATCAGTGATAACCTAAAATAAATCAATAAAATATGTATTAAGTTTTTAAAATTTAAGTAATTATTTAAAATAAAACTTAAAGACATAAATACATGCCGCAGGGGTAGCTCAAGTGTACAGCTATTGGAGATGAACGCTCCCCCGGTTTCCCGAGTTCAGTATACTGCACTAATACTCCCAGAACAGTACACCTTACATTAACTCTAACACAAGGACATATAAAGTATACACCTCAGGGCATCCTTCTCTGGGAAGACCCATCGGTCATCAGGTATAAAATGACCCCAGTTGGCCCAAGGTAACGGGTCCTTCTTTACTGGGCCAATCATCCCTAAAGGAGTAAAACTGATTCAAAGAAACATACATGGCCTCGGAACAACAGCTCTGCTAGTAAAGGCATGTAGGAGGAAGATAAAGAAGAAGACATAAATACAGATACTGGAAGGACTCCGAGTGGCAATCATTAAATGAAAAAACTAAGTAGTTTTAACTATTTATTGTTTTCCAATGTTTCGACCCTCCCTTTGAGGGTCATCATCAGGGCGCATGGTGGGCGAAGGGAAACTCAATAAATAAATACAGATAGTATATCGTATATTTAAGTAGTGATTATCATCTCTATAATGCTTAAGTGCTTCTTCCTTCTGCTATAAGAGCCTGTTAATACTGCAGGCGTTTTAGGCGGCATTAGCGGTAGGGAATCCTCAGAATAAGCTTGAATTGTAAGGATTCTAGGAACCCGCTACCGCTTAAACCGCCCAAAACGCGTGCAGTTTAAAAAGGACCTAAGTCTTGCATCATATGAGTTTTCTTTGCCATAAAGATAATTTCTCTTCTTGTGTACCTTTTCGGTTAGAGTTTGGGTTTCAAGATAACTATGCGCTTTAATTTGAAAAGGTTTTGTTTTAACATACAATTTATTCTTGGTAAAAAAAAATTTCTGATGTCGTGCGTTGTTTATCTCCTAGGAGAATACTAGCAATTCTCGATGAAGTCATTACTCCTTACGCCTATTTTTGTGAGTGAACCCCAGTTGGCTGAAGGGCCTTGCAAACCAGGAAAGAGGCTGTGAGTGAGCCCCCATTTAATTAATTATATGCTTGAATAAGTCTGAGGACTGGGATTCAAACTCACAACCTCTGGCTTGATAGGCTAGCATGCTACCACGCATTCGTGATGTTTGTTTTACATGACTAAACCATTGAAGCTGTTTTCTTCAACCTTAAAATAAGCATGTGTGATTCTCAATGTTGACTCATTTTTTTTTTCCGGTATACATATTGGTTTTTACCAATTATTGGTTACTGACATTTCAATTCTATGGATGTCAGTTTATTAAAAGTGTTTCAGCTCTTAGAATCTTAAAGATTACTCCGAGGAATGGATGAATTAAAAATAAATATTACATTGATAATTTTTTAGTTAGTTCATTTTGAAAATAAATGGGTTAAAAAAGCTTTTATTTGGCTTGAATTAGGTGGAATATTATGTTCTTATACACTCTTTACCATATTCTCCAGATCTATTCTACCAATCTCAGAGCCAAACATAAATTAAATTAATAACAATAAATACATACAGTGAAATAAAAGAACTTGCCTGTATAATCAAATCTATTACTGGAAGCCAGTTTGGTAAAATGACTTTCAAGCGAGGCTGAAATGACGTCAACACAGGTTTCAACAGGTCTGGGCAAACGAGTATTATTTCGTGTAAAAGATTTCTTTTTAAACTATCTTCCCAGGGTTGCGAAAGTTTCTGTAAATAGAAATAGAAATACTATAAGAAACATGTTTAAAGTACTTTATTCTCATATATCAGGAAACATTTTTTTTTTTTTTTTTTTTTAATTCATTTATTGAAATTTACAACTGTATGTACATACATCAAGTAAATAGGCTAAAATGATAATACACATGAAAAAAAAACATGAAGAGAAACTGCCCATTGGCAGCACTCTAGTAGTAAATCTACACAAGAAGGTCTCGAGGCCATCTTCTTTTCAGACGTCTCGGCGGATTGTCAGGAATTGAAGTGGAAGCAAGCATTGAAACTAGTGGATTAGAGTGGGAGTGGAGTTTTTCATGGAAGGAGTGATACCTGGTACAGGCCAAATCAGCAACATATGGAACATTAAGGTCTTTGTGGATGATTTTGTTGGTGACAAAGTAAGGAGCGTTAAGGATTTTGCGAAGGATTTTGGATTGTAAGGATTGGATACGGGAAGAGTTTGATGGTTTAGTAGAGCCCCAAAGCTCAACTCCGTAAGTCCAGATAGGCCTTATGATTGTCATGTAAATTAGTCTTTTGTAGTAAAGAGAAAGGTTAGAGCGTCTGTCAAGTAAATGTTGAAGTAACCGAAATCGGCGAGCAGTCTCTTGTCTTTTCAGTCTTGTATGCGGATTCCATGTAAGACGTTTGTCAAGCAGGAGGCCTAAATAACGGATCTGTTCAACAGGGACAAGCGGAATATCATTAAAGGACACTGTAGGGCAGGATGTCATAGGTTTACGACGAAGGGTAAAGGTAATCTGGTGGGATTTATTGGAGTTGATTTTAATTCTCCAATTCTGACACCATAACTCAAGGTCTCTGATGTGGGATTGGAGGTTTTGAGAGGCAATACTAGGATCGTTATTAACTGATAGCACGCAAGTGTCATCGGCATAGGTAGAAAGGAATGTGTTAGGATGGGTTGGGATATCAGCTGTATAGACTGTGTAGAGAATGGGTCCTAGGATACTGCCTTGAGGAACACCAGCAGACTGAGTAAAAGTGGATGAATAGGAACTATTGTGGTTGATTTTAAAGGTTCTATCAGAGAGGTAGGACTGAAGGATGAGGAAGTATGTTGGATGGAGGAATTTACGGAGTTTGTACAGCAGTCCCGGGTGCCAGACTCAGGAAACATTTAAAACTTAATAGACAAGAACAAGAGATATTTTGCTTATAAATTTAAAATAAGAAAACTAAGATAATTCAAAACATATTTTGAAACTTAAATTTCAATTTTAAATAATCAAGAAACTATCTCCATTGGATATTAATGTTAACATGTAAATAATCTTCTAAACTTTAGAATAGATAGTAAAATTTTAAGCTGAATTGATTAAATAATTATAGAAAATACAATTAATAGAAATATTGACATAGACATATAACAAAAGCATAAGTTATACCTGTAAAAAATTACTGATAGTATAATTTCGCTGAATATTAGATGTTCCATAAGTTGGATCATTAAAAGCAATTCCATATTTTACTGAAGTTGTAATTTTAAGAAGAAATCCATGAATTAATGTTCGAATTTCTATTTTATCTTCTGCGGTGATTTGTCCCTAAAAAAAAGGAATAAATATATAAGACCATAATGGATTTAATATGAATACTAACATATAATCTGAACTGCAATGACATGGGGATTTTTGGACCATAAGGGTTTCATGAAACCAAACTAAAAATAAAGTAACAATAACATAAAAACAAGAAAAATGCTACAGAGCCTCAGAGGTTACAAATCATATCAATATTTTCATGAATGAATCAAAAGACCTAGGTTTTCAAAGTGGGTTTTTATTTTAGTGGGTCCAAACAGCCCCAAGTTATGCACTCAAATAAAATATAAAAGACTTACACGAAAATCAGTTTTGGTTGATTTTTTATCATACCATCCTTTGGGATTCCAGTTGAATAATTCAGATAAATGAAGCAGAGACATTGTATTAAATACGTAAAGTTTACTTGTTTTTGATAAATCTTTGTTATCTACTACTCTTCCCTCCAAAGTTGATAAGACTAACTTCACAGTAAAAGGTGTATCATACTGAAGACCAGGGAAAATTGAAGGAAGCCACACTAAAATGAGGAAAAAAAGTTTTCAGCAGTTCAATGTAAACAATGCTATCTTATTAAATTATTATTATAACAAAGTACCCTTCTTTCTCAATAGTTTTTCTATTACTTTGGGACTCTGTTCAATGATAAAAGATAATAGGAAGTGAATAAAAGCAACCCTTAAACTTTTTTCGTCTTGAGGATCAAAATGTTCAACCAGAGCATCAACATCATCCCTTGTTAATGTCAGCGAAACCAGAATCAGACTTGCTAAGCTGGAGCTCACTGTTGCTAGAACTATATTTCATAATATTAATGATTTTCATTGAAATTTAGCATTATTGTATTGTAAAGTATTTACTTACCAGCCAGGAGGCGTAAAACTGTTTTCTTGTTTTTCACTGATGTTTTTGAAGTCAACAATGATTGAAATTCACCAATATAGTTGGCAATCAATTGTTTACAATCATCTTTAAATTGATCTTGGTCCGGAAACTCAGTAATACATCTAAATTTCACAATAAAAGTGAGTTAAATAAACAAAAACAGCACCAATTAAATAAAATTACTAATTTTATTAGTAAACATACTTGATTATTATTAACTGAAGCGCTTCAAATATTATATTAGTATGATCCCTATTTTTAGGATCTGTAGTGGTAAGTAGCTGGCAGATTTCGGAAACTGAACCACCTGCTTTGATATAATTTGAAATTTTATTTTCATCTTTATTCTTGAGGAAAATAGCCTTTAATCACTGAAAAATACATCAATAAAAAAAAAAAAAAATTGTTAATTCAAAATAATGAATTTTAAGACAAAATAAATTTGTTCCTATCCATACAAAATCATAGAAGCTGTCAATCTTATAAATCGATGTATTCAGTCTTAAAACTAAATTAAAGGTTGGTAACAACAAATTCCTTAAAACTAATTTTGTAGTTAGTTGAAGGAGTATTATGGAAACTTGTAGTGTCATTAAGTGGTTTAATCAATTTTAAGGCCAATCCAACTAACAGTAACCTTTTGCTATTGAAAAAATGGACTGGTAATTTTGTGATCATGATTGAAAGGCTCTAAGAACCGACTACAATCTGCTAAACATTGTACTCAGTGAATTACTAAATTTAGAAATACAATAAGGTAACTAGAGTATAGTAGGTACGATATACACTTACTCAAAAAAGTTTCCATACATCCATAATTAAATTCTTTTGAAAGCTAAGGTTGATTTCCTCCACACTATTGAACCTTCGTTCTGGCCCAAAAATATTAAATTTGGGTTCCTAAAAGAATATGACCCGTTCCCAGAAATTTTTGGGTTAATTTACAAACTCCCTAGCAAATTACAGCCACTTCTTCTGGTTTAACTGACATTCTTCTTGGGACTCTGACACAGAACCACTGTACCACTTCTTAGAATATTTCTGACTGTTTCTGGGTGGTCTTGAATCCCATAGTACCAATTTATTTTTATGGCCATTGAGGTGTCGGAAGTGAGAGGATTTGCATAGATTTAAGCAAGGATGGCTGTGGTCATTTCCCAGTCTCCTATCTTCCAGAAGTGTTTAATCACCCAAAGATATTAACTCTTTATGTCTTTGTAGTCCATACTGTTCATTAGCATGTGACTTACTCAACAGATATGCAATTTTTCTTATAGATAAGCCCTGCGAACCCTAAGCTCTATCAAATAACGAGAAACGTGCATATTGAAAAGAAATCAGTGTCCCAGATCCAAATAAAGTAAATACTGAACTAAGATTTAATTATCGAGATAAGATTTATACATATAACACTGGAGAGACGGCCATAGTATAACAAACAGGATTAATAATGAAAGTGTATGGAACTTTTTTTGACCTATCATTAACAAATGGCATTCTGCCTTGTTTTATATTGATGATGAAATGAAAATAAATAAATATTTTTGTTAATCTAATATTAGTATTAATAATTTGTACATTAGAAAATTGTTAAGTTGAAAATAAATAGCTCTGCAAAATTAAAGCATGCTGTATGGAAACTTTTTTGAGTGAGTATATGTAGGTACTTGTCATCAGTTATATTAACTATTAGGAACAGTAAATATACCATGCACAATTTAAGGTGTATGATCAATGCATGAGTAATTCCAGTAACAAGCTAAAAATTTTCCAATGACATCTTGTCTGGAACTTGCCCTGGACACTTCTTGGAACCACTGGCCTAGGGAATTATGCTGTTATCTCCATTAACTGATAAAAAAAAAAAAAAAAAAAAAAAAATTCCAACATATAGTACTAAGGCTTTTTGGGACAAAATGTTTTCCTCTAATAACCTACAACAGAGAGTTGTGGCTCTATAAATAATCAGAATTTTCCACAGCAGCCTTAATACACCAGATTTTTTCTAAATTTTAACTATCTTGAAAAATGGGTAAAACTTTCCTTTTTAGAAGCGATTATTCATCTATCAGCAAAAAATTAAACAGGTACTTCCAATTTTTCTTGGGATAATATGAAATAACAAATTTCAATTGTCCAAGCAAATTTACTGCAACTTACACTTTAGGAACCACAACCCTCTACCATATGTCATACCCTATGTTAAACCTTTAAACCAACTATCTCGTCACCTATTTATTTCATTGACACTCCAAATCCCCTATTGATCTTTCAATTAGATGTTGGTTTAGGGTGCAGGCAGTAAGTAAAATAAAACGGTCAAAAAGTATTACATTGTGATCCAGTCAACCATGATAAAGGCCTAAACATCAGTGCACATTACAATAAGTCAATTCTATTGTTTCATTTCACTAAAAGCAGCACCAAACAACTTCTGTTATATCTACGTGGTCAACAGTACTTTCATCATTATGCTTATCTTCAATTCATCCTTCTATCTCAGAACCAGATTCCCTCTTAAAGAATCTTTTGATTCCCTAATACCACAATAGATAACTAGACTGTAATTTAAGATAATAAAAGCTAAACCATCAGTGATGAGTAGCAGCAAAAGAATAGAAAAAATACACATATATCAAGTTCTTACATTCTACAGCATCAGGATTTCCTAAATTTTTTCTCAGTTCGTCTGCTGACAGCTGAATAGATAAAAAAGAACCACCATCCTTTTTTATTTCAGATGGTTCTTCTGAATCTTCTTTTCTTTTCTTAGGATTATCCATTATATGAAACTTATGCACTATAAAATTAAAATGTATACAGAAAATGAGTAAATTCTTTTCATTAAAGGGTCTGTTAAAAAAATGGGATGGTTGATGGCATTATTTAAAAAAAATAATTGTTTACAATTAAAATAACGTGGATTTTGAATGAGGGAGGTAATTTTACTGTTATGCCTTCTAAGGAGGGAAGCAAAGAGAAAAAAGTAAATTGTTTGAACAGTCGAGCTACCGACAAATACTTATATTGAAACTTTATTTATTGTATAACTGTTTAAAAAACTACCATAAGTGAAATAAAGATTTTTATTAGCTCTGATAAAGGTAAATTCCTTGGTAGTCAGTTAATGAGGTGAATTATTGTCCCAAAATGTGTAAAAACGTTAGTGTGTACCATTTACGTTTTTGATCCTCCTTTAGTTTAGAAACGTGTCACTAAACAGAACAAACATTTCATCTTTGCAAGTTATGCTCGAATATTTTGATTCCTTAATATCATAAAAGATAATTAAGCCTCTTAATCAGGATAATAAAAAATATCCCAGAATGTGATTAGCATGCTTGTATCTATGTCGTCATAAAAAATGAATATGTCTATATAGAAATTCACAGTAATATTATCTCAATCACTTCCAAGTTATTGTTTATGATCAAAAGTATATCATTAGGTCTTGTAAAAAACCATTGTATTATTCGCAGAAAGAAAAAATAAATAGAATTAAGTTAGTGAAAGATATGTTTAATGTTCAAAGCCCTTTGTGGAACTGCTAAAAAAAATTAATTTCTTAAAAAAAGTAATATGAATTTGAATTAATTGAAGGGAAATCTTAAACATTTATATTAAATGTAAGGAAATCATAATTAATAGAAATAATTATTTCTAATTACAAAAATAGTAGTTTTGCAAGGAAAAATAATAACTTGTGTAACACAATTTTATTTTTTAATCCATCTGAGTAACGTTATTTAAACGTACCAATTTAATTTTGGTAGTGCAAAGGTAAACACTTAATACATAAAAAAATTCTTAATTTCTGAAAAATATAAACATACAAATTGAAAATCTATAGAGGTTAATACAAATGATATCCTCAACATCATCAAACAAATCCTTGGTAGAAAAAAAAATAGCTTCCAATATTGCACAGTAACAGTCTAGAAGGGCCTGTCAAGAGAGTATAATCCAAGGTTGCATAGTTTCATTTCTGTTTTGCTTACCATATCTGCTTCAATCCTAGTTTACTGATCATTCTTTTCATTCCTAAAAATTTATCACTATGTTGCCAATTCCAAAATGATGCTTGACTCTGTTTCATTAAGTTTACATTTCACTGTATATTTTACAGTATCCACTAACAGGCCAAAGTCACTGTTTCAACAATTAGAATAAACCTAACAACTAATAAAACTGTTTCTTCTCCTGAAGGCTAATAAAGAAAAGCCTATCCAACAAGGCCAAAAGGTAGTTTAAGATTGAATGTTTCAAAGAGTCGCTATTTATGCAAATATTAAGAGAAATGTCATGTGAATGCCAAATAAATGAAGCTATTTGGACATAATTGGAATAAGAGCTAATAACATAATGAGTACCATTATACAGAAGAGTTCAGCATAACACTAATGGCTGAAATATAAGGGTGTAAATTAACCATAAAGTCAGAATATGCATAAAGTATAAACCTGATGTAATAAATGCCAACTATTCACTGATTATCAGTCCCTGGAGTTCAGTAAAACAAATGGAAACATATTTTAGAACATGATTAACTTTAAGCATTACATTTCCTTCTTTTACTAAAAATTTTATAATTTCATACAACAAAAAATAAGAGCATAAATAATTGTTTTAAAAATAAAAATTCATATCAATAAGGTTAAAATAGAGCGCAATAGCAAAAATGAGATATTTTAAAATCCTGTAGTTAATTGACCCATAATTAGGTTAATTTAAATTTCATAGTATTTATTTTTTATGGCATTCAGTATCTATTAGTGCAGAAAAACAATCTAAAGATAACTGCTAAGGATATATTAATAAGTTACAAATAAGTTTGAGGGAAAAAATGTTTCCAACCCAAAGTAACATTATTCATACTCAAACCAAGATAAAAAAACTATTTTAACTATTCTGATTAAATAATTAATAATAAAGCACATATTTCACAACTCCGGATCATGAATCATGATTTGATGCTCATTTCCTTCATCAGGGCGAATAGATGTAAAAATCATGATGTCATTATAAACTTAAGTGGGTAGAAGAAAGAAGGGGGAAGAAAAAATGTATACAAAATTAATAATAATTATTTAGTAAAAATAAAGTCCATTTTATCAGGCATAGAGCATATTATCTATAAAAGGTCTCACTTACCTGTAGTGACTAATGATAAGCAAATGCCTCAGCAATTACTTCTCCAAAAGAAAAATCCATCCAAACAAATACAATTTTAATAAAAAACAGTTATTAACATAAGTAATTCGACAGCTAAATATTTGACACTTCATTCCATTATTTTCAACCAAAATAACACCAATTGAACTATTGATGTCTAGATCAAATAAATCAAAAGTAAAAGCAATATTCCATGGCAGACATAAAAAAAATAAAATAATAATAATAATAATAATATTATATATATATATATATATATATATATATATATATATATATATACATACATATATATATTTTACATGTTGATATAAAAGAACAACAGATATAAGCTCATTAATTTTGTATTTAAAATAAATAAATTAACAAGTTTAAGACAGGGAAAGATTTATTTTTAAGCTTCAAACTAAATAAGTTTTTTTGGAACACTTAAATGCATAAATTAAAAAAAAAAAAAAAAAATTGAATTGAACTAAATTTGAATACAATTGGCAATGGAAATATATTAGAATAACTGAAACTTTTAGTTAATGACTTCCTACAGTTAACTTGCATCTTAAACAAATCCTTTTGTAAACATACATAAGTTAAAGGTTTGATTGATGATGTACATGAACATGTAAAAAAAAAAAAACTAACAACTTAAAAAAACCAATGCGTAAGTGATCAGCAACAATGAGTTCCAGATCATTCAAAGTTATGTAAAATGCAAAATGTTATAACTGGTAAATTGTAATGAAACTTTGATAACTAAAATAGATTGTATATTAGATAATGGGCTTAATAATGTCAAAAATAAAGAGCAAAGAACAACTTTATTTTTATTTATCTATTTATTTACAAGACGATACATGAATGTACATTAGTGATCTTCAATATAACACAATAGATCTAACACAATATAAAATATACAGTATTCGATAAATATGTAATATTCTACTATAAAATGAAATGGTGATTATTTCACTGGTATCACCTATCTCTAATTGCCTAATCTCACTGTTAACAGAAACAAAAAGCTTTATTGAAACCAAAATAAAAATTAAATGTATAATTCCAACACACATAAATAACTTCACACAAACTTAGAATACTAAATTAAAGCTATTAAGAAAATTAAAACGTAGAATCGTCCAAAAGAACTTCTGTTTCATAAAGTAACATTCATTAAACAAATTTTCAACATTTTTCTATAAAATATTGGTAAAAATTAACATTTGAAATTTCTTATACTATTAATAGTACATATGCATAAGAAATGGGTTTATTGGTTCTAAACCAGCGCAACAATTAATTTAAATTGTTTATTTTATTTTTCAAAGCTTTTTATTCTAATCTAATGCTATCCTTCAAGTCTACTTGCAAATAACAAATATTATTAAATAATAACATTTTATAGTATGACATGAATTTAAATTACACATGATTTGAGAAATTTTCTCGGTATAATTTTGCAATTATAGGAACATACCAACTTAAATGCATTATGCATTATTAACAGTATATTTCAAAAGAAAAAATAAAGAAAAAGATTCATTTATGATTCAATCTAAAATATCACTTAGAATCTAATTTAAAATGTATAAAAGTATAATAAAATGTCATTATATTTTTTATGACAATAATATACGATTAGTATATGTGCTCAAATAAAATTAATGAAAACAAGCATAATTAGTTACATAAATGCCTAAATAATTTTTGATAAATTTATACCTTTGAAACATTTCGATAAAAATTAAAGTCTCTCGAATTACTTCAAATTAGTCACAGAATTTTAGGCATGAATTTGGTTGTTTCTTTTAAATGAAAATTTAGTCAATTTCAATTTTAAAAACACAAATTGATCTAACATGTTTGTGTCATATGTTTTATGATGGGGAATTAGTGCTAGATGGAGATCCTTCCGAGTCAGCACTACTTCTTCTTTTAATGGCAATATTGGATGAACCATTATTTTCACCTTTGGTAGACCACCGACTCGAACTATTTTCCTCATCTATTTCAACTTTAAGTTGTTTAGGTTTCTTGTCTTCAGATTCAGAAATATCAGATTCGTCAGAATCAGATTCTTCTCTTTCTCGCTTTATAGGCGTACTGTCGCTGTTGGCAGATTTTCTCCTTTGGTCCCATTTCTGCCTCGCTCTGAAGTGCCTTGGCCTGTATTCAGTGTTCTTACCATCTCTAACACATTTAGGACATTCCCACTGTTAGGAAGATCTTCATTTATTACTCCTCTGTGATCAGGACATTGCTTGTCAACACATTCAGGATGAATGATTTCATAGCAAACACTACATTCCATGAGTGAACTGGGAGCATCTTTAGCCATTTTGTGAACAGGCAGTACAAGTTGCTGTCCCCAACCATCAAGTCCGCAAACAGCACAGGCAGCTGTAACAGGTAGCATAGGTTGAAGACATTGCGCATAATACAAGTTTGTTTGGCTCTTCCTGGGCCACCGAACTTGACCATATCCTGACAAAAAGCACATTCTCCACAATCACTTTGGTGACAGGCAGCACAGTTTTTACACCTGGTTCTTCTTCTTCTGGGCCCGGCTTTAGCTTTAACTTTTGCACCAAGTGAAGGAATCTTTCCCATTCGATTTTTAAATTTACTGGAACCAAGACTGCCCATGCTCTTAAAAACAGGAATTCGCCTCTCACTATATTTCATGCTTGGATTACATAGAACAGGAAAACCTGTGACAGAATATTCTGGAATGTCATGCCTATGTTGTTCAACCAGAGTTCTAACATCTTTAATTAATGCAACTGGATCCACTATTAATTCAGGTATGTTTTTCTTATTAGTTGGCAAAGAATGTAGATAGGTAACATTGCTTTAATACCATGAAGTTCTAGTGCAGTCAAGTGAAGATGTTTGGAAGGTGGATCCATGTCAGGTGTATCTCGAAGATGTGAATGACCAAGCAATACATGCACATACCGAACTAAAACATACCACAGCATTTCTGTAAAAAATGGATACCTGAATTTTTGGGGAACGTGTGTTGTTTCTTCAACATGGGCAATTCTAATTTGTTTATCTATACCATAAGAATGCAAGAAATTTCCACCAAAAACAAGAGAATCCTTAGGGGTATAAACAGCATGAATCCAACCGTAGGTATAAAAAAGGTATTACCTTCCACAAGTGTAATTCTACTGCATTTTTCAACTGAGTCACCAAAAAAAATGTCACCCTGCTTTCCTGACAATATCCACTGTTCATACAATTTAATATTGTGCTCAGTAGGTGGTATTAACCAAAACACTTTTGAGCCACGTAGAATGTGATACCATACAGAAGAACCACCAAAATCGATGTGAAAGTCTGTGTAACATCCTTTGACAGACATTAAGCAATATTTTTGAACTTTAGGGTAAAACATATCATCAATCACATTTGTCGACTCAGTTTGTGCTTCCTTCAAGTGTCTGGGCCAAACACAATCAACCCAATCGATTTGTCTCACAATCGAAGGTGTTTGAATGTAATTCTCTAGCTTAGTGTGACTGAATTCTAAAGATATAACATTCAGAAGTTTTTCTTTATTTGGATCTTCATAATACCTCTGCCATTCTTTCATACTCATTTCAAAATTCTTTTGGGTGTTCACATCCATAACATCTAATTGTCTTCTGGAGCCCACACAAAACCTTACATCGTTCACACTAAAATTTGGGCTAGGTACATGCAAACCAAGTCCTGCTTTATCTTTGAATAATAAAGGTGTACTAAAACCATGTCTTTGCAGATAAGTTATTGTAAAATCTGAACCATTCATCTCTCTGACATAAGACTGACTAAAATTATCACATTCCAGCTTTTCTTGAAGATTAAAAGACCGCTTACCCTCAAGTTCGTCATCGTTTAAGGCCCAGTCGTCAGTATAAAGCTTTCTTTCTTTACGATCACGTAATTGCCTTTTCAAAGGCTGCACAGAATTAGTTTTAGCCATTGAAAGTGAATTATTCAAAACTTATAAATTTCAAAAACACTTATTATCTTCAAGGAAATTAACTGTCAACAATTGTTGGATCACGAAGTAAACAAAGATGTCTTAATTCACAATGATTTTCCGGCACATGATTTCTAACGAAAAGTACTTAGAAGTCCGTATTACACTGATATTTATAAGAAACGAATTGTATGTTACCGTACTGCTTTTCAAAAACACGCAAGAAACAAAAATGTTTCACGATTAACAACATCGGCAGCCATTTTCAACTTGGCGACTGTCACGGGGGTGCTAAGAAAGTAATCATGTGATATAGCTGCTAGTAGCACTGGTACAAATTATTATCAGTAAAATATTAAGGGGTGGAAATAATATGGAGAAATTTGCTGTTAAAAAATTATTTTAAACAAAACGGTCTTCGAAATTACTTTTTCTCTAATATTAACTGGACAACAAATATATACCCGCCTCAACTACGCGTTAATTAGTGCTTCAATGAAAACTAGCTTCGTTCTAGGTAAATAATGTTTAAAATAGAAAATTTCTAATTAAAATAATATCAATAAACAATAAATTAAGGTTGATATTAAATTAATCCTCGTCAAAATATTAATGGAATATAGTTCTTTAGATTATCGAAGAACTCGTTTTCATAATTTAAATTTATTTTATTTTTTCATGGAAAAATTATAAATTTCTTTCTCAGGGAAAACATTTGTTCTACTTCACATGTTATAATATCGTAGATTATTTGAGGTAAACATTTAATTAAGGTTACCTTATTTATTTTCAGATAGTTTGGATTAAACACTTTCCGAACTAAAAGTTAAGATGTTTTTAACAAAATGAATTAATTTCTAGATTTCATTGCTAAAACACTTAAGATGATGCTCATAACAATAAACAATTTCAATAGTATAAAGTTGTCTGCCTTATTGTAATTTATGTACCTGGATAAGTTTACCTTCACTTTGAATCAGTTAAATATAATTGAGACGTTGATTTCCAAAAAGTACTAACTACATTCTAGGAAATTTTACAGGAAGCTTTAAAATCTGAAATCAATTAACCCATTTATTCTTATATATATATTAATATATATATATTAATAACATCATTACTTTAGATTATTTTTACCCCAAACGAAATGTTATGTTATAATTTGATACGAAATTAAATGTAATTGTGGATTTTGGGATATGACCGTATTTCTAAAATGCTGAAAGCACATTATTGTTCTTAAGATGAATTCCGTTAAAAACTAAAAAGATTATAACATAAATATGGCAATACATCAAATTCTTAAAAAATTGCTCAATATATTCGGGAAATAAACGTCTCTATTTTCGCGATATGTATTTTAGGTATTCACCACCAGAGATATATCTCAAAAACGTGAATACAGTAAAAGTTATAAAATATTCACGAATTTTCCTTTAAAATATATTGTTGAATCTGAATCATTTTGTGAGTAGATAACACTATTGCAAATAAGAAAAATCTACATTTTGTAATATTTAAACATTTATATGTTTAGAAAAACAAATTTAAATTTTGGAAAAAAAAAGTGACTTGTTTGTTTTTCCTTGAATATTTTGTAATTGAGTCTCAAAATATAAAAAAAATATTTTTAAAAGGACATAAAAAAAGTTATATTTATAACTTTCATTATTATTTAATCCCATAACAATCATGCAAAGAATTAAAATAACTTTTGTAAATAAATACAGAAAAATGCTTTAACAATTGCGTGATAAACCTATTAAATAATATATAATATATTGTTAAATGATATAGACACAGAAAGGTATCTCTGCAAGGAGAAAGTAGCAAAATTTCATTTTCTCTGTATTTTTAAAAAAGATATGCTGAGTAAGAATAAAAACTGAAAGTATTCAGTTAACTACCTTAAGATGTCAACTTCCAAGAACACTGCCTTAGATAAGCACTTCTGTAGGGTATAAAAAAAAATTACTCATTTGATAATGAGATTTCATGCTTAATTAATAATATGCCAATTAATAGTGCAACTACAAATCTACACTACTTATATGTGAGTGTGTGGATGTAATCATAGTGATTGATTATTTAATTAACCAAGTAAAATAGAAGGTGGTTGGAGTAGAAGACGTCACTTAGGAATAATTTAACTTCTTGAGTTATTTATGTCTTCTATAACCATATTGTAAGTTCAAGTAAATAATTAACAGTTCTTGTTTTTAACATAAATCATTAACACTTGTTTTAAACATAGATCATAAGTTTGAAAAAAAAATGGCTTAACATTAATTTAAATTTGTAAATCAAAACCAAAATGTTTTCAATGAAACATGAAAACAAAAATTAAATTATGTACTCCATTAAAAATATTTTACAGCCTTTGATTTTCTACCAATTAAAACATTCCAATTTTTCAAATACATCCATTGTAATATCCCAAGGCTGGAATATTATTTTAATACTTATGATGAGTTAGATAGTTTTGGGAAGAGTATGGAAAGGTATAAAAATAAAATAAAGTAGTACAAATGTAGTAAAACTTTAATAATTAACAAATTGTTTTAACAACATAACTCATTTGAAATAAAAAATTGATTAATTATAACAAAAATTAAAGAAGCTGAAAATTAACATGATTAAAACGAACAAATACAAAATAAAGTTATAATGTTGCAACATCTATGCAAAGTCTTCCATAGGTTCTGGCTCAGTATAGCGAGCAGCTATACTCTTCAATGAAGGTGGAAGATTCTCAAGGGTAGTGTCATAAATCTGCAATAAATAATTAATTATTAATATTTTCTGTCATTAATAGAAATATTCATCTTCCAAATAATTAAACATTAATAAAAATAGTATATACAAATTTATAAATACAAAAAACTATATTTTTGAAATTGAAGATGTCAATACCAAATATATATTTATAATAGTCTCAAAATCATTGTGTACTAAATCTAGTACCACCACGAGGATACCAAGTGAAATTAAACAATCTAACAAAAGCATAATAAAGTTTTTCATAGATTTCAAAGGCATTATTAAAAAAACAACATAAGATAGTGACTAACAGATACCTTTGTGATAAAATTCCACTACCAAATGCCATACAATAAACATAAATAAGTGTATTTTAAAAATAACTAGAATTAAAAATTTTAACTTATAAGGTTTTCCCCCGACATTGTACATGTCATCTCATTACACTTGTCCCCTCTTAACAAAGTTAAAACTTTATGACCAGTACTATTATACGGAGCCCCTTTTTTTACCCACTCATAGGTATGTATTCATCGTCACCTGCACTTTAACAACTATAAAGATTCTATACATAGGAAAATGGTAAGGACCACAACTTAGAAGAAAGAAAAAAAAAATACCACCAGACTTTCACACACTACACGACCTCCCAACAATCCCTGATTCCATCCAAAAAAAACACATACAATTTCTAGTCTAAAATACCTAACACATCCCTTCTTCCAAACCCTGGTGTCAGCACCATCACCACTTAAATGGCAGGAAGTAGTTGGAACAACCAATGACCAATAGTTCACAACTGTGATATGGAGACAATTTTTATGATTCAGGTTATTAATCATATTTTTATCATATCCCGATAACAGCCCAGAAAGGGTGTCCCAGCACTTTATAGTGGCGAGTCAGCAGTGACAGTGACTAACAAATACCTTTGTGATAAAATTCCACTACCAAATACCAAACAATAAACATAAATAAAGTACATCAAAAAAACAAGAGCCGCAAAAAAATTGTAAATCACAAAAAAAAAAACAACCTCAAAATGAAGCTATGATTCATCAAAAGGAGGCATTTCCAAAAATAATGTGTAAATATGTATTTGTTTAAGGGCTTTAAAAAAAAAAAAAAAAAAAAAAAAAAAAAAAAAAAATATATATATATATATATATATATATATATATATATATATATATTGATCTAATTTCTTCATAAAATCCCATTTTTTTCCCCCTTTTTCCACTGTTGATTTTTCTTCTAATAACCTTTTGATAATAATATTGTTTGATCAGTTCTCGACTGTTGATAATTTAAGTTTGTGTTGTTCTTAGGTTTCAGTCAATGAATAAACAATTTTAGCTATGCGACGTTTCGAGAATTTATTGTTCTCATAATCATGCAATTTTGGACAAAATAGTGTCTTAATTAGGCATGTTTACCCTTTAATATATATATATATATATATATATTTTTTTTTTTTTTTTTGTTTGTTAAATCTTTGCAGATGTGTAACTGCTAAGGAGGGGTATACAAGAGTCAATTAAGCTCACAATACTTTTCCTAATTCTATATTTCACATAAAGATAAGTGAAAGCAAAATGGGTAGTTTATATTAGGGGCTTGGTTGTTTCAAGTAAACACCAACCTAAAGGTTTCCAGGATATGATCAATATTTAAAAAGAATTAAGCTTACCTTGGCTAAAACTTCTAAAATAGAGTTCATACTAATTTCATGTTTTGCTCTAATCCCCCAAACATAAAAAGGCTGAGTTTTTTCTTGTCCTTTAGCAGAGGAAACATAGTCTTTCACGATGTACATTTGACGTTCAAATTCCTGAAATGATAAATCATAAAAACTAAGTCAAATAAACAAAAGTTGTAAAGCAAGAAAAAAAAAAGAAGATATAATTATAAAAATAGATCAAAATCCAAAAGGTGAAAGTAATATGAAACTAAGTTAAATTAAAAAGAATTTTATCTGCAATTTATTCCATAATCTAATGAAAACTGTTCTTTTCTACCTGTATTTGCTTATTGACATCTCCAAAATAAGGATGATTGTCTTGAAGATCAACTTTAACCTTTTGTAGGCATTCTCTCAGTTTATCTAAAATAAATAGAGTATATAAGGTTACTATTTAAATCAGAACTGATTTAAAAAAAATATACATTATAATACATAATTATTATTATATTAGAATGGAAATCTCACAAAAAATACCAAGGAAACATCAATCAGATATGAATTTTGTGGAAATCCGTAAAATAAGCATCGAGGCTGTTTCTACTGATGTGAGTCGTTGATTTCTTTAAGAAATTAAAAACAAAGGAAAATTTTTTTAGAACAAGCCCATCATTTTAATATTGGTTCAAAGTTCACGATTTAAAGAAAAATGTTTCAAAAAGTTAATAATGCTTTAAATAAACGCATGGTTAGGTCTGATGGACAGAGCACTAGTTTACAATTCTTCAGATCCCAAGTTCAAACTCCGGCTGAGGCAGGATTGTTTATTCTGTTATTTCAGCTGTGAAGTGACCCTGGGGTATGGAGACCCTCCTGAGGCACACCAGTCTTTACAAAATGGGAACCCAAAGATTGGGGGAAAACCTGGTGGCTGAGCGTGATCCTGGCCTAACACTACCATGCACGGCCGTTGGCAGAGAAACAGTACGTATCATTATATGTTCTGAATCAAATACCCTTCGTGGGTTGTAGAGGTACAGGTTTTTTGGTGTTGTTTTTTTTATACACAATCATGAGTCAAACTTTGTTTGACAAAAGTAATTCAGGAAATTTTGATATCAATGTCCCATGTTCAAGTCGTCCACAATATTTCTAAGGGCTATTGCCATCATTAACAATGATTCAACACTACATTGCTCACAATTAATGATATTGGATCAATCAGTTTTTAAGAAAATACCCATAACTGGTGAATTAGAAGGGTGTTTTTTTCTACGAAGATGATACGAGCACCACACCTCATGGTCACTGCGATAAAATATTAAGTTTTGGAAGAGAAAATTTGACTTATTCACCGGAACAAACTACTATCACTTATTCCAATATCTGCAGAACTCCATTAATGAGAAACAATTCCGAAACTAACTGGATACCCAAAACCACTCAGATAAGTTTTTATGGGTCCCATCATAAAAAATGTTCATGATGAAGTAATGTACAATACATTGCAGATTAATAAAAATTTCATGTCTACAATACCATTTTTATTTCCTATCCTATCTAACAGTGCTACTGTCCTTGCAGGATCTTGGCTTCCTCAGTGATCCTCCTCCACTCTTGACTTTTCTTCAGCTGCTTCTTCTCCATCCACTGACACCCTACAACCGAAAGTCCTCCTCTACATCCTGCAGCTAACGAAGTCTAGGTCTAACTCAGCGCCTTCTTCCACCAGGGTGTCCCTCCATCATCATTTTTGGCAGTCTCTCACTTTCCATTCTGTGTATATGCCCCTGCCATCTGATCCAACTATATCAGGTCTCTGTCACAGATTTTTAATTTCTTCATTTACCTGTGATCTCCTTCTTTTGTAGGGCCAAAGATTTCTCTAAGGATTTTTCTTTTCCAGAAGTTTAACAGCCTTTCATCGTAGCGTGGAAGTGTCAAGGAAAGGACTCGCTTCCATACATAACCACTGGTGGACAATATGGTATACTCTTATTTAATCCAGAGTATTCGAGTGCTCTGTATATATTCCAGTTCTGCAATATTTTCATAAGAGAACAATATCCTTGATTGCCAGCAGTAATCCTAGCTTTGATTTTGTCTCTAATCTTATTATTTCATCGTTTTTGTTTCATCTTGAATAAATGAAAATTAGCCAACACAATACATGGGGGTTAGGTATACATATATACCTATAGATAATCAAAGTTTTGAAATGTCAACCTTGGTTATGACACCGTCACAGACAACTATCCTCTCCTGGTATGTGGTGCCCATAAGGCATGAGAGGCAAGGGATCCATAAGGAGGCAAGGCAGGAGTGATTCGCTCATCTCAGGTACTTCAACTGGGAATCATGCTATCGTTTCCATATCAAATAGCCACCCAGAGATTTAGTCCAGTGACATGGACATAATGCACCTTCTGGCTTTGAAAAGTTTAGTTATTTCAGCCATGGGACGATCCTCCTGAACTCACCTAGCCTTAATAGAGGGAGTACCCAAGAAAAAGGGGGAGTAAACCTGACGGTTGAGCTTGACTTGCCCTTGTCACAACCTTCCACATTTGTTTTCCTAGAAACAGTATAGATCCTTGCATGTACTAAAACAAGACTCCAACGATCGAAGTTGAACAAGTTTTCAGTTGAAGAATATTAATTATCACTGATGACCAATGGATAAACGCTAAAAGTGAAGATTTCTCCAAAAATACCTTAATATCATTTTTATGTTATAAAACAGGAAAATGAAACATAAAGATCTTACAATATTAAATTATGTTTCCTAAATAAGTTAGTCCTAGGAATGTATGGGTCATAGTCTGAACCCAAGAATGTTATAAATGAATTTATCAAGATATTAAGGCAATTATGATAGTTATCAATAAATAACACTATTATATCGATTCTAAATTTTAAAATCACATTAATCTATTAGCTGAGGTTGTCTAATACCCTAGAAGAAAAAAAATCATCATACAAATCAATTTAAAAAACAATCCCAAAATTCTAAGAGAAAAATGTATACCTTCATGAACTTGCATATTATTGACAAATATTATAGTCAAAAGTAATCCAAGAAGGTCTCTTTTTGGTGATTTTTGCTCATGAATATATTTCTCCAACTTCTTATTCATAGGATTGACCAAAATATACTTCTGATGTTCAACCTCTAGCAGAGTGACCCCATATATCTGAAGGAGAAAATGTGTTAGATCTTACAATCAACTAAACTTAAACTCAATATAATGATAAATTAAATAGATAGCTAACATCAGACAATTTTTTTTTAACTTCTTCCATAACTTGATTTGCCACTCTCCCTTTTGCCTTGGTGTTATGAAGAATATCACTACGCTTGAAAGGTCTCAGAGTGTTGTTATGAGCTAAAATTTGTATCACAGCATTGTTTATAATTTCATTTAATGTTTCCTGTGATAAGACAGTTTGAGATTGAGAATAATCTTGGGGCTCATAATCGCTTTCACCGTCACTAGCAGTCCTTTGGGCAGAAGTTGTTTTGAAAGGAACCTTTTTATTGCGCTGAGATGGTCCTGGTTGTGAATAATCCTCGTCCTCAAGAGTTCTCTTTCTCCTAACAGACATTCCTAAATGGAAAATTTACTAAATTATAACTATAACAAACCATAAAAACTGATAGTCCTAAGAAATAAAATTAAGATAGATGATAAAAAATGACAAAAAGAAACTTACTGGCAAAAAAAGAAAGCTATTAGATTAATGTCATCATTGATATAAAATCAAAACATAAACTTGTACAACACAACTGTTGAATAGTCATTAAAATTCAAACCACTAAATTATCAGCTATGTAAATAAACGAAATTATCTAGGTGACCAAAATGCAAATAATATTGCTTATGACAATCATAACTGACATTAATGTGTATAATAACCCGACCTCAAACCGGGCATCTGGATGCTAGGTGTATTGCATAGAGTGCAGTAGCACCTGAACAAAGAGGTAATCTAATAAAATCAATTTGATATTTTTTAAACTACTAACTGTTTATTATTATTATTTTTTTAAAGAAATTCTTCGTCTTTAGTTCACAGATGTACTTACAGGCTCATAGAAATAGTTTCGTTTAATAATTTCAGCGGCACACGAGAATAAACCTGAAATAAATATAATTTTCGTCGAAATGCTTACTAATTTTAAGGCACATTTACATTAAATTTTGCCAACATTTGATGACAACAAAATAAAACCGCCTTTACATGTGGATTAGCCAACATGGTTAATGCAAAAAAATTCAACAACGTGCTCACAAATAAACGTAGATAGTGAGATACAAGCAGAAATTGATCACAGGATTATGTCCACAAATAAATGCTATTTCGAATTACTGAAGCATTTCAGGAACTTGACCCTTACTCAAAACACGAAGATGCAACTGTAAAAGACGCTGGTAAAACTGTTCTCACTTATTCCTCTGCTTGCTAGACATTACCTAGTTCATAGGAAGCCCTTATTCTGTAATTCGAGAGGAGGATATTAACAAGCGTTGCTTTGTTTGCCCTAATGGAATATGGAGGATAAGGACGAATACTGAGCTAACTTTACAAGAGCTCAGAGCTCAGACGTGAAAAGGGTGTTCAGAGTAGACCGGCTTCGGTGGGCAGGTTACATAAGTAGAATGACCCTAGATCAGAATTCTTGGATGATCCTAGACAAAAAGATTTATGAGACAAGGAAAGTGGAAACACCTCGGCTCCAATGGATTGATGGAGTGGCAGCGGATGCCAGGCCCATCTTGAGGATCCGAAATTGGATAGCTATGGTAACCAATAGAGAAAACAGGCCTTGATTCTTTAGGAATTGTAGCGCTATGGATGATGATAATAGGTTCTTCCCGACACCCTTTAAAAATCAATCTAGTACGTTTTTTTTGTTCCAATATTTCAAGTCTCGTCAAACTAATCGGACATTTGTTCAAAAAAAAAAAAAAAAAACACTTCCGAATTGATTTCATCTCCAAAATTCTCGAATCTTTTCAACCACCACAAAACTTTTCTTTTCTCTTGTTCTTCTCGTTTCCCCCGCGTTTGCTCTCTGTGATGCTGATATGTTTTTTTTCACACTTTATTCATTGTTAAACCAATTAGATCGCTTTCCTTCTGTCCTCTCAACCCAAGATCTCTTCTATAAGCTTGCATCTTGTATTGTGTTAAGATTTAACGTAATCATTTAACATCTGGTCATGGGTAAAAACCAAAAGATTGTCTTATTAAATCTCTTCTCCCACTGTGGAGATCGATGCTTCTTGCAACGGAAGGTTCTTAAATTTAGCAGACTGGATCTATGCCTGATCCCTTCTATGAAATGGTTCATTTGGTAAAGTTTTTTTGGCGATATTCTGCTCTCCTTAGATTTTTCCTTATGTGCGGAAAAGCGAAATTCTTTTATCATCATTCCTTTGACGCGGCGAATTTATAAAGGCGACATTAACTCGGCCCATACTGTAGGGATAAGTTAGTATACGCGTGTACGAATGTACTGGATACTTTTCCTCAATTCGGAGTACGTTGGTGGCCGTTTCTGATAATACACCTGGACAATGGCGCCGAACTCCCCAAAAAGTGAAAAATAGTGGATGTAATTCGATAAAATTTTTATGAGATCATCTATTTACCGACCCACACATCCTCTAAAAAGTTTATTAAAAATTCAATGATTAAAACTAATAGATAAATTATTTTATAAATGAAGTTTCTAAAAATAAAGATTTATTTCCATGGCAGTTAATTAAGAGTTGGCTCTTGAACTTGTTTAAAATATAGTATCAATATATTTAATGGTTCAATTATTCGTTTATTTTTTATGTTTTAATTTGCTATAATTACCATCATACTACTGAAGTTATTCTTGTTGGTATCAACTTACTTATTTTTGTCACCTGTTATAACCTTCTTGTAAACTCCCAAATTTTTGAGAAGAAGATTTCTTTGGCTCTTAAAACTCCAAATTTCATTAAAAATAGTAATATAAAATGGCAGTTTGGAGCTCTCTGAGAACTAGTATTAATAGATTGTTTATAGATGGAGTCAGAAAAAGTTAGTATTTTGTTTTGTTTTACTTCCATTAAAAAAAAAAACAAAAAAACTACATCATATAATCCTTAGACTAATTACTAGTGTGTATTGTTTTGTTTAATTGAAATGTAATTGTGTTTGTGCAGCTCCATACCAGCTAAGATCAATGAGTGGAGACCATGGCCATAAAGTGATGGAAATACGATCAACTCGTTTTCAGTGGCAAAAGACTAAAGATCTTTTCCATTATTATTTTATGTTAGGAATCATCCCAATTGGTTTGCTTATTTTTTATTCAAATGTTTTCATTGGGCCTGCTACACTTAGAGAAATACCTGAAGATTATACTCCAGAACATTGGGAATATTATAGAGTAAATAATAGCTTATATTATTATTAATTATGCATAAAGGTTATAAATCGATTCAATTTTCTATCTATATTGGTTTTGTTTTTAGCATCCAATAACCCGCTTTCTAGCAAGATATGTTTACAATAGCCACCAACAAGAATATGAAAAGAATTTGCACAGATTATATGAAGAGGACGAGAAACAAAAAATAAGGTATAGTCAAGAGAAAAGAATAAACCATATTTTACTTGTATTCCCCTAAACATATGATTCTCGATTATAACATCAATATGTATCCATTTAATAATTAAGCTTGAATTTCTATTTGGATCTAATAATTTCAATTAGAATCTTTTAGTTTAATAAGTACAACTGCAAAATAATCAAAAGGACGTGTTTTTAAAATTTAAAGTAGTATTATTAGACTCGGGAAACAAAGAAATCTTAAGCTTTATATGTTTAATTTAAGCAGTTATTAAGGAATTTCAAAAATAGTCTTTCAGGAATAGGTAAAGAAGTAGCATCTTACTATATATAATAAAAAAAATATGGCGCGTGCAACACAAAACTTTTTTCATCTACTTTCTTAAAATCAAGATTTATATTGACTTAAACTGGATAAAAGTATTAAATAATTAATTTTAAATCAAATGTTATAATAATTAAAATTATGATTTATAACAATCACGTTTATTTATGCCCTTTGTAACTCTGCATCACCTGCTATAACTTTGTATGTTAGCTCATATTTTCCTAATATAATAATTAGCTTTCTTTGGATATATAGTACATCTATATGACCATTTTATGGCATAAAAGAAAAATTAGCCTGGAAAATATGTCTGCTATTGCTATTTTCTCCTTCAATTGATTATCAAATTCTTTTCATATTTAATATACAAACATTTTTTCGCAATGCTTACAGCTGAAATGTTTAATTAGTTCAAATTAGCAAAATTAAAAGTATTCTAGAAATTTTAAAAATTGGCAGTTAAGGTCTGTCACACTATTCCAATCTGAATAAAATCTACATGAAATTAAAACCCATTTAATTTTACATCAATATAATGAGCTCATTTAAAATAATTTGAGCCGATTTTAAAAAACAATTAAAAGGTGCAAAATGTATGCTATGATGTGGCAGTTTATAGTATGTTGATATTTGTGAAAACATTTCTGTTACTTCACAGGCATATAGTTGACTAATAAATAAAATTCTTAAAATAAACAGGCTTTTCTCTAGAATGATAGAACAGAGAAACGTAATTTTTTTTTTTTTTTCAAATGAAAAGCTATTAAAATATAGAAAAAACTCTAGGGGTTGAGAAATTGTAGTAATTTATGTTTTATTTCCATAATTTATGATTATCATGATTTTTCAACCCATTCTTAAGAATTCAAATGTATACTTTTTCATTCTCATGCATTTGAAAAAAAATCTGGTGCGGGCAATACACGACTTTCACTTACCTCGACTGTTAAAATCAATTTAAAAACTATTAAATATACTTCAGTTTGAAAAATATTTGAAGTTGATTTTAATAAAATGTGTATACATTTTGGTTGAAACATATGATGTAGATTAAATGGTATAACTATATTAAATTGTTAATCAGTAATAAGTTTATTCCATATTCGTCACTATATATTACTTTTTACAACTTTTTGTATCAGATAATATTTTTCCTAAAATCTTTCTCTTTCCAACAGTATATTATACATCCATATTACTGTTCTTATTAGGGATCACTTGTAGCTGGGTGGCTAGCGTAAGCAGCCTCCCATGCTAAAGGTCATGGGTTCAAATCCGCAGGTGGTCCTAGGATTTTTTAATGGGAGTAAAAAATCCTTAGTTACGCCGTCCTTCGGAGGGGACGTTAAAAGGTGGTCCCGAGCCTGTGCGATGTCAGGTACTCGTTAAAGATCCCTATCCTAATAAAACCTGGATAGGCAAAATTTAGGACTCCCACTGTAGCATCGTCCGATTAGCCATAGTAGCATAAAGTGACGTTAAATAAATAAACAAACAAACTGTTCTTATTATAAAAAAAAAAAAAATACTTTAAAAAATAGTTTTGCTCTTTTATCCTTTAGTTGGTCATCAAATTCGTCCAACTTGTATGTTTAGCCATCCTTCATCAATTTCATTAAGATATTATGGTTAATTTTTTTGAATGTACAAAAAAAAGGTAGTTTAGTGGAAGAAAATTTAAAATATCGCCATTTAAGCCCTGTCAGACTATTTCAATCAGAATGTAACCTACGTGATATTAAAGCCCATTAAATTTTACATCAATGTAGTTACAAAATTCATAGTATAAAAAGGATCTTCTGGTTAGCTGATTTTGATGAAAAAGTTGCTATAACATCTTGGGCATATAGTTGTCTTGTCTGAAATTTCAGTTTCGTTCGACTTTTCGCTTTTGCGCTAGACTTACCACACACGGAACTTTTTTAGAGACTTGGTCATTTGGACTCAGGAGACCCTAAAACGTGTATTTCTGTTGAAAACTGGAATTTGAAAATGTTTCACGATCCAAATACTTTTCCCTTACTGTATATTTCATATATAGGTGAGTGAAAGTAATAAAATAAGTAACTTAGCTTGTTCCCCTCTCAACTTTCAACTATATTGGCTTAATTATTTGATAATTTGAGAAATTGTTAAGATATTTTACTGGTAATCATACTTTTTCAGCAACTGCAAGCCAAGGTTTTAGATGCGATGCATAGAAACAAGGATTATCAAGCATATTATTATGTTCCAGTTGATGGTAAATACCACCGTATTGTTAAAAAGGAATCTGAAGAACTGGCTGACCTTGGTGGATTTAAGCCACCCAAACTAGGACCTCCAGTTTAAACATCTAATTGTTAATTGTAAATACTCTTATGTAAATAGATGGACTTTGTAGAAGCAATATTTAATAAATGTTTTTTTGGTCAACTGGAGTTAATTGATTTTTTAATTACTAGTTACTAAAATATGAGACTGGTTGGTATAATTGAATTTTATTTTAGTGATCTAATATGCATAATTGCTATTAATTACAATTGTACAACAACAAATACAATTTTTGAAGTGAAAACTTCTTTAGGGGCGTTATGCAATTTTTGGCAGGGTTAGAAGTTTTGATTTCATAACCATGGTAACGTCACCAACATGCTCTAGACTAGTGCATGCGCATTGTGTAAACCTTTCTAAAGAGATAGGATAACTATATCAGTTTTTGTGAACGTTATCGATACCTGTGTAATATCGGCACAAAAATATCGACATTTATAATACTTTTCTTCAGTATTTAATTAAATTAAACTCAGTTGCAGATGAATGAGTAAAGACATAGTTTATCAACTATGTTTAGAACTTATCTCTTACTGTATATAATTATAATGATATCTTAATTCTCTTGACTCTAAAATATAGATATTTATAATTATTATTAAAACATTACTTTGCATAAAAACGTTTAAACATATGAAGCAAAATCTGATGATTTTACTGTCAATATTTAAATCATAGTTAAGCGAAATTGAAAAGAATATCTTGATAAGCATAGAAATATGTCATATGAAAATTAGATTCATTTTAATAATATAGATTTCAATTAAGCACAATGTATATTCCATTACTACTCAAAACATATGTTTTTTTGTTTATTTGGGAAAGATACTTTGGTTATCTTTGTAAAACAACTATAAAGCTTATTCCTAAATGTCTGAATTTCCTTGATACAAATTCTGGATCCATCAAAAAAATATGTCATGTGTACCACCAACTCATACAGTCTACAGTAACATTCATTTTACAATGGCATAATTTAAGATGATATATCTCAACAGGGTAATGATGTTATACAATTAAATGAAACAATAATATAAAAAAAGGATGCATTCTCAACATAATCTGCTTTAACGAACATACTCTTCTTTCCAACAAAATTCCAGCACAAATCTAAAATTAAAAAAAAAAAAGTTTTCAGTTTTATGACTGCCTAAATTGTACTTCTTTTTTTTTTTTTTTTATAAGAATATTGCGATTTGTGGATTAACAAGAAGTGGATTTCTTTTGAAAGTATAACTTTCCTATCCATACCCAACCCATACCATAGCTAGATAGTCATAAAATATTTACTTATAAATTTATTGTAAGAAAAATATAATAAAAAAAAAAATTAATATATTACAATCAGTGTTGAGGAAACAAGTAGTCAACACCGACTAGCTGCATGATTCAAACTTGGAAAATAAAATAAAAAAAGATTTTTATTCTGGGACAGGGTCCTTTAAGAACAATTGATATGTACAATTAAGGTATACTGTGTCTGACCACAAGACCAAAAGATTATAATTAATTCTTAGTCACAATGATATAAAAATAAAAGAAAGGATACAATAAAACAAAAGAGTATAATAACTTCTGATAGATTAGTGTGTTGAACAAAACTAAACATTGAAACTTTTTTTTTTCTTTTTAATATTTTTATTGAAATTTTCAACTGTATTTTGTAATACAACAAGTAAATATGTTGGTAATGATAAAATACATGAAAAAAAAAACATGAAGAGAAAATGCCCATTGGCATCCCTCCACTAAGTAACTAAACTAGAAGGTCTCGAGGCCATCTTCTTTTCAGGCGCCTCGTAGGATTGTCAGGAATTGAAGAGGAAGCAAGAATTGAAACTAGAGGATTAGAGTTGGAGTGGAGTTTGTCATGAAAGGATTGATACCTGGTTCGGGCCAAATCAGCAACAAATGGGATGTTAAGGTCTTTATGGATGAGTTCAACATCGAAACTGATTCATAATAATTGATCCATATGAAAATATGAACAATAAATAATAAATTTACTTTTTGAATTAATATTTGATTTGAAATATCTTATCGAGTGTCTGTTTGGGATGACAGTAGGTACTGGAATAGCTGAGCCTTGAATGATGGTAGGGAAGAAGTATGGCGGAGTAAGTAGGGAATTCCAGAGAGTGGACAAGAAAGGAATGATCAAAAGTTGTTGTTCTATAGGTGGGAATATAAAGGTTGGAATGGCGCGATCTTGTTTAGAGGAAGTGAACTGACAATTTAAATTGCAGAAGTCTGTGGCTATAGGGAAGTAGCTGGGAATTTATGGTTTGGTAAAGATATGATTCTATGAAATATTGTCCGCGGATAAAGGGAAGGAGCCACTTTACTTCATTGTATAAATGGGTCACATGCGACCTCTTCGGTGTACCAATGACAAATCTTAAAAATATGTTCATAATTCGCTTCAGCCTGTCCTCGAGCACAGTCGAGAGGCCACCATACACCATGTAGCAATAGTCAAAGAGAAGAGAGGGGGGAGGGGGAAATAATACAAGGAGCTTATGGATTGATCGTGGAAGAAGATGGCGGGAGGGATGGAAAAATTTTGAGAGTACTTATTGTTCTTTGGGAGATTTGGGCAATATGGGGTTTCCAGGTAAGGGTTTGTTTGATGGTAATACCTTCTAGGTTTTTGACAGAGGAAGTGAAGGTGATTGGGTGATCTTTTAGGGTCAGACTCGGAAATGTAGTATGGAATCTGAGGAGGGGATTGGAACCTAAAACAATCGCCTGAGTTTTCATAGCATTTAGCCTTAGTTTATTCAGGATTGCCCAGGCACAGATTCTATCCAGGTCTTCCTGAATATTGGCAAATGCTATTAGAGACTTGGAGGGAGAAAAGAATAAGTAGATTTGGAAATCATCAGGGTATAGGTGGTTAAAATACCTTGTTAGTGAAGTTTAAAAAAAAAAAAAGGTTAAACAAGTAAATACAACAGAAGAATGAATTGATGAAGAAGCATCTTTAAATATTCAAAACATGTACTCAAGCTAATAAAAGGGTGTAATGACCTTGCTGTTGATCGCCTAAGAAAAACAAATAACCTAACCTGTACTCAAGCAAATCAATTGACTAATAATTCTATAGTAACATATGAATAATAACAATAATTACTTAACACGGAATGTTTTAAAGAGAACCTCATATCACTTTGCTTGATTTTTTTTTCCTACTGATTTTTTCTTTTATTTGATTGCAAATATAAATTTTTGAGTTTATCATAGGCTCATTAAACATGGATAATTAGAACATACTTTTTTCCTTCAACTTCTGTTTAATATACTTAACACTATTACCCTTTTAAGGGAAATTTGATATATTAAGTTGATATCATTATGTTAAACAGCATTAAAACATTTACATAAAGGACCCTTTAATGAAATCTCATAAAAATGTCTTTTAAGTCCTCCCTCTTTCAAAGAAAAAATATTACTATTTCAGCCATAAATATTTTATTGTGAATTTCTGTGCCATTAAAACTTAATTTTAGGTCTAGTTGGAGTATTAAGATTCATCTACAATATGTAACAGGCTAACAAGTATATAGTGCTTGATGAAACATCATGCAGAACATCTGCCATAAGATCTTGGTTGTAAAAAAAAAAAAAAAAACCTGTACCACAACCCATGAAGGGTCTTGGGCTCATTACACATAGAGATTCATACGGCCAACAGCAGTGCAATGAGGAGATTAGGCCTTAATCACGCTCAGCCGCCAGGTTTTCCCCCAATTATTTTGGGTACCCACTTTATAGAGGCTGGGTCTGCTCTAGGACGGTATCCATACCCTAAGGCTCCCTCCCTACCCCCCCACTGAATTAACAGAATAAATAATATTCCACCACAGCCGGGATTCGAACCTAGGAACAATAGACTAGTGCTCTATGATCTTGGTTGACAGTAATCATGAAATAAGTCATATTTGTCTAATAAAAGAAGTATATAATATTTAATGCATGGCATGTATGTAAGGTAAGTGTCCTATTTTCTAACTTTCTGCAAAATGGATTTTAAAATACTGTATAATTTTGCTCTTACATTCAAAATAATGATAAATATCCCTATGTGGAGTGAGAATGGTTGACTGTGTGTATATATGGGAGAAGTTAGTTGAGGATGCAGTCAAAAGAACACTCAATGAACTATAAACAGCATGAATTATTTAAGATCACAATAAAATCTTAACTGGGGTCACCTGTGGTGTAGTGTCTAGCATAACACCTCCATATGCTGAAGGTTGTGGGTTCATACCCAGCAGTTGGTCCAAGATTTTTTTTAATAGGAGTAAAAAATACTTTTGGACAAGCCATCCTTTCTTAGGGATGTAAAATGATGGTCCTGAGAGTTTTCTCAGGTAATGGTTAAAAATCCCTATCCTAATTAAACTTGGATTGGCAAAATTTAGGACTCCCACTGTTGCATCCTCCAATGAGCCACAGTAGCATAAAGTGACGTTAGATGAATAAACAAGCAAATCCTAACTGCTGTGCCTTGATGAACACAATGTACGGTGAAACAGAAATAGTTTATACTATTTCATTGTTTTTCTAGACAGCAACCAGGACTATCTTCCTTCTGGATTCAAAATAATGGTTTTCGAGTCAAAGGAGAATGTAGGCTTTCGTATTTTCCTTGAAAGTAAAATACTTACCTGATAAAAAACCAAGTAGCCAGGAAAAAATGAGTGAACTGTCATTACATTAGCCGCAAAAAAACACACCGTTGTAATATATTCCCATAAACGCTTTAACAATGAGAGTGAAGCATTTGTTTAAAATAAACAATTCATCATTGATTTATTTATTATGAATAATTAAAAAATTTAAAATTATTTTATTCATAACCACCCATTGAATAAATATGTATGTATTTCTTTCACATTAAAAAATAATTTCTTAACTTCGCTCACTTTAGTATCATAATTATATTTTTATGGTGTAAAGCAATTTCACAAAAAACTTACCATACAAATTAAGAATATATTATTCGGAACAATCTCTTCTAATTTGTTTATATATTTATTTATCATAACATATCAAACATGATTATTACATTACGTTTTGAGGTACCTTATGCCTCATCTTCAGATTTTCAAATATCATATTTATTTCCATATTGTATCCCAATATAGGTCAATTACTATTGTAGTATTATTCATATTAAGTTCATAGATATGAATAATTCTGTTAAAATTTATCTTTTCATTGTCACGTATTCATTATCTCAACCTTTTGTTGCTGTGCACTTGCAACTTTCATGTAGACTAAAAAATGCACAGCAACAAAAGGTTGAGATAATAAATATGTGACAATGAAAAGATAAATTATAACAGAATTATTCATATCTATGAACTTAATATGAATAATACTACAATAGTAATTGACCTATATTGGGATACAATATGGAAATAAATATGATATTTGAAAATCTAAAGATGAGGCATAAGGTACCTCAAAACGTAATGTAATAATCATGTTTGATATGTTATGATAAATAAATATATAAACAAATTGGAAGAGATTGTTCCAAATAATATATTCTTAACTTAAATTACTCTTCTATAATAGCAATTGATATAAAATTACCATACAAATTTTTTAAATCAACATTTATGAGTTGGAGCTTAGCAATGATGACCATGCCAAAGAAAGACTTTCTCACAGCAACTGTTCAAACTTATCATGAGGCATTGACTGATTAAAAAATTTGTTTTAACTTAAAATTGTCAATCTATTGTACACAATATAAGAGATAGGGGAGAATAAAACATAAAATAAAAGGTGTAGGTTTTATTGACAATACTGCGAATACATCAAAAACTATTCATATAAACAATAATTATTTATAAATACAAAAGTGTCTGTGCGATGGACAGATTTTAGTACAACATACAAAAATTTGAAATTCATCAATTTAAAAAAAAAAAAAAAAAAAAAAAAAAAAGTACTAGTATGTTATATCTCCACACAGGTTGTCTTGATTTTATACAACCAAAGCTATTATATTTCTCGCTTATAATGCCTTAATAAACTAAAAATGTTTACTTCCTATTTATTCTGATTAAATGAAAAATTACTTTTAACTATCGAACATAAGTAAATAAAAATCACCTCTAGAAGAACCTTCAGTTTTAGTTACTTAACTGCATCAAGAACCCATGAATGAGCGAGCGAAGAATACTGACTTCATTTCTGGTCCGGCTTTAACAATTTATTAAAACGAAGCATTATAGACTTGAAGTTGATCTGAATATCATTGCTCATCCAAATCAAGGCCCCTGTGGGAGGAGGGGATAGTATAACATACTGCTACTCAAAAATTGTCGATCCTACACCTATAATTTTTTTTTTTTAAATTATTAGATTTAGATGAAAAGCTTGCAAGTTACGCTTTTAACAAATAACCACTTCAGTTAAACTGTTTCAACTAAAAATTCCTGAGTGTTGAAATCAAAAAGACAACATTAGGAAGTATTTTGTTTTTAAATTAAAAAAAATTTGAAAAACCACCAGTACATAGTAAGTTATTACTATTCAATTAGGATCCTAATTAATACTAACAGTTAGCTAGTTCCTACATACCACATTCATGTTTGTAAGAGTACAAAATATGTGGAGAAAAAGGCTATACATTAATTACAACAAAAACGGTAGACAGGATTCGAGTCGATAACGTTGTCATAGTAAAACTTAAAACATAAATGGAATGTTAGAACCAAAGTGACAACACAACCAACACTTATTTGAACAACACCTACATTCAAGCTACAGTGATATGCATAAAAATATATGTTCTTATACTAGGAGTTGTGATATATATAAAAATAAAAAGCTGCGACAAGAAAAGACAAAATCGAATTTAATTATAAATATTTTTCACTATAACAATATTAGGGAGGGAGAGGTTCAAAAGGTATAAGAGGCAAATCTTGGCCGATTTAAAAGTCACCAACCGTTCATTAAAGAAGCCGTTCTGTTAGGGTCTAATTGCTACACAGTGTGCTAATATACAATAGAACTATTATTGTCTTTTTAATTTCAAAACATACCAATGTGCTGTTGTAAAGGTTAATGATGCAAGTAGACCCTAAAAAAGAATGGCTTAAGATGATTTTATGAACAGTGATAAAATTTGATAGGACCAACATTTGCATTACCATGGCGTTTGATTCCACATAAAAACTTTTTGTTTTTAAATATATAATATACATTATAGACGTAAGAAGGTCACAAACAAGTGACTGAAGTATTTATAACTTCTTTTTTTTTTCCTCATGATTACATACAAAAAATAATGCTGAACGGTTTAGGGGCATTTAAAATTAAATCACATATACTCCATATGTGCAATATAATACGTCGTGATTAGTCATCTACTATGTAGCTATAAGAATTAGTTTTTTAGTAATTTTATACTAAAACATTAATAACAAAAATATATCATCAATATACAAAGAAACCAAACTTATAAGTCGGACATCCCCAAGCGATATATTTAAAATAAAATGGCACTTCTAAATATATATTAAGTATATTATCTAAGTCTATTAGCATTCATAGCATCCGTAACATAAATAAAATAACAATAATAAAATTAAAATAATAATATGTTGTTAACTCTGTAATGAAAAGCAATCTTCAAGAGTGGACAAGGCTTATTTATTTCGAGTGGATACATTATTCTAGACCCACTTTGAAAAAGTAGGAATTACAAAATGGATGGACAAAATTAAGTACAAAAACCCTGCTTACACCGTACATACCATAGCACCGTTAACAATTTTCTCATTTATTAGTTGAAGAGGAAATTGAAAGAGGTGCTGACCGTCGGTGAATACGAAATAGATACTAAGGTTAGACATCTTTTTTTTTCCTTTTTTTTTTTTTAACTTTTCATTTGAAACCCGATATATACTACATCAACACCGGGATGTAATACTGAATAAAAAAAGATTTTAAATGGGCTTGTTTAAACTTTATTTACAGGACGAATATTACACATAATACTTAAAATGAATGAAAAGAAATCGAAATACTTAGCATAACTTTTTTTTTCTTTCAAGAAACAATCTTTTTAAGAGATCAGTATATATATATATAAACATACAAAGCCCTAAATCAGAACCATATTGTAAACATTATATATCGAATTTTGAAGTGAAACCCCATTATATATTTTGGTCTCTCTTAACATTCCGTCTTACTTCGAAACAACATCCATATTTCCCTTATAAACATATTCATTCTTCTATACACAGTTTTAAAGATCAAATACAGTAATCTATACACTTCATTATAGTAGTATTATTATATATAATATATTTATAAAGTTAACTTTGTGAAAATAAAATATTCTAAATGTTTCCTTTTACTCCATTTTTCTTCTGTGTATACCTGTCTGCAAGTGTAATGGTGTTTATGGGCGCAAGGAAAGAGGAAGGGAAGGGATTGAGGATGGGGCAAGAGGTTTAGGCGAGAGTCGAGTTGTCCCACTCGAGGTCCTTTAACTTCCCAACGGTGATATGTTCCTCCTCGTCTGATGAGTCCAGCTCCTCATCTTCCCGATAGCTTGAGTTGTCATCTGATGAGTCGTTATCCTGGTCGTTATCTCCTGATCTTCGCCCGCCAGCCTCTTCTCCTTCCTGTTAATAAATCATCTTAATATTGTAATATACCCACTTTGTTTAAGTTATTATTAAAATTATTATTTTACTTAAATTAGTGTTGTCTGTTAGGCAGGCTAAAAAACATATTTTAACATATAACCTCTCCAGCCCATAAAACTACCATTTGGGAATGTATTAAGGAAAATCATCAGTAAGCTTGAAAATGTTTTAATTATTCTAATGGCCATGATGTAACATGGCGCCATTTGGATGTCTTGCAAACATGAGCTCCATTTTCTATATTTACTAGAGCTCTTGACAAATCGGTGAAACAGATTTTATTTAAAAAACTAATATTTTTCAAAAGGCCGTTTATAATAAATACAGTAATATATAAAAATCTGGTGCAGGCAACACGAGACTTTCACTCACCACGTTGGTAAAATCAATTTAAGAATTATTAAATAAAGATAGACAAAAGCCTGGAGAGCGACATCAGAGTAAGAAGACTTGAATTCTATGGACACAAGATGAGGATGAGTCCTGAAAGGTTAAACCAGAAAATCTTCTACCAGATATGCTACATATTCATATACTATACGATGTACCTTACTACATATATTTTTCATATACTAAATATTTTATATGCAACAATTCCATCACAATATGATTGAGTGTCCCTCGTTTATCGCAGCTTTTACACTTGCCCCTGCATCTGTGATTCTCATACGTTGTAAATAACAACATATTCCATGGTTTGACTTTACTAAATGTTTTTATTTCCCCTTTATTTAGGTTTGTAATTGAAATCCATGCCCTACATGATATATTATGCAGTTTTATACATAAATACATATTCAACTTATATGGATAAGTTGAAGGTAATAAAGTTATTAAATGAAAGAAAATATTGAAACATTGATTACATACATGAATATAAATAGTTGACTGCGTGATAAACGTGGAGGATAAGATGGTTTGGGTTTTGGTAAAAACAATTAGAAAATAGTAAAAAAACTAATATACAATGAATGAATTTGTTGATGACCACACCCTCAACCATCTTCCTCATTAAATATTCTCGACGGTCAACTAAACTCCACTATTATAGATAGATATAATAAATATTTGTGATCACTTATAGCTGGGTGGGTAGCATTACAGCTTCCTATGCGAAAGGTCACGGGCTCAAACCCGCAGGTGGTCCTTGGATTTTTTAATGGGAGTAAAAAATCCATAGTTATGCCGTCCTTCGGAGGGGACATTAAGGGGTGGTCCTGAGTTGGTGCGATGTCAGGTACTCGTTTAAGATCCCTATCCTAATAAAACCTGGATAGGCAAAATTTAGGACTCCCATTGTAGCATTATCCGACTAGCCACAGTAGTATAAAGAGAAAATCAAAAATGTCGAGTAGCAAAATTAATGAAAATTGAACGATTTCAAATGGATTGACCCATTTATGAAAAACAAAACAAAAAAACAGCTTAGAGTAAAATGGGTGTGGCAAGAACTATGAAAAAAACCAGAAACGAAATATTTAATTATGAATGTAAAAATTGGAACTATCTCTTCTCATTCTTTATATTTTTATTTATTATAACATAAATAAAACTTAATTATAACGTTGATTATAATTAATATTGAATAATAATTGATACTGAAATATTTAAGGAAGAGATTTTATTTATGAAAGTTTAAAAATTGGAACTTTAGTTAAACTTTATTGGTTTAGGGTAGTTTGACAGGAGAATAAAATATTATTTAGATATGTAGAGTTCAAGATATGTTTCAGATATATAGAATGAAAATGAAATAGAGTGAGAGTAAAAATAATTTTTTTTTGCATATGATAAATAAAAAAGCATTGATTTTTTTTTTTTTTTTTTTTTTTTTTAAACTACTAATACGTGGATAAAACGTTTATACCTCTTCCATAGGATTAACAGTAATGTTAAGTGCAGAGTCATCCCACGCCATTTCTGCATCATTAAGTTCTTCCTGTGCATGCCTTTGATGTGCAGCCCTTATCCTCACAACACCAAGTACGATCATCACGACAAGGAAGCCAACGCAAACTACCATTATTATAGTAACAGCATGACCTAAAGTTAAAAAAAAAAAAAAAAAAATTGTAAATCATCATATTACTTCTGAAAGATGTAAGTAAAAAAGCAAAAAATGTATTAAATACATTTTAAAAATCTGGTATGCGCAACACACGACTTTCACTTGTCTCCGTTGTTAAATTAATTTAAGAATTTTTAAATACACTTAAAGATACAAATAAATGGTTAAAGAATTATTATTAAATAATCTATTATATTTTTATCTACAACAATCAGTTAGTTTTATCGGCATCACTCTCCATTACCCTTTAAAATTCCTTGAATTAGATAATATTTTTTCTAAAATCTTAAGCTATCCAACGGTATACTATAGATCTATATTACTATACTTGTGTTCAAAAACACAAAAATTGCATAAAAAAAGTATGTTTGCACTTTTCTCCTTTAGATATTTATCGAATTCGCTCAACTTGCATATTTACCCGTTATTTATCAATGCTAATAAGATAATGTATCAAATTTTTTGAAATCTACAAAATTAAAGGTACTTTAGAGGAAGAAAATTTAAAATATCTTCAATTAAGCTCTGTCAGACTATTTCAATCAGAATGAAACCTACATCATATTAAAGCCCATCAAATTTTACATCGATATATAGAGTTAAATTAAAATCGTTAGAGCCGTTTCTGAGAAAATCGTAAAAAGGTGCAAGATGCATGGTATAAAGTGGCTCCGCTGGTTAGCTGATTTTGATGATTAAGTTTCTGTAACATCTCGGGCGTATAGTTGTCTTAAATATGAAAGTTTTCGCCTGGGAGTTACCACACACACACATTTTTGCGGGACTTGGTTATTTGGACTCAGGGGACCCACCCTAAAACGGGAGTTACGCAAAAAAATCGGAGTTTGTGCGAGGAAAACACATTTTATTTAATATATCTGGTTACAGTAAAGGTAAAAAATAAGTTCGGTGTCTAAATTATCCTATTTAAAATTGGAATAATTAAAAAAATAAGCCATTCAAATATTTACGTTTTATGCTTGGTAATAACACAAAAATTTAAATAATTTCGTCAAAACAGTACTTTTAATAAGGTTTCTTAAAAAATGTCCTCAGATTAAGTTTCCTCACTATAAGTTTTGATTAAAGTTAAAAAAAAAAATTGAAAATATTTCTTCTGCCACACATGCACAATGCAGAAACCTGAAATTTGGCGAAAATTTACATCATGATTTAAGGTGTTTAAAAAAACAACCCATTTTCTAGGATCAATGTGAATATGTTTTATGAAGCAAAAGTTTGGTGTTAAAATTATGCTATTTCAAAGCACAATAATTAAAAAATATTAAGCCATTAAAATACTTAAGTTTTATGCTTTGTTATAAAATTAAATTAAACTTTAATCGAAAATTATAATTTAAAACCTTACGTCATGATGTAAATTTGTGTGAAATTCCAAGTTTCTATGTTGTATGTATGAGGTAGAAGAAATATTAAAAATTGTCTTTAAAAAACCTCAAACCTTGGGACGTTTTTTAAGAATTTTATATTTTAATAAAAAATTGTAATAAACTTTTTTTAGGAGTAAAGAATCTTAATATGAGGACAGTTTTTAAGAAACCATAAAAATTATTTATATTTTTAGGGTAATAATCAAGCATAAAACTTAAATTTTTTTTTCATTATTTCGCTTTAAAATAGGATAATTTTGACACCAAACTTATTTTTCTACCTCCGTTTGAACCAGAGATACTAAATAAAATGTTTTAATATCAATTATTATTATAAAAGAGTACATATAATTATGAATGTAGTAATTGGAACAATCTCTTCTCTTTCTTTATATTTGTATTTATTATAACATAAATAAAACTTGATTATAACGTTTCAAGGTAATTTCTATGCTTCATCTTCAGATTATTAAAAAATCATTAATATTTCCATATTATATTATAATATTGGTCATATAATCATGTACTATTATTTACACATAGCACTTATATACGAATCATTTCGTCAATTGTTGTTAAAAAATATTCTCTATTTCACTATCACATAAATAATTATAATACTAATTTGTATGTGATAGTGAAATAGAGAATATTTTGACGAAATGATTTGTATATAAGTGCTATGTGTAAATAATAGTGCATGATTATATGACCAATATTATGATATAATATGGAAATATTAATGATTTTTTAATAATCTGAAGATGAGGTATAGAAATTACCTTGAAACGTTATAATCAAGATTTATTTATATTATAATAAATAAAAATATAAAGAAAGAGAAGAGATTGTTCCAACTGCTACATTCATAAATAAAATGTGTTTTTCGTGCACAAACTTTCTGATTTTATTATGCGATTTAACGTCTAGTTTCACCTGAAAAAATCAGTGATATACGTTTGGGATCCACTTTAAGTTAGTAATTTCTAATATAAATTAACTGACTTGTTGCAGATACAAGAGGCTGCCTCTCGTAGTGCTCGATTACAGCGTGGGGATGGACGTCAACGTGGTGCTGTGCGACTTGTGCGTGGGCGACTGGTACCTTAGTGGCCTGCTCTTCGACGAGGACACCTCCTGGAAGGGCTCCACCCACGGTATTAGTTCTAGCTCTCGGGTGGATCACTGTCAACTAAAATAGGCAACAAAATAATATTTAATTAATGCACACAACTGTCTAGTATGAAGGTAATCCTGAATAATCATACTACTTACAGTTTGTACATATTCGTTGCTGAGGAAACGACCGTTCATTTCTGAGCATATCAATTTGAACACACGGTTGAGGTAGTAAGCTGGCTTTCTGTTGGTATACTGAATCTGTCTCAAAACCTATTGAAATAAGTAATAGCAATATTAGAGATAATTAAAATAAATATATAAATGTTAAAATAAAGCTTTGAAATTAAATTTAAAAAAATCCTTGTTCTAGAGCCAAGAACAAAACAAAGAAAATAAAAAAAATTGCTTATGGTCTAGTCACTTGTTAATCAGGGTGTCTAGCAAATCAGCTCAAAGAGATTCCCTCACTTTTCCATATTGTAAGAAATCTTTTACCTGGTCAAATCTTGGTGAAAATCGATTATAACAAAGAATAATTATAATTAATATGGTAACAATAAATATATCTATATAAACTATAAGAACTTTACTGTAATGTTTGAATTTCTTCAGCTTTCTGAAGAGCTTCTTGTAGCAGTTTTGCTTTTTTCGCCTAAAATTCCTTCACCTGAAGGTTGACTTTTCTCTTCCCCACAGCCCTCGTGTCCTTTTATGATATTAAATATTAATCTCGCTTTATGATATTTGCAACATCACAACAAGTAGGCATATTGGAACTTTTGTCTGAGTGAAGAAGAAACCATATTTAGGGACCAATTTCCTTAACAAAGAACAAATTTCCTGACTTTTTCATACATTTTTAAAATACCTGACTTTCCCTGTTGCTAGACATCCTGTTAATAAAATGTATCAACATGTCTATAAATCTTTGTATACTTTTACAGATGTGGAGCAAGCACTTTTAGATACATATATTTATATCATAAGTATCTATATTTTACAATAGAATGAAGTTGAGATTCTAATAACTAATGAAAGTGTTGGCATTAGAAAGAGAGAGTGGTGGCTTTAGAGATAGGCAGAAGGATAAAGCCACTTTAAGTCAGTTAATAGCCAGAAATAAGATCACGTCAACAGGCTCCAAAAATAAATCTTATAAAGCAATTCATCAGACGTTTTAATTCTATTTCCAGTTCGCCAGTAAGTCCCCCATACATCAGGCAAACATAGTCAAAGTTGGAGAAGATAAAAGAGGAAACAAGTAGCTAACGTGTTCTTAAAGGTAAGAATTTATAAAGCCATTTGAGTATAGAAATGGATTTTCGGGATATTTCAAATACATGGTTATTCATGGATATGTCTTGGTTAAAGGTCAATATTGAGATGATATTGATACATACTGGGCGCCAGATAAATGTTGGCAGAGCAATGGGGTAATAAGGATTACTACAGTAACAAAATAAGCAATGAAGAATTTATAGCCATCATCATACAGTAAATGGGAGAAACAAAATAACCACTATAGATCTGTAAAATGCTGTAGAAATGGATTGAAGATTTGAATATAAAAATATAATCCAAAACCTCATCTTTTATGAGAACTTTCACATTAATATATTTAAATATTGAGTACAGTATATGAAGGCATTAACATTTAAAATATGCTGCAAATTATTACACAATGGTTTATTATTTCCAAATAACAATATTAGGGTATAGCTGCTGATAGGCAATTAAGTAATATGAAAAGCAATAATACAATGGATCATATCATATCACTACCGCTGATTTCAATACGCAATATCTCAGCTAGTTTTAACCAAACTCCATGATTCTTTTTTCATTCGGTGAAAAATTTAATTCTCTATCAAATGGCACTAAAAGCAAAAAACAAATGGTTTGGTAGTTGTACATCTTGAAGTTGTTACTTGAATAAATATATGATTTTTTTTTTTTTTTAATTCACCTTTTACTGATTCTAAAACTCTATACATACTTTTCTCTATCATCAAAAATAACTGAGTTATGAGCGTATTTATGTGTAAAATTTGTATTTTTTTTTTTATTATATTTTTTTCTCTTTTATATAATTATTCGTGTTTTTTGGGTTAAATAACACTAACAATTTTTTCTTTATCTTAAAAAACAACTGAATTATTGAATTAAATCACTTTTAATCAGCCGTCATTTTAAAACTAAACAGCTGATATCAACATTTAGGTGTTAGGATCATTGTTGCATGGACTTGTATTTGTATGGCGAGATTCGGATAAATGCCACGGACGGCGATCGGCGGACAAACAGATTTTTTAAAATTTGTTATTCGGATTCTACGCATCTCGAAACGTAAGCTCTCGAATTTTAAGGGGGAGGGGTTATTATTATTTTTTTTTTTTGTCCATAACAAAGGTTGATTATTGAAAATAATAAACCAATATATCAATTAATTGAACTTCAAATCCAATACATAAAATAATAAGAGTTTGAAAAGTTAAACAGAATTTTTACTTTTAAGATCTTAAAGAGCACTTACTTGCTGGTAATTGTAGATGATGTTTGAACCAATAAGCGTAGCTCCATCCTTGCTAAGCTTAGCTGTAATACCAAACTGAGTAATCATGTTGTGGGGGACAGTCAGAGTCTCGTGGTCTGGGTTAAGTGAAGGGTAGACAGTTACAACACAAGAATCCAAACGTTTTTCAGCTGACTCATCTGCTAATGAAATAAGGAAACAAAGACATAGAAATGGCAACTTAATAGAAAATTATTGCCTAAATAATATATAACATTGGAATTTTGCTCCTGTGCAAGTAAAAACATCCTCAAAACAGTCGCACAGTAATATATTATTTAGACATAACTAGGGAATAAATAAGTTAGAATGAAAATTATCAAGTTGTAACACCCACCGCTCTTCCATGATTTGCCAGGGGGTGACACTCCAACATGAACATCAGTGAAAACCTTGACTCCTTCTCTGAAATCATGATAGTCGCTGGCCAAATTGGCAGTACCGTTGATAACTAATGAAGGTTGCTGTGGTGGCAACACCATCACGTAGCTCTCTACATTCGGTACTTTAACGGTCCTTCCTCCATCGCATCTGAAAGATTTTAATAGTCAGAATAAATAAGGTTATAATAAAAATAATTTTTATCTTACTGAAGTTCTAAGCAATGAGTAAAACTTACGTAATAGTGGTTGATAAATGAAGATTTCTTCTTCCAGGAGTAGGGAAATCTCTTGAGTTAGTATATCCAATTTTTTTGATGAGGACTTCAAGGTTTGTTTTATTGTCACCCTCAATGGACAATTCAGTTAAATCTGAAAAATAAAGTTATTTTATTGATATCTTCATCAAATTAAACTCGATAGTTTTGATGAAATCTCTTAGTCATGCATAGTTCTAATTAAAATATCCTTAACAAGCATTCTCACCCTGAGGTAACACATCCACACTTACTCTCTTTTTCTCTATGGTTTTAATTTAACAACTTCAATATATCCTCATCACCCTATGTAAAGCAAGTGACAAGGTGTTGATAGTAAATACTGATTATTTTCATTTAATAAAATAAAGCATTCCTATCGCTTTTTTAAAAATAATTCTGTGCAATAGGTAGACTGTACTATTCTTAGAGTTCAAAGTAAAGCTTAGAACTAACAAACAAAACAGTCTTTGAGGTATGCTTAGTTCGAAAATTATTCTTTATCTAATAATAATAAAATATGTACTGATTATTTCAGATTAAAAAAAAATTCTATTTATTGAAATTTAAAACTGTATTATTGTATAAATATAGTAAATTTGAAAAAAAAAGTATAAAGCGATGACATAATACATGTGTAGAGAAACTATCCATTGGCAAAACTAAAAAAAATATTTTTAGGTTCTTTTTAAATAAAGACGATCCATATTTTACACTAAAAAATCCTTTTAATTCTTTTTTCTTTCTCCTACGTTTCGGCCTGCCATTTTCAAGGTCCCTTTAATCAGTCCTGTATATTGCAAATATAAAAATATATATTGCCACATTATAAAAAATATATACTTTTGGCTGAAACTAGCCTTGTCAGCTTCTTGTTATTATAAGAGTAGATAATAACACGCTGACAAGGCTGGATTCAGACTAAAGTATATATTTTTTATAATGCAACAATAAATATTTTAATATATGCAATATACAGGACTGATTAAAGGGTCCTTGAAAATGGCAAAGGCCGAAACGTAGGAGAAAGAAAAAAGATGAAAAGGATTTTTTAGTGTAAAATATGGATCAACTTTTTATTTAAAAATAACCTAAAAATAAATGTATTCACTCAAACAGAATACATATGTGGTAGAGATAAAAAAATATTACAAACGAGAAGGTCTTGGAGCCATCTCAACTCAGACACCTTGGAGGATTATCAGGAATCCAAGGGGGGAGGGGGAAGCAAGGATAATAAACTAATTGGCTAGAGTGATTGGGTTAGAGTTGGTTGGGCCAAATCAGCAATATGTGGACCATTATGGTTAATTCTTGACAAGTAAGGAGCATTGAGGATTTCACAATTGGCCTTATGATGGTTATGTAGATAAGCCTTTAGTAGTTAACTAATTGTCCAGTAAGTGTTGAAGTAGCCAGATAACACTACAATAGATAGCAATATAATATGAGTAGTAACTGACCACTGTTGGTGAGAAGTTCCATTCCCGGCTCTAAAAGCTCCATCGGGGGCACGTCGAGGCTCTCTTTGCACTTGTGGAGGCAGCTGAGGACTGAAGGCTTCTCCACTTTGTTCAACAGGACGGAGAGACCGGCCAGGTAACCGTGGAGGTGGTGCTTCATTTTGTTCTCGGATCCTGTGAATTAAAGGTTGATTACTTTTAAAGGTAATAAAACAGCTAAGAATTAAAGTTAAAATTATTTAGTCAGAATATTAAATAAACTAGAAAAAAAGAAAAAAAAAAAGAATGAACTTGATGGTTTAGAGCAGTGGTTCTCAACAAAAAATGTTTGTATTTCAATGGCAAGGGCTCCCTCCGAAATCTTAGGTATATATTAAGATTTTTGGTGGGTTACACTGAGTCATGTTCATTGCGAGCGAAATATCTCTACTAAAACTCTGTATTCTAGAAATGCCCTAGTTGGGAGAATGGAAATGACGAAAAAAGAACTAGACTTAAGGAGTTTACTTCCGTGAATCTATGAACAACTAAAATTTAATGTTGAACCTGGTAGATGGTTCTAGAATTTTTCAAAAGGAGTGAAAACCCTTCGTTATAAGCCATCCTTCAGAGAGAACATAAAATGGTGGTCCAGAGCCTCTGCTAAGTTAGGTAATCGTTAAAGATACTGATCCTAGTTAAGGAATACGAAACTTAAGGTAATTAATTTTTTGATCTTTTTTCATCTCTAAGTTTTTTTAAAAATTCTTAAATTAATTTTACCAACGGAAGTAAGTGAAAGTAGTGTGCTGCGCGAACCAGATTTTTTAAAATAATTATTGTAGACAATTTTAAGGTGGCTGTTATATGATCCCAAACCTAAAACTAAATTGGAAGATGTGTATATGCTTTTATGCATGATATATGTATGTATACACACATATATGTATATTGTTAAGAATTCTTTCAACAAGAATGGCGACTTTAACTTAGTTAAAAATAAAAATTAAAACAGTCCTTAAAATATGAAAATCGGGCATATCCTTTGAAATAGTAAAATTAGTCCTTTTCGTGCGTGGATAGGCAAAATTTAGGTCTTTCACGTCCGATGGCCACAGAAATGAATAAAAATGACCTAAAATTCAAAACTTATGTAAGAAGGTATTTATTCAAATACTCATAAAGAAATCAAAATTGCTCATTGTCTTCAGCGATACATTATACATCTTTTTTTCTTTAAGCTCATTATTTTTGAAATGTTAGAAAATGACAAATTATAAGTTTGTGATTGTAAACAATAGCAATCGACACAGGAGTTATATCACTTAAAACGTTAAATTTGTCTGTGTAGAGTTGTGATTATAAATAAAATCTATAGTTAGGTTAAGGTAATTTAAAATCATTCCTCAATGACATCATACATCTTCTATTCCTTAAGCTCATTATTTTTAAAATGTTAAAAGGAAAAGTTAAAGTATGAAGGAAAATGGTGGGTGTTATTTTGGTCACAGAAAAATAAAGCGAAATAATTTCCTTTCCAAAATAACTTTCCTTCACATTCTATTGTATGAGGTAGAACATTGGTGGCCCAGAACAACAAGAATGGACAGCATAAAGAGATCTGTGAACTGTCTGGAAAGCTAAATGGTTCATGGAAGCTAATCCAGAAAGGAAAAGAAAGGGGAAGGGGTGCCTCCTAAGGCAAAGAGACAACTATTCACAATCCCGAAAAATTGGACTACTACACTCAAAGACACTGCAGTGGTAGGAGAGAAGAGACGTCAAAGTGGATCTTCATCACCTCAGCCAAGGCATAAAGACTTTAGTAAAACCTCTCCATTTAATGAAGAGAATTCAAATAAGAATTGATATTACAATCAAGTCGCATTATAAGTGGCATAGCCATCACAATGTCTAAGTATTTCTAGGAACAATGAGTTATTTTCTTCAAAAATCAAGGAACTCAGTCCCTTGGCATAGAAAGCAAAAATGTCAGAAAAAAAAGGAAGATTTTAATTAATTGAATGGTGATAATAGTAGACCTATATTCTTTCATGGATGAACCAGAATTTTTCATGTAAATAAATAAACATTCAAGTTACAATTCACTATAATTAACGTTGATAAAGTACATGAAAACAAAAAAAAGGAAGAAAAAAGATAGCCTAGGTATTAATAATAATATTCTAAAACCGACCTTGCCAGCAGGCACCGACAGTAAGAGTAGTATTAATGCCCTTGGTAGGATGGAGTGGCCAGTCATCGATGACTTCAGGATTTTTCTTTTCTGACTTGAAGAGTGATCCATCAACATAAAGCTGAACTTCTGGGAACTGAACTGAGACTGCATAGTGGTGCCATTCGTCATCACAAACCTGAAATATAAAATTTTAGATTAATTATATCCATACATACATTAAGATAATAAGGGGAGAAGTTAATCTTAGGAACAGTCATCGGAACACTTATAAAATATATGATGTACTTCGGAGGGGATATTAAAAGTTGGTCTCGAGCCTGTGTGATGTCAGATACTTGTTAAAGATCCCTATCCTAATAAAACCTGGATAGGCAAAATTTAGGACACCCACTGTAGCATCGTCCGATTAGCCATAGTAGCCTAAAGTGACATTAAATGAATAAACAAACAACTTATTAATGTAGAAACTTAATTAAGTTTTTTGATGAATGCACCCAGAATTAACTTCTCCGCAATATCTACACACAGTCACCATTCTTACATCATTAAGATATTAATATTAATAAACAAGAAAATTCAAGTATAGGATGGACTTTTTAGTCTTGAAAGATGGGAAAGAATAGAAGCTTGATGGAACTAATGTCATTAAGAGAGTAAGTGACCTTATTACAGCGATTTTTATTTTGAAGTAAGTGAATCCTCTCGTAAAGTTTTAATCATAACAGCTCCTAGAAAGCAATCTTTTATACAGAGTTCATTTCATGGTACAAAACCAGAAGAAACTGATTCATAGCTTTGAGAACATTGCACCAAACACAAAAATATTTTTGGAAGGAATTAGTCCGGGTGGCGGTCATTAAATGAAACAACTAAATAGTTTCAACTATTTTATTGTTTGCCAACGTTTCGACCCCCTTTGTGGGTCATCATCAGGGCTAAAAGATACAAAAGAATATAATTTCAATGACATTACATATAATATTATATAACCTATTTAGCTAGAGAACGTCGGTATTGAAAAAATAACAGAACTGTATATGTAAAAAAAAAAACTTAATTAAAATACAATGACCATATTACAATAATGAAAGTGTTATACAGAAAAAATAAAAATATGAAGTAGAGTGGAGATACGTACCGCATGGTGGGAGAATGGAAACTAGGTACTGTTTGGTAGATGGGGGGTAGGTAGGATGGAAAATACGTAGGAAAAGGTGGAATGGAAAATACGTACTGATTTATGGACAGGGCCTGACAACAATGACTAAAATTCTTAATACTACCATACAAAGAATCAATGAAATTTAACTTATGATTATAATAATGATACAGGATAAAAAATTATGATTTAATTCTTGAAATATCACCTATATAATAGTAAGAACAGTGATGGAAGATGTATATGGAGAAAAACTGACTGTACCTCCCAACTTAATCATCCCTAATTCTGTTTTAGGTATCCAAAGATAACAGGGTGGAAAAAAATAATAATGGAACATTGTAAAATACATTACTTGACAAATCTTACAGGTTGATACAAAAATTAAATAAACATAAATACAAGTTGGAATAAATTGAATAGTGAAGACATTTAGAAAATTTTAAATACATAAACAAAACAAAATAAATACATATATAGAATTATATGGATACCTAAAATAGATTTAAAAATATTAATAAAAACCAACAAACAATAATAATAATTGTTTTGTTTTTCATTATTATTGTTAACAGCAAATATGAGCTTAAGTTTTTGTTAATAGCCAAGTGTATTTAAATACATAATCTTATACTAAATATTTTATTAGAATTGTCAACTAACCTGAGGTAGATTCCATCTCCATTCCGCAGGTCTGAAGATATTCAAATCACCTTCTGAGAAATCTCTTCTTAGCAACAAAATTAATCGGCAGTTCCTCACAAACCAGGCATAATGGTGCCTGTTCATTTCTGCAAAAATTATACACATGTACTTACATTTTTCAATATTTTGTTTTTATTGACTATTTTTTTTGTTCTTGCATTGAGATATTTGTACCAATGACTAAAACTCACTATGGTCATCAGCAGAGCAAAGGATATGTTCCTTAACATGCTTGTCTTGGTTAGGATGGTTCTTATGCTTCAACCAGGTTGCGATCGTGAAGATTGGAGCCAGGCCATGGTTAAGTACTTCATTAGAAACACTCACGGCTGAGCTGACACCATCAAACTCAAATATTTGATCACTTTCATGCCCGTCATCAGTCGAAACACCTTTAGTATTGGGAGCCAAGAGTTCAATACTGTCAACGCTGGCACCTGAGGAGGAAAAGGAAGACAAAATTAAATAATGTGTCATTGAACAAAAATAAAGTAGCTATAATACCGATCATGTGATGATAATACTCACATATTACGTAACTACATGAACAGGGTAATTAGGGAACAAAATGTACAATGCTAGTCAAGTGAATAAAAAACAAAAAACAATAGATTTTTATGTGAAAGGGGAATAGTCAGCAACTGATTCTATAACATGCTGGAATTTATGGACAAGATATAATGTCGAGATAAAATATATCAAATCAACAATACTCTGGAATGGAAGGAACCTTCTGAAATATGACAGATTAATTATCAAAGCTATGAATGACTGAAAACATCGAAAATAATGTAACAGACAGAATACAAAACATGCAGAAAATTCTGACCCCAGAATCAAACCTCAAATGATAACAGCTGCTTCACTGAGATAATTAAGGTGCAAAAACTGTCTCAGTCTATCGTGTGTAACATTACAAATCATTCAGCCTACCACCTTTCAAGTTGGTGTATTCTCATACCTTTCTTAACATTCACTCCGAAGAATTAAGAACACATTGCAGATGAAAGATCTCATGAAAACAGGGGTGAGTTCAAGAAGCAATGCAATTTTTTAGAAATAGCCACAACAAGAAATCAAAAGCCTGGAATCAACCAGCCGGTTTTTAGACAAACTAAATTTCGAATACAGATACAATATAACCACATAAGAAATATCATGTTTAAATATTTATAGTTGACTTTAAGTCCGATTCTCAAGAGTTAGGGAGGAAAATCGATCAATCAATCAAAGGGTGCCTTGTAAATGGCTAGTCATATTGTGGGAGCAGATATAGGCCCTTAAGAGGAAAAGTAAAGTTGTTATGACCTGTAGTCCAATTCTCAAAGCTTTGAGGGGGAAAATCATGTTTTGAGATTTTTGCTGTTATCCATGGTTTTCATAATAAATAAGACCCATTTAGATAAAAGAGTCCCTATATCAAACAAACAATACTTAGAACTCTTAGGTTTCCCATTTACTCATCCTATTTGTATGAAATGAGTAATAAAAAGTTGTTTTCAATAAAACTATTAGCCTAATATCCTTAGAAATATTATTTATTATATTTTATTTTTTAAAAACATACTATTATGATACTATGATTAGAACACATAGTAGTCCTGTGGAAAAACTACTCATTGGTAGCACTCCAATGTCTAATTTATGTTAGAAGGTCTCTTGGCCATCTTCTTTTAAGGCGCCTTGGTGAGTTGTCGGAAATAGATATGGAGGAGAGGTCACGGATAAGCGGGTTTGAGTGGCAGGGAGTTTGGAATGAAAAGAGGTATATCTGTAAGGGCAAGTCTTCAACAAATGGGATATTTAGGTCTTTATGGATGATTTTATTAGTAAAAAAGTAAGGAGCATTGAGGATTTCACGAAGGGTTTTAAAAACATATTTTATTGGTTTTTACTACTGTATATACAATACAATAAGTAAAATGGATGAATGGATACCCATTGCAGGTCTCGAGGCCACCGGAATAGATTTAGTTGAGAGGTTACGGACAAGCGGGTTTGAGTGGGCAGGTATTTTGGAATTAAAGGGGGTGTATCTATTGCGGGCTAAGTCTGCAACCAGTGGGATAGGTCTCTATGGATGAGTTTATTATTTATAAGGTAAGGAACATTGAGGATTTTTCATAGGATTTTGGATTGCAAGAATTGGATGCGGGAGGAGTTTGATAGTTAAGTAGACTCCATAGCTCAATGTCATAGGTCCAAATAGGTCGGATAATGGTTAAGTAAATGAGTTTTTTGCAGTAAATAGGGAGTTTTGATTTTTTGTCGAGTAGTGTTGTAGTAAGCGGTGCCTGCAGATACTTTCTTATCGTTTCAGTCTAGTGTGAGGATTCCAAGTAAGGCGCTTGTCTAAATGGAGTCCAAGGTAATGGATCTGTTCAACAGGGATTAGTGGAATGTTGCTAAAGGATACTTATAGGATCTTATAGGGCAGGTAGTCATAGGCTTGCGACGGAGGGTAAAAGTAATGTGATGGGATTTATTAGGATTGATTTAATTCTCAATTTATGACACCATTTCTTCAATGGATTGGATGTGAGAGTGTAGGATTTGTGATGTAACTGTTAGGTCATTACTTACGGATAACACCCATGTGTAATCAGCATAAGTAGTGACTTAGAAATAATAAAATTTAATTTTCTGTATGACATTGTACAAGACTTACTTTCCTATTTTGAGGGTTCGACTTCTTAACCTTCTAGGAAATTTTCTCATTCATCAAGTAGATATATTTGAGTTTTACTGATAAAAACCATGAATAACAGTAAACAAAATCAAAATTTGTTTTCCTTCCTAAGCCTTTGAGAATCGAACTAGAAGTCATTGTACTTTTTTGTTTCTCTCAAGGTCTAGTATCTGCTTCTACAATTTGACTAGACACTTATGAGACACCCTGTATATTAATCAAATGCCGACTTATGCGACAAACTTTGAGAAATGGTGAACTTAAGACTTTTAAATAAGGGTGAATAAAATTTATTAGAAAATATATATTAATCAATATATGTCGAGTACCAAACCATTGACTTACCACAGATCTTCTCTGGCTAGCAACAGAGTAAGTGTCGCGATCACAGCCCTTGTCGATATGCTTGGTGGCCAAAGAGAGCTTGGCCTGAACAGAATGGACAGCGCAAGGCATATCACACAGCTTAAGCTGGGCAGCTGGGAAAAGGTCTTCACGCCCACTGCTGGGGACGTAGTCCACTCTCTCAGCAATTCCTGTAACAGGGGAACGACGATGAAATAGTCTTATAGGTGTATTATCAAAGTAACTTATTTTATCTTATGACACCATAATAAATTGACTTTTCAAAATAGACTTACATAAGCCTAACTTAATGAAAAAACTAGTTATAGTACAACAAAATGAACATTTAAAAAAAACACTGCAAATTATTACACAATGGTTTATTATTTCCATGTAACTATATCATGGTATACCTGTTAATAGGCAATTAAATAATGTGAAAACAATAAATAATCCAAAGGAAAATGGCATATCACCACTGCTAATTTCAAAACACTATATCTCTGCTAGTTTTGAACAAATTCCGATTATTTTTTTCATTTTGTAGAAAATTTAATGCTCTATGAAATAGCACTAAGAGCAAAAAAAAATTAATTAGGAAAAAATATTGTGTCACATATTCTTGTACTCTGGCTAAGATTTTCTGGCCAACATATTTTTACTTTAATTAAAAAATTAAATTAGGACCAATAATAATATCTGGATGTCACACATAGTTTGAACATGACATACATTCATTTGTATTTCTGTATTCCTACAGCAAGTCACATCTGATGCAAGCAAGGACTTTCTAAACTAAAAAAATAATTTCATGCTAATTGCCCAGTGGAATAAAGAATTTTGGGAGATATTTTAGAGGAGGAATATAGAAGTAGAAATGAATTTTGGAACACGTAACATGAATGTTCAAAGTATTAGTAACAGCCAGAAATTATTATTGATCGTAATTTAATTTTTAAAAACATTTCAGCCAGACAATCTTGGACAGAGAAAAGAATATGTGACATTTGTAAAAAATTAACTCATCCACTGCATAATTCTTGACTTTTTGAGCCAGGCTAGAATTAATTGATAATCTGTGTTTCCTGCTTCAATTATAATATTACATAAAGTTTTTATTAAAATCAAATAACATAACATAATATATAAACAAGGCTAAATTAACAGGACAATGGTTTTCTTAACTATAGTCCTTGAAAAGTATAAAAATTAAAAAACGGTCAAGGAAGGCCAAAATAAAACTCAATATTACAAAATGTAATAGGGGGTTGTTAATTCAGGTAGCATCAGACATATTTACATAAAATACGACCATATGTCTATGTCTCAAACATAATAATCTTGAAATGTGCTGTTATTAATATTTAAAAGGTATAATAAACTTTTATTTAAAAATAAAATAAATGAACAATTCAGATAAATCACCTTTCCATCCAAGTTTACAAATTCTGTTGACTTTAACCGTAACCATAACAGGCTGAGATTGTTTCATTCCGCAATCATAAGCAACAACAGACAATATGTGGTTATGACTTCTCTCATAATCTAATGGTTCAGTGTTCCTGATGGTACCTAGAAAAAATAAACAAATATTACACAATAAGTATTATAAACATCAATCAAAAATCAATTATCCACTTTTCAATAAGATTTTTAGTAATTAGATAAAACCCATATATTATTCATTAATTAACACAATTTACTAAGGATACTAAATACATTGAAAGGTTCATCATTGCAAATATAAATTAAAAAGATTAACAAGGTGATATAAAGAAATTCACTAGCTTAGATTTTAATCAAATGCATTTGTTTTTTATTTTAAAAAAATAACCACACCTTAAACCATAATTTTGGTTAAATCATAGTCAACAACCCCTAACCCTCAAGTAAAATCATTAAAAAAAATTATTATTAGAAAATAAAAAAAATAAGTTACAACATTATGACAGAAGCTTAATTTCTTAATACCGAAAAGTAACTATATAAAACTCAAGATGATAATACTATTTTTATATATCATATAAGATTATAGGAATTAGATGATTCAAGCTATTTTAATTAGCAGAGTGGATTTTAAAATTCCAAGGATAAATGTTGCTAAACCTTTTAGATACTAAGTGTTCAAATAAATCAACTGGTACATTCCAAGGAAATTTTTAATACAAGAAAAAAGAGCAGGCTGGAAAAAGAAAAAGAAAAAGAAACACCATAAGATTTTTGTCACTAAGCACAAGTAACTGGTAATTTATATTTAATTTAATTGAATATTTTTTTTAAAATAAACAAGATATCATTAGTTATAACTTTTGATAATTAACTTGTATTCTATTTTATTCAAATTAAGTTAAAAAAATTAACATAGAGAGGAGAGAATAGGGGGAGGGAGGAGTATTTTAATCAGGAAACAGTTTGAATCTGAGTTTTCAATACAAATACACACTTTGAGATACTCTGATTCCAAATAATTTAGTATCTTAAAATGAAGAGAGTGTTGTGTGTATATAATAAGTCTAGCTCACAAATGAAAAATCATAAAAAACAGAAGTTACATATTTGAAATAGTTTTATATGACTTTTTGAAGCAAATATATTTTCTGGAAATAAGAGTTTTAAGATAGATGTTTATATTAATGTATTATAATTGTTTGTTTGTTTATTTATTTAACGTCACTTTATGCTACTATGGCTAATCGGACGATGCTACAGTGGGAGTCCTAAATTTTGCCTATCCAGGTTTTATTAGGATAGGGATCTTTAACGAGTACCTGACATCGCACAGGCTCGGGACCACCTTTTAACGTCCCCTCCGAAGGACGGCATAACTAATGATTTTTTACTCCCATTAAAAAATCCTAGGATCACCTGCGGGTTTGAACCCGTGACCTTTAGCATGGGAGGCTGTTACGCTAGCCATCCAGCTACAAGTGATCCCTGTATTATAATTAATTTGATTGATTGTCGCTATTGGTGACTGTGAGGGCAGTTTTAAAAGTTTATCAAAGTTTTTAAAACAATGTGGAATATATAACCATATATATAGTTCAATAACAATTTATAAAAATAATGTCCATTACTAACCACTATGTGGTCTTATTTTGTCAAAACTATTCATGTAATATGCTAATGACCCTTTGTGGATAGATGCTTATACATGATAAATAAAATAAAATAAATTAATCTGATGTTTATATCAAAGTATTATATTTTTGAGATGATAAATAAAAAATATATATATATGTTCTTCATCATATAGAGGATAGACTCAAATCATGTAAATAATTATTTCTATTGTTATAATTTTTAATGGAAACTAAAATTGAAGTTAAAAAGTTCATTGAAAGAAAGTAAAATATTTTTGTCTCTTATTTTGACTAAAATATGAATTTAAATATTTCAGTAAAAATGGAAATTTGACAAATTGAACTTGAACTTGAAATGATGAAAATATTAATTCCTTTGATTCAGAAATTAATTATAAATTTTGAGTAAAATCAATCAGAATTATTGCTTTAAACCTGTTCATGTACTGTAATAAAGAATTATTTTTTAAAATTGAAATTATTTATTGGAATTGACAACTTTATAATAAACTATATAAATTGATACAACAAATAAATATATAGAATGATGCGATGTGATGGTGTGAAACTTAAGTGTTGAGAAACTACCTAATGGTAGCACTCTAATAGATATAATAAAATAAGATTAACTATCTCAATTGTTGTAAATATACTATTATAACTTTAATGATTATTAAATGTCATCAGGCTCATCTATCAACTCATAATATTGAATAACAGTTAATTCAAGCCTAAATTAAAAATGGATAATGATATTGAAAGCTTAGATAACCATTAAGATTATTATAGTTATTAAAAACATACGTGAAAATATATTATCCATAAAATAAGAATTCAACTACAGTGGAACCTCCATTATTAATGCTTTAATTGGTATTAAATTAACCAGATTGTATAACTATTTATTAATCTTTTCTTCTTAGATAAATGATAAGTTACTATAAATTGGTAATTTTCAATGATAATTACACAAGGCAAGCGGTTATCATAGATAAGTTATTTATTAATAAAGTTCAAAAGATTTCGGAAAAGAGAAAAAAAAAAAATGGAAGTTTTGCCGGTTCTACCCTACATCATTGGATTCTAAGAATTTTATAATGAGTGGTTTCTTTGATGGAAAGTCTCAAGTTACCTCAATTAGTGAAAAATCTGGTTTTATAACTACAAACCCCCCTCAAAAAGGCTTTTAATAATTCTGATATTTTTCCCAGTAGTTCCACTTTTATCTTGGAAGAGAATGTTTTGCTTTTTTTTTTTTATTAGCCCCAAGACTTCTACCTAAGTTCTATACAGTTACTGTAAGACATCACTAAAAAGAAATTAAGGTCAACAAATGAAAACAAAGGACCACAGCAAAATATTCACAATATAATAAAAAAAACAATTTCTGACAACAATTTTTCCTAAATTAATACATTGAATAAAAAAGGCTGCCAATTATTATATAATTTTTTTTACATTATTTCCAAAAAACTATATTAGGTTATAGCTGTTTATAGGCAATTAATAAATATGAAAAGCAATAAATAATTAAAAGGAAAATGGCCTATCACAAATGCTGATTTCAATTTTTTTTTTCTCCAGCTTGTAGGATATTCAATTTTTGGTATTTATTTATTAATTCTGTTTACATTTTTTCTCTATCATCAATAATAATCGAGTTATGTGGAAATCACATCTCTTTTAAGTTGTGGCTTAACCATATAATAAGATTAATTTTTTCTTTACTTTTTGTTTATCGCAGTGTCTTGACTCGAAAACCTTCCAAATTTTTCTCTATCTTCAATAATAACTAAGTTTTGGTGGAATGACATCTATTATAATTTGTGGCTTGAATATGTAGATGCATTTTTTTTTTTTTTTTTTTTTTTTTTTTTTTTGTCGATTACAATGGTCAATTATTGAAAATAATAAACCAAAATTGATTTGTAGGGCCAGGGTTTACAATTTTTTAATAAGCTCTCCCCCATACATAGATCAAATAATATAAATTCCATTGTGATTGGCATCTAGTTTGTTCCATAAAGACGTAAACTCAATTAGGTCGAAATACAATTACAAAAATAAAAGTATTTCTAAAATTAAATCTAATTTATTGAAATTCATAGGGGCATCAGACTTAAACTAATGACTGTAAGGAAATTTAAAGCTTCATTTGATTCAGTTCATAAGATTACATCATATGCCCAATAAGAACTGGTTATTTGGTACCCAGTTTCTTAAAACCTATGAAAGAGTAAAGCTATTTTATATTTATTATGTATTATGGTTATCTATGTTAACAAAAGATCCTTAAAATTCTTACACTACAGTTTATTAATTTGAAATGTACAAGAGCCAATTCAGATGTTGATTTCCAAAAGATACTATATCCATTATAGGAAATTTTATGGGAAACAAAAATTTCTTATTAATTTATTTGATTTTTTTAAAAATAAAAATGTATTTATTTTTATAATTATATCAATAACAATATTCTCAGTTAATGATAGAATTTTGTTAGTATGATTCAGAAATTATATTAAATGCGTAATTAGTTCCCTCTAGAAATACTTGCAATTGTAAACAACTTGAGTGCTCTTTAATGATGGATTACGATAAAACTAAACTAATAGAATACAAATATGTCAAGATGCCAATTTTGTAAAAAATGTCTTTCAGTACATTTCTTTCAAATGAACATCTCAATAGTAAACTTTATACTATACTTCACTTAATTAAAGAATGATGTTATCCTGATAGAGACTTTGTTTTAAAACTTTTGAGATCCTAGATATAGCAATAAAATTATTCAAACAGGAAAATAGTCTCTTCAGAAACACAATTTGTGATACGATTATGATGGGTAATCATACAAAAAAATGAACTTTCTTTTTTTTCTAGGAAGAAAAATATAGAATTAATCTGTAATTATTATTCTAGACAAAGATCGTGATAAGAAATTATTTTTTTTAGAAATGATAATAATTATACTATTGAACATGCATAAAAATGTTATTTAGAGAGAAAAAAAGAAAAGTTTAAGACATCAGAATAAAAATAGTTACCTTCATTATCAATGGTGAACGGTTGATCAGTGGTAAGAATTTCATACTTGCAGATATCTCCAAACTTAGGAGTGCAATCTCGGTCAGTGGCTTCAACCCTCACAATCTCAGAGTATAACCTTCCCTCATCTACCTGGCACACATAGGAGGGCTCCAGGAAAACAGGGGCAAACTCATTGATATCCATAACGGTGATGTGAACAGTAGCACTGAAAAAAATAAAATAATTATTATAAAGAAATAATAATAATAATAATTTATTTATTTATTTATTCTGGGACAAGTCCCTTTAGAATAATACAAAATAAAATAATGTGAGACTTACAGTATTAGAGTAAGAATTAAAAAAAAACAACAGGGGATCACTTGTAGCTGGGTGGCTAGCATAACAGCCTCCTATGCCAAAGGTCACGGGTTCAAACTCGCAGGTGGTCCTAGGATTTTTTAATGGGAGTAAAAAATTCTTAGTTATGCCGTCCTTCGGAGGGGACGTTAAAAGGTGGTCCCGAGCCTGTGCGATGTCAGGTATTCGTTAAAGATCCCTATCCTAATAAAAGCTGAATAGGCAAAATTTAGGACTCCCACTGTAGCATCGTTCGATTAGCCATAGTAGCATAAAGTGACGTTAAATAAATAAATAATAAAAAAAAAAAAAAAAAAAAAAAGAAAATAAAAATAAGAAAAATGACAAAAAAATATAATAAATTAATATATAGCTTAGAAAATTAATGGCTGTAAAATATTAGAAAAAAAAATATATGGCTGTAAAAATATTTAAAAAAAATATACATATACAAAAGATGATTAAAGAATATAATAAATAAATAATTATCATGTTCATATACATAACCTCGACTAAAAAACAAAATACAATTCTTCTTTAACTAAAAAATAAAATTAAATACAAGAGAGAAATGCTTTATTTATTTGGCAATGCTGCCCAAATACATCGGGTTGCTTACATAACACAGCATACTTATCAATCAAAAGGACATATTTCATATATGTCTTTCATACAAAACACTTCTATAACTTCTCCTATTTACTTATTATTGGATCAGTCAGGATTCTTTGGAAATTAAATGGAAAAGAAGTAATGGAATAGACGATGTTTGTATATATGTGTGTGTGTATGTGTGTATATATATATATATATATATATATATATATATATATACACACACACCAGTTTCTTATATTAATGATATGGAATTATCAATAATATAAGAAACTAGTTATAAACCCGGAACACCTAGGTATACACTAAACAATGTCTCGAGATATCATCGGAAAATTACTTTAAAATACCTTAGTGAAAAATATTTGCATAGCCTTGGCTTGTAACAAGATCCACATAAAAATTGCACAGGCACATTAAATTAAATTAAAGGAAGGGAAGGGAGGTCCTTAATATTGTTTAACTAGAACTTCAACTACAATATGAGTTATTATATCTTACATACTAAAAAAAATATAACACTGACAAAAAAAACAGTGTTCATCACTCAAGAAAATATTTGGGCCAATACATAGAGATGGCATCTGGATGAAAAGACCTACCAATGAGCAATACCATACCATCATACAAAAAAAAAAACAACAAAAAAAACAATTTGGTATCATGAAATAGAGGAAGACTTATGGCAGTTGGAACGAACAAGCAAATGATGGGAGACAAAAAGGAATTTAGGAACAAAATTAAGAACACAAAGCTTATGGTAAATGAGAAGAGGAAGACAGGAGCATTGTGAGCAGAACAGAGGAAGCAGGAGCACAGCCAAAGGATGAAGAGATTTTAAAAAGAGAGGAGGAAGACAAAGAAGTGAAATTTGTGTCATCATGGGATATTTGAGTTCGAACACTGTCGTGTTCTATAAATATATCCCTATTCAGATTATATAAATATATCACCCTATAAATTCTATAAAGTGATGTTAAATGAACAACATGAACACTGACAAGGTCGGGGTGCAAACGGAAATAAATATTTGGAAGAACTGCCATTTCTAATCTTTTATTATAGCATAATCTCTAATCGTAACATTCCTGTGAGACTAGTAAACATTTATTCAAATAAAAATCTTGGAATAAGAAAGTGTATATAAAAGATTACTGTAACATAAAATCCATGAAGGGTCTTGAGTTCAGTTATAACTTTTTTAAGAATTGACTTCTTCAGTATCTCAGGAAGTAAGAGATGAAAAATAAGACATTTCACAGCACCATCTATTATCCTTTTAATAAAAAAAAAAAAAAAACACTAAACATTTATGTTCAGTAAAAATGGAGATTTGAATCATGGGCTTTTAAAGATTCTTCTGATTTTGGTTAAAGTAACATTAAGAATAGAGAATATTAAAAAAAAAAAAAAAATTAAATCTAATTTTTATTAAATTCTTCTTCTGAAGAATTAAATCTATAATCTAAGAAATATCAGCTAAATTGTATGAGGATGGTGATTTATCAGACTGACTATGTTTCACATTAATGCTTATTCTAAATAAATGAGAGGATATAAAGTAATTATTCAACATGTTCAGCTTGAGTAGGACAAAACTACAGATAATTCTGTTGATCTAATCATGTATAGAACCCAATGATTCAATACCGAATTATTACTATTTTGTGAATTTCAGAAGTTAGTCATGTTAAAGGATTAAACAGGAGATGTATCTAATGGAATAACTATCTAAAACTATATACAAAAATTGATTGTAGATTTTAAGATAATTAGGGGACTTTTAAAAAAAAAACTTCTTTATTATCCTGGGACTAAAGTCCCTTAAGAATAAAATAAAAATACAAATTTGATGACTGGAACAATGTGGTCATAGCTTTGAACAACAAATAACTAAACTAAAATAATTAATTGAGGTTATAAAATATGTACATATTTACAAATCAGACTCCTAGAATAAAAAAAAAAAAAAATACCTCCTTTATTAGTGATAATTGAAATAATACAAACACAACGAAATTGGTCTTTAATACCATCTGCAGTTTGAGGTTATAGTCTGTTTGATTGGAAAAGGAGAATATTTAAGCGATTAAAGAAGGAGCGATTTAAAGCAGGAAGTAGTTCGTGCATGATGGATCTTAGGAGGGATAGAATTCCAAAGAGAGATTGCTTTGGCTAGAAAGGATTTGTCAAACACAGCAGTACGGTGAGGAAGATAGAGGTCAGAAAGACGGGATCTAGTAGAACAGGAATGAATTGATGATTAAAATTGAAGGTTTGGAAGATATAGCTGGGATGATGAGTTCTGATAACCTGGTAAAGGAAGGAAGCTAAGAAATACTGGCATCTGTAACGAGTATAAGTATAAACTCGGCGTAATACAATATTCATAATTTCAAAATAAATAGGACTTTTTTCGTATAAAAAGACTAAAAGTTAAATATCAAGGAGCTAACAAGGTGTTTACTTATTAGTACTTAGAAGTAAGCTTGATTCAGAAAAGGCAATAAGGTGGACAATTCTGATGACATCACGGTCCTTGGTCTTTTGTTTTTTATGGTGTGCTTGGTCTAAGTAATAGGTCAGTGCACTGTTGAGTTGTTTAGATTGTTTTTTTAGGAATTATTTAATTGTTTTGTGGTGTTCTTAGACAGTGTTAAACTTAAAATATGCCTGGAATACCTTGAGTGGTTGCAATTTGTAAAAAGGATGATAAATTATAAATTAAATTTGTAATTTATATGTGTATGCATATCATACCCCATTAAATGCACACATCAAATATATTTCAAAAATCACTAATTTACCTGTGAAATGAAATGAAATTTATCCTTTTTGTACAATTATTAGTTCTTGCAGTCAAATCAGAAGTAAAATACTGTATTATCTAGTAATTATTACTGTTATATTTATCTCTTCTTTAATTCTAACAAAAGATAGTAGTTTTGAATATCAGTTTGTCCTGTAAATAAGCTTTTCCTGGTCGAATATTTTGGAAGTAAGTATCATTAATTTTGGAAAGAGGGCTTAATGAGGCTTCATGAGATAAAAGAAGTTCAATGAGCAGATTGTTTTATATTATGTATTATTCACATGATATATTTTGATAAACCCTGTCCTTTTTTCCTATTAATTTTCTTTTTTGTCCTAAAAAAGGTGACTAGTTTCTATTTATTGATTTTTCATCTCAAAATACTAGTAACACATCTATACAAATGATATAACAAAGACCAACCATGTCAACAAAATATTTTGTGTGGGTTTGCAGACCAAAAACCCACCTCTCATTGTATAAACACCTTGAGTAGCTAATATATATATATTCAATAAATCAATATTATCACCTCCTTCCTTTTTCTTTTTTTCCATCTAATGGCATATCTAGCGTGGAGGAGCCTCTATCCAGAACGGTCACTCCAACTGGACCTAGCTAAACAACCTCGCCTCATTGAGAATTTTCCTCCTTTACAACTAATTCATTCTTGATAGTTCCTAGGATGAAACCTCCTTGCATTCTTCCAAGTGGGCCTAACCCAATACCTGTATAGAATCCATGTCTTCGTGTATGTGGCAGACATTAGCAAACCACTTGAGTTTTCTGTTTGCTGAAGTGGTTTTAGGCTCAGGTACTCTCCATTGAACTCTTAAATCACAATTTCTAATAATCTGTAATTATCTGACTGAAATGCCTGCCAAGATGGTTCAGCTTTCTTTGCTATAGGAGCAGACAGGCAGGAAGTCAATCTTACTAAAATGCATTTTTGTCTTCTTTTCCACTTCTAGGTGACCAAGGGATACTGTTAGTGACCTATTAGCACACCTGATTTACCTTTGCTATTCTGTTTAAGAACTTAGCATCTGTCTAGCCAGCCAGAGCTATTAATACAGTCCCCAACAAAAAGAATACAAATACAACACAGCAATGTTTTTGATATAGTCATTTAAATTTAAAATATGAAAAGCCATTAAACAATAAAATGAAAGACTATCAAATGTTTCTTACTGGTATTCTGGTCAAGAGCAGTACTATTATGAATCCCAAAGAAAATACCAAGTTGGTATTTTCTTAATACAATCCATTAGAGCCAGAACACTTTCCTATATTCTTGACCACTTTACACCATCCTCTTCCGTACATACCCAAAACGCAAGATCTCAACCAACTGACTTGTGTCCATTATTGTCCATGCTACCATATTTTAGAATTCCTTAACCATCTCCCTCTGTAAAGCATCGTCCCTAACTATATTCAAACACCATTTATTTATCCACCTCCTCAAAGCTCAATTTTCCACACACATGTAATCTATTTTGATTTAACTATACGCAGCTAAACTCATTCAAAAGTCATCATCATTGTACTTTGTTTTAAGGGGACATAATGTCCCAGAATAAAAATTATTTTTCATTTCAAATAATCAAATTTTCCATAAAGTTTGGCAGTGACTAATTATACCAAAATAAAATTATAATTAAAGACTAATCATTTAGTAGAATGATTACAATACAATTTGAACATAATTTTAGATCTCTTTGAATTTAAATGCACTTTAAAATTGTTTATTGATTAGTTTTTAGAAAATAAATCAAAGTTTCACAGTTACTTCCTAAATGTGCAACAAAAAGTGCTTGACATCAGAGTCAAACAATGACCCTTAGCCAGAGCATTCATGTATGATTGTATAGGTCTGATCAATTTTTCTTTTACTGATTTTAAATAGTTATCAATTCAGTGATAATTTATTTATTAAAAATTTTTTTTATTGATATTTAGAACTGTACAAAAAAATTCAACAAGTAAATGGGAAAAATATGAAAATGGGCTTGGTAAAGTCTTCTGAAGAAACTACCCAGTAGTCACACTTGACACAGCACTTCAATATTTTCATTCTATTTTGTTAAATGTAAAAATAACACAACTTTTGCATTTGAGTATTTTAATTGTTATGCAGCTTTTAATGAACACAATCAATATATCTTATCAATCGTTTTAATATCCAATAGAATAATTGAATCTTCAAGCCAAGTTTTTATTTACTTTATTTTTAATTTAATGTTTAAAATATGATTTAGCAATAACACTATTAATTTTTTGATAATACTGTACGCGTGTGAATTGTTAGTATTTCCTCTCTCGATTTTCTTTTAATAGAAAGGAATGTTTAGAGAGTTGTACATAGACAAAATTAAAATAAAAAAAACCCTAGATTTTCAATTTCTTCTGGCTGTCAAAGTATAAAGGTAATTTTTACAAATTATGTTTTCTCTTAATCCAATGTTTAATTCAAATATGAGAATTAATATATGTATCACTATTTATTTTATTTATTATTTTTTTTTGAGGATAATTTTTTAACTGGTATTTTTTTCAATATTATATTATCATCAGTATCAATCATAGGAATTAGAAGAGTTTTTTTTCTATAATGTTGGCATTTTTATGAGTCTATTCATCTTAATATTAGTTTTCATAACTTTTTCTTTACTGTTAAATATTAAATAAAGGGCAAATCATTTGAATCCCATATTCCTTATATTACTTGCTTACATTTCATATATTCTGTTATTTCTAATAATTTTTTTTAATTTATTCTTTATTTTTTGTGTTTTTAAAAATAATTATTATTAAGTATTAATCCATAAAGGGATGTACTGTTTTTCTCTTCTAGCTATTTTATGCTAAGTTAATTTTTTTCATCAAAGTGTTATTTGCAAAACTGAATAAATTATTCTATTATGAATTAATACATTAATGATTGAACTAAAAGTATTTAAAAAAAATAGAGATCTCTTAATGAGAAATATTTGTTTATTAAATGCAGTAGTGCTTTTTTATTTTTAAATAAATATATTTTGTTCATTTTAAAATAGTATTTTAACTACATTCAGTAAAATCTGCATTACAATTAGAATGCTGAAATGCAAAAGTTGGCATTCTAAAATACAGATCTTTTGTAGAACGGGTTTTCAAAATGACAAAGAACCAGTCCTAACACCCCCTCCTACTTGAGTTGAGGAATTATGTCCTACTTTCCATATTGTAGTGGTCTGGACCAGGCTGGTCCATAAGGTGATACACAAACCCAACTGTCATAAGCACTCCTAATAAAGAAATAGTGATTTTCAAGTACTTTGAATTAGAATGGTGATTTCAAGAACATTTGATTGGATAAATCAAGATAAATACAAAACTTTTATGGTTTACAAAATAAGTTTGGACCAGTATATAGAATCAATGATAATATATATACATAAACATATTGACAACAGTCCAAAAACTAATTGACACATCAACACCTAATCAAAAATATTTTCAATTTAAATGATGTGAAGCATTAGTTAGTATTAATACATATTCAATAAAAAGTCAAATATTATGGAATCATTACAATACTGAAGTATCATTAACATAATTATATACGAGGTATTAACAAAGAATGGTGCTATCGTTAACATCTGTAAAAGCTTAATTCAAATAAAATTTTTGATAGTAAGAACATGAGAGAATTTTAATAATTATACACTGAATTTGATCTGTCAAAATTTATTAACCAAACCAACCCACCATACATCAACTTAAGTTCAATTAGTTGTTTCCTTATTAACAGGGAATAGCTCTTTCAAGGTCTTTTACTGAATTTGATTAATAGAAAAATGTTAATCAAATGGTTGAAACTATTGCCTTATAGATTTAATAATCTTAAGAAATTTTTCAAGAGGGTGTGTCATGAACTTAAAATACTCAATAGCCTCAGCATGGATTTTAACAAATAAACAATAAGATGTCTGGTTCTATTTTCCAAATAAATAATGAGATATTAAATTAAAATATAAAATAAAAATAATAATAAAAACCGTGACCTCACTAAATGTTAAGGAGTGCAACGAAGTGCAGTAATAAGAGTTTTTACTTTTTTAAAAGGACAATAACCATTTAAACCTTCGATAAAAACACCATGTTTAATAAAAAAAAAACAATAATAATTAAAAACATAATTGTCCAAGTAAAATAACATTAAATGTAAAAGAGAAAATATCAATGTCAAATGAGCAATTCTTCACAAATATAAATATATAAGAAAGCTTACTTTTCAGATTGAAGACCAGAACAAGAAACTGCAGCAATATCAAATTTATAATTTTTTCTTTTTTCACAGTTAAGTACCCTCCGAGCTTTCAATTCAGCTTCACCGTTATCTTTCAAAATTATCTATAAATTAAGAAATAATGTTTTGTAATTAATGAAATATTTCAAATAAATATAAATGTCAATATTGGAATTAAAAACTACCTGAAAAGGTGCTTCACCATGATGTTTATTTACTATGTGAAAACCACAAATTTTAGCACCTACACCCCTAATTGTTGGGGTGACTTCTACAACAGTTTCATTTTCTTTTACTAGTCCATGATATCCAGCCTCTAGATTTTGCAACGAAAGTCTGGGAACTAAATAATATTAAATGGTCCATTAGAAAGTGACAGGTGATCAATAAAGGGTAAAAGTACTAATAATAATTAAATGCAAACCAAGAGGTATCAACATTAAACATTAATAACTGTTTGAATTGCAATCATAGTAACACATACTTTTTTAAAAATGATTGACAGATAACTATAATTGAACAACTGTTGATTATGTAAATTAATGATACTAGTTATCATCGAATTGATATAATTATTATTATTATAATTACATAAAAATTAAGGGAGGCAAGGTAATAGGAGACCAGGTAGTTGGTATACCAAAATGGAAACTGTGTCACAGAGCCTTTGTGCTCTGCCTTCAACTTTTCACCGGGAGACATTACAACTCTAATGTAAATAAATTGACAAAAATCAAATATAATATAAAAATACTATTTTACCTCCTTCTAAGAAAGGTTCGGGCTAGAACTTGATGTAAATGCTTCTCCAAAAATAATCAGATAAGCGGCAAATAAGTATAGCCCTGGGTGAAACATTGTGTCTTAATCCATAAACTAGTCGAAATAGAACGATGCACACTAGGCACAAACAAAACTACACTAAAACATAACTCAAATTTCGTTACAGGACAAGCGAAATTGTCACGTATAAGTAACAAAATGTATAGATTCCGTGAGTCACTAGCCACCAGCACTGCGTCTATCGATTAGCTAACTTGGACTGTAGAGTGCGCTGCATGAATTATTCCTACCAGGCAAAAAACAAGATATGATAATGTAAAAATCATTAGTTCCCTATTAAAACTATCTTTTATCAAAAATTCATTTCAAATATACCTGTATTTCTGTATTTAATGTTATTAACTTTTACACAATGCAATATATAACTTAATAACTCACACTTAACTTGAAAAGTTTGACAATCTTTCAAATTCGAAGGACAAAAAATTTCTTTTATTGTTTATTATAGAAGTTTTATACATTAGAATATTAGTTTTTACCAAAGAAAAAGGAGGGCAAGAAAAATGCTATCTGGCGGCTTCTTAGCAACCTACTAATTCAAAACTTTCTCTTTAAAGCAGTCCGGTGTTTTAAGAAATCATATATCATAAAACTCCAATTTTTTAACTAAAAGAACTTTATTTTGTTCGTTTGCTTTTCTCCTTTTAAACTTTAAAATAAAAATCAACAAAAAGGGACAAAAACTTTGGCAGTGTTGGTCTGACCCCTCCCAACGTGCACCTGCCATGGCAGGTGCAAAAACTGATCTTCAGGTGGTTTTGTTTGCCCACAGGAAGTGGAGTTTAAAGAACTTTATAAATTTAGCCTGGGATGTTTCTTCTTAATAATATTTTATTGTTTAATTTATTCAAGTTAAAACATAAATAATACACACAGTACGTTTTGTAATGAACTCTCTGTTGATATTGTGTTTATAAACATTTCCATTGAACGAGTATAGTTTCACCTTCTTTAACAAATAAAAATCATAATTAAATCAGCTGCATTTGATCATCAATAATTATTGAGATTGTGATGATTTAATAAGTGTTTTGTTTATATATAAATGATTTATATAGCATTGATTTAGCAACATATAAACATTTATTTAAACTTTGGGTCTAATATAAAAACAAAATAAAAATAGGATATAACTATATATAAGACTTCTAGGGTACCACTGGAAATAGTTTTTCACAAGTCTGTAAAGTAAGGTATGTTGTCTGAGAATAGTCATTGTATGGCATAGAAACCTGAATAGTACTAGAAAAGTATTTTGTGGAATTTACAGCTATACCTGTCCGCCTACCCAAAGGAATTTTTAAGGTGTTAGGTGTAAATTTTACCTGAAAATGCCGTTCTCTCTTAAAATAATACTTTAAATGTTGCTTGGTTATTGATGCCTTGCATGCACTCATAGCATTGGTATTATGAGAGGAAAAAGGAAAAGTTAAGGTGTTTTTTTCTTTCCCTGTTGTTTCTACCCTAGATAATTTTGGTTATTTAATTAAAAACTTAATTAATCTTAAATTAATTAATTAATCTCCTTCAACGATATAACTTGTGTAATTAAACGGTAACGAACCTGCATATATATTTTCTATATGTCGATATAACTGTAAGCTTGACAGATATACTGTATTATACGAAAGACGTTTTCTCAAAGCCACCGACAATTGTGCTAATTTCTGTAGGCGTTATAGGGTTGATCAATCAATCATTAAAGAATAATTGCTCAGTATTAAATGACTAATTTTGTGTATTTGCTCCTATACACAAGAAAATCTCGTATAGTCGAATAAAAATGCTAATTACTAAAAAAGCGACCTCGTTGCGCCTTATTTTTTAACTCAGTGGCATAAAAAGGCAAAAAATAAAAGCCAAGATGGAAGAAGTTGTGATTAAAAAAGATGTTTATTAAAGAACCTCAGTCCTTAAAGTGGTTTGAACACTTGAGTAAGATAACTAGCTTATTCCTCTTATTAAAATTTTCTTTTATATATTGTACATTTAAAAAAAATATATTAAATATATATATATATATATATATATATATATATATATATATATATATATATAAATATAAATAAACGAATCGCCTTTTCTTTTGGTCATTACATCACGTGTAAACAATGGCTTGACCGATTTCACTGATTCTTTTTTTGTTGTGTTCACAACAGTCAGGAGAAGGGTCTTATGGAAGAAAAAAAGAGAAAAATTACTTTGGTTGTAGGCTTTTTAAAAGTATTTTCTAAGGTGATAATAGTCTCTCTCTCTCTCTCTCTCTCTCTCTCTCTCTATATATATATATATATATATATATATATATATATATATATATATATATATATATATATATATATATAAAAATGAATCTCCTTTCTCTTAGTCATCGTATCACGCATGAACGGCTTGACCTATTTCACTAATTCTTTGTTGTTTTTACAACTGTCAGAAGAGGGATTTTATGAAAGAAAAAAATAAAAGTTACTTTAGTCGTTATATTTTTTAAAAATAATTTTCTAAGGTAATATGAATCTCTCTTTCTCTCTCTCTCTATCCATCTATCCATCTTTCTCTCTCTTCCTCTCCCTATATATATATATATATATAAATTAATCACTTTTTTGCTAAGTCATCGCATCACACGTGAACGGGCTAAGCGATTATAAGACATAGTTAAGAAAGGACATCGTCTGTCGGGTTCTCTAGTATTAAAATAAAAATTGCAATAGTGTGTTTTAGAAGTTTTATGTGTACACATTTCACTTTCGTTCATTGGAAAATGGATCAAGTTTCAATATTTATGAAGAAAATGCATACATATTTTTACCATATTCCAACCCATTTAGTTCAGAGTCCCGTGGAATTCGGTAGGTGCTATTAAGATGGACGAGTAAATATATATGTATAAATGGATTCAGTAAATCCATTTAAATAAAAAATCGAGTTGGTGATGGTATCTTTTTGCCAATGCGCTGGCAGGTCGTAAATCATTGGCTTCGAAGCTCGAACATGGCGGCATTGAACGCCTGTTGTATTTATTTTCAAGAACCATTGTCGGTTTGTTCTTCACTGATATAATGAGTTTAAAATTTATGTCCATAAAAAAAAGTACATTAAATCTTAGGTAATGATTTAAATCGACGAGTGAACGGGGCCGACTAAAGTAATTATCATTGTACTCCAGCAAGAGCATAGGCATGGTTTTCGTTAGGAGGGGGAGAGAAAAATAGGTTGAAAATGTAATTTTTTTCCAAACATTGACTAAAACATTAATTTGAATATTACTTTCTCTTACCTAGACGTTCATTGTTATACTGAATCCTCTGTTTACAACCCTTCAGAATTCACTCTGAGTATTTAGTTTTAAGTCCGATTTCAAATCTCATATTTTCTTCAGGATTTGTCGCAGTTCAAAAAATTAAATATCTATGTTTTGATAATGCCGAAAGTGTCTCGTCGAAAATTAAAAGCTGGATATTTAATTACCCCGGGCTTAGATCTGATGGGAAAACTGTTTTTTATTGCTTGTGATCAGTCAAAATCAATGTGGTTTGAAAGAAAGTCCCAAACATAAGCTTATTGTAAAACAGTTAACAATAAATTCTTCCTTGGTATAATTTAGGGTGCGATTCATAAACATTATCACTGAATATTATTTAAAATTATTTATTGTGGATGTAATTAGTTGACCGTTGAGAATTACTGGAAGGAATTAGTCCGGTTGGCGGTCATTAAATGAAACAACTAAATAGTTTCAACTATTTATTGTTTGCCAACGTTTCGACCCCCTTTGTGGGTCATCATCAGGGCGCATGGTGGGAGAATGGAAACTAGCGTTTATGTGGTCAATTTGTTGTATGGTTTCCCTAATTTTTAAGTTCAGTAACGTTCTTTTGTATTTGTCTAAGGAGTGAGTCAATTTGGAGGCAAGAGAATTTGACAACGAGACTTGACTAATGCAGTTCTCAATGAATTTTGGAAAAAGAGAATGGGTTCGACATTTTAATAAAAAAAATTCTTTGTTCAGTTTTTTCGGCAAGGCGTTTGTGGAGGTTGTAGAGATTGTTGAAAGTTTGTCTATTTTGGGGGAATCGCGATTTTAGTGAAGAGAAAATATGATGGTGGTCATTATTAGAATTCACTGGAGAAAGGTGGTAAGTGGTTGAAGAGGACACATTTTGAGTCTGGGAAAAGATGTATTCAGAGAAGTAATTGGTGAGAAATAACTTGGGAAGAAGGCGTATGAGGAGTTTTATTATAATGTTGAGTTGGGAGGTGAGTCAGAGATCTATTACTTTTTAACCTAGTGTTATAGCGGTGTGATGGTCTAGAAGAATCCAAAACCCAAAACCTAGTTTCCATTCTTCCTCCATGCGCCCTGATGACCAACAAAGGGGGTCGAAACGTTGGCAAACAATAAATAGTTGAAACTATTTAGTTGTTTCATCTAAAATTATTTATATTTAATTAATTACCTTGGTCTACATAACGTACCTCTATTTATTATTCACAACCAATTCTTATCAATTTTTCAAACTGTTTTTAGTGAGTCCTTCTATATTGGCTTATTACATGTTTTGTAAATTCACAATCTAAATAAATATTGGTGGTACGAATCAGATAAAGATTTGATTGATGATCAATTATTTGATTAAATTAGTTAATGATTTAAATAATTTTTCCTAGTTATAAAAAAAAATTGTGCATTGATCTTTTATTCACGTGATTCTTGTTTTTTAAATTTTTAATGATAGTGAAGTAATTTCTCAAGGAAACAACTTTTAAAGGTTTAGTGTCTCTTCCATATAGATGATTTAGAATTATTTAAGTTTTGCAAGTTTATTTTCACTTTTATATTTTGGGGTTTTGCTTCACTATTTTGCACATTTCGAAATTTTTATTGCGCAGTATTGAACGTTTCGGGATTTTTACTGCACGGTTTTGGACTCTTTACTGGGCGAACATCCGTCTCTAATTATAACTATTCATGTTAACAATACATGAATCATAATTTTTTTAATAGATTTATTGCTATTTACAACTGTATAATGATATACATCTAGTAAATGAGATACAAGATACAAATGTCATGATTCACATGTGGGGATACTACCCATTGGTAGCTCTCCACAAACTATGTTAAACTAGAAGGTTTCGGAGCCATCTTCTTTTCAGAAACCTCGGAGGATTATCAGGAATTGTAGAGGAAGCAAGGATTGAAACTGGTGGGTTAGAGTAGGAATGGAGTTTGTCATGAAAGGACGATTATCGGGTCATTCGATTATTTTAATAATTCGAATTAAACGATTATCGGATTAATCGGTTTGGATAAGCGAATGATCATTCGACTGAACTGTTTAATGATAATCGAGGGATTATAAGGAGCTCGGATAATCGAACTTTTTTTTTCTTTTTTTTTTCTCATCACATAAATTATAGACACATCGCCTCTCACAATGCATACTGATCATTCCATCATTCGATAATGAAATCATTCGATTATTTAATGCCTTGGTTTCGGGGCCATCTTCTTTTCAGACGCCTCGGAGGATTATCAGGAATTGTAGAGGAAGCTAGGATTGAAACTGGTGGGTTAGAGTGGGAATGGAGTTTGTCATGAAAGGAGTGGTACCTGGTTCGCGCCAAGTCAGCAACAAAGGGAACGTTAAGGTCTTTATGGATGAGTTTATTTGTGACAAAATAAGGAGCATTGAGGATTTTTCGAAGGATTTTCGATCGTAAGGATTGGAGACGGGAAGTATTTTATGGTTTAGTAGAGCCCAAATCTCTACTCCGTATCATAAAATTAATTAAAAAAATATATACTTAAAAAAATCTTTATGCTTCTATGAAAGCACCTATATTTACGCTATTGGTTCGGCGTGGACAATCGTACCTTTATTTAATATTTGAGAAATATACAACCATGGGTATTATTTTAAACTAATAAGATTTCAAGTCTGGTATAGTGATTTATGGAACATGAGTCAGACATTCAACGCCATTGACACCTAAATAGTTCAAGAAATGATCTCATTACATATGAAACAGTATCAACAATGAAGGCTTTCATCGCATAATACGGTTGTTTAGTAAGTACATTGTTCTGAGAATACATTTGTTCGCTATTGAATAAGCAGTTTTATTATGGTAAATAAACTATGACTTAAGTTTCTATTGAATTAACAACATGAGTTATAATTTATTGATAGTTGTATGGCAGTTTTTGTTTCACTTAAGTATTACGATCGTGAATATTTTGGAATTCCAGTTTTCAACGGAAATACACGTTTTAGGGCCTCCTGAGTCCAAATAACCGCGCGCGCGCGCGTGTGTGTGGTAACTCTAGCGCAAAAACGAAAAGTCGTACGGAACTGAATATCCTACAAAATGAAAAAGGAATCATTGAAATTGGTTCAGAACTAGCAGAGATATAGCGTTTTGAAACGAACAGAGATGATATGCAATTTTCTTTTGAATTATTTATTGCTTTTCATATTACTTAATTACCTACCAACAGTTATACCCTAATATTGTTATTTGGAAATAATAAACCATTGTGTAATAATATGAAGCGTTTTTCAGCTCTAGCTTTATTTAAAAGTTCTTAAATTGATCACAACAAGGGATGTAAGTGAAAGTCGTTTGTTGAGCGCACCGGATTTTTTAAAATTTATTTTTTTACTTTCACTTACCTATATATGAAATATATAGTAAGGGGAAGTATTGCGATTCTGAAAATTTTCGAATTTCAGTTTTAGGGTCCCCTGAGTCCAAATAACCAAGTCCCGAAAAAAGGTCTGTTTATGTCCGTGTGTGGTAACTCCCGGCCGAAAACTATAAGTTCTATGAAACTGAAATTTTATATTTAAGACAAATATACGCCCGAGATGTTAGAAAAACGTTTTCATCAAAATCAGCTAACCAGAAGAGCCACTTTATACCACGCATTTTGCACATTTTTACAATTTTATTAAAAACGGCTTTAACGACTTTGATTGAACTCGCTATTTTGATGTAAAATTGAAGGGGCTTTAATATCATGTAGGTTTAATTCTGATTGAAAGAGTCTGAAAAGGCTTAAATGCAGATATTTCACATTTTCTTCCTCTAAAGTACCTTTAATTTTGTAGATTATTTAAAAATAACCATATTATCATGTTAGCATTGATAAATAACAGATAAATATGCAAGTTAAGCGAATTTGAAAAATAACTAAAGAAGAAAATAAGAACAATAATATACATGTACGATATACCGTTGGAAAATACTTATGAAAAGCCAATAAAACTAAGTCCTAATTTTAGATATTAATATAATAGATTTTTTAATAAAACATATGTTTCTATTGAAATTGCATTTAATTAATTCTTTGGTTTATAATGGTTTCACCCATTTTTATCTCTTACGGTATTTAAAAATTCTTTAATCGATTTTAAAAACGGGGGTAAGTGAAAGTCGTTTTGGGTATTGCGATCGTAAACATTTTCGAATTCCAGTTTTAAACGGAAATACTTGTTTTGGGGTCCCCTGAGTCGAAATAAACTAGTCCCGCAAAAAGATCTGTGTGTGTGTGTGTGTGTGTGTGTGGTAACTCCCAGGCGAAAACAATAAGTCCTATGAAACTGAAATTTCATATTTAAGACAACTATACGCCCGAGATGTTACAAATACTTTTTCATCAAAATCGGCTTACCGGAAGATCTACTTTATACTATGCATTTAGCTCCTTTTCACGATTTTCTCAAAAATGGCTTTAACGATATTGAATTAACTCTTTATATCGATGGAAAATTTGATGGGCTTTTATATGATGTATTGACAGAGCTTAAATGCCGATATTTTAAATTTTCTTCCTCTTAACTACCTTTAATTTTGTATTTAAAAAATGTAAAAATCATGTAAAAAAAAAATGTAACATCATCTTATTAGCATTGATAAATACTGTGTAAATATGGAAGTTGAGCGAATTTGAAAAACAACTAAAGAAAAAAACTGAAAAAAATATTTTTTTAATACAATTTTTTGTTTTTGAATATAAGAACAGTAATGTACATGTATGATATACCGTTGGAAAGCTAAATATTTTAGAAAAAATATTACCTTATACACAAGCTTTTAAAAGTTAATAGAGAGCGATGAAAAGCCGATAAAACTAACTGATTATTTTAGATAATAATATAATAGAGTTTTTAATAAAACACATGTTTCTTTAGAAATTCAATTTAATTAATTCTTTATTATTTTCACACATTTTTCTCTCGAACTGTATTTGAAAATTCTCTAATCGATTTTAACAACGGAGGTAAGTGAAAGTCGTGTGTTGCCCGCACCGGATATTTTTCTCTACATGTATTTTAAAACTCTTTAATTGATTTTAACAACGGAGGTAAGTGAAAGTAGTGTGTTGAGCGCACCAGATTTTCTTACATAAGCGGTATCATGGCTTTGTATGACAAGTATACAGAATAATATTAAGCTTACAATATTAGTGTTTGATCTATAGACAGCCCGTGACTAGGAAGATAGAGCTCGTAGACACTGTCCGTGGCCGCGACCCTCAAAAGTCATAGCCCATGGATATTGACCGATTTGTCCATGCCCTTGAACCTGAGGGCTGAATGTACTTCGGGAGAATGGGCGCTGCCGAATTACATAAGTGATCCAGCTAAGGTTGTCTGCTGCTCAACCGTAGGCAACATGGTTCATTGCAACTGTGGTCTTAGGTCGCGCTTCACGTCGGGAGTAGGGGAGAGTAAAGTATGAAAATGTTTGAAGGTTTGATGTGATGTCGGTGATAGTGAACCGTGTGAAAGATAGTGATAGTGAAACTTTCAACATATTATTAATAAATATATAGGGTTGTAAAATAAATAAAGTTTTTAAATATGAATGAATGAATGAATGAATGAATAAATGCTTTATTTACATAATATACAAAATAGTAATAACATATATATATACATTTTTTTGAGATCAAAGCCCACAAGACAATGGCGTTAAGCCGTCTGTCGAGTTGCCCCTTTTTCTTTTCTTTTTTTTTTTTCAGTTTTGATAATAATTTATACATTTTTTTTTTTTTTTGTAACGTTGTGATTTATTTTTATTTATTGTAAAGATTTAATAATTAAAATGCTGCACTAAAAAAAATTTCTGTAGTTTATCTTCACAAAATTCCGCGACTTTAATTCCTCTTTCATCTATTTTACCGTCTTTTGAATTTCTTATTTCAGTTGTTAAGTTTGTTCCCTCTAAAATTCCATTAGGACATATTTTCAATTTTCCAGTGTGAGCATTTCAGTCACCGATAAGAACAACATCATAATTTCTAGTCAATTCAATTAATTCTATTACTTCATCAAATTCACTATTCCAATTACTGGAATTTAAATAGATCGGAACCAGATATATTATTTTTTCATTAATTTTTAACTTAATACAAATTTTATTTTGAATAATGCAGTATTCAGCTTGATTTTTATTGAATTTTGTGTTATTAAAGCGCCATATAGATAGATATCCCCCACTGGTTCTTCCCATTATCCCTCCCTTTATAGCATCTATAAACTTCAATTCGAAATCTAAAAATTTTTGTTTATAAAATAAAACATTTTCTTATACTAAAAATGTCTCTACCAACAAAAAATATCGAATTTTTTGACAAATTAAAAAAACAAAAAACATTTTCTTTAGATTTAATTCCCCTTATATTATAAAATGAAATATTTATCTCACCTAAATTATTAATAATAGCTTTATCACTCTCACTTATACCATTTTTTACACTAACTTTCCTTCGTTTTTTGAACTAGCACTGGAGGTAGACGGTTGACTGTTATCGGGGGCCGCCTCACCGCTACGGAGATCCTCTTCAAGAACTGCTTTCATGCTCTTCATCACTTCTTCGGAAAATGTAGTTCCCATTATTTCTTCCAGAATCCTTATTCCATCTTTTCCATCACATTTAAGACCCTCATCAAAGTCCCAGAAGAACCTTTTGTTTTTAAATAAAAGGTAGAAATCTCTAATTTGGACAACAGCGCTCTTATCCACTTGTATAATTTTTTCCTTTATCCTCCATAGGCACCTTCTTCTCTTCCTAGTTCTTCCAGAAAGATCCCTGTGTATAAAGATCCCACTGCCTTTTAACTTCCTTGAATTTTTCAGAATATCCCATATAATTTTTTCGTTATCGAATTCTGCTAGAACTATGTTTTTTTGCGTGTTATTCTTGATTTTAAAAGCATTATTAATTGTGACATTATTTACACTAAGCACTTGGTCGCATAAAGTCTTGATAGTTTTTGGAATATCTTCGTTACTTCCTCTTAGACCCCTGAATATGAGGTTTTTCATTTTATTTTTATTAATCAAATTCTCAATAATATTACTCATATGTTTCTCTTTTTCTTTTAATGTTTTGATTTCTTTTCTTAACTCTTCATTTTCTATTAGTAATTTATTTTCTAACAATTTAAAATCTTCTTTTGATGGTATATCTTTTTTTAGAGATTTAAATTTAACGTCTAACATTTTATTAAACCGTTCCATCATTTTTTCTATTTCCATGGCTTCTATTGTTTCAGTCTGAACTTTTTTATTTTTTATTTCTTCAGGGGAATTTATAATCCGTTTTCTTTTCGTTGAATCTACAGATTTTGGTGAAGAGATACCTTCATTAAGCTCTTTTTTTCTATTCATATATTTACGAGCCAATAGGTTTGACAAGTAAATAAACAGTACTGCCACTGACCTTGCTAGATAAGAGACCAGATACGAGACGGCTTACAGATCCCGGGTGGGGGCTATCCTGTTCAGGCCCGCTCCAGATAACACCAGGTGAAGCCAAAAATTAGCAAATAGTTTCGCAATCACCACGGAGGTATCCGTCGTCCGATTTTCTTCAAAATTCACAGAAATACTTTGAAACACTATATTTCCGCGTATACTAATTCTTATTTCGAAACGGCTTCACAAACGAATTCTAAGATCAATCGGTACGGAGACGATGTTACTACACTGCCGGTCTGGGCGCAACTGGTTTTTAAATATTTCAATTTTATCCTCTCTGTGTTTATGAAATCATGTTACTTGGTTATAGGGATGGGCATAATCGAATGACGATTATCGGGTCATTCGATTATTTTAATCATTCGAATTAATCGGTTTGGATAAGCGAATGATCATTCGAACTGAACTGTTTAATGGTAATCGGGGGATTATAAGGAGCTCGGATAATCGAACTTTTTCGAATTTTTTTATTTTATTTTTTTCTCATCACATGAATTATAGACACATCGCCTCTCACAATGCATACCAATCATTCCATCATTCGATTATAAAATCATTCGATTATTTAAATCATCAAAGTCCGATCATCCAATTATGACGATCATTCGATCATGCCCACCCCTACTTGGTTACATTTACACTTAGACACGGAAACTGCCCTTCAGTTTACATAGACAATCTCCTTTGACCGCAATCAAATACACTAACGTACTTGGGACTAATTTATGACAAAAGATTGACATGGGGCCCACACGTCAAGACAAAACGTAAAATTCTAAACTTTCGACTTGGACTATTATATTCGATACTACATAGACACTTCAAATTTCCCATTAGACAGAAGCTTAACGTATATACTTATTTACTAAAACCGATATGGACTGACGCTTGCCAAATTCATGGACCAGCTAAAAATACACACATTCAATCCAAATTTTTAGGACTAGCAACGAACTCTCCACCGTATGTTTCAAACGATACCCTTTATATCGACTTATGTATTCCAACTATAACAAACCACATACGATTGACTTACTAACGATTTTACGACAAACTACATGGACATGTTAACACAATTTGTCTGGTTTCACTTGATACATAATTATTTAGTCAGATAGTAAAGTATTTAAAGTTATTATAAATAAAAGATACAAATAAAAACAGATAACAACATGGAATGAGTTTAGTATTATCAAAGTCAGAATTAATTGTGCCGATTGATATTTGAGAAGATGGATAAATAATTTGTGTTTGAAAGTGGTTAAGGATGACACTGTACGGAGGAAGATGGGTAAAGAGTTCCAAAGTATAGTAGCACGGATGATAAAGGACTTCTCAAAGGATGCTGTTCTATGAGAGGATAGGTATAGATCGATAGGTTGGGGTCTTGAAGAGCGCGGAGTAAGGAGGTCAAAGATATAGGAAGGTTTTCTGGCTCGCAAGGATTGGAATACGAAGATGCCAAGTAGGTATTTTCTTGCGGATTCGGGAGAGAGCCACCTTAGACCAGAATACCAGTGAGAGACGTCTGGTGAAGCCGTACATAAATCTTATAAACCTATTCAGTAATATTTTTATTCTCATCTGATTTTCGCCACTACAGGTGAGAACAAGGGTATGTGTAAGTGAGGTGAAATTCGTGATTCGTAGGTGAAAGTGAATATCACATACTTTAAACATATTATAATAAACATTCAATTACCGAATTTTCTATATTACGTCATCATTTTTCATTTTTATCTTTTATTATAAATAGTGTTTAATTTCTTAAAATCGAGTCATTACATTAAAAAATATGTTTTCATGATGTGTATATTACACTTGTTTGTTTTGATATAACTTTATAATTCAGTGTTAGTATCTTTTTAAAAAAATAATATTTAATGATATTATGGGATTTTTCTAATATTAATATTTGATGTTATTATCCAAATTTCTTTAAAAACAATAAGCCTTCCCATCTTCTGCTACTTTCGTGAACACATACAATACTTGCTTTACTCACAATACTTGCACCTCACCTACACATACCCTAATTCTCACCGTGTATCGCCGCCTTAAGTTCCATATTTGCTAGGCATCCATGCATACTCAAAGTGGGGGAGAATGAGAGAGGACACTAAAAGCCCCTTCACACGATTCGTTTAAAAAGGACGATTTGTAAGGACGGTTCGACCCGTCGTTCAAAACCGATGACAATAACGATCGTCTGAAGGCCAAAACAGGACGGTTCTGCGATCTGGCCGAGACAAGAAAAAAACCGACGGTGCTCGATTATAGTTGCCCGTGTCCGTCGTTCTTTTCTAAGAATTCTCACAGTTTATCCATTTATGACGATAGTTCTTCATTTTTTCACATATTTACTTACTTAAATAAGATGGTCATTCAATTTTTATAATTAAAATTAATGTAAATTACTTTAGACAAATTATAAAGTCGCAATTATAAAGAAAAAATCCGGTGCGCACAACACACGACTTTCACTTACCTCGACTGTAAAAATAAATTTAAAAACTATTTTAAGGGATCACTTGTAGCTGGGTGGCTAGCGTAACAGCCTCCCATGCCAAAGGTCACGGGTTCAAATCCGCAGGTGGTCCTAGGATTTTTTAATGGGAGTAAAGAAAAATCCTTAGTTACGCCGTCCTTCGGAGGGGACGTTAAAAGATGGTCCCGAGCCTGTGCGATGTCAGGTACTCGTTAAAGATCCCTATCCTAATAAAACCTGGATAGGCAAAATTTAGGACTCCCACTGTAGCATCGTCCGATTAGCAATAGTAGCATAAAGTGACGTTAAATAAATAAAACAAACAAATCTATTTAATATACTTCAATTTTTCATTTAAATTATATCATGTAAATTTATAAAGATCAATTATTTAAAGAATAGATAAATCAATGACATAAAAAATGCACTGTATGTGGCTAAAAGCATTTTAGGCACATACAATGCATTTTTTATGTATTATTCACCTTATGTATTATTGCCGGATGCTACATTGGAAGTTTTAATCAAATATAATAAATAATAGCTCAACAAGAGCAGCACAATGTCTCATTTTTGTTCCGTCTTTCGTCGTGTTCACTTATACCCTACGTGTTTGCTCTAATATAATGAATTTCACGTTATCTGAAAATTCATCGATAAAAATATGGTTTATTTTTATATTTATTAATATATGTTTATATTACAAGCGTCAAATAGGTCATGTAAATTTACATGAGAAAGTTCACCTCTTTTTTAAGGCCCCTTTTTTGACCACTTTGATCTTCTGATACATGTTTTTTTTTTATCCTGCTGCTAAACTACTAGCTAAAGCTACAGTCGCGTCCATTACTTAGCTCTACTTAATTAATTGACTATATACTGAAAACAAATCAACTCGCAAGTGTTTAGGACTGCATTGTATTCGTTTAAAGAGACTGACCGGACGGCTTGGAAGGATGAAATTGAACGATGGTGTGAGGGTACTTCGGTTCGTCGTTCAAAACCGACGGTTTTCCCCCCACTATCTTCCTTTCTTTGAGCCGATGGACTGGGAGGACTAGGGGTGGGCATAATCGAATGACGATTATCAAACTGAATCGTTTAACGTTAATGGAGAGATTAGAAGGAGATCGGATAATCGAACGACCTTTTCTTTTTTTTTTTCCTCATCACATAACTTATATGAAAATTTGCACCTAGGCTCAGCCAGCTCAGCCATCATAGAGACAGGAATTTTGGCATATTGCCTCTCAGAAAGCATATTAATCATTCGATTATTTAAATCATTGAAGTCCCATCATCCGATTATGACGATCATTCGATTACGCCCAACCCTTGGGAGGACGAAATGAACGATTGTCTAAAGGAGCTTTTAAGGCTCCCTTTAAGAGATAACGGGTACTTCTTGGAAAAGAGTCATGGAATCGTAGGAGCTATATGAGGATAGAGATGGATTTTCAGGTAATTTGGAAAATATGGTTACACCATGTAAAGTTTCAGTCGAACATAACTCCTAGATTTTTTATAGAGTTTTAGAATTGGATAGGTGTTTTATTAAGAAAGAATAATGGGTTGTAAGGAAGTGGATGGAATATATATATTAGGCCCCCTGTACGCTACTTTCGTGAACCAGCACGAGGACTCCCTTTCACGCATTCTCACCTACTTCTCTCACCGTGTAGCGCGGCCTTTTGGGTTCTAATGTCATACCATACGTCGCGCAATCACACGAAATTTTTTTTTTTTTAATCCTTGTAATCCCAGTCCCAGCAGGACTTTTTCAAGCACAAAAATAAATGGGGGTTCACTCACAATCTCCCCCGGGTATGTGGGACCCGTCAGCTAATTGATAGCTACCTACAAAAATAGGCGTAGGGAGTGATGACCCTACCCTATAAAATGTCATCGAGTATCGCGGTGTGGAATATAAACCATACCGCGCGGCCACGGGCCTCCAAGACCTGTCAAGCCAACCGAACAAAAAAAAAAAAAAATAAAAATAATAAAAAAAAAAAAATCTGAAATCAGTATCATCATAATTGATTTGCCTAAAATATTGTAACTCTCATTAAAAAGTTTATTTGTAATTCTGTGAAATATTGTTGTACTGTTCCACAAACGCCCCAGGACTATTTGCGACAATAAAGTGGAAAAGATAGCACATTAAAGGGGACATATATGAGAGGAAAAATATCCGGTGTAATATGGAGACGGACGGAGCGGTATAAACCGGGTCTCCTCCGCTAGCACCAAATTACATTTTATGTTTCGCATTCCTCTTTAATACGTTCGCAGTTTCATTTTGTTCATATTTATAAATGTTTGCTTGTACCACACCGTCTGTGTTTCGGCAAGAATGTTTATTGCTTTAACTGATGTTTATATATTACTTTCGCTTACCTACATATGAAGTAAGGAAGTATTGTGAAATTTTCGAATTCCAGTTTTCATCGGAAATACACGTTTCACTGTCTCCTGAGTCCAAATGATCAAGTTCCAAAACGTCTGTGTGGGGTAACAATAACAAGAAAAAAATCACCTAGATGCCTGCGATTTTACAACAATCTTTTCCACAAAATTCAACTAACCAGAACTGCCACATAATAAGATCCATTTTGCACCTTTTTACTTTCACTTACTATATATAGTAAGGGAAAGTATTGCGATCGTGAAAATTTTCGAATTCCATTTTTCAACGGAAATACACGTTTTAGGGTCCCCTGTGTCCAAATAACCAAGTCCCGCAAAAAGGTCTGTTGTGTGGTAACTCCCGGGCGGAAACGGTAAGTCCTATGAAACTGAAATTTCATATTTAAGACAACTATACGCCCGAGACGAAACTTTTTTTCATCAAAATGAACTTACCAGAAGAGGCACTTTATACCATGCATTTTGCACCTTTTTTCAATTGTCTCGAAAACGGTTCTAACGATTTTGATTAAACTCGCTATATCGATGTAAAATTTAATGGGCTTTAATATCATGTAGGTTTTATTCTGATTAAAATGGTCTGACAGGGCTTAAATGCCGATATTTTAAATTTTCTTCCCCTAAAGTACCTTTAATTTTGTAGATTCAATAAAAATAACTATATTATCTTGTTAAAACTGATAAAAAACAATAAATATATAAATTAAATAAATTCGATACCCATCTAAAGGAGAAAACAGAGAAAATATTTTTTTAATGCAATTTTTCGTTTTTGAACATAAGAGTAGTAATATACATGTATGATATACCGTTGGAAAGCTAAAGATTTTAGTTGAAAAAATGTTATCTCATACACAAGCTTTTAAAAGTTAATAGAGAGTGATGAATTGAACATAAAACTAACTGATTATTTTAGATAATATAATAGATTTTTTAATAAAACACATGTTTCTATATAAATTCAATTTAATTAATTCCTTAGTAGTTTCACGTATTTTTATCTCTAACTGTTTTTGAAAATTCTTTCATTGATTTTAAAAATAGAGGTAAGTGAAAGTTGTGTGTTGCCCGCACCAGATTTTTACAATTATCTCGAAAGCAGCTTAACTTATTTTGATTAAACTCTATTGATTTATGTGAAATTAAATTGGATAGCAGTAAGTCATGTATGAAATATATATTTTCTTTTCCAAATAGTTTAAAATGTTCAAACTATATTTTAAAATTTTCAATGAAATTATTCAAATCAAAATTCCAGAACACTTTACTTTTTTTTTCTATCTTCAATAATAATCGAGCGATGAGGGAATAACAACTCTTATCAGTTGTGGCTTGACCATATAAGATTAATTTTTTTTCTTTGTTTATCACGGTGTCTTGATCTCGAAGAACTTTCCATTTTTCACTATTTTTTTTTTTCAACAAGAATTTTTATTGAGTAATATTACAACCTGTCCCAATTTGGAAATCAATAATAATGGTGAAAGGTAACATGCATACAATATTTATACAGCAATACAATTATAATAAAATATATATACAATAATGAATCAATAAAATGTATCTTCAATAATATCAGAGTTTTATGGGAATTACGTCCCATAATTTGTGACGACCATATATATATAAACTTTTTTACTAAAATTTATCAGGTATTAGGTCTTTAAAAATTATTTTTCCTTAATTTTGTATATTGACTTTTCGATCCCCTGTCATAAACATGGGATCCTTTTCAAAACAAACAATTATGAGCACCGGCTAACCAATCAGGCTAACTACAGGCTGTATGTCAATAAACAAAATTAAAAAGAAGAACTAATTTTTTAAGACTTAACGAAGTTTATAAATACCTATTTTTTCTTTTTTGACTCACTAACTCATAAAAGAATGTATAATAATTAAAGTCTCTACAAAACAAAAAAAAATAATCATTCAAATTGGTTGAGAAATAGGAGAGACATCGCGATTTGAAATTAGCAGTGATAATGGGCCATTTTCCTTTGATTAATTAATTCATCGCTTCGATTAGTTGATTAATCAGTAATCAGCTACATAAACCGCTATACCCTAATAAAGTGTAATAATTTGCTGCTTTTTATTTATATTTTTCAAATATTTTTTGTAAATATTAATTTGATTGAATCAGGCGAGAACGTTAAATCAAATATCACGACAAATATACAACCTAAAAACCATTGGAAATATTTTATTGTAAATTAGTAATTTCTCAAAAAAAGAGAAATTACTAAATTACCGAGAGATTTGAGGTGCGATCAGGTCTGAAACAGGGTGAATCCTTTCGCCTGTTTTGTTTAATATAGCTTTAGAATATGCCATAGAAAAGGTGACGTGTACCGAAAAAGGTTTTAATATGGGTAATAAGATTCCGGTTTTGGAGTATGCCGATGATCTAGTACTGCTAGGTGAAGACATGGAAACTGTACAACTAAATATAAGTGCGTTTATAAAAACCGGTAAAGGAATAGGACTCGAAATATATACCGATAAGACGAAATATATGATTATAGCAGAAACGGTGGCGATCTTGGTGATATTGATATAACAGGGCATACTTTTGAACACTTGGAGAAATTTAAGTATTTAGGTTCAATGATAACAAGAAAAAATGAAATCCAGGAGGAAATAAAGTTCCGGTTAAAGGTGGAAAATGCGTGTTGTTATTATTTAGTTGCTAAATTACTTGGCTCCCGGCTTCTGTCTAAAAACTTAAAGGTTTAGAATTTATAAAACTATTATTCTTCCAACGATCCTTTATGGATGTGAAACATGGCCGCTTACTTTGAAGGTTGAACAGCGGCTTAAGGTTTTCGAAAACCAGGTACTGCGTAAAATATTTGGTCCAAAGAGAGTATGAGGCCACTGGAGAGTTTAGAAGGTTGCACAACGCGGAAATGCGGAGCTTATACCCTGTGAATATAATTGAGTTGATAGTATCGCGGAGACTCAAATGCGCGAGTAAAGTTGTTGGTTTCGGGGAGGAACGGATTCCCAGAAAATTGTTATTCGCTGAACCGACTGGTAGGTGTCCGAAAGGTAGACCGAAATGTCGATGGGAGGATTGCGTTAAGGCTGATCTCGGGGGCTTGGGCTTGAACGGTGAACATTGGACCAGTCTGTGTAGACAGAATTTGGTGGTATCGGCATCGAACCTTCGGGTTCGGTAAGCCTATTTTGTTATTATTAGTAGTAATTTCTATTATTATATATTAATATTAAATAATTTTAATATAGTTATCTTTTTTTTCAGCAATGGAAAGTCTTTATGGAGAACCATATGCCCAGTTATTCTCCTATGAATAACGAAGGCCATGCCCTGAAGGTTTTTACTCATGGAGAGTTGAGTTAGATGTTCCATTGAATCACTGTCCTCCACAATCTCTGCCACCAGCAGATCTACGCTGGAGGTACCTGTTTTTATTGCAACAATGGATCATAAAAAATAGTTCTTTCTATTGAGTTGTTAATTGGTTTCAAGGGGGAGACTGCTCATGGTTATTATTCTGAACTATACAATGAGCGGTTTTACCGTTTCACCCATAAACCAATGTCATCAACTATTTACGATGCAAGAGATGGTTCTAGTGCCAATGCATGCTGAACCGACTGATGAAACATAAATCAACTTATAATCAAAAAAATCTGGTGCGGGCAACACACGACTTTCACTTACCGTTGTTAAAATCAATTAAAGAATTTTCAAATACAGTTAGAGATAAAAATACGTGAAACTATTAAAGAATTAATTAAAATTAATTTATATAGAAACATGTGTTTTATTAAAAAAGCTATTATATTATTATCTAAAATAATCAGTTAGTTTTATCTTCTTTTCATCACTCTCTATTAACTTTTACAAGCTCGTGTGTAAGATGATAATTTTTTTCTAAAATCTTCAGCATTCCAACGTTATATAACACATATTCAAACTGTTACACTATTCATAGGTTCAAAAACAAAAAAATTGCATTAAAAAATATTATTTCAGTTTTTTCCTTTAGTTTGGTATGGAATTCATTCAATTTAAATATTTACCTGTTTTTTATCAGTGGTAACAAGATAATATAGTTATTTTTGTAGAATCTACAAAATTAAAGGTACTTTGGAAGAAGACATTTCGAAATATCGGTATTTAAGCCCTGTCACACTATTCCAATCAGAATGAAACCTACATGATATTAAAGCCTGTTTAATTTTACATCAATATAGCGAGTTTAATCGAAATAGTTAGAGCCGTTTTTGAGAAAATCGTAAAAAGGTGCAAAATGCATGGTATAAAGTGGCTCTTCTGGTAAGCCAATTTTGATGAAAAGTTTACAGAAGGCTGTTATGCTTGCTACTACATTAGAAAACTTTCCATTTTAATTTTTATCACATAGATCAAGAGAAAAATATCCTATCATCTCAGTCAGCTAAGTTTCTCAAGTGGATTGACATGATAGGAGTTAGTTAAGTCGCTTAGGCATTCTTAAAGTAACAACTATTTTATACTAAACCTATTACGGAAAAGCATTAACAGCGGTCCTGAAACTCTTATTAAGCAGCTAATTTGTTCGATGAAGTAATGAATTAAGTTACTATACTGGCCTCTTTCGACAGCAACGCATGTTGCTTTACTTAAATGTTAGCTCATAGCTGGTTCGGCTTTGTCTAGTGTATAGAGCACTATTCTACTAGGTTCTGGGTTCGAATACCGGCAGTGGCGAAATGATTTATAGTCCGTGAGCCAGCAACACGAAAAACACAAACCGTAAATTAAAACCGCTTTTAAGATCTTAATTTTACCCGTACCTCTACAACCCATAAAGGGTCTTGGGTTTATTACATATAGAGATTCCTAGTGTTTCTGCCAACTGCCTTGCAATGAGGTGATTAGGTCAAGATAACACACAGCCGCCAGGTTTTCCTCCAGTTTTTGGGTTCACACTTTATACAGGCTGAGCCTGCACTAGAAGGGTATCCGCATACTAGTCACCTCCCGGATGAATTAACAGAATAAATAATATTCTGCCACAGTCGGGATTCGAACCCAGGACCCGGAGAACAGTAGACTAGTGCTCTATCCACTAAACCACGCCACTCCCTTTTATTCATCATTGCGTCCTGTAAGTTCATTATTTTTCTAATTTTTTGTTGTATATCCATCTACTTATTACCATTTTAGTTATTTTAACGCTCGATTACAAAAATTTGTAGTAAAGATTTGATGTTTTTTAACTAATGTTGTTAAATGATTAAATTGATAGAAGTTCTAAGAGTCAATTGTAAAGTAGATGAATTTGAACGTTTGTACTCCTAAATATTTTACATTAATGAAGTCTGGCATATTTTTTTAAATTATATGTAGGTACAAAACCTACTAAAATCATGTAGAAAGAAGAAATTAAAAATTAACCATGACAAGTCAAATTTACACTTAAACACGGAACCTGCCCTCCAGTTTACATAGACAATCACCAGATACCACAATCAAACACAGTAACGTACTTAAAATTTATTTCTGACAAAAGGTTGACAAGGGGCCCACACATCAAGAAAAAACCTAAAACTCTAAATTTTCGACTGAAACTCTTGTGGAAAAAATCAGCTGATGCGCTCGATGATAACAGTCATACGTTACTTCGTCTCTCAGATTTTTGCTTTTTTCAGTAGGAATTCGCTTGAGTTCAGTCTGGAAAACATCACTACACCTCAGGAATACTACAGCAGTGAATATTGGAGAAATTTCGGTAAGCAAAGTTATAATTTACTTTGTACAATCACGAAAAAGTGAAAGGAGGGTCACTGATCAGCTGATTGCCGCTAGCTCGGCAAGCTCGGGCTTGCTTTTCTTTTCCTTATCTTTCTTTTATTTATTTTTTTTCCTTCTTATTCTTATTCCATTATATATATTATTATTTTTTTTAATCAATGCGATATTTTCATCAAGTGATGTCCTCGAAAGTTACAAGTAAAAGATCTAGATCTGTAGGTTCAAACTCGTCTCCTACAAAACAGAGACCTCGTCGTGATAATAATAAAAAAATGATTCCACCAGCGACTGCTTCAGCTACCTCTTTGGGATCTGAACCACAGCCTAGCACATCATCACAAGGATTAACTGAAGAATCGCCGTTTTTTACACCGAACCCATTTCAGATCCTTCAAATTGAAAAAGAAACAATGGAATCTTCTCCTATACCAAAAGAACCACAACCTCCACCTATATTTGTTAAAAATATTAAAAACTTTCAACTACTGTGTGCGCATCTAAACAAATTAACCGATCCTAACAGTTATTATTGTATAAGTAGAACCAGTGATACTAAAATATCCCCGACTACCGCCGAAACCTACAGAAAAATAGTAAAATATCTGACTGAGACCAAAGCTGATTTTCATACATATCAGTTACGCCAGGAGAGAGCTTTAAGGGTTGTAATTAGAAACCTACACCCTTCGACACCAGCAGCAGCTATCCAAGAAGAACTGACGGAGATAGGCTATAAAGTGCGACAAGTCACCAACGTCCTAAAAGATATAATTCCACTGCCTCTATTCTTTGTGGACTTGGAACCATCAGCAGGAGTTGAAAAAATTTATGACCTCAATAGATTATACTATACTAGTGTAAGAGTTGAAAAACCTTACACTAAGAAAGAAATAGTTCAGTGCCACAATTGTCAGGCATATGGTCATACCAGAAGTTATTGTCACCACATACCACGCTGTGTGAAATGCGGTGAACAACATAAGTCAGAAGAGTGTACAAGACCAAGATCAACACCCGCTGTTTGTGCTTTGTGCCTCAAGGACCACCCGGCTAGCTACAAGGGATGTCAAGTCTACAAGAACCTCAAAAGCAGATACCAAAAACCTCAGAATCTGGATGAAACAGCTGAACCGATCAGAAGCAGAAGACAACCTTCAAAAACAATTGATTCCAATGTTACATTTGCCCATCTACTTGGAGGTGGGAACCAGAACAAAGAGGCCGAGGCCCTGTCGGAACAACGCACACTTCAAAATCCTCAACCCGTTCCACAACCAGCTATTCCTCAAAATTTACCCAACCCTCAAAAACCTCATCCACATCAAATTTCTCATATTCCTCCTCCATCAAATGTCTCAGACCTTACAAGTTTGATGACATCCTTCATCACTGAAATCAAATCCCTCGTTATGCCGCTAATATCACTACTTACTAATCTTGTATCAAACTTAATCCCTTCCTTAAAAAATCCTTAAATGACTTCACCTAACTCCTTATCCATTCTCCTATGGAATGCGAATGGTGTTAGAAATCATACTGACGAACTTACAGCTTTATTGCAAGACAAAAACGTTGACGTAGCACTTATTACTGAAACTAGACTAACCACTAAACAGTTCTTCAAAATACCTCAATACGTAACATACCGTACGGACCACCCAGACGGCAAAGCCCATGCCGGTACTGCTGTCATTGTGCACCAGTCCCTCTCTCATCACTTACTCCCACTTCCTACCTATGATTTCCTACAAGCCACAGCCATAGTAATCAAAACTTTTTCCTTTCCGGTAATCCTTACATCAGCATATTGCCCTCCCAAACATTCCATTTCCAACACCGAATTTGTATCCTTTCTAAATTCCTTAGGAAATCATTTCATTCTGGGTGCAGACTTAAATGCCAAGCATCAACAGTGGGGTTCGAGAACCACGAATTCTCGTGGACGAAATTTGCTGTCTGCACTCAACTCCCGTCATTTCAATCTCCTACCTCCTGATTCCCCTACCTACTGGCCAACCGATCCCAACCGTAATCCTGACATCCTTGACTTCTTCATTCACAGCGGATTAGGCTCCCTCAACTTATCTGTTGCTCGACTTGATGAACTATCCTCAGACCATAGTCCACTGATCCTAAAAGTATCTCTCACTCCAATTCCAAAACCTATCCCACCGTCATTTATCCGAGGCCCTGTCAACTGGAACCTATTTCGCCAAATCCTGACCGATAATATTAACCTCAAAGCGACCCTCAAAACCCCAGAAGACCTTGACGATTCCGTCTACTCCTTCACCACCGCCATTCAGCAAGCTGTCTGGACTGCCTCCTATCCTAAGCACTCCAATATAACTCCTCACCAAAACCATTTGCCTCAACACCTTGCAGACCTAATCCATGCAAAGCGCCGTGCCAGATCATTATGGCAGCGCACCCGACACCCAACAGATCGCCGCTCCTATAACTTCTATTGTAGACAATTGAAGCAGGAGTTGGCGACCTTCCGTTCCCAGTCCTTTAATTCCTACCTCTCCTCTCTGTCAGCTAGTGATCATTCCTTGTGGAATGTCACGAAGAAGATTTTAAAATCCCATCAAGTTTCCCATCCTCTCCGGCGTGGTGATGATTCCTGGGCTGCGTCTGATGAAGATAAAGCCGAGGAATTCGCCACACACCTCTCCAAAGTATTCACTCCTCACCCGGAATCCCAAAGCAATCATACCGCAGAAGTACAAGACTTCCTTTTGTCACCAATACCTCTTTCACTACCTCCTACAGCTATTAATCCCTCTGAGGTTAAATATCTTCTCCAGAAACTGACCCTCCGTAAATCTCCTGGACATGATCTCCTTACTCCCCAGATCCTCCGTCAACTTCCGCAGAAAGCTATTATATTCCTTACCTATATCTACAACTGCATCCTACGCACCACCTATTTTCCTCTCTTGTGGAAACATTCCACAATCATTCTCTTCCTAAAACCAGGTAAACCTTCCAGCAACACTTCATCCTACAGACCTATTAGTCTACTCCCCATTCTCTCAAAAGTCTTTGAAAAACTCCTTCTAAAACGAATCCTGCCTATATTAGAATCACAAAATCTTCCTTCCCATCAGTTTGGTTTCCGTGCTCATCATTCCACTGTTCAACAAGGACTCCGAGTTGTAGACCATATTTCCTCAGCCCTTGAATGCAAAGAGTATTGTTCTGGTGCGTTTCTGGACATAGCGCAAGCTTTTGACCGGGTATGGCACACCGGATTACTCTTCAAGCTTAAAACGCATTTACCCCAGTCTCTATACCTCATTCTACGATCCTATCTCTCAAACCGCTCCTTCCGAGTTCGCTGTGGTGTAGAATTTTCTAACTTTTATCCCATTGAGGCCGGTGTTCCTCAAGGCAGCGTCTTGGGACCCGTCCTCTACATCCTTTACACTGCTGATATTCCTAATCATCCTGACACCTTTCTGGCAACATTTGCAGATGACACCGCCATCCTATCATCCAATTCCGATCCTGAAATAGCATCCTTAATCCTGCAAAGACACCTTTGTCTTATCGAGGAATGGTGTAATACTTGGCGTATTAAGGTTAATGAAAGCAAATGCACCCACGTCACCTTCACCCTTCGACGCAAATCCTGTCCAATGGTTCATTTCAATTCCATACCGCTTCCTTCCTCAGACACAGACCGGTATCTTGGCTTACTACTCGACAAAAGATTGACGTGGAACCCACATACAAGACTTAAACGAAAAGAACTTAACAGACGATTCGGACAGTTATACAGACTACTAAACAGAAAATCTAAGCTTACAGTTGACAACAAATTATTACTTTAAAAGACAATACTGAAGCCAATCTGGACCTACGGACTTGAACTGTGGGGGACAGCTAAACGTTCTAACATCAAACGCATTCAATCCTTTCAATCCAAAGTCCTCCGAACAATAGTAAATGCTCCTTATTATGTCTCCAACTATACCTTACACCACGACCTTAATGTTCCATTTATTTCAGACCTGATTCCATCTAAATTTTCCAAATTCCACCAGAACCTCATTCATCATCCTAATCCTCTAGCACAATCCCTATCCAGCTCCACTCATCCATACAACCCTCCTAGAAGGTTAAAACGGCAGTGGCCCCGAGACATTTTGTAAAAATCTATTCTGGAGTTCTGACACTGGTCAGATTCTCCTCTCATGTGCGGTGTGATTGTGGCTATGGCGCCCTCACTTAGCTTCCGCTGGCTCTCACCAGTGATGCGGCTGAGAGGAAGGCGCTGGGATTCTTTGGACTCTGCTTGTCCTTCCACAAGTGGGGGGACAAGTCCCGTCTGGGGTTCCCGAGCTGATTGTAAATATTGTACATAGGTATGAATGTGACATGTTTTGTTTATTTATTTGTATTTATTTTGTCTTTAAGTTTTGTTATTGTATACGTTTATTTATTTTGATTTTATTTTATGTAATTTGACTTTCCTTTTGTTTATATTGTATGAATGAATAGCACTATTATTATTGTCTATTATGACAAATTGTAATATATACGAATAAAAAAAAAAAAAAAAAAAAAAAAAAAGAAACTCTTGTATTCGATACTTCATAGACATTCTAAACCCATAAGACTGAAACTTAACGTATACACTTATTTATTAAAATCTATATGGACTTACGCTTGCCAATTATACAGACCTGCTAAAAAAAAATACACATACAAAAAATACAAACCTTTCAATCACAATTTTAAAGTCTGGCTATGAACTCTCCAACGTACGTTTCAAACGATATCCTTCATACTAACTTACGTATTCCGACTACAGCAAACCTTATTAGAATGACTAACAAACGATTTCACGAAATACTACAAGGACACATTAACAAATTTGTTCATAACAACACGAAAACTGACATACCATACATAAATCGGCGTGGGCTGAAAAGAAGTAATATGAGGGACCTCCAAGCCTGAACATATAGTTGTGGTTAATGTCAGGAGGATGCACCACTGGGTGAGCAAATTTTCTTATTTTATTTATGTTTAGAGGTGTGAATAAAATGTGGAGTGGAAAAAAAAATTATATATAGGTACAAGATAAATAAATGGTATATCTGACCGTGTTTCTTGTTTAAAGTTTAAACCCTCATAATTCTATCCTTTAGATATTTTTATTCTCAGGTGAACGGTAGGATAGTGCTCTACCTAGTGGACCAGGCACTAACTAGATGTATTAAATCATTGTATGTGTAAATAGTAATGAATATAAATAATAAAATGTATACTAAATGTTCACGCCATATGTTACGGCCTGAAAAGGTTTTTATAGTTTTTCAATCGAAAAATTATAAGTTCATAATTTTATGATATTTATAATAAGATCATTTTTTTTGTTTAAATCTTTATTTTTTAATTTCTTTTTAAAATAGTTATTTTAAATATAATTATAAGTTTTTAAACGAGAGCAGTAGAAGAGAAAGACAGAAGACGATCGTACTTCAATTGTTTTTTGACTGCCTCGTGGCGAGTAGAGTCTTAAGCTAGCGTCTGAGCGGTGAAGATGTGCCGTATATAGACCCAAGATTCCTCTCTACGTTTGAACGTTTGGAAACGAATTTCTTCATCTTCTCATAGTTCCCCTTGGAACTTGGAAGAGCCGCCCTGCGGTCATTTTCAACACTCAAGAGAACTTCGTCCAAGCCGCCCTGCGGTAATTTTCTTCAATACTCAAGACGACTTCGTTCAAGCCGCCCTGCGGTCGTTTTCTTCAACACTCAACTGGACATCTTTACGTGAATATAACCTATCTTTATCCATTAATGGAACATTTAATTTCTTAATTCTTATTCAAGAAACGTTTTAATTTGATAACTATTTTTTTTTACATCTTTAAGCATTAATTAAGTTAAGTTTGTTTCTTCTATTTTTACAATATTTTAATTAGGTTTATTTTGTTTCCTACATTTTCTTACAGCTGTTTAATTATAATTAGGTTAATTTTTCTTATATAAATTTATTAGGTTAATTTGTTTCTTATCATCTTTATATGTATTTCAGTGTATTAAATGTATTGTGATTCGTCGTTTGCTTTCATTATTTTTATTTATTTTAAATCTATACAGTCCACTTATTTATTTCAATAGAACTACCCTCAATTTTGAGTTGTCACTTGGAAGTACTATTCTTTCACGGATAGCCCAGCGTATACAAATTTTGGTACTCCGGGCCGCGGATTTATTTTTGGTCTACAAATTTTCGGCCCTCTGGCGGAACGGATCACAATACATTCCTACAGCTATCTCTTATTGTTTTATTTAGCCTTCTAAATAGTTATTTAATTTAGGTTTAAATTTATTGGAATTTAAACATTTCAGCAATTGTTAGGTGCCAGTTGGGAAACATATCGTTATTTGAATTTCAGTTTATTTTTTTGTGATCAATCACATTTCTTTTTTCTTACTTGTTTAACATATAGATTTTATCAATTGTTTAAACTAAAAATGGGTCCAAAAATTGATAATGAGGTAGTATTGAGCTCCCTGTTGGACGAATTAGAGGACTTAAGGGACGATATACACGAAACAAATGAAATAGGTCAGGCTGCAACAAAAAATTCAGAATTATTTCCAGTTTTTAAAGCTAGGTTATCACGACTGGACGCTACTTTCCAAAATTTCACTAAAACTGTCACAGAAGTGAACCAATATGCTAAATTACTAAACAAAGATTGCAGTGAGTATGACAACATTAGGAAGGAGACCCGCCATAAATTTTATGAAGCGTTGGCACTTGAGCGAGAACAAGTAGTTCAAGATCATTCATTGAATGCATCTTCTAGTGAATCCCAAAATCAGTTATTTAAACTTCCCTCTATAAATCTTCCTACATTCAACGGTGACTTGACTAAGTGGACTTCGTTCAAAGACACTTATGTTTCATTAATTCATGAAAATACTTCCTTATCTCCAGTTCAAAAGTTCCATTATCTCAAGTCCTCATTAAAGGGACCTGCCTTGCAATGTGTTGCTTCCATACCAATTACTGCCCAAGATTATCCACAAGCTTGGCTCAGTTTGACCAAACGGTATGATAACAAACGGATTCAAGCTAGCAATTTGCTTGCAAAAATATTTAATTTTAAGCCATTACAGGAATGTAATTTAGCTTCCTTAGAACAATTTTCGGAGATTGTATTAGAGAGTGTAACTGCGTTCAAAAATTTAGACATAAAAGATGAATCTAGGTTTGTTCTTTTTACATTTGCATTAAGACTGTTAGATCCCAAAACCCGTGAGCGGTTTGAGACTTTACAATCAGTGAAAGAAGAACTTCCTTCATTTCAAGATTTAGTTGACCTAATTTCTCAGCAATGTGTTGCATTTCAATCTCAAGCCTTATCTACTCCAAGCATGTCCAAACACTCAAACGTCAATAAAACTTATCCTAAAAGGATGAAACAAATTTTTTACTCCACAGTGCAGCAAACTACTCGTTCTTGCCCCTTAGGTAAGGAAAAGCATGCTTTGTATCGTTGCTCTAAATTTTTGGAACTTAGTCCACAAAAACGTTTTAATACTTTAAAGCCATTAAATCTTTGTTCCAATTGCCTTAGCGAAAATCATAAAAATGCTGATTGTCGGTCAAATAAATTATGTCGTTACTGCAATAAAAAACACCATTCCTTATTACACTGGGGTAATTCGGTGACATCTCCACCCTCTGTGGAGGGAGAACCTAAAACTAATACTTCGACAGTTTTGGGAAACTCCCAGTTAGAAACTAATACATCAGAAAGCGCTGTTTTTTCCACATCTCTAGATGGCAAAGTAAATGTTTTACTTGGTACTGCTTTGGCCAGAATAAAAGACCATGTAGGTAACTATCACCAAATAAGAATTGTCATCGACAGTGGAGCACAACGTTCGTTTATTACGGCTTCGTGTGCTAGAAAATTGAAATTGATACCCTCTCAAAACCCCCACAAACTCTGTGGATTTGCGAATAGCCCAATTGCTGGTGGGACTCAGCAGGTAGACTGCACATTGGTTCCATTAAATTCTGAAAATCCCAAGTTGCGAACAAATGCTGTAATTATTCAGCAAATAAGTAATAATATGCCCTCTCAACCTATCTCTGAGCATATTAGGAGACAATTAAGTAGTGAGGATCTTTCAGACCCTTCCTTTTGGAAGCCAGGCCCTATAGATTTTCTTTTAGGAGCGGATTTGTTTCTAAATATTTTCAGAAATATCAAAACAACTTCTAGTTGTCCCAATCTCTTAAATACAGTATTTGGAGGGATAATTCTAGGACCCTTACCTGATAACTCACACTCACCGCAAAATGTTCTGTTACTTACCAACGTGCCACATGAGTCTTTTGAGTCCAAAATATCCTTATCCGACTTCGATGATTCATCTGTTAAACTATTGGGAATGCAATGGAACCTTGTACAAGATATTATTTCTTATAACGTGCAAGAGCTCGCTCGCGTAAATACAAAACGTGGGTTCAATGTCTACTATAGCAAGGATGTATGACCCTCTTGGTTATTTAGCACCCGTGATTTTCAAAGCAAAATGTGTACTACAACAGCTTTGGACACGACGGCTGGATTGGGATTCTCAGCTTCCGCCCGATTTATTGCTTGAGTGGGATCATTTTGTTAAAGAACTTCCTAACTCTGACTCCAAATCTTCCTCTTTGGAGGCTCTATCACCCTTTATTGATAGCCGAGGGATTCTCAGGGTGGGCGGTCGTCTTACAAACGCTCCGCTAAATTACGAAAATAAACACCCAATTTTGCTTCCTCACAAATCACATTTAAGTTCCCTGATCATAGGTCACTTCCACATTGCATACCTACACGAAGGTCCACAATTACTCCAGTCAATTCTGCTTATACCTGGCCATTTCCTAATAGGTGCACCCTTGTTGTCACTGCCTACCCATGACTTGACAGACGTACCGGAAAATAGACTATCCAGGTGGCAAATTGTACAATGTTGCATTCAAAACGTCTGGAAAATATGGCGTTATGACTATTTAAATAGTTTGCAGCAACGGACAAAATGGACTTTGACCAAACCAAACTTGAATATTGGAACCCTAGTTTTACAAAAAGAACCAAACGCATCGGTGCAAAATTGGCCTACCGGTAGAATAATGGAAGTATACCCCGGAAAAGATGGAACAGAGTTGTAAAAGTTAAAACTCCTAAAGGAGAGTACATCCGGCCTGTTTCCAAATTGGCACCACTGCTACCACAAACATAAGCTAACTAACGTAGTTAGTGTCACCACCAATATGTTCATGTAAACCTTGGAAATTTTCAACGAAAATTTGGTGGGCGGTATGTTCACGCCATATGTTACGGCTTGAAAAGGTTTTTATAGTTTTTCAATCGAAAAATTATAAGTTCATAATTTTATGATATTTATAATAAGATCATTTTTTTTGTTTAAATCTTTATTTTTTAATTTCTTTTTAAAATAGTTATTTTAAATATAATTATAAGTTTTTAAACGAGAGCAGTAGAAGAGAAAGACAGAAGACGATCGTACTTCAATTGTTTTTTGACTGCCTCGTGGCGAGTAGAGTCTTAAGCTAGCGTCTGAGCGGTGAAGATGTGCCGTATATAGACCCAAGATTCCTCTCTACGTTTGAACGTTTGGAAACGAATTTCTTCATCTTCTCATAGTTCCCCTTGGAACTTGGAAGAGCCGCCCTGCGGTCATTTTCAACACTCAAGAGAACTTCGTCCAAGCCGCCCTGCGGTAATTTTCTTCAATACTCAAGACGACTTCGTTCAAGCCGCCCTGCGGTCGTTTTCTTCAACACTCAACTGGACATCTTTACGTGAATATAACCTATCTTTATCCATTAATGGAACATTTAATTTCTTAATTCTTATTCAAGAAACGTTTTAATTTGATAACTATTTTTTTTTACATCTTTAAGCATTAATTAAGTTAAGTTTGTTTCTTCTATTTTTACAATATTTTAATTAGGTTTATTTTGTTTCCTACATTTTCTTACAGCTGTTTAATTATAATTAGGTTAATTTTTCTTATATAAATTTATTAGGTTAATTTGTTTCTTATCATCTTTATATGTATTTCAGTGTATTAAATGTATTGTGATTCGTCGTTTGCTTTCATTATTTTTATTTATTTTAAATCTATACAGTCCACTTATTTATTTCAATAGAACCACCCTCAATTTTGAGTTGTGACTTGGAAGTACTATTTTTTCACGGATAGCCCAGCGTATACACTAAACCCTTTAGGTGTTATATTATGATACAGTTTTAAGATAAAAGCAAAACGTTCGTACGCGATAAATGATATAAACTGGTAATCCTAATGGTTTTATATTAGATATTCTGATTTTATTTTAATGATTGATTAACGATTCCTTTGTACAAATGGTTAAACTAAAATAAATCCATTTATCTATCAGTGCGCGATACATTTTAGCAAGTCTATCCCCAAAGAGCCATTTGATTGGAAGATGGATGAGGTGCAGTAGCTGGTCCATTTAGCCTCAATGAAACAAGCGCCGCTTCGTTTCCGGTTGGAGAGAGCTGAAATTACTCCAGCGGTGGAAAACCGGAAAATGATCGTTGCTATGTCGTAATCATTTCCAATTGGAAAGTCCCTTCCGAAGCCCTGATTGTTTCTAACTTCGCTATCATGCAAGTATTTTTTATTATATACTAGCTTTATACATGGATGTTCCATTTTGTGTTGATTTACATGTACCTGCGCTAATATTGAAATTAAATAAATGAATGAAAAACTTCTTTATTATCCTGGGACTAAAGTCCCTTAAGAATAAAATAAAAATACAGGTTTGAGGATCGGAAACAATGTGGTCATAGCTTTAAAATACATATTGCTAAACTAAAAACAAATAATTAAGGTTGTAAAATATGTACATATTTACAAATCAAACTCTTAAAGTGAAAATAAAAGAACAAAAATAGCTACTTCATCAGTGATAATTGAAATAATATAAATACAACGAAATTGGTATTTTCTAGCATCTGCAGTTTGAGGTTATAGTATGTTTGATTAGGTAAACAGATGGTGGTTAAAAAAGAGCGATTTGAAGAAGAAAGCTGTTCTTACATGACGGATCTCAGGAGGGGTAGAATTCCAAAGAGAGGTTGCTTTGGCTAGAAAGGACTTGTCAAATGCAGCAGTACGGTGAGGAGGAGCGTAGAGGTAAGAAAGAACGGGACTGAATTGATGATTTAAATTGGAGGGTTTGGAAGACATAGCTGGGACGAGCAGTTCTAACAACCTAATAGAGGAAGGAAGCTAGGAAATACTGGACATCTGTAACCAGGATAAAGCCACCTTAACTCAGCGTAATACTGGGTTATATGCGTGTCTCTGATGATCCCAAATACAAATCGTATTGCACAGTTCATAGTGTGTGATTATACACTGGTCTTCGACCAGTTGCTGGGGGAACTGGAAGAGAGAGGGTTCCTTGCCACGGCCTACGTTGACGACCTGGCAGTCATAGTGGCCGAGAACAGCAGAGCCAGATTGATCCAACAGGCAGAGAGGTGCGCCAGTCTCGTATCGGATTGGTGCGTGAGGAGGAAGTTGAGCATGGCCGCATCCAAGACCCAGGCCATGCTCGTAAGAGGCTCTACGGACAGGGCTCACCCTATCACACTGAACATCCAAGGAGATACTGGGTCTCGCAGATGCTAACAGGTCACAGAGGGTTCCGGGGAAAACTGCATGACCATGGAAAGAACATAGATCCCCGGTGCCCAACCTGTGGAGTCCCGGAGACTGCTGAGCATGTGATGCACCGCGCCAGGTTGATGATGCAGAGCGGCCTGTACACGCTCTCCGAGCCGGACCTTCCGCGCTTGCTTGAGGAGGAGCACTACCCCTTCTTCAAGGAGTTCGAGTACGCGTGGAAGGAACTGGTGGGCCTTTCACACTTCACCCTCGGAAGAGCCCAACCGGCCGGAGAGGCGGATGAAGGTGAAGAAGAAGAAGACGAAGAAGAGGAGAATATCTAAGACCAGGAGGGCTGGACCAGAGACGAATCCGGAAGGCTGGACGGCACCCAGATGGATAAGGAGGACTGGACGGATGCGGCGGACCAGGAAGGCTGGACGGTATCCGGACGGATGGAGATGGCCAGGTGGCTGGCCCAAATCGGATAAGGTGCAACTCCACCAGAATAGTGCGCAACCGCGTACTGGGTTGCACCACAGTAACAGCTAAAGTGCAGCTTTAAGGTCCACACCACAGATCCTTATTTATTATTCCCAAAATACAAATCCTAAAAGCTTGTACAATAAGAATATTTGAAAAATAAATTGTTTTTTTTGGAAGCAGTGGCATGCGATCGACCTACCGCACTACCCCTCTTCTTCCTAATCCCGTAGGCCAGAAATGGCTAGGAAGGGGGAAAAAAAAAGTGTGTGATTATAGTGTGACTATAATGCCCACAACATCGCTACCGGTCTATCAGTGACTCTTTCAACTAATCAACACGAATAAAGTTATTATTCAATGCTACATTTTTATTTTATTCTGTCAAATTTAGAGTAGCACGCCAGAAGAGAAAGGTGTACCCATAATTACTCAATACGTTTTAGCTTTTAAACATAATCATCATGTATCGTTTACGATGTAAAGCTAAATTAATCCAATTCAAGAGTGAAGCTTTTCAGTACAAAGAACGTTTTGTTTTTTCGGTAGTAGAAAAAGTTATGATAACTAAATGTTTTTATTCACTTAAACTATTTTTTTTAAAGAAAATAACAATAAAGTATAGACAATTTGGAGTGTGAGCAAATAGCTGACTCCCCCTCTCTATCATGTGAATCATTTTCCTCGCGCGTAATCCCTCATTGCAGTCTCGTTATTAGTTTCGTCTTAGCCATGTTATGATTTATTAATTTAATAGTTCTTAGTCTTAGTCCAGTGGACATTTGTCAATTGTATTTTTGGCAAATAAAAGTGTTTTTTTATTTTCAAAAATGTTTACATATTCTAAAAAATGATTAGTTAAGGTGCTTTTATGCATCAGTTTCGACCGAGATTCCTTATCTTTAAGTGGTATTTTGCTTGCTCAAAATGGAAAAGAAAAAAATTCATTTTCGTCATTGAATGATTTTTTATTTCCGAACAGGGAAATTCCGCTGCACTGATAGTTAACCAAATTTTAGTTCAACCCTAGGAAGTTTTAAGTATTTTTACAAAATTAAAACAAGCATTCTATTAAAAAATTATTCCTGAACCCTCCGATGCGATAAACTCTAAATCGGTCAAATAGAGCCTTAATACAATTAAATGACACTACATTCAAATAACAACCGTCCAAAGCAGAGTGGAGATTAGGTCAACTATTGGGTTGTTTCACTTGAAATGTCCGTTTTTATAGTTTCTGAAATACATAAAGGATTTTGCAGGTCTCTGTTGTTTTCTTCCGAATGTTTACATATTGAAAGTAAACAGTCACCAATCCTCTACCTTTGTATTATAAACATTATCTTCCCAATCAATTACCCTCTTCTTAGTATATCTCCAAATATGAACATGGAAACACGCATTTTCGAGTAATATTTTTGTACGAGTTTAAACTCGGCCATTCAGCAGCTGAGGCCGCTAGAAATATTTGCAAGGCGTTTGGGGAAGGGATTGTTAATGAACGGACCATTCACCGTTGGTTTGCTGAGTTTTCAGCTGGGGATATCGTCTTGGAAAACTTGCCCGAGGAAGACCTCCGTCCGTAATAGACAACGATGTCCTCTAACATAAAGTAAAAGGAAATCCCTACCGGACAGTTAAAGGACTCTCAGCACAACTAAATGCAAGTGCATCTACCGTTTCCAGACATTCAAAGTGTATTGGGAAAGTAAAAAAGTTCGGTACATGGGTACCTCATGATCTCACCGAGCGGCAGCAAGACCCCATGTTTTAAAACATACCGTGCGAAAATTGAGAGAACTGGGCTACGAAGTTCTTCCGCACCCACCATATTCTCCCGACTTGTCTCCAACAGATTACCACCTGTTCAGGAATTTAGACAACTTCGTCAAAGGAGAACTTTTTGAAAATGACGATCAAGTGAAAAGTGCGTTTTAAGGTTTTGTTTCACTTCAAAGCTCATAGTTTTTCAGTTCGGGGATAAAAAAGTTGGTGTCACGTTGGGAAAAATGTGTAGAAAAAGAAGGTAAATACTTCGAATAAAATTATCTTGTTTTCATATGGTATTTAAAAAAAAAATCCTTTACCTTGAAAACGGACATTTCATGTGACACGCCCCAATAGTATTTTCTGTATAGCTACGGAAAGTATTCGGAATTCACTATCATTTCGTAATTTACTTCCTTTTAACTTATATTTTTTATGTTTTTTAAGGAGTTGTTAACCACTTTATAATGTTAGAAGGAAGGTATACAATAGCTTTCAGTTTTAACATTTGTTGGACGCTCCATTTTTTGTTTTTATATTTTATTATTATATTATCTACACTATACATTGCCATCTACATATTCTCATCAATTTTTTTTAACATTTCAACTATTTCTCTGATTAAAATTATTCGAAGCTGTTGTTCGATCGTTATGTTTTTATTTTAGCGCCTTATTTAAAAAAAAAATCATTCCAAGGTTGGGTATATGTTTCATGAGGGAGAAAAATTGTTTAATACATAAAATTATGTCGAATATTAGTGTGAATATAAACATTTGAAACCATTAAACAAAAGGATATTACGATTTCCGAATACTTTTGAAACTGAATGATTTTGTAATTTTATATTATTAATCGGATTTTTTTTACAACAATACATTTTTCGGTTATCTGGTAAGTAATTTTCCTTTATTGGAGTCTCTTTTAAATATTTATGAGTGAAAAAGAATTATATAAATTGATAGATTCCGAATACTTTTGACACTCACTGTTAGTGAAAGTAAAAATTATTGGTCGGAGTATACTGTTGAATAGCGAGTCAATGAACGACTAACAGTAAAACTACTTTTAACAAAAAAACAGAAAAATCTAGGATAGTAATACTAGTCTTGCCAGAATGCAAATATTAACTGTAAAAGGTCTACCGTTATTGGCTGCAATAGCTTGTGGCTTCTTGGAACAGTGTGCTCAGGCAAAGGGAATTCGACCTTCTAGCCTGGTCACCAGTCCATTCTTTTATCCTTGAGTCACCAGGGGTCTCTTTTAAGTATGCAGGCCTTAATTATAGTCTTAAGAAATATTCTCACATTTTTTACTAGTCTATCTGGAGGTCTTTATGGAAAACTATTATAAACATCACATGGCTGACTGTAAACACAGAATTGAGACGTTGATTTCCAAAAGGTACTATATCCACTTTAGACCATTTTGCAGGAACCCACAAAAATCTGTCATTTATTTATTATTGGACCCAATTTAAGTTATTCATTTTTTATTGAAATCTATATTGATTTTTAAGCGTGTTACCAACTCATTTTTCCAAATTATTGCACTTTTCCGATGACTTTTAAACAATATTATATGGATATAGTACTTTTTGGAAAGAATTAAAAGGGATATAGTACTTTTTGGAAGAATATAACGTGCGATAAGTTGGTAACAGTTACTATAACCTTCCTCATATAAAATTATGGATAATTAACGTCTTTATATTGTTAATTACCTAATTTAAGTTATCTATATTTCCTTATTCTCCTCCTGAGAAATATCTTTCTCTGTTGGTTAATTACATTGATTATCTATTCTTCATGAAGAAAGTAAATATTCAAAGGACAATTTATCCATTTATCGCACTATAATAAGAAAGTATGTAATTATCAAGTTTGTTTTGAACTTGTATTCACTATTTGTGCGAATTTAGCAAATTTATCTATTATTATTAACTACGTTTAAACAATATTATTGATAAATAAATAACTTGGGATCTTTTATTTTACATTAAAAAAATCTACTATTAAGATAGCTAATTCCAACTATTTGCTGGATCAAATACCGTTATTCTATTAAAATGCGAGTTTCTGAAATTGTTTAAAGTAAAATTATGTTGCTGCAAGAAGAAATACTATAAAACAACTTAATTTAATTGACAACCTACAAGAACCAATGCGACGTAACTAAGTTGTTTAAAACAGTCTAAAAACTGATTACTTGGTTAAAAGCATTGATCAAATTAATAACGGTGATTCAAGGCGTGCTAAATGAACCGATAAAAATGCACAAAATGAAGAAAACAATAAATTATTGGTAATATATTACGGGGTTAGGTGCTTCTGATGCATATTAGGAAATATAGTATCTTTTAGAATGAAATTGAAGGAAAGATTATATCTGTTTACAGAGGATACAATACGTTTTGGAAAGAAGCGTTTTAGTACCTTTTGTAATGAAATAAAATGTGGATTTAGTACCTTTTGGGATGAAATGCATTTTTGAAATAAGTTTTTTAAGTATTTTTATGTTTTTTAGATAAAATCTGATGGCGGATTTACATAAAACTAAACCATTAGTAAACAAATATGTCAAAATATCAACAACAATATCAGCCAGCCTCTAAAAACGTTAGCCTTCAATAGCTGTATTTTGCCTGTTCTATCTTGTGGATGCCAAACATGGTCCCTCAACAAGCTACATGAGAGAAAAATTATAACATGCCAAAGAGCAATGGAGAGGAGCATGTTAGGCTTAAGGAAAAGCCAAAAGCTAAACAGCCAAACAATAAGAAAAGTTAGTGGTGTCACTGATGCAATAACATTCGTGAAAAAGATGAAATGGCAATGGGCTGGCCATCTAATGAGGAAAAATGATGAAAACTGGGCAAAAATATTGACTGAGTGGACTCCATTGGATAGGAAAAGGAACCGAGGCAGGCAAAGAAGAAGGTGGGTCGATGAGATCAAAAAGGCAGAAGGAGTGCTATGGTCACGAAAAGCCAAGGACAGAGAATTTTGGAAGAGGAAGATCAGCGAACTCTTCAACTCAAGTACGGGTAGTTACCGTTAAAGACTTTAAACTCCTGAAAAGGAAGGTCTATGTACATATATGTATATAAATAAAGAGATAAAAAAAATGTAAATAAAAATGTATTACAAATGTTTATATGTATATCAATAAAGACTATTATTATTATTATTATGTCAAAATATCAACTTTGCAAAAAATGTACTTTATTCGGAAATCAACGTCTCAATTAAGAAATAAAATAACTAAACCTTTGAGATTAAAAATTATGTTTTAATAAAATAAATTGTTAAATGAAAAGTAAGAACTACGTTGAGAATATTCTAAAATCTAACGATGTGGTTTCATACAAAGCATTTGAAACAAAGAACAATAAGGTTTACGAATACAATGATTGTTGTCCAGCCCACAGCACTAAGCAGCTAATTAAAGGAGTGCCATATACTAAAATTACTTTTATGTCGGGGTTTTTGGAGCAATAAATTATGGCAACATTCAAAATAATTATTTACATTTTAAAATTTCACTTCCAAAACATAAGTTAATGGATATTAACAGCGAAAGAGTCTTTTTTACCTCGTTGAAAGTGCGACCGCTGCTTACTTTTGCGCTTCAAGATACCTACCAAAATTCATACATCGAATAAATAAATGATAATAATCAAAATGGTTCCTCTGACGCCCGCAGTTTTTCGCTTATACGAACACATAAGCGCAGGGTTCACAGTGTTCTTTCAAGACTATGTAACTCACTATTTTATCTGAAATTTGCATGATCATGAGAACAATAAATTCTCGAAACGTTGCATAAATAAAATTGTTTATTTATTGACTGAAACCTAAGAACAGTAGAAAACTTAAATTATCAACAGTCGAGAACCGATCAAACAATATATATATATATACAAGAGCTTGCCAGCGGTTCTGAATATAATTTAAACACTTTTAAGAATAAATTCATTTCTGATGAAGACTTAAATATTGTTTTTGTTTCACTCATCCATAAAGACCTTAAACCCCCTAGTTTCAATCCTTGCTTCCTCTTCAATCTCTGACAATCCTCCGAGGTGTCTGAAAAGAAGATGGCCTCGAGACCTTCTAGTTTAGATTACCTATGTAGATGCCAATGGGCATTTTTTCTTCATGTTTTATTCATGTATTTTATCATCACCAGCATATTTACTTGTTGTATCACAAAATACAGTTGTAAATTTTAATAAAAATATTTTAAAAAAAACGTTGGTTGGGAGGTAGTCAGTTTTACTACATATAGTTTATACATTATTATTCTTACTGTTGTATTATATTGTTTTACTTCAACAATCTTGTTAAAACATCTTCTAATACCGTTATGATGTTATTAATATTGTAGGTTTAATCTGAACACTTCCTTTTATGTTAATATTACAATTTTACTCATTGTTGTCAGATCCCGTCTAGAAATGTGGTACGTATTTTCCATTTTACCCAACCTTTTGTACGTACTTTCCTATCTACCTGCCTATATTCCTTATTACCAAATTGTACCTAGTTTCCACTCGCCTACCAGACGGTACGTATCTCCACTGTACTCCATTTTTTTAATGTTTTTTATTTCATGTAATTTTTTCTTATATATTTGTACATTATCTGATCTGTATAGCTCTCATTAGTATACCTTTATCATTGTAATTTAATTAATTGATTTCTTTACACATCTAGTTCCTTTTATGTTATAATATTGACATTCTCTAGCGCAATAGTTATTTTTTTAAAATAGTATTTTTAATCTTATTTTAAATGTATCCTTTTTGTATCTTTTTAGCCCTGATGATGACCCACAATGGGGGTCGAAAACGTTGGCAAACAATAAAATAGTTGAAACTATTCAGTTGTTTCATTTAATGACCGCCACCCGGACTAATTCCTTCAGTAGTTTAAAAAAAAAACGTTTTAATATATTTTTTAAAATTAATATGTTTTAATTTATTTCCATAATTAAAAAAAAAAAAAAAACAGTATTTTTATTTTAATTACTCAATATAGGAAGGATCTCCTGTTATGTTTTAAAAGAATGTAAAATATTTAATTTACGAATTTCAGTGAATTTGGAAACATATTGTGCTTATTCCAAGAAAGGAAGTAGAAAATCAATTGTAATATTAAAGTCACTGGGAGGGGGCCGTGTGCTGGCGGAGGAAAATTGGGAGTAACTAATTTTCAAGTATCGTAATCATTAAAACTTAATTACAATAAGTTGGAACGTAATTAAGCCAACGTAAAATGGAACTGGGTGCCTATTTCTAATTGGAAACGTAAACCGTTTCGTGATACAACGGAATACAATGAGGGTGGTATTGTATTTTCAGATATTAATTAAATATCATTACTTTCACTTACCTGTATTAAATATATAGTGGAAATTGACTTTACATAGGACTAGATTGAGTTAATAATAATTATATTATGAAATTCCATTGTGAGATTATATGCTTTTGTTAATTTATATCAGATTTTAATTTTGTTTATCCAGTAAAATATCTAGAATTTTGTTATTTCTTCTGGTATAAGTAAAGAAATATATTGAATTTCAATATGAAAATATTTAGGGCAATAATAAAAGAAAAAATTTTCAAAAGAAAATATTAGTAATGACTCATCTGTTGCACCTCAAACCTTTCAGTCACACATTGTATTCATTGAAGAATAGTGTCAAAAGTGGAGAATCAAAACCATCCCTAATAAATCTCATCAAATTACCTTTACCCTTCGTCGCAAACCTATGACTGTCTTTTCAACTGTATCTTTTAGAAATATTTTACTTACCACAGTTTAACAGATCCGTATCTAGGACTCCATCTGGACGATGAACTTGGAATCTTCACACTAGACTGAAACGACAAGAAACTCCTCGCAGGTACCGATTACTAGATTATGTCAAACGTTTTCAAAATTAACCACCTGAATGAAAAAAAAAATGAATTATCATCATCAGGTCTATATGGACATAGAATAGAATATAAAAAGAAATGTATTTTAAAAACAATTGATATGTACAATTAAGATATACAATGTGTCTGGCCAAAAGTACAAAGGATTATAATTAATTCTTATTTACAATGATATAAGAAGAAATAGAGAGAAAAAGTTTTCACCGATTCCCTATCCGCCCTTAAGAGCCTTCATAATATTTGCATTGATAACCCACTAATTAATAAGATCAGAAAATATGTGGGAGATTTAAAAATACTGAAAAAAGAACTAGTGTTCTTGTGGATTCCATCCCTCGTAGGCATTGATGGCAATGAGGAAGCGGATCGGGCTGCGAAAGAAGCTGCATTGTCAAACGTCCAAATCCACCCAACTTACATCAAGGAAGACGTAAAAAATTACCTTAAGGTCAAAATATATCAGGCATGGGAACAGATGTGGTCGAAACTTGACAACACCAATAAATTAAGAAATATCAAGCAATCGCCTGATCCATGGAATACATCATTGCGAAGTAATCGCCGCGAGGAAACTGCTTTGGCGAGACTTCGCATAGGACATAGCAGACTCACACATCTCCATCTCATCCTCAGGCAGCCCGTACCAATGTGTGACTTGTGTAGAGTGCCTCTCTCAATAAAACACATAATTGAGAACTGCCCCAAATTTCATGTACAAATGGATAAACTTAACCTAGCTAGATCGTTGAGTGAGAGCTTGAAGGACTCTAGTGAAACAGTTAGTTCACTGATTAGGTTCGTCAAAGAATGTTCTCTGCTCCCGGAACTATAAGAAAAAAAAATAAAGAAAGAAAGAAAACAAAAAAAATAATAGTAGTAATAAAAAAAATATATATATATATATATATATAAAAATAATAAATAAACAAAGAAAAAATGGAATAAATCCACTAATTCAGAATGTGTCAACAAAAGAATAATAAAAAAAAAATAAACAATAAAAAAAGAATAAATAAATAAATTTTAAAAAAATAAATAAATAAAAAAAAATAGAAGGAAAAATAAATAAATAAAAAGAAGAAAAAAGAGTAAAACAAATCTGTTACTACAAATTTATTCGGTGCTAATAACCAAGAGGTTGAGCACCTACTCCAATACCCTAACCTAGAGAGAAAAAAAAGTTTAAAATTGGCAATAAACAAAAGAGTAAAATAAATAAATAACTACTGATGAATAAATATGTCGGACAAAACAAAAAATTGATTGACTAACTTAGTCAAATATGAAGAATAAATGATAACAATTTTATCATTCGAAGTCTGATAGTTGATTTTGAATATGAGCGTCTGTTTTGGAAGACAGGAAGTAATGGAACAGTTGGGACTTTAATGATGATAGAAAAGAAGAAAGGTGGATATGAGTAGGTAGGGAATTCCAGAGAGCAGTGGAACGGACAAGAAAGGAATGGTCAAAAGTGTTTGTTCTATGGGTAGGAATTTAACATCAGAATGATGCTACCTTGTTTGGAGGGAATGGATTGACGATTTAAATAGCAGTAGACGGTGGATATAGGGAGGGAGCTGGGAGTTAATATATAGTGGGAGTAAAGGTATAATCCTAGGAAATATTGTCTGAGGATGGAGGGAAAGAGCCACATTAACTCACCAAATAAATGTGTCACATAAGACCTCTTCGGCGTAACGAGGACAAATCTTAAAAATATGTTCATAATCACTATAAATAAGGTACACAAAATATAAATTTCCCCATCCATCTTCGCAATTCCGAAATGCTAAGAAAAATCCTAATTGTTCCTTACTAGTTAACCAATAAAACTTATAAAGACCCATAACACAAAAACGCCTGTAAAGACCTAGATTAAATATCCATTAGTTGTAGACTTAAACCGAAATAGATATACCTCTAATTCCAAACTACTGAGCCCACTCAAACCCACTAGTACCCAACTCTCTCATCTCCATCACTTCCTGATAATCCTTCGAGGCATCGTAAAAGACGATGGGCTCAGGATCTCCTAAATTAAATAAACATTGAAGTGCTTCTGCCGGGTAGTTTCAACATATTCTTTCATGTCTCTAATTACAGTTGTAAATATCCATGAAATATATAATTTGAAATACAAATAATGTGTGGCCATAATGGAATCCACGAGGGCTGTTTTGATGAAGTTGATTGAACCATTGTGGTGGCGTGTCAGTGTTGGCATTAATGGAAACAAGCCTCATTTAATATTAATTAAATGGAGGTTATTGGTTCCTACTCACCTCTGCCCCCCCCCTCCCGTCGCTTTAACGCTAAGTAGGCTCTCATCAATTAACCATTTGTGGTTAGATTTCAATCAATGTACACAATCTACAAAATTCCACTTTATTTAGTGAACATTATCATAATGGGGTCCATATTCTCTGAATGAAATATATTATTATAAAATCATGAACGGTTGTTCTGCTGATATACCGAATGACTCATTCCGGCACGGTGGTTCAATCACTGTTGGCGAAGCATGTATTTGTTCACGATTTAGTGTATTACTTTCACCTACCTATATATGAAATATATAGTAAGGGAAAGTATTGCGATCGTGAAAATTTTCCAATTCCAGTTTTCAATGGAAATATACGTTTTAGGGTCCCCTGAGTCTGAAATAACCAAGTCCCGCAAAAAGGTCTGTGTGTCCGTTTGTCTGTGTGTGGTAACTCTAGCGCAAAAACGAAAAGTCGTACGGAACTGAAATTACATATTTAAGACTAGTATCAGCCCGAAGTGTTACAGCAACTTTTTTACTAAAATCCGCTGACCGGAAGTTCTACTTTATCCCATGCATTTAGCACCTTTTACGATTTTCTCAAAAATGGCTCTAACGATTTTGATTAAACTCACTGTATCGATGAAAATTTAATGGGCTTTAATATCATGTAAGTTTATTATGATTGAAATAGTCTGATGGGGCTTAAATACAGATATTTTAAAATTTCTTCCTCTAAATTAACTTTAATTTTGTATATTCTATAAAAATAACCATATCATCTTATTACCATTGATAAAAAACAGGTAAATATATAAGTTGAACAAATTCGATATCCAACTAAAGGAGAACACTGAAAAAATATTTTTTAACGTAATTTTTGGCTTACTGATAATAAGAACAGTAACATAGACGTATAATATACCGTTGGGAAAGAGAAAGATTTAAGAAAAATATTATCTGATGCTTCCAGGGATCGCTCCGCGAGACCTAAACCATAAACCTCTAACGGAGAACTGTCTCCCGCAGTGAACAGTAATATAGATGTATAATATACCGTTGGAAAGCTAAAGATTTAAGAAAAATATTATCTTATACACATAGTTGTAAAATTTAATGCTGATTAATGAAAAGCGGATAAAGCTTAGTGGTTTTTCTATATAATATTATTTTAGATTATTTAACGAAACACATATTTATATCGATACTGAATGTAAATCTTTTCATCTGTAACTTAATTTAAAAGTTCTTAAATGGATTTTAACAACGGGGGTAGTTTAAAGTGGTGTGTTGTGCGCACCATAATTTTTATTTTAATATCACTACATCATATTTGATTCTCTCAAATAAAAAACCCTCTGCTTCATTTATATTCACCGTATTTTCGAGTTGTGTCGTTAGTACCTTTGCTAAACTCTCTACTAATTTCTCAGTCAGGTTCGACATGGTAGAGTGATTCGATCGATATCGGATACAACACCATACAGGCTTCTAGTTTTTTGTTACTCAAATTAATCGATGTTTCTGATCGATTACAATACGTAATGAAACAGAATATAAAAAAAATCTGTGTGGGCGGCTTGGTTATTTGGACTCTAAAACGGACTTTAAAACGTGTATATCCGTTGAAAACTGGGATTCGAAAATTTCCACAATCTCAATATAAAACTTTTCCTTACAATATATTTCATATGCAGTGAAGTAAAAGTAAAATTGAGCTTTACAGGATTTGAGAACACAAAATCGTAAAACAACGTAGAATTAGGTTTATCGATTAACCTTTAACAATATAGAAGAATTATTGTTATTGTTTAATTTGCTATTTTATCATTACCACATTATTCCATTTATTTTTCATAAGTATAGATTCAATTTTAGTATATCACAAAGGACTTTCTTGAGTATATTTCACCGTCATAAAGCCTTTAATCAATTCATGATAGTGGCATAAAGGTTAATATGTAAAGGCGTACCATATATCTCAACTTGAATTACCTTTTCGCTTTAATCCCCAGGAGTAAATATTTATATTAAAAGTATATTTTTTTTTAATATTCCACATTTCTCTTTCTCCGACATATCAGTTTCTGATCCCAGGCACTGCGGTTTTGTGGAAAAACTTTCTTTGAAATCCATCGGTCTTGCTTTTTTTATGCCTACATTGAAATGTATATCAGAGATGAAAACAAACGTATCTATTCATGTTTTTTTTTTTTTATATTCATTTCAAATAGCGATTTTTTGAGATGATCGTTTATTCGCTGCACGTTTCATTTATTAAAGTATTTTTCATACATTTATCATTACTCAAAGTTGTTAATTAAGTTAATTAAATTTTACTTGCATAGGTAAAATAATAGAAAAAATCAATAAAGCAAATTTATAAAAAAAAAGGATAAAACTGAACAAATATTTTTTTTATGCATTTTTGTGTTTTTGAACACAACAATAGTAATATAGATGTATAATATACCGTTGGATAGCTAATAATTTTAGAAAAAAATGTTATCTGATTCACGGAATCGTAAAGGGTAATGGAGAGTGATGAAAAGCCGATAAAACTAACTGTTTTGGGGTTCCTAAAAAGGAAAATTCATATTGACGGTGCTGCAACCTGGCGGCTTAGCAATGAAGCACAGCGCCCCAATTTTGTTTTTGAACATAAAAACAGTAATATACATGTATAATATACCGTTGGAAATCTAAAGACTTTAGAAAAAATATTATCTTATACACAAGCTTGTAAAAGTTAATAAAGAGTGTTGAAAAGCCGATAAAACTAACTAATTATTTTAGATAATAATATAATAGAATTTTTAGTAAATACATGTTTCTATTGAAAATCAAGTTAATTAATTCTTTATTAATTTCATCTATAACTGAAGTCGTGTGTTGCCCGCACCAGATTTTTGCATCTGCATATATGACTGATATTTTCCCTATTACAATAACAATTACGAAAAAAAAGAGACAGGAAAGGCTTGGCGCCATTGTGCTAGGCTCCTGGAAGACTGTTATGAATTATCAGTTAGGCTTACGCTTGGAAGGAGTTAAAATTAAATTCCAAGGTTGATATTCCCTGAATAATTTGCAAGTTGAGAAACCGGAGCCGATCAAGTAGTGATGATGAAGCAATCCCGACTGAGGCCACCAGCTCTGGGGATGGAACGGAACATTATCTCTTATGCGGCGATAATTCCTTTCTCCATTCTTCCATTTCAGATTTTAATGAACACAAATCAGAAAGAGATTAAATTTGTTTCAAACACATATCTTTGGGAAAATTGAACGTCTTTGTCGGGCTAGGCAATTTAGGTTTGTTTTTATTCTTCCCTGTTCACCACAAAATCTTTCTCTCTATCTTTCTCTCTCTCTCCACACACACACACACACACACACACACACACACACACACACACATATATATATATATATATATATATATATATATATATATATATATATATAAGAGAGAGAGAGAGAGAGAGAGAGAAAGATAGAGAGAGAGAATAGAATAGAAAAAAAAATTATTCTGGGACTAGGTTCCCTAGGAATAACAGTTATGTACAATTGAAATATATAATTTGTCTGGCCAACAGACAAAATAAACATAATTAATTATTATTTACAATAATTATTTTAAAATTACAATTAATTACAATGAGGAAAAATACTATACATAACAAATAACAAAGAAATTAATAAAAAATATATATCTTCTAAATTTTATCTTCTGAGAAAATAAAATCTTATTTAAACAAAATCAAATTACAAGCAAATTAAAATTTGGGGGGTAAACAGTAATCTTCATTCACTCAATGTAGGTTTCCAGATAGAATTGACGTATCACATTTGCTGATCGTCTATTTGGGATGACAGAAGGTTTAGCAAAATTTGGGATTTGAATGAGGATAAAGAGGCAGATATGGGTTGGTAGAGAATTCTAGAGTGTAGTAGAGCGAACAATAAAAACTTTTGGTTCTGTGGGTAGGAAGGTAAAGGTCAGAATGTCGCGATCTTGTTTGAAATGAGTGGACTGAGGATTTAAATTGAAGGAGACTGTGGATATAGGAAGGATGCTGGAAGTTAATAGTTTGGTAAAGGTATGATCCGAGGAAATATTGTCTGAGGGTTGAGGAAAGGAGCCACTTTAATTCACCGTATAAATGGGTAACATGTGACCTCCTTGAAGTGCCGAAGAGAAATCTTAAGAAAATGTTCATAATGCGCTTTACCACTCGACAATAGTCAAAGTAGTGGAAATTAAATAAGGAAACGAGGAGCTTACGAGGTTACGATATATATATATATATATATATATATATATATATATATAATGATAAAAATAATAAAATAAGACGGATTTTCATACGATTTTCCCCATCATTTGGAGCATTGTTTCCTGAAGGTTTATAAGTAAAATACATTGCAATTTAGCTTTTCTTTAAATGGAAGAAATAAATTTTCTGTAACCAAGTCATCAAAATTTTTTTCCTGAATTATTGGTAGTAATAAAGACGTATAATATACCGTTGGAAAGCACAAGATTAGAAAAGTAAATATGCAATAAAATAATTCTTACAATTCAATATATAATGTTGTTGTAAGATCATATACTTTACATAAATAAATATAAAATAGTTATAAACCTAACAAGATAGGAACGTTTGTTATTTCTATAGTTTTCGAATACATACATATCATTCAAATTTACTCCATTCAATTCCATATTATCCATTTCTTTACCTTAATAAAACTCCGCTCCAATTCCAAGTCTCCTTAAAAAATCTAGAAGTTATCTTTGATAAAAATTTAATGTGGGGTAACCATATTTCCTAAATTACCGAAAATCCATCTCTTTCCTCAAATAGCTCCTACTTTCCTAATACCCGCCATCTCATAGTGTCTTCCCTCATACTCCCCCAGTTTGACTACGGATGCCTAGTATATGGAGGAGCCTAGTATATAGCCACTCTCTAATGAAACTGAGATGTGGCTGAAGAGACTAATGAACAGATTTATAAGATCCATTTACGGCCTCCCCAGACGATCACATATTTCTTACTGGTAATCTGGTCAAGGGTGGCTTTATCCTGATTCCCGAAGAAAGTATCTACTAAGTATCTTCTTATCCCGATCCTTGCGAGTCAGAAAACCTTCCTATATATTTGACCTCCTCACTCCTCGTTTATCCATACATACCCTAAATACAAGGTCTCAACCTAGCGATTTATACGTAACATCTCAGAGAACTGTATCCTTTGAAAGTCCTTCATCATCCGCGCTACCATACTTGGAACCCCGCTACCCATCTCCCTTCGTAAAGTATCATCCTTAACCACTTTCAAGCACCAGTTATTTCTCCTTCTCCTAAAAGATCAAACTTACGCACACAGTAATTGTCACGTCCTAATTATGCGCTACTTTCATAAACTTTTAATCTCTTTTATTTATTTATTCTACCTCTTTTAATTTTATATATCTCATATTGGGATCACCTGTAGCAGGGTGGCTAGCATAACAGCCTCCTATGCCAAAGGTCGCGGTTCTAGCCCGCAGGTGATCAAGGATTCTTTAATTAGAGTAAAAAATTCTTAGTTATGCTGTCATTCGGAGGGAACATTAGAAGTGGATCCCGAGCCTGTGCGATGTCAGGTATTCGTTAAAGATCCCAATCCTAATAAAACCTGAAAAGCCAAAATTTAAGACTCCCACTGTAGCATCGTCCGATTAGCCACAGTAGTATAAAGTGATATTTAATAAATAAACAAAACAATATATACCTCATAGTTGTTAGATACGTAAATATCACTAAATAAGACTAATGTATTGAATTATCACTAAATCATGCAAGATAGACTGAACCTTTTGCGTTCATTGTTTCCTTATTTTTAGGGGACAAAATATCAAAGATCAATACAAATTATTTTCATTTCGAAATGTCTGCTTTACGCTCTTACTTTGTTTGGTTTTTCAATGTCTGTCGAATTGCACAAGCTACTAAGTAATAGCTGCTATGTAAGAACGAGCGATTCAGTCTAATTTACTATAATTTACACCATTAGCATCCGCGTCATGTGTATGCTCTAAGTAATTCATTATTAGAAAGGTTTTTATGGGAGTCGACGTCTTGCATTGACGCAGTTTTGCTCGATTATGCGTCCTGCAGAATTGTGAAATAGCCTAGAAGTCTGTTAAGTTAACAGACAAGGTTAACTGCTATTTGAAACTAGGTCCTGTTTAACCATATCGGTCGTCTATTTACCAGCCTATGGGCTATGAGGGTGCCAATGCCGTGAGAAAAATACGTTTGAGTACTTCTAGTTTACTTTAAAAATATTATAATATTATAAAAGGGAATACGATTTTACTAAATTTAAGTATTTTGTATAAATTTTGCTAATACTAATAACATTTCAGCTGTAACCTATGGCTTAACATCTAAGAAAATATTTCATTTTTTGTTAATTTATAAAAAGTAAAGGGTGACTATAATTTACACAAATCCACACTGGGAACAAATCACGATATAATTATAACTCTTGATCTAATCAGGATAAAATAAAAATTCTTTTTTCATTTATGAGTATGAGATTCTCTTTGGGCAGTGAGAGAAAAAAAAATAGTCCCATTACGTCTCTAGGTATTTCAAATTATTACTTTCATTTACATATATATGAAATATATAGTAAGGGAAAGTATTGCGATCGTGTAAATTTTCGAATTCCAGTTTTCAACGGATACTTTTGAACACGTAGAGAAATTCAAGTATTTAGGTTCAATGATAACAAGAAAAAATGAAATCCAGGAAGAAATAAAATCCCGGTTAAAGGTGGGAAATGCGTGTTATTATTCAGTTGCAAAATTATTTAGCTCACGACTTCTGTCTAAAAATTTAAAGGTTAAAATTTATAAAACTATTATTCTTCCGACGGTTCTTTACGGATGTGAAACGTGGCCGCTTACTTTGAAGGATGAACAACGGCTTATGGTTTTCAAAAATAAAGTACTGCGTAAAATATTTGGTCCGAAGAAAGATGAGGCCACTGGGGAGTTTAGAAGGTTGCACAACGCGGAATTGCGGAGTTTGTACCCTGTGAATATAATTGAGTTGATAGCATCGCGGAGACTCAAATGGGCGCGTAAAGTTGTTGGGCTCGGTGAGGAACGGATTCCGAGAAAGTTGGTATTCGCTAAACCGACTGGTAGGCGTCCGAAAGGTAGGCCGAAGCGCCGATGGGAGGATTGCATTAAGGCTGATCTCGGGGGCTTGGGCTTGACCGGCGAACATTGAACGAGTCTGTGCAGGCGATGTTTGTAGGTATCGGCATCTAACCTTCGGGTTCGGTAAGCCTATTATTATTATAGTTTTCAACGGTAATACACGTTTTAGGGTCCCCTGAGTCCAAATAACCGAGTCTCACAGAAAGGTGTGTGTGTTTGTGGTCAGTCAAGCACGGGAACGAAACGTCTTACGAAACTATTTAAATTTCACATTTCATCAAAATCGGCCAACCAGAAGAGCCATTTCATTCCATGCAATTTGCACCTTTTTAGGATTTTCTCAGAAACTGCTCTAACGATTTTGATTAAACTTGCTAATTCGATGTAAAAATTAATTTGCTTTGAATATCATGTGGGGTTTCATTAGTATTAAAATAGTCTGACTGTCTTAAATGTCGAGTGTTTGAATTGTCTTCCTCTAAAGTACCTTTAATTTTGTATATTTCAAAAAAATAACCATATAACTTCATCTAGGATTGATAAAAAACAGATAAATATTCAACTTGAACGAATGTGATAACCAAATAAAGGTAAAAAAAATGTGTATTCTAAGTTTTGGTTTTTCGAACATAAGAACAGTAATATAGATGTATACTATACGACGGAAGGCTAATGGTTTTAGATAAATATTGTATTACATACGAAGTTGTAAAAGATAATGTAAAGTAAGAAATAGAAGAGAAGTATCTATTTAACCTAATCGGGAGATTGAGTGAATTTTTTGTATTATTTAATAAATAGGAATTGTTTTTCATTCGAGAAATATTATTGCCTTGCTTTGCACCGTTGCAACGTGTTGTTTTGATTGCATTTTTTCATCAAGTGTTATGCTAAAGATTCATTAGCTCCTGAAGGTCAGATTTATAAATTTAAATTTACAGACCGGATCGGAATATAAATTAACCTTTTACATTACAGGTAATTTTTTTGTTACAAATAAATAACTCGTATTAAAAAATTATACGTATATGTATTATATGTAATTATATTATATAAAATTATTATTTTATTATACTTCTACCACTCTTTATTGAAAATAATGCACTACGTTTCGGCTACAATGCCATCTTCAGATGCCAATGGAACTGATTTGATCTAATGTAAGTAGATGCTAACAAGCCAAAGCCTCATGTCTAAAATGAATTGGATGAATGAATGAATATGAATTGTAGCCGAAAGGGAAAGAGTGGTGAAGTAGGAATCAGCCTCCAATATTTATTAAATAGAAATTGACCTCACCTAAAAGAATCTACACCTGTATATATATATATATATATATATATATCATAAAAATTGTAGATAAGTTTTAAAGGACCATACACAATTATGTATCAGATGTTCACTTTTGAGGGCAAATCATATTATGACAAAACCTCTATACATACACCTACATAACAGTACCGGTGTTACATAAAGTGACCAACCCTCCCCCCCAAAAAAAAAAAAAAAATCAAAACATTAATTATGTAAACTCGCGTCATTCCGATCTTAACTTTCCAACCCAGGGACTAAAACTTTAGATCGTTCCATCCTTGTCCGCTCCTCTGCTTTCTGGAAATCACTACCTACTCATATCCGCCATGCTGCTTCTCTCTCTCCTCATTCAAATCCCAACTTTTCCAATACCTTTTACTATCCCAAAAAGACGCTTACAAATTGTGATATTTATATTCCTGACATCACACTTTGAAAGAAGAGTAATATTTGTTCACTGTCTATATTTAAACGCTGTTATCTATTAATTTATTTTTAATTTGTTCAACACAATATTTTCTAGAATTGTTTTTATTTTATTTTATCACTGTATATATGTGTGTGTGATATACACACATATATTAACCCATAATTGTAATTAGTAATTAATTATGTTCCTTCTGTCTGTTAGCCAGACATGTATACTTCAACTGTACAAACCTGTTATTCTTAGGGGACACAGTCCCAGAATAAAAATTATTTTTTATTTCTATTTCTAAACTATATCAATTAATGTGTTTGACTTTTTGTTTTCTGTGAGGAATTTTTGCGCACGGATTGTTTCTTTTTGTGTATCATGTGGGTTGCACTACGAAATTCGAAGAAAAATTCGAAAAAGGAAAAAAAAAAAAAACGAAAATTTCAGTGCAGTGAACTTCTTACAACTTTGGCAGTCGAGAAATTAATAAATTAAACTAAGAATAAAATTTATCTTCTCAATTCTTCTTAGGAGATTAATTGACTGTAAATAAAACTCTAGACACAAAAATTACATTCTTTATAATTATTTATTTTTATCACGTTAGAAGCTTCAGTAAAAAATATTTGTTATTTACAATAGTCACAAACGTTTCTTATTCATAATTAGCGAATTAGTTTATAAATACAAATAATAATAAAATACCTATATTTTATTTAGATATTCATAGTGGTTGTTCATGTTTTTTTTATGTAAACCATAAGTGCTCTCAAACGTTTGACCGACAATGCACATATACATATATATATATAATGTAATTGTGTATAGTATATATAATATATATATGTACTATACACAATTACATTTCAGCCATATACGACCTTCATGCGTAATTCCTTTTTTATTTTTTTGAGACAGAACGTTTCATGCACTGATCATTTATCTTTTCTCACTACTCAATATGATACGCGTTATCAGTTTATAATAATCCAAATGCTGCATTCCTAACTCTTGAGATCCACATCACTGCCATTAAAAAATGTTGTTTCAATTGGATGATAAAAATAAATCCCTAAAAACCTAACTAATCCCATCAAATATATTTACCCATCGTCACAAACCATTGACTTTCTGCTCTATTGCATCCTTTAATAATATTACTCATTCTTGTAGAACAAGGAACCTAGGATTCCCACTTGACAAATGTCTTACTTGCAGTCCTCACATTAGACAAAAAACAGTCCTAAATGACAAAAAATTGCTCATGGATGCCGATTACAATACTTACTTCTCAATCGTTCAGACCTTCCAATCTATTAAAAAAGCTCATTGACTTCTCTCTTTCTAGACTTCTCTCTTTTTATACTCTTGTATGGAGCTGAAAGCTGGATATTGACGGACCGGCAGGAGAGCAGAGTCACAGCTGCTGAAATGAAGTTTCTGCGAAGAACAGCAGGAAAGACAAGAAGAGATCGTGTCAGGAATGAACGGATACGCCGGGAACTGGAGGTTGCGCCATTAAAGGAAACTCAGCAAACCCGTCAGTTGAAGTGGTTCGGTCACGTCATTAGAATGGAGGAACACAGAGACCCCCTAAAAACCATAGATTACGTTCCAGATAGAAGAAGGCCTCGGGGTCGTTAAAAGGTTCTCCGAGCCTGTGCGATGTCAGGTACTCGTTAAAGATCCCTATCCTAATAAAACATGGATAGGCAAAATTTAGGGCTCCCACTGTAGCATCGTCCGATTAGCCATAGCATAAAGTGACGTTAAATAAACAAAACAAAACAAACAGTTCATTTGTAAATTAAAATTAAAAAAAAAAAATAAGTTATCTAGATTTGGTAGTTTGGACTCAGTGGATCGTCAAGTATGGATCTATTGTAAACTGAACTTCAAAAATGTTGACAATTGCAATACTACCCCTCACTTTCTATTTAATTTTTTTTTTTTTTTTAACGAGTTGCTACTGTTGCGGGTTGATAGTCGTTGATTTTTCCTCGCCCACTGCTTTGCACTTGAAAAGCTTCCAATTCAATAGGTTTTGTTCTTTTCAATATTGTTCCGACATTCTTATTTTTAATTGAAAATACCGTTCATTTGCTGTTCAAATTAATTTATTGTGACAGTCAATATATACTTTTAATATATAATATATATATATTTAAAATATTAATTCCTGTTGGAACTGTAATAATTATAGTGGCTGATGTAAAATATGCTTGTTTATCAACATCTATTCCAACACTAAATATATGATGTGCTCATACAACAAATCCTATAATTACAACTGCTAATATTGCATAAATTATTCCAATATTACCAAATGTTTCATTTTTTTCCTCTTTCTTGTCTAATAATATGCGAAATTAATAAAAATCCTGGTAAAATTAAAATATATTCTTCTGGGTAACCAAAAAATAAAAAAAAATGTTGATATAAAATAGGGCCTCCGATCTCTTGTTCTGACATTCTTATTTTTAATTGAAAATACCGTTAATTTGTTTTTCAAATTAATTTATTATGACAGTCAATATATATATATATATATATTATATATATATAATATATATATATATATATATATTTAAAATTTTAATTCCTGTTGGAACTGCAATAATTATAGTGGCTAGTGTAAAATATGCTCGTGTATCAACATCTATTCCAAAACACTAAATCTATGATGTGCTCATACAATAAATCCTAAAATTACAATTGCTAATATTGCACAAATTATTCCAATATTACCAAATGTTTCATTTTTCCTCTTTCTTGTCTAATAATATGTGAAATTAATCCCAATCCTGGTAAAATTAAAATATATTCTTCTGGGTGACCAAAAAATCAAAATAAATGTTGATATAAAATAGAGTCTCCGATCTCTTGTTCCGACATTCTTATTTTTAATTGAAAATACCGTTAATTTATTTTTCAAATTAATTTATTTTGACAGTCAATGTATACTTTTTAAATATACATATATATGTGTTTATATATAAATTGAAATTAAGAAATATATTAAAACAAATACGTCTAGATACTATAGCCAAGTAAAATAAGAATAAAATTCAAGATTTTTTGAAATGCTTAAAACAAAGCTTGAAATCGTTCCGTAATTGAAGGGATGAGTAGGGTAAATAATGATAATGAAGGGCTTGTATGGGATAAAGTATAGAGGTTAGCATTTTCTTCATCTGCCAATCAATTTATCTCGTCCACGTTGTCATCACAGTATCTTCGTCAGCCCCACCTTCAGGTGTACAAATTGCATAATGTTTTAAACCGGACGTATTATATATATATATATATATATATATATATATATATATATATATATATATATATATATCAAATATTTCTTCCCAAGCTCTATGACGCAAGTAGAGGAAAATCGATAAAAAAATATTTTTTTGATGGTTCGAACCAACCTAATGTGAATTTAGAGAGACTTAAAAACTTGTAATTTGATACTCTACAACTTTCATTCAATGACTTTTTTTGATTTGAATAGTTTTTTAAATTATTGTCGAATCAAAACATGGAAAAAGTTAACTATTTCTAACGAACTGATTGCGGCAATATCGCTGAACCAAATTCAATAAGGAAGGTTATTGAGGTTATTCCTGAAAGAAATTTAACATTCTTTCGTTTTGGAAAGAAAAATATTTTCTTAAGGAAGCACCGTTTTCGAGTAATAGGCGAAAAACTGAACAAAATTCTATGTTTTTCGGCTCCAAAAAGTGAAGATCACCACCTGCGATGGTGCAAACTCAGATTACTTTTATTTAGGTACATTAAGAGGTATTAAAACGATTTCCAGCTTTGTCCCAATCAATCCTCACAAATATCCTAATTTTACTAGGCTACTTTGGCTAGTCCTCCAATAAGTATTGTAAACCAGAATTTCTCGCGACCAACTTCATTTCAAACACCGCAGAGATTTATCAGGTATCGACGTGGAAACTAGCATTGAAACTACTGGGTTAGTGTGAGAATGGAGTTTGTCATGTAAGGTACCTTGGATAGGCTAAATCAGCCACATACGGATCATCAAGATCATGATGCATGAGTATATGTATGAGTGATTTGAAACGATAAGAATTCGGTGGTTTATTAGACTCCTAAGCTCAATTCCATATACCTAGATTGCCATTATGATAGTTATGTAGTTAAGTGTTGATAGTAGCCGAAATCGGCAAGTAGTTTCTAATCGTTTCAGGCTTGTGTGCGGATTCCCAGACCTTCGTCAACCCTAGGTATCAGGTCTGTTTAACAGTGTCAAGCGGAATATTATCAGAGATAGCTGTAGGCCAGGAAATCATAGTTTTACGACGAAGGGTTAAGGTTATTTAGTAGAATTTGTTTTTATTTCATTTTAATTAACCAAATGTGACTTGATACCTCAATGTTTCTGATGTGGGATTAAAGAGTTTGAATTAACGCCCATATATTATGTCCTGTTAAGATTTTATGTGGTAGTTAAATTGAAAATAAAAACGCTGCAAATGATTACATAATGGTTTATTATTTCCAAATAACAATATTAGGGTATAAATGTTTATATAGCTGTTGATAGGCAATTAAGTAATATGAAAGCAATAAATAATTCAAAAGAAAAAGGCATATCACCATTGCTAATTTCAAAACGCTATTGCAATCTACATTGAATGTTCTTAATTCTGAAACAATTTTAATGAATTTGTTTCCATTATGTAGGAAATTTAATTATTTATTAAACAGCACTTTTTTTATTTATTGCATTTATTTAATTATTAATTAGGAAAAGCGCATTTCCTCTGAGATTCTACGCATCCTGAAACGTAAGACCTCAAATTATGAGGGAGGAAATAATTAATTTTTTTTAGGTTCATTATTGAAAATAATAAAACCAACGCAGTCATTTTTTGAATTTTTTATTCTTATATTTGTTTTAAAAAATAACTATTTTAAATAAAATTTGTTTATATTATATACTAAAAAGCTTATAACCTTTTTAAGATTTTTTCAAAAACGGCTCTAATAATTTTATTAAACTCGCAATTAAGATGTAAAATTTAACTGGCTAAATTTTTCTTAAAAAAAAACGAATAAATATAAAAGTTAAACAATTTTGATATAATATATTACAAGGTTAAATTTGATTTTTTTTTTTCATCTAACCACCTTTGATTTTGTAGATTCCAAATAAAACTAACTATATCATTGTATTAGCATTAATAAAAAAACGGGTAAATATACAAATTGAACGAATTTGATACAGCTATAGGAGAAAAATATTTAAAGTTATTTTATTATTTTTCTGGAACACATGAATAGTAATATAGATGTATAATATATCGTTGAAAGCTAAATAAAAAAAAATCTTCTTATGTACAAAGCTGTGGAAGGTATGTCAAAGTGACAAATATGACATAAACTTAAGTAATTATTTTACGTAACAATTTTATATTGTCATACTATTTATTCTAAAATATGTTTTAAAGGAAACTTAATACAATCCTTTAAACTTTTTTTAAATTTCATTATTAGTTGTTTAATTTGATTTTAACAGCCGAGGTAAGTAGAGTCGTGTGTTACCCGCACCAGATTTCTAAAAATTAAACTGAATGAGATTTTGAAAAATATCAAAAAATATTCGTTGCATCATCTTGTCTAAGTAATAATTCGGAAAATTATGAAAACAAAAGTAGTTTCTTTCAGTTAAAAAGTAGTTTCTGTAAGTGTGATACGGAATAGGAAAGAAAACCTTTAAAGAAAGGCTCATATTCGATCGATTCAACAAATATAGAAAAATAAATAAGAATAATTGCCCAACATCTAAGCGTTATTATTTTTTTATTTTCCTTTCTGGAGCAAATATTTAAATTGAAAAAGGGCTATATAATGGGATTGAGCATTGTAAAAGCGATTCTTCCGCTTCTGGAAAGGAAAATATTGCGATATAAAAGCGACAATAATAAGAGAAAAGGAACTGTGAGATAATTCAAGATAATAGATGAGGGTTATGAGAATGAGCAGCAGCCTTTGTCGGCATAAAATACTTAACTTAATGAATTAACCAATTTAAATAATTCATCCATTTGTTCTCATCCGGTATTTTATTACTTTCTCATATTTATGAAAATTAACAATTGAGAACACAATAACATGTCCTGAAAAAACTGAAAATTTAGTAACATATAATCAAAATGCAAGATAAAAAGATAAATAATGACTTTAAAGGATAAGAAAAAGGAGGATAATTAACGCAATAATCGAAATTTTTTTTTTTCTGCAAAATTAGATTTTAATAATTATTCATTCTAAAGGTGTTGTAAAGGAAAATAAAATACTCCAGTAATAGACGTTAAACATATCTGATCTAACGCCATTTTGAAACCAAACGGCTGAAACCAAAAATCAATACATAAATTCCCACATGTTTTATTTATCATTATTTTATAACGTTTTCCCTGAAAAATCCATCTTCATATATGAACCGCAAAGATCATTTGGCAAATAAAACAATACTTGTATAATCATTAACACAAATTATAAGTTATTTACAATTTTGAAACTTAAGATGAAGAATAGCATGTTTACTTGCTGTATGAACATACAGTTGTATATTTCAATAAATTAATTCAAAAAAATAAAACAGATGAAGAAAATTAAAATGAGTTGGACCGACTATGTAAGATTTTATAGTCCACAAGACAATATTGGAACATTTAAAATTGATTTGAATATTTATATTTTATTGAATTTTACAACTGTATATAGAATAAATACAACGTGCAGAATTATAATAAAGGGTGCAAAAAGGCTTGTGAAGAAACTACCCAGCGGTAGAACTTCGATGTTTATTTACGTTAGTAGATCCCGAGACAATCTTCTTATTTAAAATTTAATTATATTTATGTTTGGCACCCAGGACTGCTTTACAAACTCCGTAAATTCCTCCCTCCTACATCTACCTCTCTGTAAGATCCTTCAAAATAAACCACAATAGTTCCTAGTCATCCCTATTTACTCAGTCTGCTGGCGTTCCTAGGGCCCATTCTTTACACAGTCTATACAGCTGATATCCCAACCCATCCTAACACCTTCCTTTCTACCTATGCTGATGACACTTGTGTGTTATCAGTCAATAATGATCCTACTATTGCCTCTAAAACTCTTCAATCCCACATCATAGACCTTGAAGTATGGTGTCAGAATTGGAGAATCAAAATCAATTCCAACAAATCCCACCAAATTACCTTTACCCTTCGTCGAAAACATATGACATCCTCCCCTACAGTGTCCTTTAATAATATTCCACTAGACAGTTGAACAGATTTACTATCTAGGACTCCTACTTGACAAACGTTTAACATGGAATCCGCACACAAGACTGAAACGACAAAAAACTGCCCGCCGCTTTCGCTTACTTCAACACTTACTGGACAAACGCTCTAACCTTCCACTTAACTACAAAAAGCTCATCTATATCAGCATCATAAGGCCTATCTGGACGAACGGAGTTGAGCTTTGGGGCTCTACTAAACCATCAAATTCGTCCCGTGTTCAATCCTTACAATCCAAAATCCTTCGAAAAATCCTCAATACTCCTTACTTTGTCACTAACAAACTCATCCATAAAGACCTTAATGTCCCATATGTTGCTGATTTGGCCGTACGAGGCATCATTTCTTCCATGACAAACTCCACTCCACATTAACCACTAGCTTCAAACTTGCTTCTTCTTCCATTCCTGACAAACCTCCGAGGCGTCTCAAAAGAAGATGGCCTCGAGACCTTCTAGTGTAGATTACCTAGTGGAGTGTTGCCAATGGGCATATTCTCTTCCTGTATTTTCATGTATATTATCTATTATTAGCCAATTTACTTAATGTATTTACTAATACAGTTGTAAATTTCAATAAATTAATAAAAAATAAAAATTACATTTATGTTATTTCAGACGTAGGGAAATCCTGGGGTATGGAGACCCTACTGGGACACACTCAGCCTCTAAAAATGTGGGTACCAAAAATGGAGAAAAACCTGAGTGCGATCTCGGCCTAATCACCTCATTCCAAGGTTGTTGGCATAGAAACAGTACGAATCTCTAATTATACTGACCCTAAGACCCTTCAGGGATTGTATAGGTGAACCTGTAGGTTTCTTTTTCAAAAGATTTATTCATTCACGTTAGAAACATTAAGGCCCTTCCACCACTTGGATTATTTTAACTCTACATCTTTTTAGCAAACTAAAAAAAAACAATATATATATATATATAATATATATATATATATATATATATATAATAAAAAATATAACTATTAGTTGATATTAGAGAGTAACCTCTGTTGGTCTAACGACAGATCTACCTCTATTTTAATATATCGATGTAAAATTTGATGGGCTTTAATATCATGTAAGTTTCATTCTTATTGAAATAGTCTGATGGGGCTTAAATGCTGATATTTTAAATTTTCTTTCTCTAAAGTACCTTTAATTTTGTAGACTCGATAAAAATAACCATATTATCATGTTTCCATTGATAAAAAACAGGAAATATATATAAGTTGAATGAATTCGATATCCAACTAAAGGAGAAAACCGAAAAAAAATATTTTTAATAATAATATTTTTTTAGTACAATTTTTCGTTTTTGAACATAAGAACAGTAATATGCATGTATAATATACCGTTGGAAAGCTAAATATTTTAGAAAAAATATTATCTTATACACAAGCTTGTAAAAGTTAATAAGGAGTGATGAAAAGCCGAAAAAACTAACTGATTATTTTCAATAATAATATAATAGATTTTTTAATAAAACACATGATTTTTTAAATATTCAATTTAATTAATTCTTTATTATTTTTACTCATTTTTATCCTAAACTTTATTTGAAAATTCTTTAATCAATTTTAACAACGGCGGTAAGTGAAAGTCGTGTGTTGCCCGCACCAGATTTTTTCTATATTTATTTAATAATAGTTCTGAAATTAATTTTAACAACGGAGGTAAGTGAAAGTCGTGTGTCCAGATTTTTTATTGTTATTAGGTTGTTTATTATTTTGTGCTATATTATGTTATGAAGTTTGTGATGAATGTAATGTAGTTGTGATGAAATGTAATGAAGTTTGTGCAATATGATATATTATGAATCATCGACTATCAATACTTAGACGACTTCTTCAAAATAAAAACAAATGATCACTAAGCAACAAAATCATTATATACAACATGTTACTTAAACCTATATGGACGTACGGTACCCAGGTGTGGGGATCATGCAAAAAATCACACTTGCAGACAATTCAAATCTTTCAATCTAAATTCCTCCGCTTCATCACTCACTGTCCCTTTTACCTAACCAATAAATCATTACACAAAGACCTCAACATACCAATCGTAAAGGATATCAAGGATATTAAAAAATATTACAAACATTTTCACGACTCACTCGCTGGACACCCAAACCTACTGGTACAAACATTACTGACTGATACACTACCACAAAACCCACCAAGGAGATTGAAACGCCTCTCTAGCGGAGACCTACGAGACCTATAAGCAGATCTTCCACGCCAAGGAGTGCCTTCACTGGGAGGTTTCTTCGCTCACGAATTCATAAGAATCCTGATGGAGGCTTTTCGTAATGGTCATCAATCAAAGGCATTTGTATATTACTTGTTGTAAAATAAATAAATAAAAATATTATGGCTCTAATAAATCACTACATGAGAATGAGCAGCTGTTTTCAATGACGCGGAAGAGTTGCACTAATATAATATATATAATAATTTATGCAATAGACTGATGGTTTACAGCTAATTATTCACAAAGTTCAACATTTTTCCAATGTATCAACGATTCCCGCTCATCCGTTCCGACGTCGATTTAGCTATAAATAATTATACGGGCGAAGGATACCCAGAAACTGGCTGGTGGAGGTTGAAAGGGCCGGCATCCCTATAAATCTCCGAGCCCCGAACCAGTTGCCCGGATTTATATTATATCATGACCGTCTTTGTCTACTTCAGGGGTCGCTAGCCGAGGTATTTAGTCTGGTATTCATAATACTCTGTGTACCCCCTACCTCCATTTGAATTTCCAATAATCCTAACCGGGTCTCAAGTAATTTTAAACGCTTCCGGAACTTATAATACGGAGCATTTTCTTATTTTTAAATGCCATTCTAAGTATGAAATATATGTACGCGTTTGCTCTACCTCACATTTTTTGATAAACTGATACAAGCTGTCTTACATTGAGCCATCTCATATGAAATGTCTGTTTTCACAGGTATGTAATATATAAAATAAAATAAATAAAATGAAAAAAAAAAATATATATACACGAGTATTAACAATCTTGGTATTAACAACATGCATTGTGACATCAGTACAGCAAGAGTCAGCTCAGCTCTTCAGATTAACTTCAACAACCTGCCAGATGTATCTCCTTAAGTCAGAGTATCTCTGCCTTTGTATCCTAAATGTGGTCTGTATTTGTTTCCCTTCCTACAACCGTTTAACTACCTTCCTCCTTATTCCTTCTCTATCCTCTTAAAGAATAGGGTGCATAGTTTCTACCCACGTTAAACTATGAGGATTCCTTCCGCTGCTGTTGAGCTTCTGCCTTATGGGGCAATCCTTCCTAACAAGTCCCCTATGCTAATTGGTAGGTGCGGGTTCGTCGCCTATCCTGGCAGGGTGACTTCATACCTGGTGTCGCACACAACACGCAATTGTCTAGGCCTTCTGTGACCTATCTCGTCCATAATAATAACCATCTTGAAACGTAAGACCTTAAATTTTGAAAGGTTAATTTTTTTATTTTAACACATATGTATTCAACCGAAACAATATATTTATTTGCTCTTTGTTCCTTTAGTTGGTTATTGAATTGGTTTAACTTGTATATTTAGCCGTTTTTTATCAATGCTAATAAGATGATATGTTTAATTTTTTCGTATATACAAAATGTACTTTAAATTAAACAAATTTAAAATATCTGCATTTACGTCGTGTCAGACGATTTTAATTAGAATGAAATCTACATGATATTAAAGCCTTTATTTTAAATGGCGTATAATTGTCTTAAATATGAAAGTTTTAGCTTTGTAGGACTCACTTACTTTGTGCTAGACTTACTAAAAACACACCTACAGACTTTTAATGTTCATATGTTCAAAAACACAAAAATTGCATAAACTAAAAAAGAATAAAGATATTTTTGCTCTTTTCACCTTCAGTTGGGTATCTACTTCGTTAAAATTTTATATTTACCAAGCCTAACAAGATGATAAGATTATTTTTTTTAAATCTACAAAATAAAAGATACTTTAGAGGAAGAAAATTTAAAATATCGGCATTTAAGCCCTGTCGCTAAACTATAAGCAATGTCAATCAGAATGAAACCTAGGTGACATTGGAGCCTATTAAATTTCATGAGTTTAATCAAAATAGTTAGAGCCTTTTTGTGAATGCTTTTTCTGGTTAGCGGATATTATGAAAAAGATGCTCAAATATGAAATTTCAGTTTCGTACGACTTTTCATTTCTTGCTAAACTTACCACACACACACACACAGACCTTATCGCGCGACTTGGTTATTTAGACTTAGATAACTCTAAAAAGCGTATTTGCGTTGAAAACTGGAATTCGAAAATTTTCACGATCGCAATAAAGGTAATATTGCATATATAGGTAAGTGAAAGTAAAAGCGGTTTCTATAAAAATTGTTCTTGAAATGAAACGTTGTATTACTACTCCTTTAAGATTATTGACGTTTTCGAAGACGTTGAGCGGATGTTTGATGAACAGAAATAAAATTTAAAAATTGTTGGGTTGTTTCACATGAAATGTCCGTTTTTATAATTTATGAAATACATGAAGGATTTTGCAGGTCTCTATATTTTTATTATAAACATTAGCTTGCCAATCAATTACCAACTTTTTAGTATACCTCCAAACATGAACATGGAAACACGCGATTTTCGAGTAATATGTTTGTACGAGTTTAAACTTGGCCATTCAGCAGCTGAGGCCGCTAGAAATATTTGCAAGGCGTTTGGGGAAGGGAGTGTTAATGAACGGACCATTCGCCGTTGGTTTGCTAAGTTTTCAGCTAGGGATACCGACTTGGAAAACTTGCCCCGAGAAAGACCGTCCGTAATAGACAACGATGTCCTCAAACATACAGTAGAAAGAAACCGCAACCAAACAGTTAAAGGACTCTCAGCACAACTGAATGCAAGTGCATCTACCGTTTCCAGACATTTGAAGTGTATTGGGAAAGAAAAAAGCTCGATACATGGGTACCTCATGATCTCACTGAGCGGCAGCAAGACCCCATGTTTCAAAACATACCGTGCAAAAATTGAAAGAACTGGGCTACGAAGTTCTTCCGCACCCACCATACTCTCTCCAGCAGATTACCACCTGTTCAGGAATTTAGACAACTTCGTCAAAGAAAAACTTTTTGAAAATGATGATCAAGTGAAAAGTGCGTTTTCAGATTTTATTTCACTTCAAAGCTCAGAGGTTTTCAGTTCGGGGATAAAAAAGTTGGTGTCACGTTGAGAAAAATATGTAGAAAAATAAGGTAAATACTTCGAATAAAATTATCTTGTTTTCATATCGTATTTTTAATAAAAATCCTTTACCTTGAAAACGGACATTTCATGTGACACAACCCAATATATGAAGGAACACTGTAAAAAAACAGTGAATCCCACTGGTGTTTATGAATAAAACATAAATCGCCGTTTCAGATTATATACGTCAAACATAATTGATGGAAGCTAAACAGGTCATGTTGAAGTAGGGGACCACAAAAGGTCCGATAAAGGACAAATAATCGAATTTAGCTGCACTTTAAAACTCATACATCATATTGCTTGATTATATTTTGCTGCTAAACCCTCCAAGAGGTAGATTTAATTAAATTTATGACATAATAAAATTGCTTATCTCAAACGCAATGATAAAATTCCTAACTTTTTTTCCTATCGACTATCAGATTCCTAAATTGCTCAACGTCTTATTATGAATGGAAAGGAACATACAGATAAAATACTATCAATGTGATAAAGAATACATTTTAAAAAATGTATAAATTTAAACATCTTCAGAACACAGCCACTTGATGTCCCATCATGGGATCCTGAGATTCCTCAGATATTAGAAATAAGTAGATTATATACCACTGAAACCTTTAAAGGTTTAAACCTGTCAATCGAAATTTCCCAGCACTTAAATTAATTTTCATCCTCCTTCAAATCTTTGATGTAATTACGTCAGGCTTTTCCACTCCTAGCAGGCAGGACACCGAAAAATTCTGTCAATCCCGTTTAACTGATAGATTCGTTAGTAGAGTTTTAATTATAACTTAAGGGTTGCCATTGTACAAATAATTGTATTTATGCATCAAGTCTTATTTTAAACAATATATGGATTTTTCTCGGTATTTTATTCATTAATATCGGATTTTATTGCAAATCTTTCATCTCTATGTGTATAAAATCGTCGGCACCATGCTAAACTAACGAATTTGATAAATATTCGATTATCACATTCGTTAGTTTAGCATGGTGCCGACGAAATAATACCGCGATTCTTGGTTTCGGCGAACTCATTCTAAACCACTGAACGGATTTTGATACGGTTTTACCATCATTTAGGACATTCTTTTCTGAAGGTTTAAAAGTAAAATACATTGCTATTTAGCTTTTCTCAATTTTCTATAACCAACTCATCTTAAAATTATTCCTGAAATATTATTAGTAACGTTGAGGATAATATACCGCTGAAAAGCGCAAGATTTTAGCAAAGGTTATATGCAATAAAAGAATTCGTATAAGTTAACATAAACTTCATCAATACTAACTAGCCGAATCACGGAATACGCTGAGGAAATTATCGGAGACTACCAATGTGGTTTTAGGCGGAATCGCTCGACTATTGATCAAATATTTTCCTTACGTCAAATATTAGAGAAGAAGCTGGAATACAACGGTGTAGTCCATCAACTTTATATAGATTTTAAAAAGGCTTATGATTCCATAGACCGTCAGAAGCTATATAACATCATGATTGAACAGGGGATACCTAAAAAGTTAGTAAACCTATTAGAGATGTGTTTGTCGGAAACATTTCATAAAGTTAGAATCGGTCATAATTACTCCGAGAGATTTCAGGTGCGATCGGGTTTGAAACAGGGTGACTCCCTTTCATCTGTTTTGTTTAATATAGCCTTAGAATATGTTATAGAAAAGGTGATGTGTACCGAGAAAGGCTTAAATATGGGTGACAAGATTCCGGTTTTTGGGTATGCCGATGATTTGGTTCTACTAGGTGAAGACACGGAAGCTATACAACTAAATACAAGTGTGTTAATAAAAACCGGTAAACAAATAGGTCTCGAATTAAATACCGATAAGACGAAATATATGATTAAATAATATATTTCAGGTCATAGTTTTGAACACGTAGAGAAATTCAAGTATTTAGGTTCAATGATAACAAGAAAAAATGAAATCCAGGAAGAAATAAAGTCCCGGTTAAAGGTGGGAAATGCGTGTTATTATTCAGTTGCTAAATTACATAGCTCACGGTTTCTGTTTAAAAACTTAAAGGTTAGAATATACAAAACTATTACTCTTCCGACGGTTCTTTACGGATGCGAAACGTGGCCGCTTACTTCGAAGGATGAACAACGGCTTAAGGTTTTGGAGAATAAGGTACTGCGTAAAATATTTGGTCCGAAGAGAGATGAGGCCACTGGGGAGTTTAGAAGGTTGCACAACGCGGAATTGCGGAGTTTGTACTTTGTGAATATAATTGAGTTGATAGCATCGCGGAGACTCAAATGGGCGCGTAAAGTTGTTGGGCTTAGTGAGGAACGGATTCCGAGAAAGTTGGTATTCGCTGAACCGACTGGTAAGCGTCCGAAAGGTAGGCCGAAGCGTCGATGGGAGGATTGCATTAAAGCTGATCTCGGGGGCTTGGGCTTGACCGGTGAACTTTGGACGAGTCTGTGCAGGCGAAGTTTGGTGGTATCGGCATCGAACCTTCGGGTTTATTATTTATTATTATTATAACATAAACTTACAATTGGTAAAGAGGGAGGTTATGATAGTGAAATGTTGCCAACTTCATACAGGATAGTGCAAGTTATACTGTTCTATCTAGTAGCCAAGATTTTAGAAACAATATTATGTACCGAATTGTGAAAAACTGTATGTGTAAGTCTAGTGCGAAAACGATAAGTAGTATAAAACTAAAATTTCATAGTTTACAGCATTATTACAGCAAATTACAACATTATTTCCTTCAAAATCGATCAACCTGGAGTGCCACTTCATACCATGCATTTTCTACCTTTTTACGATTTTCTCGAAAACGTCTCTAAAGATTTTAATTATACACGCTATATCGATGTAAAATTTAATGGGCTTTAATATGATGTAGGTTTTATTCTGATTTAAATAGTCTGACAGGGTCTAAATGTCGATAGTTTAAATTGTCTTCCTCTAAAGCATCTTCATTATAGGTGGAATAATCAGTATTTTTCTAAATATTTTTAATTTTTCTGACGTTTCGGCTCAAGCTTGTGAGCCATCATCAGGGCATTACTGAGCCATGTTCAAGCATAAACTGAGTTTATCAAGGCCTAATCACCTCATTGCACAGCCGTTGGCCTAGAAACAGCACGAATCACTATATGTACTGAGCCCACGCCCCTTCATGGGTTGTAGTGGTAATAATATCATTTGTAGTTTTGTTTTTACAAATCGTTCCTGATTCGGCCGGTTATCTTCGCATAGGCACTCGTTTTTCAACTGCCACTAAAATGGTTAATTAAATCTTAAACCCTTACTGTTTTAAAATTTTTATTTACCCTCACACGAGACTAAAACGACAGGAAACTGCCCGTAGATACCGATTACTACAACACTTACTAGACAAACGTTCAAAACTTCCAATTCACTACAAAAAGCTCATTTATATCACTGTCATCAGACCAATCTGGACATATGGAATCGAGCTTTGGGGCTCTACTAAGCCATCTAATTCCTCCCGCATCCAATCCTTACAATCCAAAATCCTTCGCAAAATCCTAAATGCTCCTTATTTCGTCACAAATAAAATCATCCATAACGACCATAATATTCCATTTGTGGCAGACCTTTCTCGTACCAGATATACCACTTTTAATTCCAAACTCCCAACTCATATAAACCCTCTTGTCCGCAACCTATCAACCTCGCATATTCCTGACAACCCTCCGAGGCGATTGAAAAGAAGATGGCCTCGGGATCTACTTACTTAAATAAACATCGATAAACAGCGGTAGTACGCTGGGTAGTTTCTTCACAAGCCTTATACGCCTTTTATTATAATTCATCACTTTTACTTATTGTATTTTTTTGTTTCTTTATTAATTTGGATTCTGTTATCAACTCATATATTTCTCATTTTTTTCTAACATAAATTAGCTTCTGAAGATTGTTTTTATTTTATTTATTTTGTGTTGTATACAAATTCATCAATTATAGTAAATAGTAGTTAATCATGTTCATCTTGTCTGTTGGCCAGACATATTGTATATTTAAACTGTACTATCTATCTATCTATCTATCTATATACAGTTGTAAAATTCAATAAAATATAAATAAATAAAAAAAAATTAAAAAAAATTTTTATTTGATTTTAACAACGGAGGTAAGTGAAAGTCGTGTGCCGCGCTCAACTGATTTTTTCAGTTTTTTCTATAGTATGTCCCTAGAATTGTAATTAAATAAAAATACATATTTTATGAAACTGGTTGCAGTTCCGACAGACGCAGGATGAGGATGTGTGTATAAGGTAATGGCGGTAGAGGATGATACGCGTCCCGTTTGTTTAGGACGCCCGGGGGTGCCATTTGGTTTCGTGCCTGATAAATCCTAGTGGAAACAACTGCTCTAGTTTATAACAGCTATTCGCTACATCTCCCCGATATGTTACCAAAGCTTTATCTATTTATCTTATCCCATATTGGAGTTATTGGCTCATTCTACAATTCGTTTCTGAAAATAGGAAATTCGAAAACATTTTATAGGTCAAATTTATGTATTTAATATTTATATCGTTCGCCCTATCTTTTAATTTAGATATTGATTAATGAAGTGAACATTAACAGATCAGAAATATGATGAGATACTTTTTTTTTAACACTGATCATAATTTCTGATCTCTCTATACAGGGTATTCCATAATTGCACGGCACTATTTTAAGTATGTGTTCACTAACACAAAATAAACAAAAAACTCCATATTAGCATACTACCGACTCGCCCTAACTTCACGCGGTTGCATTTTAAATGCGGTGTCATTTATGATTAAAAAACTTCAGTTTGACCAAATTAAAAGTTTATTACTTTGGGATTATGAGTTCATCGAAACGAAAATTCCACTTTTTTTTTTTTTTTCTTTATATCTTTATTTACACCTGTAAGAAGATGTCTGACAATCAGCAAATGTGTTGGACAAAAGTAAGATCAGACGTGGTAGGCATGGGGAAGTAAAGTGCCCAGCACCACCCCTTCCAAGGCTTTAATCTAGTAGAAGAGGTCCTTCATCCAGATTCGTTTTAGCCTTCTTCTGACCGGCATTTTAGCAACTGACATGTCGTTAATCAGTCTATTGTCGTGTCCGTTAAGTTTAATGTGAAATCGAGAATAGAGTGTTCGTATATGTTGGTCAACTGTTGGTTGCTGTAAGTCCGTATGTAGGGGTCTGTTGTTTACGTACCAAGGAGCTGTCGTTATGAGTCTTAAAATTTTGGATTGAAATCATTGCAGTTTTTGTATGTGAGTCTTTTTTGCTGAACCAAAAATCTGTGAAGCGTAAGTCCATATTGGCTTGAGAAGGTATGTGTATGTATTCAGTTTCTGTCTAATTTTTAATTTTGATGATTTTGAAAAAAGAGACTATAGTATTTTCAGTCGGTGGTTGAGAGTCTGTCTTTTCATCTTGACATGTGGGCCCCAAGTCATCCTTCGATCGAGTGTCAGTCCCAGGTAATGTACAGAGTTGGTCTGAGGAATTGCACTTAGCAAGAAAATACTATGTTTATCATATAACGTCTATTAATTCATATATTTAATAATCGGTAAGAATTACAAAGATAAATTGGCTAAAAAATCAAAAATTGGTTTAGTTTATTTGTTTGTTACGTTTAACGATTCCTATTTTATTTGGTTAGGTTAGGTTAGGTAGAGTTTTTTATGGACACTCAACTGCTGAGGTATATTTGGTTTATTACAATTTTAAATTTCATAAGAATTTTTTCTAAATATATTTAACGAATAGACGTTACGAAATAAACATATTTTATTGCTGATTGTACTTTTCGCTACGCTGAACTAAAACTCTCAAAGCGATAAACTCTAAATTGGTCAGACAGAGCTTTTATAAACTATAAATGACACCTCATTCAAATTGCACTCAGCATTCGAAGCAGGGGCGAGTCTACTAGTAGTACATAAAAATCTGGTGCGGGCAACACACGACTTTCACTTACCTCCATTTTTAAAATCAATGAAAGAATTTTCAAAAACACTTAGAGATAAAAATACGTGAACATATAAAGGAATTAATTAAATTAAATTTCTATAGAAACATGTGTTTCATTAAAAAATCTATTATATTATTATCTAAAATAATCAGTTAGTTTTATGTTCATTTCATCGCTCTCTATTAACTTTTAAAAGCTTGTGAATGAGATAATATTTTTTCTAAAATCTTTAGCTTTCCAACGGTATATCATACATGTATATTACTGCTCTTATGTTCAAAAACGAAAAATTGCATTAAAAATATATTATTTCTGTTTTATCCTTTAGTTGGGTATCGTATTCATTCAATTTATATATTTACCTGTTTTTCATCAGCGTTAACAAGATAAGATAGTTATTTTTATTGAATCTACAAAATTAAAGGTACTTTAGGGGAAGAAAAGATAAAATATCGGCATTTAAGCCCTGTCAAACCATTTTAATCAGAATAAAACCTACATGATATTTAAGCATATTAAATTTTACATCGATATAGCGAGTTTAATCAAAATCGTCGGAACCGTTTTTGAGAAAATCGAAAAAAGGAGTAAAATGCATGGTATAAAGTGGCTCTTCTGGTAAGCTCATTTTGATGAAAAAAGTTTTGTCACGTCTCGGGCGTATAGTTGTGTTAAATATGAAATTTCAGTTTCATAAGACTTACCGTTTCCGCCCGAGAGTTACCACACAAATTTGGACTCAGGAGACATTAAAACGTGTGTTTCCGTTGAAAACTGGAATTCGAAAATTTTCACGATCGCAATACTTCCCCTTACTATATATAGTAAGTGAAAGTAAAAAGGGAACATAATGAAATACAAACTCGGTTTTCCTTATCGCTCTTTCCGTCGCATCCGTAGCAGACTGTGATAATTGCAAAATATCATAGATGGAGTAGATTGCTTGAAAATATAACGAGACAACCAAAGGAATTACGGTAATGGTTTGTCGATAAACTTATCTGTGCCTCGTATAGTAAATTGTTCTTATCGGATCATGTTAAAAAGAAAACTGCACGACTGACCTGGAATCAGGGTTTCATTTTATGTTTTTAATTTTTTGATATGCATTAGTTTATAAATCAACCCTTTATTAATTGAAAAATCGTTTCCGTATAATATACGGAAGTAGAGAGGTATAGCGGATAGTCTCTTTATTGTTCTCCAAGTCCTGGGTTCGAATCCCGGCTGTGGTAGAATATTTATTGTTTCTTCATCTATGGACAGACCGTACTGTATGGAGACTATCCTGCGCCACACCCATCCTCTATAGAGTATGTATCCAAAAATTTGGGGTTAGCTTACTCTCACTTACCTCAGTTGTTAAAATACATTTAAGAACTTATAAATATTAAATTGTTACATGTAATCATCAGTAATAAGTTTGAGCCATTTTTGTCACTCTTCATTACATTTTAAAACTTTGAGCATAACGAAATATTTTTTCTAAAATAATTAGCTTTCCAGCGGTAAATTGACATCTATATTACTGCTATTATCTTCAAAAACCGAAAAATATACAATAATAATAATTTTGCTCTTTTCACCTATAGTTGATTATTAAATTCGACATCAAATTAAATCAACTTATATATTTGCTCTTTTTTTTTAAATCATTGTTGACAGGATGATATGGTAAATTTATTCAAATCTACAAAATTAAAGGTACTTCAGAGGAAGAAAAATCTTTACTTAAGCTCTCTTAGACTATTTAAATCAGAATTAAAAAAAAAAAAAAAAAAAAAAAAACCTGTAAAACTACAACCCATGAAGGGTCTTGGGCTCAGTACATATAGAGATTAGTACTGTTTCGAGGCCAACGGCAGTGCAATGAGGTGATTAGGCCTTAAACACGCTCAGCCGCCAGGTTTTTCCCCAATTAATTTGGGTACCCACTTTATAGAGGCTGGGTCTGCCCCAGGAGGGTCTCCATACCCTAGGGTCGCCCCCCGACTGAATTAACAGAATAAATAATATTTCTGCCACAGCCGGGATTCGAACCCAGGATCCGGAGCACAGCAGACTAGTGCTCTATCCACCAGACCACGCCGCTCCCTTAAAATCAAAATAAAACCTACATGATATTAAAGCCCAATGAATTTGACATCAATATAACATGTTTAATCAAAATTGTTTGAGCTGTTTTTGAGGAAATCATATAAAGGTGCAAAACGCATGGTATAAAGTACGAATAGATCCCCGGCCAGTCGATTTTTAAGCAGAGTTGCTGCAACATTTCGTGCGTATAGTTGTCTTAAATATGAAATTTCATTTTCGTACGACTTTTCGTTTTGTAGCTAGACTTACCACACACATACCTTTTTGGTTATTTCGGACTCAGGGTATCCTAAAACGTATATTTCCGTTGAAAACTGGAATTCGAAAACTTTTACGATCGTAATATTTTTCCCTTACTATATAATAACATATTATAATATGAAATATTATTTCATATATATGTGAGTGAAAGTAAAATGGTCGAACAAGCCATGGCACGAAGTAGACCCATATCAAAATCAGTATAATAAAAAAAGTGTACAATCAGCTAAAAAATCCAAATCTGGAGCAAAGTTGACACTGTAATTCCACCCATTCCAAAGTTGACACTGTAATTTCTGAGCGGTGTAGGTCATTATCCTAAAAGAAAAAAGAATAAAAATCCTCTAAATGCTCCCGTTAAAAATTGTGTGAGACGAACTCGTTACATTTGTGAACAAGACGAAGAGCCAGAAGCCCATAATAGATGGAATCATTTCATTAGTAAATTACCACTAAGTGAGAGTAGGGGAAACTAAAACATGATCATGTGTAAAGGTTTGATGTGAAGTCGGTGATAATGAATTATCACTCATTCCTTAAAGTATTATAATTACCGTTACAATTGCCGTATTTTCGAGAAAAAAAATTATCTTTTTGTTTTCTATTATCTAACTAGCTGTGTCACGCAGCTTTGCTCGCGAATATTGTATTTCGTATTAATTTATGTCCGTTTATGGTGAGATTTGCTATAATAAATATCAACTTTCAGCTACTCTTTGTTATCATTTAAAGTCCGATCTTGACTTCTTCCTGTCAAATTTACAATAGCAAACCAGTAGAAGTGGTTATACCCATAATCACTTAATATGTAAAAATAATCGTCACAAACCATTTAAAAAAAATAAATAACGAATTAAATATATTTTCATAGGAACCTACACTCGAAACAGATATGAAACGCAATATGCTTAAAAGGGTCGGTAACCTGTATGTAGTGACCAGCCAGGTGCCCTTAAGATTTTTTTTTAAAGTTGAAAATGACTCTTGAAATAAAATATGACTTAACAATATAGATAATGATATGAATATTTCCGCGTTGTGTAACCTTCTATACTCCCCAGTACGCTATCATCTCTCTTCGGACCAAATATTTTAGTACCTTATTTTCTAAAACCTTTAGCCGTTGTCCGTCCTTCAAAGTAAGCGGCCACGTTTCAAATCATTTGGAATCATTGGGAAGCGAGGTTTTTTTTTTCTCCCAAATTTTCCCTGTTTTTTCCCAGATTTTCGACTGATTCTTCACTCCTATTGGTCGCAGCGTGATGTTATATAGCCTATAACCTTCCTCGATAAATGGACTATCCAACACAAAAATAATTTTTCAATTAGAACCAGTAGTTTCTTAGATTAGCGCGTTCAAACAAACAAACTCTTCAGCTTTATAATATCAGTATAGATTATTCATATTTTATTGATTTTTTTTTGCTCTTTTGTTTGTTATTATTATAATATTTGTCAATAATACCATAACTACTGTTTCATTTTGTTTCTACTTATCGGTATGATTTCTTTTACTACTCATCTTTATATATTATGTTCTACTACTGGTTGTTATCTTTTGTTCAATAGCCCTGAAGAAGGCCTAAAATTTAGGCCGAAACGTCGGCCCCGTTAAATTAAGTTTCTACTTCATTGTGTATTAATTTGACAGCACACTCAACTAACTTCTCCTCCATAAGGAATCTTGGTTACAAAGGATGAATAAAAACACCTTGACTAATCAATTTTTAGAATATGTGTACATTATTGACCAAGTAAACATGATTTTATAAACAATAAGCGATTAAATAGAAATATTGAAAAACGCAACGAAGTTATTTTACAACCTAATAATTCTACAACTGACGGAGTTAGAACCCGGGACCTAGAGTAGTTTGTTTATTGTTTATTTATTTAACGTCTCATTATGCTACTATGACTAATCGTACGATGCTACAGTGGGAGTCTTAAATTTCGCCTATCCAGGTTTTATTAGGATAGGGATCTTTAACGAGTACCTGACATCGCACAGGCTCGGGACCACCTTTTAACGCCCCTTCCGAAGGACGGCATAACTAAGGATGTTTTACTCCCATTAAAAAATCCTTGGACCACCTGCGGGATTGAACCCGTGACCTTTGGCATAGGAGGCTGTTATGCTTCTGGAGTAGTAACAGTAGCTTAGCGCTCTATACACTAGAACACCACGCTCCCTCACATTATTAATACCTTTGAATAAAAAAAAATTCAACGCCGATGTAAGTAAATAGAGAAATGGGTTCTTCAGCACCATGATACATAATTCAGAGCGGACTGATATAATCTCACAGGAGGACTATTTATTAGCACTATTACTCTCCCGACAGCTTCAATAACCCAAGGCTTGATTACAAAACACACCTGGGCTTACTCTAATTAGCATTTTGATAACTGGTCGATAGCTTTCAAATAACCTCTCTGAATCTCGGAGCTCTATTGTGTTTATCGTCACAATGGAAAGAACCATGTCTAGCTAGTCTGAATAATTCGTAGGTAATCTAAATTTTTATTAATATTTTTAATGTTTAACAGATGACTAAAAAGTATATTCTTACGTAATTACAGTTTGAAGAATTATTTCTTTCACTTATCTATAAATGAAATATATAGTAAGGGAAAAATGCGTTTGTGAAAATTTTCACCGAAAATGCACGTTTTAGGGTCCCCTGAGTATAAATAACCAAGTTCCCCAAAAAGGTCTGTGTGTGTGTGTGGTGAGTCTAGCACGAAAACGGAAAGTCGTACAATACTGAAATTTCATATTCAGCCCGAAATGTTACAGCTTACAACTTTTTCATCAAAATCAGCTAACCGGAAGAGCCACTTTATACCATGCATTTTGCACCTTTTTTCGATTTTATCGAAAACGGTTCCGACGATTTTTATTAAACTCGCTATATAGATGTAAAATGTAATGGTCTATAATATCATTTAGGTTTCATTCTGATTGAAATAGTGTGACAGGGCTTAAATGGCGATATTTTAAATATATTTCATCTAAAGTACATTTAGTTTTATAGAATCTATAAAAATAACTATATAGTCTATTTAGTACTGACACACGACTTTCACTTACCTCCGTTTTTAGAACCAATTAAAGAATTTTCAAATACAGTTAGAGATAAAAATGAGTGAAAACATTAAAGAATTAATTAAATGGAATTTCTATAGAAACATGTGCTTTATTAAAAAATCTGTTATATTATTATCTAAAATAATCACTAAGTTTTATCGGCTTTTCATTACTCTCTACTAACTTTTAAAAGCTTGTGTATGAGATAATATTTTTTCTAAAATCTTTAGATTTCCAACGGTATATAATACATGTATATTACTGTTCTTATGTTAAAACACGTAAAATTGCATTAAAAAAATATTTTTTCTGTTTTCTCCTTAAGTTGGGTATTGAATTCGTTCAACTTATATATTTACCTGTTTTATCTATGGTAAAATGACAATATGGTTATTTTTATAGAATCTACAAAATTAAAGGTACTTTAGAGAAAGAGAATTTAAAATAACGGCATTAAAGCGCCATCGGACTATTTCAATCAGAATGAAACTTACACGATATTAAAGCCCATCAAATTTTACATCGATATATTGAGTTTAATCAAAATCGTCGGAACCGTTCTCGAGAAAATCGGAAAAAGATGCAAAATGCATGGTATAAAGTGGCTCTTCTGGTAAGCCCATTTTGATGAAAAATGTTTCGTAACGTCTCGGGCGTATATTTGTCTTAAATATGAAATTTCAGTTTCATAGGACGTACCGTTTCCACCCGGGAGTTACCACACAGACTTGGTTATTTGGACTCAGGTGACCCTAAAACATGTATTTCCGTTGAAAACTGTAATTCGAAAATTTTCACGATCGCAATACTATATATAGTAAGTGAAAGTAAAAAGATGTGATTTATTTTAACAGCGGAGGAAAGTGAAAGTCTTGTTTTTTGTAAAAGACCAAATTTTTTTTTTTTTACCCCATACCTAAATTGCGCACGCGCACTGTGCGTTGTATATTTATAATTAGCACATATGCTTGAAAGCGTGAAGACATTCAAAATTAGTATTGGAATAAACGTTTATCTGTTTTTTTTTATTCAATAAACATCACTTTATGGCACTATATCGAATCAGAGATGCTACATTTCGAACCATAAATTTTGCTTATTAAGTTTTAATAAGGATAATTAACTGAAACCAAGAACCGTTATGGGTTGTAGAGGTACAGCTTTATTATATATATATATATATATATATATATATATATATATATATATATATATATATATATATACATATTTATTTATTTATTTTTTTATTATTATTTTGATCTCGTATAATTACTGCCAGTTGTATAAAATCAATGAGTGTAAAAATCAAATGAATGGATATCCATCACGTTCAAGAAACTAGACCTCAAACAAAAAAAACAAAAAAAAAAAAAATCCCTGTACCTCTTCAATTGAGACGTTGATTTCCAAAAGGTACTAAAGGACTTTTTTTTACGAAATTGAATTTTTTACATATTTGTATTCTCATCATTTAGTTTTATCTAAATATTCTATTTGATGTTATCTAATGAATTCTCAAGTCCTTAAAAAACACGATTTAGAAATGCGGTCATTTTCTAAAAGTACTAATTACGCATTTATTTTCGTTCCAAATCATTCTAAAAAAATTCATTTCATAACTTCAATATGATCTTAGTATTATAGTAAAAAAATAATTCTAATTTTTAAGGCAAAAAGACCCAAATTAGCTAGTTTAATAATATAGTAATGAAAGATTTTCGCGCTTCCAGTAAAATTTCCTAGAATGGATATAGTACCTTTTGGAAATCAACGTCTCAATTCATGAAGGGTCTTGGTGCTCAGTACATATAGAGATACGTACTGTTTCCAGGTCGAAGGCTGTGCAATGGGGTGATTAGGCCGAGATTACGCTCAGCCGCCAGGTTTTTCCCCAATTTATCCACTTTATAGAGGCTGAGTCTGCCCCAGATGGGTCTCCATACCCTAATCGCCCCTCGGCTGAATTAACAGTCGGGATTCGAACCCAGGACCCGGAGAACAGAAGCCTAGTGCTCTATCCACTAGACCACGCCTCTCCCTTAAAAACAATAACTAAGAATGATCAAAATTTAAATTTTTGTATTTTCGTCTAATTTTTTTGTGGATGTTTTATTAACAATTGGTCGAATCGATCCTTATAATCCCAGCTCAGCGATAAAAGCTGAGTTGGACGAATCTGGTCCGAAATTCTCTCTCTTTTCCCTACTTTTCCGATGGGATTGTGTATCCCTGTGTTTGCCTTTCAGAAAGGAAAATAAAACGACTAAACTTCCCAGAAAAAATGCGTCCCCAACGTTTCCGTTCCGAAGGACAAAAGTAATGATTTTCCATTTTTAAGCAATGTTTGAAATTTTTATCAATTCTAAGAAAGAGTTACCAATTCGTGATTTAAAATATGTTCTCTGAGGTAGTTTTTATGTTTATTTTTTCTTCTCTGGAGATTCATTTTAAATATTAATTTGACTTTGTTTTTCTTTCATGGTGCTTTTAGATATTTTTAAAAAGATTAATCTCTTATACTAATTTTTCAAGTGATTTCTATAGTAATTATTCATAGTTCTCGATCGAGATTAAGGGTAAATAACGTTCTTATAAAAGAGAAAAAATAAACAAATAAGACCAAAGAAGACTCGTTCTACACCAAATTAGGATTAAATATTAGATAAGAAATCTTATATTTGTTTGTTATTTAATCTACAGAGTAATCAATTTGAGACGAGTTGTGACAGGCAATATTGGGATGTGACAAATACAAGTGACAAATACAAGACAAGTGACAAATAGTTCTTGTTTCTCAACAACCTATTACTTTCGGCTGATGCTTTGTACTTTATTTACCTATATACGAAATATATAATTAGGATCGTAAAAATTTTCGAATTCCAGTTTTCACGGGAAATACACGTTTTAGGGTGTGTATGGTAAAGTCTAGCACAAAAACGATGGGCTGTATAAAACAGTAATTTAATATTTTATGAGGTAGGATATTTACTAACAATGAAGTTGGAAAACCAGAATAACAACTTTATACGTTTTCTCAAAAACTGTTTTAACGATTTTAATTTAACTCGTTTTATGGATGTAATATTTAATGAACTTTAATATGATGTAGGTTTCCTTCAGATTGAAATAGTTTTACAAGACTTAAATGCTCAAATTTTAAATTTCCTTCTTCCAAAAAAAACCTTTACCTCTACAACCCATGAAGGGTCTTGGGCTCAGTACATATAGAGATTCGAACTGTTTTTAGGCCAACAGACGTGCAATGAGGTCTTGTCACGCTCAGATGTCAGATTTTTTCACCAATTTGGAATTTTCTCCATTTTTTGGGATGGGCCTCCATGCCTAGGGTTGCCCCCTGGCTGAATTAATAGAATAAATAATATTTTATCAGAGCCGGGATTCGAACCCAGGCCCTGGAGAACAGAAGACTCGTACTCTATCCACTAGACCACGCCGCTCTCCTTTCTTCTTCTAAAGCAGGTTTAATCTTGTAGATTCCAAAATGTTAATCATTTCGTTTTGAAAGTATTGATAAAAAACGGCTAAATATATAAGTTGAACCAATCTGATGACTAAAAAATAGAGAAAATAGCAAAAAAATATTTTTTTTTTTCGATTGGATAATTTACTGTTGGAAAGCTAAAGATTTTAGAAAAAATGTTATCTTTATCATAAAATTGTATTAGGTACTGGAGAGTGATGAATAGCGGATAAAACTATTTTTACTTCTAACTTCATTAAAAAGTTCTTAACAATGATTATAATGAAAGTCGTGTGTTGGGCTCACCAGATTTTTATTTTAGCAATATATTACAATCTGCCCTTACACGAGCGATAAGTATAAGAACTCTAAGATACCGTTCTCATAAATAAGTAAAAAGATAAATATAATATTAAAATGAATAGCTAGATGAAAAATGTAATAAATAGTTAAAAAAAAAAAAAAAAACCCTGTACCACTACAACCCATGAAGGGTCTTGGGTTCAGTACATATAGAGATTCGTACTGTTTCTAGGCCAACGGCAGTGCAATGAGGTGATAAGGCCTTAATCGCGCTCAGCCGCCAGGTTTTTCCCCAATTATTTTGGGTACCCACATTATAGAGGCTGGGTCTGCCCCAGGAGGGTCTCCATACCCTAGGGTCGCCCCCCGACTGAATTAATAGAATAAATAATATTCTGCTATAGCCGGGATTCGAACCCAGGACCCGGAGCACAGCAGACTAGCGCTCTATCCCCTAGACCACGCTGCTCCCCCAAAATAGTTTAAAAAAAAAAAAAAAATATAATTTATTAATTTTGTAACATAAAGGCTCTTCAACCACTAGGGTTATTTTAGCCCTAAATTAATAATACAAAGACAAACATTTAAAGAAAATGCAAACAAAGTCTAGATAATTACATATCAGAAAATATTAAAAATAAAAAAACATGAACATAATTTTTTTTTCTTTAATTTTGTAAAAAATTGAAGTATCTTATAGGTAATTCATCAGTTTTTTGGCCGACTCCTAGGTGTTTACATTGTGAACAACAATTTAAGGTCACTTTTCATAGATATACATATATCTGTGACTACATTTGTTATATAATATTTTTTTCTTAAATCTTTTACTTTCCAACAGTGTATTGTACTTCTATATTACTACTCATATTTCCAGAAACGTCTTATAAGCGTAAGACAATATTTCTCTCTTTTTACACATTTAGTTGATTATAAAAATTTTTATCGTATATAATTTTACATTTCTTACAAATAATAATAATAATGCTAAAAGCTCAATCAGTTTTCAGTTTGAGCGTGTTCTTTACGCTTTTAGATCTATAATACAATCGTAATTCGTTAGAAGTCGGCGTTTAATGACGCGATTTTTAAAGGGTTAACCGAATATGTTAGAATTATTTTTCATTTTTCCAGTCAATTCATATTCTCATTATAAACAATTTTGAAGAGGTTTAGACTTGTCACTTCCTGTAGTATTTTATAGTTATATCGTAAATCACTTTGAATGAGTTTTTCTGAATTATTTCCTTTTCAGTTTTTATTTATCTTTCTCCTAAGACGTTGGAGTTGTCTCCAGCTGAGTTCCTTTACGGACGGCGCTCCGGGCAGGCTAGACATCTGTTCCAGTCACGACAGAACACTATCGGTAAATTCGATTCCGTTGAGTCATGCCTAATGTTACTCAATTTCTGAGCAACATATCGAATAAAAGTCCTTTCCCCTTATTTCGTTCTGTATTTTATTAATCTCAACAGATCTTAATATATAATGTATATATGGGAGAAGTTCGTTCAGGGTGCATTCAATAGAACACACAATTAAAGTATAAACTTAATTTATTGGTGCCGATGTTTCGGCCTAAATTATAGGCCTTCTTCAGGGCGATTGATTGAGCTGAATGGGCGTCACAACAATCAATGATCAAATCAACAATCAAAAGTAACCTTGATTGTTGTGACGCCCACTCATCTCACCCAATCGCCCTGAGGAAGGCCTATAATTTAAAAGCTGAAACGTCAGCACCATTAAATTATGTTTATACTTAATTGTGTGTTCTATTGACTGCACCCTGAATGAACTTCTCCCACATATACACACAGTCAACCATTCTCACTTCATTATTTATATATATATATATATATATATATATATATACACACATTTATACATGCTCATATTTATGTTTAACCAATCTCTGTCTCTCTGTCCGACCGAATTAGGGTTTATCGCTTTGTGACTTTTAATTAATATTAACGAAAAGTGCAATTAACAATCAAATATGTTTATTTTGAAACGTCTATTCATTATTATATTTAATCATCGGCAGAAATGAAAAACATAAATCAAAAATAGTACAGTTTTTGTTTGTTATTTTAAAGTGAAGCCCAGGTAATAGAAAATATTTTCGTATATAAAGAAAATTTGATTAATATATACATATATATGTATATATATATATATATATATATATATATATATATATATATATATATTTATTTATTTAGTTGTTTTTCAAATTAATCCAACTTGTATATTTAGCCCTTTTCTACCAATGCTAACAAGATAATATTTTTACATCATTGTCTCAAGTGTTCTTTTGGTTCAATATTTGTGAGATATATATTTGGTCTTTTGGTTATAGTTATAAAAGTTATAAAAAAAATATTGGCATTTGAGCTCTTTCAGACTATTTAAATCAGAATCAACCCTACATGAGATTAAAGCCCAATAAATTTTAAATCGACTAAGCGAGGACATATTTTTCGCTGTCGCGCTAGGCTTACCACACACGGACGGACACATATACAGACGTTTGCAGGACTTATTCGTTTAGACGTAAGAGATCCTAAAACGTGTATTCCCGGCGAAAACTCGAATTCGAAAATTTTCATGATCGCAACACTTCCCTTTACTGTATATTTCATATACAAGTATGTGAAAGTAAAAACAAATGAAAAATATTAAAATATAGTAGAATATTGTTCATTTTTAAATTAGTGTTAGTTGTGGTTGTAATTAATAACTGCCCATCTCAGCCTCACTATTTACCAGATTGTTCGTAAACTCAAGAGATACGGTCCTTTTAATGTCTATAATAAGCGTTTGTGACGAGGAAGAAAGTGTATATATACAGTCGGATATTTGTAGAGTGTCAGAGTCTAGACAGCAATAAATAAATAAGCAGGCCTAAGAAATAAGCACTGGACGTCTCTAAAAAGGTATTTGGTCTGAGGAAGCAAACAAATGTGTAAGCAACAAAAATAGAGTATATTAAGGTTTCAATGTTATAACAAGACAAGATCTGTCCATGTTTCTAGTATTTAATTTATTTATTTATAAATAAAAAAATCTGGTGCGGGCAACACACGACTTTCACTTACCTTGGTTATTAAACTCCATTTACTAAATTAATAAATATAGTTCAAAAAGGTTTAAGGAATGATATTTGGCTTCGTTGGAAAAAATATGTTTTAGATTGAATAATTTAACAATTCAAAATTCTTATAAACAACAATCAGTTAATTTTATACGCTTTTCATCACTCTCCATTACATTTTACAACTTTGTGTAAAAAAGATAATATTTTTTCTTAAATATTTAGCTTTCCAACGGTATATTATACATATATCTTACGGTTAATATCTTAACAAAAAAATAAAAATAAAAACATTAAAAAATAGTTTCGCTCTTTTCTCCTTCAGTTGATTATCAAATCCATCCAATTTATAAATTTAGTCTTTTTTTATCAATGCTAACAACATGGATTGGGTAATTTTTTTGAATCTACAAAATTGAAGAAATTTTTTTTATTTTTAGAAACAATTCTTTATTGAGCAATATTACAATCTGTCCAATTTAGGACATTTTTAATAGGGATAAAGAACAACATTCATACTGCATTCACACGATATATACAAAACAATAAATTCATATAATAATAATACAATATAAATATATACAAAACAAAATCAATAAAAATATATACAAAAGTCACTCATACCTATATACAATTCACAAGCATACAGCATGTGAGTGGAGAATCTAGCCAATGCTAGAACTCCAATATACATTTTACAAGAGGTCTAGGAGGATGGTAAGGATGTGTGGAGCTGGATAAATATTTAGCTAGGGGATTAGGGTGATGGATAAGGTTCTGATGGAATTTAGAGAATTTTAATGGTATAAGGTCTAAAATAAATGGAATATTTAGGTCGCGGTGTAAGGTATGGTTGGATACATAATAAGGAGCATTAACTATTGTTCGGAGGACTTTTGATTGGAAGGATTGAATGCGTTTGATGTTAGAAAATTTAGCTGTCCCCCACAGTTCAAGTCCGTAGGTCCAGATAGGTTTCAGTACTGTATTGTATATTAGCAGTTTGTTCTTGATAGATAATTTAGAATTTCTGTTCAGTAGTCTGTATAATTGTCCAAATCGTCGATTAAGTTCTTGTAGTTTAAGTCTTAGTTTAGTCTTTTGTCCAGAAGGAAGCCAAGACACCGGACTGTGTCGGAAAAAATAAGCGGAACGGAGTTAAAGAGAACTGGAGGGCAGGATTGTCTTCGAAGGGTAAAGGTGACATGTTTGCATTTGGAATGATGAAGAAACTTTAGAGGAAGAAAAAACTACCGGCATTTTAGCCCCGTCAGATTATTCCAATCGGAATGAAAGCTACATAATATATATATTTTTTTATTTATAGTAATTTACAGCTGTATTAAAGAACACAATAAGTAAATATGAGGAATGAAAAAAAAAGAAAAAAAATAGTCATGATAATGTCTTGAGAAAGAACTAGAATCCAGTGGTAGACACTTCACTAACTATTTTAACACAGTAGGTCCCAAGGCCACCTTCTTTTCAGTCGCCTTGGAGGGTTATCAGGGATGTCTAAGGAAGATAAATTACGGACAAGTGGGTTTGTATGGGCAGGGAGTTTAGAATGAAAAGAGGAGTATCTATCACGGGCTATGTCTGCAACGAATGGGGTGTTAATTAAGGTCATTATGAAGGAGTTGATTTGTAACAAAATAAGGGGCATTCAGGATTTTGCGAAGGATTATGGATTTTAAGGATTGGATGCGGGAGGAATTAGATGGTTTCGTAGCGCCCCAAAGCTCGATTCCATATGTCCAAATAGGTCTGATAATAGTGATGTAAATGAGTCTTTTGTGATATACTGGAAGTTTTGAACGTTTGTCTAGTAAGTGTTGTGGTAATAGATATCTTCGAGCAGTTTCTTGTCGTTTCAGTCTTGTGAGAGGATGCTTCATAATATTAAAGCTCATTAAATTTGACATCGATATAGCAAGTTTAATCAAAGTCGTTAGGATCGTTTTTGAGAAAATCGTAAAAAGGTGCAAAATGCATGGTATAAAGTGGCTCTTCTGGTTGGACGATTTTGATAGAAAAGTTGCTGTAACATCTCAGGTATATTATACAAATTATTGTTTTCGCGCTAGTCTGACCACAAACATACATACAGACCTTGTGTGGTATTTGGTTTTTTGGACTCAAGGGAACCTAAAGCAAGTATTTCCGTTGAAAACTGGAAAATTTTCACGATCCCAATACTTTCCCTTACTATATATATTTTATATATAGGTTCGTGAAAGTATAAACCTTTCAAAATGTTTAACATACATAACACTAAATGTACATAGGCGAACATTTTGCACGAAGTGGGTTATTTACAATCAGTAATAGATTTACACACAATTATTTAAAATAATTTTAAAAATTGACTTATTAGTAGAGAAATATGGCAGAAATTATCAGTAGTAATGTTTTACAGAAAGAAAGTTATAGATTTCACGAAATGCATGTTATGAAATAGTGGTCCTGGTACCGTAAAATGGGGTGAATACGAACACTCTATGGTATCTTGAGCAATATAACAAATTAATTTTTTATCTGAATTAATTGAACAATACATCAAATCTTAGGTTCACATCCTCTATACTACATATTTACTGGGTGTAGTTATTAAAAAATAAATATAAATATTACTGTTAATAGGAACGATAGGGGTAAATAGGAACGACATTGAAAATGTTATTGTGTTCCCATTTACAACATATGGTGTGAATGAGAATAGTTTAAAATGCTTATTAAATTACTTCTTCTTGTAGCTGGGTGGTTAACGTAACAGCCTCCTATGCAAAAGGTCACGGGTTCAAACCTAGGATTTTTTAATGGGAGTAAAAAATCCTTAGTTATGGGACGTTAAAAGGTGGTCCCGAGCCTGTGCGATGTCAGGTACTCGTTCAAGATCCCTATCCTAATAAAACCTGGATAGGCAAAATTTAGGACTCCCACTGTAGCATCGTCCGATTAGCCATAGTAGCATAAAGTGACGTTTAAGAAATTTAAAATATCAGCTGATGCGCTCGATGATAACAGTCATACGTTACATCGTCTCTCAGATTTTTGCTTTTTTCAGTAGGAATTCGCTTGAATTCAGTCTGGAGAACATCACTAGACCTCAGGAATACTACGGCAGTGAATATTGGAGAAATTTCGGTAAGCAAAGTTATAATTTACTTTGTACAATCACGAAAAAGTGAAAGGAGGGTCACTGATCAGCTGATTGCCGCTAGCTCGGCAAGCTCGGGCTTGCTTTTCTTTAACTTATCTTTCTTTTATCTTTAATTCTTATCTCATTATTTATTTATTATTATTATTTTCTTAATCAATGAGATATTTTCATCAAGTCATGTCCTCAAAGTCCGCAAGTAAAAGATCTAGATCTGCAGGTTCTAACTCGTCTCCCACAAAACAGAGACCTCGCCGAGAACAAAATAAAAAAATGATTCCACCAGCGACCGCGTCAGCTACCTCATTAGGATCTGAACCACAGCCCAGCACATCATCACAAGGAATAACCGATGAATCCCCGTTTTTTACACCGAATCAATTTGAGATCCTCCAAAATGAAAAAGAAACCATGGAATCTTCTCCTATACCCAGGGAACCACTACCTCCACCAATATTTGTTAAAAATATTAAACATTTTAAACTGATGTGTGCGCATTTAAACAAAGTAACTGATCCTAATAGTTATTATTGTATAAGTAGAACCAATGATACTAAAATATCTCCGACTACTGCTGAAACCTACAGAAAGATTGTAAAATATCTGACTGAGACCAAAGCTGACTTTCGTACTTATCAGCTGCGCCAGGAGAGAGCATTAAGGGTCGTAATCAGAAAACTACATTCCTCAACACCCGTTGAAGTTATCAAAGAAGAACTGTCAGAATTAGGATTCCAAGTGAGGCAAGTCACCAACGTTCTAAAAGATAAAAGTCCACTGCCTCTATTCTTCGTGGACTTGGAACCATCAGCAGGAGTCGAAAAAATCTATGACCTCAGTAGACTGTACTATACCCGTGTAAAAGTTGAAAAACCTTACACAAAGAAAGAAATAGTTCAGTGTCATAACTGTCAGGCATATGGTCATACCAAAAGTTATTGCCATCACATACCACGCTGTGTGAAATGCGGTGAACAGCATAAATCAGAAGAATGTACAAAATCAAGATCAACACCCGCTATATGTGCCCTGTGCCTCAAGGACCACCCGGCTAACTACAAGGGATGCGAAATATACAAGAAACTCAGAACCAGATACCAAAAACCTCAGGATCCGAATGAAACAGCTATACCAATCAGAAGCAGAAGAGAACCATCTAAACTTGTAAATTCTAATGTGTCATTTGCCCACTTGCTTGGAGGTGGAAACCAGAGTCATGAAGTCGAGGCACTGCCGGAACAACTTTTTCCTCAACATTCTCAATCTATTGTACAACAATCTATCCCTCAAAGTTTACCTAATCTTCAAAAAACTCCTCAACATCAAATTTCTCATATCCCTCCACCATCAAACGTCACAGATCTTACCAGTCTAATGACATCGTTCATCTCCGAAATCAAATCTCTTGTTATGCCGCTTATATCACTCCTTACAAATCTAGTATCAAATCTCATTCCTGCCTTACAAAAACCATAAATGACCTCACCTAATTCCTTATCCATTCTCCTTTGGAATGCGAATGGTGTTAGAAATCACACTGACGAACTGACAGCGTTGTTGCAAGACAAAACAATTGACGTTGCACTTATTACTGAAACTAGACTAACCACTAAACAGCTTTTCAAAATACCGCAGTACATAACATACCGTACAGACCACCCAGACGCAAAGCTCATGCCGGTTCTGCTATCATTGTCCACCAATCCCTCTCTCATCATTTACTTCCACTTCCTACCTATGATTTCCTGCAAGCCACAGCAATAGTAATCAAGACTTTTTCCTATCCGGTAACTATTACATCAGCATATTGCCCTCCCAAACACTCCATTTCCAACACCGAATTTGCATCCTTCCTGGATTCCATAGGAAATCATTTTATTCTGGGTGGAGATCTAAACGCCAAGCACCAGCAGTGGGGTTCTAGAACCACGAATTCTCGTGGAAGAAATTTGCTGACTGCTCTGAATTCCCGAAATTTTAACCTCCTACCTCCTGACACCCCTACCTACTGGCCAACAGATCCTAACCGTAATCCAGATATCCTCGACTTCTTTATCCACAGCGGATTAGGCTCCCTGAACTATTCCGTAACTCGCCTTGATGAACTATCCTCTGACCATAGTCCACTGATCCTTAAAGTATCCCTAACTCCTATTCCGAAACCCATTCCACCATCCTTTATCCGAGGCCCTGTCAACTGGAACCTCTTCCGCCAAATCCTCACCGATAATATTGACCTCAGTGTGACCCTCAAAACACCGGATGACCTTGATGATTCCGTCTACTCCTTTACTACCGCCATTCAGCAAGCTGTCTGGACTGCCTCCTCTCCTAAGCACTCCAATAGAACTCCCCAGCAAAACCATTTACCTCAACACCTAGCTGAACTCATCCATGCAAAACGCCGAGCCAGATCATTATGGCAAAGAACCCGACACCCAACAGATCGCCGCTCCTATAACTTTTATTGTAGGCAATTAAAGCGGGAGTTGGCGACCTTCCGTTCCCAGTCCTTTAATTCCTACCTCTCCTCTCTATCAGCTCGAGATAATTCCCTGTGGAATGTGACCAAAAAGATCCTAAAATACCACAAAGTTTCCCATCCTCTCCGGCGTGGTGATGACTCCTGGGCTGCGTCTGATGAAGATAAAGCCGAGGAATTCGCCACACACCTCTCCAAAGTATTCACTCCTCACCCGGAATCCAACAGAAATCATACCACAACAGTTCAAGAATTCCTTTTCTCACCAATACCTCTTTCCCTACCTCCTAAAGCTATTAATCCATCTGAGGTGAAATATCTTCTTCAAAAACTGACCCTTCGTAAATCTCCTGGACACGATCTCCTTACCCCCCAGATCCTGCGACAACTTCCCCAGAAAGCCATTATTTTTCTTACATACATCTACAACTGCATCCTTCGCACCACCTATTTTCCTCTGTTATGGAAACATTCCACAATCATTCTATTCCTAAAACCAGGTAAACCTTCCAGTAACACTTCATCCTACAGACCTATTAGTCCACCCCCCATCCTCTCAAAAATCTTCGAAAAGCTCCTTCTAAAACGAATCCTGCCTATATTAGAATCTCACAACCTTCCTTCCCACCAGTTTGGTTTCCGTTCTCATCATTCCACTGTTCAACAAGGATTCCGAGTTGTAGACCATATTTCCTCAGCCCTCGAATGCAAAGAGTATTGTTCTGGTGCGTTTCCGGACATAGCGCAAGCTTTTGACCGGGTATGGCACGCTGGATTACTCTTCAAGCTTAAAACGCATTTACCCCAGTCTCTCTACCTCATTCTAAGATCCTATCTCTCAAACCGCTCCTTTCAAGTTCGCTGGGTGTAGAATTTTCCAACTTTTATCCCGTTGAGGCCGGTGTTCCTCAGGGCAGCGTCCTGGGACCCGTTCTCTACATCCTTTACACCGCTGATATTCCTAATCATCCTGACACCTTTCTGGCAACATTTGCAGACGACACCGCCATCCTATCATCCAGTTCCGATCCCGAAACAGCATCCTTAATCCTGCAAAGACACCTTTGTCTTATCGAAGACTGGTGTGGTGCTTGGCGTATAAAGGTGAACGAGGCCAAATGCAAACACGTAACCTTCACTCTTCGACGAAACTCCTGTCCGCCAGTTTACTTCAATTCCATTCCTATTCCTCCTTCAGATACAGTCCGCTATCTTGGCTTACTACTAGACAAAAGACTTACGTGGAACCCACATACAAGACTTAAAAGAAAAGAACTCAATCGACGATTCTGACAGTTATACAGACTATTAAACAGAAAATCTGAACTTACAGTTGAGAACAAATTATTAATTTATAAGACAATACTGAAGCCTATCTGGACCTACGGACTTGAACTGTGGGGGACAGCTAAACGTTCTAACATCAAACGCATTCAATCCTTTCAATCCAAAGTCCTCCGAATAATAGTAAATGCTCCTTATTATGTCTCCAACTATACCTTGCACCACGACCTTAATGTTCCATTTATTTCAGACCTAATTCCATCCAAATTTTCCAAATTCCATCAGAACCTCATTCATCATCCTAATCCTTTAGCACGATCCCTATCTAGCTCCACTCATCCATACAACCCACCTAGAAGGTTGAAACGGCAGTGGCCCCGAGATATATTGTAAATACGTATGCTGGAGTTCTGACACTGGTCAGATTCTCCTCTCAAGTGCGGTGTGATTGTGGCTATGGCGCCCTCACTTAGCTTCCGCTGGCTCTTACCAGTGATGCGGCTGAGAGGGAGGCGCTGGGATCCTTTGGGCTCTGCTTGTCCTTCCACAAGTGGGGGGACAAGCCCCGTCCGGGGTCCCGAGCTGATTGTAAATATTGTACATAGGTATGAATGTGACATGTTTTGTTTATTTATTTGTTAACTTCATTTATTTGTATTTATTTTGTCAACTTAATTTTGTTATTGTATACGTTTATTTATTTTGATTTTATTTTATGTAATTTGACTTTCCTTTTGTTTATATTGTAAATATTGTATGAACGAGATCCTGTAGCACTATTATTATTGTCTATTATGACAAATTGTAATATATACGAATAAAAGAAATATAAAAAAAAAAAAAAAAATTAAAAAAAAAAAAAAAAAATTACTTCTTCTAAATGAACTCTTTTAAAAATAGAAATTAGGTCACTTTTTTTTTAAATAGATAAATTCTTTATTATCCTGGGACAAGTCCCTTTAGAATAACATTGACATAATATATAAATTGGTCTTCAGAGTCTTAAGGTAATTAATTATTTATAAACAAGTTATCTAAAACTAATCGAAAACAGACATACGCAAATAAAATAGACATATATGTAGAAAATAAAATAAAATAGAGACTTGTTTACAAATTTGTTATGACTGGATGGTCATGAGATGAATGGATAAGCGGGATTTGAATGTAGGAAGAGAGTTGGAGTGACGTGTAGAATGAGGATCGGATAAGAAACGATCTGTCAAAATGTGCAGGTTGGTGGGCCTATATATCTGTATATAGCGGAAATTAACAGAGGATTTGAATTGTAGAAGGTTGAAAATGTATGATGGACTTTATTCACTTATATTCTAGAAATTAGGCCTGTTTAATCTAAAAAAATATATAATTCATCACGCTTCTGTAGAAAGAAAAATAAATGTCAGTATTAACTTAAATCAATGGTAAATCAAACAGATCCCAAGAATCTGGCAGATTTAGAAGATCCGATTCGCCCTTTCAACTTCAGTATAACTTTACTAGGGCTAAAATAAGCGCCCTCTTGAGTTGGGACAAACCTATAACTTTGCTTGATTCGTTAGTAAAACAAACTGATATCCTCCATCACCAGATTCTAAAACCATACAAACATAAAGTTGGAAAAAAAAATTTTCCAAATATTTTAATAAGTAAAAAGTCGCCAACTGAAATGTCATAATTTGTGGATAATGATTCAGTACCAACCCAGCATCACTGTCTTGCAAAGAGTAATGTTCTTCTGACGTGTCTTCTGACAGAAAACAGCTGTGTTCCCATTAACCCCACACTCCAGAAAATGTGGATGTCATAACCTTAAAAATCTGTTGTTATAAAGTAAATGACATTCACGCAACTTTAATATAATATTGAAGTGTTGTTGTTCTGCAAAGCCATCGGATTAATTTCAAAATATCGTCCTAAGTGATATATTATATCGGGTTGTTTCACATAAAATGTCCGTTTTTATAGTTTCTGAAATACATAAGGGAGGAGATCTCTGTTGTTTTCTTTCTTTGGAGGTCCCAGTTTACTGATTACATATTTAAAGTAAACAGTAAACTGGGGATACCGACTGGGAAAACTTGCCCTGAGGAAGACCTCCGTCCGTAATAGACAACGATGTCTTCAAACATACCAACAGTTAAAGGAACCCCTACCAAACAGTTAAAGGACTCTCAGCACAACTAAATGCAAGTGCATCTACCGTTTCCAGACATTTAAAGTGTATTGGGAAAGTAAAAAAGCTCGATGCATGGGTACCTCATGATCTCACTGAGCAGCATGTTTCAAAACATACCGTGCAAAAATTGAAAGAACTGGGCTACGAAGTTCTTCCGCACCCACCATATTCTCCCCACTTGTCTCCAACAGATTACCACCTGTTCAGGAATTTAGACAACTTTGTCAAAGGAAAACTTTTTGAAAATGATGAACAAGTGTAAAGTGCGTTTCAGATTTTGTTTCACTTCAAAGCTCAGTTTTTCAGTTCGGGGATAAAAAAGTTGGGGTCCCGTTGGAAAATGTGTACAAAAATAAGGTAAAGTATCTTGTTTTCATGTCGTATTTTAATAAAAATTATTAACCTTTAAACGGGCATTTCATGTGCCACAACCCAATACTTTTACTCGTAGGAAGAGTAGTTTATACGATATGCATATAAATAAACCGAAAATTAGTGGATTATTCGTAATTTATTTTCCTAAACATTTCAGTAAAACAGCAAGAATGGTTAAATTAATTTGTATTTATATCTTATTCAATCGAGTATACGTTTATTTAACTAACAGGGCGATGAAAACAATATTTATATATTTTTTTCATCACACCTTTTGATCGACCTAACTCAGGAAAAAAGAAAGGAAACATCCTTTTTTTAGCTCTATCGGAGGCTGGAATCCATTGGCTTAACCCGTTTAAAGGTCCTTTAATTACGAGTACTGAATCGATTCCCTTGCCCGAATTCCGAATAACTCCTGCCCTCTACAGTTTAGTTCAGTTTTAATAAATTTTAACTAAAATAGAACCTATTATTCTATATATTTATTATCAATTTATTCTTATTAAGTTGTAACGTGTATTACTTAATAGTGATGTTTCCTAATTCCTATTTAAATATGTAGACCCATAAACATTAAATGTAACATATAACATATTAATAACACGGAGTTATTATAGTGATATCTTTTATATCATAAAAGATACCAGAGGTATAAATTTTAAATATATTTGTAGATAGAACTAAATAAATAAATTGATAAAAAATAAAATAATAATGTAAATAACTAAAAGGGAAAAATAATTGTAAATATTAGAAAATTGTGTTAGAATAGGAAAAAAAAATTGATAATGTATATGAAAAATGTCCTGTGTGTGATTTAAGCAACCTGATCTATTTGGGCAGCATTGCCAAATAAATTAAGCATTTCACTCTCTTGTTGACTTACATTAAAATTGTTTTAAATATCAATATATAAAAGGCCGTTGGTAAAATTCAACATGAAGTTTTAATTTGAACGTCTGATATTTTAATAATGAAAAACCTTAATATAGATCTTTAGCACTGCAATGTAATGGTGTTAGGAGCATTTGTACTGACAATAAAGAGCCCAGAACTTTTTACAAAGCTACACACGACTTTCACTTACTTCCGTAGTTAAAATAAATTTAAAAATTGTTAAATAAATTTATAGACAAAAATAATTTTAAAGAATTAATGACATTACGTTTCAATAGAAACATATGTTTTATTGGACAATCTATTATATCAATATCTACGAGGGATCACTTGTAGCTGGGTGGCTAGCGTAACAGCCTCCCATGCTAAAGGTCACGGGTTCAAACCCGCAGGTGGTCCTATGATTTTTTAATGGGAGTAAAAAATCCTTAGTTACGCCGTCCTTCGGAGGGGACGTTAAAAGGTGGTCCTGAGCCTGTGCTATGTCAGGTACTCGTTAAAGATCCCTATCCTAATAAAACCTGGATAGGCAAAATTTAGGACTACCACTGTAGCATCGTCCGATTAGTCACAGTAGCATAAAGTGACGTTAAATAAATAAACAATATCTACGAAGATCAGTATTGTATTTCAAAATATAAAATAAAATAAAAAATCTGGTGCGCGAAACACACGACTTTCACTTACCTCCGTTGTTAAAATAAATTTAAGAATTTTTAAATACATGTAGGGATAAAAATAAATAGTTAAAGAATTAATTAAATTGAATTTCAATAGAAACATGTGTTTTATTAGATAATCTATTATATTTTTATCTACAACAATCAGTTAGTGTTTGAGGTAATCACCTACAACTAAAGATGATCACAACTAGGGGCTCTGCTTCTATGACATGCCGCCAGGTAGCAGCACGGTCAACATGAATTCCGCTTTTCAGGAACCAGAAACTGTTAGTTTTATCGGCTTTTCATCACTCTCCATTACCCTTTACAATTCAGTGTATCAGATAATATTTTTTCTAAACTCTTTAGCTATCTAACGGTATATTATATATCTATATTACTATTGTTGTGTTCAAAAACAAAAAAATTGCATAAAAAAATATGTTCGCACTTTTCTGCTTTAGTTGTTTATCAAATTCGATCAACTTTGATATTTAGCCGTCCTTCATCAGTGCCATTAAGATGATATGGTTAATCATTTGGAATGTACAAAATTAAAGGTAGTTTGGTGGAAGAAAATCTAAGCTATCGACATCTTCCCTGCCAGAATATTTCAATCAGAATGAAACTTACATGATATTAAAGCCTATTAAATTTTACATCGATATAGCGAATTTAATCAAAATCGTTAGAACCGTTTTTGAGAAAATCGTAAAAAGGTGCTAAATGCATGGGATAAAGTAGGACTTCCGGTCAGCCGATTTAGTTAAAAAGTTGCTGTAACATCTCGGGCGTATAGTTGTCTTAAATGTCAAATTTCAGTTTCCTACGACTTGTGGTTTTTGCGCTAGACTTACCTCACACAGACACATAGACATTTTCATCGATAACTGAGAATTCGAAATTTTTCACATTTATATATAGTAAGTGAAAGTAATAAGAGCATTGAAAAAAATCTGGTGCGGGCAACACACGACTTTCACTTACCTCCATTCTAAAAATCAATGAAAGAATTTTCAAATACAGTTAGAGATAAAAATACGTAAAACTATTAAAGAATTAATTAAGTCGAATTTCTATAGAACCATGTGTTTTATTAAAAAATCTATTATATTATTATCTAAAATAATCAGTTAGTTTTACCTTCTTTTCATCACTCTTTATTAACTTTTAAAGGCTTGAGTATAAGATAATATTTTTTCTAAAATACCAAGCTTTCCAACGGTATATCATACATGTATATTACTGCTCTTATGTCCAAAATAAAAAAATTGCATTAGAAAAATATTTTTTTCAGTTTTCTCCTTTAGTTGTTTATCGAATTCATTCAATTTATATATTTACCTGTTTTTCATCAGTGGCATTTAAGCGATTTTACTTAATTAATTTAATTAATTACGTAATTAATTTTACGTCGATATAGCGAGTTTAATCAAAATCGTCGGAACCGTTTTCGAGAAAATCGAAAAAAGGTGCAAAATGCATGGTATAAAGTAGCTCTTCTGGTAAGCTCATTTTGATGAAAAAGATTTTGTAACGTCTCGGGCGTATATTTGTCTTAAATATGAAATTTCAGTTTCATAGGACGTACCGTTTCCACCCGGGAAATACCACACACCCACACAGACCTTTTTGCGGGACTTGGTTATTTGGACTCAGAAGACCCTAAAACGTGTATTTCCGTCGATAATTGTAATTCGAAAATTTTCACGATCGCAATACTTTCCCTTACTATATATAGTAAGTGAAAGTAAAAATTGTACCTAGTTCTATAAAAGGAACCCTACAGTTAACCCCGTTATACAGAAATATACACGGACCTAGACCTCTTTTAATAAGACAAAGAGGAGCCGGCAAGGCAAATTAAGGAAGTAGCTATTGTCTGCGTTGGAGATACACCCTTGAGCCTCACCTAGCTCCACTAAGTGGGTACCTGACCTTTCATCGCTCTAAGGGCGCTCTCTTATCATCTTATAAGTAACCTTCTTCTAATAACCAGTGCTATTCTCCAGTTTTAACTACTTTGGGACAGCTTTTTTGCTTAACTAACACTTCCTGGCGTTCTTAAATATCCAACTTTAATTCTCACTGTGTTTATAAATCATACTTACTCGGTCATTAATGTAATGATTAATAGATTATTGTTAACAATCTATTATATCAATATCTACGAAGATCAGTATTGTATTTAAAAAAATCTGGTGCGGGCAACACACGTCTTTCACTTACCTCCGTTTTTAGAATCGATTAAAGAATTTTCAAAAACAGTAAGAGATAAAAATGAGTGAAACCATTAAAGAATTAATTAAATTGAATTTCTATAGAAACATGTGTTTTATTAAAAAAATCTATTATATTATTATCTATTATAATCAGTTAGTTTTATCGGCTTTTCAGTACTCTTTATTAACTTTTACAAGCTTGTGTATTAGATTATATTTTTCTAAACTCTTTGGCTTTCCAACAGTATATAAAACATGTATATGACTCTTCTTATGTTCGAAAACAAAAAATTGCATTAGAAAAATATTTTTTCAGTTAGTTGTTTATAGAATTCGCTCAACTTACATATTTAGCTGTTGATTATCAATGGTAATAAGATAATATGGTTATTTTTATAGCATCTACAGAATTAAAGGCACTTTAAAATATCGGCATTTAAGCCCTGTCAGACTATTTCAATCAAAATGAAACCTACATAATATTAAATACCATTAAATGTTACATCCATATAGCGAGTTTAAAAAAAATCGTTTCAGGATTCTTTAAGAAAATTGTAAAAAAGGGCAAAATACATGGTATAAAGTGGCTCTTCCGGTTAGCTGATTTTGATGAAAAAGTTGCTGTAACGTCTTAGGCGTATAGTTGGGTGGCTAACATAACAGCCTTCCAAAGGTCACGGGTTCAAACCCGCAGGTGGTCCTAGGATTTTTAATAAGAGTAAAAAAAAATCCTTTGTAGTTATGCGCCGTCCTTCAGAGGGGACGTAAAAAGGTGGTCCCAAGCCTGTGCGATGTCAGGTACTCGTTATAGATCACTATCCTAATTAAACCTGGATAGGCAAAATTTAGGACTCCCACTGTAGCATCGTCCGATTAGTCACAGTAGCATCAAGTGACGTTAAATAAACACACACACACACACACATACCTTTTCGCGCGACTTGGTTCATTGGACTTTATTTGTGACAAAGTAAGGAGCGTTGATGATTTTATGAAGGATTTGGGATTGTAAGAAATGGATACAGGAAAAATTCGATAGCTTAGTAGAGCCTCAAAGCTCAACTCCGTGATAACAAATTTGCTTTATGACAGTCATGTAGATGAGAGAGAGGAGTTGTTTGTCATTTAAGTCTCGTTGTGGATTCCATCTTAGACTTTTGTCAAGCAGGAGTCATAGATATATAATATAAAAAAATAATTAATTATTCTTGAGAATATCTCATTTTATTTTAATCTTAAAAGGAAACGATCCCGGGAAATTTCAATAATTACCACCACCAAGTATTTTTTTATATAAAATCATTTTTTTAATCTTAACATTAGGTTATTATACCGACGCACATAGGGCGAAATCATCAATTTAGGTGGACAAAAGTCAAGTCAAAAGTTTGGAATTATCCGGTGCTTCACCTTTTTATTATTAGTTGGCAAGACCCTAAATACTAATATTTCCCGCCATACCGTGTTTACAAATAAATAGTAAATGAATGATTCATTCCTGTTCACACAAGTGCCTAATAACTGGCAGTAGGGTTATCTTTATTCGATGGCCATTTATTGTGTTCAAGGTGTATTTAGATCAAAGTCTTTTTGCTTTTATTTAAAAATAGACATTGCTGAGACAGGTAAGACATTATATTTCCAAACTCGTTATTTAATATACATTGCAATCTCATCGATCCCAACAGACTGGGAATACAACGTTATCATTCCGATACACAAGAAAGGGTCCCAGGCAGAATGCTCGAATTATCGCCCTATATGCCTCTCACCAACAATATACAAACTTTATACGTCTATTCTGGAGGGAAGGGTAAGACCTCTTGTGGAGCACCAAATTGGAGAAGAACAAGCCGGGTTCAGACCAGGACGGCAAACCCAGGACCACATTTTCTCTTTGCGAAATGTTCTACAGAAATCTTGGGACAGAGACAAAAGTATGTATCTCGCCTTCCTTGATCTCAAAGCAGCGTTTGACTCCGTTCTAAGACAAGAAATATGGGAGGCTCTCAGAGCAAAGAATGTCCCAAGAAACTTGGTGGAAGCCATTAAGTCCATTTATCAAAAACCAAAAGGAGTAGTAAGGCTAAACGGACAGGAGTCTGATGTCTTCAGCATAGCAAGGGGGGTCAAACAAGGGGACAGTTTAAGCCCTTTGCTATTCTTACTCTACATGGATGGAGTGGCCACCATATGCAAACGAAGAACGGAGAGGACCTTCCTGGGTCGTAGAAACCTTCGCCCAGTGGTGATTCAACTTCTCCTCTACGCGGATGACATTGTTCTTGTGGCAGACACGGTTGATAAATTGCAGCAAGCGGTGACTGAATGGCAAGAAGAGCTCAGCCGAAAAGGGATGAAAATAAATACCAGTAAAAGCAAGATACTACAAGTAGGAAGGCAAGAGGAAGATTTCCATATATACTGCAACGGAGAGGAAATGGAAGTGGTTTCGGAATACACTTACCTCGGCACAGTAATAGAAAGATCTGGGAAAGTAGACTCAGAGATATCAAACAGAATTAGGAAGGCAAATACAGTCTACTATCAGATCTGCAACACTGTAATAGGGAAGCGAGAGGTGAGTAGAAGTGTTAAGCTCCATATCTTTAAATCAGTATATTTGCCTATACTCTTGTATGGAGCTGAAAGCTGGATATTGACGGATCGGCAGGAGAGCAGAGTCACAGCTGCTGAAATGAAGTTTCTGCGAAGAACAGCAGGAAAGACAAGAAGAGATCGTGTCAGGAATGAACGGATACGCCAGGAACTGGAGGTTGCGCCATTAAAAGAAACTCTGCAAACCCGTCAGTTGAAGTGGTTCGGCCACGTCATTAGAATGGAGGAACACAGAGACCCCCTAAAAACCATGGATTACGTTCCAGAAGGGAGAAGGCCTCGGGGTCGACCAAGGATGTCCTACCTGGAGTACATCGACAAACTTTGCAGAGGAAGAGGAAAGGATCTTCGCCAGGCCAGGAACCTCGCTGGGGATAGAGAGGATTGGATCCGGTGGTTAAATGCTTCCCTACGCTGACACGGCACTATAGGGAGAAGCCAAAGAAGAAGAAGAAGCAATCTCATCGGTAGAGTTAATTTAGCAATTTGTAAATGTATGCCCCTATTCAATAACGAAAAACTATATAACCCCCAAGTTATCCCAAGGATTTGTTTTATCAATCCTTCTAGTCTTTAGATATTACAAAGATGTTTTGGGTGATACATCAATTTTTTTCAGACACATCACACCAAATCAAAATTTTTACAATCTATAATTTCAAGAATTTCCTAAATGAGATAAAAAACATCTAATGGCAGGTTGTAGCAACTCCGAACTACAATTCGATTTTTGAATTATTTTCCCCGTATCCTGGGACTTCAAACGCAAAATGTAGGAAAGTTTTAGATTTTAACAAATAAATTTGATGTTTGTGCACTCGCCAATCGTGAAAAAAAATTAATTATTTTTTATAATTTTCTAAATATTTTTTTTCCGTAATCTGGGACCCCAAAGGTTAAATATAGACAAGTTTCTGAATTTTATCCACCTTAATCCGTCGTATTTTCCACTGTGCGACGCTTCGGCTACTCTTTATGATTCCATCATAGATAACAAAGAACAAACAAGTATATTAATATTTTGTTTTAATAATCTGCAGAATATTGAAGTGAGTTGTGTTATAATGTTTGATTTTAAGTTTTTATGATTTTTTTTGGTACGTGAGAAACTAAAGGAGTCGAATCTCACAATAGCTCTTTTTTTTCATTTGCTCCAATTCGACTGGTAATCATAATTTTAGAAAAAAAAACAAAAAAAGTTGAATATATTTTATGTGATGTGAACACGACGTTTTCCCTTCTGTCGGACCGAATTTTTTCTCTCTTCCACGAAATTCAATCGGTTTTATAGTTGTTTGAGTAGAGAAGAATGGACCTCTGTTACAAAAAGGGAAATCAAGTTGCGATTATAATTGTAACAAGCAATGTACGTCAGAGCTGCTATTAATAACATTTCGACGAATGGCCTTTCAGAAGGTATTTGTACCACTATTTACTTTCATTTTATGTTCCAAAGAAATGATGATCTAGTTTTAATATTATTAATAAGAAGGTAATAAATTATGGTTTTTTGGGATAATAGTAGTTACTTTGTTGTATCACAATTTCTTATCATGTTCAGATCTTTTTCTATTGTTTTGAGCTTCTTATAGACTATTATTAATACTGTGTTTAAATTAATTAATAGAGTCCATTTTATACTACCACATTTTACTCCAATGAATAACTTCTTAGCCCAAATACAAAACATTAAAACTATCCTCCCATCTACGCCTCGGCCCTCTTCTAGGACGACTACCATTCAACCTAACAACCTTGTTTGTTTAATTATTCATTGATTAGAACAGAGACTATTCAGATATGAGGCTTCTAGGTGTAAGTGCCCGCTCATCTTAGATAAAATTGTTCTTTGTTCCAGGAGATTATAGCCGAATCGTTGTGCATCAGTACTAAATAAAATAGTGGTGAAGTAAATATCAGGGTCCAACCTTATTGTTAGACTTTGAACACCTTAAAGAATCCACACCTAACACTTAATTAAAATGTTTTCTCTATTCTAAAAAGTAACTGAGTTCTGGAATTGAATCACTTTTGATCAGCCGAAATTTTTAAAATATCTAAATAAAATAGCTGATATCAACGTATATGTGTTAGAATCATCGTTGCATGCCCTAGTATTTTTGTGACGTATTAAAAAAAAAATTGGTCCAGTAGTTTCGAAGAAATGCCGCGGACGGCGTCAAACGGATTTTTTTTATTCGTTGTTGTTGTTTTGGTTTTAAGGGCAAAAAACTATGAGTGGTTATTATTGTCCAAAACATCTGCAGAAGACGATTAACTCAACTATGATAAGGAAAAAAAAAGAACAGGACGAAATCAATAAGAATAAATCAGAAAAATAAACATTATGATTTAATCGGAACTGCAAACACGAGGATTAGCAACAAAAGGTTAAAAAAAAAACAAAAATTAAAAGTGTGCGTAAAATATCAAAAAATCAACCAGCCTGAATGTATTAAATGAGGTGATATAAACGAATGTTCTTCACCAATTGAATGACACCATCGACGGCCCGATCACTATCGCTCAATGCCTCCGAGACTTTACGTGGTACGCTACATTTTACAAATTCCCTACTATAACGAGGACACTCTTCAAAAATATGACTTACTGTGAGAGTCACTTTACACAGTTGACATCGAGGTGGATCCCTTCGTGCCATGAGGTGCTCATGAGTGAGACGGCAGTGTCCTATCCTCAGGCGGGCGATAACTACCTCCTCACGGCTCCACTTTCTTGATGATGAGACCCAGCAGCTGATGGTCGGTTTGACATTTTTCAATTTGTTGTTATCAAGAGCAGTCCAAGACCGTTTATGATCCTCGCGTTTATTGGCTGAAACAGCTCAGATGGTGAAATAAAAGAGGGCGTTATTTCTTCTAGCGAATGTGCCTCTGTTGCTGCTCTCATTACCATTACCTAATATTCCGGAATGACTGGAAATCCAAAAAATTTTTTTGTTTTTGTTTTTTGAGAAGTCCTCAAACTGTTTGATTGCGAAGTGGACCTCCTGTACAATAGGATTTGCTGAGAATGGATTGAAAATGGCTCTGATAGCACTGAGCGAGTCAGAACAAATGATTACTGACTTTTCAAATGTTGTTCTGGCTAGATGAACTGCTTTTAGAATAGCTGTCAATTCGGCAGTAAAAACACTACAAGTACTATCAAGTTTGTACTTGTGAATTTGGTCGCCGTCTTATACAGCGCATGACGTTGATTCAATTGTTTTAGAACCATCGGTATAAATGATTTATTTTACTGATATTTATTAAGTTCTTTAAGGAAATTTTGAGATATTTCTTGTGGGGAACACTTTTTTTCCTTAGAAACTTTTAACATTTCACAGTTGACGTGAGGAGGTGACACTGTCCATGATGGTAGCTTTTTCTCTGGTTTTGTGATGATGATGAATGATGCTGCACCAATTCGGAAATAACCCATCTCATTCGATACCAGAGAGGAAAAGTGGAATTTTTCAAGCTATTTACATAGGAATTTTGTATTCGTTATTCGGGTTTTACATATCTTTAAAACCATGCCCTAATTTTTTTTTTTTCTCAATTAGAAAGGTTCATTATTTAAAATAATAAACCAAAATCTTATGTAGTCCCTGCTAATAAAAACATAAATATTTTTCTCACTTGACCATGTATGCTTGTTCACTCCCATTTCCTTAATGAACGCATGACGCACTAATTCTGCTATCTGAAATGCTTGTGTCTTATTCTATATTCTGATCACGTGATCATCTGCTGGATTCCGATCATCTCTCGACTAACCAACAATTCGATCACGCAATGGATGTATTTCTGCATTGTTGCGTTCATCAGAAATGAAGTTCTTTGATTATTTATTCTTATACACCTTTCCAGTACTTAAATCATGACTAGGGCTAGGATTCCTATGTAAATACATATTGGCTCCTGACGTCGATTCCAATTTGTAACAACTCATAGTATACGTTTTAACGCAATTGGGATCAAATTAAGCCAATTTAATTTTACATATTTCCTTAATATTTTGCGAACATTTACATATTTTACTCCGTATTTGTTCATTTTAATTTTTTTTATTTCTTTTTGCAACAAATTTGAATTAAGATGTGCATGAAGAAAATTTTTTCACTAGCATTAGCCTTTCTATTCTGAATTCCATGTTTTTGGATTTTGGCTCTGAATAAACTTAACCAAACATATTTCTTATTTATTGTTTATCTATGAGCCGTAAAGCTCTTGCCATTCTTGGCAAAAACGATTTGCAAATCATATTTTAAGATTTATTCAATTTTTTTTTTTTTTTTTTTTTTTTTTTTTTGGCCAGGGGAAAGTCACAAAAACAAAGAACGAGTGCCAACAAAATAAAACACATTGTATCAAAGTTGGATGGCGAATCTGCTTCAGCTATTTTGCAAGCTTGGAATTTGTTGGAAAATCCGGATTTAAAAAATAATTTGGTATTTCTTTCCTGGAAATTGTGAGCTCAATCACATCGCTTCCACTACACTGCAGCTTGAATCACAGAACGTGCCTCTATTGAAAAATAAACAAATTGTCAATGTAACGATTGGCAAAATGGAAGACGTCTCGGAAGAAATAGGAAAAGATACAGGCAAAATTACAAGAAGTCTTTAAAAAATCCTGGATGGAAAGATATGCCGCTGATTGCAGACATCATAAGTTTTAAAGAAGGTTACGGCAACAATTTCAATTGAGTGGAACCCTTCTGAAATAGCCGCTTTCCGAAATGCTTTAGTTAAATCAGTTGACGTCGAGTAGTCTTTTATCAGATTCAAGTCGATGCTAAAGCAAAATCGACGTAGTTTTACATTTGAAAATGCATTTAGTTTCAAATTATTTTCCTAACACTAAGTAAAAATGTTTTTTTTTTTGTATTTTTTATGTTTAAAATAAAACCGCTTATGTATTGTAATAAAAAAATGAGAGTATAGACTGTTTTAGGAGGTTATTTACTGTTTACATATTTCACTAATATTACATAATTATTTCCATATTTGTATCAAAATTAAAACAAGTAAATCCGGGGAGCCGGTGGCTGAGTTCTCCCACGCCAGAGTTGTGAGTTCGAGTTCCAGTCCCAGCGGGACTTTTATAAGAATATAATTAAATGGGGATTCACCCACAGCCTCTCCTCCGGGTATGTGAGACTCGTCAGCCTACTGGTGGAAACTCACAAAATAGGCGTAAGGATTGAAGACCCTACCCTCTAACCGTTTTATCGAGAAACGTGAGTATATTCTTCCAGGAGTCTATACCACGCGGCCAAGGCCTACACGGCCTGTCGCGCCAGAGAAAAAAAAAATGTAAATCCTAGCCCTAATCATGACAGTATACAAACCTTAAACGGCAGATATGAAACACTCAATCTGTCATAAGCAGATTAAGTTCTCAACATTTTTTATTTATATTGTCATAGAAGAACGAAATCCACTGGGCCCAGACTTCCGGAGGGCATGATAAGAGTTGTCTCAAATAATAGATATATTAAAACAGTTTGTTGAACTTGTCCTGTTTGTCCTACTTAGTTTTGGTTAAGTCATTTAACGAATTTTAAATAAAAAAGTTTTTTGAACAAAATTTAAAGTACAAATAAATTTTTAGATATTGAAAAAAAAACCTTAAATTTTCTTATTAATGCTTTTTTTTCCATTAATTTCTAAATGTACGCAGGGTTTATCAATGCAATCCTGTGTTTCAATACAAAATGGGATTATTGTTAGTAAGTGGTAGCGTAAGTTGAATACAATTTTTAGAAGATGGTGATTCAGCAGTTATTTAGTTTCTGGTTCAAGAAAATCATTTGTATACGGTACTGACAGTATATTTCTGGATTATTAATATATTTAGTACTGGTATATCCATAAATTATAATTAATTTTTTAAAAATTAATAATAAAACTTAGTGGAAGCAAAATTGACGCTAATTTTCATCTTAAATAAAACGGATGCCTTTTAAAAATAAATTAAGATATATATCAATATGTTTAAGATCTTAGAGACTTTACCTTGATAATGTGAATGTATTTAGTTTATATGCGATGTAGATAAATAGGTTTTAAACATTTTTAGGTTTCAAATCTTCGGTTTCATTTTATTTAATGAGCACTTAGTTTCTTAATAAACGCGATTTAGGAGTGAAATTATTTTTTAATAGTACTAACTACCCATTTAGTTTAGATCCAAATCATACTAAGACCTTTTATTTCATAACTTTAAGATAGTGTTATTAATATAGTAAAAAAAAATCTGGTGCGGGCAATACACGACTTTCACTTACCTCCGTTGTTAAAATAGATTAAAGAATTTTCAAATACAGTTAGAGATTTTTTTTTTTTTTTCCTTTTCCATGAATGGATGGCATTGGCATACACCATACAGCCATTTTATATATTATGTTTTATTAGTGAAAACTATTACAATTACCAATTACCGAACTATTACAATTATCATATTCTTTTGTTAATCGATTGTAAATATTTATTTATACTGAAAACTTTCTTATTGTTCGTAAATTTTAATAAATTTTCATAACTAATATTCTGATTATTATTTATTTCAAAAATCATCTTTTCTCTTTGAGTTTTGTATGCCGGGCACACCAATAATATGTGTTTTAGGGTCTCCATATCACCACATTTGTCACATTGCGGAGATTCTGATACGCCTATTTTATGAAGGTAATCAGTTAGAGATAAAAATGAGTGAAACTAATAAAGAATTAACTACATTGATTTTCAATAGAAACATGTGTTTTATTAAATAATCTATTATATTATAACCTACGTCAATAAGTAAATTTTATCGGCTTTTTACCACTTTCCTTCAACTTCTACGATTTTGTGGATACGATAGTATTATTTCTAAAATCTTTAGCTTTCCAAAGGTATATCATACATACATATTACTGTTTTTATGTTCTGAAACACAAAAATTGGATTTCGAATTCGCTCACCTTATATATTTATAAGTTTTTATCAATGCTGACAAGATGATATAGTTAATTTTTCAAATCCACAAACTTTAAAATTATACTACAAAAGACATTTTTCCGGGAATCGGTCATTTTAACTCAGGGATGGTTACAGTTACTTACGATTTTTTTTTTTCTTTTTTCTCGTTATAGACTTACCACACACCCAAAGATACACCCAGGCACACAGGACTTTCGCGCGACTTGGTTATTAGGATCCGGGGGACCCTTAAGTTTATTTCCATTGAAATTTGAAATTCGAAAATTTTCACGATCGCAATACTTTCCCTTACTCTATTTATTTCATGTATAAGTAAGTGAAAGTAATAAAACTTATATTTTCAACCTGCTAGTACCTCGATCGCCGCCTCACTTGGAACCACCACATTAATCTTAAACTAACCTAGGCCTATGCAAGACTGGCAATGCTGTACCCCATCGTCAATAGAAAATCTAACCTCAAACCTGAAACAACAATTCTTATATATAAAACCATATTAAGGCCATTACTCATGTATGGTTGTGAAGTGTGGGGCGCAGCTTCCTCGACGAAAAGAAACAAATTACAAACTTTTCAAAACAAAATATTAAGAATAGCGGTAGATACCCCATGGTTTATTAGAAATAGCCAACTCCATCGTGAGCAACGAATTAAATACATGGAAGACTTCATCAAAATCCGCTTCAAAAAATACCACTCGCAGCTGCCAGCAGTTGGAGGTGCAGTAGCCTACAACATAGGAATTCCAACTTCATCTCGCAGGCTCAAACCCAGGCTTCTACAGGACATGCTGTTGTAAATATTATTATCTAGTTTTATGAACCTCATATTATTTTACTTTTTATTTATATTTTTAACTTATCTTGATTTATTATTATTTCATTTTTGTTTTTAAATAACTTTTTATTATTATTTTTTATTGTATTTTTATTTATATATTTTAAATTATTTTTATTTTATTTTATTTATTATTTTTTTATTATTTTAGACTAAAATCGATCTTAATTTTATAATTTATATTCTTGCACCCAACGTAGTATTAATTTTGTATATTCATTACTTCTCTTTCTTTTTTTAGTTTTTATTATAATTGTTCGTTATGTTATCAAATTGTTTTTATTATTTAATTCTTAGAAATAATTATAAATTTATAATCGTTAGTGGTACCCTTTGTACGAGGCTATACCCCCACTTTTTCCATTGTTACGAGTTGTAATCATTATTCATTAATGTTTAAAAAAAACCATGAATGGCTCAAGCAGCTGATCTGGAAATAAAGAAATTTAAAAAAAACATGCTAGTCGCTTCCCCCTTCCCTCCCATGAAATCCTGCGTACACACAAAGATCTTTCTCTAAAATAATTCATAGGCATTACATCATTAACAGAGACGCCAGGAGCTACGAATCAATTGTTTTTATCTATTCGACATAACTAAAACGAAGAATTATATTATGAGAAAAAAAACAGGGTGCCAACATAAAGAAATATATATCCAAGAAGCGTGCGAACGAGTGAGCAGTGGGGGTTAATATCTTGTCTGTTTGACCAGCTGTCTAAACTTTCTGCCACTGAGCGCTATATCTCTACTACTTATTCCTTGGAACATAATAACTGCAATGTTTAGTTAATTTAAATTGATTTTTTTTAAAAGGTAAATCATTCCAAAAACTCTTAAACGTGTCTGAAACAAAAAATCTTGTTACCTACGTTAAAATAAATTCAAGAACCTAAAAATCTGATGCAACACACGACTTTCACTTACCTCCGTTTTTAAAATCGTTTAATGAATTTTCAAGTAAGGTAAGAGATAAAAATCTGGTGCGGGCAACACACGACTTTCACTTACCTCCATTTTTAAAATCAATGAAAGAATTTTCAAATACAGTTACAGATAAAACTACGTGAAATTATTAAGGAATTAATCAAATTGAATTTATATAGAAACATGTGTTTTATTAAAAAATCTATTATATTATTATCTAAAATAATCAGTTAGTTTTATGTTCATTTCATCACTCTCTATTAACTTTTAAAAGCTTGTGTATGTCAGGTACTCGTTAAAGATCCCTATCCTAATAAAACCTGGATAGGCAAAATTTAGGACTCCCACTTTAGCATCGTCCGATTAGCCATAGTTGCATAAAGTGACGTTAAATAAATAAACAAACAAAAGCTTGTGTATGAGATGATATTTTTTCTAAAATCTTTAGCTTTCCAACGGTAGATTATACATGTATATTACTGCTCTTAGGTTCAAAAACGAAAAATTGCATTAAAAAAATATTTTTTCTGTTTTCTCCTTTAGTTGGGTATCGAATTTATTCAATTTATATATTTACCTGTTTTTCATCAGCGTTAACAAGATAATCTAGTTATTATTATTGAATCTACAAAATTAAAGGTACTTTAGGAAAAGAAAATTTAAAATATAGGCATTTAAGCCCTGTCAGACCATTTATAGCGAGTTTAATCAAAATTACCATAAATGTTTCACCCTACTAACTACTTTAAATTAGAATAGAATAGAATAGGGTCCCTTAAGAACAATTGATATGTACAATTAAGATATACGACGTGTCTTGCTCAAAGACCAAAGGATTATAATTAATTTTTATTTACAATGATATCAGAAAAAATGGATTAAAGTATATAAAAGAGTAAAAAAAAAATAAAAGAGTAATATACATAACATCTCATAGATTAAAGTGCTGAATAAAACAAAACATTGAAACTGGTTCATAATAACATATTCATTAACTGAGTTTAATATAAACAATAAATAATAAATTTTCTTTATGAATTGAAATTTGATTTGAAATATCAGGCTTGTTGTTGAGCGTCTGTTTGGGATGACAGTAGGTACTGGAACAGCTGAGACTTGAATGATGGTAGGGATGAAGCATGACGGATATGAGTAGGTAAGGAATTCCAGAGGTAGTAGAGCGGACAAGAAAGGAATGATCAAAAGTTTTGTTCTATGGATAGGAATATAAATGTCAGAATGGCGTGATCTTGTTTCGAGGGAGTGGATTGACGATTTAAATTGCAGAAGACCGATTTAAATTACAATATCTTATTATAAGGTCAATAATAGTATCTTGTTATTTTATTTTACTTCTTATGCTATTAATCGGAAGAAACTTGTAATTTTCAAATTATATTTAATATTATTGTAAAATAAAAACTTTATTTTTCTATAGTCATCATTTATTATAAATCATCTCATCTTCAGAGCATCCCATATATCGACATTAAATATACAAACGAATTAGCAATTAAAATCACAATAAAAGTCATATAATTAACAAAAAATAAATACCGCATTATAAAAACATATACATACAATTGAATAGTTTCAAAATATGGATGACAGTACTAATATAATTGCAATAATATCAATACCAATCTAATATTAGAATAAACTACTATATTCACTCAGTTAACACATATCTATTAATTATTATTACCTCTAGCTACATTATCATAATTATTTCGTCATACAACCACAATATAACATATATGCTCCAATGCAATCCATTAGGTTTCATTGTCACAAACTAATATTAGTTGGGTCATCTGTAGGCTTCTATGCCCAAGATCACGGTTTCAAACCTGAAAGTGGCTCTAGGAGTAAAAAATCCTTGGTTAGCCGTCCTTCGGAGGGGACGTAAAAAAGTGTGTTAGGTTAGGTACTCGTTAAACCTGGATAGGCAAAATTTAGGACACCTATTTTAGCACCGTCCGATTAGCCACAGTAGCATAAAGTGACGTCAAATAAATAAACTAACTAATGTTAGAGGTTGTACTTTGTACTATCTTATTATTTGATTTTCATCCCCATATTATTTATTTCATGATTGTTTTATTATATTAATTAAGTTCGGCATAATGAATGTTCAATAGCTTCTTGTATCTGTCATCAAATTGATCGTACTTTGTATATCTTTTGTAATGCATAAGTTAAATTGATATTGAATAAAATTATTATTTTAATTATGACAAAAACCTGAGTCCGATTTAACGCTCGAAGTTAAATTAGGACATTCAGATGTATAATTTACGATTAATAAAGCACGCCAATTTTGAACTCTGACACTGATATGAACAATATAGAGCCACCCCGAGTTTATTTTCATGACTTTTTAAATTCCAGACTTCTCTTTCATTCTTCGAAGTATGATAAGCCTCTTCATTATTTTTAATTTATAATAAAACTAGTCTGCTCACCAAAAAGGGTTTTTATTTTATTTTATTTTTTTTTTAATTTATAGCATAAGGATATCCATAAGTTACTGTAGACAATAACGCAGCAATGATTGAGTGTTACAGATACAGAACAATAAATAATGGTTATTTATTTTTAAAAATATTAAGGATGTTTGGTCGACAGTTGATATTATCATATGAAATCATCATTGGTAGAGGTCAACTATAAAGCCTACAGAATAAATAATCTCGCCTTTGCAAATTGTAATTTTTTTTTACTGTATTATTTTTTAATCTTGCTTGTATAATATTATGCTTTATTTACTGTATATGTTTCTTTTCATTTATATAACTTCTTGGGATACCTCAGAATCTACTTTCTATTTGTTTGTTTATTTAACGTCACTTTATACTACTGTGGCTAATCTGACGATGCTATGGTGGGAGTTCTAAATTTTTCCTATCCAAGTTTAATAAGGACAGGGATCTTTAAAGAGTACCTGAAATCGCACAGGCTCGGTACCAACTTTTAATGTCAACTCCGAAGGAAGGCATAACTAAGGATTTTTTACTCCCATTTAAAAAGCTTAGGACCACCAGCTGTTTTGAACCCCTGACCTTTGGCATAGGAGGCTGTTATGCTAGCCAGCCACCCAGCTACAAGTGATCCCTTCCTACTTCTTATAATTTCCTGTTGTAATGTAGAACCAATATTGTACATATTTTGAGTTTTTTTCTTCTTCCTATGTGTATTTAAAAAAACCTGTTAAAAGACAAGCTGTATTATTTATATTTGAAGGGAAAAACCGTTAGGTTTTACATCAACCATCTCCAAACTATCTATTGATGTTTTTTCGTTTCATATACATACATATATATATATATATATATATATATATATATATATTATATATATATATGTATATATATATATTTTTTTTTTCCCTCTTATATAGTAACTCCACATAAGGTCGGTTTATTATAACATAATGTTCCAACCCTTAACGATATACTACATGAATGATAATGTGATTATATTAATTTACAAATGAAAGTAGTATTAGATTTAACAATTAGTACAAAATAATATTTCAAATAAAATAAATCAGTAATAAAATAGAATAAATAAAGTAAATAATATTAAATATAATAAAATTAAAATAAAATTTTAGTCAATACGAGAGAATTGTCTACGCTGCCCATTTTTGGTCAGTGATTCGAAGACAATGTTTTTAATGAATTTAAGTAAGTTTGTCTTGAATTTAGAAAATAAATTTTGTTCCGTATCTAGCCACCCTCATGACGTGACCGTACTATTTCAGTGTTTTCTTTGTAATTTCATTTAGAATGTTCAGATCAGCACCTACTATTCTTTTTTTCTGCAATTTCAATTTTTTTTTAGCCTAAATATGCCAGAAGTCCACTTCCAGGGTTAATAATTTATTTTCAGGTTATTTCGGCACTGTCTATGTTTCAGCCCTATAAAACGTGGCTCCTACTAGGAAGGATTGCTATATAGGAGCTGTGAATCGAGGGTAATGATGGGAAGAAAATTTACTATGAGTTATTCATAGTCACTAGAGGTTTGAATAAGGATTTTGCCTCTCCCAAAACTTTTTAATATCAAAAATGCCCTAACATCGTGGACTTATTGAATCCTTAAACATGTGTCTATTTAACACAATATTCAACATTTTACCGAGTCTTTGAAATGTGTAACACGAGGGAACTGCGGAAGTTCTTAATGTAGAAGTATTAAAATCAGCTAGGTTCACGAAACTTTGATTAGCTCCATAGCAAAGTACACATTTATAGAGTTAGTCTTGATATGCTGTCAGAAACACTGTTGTAAACTAAAACCCAGAATTATTAAATTTTAGTGTAGATTCACATTTGAATCGATATGACATAAAAGCATTTCTCATGAAGTTAAATTACTCTAAATGCACAATTGATATGGATGTGGTATTCATTTCCATATTTCTGATCTGTCAATTTTACCTTGACCACAGCTGGATAATTTAACGGTGTGTATGAACATATCAAATATCTATCCTAACTGATCTCTTTAATTGAGACGTTGATTTCCAAAAAGTACTATATCAACTTTAGACAATTTTACAGGAAACGCAAAAATCTGTCATTTATTTATTATTGGACCAATTTACCTGATTATGTTTTTATTAGTTGATTTTTAAACATGTTACCAACTCATTTTTCCAAATTATTGCACTTTTCCGATGACTTTTAAACAATATAATATGGATATAGTACTTTTTGGAAAGAATTAAAAGGGATATAGTACTTTTTGGAAGAATATAACGCGAGATAAGTTGGTAACAGTCACTATAACCTTCCTGATACAACATTAGTGATAACTAAAGTCTTTATATTGTCAATTACTAAAGTATGAATATTTCCTTATTCTCCCTCTGAGAAATATCTTTCTTTGTTGGTTAATTACATTGATTATCTATTCTTCATAAAGAAAGTAAATATTCAAAGGACAATTTATCTATTTATGGCACTATAATAAGAAAGTATGTAATTATAAAATTTGTTTTGAACTTGTATTTACTATTTATGTGAATTCAGCAAATATATTTGTATTATCAACTACGTGTAAACAATATTTAGATATAGAGACTGATAAATAAATAACTTTTGAGCTTTTATTTTACATAAAAAAATCAAATAAATCTACTATTAACTTTTGTTTCTCTCATATTTAGCAAGTTCGTGGAATGCTAATTCCAACTATTTGCTGGTTCAAATATCACTATTCTATTAAAATGTGAGTTTCTGAAATTTTTTTAACTATATTTATGTTGCTGCAAGCAGAAATACTATTAAAAAAAACTTAATTTAATTGACAACCTACGAGAACCGAAGCGACGCAGTTAAGTTGTTTAAAACAGCCTAAAAACTGATTATTAGGTTAAAACTATTGATCAAAATAATAGCAGTGATTCAAGACGTACCAAATGAACCAATAAAAATGCACGAAATGAAGAAAACAATAAATTAATGGTAATATATATTACGGGGTGAGGTGCTTCTGCCGTATAGTAGAAAATATAGTACTTTTTGGAAGGAAATGAAAGGAAAGTTTATATCTGTTTACAGAGGATATAGTACCTTTTGGAATGAAATGTGGATTTAGTACCTTTCGGAATGAAATGGAATTTTCAAATACGTTTTTAAAGGATTTCTATGTTTTTTTAGATAAAATCAGATGGCGGATTTAGATAAAGCTAAACCATTAGTATACAAATATGTCAAAATGTAAATTTTGAAAAAAAATGTCCTTTAGTACCTTTTGGAAATCAACGTCTTAATTATTACTGTTAAAGATTTTCATAACGCAATTAACTTTAATTAAATTCTTACAGAATATTTCTATACATCTTTAAATTGTAATGGAACCGAATAGTCAAGAGATTCATAAAGGGTCGAGATTTCATATCGATCTTAGGACTACCGAAATAGCCAAGGGAAATAAACGTTGAAAAGAACACTAGGATATCGATTTCGCACGCCCGAGGTGAAATTACTAATCTATAATAATTATAAATAAGATATGTCAATGTTAACCCTGTTACTAATGTAATGTAATGTGTTCGGGAAGTTTTATTTGAATGAAAATCGTATTGTATCAGAATAAGTGAATAGTTTTGAATATTCTGTATTTCTGGGCATCTATAAGATTCGTAAAGATCTAAGAGAAAAATACAAGGAAGATCATGTAAATAGTATGTTTTTATTTACCGCGTTCAAGAACATTACGTCGCATAAAAAGTAAAATGATATAATTAAATTTTTTTTATTATTTCTTCTAAATTTATTATTTTCACAATGATTTTCTAAATTAAAAAAAAAAAAATCTGTAGAAGAATACCATCCTTATGGTTTGTTTTTAACTTAAAATCAAATAACAAAATATGGGACACCCCGTTACCTCCAAATCGTCTGTCAAATAGTTTAAAAAATTATGAAATACACTGTCTCCAAAAAAGATTTTTTTTTTTAATAAATATTTTCTTAAAGTAACCAGACCTTAAGGATTTATTTTTGTTCCTTGTTCGTTATTCTAAGACAACTTGATCCCAGAATAATTTTTTTTTTTTTTATTTTATCAAAAAAGTACTACCGATACTTATCAAATAAGATACCGATGCTTATTATTTAAGGGAAAAATACTACTAATAGTTTTTTTTCAAGAAATATTATTGTTTTTAATGAAGGATGAGGTGTTTCAGATGGATATGAATGAAAGAAAAAAAAATAAATTAAAAATCCATTCCTAAAATCCATCCTTACAAAAAAACAAAAACATTTATTACCAATTTCAATGGTTCTAATAACCTAGCAGGTGTCCCAACGACTTTTTAATGGGAATAAAAAATCCTTAATTACGCCGTACGTAGGGGACGTAACAATGTGGTCTCGAGCCTGTGCGATATTCGTCAAAGATAGATCCCTATCCTAATTAAACCAGAATAGGCAAAATAAATAAATAAAAATAAAGGAAATAATAATAACAATACATTTTTTTTAAAAATGGTGCGCGCAACACACGACTTTCACTTACCTCCGTTGTTAAAATCAATTTAAGAATTTTTAAATACATTTAAAGATACAAATAAATTCTTATAGAATTAATTTTTTTGAATTTCAATAGAAACACGTCTTTTATTAAATAATCTATTATAGTTTTATCCACAACAATCAGTTAGTTTTATCGGCTTTTCATCACACTCCATAAACCTTTAAAATTCAGCGAATTAAATAACATTTTCCCTAAAATCTTTAGCTATCCAACGGTATACTATACATCTATATTACTATTCTTTTACTATTATAACACAAAAATTGCATAAAAAATATGTTTGCAATTTTCTCCTTTAGTTTTTTATCAAATTTTATCAAAGGTTTCATTCTGATTGAAATTGTCTGACAGGGCTTAAATGGCGATATTTTAAATATATTTCATATATTATAAGTACTTTTAGTTTTGTAGAATCTATAAAAATAACTATATAGTCTATTTAGTACTGAACCCCCTCCCTCTCCCTCTCGGATAAATACATGATTTGAACAAATAGGATATCCAACTAAAAGAGAAGAGACTAAAAATATTGTTTTATGCAATATTTGAACATAAAAACAGTAATATAGGCGTATTATGTACCGTTGGAAAGATAAATATTAAACAAAAATTATTATCTTATACACAAAATTGTTAAAGTTAGTGGAGAGTGATGTAAACCCAATAAAACTAACTGATTGTCGTAGATAATAATACAGTAGATTATTTGATAAAACACATGTTTCTATTGAAATTAAATCTAATTAATTCTTTAACAATTTATTTTCATCTCTGTGTATTTAAAAAATCTGGTGCGGGCAAGACACGACTTTCACTTACTTCCGTTTTTAGAATCAATTAAAGAATTTTCAAATACAGTTAGAGATAAAAATGAGTGAAACCATTAAAGAATTAATTAAATTTCTATTTCTATTCTATGGGGAGCGGCGTGGTCTAGTGGATAGAGCGCTTGTCTGCTGTGCTCCGGGTCCTGGGTTCGAATCCCAGCTATGGCAGAATATTATTTATTCTGTTAATTCAGTCGGGGGGCGACCCTAGGGTATGGAGACCCTCCTGGGGCAGACCCAGCCTCTGTAAAGTGGATACCCAAAATAATTGGGGAAAAACCTGGCAGCTGAGCGTGATTAAGGCCTTATCACCTCATTGCACTGCCGTTGGCCTAGAAAAAATACGAATCTCTATATGTACTGAGCCCAAGACCCTTCATGGGTTGTAGTGGTACAGTTTTTTTTTTTTGTTTTTTTTCTATTCTATAGAAACATGTGTTTTATTAAAAATTCTATTATATTATTATCTAAAATAATCAATTAGTTTTATCGGCTTTTCATTACTCTCTACTAACTTTTAAAAGCTTGTGTATAAGATAATATTTTTTCTAAAATATTTAGCTTTCCAACGGTATATCATACATGTATATTACTGCTCTTATGTTCAAAAACGAAAAATTGCATTAAAAAATATGTTTTCTGTTTTCTCCTTAAGTTGGGTATCGAATTCGTTCAGCTTATATATTTACCTGTTTTTTATCAATGGTAACATGACAATATGGTTATTTTTATAGAATCTACTAAATTAAAGGTACTTTAGAGAAAGAGAATTTAAAATATCGGCATTTAAGCCCTGTTTTACTATTTCAATCAGAATGAAACCTACATGATATTAAAGCCCATTAAATTTTACACTGATATAGTGAGTTTAATCAAAATCGTTAGAGCTGCTTTTGAGAAAATCGTAAAAAGGTGCAAAATGCATGGGATAAAGTGACTCTTCTGATCAACGGATTTTGATGAAAAAGTTCCTGTAACACCTCGGGCGTACACTTGTCTTAAATATGAAATTTCAGTTTCGTAGGACTTTTCGTTTTCCCCTGGGAGTTACCACACACACACACACACACACACACACACACACACACACACACATACACACAGACCTTTTTGCGGGACTTGGTTCTTTGGGCTCAGGGGACCCTAAAACGTGTATTTCCGTTGAAAACTGGAATTCGAAAATTTTCACGATCGCTATACTTTCTCTTACTAATATTTCATATATAATAAGTGAAAGTAAAAATAAAGGATTCGCACTATATCACCTTCCAATTGGCCATAGCAGCATAAAGTGACGTCAAATGTATAAACAAACAAACAAAAAATAATTTATATTATTATTTAATTAACATCAAGGAATGATTAACAAACGATAACATTCTTTAATAAAAATATGTCATTCAAAATATGTTAAATCATATTTTAAAAAGGTACAATGGATTTATTAAACATTTTTTTTTTTTTTACGTATTATTTAATATTATTAATATGAATGTATTTTAAATAATATTTTGGGATGTCCTGATTTTTTCTCAACTTTAATTTTAACCCCTTTTTCATTTATTTTCCAGATTCATACATTAATGAAATGAGAACGTTTTCTCCAACTTATTCATTCAAATATTCTGAAAGGTGTTTTGCAAGGTGAAAACGAACGCACATTGAAAATTTAGGTCTTTACAGATAAGTCTCATTAATGTAAATGACTTTTTTTTTCTTTCTGTTTTAAATATTTACTTACTCTAAGAGAGTTCTATAAGTAAGTTTCATTACTTTTTACCTTAAATGTTTATGTTTTAATTATTAAAATTAAAAAAATATAGTTCGCTCAACACAAAACTTGTAGTTGTAGTTTAAATACAGTCATACTTTAATTTTACTCCATGTCACTACCCAGAATCTCATCTTAATAGTAATAGTAATAGTAAAATAGTAATAATAATAGCATCGTCAATAGATAAAACAAAGGGTAAAATCTGGTGCGGGCAGCACACGTCTTTCACTTACCTCTGTTTTAAAATCGATTAAAGAATTTTCAAATTCAGTTAGAGATAAAAAAAAGTCTGGTGCACGCAACACACGACTTTCACTTACCTCCGTTAATAAAATCTATTTTAGAAGTTTTAAAAATACATTTAGAGATTAAAATAAATTATTAAAGAAAGAATTAAGTTCGAATATAAATATGTGTTTTATTAAAAAATCTATTTTATTATTATCTAAAATAATCCGTTAATTTTATCGGCCTTTCATCACTCTTTATTAACTTTTACAAGCTTGTGTATGGGATAATATTTTTTCTAAAATCTTTAGCTTTCCAACGGTATATTATACATCTATATTACTGTTCATATGTTCAAAAACAAAAAATTGCATACAAAAAATATTTTTTTAGTTTTTCCCTTTGGTTGTTTATTAAATTAGCTCAACTTGCATATTTAGCTGTTAATTATCAACGTTAACAAGATAATATAGTTATTTTTATAGAATCTACAGAATTAAAGGTACTTTAGATAAAAAAATAATTTAAAATATCGGCATTTAAGCCCTGTCGTACTATTTCAATGATAATGAAACCTACATGATATTAAAGCCCATTACATTTTACATCGATATGATTAGTTTAATCAAAATCGTTAGAGCCGTTTTTTAGTAAATCGTAAAAAAGTGCTAAATGCATGGTATAAAGTAGATCTTCCGGTCAGCTGATTTTGATGAAAAATATTCTGTAACATCACGGAAGTATAGTTGTCTTAAATATGAACTTTCAGTTTCATAGGACTTTTCGTTTTCGTCTGCGAGTTACCACACACACACGCAGAGCTTTTTGCGGGACTTGGTCATTTGGACGTGTATTTCCGTCGAAAACTGGAATTAAAAATTTTTCACGATCGCAATACTTTCCCTTACTATATATTTCATATATAGGTAGTAATTAGTGAAACTAATAAAGAATTAATTAAATTGAATTTCTATATAAACATGGGTCTTATTGAGACGATCTATTATATTATTATCTAAAATAATCAGTCAGTAATACCGGCTTTCATCACTCTTTATTAACTTTTACAAGCTTGTGTAAGAGATAATATTTTTTCTAAAATCTTTAGCTTTCCAACGGTATATTATACATCTATATTACTATTCTTATGTTCAAAAACAAAAAAATTGCATAAAAAAAACATTTTTTAGTTTTCCCCTTTGGTTGGTTATTAAATTAGCTCAATTTGCATATTTAGCTGTTAATTATCAATGTTAACAAGATAATATAGTTATTTTTATAGAATCTACAAAATTAAAGGTTCTTTATAGCATAAGAGTTTAATCAAAATCATTAGAGCCGTTTTCAAGAAATAATAGCCGGTTTCTTTTTATTATTAAATAATTATTAAAAAAGATTTACAATTGTTTCAAACATTAATTAAAATCTGTACTTACGTTTTAAAATGCAGTTTAATCATTTCATATTGGACCTAAACTATGGACTGATGTTGTCCATCTTCAATTGTTCAAAGTTCAAATATTATTTGTTATTACTGAATTATATTTAGGATTATTAAATTTACTCAGTTAAGTACTTTCGTTGCGGTGCATAAGGCTTAATTTCTATTGAAATTAGTAAATTTTGTTTTTAACATTAATTTTTTACTTATTTCATAAAATTTAAAATTCTTTATAGTTCAGGAAATGAATCATTTCGGCTCGCAATTTTTTCGTCCAGCATGGAATTATATGAAATTTTCACAGAAGGTAGGAGGGGATAGCCGAAGGATTATTTTCTACATGATGCCGGGGTACGCTAAAACCTTGGGGTGGTTGCCACCACATCTCGGGGGTGGAAGTTTTTTACTACATTTTACCTTTAGGGGAAAAAAATGTTCTTTACGTTTTCTCCGTAAAACTAATATTTTTCTACTTATTCGCAGTTGGTTATGGACAGTTTTTCGACGAAATAATCTGTTTATAAAGTTTTTTGCGAATAGCTCAAAAAATATACATTTTATAAAAATAAAATAAAAAAATCGGTAGAGAGCAAAATTGTAGCTTTTGAAAAAAACAAACAAAACCCGATTTTTATTATTTTCTACGACCAATACGATCCGAGATATAGAATGTTAATGGTTAACTTTTTTTCGGCAAATGCATAATTTGAAAGATTTAAAGTCAAATAACAGCAAATAACTTCTAAAAATAATCAACGGCCATGAGCATTATATAAAATTTGAAGTAAATTGTGAGACGAGCTAAATTTCAAATTTGGGTGCAAATCGATGCATCAAGATGAAATCATTTTTTAAAGATATATATTTTTTTTTACATTGAACTCCAACAAGGGTTGATATTTAAGGGTTGAAACATCATGAAGTGTATTCTAAAGCATAAAATGATCCATATGAAATATATAACTAATAAAAACCTAATTTTACCCATATTAAGGTTTGAAATGTTATTTTATAATTTTTTACAATTAGGTGTAGTTTTCACCCTTAAAAAAACATAAAGCGTACAACGGCAGTTATACGATGTTACAGCTTCTTTTTCATCACAAAATCGACGAACCACAAGAGCCACTTTATACCATGTATTTTTACGATTTTCTCAAAAACGGTTGTTTACGAAACGATTTTGATTAAACTCACTATAAATAAATTCTTTATTATTCTGGGACATGTCCCTTTAAAATAAAAAATACAGAATTAACAAAAGGTGCTTTGGAGTCTTAGAGTAAATTAAATATATGTTAACAAGTTAATAATTACTTATATAAAATAGACTTATTCAAATGAGAAGAAAACAAAAACAACGACAAAATAAAAAATAAAAAACTTATTTACAATTCTATCTAGCCTGGATATTCACTAAGTGATTAAATATGCAGATTTGAAGCTAGAAAGAGAGTTGGAGTGACGGATGAAAGGAGGGATAGAATTCCATAGGATTGAGGATCAAATGAGAAAGGATCTGTCGAAATGTGCAGTTCGGTGGGCCGTATTGTATACATCTGAATATTGATGTAAAACTTTTTTTCCTCTAAAGTATTATGTATATTCAAAAAATTTAACATATCATCTTATGAGCATTGATACAAAAACAGCTAAATCAAACATATTTCAAGGATCTCCCTCATGCCTCCCCACGCCATGTTTACTTAGATTTTAGCACATTTGCTGATTGTAATTTTTTTTACAGGTGTAAATAAAATATTAAGTGAAAAAAAAAATATATATATATGTCAAGGAGAAGAAGAAAAATAAATTTTATTCTGGGACCTTCTGTCCCCCAAGAATAACAATAAAATTACAAAATTGAGTATTATGTCTGGCATAAAAAAAAAAAACATTACAAAAACAAACTTAAGGTTATACTTAATTATTTATACAAAATAGTAAATACGATTACTTGAGCGACATACTACTTGCATTATTTATAGAGTAGTAAATAGAACGACAATAGTACATTCATGTAAGACTATATAATACTGAATACATGTCCATGCAGAGATACTATAATTGAACCTCACACTAATATCATAAAATCATAGAAAGAAAAGTTTTTGTTAACTTGAAATATGACAATCATTCTTAATTTTTTATACAATTATTCGGAAGATTGATTACTGAGGAGACGATGGAATAGTTTGTTTTTAAATGGGGTTGAAGAAGATGCTTTGCGTTTAGAGGTAGGTATGGAATTCCAAAGTAAGGTGGCACGCAAACTAAAGAATTTTTCAAAGGATGATGTTCAATGAGAAGGAAAATAGAAGTTAGTGGGTTGAGATCTTGGGTTAATCGAATATACTGATGAACAAGGGATGAGTAGGTCAAGAATGTAGGATGGACTTGGGTATCAAAAGTGCGGAATAGGAATACTCCCAGGAAATACTGTGGAGAGAAACTGGATTGACCCACTTCAACTCGGCATACCTGTCGGAGACGCTGGAGCGTCTTGGGACTCCGAAGATAAATCTAATAAAACATTTCATAAGCCTTTCCAATCCCATCTCAAGTCCACCAGACAATCCACCAAAAACTAGGCAGCCATAGTAAAAGTGGGGGAGGACGAGAGAAGAAACAAGGAGCCAACGAACTTTGAACGGTAGCATCACGCAATCTTGAAAAGAGTTTAAAAGAAGCGATTGAATTGCGAATGATATTGGAAACATGGTTAGTCCATGAGAGGTTTTGGTCGGAGATGAAACCAAGATTCTAATTGTAGAAACGGATAGGTAGTCCGCTAAGGTACAGTAAGGGATAATTTTATTTTATTGGGTAATTTTTGTTTCACCCAAAAAAAAAAAAAAAATAATAATATAGATGTATAATATACCGTTGAAATGCTAAAGATTCTAAATAATGTTATCTTATATATAATAATTTTATTATATATATATATATATATATATATATATATATATATAATAATTTAATATTGTATTATATAAGCTAAAACATGCTTCCAACGAAGCTGAGAATCCTCCGAATCCTTTTTCTTTATTTTTTTTTTAAATTAGATTTTATCAGTGTTGAAGAGGTTTGTTTGAGGTGAGAGATGAGAGGTATTCCAGTTGTAGATGATACCAGTTCTAAATATGTTTGGCATTTAAATCATATAACAATGTAGTATCTTGTGCGAACATTTAATCTCTAAGAGAACTACTAATACAACTGTTAGTGGGCAAGAATCATAAATTATTAGGTCATTACTGATTGATTTTAGAAGAACAATATACTTGCTAATGACAGGTTATCTATCATCTTTAAATTTTACATACTTAATAAGCAATATTTATATTTTAGATTATATAGCGATTTTATTGATATGAATAGGTTGCAAATTCCTAAAGAATAAGAATTTGTGAAAGGACGCAGTGCATTGTGATAAAGTATAAACATTGATTGATTGGGTTCGGATATTAAATGAATGGATGTCAGAACAGAGGCGAGGAATTCATTTATACCAGAGGGTATAATATTTGTTATGGTTTGGAATAAGTAAGAGTCATGGAAATATTTCCGTTGTGAAGGATTAAGTCACTATAATATATAATTCTTTAAACCTTCTTGAAATCTAACTTTATTTTATAGTTCTTAAATTGATTTTATCAATCGAGGTAAGTGAAAGTCGTGTGTTACCCGCACCACATTTTTAATTTAGAAATAAATACTTGAATATAATATGCACATATAATATTGAATATTAAATGGTTGACCATGAAATGAATATGTAAGACGAGATGGTTCGGGTGGTGGTTTAAAAAAAATTAGAAAATAGTTAAAAACTATTTATTATACAACGTGGTTCGAAAAGTTGGACAGTGCAAATATTTTTTTACCTCCAACCGAACGATCTCATCCGACATAGTTTAATAGCAATTTTATTTTCAACCTTCGTAGTGTAATAATTAACTACATGTATTTTTATTATTACGTCGGCCATTTTATCGCTAATGGAATGTAGCGAACGTAAGTTTGTAAAAATAATTTAAAAAAAATCAAAAAAAAATCTAGCAGTTACGAAATTGCGTTCCAAGAAACTTGTTAAAAACACGTCTTATGAGAAAGAGAAAGGAGGAAAGTTGCGTAGGGTAGGTATTTATAATTTTTAATGCGAGGAACGGTCCAATGTAATTTGAATCTCACGAATCATCAATATACATAAAATATTTGTAAAGTGATAAATTAAAGTCTAGATAAAGTACGCCATACTACAGGTTAAATAACAGTACATAAAAAATATGCATATATCTAGTAAGTAACAGTTACACTAAAAAATTATAACAGTTCCACAGACGAATGTAATTGATAATATTCATATTTTGTCCTTGTGTGAAAATCGAATCAACTTTGTTTTTAGTACTGTGAGCTGAATCTTTATTTTAGAACATGAAGGATAGGATAAATATATACGTAAGTTTGTTTACTAGATTTTCAAAATTTGTTTAAATATTTATGTTTTCATTTGAAGTAATAAAATCTGTTAAACCAGCTTACAAATTAAATTACTTGTAGGGATCACTTGTAGCTGGGTGGCTAGCGTAACAGCCTCCCATGGTCCGCAGGTGGTCCTAGGATTTTTTAATGGGAGTAAAAAATCCTTAGTTACGCCGTCCTTCGGAGGGGACGTTAAAAGGTGGGCCAGTGCCTGTGCCATGTCAGGTACTCGTTAAAGATCCCTATCCTAATAAAACCTGGATAGGCAAAATTTAGGACTCCCACTGTAGCATCGTCCGATTAGCCATAGTAGCATAAAGTGACGTTAAATAAATAAACAAACAAATTACTTGTAGCGTCAACACCAGTGGTTGCTAAGGAGATATAACCACCATGTTTTTGTGTTACGGATAACTTTTGTTTGTTTATTTATTTAACGTCCCCTTACACTGCTATGGCTAATCGGACGATGCTACAGCGGGAGTTCTAAATTTTTCCTATCCAGATTTTATTAGGATAAGGATCTTTAACGAGTACCTGACATCACACCACCTTTTAATGTCCCCTCCGAAGGACGGCATAACTAAGGATTTTTTACTCCCATTAAAAAATCATATGGCCACCAGCGAATTTGCGCCCGAGGGCTTTGGCATAGGAGGCTGTTATGCTAACCACCATGCTACAAGAAACACCTAGATACTTTTTGTGTTTGGCAAACACAAAAGGTATCTGTATTGGTGGTTATACCTCCTTAGCAACCATATGTGTTACTATAGCGTCAACACATGTGGTTGCATAGGAGATATAACCTTCATGTTTTTGTGTTGCAAACACAAAAATCTGGTGCGGGCAACGCACGACGTTCACTTACCTCCATTTTTAAAATCAATGAAAGAATTTGCAAATACAGTTAAATATAAAAATACGTGAAACTATTAAAGAATTAATTAAATCGAATTTATTTATAAACGTGTGTTTTATTAAAAAATCTATTATATTATTATCTAAAATAATCAGTTAGTTTTATCTTTTTTCATACCTCTCTATTGACTTTTAAAAGATTGAGTATCAGATAATATTTTTCTAAAATCTTTAGCTTTCCAACGGTATATCATAGATGTATATTACTGCTCTCATGTTCAAAAACAAAAAAATGCATTAAAAAAAATATTGTTTCTGTTTTCTCCTTTAGTTGGGTATCGAATTCATTCTATTTATATATTTACCTGTTTTTCATCAGTAGTAACAAGATAATATAGTTATTTTTATAGAATCAACAAAATTAAAGGTACCTTAGAGAAAGAAAATTTAAAATATCGGCATTTAAGCCTTGTCAAACTATTTTAATCCGAATGAAACCTAAATTATATTAAAGCCCATTAAAGTTTACATCGATATAGCGAGTTTAATCAAAATCGTCGGAACTGTTTTCGAGAAAATCGTAAAAAGGTGCAAAATGCATGGGATAAAGTGGCTCTTCTGATAAACTCATTTCGATGAAAAAGGTTTTGTAACGTCTCGGGCGTATATTTGTCTTAAATATGAAATTTCAGTTTCATAGGACTTTACGTTTTCGCCCGGTTACCAAACAGACACAGACCTTTTTGCGGGACTTGGTTATTTGGACTCAATGGACCCTAAAACGTGTATTTCCGTTGAAAACTGGAATTCGAAAATTTTCACGATCGCAATACTTTCCCTTACTATAAATAGTAAGTGAAAGTAAAAGGTATCTGTAATGGTGGTTATATCTCCTTAGCAACCACATGCGTTGATGCCACACACACACACACACACACACACAAATATATATATAGTTATTGTTATTATTACTTTTAAATTTTCTTCCTCTCAGATAACTGGAACTTCATCTACCTCCCGAATAAAAGTCGAGGAAAGTAGAAGTTTTTACTTAATTAAAAATTTGCCGACAATTCTGCAGTTGTCCAACAAAACTGCTTCCTGCGCTAATTTTAGATGCTTTAGTAGACAGACCTAAGCCAAGCTCTTCTGTGCCCTCCTTAGTGTTTTTTAGGATTAGACCATTCGAAGACAGAGCTTTTACTTTTTCTAGGTGGTAAAGCGATTTTAGCTCTAGAGAAAGTTCTTGGTATTTTCGGATTTTTATTCAGCTCCAGTGCTTAATAGATTGGAGTCACTTGGGAGAGCTATATCGATGATTCTGACCATTTGTTGGTTTTATCTAACACCAAAATATCCGGACGATTATGCAGTACTGTTATTGTTATTACCCTTCCTCTCTACCGCACAGCAGTGTGAGGAGGCTGCAAGGAGAGCCTGATCCAGACTACCACACCTAAGGTTGTAAGTTCGAATCATAGTCCCAGGGAAACTATTTCAAGCGTATAATTAAATAGGAATTCGCTCACAGAATCTTCCACGGATATATGAGGCCTGTTAGCCAACTGGTGGCTACTAACAAAATATGTATAGGGAGTGATGACCCTAACTTATAACTTATCATGGTGAATCTCGGCCAAGAGACCACACGACTTGTGATCCAAAAAAATATGTATACATTCCTTTGAATTGCTAACTTTGAAAAATAGTTCTTTCTACCTTTTTCTGAAATTCCTTACTCACCTCCATTCGCAAATCATCTTATAACTCAACATCTCGATGATGGAACGTTTATAAAAACAATATGAATATTTTTTCCCACTAACTTGTAATAAACCATGACTATGTAGGGGTCATCTGAGGTGTAGTATATAGCATAACAGCCTTCTATGTCCAAGGTCGCGGGTTTGAACCCGGAAGATGGCTCGGAATATATTTTAAAAGAGTAAAAATTCCTACGTTATGCTGTACTTCGGAGAGGCGTAAATGGTGGTCTTGACATGTGCGATGTCAGGTAGTGTTATGTATTGAGTATACTGAGGGCTGTAAATCCATTATTGAATAATTAATATATTAATAAGCCTTTTTCGTCAAAATTAATTAGGCCGTTTGCCTCCGCCTCTGGGTTCTCCATCGGTTTGTCTTCCCCGCGATACCCCGGGAACTTCCTAGCAGACAAGAGTATTAAGGGACAAAGGCTGGAGGACCGCCGACTTCGAGCACTTCCGATATCAGCCCCGATCCCTTTGTCATGACCACCGATCGGCGATTTCCAAAATATAGTATTCTTGAAAAGAAGAGGGGATAGAGGTAAGAGAGGTGAGAACCGAGATGTGAGAGAACGTCAGTCGTATTCCATCCACGAGAAGAGAAGAGTCAGAGATCCAGAGAAGACCGTGGGGTCAGAGAGCAGTGGAGGATGAAGCCGAAAAGAGACGCCTGTTTTTAAGGCATTTCTTTGTTTTTAATATTGCATGGCAAAACTAGTAGTAACGAATCCCTCAGTTTTCTAAGGTATAGTTCATAAATAGATTGTATATGTATTAGCTAATTTTAAACAATAATGTAATTTATTGAAACTTGGTTAATTTAATCTTCTCCTACATGCCACCTACTAGAATCCGGTAAACATAATACCTTTCGAAAAGAACTCCAATGGTTTCAAAAGTATAGTCTATAAATACATTAAATATAATAATTAATACTGTTTTGAAGGTACCGCTTCCTTAGAAAAGCATCCGTTCAAAAACATAGCAGTAGGTACTCTATGTTAAACTTCATGTTAAATACTCTAGGTTAAACCTAGTCAAAATTTAGGATTATCGCTGCATTATCTTCTGACTAACCATATTAGCATAAAATTACGCTAAATGAATAAACAGACCATAACGATTCAAATAAAAAATGATAATCTATCCATATTCATTCAAATTTTGTAATTTTTATTTTATTAATTATTTGTTGTCTAAGCACCATTCAATTAATTGAAACGTAACTATTTTTAATTATGTTTGTTATTGTAATGTTACATCGTTTGTTATGGTAGGAAACAGAATGCTTCAGAGAAATTTTTCTTTGATTCGTATACATACCTTCGATAGATTTTTAAACTGACCTAGCAAACTAAAAGCCAACGCTTTTAGTGATGTTCAACACCTCTATTTTCAGTCGAGTATACGGTTCGGGAAAAAAGACTTGAGATGGAAGGAACGCTTTGCGAAAGAGAGCAGCGAAGATGTAATTTCCTGCCCTTTATTCGACTAGCTCTTAGAGCCGTGTCGATTGGAGCTATCCAACCTTCTTGTATATTGCCCTTCGAACCATTAACCTCTTCGAAGCAACGGGGTCAAAACATCACAGAAGGAATATGTTTTCAAAAAAATAATAAATAGATCTGATATGAGCTCCGTAGATCTGAAATGAATTGTGTCAAACAAAACTCTTAATAATCCAAAGTTAATTACAGACTTATTTACACCTAAATTATTCCATATTTTCAGAAAATAACCAACGAAATGTAATACAAGATACCATGGTACTTATGTACGGCTTCTAGAGCAAGACGCAGTCAGTCGATTTTTGTGCATTATCATTTTTAGCAGTTCTTATTCTATTATTACGTTTCGAGAAGGGTTATTTTATGGGAACATTAGATAGATTATTTATCCTTAATATACGCTTGTAACTTCATTATTTTCGGAAAGACATTAAACTTTTATTAATGTCTTGTAACCAAAAAACTGCGAATAATTAGAAAAAAAGAAAAGAAAAAAAATTATATTTTATCTATACACACGGCCATAACTCAGTTATTTTTGAAGATACAGATAAATATGTGTAATATATATTATATATATATATATATATATATATATATATATATATATATTACATGTATTTATGTAGAGAGAGAGAGAGAGAGAGTTTTAGAACCAGTAAAGTGCGATAAATATATATAATAAAAAATGATCTGTATATTGAAGTGACGAATTATAATAGATGTGATTCCACCAAAAATCGCTTATCATTAAAGATAAATAAATAAAAAAATTATCTTATATGGTCAAGCCACAACTTATAAGAGATGTGATTCCCTGAAAACTCGGTTATTATTGATGATGGAGAATAAATGTAAGGTGTTTTGGAACCAGGAAATTTTATTTGAATGAAAATCGAAAGAAAAGAAACGGAAATAGTAACGCGATCTGGTATAAATGCTTTTGGTTTATTATTTTCAATAATGAACCTTTGTAATCGACCAAAAAATAAAATTACCTCCCCTCAAAATTTGAGGGATTACGTTTCAAGATGTGTAAAATTCGAATAACCAATAAAAAAAGATCCGTTTCTCCAAATCAATAAATAAATTACAAAATGTTTTGCTCTTTGTTCTATTTCATAGTGAAATAAATTTTCTATAAAATGAAAAAAAAAAAAAAATTGAGATTGGTTAAGAACTAGCAAAGATATAGCTTTTTGAAATCAGCAGTAGTGATATGTCATTATCCTTTGAATTATTTATTGCTTGCATATTACTTAGCTACATAAACAGTTATACCCTGATATTGTTATTTTAAAATAATAAACCATTGTGTAATAATTTTAAGCGTTTTAATTTACAACGAACCTGTTAAAATATTTAAAAAATGGTTAATATGGATTTGCATTTTTCAACTATTTTCGAAAACGAACCTAGTGAAAAAAAACAAAACAAAAGAAAAACTCGGTTAACATCTAGTACACTCATTTTAATTTTCTCAATACCCAGGACACAACAGTATTTATATACAGTCTAAGATATTATTGTTATGGAAAATAAACTTTTATATTTGATCACTGTCAAAAATCTAAAGCGTTTATTCTATAATAAAAAAATCTTTATAATACATAGATTCTGTTTTCTTCCAGGCATTTTATAATTACTAGCTAATGATTTGCTTTTATAAAATACAATGCATTTGCCATCATTCACAATCTTTGAATATCCAGGTATCTACTATTGAGAACCTCTGACTGTGTGGCTAGGCATGCTAGTCTACCACGCCAAATGTTTTGAGTTGAAACCCCTCTTCCGGTAAGACTTTCTCAAGCATATAATTAAATAATGATTCACTCACAATCTCTCCCGCATATATGTTAGGCCCGTTAGCCAACTGTTGGCCACTCACAGAAAAGGATAGAGAGTGATAACCCTACCCTAAAACGTATCATCGAGAATCGCGGTGTGCAATCGTAGCAAACTATTGTATATCACACTGTTCGAAAAAAAAAATACAATTTAAAGCTTCTATACATATCAACACACATTACTCTGTATTAGTTCATCTAAATAATATAAATAGAAAAATATAGCAAACCAATAATTTTTAAATAGTCCATTTGTTTACAATACTGTGAAAACATCTTAAAATGTAGTCAAAATAAGAAATATCACTTATTTCTACTTAAATTGATGGTGGTAAAAAAAACCTTTGAAATTAAAAGTGCTACAACCAGTCTAACTGAATCTAATAAACGTACTTATTACTCACCGAATTGGTCAGGACTCTTTCACTCGTTCTACAATCAAACCTTTTAAAAACTTGAGCTGATCTCTCTTTTTGTTTTCAACTAGATGCCTATGAATAATTGGAGAAGTAAGCTTGATTTGTAGTTAGATTCAATTTTCAATTGTAACTCTGTAGTAGATCAAAGATGGCGGTCACAGTTCTGGCAACTTAAGCATCATATTTAAGTCAATTTCTATGCTAAGATGTTTTCCTGCTGAGCTAATTTAAAATACATCGAAATTACTCGGTAAGTTCTGTTTATGATTGACCAAACGAATTTCACACATATTTAATAAAGTTAATAAAATAACAAATTTCTAACAAGTCTTGATCAAAAGTAACTCATATTGTTTACCCCTCACAAAGTTACAATATTAATACCGAGTTTTTATAAAAACATAGTAATAACAAAATATTAACAATTTTGTCTAGTCGCCTGCATTGGTGAAAAACTCGAATTTTGTAAAATCGTTGAACTTGAATCTTTAAGAATTTGCTTGGATTTTCTATTTCGTTTGAGGAGGGGAGGGGTAGGGAAAAAGTAATTTGGAAATCGTTTAAGAGTGGCAAGTGGATTGAAATAAAACTTATTTTTTCTAATCACTGCCTGTATGATTATAAATATGAAAATTAAGAGTGTGGTTGGAAGAAAAACCGCTTCTAAACATTCCTTTTATTCTAATACCTTATTTTAGTTTTTTACTATTTATTTCTCACGGTAATTCTTTGGAGGGGGGGGGGAAGGTAGGAATGGGTCGCCCCATTACTCCTACGGTAACGTATATAGTGAACATAAAAAATCCAAGTTTTCGAATTTGAACCAAATTAGAATAATTATTTTTTGGTTGCACTAAATATCTCTTTATTATGTCATTTAGATCAGAAAACGGTATTAAAATCAATTTTAAACAGCTTAAAATTTAGGAATAAACTTTTTCTTCTAAATCTAATAGCCCATTATTGCTAAATACCTTTATTTTTTTAAGTGACGCGACTTAAAAAATATGTTTTAAATAGCAAAGGACACTACACTAACCACAATTTTTACATTATACTTATTTTTATACCAGCTAACAAGTGAGCAACCAAGCACTGTTTATAAATATATCTTTTTCTATTTTTTTCTCCATACTTCAATAAATTCTTTAATTTGTAGATAGCTTATTTTCAAGTTTTTAAAAATAAGTTTTCTATGAAAGTTAAAGTATAATTTGTATACTAAGTCACTTAAAAAAACAGATATTTAGAGGAAAATAAGCATGCAAAGAATGTATTTTTTTTTTTAGATTTGAATAAATAAATGAAAGTTCAGTGCTTAGCAAAATGATTATGAAACATTTTAAGTGGATAAGAATAAATATTTAATTTGAATTTGACTAAAAATTATAGTAGGAAAATAATAGTTTATAAAAAAAATTTGTATAATGGAGAAATACTACTTAAGTGATTAATCTGATGACAGACTTTACTAGTTGACGTCATCTCTAGGATTATTGGTGATATTGTCTTTGATCAATATTTTCTACTGCGTATTTATAAATATAACTTAAAGTTTAAAATTACAAAACATATCTTAATCAGTTGATTTCTTCGTCATTCATTTACTTCATCTTTTAACCTAAACAGCTGACATGTTTTTAATATTTTATAATGAGATAAATTACTGATTGTTCCTTGATCTTAAATCTCACTATATGTTATGTTGATTTATTTTTCTTTCATCCAGCATGACAACTAACAATTTTATGGATATTTAGGCAAAAACGAGCTATGTAATAACCCTGATATATAACCACAATTTATCAGAGTTTTCAACCTGATCATATTTTATTTTTTATCTATTTTTTAATACTATTACAAACCACTCTAAAATTAGTGTTTTTTTTTAATAAGTAGTACAAATTCCTGAACATGAATAGAGCGTAACCAGTGAAAGTTAACAAAATGTAAAGAAAATGATTAAAAGATATCAAAAGAAATCACATGAAATAAAACCAAATAAAATTTCTTAATATAATATAGCATAGCTGAACTTCATAAAAAGTTTAATTAATCCAAACGCAGAATTTTCACAAAAGTTTATAACATCTTTCAAACTTTTTCCACTTTTTTTTCTATTTGGAAACACAGATGAACTTTTGAACCCTCCAGTCAATTTTTAAGTTTTAACAATTTTTCATTTATTTAATACCATGACCATTTCCATTCTTAAAATTTCTCGACACATTGTGAATATTACATAACTTCCGGTACCAGTGGATATCAGTTATGTAAAGAACTGATGAATAATCCCATGTAGCCGATAGGCCCAGAAGAGATTAATAAATAAATAAATATAGTGAATATTATCTTTTAGAAAAGATATAACTTAATCATATGCTTAAATGCTGCAGTTTATACAGACAGAATGACTAGATATAGTAAATAGTGGACTGAAATCTAATCCACCAAATAACAAATTGAATATATAAAACTTAGTATATTAAAATAACAAAAGCTTTAATGCCTTCATGACAACTCTATTATAAAAATCTAAAAACAACAAATTATGGATTGCACCATAATATTAATATTTGTAGGAGGTAGACTAAATAAGAATACATCATGTGCAGGATAAGTCTAAGATCATCTGTGTATTTCATAAAGATTATAATTAAAGGTCTTATAAACATTATACATTCAAATGTTATTTATAGTCATAACATTGAAGTTTTCCTGTAAATGAATAATATTTAAATAAACTACAATTATGCTTATTTGTAATTTGATTTATAGATCTTTGGGTAAGTATTAGCATAATGTAATATGTATTTCCATGGAATATAGAAGTACAAATTTTATAATACAAGCAGTTAATTTTAATTGCTTAAATAAAGCTGATAACAAAAATTAGTAATATTTGAAGTCTATTCAAATGGAATATAAATATTGTTAGAACTTAATACTATAAATAACATACTTAATTGGAATATTCTGAATTTGCCTTAAGTAAACGGGGATTAGTAAAAACAAAACAATGTAGAATAATTCATTCACTCACATCTTTTGAGTACCAACTATTAATAATCTATTGTACATAAACAATTAAATTTTAGATAGGATGTCGTCAACCATTTTATGATAATTACCCTCATAAGCTTCCTGTTTAACAGTATAATTTCCTTTTCTTACTCTGATTTGTTTACTTTATTTTATAGAGGAAAAAGTTTATTTCCTATAATTATATCATTGAATTATATATACATATATATATAAATTAGTGAATAATATGGTAATATTTTGTCAGTTCAATACCCATGAAACTATAAATAAGAAAATTCATTTGACCAAAGTAGACAAATATTAATTTTAAGCTTCTAATAAGGATAGGAGGAACAAGGTTGACGAGCCCTAGAAATATGTAAATAATTGTTAAATTGTTTTAGACATAAAAGCATTTTTGTCTAAAAGGTTTGTCATGCACCTTCTGATATTTTGTGAAAATAGGCTTATAAATGTACTCTATAAATTTTACAGATACATATATGACAATAATCAATACCTAAACAATACTCATATAGATCATTAAACTCTCAATAGTACAAGTTCAAATACTCTAAACACAGCCTCTATGCATCTCATACTATTTCATTTTACAACTCTAATATAACTTTGATATAATGAAAAAATAGGCACTTAATTTTATAAAAGGATAAATCTATGATACAATTTTAATTTATTATTTCATTAACAAATAAAATAATTATCACATTTTAGCAATATTTGATTTTTGTTATAACTTAAGATTTATTTTCTAAAATACTCCTAAGGGAGTAAGTAGATTATATTCATTCCTAAGATTAAATGAGTTTGAAATATCTAAATTATTTTCAATAGATTTTCTTAATCACAATATATAAGGCTGACTATATTTTAAAATGTTCTTTTTTTTCTAATTGTAAAAATTATATAAAAATAAAACTCTGGCTAATCTAACAATATAAACATATTGTGTTTGACAGCATTAAAGCTTCAGGTATAATAAAATCAAATAATAATAAAAATATTAAATTTGAACTATATCATTATTAGAATGAAACATAAGAACCTATATTAACTTTGTTAAGTACATAAAAATATATTTTACAAGATTAATAATATCAAATCAATTAAGTTAAAATTTAAAGTAAAATAATATTAAATTATATTTAATGCTTTTTATACAAAACTACAATTTATCAAGACTCCTCTTGAACAATTAAACAATAAAATAAATATAACTTTTTTTTTTTTTTATAGTTGCAATTTAATAACCCTTTCAGTGCCTCATAACAACATTTGATTTGTTTTTTAGTATTTCTCTTCAAAAATGATATTTTTTATGGCTCAGGTTTTAGAAAATTGGAAATATAACACACATATTATCATGCCTTCATGGAATACTCATTTTTCTTATGTATAGTAAAGAACAATGTATAAGTATTCTTAGCCTACAACTGGATTGTAAACATTCACTTTTGAATTGTGAATAACTAGTTAAAACATAACAAAAGTAGGAACATATTAAAATTGTGTTCTTTTAACAGTATCTTTTTGATTTTCTGAGACAGTAAATATTTACACTTTTTTTAAAAATTAGCATATCTTTCCATTGGTGTAAAAAGGCATTTGATGATCTGCCACATTTCTAACATACAATGATTTTTTTTTTCATATAAGAAAATTATAATTATACTTCCATCATAACTAACTAATAAATGACTTAGAGATGATACCTCAACTGTACAAACACTAAAATGATCCTTCTTTGAGAAATCTTAACATTGTAATTTATATTATAAATGTAAGATTACTGAAAAACATGGCTTAGGTAAATGAAAATACACGAAATCTACAAACAATGATTTGAACAATGAATAGTATTTTTAAAATATTTTGAAGGTATGAGGTATCATTTCTAAGTTATCGGAATGCCACTATTATATTAATAACAGCAATATTTTCCAGATATTATGGATACAATTATATGGAAAAAAAATACAAATGAATTTCAAAAATTTACTCTCACAAGTTAAATGCCTGGCACTGAAGGGGTTAATGTCCTGTTTAAATTAGAAGTTCTCAGCCATATATGAAATACATGATTCAGCTGTAGTTGGAGGCAATACGTTTATAGAAATCTATTCATTACGGCTATGATGTGTTTCTGTGTAACATATTTAAAAAAATCTAATTCTGTAGTTGTCTTTATAACAGTATACAACAGATGAATCTTTAAATAACAAATTTTAAAAAAATCAATAGTAAATTAAAAGTATGAGGTAACTGACTGTTGAAGAATGCTATCATTGAAAGACTTACAAGAGGAATGTGATTATTGGTGTTCAACTGCACTTAAGTTCTCCATGATACACTAACATAATATCTCTATTATTTACATGAAGCATTTTCTCAAGCTTTCTTTTGACAAGAGGAAAAAACGTATTTGAAAAAATACTCAGTGTCTAGTAAATCTAGTTTTCCATTGTAACTAACAAGAAGAGAATCTCAAATGTGTCTCACAGATATTTATATTTTTTACGTAAAACTAGACATTAAAATCTGCCAAATAATAGGGGCCAACAATCCCCAGGAGTCGCATAAATTTGAAAGTTTGTGTGAGGAAAAACACATTTTATTTAATATCTCTGGTTCTAGTAAAGATAGCAAAATAATGTTGGAGTCAAAATTATCTTATTTCAGAGTGGAATAATTAAAAAAATGATGCCATTAAAATATTTACTTTTCATGCTTGGTAATAATCCTAAAATATAAATAATCATAATAAAAAACAATACTTTAAATAAGGTTTTTTAAAATTGTGTTCCTCACTCCTATAAAGGAATTTTAATCTGAGCACAGTTTTTAAGAAACCTTATTAAAAGTAATGCTTTGATGAGATTATTTATATTTTTAGGGTTACTAGAAGCATAAAATTTAAATGGCTTATTTTTTTTAGTTATTCTGCTTTGAAATAGGAAATTTTGACACCAAATTTATTTTTCTACCTTCACTAGAAACAGAGATACTAAATAAAAGGTGTATTTCGCTCGCAAACTATCTGATTTTTTTGCACGACTCCTGGGGAGGGTTGGCCCAATAATATTTTGTAGAGTCTAAAGATTTAATATCTAGTATTATCTAAAAAAATTCCATCAAAATCGATGAGACACATTTGGAATACTCTCTTCTTAAGATAATTAATAATAAAATAAACAAACAGTGTTGAAAAAGGAAAAATGTAGTAAGATTATTTTTTACCACCACAAAGATAGAATTTTTTTAAAAAAATCTAATTTAAATTTTGAGAATTTAATTATCAAACAAAGAGCTGCTGCTATATTATAATGGGAAAATAATCCTTGATCTGGAATAAGAATTGAGCGTTATTTTACTATTCAAATGGTATTTATAAGGATTTACCAAATGGTACCTGGGATATTAGAAGCAATAATGAATAATAAAAACTTTAATATTTGTTTTAAAAATTATTCTCTAATAAATCATTTTTCTTATTTAAGTATATATATATATATATATATACACAGAAATAATAGACAGGAGACTACATTACATAAATAAAGGATTATATATGATTTAAATTTTAGATAATTCATTTATGGTAATGATTTATTACAATGACTAGAAAAGCAGCTAGAATGTTTTGTAGTTTTAATTATCTGTTTATTCAGATTATACAAATGAATTGGCATAAACCAATGAAACAGTTTTTACGAATTTAATATGAAGGAATATATAAGATCTACGAATAAGGATATATAATGCTTAAAATATAAATATAAACAATTCTTTTTAAGACAAATATTATTAGCTTTAGCTAAAAGTATTTGAAAATTCTTAAATTGGCTTAAATATTCAAGTTTATGTATTCATTGAACTTGAATATGCTTTCCTTTTCTAAACCAACTTATTTTTGTCACATCACAATTTTTTTTTGTTAACCAAAAAATCAATTATGAATTCACGATATTGGCTCAATATATGCTTATTTAAATCTATAAATGGGTTCTTGATCTATTAAAATTAACATAAAGATCATTCTGACAATATGATTTAGTTTGACAATTTTTTAAAACTCCATAAATTCAATTTCGCTTTATTTTTAAATATTAATTCAATGTCAATTGGTTTTAGTCTAATCAATTGAGTTTTTACAATGAAACATTATAAAACAAACGTTGAAAAAAAAAAAGTTATATATAATTAATATAATTGATACCTCTCGTACATAAATGCCAAACTTTTTGAGACAGATTACTTTCATTTTTAGATAATTACAAAGATTTCATCACTTAAAAAAGTGTTAAAAGTTGAAAAAAAAATATGATTTAGTCTATATTTGAGTTATGATACCTATTTAGTAGTTGATTTTCGCTTTTAATCCATGTAAGCTAGAATAATGTAAATAGAAGAAGGCATCTCTTGGTTCTATTTAATTTTTTAAAAACCAAAAATTTATGTTTCAATCATCAATATTTCAAGAGGATGGAATAATTTCAATAAAACTCAAAAATTAATTTTGATAAAAAAAATTAATAATTCAATCTGATCATCTAAGACTTTAGCTAGAAAACAAGAGTTTGGACTCAAATAAATTTATGGCCTATTCGAAGAGATGAATACAATGTTAATTAATATCATAATCTCTATCTATCTCTCTCACTCTTTTTCTCTCCCTCTCTCTCTCTCTCTCTCTCTCTCTTCTCTCTCTCTCTCTCCTATATAATATATATATATATATATATATATATATATATATATATATATATATATATATATAATATAAACATACACACACACACACAATTACATTTTTAATCTAATTAGCTCACCCATACATTTTTCTAAGATACTTGAAATGCACAAATTGATAAAATACTGATAAGAAGACAAAAAAAACAAAATAAACATGATTCATACAAAAAGGTATTTAAATTCTGATTTCTGATTAAAAGTTATTCATCTTTAGGGGAAGACATTAGATATTTTGTGTTTAAAGTAATAAATGGACTTAGGTGTAAATTAAATTATCAAAAGTGTAAAAATATCTTTTTATTATATAATTTTTTTTTTTTACTACTATATTGTCTAAATTATTTTATGACATTCAACAAGGATAAAATATCACCTTCAATTCTAGAATGAAAGTTATATTGTCTTGATACATCAAAATTTGTGTTTTTGTACATAAGCAATCATGCTATAAAAAAGTAACAAAAAAAAAAAAATTAAAGACGTGTTTTTCTTTTTCTCTCATCTAGGATGAGATGTTAAGAATGATAATGTTATTCACCATAATTCAAACAATAATAACTGAAATAGAAGACCCAACTAGTTTCATTCACCAAAATACAAAACGTTACTAATAAAATCTGAAGTAGAAGTGTTCATTTTATAGGATTATAAAAATTATTTATGGCATGAGTGAATAACTTGTGATAGTAAATTTTTATAAATGCATTCTAAAGTACTAAATTATGGCCATTATTGTAAAAAGTATAATATAATAATACTTACCGAAATCTAAATTTATAGGAAACTAAAGCATACAACAATTTTTTCTCATAAATACATAAAAAGAAACATAATACAAATGTCATGGATTGTTGACATTTAATCACATAATAAATTATTCTAATAAAACTACAATAATATACAATGTTAGTAGAAAAGAAAAAAGATAAAAACTTTGATGGAATGATTTCCGTAGTTATAATACTAAACTATAATAAATTTATCTTATAAACAAAGAAAAGTTTAAATAAAAATGTCTGCTTTTCAATTTGTTTTTTTTTTCTCATTTTAAATGAAATTAAAAAATATATATATAATACTGAATGGATATATACAAAGATATTTGGTCTAAAATAATGAATGGTCCGCACTAATCAGCATGAATAAAGAAACTTTTAAGCTAAACATCGGTAACATCGGTAGCTGGAGAAGATTTATCCCTTTTCAGAGGCTCATGCTCAATTTCTTGGGATGAAATGTTCCTGGAATAGTTCCAAGGTTGAACTTCAGAAGTACCAAACACTTGATACATAACGTAAGTAACTACAGCCACCACTGATGAAACACCAAACACTTTTCTCCACTGTTCCAAAGTAGTCTGTAACATGAACCCAGAAAGAAAAAAAAATTATTCTACATCTTGAATATGAATAAGTAATTTTGTGAAAAAAATTTACATACATCATTTTTTAAAATAAAACCTGCTACTAGAGGAGCAATGAAGCTAGCGGACATATGTATTGTTTGAGCAAACGCTAATACAGGACCTGAAAATTGATATGTCAGTAATTAATGTTTTAAAAAAAACTTATTTATTTTTTACTAATGGTAATTGTAATTAAAATAATTAGTAATTGTAATGTTAATCAAAACTTAAGATATTTCTGTTGTTTTTTTTAATTCACAAGGATTTAAAGAATAAACATTTTACCATAAATAAATGGCATTTATGTGCAATGTATAGATATATTTCCATGCATTTACCACAACAGAAACTGAAAGAGGATTTGTATTTTTATCTATTGTATCCACTGTCAAGTAGTTTCAGGTTGGATATAATCAACTTATTCCAGTGGAGCGACAAGCTGTGTAGGCCCTGGGCCTCATGGTGTAATCTCCTGGGAGATTACACTCACGTTTCTCGATGCATGTTGTAGTGTAGGGTCATCACTCCCTACGCCTAATTTTGTGAGTGGCCACCATTTGGTGACGGGTCTCACATACCCGGGAGAGAGGCTGTGAGTGAATCCCTAATTAATTATATCCTTATTAAAGCCCTGCCGGGACTGGGATTCGAACTCACAACTTATACCATGAGAGACTAGCGCGCCAGCCACTCAGCCATGGGCTCCCCGGATTAGATCAACATTATATCAAATTTTCGATAATTATCATTTAATTTTTTACTAATTATTTTTTAGAATGATTGAACTAACAGAAAGGAAACAATAGATGATAGTTAAATTTGGCTGGATTTTCATTACAAATATATTTTCGGGAAGTGACTGTGTGTTGGTTCACTGTGTGTATGTATAGGAGAAGTTAGTAACAAAAGATAACAGCCAGTAGTAGAATACAATATATAAAAGTGATAAGTAAAAGAAATTATACTGGTAATTAGAAACAAAATGAAACGTAGTTATGTTAATTGACAAATATTATAATTAGATATTAGAAAATTAAATTAAAATAAAAAATATAGCAGTATTAAAAATTGTGAAGCATTATACAATTTAAAAAAATTTACAGTATGAAAAAAATAATTAAATATCTATGACGATAGATATGTAACTCTTTTTTGATACTGTAAATTTTTTTTAATTTTATAATGATTCATATTTTTTCATACTGAAATTTTTTTTCAATTTTCTATGATGTAATTATTCACATTTTATTAAATTTCTTTTTGCCCTTTGTTTCTAATTATTATAATTTTTGTCAATTAACGTTACTACTGTTTCATTTTGTTTCTAATTATCCGTATAATTTCTTTTACTTATCTGCTTTATGTATTGTTTTATAGCCCTGAAGAAGGCCTAAAATTAATGCCAAAACGTCTGCATGATTAAATTAAGTTTCTACTCAATTGTGTATTAATTTGACTGCACCCTCAACTAACTTCTCCTCTAAAATATATTATATTCACACGATATAATAAATTTATAATAATTAATTATATGCTTATGTATTTAGGTTGAATTGCTTCAAGACTCGACACAAGTACATAAAATAAAGTCACTCTTCAGATAATTGAGAACAAGTCCAGATATTAAAAAAATATTATTGAAATATTTCCTAATAATTTATTATCCAAGTTAGACCTTCATAATGATAAATTTATATCTCTAAATGAGTAAAGCTACAAGTGAACCATATATGTGTGTTTAATGTCGGAAACAACATATTTTGTCAACAAACATCCTCCACTGAAAACATCAAAAACCAAATCCAAATCCTCAAACTTGGAGCTATCATTCTATTGGATATGTAACACATGAAATGACCATTATCAGGAAGAAAATAAAAAAATTGAGATAAAATCAAAAATATTTATTATTCAAAGGATTTACCATTATTTTATTAACACTTCTGCAAATGGTATACCAAGTTCTCTATCTCAGTTTAAAAAAACTTAAGAGTCATGTGTTAAAAAGAAATTCAGAAAACGATTTTTTAATGTCTAAATCATTGGTAAACAATTTTTCTCACAAAAAGTTATCCAAACTAAAAAAAAAAATCTGGTGCGGGCAACACACGACTTTCACTTACCTCCATTTTAAATATCAATGAAAGAATTTTCAAATACAGTTAGAGATAAAAAGACGTGAAATTATTAAGGAATTAATCAAATTGAATTTATATAGAAACATGTGTTTTATTAAAAAATCAATTATATTATTATCTAAAATAATCAGTAAGTTTTATCTTCTTTTCATCACTCTTTATTAACTTTTAAAAGCTTGTGTATGAGATGATAATTTTTCTAAAATCTTTAGCTCTCCAACGGTATATCATACTGCTCTTATGTTCAAAAACGAAAAATTGCATTAAAAAAATATTTTTTCTGTTTTCTCCTTTAGTTGGGTATCGAATTTATTCAATTTATATATTTACCAGTTTTTCATCAGCGTTAACAAGATAATCTAGTTATTATTATTGAATCTACAAAATTAAAGGTACTTTAGGGGAAGAAAATTTAAAAAATCGGCATTAAAGCCCTGTCAGACCATTTTTATCTAAATAAAACCTACATGATATTAAAGCCCATTAAATTTTACATTGATATAGCGAGTTTAATCAAAATCGTCGGAACCGTTTTTGAGAAAATCGAAAAAAGGTGCAAAATGCATGGTATAAAGTGCCTCTTCTGGTAGGCTCATTTAGATGAAAAAAGTTTTGTCACGTCTCGGGCGTATAGTTGTCTTAAATATGAGATTTCAGTTTCATAAGACTTACCGTTTCCGCCCGGGAGTTACCACACACACACACACACACACACAGACACACACACACACACCACAGACCTTTTTGCGGGACTTGGTTATTTGGACTCAGGGGACCCTAAAACGTATATTTCCGTTGAAAACTGGAATTCGAAAATTTTCACATCGCAATACTTCCCCTTACTATATATAGTAAGTGAAAGTAAAAAGTAGTGGTAGTCTGAAGGGGATAGACCAGGGAAATATGGAGGCACGCTAGGACTTCATAGCAAAACTCCTTTCATCCATCATTCAGTCTGTATTGAAACATTGGTCGGGGGTGTTATCATAAAGCTGAATAGGTTCTTTCCAGTTTACTGTCTCTGCTGTTGCTTGATAAAATATTGGATAAAATATAAAATATTGATAAAATCTGAATTGTTTTTCTCTTAGGTAAAATAGAAAAATGAATGACCCCAGCCATCGGCTACCATAAAGTAACCATTAACTTTTTTGGATAGCGATTCTGTTTTAGTATGTGCCCAGGATGTTGACTGGCATCTGACCATTGACTTAATCGCCACTAACGGTCATATATGATCCACTTTCCATCAAAATTATTGCACCCAGAGAAATGGTTCTTTTCTTAGACGAGAAAGCAAAGAAAAACATGTCTCTTGATGTATCAACTGATGACATTTGTTGAGCTTGTGTGTGGAGTCAAGGAATCAAGTTTTTTTTCTTTCCGATCAATTTTAAATTCCTGGAAACTGTCATAAGACTTGTGCCTAGCTCTGAGACAAGTTTTCTGATTGTTGTGTTCCACATGTTTGAGGTCGTCCACAGGGCAGATTTTCGAACATTTATTCTCATCAAGAAAATTTTGTAAACCAATGATGGATGGTTCTTTCATTAGAACTTCCTTCACCAAATGCATTATTAGTATTCCTTGCTGCCTGGATAGAGGAATGATTGAGTTTGAACTAATAAAAAAAAAAAAAAAAAATCGGTACAGGATTATGAACCATGGGCACGATGATTAAAATTATACTAAAATCTGTATGTCTATATACATACATATATCCTTGGTACTACAGCCTGATGTGGACCCTGGCCTTCTCATTAAGTTTTCGCCATGGGTTTCGGTCTTGTGCCGTCGCTCTCTAATCTTCTCTGAGTTTCAGTTGGGATTTGGCATCCTTGGTCACACAGTCCTTCCATCTGAGTCTAGGCCATCCTCTGCCTCTCTCTCTCTCGGTAAAGATATTCCTCCAGGAGACGTTTTGGAACTTCTGCTCCACTTATTCAGACTACATGGCCAGCCCAGCAAAGTCGTCCAAGCTTTAAAAATGTTGGTTTCACCATACAGCTGGTATTGTTCAACATTTTTTCTTCTTCACCAGTTGTCACCATTCCTGACAGGTCCAAATATTCTTCGGAGGATCTTTTTTTGAAGATGAGGATTTCTTCCTATCTGGCTTTTGTAAGTGACTATGTTTCAGAAGCGTACATGAGGACTGAGCGGATTAGCGTTTTGTAAAGTAGGGTCTTTGTTCTCCTATTGATAAATCGGCTTCCACGGAGTTTTCTGAGTCCAAAATAGCTCCTGTTGACATCAGCAATTCTTTTATTGACCTCTGGTGCAATATTATTATCTGAGCTAATGATCGACTTTAGATACACCAACTGGTCTACCTTCTGAAATTTAAAGGGACCAAACTTAACAAACCCTTTAACTGGAAGTGCTTCTTTGGTGTTTTATCCTCATTAATTGTGAGACCCATCTCTTGAGCAGCATGCATAAGGTCGAGGGAAAGCTTTTTCTAATGCACTAAGAGACCTAGCAACAATATCTATGTCGTCCGCACAGGCTAACAACAGCACAAGTTTGGTAAATATCGTTGAACTGGTTTGGATGCCAGAAGCTCTAACAACCTTTTCTAGGGCTAAGTTAAATAAAAGGCAAGCATCTCCTTGTCTCAACCCTTTGTTAGAGGGGAATTCATTTGAAAGCTCTGTTTGAATTTTGATGGAGCATCTAATGTCATTCATTGCCATCTAAACCAGCCTTATAAGCTTGAGTGGGATCCCTTGTTCTTGCATAGCAGCATATAGCTGGGGATTCTTTATACTGTCATGGGCGGACTTAAAATCAATGAACAAATACTCAACGGCTTTTTCTAAAATCGTCCTGAGGCTGAAAATCTGATCTATAATTGATTTTCCTTTCCGAAAACCAGTCTAATATTTTCCAATACCTTTGTCAGCAAATGGGAGAAGTTTGGCAAACAATATATTGGACAGCACCTAATATGCGCAATGAAGGAATATGATTCCTCTATAATTCTGACAGTCCAAAATGTCGCCTTCTTATGTAGAGGGCAGATGACTCCCTTCTTCCATTGTTCTGGAATCTTCTCCTCAATCCATATGGAGAAGATATGCTCGTACAGTTCTTATTACAATGATTTGCTGCTCTAGTTTAGAAGCTCTGCAATTATAGCATCTTCTCCTGGGGGTCATTATTTTTCATTTTTCCAATTGCTTCTACCACTTCCTCAAATTCTAGGGGTCAATTTCATCATAAGAGATAGAAGCAGTTTCTTCTGCTGTGCCCGGTTCGTCTTACAGTTCTGCTGCTCCTTGATTCAATTCTTGTGCCGAACTATCAAATATAACATTCTTCGCAGAAAGGAGTGCTCCATTTTCACTTCTACAGGATTTCACTATAGGTGTTTCATTAGAACTCTTAAGCTCTTCAAGTTCTAGAAGCTGCTGCTTCTCCCAAGCTTTTTTCTTTCGCCTGTGTTCTCTCTTTTCTTCTCTTCTTTTACCCCAGTATTCCTCAGATGCCCTTCTTGTGAATTTCTTCTGAATCATGTTGCTATAGGCAGCGTTTTTCCAATCCTAATGTGAGTTCAGCTGACTTCTTAATGGCATGAGCACAATAATCTCAAAGATTCTGCACCGTATCTGACACTGTGTTCTTAGTCTCTCGAAGAATCATGTCAAGTTGATACTGATATCTTAAGCAAGTATCAGGCTCCTTCAGCTTGTGGATATGATATTTCTGCTGAGTTTTTGCTCTTTCCTTTCTTGTATTGGATATTTTCGCATGGATTGCATAGTCACTAACACGAGAATAGTAATATTGATGTATAATATACCATTGGATAGTTAAAGGTTTTAGAAAAAATAATGTCTAATAAAAAATTAATGAAGAATGATGAAAAGCTGATAAAACTAACTGATTATTGTAGATAAAAATATAATAGATTATTTATTAAAACACATTTCTATTGAAATTCAATTTAATTAATGCTTTAACAATTTATTTTTATTATTTAATGTACTTAAAAATTTTTAATTTGATTTTAACAACGGAGGTAAGTGAAAGTCATGTGTTGTGCGCACCAGATTTTTAATGTAAAAATGATAATAAGTATTGAAATCGACAGCAAAGGTACCTCTTGTCTGAGGTCGGAATCAGTACTGAACCTAACTTAAGAAAATGATTTGTTTCACCATGACACTACAAGGACTTGAACACACCACTAATTCTAATGGAGCTCTTCACTAACTTTACCACCATAATTCACACTTCTTGCAAATAGAATTTCAAATACCATAAATTTCTAATTAAAAATTTACTTAAAATATAAGCTAATATATTTAATAACTTACCAGCAAAATTAGGAGCAATATCAACTATGTTGGCCATGGCTCCCGCATAAGCTGCTGTCACAAATATGACAGCTACAAACCATGCAACCAGGACAGCACTTATTTCACATCCGAAATAACCAATTGACATCAGCAGAAAGCCTGGAACAACTTGAGCTACGGAAGATAAAACGATTATCAAGGATGATGGAAATCAATGTGTAAATGAAAAATAAAAATAATGATTTATCTAATTACAAATTGCGGTAAATATTTTTCGGACGGCTGTTAAGGAGAACCAATTTCTAGTTACCAGGATGTCGGCAATATAGCAAAAAATAACTGATGAAAAATAACTTAATAAAAATGGTGCTCCATTCAGAAGTCCATTCTGAAATAAAAATTTAAATTATTATAAAAACCTAATCCCTCTAATCGACTTTATCCACTAACACTATCAGTAAGTGAATTTGGTATTTTTGAAAATTAATAAAATTTTAGACAAATACATTAAACAATTTGCAATCATATATTATATTAATGAATGATTTCATCTTCTATCTTGTAAAAGAAAGTTTTGAAGCTGGCATATTTTGAATATTTATAATCAAAGTATTACTACTATGCAATTTTTTTAAACATTATTAAGGAATTTATACAATATAAAAGTGTTCCAAATGTTAAAAGAGAAATATTTTTTTTCAGTTAATGTGTTATGTAAATATTTAACTTAAATATTATCACAGACTTTCGATGCTGATTTTTATGGAAAAGGTATCATATTTTATTTAAAAACATAAAATATATATTAATACACAAATATTTGTGGAGAGTGCTACCTTCTGAATGCTAAATCCTAGGACTGTTTTCATGTACAATGGGCCAGGAATCATGAAGGTATAATGAACCCAAATCCTACCAAAGGTCGTCACACCAATAGCCCATGCGGGAAGGGAAGTCAATATAGACCAGTATGGTACAGAAACAGACTAAAAAGAAAAAAAAACAGTTAATTATAATAATAAAACAATATAATTTAATAGAAAAATTAATAAAAGTTAAAGCTTATTGCCTTGCTGTCAACAGCTATATTCCTTGTGCATTTCTGGATATAGGCTAGTTCCTGTTTTGTTATCCTAGGATGTTCTTGTGGTGTGTCAAATGCCAAAAACCACCACAAGATGCACCATGATAAACCAAGGCTTCCAGTTAGGTAAAAAACAATCCTCCATCCATAATGAGCAATGATGAAACCACAAATCGGATAGCTCAAACCAATGCCAATAGTAAACCCTAAAATGCAGAGTGAAATTAGCTAGAAACTTATGAAATTTCACTCACTTTTGAATATGATATGAATATTTTAATACCTTGAAAAGATGACATAAATCTACTCCTTTCAGCGGGTGGAATCCAAACCCCAATCATGGCATACATGGCAGGCCAAGTAAAGCCCTAGTAATAAAAAGTGATAAATGTTTAAACACCTGATTAAATATATTTTAAAAGAATAGGTACTTAAAATAAAATTATAAGTGCATCCATAATATAAAATCTATAGTTTATAGAAACAGCTAGTATGTATGTGCATGTTTTATTTAAGAGCAGAAAAAATTTGTATCTAAAAATTTAGAAGAAAATTACTCCGGTGGAGGTCATTGAAAGAAAACAATAAAATAGCCAAAACAATAACTAGTTAAGAATATTTCATTGTTTTTTTTTCAATGAGCGCCACCCGGAGTAATTTTCTTCTGAATCTCTTAACAGTCAATTATTGATATTCATTATAAAGAAGTTATTAGTTCTAATTATATTTATTCTCCCATATTTTTTTTAATATAAAATCCAGGAGTCTTATAGTATAGAATTATCAACAAATTATTTTAATTCTTTTGTCTTCAAACTTTGCTCTAAATAAATTCAAGCAAAAACATAAAAATGTCCGATTAACGATGTAGCATGACGTTAACAGAATAATGAAAAATAAATATACAAAATGCAATAAGTAATTTATGTCCTAACAACTTAAATGTTTCTAAAGATTTTTTAAATTATCAACAAAATTTGAAGAAATAATAATGTTGACAATAATTATTTTAATTCTTTCCATATAATTAGGTAATTTTGGAACAATCTCTTCTTTTAATTGACATTAATTTATTCTTTAGATTTCATCATTGACGCTTCGGGGCTAATAATGTCTTATCTTCAAAATTTTTTAGTCAATCAATAAAAAAATCTCCTAATATTGTCAATTTTTTATAAATCCTTATTTGATTTAATGATCATCATTTTTTTATCTATTGATTGTTACAATTTTAACATTTATTTTTTTAAAATATCCATATTCTATTACAATTTTACACAAGAGTCTACTCCTAACCTTTGGGTTTTATATAAATTTGACAATATTAGGAGATGTTTTTATTGATTGACTAAAACATTCTGAAGATGAGGCATTATTATCTCCGAAACATCAATGATGAAATCTAAAGAATAAATTAATGTTAATTGAAAGAAGAGATTGTTCCAAAACTACCTAATTATATTAAAATACTCTTTATAATAGGATAATCTAAAAATTCTTTCTAGTTTTTCCATGGAAACTTGCTAATGGGGCAATACTACAGTGGGAGTTCTAAATGTTGTCTACCCAGCTTTAATTAGGATAGGGATTTTTAATGAGTTTCTGACATTTCACAGGCTTGGGACCGTCATTTTATGTCCCCTACAAGAGACAGCATAGCCAAGGAATTTTTTACACCCTTTAAAAAATCATAGGGCCACCAGCTGGGTTCGAACCTATGATTTTATGCACAGAAATCTGTTATGCTAACCACTACACCACTCTATGAAAACTTTTAAATTTATTTCCAGTTAAAAAATGTTGTTTTGATATTCATTTCATGTATGGAAGAAAAAAAAATTAAAGAATATTATTCCTTAAGGCTTCCACCAACTACATCATTGCTGCCTTCATATTATTTTTCTGGTTCCACCTTTGACTTTCCTAACCATTGTTTCACAAGGCTTGTTTCCGGCTTCATTATTTCATAGAACTCTGAAGAAGACATCTGGTAAAACATTGGCAAAGAAATTGAAGAGACATGGTCAAAACCAGAATAAGAGTATGAAGGCGGCGATGAAATATTGTTAAATACAAAAGGTTCTTTTTGCATATACAAGAAAAATATGATTTAAAGATATATGGTTTTAAACTTAAACTAAACAATGGGAGTTGATGTTTCTCACCCTTCAAACAAATAAGGAAATTACATATTCATAAGGTAGGTAGTCAGAAATATGCCACTTATTTTAAATATATTAAAGTAATGAAATTATAACCAAAAAAATTACCGATGCTATGCCTTGAATAGATCGGAGGAAGATTAATGCACCAAAGTGAAAACTTGCGGCGTATGGAATGAGAAGGGATGAGATGGCAGTAGCCATTTGGGATAATCCAAAAACTATTTTTGTTCCAAATCTTTGAACTAAAACTCCTCCAGCAAGCTGGCTGACTACGTAACACCAATAAAAAGATCCAAGAATAGTTGACTGAATCGATGGATCCCAATCAAATTCCCCCTCATCCTGGAAAACAAAATTTTATAAAATTAAAATTAGCCATAAACCAAAATAACTCTTATCATAATAATCAATAAAGCATTTTTTCCACGTCTTCTGATATCTTACTTGGATAGTAACTTCCGATGTAGAATTATCTAGGGATAGATCACTTGCTGCAAAACAGTATTGAGGTTCTTCTGTTGTTAAGTTTTTTGCTATTGGGGGTGGAATTTTTACCATTGCTACTATAGCCAAATTAATGTCAGTTCTCATCATAAAACTAACTAAGAAACCAGTGAATGATAAGAAGTAGAGAACGACTCTTGCAGCCACTGCATCTGTAACAGTAAAATAAATAATAAATACAAAGAAATATTCTCTAGGAAACAGTAAATATTAACTAACAATACTTACATACTTATATTAACAATATTTTTAAAAAACTGCTGCAAATTATTACACGATTGTTTATTATTTTCAAAAAACAATATTAAGGTATAAATGTTTATATAGCAGTTGATAGGCAATTAAGTATTATGAAAAGAAATAAATAATTCAAAAGAAAATGGCATATCACCAGTGCTAATTTCAAAACAACATATCTCTGCTAGTTCTACACCAATACAATTTTTGGTATTCAATTATTTAATAATTAGGAGACAAAAATTTTCTCCGAGGTTCCATGTATTGGGTTGTGTCACATGAAATGTCCGTTTTCAAGGTAAAGGACTTTTATTAAAAATACGATATGAAAACAAGATAATTTTATTGGAAGTATTTACCTTCTTTTTCTACACATTTTTCCCAACATGACACCAACTTTTTTATCCCCGAACTGAAAAACTCTGAGCTTTGAAGTGAAACAAAATCTGAAAACGCACTTTTAACTTGATCATCATTTTTAAGAAGTTTTCCTTTGACAAAGTTGTCTAAATTCCTGAACAGGTGGTAATCGGTTGGAGACAAGTCGGGAGAATATGGTGGGTGCGGAAGAACTTCGTAGCCCAGTTCTTTCAATTTTTGCATGGTATGTTTTGAAACATGGGGTCTTGCTGCCGCTCAGTGAGATCATGAGGTACCCATGTATTGAGCTTTTTTACTTTCCCAATATACTTTAAATGTCTGGAAACGGTAGACACACTTGCATTTAGTTGTGCTGAGAGTCCTTTAACTGTTTGGTAGGGGTTTCCTTCTACTGTATGTTTGAGGACATCGTTGTCTATTACGGACGGAGGTCTTCCTCGGGCAAGTTTTCCAAGTCGGTATCTCCAGCTGAAAACTTAGCAAACCAACTGTGAATGGTCCGTTCATTAACACTCCCTTCCCCAAACGCCTTGCAAATATTTCTAGCGGCCTCAGCTGCTGAATGGTCGAGTTTAAACTCGTACAAAAATATAACTCGAAAATGGCGTGTTTCCATGTTCATATTTGGAGGTATACTAAAAAGTGGTTAATTAATTGGGAAGCTAATGTTTATAATACAAAGGTAGGGGATTAGTAACTGTTTACTTTAAATATGTAAACATTGGGAAGAAAACAACAGAGACCTGCAAAATCCTTTATTTATTTCAGAAACTATAAAAACGGACATTTCATGTGAAACAATCCAACAAACAATCTTGAAACGCAAGAGAAAAAAAAAATCTATTCGAATTTTCTCTTTCTTCAATAATAAAAGATTTTTGGTGGAATTACATCTATTATAATTTGTTTTTTTAATATACAGATCAACTTTTTTTGTTTATTGGTCTTTACTGATTCTAAAACTTCTGAGTTACGGGCATATATATATAGGCAAGATTTATTTTTTTTCCTTTTTTGTTTATCGCACTTTACTGATTTTAAAACTCTATACATATTTTTCTCTATCTTAAAAAACAACTAAGTTATGGGCATATTTATGGATAATATTTCAATTTTTTTTCTTTTCTAAAAACCAAATATTTTACGCAGTACCTTATTCTCGAAAACCTTAAGCCGTTGTTCATCCTTCAAAGTAAGCGGCCACGTTTCGCATCCGTAAAGAACCGTTGGAAGAATAATAGTTTTATAAATTCTAACCTTTAAGTTTTTAGACAGAAGCCGCGAGCTAAGCGATTTAGCAACCAAATAATAACACGCATTTCCCACCTTTAACCGGGACTTTATTTCTTCCTGGATTTCATTTTTTCTTGTTATCATTGAACCTAAATACTTGAATTTCTCTACGTGTTCAAAAGTATGACCTGAAATATTAATATCATCAAGATCGCCACCATTTCTGCAACTAATCATATATTTCGTCTTATCGGTATTTAATTCGAGACCTATTTGTTTACCGGTTTTTATTAACACACTTGTATTTAGTTGTATAGTTTCCGTGTCTTCACCTAGTAGTACCAAATCATCGGCATACCCCAGTACCGGAATCTTGTCACCCATATTTAAGCCTTTTTCGGTACACATCACCTTTTCTATAACATATTCTAAGGCTATATTAAACAAAACAGATGAAAGGGAGTCACCCTGTTTCAAACCCGATCGCACCTCAAATCTCTCGGAGTAATTATGACCGATTCTAAATTTATGAAATGTTTCAGACAAACACATCTCTACTAAGTTTACTAACTTTTTAGGTATCCCCTGTTCAATCATGATGTTATATAGCTTCTGACGGTCTATGGAATCATAAGCCTTTTTAAAATCTATATAAAGTTGATGGACTACACCGTTGTATTCCAACTTCTTCTCTAATATTTGACGTAAGGAAAATATTTGATCAATAGTCGAGCGATTCCGCCTAAAACCACATTGGTAGTCTCCGATAATTTCCTCAGCGTATTCCGTGATTCGGCTAGTTAGTATTGACGAGAATATTTTATAGCATATGAGAGAAGAGAGATCCCATGATAGTTGTTACAATCCGTAACTATAAACAATGTTTATACAGTTATTACAATTTTTTTTTAATAATAAACCAAAATTGTTAGAATTTATATAGTGTTATTAATATAGTAAAAAAAAATCTAAATTTTAATGCAAAAATAATCAAATTAGTTAGCTCATTAATATAGTAATGAGAGATTTTAGCGCTTCCTGTAAATTTCCCTAGAATGAATGAAGTACCTTATGGAACTCAACGTCTCAATTCTTGAATTTATTTTTATTTTTATGAAAAGTCTAATCTAATAAAATCCCATTCAAGAAAATAGTATGCCATAGCTGTTCGTTGCAGTTACAATGTTTACAGTTACTTCTCAGAAATTTTTGGATAGTCGTGGCACATTTAGAGAACAATATAGATTACGTTTGTTTGTTGAACCGGCGGAATGTTGACGATGTCAGCCTTTCTTGTAGACTTTGGAAAACGAACGTCCACTGATTTCTTGCACTAAAGGTGACCCAAATGTTATTTCCTCCTGATTAACCGGGTACTGCTGGCACAGAATTTTATCCGTTGTTATCTAATAATAATCATATTTTGGTTTATTATTTTTAAGAATGAACCTGTGTAATCAATCGACAAAAAAATAAATTAAATAAATAAATCCATCCCTCAAAAGTTGAGAGCTCTCGTTTCAAGATGCGTAGAATCTGAATAACGAATAAAAAAGAAATCCGTTTGTCTGCCGTCCGCGGTATTTCTCCGAAACTACTGGACTAAATTTTTTTTAAATCCACTACAAAAATACCAGTCCATGCAACGATGATTTTAACACCTAGACGTTGATATCAGCTGGTTATTTTCAAAATTGTGGCCGATTAAAAGTGATGTATTTTTTTTGAAGATAGAGAAAAAATATGTTAGTGTTTTTTAAAACAGAAAACGCGAATAATTACATAAAAGTGAAAAAAAGAAAAGAAAAAAAAATTGAAATTTAACACATAAATACGCTGATAACTTAGTTATTTTTTAAAATGGAGAAAAGTATGCATAAAGTTTAAGAATCAGTCAAGAGAAAAAAGAAAAGAAAAACAAAACAAGGTAAAACGAAAAAAATTGAAATCTCACCATACGCTTGTAACTACGTTATTTTCGAAGAAAACATTTATTAATAGCGAATGACGAATAAAAAAAATCACCTTTCTCCTAATTAATAAATGAATAAACACCAAAAATTAGAAAAATCGTTGAAATTGGTGTAGAACTAGCTGAGATATTGCGTTTTGAAATCAGCAGTAGTTATCAAATTTTATTGCAATTTACAGCTCTATTAAATACATAAAAGAAGTAAATGTGAGATTAATACATTTAGATATGAACACATGACATGAAAACGGCCTGTCGTAAAACTACCTTTTGATACCACTTCTATCACTATTTTATGTTAGTAGTTCCCTAAGCCATAATCTTTTCAATCACATAGGAGGGTTCAGAAATATATAGGGATGAATGGTTGCAGACAAAGGGTTGTGTGGGTATGGATTTTGGAATTAAAAGAGGAATTAAATCTATTACGGGCTAGGTCTTCGACAAATGGAATATTAAGTTTATATGGAGGATTAAATTGTGACGAAATAAGGGGCATGAAGGACTTTGAATTATATTGACGATGTATTGTCGACTGTAGAAACTGTTATAGGTGGAATAATCAGGAGTCAGTCTTTTTTTTAATATTTTTAATTTTCCCGAAGATTCGACTCAAGCTTGTGAGCCATCATCAGGGCATTACTGAGGCATGTCCACGAATAAACTCAACCCAGTTTATGCTTGGACATGGCTCAGTAATGCCCTAATGATGGCTCACAAGCTTGAGCCGAAACGTCGGCTAAATTAAAAATATTTAGAAAAAGACTGACTCCTAATTATTCCACCAATAATATTTTGGATTATAAGGAGTTTAGATGTGGAAAGCCTTAGATGGTTTAGTAGAACCCCAAAGCTCGATTCCATATGTACAAATCGGTCATACAAATGATAAGGTAACATAAAAGATCTTTTAGAAGTAGATTTCATGTATTGAACACTTTTCAAGGTATTTTGGTAGGTTTTAAACGTAAAACCGATTAACAAGAAAAAACTATTTCTAATTCTACTTTACATTTTAATGACAAACGCAGTAAGAAATAAAGTATAACTTTAGAATTCGTGTTATCACGACAATACACGGACATTTTAAGGTCTCCTGAGTCCGAACGACCAAGCCTCGGGAAAAAATGAGATGTGAGTCAACCTTATAAACAAGAAGTCGCAAGCAATTGAAATTGTATGTTTAAAAAAGGTGAATATCCTAGGTGTTACAACTACATTTTCACCACTATAAAAAGTGTCAATTGATATCGTGTATTTTACACATTTTTAGTATTCTGGGGGGAAAAATAAAAGAGCCCAAATAATTTGACTAAAATCATTACGCCAATAAGTGATTAAATGCTCTTTGACATCAGACATATTTTATCCTTAGTTAAGTATTCTGACATGACTCAAATATCGAATGTTCTACATTTTCCTCCCTAAAGTATCTCTAATTTTGTTAATTTGAACTAATTGACCATTTTGTATAAATAGTACCAAGGATTGATGTATAAATATAAACTATAACATAATGTTATAATAAACAAAAGGAGACAGATTTTTTTTCTTCTGACGCTGAAAACACTATGACCAAGGCCTCGGAATCAAGTCTTGCAGATGGCCCTAGGATGTTAATAATGTATAATAACAAATCCTTGATTATGCTGTCCTTCGGACGGGACGTAAAGTGGTGGTCCCATGTCTGTGCAATGTCAGGTACTCGTTAAAAATCAATACCCTAATTAAAACTGGATAGGCAAAAAGGACTCCAACAGTAAACTAAAGGAGTGACGTTAAATTAACAATCTCACTTTTGGAAATAAGAAGTAAAATAGGTGCATACTATGTCATTGGAAAGAAAGCTCAAGATTTTATAAAAATTATTATTCGACACATCAAGTCATAAGAGTTGATATAAAAAATTTATAGGTTTTCTAACTCAACTTGTTTAGTTTTATCAATCTCTATGTTTAGAACATTTCATGGAAAGAAATGTTTCAATAGAAACAAGACGTAAACGTTTAAAATTTATTTCAAATAGCTGTTTTTGGGAAATAATAAATAGTAAGCGAAAACTGTGTAATGAGCACCAGATATTTTACGACAATAAATCGTCATTAGGTCGTTTATAATTAAACTGTTTAGGAATCGTTAATCCAACAATAGTTATTAATAGTTTATATCATCATCTCTATTGTTATTGTGTTTTTTTTCTATTCTCGTTACTTTTTTTTTAGCCTTATGATTATTACCACTACAGTACACATCCAATTAGATGCATAGCCATGAGTTTGCCTTCGTGACATAGAAAATAAAAGTTTGAGTAATGTGCTATTTTCTTCCATTGTACGTTAACTACAATGACGGTTCAGATTAACGACACTTTTTTTTTTTTTTTTTTTTTTTTTTGCAGAATGTATTTCTTAAATAACTGTATTATGTAATTAATAATAAGGATATGTTAATAAAAAAAATATGATTTTTTATCATATAATAAATCATATGATATAATGATGTAATATATTGTTCGGTTTTCGTTAACTGTGAAGCAATGAAGTAATAATTAATAATAATAATAGGCTTACCGAACCCGAAGGTTCGATGCCAATACCACCAAACTTCGCCTGCACAGACTCGTCCAATGTTCACCGGTCAAGCACAAGCCCCCGAGATCAGCCTTAATGCAATCCTCCCATCGACGCTTCGGCCTACCTTTCGGACGCCTACCAGTCGGTTCAGCGAATACCAACTTTCTTGGAATCCGTTCCTCACTAAGCCCAACAACTTTACGCACCCATTTGAGTCTCCGCGATGCTATCAACTCAATTATATTCACAGGGTACAAACTCCGTAATTCCGCGTTGTGCAACCTTCTAAACTCCCCAGTGGCCTCATCTCTCTTCGGACCAAATATTTTACGCAGTACCTTATTCTCGAAAACCTTAAGCCGTTGTTCATATTTCAAAGTAAGCGGCCACGTTTCGCATCCGTAAAGAACCGTTGGAAGAATAACAGTTTTATAAATTCTAACCTTTAAGTTTTTAGACAGAAGCCGCGAGCTAAGTAATTTAGCAACTGAATAATAACACGCATTTCCCACCTTTAACCGGGACTTTATTTCAATGAAGTAATAATAATTCGGTTGTCAATACAATCTAACTGGTGTATTTAGACTCTTTCTTTTTTTTAGAATCTGAAGGTAAACGTATGACGAAGTGAATTCAATTAAGAAATCTAAAAAAAACAAAAAAAAATCTAATAAAAGCATAATTTGTCTCGTTTCATTTCATCAAAAAACAAAAAGGAAATGTTTGAAAGCCAATAGAATATTCCAAGGTTTTTCGTTTTTTTTTTTTTTGATTTTTTTTTTTGACCACCTATTTTTCTTTAAAAATGAAAATAATGAAGTAATTGGAATAAATGATTTATGACAAGGATAATGGGATGACTGAGCACTGATAGACCTAAAATAAAAGTACTTTGATAAATAAAATAATTGGTTTTGAGTAATTAATTAATTAAAAATGAGTGGTACTAATTAATATGCGTCATCGCATCAGCATACTGCCCTCCTAAACATTCTATTTCCATTACCCAATTTGGATCCTTCCTCAACTCATTGGGGAATCACTTTATTCTGGGTGCAGACCTAAACGCCAAGCACCAACAATGGGGTTCCAGGACCACAAATACTCGTGGACGGACATTGCAGGCTGCACTCAACTCCCGACGCCTTAATCTCCTACCTCCCAATTCCCCTACCTACTGGCCAACAGATCCTAACCGTAATCCAGACATCCTCGACTTCTTCATCCACAGCGGATTAGGCTCCCTGAACTATTCCGTAACTCGCCTTGATGAACTATCCTCTGACCATAGTCCACTGATCCTAAATGTATCCTTAACACCTATGCCTAAACCTGTCCCACCGTCATTCATCAGAGGCCCTATCAACTGGAACCTCTTCCGCGAAATCCTCACCAATGATATTGACCTCAGAGTGACTCTCAAAACCCAAACTGACCTTGACGATGCCGTCTATTCCTTTACAACCTCGATTCAACAAGCCGCCTGGACTGCCTCCGTTCCCAAGCACTCCCAAATAAATCCTTACAAAAACCATTTACCACAACACCTCCTAGACCTAATCCACACCAAACGCCGAGCCAGAACATTATGGCAACGCACCCACCACCCAGCAGATCGCCACTCCTATAACTTTTATTGTAGACAATTAAAGCGGGAGTTGGCGATCTTCCGTTCTCAATCCTACAATTCCTACCTCTCCTCTCTCTCGACTCGTGACAATTCCTTGTGGAATGTCACGAAGAGAATCTTAAAATCTCCCCTGATATCCCATCCTCTCCGGCGTAGTGATAATTCCTGGGCTGCTTCTGACAAAGATAGGGCCCAGGAATTTGCACTACACCTTTCCAAGGTATTCACTCCTCATTCTGATCTCAATCCAACCAATACCGCAATAGTTGAAGAGTTCATTACGTCACCGATACCAATTTCCTTACCACCTAAAGCAATCAATCCCTCTGAGGTCAAATATCTTCTTAAAAAGCTTCCTCTCCGTAAATCCCCTGGATACGATCTCCTTACTCCTCAAATTCTTAGACAACTTCCACCTAAAGCCATTACATTCCTTACATATATCTATAACTGTATCCTACGCACTACCTATTTCCCTCTGTTGTGGAAACACTCGACTATCATCCTTTTCCTAAAACCAGGTAAACCCTCCAACTGTACGTCATCCTACAGACCTATTAGCCTTCTTCCGATCCTCTCCAAAATCTTCGAAAAACTCCTATTAAAACGAATCCTAGCCAAATTTAACAATTTTCCTTCACACCAGTTTGGATTCCGTCCTCAACATTCCACGGTTCAGCAAGGACTCCGAGTTGTAGACCACATTTCCTCCGCCCTTGAGTGCAAGGAGTATTGTTCGGGTGCCTTTCTGGACATAGCGCAAGCTTTTGACCGGGTGTGGCACCCGGGATTGCTCTTTAAGCTCAAAACCCATTTACCCCAATCCTTATACCTAGTCCTCCGGTCCTATTTATCAAACCGCTCCTTCCGAGTTCGCTGTGGTTTAGAGTTTTCCAAACATTATACTGTTGAGGCCGGTGTTCCTCAAGGCAGCGTCTTAGGACCCGTCCTCTACATCCTCTATACCGCCGATATCCCTACCGATCCCGATACCTTTCTGGCAACATTTGCTGATGACACAGCCATTTTATCATCCGATTCCGATCCTGAAGCAGCATCGCTAAATCTCCAAAGGCACCTTTCCCTTGTCGAAGACTGGTGTAATGCTTGGCGTATTAAGGTGAACGAAAGAAAATGCACACACGTCACCTTCACCCTTCGACGCAAATCCTGCCCAACAGTTAAATTCAATTCCATACCGCTTCCTTCCTCAGACACAGTCCGGTATCTGGGCTTTTTACTAGACAAAAGACTAACGTGGAACCCACATACAAGACTTAAAAGAAAAGAACTCAACCGCAGATTCGGCCAGTTATACAGACTATTAAACAGAAAATCTCATCTTACAGTTGACAACAAATTACTAATATACAAGACAGTACTGAAACCTATATGGACCTACGGACTTGAACTGTGGGGGACAGCTAAATACTCTAACATCAAACGCATCCAATCCTTCCAATCCAAAGTCCTACGAACAATAGTTAATGCTCCCTATTATGTTTCCAACAGTACCTTACACCACGACCTCAATATTCCATTCATTTTAGATCTGGTACCATCCAAATTTTCTAATTTCCATCAGAACCTTCTTCATCATCCTAATCCTTTAGCTCAATCCCTCTCCAGCTCCACCCACCCCTACAATCCTCCACGAAGATTGAAACGGCAGTGGCCCCGCGACGTTCTATAACATTTATACTGGAGTTCTGACACTGGTCAGATCCTCCACTCATGTACTGTATGTTTGTGGCTATTGCGCCCTAACTCAGCCTCTACTGGCTAAGACCAGTGATGCGGCTGAGAGAGAGGCGCTGGGATCTCTTGGATTCCGCTTTTTTCCTCCACAAGTGGAGGGAAAAGCTCAGTCTGGGGTCCCCTTAGCAGTTGTAAATATTGTATATAGTTATGTTTGTTTGTATGATTTTTATTTATATGCCAACTTTGTATTTATTTCAATTATAGGTTGTTGTAGTTTTGTTTTTTTTGTTTTTTTTTTTTTATTTTGTTATATTTTATTGTACATATAAATGATTTTTTTTTCTATTTTATGTAATTTGACTTTATCGTTATTTTCTGTATATATTGTATGAATGTGGTCATATATCTCTATTACTATTGTTCATTCTGAAACAGATTGTAATATTTCTCAATAAAAAAAAAAAAAAAAAAAAAAAAAAAAAAACTAATTAATATGAGCAATTCAAGAATCTTCTTTGAAATAATCATTTCCGATCGGCAATCCAGTTTTCATCAAAGACCCGGATTAACATACACATACTCAAAAAAGTTTCCATACACCCATAAATAAATTCTTAGTTTTGAAAGCTGAGGTTGATTTCCTCCATACTGTTTGTTTATTTATTTAACGTCACTTGCAAAGAGGGAGTCCTAAATTTTGCCTATCCTGGTTTTATTAGGATGGGGATCTTTAACGAGTACCTGACATCGCACAGGCTCGGGACCACCTTTTAACGTCCCCTCCGAAGGACGGCATAACTAAAGATTTTTTACTCCCATTAAAAAATCCTAGGACCACCTGCGGGTTTGAACCCGTGACCTTTGGCATAGGAGGCTGTTATGCTAGCCACCCAGCTACAAGTGTTCCCTTTCCTCCATACTTTTGACCTTCCATCTGTCCAAAAATAATTACAGCCGCTTTTTATGGTTTAACTTACTGAAGAAGGGCTTTCTTCTTGCGGCTCGACCACTGTATCCTTCCCTTCTCGGAATATGTTTGACTGTTTCTGGGTGGACTTGAATCCCATAGTACCTATTTATTATGATGGCATTTGAGGTGTGACTTCAGCAAGGATGGTGCGCTTCTGCCGATTCTCCAGTCTCCTATCTTCCAGTACACGTTTTATCCTCCCAAGATTTTAACTCTCTATGCCTTTGAAGTCCAGACTGTACTATAGCATGTGACTTATTCAACAGATATGCAATTTTTGTTATAGATAAGCCCTGCGAACCATGGGCTCTCTCAAGTCACGAGAAACGCGCGTATTAACAAGAAAACAGTTTCTTACGCTCAAGTAAAGTTAATATTGAACTAAGATTTGATTATAGGGATAAGATTTATACATATAACACTGGAAAGATGATCATATTCAATTCATATATCAACAAATATGATTAATATTGAAAGTGTATGGAAACTTTTTTGACCTACCAATAACAAATGACATCCTGCCTTGTTTTATAATAATGATGAAATGAAAATAAATAAATATATTTTTTTATCTAATATTAGAATTAATAATTTGTGCATTAGGAAATTGTTAAGTTGAAAATAAATAGCTCTGCAAAATAAAAGCATGCTGTATGGAAACTTTTTTGAGTGAGTGTAAATACCACTTTAAGAGGGGATCACTTGTAGCTAGGTGGCTAGCGTAACAGCCTTCCATGCTAAAGGTCACGGGTTCAAACCCGCAGGTGGTCCTAGGATTTTTTAATGGGAGTAAAAAATCCTTAGTTACGCCTTCCTTCGGAGGAGACGTTAAAAGGTGGTCCCGAGCTTGTGCGATGTCAGGTAATCGTTAAAGATCCCTATCCTAATAAAACCTGGATAGGCAAAATTTAGGACTCCCACTGTAGCATCGTCCGATTAGCCACAGTAGCATAAAGTGACGTAAAATAAATAAACAAACAAACCACTTTAAGAAAGTAATGTTATGTGACCGAAACACAACTTCAAGATCGAAAATAAGTTGTACATAACTGATATTTCATATTTCAGGAGCGTAAATGCCCAAGATTTTACACACAAATTTTTTTAACAAAATTGGCTCTAACGAAATTGATTAAACTCGCCTTATCGATGTAAAATTCTGAAAGGGCTTTAATGCCAATATTTTAATTTTCTTCCTTCAATATGGCATATTTGAAAAACATAACCATATCATCTTGTTATCACTGATAATAAAACAGGTGAATATACAAGTTGAACGAAATTGATAACCAACTAAAGAAGAACAGAGCAAAAAAAAATGTTTTTTATTATTATTTTTTTAACATAACAGTAATATAGATGTATTATATACCGTTGGAACACTGAATATTAAAGAAAATTAGGCGCACCGAATTTGATAGTTCTGTTATTATTAGATCTATGAATGAGCATGAGTTAAAATATGTACTTACTAGGGGTGGGCATAATCGAATGACGATTATCGGATCATTCGATTATTTTCAATCATTCGAATCAATCTATTATCGGATTAATCGGTTTGGACAAGCGAATGATCATTAGAAGCATACTAATCATTTGATTATTTAAATCATCTGAGTCCGATCATCCGATTGTGACGATCATTCGATTATGCCCACCCCTAGTACTTACTTAAATAGATAGGAGGAAAATAAACCCAATAGAAAGGGAGAAAATATTAAATCATATCTATTTTTAAATCTTACAGTCAATGGATCTTTTTTTATGATGAGTTATATAACAATGCTAATACATAATCAATACAAAAACCACTTGTTTGAAGTCGATAAAAGTGAAGGCAATAACAGGTATAGAATGAAACAATTATATTTCTAAACAGTTCTTTTTATAGCTTTGGTAACAAATAAATCATATCCCCTTAATGTTTATATCTTTCTTCTTTTTTCCGCCTGAATTAAAATAACAATAATATTTGTAGCATTCAGAGGTTGATTATCAGAGAGAAAAAAATGGGGAAATATAATCCTTCCCGATCCACCTATGGTAATATTTCTTAGTGTTTCAATGTTTATTAAACTAACAGTAATAACATATTTGTAACCAAGAGCGTGTTAGCGCGCGTTGCTGTGAGCACGCGTTGCCTAGCAACAGATAACCGAAAAAGTTAAAACCAAATAATTACGAGTTCGACTCTCGTGCTGGGGGATTTTACCTCGGCATATATCCCCCGCCCTCACCCCCTGGCCCGAGAGAACCCCCGTATAGCCTTCAAAGGCGAGGTAGGGGTGGACAAAAAAAAATAAATAAAATAAAATAATAAAATAAAATAAAAAATATAACCAAGAGGAAAATAAATTATACAAAGGATAAGATGGGTGTAGGCATAATTATCGTGAGTAATATTGTTAAATTATGTTTGACCCCGAACATCCAGAAAAAAGAAGCTGGAACCTCCTGTTCAGTACCCTTCCCTTATTAACTGGTAAAAATTCTTCAAGTTTTCGGCTTCGGGTTTCGTAGGGGGGTTTTCTACTATGTCTTTCGCAAATTCGTAGGTACTGGAGCGTTAAAAAAAAAAAAAAAAATGGCTCGCTGTTTACTTTGGTAGGATGCTAATTGTGTATGCTACAAAGAGTAAAAAAGTAATTAAATAATTTTCAGAATGAGCAATAAACAAGAAAAAATTAAAATCTCAATAAGGCAAAAAATAAAAATAAAATGTGTGTCTTAAGAGGTGAATATGGTTTGGGTCACGTGGAACGATCCCAAAGGCAACAAGGAGCTTCCTAGAGGACCTAGGTGTAAGCAATTTTGGCCAAGGGATGCCGCGATTTTGGCCGAAAATGTAATCCTGGGAATTATCCATCATCACATTTATGAGTAGAAGTGTCCCAATCCATTTTTTGTTTTTTTTTTAAAGCGAAAACGTCTTTATGCCATTTTTGGTAGGTGTAAAAGCTTCGATTTCGTAACCATGGTGAAGGTACCAACATGCTCTAGACTGGCGCATGCGCAGCGGTCTGTTCAATTTTTTAAACTGTGTTTTTAAATATCTTCATTTTTAATTAAATTATATATAAGAAATAAATAGACGGAGATCCCCTCCTTTAAGTCAAAAATCCTGCTGTAATTGCAAATTCGATTCAAAGGAGAAAAATATAAAAAATAAAATCAGGTTTAAGCGATATAGGGATAAGAAGAAAAATTATACAATTGGCTAATCAACAAATTTCTACATCAACAAACAAATTAAAAATAACGGTTGAAGAGAAGAGAAAATTAAGCGTCCTTTAGAAACAAGAAACATTAAAAAAACAAAAAAACATCATAAAAAAAAACTATCATCTTAATTTTGTTTATTTCCATACTTTATAACTGTCACCTTATTTCTATACTTTATAATTGTCATCTTATTATCATTTTACATTTAATTTTATTTATGTTCCCATAATTTATTACTGTCATATTATTATTATATACCTAACGCATTATTAAGTCTATAATTACATTGGTTGTTATCTTGTTTCTTTTAGCCCTGATGAAGGCCCACGTTGTAGGCCGAAACGTCGGCACATAATTAAAATAACACTTATTTTAAATGTGTGTTTCTAATTTATGACCGCACCCCCAACCATCTTCCTCATCTAAAAAAAAAAAAAAAAACAGACGGCGGTATAGATATAAGAAAAAATCATCCGTTTTAATTTTTCATAGATGGATTAATCTTCTAATAGAGAATAATGCAAATTATAATGCCAAAATCCATGAAGAGAAAATGAGGGTCGTCCATCTACTGGGGTTTTATAAGTTTTTATTTTCTACATAGTACTAATTCAGATGTGGATTTGTTTCCCCTAACGATTGTTTACTTGCAATAAGAAAAAAATATATAAATAAATCATACTTAAGATTTCTTTATTCATATTATTTTTTACTTCCTTAAATTAAATCTACATGACCGATTTCTAGCTTCGAAGAAAATATCGTTTACCATTCATAAGACAATATCGTTTTTAAAGATAAAAAAATACAATGAACAAAAACTACAATGGAATAAATACAATGAACAAATGCACAATAATGCTATATATAGGCATTTTATTGATCAGGAACAGACATAAATAATAATCCCTTATACTCAAGATTAAACGCAAAACATAACGTGCTGGCCGAGCGTAAATTACTCAATCTCAGCATTCTTGGGGCCGTTTAGTAAACAGGAGTCTAGGAAGAATAGAGAGGGCGCACCATCCTATCTTCCCAAATAATTTAAAAAAACGCAATAAGTTAATCCAAACCTAAAATTGTGGCCCAACAGTTTATTCAAAGAGTTACAAAATAAAATTCAAAACCAATACTCTAAGCAAACAAATCAGGATTGTATCGAATTTTCGATCGCGTGTTTGTGCGCTGGTGAAGTTGATAGCATTAAGGCTCAGTTACACGATCCTTCATTTCGTCAATCGTGGTGGAAAAACCGTCGGTTTGGAATGACGAACTAAGGAACACTATCGTTCTTTTTCATCCATCCAGAATATTTATTCATTGAACTTACTTTTAATTGTTAATCGATATGATTAGATACTGCTTATTGTTCGGTAAGTGATTTTAGAGAAAAAGGAAATACAATTGGTTTACTTCTTACACTGATAGTATAAAAGTTGCATGGATAGTATGATGTTTATAATTTACTTTAATAAAGAGGCAAGCAGTGGTTTGAAAAATATGACTCATCAATCATCATTAAAAAATCTGGTGCGGGCAACACACGAATTTTACTAACCTCCGTTTTTAAAATCGATTAAAGAATTTCCAAATACAGTTAGAGGTAAAAACAAGTGAAACCATTGAATAATTAATCAAATTTAATTAATATAGAAACATGTGTTTTATTAAAAACTCCATTATATCTATATATATAAAAATCTCGTGTCACAATGTTTGTTCGCGATAAACTCTGAAATTACTGAACCGATTTTGATAAAACTTCCTAAGTATATGTTATGTGGTCCAACTTAAATGACAGGATAGTTTTTATTACTATTTTAAATGGTTGAAAAGTATATTTTTTAAAACGTAAAACAAAATTTGTTTAACTGTGGCAACACTGGTTCCCAAGTAACCTTTCGATATCTTCACATATGTGATTATTAATTAAAAGTTTAAGTGTGTGTTGATTGATTCTAAGCATTCTTATTTATAAAATATACATTCACTCCTTAGTTTCCAGTTATAATAAAATACATATTACTATAATCCAGAAAAATTATAAGTACCTTTTTGAACGACTTGCTATGAGTTATGAGTTGCAAAAGAGATGATATACAACGGTTATGTTTAAAAGATAAAACGATGTTATTGAATAATTCAGATGTGGCTACTTGCTACTGGTTTAGCGTGTTGCTAATAATTTAATAATGTACACAGTTTCACACACAAACTCTTATTTTATACAAGTATAACCTCCTTATATCTTTCTTTCCAACCGCCAAAATCCACCATATGTTTCTATCAAATGATAACAATTATCAAAAATACTATATCATTCTGAGAAAGGTAATAGTTGGTTTGCTAAAATAAATTTATAATTAGAACAATAATAGTAAGAAAAATAATGAATAATTAAACTGAAGACAATAATTGAAAATTTGGAGATATTAAATTTATATAAAAATCAATGCTGCATTACACTGGCAAACCAACTTTACTTAACCGCTTCGGCGTCATGTGACACCGCTGCTACACTGGTATGTAATTGTAACATTGAGTAAATAAAATTGATATCTGACATGAAATAATAATCTTTTATTTATCTTAAACAGAGTATTTCATTGCTATTCGCCTGTATTTCTTTTATATTACCTCATTCAACATAGTCACTATCAACATCTTTCGTAATTTGTAGCAATTTTAATTTAAATTATTTTATTTATCAAATTGAATTCAACAAACCGCTAACAAAGATAAAGAAGTGTAGTTTTTGTTCTATTTTTTCCATGTGTCTCGATATTAGAAACAAGATATTTATAGTTATATTAGATTAATTATAGTAATAGGTTAAGTTGTTTTTAAATCACTTTCCTCATCAACCGTAATTTTAACTTTAATCTAATAGCGATCCAATAGAAGTAGGCATACCCAAAATTACTCGATATATTTTAGCTGTAACGTAATCGTGGTATACAGTCACGTTTGCAACATAAATGTGATTGATATACATTGATACAACGAGTGGGAATATTTTTACTTGAAAACAACTTTGATAAATGCAATTGTTAAAAATATAATATTTATATTTCTTGAAAATGTATACGTTTTATAATGATGGAGTAGTTGTTGACCATTTTGACGATATGGTAAAGACGTTTGTTGAGGGTGAAGCCACCAAGAAAATACAACAGTAAGAAAAACATAAAAGAAGTGTGTTTTATTGGTAATTCCTTTGTTACCACACCCCCAAACAACTGCTCAATCATATGCGTTTTATAGTCACTACTCATAAACGCATTTATACAAATTTAAATAAAGACAAAATAAAATATTCGCGAGCAAAGCCGCGGGTTACAGCTAGTTATTATCTAAAATAATCAGTTAGTTTTATCGGCTTTTTATCATTCTTTATTCAATTTTACAAGCTTGTGTATAAGATATATATTTTCTAAAGTCTTTCTTTTTCAAACGGTATATTATACGTCTATATTACTGTTCTTATGCTCAAAAACAAAATTGGCGCGCTGTGCTTCATTGATAAGTCGGCAGGTTGCAGCACGGTCAACATGAATTTCCCTTTTCGGGAACCCAAACAACAGTTAGTTTTATCGGCTTTTAATCACTCTCCATTATCCTTTACGATTCCGTGTATCAGATAATATTTTTTTCTAAAATCTTTAGCTATCCAACGGTATATTATACATATATATTACTATTGTTGTGTTCAAAAACACGAAAAATGCATAAAAAATATTTGTTCAGTTTTCTCATTTAGTTGTTTATCAAATTCGCTCAACGTGAAGATTTATTTTTATAGAATCTAACAAGATTATATAGCTATTTTTATAGAATCTATAGAATTAAAGGTACTGTAGATGAAGAAAATTTAAAATATCGGAATTAAAGCCCCGTCATACTATTCCAATCAGAATGAAACCTACATCATATTAAAGCCCATTTAATTTTACATCCATATAGCGGGTTTAATCAAAATCGTTAGAGCCGTTTTTGAGAAAATTATAAAAAGGTGCAAAATGCATTGCATATAGTAGCACTTCCGGTCAGCCGAATTTATTAAAAAAGTTGCTCTAACATCGTGGGCGAATAGTACGAGGCATGTTTTTTAAGTAAGTACCGTTTTGGAATTAAAAAAAGACATGCAAAGATATCGCAATAATTTTATTTTTACATGATAGCCTGTACCTTAATCTACTTTTCTACATAATTTCCATGAATGTTGAGGCACTTGTCGTAACGCGGCACCCTTTTTTGAATACCCTCCTCAAAAAATTCTGCCGCCTGACTTGTTAACCACTGCATCACAAATGTTTTGACTTCGTTATCGTCTTAAAGTCGCCGACCGCCCAGGTGTTCCTTCAAGTGCAGGAACAAATGGTAGTCGCTGTGCGCCAGATCAGGACTGTATGGAGGACGATCTAGAATTTCCCATTTAAATGATTTGATGAGATCTTTGGCATGCAGCAAAACGACACCCTTACTCAACTTGCCACGTCTTTTGTTCTGGTTGCACGACGCAGATTTTTCAATATCTCACAATAAGACGCTGCATTGATTGTCTCATTACGAGGCAGAAACTTCACTAGCGATACTCCTTTTCTGTCCCAAAAAACTGTGATTTTAAATGTTTTTTATTGATATAGGAAATAAATATTTTGTCTTATTATAACGTTTTTGTTTTTGCTGTATTTTTTATCGCACGCGCGGATTTTGACTCGCCTTTACTTATGATTGTGTTTTCGGAGGGTCATGAAAACGTTTTATGAGCTGGATTTTACATCGCTCATCCGTATCTTAGATGGCTTTTACTTGTAATGTTTTTTTTTATTATACAGGGATCGATTACTCGGTTTTCGAGTGTCCTGATTACGTTTTTTTAACATTTTTTTTAGCGCGTGCGATTTTTAACTTGGCGTAACAATTATTTTATAATTTCTGGATTCGAACTCACTATTTTATAATTTCATTTAGGAATAGTTTATTCTATTTTCGGGGGGTTCTGATTACATTTTTCGAACCTTATTTGTTATCCCTCTTACCCATTTTAACTTACTGTTATTGTTTTGTAACAATTTCATAGTGGGATCGTTTATAGTGTTTTCGGGAATACCAATAGCGTTTATGACATGTTTTTAAACCTAGTGGGCCTTTTTTTTCCCCTGGCGCGACAGGCTGTGTAGGCCCTTAGCCTTTTGGTATGATCTCCTGGGAGATTATACGCACGTTTCTCGATGCAATTTTTAGTGTAGGGTCATTACTCCCTACGCCTAATTTTGTGAGTGGCCACCCTTTGGCTGACGAGTATCACATACCGGGGGGAGAGGCTGTGAGTGAATCCCCATTTTTTTACATCCTAATAAAAGTCCCGCCGGGGCTGGGATTAGATCTCACAACCATAGCGTAAGGGACTAGCGTACTAGCCAATTAGCCACGGGTTCCCCATGCAATAGTCTAATCAACAAATTACTTCATAAACAAACTAATTAAAAATAACGGTTGAAGAGAAGAGAAAATTAAGCGTCCAAAAAAAAACAACAAACCAACAAAAAAACAGACAAAAATGGCGGTTATAGAAAAAACAAACATTCATTTTAATTTTTCATAGATGGATCAATCTTCTAATAGAAAATAATTCGAATTATAATGCCGGAATTCGAGATAAGGGGAAAATGAGGGTCGTCCATCTACTGGGTTTTATAAGTTTTTATTTTTGAAATTTTATAGGGTAAGGTCATCACTCCCTCCCCCTATTTTTGCGAGTGTCCACCAGTAGACTGACGGGCCTCACGGGCTCGGGAGAGGTGCTGTGAGTAAATCCCCATTTTATTATATGCTTATAAAAGTCCCGCCGGGACAGGGATTCGAACTCACAACTTTTAGTGTGAGAGACTAGCGCTTCCCTCGGTGAGCATATTAACTTAAATGAAATTGGATGCCGAAGAATACGAAACAACCTGTCAAAAACGTAACAGAACGCGCAAAAACACAATAAAAGATTTTATTACATCCAAATTAAAATAATATCAACGGTAATTAGAAATTTCCAAGCTCATTAATTATCAACACTCATTTAAACTCATTAATTAAAAAAATAGTGTACAACAATGGACAATAAACCTCAAGGCTTACGTGATAATTTCTTTGGCAATAAGAACATATATTTATTATAAATATAGTACTCATCAGTAGGATAATTTATTAATTTAAATAAATTAATACTAAATAAACTAGTTAATTAGAATTATTTATTATTAATAATTATAAATTATTATTTTAAAAATTTATATTGTACAACAATGGTCTAAGCATACTTGAGACCTTGCGGAACACCCTGCTCCGAACTTATTAGGTTGTGTCACATGAAATATCCGTTTTCAAGGTCAAGGATTTTTATTAAACATACAAAATGAAAACAACATAATTTTATTCGAAGTATTTACCTTCTTTTTCTACACATTTTCCCCAACGTGACACCAACTTTTTTATCCTCGAACTGAAAAACTCTGAGCTTTGAAGTGTAACAAAATCTGAAATTGCACTTTTCACTTGATCATCATTTTCAAAAAGTTTTCCTTTGACGAAGTTGTCTAAATTCCTGAACAGGTGGTAATCTGTTGGAGGCAAGTCGGGAGAATATGGTAGATGCGGAAGAACTTCGTAGCCCAGTTCTTTCAATTTTTGCACGGTATGTTTTGAAACATGGGGTCTTGCTGCCGTTCAGTGAGATCATGAGGTACCCATGTATCGAGCTTTTTTTACTTTCCCAATGCACTTTAAATGTCTGGAAACGGTAGATGCACTTGCATTTAGTTGTGCTGAGAGTCCTTTAACTGTTTGGTAGGGGTTTCCTTCTACTGTATGTATGAGGACATCGTTGTCTATTATGGACGGAGGTCTTCCTCGGGGCAAGTTTTCCAATTCGGTATCCATAATACTCATCTTTCTGTTTAGAGCTCGAGATACCATTGCACGCACTAAATGATTTTCTATCACAAGTAATATTACTTAATGGCACACGAATTTCTTCTTCCTATCCATCTAAGTTCGCCATTTTATTTAGAATTCTGTTCAATTATGATAAGAGTTCACTGAATAAACATTTTTAGTTTCGAAAGACTTATTGTTGAGGAAACTGATTAAAGATAAAACTTACAAAAGTAAACTGAATATATAAATTTCTAAATTTAACTCTTCAAAAACGACTTTTGCATAAAAACAACTGCATTTAAAATGAGTCCATTTTGCTGCTCCTTCGATTGATAAAATCTCAGAAGGTGGTTGTAAAATCAATCAGATCCATTAAGATGAAGTGGCTTTAAAACTGAATATAATTTACCAATAGTTAAGACGATCTGAACAAAAACGTATAATATATCATATCAATTGGGGGATTATTGTACAGTTCAATCTCACAATGTTTGTCTTTAACTGGACCAGAACCAAAATAGTATTACTAATAATACATTTTAACAATCAGTAATCTCATTGTACGATATTTGAATATTTCCGCGGCATTAATAGAAAACAAGATTTGTTGTGTGAAACGGGAATTTGAATTGAAACCGAAAATTGATGAAGAAAAATTTACTGCAATGTCTTTTTCTACAAACTATAATATATTTTTAAAAAATCCATAAAAACTAAAACAAATAGAACAGTTGTGAATACGTTTTTGAAGAATTGCATTTTTTTTTTTTTTTGACTTGGAAATCAATGTGACGAAACAGTGAAATTTAATCAAGATTTGATACGTTCATTTCCAAAAGGTATTAAATTAAGTTTTTAACGACATTGATATTTTGACATATTTTCATTCTAATGGTTTAGTTTGATCGAAATCCGTCATCCAATATCATCTGAAAACACAAAAATCCTTCAAAAACGCATTTGAAAATTGCAGTTCTTTCATATTTTATTTTTAATTACTTTTAAAACCATATTTTATTTCTTTCCAAAAGGTACTAAAACCATATTTTATTTCATTCCAAAGTATACTAAAAATAATGCTTTCCAAAACGTACTGTATCCTCTGTAAGATAATCTTTCCTTTCAGTTTTATACTTCCTATAATACACAGAAGTACCAAATATATTACCTTTAATTTATTGTTTTCTTTATTTAGTGACTTTTCATTGGTTTCTTTAGCACGGGTTTTAGCACCGCCGATTTTAATTAAGTAACGCGACTTGCGTTGTTTTGTTTCTGGTATGTTCTCAATCAAATTAATTTTTTTTCATAGTATTTCTCCTTGCATTCACATAAATAAAAATCTGGTGCGGACAACCCACGACTTTCACTTACCTTCGTTTTAAAAATCGAATAAAGAATTTTCAAACACAGAGATAAAAATTATTGAAACTATTAAAGAATTAATTAAATTGAATTTCTATAGAAACATATGTTTTATTAAAAAATCAATTATCATCTAAAATAATCAGTTAGTTTTATCGGCTTCTCATCAATCTTTATTAAATTTTACAAGCTTGTGTATAACATATTCTTTCTAAAATATTTATCTTTCCAACGGTATATTACACATATATATAACTGTTCTTATGTTCAAAAGCAAAAAATAGCATTAAAAAATATATTATTTTAGTATTTTTTCTTTTAGTTGGGTATCGAATTCATTCAATTTATATATTTACCTGTTTTTCATCAATAGTTATTTTTACAGAATCAACAAAATTAAAGGTACTTTAGAAGAAGAAAATTTAAAATATCGGCATTTAAGCCCGGTCAGACTATTTTAATCAGAATGAAACCTACATGATATTAAAGCCTATTAAATTTTACATCGATATAGCGAGTTTAATCAAAATCGTCGGAACCGTTTTTGAGAAAATCATAAAAAAGTGCAATATGCATGGTATAAAGTGGCTCTTCTGGTAAGCCGATTTTGATGAAAAAGTATTTGTAGCATCTTGCGCGTATATTTGTCTTAAATATGGAATTTCTGTTTCATAGGACTTTTCGTTTTCGCCCGGGAGTTACCACACACACACACACACACACACACACACAGACAGGCCTTTTTGTGGGACTTGGTTATTTGGACTCAGGGGACCCTAAAACATATATTTTCGTTGAAAACTGGAATTCGAAAATTTTTACGATCGCAATACTTTTCCTTACTATATATAGTAAGTGAAAGTAAAAATGTTTGTAAAATCCTTTTATAATAGAATAATGAAATTCTATGTCACATACTATAATACATAAAAATCTAGTGGCACGGTGTTAATAGTCGTACTCCTACGAAACGGCTACACCGATTTTTATGAATTTCGTATGTATATTTGGTAGGTATGAGAATCGGCCCTGAACTATATTTCATATCGCTAGGTGATAGGAGTGTACCTATGCAGAATATATAATATATAATTAATTTAATTACTGATTTATGCAAAAAGAAATTATGATAGATAGCAATTCTTTCTTATTTTTTAACTATTAAATCAAAAGGTAACTAACGTAATTTTAGATTCGCAATATGATATCCTTTGCGTTGAGTTACGTTCCAGGAAATTCCAGGGCATTCTTGCCCTTCTTGGAATTTTCAAATATAGCCTGGATATTGTGGGGGCGGTCCCTTGTGAGGCGCCGAAAGGATTATTGACCATGGTGTGCGTCTTCTATTATTATGTCCTCATAATGGGATATCATGGACAAGGCCATCTATATATACATATATATATATATATATATATATATATATATATATATATATATATATATATATATATATATATATATATATATGTATATATATATAATATATATATATATATATATATATATATATATATGTGTGTGTGTGTGTGTTATATAACCATGTATATGTTATATTATGATTTATTATAATGAACCGCTGATATCGACCAAGAAAAACTATTTCATTCATAATATGATATAGGTTTCACGTTTCAAGATATGTATTATAAAATTAAAAAAAACAAATTAAAATACAGAGTAATAGAAGTAACGTATAAACGTAAGAAATGTTCTAGTTAGTAACATTCATTAAAAAATGGAACCTTTTAATTCCATCATTTTAAGTTGGATGTTAATGAAAGTTGTTTTATTGGCACACGAGATTTTTTTTTAATCTTGTATATTATCATCCGAGCTATAGTGATTTAGAAATGTGTTTATGAGGATAATATTAAAATTTATATATGGATTAGATCCGAAAATCAAAGCAATAATGAAAGATAACGAATGAATAAGCCGAATTCGTTTGAATTAGCGTTAAAAAAAACAAAAAAAAAACAAACAAATTATGTGAAACGAACAGCTAAAATACCACTGGTTTTCTCAATGTTCTTACGAGGAGGATCCCAAATGCGTCTTACCGGTTTTGATCTAATTTTTTAAGGTAAAACTAGACTTTAAAAAATTATTCTTTCAAACTATCATACTTAAATATTATACTATTAAACTTAATTTAGCTAAAACATCTTGTTAGTTGTTTTAAATAATTTTAAACAGAACAATAACGTGTTTCCGCTTTTTTCAATCTCACAATTTTCAACCCCACAGGCAAAATTTAATGTTCACAGCAATTAAAATCATTTTTGAGAAATTAAAATGGTGTAGATAATGAAATAAAAACGTTTTCAGATAATTTTCATTAATTTATATGATAACAAAATTATCTAATTATCTAAAGAAACAAAAATATTTTCATCCAAACTCCATAGATTTGAATTTTTCTTTTTTGTACATTAGAAAAACTAAAACTCATTTTCTAGATCCCAATATTTCTACAAAAATAGACGTATTCCCACTACAAATCAATTCTAAAAAAAATTTAAGAAAATCATTTTCAAAACCCATTTATTTAATATAAATCTATTATAAATATTTTTACGTATATACTAGCTGGAACGCTCAGCCTATACGGTGAATAATTTTAGTTCAACGTTGGATGCTAATGCTTAAAGATATAATTAAATTTCGTAATTAAAGCGGTGGAAAGATTTAGCAATGAGAAATCGCTATCTTATGTAAGCGATAATAACTGATTTCCGGAGACAGATTAAACTGGATTTGAATATTCTCTCGTAAAAACAATTTATGAATTAAACCAAAAAAAAACTGATTAAACGGAGATTCTTTTTTACAAACAGAGGAATCCCGAACATATTCTAGCGATTACCCAATGCCTTAATTCGTAATTTGTTGTTTTTTATTTCATGTCATATATAAATAGGCATTTTCTTCCAAGGTTAGCCCAATCAATTTGAACGATCCTTACTGCTTACGCAATGGTTTATTTTTCCTTATTAATAATTTTGACTGACAAAATAATTGCTTAAAATGGGGATTAGTCATTCTTTTTTTCTTCTTCTTTTCTTTCGCAAGTTTGCTGACAAACATCAAATTGAAAGGTGTTCTTGTTAAAAAACAAATTCAAAAGTTAAAAAATAAGCATTTTTAGGCTAAATGTAACTCAATTGAGGGCCGACTGCACATGAGAATGTGTTGAAAATGTTTTGTAACTTTTTTCCCCGCTGTAACAATAAACCATGAAGATCTATGGTCGCACGAAGTGGTCTTTTTACAGAAATCTTGTTGCCTGCAAAAGCAAAAACTTGCGCGGAAGGGTTCACCTATCCTCACGTTGGTACAAACCATGATTTACAGGCTGTCCGTAGCTTCATAACCAGCCTCTTTGCTGCCGCTCAGTGAGATCATGAGGTACCCATGTGTCGAGCTTTTTTACTTTCCCAATACACTTTAAGTGTCTGGAAACCCTAGATGCACTTGCATTTAGATGTGCTGGGAGTCCTTTAACTGTCTGGTAGGGGTTTCCTTCTACTGTTTGAGGACATCGTTGTCTATTACGGACGGAGGTCTTCCTCGGGGCAAGTTTTCCAAGTCGGTATCCCCAGCTGAAAACTTAGCAAACCAACGGCAAATGGTCCGTTCATCAACACTCCCTTCCCCAAACGCCTTGCAAATATTTCTAGCGGCCTCAGCTGCTGAATGGCCGAGTTTAAACTCGTACAAAAATATTACTCGAACATCGCGTGTTTCCATGTTCATATTTGGAGGTATACTAAAAAGTGGGTAATTGATTGGGAAGCTAATGTTTATAATACAAAGGTAGAGGATTAGTAACTGTTTACTTTAAATAGGTAAACATTCGGAAGAAAACAACAGTGACCTGCAAAATCCTTTATGTATTTCAGAAACTATAAAAACGGACATTTCATGTGAAACAACTGAATATAATAAAATTTGCATATCGATTGAATAAATCACATGATACTGTACAGTATGGACTACAAAGACATAAGACAGTTAAAATCTTTGGAGGATAGGCCACGAGCTAAAAGAAAAGAGACTGGAGAATCGCCAGAGGCGAGCCATCTTCGCTGAAGTCCATGCAGATCCTTTCACCACCAACACCTCAATGGCCATCATAATAAATAAGTAACATGGGATTTAAGTCCACCCAGAAACAGTCAAAAATACGTGATCACATATTCTATGAAGAAAAGGATACAGTGGTACAGTACAGTCGCAAGATGAAAGCCCTTCTTCAGTATGTTAAACCAGATGAAGAGGTTATATTTTGCTAGGGAGTTTGTAAATAAACCCAACAATTTCTAAGAACTGGTCATATTCTCTTAGGATAACAAATATGATATTTTTGGGCCAGATGGAAGGTAAAAAATGTGGAGGAAATCAACCTCGGGTTTAAAACTTAACATTTTTTTATGGGTTTATGGAAACATTTTTGACCAAGTGTATATTTCTTTCTCTGAACAAACCGTTAATGGTCCTTGGAAATGGGATATTCTGGAAGAACATAACACGATCTACATTCAAGATACAATGAATTGAGTTATTTCTCCTACACCTGAGGGTTGTGAGTTGCCTCCAGTAATCTGACGTGCCTCACATACCACGTGGAGATGGTTAAGACCGACGTGAGAATCTCGGCTGTGTTTTATTCCCGGTAGATAATCACCTATCCCACTGGTGATTTATCTTTTGAAAATGTCTTAATCTGCAAGGCTACTCTATAGTTTATTAATTAATAATTCAAACCCTGACCTCTCATCTTCTCGAAGCGGCCCTTCTGTGCCGGCGGCACCCTTTTGATCACAGGTTCCTCCATTCCTATATCTTTGCAGATGTCAGGGTTTTGCCATGAAGCCTCTGGAGCTCCCTGAAAAAAAAAAGTTCGATAATTATTTTAAAGTACTTAAAATACATAAAATTACATTTTTATTGCTAATATCAGAAGTATATGGTGTCCTATTTAACATTGCCTCCAAAGAGCCCGATCGAGCCAATCCCTTTCAATCAAAGTCCCCTTTGTCATCATAATTAACCCAGTTAGTCACGAGAACGTCATTGAAAAGAGGAACAGTAGCCATGTCAAGTCCTCTAGTGATCGATAAAGTATGATTAAACAGTTAGTCGAATAATAGAATAGAATAGAAAAAAATAATATTTATTCTGGCACTAGGTCCCAAAGGATAACAGTTATGTATGTATATGTATATATGTATATGTATATATATATATATATATATATATATATATATATATATATATATATATATATATAAATATATATTATGTAAAAAATCTTATTTTATAACAAAATCAAATTAAAATTTGGGCCGTGAATAGTAATCTTCATACATTCAATGTAGATTTCTAGATAGAATTGACATGTCACATTTGCTGATCGTCTGTTTGGGATGACAGAAGGTATAGGAAAAGTTGGGATTTGAATGAGGATAAAGAGGCAGATATGGGTTGGTAGAGAATTCTAGAGTGTAGTAGAGCGAACAATAAAGGAACGATCAAAAGTTTTGGTTCTGTGGGTAGGAAGGTGGACTGAGGATTTAAACTGAAGGAGACTGTGGATGTAGGATGATGGGAGTTAATAGTTTGGTAGAGGTATGATCCAAGGAAATATTGTCTGCGGGTATAGGGGAGGAGCCACTTTAATTCACCGTAAAAATGGGTAACTTGAAACCTCCTTGAAGTGCCGAAGACAAATCTTAAGAAAATGTTCATAAACTGCTTTAGTCTGTCTTCAAGCTCAGCCGGGAAGCCGTCATACACCACATCATAATAGTCAAAGTGGGTAGTATATTGGGTTTTCTGATTTTTTGGAATCTTATAGTTTAAGTCAGATTAAAACAATTCATTTAACAGCTACCCTGTGTTCAGCCAGAAATCATTTTCAAGCGGCAATTACTCCCCAAAAACATCTAAAAGAAATTGATGCAGGACTACTGGGTGGAAAGTTGAGATGAATGAGCTTAGTGTTCATGAGGTATTCACTTTGAACCATAAGTCTTTTCCTCCAATTTTTTTTTTTATTTTATAATATTCCGATTCTTACATACAAACAAACAAACTAGGACAAAAAACTGACTTGGAGAACACACATCTGACTAAAACGTGAAGAGCTTGACAGACGATACCGTCTTTTATCTAGATTACTTGAAAGGTGTTCAACATTTACATAAACAAAGAAACTAACCATTTATAAAGTTTTGCTAAAACCAATCTGGGCATAAGACATAGAACCGAGGGGCTCTGCCAACCACCAAATTCGTAAAATAGTAGGCGCACCTAGGTGAAGAATGACGTCATACATAACATTGCAACGGTTTCAGACACTGCTACAGAACAATGCAATAATTCCACCAAAGAGTAGTACACAATACTGATACACTAACAGAAACATTTAAATGCCTGACGAATCCTTACAGCCCACCCCGAAGACTACGCAGGCGGAGGCTTAGAGATAAGTTTGTCACTTCTGAGATGAGGTGCTGCTTCAGCAGTTTACACATTTGCTCATTGCACAGGAATTTCTGATTGCGAATTCCGTTGAATATATGGTTAATTTCTTGTTAGTAATAAAATAAATCATTTAGTTCATACTGTAGTCCAAGTAGCAAGATTAATATAAAAAGTTTAATCCAGCTTTTTCCGAGCCGGTTTTACTTAAGAAGCTGGGATGATGACTGCATTCAGGTTCCTAACGTTGGCAAAGCGATGAATAGTAAAACAATACTTCATTCATCTATTTTTTTACCGCAAACCGAACTATTTTCTTAATAAAATTCCCGTTAGTTAAGTATTTGTAAGCATCTAGATGAATATTTCTTTTTTATTCCGCTGCCCAAGATAGGATCAACAGAAAGATTTTTATGAAATGAATATTAATCAAGCTTTTAGTGGAAGTAGTTCTTGTTAATGAAAGAATCATGCGTCTTTGGGTTTTTAAATGTTCCTTTGGAGATAAGACGTTGGCGGCGTCCAATATCTATTGTGTACGAAGAATTAACAAACAAAATCTGTAGCAGGAAACCCGTATAATACAGTCCAAGAGTTTGCATTAGTTGTGGTCATAAGGCGAATGACCGCTTCCGCTGTTTTAAATTTGAAGGAAAAGGTGAAAAACCTTGATTGTAGGGTCACGCATAAGGTAGACGACCGCCAGTAATTGATTATTGAATTTGAATAAATTAAAATGAGTTGGGTTATCAAATCCTAGAACATTACACATATTCTCTTGAGCTATCCTCAACAGACTACGGACTTTTTTGGGCTTGGACAGCTTTAAGCGAGGAAAAGTGTTTACAAGAGCATCTTCTTCCTTTTTTATCCCGTGACTCAAAATAACTGTTGACAAAAGTGTAGTAAAAATGCGGTAAATATTTAGAATAACATATTTATGATTTGTTTGTCAATTTGTTTTTATTTATTTCCTATATCTAAAAAAGGTAATTTCATTTACGATGTTCCAATATATTATAATCTGAAGGATCTAAAGTATATAAAAAAAAAAACCAAGCTAGATTGCTCTTAATGGTTCAGAATGAAGAGCTGAATTTTTCCATGGTTTTTAGAACGCCGATAAGAAATATAAGACGCTGAAGCAGTTTTTTTATTGTTTATTCATTTGACTTTTGGCTACTGTGAATAATCAACGATGCTAAGGTGGTAGTTTTAAATTTTGCCTATCCAGGTTTAATTATAATAGCGATCTTTAACGAGTACCTAGCATTGGAGTGGCTCAGGTCCACCATTTTACTTCCCTTCTGAAGAACGGCATAACTAAGGATTATTTACTCCCTTGAAACAGTCTAGGGTCTTAGGCTGACCACTACACCAGAGATGACCCCTGAAGATGTTTTATACATGAAAACAATGAAGCTGATTTTTCCGTATTCTTAAGTCTTGAAATAATGAAAGTTTTCATTCATATCCATTTATAACAAAAAAGTGACATGTTGTTTTATTTTTTTACCGAATCATCAAACGTTGTATTTCGGCCAATCGAAAAGACAGACCAAACTAGCGCAAGGTGAGCATATATAAGAGAACATTACTGGTCTTTGGATTACACTTAAAATTTTAAAATATTATCTTCTGACCAAAGACACAGACACAGCATATTCGCCATTTGAACTGAAGTACCTCCAGTACAGACCTTGATCTCAATGTTTGCAACAACACTATCAAGGGCTCTTTCTCTTTCACAGCTGAGGTCAAATGCAAATCGCATCGTGCTTAGGTAAATATTGTTACTATAAGAAAAGACAATCTATGTTAATTTCCTTATTTGATGAAAAATATTTACATAGATACATTTCCAACATCATAAGTTACTCCAGAAGCAATTGCATTGGCAATGATGAGACGCAGAGTAAATGGAATTAATAAAGGATAATGCTTAGGATGATTTTAATGTTTCCAAATTGGAATTATGTAACCTAGTTAAAAACAATTTAAAAAATATCATTAAAATTACTTATTGTATCACTAAAATAAAAAATGCTTTCAGAAAAAAATATAGTAATTGAGAATAGAAATAGAAACTTCTCATGATAGTCTCTTTTATACCTCTCTAACCTTAAAGTTCTTTGGACTTTGACTATTGTTTGTTAAATGTTGATCTGTATTTAACTCGTCTGTTCGAGGTTGAACTTTGGGGCTCCACTAAACCATCAAATTCTTCCCGTCTTCAATCCTTACAATCCAAAATCCTTCGAAAAATCCTCAACGCTCCTTACTTTGTCACGAATAAGCTCATCCATAAAGACCTTAATATTCGTTATATAGCTGATTTGGCTCGAACCAGTTCATGACAAACTCCACTCCCACTCTCACCCACAAGTTTCAATCCTAGCTTCCTCTTCCATTCCTGACAATCCTCCGAGACGTCTGAAAAGAAGATGGCCTCGTGACCTTCTAGTTTAGATTAACTATTGGAGAGCTGCCAATGGGCAGTTTCTCTTTATGTCTTTTTTATGTGTTTTATGTAACAGATAATTTACTAGATGTATTTATTAATCAATATAGTTCTAAATTTCAATACAATAAATAATTTTAAACAATTAACAATAATTAATAATTTCTTAAGAGCATTCTCTAAGCTTGTCCAATACAAAAAAAAAATAGTTATTTGTTTCAAAGAAGAAACATTACAGTGTCCTACGTAATTATACATAAAAGGTATTACTGGAAAATAAATTAAACAGTAGCTAAAGCAGTTTGTGAAATTGTTATATATTAAAAATTTAGCAGTGGAGATACAACGCTGGAGAGGAAGAAGAGCTCCGGGCGACCATTAATGGATATTGATGAGGTTCTGTAGGAAGCGGTGGATTCAAATCCGGCCACAAGCACTCGCAAATTTGCCAGAGAGTGTGGTGTGTCCAAAGATACTGTTTAATCGCCATCTACTATCCATAGGGAAGGTGAAAAAGAGCAATAGACTGCCCTCCACGAACACCTCAGCAATAAGCTCACACTTCTCGTCAAACCAAAGAAAAGTTTAAAGAACTTCATGGGTTTAAATTCCTGCATCATCCACCATATAGTCCAGGCCTTGCATCATCGGATTACTACTTGTTTTCTTCAAAGCGAAAAATTGATAATTTTGCAAAAGTTAAAGAGTTCTTAAAGACTTCCATTCCAAAAGATGGTATGATTGATAATCCAAAAGTATCAGGGTGGGATCGAGCGATTAGTTAGCAGATGGCTAACGACGGCAGATAAAAATGGACTATACTTTGAATACTTATGGTATTTTATATCAAAGAAATAATAATACACTTATTTTTTTTAAATAATCATTTTTTTAATATTTTATGTGACACAGCATAGCAAAAGTTATTAATTAGGGCAGGATAGAGTAAACATGACTGATTAATAGTGTCAATTAGATAATTAATATCAACTAAGTTTAATTAGTTTGAATTCGAGTGTTAAGAGTCATCTGCAAGTTTTATATTTACGAAGATATTGTTAAAACACACTTCTTTCAATAATAGAAAAATCATAATGTAACTTTTTTTAAGCTGTGATGGAAATTGTTTACCCACATACATAATCACTAGCCAATATTTGGGATCACTTGTAGCTGGGTGGCTAGCGTAACAGCCTCCCATGCTAAAGGTCACGGGTTCAAACCCGCAGGTGGTCCTAGGATTTTTAATGGGAGTAAAAAATCCTTAGTTACGCCGTCCTTCGGAGGGGACGTTAAAAGGTGGTCCGAGCCTGTGCGATGTCAGGTACTCGTTAAAGATCCCTATTCTAATAAAACCTGGATAGGCAAAATTTAGGACTCCCACTGTAGCATCGTCCGATTAGCCATAGTAGCATAAAGTGACGTTAGATAAATAAACAACAAACAACTAGCCAATATTTAAGAGCGCGTTAAACTCACTCCGATTTGGGCGGTAATAGACATCTGAAGATCTATAAGTTCCCAAAACGAAGCTATAGAAAAAAAACATTGTAAACCTTTTTAAAACAGTGTAAATGAGCTATATTCAGAGAGAATTATTTAAATAGTGCACGTGAGCGTATGGTATATCATGAGAACTGTTTGGTATAACATAATCAATTAATTTATCCTAAAAATACAGGATTTATTAAGATGTCTATTACCACTCATATTGAAGCAAGTTTATCGCACTATTAAGAAATAAAAAACGGTTTTCTTTCGAGGAAAAAACAGTTCCTACGATACTTGAATAATAAAGACAGAAATTAATATTTGAAAAGCCTTTTCTTTGAAACTAGTAAACGTAAAGAAGTCTAGTAAATGTATTAGGATTCTGCAAGTAAGGTCATGTTTACTTTAATTTAAAAAACATGTTATAGAGAATAGAGACTTATAAAAACATGAAATTAAGGCAAAACAATAAATAGAGCTTTAACCTCCTTCATTACGTTTATCAGCCAAAAGGTTAAGCTAATTATAAAAACAATTACCACGATATCTTCGCTGCAATCTCCTCTCACCATTTCTGTCACGACCCGAGATCTTGCTTTTAAAAAACAAAACAAAAAGAAAACTGAGAAATCCACAACCTACAATTACAAGAACTATTAGCTGTTTTAAGCAAGCAGATTGCAGATACAAGAAATAAGTACTGGCACTAATTCTACAATACTATGAACTAGACGAGGAAGAAGCAAGAAGAAAATAAAAGATCTCCTGACATTGAAAAACACTGAAAGAAGGTATCTACTTTTTTCATCTGTTATATTAGAAAAGGGAGAGAGGGGGAGGAGGAGGGATAGGAGCGGTAACAGCTGTATAAATATATATATAAGTAGGCATACATCAGTTGGAAAACGTGTGGAAAGTAGGCTAAAAATAATTATCAAAGAGTTTATTTTAGATATTATTCAAAGCAGAAATATTTGCTCTTCAAGACATATTTGAAATGGACAACTCATAATTAATTTTTTTGGAGTAGCTACAATTAATTTGTACATCATTCGCGACCATGAGCAAGCGTCATGTCAGCCTTGAGGACACATCTGACGCCAAGGGAGGTTGTTGTCGCAGTTTCAGCTGTTATTTATTCCAGATTTGGGTATTTAGAGTTCTTGAGAACGGTAGTGAACAAATGAGGAACCTTAATTTTTTAATCAAACGATATAAAAACAGACGATTAATAGTCCATGTTCGAGTTCCCTAAAGACCCCAAAAACCGTCTTTAAAAAAAAATGAATAATTAAATTTTAAAATATTGGCAATTACCCAAGAATCAATGACGATTTTGTCAAAGTCTATTACTAGACAATTAGTTAAAAAAGTAAATTATTGATATACTTGAAGCCCTATTACATATAAATACAATACTAAAGCCCTCATCCACAGGGAAGGAAAACGATTTCATTGAAATCAGCCTTTTATAAAAAGAACATTTCTGATAACGTATGCTGACAGATATATGAAAACAGCTGAGCTAATAGATAAACCTATGACGACAAAATTAATTTGTGCAGAAAAAAAATTCCATAAAGTTCCAACACCTGAGAAAAAATATCTGCTGAGACTGGATAAAGTTTGTCGTTATATCCAGAATAAGAGGACTGTCTTATTTTAAAACCGAACCAACTCTAAAGTACAGGATTAACTCATTGGATATACCTTTGTTCGATCCAAGTATTATACAGCTTCTGGATGACAACAAAATCATAAATATGTTTGAAATAGACAAAAAGCTGATAAAGTATAACGTATTAAAGTAATTCTTACAGAAAACGATACCGCCCAAAAAGAAAAACGTAGATTAAATAATTTTCTTTGAGTATTTGGTCATTTAAAACGTCAGTATCAACGAGAAAGTTTAAGAGTTAGATTTGGTAGTTTTTACGTTAGGTCCGGATCCAGATGCAGTTTCGGATTGGATAGCTTTATTTTAGTAGAGGAGTAAGATACAAGATACACTAACTCCAATTGAGTGAGAAGCGAAGTTTATCCCATGGAGCTATGACCAAATTAATTTCCAAACACCCATGCTGGATTAAAACCGGCTATTGTTAGCATGATGTTGCTGAGGTAGCGCCTTAAATGATATTTCACTATTAGCCTACAAACTTTGAAACTAAACATGTCTAATTAAGACACTATTTAGTCCAAAATTGTAAGTAATTTTATAATAATATCTTTAATGTAAATCCTAATTTAAAATATCTATGTACCTACTGTATGATTATTCATTGTTCAATGTACTCTTTTTATATCTCTAAAAATAACATCATACATTACTTATTGTATAATAATATTAATGTTCTGTTTTTTTGTTTTTCCATTGTTAAGGCATGATTATGAGAACAATAAATTATCGAAACGTCGCATAGATACAATAATTTATTCATTGACTGAAACCTGAGAACAACACAGGCTTAAATTATCAACAGTCGAGAACTGATCAAACAATATATATATATATATATATATATATATATATATATATATATATATATATATATATATATATATTATATATATATATATATATGTAAATATTACATCTTAAATTGCCTTTGGGCAAAAGGACTGTTATTAGATGAGATTCCTATCATGATGTATTATACAAGATATCCACATAGGGAGCGGCGTGGTCTGGTGCATATTATTTATTATGTTATTTTAGCCGAGGTGGCGAACCTTGGGTATGGAGACCCTCCTGGGGCTGAACCAGTCTCAATAAAGTGGGTACTGAAAATGGGGGAAAATCTTGAGGCTGAGTGTAATCTTGGCCTACTCACCTCATGGCACGGCCGTTGGCCTAGAAACAGGTTAGGTGTCCACCCACAAACCAAAAGGTAAACCCCATCACCCATTTATAAATTATAAATTAGATAAACATTAGAAATTATTATATTTACTGAGTTCCTTAATACTACTATTTATAATACCTATGAGCAGAAAAAAGGAAATCCACAGTGAGGAATTAAGTATTCAGGTAATTAAAATAAGAGGATATGAAAAAAATAAACAAAAACATTTCACTGGATTTATGTACGAACTAATCAGTAAGAATTTTGGTCAAATATTTGACCTAACAAATAGTCACATTTTTGAATCCTGATAAACCCTACAAAGTCAACTATTGATAGTCTCTTACGAAAAAGAAAACAAAAATCATCGAAAATGAAAGGAAAAGTGAAATGTAAACATTGCAGAAGGTTATGACGCGCGATGACCCGATTACACACGTGTGTGGGATCGATGGTCCTGTGTTGGCACGAGATAGGTCAAGTTTACAGAGCCGTATAAATAATGCATTCCCGACCAGTCGTCAACAGATCTTCTATAAACCCTAATCCTGTTTCTGAGGCCGACCAGAAAATTTATTATGACTTCTATAGGGCCAGCATTCCAGGTGAGACAACCATGAACAGCAATCTCAAGTACCCAATCAACAACGATCTAAACCTTGAACAAAGAAAAAACAAGAAAGAAAAATCAGAGCATACAAAAAAAAAGACAGAATAATTAATGCACTCCGTATTAACCTTGAATTAATTACGATTGGTCCGATTCCAAATAGTGTATTTATATCTAGTTTATTTATTTTAGATAATTTGTCGAATTCGGTTCATAAAAAAGAATTGTTTACACCATTATTTATTTGTTTTTATTATTTTTGGTAATAAAGATTCGTAATCGACAAAGAGAAAAAAATCCCATAAAATAAGTTTAACGACGTTGTAATTTTATAGATATAAGAACTAAAGTGGCAGAAAATATTCCCCCATTATTCTATTATTTTTTTTCAACAGCGAAGAGTAATTTATAAATTGGGAAGTTGCTGAGTCTGTCACCAAATGTATGTCACTTGTTCTCATTATAAAGATATGTAAAATGTATTAGTTTTATAATTTGTCACTACCTTTGAGAAAGGGAGGCGGGTGGTTGAGTGGGTTAGGGCGATTTTCTTTGAAAGCCAAGCAACGACAAATAGCCAGAAACTTGAAACCAAATAATTACAATTTGGTGTCTCGGTGCCGAAGACTTTTATCTCGGCATTTAGCGCCCTCCCTCCCTGGACCAGAGAAATCCCCGTATAGCCTTCAAAGGCAAATAAGGGTAAGAAAAAAAAAAAAATCAAAAGAAAAAAGTTAAAATATTAACTTTCAAGTATCAATATGTATGAAAAGTCATACAGAAAATACTGTGTTTTCAAGATTTAATTTTTACAGCAATAATAACTATGCTATATTACGAGAAATAATGGAAGGTTTCTTTTAATTTTTAAACTTTTATCTCGCTGAAAGTCTTGTTCTTAATTAATTTTCGAGAACTTTAACCACTCAGTTCACTATTTACGAAGTGTTGGGTAGGAAAAAAGAGGTCGTCGTTATAATATTGTTAGTTTCTTTTGATTTTATATCTGCAAAATTCCAAGAGTTAGAGTGTAGCCAGCTGCCGGGTAAGCAGAAGGGGTGGGCATAATCGAATGACGACTATCAGATCATTCGATTATTTCAATCATTCGAATTAATCGATTATCGGATTTATCGGTTTGGAGAAAGAGATAATCGACCTAGCCTCAGCCAGCTCAGCAATCATAGAGAGGGGAATTGTGCCATATTGTCTCTCAGAATGCATATTAATCATTCGATCATTCGATTATAAAATCTTTCGATTATTTAAATCATCGAAGTCCGATCATTCGATTATACCCATCCCTAGTAAACAGCTATTCCGCCAGACCGATTGTAAATCCCTCTCGCACACGTACTTGCCGGCTGCCGGTCACTTAGTTGCCCAGATAGGGAAATGTGCCGTCACCGGCCGCTACCCGGTTGTTGTGGGATTATAAACCGGCTAGCCGGCACCCGGGTGTGTATGCCTGCTCTAGCTAGGTCCCTTTATCAACGACCGGTTGCCAGCTGGTAAGCCAAGGATTATAAACCGGTTGGTCGGCAACCAGCTATGTGTTCTATGACCCGAAAGAGATTTTTAACACATGAAAAAAGCCACGAAGCTGACTTAAAATGACTGCAAAAGTATTAGCCAAAAAAATCTTTTACTCTCGGATTTAAATTTTAGGAAAAGATGGAGAATAACTACTTAAAGAAAAAAAAAACAACTATGTTGAGGGAAAAAAAAACAATTAAAATTGTGCGATTTGTCATGGATTAACTATTATATGAAGATTTAAGAGGGTATTGTTTTGCAATTAACATATTGGGACATCTAAAAGAAAAATATATATAGAAATCGATAGGATGTATATTACTTCAATAAATAAGAATGTGTTATTACCAATCGACAATTAATTCTTTAAAGCTCTTCCATGTAAAATAAAATTAATGATTCGGACAATATTAACAGCGATATATAACGATTTGATTATCCTATTATAAATCATTCATAAATAATCTACAATCTCACAACTGCTAGCTTATCGGATTGCTGTTATTTATTGTTGTTGTTAATAAATTGCAAAACTATTTATCTTCTTCAACATTTCAGAGGCTCAGTCGAAAAACGATTTTATTTACAACACAGTAAGCTGTAGTGTGATGTACCTTAGTATAATGTAAACTGAACTAAATTTGCTAAATATAATACATGGTAAACTAATATTAAGCAAATTAAGGTCACATGTTGTAGTGGCTTGATAACAGCTTCGATGGCCAGTCATGGTTCGACTAGAATTTTAAACCAATACTATTATTATTTTTATTTACAGAAAACATAGATTATAAGTCAACTATGAGTATGCCAACTTAACAAGCTAAAAGTGACTCTTATGATGCCAAAATAGTCATTTAGATAGCAGCTTTGAATGCCCCATTTGTAATTTAACCCGAAGATCTATGCCTGTTCACTCCGCATCTAGAAATAAGGACTTAAATATATTGAAAATATTTCAGACAATGACCTCATAAAAGAACATTTGTTACAAATAAACAATAAAAATAAATTAAATAAATTTTAATTTAAGCACTTTCAAAATAAATCACAATAGTTCCTATTCCTTCTTTTTTCTCAATCTGCTGGTGTTCCTAAAGGCAGCATCCTAGGACCCGTTCTTTAAACAGTCTGTACAGCTGATATCCCAACCCATCTTAACATTTCCTTTCTACCTATGCTGATGACATGTGTGTGCCTTCGGTAGATAATGATCCTGTTACTGCCTTCCACACTCTTTAATCCCACATCCCAGACCTTGCAATATGGTGCAAGAATTGCAGGATTAAAATTAATTCTAACGAATCCCAAAAATAACCTTCACCCTCCGTCTTAAACTAATGACTTCCTGCCCTACAGTATCCTTTAATGACACTCCACTAGCCCCTGTTGAACAGATTCGATACCTACGACTCCACCTTGACAAACGTCTAACTTAGAATCACTATACAAGACTGTAAAGACAAGAAACTGCCCAAGTTTTCGACAACTTCAACACTTACTGGACAAACGCTCCAACCTTCCACTTAATTGCAAAAGACTTATTTATATGAACATCATAAGACCGATATGATTTACGGAATAGAGCTATGGGCTCGACTAAACCGTCAAATTGTTCTCGTATCCAAAAGACCTTAATTTTCCATATGTTATTGAATTAGCCCGAAACAGGTATCAATCATTTCCTTGAAAAACTCTATTTCCACTCTAACTCACTAGTTTCTATCCTATCATCCTCTTCGATTCCCGATAATCCTTCGGGGCTTCTGAAAAGAAGTTGGCTCCGAGACCTTCTAGTTTAGAATATTTTTAGAGTGCTGCAAATGGGTAGCGTCTCTCATGTATTTGATGTCAGTTTGCTATGTCCATCACATTTAATTAATGTATACTATACAGTTGTAAATATCAATAAATATGTTTAAAAAATAATAATAACAATTTAGGCACAATATCAGAATAACAATAATTGAATCTATTGTAGTATTTAGATTTTTTTTCTTTTATATTTCTGTAGTTATATTGTATTTTTGTAAGAAAACGTATTTGTTTATTACAATTCGAATACATCTATTTGATTTATGTATAAGTGGATTAATTTTGTAAAACTCAATTCCATCTGTATGTACGGGCTAGCCCGAAAACAAATAAAGGGATTTATTGATTTATTATTTTTGTTGTATATTTATCAGGACGTGATAAAACATTGTGTAATAATTTGCAACGTTTTTCGTCTTATTTAAAGGGATACTTTAAAAGTGAAAATAAAACGATTAAATGTGAAAAGATATTTATTAGTAAAAATGTTCTAGAATGCCAAGAAGACCGATTGTCTTGGAGGGAAGACCTCTGAGCGCGCCTGAATTCAGTGAATTGTGGGTTCGATTCACAGTTAATATTATTTCTTAGATTAATCTTCCTTCTAATAAATCTTGAAATTCCTTTCCCAAACTATCTAACGGGAATGGGAGCTGTAAGTCCAACAAACGGACTAATGCCCAACAACCAACGATATTAGTTCCACTTAATTGGAAGAGAAGATCCCTCATTTATCTTACAAATCTTCTTTGATTTTGTTTTTTAATGTAGTTGTTTAACTAAGATAAAACGCAGATTACTCCCAGACTCGAACGATTTCCTTTATTCAGGTCTTTCAGTTTTTATTTAGAAATATCACACAATCTGGCTATATTTAGTAGCGGGTTACTGGACTTTCGTGAATCCCTATCATAGTACAACTAACATTTTGGTTTCATTTATCATAAAGAATCCATCCAAAACCCGATTACAAAGAAAGGGACCATTTCCGCTGTCTCGACTTTTCTTTGAAACTATTCTCAGTTTTTCTCTCTTCGGAGTTTTCTCTCTCAACGTTATTATCAGCCGTTTTCTTCAATATGGCACTCGATAATAAATGTTAAACTCTATAAAGTGTTATTGTAATAGATTGTGAATAGTAATTGATAAAGGATACAATTCGCCATAATTTAAGTTCGAAGTTGGATTTTTTACATTCAGATAAATAATCAAACTGCATGATGAAAATATAATGCGCGCAAAACACGACTTTCACTTACCTCCCTTGTTAAAATCAATTAAGAATTTTTTAAATAAATTTTTAGATAAAAATAAATTGTTAGAGGATTAATTAAATTGAATTCCAATAGAAACATTTGTTGTGTTAAATAATCTATTATATTTTTATCTACTACAATCACTTAGTTTCATCGGCTTTTCACCACTCTCCATTAACTTTTACAATTCCGTGTAACAGATAATATTTGTTTTCAAATCTTTAGCTGTCCAACGGTATATTATACATCTACATTACTATTCTTGTGATGAAAAAACACAAAACTTGCATAAAAAAAAAATATGTTTGCATTTTTCTCCTTTAGTTGTTTACCAAATTCGTTCAGCTTTTATATTTTTCTCTTATTTATAAATGGTAAGAAGAGGATGTGCTTGATTTTCTTAGATCCACAAAATTAAAAGAACTTTAGAGGAAGAAAATTTAAAATATGGCATTTAAGCCCTGGCAGACTATTTCAATCAGAATGAATCCTACATCATACTTAAGCCCATTCAATTTTACATCCAAAAAGCGAGTTTAATCAAAATCGTTAGGGCCGTTTTTTGAGAAAATCGTAAAAAAATCCAACATACATGGTATAAAGTGGTTCTTTTGGTTAGCTGATTTTGATAAAAAAGTTGCTGTAATATCTCGGGCGTATAGTTGTCTTAAATATGAAAATTCAGTTTCTTACAGCTTTTAGTTTCTGCGGTACTTGATCATCTGGACTCAGTTTCTCCTAAAATGTGTATTTCCGTTGAAAACTAAAAAATATTTCATATATAGGTAAGTGAAAGCAAAACGTGCCGTAATTATGTAGGTAGGCCGTTGAGTAATCTAAATTTTTAAATATACAATTTCCTTAAAAAAAATATTATATAAAAAAATAAATAAATAACTTTATACTAAGTAATGTGTAAATATGCAATCTGTACTTGGACATTGGTTTCTGTGACCTTTCCTGAAAAACATAGACGCAAAGACTTCCTCTCAACTAAAATTCGTGACAGTAAAATATAGAATTGAAGATGGACTCATAGTAAAAAAAAAAAAAAAAAAAAAAGGTACTAGCTTAACAAACAAAAGAATTACCAGGATCGATTTACAATGAAACTGAAGTGATGACAGGGTAATGACACATAATTATAGTTTATTAGAACTGGAATGAAAAATAAATGAAGAGGCGAAGTTGTGCAAGCAATATATACACCCTTCAGTGGTATTTGTTTCTTTTTTTTTTTTTTTTTTTTTTTTTTTTTTTTTATTGAGATATATTACAATTTGTTACAAAATGAACAATAATAATATTGATAAGAGACCACATTCATACTATATATACAGAAAATAATAATAATGGTCAAATTTCATAAAATATAACATAAATTCAAATATATACAATAAAATAATAATAATAAATAAAAAACAAAACAAATCGAAACATAAACCTATTATTGAGATAAATAAAAAGTTGGCAAATAAATAAACATCTTACACACAATCATAACTATATACAATATATACAATTGCTAAAGGGACTCCAGCAAGCGCTTTTTCCTCCACTTGTGGAGGAAAAAGCGGAATCCAAGAGATCCCAGCACCTCTATCTCAGCCGCATCACTGGTCTGAGCCAGTGGAGGCTGAGTTAGGGCGCTGTAGCCACAAACATACCGTACATGAGTGGAGGATCTGACCATTGTCAGAACTCCAGTTTAAATGTTTACAATAGGTCTCGTGGCCACTGCCGTTTCAATCTTCGAGGAGGATTGTAGGGATGGGTGGTGCTGGATAGGGATTGTGCTAGAGGGTTAGGATGATGACTAAGGTTCTGATGAAATTTGGAAAATTTGGATGGTACCAGGTCTAAAACAAACGGAATATTAAGGTCATGGTGTAGGGTACAGTTGGTAACGTAATGAGGAGCATTAACTATTGTTCGGAGGACTTTGGATTGGAAGGATTGGATGCGTTTAATGTTAGAATGTTTAGCTGTCCCCCACAGTTCAAGTCCGTAGGTCCATATAGGTTTCAGTACTGTCTTGTATATTAGTAATTTGTTGTCAACTGTAAGATGAGATTTTCTGTTTAGTAGTCTGTATAACTGGCCGAATCTGCGGTTGAGTTCTTTTCTTTTTAGTCTTGTATGTGGGTTCCACGTCAGTCTTTTGTCTAGTAAAAAGCCGAGATACCGGACTGTGTCTGAGGAAGGAAGCGGTATGGAATTGAAATTAACCGTTGGACAGGATTTTCGTCGAAGGGTGAATGTGACGTGAGTGCATTTGCTTTCGTTTACCTTAATGCGCCAAGCATTGCACCAGTCTTCGACAAGGGAAAGGTGCTTTTGGAGATTTAGCGATGCTGCTTCAGGATCGGAATTGGATGATAAAATGGCTGTGTCATCAGCAAATGTTGCCAGAAAGGTATTGGGGTCGGTAGGGATATCGGTGGTGAAGAGGATGTAGAGGACGGGTCCTAAGACGCTGCCTTGAGGAACACCGGCCTCAACAGTATATTGTTCGGAAAATTCGGAACCACAGCGAACTCGGAAGGAGCGGTTGGATAAATAGGATCGGAGGATTAGGTATAAGGATTGAGGTAAATGGGTTTTGAGCTTAAAGAGCAGTCCCGGGTGCCACACCCGGTCAAAAGCTTGAGCTATGTCCAGAAAGGCACCCGAACAATACTCCTTGCACTGAAGGGCGGAGGAAATGTGGTCTACAACTCGGAGTCCTTGCTGAACCGTGGAATGTTGAGGACGAAATCCGAACTGATGTGAAGGAAAATTTTGAAATTTGGCTAGGATTCGTTTTAGTAGGAGCTTTTCGAAAATTTTTGAGAGGATCGGAAGTAGGCTGATAGGTCTGTAAGATGACGTGTTGTTAGAAGGTTTGCCTGGTTTTAGGAAAAGGATCATAGTTGAATGTTTCCATAAGAGAGGAAAATAGGTAGTGCGTAGGATACAGTTATAGAGATATGTAAGGAATGTAATGGCTTTAGGTGGAAGTTGTCTAAAGATTTGGGGAGTAAGGAGATCGTATCCAGGAGATTTGCGGAGAGGAAGCTTTTTAAGAAGATATCTGACCTCAGAGGGATTAACTGCTTTAGGTGGTAAGGATAGTGGTATTGGTGACGTGAGGAACTCTTCAACTGCTGCAGTATGGGTTGGATTAAGCTCTGGATGAGGAGTAAAAACTTTGGAAAGGTGCTGTGCGAATTCCTCGGCCTTATGCTTGTCAGAAGCAGCCCAGGAACCATCACAGCGCCGGAGAGGATGGGAAATGGTGTGGGATTTTAGGATTCTCTTCGTGACATTCCACAGGGAATTGTCACGAGTCGAAAGAGAGGAGAGGTAGGTATTGTAGGATTGGGAACGGAAGATCGCCAATTCCCGCTTTAATTTTCTACAAAAAAAATTATAGGAGCGGCAATCTTCTGGGTGGCGGGTGCGTTGCCATAATGTTCTAGCTCGACGTTTGCTGTTGATGAGGTCTGTCAGGTGTTGTGGTAAATGGCTTTTGTAAGGAATTATTTGGGATTGTTTGGGAGAGGAGGCAGTCCAGGCGGCTTGTTGAATAGCGGTTGTAAAGGAATATACGGCGTCGTCAAGGTCATTTGGGGTTTTGAGAATCACTCTGAGGTCAATATCATTAGTGAGAATTTCGCGGAAGAGGTTCCAGTTGACAGGGCCCCTAATGAATGTCGGTGGGATAGGTTTAGGAATAGGTGTTATGGATACATTTAGAATCAATGGACTATGATCAGAGGATGGTATTTGTTTCTAGACTTAAAACTGGGTCTTAAGAATTGTCAAGTTCTTAGTCAACTTCGTCATAAAAAAATAAAATAAAAAGCTTTACACAGTTTAAGATTAATTAATGTGTCAAATGATTCCTTCCTTATGTATTTTTATTATAACTCAAATATGAATATAATGTTCGATCAAATCGTTAGGCAGGTCGTATGACAATCCAAATGTATATTTATAAAAATAGTAATATTAATATTTAAAAAAACTTTCAGATATAAAACATCAAAAAAATAAAAAATATAAATCAATAAATGAATATACATAAACTCGATTTTTTATCCTTTTACAAAAAAAAACAAAAAAAGAAATATTTTTTGTTAAGTATTGTCATAATTACTAGCATTAAAAAATAAATAAATGAAGAGCACCTTTATGGAATCAGTTCAGAATTATTTATTTATTTTTATTTTATTTTATTTTTTATTTATTTATTTTTTTTTTTAAATCATATTCAGTTTTTCTTTTAGTATTTTAAAATAAGGAATAGTGTAGTCCATTCAAGGAACGAATGGATACTGGATCACTTGTAGCTGGGTGGCTAGCGTAACAGCCTCCTATGCCAAAGGTCACGGGTTCAAATCCGCAGGTGGTCCTAGGATTTTTTAATGGGGGTAAAAAATCCTTAGTTACGCCTTCCTTCGGTGGGGACGTTAAAAGGTGGTCCCGAGCCTGTGCGATGTCAGGTACTCGTTAAAGATCCCTATCCTAATAAAACCTGGATAGGCAAAATTTAGGACTCCCACTGTAGCATCGTCCGATTAGCCATAGTAGCATAAAGTGACGTTAAATAAATAAACAAACAAACGAATGGATACTTTCCCAATAAGTTAGAATTTTACTTTATTTTAACTCAATTAAAAAAAAAGAGAAGTAAGACTTAACAGAAAAATCAGTCAAAAGGGTTCATACAAACAGGAAATCGTACTGTTTTTTTTTTACCAACGGGCGTGCAAGGTGTTAAGCCGTGATCACGTTGAGTGAAGTTTAGGATTTATTAAACTTGTATGATATAAATTGATAAAGTTGGGTATGAAAAAAAAATTAAATTTTACTTCTTTTATATATATATATATATATATATATATATATAAAAAATTGTTACCCGAGAAACGAACAAAAGAAAGAGCATTGAGTAAACAGCACAAAATATTAGTTCTTTAATTCAAAGAAACAATTATTCGTGTGTGATCTACTTTTACTGTTAAGTTACGATTATGTAATATTTCACTATAAATAAATTTGAATATATTTGTGATTCTCTCTATGAAAGAAAACAGTCACTTTTAATAGAATCGGTGGTTTACAAGCTTGTTATATAATCTACACATTTTAACTCGCTAAAAGTCTCGTTTTTTTGTTAAATTTTGAGAATTTTTTACATGTCCTTATTATATAGTTTGTTTTAGTGATTATTATTATTATTATATAGTATTTGATGACTGCGAAATTACTATAATTAGAGAGATTTTCACAACACATATTTTCAGCCGCTAAACTAACGTAAAACGGCTGTAATACTAAAAGTATTAGCCAGAAAAAGATTCTATCCACGGTTTTATATTCAGGAAAATATACAAATTGGATGGCAAAAAAAAATCATGAAAATCAAAAATGTTGAGCGGCAATGTCTGGACGATTTTGAAATTATGAACGCTTATTCATACTATTCAAATATTAAACCCAAACATTTTATCTGAATCTTCTTAAAAAATATTTATAAAATTTAAGGACACTATTTTACATAAGTTGAGGACACTATTTTTCTAGGTGGCCATTGGTGATCAGTTTAATTAAAAAACGTTGTTAAAAAACATTAATAGTTTAATCGATAGAATAATGGTCCAAAATACGTTCATCGCATATGACTTTATTATTTTATTACATATATTAATGTTTTCTAACCAGAAAAATATTCACCGACAAATTAGAACATAATTAAATGAACTTAGCGTAACCTAATTTATAGCAGGTAAAATTTATATTTGGAAAATGAAACAGTTGCAATGTTGAGGGTTAGCCTAGTCCCTAAATATACATCAGAAATAGCAGCTTAAATTTAGCCGTAGTTCTAGCGAAGTAATTTTTTTTATCAACGTGCAGGTAAATGTTATATTTGTTAGAAACATCAGATTGAGCATTTCTTGCCTAAAAAAAGTGAATTCAATTTTCAAAAACTCCAAGCAATCATAATTTTAAAAATAGTTCTAGATAATTGGATTGTAGTAAAAATTAAAAAAGAAAAGAAGGCTCTGCAACCCCTCCCCCTTTTTTTAAAGTTTTATTTGGACCGCATACATAAAACATAAAAATTAAAGTCAAATCTAAAACATGACTATAAAATTAAAATTAACACAAAACTTTTGAAAATTTTTAAAATTTGATGATCATGATCAATGATACTAGAAAAAAGCTTTTCTTCAAAGATCTTTCTATATTTTGTTTACTCTTTCACAATTCTTTAAAAAGCAGGCGTGCCAAAAGGTTGTGTATTTAGCCCATTCATCTTTTCCCTGTACATATCTGATGTCTCTTAGTACTAACAACATTACTCACAAAACTATTTATTTGTTGGGGAATAGAGGTTCTACAAATGAAAAATTAAAATCAATGACACCATATCAAGTCGCGTGAGATCCAGAACGCTTTAAGTCCAGTTGTAAAACTTGAGAAATACTGAGTTAAGGTACTGATTTTCAAAAAACCTTGAAGGGTACCTTTAACTACACCTCTAATACAAGTACAGTACTGACGTGACGGTACAAACAACGATCATATATCCAACATTACAAATCCTCTATTATAATAAATATAAACAATTTATTAACCTACTTGGTTATAACTATTCAGACGTCCAGATTTCATCATTATATATATATATATCCCATTTAATTTACAGTGAAATATCTATTTTAATGAAATTTGAAATAAATAATAACAACATTAGTTATAGATTTTTAACAACTTAGTTACAATTCGGTAGGTAATATTGGTTCTAAAATCTAGCGTACTAAATATTGGGTTGTGTCACATGAAATTGCCGTTTTGAGGGTTAAGGATTTTTATTAAAAATACGATATGAAAACAAGATAATTTTATTCGAAGTATTTACCTTCTTTTTCTACACATTTTTCCCAACGTGACACCAACTTTTTTATCCCCGAACTGAAAAACTCTGAGCTTTGAAGTGAAACAAAATCTGAAAACGCACTTTTCACTTGATCATCATTTTCAAAAAGTTTTCCTTTGACGAAGTTGTCTAAATTTCTGAACAGGTGGTAATCTGTTGGAGACAAGTCAGGAGAATATGGTGGGTGCGGAAGAACTTCGTAACCCAGTTTCTTACAATTTTTGCACGTTATGTTTTGAAACATGGGGTCTAGCGTTGTCGTGTAAGAGTATAGGATCCTTCCGATTACCAATCCAGGTTGTTTTTTAAAATAATTTTGTGTGCACTTGGTCAATTTCATTGCAGTACGTTGTAGAGGTAATGGTTTCACCTCTAGGTAAAAAGGAATAATGAATTATCCCAGCCATGGACCACCATACTGCAACCATCAATTTTTTGAGATGCAAATTCGGTTTTGGCATTTGCCCCGGGGTTTCGTCGATGTTCAACCATTGCCCTGACCGACGTTGATTGTCATATGCGATCCGTTTTTTATCGCGGGTAATTATTCTTTCAAGGAAAGGCTCGGTTTTTTGCCTCGCAAGCAAAGAAACGCAAGTCTCAAGGCGTTTGAATTGCTGCCGCTCAGTGAGATCATGAGGTACACATGTATCGAGCTTTTTTACTTTCCGAATACACTTTAAATGTCTGGAAACGGTAGATGCACTTGCATTTAGTTGTGCTGAGAGTCCTTTAACTGTTTGGTAGGGGTTTCCTTCCCTTAGGGGTTTGAGGACATCGTTGTCTATTACGGACGGAGGTCTTCCTTGGGGCAGGTTTTCCAAGTCGGTAGCAAACAACGGCCTAACAAATATTTCTAGCGCCCTCAGCTGCTGAATGGCCGAGTTTAAACTCGTACAAAAATATTACTCGAAAATCGCGTGTTTCCATGTTCATATTTGGAGGTGTACTAAAAAGTGGGTAATTGATTGGGAAGCTAATGTTAATAATAAAAAGATAGAGGATTAGTAACTGTTTACTTTAAATATGTAAACATTCGAAAGAAAACAACAGAGACCTGCAAAATCCTTTATGTATTTCAGAAACCATAAAAACGGAAAAAACAGACATTTCATGTGAAACAACCCGATTGCACGATCCTGTAAGATGTTGGCAATATTATAACCCTCCTCTTTCCCAATAACATATGTTCATAAGTTTATCGGGTTACAACAGCTTTATATTGACTTGCGATTTATTCCATTGCATATTAACTTTTCTTAAATCTTAGAGCGTTTTCAACAGTATAATATATGTCTATATTATTACTTATATTTCAAAAATAATTTGTTGACGACTTGGCTACAGAAAATTTATTTTACCTGTTTCATGATAAACTAAATTTCAATGTATTTCACTTTTAAACATTCAGGAAAAGAAATGATGGTGAAAACCGTATCAAAATCCGTCTTGTAATATATATATATATATATATATATATATATATATATATATATATATATATATATATTATATATATTGTTTTTAATTTATGTTAAACAGTAATTTATCACTAAAAATACTTTGGTTGATGATGGCCATTGATGGTCAGTTCAATTAAAAAAAGTTGCTAAATACAGGCAGCCGATTAATAGTCAAATTGACAGAAATGATTTAAAATACGTTCCTCACATTTAAAAAAAATAAATAAAATGGATGATTTTTAAAACGTAACTCCGATTGTCTATTCAAAGATTGAAAGTTAGTTTTACACTAAGTAATTGTCCCCATGAACTCAAATCAAACCCGGAAGGCCAGTTCCTCGGCTCATTTCTAACTGTTTATTTGGGATTTCCCTGATTAATACCCGCATAATATCTAGCCTACATCAAGCTTGCAGGCCACTCTGCTCAAAGCGAGCAATTTAAGACACGCAAATGCATTCTGATAAAATATAATTAAGTAGGTTAGACTCAATTGTTATATAGGAACGACTATATAAAATATAACATTAAATAAAGTATTTACATTTTAAAATTGGTTATATCAAAAATGTCGATTCTAGTCTGTCTGTTATTATGAAGATTCAGAAAAACTTTTGGCGTTCATATTTCAACTGTATGAATAAGCGTCAATCCGTTCAAAATCGTCCAATTTTTATTAATTTTGCAATTCTGGTAACTTTGTAGATATTATATTAAAAAAAAAAAAAAAAAAAAAAATATATATATATATATATATATATATATATATATATATAATCAGATAATAGAAATAAAGATGGTGGTAGGGCGAATAAACCCAAACACGTGTCTACTCTTTGCAGCATCCAATCTTTCTTATGCTTACCAAAAAAATTATTTTCAAGGATTTTGGAGGTATTTATATTTTACCTACTTAATGTAAAGTGAATGTTCCGTACGTGAATGTAAAATGTCTGTTTGTCCGTATGTGGTAAGGCCCAGCACTAGAACGAAAAGGTGTACGAACTGAAATTTCATATTTGAGAAAACTATACGTCCGAGATGTTACAGCAACTTTTTCACTAAAATCGGCTATGAAATCCTAATTCATACGTGTAGTTTGCAACTTTTTACGATTTACACAAAAAAACAAAAAAAAACACTCTAAGACGATTTTCATTAAACTAGCTATATCGATGTAAAATTTAATGAGCTTTAATAATATTTCATTTTTCAGTTTCATTCTGATTTACATAGTCTGACAGGCTTAAATGGCGATTTTGTGTATTTTCTGCCTTTAAAGTTCCTTTAATTCTGTAGATAACATTGTAACATTGTAGATAAAATTGATAAAAAAACAAACAAATATATAAGTTAAACGAATTCGAAATTTAACTATACAAAAATATTTCTTAATGATTTTTTTTTTTTTTTTTGGTAATAAGAAAAGTAATATAAACGTATAATATACCGTTGGAAAGATGAAGATTTTAGAAAAATTTTATCTTATACACAAAGTTCTAAAATTTAATAAAAAGTGACTAAAAGCGGATAAAACTAAGTGATTGTTGCAGATGATAATATAATAGATTATTTAATAAAATAAAAGTTTCTATCGAAACTCAATGTAATTAATTGTTTAACCGTTTTACTTTCACTTATCTGTATATGAAACATTTTATTTCTAACTGTATTTAAAAATTCTTAAGTCGTGTGCGCACCAAATTTTTTAAAAACTATTAATGAAAAAAAAATGATAAGTAGCAACTTCCAAATTATATATCAAAACTCAGTGAAAGTGGAAAATAAGTGATAAAAAAAAAAAATGGAATTCCACTCCTTCAGTCATACAAATATTAAAGAGAGTAAGGTAAATCAGATGCTGAATAATTAAATTTTTGGTTTCACTAACTGCGAAGTTTGTTATATTTTCATCAGAGGCGGATTTAGAGTTAGTGTTACGGTGGAACTTCTGTTTTTTGGGGGGAAGAACGTTTCTTTTGGAGGGCCCTCCTTAAGGCAGTAACAAACTTCATTCATGCCAAACTGACTATCTACGTAAAAATAATTCATGACTATTGGTACTAGTATGTGATCAGTACATGTTATAGTACTTTAAAGAGGTTGGTGTTCATTTTTTTAAATCAGCGGTCATTAACTTGAGGTTTTTCCCTCTTTCATAGAAAATGATTTTAATGGTTTACAATAATAATCTGAAAGAAGCAAAAAGTTACAAACAATTTCACTTTCGTAAAAGCAAAGTAACCTGCTAAAGCTGATTTGGAAATGTAAAAATAATTATGTCTTAACTAACTATTTGAATTATAAATTTAAAGTATAGAATGGGACCAGGAAGATAGTTCGGCAGAACACGACAGGAAGGAAAAAGCCTTGGAAAAGCATTGTTATGGTAAGGTGCAAAGGTTAAGGAAAACCACACGCTACATAGTCATACGAAACTAACACAACGTTACCACGGGTAAAAAACAAGGTATCCTTCAACTCAATTGTTCAGTGATAATATAAATCAAACTATATTCAACAATTATAATACACATCTATTAACAATTTAGGTTGTAATAACATTTACAGTACAAGAATTACAAATGTATACATCAATCAATTAAGTGAAAATTAGCGAAATGCTGATTTTTTATTGGATTATTTAAATGTTTATGCCCTTTCCTTTTCCAGTTATGACAACCATTATTGTATTATCTAACAGGTAACCAGTCCATTCTAACCAGAGTAGGGCGGTCAAGACACTTCTGTGTAACCTCTTTGAAATGAAATTCGATCCGCCCAGGCCGGTTCTAACCATTCTCAGTTAGAAGTTGCTCTTTATTTCCTATATTAGATGATTTTATACTTGATAAACTATCCCTGTACATAAAATAAAATAACTTAATTGATTATTGTATTAATTAATATACCGCACTGACGTCATTCTCTGCAAAACCCTCATTCGTGCTTTCTGACTTGGAGTTCTGCCGCCTGGACCACTGCAAAGGCAGATGAAAGATACCTTATTTTTGAAAGTATAATCTTTCGATGAGTTTAAGGATCTGTTGATGTAAGTAAAGTAAATAATAAATAATAGTACTGCAATATAAAAAGCCTGTATGGCTGTATAGAACTTGATTTTTACATACTATATGTAATATTACATCTCCTGGATCCTCCATGGGGAGCACGTGGCTGAGTGGCATGCGCGCTAGTCTCGAGCGCTAAAGGTTGTGAGTTCGAATCCCAAACCCGGCGGGACTTTTTCAAGATCTTAATAAATGGGGATTCACTCACAGCCTCTCCCCCGGGTATACGAGACCCGTCAGCCAAATAGTAGCCACTCATAAAGTAAGGCGTGGGCAGTGATGACGCTACCATATAATAAAAAATAATAAATAATGAAAATAATGAAATAATGAAAATTATTTTTCCAATTTTGGCTTAGATATCTTACATACTTGATATCCGGTGCGACTATTGTAGTAAATCCATAAAGGGCATAAAAGAACATGTACATGAAGTTAAAAAATAAATAAATAAAAGTGCCCGAACTATGATAACGCCGAGAGATATTCGACTTTAAAAATTCTGAAGTAAATGTTCTCGTAATAACACATTTTAAAAAGAAAAAGCTATAAAGCTAGACCAAGATTTTTTTTTTAAACAAAAGTGCAAATTTATTTTGGACATAAGTCAAGAAAAATACCTGTGAATCCATAACTGCATCTCCTACTACTAGCAGATCCTTAGAAATTGCATACGTACGAATTTAAAACAGCTAGGACACGAAAATCATTTCAATTGCACCGCGTTGGCACAGATAGACATCTTTGTACCTCTGCCAATAAACGGAAGCTTTTAAAAGAACTTTAAAGTGAAAAAAAAAATCCTAGATGATGAAAGATTGCCAGATCTTGGTAATGAAGCAAACGCGAAACTCACCTTGCTTCTGAAGTTAGTAAGAAATCTATTAGCGGTACAAGAGCGAGCATTGTAGAGGGTGGCTCATGTTCTGATGCAACCAGGAAGTGGATATTGCAAAGGGATATTTTAGGTGAGCTCGTGCACTATAAACATGAATATATTATTGATTATTATTTATTTACGCATGTAAAACCTCCCTCAACATCCGAAAAAAACAAAGGGAAACTAAAAAAAAAAAACATTCTCGTTTCTTCCTTAAGTTCAAGTATTTAGTAACCATGAAAAATCTGGTGAGGGTAACAGACGAGTTTCACTTCCCTCTCACATCCGAAATTTAAAAACTATTAAAACTTCACTTTTAAAAATATTTAAGTCGATTTTAATAAAACTTGTATTCTCTTTCGCCGGAAACATATGATCTAGATTAAATAATATTATTATATTGTTTGTTTGTTTAACGTCACTTTTATGCAACTATGGCTAATCGGACGATGCTACAGTGGGAGTCCTAAATTTTGCCTATCCAGGTTTTATTAGGATAGAGATTTTTAACGAGTACCTGACATCGCACAGGCTCGGGACCACCTTTTAACGTCCCCTCTGAAGGACGGCGTAACTAAGGATTTTTTGCTCCCATTAAAAAATCCTGGACCACCTGCGGGTTTGAACCCGTGACCTTTGGCATGGGAGGTTGTTACGCTAGCCACCCAGCTACAAGTGATCCCAAAAATATTATTATATTAATTTGTTAAACAGTAATAAGTTTATTGCATATTCATCACTTTATATTACCTTTTACAGCTTTGTGTATCAGATAATATTTTTTCTAAAATCATTCTCTTTTCAATGGTATATTATACGTCTATATGACAAAAATTGCATAAAAAAATATTTTTTCTCTTTTCTCTTTTAGTTTTTCACCAAATTGCAACTTGCATATTTAGCTGCTATTTGTCTATGCTAACAAGATGATGTGCCTATTTTTTTTAAATTTACAAAATTAAGGGTACTTAAAAGGAAGACAATTTAAAATATCAGCATTTAAGCCTTGTCAGACTATTTAAATCAGAATGAAACTTACATCATATTAAAGCCCATTAAATTTGACATCCATATAGCGAGTTTAATCAAAATTTTAGGGCCATTTTCGATAAAATCGTAAAAACGTTCCAAAATTCATGGTATAAAGTGGTTCTTCTGGTTAGCTAATTTTGATGAGAAAGGTGCTGTAACATCTTTTTTTTTTTTTTTTTTTTTTTTTTTTTTTTTTTATTGAGATATATTACAATTTGTTACAAAATGAACAATAATAATATTGATAAGAGACCACATTCATACTATATATACAGAAAATAATAATAATAGTCAAATTACATAAAATAGAACATAAATAAATTCATATATATATATATATACATATATACAATAAAATAATGCTGTAATATCTAGGACGTATCTTTAATAAGAAATTTCAGTTTCGTACGACTTTTCGTTTTTGCGCGAGACTTACCACACACACACAGACCTTTTTTCGGGACTTATTCATTTGGACTCAGGAGATCCTAAAACGTGTATATCTGTCGAAAACTGGGATTTGAACATTTTCACGATGGGCAATACTTTCCCTACTATATATTTGATATATAGGTAAGTGAAAATAAAATATTTAGTTTTCATAAAATAAGGTAAGAAATTATACTATTATTTACAACGCTCACTTAAAAATTGTCTAAAATATTTAATTACCTAAAAAATATTTTTGCTCTTTTCTCCTTTAGTATGCAATCAAATTTGTTCAACTTGTATATTTAGCTGTTTTTAAGCAAAGCTAAGAAGATAATATAGTTAGTTTCTTTATATCTGCAAAATTAAAAGTACTTTAGAGAAAGAAAATTCAAACTATCTGCATTTAAGTCCTGTCAGATTATTTTAATTAGGATGGAAACCCACATCATATAAAGCCCATTAAAATTTACATCGCTATAGTGAGTTTAATCAAAATTTGTTGAGGCGTTTTTGAGAAAAACGTCGATTTTTATAATAAAGTGGTTCTTCTAGTAGGCCAATTTTGGTGGAAATATAGCAGTAACATCTCATGCATTGTCGCTCTTAAAATATGAAATTTTAGTTTTATATATCGACTTCGCGCTAGACTTATCCACACATATATTTACACACAGACCTTTTTGCGGTACTTGTTTTTTTGGACTCAGTGGACCCTTAAACGTGAATTTCCATTGAAAACTGGAATTCGAAAATTTTCACGATCGCAATACTTTCCCTTACAATATCGATAGTTCATATATATATGGGTAAGTGAAAGTAAAATTTACTGTCAATAATCTGGACATATTGTTACACTTATTTTATACTGTTATTTCAGTTAAAACTTTTTGTTGCTCAGCTGAATTTACCACATACAGACATAATATATACTAGACTTCTGAAATTCCATAAAAATCAACTGGAGACCACACGTTTTATTATAATGACATGTTTCCAGACGTGACACAGTTCAGACATAGGTTTTAAGGTTATAAGTCTAAGAGCACCTTAAGGGCAGTATAACCTTTTCCTAACAATGTTCTCTTATAAGAGCGAACTGTTTAGCATGGTCATTTAATTTAATGATAACTCTATTGGTAATACTATTATCATTGAGTAAAAAAATCTGGTTCACATAATATAATATAATCAATCAAAATCTTTTTTGGATGGGTTCGAGACAATTTAAAAAAGGTATCTGCATAAGATCTGTACTATACAGTGACATTTCCGATGGCTGTATTTTTGTGAAAAAACGGATCCATCTACGCGCATATGTTTGTTTGTTTATTCATTTAACGTCACTTTATGCTACAATGTTAGTCCTAAATATTGACAATTCAGGTTTAATTAGGATCTTTCACGAGTAGCTGACATCGCACAGGCTCGGGACCACCATTTTACGTCTCATTCGAGAGATGTCATAACCAATAATTTTTTGCTTCATTTTAAAATTCCTGGGTCATCTCCCGGATTTGAAAATTACGCATAGAACACTATTATGCTAGTCACTTCACCACAGATGACCTCAGGCACACATCTCTTCTCTATTTATTTATAAAATGATACCGCGATTCTTGGTTTCCGCGAACTCCTTCTAAACCACAAAACGGATTATGAACGGTTTTTAGGGCATTCATTCCTGAAGCACATTCAACGCAATTTAGCTTTTTACCAGAAGGTAAAATTCTTTTTCTGAAAACAAGTCATCGAAAAACTATCTCTGAAATGTGAGTAGTAATATAAACGTATAATAAACCGTTGTGAAGCGCAATATTTTAGAAAAGTTAATATACAATAAAAAAATTCGTATTATATAAAGTCGTTGTAAGCACATAAACTTACTAACATATGAAATTGGTAACGAGAGAGGTAATGATAGTTCAACGTTGCCACCGTCGTACAGTATCGTACAAGTTATATTCTTTCATTCAGTACACAGGATTTCAGATACAATACGTACCGGATTGTAACTAATTTACTAAAATAAAACTTTAAAACTATAGTTTTTGTAAACATGGATTGTCAGTTTTCTTTAAATGGGAAAATTAAATTTTCTGTAATTTATGCTTCAGTTTAAAAGAATAAACAAATTAACGGAACTAATTGTAATTCTGGTCTTTCATTTCTGCCGATTATTAAATATAATAATGAACAGACGTTATAACATAAACATATTTTCAATGAACTAAAACTCCCAAAGCAATAGACTATAAATCAGTCAGAAAGAGCTTTTTTAAACATAAATGGTGGGATTACTTGTAGTGGTGTGGCTAGCATAACAACCTCCTATGCCAAAGGTTAAGGATTCAAACCCGCAGGTGGTCCTAGTTTGTTTTTTTTTAATGTGAGTAAAAAATTCTTCGTTATGCCGTCCTTCGGAGGGGATGTTAAAAGATGGACCCGAGCCTGTGCAATGCCAGGTACTCGTTAAAGATCCCTATATCCTAATAAAATCGGGATAGGCAAAATTTAGGACTCCAACTGTAGCATCGCCCGATTAGCCATAGTAGCATCAAGTGACGTTAAATAAATACACAAACAAACATAAATGACGCCTCATTCAAATTGCACACGTGCGAAGCAGGGGCGAGTCTACTAGTGTGCAATAATTTCAGTTTCATTCGGCATCTTTTCTTGATTAATGGTGGAAACTCTTAGACCAACTTTCGTGACTGGGTTATTATCACTTAAAGGATCATGTAGATTATTTTCGTTGAAAACTCCGATCCAAAAATTCTATAAAGTTACATAAATTTATGGGAGCGGCGTGGGCTCGTGGATACAGCACTAGTTCTCCGAGTCTTGGGTTTGAATCCCGGCTATAACAGAATATTATTTATTCTGTTAATTCTGCCGGAGGTATAGAGACCCTCCTGAGGTAGACCCAGCCTCTTTAAAGTGGGTACCCAAATTGTGTAAAAAATCTGGCAGCTGAGCGTGATCAAGGCCTTATCAGCCGATTGTGCGGCCGCTGGCCTGGAAACAGTACAAATCATTATATGTCCTGAGCCCAAGACCATTTATGGGTTTTAGAGGTACAGATTTTTATTTTTTTCTTCCATAAAGTTAAGATCATTAGAATAAAAAGATTTAATAGCAATATGAATAAAATAAATAATATTGATTTGCTGTAGATCTGAAGTTGTAATTTCATTATGGACCCGTAATCAATATTACACACGATTTGAACTCTTAGACCGGGAGGAAAATTCGCATTATTTAGTCAATAATTATACGATCCTTACAGTGAGAGGCCAGGTTACGTTCCCATTGGACATTGTTAGCAGTAAGGAATGTTTTGTGAAATGAGAAATGTGGGAGTAAACAACACTTTTATAGGAAGCAATTATTTTAATATATTTTACAGGCTAATAAGGAAAGTGTAACAAAATCTGGTGAAACAAAGTAATCATGAGAGCTTTATCTCCATAACCTCTAAGGTCACAAAACATTATAAACACTCAAAAAAAGAGACCATATTATATTGATTATTATTAAGAAAATTTACACATCGAATTAATATAATTTCTCTCACATTTAAACACCTGACGTCAAAGTTCATACTTTATATAAAATTAAAATTATTGCTCAAATTCAGATCTATAACCAGTAGTTGGGCAGATAATTTGCCACAGCCTTCTCAATTCTCATTCTTCCACACAAGCAACTAAATATTAAGGTTATATAAAGAAAATCATTTTTCTTATTTAATAAATGTGTTTTGCAGCATGATAGAGCTATCGTTTGTTTCTTTATTCATTTAACGCCACTTAATGCTGATGTAGCTATTCGGAAGATGATACTGTAGAGGTCTTGAATTTTGTCTATCCTGGTTTAATTAGGATAGGGGGTCTTTAAGGACCTGACATCGCACAGACTGAGGACCACTTTTTTACGTGACCTTCGAAGGACGGAATAAAGATTTTATACTCCCATTACAAAATTCCTAGGGCCTCTTGCCAGAATGAACAAGCGACCAAAGGCTGTTAAGCTATTCACAACACCACAGGTGAACCCTTTTATCCCAATTGACCTAGCATAATCATTATTAATAAAAATAATTTTTAATATTTACTTTAAGTATTCCAGAAGTATATTTCAACGATATAACAATACCTACTTTAGAAGAAGTAAGATATCTGGGAATTTGTTCAGACAAAAAAAATGACAAAGGCTTGAGAGAACAAACTATTTAGACTAATATTCAGGCTACATGACGAACGATCAAAATTATCCATGAACACAAAAATCATAATCTACAAACTAATCATCAAATCTTATGGACATATGAGATAGAGCTATGGGGCTCAGTCAAAACATCCAACGAATTCCGTATTTCCAATCCAAAGTTTTATGAAAAATCGAGGCTGGAACATTCTAGGTGACATACGAATTAGTCCACAAGGACTTGGACTTACAGTTTCAGATACTGTTACGGAATATTATAAAAATTTTCAGACTGAAAATAAAAAAAGACAGACTGACTTGTAACTTGAACTCATAAATCGACCACCTATCAGTATAACCCATCTCGACAAGATTTTGAAGCTGTGGCTTTTAGACCTGACGAATTAACCGTACGGAAGCGAACGTATTTGTTTATTTCAAATACTCTGTCTTCGTTTTTTTAGCAGATGGCAACCTCTTTTTTTTTTGGAGAACAGGCCTTCTAGGACCACTTAAGCATCATATGTAGCTTATTTTGTCTTCCTCCAATACTCCTTCACCCTCGCCGACTGCCTCACCCTTCTCTCCTCAGTCCATCCCCACCCAATGGGATTCCTCCATTCCTCAACAGGAATCGCCAGTTTAGAAATTTTTCGAAAGTAAAGCAAAATCTAAGCAGTCCTCCTATGTGATATTGAATCTTCTTACTTCCTCCTTCATCCACCCAACCTAGCCACCCTGACTTTTATATTTTCATATTTTACTAAAGATTTTCTTTGTCAGAACATTTAAAAATAAATAGAGAGAGAGAAAGATAGAGAGAGAGAGAGAGAGAGAAATAGATCTGGAAGGAAAGATGGGGATTAAATAATCACAGTTAAGCAAGGTATTCTACGGAATAAGCTTGGATAGGTGACCATATCTAGGCTACCCAAGCTGCCACAAGTGAACAAAACTCTGTAACATTTGTCAAGAAAGTTCATTTCCTACTGAGGTTTTTTTATTCATGATTTGTGACAGTAAGATTGTTACTTAAAAAAAAAAGATTTTTCTTTTCAATTCTTTTTTTTTTTTTAGCATTTATAAAATGCCCTTAGACCAATATACGAATTATTAGAATGAAGTATGACATTCTACAAAAATGTAAATACGTTTTAACAACACAAAAACAGCATTGATATACATATTTTGGAATCAATTCTATGAAATAGTATGTCAGAACCGAATTCCAAAATAACACCGTCACAACAAATCCAGATAAGGCCAGCCGAGGAGAGTCGAGAAGAATCTAGATTAAGGCAGTTTGGTCACATGGTCAAGGATTAAGTAAAGAAAAACGTCGAAGAGCTAATAATATGAAAGAAGGAGGAAAAAAGTTTGAGAAAGAAGGCCAAGGAATACAGTGACTGTGGTGACACCGACAAGGACTAGCGCTGCCATCTGGGTATGGAAGGTCAAAGAATGTGGACTCAGCAAGGGTGCACATGAGTCCACACGATGAAAGTTAAACGTCCCCAACCCAAAGATATGTCAAAATTAAGTTAAATTGAAGATGCGATTAACCTATTGCATAAAAATGTAAATATAAGAGCAGATTGAGAGTTTTTTTTTTTTTTCTTCTTGGCATTGGAGCTCTACATACAGCCAGGCCCGGCACATCATTTCTAAATGTTTACAGCAAGAGTAGCAATCACCATTTTTAATTTCTTCCTATATATATATTTCTTTATAGCGTTAAGGAGCTGTGTCACCCTTCTTATTTCATCTGATTTTCTTGACGTCAGTCCATTCCTATTTAATTAATTTTAGGTATCTAAAAAATTCATAAATTTCTTTCTCTAGTTCTTATAAACCTGGGCACAGCAGATTTGAGAGTTAAGGAGATAGTTTCCTTAATTTTCACCATATATTATTGAACTCTTCGATAGCATAAAATTTGTGGCAAGACTTTCTAGTACAGAGAAGATACTACGTAAATCTTAGACAAACAACAATATATTTCTAATTATTTTATATCAGCAAATTGAAACATAAAGAAAAACAAGTTACGGAAATAACTTAAGAACGTTTAACATCAAATTTACAAGACATTGCCGCACATAAGATATCAGGGTATTAAACTATAATGACGGTAAGGTCTTACGTAAAACTGACGTAGTGCTTTTTAATTTTATGCATATTATACGTTCTAAGGCGTAATTAGTGGACGGCTTGCAATCAATGGTTCGCAGAGGTTAAGAAATGTATTTGATTCCCAATTATATTTGATGGATTCTAATTGCATTCAAATTCTGCAAACCTTCAAATACAGCTACCAAAGACCGCTTAATTTCATTCATTTCATATAGCATATCAAATATTAACGGTAAGAGAATGTTAGATTCATTCGGTAATTTTATACGGCTCGCAGATCTGGTCTACAACCAGCAAAGGCTATGACTAAGATAAACTGTAGCAAGGAAACAGCTTCATTTCTCTAGAGGCATATTAAATATTAAAAGAAAATAATCAAAATAATCAGCAATAGAAAAATACAAAAGTAAATTCCTGCCAAAAGCTTACGAAAAGAGGCATACTTATAGAAATGGAGGTGGGCAGGTCATAGGGCTAGGCTGGATCCCAAAAGATGGTCGAACATTGAGACGTTGATTTCCAAAAGGTACCCAAGTACATTTTTTTCGAAGTTGATATTTTGACATATTTTTATTCTAATGGTTTAGTTTTATCTAAATTCGTCATCAAATTTTATTCTTATTATAGTGTCATAAATAGATAAATTATCCTTTGAATATTCACTTTCTTTATGAAGAATAGATAATCAATGTAATTAACCAACAAAGAAAGATATTTCTCAGAGGGAAATATACATAACTTAGTAATTAACAATATAAAGACGTTAATTATCAGTAATGTTGTATCAGGAAGGTTATGTTACCAACTTATAGCGCGTTATATTCTTCCAAAAAGTACTATATCTACGTTACATTCCAAAAAGTACTATATCCACGTTACATTCCAAAAAGTACTATATCCACGTTACATTTCAAAAAGTACGATATCCATATAATATTGTTTAAAAGTCATGGGAAAAGTGCAATAATTTGGAAAAATAAGTTGGCAACACACTTAAAAATCAACTTTAGATTTTAATAAAAAAAGAATCAGGTAAATTGGTCCAATAATAAATAAATGACAAATTTTTGCGTTTCCTGTAAAATGCTCTAAAGTGGATGTAGTATCTTTTGGAAATCAACGCCTCGATTGTAAAACCAAGTGAATTCCAAGTTAACGTAAGATATGACAAAGAAGACCACCGAAGAGGTAGTAGGAGGAAATCGTGCATGTTGTAGAGGGATGTTGGGCTTCCTTGGCAAGAAATAGGAATCTTTAGAATAATGTGGCAAACATCTATTTGTGAATACATTGATGTAATTTAAGTGTAAATCGTTCGAAAAATGTTTTATTTTATTCATATTGTAAGTGTTAAATCGTAACTATTGCAACATAAATGAACAAGAGGAAATTTTGTTATAATTTCAAAACCAAACTTGTACCTCCCAAAAGGGAGAGTCTATTGTTCTGTAAATAATGAAATAGAGCTTTTATTGTAAATTATATTAGAGTCAAGAATCCTAGTTAAAATATGGGCGATAAAGTGTATAAAAAGCCATAGAAACCATAAGAAGTTAAAAAAAATTCCAACAAGACTTACAGAGGGTGATGTGCTGAATAAATTCATGCTAACACAAATGAAAACTAAAAAAACTAGACAGTCTTAAAGTTATCCATAATCATGAGTGTAAGCCAAGGTTGGAAACTAAACTCATTGCGGTTTACAAGACCTTATTCTTCCTTAACAGGTTCAATACAAGTTATGTGCCACTAGAATCATTTAATACCGTTTTGTATCTGACTTCATCAGAGGTAGGATATCGGGAATGTCTGATATTATCATATAACAATTCAGCTACGATTAGGTAAATAAGGTTGTTTTCAAGCCATGACAATGCCAATAAAGATGAGATAATTTCATTTAATATTTCTGCCACTATTACGGCTCCAGAATCCGTAGAAAAACTTAGTTGTTAGAGAAGAGAGTTCGTTTGTTTCTTCATTTAACGTCAGTTATATACTAATTTGGGTAATCGGAAAATGCTAAAGCGGGAGCCCTAAAATACCTGAAGAGGCACGACTATGTTACCAAGATATATCATCAGGCGATTGGTGTACAAAGAAAGTTACCTAAGGAAGCTCGTTCAAAGGGAAGGTATAAAAATGTATTGGAACCGATCATTTATAACTGATCACAGGGTGATCCACAACCGGCCTGACATCGTACTGTTTGATACCAATAAGAAAAATTCAGAGCTAATTGGTGTAGCTGTCCCAAATGATGGCAACACTAGTTCAGTATGCGCAGAAAAAATTCGGAAATATCAAGCTCTAGCAGCTGAACTAAAGAAACTGTACAGGCTGGATAGTGTCATTGTGCGGCCGATTGTAATATCTAGCAATGGTTTGATACCAAAGTCCACTTTTTAAGCTACTGAGGGGCTTGGCCTATCTAAAGCTGTTATAAATGAAGCTCAGAAAGCTGTATTGCTGAACACAGCTAGAATTGTTAGGAGTTTCCTAAATATATAATACTATTTAACTAAAAGCACCTGAAGTGGTTGGAGTTCATCTCCCCCACTACAGGAATATTCCTTAATAAGAAGTGTTGCTAATTAAATACAAATAATAATAATAATAAAACTTTATTTTGGGACTATGTCTAAGAATAACAAAAATGTACAGTATTAATATTTATGTCTGGCCAAGAAAACAATAAAATTATTTTTTTATTTACAAATAAAAAAAAATTAAACATACTCAGACTTATATACATTTATGTACAAAAAATATGGATAATTAACATACACACCGAAAAAAAAAAAAAAGGAAAGATAAAAAAAACCCAAACACACAAAAAAAAAAAATAATTATTCCACAGCGCTAGGGTCTGAGTAAAATAGATAATTATAACTTGAATTGAAATTAAGATAAGCCAGTTGCAGATTCGCCTTTGTTGTGCATCTATTTGGGATGAAATGAAAAGGTTTGATTTATATGAGAGAAGGTAAGAAGCATGGCGAATATGAGTAGGTAGGGAATTCCAGAGGGTTGCAGAACGGATATAAAAGATTTAGTTCTATGGATAGGAATGTAAAGGTTGGAATGACGGCATCTTGTTTCCAGAGGGTGGACTGAGATGATTTGGTAAGTTTTCTACGTATAGAAGGTAGGAGCCACTTCAATTCGCTGTATAAGTGGATCACTGGAGACCTCTTCGAGGTACCGAAGATATATCTTATGAACATTTTTAATTAGGATAGAGCTCTTTAACGAGTAGCTGACATACCACGAGAACGGAAACATCTTTTTACGTCCCTTCCGAAGGACGAAAAAACTATGGAATTTTTACTCCTATTAGAAAATCCATAAAGGTGACCCCGGAGGGTAAGGAGTTATTCTTGCACCCTCACCATTTCGCTGTATTTAATTTTGTATTTTATTGTAGTGAAAATACGAGCTTAATGACGGACACCAGTTGTTTATTATCATTAATTTTTTGTTAGTACTATTTTTTTTTTAATCCGTTTTTTACGCTATTACATGGTAAAGGAGAGAAGATTTTTGTCTTCCTTAATAATCCTTGAATGTACAACACGTTTTGGAGGGTTTCGCAGATGTCTAATAAGTACGTACACATGCATTTCTTTATCCGAATTTGAATCAAATGAAGATTAATTCAGCTTGTGCAGTTGTTTCCTCGACTGTACAGTACTAGTGAATCCGGAATAAAGTTAATTTATAATTAGGTCATCTTAATTTCGAGTCGTCTTAATCGAGGAGGACGCAAAGATAAGGAATAAAATACCAATAAGGAAAGCACAACAAGGCATAATCAATGACGTAATCACTTTAACGGTAGGCCATGTACCTACATTTGGCATATATCAACCACGGATTTGCTTTTAGTCTTACGAGTATAAAATTAAATATGTAAGTATTACGATTAGAAGCATTTCCAAGGTAACATCTACCTCAGCTTTTTCTGCCACGAAGTTGAATCGTGCTAAGTGCGTCCTAAATTATTCCTTGAAAAAAGACAACCTCTATGCAGAGAAGCCGGAGGTGAACGAACGGTTGATTAGCAAATCCTCTTGAGGATCATTAACCTGTCGCCAGTAACCAATAGAATCCTTTATCCTCATCAACTTCAACACACTCATCGAATATGATAATGAAGTGAATAAGTAACCTAAACCAACCATTACCTATTAAATACTCGATCGATGATGATACTAAGCAATAATTACAACAGTACAACAACAAAAAATTATACAAACGTACAAACCACATAAAGAAAAACTTAATAGAAAGTTATAAACCTTCCGAAAAGAATATTTTAAACGAAAAAATTCGCCGTTTTAGGCTACTTCAACACTTACTACACAAACGTTCAAACCTTCCTCTTAACTATAAAAGGCTCATGTACATGACTATTATAAGACCAATCTGGACTTACGGAGTAGAGCTATGGGGCTCTATTAAACCATCAAATTCTTCCCACATCCAATCCTTACAATCCAAAATCCTCAACGCTCCTTACATTGTCACGAATAAACTCATCCATAAAGACCTTAATGTTTCCTATGTTACTGATTTGGCCCGGACCAGGTATCAATCCTTTCATGACAAACTCCATTCTCACCCTAACCCACTAGTTTCAATCCTTTCTTCCTCTTCAACTCCTGATAACCCTCCAAAGCGCCAGAAACGGAGATATCCAGGGACCTTCTAGTTTAGATTATTTTTAGGGTGAAAACTGAAATTTGTGCCGATATTACACCGGTATCGATAACGTTCACGGAAATTGATATCGTTATAGTATTTCTAAGAGACAGGTAATCACACCGCGCATGCACCAGTCTAGAGGATCTAGGATTAGTTGGTAAAGTTACCATGGTTACGAAATCAAAGCTTTTACCCCTGCTAAAAATCGCGTAACGCGCATAACGATTTAACTTATAAAAAAAAATTCTTTAGCTCTTTTATTTTTTATTTTATAAATAAATTATAATAGACATTTGGATACTTATTTTAGAAAAATGAACAAGAATGAGCTGAATTGAAACTGACATTATCCTCGCTTTCATCAAGTGATGTATGATGATTGGTCCAAGACTACCCGCCTCCCATGGCGCGTTCAACCCACACCAATTTGAATCTTAAATTCAAGACAATGTCCTGCATGGGTTATTTTAAGTCGTTTCATAATACACAACTCAGACCTCAAGGATCAGACTATGCTGCTCATCAAACATCCTTCCATAGTTATATTTCTTTAATTTAAGGTTTAAATAGGAGAATAAAAAAAAAAAAAACTCCAATAAATCCCATCAAATAACTTTTATCCTTCGTCCTAAACCTACGACTTTCTGCTCTACAGTCTCATTTAATAACTCTCCTTTATTCCCTGTTGAACAGATCCGATATAAGACTCCATCTTGGCAAACGACTTACTTGGAATCCTCATACAAGACTGAAACGACAAGAAACTGCTAGACTTTATGGCTACTTCAACACTTGTTAGAAAAATGTTCTAATCTCCCACTAAACTGCAAACAGCTCATTTACATCACTATTATAAGCCCAATCTGGACATATGGAACTGAGCTTGGGGCCCAACTAAACCATCAAATTCCTCTCGAATCCAGTTCTTGCAGTTCAAAATCACTCCTTACTTTGTCACGAACAAACTCATCCATAATGACCTTAATGTTCTGTATGTTACTAATTTGGCCCTGACCAGATACCTCTCCATGACAAACTACATTCCCACTCTAACCCATTAATTTCAATCCTGTGATCAATTCATGACTGGTATTTATTTCACTTTTTTTAATTATTTATTGTAACTAGTAAATAGGCTAAAGAAAATAGACATGAACAAGACTTATAGAAAAGCTACCCATCGGCAGCACTCTAAAAATATTTTAAACTAAAAGGTCTCGAGACCATCTCATTTTCAGACGTCTCGGAGGATTATCAGGTATTGAAGATGAAGAAAGGATTGAAACTAATGGGTTAGACGATCCTGGTGATATTCATATATCAGGTCTATATTTCTATAACTAGAAAAACCATTCTAGAGATGGTAGACTTATCCTGTATACCAGTCATGAATTGTTCCAGGGGTTCGAAGGTTCTCATCTATTCTTTAGAGCTGCAGTTTCGTTTTTTATTTTATATTCTTAAATAAAAGAATATTGTATTCCTTATTATACCATTAGAATAAGTCATAGAAAACGTGAAGCGTAATGAGAAATTTAAAATCTGGATGATAAAAATCTGGTTCTAGAGTACGCCTCTGATTTTTTATTGCTGGGCGAAGACGCGGAAACTATACAATTAAATAAAAGTACATTAATAAAAACCGGTAAAAATTTAGGGCTTGAAATAAATGTGGATAAGCAATAATATATGATTAGTAGCAGAAACGGTGACGATCTTGGTTACATTGATAATATCAGGACATACGTTTGAAAACCTAGAGAAATTTAAGTAAATAAATAAGAGAAAATAAAGTGGCGAATAAAGAGGAATGTGTGGTATAATTCAGCTGCGAAATTACTTAGCTCTGTCAAGAAACTTAAAGCTTAGAATTTATAAAACTATTATTCTCTTGAATGTTCTGTACGAATGTGAAACGTAGTCCCATACCGTGAAGAATGAATGATTCCGTAAGGTTTTTGAGAATAAGGTACTACTTCAAGTATTTGGTCTAAAGAGAGATGAGGCCACTGGGAGATTCAAAACGTTTCACAACACTGAAACGAACTTGTAACAAGTCAGTATGATCGAACTGTTAAGATCTGGAAGACTTATTATCATTGAACGAATCTGAGTAGGCAACATTTGGTAGTATCGGTATCGAACCTTGTTAGGGTTCGGTAAGCCTACTATTATTATTATTAAGATTGAAATTAAAATAAAGAATTCAAAACTTAATATTATCATATATCAGAAGTTTTCCTGATGTTGTGAAAGGCCACACGCAATCTTACTAAACTGCTGAATGTTTAAAAATATTTAGCTGACTAGACGTTTGCGTGGTCTGGATGTTGGCTGTAAAGTTTTCCAATCTTTTGAAATTTTTCATTAGTTTTTCTTTTTAATCCTATAAGAATAAAATGCTTAACCAGTAAAAATAAATATGTTATGATTTTTAAGAAAGTTCGAAATGTTATGTGAACCCATAAATCATCAGCATTCCTTCGACATAATAGCGACATAGATTTAATTTTGATGATGTAGAAATACTAGACATTTCACATAAAATCTGGGGTCACACATAATTTTCACTTACTTCGGTAATTAAAATAAATTGAAGAATTTTTAAATAAAGTCAAAGTTAAAAAAATATTAAGGAATCACATCCAGTTTCGTTTGAAACATATGTTTTAGATTAAATAATATTACAGGTACAACAGGCACCTAAGTTAATGCCTTATTCGTCACTTTATATTACTTTAAACAAAGTTGCATAGATGGTAAGATAATATTTTTTATAAAATCTTTAGCTCTAAGCCCTACCAGATTATTTCTATCAGAATGAAACCAACACGATGTTAAAGTCCATTAAACTTTACATAGATTTAACTAGTTTAATCAAAATCGTAAGTCTTTTTTTTTCTATGAAAATATTAAAAAGGTGCAAAATGCACTTCAAGCTAGACTAACCAGACAATATAAAAAGGTAAATTTTATTTAACAATTAAAATCCATTATTAGTTATTCGGCTTCAACGTATCTTAAATAATAAAGCACGTAAGACCTTAAATTTTGAGAAGGGGGGTAATTTTTGTTTTAGTCGATTACAAAGGTTCATTATTGAAAATAATAAGCAGAAACTAAACGTTTATTTATTTATTTATTTAACGTCACTTTATGCTACTATAGCTAATCGGACGATGCTACAGTGGGAGTCCTAGATTTTGCCTATCCAAGTTTTATTAGGATCTTTAACGAGTACCTGACATCGCACAGGCTCGGGACCACCTTTTAACGTCCCCTCCGAAGGACGGCGTAACTAAGGATTTTTTACTCCCATTAAAAAATCCTAGGACCACCTGCGGATTTGAACCCGTAATCTTTGGCATGGGAGGCTGTTATGCTAGCAACCCAGCTACAAGTGATCCTTATAATACTATAATCCCTATAATAATAACTAAACGTTATTATGTAAATGTTTCTCGGCCATCAACTATTCAACTGTTCCTCAATGCTAGTAGGATCAGACGTATTCGTCATTACATCTAACAGTTTCTAATGTTTTAAACGATTCGATAAAAAGAGAAGGAACTTTTTAAAAAATTAACAGCGCAATTTTTCGTTTAGGCAGCGAATCGTGTGTAAGTATTGTGCTCTTTATCTTCCGCTACCGGATTCCATTCTAGCGGTGATAACAATAATTAAGTCTGTAATACCAGTCGTGGATTGATCATGGGGTCCGGGGACCCTCCTCGAGCTTATACGGTCTTTAGAGATACATTTAAAAAAAAAAATGTTATTTATCCTTAAAAATTTTCGTGATCAGCGTACAAACCTCTTTTATAAAATCCATCAGTATATCTGTTTTACTTATCGAGGAATTAAATTTAAAAACCTGAAAGGTTTTTTTGGGATCAGCTATTATGAAACTACGTTTAAATGCTAATCCGTATGAGTAAACTGAGGGAGTTTGTTTTGACCAAAAAAGTTGCCGATTTTATCAATACATGATAAAGGCCTAAAGATAAAACACGACGCCAGAACGATACCGCACGAGGTTACGCAACTTGCTTAGACCGGCCTCCCCGAAGTTAAAAAAAAAAAAGGCCTTAGTCACCCATTACAAGAAAATTCCGCCATCTACGCAAACTACAAATTGCAGCCTAGCCTTTATTGGATCCCTCGTCAAGATGTAAATTAACGAGAGGTTAAAGATGATTATAGAGATCCCATCCGAGGAACGAGTCACTGCCAAGGGCGACTAATAAGCCCTATATTAATTCTCTTATATAACTCACCACAATGCGTTTCAATTGGGAACTGTCAGCCGTTTTGAAGAGCAAGATGGTTAGCGCTGTCTAGCGTGAGCCAAATCATTAATCCCACACATCAGAGTTCATCAGCTATCATCTTTACAGAGAAAATTTAATCAACAGAAGGAGCTAACTCCTTAAAATCCAAAACAACAAAAATCTGGTGCGGGCGACACTACTAAAGATTTATTATTTAAAGTTAGAGTTGAAAAGAGTACAAAGAATTATATTCAATTGGAAACATATATTTTAGATTAAATAATACAACAATATACTATTGTTATGCAAAATAATCACCGAACATTACCTTTCACAACCTTGTATACAAGATAACATTTTTTCTCAATTCTTTAGCTTTGCAAAGGTATATAACACATATATATCACTATTCTTAAGTTTCGTCGTAAATCTATGACATCCTGCCCTACAGTGTCCTTTAATGATATCCCGCTTGACCCGTTAGAACAGATCCGTTATTTAGGCCTTCTGTCCAACATGGAATCCCCATACAGAACTGAAAAGACAAGAAACTGCTCGCCGATTTCGGTTACTACAACATTTACTTGACAGACGGCTCTAACCTTTCAGTTAACTACAGAAGACTCATTTACATGACGATCATAAGACCTATCTGAACCTACGGAGATGAGCTTTGGGGCTCTACCAAACCATCAAACTCTTCCCGTATCCAATTCTTACAATCCAAAATCCTTCGCAAAATCCTTAACGCTCCTTACTTTGTCTCGAATAAAATCATCCACAAACACCTTAATGTTCCATATGATTGGATCGCTCCTTCCATGAAAAATTCCACTCCCACTCTAATCCAATAGTTTCAATCCTTACTTCCTCTTCAATTCCTGTTAATCCACCGAAGCGTCTGAAAAGAAGATGGCCTCGAGACCTTTTCGTTTAGCTACAATACTAGAGTGCTGCCAATGGGCAGTTTCTCTTCATGTTTCTTTCATGAATTTTATCATTAAGTAGCATATTTATTTGTTGCATGAAAATATATAGTTGTAAATTTCAATAAATATTTTTTTTTTAATTCTTACGTTAGGAAAAAAATCACTTTTCGCTTCTATTTGGTTTTCAAATTCATACAAAAACTTAGCCGTTTTTATCAATGCTAATAAGACGATATGTGTCCAAACAACTTTCACTAACTCCGCTGTTAAAATCAATGTAAAAAAATAAACAAAATTACAGTTACCAATTACCTCAGGATCACCTGTAGCAAGACAGTAGCATAATAGCCTTCTATACCAAAGGTCACAGGGTCAAAACCGCAGGTGTTCCTATAATTTTTTTTTTGATGGGAGTAAAAAATCCTTAGTTATGCTGTCCTTCGGAGGGGACTTATAAAGGTGGACTTGGCGATGTCAGGTACTCGTTTAAGATCCCTATCTCAATTAAACCTGGATAGGCAAAATTCAGACCTCCCACTGTATCGTCCGATTAGCCACAGTAGCATTAAGTGACGTTAAATAAATAAACAAACAAGAACAAATAATCTAAGTTAATGCCCAATTTGTCACTTTACATTACTTTCCACAACCTTGTATACAAGACAACATTTTTTTTTTCAAATCTTTAGCCTACTAACGTTATATTATACACCAATAATACTATTCTTAAGTTTGAAAAAAAAAATGATACACAAAAATATTACAAACACTATGTAATGTTCGTTAAAAAAAAATTCCTAAAAGATATTTTTGCTATTTTCTCCTTTAGTTGGTGATCAAATTCGTTTAGCTTATAATATAGTTAGCCGTTTTTTATCAATGCTTATAAGATCATATGCTAAAGTTGAATATTGTGTTCACACAACTTTCACTAACTCTGTTGTTCCGTTGTTGCTAACAAGATGAAATGGTTATTCGTTTGGAATAAAAAAAAAAAAAATCGACATATAAGTTCTGACAGACTATTTCAATCAGAATGAAACCTACATGATAATAAAGCTCATTAAATTTTACACCGATATAGCGAGTTTGATAATTCCTTCCAGCCGGTTTTGAGATCGTAAAAATGTGCAAAATGATTCGGATAATGTGGCTCATCTAGGTAAGCCGATTTTGTTCAGAAAGTTGCTATAACATCTCAGGCACACGCTCATCTGATATATGAGATTTTAGTTTTTAACAACTTATCATTTTCGAGTGAGATCATTTCAAGACTCGCCTCAGATGCACAGACCATTTCGTTTTTCCCATATCATTTTGCCGGGATTGGACTCGAAAATTTTCACGATCGCAACCATATATTTCATAAGCAGAAAATTGAAAGTAAAAATATCACAGTCAACAAAAATATATTACGATATCCATAAAAAGTTAATCAAATCAAGGACAATCAACAAGGAAATAACGTGATGTTGCTTCATCAACTTCTTGACGAGGAAAAATTTTGGTCTACTTTTTTCTCGCTCTTAATTTAATCGTTGTTTCTTATAATCTTTTTTTTTATGTTCAACGTTCTTTTAAACTCTATTAAGGCAAACAGTCATTGTTATTCTACAAAGCACCATTACCTCAGTGTTTTTATTCAAAAAATTAACGACCCTGGTTCAAAATATGCTTTTTTTATTTAATACTTTTTTTTTTTAAATATCGTTCTGTCATAGCATTAAAACCTATCACGGAGCGGGAACGTGGGATTTATTCTATTCCTTAATCCGAGAGCTGACACCAAATATGTCTGATTTGAAGAAAGCTATTAAAGTCGATGGGGTTGACCGCCCAGCAATCTGATAAACGAATTTCAAAAAAGATAAAATAATTTTAAATTCTCGTCTTAGTGCCGATAGGCTTTCTACTCGGAATTAATTCCCCGCACTCACCCTCTGGGATTATGTCAACCAGCTACCGGTGCAAGTCAGGTTTTCTTCCTCTTTCTGTAAGGCTTGCATTCGACTATTCTTGGATGCAGATATCTCGAATACGCCTTAAAGCTCTGAGCAAACCTGAAGATGTTACCTTTCCCTTTCCAATATTCTTCCCTTTGTTCCTGTTACTTTTTTTCTTCATCTCTTCCTTTAGTGTTAGTTACTTTAAAAAAAAAATATATATATATATACATATATATATATATATATATATATATATATATATATATATATATATATATATATATATATATATATATATTTTCATTCATAATATCAATTTTTGTTAGTTCTAGTCCTACCATAGAGACAGATCCTTCAAAGTAAATCATAATAATTCCTATTCATTCATTTTTAGTCAATTTGCTGGTGTTCCTCAAGGAAGTATCCTAGGACCTATTATCTTCATAGTTTATAAAGCTGATATTCCATCCCATCCTAACACTTTCCTTTTTACCTATGCTGATGACACTTGTGTGTTATCAGTCAAAACTGATCCAACTATTACCTCTCAAACTATATTAAATATATAGTACAATATGTCACTGATGTTTGGCCAAAAGAGGTTGTCATCATTTTTATAAAAATGAGGTTACAATGTCTTCAAATACATAAATAAACAATTTTTACTTAAGTTTTTATTTTACTATAAATAAAAGCACCTTATGAGATAATATACCATAGTGATTCACGGATAAATCAATACTTGGACAGGATTTTAAAAGATATTTTTTTTAAATTTGGAAAATTGTCATATTAAGTTCACATTCCAAGGCTTGAGCCGTTTTTTCCCAGTGCTCTGTTGTAGTACATACAGTAATTAATTTTTTACTCACTTATCTCCTAAATTTGCAGTTATAGTTGTAAATAAACTAAACATTTATGTAACGAAATATAGTTCAAAAGCTTGAGTGTATGAATGATCCGATAAAAAACAAAACCTGATAATTTAATTCAACCTCGACATCAAAATGTTAATAAATACATATATTGAAATTTAATCGCAAAAAAAGATTTCTTTAATTAACGAAAAATCGTGCGTTTTTATGAGCCAGGAAATAGCAACCTCACTTTACCCAGTCAGAATACCAGCTTACTTTTAGAATAATTATAAATAACACACACGCGACTGGGACATGGTGTTTTATATGCTTTGCTGAGCAAGGTTAGAACCACATCTGGAACGACTGATTAACCCTAAGCTAGTGACTAATGAATTTTGGTATGATGCCAAATGATGAGTGAAGGTAGTCCCAATTCGGCATTTAATATCCTGTAGGAATATAATTAGAGGTGTATCGCTAATTTATCTTAAAAGATGTCACCGAGAATGATCTTGCAACAAATGAGCACGCAACCAAATGAGAAACGTATATGTTCATATTATAATAATAATATAATATAATAATAATATTTATCAAACAAATTGCCTCTTTGATAACGGGTGATAAATAATGATGGAATAGATTTGAGAAATTTAATTTAAGTATAAATGAACGCTTAAAAAGTAATCCTGAAAAACGATGGTCATTTCTAAATCATTTCCGATTATATTGAAAATAAAATGTTTCAAATATAAACAGTGGTCGGTGCTTGACTCATAATTACCCGACAAACTGAGCGTATGTAATATAAATTATTTTTTTTATGGGATAGGTTTAAATAATTGAAATAACTTTGTCCGGAATACAACTTCTCTTTGCGTTATCGAATATTTTATTGATTTTTACAACTGTATATGCAATAAATACAACTTAAAAGAGCTAAATTATAATTGAGACTTTGATTTCCAAAAGGTACCTAAAGGGCATTTTTTTCAAAATTGATATTTTCACATATTTGTAATCCAATGGTTTAGTTGTATCTAAATCCGTCATCGAATTGTATCTAAGAAACATAAAGTATTTCAAAATTGCATTTCATTCCTTAAGGTACTAAATCCACATTTGATTTCATTCCAAAAGGTACTATATCCATGTTTCGTTCCAAAACGTACTATTGTATATCCTCTGTAAACAGATATAACCTTTCCTTTCAAAAGGTACTATGTTTCCTACGATACGGCAGAAGCACCTAATCCCGTAGTATATCACCATTAATTTATTGTTTTCATCATTTTATTCATTTTTATTGGTTCATTTAGCACGTCTTGAATCACCGCTATTGTTTTAATCACTGGTTTTAAACTGATAATCAGTTTTTAGGCTATTTGAAACAACTTAGTTACGTCGGTTTGGTTCTTGTAGGTTCTCAATTAAATTAAGTTTTTTCATAGTATTTCTTCTTGCAGGCACATAAATTTGGTTTAAAATTTTTCAGAAACTCACATTTTAATAGAATAATGGTATTTGATGCAGCAAATAGTTGGAATTAGCATTCCACGAACTTGCTAAATATGTGAAGAAAATCCGTGCCTGATCTAACTTAGTAATCGATTTTTCTATGTAAAATAAAAGCTCAAAAGTTATTATTTATCAGTATCTATGATTAAATATTGTTTACACGTCAATAATAATATAGTTAAATTTGCTGAATTCACACAAATAGTAAATACAAGTTCAAAACAAACTTCATAATTACATACTTTCTTATTATAGTGCCATAAATATATAAATTGTCCTTTGAATATTTACTTTTTTTATGAAGAATAGATAATTAATGTAATTAACAAACAAAGAAAGATATTTCTCAGAGGGAGAATAAAGAAATGTACATAACTTATTAATTAACGATATAAAGACGTTAGTTATCGGTAATATTGTATAAGGAAGGTTAATAGTGACTGTTACTAACTTATCTCACGTTATATTCTTCCAAAAAGTACTATATCCCTTTTAATTCTTTTAAGAAAGTACTATATCCATGTTTCGTTCCAAAAAGTACTATATCCAAATTATATTGTTTAAAATCATCGGAAAAGTGCAATAATTTGGAAAAATGAGTTGGCAACACACACTTAAAAATCAACTTTTGATTTTAATAAAAAAAGAATCACATAAATTGGTCCAATAATAAATAAATGACAGATTTTTGCGTTTCCTCTAAAATTTTCTAAAGTGGATATAGTACATTTTGGAAATCAACGTCTCAATTATGGATATGAGCGGTAATACTCAATGTTTATACAAGTTAGTAGTTCTCGAGACCATCTTCTTTTCAATCACCTCAAAGGGTTATCAGGGTTAGGTATGGCATGATAGGTTTGAAAGTGGATTTATGTAGGTAGGGAGTTTGGAATTAAAAGAGGTATATCTAATCTATTTCCAGATAGGTCTACCACAAATGGTATATTAGGTTCATTATAAATGATTTTATTTTTTAACTCAAAATCGATCAGACAAAGCTTTTTAACATAAATGACACCTCATTCAAATTGTACCCCTGCAGAGCCTTCATGCTGAGGGGGTTCACTAGTAAAATATAAAACATTAAACAGTAGTCAATTCAATTAAACTATTATGAAAAAAATAAATAATAACCCCATAAAAACAACTTTTAAAGAAAATGTTAATATAGTAACATCGCCTGTGAAGGTTACGGAAATAAAGCCGTTTGTAGTTAGTTCCCTTAGAGGCATATAATTAACGAGTCGACGATCCAGCCTGGGCCAAACCGGTTGCAAAACAAGAAATAGCAACATTAACATTTAAAAAAGTGATTAATGGCGTCTTAGGCCCCGCGTGCAACACGTGGTTAAATTCCTGCAAAAAAAAAAAAAAGTATACTAATATGCAAAAAGAAAAATAAGAATTTTCAAAAACTACGCATTTGATCTCAAGTCAAAACAAACAGGAGAAGTAGATTCGAACCAATCTATTCCATTATCAACTACTGGCACATGTCACTGGCATTGAAATTAATTAAACGAGCTTGGAATCAATCGTTTTTTAAAATATTCTAATTGTTTGTTTATTTACTTTGTTTATTTTTCTTAAAAATCTAGACGTTCCCATACCTCGGATGTGATAACAATTTAAGTACTATTTAATAAACTTAAAGTTGAAGAAAGTTTAAAGCTAATTTAAATAAAAAGTGTATTCACTATCGTTGGAAACATATTATTGAGATTAAATAATATAAAAATATAAAATTGTTAATTATAATAATCAATAATATTTTTTCTAAGATCTTAAGCTCTCCAACGTTATATTATATTGGGTTGTGTCACATGAAATGTCCGTTTTCAAAGTAAAGGATTTTTATTAAAAATACGATATGAAAACAAGATAATTTTATTTTTTTTCTACACATTTTTCCCAACTTTTTTATTCCCGAACTGAAAAACTCTGAGCTTTGAAGTGAAACAAAATCTGAAAATGCACTTTTCACTTGAACATCATTTTCAAAAAGTTTTCCTTTGTCGAAGTTGTCTAAATTCCTGAACAGGTGGTAATCTCTTGGAGACAATTCGGGAGAATATGATGGGTGCGGAAGAACTTCGTAGCCCAGTTCTTTCAATTTTTGCACAGTATGTTTTGAAACGATGCTCAGTGAGATCATGAGGTACCCATGTATCGAGCTTTTTTACTTTCCCAATACACTTTAAATGTCTGGAAACGGTAGATTAACTTGCATTTAGTTGTGCTGAGAGTCCTTTAACTGTTTAGTAGGGGTTTCCTTCTACTGTATGTTTGAGGACATCGTTGTCTATTACGGACGGAGGTCTTCCTCGGGGCAAGTTTTCCAAGTCGGTATCCCCAGCTGAAAACTTAGCAAACCAACGACGAATGGTCCGTTCATCAACACTCCCTTCCCCAAACGCCTTGCAAATATTTCTGGCGACCTCAGCTGCTGAATGGCCGAGTTTAAACTCGTACAAAAATATTATTCGAAAATCGCGTTTCCATGTTCATATTTGGAGATATACTAAAAAGTTGGTAATTGATTGGGAAGCTAATGTTTATAATAAAAAGGTAGGGGATTAGTAAATGTTTACTTTTAATATGTAAACATTCGGAAGAAAACAACAGAGACCTGCAAAATCCTTTATGTAATTCAGAAACTATAAAAACGGACATTTCATGTGTAACAACTACTGTTCTCATGTTTTAGAGGGAGAAACAACTCTTTATTGAGCAATATTACAATCTGTCCAATTCAGGACATTTTTAATAGTGATAACGTACAACATTCACACGATACATACAAAACAATAAATTTATATAATAATAGTTCTCATGTTTAAAAAATAAAAAATAAACGAAAATTATATTTAAAAAATATTTTTGTTTTTTTCTTCTATAGTTGGTAATAAAATTAGTTCAACTTTAATAACTAGACGCTTTTTGTCAATCCTAATAAATAGACTAAGAAGAATGTTTTTTTTATCTACAAAATTAAAGGTACTTTAGAGGGGAAAAAATTCAGCAATAAAGCAATATAAATTTTTGTTCACTCCTACCTCGCCTTTGAAGGCTATACTTGGGTTTCTCGGGCCGGAGGTGCCGGGCAGAGATATGCCGAGATAAAATTCCCCCAGCACCAAGACTTGAACTCGTAAATTATTTGTTTCAACTTTTCGGTTCTCTGTTGCTAGGCAACGCGTGCCCAAAACAACGCGCGCTAATAAGCTTGGCCATCCTGCCCCCCACTATGTCAAAACTGTAACAATCTCACATATATTGCGTTCGAAGCCTCGAACTGTTGTGATCTCGCAATTAAACACGTTCGAAATTGCAACAGTGTCGCCCCACCCCACGAAGCGTAAGCAGCTAAGACAGTTTTGCCTCACATGAAATAACGTGATATTCGCCCCGGCGTGAACGCGTTAAACTTCTGACCAGGAAACTGAGGTCAAATTTTTGATCCGAGGAACATCAGCAGAGTAAGACTGACATAGCGTGTCAAACTGCGGGTTAAAAAAACGTTACACAATGAAAGTTAGAAACACCAAGCCAAAAGAAATATCCATTTCAAAATTAGGTTTAACATCAGGTTGAAATTGACCTATTGCATAAAAATGTAAATATAAGTGCAGTTCGAGTATTAAAGAAATTGTTTGCTCAATTTTTACTATAGAAGATTATTTAACAAAGAAAAGCTACAACAAGCTATGATGGAATAGGTGGCAGAGCTAATACACGTAAGGAAATGTTCATCTACGACTACAAAAGAAATATTACAGTTCTCTCACGGAACGAAGAAGAAAATGTTGAAATAGCAATGGAAAGTTCCTATAAGTGGTGAATGAATTATAGACAGGTCTGGCAGAATTGATCAAGAGATAGGAAATGAAATCAATAAAGCGAACCAGGAGTACTACCAGAACAATAATCGGAGGTATACCGTGAAGTAGGGAGAGATGTTAAGATGCACATCTATAAAGCTATTTACCTACCAGTCCTTATTTAGGCGAGGGCTGGGTGATGCTCGACAACCATATTAGTCCAATCACTGCTGCTGAGATGAAATTCTTACGTAGAATGGGGGGAAAGACAAGGCGAGACTGCGTCCGAAACAATAGGATCAGAGAGCAACTTGAGATACCACCATTGAAGACAATCATGGAAAACATGCAAAACGATACTAGATGCCAGACCTACAGGTAGAAGACCACGTGGCCGACCTAGAATTTCCTATAAGGAACATATCCAGAGGATTGGGAGTAACAGAGGCAAGACCCTTTCAGAAATGAAGCGACTCAGCAAAAAACGGGATAACTGGCAGCGCTGGATCGAGGCCCCTCTAAGCCAATAATGGCTCGAAGAAGAGGAAGAGAAAGAAGATTATTTAACTCTCCAACATCAACAGTTTGACATGTTACATTTTTTCAGAGTAAAAATTGTTTACAAAAAAATATATTTTATTTATTTTTCATTGAAACCAATATAGTTCTTAAACGGCTGGTCTTAGCGACAAATGTAACAGAACATGTTAATACGCGTTGCCTAGGAATCAGATGACAAAAAACTTAAAATGATTACGAGTATGCATTTCGTTGCCGGGAAGCTTTTGTCATAAATCCCCCGTCTTCAACCCCCCCCCCCTCCGTCACAACAAAATCCCCGTATGGTATGAAAAGGCGTGATAGGGGTGAAGAAATAATTAAGGTACTGAACTCAAGACCCTTATCATCTGTTTTATTTTTGTAATTGATATTTATTTACATATATATTTAATAACAAACATCAAATGATAATGTTTATTCATGAACAATATGAGCAACCTTGCTGAAGTCATTGGAATGACGTGAACAGCATTGTTGTTTAATGAAGACTCTGCTATTAATAAACAAAAACAAGTAAATAATATTAATTAATCAATAATAATCTTATTTTAATTCAATCCGGATATTTATTCATATAGTATACTCGAGTTAGGCAAACTTACGTGCCTCAATTTTAATAAGTATAAATAGCGTAAAATTAGAAATTATTTTTTTGTTAGAAACAGTACTTATTTAGGAGCATAATTATTGAGGAGTAAAACATCAAAAATCTGCAAAGGGCGTTAATAGTCAAAAGGTCAGAAGCTGAAACTCTTTTTTTATTTTTTTTTATTTTTTTATTTATTTTTTTTTTTTTTCTAGATTGATTAGGTAAAAAATTGGAACAGAATCGACAATTCTTGGGGAATTTCTGTACTTAAAAACTGTATTTTTATCACGAATTTATATGCATTAATTAAAAGATTATACGCAGAAGATTTCATAATTAATAAATAGCTAAAGTCAGTAACAATATATAACAATAATAATAGGCTTAGCGAACCCGAAGGTTCGATGTCGATACCACCAAATTCCGCCTACACAGACTCGTCCAATGTTCACCTTTCAAGCCCAAGCTCCCGAGATCAGCCTTAACGCAATCCTCCCATCTCCGCTTCGGCCTACCTTTCGGACGCCTACCAGTCGGATCAGCAAATACCAACTTTCTCGGAATCCGCTCGTCATCGAGCCCAACAACTTTACTCGCCCATTTGAGTCTCCGCGATGCAATCATAAAGTCAGTAATTAATCAATTTTTTTATTGTAAATTAAATTATAAATTTGAAAGTTATATATCTGATAGACCATAACACTATTACAATATCAACGCGCTTGCCATTAGAGAACAATAATCAATTAGTTTTTATGAAGTGAAGCACTTCACGATTAAGAGGATCATCTATTTAGGGGTAGTAGCTTGCATAACAGCCTTTTATGTCCAAGTTTGCGGGTCCAAAATCGGCAAATGGTTCTAGCATTCTTGAAGGGAGTAAAAAGACCAGGCTAATACCGTTTTGGGTAGAGAAAATGAAATGAAATGAAAAGTAATTTTATTCTGGGACGAGTAGTCCCCTAAGAATAACAAGAAAAGTAAAATATAAATAATAATTGTCTGGTCGTTTAAGACTTTCAGTTTAACAATAAAAGACAGATTTCGTTACAATGAATAGTTATCATCAATAGATTTTAAATATTACATATGTTGGGAAGATTGATACTTCAGGAGATGGAGAAATAGTTGGTGTTTGAAAGTGGATAACGAAAAGGCTTTACGAATGGATATAGGCAAGGGATTTCAAAATAGGGCAGCACGAATAACAAAGGATTTTTCGAAGGAGACAGATCTGTGAGAAGGTATATACAAGTTTATGGGTTGGGAACTAGTGTTTACTGAATGGACAGAGGAATAAGTGGTAAGCATATCAAGGATATAAGGAGGATTGTTTGTGTTGAAAAATCGGAAGAGACAGACACCTAGGATACCTTCTAGATACATGGGAGCGTCTGGGGATTCCACACGTGGATCTAAGTAAAGTAAACAGATGTTCCTAAGTCTGTGCAATAATAGGAACCAAATTAAAGATCCTTATCCTAATTGAACCTAGGTAGGCCTAATTAAGGACTGCCAAGGAGTATCGTTCGATTGACCACAGTAACATAAAAGAAACGTTAACTAAATAAAAAAATCTTCACGATTAAAGTCATCCTTAATTTAATAGTTTGGATCAGATTCATAGCAAGAAAAAATATTAACAATGATGACTGAGCGGTAATAGACCAAGCTATTAAACTCAAAATATAAAAGCTGATATTTTAAAACATTATTTATTCGAAAAAAAAAATATATACAGCATATTCAACCTCTTCAATATACACCACAATTACGCGATTATTTATAAAGATAGAGGAATCAGGGTACCGAGATTAAAAAAAAAAAAAAAAAAAAAATCATACGATATTTGACAAAAGATTTTATAAGGCTTTATGTACCATCAAAAGGTTTCATATTAAAAACGCTGTAAATGAATACTCAATAGTTTATTATTCTAGAATGACTATAATAGGCTATAACATTTTATATAGCTGTTTATAGACAATTAACTAATATGAAAAGCAATAAATGATTAAAAGGAAAATGGAGTATCACGGCTAATAATTTCATAACGCTATATATCTGCTAGTTTGGTCTAGTAGTTTCGGAGAAATGCCACGAGCGTAGGATAAACGTATTTTTTTTTTCGTCTTTCGGGTTCTACGTATGTTGAAACGTAAGCCCTTAAATTTTGAGCGAGGGGGGAAATTTTTTTTTTTTCTTTATTACAAACATTAACAATAATAAACAAAAAAAATATTTAGTTTATAGGAAATCAATAGACATATTAACATATATATATATATATATATATATAATATATATATATATATATATATATATATATATATATATATATATATATATATATATATATATTTAAAACAGAAAAAAAAATTAGTATTTATATAATGACTGTTGCAATTAACCAAGAAAATCAATACTAAACACTTTTTTTTTTTTTTAATTTGTTCCTCCAGTTTACTTTAGTTTCAGAATGGTGGACGATTTAATATGCTTAAAGTCTTTGTTATTATTTAAAAAGATAAGAAAAAATGTAGAGATTTTCGGAATCAATGCACCAAGAATTTATTATTCCTCTAACTTCCATAAATTTACAAAAATATGACAATAAATAAAGAATTCTTCTCATTCCTCAACAAATTATTTTATTTTTATTGCAATTAATCCTATATTTGTTTATATAGAAGGATAATTATATTTTCAAAGCAATTATCTAAATTAGAAGCAATCTTAAACCTCCTTCCTGATTATCAGATTATTATATGTTCCATGTTTTTGTCCATGAAAACATTTCGAGCTTATATAACACAACAGACAACGCTAGAGGTGCTATCAATGACTGTAATTTTTCTTGAATTATAGCTCGTCATAACAGGGATATTTGCCAGAGGAGTGGAACAGAGTTAAGAACCTGTGAGGTTTTTATTTTCTTCCAGTTTCAGTCCCTAGACCTTCATATTTAATGAGCTTTATTTTGAGAGGTGATAAGATATTTTTGCGTTCCTTAGTTTCCAAGATAATGTTTTACACAAGTAAAAACTTTTATTTAAAAAAAAAATCGAAAAACGACATTTTGTTATTTCATTGCGTAAAATATCATAAAAACTATACCTAAGGCAATTATGAAGTTAAAGTAAATCATAGCCGTATTAATTAGCTTTGATTTGAGTGTTAATTGACATATTTTTTCCAATATTTTATTTCTCCATTTTGCCAAATATATGCATCATATGGCCCCTTTAATATCTCCGCAACTATTCATTTTAGCGAAAACATTTGTATAATCTTTTTTAAAGATATTTTTCTTTACTTTAATCTATACTAATATTATAAAGCTGAAGAGTTTGTTTGTTTATTTGAACGCGCTAATCTCAGAAACTACTGGTTCGAAATAAAAAAGTCTTTTTGTGTTGGATAGTCCATTTATCGAGGAAGGCTATAGGCTATATAACATCACGCTGCGACCAATAGGAGTGAAGAATCAGTGGAAAATCTGGGGAAAAAACGGGAAAAATTAGGGAAAAAAAACCTCGCATCCCAATGATTCCAAATGATTTACTTTTTATTTTTAAAATAATTCAATTTCCCCATAATTTATCTTTTGCTGTAACAATTAATCAATCACAAACATTTAAACACGTTCCAAAAAAATCAGTTCTGTTCTTCTGCCACATGAAAATAAAACTAAAAATGTCATTTACGCGGAAGTTCTTTCAAATATATTCTTTTAAAAACTTCTTAATAGCGATCATAATAACAAAAATTGAAGTCCAGGAGAAAATAAAGTCCCGGTTATAGGCGGGAAATGCGTGTTATTATTCAGTTGCGAAATTACTTAGCTCGCGGCTTCTGTCTAAAAACTTAAAGGTTAGAAGTTATAAAACTATTATTCTTCCGACGGACCTTTACGGATGTGAAACTTGGCCGCTTACTTTGAAGGACGAACAAGGGCTAAAATTTTCGAAAATAAGGTACTACAGGCAAAATATTTGGTTCGAAGAGAGATGAGGCTACTAGGGAGTTAAGAAGGTTGCGGAGACTATATTTATATCAATCTATATTATTATATAAGTCATGTTTTATTTCAAGAGTCATTTTTAACTTTAATCGTTATTACCTGGATTCATATACATTTATAAATTTAAATAAATTATAACAATTATTATTTCTTTTGAATTATTCGAGTATAATAATCAGAACTATTATTTTAATCATATTTAGGACTTTTATTAGATGTATGTCTATGTTTATAAAATATATCAATCAATATTCTGGGCATCGCAGTATCTAAAAAATGACTATGGTTGTAAAGCTAAACTTTTTCCTGGAGGTTCGTCTTAGTGTCTAGATGTGCAATAAGGCTGGGTTTGAAAATCTTCAACTTACAAGTGGTTGAAATTGTAAATTTGACAGGAAGAAGTCTAGATCGGGCTTTAAATAATAACAAAGAGTAGCTGATAGTTGATATTTATTATATACCCAATCTCACCATAAACGCACATAAATTAATACGAAATGCAATATTCGCTAGCTAAGCTGCGGTTCACAGCTAGTTTTGTATAGAATAGTGTTTTCAATAAAGATAATACTTTTTGAGATATTCACAAAAAAACTGAAAAAAATTAATGTTTTTGTGATTCTCCCCCTCCCCCTCACAAAACCCAACGCGGGAAACTCTGGGACTTTTTACCACTTAATAAGGGAAAGGTACTGAACAATTTGACAGGTTTCAGCTTTTTTTTTTTTTTTTATGTTCTGGTTAAAACCTAATTTTACTGTACTAATATGTTGGGATCATTGATGGTTCAGGACGTGAAGAAATAATTGATGTTTAAAAGAGGTTAATGATAAGGCGTTACGATGTTAGACCCAAAACACGATAGTACGAATGACAAAATATTTGTTGATACAGAGGGACCTCGTATTTACTGAGAGGACAGAGGAACTTGTGGTAAGCATATTAAGTAAATAAGGAGACTATTTGGTTCTAAAGAATCGAAAAAGGCAGACACCAAGGAACTATGAGATTCGTAACAGGATAATATTCAAATAGGTTTGACAAAAGTCTACAGTCTGAAGTTGGTCGCAAAGAATACAAATGACATTCAAGATCATTGTAACCCAATAATTTAATTATTTTATAAGTATTTTAGATCATCCATAACTTAATATCCATCGTGAGTTCCTGTAGTAAGTTTCAGTACATTTGTAATTATTCATTTTATAAATAAATAAAATAGAGAGGAGAGGCAAAGCTTGTCGTCGTAGTATTTTCAAAAGAAAAAACATTTTTTTTTTTTTACTTCAACACGTGTTTCAATATTGAAAGTTTCCTGTTTTCGAGCACTAGACAGGCATAAATTAAATCTGTTTCAAAACATAATTAGCAAGTTGACAGACTGCCAAATTATTTTGTTGTCAATGTATATTTGACGACAAACGCTAATAATCAATAAGCTAATTTGTTTGTTCGAAGAAAACAAACAATATGAATGAAATGAAATTGAGTGTAGTGTCACGTGGAAAAAGTGGTTCATTCACCCAATCAACCTTGCAAAATGAATTATTCCATGCAGACACAATGCGACATGCTTGCTTAACTTGAGCAAAAATATTCCTAGTTTTTTAAACTTTATTTTCAAAAATATGTCGTTAGATCGCATGGCTAAAAAAGCCTAGTATAATCTTTTTCTATCACCGTACAATAACTGCTCATCAGTGATGATATTTCTAATAGATGTTTATTACGAACACGAAATTACCATTTGTAAAATTAAAATCGATCAGTATTGACGAAAAAACAAAACAAAAAAAAAAGCTAAAATTAGCATGCGTGCGGATAATATTGTGGTCATGCCATTTAAAAAAATCGACAGCTGAAAAAAGGAAAACACTAATAACATATACGTATACTAAGACAAATGAACTATGTATTTTCAAAATGTTTCTTTAAAGATGTTTTCAATGATAACAACTCATTAATTATTGTTGTTTATTTATTTAACGTCACTTTATGATACTGTGGCTAATCGGACAATGCTATAGTAGGAATCTTAAATTTTTCTATTCAGGTTTAATTACCATGAAGAACGAAACCTGACATCACACAGGCACGGGACCATCATTTTACGTTTGCTCTGAAGGAAGGCATTACTAAGGTTTATTTACTCTTTATAAAAAATCCTACGGACATCTGCCTGGTTTGAACGCGCGACCTTGGGCATAAAAAGCTCTTAGAGTATCCACTACTCCGCAGTTGACTTTCTGAATAATATTTAATGAAGCGTAACATAATTACTTAATGATATCCCTTTCCCTTAAAGATTCACAATATTCAACCAGGTTAAAATTATTCGGTGTTTTCCTTTTATACTATATCTTTATACTATTTATTCTACAAATATCAAAAAGGATATATTATTCTAAAAAAATTATATCCATGACATTTTTATCCAGTTTGTGACTTGTAGGAATGTGCACATTGACTAAGAAATGTACTTTAACGATAGTTAGATGAGAAAAGACAAAGGTAATACAGAGGCGAGAAAAATAAATAAATAAATATATCCATAACAAAAACCGATAGTACGTTTTATGTTTGTTTATTCGTTTAACGTCACTTTTATGCTACTATGGCTAATCGGACGAGAGTACGTTTTATAAATTGACTTAATAGGATGTTAAAAATTATCATTAATAGGATGTCCTATTCCTATTATGGAAATCAATTTCACAAACACTTGCATCGAAACCCACGTGAAGGTTAGGGTATCCAGGGAGACTAAATTCACACTTCTTGCAACTTTGCGACATTATAACTTCCTTTCTATTAATTTTAGGGAAATCATTCATAAGGAATATTTTTCAGACTCTTAGGGAGAGAGGATAGTGAGGGCGAAAGAACTACGGCAAAAAAAATTCTGAAAAAAGTTTTGACCAACTATTATGGGTGAAAAAGTCTGAACCAAGTCCAAAAGGGTAAACAATATTCACGAAAAAAAAAAAAAAAAAAATGGGAGTTCTGGCAGCCCCCTAACTACTTCTTAATATAATTATAAGTGCATTTCGCCCTAAAATTCAAAATAAAAAAGTTCTGGTTTTTTTAGATTTTCAAAAACTTGTTTTGCAACTTTGCGACCTTAGTTTAACTCTCTTCCTATCAACTTTAGAAAACGAAAATATTATTGGTTCCATGGAATGGTTTTGATAATGAGAAAATCGAAAAAAAAAAAAAATGTGAAAAAAGCATGGTATAAAGTGATTTTGTTAAAAAATTTGATGTAACATCTTTGGTAAATGCGCTTGGACTCGAAGGAACCTAAAACGTGTATTTCTGGTGAAAACTCGAATTCGAACATTTTTAACTTTACCCAACTATATACTTCATAATAAAGAGAAACTATTGTAATATTTTACCAATAATAGATCATTTTACATTAAAAGCAACGATATAACATTACTTATTTTTATAAATATTAATAATTATATATTAAAACTGTTAGTATTAAAATTACTACTATGGATGCAAAAGAGGGAAATATCAAAATTACTATAAAAACGAACATTTTTGAAATTCGTTTCGTAACTTTACAATACAGGTCACGTCTTTATAGATACAGTAACTGAATTACTATGCGACAAAAATTAGAACCCGCATTCATTAGGTCAAGGGGAAACCTAAATTGATGTGAGGCGGTTGTAGTTCTCTTATTAATAACTTCACTCAAATAACGAGATCATTGTTCAATTCGTCCTGCAATATTGCACCACGTTATTTTATAAGATCATTTTACATAAGAAAGGCGATAAAAAAATTTTAAAATGATATAGCTCAGAGATACGACCGAATTTTATAAGCAGTTTACGAGCCGGCAGTGATGATAGACCATCAATCTCGATAACAGGAAGATATATTTAAATGATTCATTCTTTTCGCATTCTATGATAACTACTTCATCAATACGAATCTCGGAATTCCTTTTTCATATTTTTGTTATATTATTTTCAATATAAACCTTTGTGATCGACCAACAAAAAAAAATTCATAAAAATAATCTTCCCCCTCAAAATTTGAGTGCTTACGTTTCAAGATGCGTAGAATCCGAATAACGATTTTTTTTAAAAAATCGGTTTGTTAGCCGTCCGCGGCATCTCTTCGAAACTATTGGACCAATTTTTTTTTAAATTCGCCAAAAAAATACTAGTCCATGCAACAATGATCCTCACACCTAGACGTTGATATCAGCTGGTTGGTGTTAAAATGGCGACCGATTAAAAGTGATTTAATTCAACAACTCAGTTATTTTGGATGTATAAGTGTTTTTTAATCAAAAACCCGCTAAAAATTAAATAAAAGAAAAAAATTAAAATTTTACACAAAAGTACGCTCATAACTCAGTTATTTTTGACGATAGAGTTTCTTCTAATTCATAAATAAATACCTTCTTATATTCTTATATATATTTCTTTTAGTGTCATTTGATAGAGAATTAAATTTTGGACCAAATAAAAAAAGAATCATTGAAATTGGTTAAAAACTAGCTTAGATATTACGTTTTGAAATCAGCGGTATTGAGTGATATGATAGGACCCTTTGAATTATAGTTTTTCATATTACTTAATTGCCTATCAACATCCATACAAACAATTATACAATAATATTTGTATAATTGTTGTCAAACAGTGAGCCAATAGACAAGTAGCAGTGTGCTATAAGATGTAATGAATAAAGAAAAATGTTGTAGCAAGGATTAAGTTTCAGTCTTGAAAATGGGGAAACAACCCCGAAACGTCGACTAAGATGGAATAAAAAAAAGGTGTTAAAAGACTTAGGAAATAAAGTAACTGGATGATGAATGGAAGGTAGTGGGTGCTTTATTGAATGTTCCAATTAAGAAAACTTCCACAAAAATTAAAAAAGAAAAGAAAATAATATTGTTATTTGTAAATAATAAACCATTGTGTAATAATTTGCAGCTTTTTTTTAAATTTGTTTCGGCCAAATTTCTCGATTTTCTGAACCTATAGCATTTACTATTTTTAATAATGAACGTTTATATAGAATCGAAAAAAAAAAAAATAATAAAAAAAATAAGTACCCTCCCTACTCAAAATTTTACGGCTAGCGTTTCAAGATACGTAGAATCCGAATAACGAATTAAAAAAATAACAGGGCATCCAACGATGATCCTAACACAAAGACACTGATATCAGCCGATCAGTTTTAATATAGCGGCATAAGAAAAATTATTTAATTCAATAAATAACAGGGCACCGCACGAACCCAAAAAAAGTTGAAAGCTTGGCTATAAACGCCTGTAACACCGTTATTTTTAAATATATAAAAGGTATTATATAAAGTTTTAGAATTAGTTTATCGTGCTTAATATTAAAACATAAAAAAAAAAAAAAATTGAATTTTTCTCATATGATATACGCCCATGATGCAGCTATTTTGGGATATAGAGAAAAGTATGTATAGAGTTTTAGAACCAGTAAATCGAAAAATAGCAGAGATATAGAATTAGTAGCGGTGATATTCCATTTTACTTTAAATCATTAATTGCTAATAAAGTAATTCAAACTAAGAATTAACTTACCGGTGTACATTTATAAAAACTAAAAATCTGGTACGGCAACACACGACATTCGCTTACCGCCGTTGTAAGCCGAATTATAGTTGTAGAATTTTCAAATACAGCTAGAGATAAAAATGAGTGAAACTAATAAATAAATTATTAAATTGATTTTCTATAGAAACATGAGTATTATTAAAAAATCTATTGTATTATTATCTAAAATAATCAGTTAGATTTATTGGCTGTTCAGTAATCTTCACCAACTTTTACAAGCATATAAGATTAAATGTTTTCTGAAATCTTCAGCTTTCAAACGGTATCTTATACATGTACTGTCCTCATGTATAAAAGAAAAAAAATCATTAAAAAAATATCATTTTCAGATTTCTCCTTTAGTTAGATATCAAATTCGTTCAACTTATATATTTACCTGTTTTTTATCGTTGATAACAAGATTATATTGTTATTTCTTTGGTATCTACAAAATTAGAGGTACTTTAGAGGAAGAAAATTTAAAATATCGGCATTTAAGCCCTGTCAGACTATTTCAATAAGAATGAAACATACATCATATTAAAGCCCACCATATTTTACATGGATATATACAGTTTAATCAAAATCTTTTTGGCCGTTTATGAAAAATTCGTAAAAAGGTGTAAAATGCATGGTATCGAGTTGCTCTTCTGGTTAGCTGATGATGGAAAAGTTGCTTTAACATCTCAGACATAGATGCTCATAAAATATGAAATTTCAGTTTAATACACCTTATTGTTTTCGTGCTAGACTTACCACAGACGGACACCAAGGCCTATTTGGACTCAGGGGATTATAAAATGTATATTTACGTTAAAAACTGGAATTCGAAAGTTTTAACGATCGCAATATTTTTCTTACTATATATTTCATCTATAGGTATGTGAAAGTAATAGATATAATTAGCATATAAAATTAGCATTGAATATTGGTTTCATACGGACTTACAACAACCAACAGTTGACCAACATATACGAACACTCTATACTCGTTTTCACAGTAAACTTAACGGACACAATAGACTGATTAACGACATGTCAATAGCTGAAATGCCAGTCAGAAGAAGGCTAAAGAGAAGCTGGATGAGGGACCTCTGATAAAATAAAGCCATGGAAGGGGTGCTGCTGGGCATTTTCCTTCTTCATGCCTACCATGCCTGATCTTTATTTGTACAGCACATTTGCTGATTGTCAGATACATTCTGACAGACGTGAATATCTCTCTTCACGCCTGTCAGACAGAGAAAAAAAAAAAAGTTTAAAATTATTGAGAGACACAACATGAACATTAAAACAAACAAAAACTTAAATTAGTTAAATTAAAATCAAATTACACATTTTTTTTCCCACGCCATCTCCATATCGAGAGATCTGAATAGAACAACAATCTATTAGTAGAAGATTGGATAATTAAAAATAGATTTTTTACGATAAAGAAATAAGGGTTATTTAATTAATTATTTCATTGATAAAAAGTGTATATGTTTAAGTAGTAAACAATTAATAACTTAAATACTGGTTTATTTTTCAATGACAAAGGGTTTATATTAAAACTATCAATTTTCACTTAAACAAATATTAACCTGAATTATCTACCAATTTAAATCAAATAAGACACTTTGAAGATTTAATTATCAGTTAACTAACACTGTCGAGAGATGTCAATAGGTCACTGTGTAATTTCAAATATATTCTCATACCGATAAATAATAATCATAAATAAGGTTTATTAAATTAACTATTTTATCATTGAAAAAAATATGATTGGTATACAAGTCTTTCAAAGTAATTCAAGCTAGGAATCTACTTACCTGTATACATTTTTAGTGTCGACTTTGTATAAAAACGAATATACAATTAAAAAATATATATATTGAAAAAAAAATTATCTGGATTATGCGATGGTATAAATAAATAAAATAATGCAATTTTAAGGTGTGATCCAGAAGGTCCGGCAGCACCTTGATGAAACCATATTAATAGGAATAGTAGGTATATATATATATATATATATATATATATATATATATATATATATATATATATATATATATATATAGAGAGAGAGAGAGAGAGAGAGAGAGAGAGAGAGAGATTGATTTTTATTGTCTTAGGGCCAGTGGCCCTTTCTTACAGACAAAATTATAAACTTTTTACGTACAAATGTGCCATTTAAAGAGAGAGAGAGAGAGAGAGAGATAGGAGATGTGCTATTTCAAATATATTTTCAATAAAATAAATAGTATTTAAAAGGCTTGTTCGATTTATTAATTTTATTTAAAAAAATGTTTTTTGTTAAAATTATTTGCTGTCTTAAATAGTGATGTTTATTTTTCACCTTTGGTCTGTTGTACAACTTTATATTACAAAGCTTCCCAAATCGTTCTAGCCTTGATAGATAATAACTGATGTTCTTCCTCGCCATTTATGTGTATTATTAAAAAAATCCGCGAGCGTTCCAGTATTTTTATTCATTTTTTTAAATTCTCTAATTATTTAATTTAATTCTTACTTTAAATAAAACATAGAATATAAAGAAGGTGAAAATGTTAAAAAAAATAAAATTCATTATGGAAATGCTATTTCCTCTTAAAATAATACCTCAAATATGAAAAAAAAATAATAAGGATTTTCTATATTAAAAATCTGGGCAAATTATATATAACACCTTACAACATCACTTCATCACAAAAATTCAGCACTTTTTAAGAACGCTGTTAATTATTATTAATTTTTAAAATCATGGGTAAAAAGCAATCGGGAGCAATTTACCATATACAAGAAACTGCAATTCTTAAAAAATATGCAATTTCAGATATTAATTGAAATCAATGTTTTGAAAGAATAACCAATAAAAATTCAATGGACAGTTAAAAATAAATATATTTTCCAATTCACAATACCTTTAGAACATTATTATAAATAATTATATATTTTTTATTATTTACTTATTAATTATACTTGATTACTTTCGAACATGTATATTTATAACATTAAACTTTATAAATATCCGGAATATTTCTAATTATAAATTTATATTTTAAATATACGATTTATTTTTGTTTAATACGATTTTAATTAAACTCACTATATCGATGTACAATTTAATTGGCTCTAATAGTATGTAGTTTTCAGTCTGATTGAAATAGTCTGACAGGGCCTAAATGTCTATATTTAAAATCCTCTTCCTTCAAAGTACTTTTAATTTTGTAGATTTGAAAATGTTGACCATATCATGTAATTAGTATTGATAAAGAACAGCTAAATATTACAATGAAAGAAGAAACGAGTAAAACATTTGTTTAATGATTTTTTTTTTTTTTTTTTTTTTATAATAAGTACGGTATTATAGACGTATAATATACTGTTGGAATGCCACAGATTTTAGAAAAATATTCCTTTAAACGAAAAATTTAAAAATTTAATTGAGAGTGATAGAAAGCCGATAAAACTAACTGATTTTTGTACGTATAATATTATATATATTTTTAATAATACACGTGTTTCTATTGAAACTCAAAGTAAATAATTCTTTAACAATTTATTTTCATTTCCAACTGTATGTACGAATTCTTAAATTAAATATAACAACGAAGGTAAGGGTAAAGTCAGATTTTTATACTGTAAATATTGTATAAGTGTGATCTTATAGCATTATTACTATTATTGTCCAATGAAACCAATCGTAATATATCAAAATAAAAAAGTTATACTTTTTATTAAGATTTTATAAATTCTGTATAGTTGCTTAAATTTCATTTAACATCGGAGGTAAGAGAAAGTCGTGTGTTGCACGTACCAGATTTTTTTCTTCTTGGAGTTATATTGAAAAGCGATTGTTCGAGTAGATAGGGAATATGTAAATGAGAATAGACGAGGAAAACGTGCAGCGTCAAATAGAGCACGTGACAAAGCATTCAATTGTTTTACGAATTCAACGCCTTTGCTGAGCAATTCACTACATCAAATTGGTAATAGGTGTACAAGTGAACTGTTTAAATACAGTTGGCACTAAATACAGTTCCCAGTTGAGCAGTGAGATACGGATATAGAAGGTACAACTTTCGCTCTCCAACTTGCTTAGACAAAGCGCGTTACCTTTAGTAATATGATACGAAGTTCGCAGATGAGTGAAGTCACATCTCATAGTTCGTAGCCGAAGAGGGAGAGGATAGGATCACATAGCACACGTGGATGGTTCGGCGCCGACTGGTCTCAATTTCGATCCGGCGTGCCCCCTCTACCGCAACACCACTGGCCTTAACCCAGCCCTGCCACCTCTCTGCCTCTGTCCAAGGGGAGGTAATCGCGAGATTAGCATTTCGGAAATAGGAGAGAAAAAAAATTTAGTGCGGCCCGCATCCTATATACACTATATCCATTCTAGGAAGATATACAAAAAGTACAAAAAATTCTCAGTACAGTATTATTAAAACAACTTATTTGAATATTTTTCGCATTAAAATATTTTATTAATTTATCTTTTAATTGAAATTTACAACTGTATTAGTAAATACATAAAGTAAATTGGCTAATGATAGATAATATACATGAAAAGACATGAAGAGAATATGCCCATTGACAACACTCCACTAGGTAATCTACGCTAGAAGGTCTAGAGGCCATCTTCTTTTCAGACGTCTCGAAGGATTGTCAGGAATGGAAGAGGAAGCAATGATTAAAACGAGTGGGTTAATGTGGAGTTTGTCATTGAAGAAATGATACCTCGTACGGGCCATAATTAAAATCTAAAATTGTTTTCAAAAATGAACCTTTGTAATCTACCAAATAAATCAACGCCCTCCCCCTCAAAATTTTATGTCTTACGTTTCAAGAGTCCGTTTGTCCGCCGTCCGCGACATTCCTCCAAAACTACAGTACCAATTTTTCTGAAATTTAACACAAAAATACTAAGGCAGCCAACGATGAAACTAACACCTAGACGTTGATATCAGCTGGTAATTTTTAAAATGGCGGCCGATTAAAAGTGGTTTAATTCAATAACTTGGATATTTTTGAAGATAGAGAAAACATTTATTAGTGTTTTTAACCAAAAAAACAGCGAATAATTATAATAAAGGGAAAGCTATAAAACAGATAAACACCCTAAAAGAAATATCTGAGAAAACAGGTCTCCAAATTTCCTACGAAAAGACGTAGATGATGACAACAATTGCAGGGTATGACAAGAAAATTTTGGCCAAAAAATATGGACAAATAAAAGTGACCAAAAAGTTCAAATACCTAGGGGAGATAATATGCAACAACGGGATAGATAAAGCAGGCCTAGATGAAAGGTTAGCCAAACTAGAAAGACTGTACTTTGCTTCTGTACAGTAAGAAATGTTTATCCTCCAATGCAAAAATAAGGCACTACTGTACAGTAGTAAGACCAACAATATTGTATGGTATGGAAACAGTTTGCCTACCGAGTTTGAGAGAAAAATTCTTAGGAGGATTCATGGACCCAAAATAATACAAGAGGGCTACAGGCTAAAATCCAATGAAGAAATATATAGAAATTTGGAAAACCTTGAAGTAGTCATCAGAACTAGGAGACTAAGGTTTTATGGCCATATGGTAAGAATGAACAATCAGAGGCTGAACAAACAGATTTTTGACAAAGTTCTAGGCTATAAGAATATGGGTGGTTATGCAAAGCAAATAAAAGAGGAGCTCGAAAAGTTAAAAATCAAGAATACAGACAACTCAGATAGAGAGCTTTTCGGGAAGAAAATAAAAGAAGTTGGGATTCTTACAGGAAAAACAAAGAAACAGAGGAGAAAATGGACCAAGGAAGAACGAGAGGAACAGTCCAGGAAGATGAAAGAATATTGCAGAAAAAGGAAAATGAAAGATGTGAAGAAAACAAAATGATATTCACGTGGTCCTTGATGGCCAATTCGTGCAGAAAAAAAAATTAAAAAAAAAGGAAAGAAAATAATTGAAATTTTACCCATAACTTAGTTATTTTTGAAGATAGAGAAAAATATGTATAGAGTTTTAGAATCAGTAAAGCAAGATAAACGAAAGAATCAAAAACAAAAAAGGAAAGAAGAAATTGAAATCTTACCTACATATACGCTTGTAACTCCGTTATTTTCTAAGATAGAGAAAAAAAAAATAGTGTTTTCAAACGAAAAATCGCGAATAATCATAAAAAAAAAAAAAAAAAATTGAATAAAAATAAAAAAATCGAAATTTTACTCATAAATACGCCCATAACTTAGTTATTTTTGAAGATGGAGAAAAATGTATATAGACTTTTAGTATAAAAAAAACGCTATAAATGTTTTAAGGCTGTTACGCTACTACACCACGGGTGACCACGGGAGAGAATGTTACAAATACTTATCTAAACGTATTGCAATTGTGAGCCTACGATGATACACGGTGGCGACAACGTCTTATAG